>JAWWNH010000049.1:0-4800000 GCA_034641385.1 Darevskia mixta | reverse complement strand
TAATGCCCAACCATTACTGGTATCTTTAATGGGAGAAATATTTGGGTCTCACTAGAATAGGGTATGAAGTGGTCCTGCTTCCCTCTAGGTCTGTAGTATGCACCTTTCGTGCATTCTTTGTGAGAGTAGCCTGTGGGACAACACATATCTTTATGTGAAGCTTATAAGAACCTCCTATTCTGAGTACTGCTTAGGCACTGGGTGACTAGCTGAGAGCTTGGTGGGAAGCAACTTTAGACACCCAGTGTGGGTTTGTTTGGCTTATGAAGCTCTGTGAATTGCCCATTCACACCAGGGTGCACTGTAAATTTGGTTAATAATAAGCTGTTTGTGGTTGATACTGACAACTTCCATGAGTTACCTGACACACCTAGAGGAGTGAAGATGGTCTCTCACTTTGTGCTAGGTTTTGGACATGGCAGAAGCATTGAGAGAGACATACTTTGCTGTTCTCCTTTTTATTTCTTTTCTTAAAAACAACAACATTTTATTGATTTTTCAAAATTACATGAAATAGAACCCCCCCTGCCAACCAGCACTACCATCTTGCCCACCCCTCTTCGAAGTACAAGTTCCAGCCTGGCCAGGGAAGTTGGAGAGAAGCAGGGTTGTTCTCACATGCCCAGCAAACAGAAACTCTGTGTTATCAGCACTGAATGGAGAACTTGGAGGGAAGGACATTTGTACCAGGAAGGAGTCGTCCCCATCACAAGCAAATTTCTGTTCCACCACAGTTGCACCCAATAAATTAGCATGTGAATAGTTTTCATGATACGAAGCTGTTGGTGGTCTACTAGATGAGAATATTGTAAAAGTGGAACATTTGCCAAATCATATTCTCCATGGGTTTTTCCTAGCTATACCTTCAAAATAAGGTTTGCATACATTGCATACTTTGTAAATCTTTGTCGGCAAGGCAGCTGATAATTTGCTTGACCTACTTTGATTTGTTTGCTCCAGTGCTCCGAAAGTCAATAATACTTGTGTATCTGATTATTCTAGCAAACTAGATTAGCTCTAGGATTCCATGCAACTTGGGAAACATGAGAGGAGAGGGAAGGGAGAACTAGCATGAACCTCATCTGAAATTTTAATCCATTTTTACACAATAAAGTCAGTAGCTTGCAACTTGTCCATATTTCCCATGTTAAAATTAACATAATGTTACAGATTTTTGAAGAATTAGCAGGTTAGAATTAATGAAGGTTTGATTAAACTGCACAAAACATGGAAATTCCTGGGGTTAGCCTATGATACCCAACCAGACCAGCCTCTTTGGGCTTTGGAGAGCGTCTCCTTGCGAGCCATTAGGACTCTCCAGGTTGCTCCCCATTTCCGGGTTCCTAGTGTGTGTGATTTTGCACAAGTGGAGAGTTGCCTGTACTTTCAACAAAAGGCTTCGCCTGTGGTATATGCTGACAAAATAATTGTAGAGTTTGGTATTGAACATGAGAGCTTCAATATATTGCAATATATTTCCCACTTTAAACAATGTAATAGTGTTCATTGATTTGGGCAAGGCAAAAGTCAAAGACGAAAAGATGATTAAACAATACAATTCTCAAGTCATTTTTTGGGGAGATTTGATCAAATAGCTGACTTTGATGAAATAGTTGAAAACTCTATGTTCTCTGAGAGGTGGTTCCCACTCCCCCAAACGGAACATAGTCTTACATTGTCTAATCTAGCATATAGAGAGTGCCAAAGAAATGAGAGTCATGGGAAGGAATTTTCTAACAAGCCTTTTTCATCTGGTTTGTGTGAGAAACTTTGGTATATAGACAGTGGGACATTAAGCTCTAGCAGTGAAGTGTTACACTGGAAGATTGCTTGAAGCCTCTGAAACGTCCTCTTGAAAAACAAATTAAGCACTGTAATGAAATAAGCAATTATAATACTTGTAAGAGTGAGAGAAAAGACTTGGGTGGAAAGCTTGTGAATAAGATTTGTTAGTAGCAAATTGAGTCATCCCTTTGTGAATAATTTTGAGTTGAATCTGATTACCCTAGAGCAGGAAAACATGTTAGAATACCACCACATTTGTTTTCTTGAAATAATTGGTGCTCATCATCCCACATTGCTTGTGCTGCCCTCCCTAAATAAAGTGTTAACTTTTTGCAATGTTCCATTGAATTTTTTTTGTTTCTTGTTTTGGATAAAATCCCAGAGGAAATTCTTCATAGTTTGAAGAATTGTACCAGCATGATGTTATATGAAGGACAGGAATCTTTGCAACTTAAGCTGTATTTGCCATGCAGTACTGTTAAACTGTAGCTGAGTGCCTGTAACTTGTTGTCTGCCTGTAAAAGATTAGCGTCACTACAGAGTGGATGCAGATGGATGTGGTTACAACCTGATGCCCCACTTGTTAAAGTGAGTAAGAACAGCTTCATTTTACTTTGGTTTGCTCAGTGTTTCCTGCTCCTAGTGCTTTGAAACAAAACTCATTCAGATGGATAGCTTTTACAATCGTGAGTTTGTTAGCCTGTGTCCCTAATTTTCTTCCAGTAGGGAATATGCAGCAATTGCAAAGTGGTCTTTCTCTTTGAAGCGTGATGTGCTTTGTAAAATAACTTGTATTGCAACTTGACGCTCATCCTTTTCATGCATTTTCTCATGAGCCATCTTCCTCTCCTGCCTCTCTCCTCTCATCTTTCTGTCACAGTTTGCTTGGGGACGGGAAGGAGGAAGTCTGTTTAAAAATGCAAAGAGCTATTTCAAAGGTGGTGCTGTTGGACTAGCTAATATGCTCTGCACTCTGGTGCTATTTCAGTTCATGCCTGATTTGCTTGCAGGTCTGTCTTCTGACGTTTCTTTGAGAAAACGTCCATAGGTCAAGGTGATTATTGTCATCGATTTGATTGGGATTTCCAATTTGACCTCTCAAACAGAATATTGATGAAAGTACCTTGGCTTTTATGCAGCGAAGAGCTCAAATTTTAATAATCGAATTGGATTACTGTGGTGCTGCACAATTGCCAAGGCATGGTGGTTGTCGGGAAGTCTAAAACAGAAGCACTGAAGTAAATGGTTAAATGGTTAAAAGCAATGCAGATCTCTACTGAATGTAACTCAAAAGTAGGAGTGGGTGAATCTGTTTTTAATCTTTGCCACTTTACCATATAAGTTATCCCTAAGTCTGTCCAGCCCTGTATTAATATGCAAACTTTTTTTGAAAAAGAAATCCATACAGAAATTAGCTGAAGAAACCTGCTGAAGTTTCTGAACCATCTTCAGAAGCAGCCTCATGTTGTTACCTTGCCCTATAGGTGACCAAAGCATAAACAACAGAAATTAGATTATCCCTGTCCAGATAGGGTTGCAGCTGGGTACTGATGGAAGGCACTCCGTGCCACCAAGGCCACCTGAGCCTCAAGCAACAGCAGTGGAATCCAGAAGGACCTCCAAGTTGTGTACCCACTCTTTTCAGTACCTGGGGAAAAACTAACCTGCAAAGTATGGTATTAAGATGCCCTACAAACAAGAAAAATACACCTGGCTTGGAAAAAAACAAAGAAGTGCTTACTTTACTTGTGTGTTGAGTGATGCACTAATTGGCGAAAACAGAAGCCATATTTTTGAGGTTGCACTGAGCATATGTGGGATGGGGCTCAACAGGGCAACTCTGTACATGTCTATACATAAGAAAGACCCATTCAGTTCCATGGGAGTTACTCCTAGGTAATTCGGTATAGGGTTGCAGCTTATGTTGGTTAAAACACTAGACTGCCAGCAAAGGAGCACATGGATGAGGAGGTGAATCTTGTGGGGCTGTGTTCTTTCATTTTCACTGGGCTAGATGTGGTGTGTGGTAGCACAATTAGATTCATTTCTTAGTTCCTCTCCTTCCCTATTCTGTTTTCTGAAGTAGCTTGAAACATCGAAAAGAAATCAAATTGTGATAATGGGGGGGGGGGAAATAATGGGATAATGGGAAATTGTGTAATGGGGGGGGGAACCTAATCTGTGGATTTTGAACAAGAAAAAAAGCTTAGTGGGGGAGTGAAGAGCCTGAGAAATATTACTGGAACATGGATTCAAGTTATTTAACATATTTTGTAAAAGGGTTTTTAATTTGTATAGGAATCTAGTGGGTAGTGAACCTTCTTCTGTTTCAAATTGAGAAAAAGCATGCAATTCAGTCCCAACCAGGAACACAGTAATACTTGCAAATGTCTTCCTTGTGCTGTGCATGGTTTCTTTCTTCCCTTACTGCAGTACTGTACTAATGCTTCCAGATAACCTCATTGTTATCTTTATAAAACCAGGCTCCCATGCTAGTGCTTCTGCTAAGTAATTTAATCATTTTTCTCCCTGTAAACATGATCCGTTTTATATCGAGTTTGCTGAATTTGCACGCAAATTCAGCAGAGTCTGTGTGAGCCTAATGGTTTTTTTGGAACTGTGTGTGGATTTCTCACATGGCTGAAGAGGAGTTGGAAGGTGCTTAATACTGGAGATTTGAGGAGGATAAGGCACACAGACTTTTTGCCTCCCCTTCCTCCTGTTGTGTAGATAGCTTACTGAAGAAATGCCCTTGGGCAGAACACCAAAACAGGTGGGACGGAATCTGCTTTTTATTCAGATTTTTCCTGTCTTAATGCCTCTTTTGGCTGATTAAAAAAATGTTGGTTTCTTTTTTTTAGATGAATAGTTTTTGGGAGCTGGATAAATCTGTATTGCTTGATTTCTGACCCTTGCTTTCCTTGGGAAAAACTGGTTGGAAGCTAACCATCTACTCAGGTGTTTGCCAGAAAGCAAATGTAACATTTGTTTTCCTATTCTTCTGCACTACTGTGGTATACCAGACTATTTGAAAGTGCCATGGTAGAAGCTCCCCAGATCAGTCATCCTGTCACAATTTATTCCAGCTGTTTCCCCCACTGACTTGGAACAAATCTACCCATACGTTCTCCTAGTCAGATTATCCTAACCTGGTGGCTTCATATGTTTTGAACTACAGATCCATCTATGCTTCCTTCTAGACTTACAACAGCCTACTGCAACGTGGTGCCCTATAGATGTTTTGAACTACAACCCCAGATGTGTGTTCTGTTCAGACCAATTGGGCAGGCAATGTTTACCTCTCATCAAGATACAAGGCAGGCATAGGCAAACTCGGCCCTCCAGATGTTTTGGAACTGTACTTCCCATCATCCCTGACCACTAGTCCTGTTAGCCAGGGATCATGGGAGTTGTAGGCCAAAAACATCTGTAGGACTGAGTTTGCCTATGCCTGATACAAGGTTTTGCGCAAGATTGCTGGATGGAGTGGGTAGGACAGTGATGGCTAACCTTGACACTCCAGATGTTTTGGGACTACAACTCCCATCATCCCTGACCACTGATCCTGTTAGCTAGGGATGATGGGAGTTGTAGTTCCAAAACATCTGGGGTGTCAAGGTTAGCCATCACTGGCGTAGGAGAACCACAGAGCATGTCTGATTTCAGCATGTGGTGCTGAATACTTCAACTCACACCTTCTGGAAATTTTTTTGCCATTCTTGATATATCCTGAAATTTGTTTGGAATTGTAATTGACCACACTTGGCTTTGAAGAACAGGAATGGTGGTTGGTAATGCTGCAGCCAGAAAAATTGACCAGGAATGCTTATATGGAACATGTGACCCATATGTCACAGCAGCTTCAGCATATGTGAGTCTGTTTCGTGCATAATTCAGAATGCTTATTATGATCAAAAAGCCCTACATGATGGGACCAGGTTGCCTGAAAGAATCACTTTCCTGTATGAAGTTGTGTGGACTTTAAGAAGTTAATAGCAAGGTTTTTTTTTGGTTTGTTTTAATACCCTTATGCCTTTTTACTTATACAGTCAATGGCTGTTTTGTGTGTGGGTTGCATTCCTGACCCCCATGCACACCGGCAGAGTGCATGTAAGCCCCCCTGCCCTGCTCCCCTTTCTGGCCCCTTTTGCATTGCTGTGATGTACATGTGCACAGTTGCATGTGCATTGAACGGGCCTAAAATGGCATCATTTAGCACATAGATAGGATACAAATTTAGCAGCCAACCGATTGAAAAGAAAAAGTTGCTGTAATTATTTAACTAGAAATAGGTTGCATAATAAAATGTAGAATAGGTCATCTAAACTAAAGGATTAAAATTTTGGCAAGGAACTTGGTAATATCTTCCTGCCTTTCATAAATAGTAAGGATCTTTTTCTTCATTTTCTCGAGGATGTCTTTGTTATGCAATGAAAACGAAAAGTCTTCTGCTGAACCCATAAAATTGCGACAGTGGCCTAGGTCAGCAACTGTTTGTTTCAGTTGCTATGTATACTCTGCTAAGCTTGAAACACTGAAACTTTTATTAAACTACCTCACAGATGGGCAGACAGAACAAATATTTGGAGTATGTGACACTGACCTTACTGTTTGTTAACAGTTTTGCTTGCGTGTGAAATAGAGGTAATCCGATTTATCGAGTTTTATAAACGCATAAATAAGTACAAAGCTAATATTTGTTTGAGCACAATGTACGAAATTCATGCCCCTAATTATCCAGGGCGAGGCTTTCTGGCAATGCGAAGCTTTTTTCTTTCCTTTTTAAGGTATAGTTCATTCGATCTCCTTTGGAGAAAGAGCAGGAAGGTGCTGGCAAAGGTATCAAATAGTTACGTAATTGAACATACACAACTGATTGGTATATAGAGGTCAGGCCAGTAAGGCTGGTTGCTGCTGTTGCCCTGTGCGAAAAAACTTGGTTCTCTTTGTCTCTTATTATCCCAGGTGAGGAGGGTGGCTTTCCTGTTCAATTCCCACCACTTACCTTCAGGATTCTTGCTCACTAAAAATCATTGCTATTGCTTCCCAGCACTAAGCTCTGCTTTCACATAGGAAGGGAGGTGGAAGTTAGATGGAAATGGAGCATGTGCAACTTTGGTACACATTGGAAGCCAGATGGCAGGTGAATACTGCAGCAGCCATTCAAGGGCCAAGGAGTTGGGGAGCTTTGACACATAGCAAGTTGTACAACCTTCTGTTGCTCCCTTCACTACAATCACCAAGCAACATCATGGGAAAGTTCATGTGTCAAACATTAAGCCGCTTTAGGTTTCTCTAAGGGGGGGGGTAAAGGTAAAGGGACCCCTGACCGTTAGGTCCAGTTGCAGACCACTCTGGGGTTGCGGCACTCACCTCTCTTTATTGGCCGAGGGAGCCGGTGTACACCTTCTGGGTCATGTGGCCGGCATGACTAAGCCACTTCTGGCGAACCAGAGCAGCGCACGGAAACGGCGTTTACCTTCCCGCTGGAGTGGTACCTATTTATCTACTTGCACTTTGACGTGCTTTCGAACTGCTAGGTTGGCAGGAGCAGGGACTGAACAACGTGAGTTCACCCCATCGCGGGGATTCGAACCGCCGACCTTCTGATCGGCAAGCCCTAGGCTCTGTGGTTTAGACCACAGCGCCACCCGCATCCCTAAAGGGGGGGGTAGGATGCTGATAATTTGCAGAAGAAGCTCATAATTAGTAGCAATATATGATTCAAATGGAGAGGCATTCCCACATGTACATGCAGAAACAGGTGAGGCAGCACAACACTGTTCATATAAAGTGCACTGTAAGGTACAGAACTGCTGTGTTTATCTCCTGTGTTTGCAATGTATTGAGTATAGGCTGCACAGGGCTAAGGCAGTTTCTGTCTCTAAATCACAGCAGCTGGCCTGAATTGTAGGTCAGGGTGGGCCACGTGTAGTTGCAGTAATGACTGCTCAGAATGCTGTGATTCTGCAAAGTTCAGCTCTACTTCTAGGTTAACAGGCATTTGTCCCTCACTACTTCCAATGCTTATTTTTCCTCTAGCCATAGTTTAAAATGTCATCAGTGTTCCAAGCAATGTCCTTATGACCTGCATCTCCGAATTTTAAATTGATTCCTTAAACAGTATAGTTTAAGGAATCAGTTTAAACTTCGGAGTTGCAGGTCATATCGGCTGCATTGTATACAAAAATACTGTGTTCAAACTTTGATGCTGCTTGTGTGTATAGAAAACTAAGGCAATGTGGAGGAGCTGGAAATGAACCCAACAGTGTACCTCTGAAAACAAGAGAGAGAGGTCAGGGTGCAGGCTTTAGGCAATAATGGAACATCCTGATGCTTTGCTCAGTGTTCCCACCAGCTTTCACTCCTCTATCTTAGTCCCCAGTATCCCACTGTGGCCTGCCTCATCTTTTCTGTCACTGTTGAAAATTACTGCAGGATTTGATATGGGTCTGTACTTGAAGCATAGAATGTTCTGCATGTACCAATTTCAATTCCTCTGTTTCAGTCTTTAAAAAAAATCACATTGTATTTTCTTGTTTTTCTTCTCCCTTTGAAATCTTGGATAGAAGTCAAGCTGGCCTTTGAGGATAGTTTTTTAAAAAATGCTTTGTTTTTAATATTTTACCTGGTTACCTTGCTCAAGGCAAGATATAAATGTTTTAAATAACAATCTGTGTCCTCAACATGTGTACCAACTTTAATTCCAATACCCTACTGTGTTATTACATTCACAACAAACAGAATGCCAAATGAGCAAATTAAACTACAGGCCTCACTTGAGATGACTGGAAGGACTTCGAGTTGTTCTGTTGACTTTGTAGGGTGCTTATATATGCTTTCAATTCTCGCATCCAATTATATGCTTCATGAAGTGGATGCTATTGCAAGAGGCTTTCCTTCTGATCAGTCATTAGGAGATTATTGGTCACAGCTGTTTTGGACCCCCAATGGGCGACCTTGAAAATCAATATTTTAAAAGGCTGCATTACTTTACCAAAATCTAGGTATGGAATCTTTTTACCATTTTCATTTCTGTAATAAGTAAACTCTCATGAAAAGTTTGCTCTGAATCTGCTTTTGTTAATTTTGTTAATTTCCTAATCTGTTTTTCGGTGTTCATGTCAGCCTATACAAAAAATTTCACATGCAGTATCAGGAATCAAAATCCTTGATTTATACCTTGAGAATCAAGACGGAGAAGAGTGAAGCCCGAGGCCTTGTTTGGATACGGTGATAAACAATTTATTGCTATGCTTCCAGTTCTAAGTCACCACAGTTTTTAGCGTTGCACCTGAACCCTAAACTGTGGTTAATCTTAATCATGGTTAGTTGAAACAAGCCATCTCCATAAACTATGGTTTGAGCTTGACTTGTTTCAACTTACATAGTTAACTGCTGTTTGTCTGGCATTTGAACATAATGCTTAAGTAGACTACCGGTAGCAGTTAATTTAAAGTGGAGCTGAAAGTTTCTGAATTCCTGGCTGCACAGCCAAAGGGATAGAGGGAGGGGCTCTTGGGCTAGTGGAAAATGTGGTGGCAGCAAATTACCCCCCCCCCCGGTTTCTTTCCAGGGTGGTTGGTTTTACTGGTGTCTGGGCTTGCAAGGGAGGAATCGAGTGTGTGTGTGTGTGTGTGTGTGTGTGTGTGTGTGTGTGGAAACAGCAGGCAGATATATGATGACACCCCATTGCTTCATATGCTCCTTGATAACGTTCATAAAATTGTGTGCCTCAATATCCCGTGCTCAGAGCAAGAGCCTGCTACTGCTTTCTGTAACTTTCTGTTCTCCTAGGTGTCCTTTTACTTTTTATCGCTAATCTCTCACTTTCCTCAGCTGATTGTAAGCATTTTCAATGAGCCAGATCAGCATTTGAGATGCAACCAATACATTGTACTCCTAGGAGAGCTACTTAAGTGTGTGTGTGTGTGTGTGTGTGTATGTATATGTGTGTGTGTGTGTGTGTGTGTGTGTGTGTATATATATATTCTCTCTCTCCCATCTCTAGCATGGTGGCATTACAAAAACTCCTCATCTCTCACAGTCATAAATTTCCAGAGCTCCAAATTTCCCCTTTCATTTCAGCAGGTGTTTGGTTCATTTGAACAACGCAGGCTACAGGTTGTCTTCTGCCTTCGAAGACACTATCGGGTCTTTGAAACTGACAGCTCTTGGATGTTCGCTGCTGTCACTGAGAGCAAAGTTACTTTTTTAAAAATTTAAAAACACTGTTCTGAGGACAAGAGAGAACAACCTTTTTATTTTTATTTACGCACATTCAGTATGTGCACAATTGTGAACACAGGCATTGCCACGAACCTGGAAGTGACTAGGAAAAGGGCAAAAACGGCATCTAGCAATCTCATGAGCCTTGCACCGACCTTTGAGGCTGGAGCTGTCTGTGGGGGTCTTGCCCTGTTTCCAGGGATTCTCCCACTGGAAGCTTTTTTTTTGGGGGGGGGAGTGGGGACACATCTGGACAGAGCCAGTTACTCTCAAGTATAAGTGAAGACCAGTGGTTTACTTAAGATGTATATACAGTGGTACCTTGGTTTGCATATGTCTTGGTGTGCATATGTTTTGGATTACAAATATGTCAAACCTGGAAGTGTGTGTCCCCCAGTTTGCAACCTTTTTTTGGATTACAACCCATTGTTTTTGGATTACGAACAATTATTTTTTTGGGGAGGCCCCATTGGCGAAAGCACGCCTTGGGTTACAACCTGTTTTGGTTTACAAATGGACCTCTGGAATGGATTATGGTTGTAAACCAAGGTACCACTGTACCCATTTTCTGTAGAAACAGCTGCAATAATGTCTCAGGAATTTATTGCCACAAATAGTAAAACTGACAGCAGGCTTTCTTGTATTTAAAGGCAGGAAATCTCCCCTATGCACTGTGATTAGTGATGCCTAATGTGCAGATAAATGATATGTATAGAGCAAGAGCTCTACCAACTACTAGAAGATTTGCTGGCTGGTACATCTTCAATCCAAATTTTACATCTGTGGATACAGTGGAGTTGACATTCCAGTGTTGGTAGTATTTTTACAATTTTTTTCACGTATAGAAGTCCATGGCCACCCAATGTATGAACATTTTTGCCTTCTAACAAATTATTATTGTGCCTAAGAAGAGATATATTCACTAGATGAATTACAGAAACTGTAAACGGCTCCTTGCTCCAGAGACTGTCTATCTAAATGCTTTATAGTAATGACTTTGTAATGATGAATTCTCAACTCTATATATTGCTTCAAGGCTTTTTATTTCTGTTTTGTTTTGTAATATTTCAAAGAAGCATGGGATTCTCTGCTTTTGATGTTGTGGAATTCGATGTGATTCTTTTGTATGATTAAAAATAATAATACTTAGGTTCTCTTTTTTTAAAGTTTATAAATAGTTTTGAATTGATTACATCAGTTAGGTGTCTTCTGTTCTCCACCTTAATGGATTGTGGCAAGGAGACAAGGTTGTTAACTACATTTTTGATTGAATAAGTAGGAAAGCTGGAAAATATATTTTCTCATGAAGTGCCAGGAAGGGCTTCAGGAGGCAGTCTGTTTAGAAGCTCTAAGGCAGGCATAGGCAAACTCGGCTCTGCAGACTACAACTCCCATCATCCCTGACCACTGGTCCTGTCAGCTAGGGATGATGGGAGTTGTAGCCCAAAAACATCTGGAGGGCCGAGTTTGCCTATGCCTGGTCTAAGGGATGAGGGGCTCCCAACCTGACTCCCATCTTTTGCTAAAATGATCTTAAATAATATTTTTCTTTTGAGTTCTCTGCCACCAATTTACACGTGCTCTTTAGAAGAGGGTGGCAGGCTTCCTTTTTACTGGGAGTGGCAGCCCTGAAGTGGCAGTCAGGCTAACTAGGCCTTGAAAGTGCAAAAAGCTACTTTTTACTAGTGCCTCTTTCTCCCTTCATCGGAGCTCTGACACAGTACCATAGGATCCTCTCTTAATTTAAAGTGCTGATTTTGACTTTTGAAAACTTCAGATGGTTTGGGTCACTGCTACTTGTAGAGTTGCCAGGCTCTAAGATCAGCTTCAGAGGTGCGATGCAATTGGCCAGTGCATCTGGATTTTAACCAGAAAGTTGGTGGTTCGAGCCCACCATCCTGACTGTGGGCAGGATTCCTGCTTTGCAGGGGGTTGGACTAGATCAGGGGTCAGCAACCTTTTTCAGCCATGGGCTGGTCTACCGTCCCTCAGACCATGTGGGGGGCCGGACTATATTTTGAAAAATAATAATAATGAACAAATTCCTATGCCCCACAAATAACCCAGAGATACATTTTAAATAAAAGGACACATTCTACTCATGTAAAAACACGCTGATTCCCGGACTGTCTGCGGGCCGGATTGAGAAGACAATTGGGCTGCATCCGCCCCCCCCCCCCGGGCCTTAGGTTGCCTACCCCTGGACTAGATGACCCTGGGGTCCCTTCCAACTTTACAATTCTGTGATTCTATTTTACCCACCAATAAGGAAGAACCATCAGATTGGTTGGTATCAAGGGCTTTTCAATGGTGGCCCCACATGTTTGGACTCCCTTGACCCAGGTGGTACATACAGCAGTTCTTAAAAACATTTAAAATTATTCGTAACTTTATATTGATGAAATTATTTGGCTTGGTTGCTAATACTTATGTTAATTTTCTAGTTCTGTGTTTAATTTCTGTTCGCTATCTTATTTATGTGCTTTAAATGATAATGGTATTACTTGTTTTTATAATGGTATATTCTCTTGTTGTAACCCACCCTGGGACATTATGGTGGAAGGTAGGTAAGAAATCTTATAAATATTAATTGTTGTAAGCAGACTTTTAAGAGAGTCACCCTAAAATGCAATATATTGTTTTCTGAAATACATGTGACAATAAATAAGTAACATATTCTTAGACTTAAAAAAAGAATGTTTTCTTGACCAGAAAGCTAAGATAATCATATACCGGGTACTTCCTTAGATTTGATGTTGAGGAAATTGAATAGTCAGTAGATTTAGTGATCTGATTAGGGCTTTTCTGATTAATGCACTGCACCACATTTCTACTCTTCTAAGCTTTTAAAAGTGCTAAGTGGCCTTGATTGGAAAGATAAACGAATGTTGTATGTCTCTGGCTTTGTAAAACTGAAAATGAAGATAACCAACTCTCTGCTACCATATCAGGAGATCCTTTGACATAATCTATAAAGGAGCAGGTTATTCTTTCACGCAGAAGGATAAGTCTGGAATGGCTTATGATGAAGAGAAACTTGGAATCAATGCTTAGTAGTACACTGACAGGATAAGAGCAAAAACTCAAGTGGAGTTTAATTTCTATTCCTGGCAGAAAAAAGTGCTAAATGATGATATGAATCTAATCTAAATCTGGGTTACTGAGAAACCGCAGTCTAGACACTTTGACAGTGCTATATACTGGGCAAAGCATATGTTTAGAACAACATGTTTTAGTATACTTTGACAGTTTCAAGGAGGAAAATATTGATCTTCAATATTTTTGACATCCACAGCTTATTTTTATGGTGTTGAAGCTGCGTATCTTTATTATTATTATTATCTGACTCATGGAAAGGCAGATGTATGATTAGTACAAGAGCATAGTAGCCTCTCATTGTTCTCATTCTTGTTAGCTCTAAATATTTGTGCCTAATGCTCTGCTCCTGGTACAAATAATAACTTTATTGCCAGTGCTATGAGCAAACCGTTGCCTTAAATAATTTGCTATTTTCAAAATGGTATACTTTGTATGACCAAGAGCCCATTATGATAAAGTAGTTATCTTGGCATCTCCTTTGTGGGAATTCTAGGTAGTCATTTAGAAGTGTATGGTTTTTACTCATAACTGCCTATCTGAGTACCCAGTATCATGCATTCAGATATAATTATCTGTGCTTAAAGGCTGTAAACAGATCTACCTGTAGTTTAGTGTATTACCAACTAGCTTCTCTTAAAACCTCCCGTGCTTTTTAACATTTTGTGTGACAAACAGAAATTAATCCCCTTTTCTTCCCCTTTCCAAACCAAACTCAGCTCTTCTCAGAGACTTTCCAACGTAAGTTTCCATTTTGTTCCAATACAACGCAACTAAGAATCACTATTTCCCTGCTGCCATTTGAGTAATATGCAGCTTCAGAAGCAACAAGTATAAATTGCTTTTGTTTACTCAACAGCTTCAAAATGGCTTGTCTAACAAAGAATTAATTGCAGCTATATGTTTCTCATGAATGCTAGTTTGAATATGTAAACTCTTGTCTATTGAAGGGTGAATGTTTAATCACTTGCTACAAAACACGGCAATATTTTGGGAAATAACTGAAACCACTGAACTGTATATTGCCGGCCAGCAAAATTCCTGACTTTGATATATTTTTCTGAGGTATTAACCGAATGAGAGAGTTGGTTTGTTGTGTAGTAATTACAGAAAAGAGATAAAATTATGAATGTTCCACATCTTCTGCATTGCAGTTGTCTGACAGTTGGCCTGTATCAGCAATTCTTCTTGTACCTTTTGAAGCCTTCTAAAGGGATTCTTTTTCTACACTGCCATATTTCATTCTCTCCTCCCTTCCCTAAGTGATTAAGTGTCAGAGAGTAAGTCTTTGATATGCCTCTTAAAATGAAAAATAATAGGTGAGCGGGGAAAATGGGCATGTTCCCCTGTCTTTGGACTCGAAGATGAGGAGAGCCTACAAAAGCTGATCTGATGAGGCTTCTGCAAGGCTGATGAGGGAGGTTGTGCCAAAGTGGGGCTGGAGTGGAGGTGCAACCCTATGATGCAATTTCCTCCCAGCATGGAATTGCCTTTATTACCAGGATTCCCAGAGGCAAACCTTATAGGGTTCACACTTAAAGAGCAATGGTGAACTGTGTGCTCAAAGTTTCCCAGAGGAAAAGCGATTGACTGCTCAGTTTCTTTTTGCGACATTTTAAAACTTTGCGCTCAGATTTTATTTGAGTTTTGCCACTGCTCATCTTGAAAACACTTCACATGCTGGGAAAAAAAAGGGCAGGATGCATGTCTTCTGAGGGCTTTTCTGCAAGATGGCTCTTACAAAGTGAGAGCGGCTAATAATTGGCGGTGATGGGGAACTTAAAAAGATGCTTTGACATTATTTGTTTGTTATTATCTAGCAAACTTTTAGACACCACCTGATTGTGAAAACAAACTCTAAGCAGTTTATAAAACAGAACATTTAAAATTGTTCATGGAACAGGGTATTAAAATATTGAAATACGATTAAAGTCAATAGTAGTTTTTTTTAACTAAAATATTAAAACACTTCAGCACCTAAGTGTCTGGATAGGTTTGTGAAACAAAAATGTTTTAATCAGGCAGCAAAAAGAGTGTTGTGAAGGTGCCTTCCTACTGTCAATTGGTTGGGAGATGCTTCGGCATTTAAAAAATGGTTTTCTTACAAGTGCAGAATGAGTACTATGTGACACCTGAACAGTACCAGCGCTTGTGGCGATCCCACAACTAATCTGGTCCCAAGCTTTTAATGGTTTTATATACTAATAGTTTGACCAAACTGTGGGAGGCAGTGGAAGACAGGAGTGCCTGGTTTGCTCTGGTCCATGAGGTCACGGAGAGTCGTACATGACTAAATGACTAAACAACAAATACTAATAGTAACAACTTGAACTTGGTTCAGTAGCAAATAGGCAACCAGTGAACATCTCTGAGCCCAAAGTGTTATATGTTGACAGAGCCTCATTCCTGCTTCTGGTTCAAGTTCAAAGGAAGCCCCACACAGAGCGCATTGCAGTGATCCAACCTTGAAGTCACCAGTGTCTGAACTACTGTAGCCACGCTCTCCTACTCCCATAAAAGTTATAGCTCTCTCACGAATTGCAGCTGATAAAACGGTGCTTCTAGACACCAAGGCTACCACATCCTCCAGTGACAGAGCCGTGTCCAGAAGCAACCCCAGACTCCATACCTACTTTGCCCAGGACAGGAAATGGGCCAGTTTCTCAGACACACTTACCCACAGTGTCTCCATCTTGCCAGGATTCAAGCTCAACTTATTTTCCCTTATCAATTCCTGTTGCATCCAGATACTGGGCTACGTCCTGCCTGGCCCGGCCTGGCCTGATTTAGATGTTATGAAGAAACAGAGTGGTCTAGAGATGTGAAATCCTGGAAACTGGAAACAAAAGCTTGTAAAACTGGTTGGTTTGCAAAGAAATATAATTGCATTATATGTGGTTCCTTTTTTAAAATAGTTTATTTTATTACATACTACTTTTTGAGGTGAAGAACAGGCCAAATTCATAGGGGAGGAGAAGGGATTTTAGAAATTTTTTTATTTATAATCTCTGCTTTTATTCATAGTGATGTTTTTTATATTTTTAGTTTTTATTGTATGCTGTTTTCCCCAGAAAAGTGGTGTATAAATATTTTTAAATGAAAAAAATTAAGCCACCCCCTTTGCATTTGCATCAGTTCCTTAGGACTGTTGCTCTTTCTAGACATTTTTTGTACCCTAGCTTCTTCCTGTGAAAGTTGTTTCTGGATTTGCTGAATAGATGGTGCTGTTCGAAATTCCTAGCATTTTGTTTCAAGATGTTTTAACACATTTGTACACACTGTAATTAAAAAACACATTCAGTACACCTTCTTTCCTGCAAAGAATTCTGGGTACTGTAGTTCACCTCTCGCAGAGTTACAATTCCGAACAACCTTTAACTGCAGTACCCAGAATTCTTTTAGGGAAAGAGTGTGCTTTGAATGTGCTTTAAATGTATAGTGGATACACACAGCCTTACTGTGTGCCGACTTCCATTTGAACTCAGAACGACTTCTGAATGAAAGGGTTTAAGACTGCACATTATGGATCAACTGCAGATCTACTTTAAACTACTCTGTGGTTATGTGCTGATACTATTTTAAGCTGTTTGTAATTCTAGTAAGCTTTTGGTAAAGTTGTTCCTCTAAGTTTGTTCTTTGCAGCTTCGCCTTGCTCCTAGAGCACTTTTGTTTAAACCTTATGAGCACTAATAGCTGGTAAAAGAACTGATACAAAAACTAAATGATGTTTTTAACGTTTGACCACTGGAGTAATTTCATAACTGTAAACAATTTCCCATTATCTACAATAGTTTGTATGGACTTCACATTATCTAATGCTCTTTTCCACTGACTGTAATAGAAGCTGTGTGTTAGACTTTAAACAATTAGCATTTCACAGCTGTTCTTTCAGTATCAGGAGGCCAGAGACAAATCTTCTCTTGTTTCCTTTTGTATAAAAGTACATTTTTGGGAGTTAATTTTTGGCAAGAGATACGATAAGATGTATGGTCTGAATAGGTTTGTTGGAGGAATTGCATATAACTTTTTGTTTGTTTTTTACCCTGCTTCAGTAATAAGAATTAGCGATAAATAAACTAAAAGCTAGAAAGGACGTTTCCTATATTTCAATGCCACCTTGGTAAAATAGCATCTCAGTGTTATGTGCTGCTCATGAGGGTGATATGATTCAGTAACAATAAAACTAGAAGTTAATCTTCTATAATGTTTTGGCTTAGTTGGCCTTTTGTTTGCTTTGGTGCAAAGAGACTTGGCTTAGCTTCTCTTTCTCAGGGCTTTTCTGGGGTTTTCAGATGCAGCTACAAACTGGAAGTTTGGCACACACTACGCGAAACCTCAAATAGTCTTGGTGCGGACATTTTATTTTGTCTTGCCACTAGTGAAGAATTGAAGCTTAACCACTTCTAAATGTAGCAGAAAGCCTAGCACTGCTTCCTGCTTCTGTGGTGTGAACAGAAATGAGGGGGTGGTCATGTGCATAATTTTAAAGGTGGCCTTTGGTTTGGCTTGGCTCTGAAGAGGAATCATAATTGATGTGAAATGCCCATGAAATGCCCATGTGTCTGAAATGCCCATGTGTCTGTCCCAAACTTCCAAACTTCCAAAGAGAGGTTTCTGCTTTGTTTTGATTGAATGTTTAGGGTAAGGGAAACCAGGAAGTGTCACTAGATAGTGGCTGGGCACAGCTGGGTTTTTTTTTTTGCGTGCTCCATGTCACTGGGAGCACTGGGAGGGCATAACGAAAGCCACTCTGAAAGTATCCGAATGGCAGCTGCTGCATGCTGTGCCCATAACGCGTGAAACTCCACCTGGAGCAACAGAGACCAGCTCTTCACACCATCCTCAGATGCCGTGGTTGGAAACTGTGGTGGGGACTCTCCATGCAGTGCAGAAGACCAGTGAGTCCCACATGCTAAGTGTGCCATGTGAACCACCTGTGATGCAGGAAAAGCCTTCCAAGCAGTGTCAGAGATGTGTTTAACTTGCAAAGTGAGCTTGCATGTACTAATTATAGGGGTGACATCCAATGAAGGGGTTCTGTTAGTGCAAGAATTTCCGCTTATGCAACAAAACAGAACTTCCCTCCCTTTCTTCTCTCCGGTATCACAATATAGACTTCAAACCGGCTTTGGACAATATATCAATTTTGCCTAGCCCTAATGCCAAGCATGCAAAGAACAGATTTATCCACAGTCATACTCCATGCTCTGTAGCTATGCTTACAGCCTACATAACAGTTCCACTGCAGATGTTTTGTACTCTGATTTCTATACCTTAGAACCCAGAGAGGCCACTAGCACTCCTGCAGAATTCCAGAATACCTTGTTTGAAAAGAGTGGTGGGAAAATAGCAGTGCAGTCTGTTGGCTGTTTTCCTGGAGCAGCTCAGGGATGCTTTTGACGTTGCTATTAATCCATGGTCCTCCAGTCATCAATCATTTGGGAAGGGCTGTAGCTCAGTGGTGGAGCATCTGCTTTGTATGCAGAAGCTTGCAGGCTCAAATCCCGGCACCTCCAGGTGGAGCTGGGAAATATTTCCTGCCTGAAACTCTGGAGAGCTACTGTCAGTCTGAATAGACAGTACTGAGCTAGATGGAGCAGTTGTCTGACTTGGGATAAGGGCAGAGCCATGGCATACATTTAAAGCACACCTGATGTGCATTTAAAGCACAGGACCCACCCCCCAATAATTATGGGTGCTGTAGTTTGCTAAGGGCACTGGGAATTGTAGCTCTGTGAAGCAGCTTCTCATGTAGCTCCATGACTGTAGGACAATCTTGGCCCTCCAGATGTTTTTGGCCTACAATTCCCATGACTCCTAGCTAGCAGGACCAGCGGTCAGGGATGATGGGAATTGTAGTCTCAAAACATCTGGAGGGCCGAGGTTGAGGAAGCCTACTGTAGGATATCTTAGTGAAGATTCAAGTCTGCGACTCTGCTTGTTCAGAAAAAAACCTGAACAACCTATTTAAAGTGGGGGGTGTCTTACTTTGCAATGAGGATGTAATAGTTAGAAGATATGTATACATATCTAGTTTTAGCAATTGATTGGGTCCAATGACACCAGTTTCCCAATTTTGAGTTTATGTAGGCATGGAGCATGTTGGTGTTCATTCTGCTGCTCAAACATTCAACAGTGTCACATAGTGGTTAGAGTGCTGGACCTGGGAAACCAGGGTTCACATCCCCACTCAGCCATAAAGTCCAGTGGGCAACCTGGGGTCAGTCACAGTCTCTCATTATCTCTCAGCCTCACCTACCTCACAGGCTTGTTGTGAGGATAAAGTGGGAAAGGAGGAGAAGTGGATACATTGCATTGAGCTCCTTGGAGAAAAGTTGGGATAGAAATGTGATAATAAAATAAATAATAAATGACATATGTCTCTCATAATGTTATCTTCAGGTTTGCTGTGCATATGCCTCTTAGATTCTGAAAGGAGCAGAACAGAATAGGTAGGTAAACTTTGCTTAAAAGTGCTGTCATATGGCAACAGTTCCTGTCATGCACAATTGATGATTTTCTACTCATCTGATCTATGAAGTTAGATAAGAGTGTCATCAGCACAATAGGTAGCTCTCTAATCAGTACTTTCAAAATTGAGGAATAACTGGTTGTATATTCATGATACCACTTCATTTTTAATGCTAAAAAACCTTAGGCATTTAGTTTGACTGTGGGAACGTTAAGATGTAAAATAGACTTAGAATATTTCTGTCTATCTTTGATTTGCAAAACAGTCTTATTAAGAAGTGTTCGTAGCGTGGCAAAATGTGGTCTTAGTTTGATGTATGGCAAAAGCGATTCTAGATGGTTGAGTCTCTAGTTCTAATGCTGTTCCCTTTCTTTGTTGGATTATTTTAATCCTCTTCATTTAGGAAGCAGGGAGAAGAGCTTTATTTTAATACAGTGCACCATCTCTAATGAGGTTGGCAAGGAGAGAATTTGCATGCTATAATGAGGTGTTTGTGTACTGCATTTTTTAAAAGAGTTCAGTAATAGAAAAGGGCATGATGAAGGCCAATCAGTACACAGTTGAGAGAATTTTTGTTTTAAAAAACCTTCTTTGACGAAATAAAGTCCGCAGAAATGTATTTCACTTTTAACAGCAACCCTCTAAAATGTGAAATGGGCTTGAGAGTTTGTATGGGAAAGATTGCAGAGGTGTGAGACCTGTTGATATGTACTGTCTTCTAACACTTGTAAGGAAAAGGATGAGTCATGTTCTTATTCTTAGTTATTCTGAGTGACTTCTAGTGCTTTCATTAACAGCTGGGAAAATTACTAGCCCCAGTCTTTCTTCACATGTCCATTTATTAACAGTAACAAAATGCTGGCATTGATGAGCTTGCTGAATTTGCTTGTTCAGAGCTGTGTGCTTTTTGTGGCATGAAATGGGCAGGAAAAGGCAGCTGGCATCAAGTGGTACCAATTCTGATGCTGGAATCTGCTGGGCTTTCTAGTCCTTGAATAAGCAAGAGAGAGAGAGAGAGAGAGAGAGAGAGAAAGAAAGAAAGAAAAAGAAAAGAAAGAAAGATTCTCTTTCAGCCTTCAAGAGGTTATAAGAAAGAAGGAGATTTTGTTATCCTACGTCTCTCGCCAGTAAGCAATTATAAGATTGCAGCTATCGTACAATCACAGTTCTCATGGCGTTTTCACTTGGAAGAATTATAGGGCAACTATAGTGCCAAAATTAGGCTACATGTTAAATTTCCCCTACCCCCTGAAAACTCTTGGCACATTGTGGCCAAGCACCCTGAAGGAAAATGGCTGTTGAAATCGAGTGTGATCTGAGAAAGGAGCGGGGGGCGGGGGGGTAGGCATCTTTGCCTCTTTGCATCTTAGGAAGGGAAATTATTTCAAAAACAGTTTTCTTCTTCTTTTTGTCCTGGTGTAACAACTTGGCAAAATTTCCTCTTGTAGCACTTTCTTTGGAACATGGTTACCCTGGTCAGAATGGTTGCATCAAGATGCATAGCTTGGGCTAACTGTAAGGTACCTGCTTCCTAACTGGTGCCGTCCAAATGTTTTGGACTACAATTCCCATCAGACCCAGCCAGCATGACCATGCTGTTGTTTAGTCGCTTAGTCGTGTCCGACTCTTTGTGACCCCATGGACCAGAGCACGCCAGGCACTCCTGTCTTCCACTGCCTCCCGCAGTTTGGTCACACTCATGTTGGTAGCTTCGAGAACACTGTCCAACCATCTCGTCCTCTGTCGTCCCCTTCTCCTTGTGCCCTCCATCTTTCCCAACATCAGGGTCTTTTCCAGGGAGTCTTCCCTTCTCATAAGGTGGCCAAAGTATTGGAGCCTCAGGTTCAGGATCTGTCCTTCCAATGAGCACTCAGGGCTGATTTCCTTTAGAATGGATAGGTTTGATCTTCTTGCAGTCCATGGGACTCTCAAGAGTCTCCTCCAGCACCATAATTCAAAAGCATAAATTCTTCAGCGATCAGCCTTCTTTTATGGTCCAGCTCTCACTTCCACACATCAATACTGGGAAAACTATAGCTTTAACAATACGGACCTTATGACCATGCTAACTGGGGCTAATGGGATTTACCGCCCCAAATATCTTGAGAGCATCAGGTCAGCAAAGACTGCTCTAAGCAAACCTCAGGGATGGTGACAGCTCAACTTTGGCTTCTGTCTCTGCATCACAGATTGAGATTCCACTGACAGTCAGCCTTGTATTTGCATTCTGTTCCTGATAGTAGCTGGAACTGTAGAATCTATTTAACCAAATTTAATGATTTTCATAAATCTCACGTGCCACTATTTTATTCTATGGGTTCTTTCAGATGCTGTATTTCCCCCCTCCAAATTAAAGCTCATGTGGGTCAATGTTACACATTCTGAAATTACTCCCCTCTTGGTAAAAATAAAAGAATATAACGAAGTTGATCCAAACAGCCCTTAGCTGTATGCATCTCTCTCTACAGAGTCACTTCCTGTAGACTTTGAAACAGCCTTGCATGTGATCGAGGCTCAGTAACTGAGGATAGCAAGCGGAGCTGATTCTATGCTATTTCAAAGTACCTTCATCTTTGACTACTTTTGATTTGAAATGGATATACATACATCTGTTGCAAGCATTAAAAGATGAAAAATATCTTCTCCATTGCACTGTGGAACCAGAGAAGAGAAAATGTACTCGTTTTAGGTGGTAGCCAACTAAGTTATACTCTGGGTTGACCCATGAAAATCAGTGAACAAGTTAGACCTGATTTGAGTAGCTCCACTCTGAGCATGACTTAGTTGGATACAGCCCATAATCTCCTATATTTTAATTATCTTTTCACCTTAGGAGAGACAGTAACAATAATGCCCATGCCTCTTTAGTTGCCGTCTGGGATCTTAAACTGAGGATAATGCCTGTGGAAGCACCATAGTCTATATTACCAAGGGAGATGGCCAGAGGGTGCTTGATCAAGATAGGTCCCATAAAATGTCTGGCTGCTGTAGAGTTCCTTGGTCTAAGCAAGTCATTGCTAACAGTTGACCAAATACTAATTAATCAGTCTTTTCTGTGTGCCGTTAGCCCACTCTAAACCTTGCAGACTCTTAGTTTTTATATCATCAAGCCCATTGGCATTGTGGAGCTATCTCAGCTATGGGTACAGATCGTGTAACTTGGGAAATCTAAGAATGTGATGACTTTAGGATGACTAACAATCTCTCTAGTGTTGTTCCTGTTTCAACAAGCAAACTCTTCCATCCATTTCCTTCCCCTTCGCTATGGCCCATTTCAACTCTTGTGAGCATCCATTTGGAGGGATACTTTCATGTTGTTTTCATGCTTCAAGTGATGTTGAGACAAAACTGATGAAATCTAATTATGAAGTGACTGGTTTTAAAAGCTATAGAGTGGGGGGAAAATATGTTTCTAGGAACCAGGTAAAACAACTGTTTCACAAACTAGCTTTAGGAATATAGGAAGTTTCCTTATACTGAGTCAGATCATAGATCCATCTTGCTCAGTTTTGCTGGCAGTGGCTCTCCAGGGTTTCAGAAAGGGGTTTAAACTTCTGTGGAGTTTAAATCTGGAGCCCTTCTGCCTGCAAGACATAGACTGTGGCTCAGTGGTAGAGCATTTCTCCACCTTTCCTGGTTTTCTCTTGGGTTGGGGTTGAGTGTAGTCTGTTTCCTGCATATGTTCAGTCCCATAAATCTTGTTAAGATGCTCTAAAATGCTTATATGTCAAGAGATGGGTTTAAAATTTTGATCCAGAAGTAAATTTTAAGCTCATTTTTAATATAACTTGGTATATGATGTCAAATTGATACACTCAGTTAGTATTCCTTTCAGAAATATTATTAAAATAATTTCTACTGCAGATTTCTTAAATACAGTATGCGGGGGGGGGGGGGGGAAGGAGAAGAAGAGCATTAGTTTCTACCTGGGAAACCTCAATTGCAGTTTCATCCATGGGAATCCCAAACTTGATTTGACATTTTCAGAGAGTTTTGACCAAAGCTTCAAAGTTCTCTTTCTCCATATGTATGTGAATCTAATTTTTTTTTTAAAGTTGCTCCGGGTAATTTATTATTTGACTGTTAATAAAATGCACCATTAAAAGTCCAACTGTGACTTTAACTTCTGTTCACCTAGGAAGCAATAAACCTTTCAGGCTCATGAAGCTTTGCACAAAGTAATATACTGCCAGCAAAGCAGGCATGGTAAAATAATTTTTTTAAAATGCTCTTGATTTTTTTTAACTACTGCAGTCAATATTAGTCTATTGCACAATGTGCATACTTACACAATGAGACTAACTGCAGCAATAAACAGCAATTAAACTGGCTCCCCCATTCCGCAAGCCAGCTTCTTGAGAGATGTAAATGGAGGGGTGGTGGTTTTTGGAAGGTATTGCTGAAGAGAAAGAAAGTAAAGCAGAAGAGAGCTAGAAAATAATGTTTTGTTTGATTCCCAAAGTCTATGTTGATTTTCAAGTCTGTACTTACAATGCATTTCAAAACACACACGATAGATCCCTGCTGCTCCATTTGAGTGTTGGCAGTTGGATATTTATCATTCACTTGACTCTGACTTGCTAGTCGCTTGTACGTTGGTAGATTTTGCAGAACCATTTTGTGGTTTTGTGGTGTGGAACACTTTATTTTATAGAGTCTGAACAGAGGCCAACAAATTTGTTTAAACTTCAACCAGAGGCTGATCCAAACCAACTGCCCTGGAGAATGAATCCGGGTGCTTAGAATTGCTAAATGTATGCCACTACCGTAACACTACTCTGTATCAGATATCAATTTTAACTTGTTGCATGACCCACTGTGTAGATGTTAGGTTCTTTTTGACCTGGGGAAAAAATCAGACAAGACTTGGTGCAATTGGTCTGTCTGTCTGTCTCTCTCCCCCCCCCCCCCGTGTTGGAGTCGAATACTTATAGAAGTTCAGGTTAAAGATAAATGACCCCCGAATGGTTAAATCCAGTCAAATGTGACTATGGGGTGAGGTGTTCATCTCTCTTCAGGCCGAAGGAGCTGGCCTTTGTCCTCAGACAGTTTGTCTGATGTATCCCAGCCCCACCGGATGTCCACATGGGGGTATCTCTGTAACTGTACTACTTCTGTAGTTCAGCGACATTCTTGCTTTTCTGTGACTAAATTTGAAAGTGGGAATATTGTAGGTTTGGTATCAAATGAGGACTTTGCTAACTGTTAGTAAGCTGCCTTGTGTAGACTTCAGTATGGCTTCTACATAATTTAACAAAATCCACAGAAGTAAGGTTTCCTGTCCCCATTTCCCAATGAAGCCTCCAACCCCAAAGGCTCTCTGGAATGTTTGAGGACTCTTCCGTACAATGTTGGATGGAACATGAGGCACTGATAACTTTTTACTTTTGTGAGTTTCCTTATGTTAACTCCAAGCCATTTTAGACAATTCTCTCTCTCCCCCCGCAGTCCCTCCGAATGATTTAGGTGGGGCTCTGCATCATTCTGAAAGGCTTTTTGGGACTCTGAGTTCCAGAGTGAAAGAGTGAGCAGGCAACTCTCCTTCCATTAATTTCCTTAAATTAGCTTATCAGAGGATCCAAGCCATTGACATCTTATAAATCAGTTAGTGTTTATAATAGCTGGTTGATAGCTAATAAACCTAAACCCTGAAGGATACAAAAGACACTTCTTAGCAAGCTGAAGCTGATCTCAATGCATTTAAGACTTTGTTACATCTTTACATTTTTCTGTTGTCACTATGGCAGCATGTTTATACTGGTACAAAGGACAGGCCTTATATCATAGGCACCTTGCTGCTTTATGTTGCCTCTGAGCACAAAGGGTGCCCTCTGCAACTCAGCAATTTGTTTTATCCGTATGGTGAACATGAGAGTTTGATCCTCCTCTCCAAAGAAAATGGTATATTGACTTGGGTGCTACATGAAACCCTTTTAAGGAAATGTATCCCTACCCTGCAACAGCTGAAAGCACAAAACTGCCTTTTATGATGATAGCTAATGCAAAATTAAATATTTAATGTAGCTGTGATTTTATCAAAGCTGAATGCGTTTTATTAAATTTTATTGTTACCCACCCTGAAATAGCCTGAATTAGAAATAAAATGTTGGGAAATGTTACTTAAGGAACACATAAGATACTAATAGGAAGCCATTGTATTTTGTACCGCTATTGTCTTCTTTAGCAATGTTCGGTTGAGCAGGACTTCAGCGCATAAAGGGGGCTTGTTTTATGTTCTTTGGTGTGCAGGTGTTGGGGAGATTGTAAATTCTCCATTGCAAACATGAAGCATTCTCCAACAGTAAGAAGAATGGAGCAGCTCTTGTTTGCTCATTGTTCCAGAAAACATTGTAGTCCCTTTGTGTACATTAGAGTTTGTGGATTAAGGTGAACTATCTGCAGTTAAGAAGTGTGCAATATTTATCTAGCATTTCTTAAAGCGATTTAACAAAAAATAAATAAAATAAAAATAGTAGCAGGTATTTGGTTTTACCATTTTTGTGCCTCAGTGAATAACTAGGGCCACCTAATCCTTGCAGTTTTGAATGAATTAGTGCAGACAAATGTCATCAGACAAGCACAGGTTTTCCCCCCACTGCGAAGGTGTTATCTCAGATTCATTGTTCCTTGTTGTTGTAAAAGGGAATTTTATAGTACCTTTTGAATTGCATGACTGGAGGCTTGTCTGAGTGCTCAGAGTGCTTTGAGGTGAGATGTGTGGAGACCAATGACAGAGCTTTGTCTATGGAATTCCTTTCCTAAGATATTTCTGGCAGCAGCCTAACAATCTTCCTGGCACCTTCATTAAGCATTTTGGTGAATGATTTTTTTAAAACCCTTATCTGTTTTATTAGTGCTCATCTCAACTTTTATAGTAAAAAAAGTTTTTGTATTTCCTGTTGATAGTTTTTATTTTGTGTATTTTTATAAGCCAGTTTGAGGTTTTCTTTAAAAAACAACAACAGAAGAGAAATGTTTCAACCGTGTTTTTAATATTCTGTTGGGAGCCACCCAGAGTGACTGGGTGGCATACAAATAAAATAATAATGATTATAATGATAATTCAGATGTCTTCTAAAGGTTCTATCTCCTATCACAAGCTTCCTGTAACCTTCCACAAGGGAAATCAAATCCCCTGGAAATTCTCACAGTTCAGATAACTGGGGTACACGCAACACTATTTTGTAGCTGTTCTGTTCACCATGAAAACTTGCTTTTGTTTGGCTTCCGGTTCCGGCGCCGGAGGGAGAAGTCGGGGGGAACATCGCTCGGATGTTCCCTGTCCGAAAAAGGGGTGAAAGGGGTGTCTGGGACAGCGCCCCAGCCCCCAAAACTCCCGGGAAGGGCATCCCGGGACCGGTTGGTCTGGCAGTGGCTCGTTAACGGCTCTCCTGCTCCCGAGGAGACCCTAATAAGGGTCTCCGGGAAGCGGGCGGGGGGAGCCGGAGCCCATCGGATCTGATGACATCTATCCCCCTGACGGGCGCAGCTGCCGTGACTTCTGCTCCTGTCGTGCGCCGGGATTCCTCAACAAATTAGTGATTTGGACTCGGAGATCGTGAGTAAATTGAACGTTTTGGACCAATTTGAGAGCAAAGTATAGGGCTTAAAATGGAGGCCAGCCCTATCGTTGTTGAAGATTTAGAGACGGGAAATGGCAGCCGAGCAAAAGCGAAAGTGGCGTTTGATCAAAGTTTAGTCTCAGCGCAACCAGCCCCTCTCTTCCCTCATGCCGGAGGAATCTGGCGAAGATCGCTATTTTGTAACTACAACTGTCGCAGTGAAGTAAACAACTGAAAGATTGTATCTTTATTTGACAAAATGACAGGCATTTCAAAGGCAGAGCTACAAGTTAACCTATTTCTACAAAGATTGCAAGAATTTAGTGATGCCTTTGATGCTGCCTCGGAAAGACTGGAGAGACGTTTGGACCAACTCATACCGGATGAACTGTTGCCAGAAGGTTTTCACGCTGATGTGTGTGAGAACCAGAATGAGGATTTAGTTATGGAACACAGTTTTCGCACCCAGCCGCGCATCAGTAACGGGTCTTCTGGAAGCAGGACTGTTTATAGGAAGACAAGGAAAAATAAGAATCCTAAGAGAAGGAATGCCAGTAAGAAAAAGAAAGAACTTAAGAGATGGAATGTCAGCAAGAATGTCAGCAAGAAAAAGAGCTCGCAACAAGCACAGCAAGTAAATATGGCTTTCCTGGATTGTGACGCAGGACGAAGGCGAAGGAAGAAAAGAAGATTGCAGCAAATCACTTGGAAAGAAGCTCTGATGGACTACATGAACTGGACATTGGTGAAACAGCGAGTGGGTGTGGGTTGAGATGTTGTTATTGTTTTTTTTTGGACTGATTTAATGGTTTGGAGACAAAAGTATGTGCTTTAATTTCTGGTATGAAAGGAAAAACGGACACTAGATTCTGGGGTGTGGGGGGAGGGGGGGGAAATTAAGTTTAAAAATTAGGATGTAAGGCCAAGGGTAAAACCAAGGTTTGTAAGGAGGATTAAGAGAAAGTTATAATCTAAGGTATTTTGAAGTTAAGAGGAAATTGTACAGAAGCAGATATATTCAAGTTAAGTTAAAAAATAGATGATAAAGGTATTAAGACCAAGATAAGAACCCGTGAGCCAAGTATTATTTAAGAATTCAGCAGGGAGGGGCTGGGGAAGTCATTTGATAATAGTTAGAAATGTAGATGCCTGATCTGGAAGGAGATCAGGCCCAAGCAAAGTGAGGGTTGTGTTTAGATGGTTAAATGATCATTGTTTTTTAAAAAATACCTCCGTGAGAGGGAGGAAGGTATGTACTGCTTCCTAAGGTGGGAGATGGGAGGCAAAGGAAATTTAACCGGACTGTTATGTGCTTGTAAAATTTGGAAAATTAAATAAATATAAATTTAAAAAAAAAAAAAAGAAACTTTTGTTTTTCAGATGATTAGTTTTTTTTCTTGTATAGATCATTTCGATTAAGATGTGCATAATTCAGGAATCAATATAATCAAGATTCAAAGTAAGACAGTGTTTGCATGCTTTTTGTTGAAAGCAAGGAAGCCAACCTAACTAGGCATGCTAATTGTGTCCTTTTAAAAAAAATTGTTGGGCAGCTTGGTCTTTTTTCCTTGCTGTCTTCATAGCAGAATAATTACAAATTAGTAATAGCACTGCATTGAAGTGATTTGTTTTTCTTCTTCTTAGAAAATGAGAATGGGGGAGAAGGAGGGAGAAAAAGGTTAAGGGACCTTAGTGTGGTTTCATGGGATGAACCACTTCTTTTAGAGAGAGGCTCTGTAGTGTCCCATAGCGTTTTGATAACTTGACCCTATCCTGGATCTACTGACCCTTGTTTCTTTGTTCACACATGGAATGCTAATTAGGGCACTGTTTACAGTGTGTGCCTTTTTGAAATCAGGTCCCAACCAAAAGACTACACTGGTGGTCTTGAAAAGTACGGTTTTCTTAGTGCCCTTTCCTTTTAGCTTTGATGGGCCTCCTTCATCTCCATTACATTTTCTGAGATATTAACATATAATATTGGACTGAGTGGATGCAGAATAGAATAATAATGTTGTGTGCTTAGATGGTTGAGCAAGAGAGACATCTACGTAGTTAACTAAAACTACCGGTAGTTCTTTGTTAGGAACTCTGGAAGTGGAAGTTAGGAACTCTGGAAATACACATCAAGCAATTAAGAGTTGGCTGAAGGCCAAGATCTCCTATCTCTGCCTGGTAACAGGGCCTTAGTCTCATTGGGTGGAAAGTTCCATAAAGATAAGAGTGACCATGTGCTCATGGTTGGTGTGGTATGGAGTTTGCGATTGTTGGAGAAGGTTGTGAGAGAGAGATAGTGAGAGGAAAGGTTTTGCTTTTGTTTCTTTATTTTCCTAAGTCTGTATATAGTAACTTGTGGATACTGTTTGCTTCAATAAAGCTGTATATAGTTATCAAGTTACTACCGTAGTGGCAGTGAGTTCCTGCGTCATCGTGTTCTGTCAACGCTATACATCCAGAAGCTTCCTGAAGGACTGCGTGCACTCTGCTGTGTCCAGGATTCTGTTCTTTCCTGACACAAATACCGATCATTCTTGACTACAGAAATACATGTTTTCAACTGCTATGCAGGCTTCTTACAACGCATGTGTCAAATTGTCATGTATTTTATTTCTTGCTATATCTTCCCCAATTCCCATTTCCCCCCTGTAACCTTTCAAATGATGTATATAACAAAGTTCTGTTGTAATAATAAAATGCTGCTTTGTCATATTTTAAAAGATGGAGAAGAGAGTTTCTGTGGGAGTTGCATTTTCCTTCTTTTAAATCTCAGAAAAGTAGGGAAGGATATGATGAAAATTGACTTTGGTTTGCAAGCGGCTATACATGAACAGGTTTCAAATTACTTACACCCATGTCAACGTTGTATGCCAATTATTTGTTGGACAGAAAGTGCTTTAGCTGAGGAAGTAAATCATGCATGAATTTGGATGTCATGGCATTCACACTGAGGCCCAGGTGCTTTTACTGATGAAATTTGAGTGCACATGAAACTACACACCAGGAATAGTCAAAAACCCTCACATTTTCCTTTTTAATTGGGAGCTGTGGGCTTTATTATGTGGATTCTATCTCAGTGCTAAAAAGCTGATGAGCTGAGAGTATTATCCTTAGTTGCAAAATGCCTTAACTATAACAATCTACATCTGATTAAAGAAAAGCTTTGTTTTTCCTTTTCTGAGTGTTTTAAGTGCCCAACATCTTTTTAAAAGTGTGTAAAGTGTGTGAAAATGTTTGAGAGATTCTGAGCACAGAACGGTGCACCAACCAATTCACAGAAAGAGAGGACTTACCCATGCTTCAATTGTTTCTCAGTTGCTGGTCAAGAGTGGATGCCCAGCACTGATTTTTAAAATCACATTTGAACACACCTATTTTAATGGCTTTTTACTATTTTCCATAACAGAAGTCTAACAAAAGAATGCATTAAGAAATGCAAAATCATGTTTTCTGTTTACTTTCTATATTAATTAATTAACCCTCAGTTACTGTTGAAGGGGACATATTGAAGTAATATTACACCTTCTGTGTATAACATAATTTTGAAAATAGATTTGTCTTAAAGAAACAAGCTCACCTTAGGTGATTTCAAAAACAATATTTCGTTCCTTACTGAAAACTGATTTTGTATTAGCCCAGAGGCTTCCTCAATGTTGTTCAAAACCCTCAGAATTAGGATGATATTTAAAGAAAACTAAGAAACTGTTCATCTAGATTTGCTAAGTTCCTTTTTGAAAAAATGAAGGAGTTGTTAGTCCTGTACAGCAGAATTTGTCCCTGAATTTGTCCAAAGTGGTTTGGTATTTGAATTCATCTGAATCTCTACCTTTTGATCCCTGTTAAAGGTAAAGGTAAAGGGACCCCTGATCATTAGGTCCAGTCGTGACCGACTCTGGGGTTGTGGCGCTCATCTCGCATTATTGGCCGAGGGAGCCGGTGTACAGCTTCCAGGTCATGTGGCCAGCATGACAAAGCCGCTTCTGGCGAACCAGAGCAGCGCACGGAAACGCCGTTTACCTATTTATCTACTTGCACTTTGACATTCTTTCGAATTGCTAGGTTGGCAGGAGCAGGGACCGAGCAACGGGACCCCATCACGGGGATTAGAACTGCCAACCTTCTGATCGGCAAGCCCTAGGCTCTGTGGTTTAACCCACAGCGCCACCCGCATCCCTGTTACAACCATGTAAAAGGTGTTTGGTATTGCATGGTATAAAAAAGCAGTAAAAACAGATTTTTTTCATTTTTTTAAAAAAGAAAGTAATGAGAGTAAAATGTATTCTCTCTCTCTTAATATATTGGGAGTTAGTTGTGGACTCACAGTCCCCCTCCCCCTCCCTGTGGATTATCCTCTTTTTTCTTCTTCTGACGCTAACCCTAGCATTATGTCTCCACTGAAGTTGATGTCATCAATGTGCTGTAAACTAATTTGCAAGTAGAACTTGAAATGGTTTCTTAAACTCTGCATGATGTAAACCTGCTGCATGGCTAACTGTAAAAGGTGAAAGCAGGGGAGTAATTTAGGAAAAGGAAGAGAGAAGACAAACATTTATTTTTGGGATGCTTTGATGTATGTGCTGGCAAGTTCCAGCAAGTGCTATTAATTTTCATGGAAGCCAGATGGTCCCTTTGTCTGTAGATGTTCCTTGGTCATAGGTGTATAATGCAACAGTGCATCTCTTTTTTTCAAATCTACAAGAGGCCAATTTAGTGACCCAGTTATTATTTCTTTATGGTGTCTCCGGTAACACGTAATGATCGTAACACATATCATAACACATTAACTACTTTGTCAATATTACACTCAAACCAAGAAGTGTAATTATTTTGATGCAACCTACAATACATTTAAAAAATAAACCTTATAGAGTAACCAAGACAAAGGGTTCATAATAAAAGAGCTGTGTCTTTGTGGTATAGTACCTGCATGCATAAGGCCTCAAGTTCAATCCTCAGTGACTTACAGCAGGGCTGGGAAATGCTTCCATTTCTTCCTAAAGAAACTGTATTGCCAGTCAACAAGACAAAACTGGACAATATGTTCTATTTTAGTACTGGGCAACTTCATTGGGCCTCATGAGGCACAGATAAGGTAGCCCTATGTTTCTGACATTAAATTTGCTTTTTTGGGGGCTGAGATAAGGGGAAGTCACTGTTGTATTTCTCTCAGAAGGATTTCCAAAATAATAATTTCGGTTGCTTCCTGTCTGTCTGTCTCTCCCACCCATCCTTTGCCAGCTCCTGATTTTTGAAATTCTCACATCTGTTTAAATATATGAAATGACATCATTTGACTGACTTGAAGGAAGTTTACAACTGACAGTCCTAATTATTTTCCAAATAATGCTTTCAGACAGGAAAGTAAGCAAATTCAACTGAAGGGACATGACGGATTTCCTTTGTTTTTTCCATATCTGCTTATCCAATGTTGTGTGCGTGTATGTGTAGAGGGGACATCTAAAGACCTTAGCCTAGAATCAGCCTGAAGTGGAAGCAACATTTACTTCAAGGCTACTACTGTAGTATTTCAAAGAGCTCATAAATAGTAACTGGGGTTGCTATTTTAAGCGACATCCTCAGAATGAGTTTGGTAGTTTCAGTAGGAAATGTAATAGATTAGAACTGCTTACCTAGCACCTAAATGTAAAGGTCTATGAATAATGGTGTTCCCATAAGATCAAATAATTTATGTGCCTGAGACACATTTTAACCCTCAGAAAATAGTCACCTGTGACTCCTCTCAAAGCCAGCAATGTCATATTCAGCCACATATAATAGTTGAGCTAAATAGTTTAAAAATAATTGATGATAGATGTGAATGACAATTCTGGAAATGCACCGTGATTTTAAAGCCACATATAGCCCTCTATAAAAGTACCAGAAATTATGGGACTCTTGGAGAGCTGAAGATGCTCTTTGTCTAAAGCAGGGATGGGGGACCTATAGCCTCCAGATGTTGTTGGCCTAAGGCAGCATGGGAGCTGTAGTCCAGCAACATCTGGAGGGCCATAGGCTCCTCATTCCTGGTCTAAGGCATTAATAAAACAACACTCATCACACAGCTCTTAGAAGAGTAGGGATCTCATTTCTCTCTACTTAACTACAATAACAATGGATGCTGTTTGGGAGTGGGGAAGAAATTCCCAGCTACAAATAGAAGACATCTAATTTTGAAAAAATGGCATTGCTACAAAAGAAACTGAACCCCAAGAAAGAGAAGTTGGGAACAACTACACTTTTATTGCACTACCAAACTGCTGTCAAAGCATACCCTTATATATGTAGGAAACCCCTGAGGTTAAAATTATGAATACACTGATGTGGAAATAACTTACATAATGAATGAATGGGATTTACTTGCAAGCAGATGTTCTTAGAATTGTGGGATGAATTTCTCCTGTTGGAAACTTTCTAGAGCTATTGCACGTCCAATGTGCAAACTTCTTTTTTTAAAATCCTAGATACTTTTAACTGATAGAACACTGGAGGTTCAAAAAGTAGGATGGGTTGTGGGGACCTTATAATCGTATGTTCTTGATGGCAGTGGGAAAAGCTAAAATAAAAGGGCCACTTTAAGCAGGAATACATCTGCATTTTAGGAATCAGAAACTGTAATTTACTAAATTACAGTGCTGAAAGCCAGTCCTCGCTATTACGGTATTGAATGTTGTATATGGAATGACCATTTATAATAGGGGGAAAAATACTTAATACTAGAGTCCCACTGAAGATGTAATTATTCTTTTTAGTTTATCTTACTGCAGTTGGAGGATACCTTACATTCAGTTAATGATGCATCAATCAAATCAAGCAATTTTATGAAATTAGTGTCAGGATATATTTCAGAGTCAGCCTGTAATCCCTTCACAAGCCTTGTACTTCTCTATTTCTCATTCTCCATTATTGCACTACAATGACTTAAGGCTTCTAGCATTCTGTACAACTATTTTCCCCACTCCTGTGGCCCTATGTCTGACTTTTAAGGAGAGAAAAAAGGTGAAGCTGCATCTATATCCGAATTTGTACGCAGAGGCACAGAGTCATGCTAGCTGTTCTTTCCCCTCAAAAGATACCCTTAAAATATTCTGTGTAAAGCAAACTATCCAGTTTCTACTGTGTGTTGTTCAAAGAAGTGGACAGCCCACAAATATTTTACTGTTCAGTGCACACAGTAAAGTGTAAAGGAGAGAAAGGGGACAACTCTGTTCCTCTTTATAAAAAAAATGTCTTGCTGGGTGTTTTTGGAGGGTTTTTGTTGGAAACTGCAATGGGAACATTGGTCTGTTATCCCATCTTGGGTGGGTGGGTGGGAATGGATTGGAAGCAAGGAGTGAGGGAGTTGCAAAAGAAAAGCACCCACCCCCTCCTCGCCACTGTGTATTTATCCCCCTGCAACCTGCCCCCCACCACGATGCTGTTTTGCAAAGAAGAGACAAATGGGGTTTCAAGAAAACAGGTTGATGTGGGGTGCACAAGATTGCTTTTGTAGTAGATGATCAGACAAGCAGCTGCTTAGGAGCCTATTCAACCAATAAAACTCCAGGGTTTATAATTTTTATTAGAAGATAAAACTTAAGGGGAAAAAAGCACAGGACATAGTTTATTGATCCATCTCCATACCTATTTCTGTAAATTAGTTTTCTCCTAGAGACACATAGACCTTTCAGCTTCTCTCTTAATTTACTTGTGTGTGTTAATAAAAAATATCAAACTGGAAAACTGAAATAACTTTATTCACATCTGATGATTTAAATTTACTTCAAGGGGCATAGTTTCAAGTGAAATTCCTCTTACTTTTGGATGGATGGTGGGGTTTTTTTTGGGGGGGAGGAATTGCAAAAATAGAAAATAAAGGGAAAATAGGTTTAGGAAAAAGGAACAATTAGGCAGTAAACCAAAAAAGGCTAATGATAATGAATGGTAACTGTATCCTGCACAAGCCACTGCCAGTGATTTACATAAATTCTCATTAAGGCGGATAATATATTTTCTTCAAGTCCCATTAAACAAGCTTTAGTTAGCTGAGCTTGAAAAACACTACCATGAAACTTCAGTTGTCAGGTCATTATTATACAGTACCTGAAATAGGTTTTTGAAGGATTATGTGAACACACGCAGGAGACAACTACATCCTTCAAGCAAAGATGCTGTGTAAACAAATACATCCAGGTGTTGGAGGTGGATCTTCCTTGTTGGATTCAGCTCATGGTTGAAATACATCCCAGTAGCTGGATAAAGAGAGGGTTATGCTACCCTCAGTGGTGTACTACTGTGCCATCATCCAGCTAAGCTGTGATTTATAGGTAGACTAAGCCAAATGGCCGTGAGTATAGCTGGAGGAAACTTAAGTAATGGGAACCTGTTATGGGCCTTGATTTGGTTGCAATAAAAATGATACATCAGTTCATTAGCATGATCCTTGCAGTTGGGGGCAAATAGAGATGAATGCTGTCTTGTGCAGATTTGCTTGTGGAGTGTCGTATGTTTAACAAGGCGTTCAATCTTTGAGACAAAAGAATGGATTCAAAGATAGCAGAATAATGTAAAAAATGGTGCTAACTTAACCAAACAGGAGAAATTGGCTTCAAACTATACACTTACAGATGGGTGCAAAGGATGACCTCTTCCATTGTATTTCCAAGATCTGTTAAAAAAAAAAAAACCTCAGGCATCTAGGTAACCTCTGTTTGAAGTATCTGTCCATAAATACCCTTCTGAGACACAAGGACTAATATCTAAGAGTTATAGTACCTTGTTATGCCATACTTCAGCACAAAGAACTACGGTAACTTTGTTTCAAGTTTCTCAAGGAAGACGTGCAGAAATTTGGGGTAATGTGCGCAAAATTTCTGTTGTCAACTTTGAAAGGAAACACCGACAAAATGTTAACATTTTTGTGTTTGTTTAAAGAACGTGTGCATGCATACACTTTTCTAAAACTTTTTAAAAAACTATAAATCTAAATAATGTGCATTCTAGCTTTTCATTGTTCCTCCTTTAATGGCCCTCAGTTAATCATACAACACAACAAGACAAGCTATGGCTTACCATGACTGTGCAGGCTCCTGAAGCAGAGCATGCAACAACTTTGCTTCCTCCTGGTTTTCTTTGTTCTCTTGCCGTGCTGAGCTAAGCCAAGATTTGGCTTCTGCCCAAACCTAGGCTTGACATGCTAACCATGAACTGTAGCCAAGAACAAACCTTAGCTCAGTGTGGTGTAGGAGTCAAAATGAGTAGGGAGGAGCAAAGTGACTGCCATCTCATTTCTGGGAGCCCACATGTTTATGCAGTCACAGCAAGCCACAGCTTTGGCTCACTGGGTCAACCAGGCCATTGTTTCCCTTTACTTAATGGTATGTCTATCTCTTACTCTTGATGCCCACATTTGCCTATCACAGTAAACCATGATTTGACATGATGTGTGCAGGCTGTAATGAGCCTCAGACCTACTCCCCACAGCCACTTGCTTGCAGCCAAGAATGACTCAGAAGCTTTTACTTTGTTTTCCTTAAACATGTTTTCATGTTTTGTTTGAATCCAGGATTATGATTTAACACTAAGCATAGTTTTAAAACAAAGGCATTTTCGTAACACATGGTTTGAGGTAGGCTTGTTTTGAAACTGACCGTAGTTGGTGTTTAAACATGGTCCACGAATCCTTTTAAAGGTGAAATATTTTTCTTCAATTTACAGTTAGCATGACCTTCTTTTGAATTCTTTGGATAGGCATTCTATGTATCACACGAATGCTGCATTGTGCAGTAAAAAGACATTTCCCTTTTGAGAGCTAGTCCACCTAGAAGTAATTCATATAGCTTTGGCCTTGCAGATACTGATTTAGTCCTCTGTTTTCTATGTTGTGCTAAACTTAGTGTTCAGAAGAGCTCCAAAGATTCTGTAATCCTTGGCTTCTCTGTTTTCGGTTGCCTATTTCAATGCTACAAGGAAGCCATAATTCCCAATAATTACAGGCTTAGTAGAGCTGCCTCTTTTTAGGAACAGCCACTTCCATCCCTAGACCCCAGTAAAGATATCATCTTTAATGATGCCTGCCTGAGAAATCATGCCCAGTCTTTTGCTATGGTATGAAATACTTCTGTTTTTATGAATAGTTGTGCTCAACTGTTCTATTTAAGCATTCCACACTGTGCTGTGTTTTACAAAGGTAGTAGGCAGTTGCACCTCAAAGTATGGTACTTTGATTATGTGGTAGTGACTGACTAGGGGGCGGGAATCTTCTACCTGGCTTTGTCTTTCACATCATAGTTGTGCAATGTATGGAAATGCCACTCAGGTGCTTCATCAGCTTGCATGGATCATTCCTATACTAATACCATTCATTGCATCCGTGGCTGCATGTGTGGAAACTACCTTACAAACTGTACAAATGGCACTTGCATACATTTTTGATGTGACACCCTGACAAACTTCTTTCTGTTGGAAAAAAGAAAGAGAGTTGCCACATGATTGGTGCTGGTGTGAATCATACATCTATATTGTATTTTAGTTGTAAACTGGAGATGCTAGGTAATATGGAGAGGTGTGGTGAGAAACACAGTATCTTTGTACTAATGCTTGCAAAGTCCAATATTATAGCTGGCATAGAACTGCATGACATTAATTATATTAACCATTGGTAGACATGGCTTCTCTGGTTGAACAGGTGCAATCACTGTTGGTGTTGGCATGTAAGAGTACAGTCAAGGCTGCATCTTAAATTTCTAGTCATTACTGGTGACCATATTTATATACCTCTTAACCTGTTCATTCTGTGCTTTATCATTCATCTACTTGCATTCAACATTCCAGTTACCTAAGATACACACACCTTCACTTGTGAGTGCTATGGATTTTGGCTCTTATTTTCTTCAAACTGTATTAATGCTTTGCTCTTCTTGTATACATTTTTCACTCTTGGTTATGCCTGTTAAAGCATTCAGTAAGATTCCAGGAAAAGGTCTAGTGCAAAAGGATTATCTTAAAATATTGTAAGGGACATATTTGGAGAGGGGGAAAAACCCTTCAAGGTTTGAACTTTCTTTGTCTTAGGTGATGTGAACTGATTTGACAACTGAATGGTGAATTACTGCATGGCTGCTGGTGGTGTTGCAACAGTATTCAGAGCAGATATCTGGCAATCTGTGTTATCATGCCCCCCCCCCCTATTAGTAAGCATAACTGTCGGCAAATTAGAAATAGTTTATATTCAGTAGTTGGTTTACCTTTCAGCACATTATTTTTTAATAAGATGAAGAAAATCTACACAGATATATCAGTTTCATTACAGCATGAAGCTTTTTGTGCTCAAATAAACTACCGTAAATGTTAACGAGAGACGATGGGTATATTCTAATATTTGTGTGACCTGGCAAACGGCTTACAAATTGAGAAATAACTACTTGATTGGGAGAAAAAGGTGTATGAAAGTTCTGGCTGGGTTGTACTGAAATAAATGATATTTGGTATCTGAGCTGCCTGTGTGTGTTTCTGTTTAATTCTTATGGGTTGCAATGCCGATAGACCATTGCTTTAGGATACAGAGACCTCCTCAGAAGCATCTTTTCTGAATCTGCAAGTTTCGTGTTCACTTGTATCAAAGTTGACTGTGGGGGAGATGCAAGTTGACAGTTATCCCTTTAAAACAAAAACAGGTTGCCTGCTGCTCAGCTTAATTATGCACATTAAAATAAATATTGACCTTTTGTGGGAAGTCTGCGTAACTCTTCAAAACTCTTTTTATTATCCTATTACTTACACGGGTGGCTCTGGCTTCAGTAGCTGCATGGAATCAACACAGAAATGTATATCTCAGGCAGAAGCTTCCAAGTTTCCCTTCTCTTCCCAACCCCACAATGTAACATTAATTTTGTAAGATTTTGTTTCTCACTTCTTGTCATGTCGCTGTGCTACTCTACGATGAAAATTTATGGTCAAGTGTTGAGAGAGCTAATCATGGTCTTAATCCGGCACAGCCTTTTGTGATACTTGGATGCTTTTACAGCTGGAGATGGAAACAGTCGCTGCTGCTGTATGAGAAGTGGATGGCCTTTTAATATTGCGCTAGGGAGCTGAGGAAAGTGGTTTACCAGTGACTTTGGTTTTTTAGTAGGATTGTAAAAGAGCTTCGTGTTTCACCCACATGATCCTTAGGAAAGCTAAACCTCCTGGAAAATAGCTGTTAATTTTTGCTCGGCATCCAAGTTAGTACCAAAGAGAAGGTGATAACTGCTAACTGAAGCTTGGCCCTTAAGTTGTTAGGGGCACCAGGTAGGAAGAATACTGAGAATAGAGTTATATTTTTGCGAACGCCACCAGCCAAATTCAGTCGAAGGTATTGAAATTGCAGTGCACTTATTGTTGCAGATGTAGTAGGAAGGAATGGGAACTTTATTGCAAATCCTCTCATGTGAACAGATTTTCCATATTGCTCACATTTTATTCTATTCATGGGGAGTATTACCCAAAATTGTACTGCCCAAAGCTCATTGTGTTCATTTTACCTCTTCTAAAGCGATTTCTCATTTGACTACCCGAATCACGGAAACTATAGGATTCAATCAATCGAATTGTTTTTCATTTTATGGGTCAGTCTCCCATGTTTTTAAATTGCAGCATTTGAGGGATACCTTTATGTGTCTGTTTCCAGTGTTGTGGTTCATCCCTCTTTGCTTTATATAGGACATGAGGGACTTAAGACATGCAGATGTGATGCAGTATTGGCACTCACTAGAATGCTTTGATGTTTATGTCAGTCATCTGTTGGCAGATCAGCAGTTAGCATATTCAAAGGTGAATACCTCCTAAAATTGTCAAGATGCGGTGAACCTGCCACCAGCTTGCTGGCATACACGTCAGTGTGTTTTCGTGACTCCAGAATAGTAAAGGCTTGCAGAAGTTCAGAATCAAGAAAAGACACAAGGGAGAGCAGATGTAGCAGGTCCTTCCATGGCTTTCATAACTTGGGGTTATAAAGTTCAGGAAGGAGAGGGAAGATGGGTGCAATTAGCTTCACATCGCAAAGATCACCGTTTTGGGCAAAGAAATGAACCAAAGCATATGTTGCCTACCATGATCCTCAAACATGTGTCTCTGCCAGCAGTCAAATAATTTAAACACTGTTGGGTTGCATTGGGATCAGAATGTGGTTAGAAGAGAGGAAAATATGGGGAAATGTGGGATGAAGATGATCCGCTATGTGAGTTCAATGATGTGAAGAGCTTTTGTGGAGTGAGAGGATGTAAACTTGTGAGTACTAGGCTTGTACCCTCTCTCTTAGGCGTCTATCCAGGCAATTCTGTTTTCCTCTTGCTCATTATGTGGCATGAAGGATGGTGTTCTCAGAATAGTAGTTGCTGGGAATCATGTGAGGAGGGGGCTATTGTACTCAGGTCCTGTTCCAATAGGCATCTGGTTGGCACCAGTGAAAAAAGGATGATATTTGATTTGTTCCAGCAGGACTCTACTTAGGTTTTTATGTTGTTCTGGAGCAGCAGTGGGGAACAACAGGCTCACAGGCCAATCTTTCTCAAACAACACCCACCTTCCTATTAGCGGATATCACTTGCAATGTTGGCTGATGGATGGGAGGGCAGGATTTAATCCTGCATTGGCAGGAGCAGGATTGCACAGCCAAGGCAGCAGCATTCAATGGCCTTTCATCAGTGCACAGGTGGGTGGGAAAGAGGAAAAAAGGAGCCCATACAATGCAGGTTTCTTCTCCACCAGCTGACTATCCGGGACTTGGAAAACCCACATTTGGGATCCTGAGAGGTGGATAGGGCCACACACCGGTCAAATTTGGCCAATGAGGACAATCGTGATAAGGCTTGTGGATTCAAAAAGATTCCCCTCCTCTGCTATCGAGTTATATGAAATGGGAAAAGAAGGCCCATGGGAATGCCATTTCTTCTTTCATTTTTCTTGATTCCTTCATAGTTCCTAAGGTTGAGTGTTAAATAGCAAACAACACACATTTTTCAAACTTTGGCCAGGAGACTGGTTCTCTTAAGAGCACTACTGAGCCAGCTTACTCCAGAAATTTAGTAACCCAATAAGGTTTTGAGAATTTAAATCATCCTGTTAAAACTTTGTTGCCTATTTCTTATGATTATGTTTGCTCAGGTCTTCTAAGCTTCTTTGCATGATAATACTTACAGATAAAACAGATTTTTCTGTGTCATCAGAATACATTTTTCACTTTCCGATTTATAGTCTTTCCCAATGAAAGGCTATGGCGATGAGGTTGGAACCAAGCTGAAATCCATAAAGCCCATAATTATGCAGAACATTTCCCCAGTTCCCTTAAAATCATTGTTCATCCTTGGAGGATCACAGAATATTTTACATATGATGGCAATATTCACAAGAAACAGTTTCTAATTGATTTTGACACAGGTCTCTACAGCAAGTCCCACTTAGTCTGCAGAAGAGAAAATAATTTGCCTGGCGTGTATGTTGCTAATGTCTGTTTCAACCCTATTCAACCCTATTATTATTATTATTATTATTATTATTATTATTATTATTTGAATTTATATACCTCAACCTCAGATGGCTTGGGTTTTCCAACTTTGCTATGTTGCCACTGTATGCTGCTGTTTCTGTAAGTTTATCAGTATTGGGGGATAAAAGGTTCATTTTCATTTTTTATTTTTTGCTTTTGCTTTGAGGAGCTGATGCAGCTTTACAATTCTGAATGCTTGAGTGCTTAACCTCCCCCTTTCTGCCCCACCTCCAATACATTTATCATTCTCTTAGGTTTTGGTATGACAGGATATAGACAGCCTTTCAGATGGTGGTGTGAGAACTGAGACTAGCTGATAATAGGTTTTCGATTTTGCATTTTTATAGTGGGACCTTGATTCCCAGTGATAGCTTTCATCTGTTAACTCATTTATAGCCACTAACAAGACTGGCAATATTATAAAGAATAGATGTTTTTTGCTGGCATGTAGACATGCTCCATTATTATTTTTTTAAGTTTTGTTTTATTTGTTCTTCCATTCTATTTATATTTATATAATTTGTATAAACCAATTCAGTCATATTGTTGAGAACTCAAAATGCTTTAAAAGACACTTGGTGCTTAGTAACCTACCTGAGGGAAAATGACATAGCTAGCAATATAACCTTGGTGCTATAGATTCTTTTAATTTTTATTTTTGGCCTTAAGCAAAGGATGAATGGGAGCAATATTATTTTGCTCCTCTCTGTGTTTCTGAAACACGCCTTATAACGCAGGTTCTAAAGCAGAGGTCAGCAAACTTTTTCAGCAGGGGGCCGGTCCACTGTCCCTCAGACCTTCTGGGGGGGGGACACACACTATATTCTGAAGGAAAAGAAATGAACGAAGTCCTATGCCCCACAGATAACCCAGAGATGCATTTTAAATAAAAGCACACATTCTACTCGTGTAAAAACACCAGGCAGGCCCCACAAATAACCCAGAGATGCGTTTTAAATAAAAGGACACATTCTACTCATGTAAAAACATGCTGATTCCCGGACTGTCCTATGGCTGGATTGAGAAGGCGATTGGGACGGATCTTAGGCGATTGGGTAGGCCTTAGTTTGCCTACCCATGTTCTAAAGTGATGTGGATCCTTGGAACAATCCCTTAAATGGAAGTTGTATGCTATTTAGGCTAGCTCTTGAAGACCAAACAGATGTTAATATTTCCTCATTTACTATGCATAGCATGGTATATTTCAAGGAGAAACCATAACATTGATTATTCATAACTAGTTTGTCAAATTCTAGAGCTGTGTGCAAGCAGTGCAGTCAGCGAGTGAATTTCATTAGCTGTCCTCTGATGTAAGAACATTATTATTATTATTATTATTATTATTATTTTTATTTTCCTTTTGTACATCCCAAATTGTACATAATATAAATAGTTCTGTAGATGATTTATGTGCCAGTCTTCTACTGCATGTTAATATTAATGCTCTCTCTGAACTCAAGTAAAGAAAAAAAAAGAAAAGAAAAGAAAAGAAAAGAAAGGACAACTACTCCTTGGCTCATGTTCTTATGCACATGTTACCCCAAATACTTTCACAATCTCATCCAGACATTCAGCACTGGTATTTAAATCCTGGCATTCCAGGCTTTTGATTCTAAGACTAGATTAGGCATTTATCATAAATCAAAAGGTGCTGAAAACAGATTCTCCATAGTGAAGTTTCTACTTTAAACATCCAACTTGTGAATCGGGGCCAGTGCATAGTATGTGAACATCCAGTGGTGTTCCACTTCTCAGGGGTGTCATCACGCCCTCAGGATTGTGGATGCCTGCTGCTGCAGCGTAGGCGTGCAACATCACACACATGCCTATGGTTACCTGGAGTAGCACCTACCATATGAAACTGCACCTCTCTAGAAATAGCATGCAGCAACTATTTTATGGTTTTAAGCAGGCTAAAAACATTTCTTTTTGCTGAAACATTATTGGAATGCTGATATTGATTTGTTCTACTGTTCACTTGGGTTCTCTAGAAATGTCATTTCTCTGAATTTTTTATGGTATTTTATTCTGTTTTATTCTATGACATTTGTTCTTTGAAAATCATTGGAGTACAATTACCTTTGGCTCCAGCTGGCATGGCCAATGGTCAGGGATGATGGGAGTTTTAGGCCAACATCACCTGGAGGGCGTTATGTTAGCTATTTCTGACTTAGATCTGCAGGTCTCATTAGAAACATGTTTGAATAAATTTGTTTGCAGTATCAGCAGGAGTTGATTCCATACGTAGGTCTTTCACCCTAGAACAAAGCAACAGATGCCCTCACCCTATGTATATTTTCTACTTGGGTTCCAGGTGTCTTCAAATCTGGGCACCTCCATTGGTAATAATACCCAGGTCAGGAAATTGGAACTGTTTCTGCCACACAGTTCTTCCTAGAATAATCTTGATGACAGAATCTGAGAGATTTCAAATATTATTTCACATTGATTTAAAGAAAGTAAAGCCTAAAGTTAGTTTCAAATGTTAGCATGGCAAGAGCCCTGAGAGCCCTGAAATGGTATGTTCCCTACTGATACAATCCCAGTTCTCTCCACTTACTACTTTGAAATCAGTGTAAGAGACATCATCATCATCATCATCATCATCATCATATAATGGAGAACTGAAAGATTCTCAATGGCTTAAGAGCTGGTCCACTTGTCCCTTTAGATACGTGTCTGCTAACACTAGGGAGAATTCTTTGAAGGTGGTCCACCACTAGTTTTAACCCCGCCCATATTATAAGATCTGGTTCTCCCTTATGCTGGTGGAGTTGTAAAGTACGAGGAACATATTGGCATATGTGGTGGGGATATAGCTATGTACACAAACAGGTTGTGGAGGTGATTGGCAGTATTGTTGGCAAACAGGTCACCTTGGATGCCCTTATATATTCTATCCATTTTTGATGGTGCCAGTGCTGACCTTACTTCTGAACAATTCTACAGTATATCTCAAGGGTGGAAGGGCACATCTGTTTATTCTGTGGATCTGTGGTTTAAAAAAAGTCATGTTCATTGCCATTTCCGAAAAACTGACTCATAAAATATGTGCCACCAGGGGTGATGTGGGACCCCTCCGACTTAGTTTCTTTGTGGTTTATATGACCAAACAATCTCATGGTTGGCATATTAGATATGAATTTATTTGGCAACATTCAAGAATATTTTGTACGTTTGGTACAAATACACATCTTGTATTCCACTATGGAATATATTTTATGCCATTCATTCCTTTTTATTATCTTGTAATTTTATTCTTCCTGTTTTTGTTATTACTTTGAGCTTGATGGTTTGCTTGTTTGGACTTTTTTAAAAAAATGTAAAATGCTAGCACAAGCTCTTACAATATTAATAATGCTGAAGGTTCAACATTACTGAGCTTATGGGCAGCATTATTATGTTTCTAGGGGCTTTCATTGACTTCTAAACATCAGATTCTAATAACACTTCCCTGCCAGATTAATCTATTTAGTTTTTTCTTTCTTTCAAATAGCTTATTGTAAAAAGTAAGATAATTGCAGTTGAGTCTCCTGTTGCAGTCATACACAATGGTGGATGCTTAAACATGATATAACTCACTTAGAAAGGTGTGGTGGAAATTCTTTTTCAGTGGCATATATCTGAGCTGTATCCTATTTTATGTACCCTGTAGTGATTAGGAGTTAATTGAACTAACATAAATGTTACACCATTACGGCAAGGTAAGTAAACCATTATTTGTTTTTGAGAGAGCAATAAATTAAGTTTGATGACTCTTTTGTCATGCATCTATGCTGGGCAGCAGCATTAAACTCAAGTATGATCAGACCCAACTGTACTAATGACACACTTTCTTGCTTATGATTATGTATGCAGCATCTTCAAAAACCCTGAAACTACTTTTGGAACTTTTGATACCAGCAATGCCACTTTTATCTTAACATGCCTGAGTGTTTCATGATTAATAATAATAATAATAATAATAATTTTATTTATACCCCGCCCTCCCCAGTCGGGACCGGGCTCAGGGCGGCTAACAGCAACAAAATCACAATAAAATATAAAAACCAACTAGTTAAAATACAAATTAAAAACCAATTTAAAATGCCGATTTAAATTACTAAACCAAGGGGAGGAAACCATCAAACCTAAGTGTCCGACCCGAAGGCCAGGTGGAACAACTCTGTCTTGCAGGCCCTGCGGAAAGATGTCAAATCCCGCAGGGCCCTAGTCTCTTGTGACAGAGTGTTCCACCAGGTTGGGGCCAGAACTGAAAAAGCCCTGGCCCTGGTTGACACCAGTCTGGCAGCCTTGTGGCTCGGGATCTCCAACAGGTTATTATTTGTAGATTAGTATGTATAGCATAAGCATATGGGAACTGATATCATTTGGATCAGTTTAGGGTTATAGGTTAAGTCACTGAATATCGTCATCTCTCTCCTTTCAAGCAACTTTGTCCTGCGTCATTGAACCATACACTTTCTCTCATCAATTTCGGTAGACAGTTTTATAGAGAGCGGATTGCACTTACCCCTCTGGTTAATAGGAGGCACAGACTGCTCTTATGCACAAATTGAATTAACTCTGAGTCATAAAGGAAGATCTGTCTCAAGGCAAGCAAGGGATGAAGGCAGGAGAGGGAATGCAGCATTTTTTTATCTTGACACAGATAATTGGTCCACGGAATCACAGAACTAGAAGTGGATAATCTATTCTAGTCCCAACATACCTGTATCTCCAGTGGTAAATGTCTGCTTGACCTTACTCTGAAACTTGCCTTGGTGTCACCTGTCGCCTTTCTCCTTAAGGTCGCTGTACTGCTGCAATGTTGTTCTTGCAGTTTTTTGGAAGCTCCCCCTCCCCCCAACATTGGCTATCGTAGAAAGTGAGGGGAGGAAATTCTCAGGATAGCCACAGCTTCAGATAATATGTCCTATGGGCTTGCACTGGTTTTCTGTTTTGCCCACAGAAGTAGGCCAAAGACTACAAAAGTATTCCTAATCTCTATAAATTGTTATTTTTTAAAAATGTGAGCCAGCTACATGCACTATGCACAAATATCGTCACTTCAGTATTCCATAAATAGATTTCTTCTTTTGGTGGGGAAATAAGGAAGTCCTTTGCCTTGACTTTCAATCTTTTCCCAATATTTCTTTTAGCCATTTTGACAATACAAGATATATTTAAAAATACAAGCCATTAGTGATATTATGAGTAAGCCACAGATTCCCCCTGGGATGCGCAGAATGGCCAGGCATTAAAACCTAAAGGGGTAGGCTCACTTATCTAGCCTGCAAATGTTATCTGTGGCTGACAGAAAAGTGCCAGTTGTGCTGGGACTTTGACAAATGGCTCTCCTTGTGACACTTTTGCCTTTCAGATTTTTTTTTTTAAAATGTCCATTAGTAATGCTGGAATAATGACTAGAATCTGAAGAGAAAATCTTCATAAGAAAACTAGGTGATGGTAGTGATCTAATGTTCGCTGGTTCCTTTAACCCAGATTCTTCCTGCAGAATTTAACAACCTGAAATATTGTGCAGATAGTGTCTGTAGCACTTGCTAAGGTGTTAAGGAAACTGCTTCAAACATTGCTTTTGATTTGGCCAACGAACATTTAATAGGTGAAATAAAACTTCCCGGCATTCTTAGTTTCTTCTTGAATTTTTCTTTTTATTTGGGGAGGAAGGGGGAAAAACACACTTGATCACACCTGTGCAGCTGAAAGTAGCAAGGTTCAGGTGCTGCAAGCACCCTCATAATTGAGATAGCAGCGTTTACCGTTCGATGCTGTAGTTGTTCAGTCTCCAAGGCTTTTCTGGTAACTGCTCCAAGGAATAACTTCCCTCGCCTAAAGGACATGTGACGAAACTGGACTTCCATATGTTCTTGGACTGAAACTCACATTATCCCTGACCATTGGCCATGCTGGCTGGAGGTGATGAGAGTTGGAGCCCAACAACAACAACTGGAGGATGTCAGGTTAGTCTCACCTGCTTTAAAGCCTAAATAAGTTGGTACCATTTTATTTTTAGTTGGAATTGATTTAGTATTGTGACTTCCCCCATTTCTCTTCTAATATTTAACAGGTGTGTGTAGGGGGTGTTTTACTTTCTGGACACCTAACAGTAAGCAATCACTGCATTTTTATAAGATTTCCTCATTCATTTATTGTCTTTTTAAAAGTAGTTCCAGGTATTTCTCTCTTCTCTACTCCCCTCCCCACCTTTTTAAAAAATGGAGTAATAGAGTAGTATTGCTCCCAATAAAATGACAAAACAGAAACCACATATAGATGCTAGTCTTGTTCTAGGGCAGGGGTCAGCAAGGTTTATCTTGCCTAGGCCGGATCGGTCCCGTGGAGATCCCTCCGTGTGCCGGATCGTGCATGCGCATGAGCAAGTGCACATGCAATTTTCAGCATCTGCGCGTGCGCAGACGTGATTTCCGGTGCCAAGGAAGTGAGTCCCCGTGCCGCGCTATACCAGTTTAGTGCAGCACGCGAGAGGGCAACTCGGTTCAGGGGCGGCTCGTGGGCCGGTCAAACGACCTCCACAGACTGCTTCTGGCCCATGGGCCTTAGGTTGCTGACCCCTGTTCTAGGGCATGGATATTAAGTCTCTAAAAAGTATCCTCCTGTGTAATGCCTCAGACCTAGATAGCAACCACTAGAGTACACCACTCCTAGAATCTAACAAATGTATTTTTGTCGACAAACATCCACTTTTGTTCAAAAGTTTTGATACATGGTTTAGAATAAATGTTTTCCTTCTTAAATGCAGCTTCAATAAAGTTTAGAGTAGGAAACTAACTAACTGTTTGAATAGTAAAACAATTGAATCTGTTTAGTACCAATACACAGTAAAACTATGTGCAAGTCCATCAATTACATATTGGTTGAATGTGGTTCCTTCTACATGCAAAGCATGCTTTCTGCTACTGAGCTGTGATCCATCTCATACCGGTAGTTATAAGTGGAAATGGAATTTTTAAAGGTCTCTTTTCATGAAGTTCCCACCAGTCCTCACTGTACAACTAAAGAGCTTCAACAGACTTAATACAAAACCTATTTTATTCTACAAAGTATTTCAGCCTTATGAAACAAAATCCTATGCAACCTTCACCCCTGCTCCCAAGAATTCACTGGAGTGGGAACTCTTAACACCTGCTCAGAACTCTGTTGATTTCTGATAACAAAAGCTGGATATGAGCATTTCCAATTTAAGTCTGTTCTAAAGAACACATACATATATAGGTCAAATATTGACCAGACCAAGAATAAAAATTACATTTGTAACATATCAGGATAACTGCAGTCTACTGAAAATGCAAGTGATGTACATCGACAGTTGCCAGGAGCTTCCTTATTCCACATTTATTTTTGGGTCTAATCATACATTAGTTTCTTTGGCTTAGTCTATTTCATCTAAAATACTTAGAAACAACAGCAACATACTCATACATGGACTATATACATGTGAAGATATGCCTATTAATGTGCATAGGAGTATGGGGTTCACAATCAATTCTTCGTAAACATAAAAATCAGGAATTAAGACAGGAGAGAGTTTGTATATCTCTACTGCCTGCTATGAAAGAAAATCATATTTGAGCAGGTTTCGGCACAGGAGATGATATGAGCACTGTTACACTATAAACATCAAAAGGTCTGTGGAAACAAATGGTATAGCATGTTAAAGTAGCTTAAACATAAACAGATATAGAGACATGGACCTAAAGACAAAGCAGCCATCACTCATACATAAAGCTCAGTATGCTTAAATAAGTGTTCCATTATGGTCGCAAGTAAATTAAGTAAAATGGGAATTTTATAAGAACCCTTATACCCTTTAAAGTTCAATTATGACAGAAGCGTTTTTGTCATGATATGTCGGTGGCCTATGGAGACAGATTTTTCTACCTGTTTCATAGCAGTCCAGGGGAGGGGAAGTCAAACAAGGCATAGGAATCTCTCTGGAGAAGCTACTCTTATTTGATGTTTTTTCTTAGACTGAGGAAGATCAATCAGACCAGGAAAGCCACTGAGGCACCTAAATGAACTCTAGCCAACCAGCTGCAATTCCTATCTCTGGCCATTATTTGTGTGGTGCTGCAGTGCAGTAAACAAAGGGATCCCTCTGTATACAGGTGGCGACCATTTCATGTAGGGGTTCCATTTCTGTTCCTTGCACGTGTTCGCGGAGCATGCATTAGCATGCCTTGTTCTGCTATGAGGGGATTCGGCCCTCATCCTGGTCCAAAAGGACCTGTGCGTTGGTGAACTATGGGGAAGAGACCAGCTGCCAAGTCACAATTCCCAGTTGTAACAAAGCAGCATTCTCTTCCTTCAGTGAGACCTTGAGGAAATCTGCCCACGGTAGGGTCTCTTTTCCAGGATACCTGCAAATGGGCCCTAACATGTGGGGAATCAAATAGGTAGAAGAGAAGAAGGGAGTGGGATGTGTCAGGGGATTATTATTTTTTAAGTCAAAGACAACCATGGGGTTGTGGCGCTCATCTCGCTTTCAGGCCGAGGGAGCAGCATTTGTCCACAGACAGCTTTCCCGGTCATGTGGCTAGCATGACTAAACTGCTTCTGGCACAATGGAACACCATGATGGAAATCAGAGTGGATGGTAACACTGTTTACCTTCCCGCCACAGCAGTACCTATTTATCTACTTGCACTGGCATGCTTTCGAACTGCTAGGTTGGCAGGAGCTGGGACAGAGCAATGAGAGCTCACCCCGTTGCGGGGATTCGAACCACTGACCTTCTGATCGGCAAGTCCAAGAAGCTCAGTGATTTAGACCACAGCGCCACTCACATTTTTTTGTTCGTTTTTTAAGTCTGTTGGAAATGTTTGCCTGATTTTGTGAAACTTCAGAAATGAATCCTTTTAATTCTCCTGGTTATATTTTCTAGTCCTGTGAAGTTCATTAGCATGATGGACTATGTTGCCTCAGTGTAGACTTTCTGGAAAGTGAAGTCTTCCATCATTAAAGGCCACTCTTGTTTGGCTGTGGTAGTGGATTGGAGGCAGTCCTTGATTGTTTTCAGCATCCCATTCATTGTCTCTCAGTCTGGAAACTTGTGTTTCAGGATATGAGATCACAAACAGAAGATCCTGATGTCAAATTAAAGAATGATGGGGCAATAAATGTACCAGAGATGAAGATTTTGTTTGTCTCCCCCCCATTTCCATTTCTAATAATAGTTAAGTGGAACCAGAAATGGAGGCAAAGCTGATAAACAACCTTAGCAAAAATCAAAATAAAAATTTTACTGACCTCAGTCTATACGCAAACAAAAAGGATCTACATGCAACAAATGTTCCTTAAAATGTTACAGCAAAGTACTTTAGACAATGGAACTGCTGAGCTTTGTATTAGTATGTATTTGCAGAACAGTGGTGTATTTGCAATGTCAGCAAATTCAATATAGGCAGCGATTTTTTTCTATTTGGAGCAAACCTGCTGAAAGCAATCCATTTATATATAATGTTATTATTATTATTTTTAAAAAGGCAAAAAGGATGGGTAGTAATGTGTCTGAGGATCTCTGATGTTTTCTTTCTTTCAGTTTCTGTTGCATCACTGCAGGAATGAACTCTGCTCATAAAATGTATAGCTACGTCTGAAATTCTGAATAAATCTGTTTCCCCATTAATTCAGTTTGCAAAAAGTGGGAGAACATCCTTTTTGTATCTTCTTTGTCAACCTAAGCCCAATATCAGCCATGCCATTTGTAAGATAAAGTTGTCCAGTGTAACACTTGGCTGTATTGTGTGTGTGTTTGTGCTTAATTGCTACATATCCTTTTAGTGATTTACCTATAGACCTGCTAATAGAGAGATATTTGCAACTAACAATTGGGAAGGGAACCCAAGTTTAACAACTTTGCATCCAAACCAGTGTATAAAATGTTACATGTATGTGTATAAGCTCACGCCAGGAACAGATTCCTTTTACGTGAAAATAAACACATGCACACAGAGAGATTCTATTTCTGTTTCATTTCAGCTGGTATAATACAGTAGCTGAGGAAACTGAGTTTATACCTATGCCATTACCTGTACAGAAGCTGCTATGGAAAATATGGGGTTAGAAGGGACAAAATAAAACAGTCACTTTGAATTTATGGAACTGGCTACCAGCAAAACTTGACTTCAGGTCCCTGTGAAATCAACAATCTTTTAGCCACCTATACTTGGTCAAACATGGGCTGGAGAATTATCTTTATTAGACAGATTTGTTGTGTCTATCAAGGAATTTCTCTGTGGATTAAAAATTTGCATACATCTGGTAACTTTGTGTCGTTATTGCTAGTTCATGTCAGCAAATTTAATTCCATCATGTAAATTAAAATAGGTGTGCAAAAGGCCAATTGGGGTTTTAGTTTGGAACTGGTAAGAAATTGCTAGTTTAAGCCACACTTTTTTTGTCAGTTACTCATATTTCTTTTACATTTTAATTATAACCCATCAACTCATAAGTGATTGCTTCTGGGTTAGACTCAGATGAATGTCATTGAAGGGTGTTTTAATTTAATGGATCCAGCATAACATCTGTTTCTAAGGTTTTAAAAGCCAATTTATATGGAAATTTATTGTAGCAAAAAGTCAATAGAAGAGATACTTCTAACACTGCTTGTACTGCAAAGTATGAAATTTTAAGAAGTGGAATACCTCTGATATTACATATTTTTTGTGCTAATTTAGAAAAAGAAGAAGAGAGAATGTGCATATAATTTAGTAATCTCGACTGTAGTGGTCATGTAGTCTGATTCTTTCTGTGTTTGCTCTTATTTTTTAGCCGAGCTATCAAGACAAACCAGGATCTTCTTCCTGAAACGCCATGGACTCAGATATTCTACAATGACTTCTGGGGCACGCTCCTTACTCACAGTGGGAGTCACAAGTCGTATCGACCTCTCTGTACGCTCTCTTTTCGAATTAACCATGCTATTGGAGGAATGGACCCTTGGAGCTACCACCTTGTAAATGTCCTCTTACATGCTGCAGTCACAGGTCTTTTCACAAATTTTTCCCGAATATTGTTTGGCGATGGATATTGGACCTTACTGGCTGGCTTGCTGTTTGCTTCACATCCCATCCATACTGAAGCGGTTGCAGGAATTGTAGGAAGGGCTGATATTGGAGCTTGCCTTTTCTTTCTGCTTTCCCTAGTCTGTTATACTAAACACTGCTACACAAGGAACTACTCAGAAGGAACCTGGGGCTGGATCTTGGGTGCAGGGCTATGTGCCACTTGCAGCATGTTGTGGAAGGAGCAAGGAGTGACTGTTCTAGCAGTTTCAGCCGTTTACGACGTCTTTGTATTTCATAGGCTAAAAATGCACCAAATCGTTCCTGCTGTCTATAAGGTAAGAACTGTGGCTCGGATGTATCCATTTCTGCACCATATTGACGAAGTGCGTTTATCTAAAAGAATAAAGAATCACTTAAATCCTGCCATATTTAAAAACAAAACACAGATGCCTTATGGTCGAAATATAATTCAATTCATTCCACAGTGGTTCTTCTTAAAGCTGGCATCTGGCATTTCCACCTTGCTGTCCTTGGTGTTGTCCACTGAATGCTTCTTGGGCAAGTATTATTGTTGACTTGCTCTAACAGCTTGTCTTCCAATGATGGGGGCCGTGGGCTGGGGAAATGCACATTTTTGTCCTGTAATAATTGACTTTATTAACCATTGATTCTATACAGTACTGGTTCCCAGTTAGCTCAGTACTGCAGACCTTCAGTTTTCCAAAGCCAAACCTTGGACCTCCTACTTTTGAAAATGTTGATATCTCTATGGTAGTTTTTGTCATGTGAAAGGTGCCACTGTCCCCCTGGGTGGGTTACACGGATCCCCTGGGATATATATACATACCTGTATGCCCTCTCTCTCACAGCGTCTTTGCATGTTCCTGTTTGATTTTAACCAGGTGACTGGCCCAGATTGCGTTTACTTGCTCATGGCAACTTCACTGTGGGCAAGAACCATGGTTCTGCACAGTAATTTAATCAACCCTAATGTGTGTTGTGGGGTGACATATTTAATCTTGAATTGTGGATACAATGGGGCTCTCATAGAGCTGCTTTGCAGTGGGTATGCTTGAAGCCACTCACTATGATGAAAAATGTTAAGCTGGCCAGAAAATTAGGCAGCTGGCCTTGTGCCTAAAGGTGATGTGAACTGATCCTCAACCTAATGTGGGGTTATCTCAAGATGTAAGAGATACGAAATGTTTTTAAAATGTTTTTCTTTCTTTTATTTTTTTTAAGTATAAATCGGAAAGAACTGTGCTTGCACCTCAATATTGTGCAAGATTGGCTTGAAGGGTGTGTTGACGATTGAGGAAAACACTCTATATTGAAGCTTCCTTGAATAGCTTCCCACAACTACTACAAGTGTGTTAAGTAGACTGCTTGTAGTTACTGGTAGATTGATTTGCTAGGTACATGTAACTTGTGTATCCCGTCATTCTGCCTGTCAGCAGCGAGATCTGTACAAATTATACTAAAACATCAATGTGGAGCCAAAATTCAGTCAGGAAATGAGAATTGAAGAGGGTTGTAATTATAGAAACTATGCAAATTCAGAGGCCTAATTCTTTTGCAGTTGCAATTCCCAGCCTGAGAACAGGGCCATTAATCAACTTTGCAGATTGCACTATTCTGTCCAATTAGTACTACAAAGCTAATTTAAGCCTTTGTGCTCTGGCTTTGAAAAAGGTGGGGGAAAGATGAAGCAAATGGGGCAGAGGCCACGACAATATTTTGATTTAAAATGCATAGAAACTAACTCTTTATTGGATATGTTATAAATTCAGCAGTATTAAATGCCTAGCGTTATGTGTTCAAGTCACTGTTATAGAAATTATCTGATCTGAATGCGCACCACGTAGTGTTAGGAAATGCTACCAAACAACATGCCATTATTATGAGTAGGTCAGGAACCATGCTTTCCAAAATGCGAATTGAAAAAAGTTTCTTTCCTTATTATTATTTTAAATGGGAAATGTGTAATTTATACGAAACACTTTTCCAGTTATCTGTAGCATTAAATGTGTCACAAATGTGATAATGCAGTCTTATTGTAATCTGTAAACAGTGTCATAGCATATTTAATGAAAAAAATATGCTATGTATATCTGTAAACAGTGTCATAGCATATTTAATGAAAAAATATGGCAGCTAATTTTAGTTGTGGAAACCTAATGCTCTAAGAGTGACACAGCTAACACTGCACCTTAAGTTTGAACTGGAAAATAAATAAATCACATGTTCACTTTGAAGTAAAGATTACTAAAAGTATAGAGTCAACCTTGCCTAATGAAACTCTGCAAGCTGGTATCAGAAAAATAATCTAGAAATATCATTGCAATTTTGGAATGCCTGGTTGAGTTGTAAGACTTGTAGCAGCAGCAGCAACAAATTGGCTATAGTGGAACAACATGCTCAACTCAGATATTTAGGATAGTATATCACAATATGATAAATGAAATGTTTAACCTTCTTCATTCACTTTTTTACACATCACACCATACAGCTTTTCTGGCTGTTTTTTTTTTTAAACACAAACATTAACAACACAATAATCACTAAAGAACAAGCGCCATTGTTTAAAATCCCCATAGCATTTCGGTAAATTAGCTTTTTAAGAATGACATTGAGGATTTTTCAGTCTTCATTTGTGACTCTACCCATCGATGCTCCTGAGCTCAAGGGGTTCCTTTGCAGCACTTAGGACAACACTCTGTAATCATAATTAGAAAACGACAGTGTCCCAGCAAAAATTAGTTCCTAACAACCTGCTATGTAGTAAATGATTGTTAGGTTTAGAATGTGGCCTGACCTCTTGCCAATTTCGCTATCTACGCATAAGTGATTGGAGACAAATGTGCGCACACAAGTGCACTAAACTGTTAAACATGGCCTTTGTTTGTCTTGTGGATTCTTACACTTTGAAGGGCTAAATAAAAGGTCGGAACCACAACTGATTACTCCCTTGTGGAGTCCCTTCATTCAGGGTTATCCAGCTGAGAATTAATTTATCCAGCATTTATATCTCATTATAAACGTGTGAAAGTCTGAACAAATATTTGCATTTGTTTGTGCCCTGTAGCTTCCTTTCTTCTAGAGAACAACAGGTGCTCTCTAAAAAACAAAGCCATGGTTGGTACTTAGGTCAAATGTCTGGAGCAGATTATTTCATGATTATTCATCTTTTGTATACTACTACTGCTACTACTACTACTACTACATTTTATTATTTATCCCCCCCCCATCTGACTGGATTTCCCCACCATTCTGGGCTGCTTACAACACCAGTTGGTGCTTTGCTAGATAGCATGAGTGGCAGTTCTCTACTCAGTAACCAAAAGTTAGATAGGAAAAGAAAGCAAGGATAGAGAATTGGCATCTATAGTCTCAGTACAAATCTAGCACTGCAATTTCTTAATCATGCTAAAGTAGTCACAAGGGTTGTAGGCTGCTGTGGTCCCCTCCCTCTCAGTTAAATATCTCAGCATTGTGTCTGCACTACTAAACATGATTAACACAAGAGGGCCCAAATTTAACCAAGTGAATCGGGTTTGCAGGAACCTGGTTCACATTAGCTATGGTTAATGTTGGCAATGCTGCAATACTACAACGTGGCAAAATATGACATGGTTAGGAAAGAGGGAAGTTAAGAAATTGCTTTCCAACTTTGGGACATAGATTAGACATGGGCTTCTCATTCACCATCATTGTCATTTGGCTTGGAAAATTCTTGTGAAAAATGGAGCAATGGAGAATTTTCAGGATTCCTTTTAAGCCATATGGGAAGTCTCAGCTCTTTATTGTTACAGTTCTGGGCATTAAGGACATAAGAGGAAAGTTTTAGCAAGACTAAAACTTTTGACTTGACAAATCCAGTTCAGTTCAGCATGTCAAGTCAAATGTTACTCAAGTTGTTTTCTGAATACAATGGAATTGTAGTTAAGAAGAGCCTGCTGGATCAGGCCAATGGCCCATCTAGTCCAGCATCCTGTTCTCACAGTGTTCAACCAAATGCCCTTGGATGAACCCCTTAAGCAGGATATGAGTACTCTCCCCTCCTTTGGTTTCCAGCAACTAGTATTCAGAAGCATTACTGCCACCAACTGTGGAGCCAGAGCGTAAGCCATCATAGCTTTCAATGTTTCAGGTTGTTATGCATGATATACTATTGTAGTATAGTTATAGTGGTACAAATTGCAATTACTGTAGATGGTTGATTTGTAGATGGCAGGTATTACACAACTGGAAGGAATAACTCTGTACAGAGCTGTGATGATTATTCTCCTGTTATTATCTATATTATTTATCTAAAATACGGTATTTAAATACCACCTCCTAAGGTGGTGAAGAATAAAGCCATCAAATACAAAGCAACAATTCAATGCACCATATCAAAATGGTAATAACTGACCATTCAACTGATATCAAAGAGCAGGGAAAGCTGGAGCAAATAGACATGTTTTAACAACTGGTGAAGACTCACCAGCTTAAGTGTCTGATGTATTTCAGTGGGAAGCTCATTGCATAGCTTTGGAGCCACTGTGCTGAAATGCCACCTTGCAAGGTTCCACAAAGCTCTGAAGATTGTGTGGTGTAATATCTTAGTGAAGAAAGAGGTCCATAGTGGAAAAGGGGTGGGGACCTTCAACCCCAAGCACTCTAGACCTTTTTATCTGGCCAACACCACTCTCTCAAATCCACACCTGAACTTTCCTCTAGTGCTTTTGCTAGCTGGAACATACTCCTGAAACATAATGCCTGTTGCTTGCCTAGATTGTGTATAGAAACTGCTTGCTTTTTGAATGGACAGAATGTTACCTACTTTACAAGACCCATTGTTCCACCCACTGTTTGTCTCTTGCCCTTCTCACCACTTTGCCTGGGAAGAAAGTTCCCCCATCACTGGGTTTCAGTTTCAAAATTAGTCACAGAACTGATGCAGAAGACCCCTCTTTTTGGTAGTCGAGATGGTATGAAATACCATCCTGAACCATGCATTTCATGCTCTGTCCAGACAGATGATTACTAGAAAGTGAGCATGTTCTGTTGTGGTTGCCCCAATTGTGAAACATCTGCACCCAACATCTCACCTGACATCTGTTTTATATAGTTTAAATGAGCGGTGAAGTTTATTTTAGCACTGCTTTTGCGATTTAATTGTTATGCTGTTCATTTTATCCTTTGATTTTAGCTAGTTCATATTTTGTATTTTTGCTGTATTTCAGTGCTGTATGAGTTTCTTTGTTTCGAAGAAAGCCTTTCATTTCCCCCCTCTGTAGTTAGGTTTTTCTTTTGCATTTAGATTGCATTTTTTCTGTTCTGTTTCTAACTCACCCTCTCTTCTATAGACATAGTTTTAGATAGGGTTTTAGAGCTGACAAAAATCCTGTCTCATTATTAACTTAACAAGAATTATAGAATACATTGTTTATCATACACAATAGTAATCAAATCTTGAAATGAGTTAAAATGGTTCCACTGGTAAGGTAATCAGCTTATTCTGTGAAGGGAATATTAATATTTTCTATTACACATTTGCCCTTTATGACAAGGCATAAGCATAAGGTTGTCAGAAACTCAAACCTTAAGTAACAGCAAAGAAGCAAAATCATTTGAATGTCCTCTAGAGTTTCCCTAGGGTGCAATTATTCTTTGAGGCATGAGGTGAGAATATAAGTTTTCATGGGGATTTGTACAGATGGTGTTAAAGGTTGCTTGTCATGTTGACTTTACATGCCAATTGCCAACTTCAAGAACAGTATGGCTTATTCTCAGGCACATCTATTCTTCAGGGTTTTGGTGGACGTGTCACATGCATTCAGATGAATTTCTCCCCTTCTCAATATATGTTGCCTTTTAGATGACTGACACAAAATGTTGCATGAAAGGACAACCTTAAGGAAACCCAAATTTTCAAAGAGCCTGCATTTGACACAAATTAGTCCCAAGTATATTTGGAAGATTCTTTCTAGAGAGCTATATTTGGCAACTAGTTTATATATTTCACAGAAAAATCTTCATTGCTAGACTCTGGATTGTTTTAAGTGGTGTTAGTGTGTGTTAGACTAGATGGTGGATGATCTTCTTTAAAAAATAATAATCTTGACCTTTCTCAACAGTCTGACCCAATCTGACACTTCTAAGCTTGGTTTTGGGTTAGCATGCAACTCCCAGTTGTTTTCTTCACTTTTGCGGATTTTGTGGTGCGGTTTCAGTGTGCGCACGTAAAAAGACTTGATGGCTTTGTAAGGAATTTTGTGTCAGCAGTTTGCAGTTGCATAGTAGTGGCCTGGAAGGTTTCTGTGACCTTGCTTTCTAAAGTTAATCTCTATGGCTCTTAAAGAGCACCAGATGGTTTCTCTATGCTCTGCTGGGTTTCTAAGCCCTGCGATGAAGAGAAAGGACAGGAGTGCTATGGAGTTCTTGCACTAATACCTATTTGTGTTTCTGATTTAGCCTGTTTACCACTTCTCTTGAATGGCTGTATGGTTTCCACTCATGCCTGTTTCCGGTCTGCCTTCAAATGAACAGGTTATACAGAACAGTCAGGTTGCTGCAATGCTGCAGGCATGCACCAACTTAAATATAATTAAGCCAATTGTCTTCCTCAATGTCCTGAGATGCGGTGATCTTAAAAAAAAAAAAAAAAAAAGTCCTGTGCAATATCTATTTTATGTTAATTCCTTAATTGTACTAGAGGTCAAAAATCAGCAGATCGTTCATGACATGCATAGCAGGTGTTCCATTATGTTGGCTATGATGGAGGTAACCAATGTGGTGCTTTTAGAATGTTGCCGGACACCTGCACTCACTACCCCCAGCAATGGTCAGGAATGATGGAAGTTGTCTTCCAGCAACATATGGTGGCCTCTCCCTAGGTTATGGTGATTCCTGCGAGTTTATGCTTATTTTCATCCCTTAGCCAGTAATGGGAGCACTGAATCCATGCCAGGCGAGTATGATTGCTGACTGTGAAGTTTACTGTAGTGATCTATTCAGTTTCTGAGTCTTAGCAATATGTTTTTATCTGTTACATCCTATGTGTGTTTGAATTAGGATCTGTGCTACGTGTGCCACAGTTATAGTAACACAAAGTTACCGGTATTTTTTTTACTGCTGCACTAGTAGGAAAGTTTATATTCAGATTAATATCCAGCAGCAATTCAGATTTCATTGATACTGTTAGCTCTTTCCTTGCTGGCATTTTCAGAACTTGACCTGTGGAAGTTGGAACATCTGATAAAACACCACACATCTTTTCCCAGCAGGCTCGCAAATGTTGAAAACCTATCCAGGGAATGATGGACAGCTTGATGAAAGTACTTCAGCTGGAGCACGATGCCTAAATGAGGCAGAATTCCCATTAGACACATACCTTTAGGAGCTAATACAATTACTGCAGTTTGTGGCGCAAGTTGTCTAATCTCATGAGTTTGGCTATTAGCAAAGAGGGGTGGATGCACAATGTCCTTAAGAGTGGCAGCATTGTCAGCGTAATTTAGCACACACCGATGAGCTGCAGTAATTGCAAAAGACCATGTCAGGTCAGAGTCATGGCTCGTCTAGATCATTAAAGTGAGTTGGTTTTACACTAGCCATCCGTTAACTGATTACAGCATATAATTATTACAAAAAGCTGAAACATAGGCAGATGTAGTGGTTCTGACATCACTACAGAATTTAGCTGGTGAATTGATGCAAGGTTAAATTATCTTCCATCCCTATCATGCTGCGACACACCTAACAAGATGAACTATGTTAAGGGTTGTAGGTTGCATGAAAATAGATTCAGCTGTTAGTCATTGTCTTGCTTTTATTGATTAGCTCAAGATGTCAATCTGACAATATATTCCATGTGATTTATTATATGCTGGTAACATTAGTGTATAATCTTTTGGTATATATTGTCTGGAGTAAATGATGCATGCTTTATTCAGATTGTGGCTTTGTGTCTTAAGCTGATCCTAGAAGATGAATAGAAAAATCTATGAATCTATAATATCAGTCAGTTGTGGCTTATAGGGTGTGACTAGTATTTTTTTTTTAAAAAAAAAATGCTGGGGAAGTAACTTTGGGAATTACAATATCCTTTTAAGATCAGTGTTTGAAGAGACACCATATTTGAAAGGTGTTTTTTGCTTTCCTGGAATGGTACGATAATTTGAACAAACTGATAAAAGAGGACCCTTATAAGCAAGTTTAATATGGTTATAATAAATTTATTGCAATATATGTATCATTCAGATAAGCAAATTGCCAAATGCTAAAATGAAGTCTCTCTGTGGATGAATTTAAACACAGGGTAAGATAATGTTGGGATAACAATGGAAATCACTACATAAGTCAACTAATGTATCTCATGTCATTATATATGATGAAAATCTGCCATGTTATTAGATAGGAAATAAAAGCATGAACAAATGTATTTCCTCTCTGTTAATGTACTCATTTGCAACCCCCTTTGCATATCTTCATAATCCTATCTATATGTCCACATATGCCCATTCTACCTGAAGCTGAGAGTGAGCAGGGATTGACTGCTAGTGTAAGTTATCAGGATAAAAACAGTGCTGATTCCCAGAAAACGAAAATGAACCATTGTTCACATGCACTTGGATTTTCAGTTGGAATATTTCCTTAAATAAGAGTTTCCCCAAAACTAGTCTTTTTCAATGTGAAAATTAGAAGTGCTATCCTGAGAATTTTCAAGGGCAGGACACCAATTCTTGCCTCGCATCCTGGGAATCTTGGAAATCTCCCAGCTTCATTCACAAGAGATAAGGATATTCTTGGTGCGCATATACAGGAATGTCATTGCTGCACACTTCACTAGATAGTGGATGTAATTACCATGAATAGCCACCTGTGCTGTGTGAGAGGCAGCTGGTCAGTGCTATAACTTCAGTCAGGTGTCAGTCGGAAGCCCACACCACCTGTTAATTACCCTTTCCCCTTGTGGGTCTCCTTTATCTGTCCTCTAAATAGAGAAACACAGATGTTTGTGTACATTTTAATTAAGTGCAGACCTAGTATTAAGTGCTATGGTTTAAGATGCCCACTTTTATTTTGAGAAGAATGTGCTGCCACCTGTGGCAGCTGAAAATCTAAATATACCACAATTTACATTTATTATACTTGGATATTCAAGACTCTAACACTATTGCTAATTAGCATTTAGATGGTTCCTAGGTAGTAATTTTGTGTGCCTCTCTCTTTCTTATTGCAAGTAACTTCTGACCCACTCTTTTTTTGTAACTTTATGCCATATATCTCTATCATCTCTATCTCTATCTCTATCTCTATCTATATCATCTATCTCCCCCCCAGAATCCTGGATTATCTCCTTTAATGCTGACAGGAAACTTGCTGATTGCAATGCATTTATAAATTTTTAAAGAAATTATTTGAATCAAACCACCTGGCATGATGGGAAATTGAAACAGGATATCAGAAAATGCATTCTGAAAGGGAGTATAATAATAATAATAATAATAATAATAATAATAATAATAATAATAATAATAAATTTATTATTTATTCCCCAGCCACTCTGGGCGGCTTCCAACAAAATATTAAAATACAATAATCAATCAAACATTAAAAGCTTCCCTAAACAGTATATAGTGGCTTTGCTTTGATTGGCGAGAGGAAGGTTATACAAATTTGATGACCTTTTGTATGGGGTGGGCCAGAGGGAATGTGACCCTTCTTGCTTTACCCGGTTCTCTCCATGGCTTTTGATACCACCAACCATGGTATAATGCTGGACTGTCTCTGCAGGTTTGGAACAAGAGGCAGGAGCTCCATTCCTACCTATGAGACTTGTATCTGAGAGTATCATTGGGTGACTGCATTTTGACTCCCTGGCCGTTATGCTGTGAGGTGCCACAAGGCTCCATCTTCTTTTCCCTATTGTTGTTTAGCATCTATATGAATTGATAGGGAATGGCCATTAGGGAATGGATTTGGGGCAGAGTGTCATCAGTATACAGGTGATACCCAGCTCTGTTCTTCTGTTACAGTTGAACTGAGTATGGCTGTGCATGTTCTTAATTGGTGCTTCACTGAGTGGTGGACTGGATGAGAGCCAATAAGCTGAAATTAGAATGGTCTTTTCCAATGTGGCTCCCCCTGTGTGGCTCCTTATCTGTGGGAATACCTTCCCACCAAAAACAAATAAATCACCAGCTTTGGGAAACCATGTAAGATTGTACCATGGGAACACAGTGGTCTTTAATCACACTCAGTTAATCACACTCTTGAAATTCTTGGTAGTAGCTATTTTTGTTTGTATTGTTGCTGTTTAATGTTGACATGCAGTGCAATTTTACAGTAGAAGTACTTGTGCACTGTTCACATTTTTTGTCTACATGGATAAATTCTAAATTTGGAGGGCCTCTCTCATTATTGAGTTCTCTCTGTCCCTCATGTAGGTTTTAAAGCTATGTAATGCTGTCTGCAGTAGGTTGCAGGATTTATTAAACCAGGTTGTTGAATCAAAATAAACAATTTCCTGTTATATTTTGGCCTTGGGAAGAGAAGAGAATGCTTCTAAGCTGTAGCAATAGAAGAAGCAGTGGTTCATACATAGCAAATTCACTATAAATGAGGCAAAGCAAAAATCACAGAGAATATCATTAGGATATCCTGGGGCACAGACAGAACTTGCTCTGTCAAGGTGTGTTTCCCCACTGCCCTGCTTTCCACCCAGCACCATAAATCATGACTGAAACTGTGTGCTTCTAGATGCCAATATTTTACAACATTCAGAGTGTTCTTTCTGCTTCATCTGGGCTGCTGGATAATGCCTCAAAATACGGTGGTAGCTTGGGTTACTGATGCTTCAGGTTACAGACTCCACTAACCCAGAAATAGGACCTCGGGTTAAGAACTTTGCTCCAGGATGAGAACAGAAATTGTGCGGTGGCGGCGCAGCAACAGCGGGAGGCCCCATTAGCTAAAGTGGTACCTCAGTTTAAGAACAGTTTCAGGTTAAGAACGGACCTCCAGAACGAATTAAGTTCTTAACCCGAGGTACCACTGTACATATTAGGGCAAAAGAAAAGGTAAAAGTAAGGTAAAGGACCCATGTATTGTTAAATCCAGTCAAAGGTGACTATGGGGTTCAGCGCTCATCTCGCTTTCAGGCCGAGGGAGCCAGCGTTTGTCCGTAGACAGCTTTCCGAGTTTACCTTTTATTAGGGCAATATCTTTATTAGGCCTCCCAAAATGTCAGAAAATAGAAATTCCAGGTTCCACAGATCTCTTCATCAGGCTCAGTGATGCAGAACTCATGCAAGCAGAACTGAGTACCGGTAAGAACTGTTTTGTTTTCTGAAAGGGCCTTATTTGAGAGTTTACTAGCTTCGCCCACACTCTGTCATAAGATTATTACCAGATACAGACATGGCTTGAGCAATATAGCCCTTTCTCTCTCTTCCTTACTGCATTTTTCTTTAACCATCTAGCCTGGGTGAAAGGTCGAGGGAGCTTGAAAGTTTGCACATAGTTTTATGTCATTTTGGTTGGTCTAATAATGGTATTGCTCTAATAGGTAATTTAGATTCCTACCCCCCCCCCCCCGTGAGCCGCTGTGGCTACTTTTTACATTTCAAGAGTAATGTTTGGTTCTATATCTGTAAACAATATCTTGGGGGAAATGCGATATATGTTTGGATATGCTAGTTACCATGAAAATATCAGACTTACCCACTCAACATAGTCCAACATTAGACTTACCCACTCAATCCTTTTCTGAGGATATGCCTTCACTTCATATGACTCTTGAGCTCTTCCCATAGGTGGAAAGTTTAACAAATGAGCAGAGCAATATAATGTACTTATTTCTTAGGGTCGGGCTTACCATTAGCAGTGTTGGTAGGACACTGTTGTGGCTGCTGCCACTGCAAATGTCAGCTGTAGGAATTGTATTGGCAACTTGGCTGCCATTTTGCAGCCCCCACAGTGGCCTGGAGTTGTTCCAAGGCATTTGGAGCAGGGGCAATGATTTTTTTTGCCACAAAACAGGGAGTGGATATATGGAAAAAAATTCTATGAAAAAATTTTTTTTAAAGGTGAGGTGAGAAAAAGAAAAATCTTGGAATATTTCTCAGAAAAGTGTCCCCTGGGAAATTTCTGCTCAGCTCCACCCAAAGAAGAGTACATGGGTGACCCCAGCTATGTCCCATGGGTCAGATAGCATGAGAAAACTATCTTGGAAGGGAGCCAAAGCACATGTTTTGAGAGGTAGAGATGTTTTCGAGTCAATATGATCTCATGCAGGCATTTTAAAAATGGCTGCATTCTGTAGTTTCAAAATGAAAACATAAGGAGTGCCCTCTTCCAGGTCAGATGCCATGACCTTCCTAGCAGCTCTGGCTGCTAACTGATTTTTAGCATCACAAGTATTGGAAAAGCTCTTCTCCCCTCTGCTTCTCAGCTTGCTCTTACAACCTTTTGCTTCCTATGCAAGCTTTCCAGCTCAGTCCCATGTTTGTGTATACGTACAAGACTTCTTTGTCATAAAAGTCAATGCACCAAACTACTCGGGGTGCTGCTTTCCATTTAGTTGGCCAATTACACTCTTGCTGTACCTTAGTCCCCCCTTGGGAACATGAGACAGCGCAACATAGTGCTGTCTGTCCCTTGGAGTTCGCTTTCTTGAACCAAACACATCTCAGGTCATTAGTGTCATGGGCCAGGCCACTCTGAGTGGTGGCGATGTGGGATTTTGATTGTCTGCTTAAACTGGGGTTAGTAGCTTTTCCTTCCTATGTTTTCTCTCAATTCCCCCTGCTTTATTGGATCTTGAATGTTTTTTTAGTAAGTGCTTTAGATATCTGCAAAAGAACAACCAGTCCAAAGTAAATATGTACTATAAAATTATTGTTTTTCTAGGGAAATATAAATGCCAGTGTTTAGAATGTTGTCTCTGCATTTTATTTTTCTGGGAACCCCTCCTGGGTGAAAAAATGAAGGATGCTGGCATTTTTAATGAACTGTAGAGCTACTTATCTGCCCTCAGGCTGACTGCTGGCAACCTAGCAGCCATCTTTTCAGCCTTTCCTTTCCTCTAGAGCCGACATATTTTGATCTATTCCTGAACTATCCTAAATTAGGACATTACATTGGTATGAGGTAGTGAGTTTACAGTGTAGGCACCCAGAGCATTGGAAGACTCAAAACTAACTTGTGCATAATGAAAATGGTATTTTGGTCAGAGGTTTTTTTTTTTTTTTTTAAATGGGTGGTGTTGGTGTGAGTTTTAAATTAAGGAATGGGATGTGTGTCAGATTCTCAAAGCCAAGATAGCACTGATCTTCACAACCAAGATTAAAGGCTTTTGGCCCATCCCTCTGCACAAACTTAGTCTGAAGCTGCATATCTAAATGCAGGTGGTAGAATGAACAGTGCCACTTCAGATCGCAGATGAGAGATAGCGTCATTTTGAAAGCTGCTTTGCATTTTACTTTTGAAAAGCAAACTCAGGTAGAAACCTAGCACATCTGTGATAAGGTAGGGGCAGAACCTTTCTCCCCACTGCACTAATTACCTTTGCTTTTAAGATGGGAAAGGCATCTAAAACATCCCCAGCACTGGTACCATCACCATATGTCCTCAGACTTGTACGCTTCAGAGAGCCAGTGTGGTGTAGTGGTTAAGAGCGGTAGACTCGTAATCTGGGGAACCGGGTTCGCGTCTCCGCTCCTCCACATGCAGCTGCTGGGTGACCTTGGGCTAGTCACACTTCTCTGAAGTCTCTCAGCCCCACTAACCTCACAGAGTGTTTGTTGTGGGGGAGGAAGGGAAAGGAGAATGTTAGCTGCTTTGAGACTCCTTTGGGTAGTGATAAAGCGGGATATCAAATCCAAACTCTTCTTCTTCTTCAGGACTTTTGACCAGCTCATTCTGCTGAAACCAGTCCTGATTCAGGGTTATTACAAAGCATAACTTCCTGTTGTTAACTTCATGGGCTGACATTTGTGTTCAGAATTTTGCTTCTAATATGGAAACATCTAAAGGCATAAGCTTAATTACATGAAAGTATATTTCAACATTTCTGTAAGGTGCTACCCTTTTATCTCTTTTTTGGAAATTCTGCTGCAACAGCTTTTCAACAGTAAGTAGCATGATTTCACTAAAATAAAAACAAGGGTGTGTTTTTGCTACTGGAAAGGAGATAGTTGTAACATACATTTCTCACTTTTGAATGTTTATTTCTCTTTGCTACCTTTAGGAATTTAGAGAGTGCAAAAGCTTGGGACAAATTTTGTATGAACATTCATGCATCTTCACTGGGGGGCTAGCTATTCAGGGAATTTTCACAGCATCTCTTATACTGCCTCTCATACTGAGACCTCCAGGTATAGGGTGGTATATAAATTCAATCAATCAATCATGCAAAATTCATTTGAGGCCTCTGTTTCCATGACAGGATCCTTGTATGTCTTCATGCATGTGCAAGTCATATGGTTGTGATGCATATGAGCCCCTCCCCTGGGGGGTTGCTCAGCCTTTGGAGAGTAATCCCACTGAGCCTTTATTGCTAGTAATAAACACCTTTGTTTTCTCACCGCCAGGTGGAGATTTCCTTCAGCCTCAAACGTTGATTTTTGCAACAGTTGCACTTTGCTAATAGGTACTACAGAACTGATGAGAATGTGGAAGCTGTAGTTCAGCAAGATCTGGAGGGCCAAAGGTTCTCCACACTTGATCTAGCTCCTTATGGTAAACCATAACTGGCAGCAAGTTTTCAGAATCTGGGACAGAAACTTTTCTCTTCACCTGCTACCTGATCCTTTCAAGTGGAGAGGCGTGGAATTGAACCTGGTGCCAGATACATGCAAGCTACTGCCCCATAATTAGTATTATGCAATCCTTAAATATATTTGGTCTTCATCAAAGCAGCAGAAGCACTAGCATTGCTTGTCATTGTGAGGAGGCATTTACATAGCAGACAAAAAGTGACAAAGGTATATATACAAAGGTATATTGATATAACATTTCAATTCACACTTAAAAAATAATAATCTGGGAGTATATTTGCATTACTGTAGTGACGTGTTGTCTTGGTGGGTTGAAATTCATGGTGTAGGGTTTGTCACAATAAAGACTGAAGCTGCAGGCAGTTGCAACTGAAGTCAGAGATTGCCATTCATCTTACTCTAAACAAAATAAAAAAATTCATTCCAGTGGCACCATAGAGACCAACTAAGTTTGTTCTTGGTATGAGCTTTCATGTGCATGCACACGAAAGCTCATACCAAGAACAAACTTAGTTGGTCTCTATGGTGCCACTGGAATGAATTTTTTTATTTTGTTTTGACTATGACAGACCAACACGGCTATCTACCTGTAACAACATCTTACTCTAGTAAAGGTGAAGCCAGGTAGGCAGGCAGTTGGGTGTTCCAGATCTGCAGGACTTAAACAGCTCCTGGAGCAGAGCTAAATCACACATTAGCGAATATCCTGAAAAGTGCCTTGGGCACTGCTTAGCCTCAGTTAAGAATAGATTCCTTGACATTTATCCTCATAAGGACCAATATGAATTGATCCTGAAATGGAGGATTCTGAACAGAAGTGCCCTGGAGATCTCTTGCTGAACTATTGCATTTAAAATAATGTTTACCCCACTGTTCATCTAAAACAATCCCTCCCCAGAAGCTTACAGCAATCAATAAAAATATGCAGTCTAAAAGACTTGACACAATAGGAGAAGGATTTGGGAGGGAGCAGGGGGCAAACCAACCTCCCCTTCCAGCAGGGAGAGGAGAAGGAAGCTCCATGTTGTTGCTCCTACTCTGAACAAATGATGGGACTAGGGTGGTCTCCCCATCCACCCGCCATGATCTTCTTGGGAGAGCCTCTCAGTAGCACTTGGCCTCTTGGCACATGACAGAGGCTTTGCAGTCCCATGTCATTTACAACCCTGACAAGTAAGCAATTCAAGGTGTGAGTGACAACATATTTTATAAGCAGGCTTCTGTAAGCCTGAAGGTTAGAACTGGCGATCAGCAACGCTGGCTTCCATTTTTTTCCCTGCCTATTGAAAATATTGACTGATCTAGACCAGGGGTTGGCAAACTTTTTCAGCAGGGGGCTGGTCCATTCAGACCTTCTGGGGGTCCGGACTATATTTTTTTTTTTTGGGGGGGGGGAAATGAACAAATTCCTATGTCCCACAAATAACCCAGAGATGCATTTTAAATAAAAGCACATATTCTACTCATGTAAAAACACCAGGCAGGCCCCGCAAATAACCTAGAGATGCATTTTAAATAAAAGGACACATTCTACTCAAGTAAAAACAAACTGATTTCCGGACCGTCCGCGGGCCGGATTTAGAAGGTGATTAGACCGGATCTGGCCCCCGGGCCTTAGTTTGCCTACCCATGATTTGCTCTTCCCCATTGCTGTCAGTTGCCAGCCTCCATTTTGCCTTGGAGCACTGCAGGTCCCTTAACACTTTGAAGGTGTGAGCTCGAGGTATTCTGTTCAGTAAACTTTGCCCTGTTTCTTCTGATATATGTAAATCTGCCACCAGCCTGCTTTTCTAAGACACAAAAGGGCCTTTACTTCAGCTGAAACTCAGCAAGGTGGGCATACATGTAACATAATATATCCTCTTCATATGTAGGGTGCTTTTAGTCTCTTCAAGAAGGTCTTTCACTCATTAAGGAGTTTCTATTATGATAACTTTGAGAGGAGGCTGCCGTCCTCAGCCTTCCCACTGAGTTGAAGTCTCATTATAAATTGTCTTTTTATGTTTCCAAAATGCTGGGTTCCCAAGCTTAGCTCATTAATGAGACAGGAATGTATTTCATAATGGCTGGCTTGTTGCACCAGAACCACACAGAGTAAAAAAGAATGTTGCAGTTTAATTCATTGGTGCTGGAAACATATTTGCACTTCAGCAAGCCTGCTAAAGAGAACGCGATGAAGATTGATTCCAACTCTCCCCCCCCCCTCCAAAAATGAAATTCACTTACTTTTGTTTTTCCCATGTTTCATCTGTATATCTACGTTTTTAAAAAAGTTTCCCTTTGCCAAAATACATAGGAATTATTACTTTTAAAAAACCAAAAAAACCCTGTGAAACTGAACTTTGTTTGAAGAATATGCTATTTTTCAAACAGAAGGAAAAAAGAATGCTTTCAGCCACAAAGACCAAATTGCTTCACAGCTAAAACTGGTTCAGCCATAGTCTGCTCCCTGGCGGGAATGGCTAAATCTCTTACTTTAAAGCTAAACAAGATTACTCCAAAAGCTGGCATTCAAATAGCTTTTTGCGTAATGGCATAATAGGTTAGGGGTTCCTACAGTCTCCAGTGCAGAACCAACAATTGAACTCTTTAGGTGCTTAACATTCTAGAAGTTTACTTTAGAATTAGCTTGCCTTTAGAAGGCAAAAGACTGCTAAGTATTTGATTTTCTGACATTAGTTTAACAAAGAAGTCACCATGCCAGCTACAATACCATGAAATGGAATAAACATTCCCTGTTCTATTCTCTTCATAAGGATCGCTGTCCCTCAACCCCTTCCTTTTACTTGATTGAGGCTACCATTTATCAATTGTTAAGTTTGTGATAGCTTTGTATGCTGAGGATCAAATGGCTATATTAAGAATGTTAAAATGTTTTGACCTATATAAGAGATTCAGAAGTATATCAAAAGAATTTTATGTCATTTTACAATTTCTTAAGTCTTAAAACAACATGCATTTAACAAATCTTCAGCTTTGGGAGGACTCTTCCTACTCCACGTCCAGCCCATCAAATTATTGTATAATATTTGGGGTAATTTACTGTTGCTTGAAGGTTTTGCACCTTTTAATACTGAGCTTGCTGATAAATGGATTGCCAGATACTCATTACCCATAGCAAGAAAATGGTACTTGCTGCACATAATTTTAATTTGTTCCTTTCATTCTTCTTCTAATAGTGCTCCATTCCAATTTCCACTTAGTAGAATACATAGGAAATTAATGAAAAAGCCAAACTCCAAAAGAGGAACGTCAGAGAGAGAGAGAGAGAGAGAGAGAGAGAGAGAGGGTGAAACCAACACATGTAATTTACATGATTTATAAGACTAAACCCTTGGTTTTTCTTACACATGGGGTGGGCACATCATTGCTCCCACATGGGAGAAGTAACATTTCACTTGGGATACCCACTCTCTGGAACTTATTGTACACGTTTTGTGCCTCAAAAAGGAAGGTGAAATCTCAGTAGCTGAGGCTCCCTGGGAATTTGGTATCAACATGGAGACTTATGTTTCTTTGAAGCTTGTTTTTGTGTGTGTGTGTTTGCATTTTGAGCTACCGTAGGGAGGTAAGACTGGCTATTCTAAAAAGCTGCAGTCTGCTATTGGCTTATCCTTTAGCTACAACCACCCTGCATTGTTTAGCTCAGGGTTCTGTCAGTGGTTGGGGGAAAGCCTTTTCCACGGAGAAGTCTCACATTTGTTGATGTGTAATATAAACTGCCTTATCCTTACCCTAGATTGTCTCAGGGGAGTAGAAGTGTTCACCAACAACATGAAATTTATGATTCCGTGCAGCTGCAGTCATGGGGGCTTCAGGCTGCCGATAATATTAATGTAAAAAAATAAGACAGTGAAAGTTAATCCTAGAAGCAGCAATTTTAGAAAGAGAGCGTTGAGGATAACACTGTTTTACGAGACTGAGACGAATGATAAGCCTCAAAGAAAGAAGCTTTGACAAGGCACCAAACATGCTAAGATGGGGGTTGTATCAGCATCTGTAGCAATGTGCTTTCACAAACTGTGCCATGTCAAGAATTCAGAAACTACAAAGGTGGAAGAGATGTTTAATAAAGAAAATGAACTCACACATCTGTAAATGCATGGAACTCTTCGAGTAGCAAACTGCAGTCTCTAATATAGCCTACCACTAATACATTGCCTATGCATCTTTGTCGCTGGGAAGCCAAGCACAGAGAAAACAGGGGATCCAATACAGCCATGAGAAAGACACCAAAGAAACAAAAGGCAAATCAGACAAATTGGTATTGTTCCCAATGGTTTTTGAAAAGTTTTCATGGGAAAAGTTTACTAGACAAAACTTGAATACTGCAGGTAACCAAAGCAGACTGTAGTTCCAAGCTGCGCTCTCTCTCTCTCTCTCTCTCTCTCTCTCTCTCTCTCTCTCTCTCTCGGAAATCAAGCACCCCACAGTTGCATCATAGGCAAATGAATGGGACAGTGCCCCAATAAGTTTTTGGAGTTAAATTTGCTGGTTTGCACGGGACAGGCATTAAATATAGAGTTAACAGCATGTTCAGGGTACCTTTCTATAGTAAAAGTGCAGTCCTGTGTGCATGTACTTGAAAGTAAATCAGTGTGTTAAGTGGTGCTTAAAGGTAAAGGGACCCCTGACCATTAGGTCCAGTCGTGTCCGACTCTGGGGTTGCGGCGCTCATCTCGCTTTATTGGCCGAGAGCCGGCGTACAGCTTCCGGGTCATGTGGCCAGCATGACAAAGCTGCTTCTGGCGAACCAGAGTAGCACACGGAAACGCCGTTTACCTTCCCGCTGGAGCGGTTCCTATTTATCTACTTGCACTTTGACATGCTTTCAAACTGCTAGGTGGGCAGGAGCTGGGACCGAGCAACGGGAGCTCACTCCGTCGCAGGGATTCGAACCGCTGACCTTCTGATTGGCAAGCCCTAGGCTCTGTGGTTTAACCCACAGCGCCACCTGGGTCCCTAAGTGGTGCTTACTCCTAGGTAAATTTACATCTGTTTGCAGCCAAAGTCCAAACTCAGCCAGAGTTAAATATATTATTGGCTTGTAATAAAACCCTGGTCTGTCCTTAGTTAATATGAATAGTGCAAATAGTTGCAAGAAGTACACTCTAGATGAGATAAAAAGCAATGTGGGCTGAAAACCATGTGCAAGTGAGCTACCAGGATCAACATGGTTCCTAACCTACATACCACTGCTGACTAGGCACCATGGAGCCTAAGATTTGGTCTGTATGGTTCCTAGAGACTGGAAACAGCCAATCTCCATACCAGGCAGAAGAAAAGGGAGAGCACTATAACATATTATGCTGCCATCAAAATCTATCATGTGGAAACTATTTCCAGCTTCCTCTATGCGATGAAAGTAATGTGTAGGCCAGCCGTATGAAACAGTTTATCATGTCATTCCCTCCCTCTTCCTCATCTCCTCAATTCAAACATAAAAGGGGATAAATCCATAGGCAGCAGCACATAAAAAGAGGAAATATAGATAATGCTGACTCAGTTGATGACTGGCAGGTACTTCAGCTGATTGGATTCCAGTTACATCTGGATAGCTTTTTCTGTCAATCCCAGAGCCAGCTTGCTATTTATACTACAAATAGAATTCAGTATTGGATGGTTTTCCACTGCTGGATTGTTAAAGCTGCTTAGACCTTCCAGAGGCTTAATTTGGGATTAAATGACATTTTGTTCATAAAATCCATTTAGTTAATTCGCTTGCAAAGTGTGTCCCCTCCTGCAGTTTTAATGTACTACTTATTTTTTCTTCTTCTGTTTGAAATAAAACATGCTTCTTGGCTTTAAGTTTGCTTTAGCAAGGCACTATTAGGTATTAATAATACTGCAAACAAATGAAAGACTTGGCATAACCATTTGAGCACGTTTTGTAAGTGCTGTAACTCTTTTAGCAACATCTGAACATTTCTGCCTCATTTGTACGTTTTCTGTACTACAGAAAATGGCAGACAAGAATCTACTGCTGCCGTAGTCCACCCAAAAGTCTGCAGTATGACCCCAGCATACAACATCTGCTGTTACAAGGCCTGGTATATGCAGAAGGCATGTATGAACATTTGAAGTTTTCTCCTTGGCTTTGCCTGGAAGAAGCAGCAACCGGCATGGCCTGTTCACAAGATCCGGTCAAGTTCTTTCTATTTACCCACCCACCCCCTCCTTCTGTGCCCTACTGAAATTTGGCTTTGTCCAAAGGTTTAGCATGCCATCAAATGTTTAACATAGCCTTTCCCCAATCTTGTGCCCTCCAGAAGTTATTGGATTCAAATTCCCTTAAGCCCCAGCCAGCATGGCAAATGGTCAGGAATTATGGAGGCTTTAGTCTAACACATCTGAAAGGCATCAGGTGGCTTAGCACATTTAAAAACCTACTGAACAAAGCAACATATCCATCAAACAAAATATAGCTGTGCTGATATCTTAGTGCCTTCAAAAAGAAGCCCATGTAACAACGTCTCTCACCGTTCCTAAAAAACTAGCTGCATTTTGGTTTGGAGACTCGTTATTTCTACTTTTATGGAAGCACAGCTTGCAATGTGTCTCCGTTTGCCTATGCTGTTTGCCCAGGGCACATACCGGTAGATATATAATGCTTTTGTTTGAACTTATTGTGAAAGGGCGTGGTATCTTCCAGAGACACTGTTTTTCTTGATTGATTATTTTTTTTAAAAAAACAATTCTAAGCAGTGTACAAAATAGAAGCAACAACAGACAACTTAAACAAAACATTACAAAAATACACAGTAACATATAAAAATGTTACATTAATACAAAGTTACCAATATACATATGTAAATCAATATCAGTTCATTCTCTTTTGGACCACCCCCACTCTCAGCCTCCAAACAAACTCAGCTCACCCACAAAAAAGAAGAGTTCAGCCGACATCACCCTAGTCTCTCACTAGAACCATAGCATTTTAGAGTTGGAAGGGACCATGATGGTCATCTAGTCTAACTCCCTGCAATGCAGAAATCTCTTTGCCCAATGAGGGTCTCACTCCCATGACCCTGAGATTAAGTGTCTCGTGCTCTACTGACTGAGCTATCTAGACTTGCTTTTTATGGACAGGCACAAGGTGGATGGCACTTCCTCAGGATGCCCACAGCTGTGTCCTATTCAGCTGTACTCTCCACACATAGTTCCAGGTACAGCAAGTTGTTGAGTTTCCCAGGGGGTCCAAAGGATGGGAAACCCCCTTGTGCACTCACAGCTTTTTCTTTCCCCTCTGTCCTCTCCTCTTCCTCCAGCTGCTCTATTTGTGCTGGAAATGTATAGAGGTGATACTAAAACTGTTATCTGATGGCTTTTTAAACATTTTAAGTTTAATTTTGTATAATTTTATTGGCACCTGCAGATTACTTCTCAGCCCTAAGCATTGTTAGGGTGTGGTTATAAATCTAAAAACAGAAAAAATAAAAGCAAATATCTAGGGTCTCTTCAACACCCTTTTGATTTATACTTTTTTTGTGTACACAGTAGTAATATATGAAGACCCCTTAGAATTTATATGATAAAAATGTCAACACATTGCTGAAGAACACATTTTCGAACACCTCTTTAGTATGGATAACAACTGGAGAACGATCCTTGATATCCATGGCTCTCTCCACCACCAGATGTCAAGTGGATATTGTATGCAGTCACCTTTAGATGCGTGAATCTGAGGTTGCTGAGAGCTTTAGAAACTATAAAGAACAACTGTAGATGCTCTGAACCACTTTAATAAAGTCTAAGTGACCCAGCTCTTCAGGAAGTGGCTTACCTTCTATAGTCTGTGCAAACAAAAAATTCTGAACATTTGTGTAATGCAGCCCAATTTATATTGGTTGAAGGCATTTATGTTCTTTTGAGATGTGTGGAAGGTTCTGTTTATTTATAAATGCTGGCATATACACCTCTTTGTAATGTGAGAATAGTCTTGTGTGTTTTTGAACCTTTTCATGCTTTGTGCCATGCTTTCAGATCTTCAGAGTGTGCTTCTTTGATGTTTGTTCCTAAAAGGATAAGGAAAGGGCAAAGAGAAATAATGCTTGCCTTCTGGAAACACCATATGCCACTGGATAAATGAGGACTTCACATTGACAAGGGCTACAGAGTGGGATAATCTGCTGCGGAATTTAATTCAGCAGTATTTATGGTAGAGGTGTGCAATTGGAATCTGAGCAAAAGTGTTGCATCATGCAATATATGGATTGGTTGGGTTTGGTGAATGTACAAGACGATTCACTGATTGAAATGCCACACATGATTGCTGTGCTTTTAATCAGATCTTTGGAAGAAGAAAAAAACCCTGTGCACATTCATTTTCTTTCCCAGAGGAAAATTATAGCTGATGAAGGGTTAGAGGATTTATGAGGGTGCCAAAGCATATGGCAGATGGGCTGGATTAGGACTCAGGAGTACAGTAATCCAAATCCTTGTTGCCAAGTATTATAAAGAACTCTGCCTCCTGCTGGGCTCTTCTAAATTTATAGCCTAAAAAGTAAGGGCTGCAGATACCGAAAATAAAAGTACTGCTTGCAGAGCTGTTCCCTAAATTAAGGTCTGGATAAACAACTCTTTTGGCTTTTCCACTCCAGTCATTATCCTACCCTCACTGAAATTTATTACAAAGCACCATGTTATGAGCTACTAAGAGTGGTGATGTGTTTGTAGGTTGTGTTTGGAAATGGTTTGAGATACGCACTGCCCACAATATTAGGTTTGGACCCTGAGTTGACACTTCATAAAGCAGCTTGTTTTGATGTGAAATGCTTCATAGGCTGTCTGATTGAGATCAGTGTCTACCTGAGTCTGCATCATTCTCTGTTCCATCTCTACCCTGAAATCACCATTGGAATTTGTTTTTTTAAGGCTATGACTTCCATTCTTTTTGACAGAAGTGGATGAAATTTGCTTCCTCGGTCCATGTAGCTTGAAACAGCCCCACAAATCTACAATCCTATATTGTGAAGCATCAGGGAAAAGCTTATACAGTGGTACCTTGGGTTACAGACTCTTCAGGTTACAGACTCTTCAGGTTACAGACTCCGCTAACCCAGAAATAGTACCTCGGGTTAAGAACTTTGCTTCTGGATGAGACCAGAAATTGCGCAGTGGCGGCGTGGCGGCTTCGGGAGACCACATTAGCTAAAGTGGTACCTCAGGCTAAGAACAGTTTCAGGTTAAGAACGGACCTCCAGAACGAATAAAGTTCTTAACCCGAGGTACCACTGTAATAAAGGAATTCAACCTAAGCATTAGTCAAGGGTGCCAACTTTAATAATAATAATAATAATAATAATAATAATAATAATAATAATAAAAATTGGGGGGGAGGGAGTTAAGCCCTGCCCCACATAATCACATGACTTCGCATACATAAACATCATTTGAATGGCAGTGTCCATTAATTTTGGCAGGGTTCTAGAGCCCTTATGTCTCCTTCCCAAAGCTGGGCAAGTGCTTGCAGGACTTTGGGAAGTAGGTGAGAGGGTTTTGGACCCTGCCACAACCTTTCTGCCTCCTTCCCAAAGCCAGGTAAGCATCCCTCCACCTTGTGGGGTCTTGTTCCAGGGGTTCCAGGCTTTCTGATTTTTGTGTATACATCTGGACCCTCAGAACCAAGCCCTGTATACCTGATGGAGCGTTTCCACACCCATCGTCCAGCCCAGACACTGAGGCCCAGCTCCGGCGGCCTTCTGGCAGTTCCCCCACTGCAAGAAGTGAAGTTACAGGGAACCAAGCAAAGGGCCTTCTCAGAGGTGGCACCTGCCCTGTGGAATGTCCTCTGTTCAAATGTAAAACAGATAAATAACTATATGACTTTTAGAAGACATCTGAAGGCAGCACAGTATCAGGAAGTTTTTTAATGGTTTATGTTTTATTATGTTTTTAATATTTTGTTGGGAGCCTCCCAGAGTGGCTAAGGCAGCCCAGTCAGATGGGTGGCATATAAATATTACTACTACTACTACTACTACTACTTGTATTGGTTCCCATAGCTCCATGTTCAGAATTCTCTCCCCCACCCCCGCTCCCCAAACTCACAACTTTCTGCACTTTCTTGACTTTTAGAAGAGCTTTTGTCAAGCAACATATTCCCTGCTGTTAGGGAAGGCAACTTTGTCACCTGCTTCCTGCCACCTTCACGCTTACAATATTGGACTTGAAACTGCTTCTCTCTAGTTTTGCTACAGTTCTACAGTACGTGCATGCTGGAAAATATGATATTCCCAGTTTCAGAATTGCATAAAATGGTCAATCACAGATGCACGTGTAACCTTTGCTAGTGCTGGCACCAGGGTTACCAACGCATCTTTTGAGTTGTGGTTCCTTGGTAATTTTGCTAATTGTACTCTGTATTGATTCCACAAGATATACTGTAGCAGCATATTCTAAAATATGCTGATTGTCAAGGTTTTCTCTTTCACAGTCTTCATTTAAGAATCTTGGGAGACAAGCAGAAATTCTTAAGCATGGTGTATTTATGCATACTTTGTGGCTCATAACATTATCTTGTGTTATGGTTGGCATGCTGGAGATTATTAGGGAGGCTTCCAATCTAAAACTATGGAAAGCTCAGTGAACAGCTAAGCAATATGTAAGCACTGAAGATGATAAGGGGAGGGGGGGGATGCTAAAGCAATTTCTGCAATTTCAGATGCCAGAAAAACCACATGCAGAAACCAAATAATTGATCATGATATACAGCATGAATATGATGAGCAGTTCAAGCAAATGTCAAGCTATTACTGCCCACCATAAATAAACTAAAGGCATGCTTTAAAGTGCACTTGTTGTAGCTAGTTTGCTCATGTCTTTGACCCTTGGACCCCGCATAGCAGCTCAGTATAGCTGAAATTGCTATTTTGAATGGCGCTCCAGATCGTCCCTGGAGGGAAAAAGAAATGGAAGAGAGAGAGAGAGAGAGAGAGAGCGCACTATGGGGAGGATTCTGGAGAGAAACAATTTTACCTGTCCTTGGGGGGGGGGGTAGGGGAGTGTATTTGATGTCCAGGCCAAAGCAGAGACTGGAGTTAATGAATGGGAAAGGAGCGACAGATTTTCAGTATGCTGATTGCAACCGTATTATTACAAGTTTGAGTTTAGATTCCTGCTTGTGCAATTGAAATTCTGGTAGCTTCTTTGTGTAAGGCAAAAAGCAGATTAAGCAAAGTGTGATGAAATCACATGACCATCTCATGCACGTGTCTGATGCTCACATGCAGAATCAAATCATGCAAGTGGCCTAATTGCACACACACACACATGCAAAAAAGGTGGGAAATTTGCAAGATATTTTTATAACAGTGTAGCTTCTGGCTTACAACAAAACCTTAGTGATGGACAAGCAATTCTATAAAAGCATTTAGACATAATATGTTGCACTGGAAAAGCTTGTATGACTGTATAGTTTCTTTAGGTAAGGTTTTTAAAAGCTCACAGAAGCAACTTCAGAATCCCCAAAACCAAAATATGAATGTAATTTTATTTATTGTTCTTTTTTCCCTTTCAGCGGAAGAATTTACCCCTTCTTTTGAGCATTGGTTTATTGATCTTCTGGGGAGCTTTGCTACTAGGTCTTCGCTTTTATTGGATGGGGAACAAACCTCCCAGCTTTTCCAACTCTGACAACCCAGCAGCTGACTCGGAGAGTTTTCTAACACGAACCTTGACCTTTTTTTACCTGCCAACCAAAAATCTTTGGCTATTGCTGTGCCCGGACACTCTTAGCTTTGATTGGTCCATGGATGCTGTGCCTCTTCTCAAAACAGTCAGTGACTGGAGGAACCTACACACAGTGGCCTTTTATGCTGGACTTCTGCTCCTTGCTTACACTGGTTTGAAAAGCTCCAGCAAAGAGAGAGAATGCAATGGGAAAAACGTAACAAATGGCAAGCAGAACACCAATGGCCATAACTGCCTATCAGAAATGGAGTATAAAAGCTTGGAGTTGAAGCCCAGCTTTGTATCTAAAGAAGAAAACGGCATTAACAAACACTTGCCGCAGAGACCGCAACTCCCCTCAACCGAGAATATTGTAGTTCTGTCTCTGTCCTTATTAATTGTGCCCTTTATTCCGGCCACAAACTTTTTTTTCTATGTAGGCTTTGTGATAGCAGAGCGTGTCTTGTATATACCTAGTATGGGCTTCTGCCTGCTGATCACTGTGGGCACCAGGGCCCTCTACATCAAAGCCCAAAAGCGCTTTTTGAAGAACTTGATTTTTTTTGCCACTGCTGCATTAATATTTTTCTATGGACTCAAGACTTTTGTCAGGAATGGGGACTGGCAGAATGAAGAGATGCTGTATAAGTCAGGGATAAAAGTAAATCCAGCTAAAGGTAATGTTCTCTATTTTGTTTTGTTTTGTTAAAAAAAAATCCACTGTCTATAATTCTGTTTTCTCTTTCTGGATTGAACACTTAGGATATGGATCCTATATGTGCATTTATGAACAGTTTAAATACACTAGTCGCAGGTGTCAGCAAACTTTTTCAGCAGGGGGCTGGTCCACTGTCCCTCAGACCTTGCGGGGGGCCGGACTATATTTTGAAAAAAAAAAAAATGAACGAATTCCTATGCCCCACAAATAACCCAGAGATGCGTTTTAAATAAAAGCACACATTCTACTCATGTAAAAACACCAGCCAGGCCCCACAAATAACCCAGAGATGCATTTTAAATAAAAAGACACATTCTACTCATGTAAAAAAACGCTGATTCCCAAACCGTCCGTGGGCCGGATTTAGAAGGCGATTGGGCCGCATCCGGCCCACGGGCCTTAGGTTGCCTACCCATGCACTAGTGTATAGTAGTATACCATACAAATAGTACACTCATATAGAATATAAATTTGTTTTGATTCCATATTAAGAGGAATCATTTTAGCATGCAGTAAAAACAACCACAAAATGTTTTGTAAACATTTCACATATCTAACAAACTATGCTATAACGAATTGTTACTTAATAAGCAATACAGACATCCCCCAGTTTACACACTTACAATATGTGCACGGCCGTGTATACGTGCATTGCACCGAACCTGGAAACATCAAAAACACTGAAACATCACCAAAAGGGTGGGGCGGGGTGGGGCGGGATAGGGTTGGGGAGAATGGGGGCGGAACAGGGTGTTTGCAGGCATTTTCAATGGGTTTTGATTATATGTGATTTCACTGATGCACATGGTTCCTTGGAACATAACCCCCGTGTAACCCCCTGCCTGTATGAACATGTTTTAACTTTGTCTTGGATTCAGATATTTGAATCTATTTCCACAAGCGAAGAAAAGTTTGGTAATTAGTGGGGTGTCTAAAACCTGTGGATCAGATCAACTTTCCCCCTTTTTCTTGTTTTCCTTTGGTTATGGCCAAACTTGAAACTTGAAAAAGACAGCCGACACAGAAATTTAATGTTAGTGGTACTGTCCTTTTGACATTTATAATGAAGCATCAGTATTGTTACATAAACAGTGTTATTTATTCTGAGCTTCCCTGATGAAAATGGCATTTTCCAGGTATTTGAAATGTTAGGAAAATCTAACCTGTTAATAGCTGCATATCTGAATGAACAGCCTGTCTTTGTTTCACATGGTGTGTGGCCACAGCAGTGCACCTGGGAAATTTAGATTAGATTTAAGCAAATTCAAAATGGCTTGTATGTAAGAAACAGTATTATTTTCAAGCATACTGCAGGACTTGGATCTGCTGATTGCCATTTGTAGCGAAGCAAGCTACATTTAGCAATAAAGTTTTATAAGTTGCAGCTTAAAAATGCAGACTAGGGGTGGGGAAATGGGTGCTGAGGTGCATAGTGGTATTATCCTGCTGTAAATAACGGTCCAGTATTTCAGAAACAAATGGGTGGGAAGCAAAGGTTGCCTTCCTTTGTTGGGAAGAGGCTTTCTGCTGAAACCTTTGGGTTCAACCCATAATGTTTAGAAAGTTTATCCCCTTTAGAAGGACTTCAGACCTCTGTAACATTAGTTTTCTGGCAACATTACTCATCACATTTGATAGCATCATGAAATTATCTGGCACTTCCGGAACTACAGTTACATAGCAAAATATGAGACAGATCAGATTCAATGATGTTCCTAGAGGCTACCAAAACTTGGAAAAATTCTCTTCTCTTCAGCTCTTTCACATTCCTAGTCACACTTCTTCATATCTACTTCCTGTGGTTCCATTATTATAGCAATGGAAACAGCAAATATCTTATACTGTATGTTGTACATGGAAGAATATGGTTCCTGCTGTTGTATACAGACACAGCAACACAACAGTATGCTTTTCATGTCCATAAGGAAATTCAGACTATTATGAATGTAGCACTCAATTCTGAAAAGTTTTGGTTTTTATGCAGAAGCAGGATCAGAGTAAGTGTGCTTCCTATTTATTTATTTACACTGCTTCCTCACTGCTCTTCATCCGAAGCTCTCGGAGAAGTTTACAGTGAATAAAATAATAACATAACTGTGTGAGTGCTGTTTTCTCATTTATGTTGCCTTCATTTGCAGTTCTAGCATAGGGTCTGAAGCAGAAATACACATTATTCTCATGAAGTGAAATGCCTGAGCTGTACCTGCACCTTATGCGAATGCATTTTGTTTCTGGAGAAATTGGTAAGTTTCTACTTCAAATATTCCTTCAGAAGCAAAAAAGAATGGAGAACAAACATAATTTGTGCAATCATTTTGTGCATCAAGCTGTTTGCTTGCTCATGCATAATGCACATATATGTGCTGGACAGAACCCTTGATGAATGAATCAATTTTCAGAAGATGGGAGAGTAGACAGGTTGGCATTTCCTTTCCTTTATGTTTTGATAGTAATACCAGATTTATATTTTCTGGGCCTTAGGGGTAGGTAGATATCTCTTGTTTTTCCTGTAAGAAAAAAACAAAAGATTTAACAAAAATATCTTCCCATACTAGCTGCCTAGCCTAGCAATTGATACTTCTTGGAGAAAAGGTGGGATATATATGTAATCATAGATAAATGCAATGCTTGTTCCCCGCTCAATCAAACAGAGAAATCCAGCCAGTAAATAATTTGTTGACAAGTAATGCACAACTAACATGATTCTTAAGTAAAATGGCACTGACCTACTGTCTTGCAGATTTTTTTCCTGTATTGCCACTCCTATTTCCCAGGATTCTTTGGGGGATTCCTTCACTGTTTAAACTGGTATGATGCTGCTTTGAATGTATAGTGCAGATGAGACCTGCAATATTAAGTGCAGAGAGTAACCCGAATTCTTAAGATTCTCACTAAGTGAACTCCAACATCAGATAACCAGCATAAACTTCCCCTAGTTAACACGATATGATTTTTTATGTAATTCAGACAATCCAATATTAACTAACCTTATTCTCAGTAGCACTTCTTTAATACTGGGACTTCAGGATTCTAAATAATAATAATTAATAATAATTTTATTATTATGCATACCCTGCCCATACCCCTGGGCGGCTTACAGCATATATAAAACATAGTAAAATATCAAACATTTAAAAAAACCCTTCCCAATACAGGGCTACCTTCAGATGTCTTCTAAAAGTTACTGCATGTAGTTCTTTATCTCCTTGACATATGAATATATTTGGGCCTGCGTTTATATATTTATTTGAAGGGTTGGGGTTTAAATGGGACATGAGGGAGAGATCTGACCTTTGTAGGAATACCGAGATCTGAAATGAGGGAAATATACCACTTTAGCCAACAACTATGTTATCTTTGTGGGGATGAGGACAAGTCTTTTTTCTCTGCTGCCATTTTTTTTACCCTTACTGATGGTTACCAGAATGGTGAGACTAAAAGAGCTACTCTTTGTAAGGTACAAACGACACACATGCCTCTAAGCCTGCTTTCCTAAGTGAGACAGAGAGCTTGCGATAAAGATGGATAAGATAGGAATGTTTCCCCTCCCGCCATTCTCTCTTTCACTTTACCGATGGCCCACCCCTGTATCCCTCGGTCCGTTCAGGCTGAAGTGCATCAGAGGAGGCAACCCTGAATGTGCGAGGTTGCCTACATGATTAAATCAGCCAACTTGCTGCAGAAACTCAGCCCCAGAAAATGAGAAGTGGTGAGGGCCGGCCCTCGGGAGCACTAGCTGGGGCTAATGACCATGTTCCCACTCTCATACGGAGGGATGCCTGAACGAAGCTTAGAGAATTATTCATTTATTTCATGAATTCATCTCATTTTATGAATTGCTTACCATGAAACCCCCCAAAACAATTTAACAATTTAAAGGCTATGAGTGGCACCTAGCCATGATAGTGATGCTGTGCCTCCACAGTTAATAATAATAATAATAATAATTTTTTATTTATACCCCACCCTTCCCAGCCAAGACCGGGCTCAGAGCGGCTAACACCCATAAAATCACAACAAAACATACAAAACAATCAATTAAAATGCAGGTTAAAATACGATTTAAAGTTTAAAATGCAGCCTCATATTTAAGTAGCCCACCAATCAAACCATAAAGGAATGAAACATCAGGGTTAAACTAAAACCAACCCAAAGGCCAGGCGGAATAGCTCCGTCTTGCAGGCCCTGCGGAAAGATGCCAAATCCCACAGGGCCCTGGTCTCTTGTGACAGACCGTTCCACCAAGTCGGGGCCAGTACTGAGAAGGCCCTGGCCCTAGTTGCGGCCAGCCTAGCATCCTTGTGGCTCGGGACCTCCAAAATGTTATTATTTGAGGACCTTAAGGTCCTACACGGGGCATACCAGGAGAGCGGTTCCTTAGGTACGAGGGTCCTAGGCCACATAGGGCTTTAAAGGTCAAAACCAGCATCTTAAACCTGACCCTGTACTCCACCGGGAACCAGTGCAGCTGTTAGAGCACTGGATGAATGTGGTCCCACGGCAAAGACCCCGTAAGGAGCCTCGCCGCGGCATTCTGTACCCGCTGGAGTTTCTGGGTCAGCTTCAAGGGCAGCCCCGCGTAGAGCGAGTTACAATAATCAAGTTGGAGGCAGCAATGTTTTGGATACCAGTTGCTGGAAACTACCAAGAGGGGAGAGTTCCCTTGGGCTCGGGTCCTGCTTGCAGGTTTCCCACAGGTGTCTGGTTGTCCACTGTCAGAACAGGATGGTGGACTAGGTCTGATCCAGCAGGCTGCCATTGTGTTCTTATGAAAACCAATAGAAAAGCAAATTTTGCCTCCCATAAGGACTGGGATAAAACTCTCCGCTTTAAAAGGCTTGTTGAAAAAGGAAGGCACTGAAGAAAACAGAGATGGCAACAGGAGGAAGTACCGAAGTGTAGGTGCTGCCACACCAAAAGCTGTTTGCCTACATCTTATAAAATGGACCTCCTAATAAAATGGAAACAGCAGAAGGCCCTCTTCTGCAAAGCACAGTGATTGATTTGGCATATATGGGGTGAGATTATTCATAGAATCATAGAACTGTAGGGTTGGAAGGGACCACGAGGATCATCTGCTCCAAGTCCAGGCAGTGCAAGAATATTTTGCCGAACATGGGGCTCGAACTCATGAACCTGAGGCTGAGTCTCATGCTTTACTGACAGAGCTATCAACAGATGTTATTTTTAGAACTTAATTTTCTAGGAGTTCTCATTAAAAAGGTTAAATAAACTGAAGACGTTTTTGAAAGTGAGCTTTGGGAACTGTGTGTTCTGCAGAATACTGGTAGGTTCAGGATTACTTGAGAAACAAATAAAATAGGAGTATAGCCCTTCCTATCGACAGTGCAGGTAGAGCACCATTTCATATTTATGTAGTGCGTGAGCAAAGTGAAAATTAGCTACTCCAAAATGCATAACACACAGTTTTGCTCACTTTCGGGGAAGGAAAGGATACCCAAGAGTACCAGCTGAAAGGAATGTTGTACTGCTGCCTAAAATTCTCATATGCAAAGGCCAGTCTGTTTGACCCCAAATTGGCAGGGAATCTGCCAGTCATTAACTGAGTGGAAGCTGCAGAGTAAAGATTGAGAAGATCATCTCTGCATCACTTGTAATGTCTGCCCATTTGCTTTTCTGATATACTCAGGGTTGGTGGGGGGGTTGGTTGGTTAATGTTATATTTAAATAACTCCAAACGAGTTGAGCCATGCCGCATAATAGTGGCTTGTTTTGTTTTTGTTTTTAAAAGGATCAGGAGAAGAGTGGCTGTGGTTAATTAAGGTGAACTCTTCCTTAAGTAAAATTATTAGTAATAGTAATTGTATTGTTTATACTCCACCCATCTGGCTGGGTTTCCCTGCCTGCAGCTTTCTTTTGAACATTTGAACAATGGTTTGCAGTTGATCTTAAGAGCTTAAGTTCAGACTTAATTGGCATAAACTAATATAGGGTTGTGGATTGTATTGACTGTACATACCCCTAAATTTCATTGTTTGTCTTATTTCAGATGGATATCTTACATCCTATAGGAAAGCAAATTCTAAACACTTGGCCAGGCTCCGCTTGCTTCTCCTGGGAAAACCATTTTTATTTACATACATACCGGTACATCAGCTGTCATTTGCACAGCAAGACCCATGCACAGCTTATGCTGTGATGTTATAATGATATATTCTAATTGCTTTTTTCCTGGTGTAGTAAGTTGTAGGATCAGTCCACTGGGTCCAATTAAATAAACACATTCTAGTCTTTTTGGCCAGGGTGCTCTCAAATGCCTCTCAGATTTTGAAATACATTTTGTCAACACCTTCATGTCCTTTTGTCCTTTTGTGCATACCATATATGAACCAATGAATCTAGGAAGAAATCATAGGGATCGTGGCAATACATTTTGGTGTCAACTATATAAGCTGCATTTGATTGAAGAAAGCTGTTATAACCACATTGTCAAAAGTTCTTGTAAAATCTATTTTCGTATTACTAAAATGAATTTCAGACTTATGGAACAATTGACTAGTGTATACCAACTCCCATTGGTAGTGATTCCTAAATTCTTGAAATAAATTGAACAGTGACATTGAACAAACTATATTCATGACATTGCTAATGCAAAAAAGGATACCTTATGGACGTTATAAGAAATATTGGTTGTCAGACTTGAGCTAGCATGAGCAATTGCAGATATTTGCTTGTATGTAAAATGAATGCATAAAACAGATTAATTTTGAAAGTTGAGCTTGTAGAAAACATTTATTTATTAAGAAATGAGTTATAAGAGCATTTATTTTGGCGAGTTAAAACCTTGGCTTGCAGTAACAGAATTAATCTAAAAGATGCTGACAGATTTCTCATATTACATAAAATTCCAGACGCAGATAAAATTAAAGTGTATTTCGGAAGAGTGTATACAATTTTATACCTTTTGCTTTGCAGGGCACAAGCTATTCCAAGGGCTTTGTTTCCTGAGCACCTAGAAATAATGATGCTTTCAATTAGGTTTTTAAAAAATGTTTCCTACACTTGATGGTAGTAGAACTCAGAATGCTGAACAGTATATTTTAGAAGGCCAGAGCAACACAAATGCCTAATATGTACATGAATATGCTGTGGGATTAACAGTTCACTGTGATATGCAAATTTGAAATGATGATTCGGCTCTGCACTGATCCCCTCACCCCACCCCAGGAGAAGATTTTGCAACTTGAAGGCAATGAATTCAGGCTCACACAATGGCATCCTGGCTTTTGAGGCACCTCCCCATGGTGATTTATTGAAAATTACTTTGCGAAGTGCAGGTACTTCTTCATTGCGTCACAGAAGTGTTGATGATTATTAATATCAGTCAAGTGCTGAAGGGAAGATAAGAGGTTTTCAAGTGCTTTGACAGAGAACAGAAGCAACTGATGTGATTCACCTTGAAAACTATCTACACAATATTAGACTGTTTTTTGTTTGGAGGAGCTTCAGACGTGAGAAAAGAGATGCTTTAGCTGCCGGTTTCAGGGGAATTGACACAAACCCTAATGAAAGTAGCGGGTGTTGCAGTGCAACTGAACCTAGTTGATCTGTGTTGTACATCTTTATTTATGTTTTGCCACTGTAATTTATAGCATGCTATGAAAAGGTGTTCAGGAAAAGGTGGTGCGGGATGATGTATAACAGCACCAAGCCTAGTCTGTCATGGTCTAGGAATTGGATGCCCATAAAAGTTTAATAACAAACAAAAAGATGAGATTTAGTGGTCATATAGGATTTATTTCTAATCTTCTAAAACTTATAGGTGAATGGTGCTCATCAAAACTGTTCAGCTGAGAGCCCCTTTATATTGAACAGTCTCTGCCCCAGTGACAGAATAAGCTGTTCCACTGGCTATTGCATTTAGTGCTTCTGGTTGCTGATTTTGGCTGGTACCCTTAGTAGATATCTGTATAATAGGCAGCCACAGGGTTCCATCTTGTTCCCAGTGCTGCATATATGAAGCCACTGGGAAATGCCATTAGGAGATTCAGGGTGAAGTAACATCGGTGTTATCAGCAGGACCGGTGCTAGGGGTTTTGGCGCCCTAGGCGAGGGTGCGGGGCACGTGACGTCATTGCGCATGATGTACGGTGCCCCGCCCCCTGCCTGCCGGGCGCCCCGCGCCAACGCGATTTTCGCCGCTGGTTGGGGCGGCACTGGGCGGCGGCGGGGGGCGAGGGGCAGGCTGGCCAGCGCCCCCGCCCCTTCTGCGGAGAGCAGCAGGGCGCGCGCGGTCTGGGTCGGGCGCGCCTGGCTTGAATGTTGATTCAGGACCAGCTTGCGAGACCTACACTGGTCTCGCAAGCTGGTCCTGAATCAACATTCAAGCTGTGCGCGCCCTGCAGCTCTCCACAGAAGGGGCGGAGGCGGAGCGAGCGAGCGCCGTCGGGAACTTGGGAAGGGCGCAGCGAGCTTTTGGAGGCACCTCCAAAGCCGGCGTGGGGCTGTTTATGCACCCCCTCCATTTCGGCGCTCTAGGCAACTGAATGGACACACCGGCCCTGGTTCATCTAAATGGACACACCGGCCCTGGTTATCAGATATGTAGAATGTTTGTGTTTTTGAACTTAGCGCTAATTTTGCCTAGTTTTTGAATGTTTCAAGTAGTTGCTTTTAACTGTTTATAATTTTTGGCTGATAATTTAATCTTTTGAAATCAACCAGTATATAAATTTTAAGAAATAATAAGCCATTTTGGTTTTTAAACATGGGTTGGCTAGAGTTGGTTGTAACCAAGAAACAATGGCAGTGGAAGTGCCCTTTTAACCATTGTAATGCGGCAATCAGGCCATAGGTGACTACCATGATTCTCTTCAGAATTTGGACAAAAGCCTGGTCCAGACTCGGTGCACAAACCATCACTGGTGAAGGAAGAGGAGTGCGGGGGGAGCACACCGCCTCCAGCAGCGCGATCCCGGTAGGGTGCCATCGTGGCTGCCCCCCGCCCGCACTGGACTCCATGCCCCTGCAGGAGGTGTGCCCCGCCCCCAGGACGCGCGCCATGCCCCTCCAGGCGGCGCGCCCTGCCCCCGCCTGCTCTCTGCCCCTCGGTGCCAGAGCATGAAGCTCTGCCACTGCAAACCATTTGTGTTGGAGGTGGTGGTGGGTGACATAAAGGGAGTGTATGCTTTGCTTTCAAATCATAATTGTAAACTATGGTTTGAGTTAAGTTTCCAAGTTTGGATTGGAAACAAACTGTTGTTTCTGAAAAACCATTGTTTGCCCAGTTTGGAAAACTGTGGTTTGCTCACACTAGAAAAAAGAGAAGAGAACAGAGTTTGTTTGTTTGTTTTGTGTGGTTTTTTTTTTAAAATTTATTGGTAGAAAAACTTTATTAAATTACTCATATTACATCAACATACATCCTACACCATACATACCTTATACATCCAAATTATACATTCATTACATATACTCCCATACTTTCTATTATACATTCCATTCCATACATCCTAACCAATATATTCCATACATATATACATATATCCTAACCATACACTCCATACATCCTAACCAATCTCCCCTCCACAACAATCTCTCTTCCCCCCTCTATTTCCCCTCCCTCCCTTACCCCCATAACAAACAACTTACATTCACTCAACTCATCTGTACAATTAACAATTAAACATTCGAACAAGCAAATCAGCATATCCTCCTTTCATATCATACTTCCTTTCTAGACATCGTCTTCAATTCTTGTATTCCATATTTTGGATCTATTCCAGTCTCCACCCTTCTCTTCACCCCTACTCCTCCCCCCTCCCCTCCTCCCCAAAATTAAAATTGACTTCCTACAGTTCTTCTTCATGTTATCTATCTATTTTCCCTTTGTTTCCTTGCGATTGTTCCAATATTATAACTGTTCGGTAAATAACCTATCTGTCACATATAGTTAAATCATAAACATTTCTATATCATCATTCTTCCCTCTATTCCTTACTCTAGGCAGATCAATAGCTCCAAACTTACTCCTTCTTTCCTTAAATTGTTGTTGTTCAGTCGTTCAGTTGTGTCCGACTCTTTGTGACCCCCTGGACCAGAGCACGCCAGGCTCGCCTATCCTTCACTGCCTCTTGCAGTTTGGCCAAACTCATGTTAGTAGCTTCGAGAACGCTGTCCAACCATCTCATCCTCTGTCTTCCCCTTCTCCTTGTGCCCTCAACCTTTCCCAACATCAGGGTCTTTTCTAGGGAGTCTTCTCTTCTCATGAGGTGACCAAAGTACTGGAGCCTTAACCTCAGGATCTGTCCTTCTAGTGAGCACTCAGGGCTGATTTCTTTAAGAATGGAGAGGTTTGATCTTCTTGCAGTCCATGGGACTCTCAAGAATCTCCTCCAGCACCATAATTCAAAAGCATCAATTCTTCGGCGATCAGCCTTCTTTATGGTCCAGCTCTCACTTCCACACATCAATACTGGGAAAACCATAGCTTTAACTATACGGACCTTTGTTGGCAAGGTGATGTCTTTGCTTTTTAAGATGCTGTCTAGGTTTGTCATTGCTTTTCTCCCAAGAAGCAGGCGTCTTCTAATTTCGTGAGTGCTGTCACCATCTGCAGTGATCATGGAACCCAAGAAAGTGAAATCTCTCACTGCCTCCATTTCTTCCCCTTCTATTTGCCAGGAGGTGATGGGACCAGTGGCCATGATCTTAGTTTTTTTGATGTTGAGCTTCAGACCATATTTTGCGCTCTCCTCTTTCACCCTCATTAAAAGGTTCTTTAATTCCTCCTCACTTAAATAGTCCTTAAATAGTCCTCAACATATCTCCACTCTCTAGAGGAGAGAACAGAGTTTGTATGGGAAAGAAAGCTTGAAGCTCATGATTTCTCTGTGACCTCTGAACTAGGTCTACTGACATTTGTTCTGAAATCAATTTTCAGTTTTACTTTAATATACCACAGTGTTTCATGGTTATGTATGAAGTAAATTTTGAAGTAACTATGCTGCAGCTAAGTGTTCACTCTGAACAAAAATGAATTGAAAAGGAGCCAAGGCAGTAAAGACAGCTTCTGCAAACAATGGGAACAGAGATTTTTAAAGAGAAAGGATTGAACTGTTCCAGTCTTTAGTTGGTCAGTGAATATGAAACAAGAGCCAAAACTGTTCTCTAATGCTGGAGGCATGTTTTCATAAATGGAAATATTTTAAAGAGGAAATTTGCTTTGTCACAGAGGTATTTGTATTATTTTAAACTTGCTAATTTATGGCAACCATAGAGTTAGTGCTGAGTGATATAGGAAGAACATAAGGAATAAAACCCAGCAATATTTTAACCCTAAAGCACACATTAATAACAATATATCACCAAGACCTAAACGCTTTAGAGCTTGTCTTGCTTAGTATGCATTTTCTTCCATCAAATGAAGAAAACTTAGAATCTGATACTGTGGTTTAATTAGCTGAGCACCTTTGGAAGGGGTTTCATCTGTGTCTTCTTTAGGCAGTCATCCAGATTGGGCATTTGTTGTGTTTGTCCCTGTTTAGGGTAAATGCATCTGTAACACAGGGACAAGTACCATCATCTCCTGCCCTGTCGTAATTCAACTCCACCCAGTATTCCATTTCTCAACCCCAAGAGGAAAGTGTGTTTGTGAAATAGGAGCATATAGAGCCTTACAGGGGAAATCCAACAATGCTCATTACATATTTTTTTAAAACATTTCTTTTCTAATGTATATTACATACACACATAGCTCCCATTCCTGTAATCCAGAGAGTGGGGAGCCTATTGCTCTCCAGATGCTGTTGGATTCCAGTTTCCAGACCCATTCCCATTGCTGTCTAGAGGTGATGAAAAATGGGAGCAACATCTGGAAGGCCACAGGTTCCCCATCCTGCCTATAGTCTCATCCTCATTGTACATTTTGACTTAGATTTGGAACCCATTAACTATAATTTAGTTTTGGCCACTTGTTGAGTTCATATAGTGAAAGCTACTATTTCACATGTTTGGGCCTGCCAGATTTGATGTGTCTCAGATACAATCAAATATTACAATCCACTATTTAGCAAAAGCAATGAATAAGGTCTCAAAACGTTGCCAAATTACTCATTCCAAAGAGACATAAAAAGTGTTAATTTTTCAATCCATCACATATTCTCTTGCCCAAATATAATGTGCTAATTTGGACGTTATTGCCATGTCCCATTTTCTGAAAAACCATTCAGATAAAATGAGGTGGGGGGATTCATTTCCTCCAATAGATTGAAATTGACATATTAGTGACTATCTCCACATTTTCTCCACATCCAAATATTTCAAAAGTACATTTATTGAGTGTTTTGAGTACTCTGAGATGTGTACGTTGACAGAAATCTATTGTAGTTCTTACACCTATTGCCTGGGATCCAAACAGCTACCTTAGGCAAGCCCAAGGCGTTGCTTATGGCCAGTGGGATTTCCCTCTTTCAACAGCAGATTCCCAGGCTGTATTGGAAACAGTGGTTGAAAATGTAAGTTTCAAAAACAGCTTGACACTTGTCATGAGGGCCTGCCATTCACAAAACAGAAGGCCAAATGCCCCCTTCAGGTATTTGAAGCCAATCGTGCTGTTCTTTCAATCTTAAACATTTTAGATAATGCTGCAGTTGTGTTTGTTTAACTTTATTGTGTATATGGTATCATAGGAAGCACACTTTCCCATGTAGGTTTGGTTGTAAAGTTTTTCTTTTTCATTTAAATACACTAATGAAAGGAAATATGAATACTTCTGTGGTCTAAGGACGCTTTTCCCATACTTGCATCTTAACAATTGTAATTTGCAAAGTGTAGCATGTTTGTGATACATGTGAGTGTATCTATTGTCCATTATTTAATACTGTCTCTGCCAGCCAGTTACTAGCCTAGCGCTCTTAAGACTTTGATGCACCTGCCTTAGAGGATATAAATGTTGGAGCTGAACTACAGTATATGTAGCTACACAGAATGTTGAGAGTTATCCATACTTTGCTTCAGTTAGTCTAAAAATATATAGGAAAATGATGTAGAGAATATTGCATTCTGTAAAGGAGAATCCATTGGTTTTGACTAAGCCATGGATATCCCTATAATTCCCCTCCCTCCATCTTCTATTTCTTTATTTCCTAGGGACTTGGCCAGAATCAATAATGTTCTTATTTTCTGTTGCCCAGATCCGATAGCTTGAACTTTCCCGTTTCACACCATAACACAAATGTTGTAGGGATATCTATACACTTGTTCACAAATCTATGTTTCAATTGTCTATTCTTGCATACCAGTGTAGTTCAGTTGTTCACATGGTAATGCTCCCTGATCCATCTACTTGTCTATTGATTTCAAGCATACCTATGATACGGTAATTGCTTTTATGTCCCATTGAAATCCTGATTGCTTAGGTCCTGCCTCTGAAGGTGAGTTTTGCTGAATGGAAGTCATTTATAAAGAAAACAGTATAAAAGTGCCCATGCTACAAAGCTGATGCTCTTGAAGTTTGCTATCTCGAGGGGAATTTCCTCTTGTGTTATCTGAGTCCTGTGCAGGCTGCACGATACAATTGCTGTGCCTCACTTGTTTGTTTCCTCTCAACTTTCAGCATTCCAGTGTTGCTCCTGATCCTACCAACAGATGACTTTTTTCCAATATATATGCACTCTGGGGATTAAACTGTAGAGCATGCATATTGTTGTTGCTTATAGAAGAAACAATGCGGTGTAATAAAAAGAGGGGATGTTTTCTTCTTCTACTCCAGGTTGGAGAAAAGAAAAGAGAGGGTTGTGTGGGTTTTTCTCCCTGAGGTCCTTCTTGATCTTCAGGTACTACATTCCATATAATTGGATTGTGTCTCTCTCTGAATACTGCTTTTTTTTCTCTTGGCAGCATGGGGTAACCTTGGAAATGTTCTGAAGAGTCAGAGCAAGATTTCTGAAGCTGAAAGCGCCTATAGAAATGCCTTGTACTACCGCAGCAACATGGCTGATATGCTTTATAATTTGTAAGTATGCATGGCTTTCCTTATGCTATTTTCATCTGCAAAGCCTGGTTGTGAATGAGGCCATTTATATGGCTTCTGGAAATGGAGATGATATTTAGCTGTTGTTTTTTCTGCCTCTGCCCCCTTGCCCTTTCATTCATCATACTTCAAACTCAGATAGACAGGGTTCCTTCTGTTCTCCACATTTATCAGATCATCATGTATTTCAACTCTGTTCTGCGGTGAGTAGTAGAAGTTGATTTCCCTAAAGATCTGGTGTGCTGCTGTGTCTCTGAATAGGCCCTTGCCTGTGTCCCAGCCCCTCCCCAACAAAGACACCGTTCACTAGTATTTCTCAGCATGCCCAAAAATACTGAAGCAGTGCAACTTTGCCTGTCAGCTTGAGTTAGGGAATCAACAATTATAGCCATTTCTCTTTGACACCCATCCTCCCTGTTCTGGGGATCTCCTGTTTAGACCACTGTGTTGCAATCTGCATGGAGCTATCTTTAGAAAATGACTTGGAAGTTCAAGGTTAATGCAGTATTCCTGTAGCGAGCCTTCTAACAGTGGCGGAATTCAGAGAGAATACAATACCATATTTAGTTCATCTGAAATACTTGCCTATATAGTACTCCCGAGCCCAATTTTACCCCACCAGTGCTTAACTTTAAAGCCCAAAATGGCCTGGATCAGAGTCATGTTTCCCACAAATATATTTGTACTAAAAGTGGTTCACAGAACTTTTGGGAATACATTCCTCCATCATTTATCCCTGCTGTGTGATATCTGTTGAGAATCTCCTGTTCTGCGTTCTATATGCTGCACAGTGAAGTTGTTGAGGTTAAGGAGAGTTTTCTCCCTTGTCACACCGATATGATGAAATTGATTCCTGAAAGAACCTGTCAACCTCCTTAATCAGTTTGTGTTATGTGAAGACTTTTTGAAGGCATCTTTGAGTACCTCTGGATAGGAAGGCTATTGGTAAATACAAAGGGTGGTATTCAACTTACTTTCATTCAGAGCAGACCCATTGGAATTAATGGACCTAACTTAGTCATGATAATTCATTTCAATAGGACTATTCTGAGTAAAAGTTTGTAAACAATGTGTGTGGTGTGTGCAGTGCTAGATATATTGGTGCTAGGATTATTTATAATCACTGCAGCCTTCCTTAACTAGCTAGATACATCCAGCCCCCTAGTCTGCCTTGCCTGTCCCAAAAGTTACCACTTGCTTAGTCAGGCCACTTAAGTTGTACCATATGGCACCTTCCTATCTTCTTTGTTGTGGTACATATGAATTAATGTGAAATGAAATTAGAATACAGCTTTACAATATACTTTCTCCATAGCAACCATTGCTTTCCCAAAAAATTGTTTGGCGTTAATGTGTAATTGATAAATTAATCTTCATAACAACACCTGTTTAGGTATTGGAAGCTCATTTTCTAATATGCTGTAGAGATCAAGAAATGTGTAATGAAGAGTAAGTTTTACAAATAAAAAGCATAAGACCAAACATGAACATTTCTAAAAGCAGGCTTATTGAAGCAATTGTTCGTGCTCTCTTTTCTGAAGCCAGGCATAATGAAGAATTGCAAGAAGAACTGTAATGATGCATAAATGTTTGCCTTCTTCAGTGTAGAAATACAGCACGCACACGCACACACACGTTGTGGTCTTCATATCTTCCAATGAAGATAACACTACTTCCATCTACTGCCCACAACAGTCATCATGATTTCACTCCTATGTAACGTCTGTTAGTTTCCATCTATGTATATTCACTGAGAAGCCTGTACATATGCCAGCCTCCAGATGCATGAATACATTTGAATATACTGATTTGGTCACAAATGCTACATTTTGATGGTATTGTTTATATGGCGCTTTATATATGTATATGGATATAGAATGTGACAAGGTCATTAGCATTCTGACCATTATCAAATTGTTATAAATTGCACTGAATTGTTGTTGTTGCTGCTGCTGCTGTTTGGTAATTGATGGACAGAAGATAAATCTTTTAAATACAATACTTTTTGGGAATTCGGTTATACTGAACCCAGGCATGCTGTATCAGTTGTATCTGTCAACTGATACCTTCAAATTTCAGTGTGTTTTTAATTGTTTCCCCTTCCCAAATTCATTCCTAGTACATACTTCTCAGAGCATTAGCTAATTTGCCTTATACTGAATGAATCCTTGTTTTCAACCAACACTTCCATAGATTTATAGATGGTGAGTTACTACCTACCTTCAAGTCCTTTGGCTGATGTTAGAGGATGGCTAAACCCCGAATTCTTTGCCAAATGCCATTTATGCAGGAATCAATGATTTTCAGCTTAATCTGTCATTTAACTTTTATAAATCTCCTCTACATAGATTTATGACAGTGCCCCTCATTTGTTATTTTGGCAAGTGCCGTTAAGATATGCCTATCTCTTTTTGAAAAGACAGAAGAGAAGTGGCTCTCTACAATATCTGAATCCTGCATATTTGCGACTGGATCCAGGAATTAAGAGGTGAAACACAATGATGGGTTAAACTATGACCACATTTTATTTAAACTGCATATGCATGGGGAAATGAGAAGAGTGGGGAAAGCCATCTTAACTTCAGCTTTTGGTGAGCCAAATCTTGCCCATTCTAAGGGGCAGGACAAGGCATTTCCCCTCCCAGGCCCCAAAACTCTGGGCAGGTGCACAGATAAGCCTTAAGAATGCTCTGTATCCAGACCAAGGGCCTCATAGCCCAGAGAGTGCTGAAGTGTGCTTACCTGTTACCTTAGCTAACCTTAAACTTTCCCACACTTCCCTGCCAGCTTAACCATGAAATCATATTGACCATATCAACCTATTGAACAGCACCAACTCCTAAACACCAATCTTCTGTAAATCCAGTAGGCAAAGAAAGAAAGAAAAAACTCTGCTGTTCCAAATGTGCAGGCAAGGAAGAAATTCCTAGGCAGCCCTGAAACAACTGGCAGACCTATATTAAAACAGAAGGGGATGGGGGGGGGAGAGATGTGAAGAATGGCCTAGACTAGAGAGTCCATTAGGGGTGTGACCAAGGCTCCTAAACTCCACCCCCCCCCCCAACATTGGTGCTGGCATGTGTGTGCATGCAGAGTAACCTTGTCTCCCATCTTCCAGGGCTGTCCGCAACAATGCTCCTAGATGTAGCATTTCACGAGTGGTGGGAGCAAACTTCTCTTAGCCTTCATGTACCTGTGGCCAGTTAATAATATCACAGCAAGACCTTTTCCTTTTAATATTTTTAAAAATGTACTTGCATCTTCAGCTGCTGAAGATGCTCTTTGGCATTCCTGAGCCAAGTTTTATGTGCTCTTCAATTTACCTTGTGTAAATTACACTTCCAATTTTTTTAAAGGATTCGTTTTTAATAACATCAGCTCTCGGTCTCACTCTGTCTTCATTTGTGTCCTGGGGCAACTGGCTGTTTCCAAAGGTGCAACAGAAACCTGTGGTTTATAAAAACAATAGCAGAATTGCCATGGGCAATAGTTAGCTGGCAAGCTGCCACAGGAAAAAGGAAACACGTCTTGCTAATATATGTAACTTCAGTGTTTATGTTTATCAGGAACTACACAAACTACACCTTCAGGGGAAATTGTGGACACACTTCATGAAATTAAGATTTTAAATTATGTTGTGTCTGACTTGCCTTCCATCTTAGTGAGCAATGTGCAACCAAAGGTATCCTTGAGTTTTCTACTACAGCAGCTTGCACACAATGAATGGGCAAGGCAATTTTGAAACGAAATACAATTTTCAAGTGTAGCCAGGTGAGTGGGTACAGGAAAAAGTTTCAGTAAACTTCCTGCTGTGTGTGCAGTGCTGCCCAGCATAGTCATGTAACTTGTGCAAAGTGGTCATCTTAATGCTAGAAGATGATAGACTTCTCAGTTTGGAATGCTCTGGCAAGTAGCTGTGCCTCAATTTTCTAAATTTGTATACGCACCATTTATTTCCCTACAAACTGTGTATTCTGAACTGGAAACTCAAAAGTGCATGGTTATAGCAAGCTGCAAACCAAGTATATTTTTTTACAGATATCTAGCCATGAGGATCTGTCATAAAATTGACCCTTTGATTTGAAAACAGTCTGAGCCAGCCTGTTAGCTTTGGATTATAATTATTGGCTTATCTACCTCCAGAGGCTTTTGCAAATTTGGAATATATAGTACTTGGGTTTAATACTACTTTTATAGAAAGAAAAGTGGATGAAAGAGGAAAAATAATCATACCCATATTGTGTTGCGCAGGATACAAAGCAGGCCACAGCAAATTTATCACCAGTGCAAACAAAACACAACCAATATTTAACCATAGTTAAGGGGGTGGGGAGCAGGCATGGGAACATATATTATCTCCCCCACCCCTGCTCCTTCAAAGCATGATTCCCACCCCCTTCTGCATCCTCCTGCCAGCCTTAACTACCACTGACCATGCTCATATAGTGTTGTTGCTAAGTTTCTGAACTGAATGGATTTTGAAGTGATCCTCCCCCAGGTTGAAAACAATGGTCTTTTTACGAGGCGAACCAAAAATGCCTTTTAATTTTGACTTGGTCTGTAAATACACTCAGCCTTATTCCAGACTACCTCTGCCCTCTTATACTCTAGCAGCAGCAGCAGCAGCCGCCGCCAGGAGGAGGAAACCTGTTTCTTGGGTCACTGTTAGGTCATAAAACCATACCAACAGGGTGAAAAGGGCTATAGTTCGCCAGGGGTTCTGTGCCCTTAGAAAGGGATGGAGGAGATGCCACCAGTGAAAGAGCTTTCCTTGCAGATGGTTTACATCCTTATCCCTCTTGCTTGGTAAGTTTGCTAAAAGCAGCCATGTTCTGATATTTGCCCGAACATGCAATGTTTAAATGTGGGGATGAGGGTGTGGCACTCACGCAAGCCCTGCCCAAACGCCCCTGTTTGAGTTCCCTTTGAGCTTCCGCTGTTGAGTGGGCAACATACGTAGGGGTGGTGGTGGTTATTCTCTTGAATGGGAGTGGAACACCTTGGATGATGGGTGACATTGCTTAATTAGTGTCCCTGGTTGCTAAGAGGGTTCTACTCGGGTTTAAGTGAATAGAAGTAAAAATGTGTTGCAGGTCTTCCCTGTTCAAAGCAGAAGGCTGGAGCCTGAACACACCAGCCTGATGCACATCGGGTTGCTAGGAGCAGGACTTTTGTGCATGGTCCATGCCCCATCTCCACATTTCAACATAGGTATGGTTCAGGCAAATGCTTGAACATGGCTAGAGCAATGAAGGCAAGTGTAGGGAAGGTTGGAGAGAATAAATGGCTGTCAAGAAAGCGCTCAAAATGGTCCTTTTGAACTTTCAGAGAATTTTCTGAAAGAGTTGAAAAAGTCCCAACCAAGATGGCTTTAAGAAAGGGGAATGTCAGAGCAGTAAATCATTTTATCACTTGTTATAGCATCAACTGATTCTTTAGAATCATATTAAATATAGGTAGATGCAAAATCTTCCCTGTTATGGATAAGTATATTCTTGCCTTGCGGAGTGATATTGCATGCTTGTGGCATTCATATGCAAAAACAAGTACACAAGGATGGGGTTTTGTCTGTGATTAGTGCACATTGTTTCACAGCCAAAATGTCAACCAGCCTGCTCTACCCTTGGTTCTTGGCTGTTGCTTATCACTATTCTAAATTAAAGAGCCAAATAGCTTGCTGTTATGCTTGCTATTGCAAGCAAAAATCATGAATATTCAGTGCACCCCTAATTAAAAGTGATATTTTATCAATGTGACACACAGGCAAAATTATTTCCACGAGGAAGTATCTCTACATGAATAGAGATTTAGGATTGTATCAACTGTTTTTTCTCAGCTGATGGTAAGGCTTCCTTCAGTGAAATGAGGAAGGAAGCAATTTTCAACAGTTTCCCTCTGAGTCTCTGCTCCCCTAATTTTTTATGCGGGGATCCCCAGTCATCTGGAACAAATTTGGCAGGGAGAGGGGGGAGTGCCAAAGATTGCTTATATTTCCATTCCACTGAATGAAGCCTTGGTGTCAGTTCAGCTACATCAGCCTAACACATTTGCATCATTTTTAAAATTTAAAGTTTAGCATATTATCATATCATGCAGATACAACGTATAGTATATGCCTAAACTTGACCTATTAGCTAAGCTTGGGCAGCATGCTAAATCCAGGAGGAAGATTTTGGAAGCTTCTACTTTTGGTTTACTACGGTTTATCATGTCACCTGAATCAACAAACTGTGGATAACATAAACTAACATTAACTTTAGTTAATTTCAAACAGAACAACTTCAAAGCTTGGTTTCCAATGCAGACTGGCTTAAAACAACCACAGTTAATCACAATCAATGAGTTCAGACATTATGGTAAGTTGTGGTTCATCAAAGGCAGAAGCTTCTGAGAAACTCCTCCCAGCTTTGCAGAAGGAGGGGAGATGATAAGATGTGAGAAAAGAAGAACATTAGGCTTGTGCATGCCTTGTTATAGCATAACATCTGAATTATGCCAATGTGAGGCTTTCCAAGGCTGAAGTTATAGTGTGTAAAGTTAAAAAGCAGAGGATGGTAGGGAGTAGAAACTGCCTGGGAAACATCAGAACAAATTATTTTAACCACCTGATAATTACATCTTTTGACTTTTTACAAGTTTAAAAAGGTTAACTGTAGGAAATCTGTATGTTGCAAAATGTCTGTAAGGTAAAGGTAAAGGGACCCCTGACCATTAGGTCCAGTCGTGTCCGACTCTGGGGTTGCGGCGTTCATCTCGCTTTATTGGCCGAGAGCCGGTATACAGCTTCCAGGTCATGTGGCCAGCATGACAAAGCCGCTTCTGGCGAACCAGAGCAGCGCACGGAAACGCCGTTTACCTTCCCGCCAGAGCGGTTCCTATTTATCTACTTGCACTTTGACGTTGCAAAATGTCTGTATCTAGCACTAATTCTACGTTACTTAGACTCATCATGTCTTGATAGTTCACTTTAAATTAATCCTTATTATCATTGATGTGCCATACCTTTAAAATATATTTAAGGATAGAATGTACAAACTAGAGGGATGCAAAATTATTTTCTCTGAAACATTTTTTTAGTATGTTGAATTGTTAGCAATGTAGATATGTTTTCAGTCTCCTGCTTCCTTATTTAACTTTGACATAAGAGCCCAAAGCAAAATGTTGTTGTTTCTTCAGTCTAAGACAATTTGTGTGGGTGGGAATTGTTTCTCAAGGGTAAACTTTTGCAGCAGGTTCTACAAGCATTTTATACTGATTATTAGGTAACTGACGGAACATTTCAGCTGTTTTGTGGGGGAAAGTCTTTTTTAGAAATCTATTAAAAAGCTAGACTAGTTCCAAAATATCAGTTATCAATAAATAAATGAGTTTGGAGAAACACATGTTTTTGGTTCAAGATACTTCACAAAAATACCTAGCAAAGTTTCTTCACTTTTTAACTGGAGGTTTCATTTTACTGGGCTTGATGTTTTAATTTGTTAGAAGCCAACCAGAGTGGCTGGGGCAACACAGTCAGATGGGTGGCATATAAAATTGCTGTTGCTGCTGTTGTTGCTAGACATTATTTCCTGCCCCATAAATGCTGCTACAGTCGTACCTCGGAAGTCGAACGGAATCCATACAGAAGCCGCGGAAGCCCCGTTGGATGTTCGGCTTCCAAAAGAACGTTCATAAACTGGAACACTCACTTCTGGTTTTTGATTGTCGGGGAGCCGAAACTTACGAGTTCCGGGGCATTTGAGAACCGAGGTACGACTGTACTTATTTGCTTTCACAAAGTTGTCAGTTTCTGGAATTACAGTTTAAGAAGGACATTGATACAGTAGAGTGGATCCAGAGCTCAGCCAGGACTTTTGGGGGGGGGGTGTCTGGAAACCAAGTTCTGTGACAAATGGTTGAAAGAACTGGATATATTTAGTGTTTAGAAGATTAAGGGGAGATTTGATGCCTGTCTAACAGTATCACAGAGACATTTTCTGTTCCATTGTCAAACAGTTTTTACCCTTAAAATGTTACCTAACATTAGGAGAACCATCTTAAGGGTAAAAACTGTTTCACAATGGAACAGAAAATGTCAAAAAGTGATGGGTCTTCTTCACTCGCGGCTAGATAGGCATCTGACAGAGTAAAATGCTGCAAATGCATCATGTATTGTATTTCCTAATTGAGCAATGTGGTTCTAAGATTGAGCAAGATACCGGTACTTCCAAAGTTGCTTCCAATTGTAGAATTTTATGATTCTTCTCTCTTCCTTTGTGTGTGTATAATATATGTGTCTTGGTTAAATATTTTCCTTTCAGAGGTGGAAAGAAAACTGCAGAAGCCCACTCAACATTTTCTTTTGGACACTACAGCAAAAGGGATAGGGTATCAAACACCCATCCAGAGGCTATTTCACTTTTGGAAAAAGATTTTTATTTCCTTATTTTTGCCTGATGAAGAATCTCTAGGTCATGTGCAAGACTATGTTCCACCAAAGTTTATAAACAGTATTAAGCAAGGCTAATTATTTACCAGAATTCAATATTCACTCTTGCATCTGCTCTTCATTTTGCATCTATATGAATTTTAAACAGCTAGTAAAACAGCTGTAAAACAGTCTGTATTCTGAAACAGAAGGGAAAAATAAATCTGCATTGCCTCAGTGGATGCCAATATTAAAGCTGCTAATAAAAGCAGAAAATTAGTTCTGAGGTCCTCTAATGAAGAGAGCAGAATATCCAAGTGGCATAAACATAATACAAAAGTGATGCTATATACTGAGCACTACAAAAACAATAGTTAATTGTTTCAGTATGTGCAAGCATCTCATCTAAAGTTCATAACAATAGAGCCTTTCCAAAACAAGGGGATTATGGAGTGAATATATCAAAGAGTAACTGTATAGGCAAAGCAGAGAGCAACTGGAAAATTAATTCAACCTCTGTGCTTGCTTTAGTATCCCAAAGTTGTGATGTGTTGTTGTGATTGAAGCATTCTTCTACATCTACCTTATTTTCAGTATGCCCATCACTGCTTTGTCTCAAACTTTGTGATTGTTATGGATGAAGAAAAAGCCACTACAATGGCATGGTTCAGACATAATAACAGACCACCGTTTGTTGTTCTTGCATGAATCTTGTGGCTTGCCCTCTCCTTTTCATACTGCAAGATGAGATTGAAAGCTTCTGTTTCTTGTTAAGAGTCAACCTCAGTTTGCTTTTGTCTTAGAACTCTGCAAATGATGGTATATTCAGGTCACTTTTAAAAAAATAATAAGAAAAACCAGGATCTCTTTGCAGCGTTGCATCTTGCTCCTTGCAAGTGTGGTGCAACAGCCTTTGCATGACGACGTTAGCCACTGTTTCTGCTGTATTGGAAGCATGACGAGAAAAGTTACAGATAGACATCCCTTCACCCCTACCCACATTTCAGCATGGAACAATAGGGAAGAAAAGTGGCATGCAGTTTTACTTTGAGAGACCAAAGGAGGAATGCCAATTCTCTGGGATTGCACCCAATATTTGAGCATCAGCACAGACAGAAAGGAACAGGTCAAAGAAGTAATGGTGGGTTTGGGAGCATTTGTAGAGCATAGCTTGGTCTACAAATGCTTTGTCCTCCTTCTGTGGACTTCATGTATTTTAGAAGATGGGGGGAAATTTCAGGATTTAGGCATAATTTTTGTGGAACATGCATGCAGGTGTTTGTGTTTGTAATATATTACACATATATATCGACCACAGGCCAGTATCTTTCCAGGCCTTTGATAACTATCCTGTCTTTATTCAGATAGTTGCAAAAACCTGATTTTCTTCTTCATTTTCTCTCTGAGAGTAAGTATTGCATTTTCTCGGGGAGTTTTTCCAGTCTTATATCTTGCATCTTCTTCAAATATAATCACTACAATTTTGCATCCTATGCAATCATATAATTTTGCTATAGTTATCCAATTTTCTATCTTTATCCAGAAAAAGTTTTTGAGCTTTATTCTTGTCTCTGTCTTTCATTGTGGCTTAGCACAGTATCATTCTAGTGACTTATCGCCAGGAGAGAGAGAAAAAAATACAACAGCTGTGGGCAGCAGGCCTGAACTTGGGATCTATTATTATTTGAGTTACTATATTTAACTGTTTAGCCGTTGGCTACAAGTTATACATCCTCAGTGGTGTACACAAACTTAGATCTTTGTTCAGCAGTGCTCTCTCAATCCTATAAAATAATAAAAAGAAAAACCACCAACTAGTGAGTGATCTGTTGTAATATTAAGCCAACCGCTCTGTGGCTTGTTTCTCTGTTCAATGAAATGAAGAGCTCCATGCAACTTACTCCACGTAAGAGGACAGAAGATTGCAGGCAGCATGTATCATTCACCGAAATAAAATTATAGCAATTACCCCCATATCACTTTATTTCTGAGTGGGGATTTGAACTCTGGTCTCTGAGATCCTAGTGCAACACATTAACACCACACTAGCTTGTGCCATGCTGTTATTGTATGCTCTTCCATGTCTAACCTGTTGTAAATGGAAAACTAAGGGCTGCCTATTCAGATGTTGCCTTCTATTGCAAAGATTCCAATGGACCATCCCTGAGAGGATGGCAAGGGAAAGTGCAGAATCTGACTCTTTCCAAGCATCTACACAACACAATCAATTTGTTAATGTGTGGTCCCCAAAAATCTATGTAAATAGAAGTTGGCATTAATGTAAGACCTTCTGCCGTGCTTATAGAGAGGCCATGCCATGGAGAGTTGACGCCTTTGGTATTCAATGATGCAGTTATTCAATAGTGTCCCCACTCAGCCTTTTTTTCTTATATGTGACTGATATAAGCATGTAACACTCTACAAGTTTTGTTGGAATGTATCAATGTAATTTTACTATAACATTAATAAAAAATAAAGGGCTTTACTAAAAAGAAAACCTTTTTGCCTTCTTATCTACTCAACTCAGAAAACTGTAGAGAATTATTTTCCTGTCCTATGCCTTGTGTTCAAAAAATGAAATAAAATTATTTCCTGCCTGCCTTCCACCCTCTCCCTCTTGCTCCCCACCCCCGCCGAGAGTTGTGAGCTAGGGATAAAATTATCTACAGTACACAGACTCAGAAAGAGCAATACCTATATGAAGTATGTGTGATTCTGATTGGCTAATTGTTGATAATATATTGAGGGGCAGCTGAACATATCCCCCCCCCCAAATGGGGAAAGTCATGCCAAAGTGAAATTTTGGTCTGCCATATTGGTTCAAAATGATGACTGGCATCCAAATTTTGACAATGACCACTGCTCCCAGCTTGGGAACCCTTGTGCTAGGTTTGGCGATGATATCTCAAGAGGTAGCCAAACCTGTGAAGAACAGATGGAGAGACAGTCAGACCACTTTCTGAAATATATAGTAGAAAGCCATTCTAGGGAGCAATCTACTTTACCCTGCCTATGAAACAACTCTAGCCACTTTCTATGACCTTTCCCTCTACCTGAGGAATTTATCAAGTTAAATCTACTAAACAAATCACTAGCAAGACCCTATCTTGCAATTATACTTACAAATTCAACCTTTTCCAACCTCTCTCCTTCCTGATTGAATGTTTCCCATCCCAGCCATGATTGGTTGAGAGTATCCAGGAGATTGACACTATGTTCTGTCCATCACTGGTACTGCCATCACAGTATTCGACTTTGTTTTCAGCAGCCAAACATTTCCTTGAAAAAGAAACATTTCTCAAAAACATTTCAGCAGGAACACTACCAGTCTGTGCAGCTGTCTTTTTGTTCTTTTGTAGTATTCTCCCTCTAGATTTAATATGCCATTGATGGAAATTCCAAACACTGAAATTTATTTTAAGTGGGAGCTGAACCAACAATTTGTGGGGTTCAGTTTTTGTAGCAAGAAGATTACTCTTTGTGGACTGCACGCATTTTCTCTGAAAGATATGTGCTGTTTAAGAAGTCATCCCTCTCAAACTTTTCTGTGTTATTTGGATGTACCACACAGCCACTTCCTGAAAGCATTCAGCAGATGTTTTGTTGTATTTAATACAAAGCCCTGGGTTGGTTACCATTTTTTCTTAAAATAACAAATAATTCAGTTTTCAAAAGCTTCAATCATTTCCAACCAAAAACACGCTACTAAGATGTGTGCAGACATTGCTATTGACTATTCATAACAGTATTCAACCATGCGGAGGACCAGTCCCATGCAAACATAGGCTATCATTTGCATCACAACTAATGGCGTTACCATTTTTTTTAAAAAAAAACAAACCTTGAGGTTTTGCATCAAGGCTTTGGAGGTTACAAAAATGCATACTTATAAAATCCCATTTTCTTAGCATTCAGATTCTTTAATCAAGAGAGCTAAACAGAACAAATTATCCTAAATAACATAAACAGCTATAAAAATGCTTGCCTTAAACGGCCTTTTTCTACATATATAAATATAAATGTTTTAGTGAACCTCTTAAGCTTTTGTGCTTAGAAATTCACTTCTTTTTAGTTTCTTCCTTGCTTGTGGTAAACGTTTTTGTTTTGCAGTACATTGCCAGTACATAGACCAATAAATTAGACTCTTGTTACTTTATTTTTTATAATTAAATTCTCACTCTCTATACAATTATCTTTCCCCCCTCCATTTTTCTTTTAAATACAGAGGGTTGTTGCTACAGGAGAACAGCAGGCTTTCAGAAGCACTACATTACTATAAATTGGCCATTGGAAGCAGACCTACTTTAGCCTGTAAGTAAAGCTGCATGTTCATTTGTTTTTAAAAGATGCTTTTCTCTCGTGCTGTGGTATAAATACCACTTTTGGAAGAGAGAGCTGAAAAATACATTTTATCTGTAAAGAATTAATTGTGCGCAAGGGAGAGATTCTGCTTGCGCATAGGTATTTTTCATAATACCCCCTAAGCCCCCGTACATGCAAAGTTTGCTCATTACCAGCCTTCCTTATTTATTTGGAGAACAGCTACAATTCCTGTTGAATTTTATGACAGTAGCTTTGTTTGTTCTTCAGACTCACATACCTACCTGGTTGGGGCTCAAATGTTTTTCTTGTTGCAGTAGTAGAATGTGGCATTTTACTGTACATAATATTCTCTAGAGGAGTGGGTTGTGGCAAGAGTCTTTTAATCTATAGCATGACCATTGTCAGTCATGATGGGACAAGTTCAGCAACATCTGGAGGGCCGCAGGTTCATCACCCCTCCTTTATATCATATGGTTTTGACAATAAAGAATTGAACTATGTTGGAGATTGTAAAGATTAGTCTACTTTTTCAAATAAGCACTTGCAACTGTAGTCATCACGGTTTTGCTGGTTTTAAGCAAGCTTTGCTATAGTGGGATCCCATATGAATGTGTGATATATTTTATTTCTCTCTCACACAGCTGCCTATTTAAATACTGGTATCATCTTAATGAACCAAGGCAAGGCTGACGAAGCCAGGAAAACATTCCTGAAGTGTTCAGAAATTCCTGATGAAAATTTAAAAGATCCACATGCTCACAAGAGCTCGGTTACTAGCTGCCTTTATAATTTGGGGAAACTCTACCATGAACAAGGACAGTATGAGGTGAGACCTTTTTCTTCCACAACCATGTTAGATACCTTCACAAACTTCATTATAATAGTTGCTTAAAACCAATTGGTTGAGTCCAGAGTTGTGCTTAGCCGTGTTCCACCCTTGCTGGGCCAGCGGGTGATTTTTGCTCATCCTCATCTTCCCAGACCCTTTGCATTTCCTGAAGGTTTGGAGCCTTACGTGAGGCAGCACAGGGAAGGCAGAATCAAAGATGGCTGAAACAATAAAGCATGATATACCACTAGCCCTCACTGTGTTCTTTGTGTTTTGAATATCAGTATCTTTGTCCTTGGTGGGACGCAGGTGCCGTTGTGGGTTAAACCACAGAGCCTAGGGCTTGCTGATCAGAAGGTCGGTGGTTCGAATCCCCGCGACGGGGTGAGCTCCTGTTGCTTGGTCCCAGCTCCTGCCAACCTAGCAGTTCGAAAGCACCTCAGAGTGCAAGTAGATAAATAGGTACCGCTCCGGCAGGAAGGTAAACGGCGTTTCCATGTGCTGCTCTGGTTCGCCAGAAGCGGCTTAGTCATGCTGGCCACATGACCTGGAAGCTGTATGCTGGCTCCCTCGGCAATAAAGTGAGATGAGCGCCACAACCCCAGAGTCGGTCACGACTGGACCTAATGGTCAGGGGTCCCTTTACCTTTTATCTTTGTCCTTACATTGAGAGGAAATTGTTCTTGGGGATTTTTCATTTGCGAGAACATGGCTTTGGGCCCAGCATGATACTTCTAGAGATCTGCAAAGGGTATGTTTGGGAGGGTGTCATTCAGTGAGAACAAAAATAAATTTCAAGCAATTGCAATAAATAAACTATGAACAAACATTGGAACATAGGAAGCTGCTTTATACCCTTATACTCATGGGTCCATCCATCCAGAGCTAGAAAATGCACACACAAACACCCCGCTCCATCCCTCCACCTCCGCCACTGCCTGGTGTTACTGGAGGTGGCCAGGGAAGCCCTGGCATGCTAAATGCAGCGGGGGAGAATAAAGGAGGCCAGAGAGGAGCAGGCAGGAGGAGTGGTGGTGAAGAAGGCAGTAGCGGATGACAAGGGCAGGAGGCAGCGAACGACACCCTCCTGGGTGCCCTGGATCTGCCCTCCCTGTTGTCCCCAGCCTGCTACTTGACGTGACTGCCTCATTGAGCCTCATGAGCAGGCAGGTCCTGCATCTAGTTCAGTACTCTTTGCACTGACTGGCACCAGTTCTCCAGGGTTTTAGGCAGGAGTCTTTCCAAGCCCCATGTGGAGATGCCAGGAACTGGGGACTTTCTGCATGCAAAGGAGTTTCTCTATCGCTAAGCTCCCAAGTGAGCTTTGACCCTTGTCCTGTGGTTTTTATATGTTTATGCTTGGGCTAAGGTAGCCCAGCTGAATAAGCCTCATTGCAGAGCTGCTTGTATTTTATGCATTCTGCATAAAATCAGTTGTCCTTCATATTCTTCCAGCCTTATGTATGAAACAATACAGATTGTAATAGTGATTTGTGTTTATAGTAGATCGAGAGCTATCATTGTGAGCATTTGAATCACATGATAATAAAAATACTCGTCTGTAGTTAAATCCTAATTTGTATATTGTGTAATTCTACAGAATTTTAAATGTAAGCTAATGAGCCTTTGGAAGTTCTTAAATATTCCATTTCCCCTTCTTCAAATGAGATGGGAAATGATGAAAATTATTCTGCATTGCGTTGAAGAGATTCATCTTTTTGGTTGATTTTTTTATAAGTGGAAAATGTGACCCTCTTCATGATTAATGAAGACAATTGCATCTTTCTTGTATTAAATTTGCATGTAAAAATTGCTTCTGAAATCCAGGCTCTAATAAGAATATTTCTTTCTTTCTCTCTCCCCCTCCCCCAGGATGCCCTTACAGTTTACAAAGAAGCAATACAGAAAATGCCAAGGCAGTTTGCACCACAAAGTTTATATAACATGATGGGTGAGTACAAAGCAAACATTTGAAAAGAAAATTCAGCATATTCACCATCAAGGTGATTAGATTATTTGTAACTCCCCATTTGATTCCTGCAGTTTCATTCAAGATTATTTATATTGACCATTATATATGAGACACTGAGACCTTATTGTTCTGCCCATGGTACATATTCATGTTTTTCTGTTAAATTTAATTTTTTTAACCCTCTTCATACTTTCAAACTTCATAGACAAGGATTGTGGAAACAGACCCCATCCTGATCACCTATGAATGTACATTCACATGGGCAACTAGAACCATATATGTGTGTAATGTCTTCCACAAAAGTTTTTCTTTGGGGGGGGTGAAGTACCAGGCTCCTTGATGAGACAGAGAGAAGCCTAGATGTCTGCACTTTATTAAAATTTTAGATTATGTATAAACCACTTTCCTACATTTGTGTATCCAAAGTCCTGTACAGTCAATAAAACCAATTTAAAGCAACAAAAGATCAATACATAAAACTCACACTAAAAAAGCAGTAGCAGGTGAATCAGGCAAGACAAATTTCAAACTCTGAATGCCTGTTGAAATAAAATAATCTTAAGAGCATATCTAGAAGTGATTTAAAAAGAGGGCCTGCCTGATCTTCCCAAGAGGGAATCTCCAGAATTGTCCACCACCACCACCACTGAAAAGGTCACTCCTTACTTTCATTTGTAAGTGGGTTTTCTCCATCCCAATGAGGAAGAAAGTCTCATGTGGCTTTTTTTGGAGGGGGAGGGGGCATTTCTTCCTCCCCATGTGGCCTGCTTTGGGCCAATAGCCTCGGAAGAGCGAGTTTGCATATAATAGTTTGCTCCTGGCCCAAGACCTTTCTTCCAATCTACAGCCCATGGAAACAGGGCATCCAAAGCTGATTGAAGGGCTTGGTAAAATCCTGTGGGCTTAAAGCAGTCTTTCACTTGGTCCTGACCTAGACTAGTAAGGAGTTTGTCAGGATTAGCACACGGATAGGCAGCCACTTGATATAAAACCATCATAATCTTCTCTGAACAAGCACCCATGCATGTTCTGGCCACCATATGGCTCTGTTTATATCTGCAAATGTGTGTGTCTAGTCAGCAAACAGGGCTTGTGACCATGATCCCATACTGCCCACAACCTGCATTCAGCTGATTGTCTGAAAAGGGTTTGTATTATGCAAGTTGGACATTCGTTTTATTTTCTTGTGACAAAGAACGTAATGGTGCAAATATATTTTAATATAGCAAGGTTATTCTGAGCCAGGTGTGATCTTCAGGACTTGAGATTTAATGTTCTAGGTAGCTGCCATTGTACATTGACTAGATTCCCTGAACTGACTTCTTCTAAACAAACTGGGAAAGGGACAAACAAATGATTTGTATTCCACTTACCATATTTATTGAAAAGGACTGAAGCTAGTCTTGCACATGGCACATCTCATCTTCTTCCTCCTTGCTCACCACATAGTGAGATAGTTGAACTAACACCCTGTAGAAAACTTTGGACATTCTAAGCTTGAGAAGATAAATGCTCATGGGTGTTGTATTTTATTTGAACTAAGGTTTATTGCAAAAATAAAAGTTCAAATAGTGGGTCTGTTTAACTCTTTCATTACAATGTGTAATGGCGCTTTCAAAGAACAAGAACTCCAGTTAGACCTATTATTAACAATTTAGTGTTAAACTTGTTAAAGTTAAGTCACTTGTACCATCTGTTTTCCATGATTTTCAAGAAATATGCCCAGTGGCTTTGTCTCACTAGTCTGGCCAGCTGGTTCCTACTTTAAAAATGTTGCTACTTTTACTGTAGATAGACATTTTTAGCCTTCAGGTTTAAAGTTTAATAGTTTAGTTCTCTCTTCTACTTATTGGTATCATGGTCATTCTTGCATTGTCTACCCAGAATGTGCATCGTATATGAAATTGTGAAATAAATTTTGGTTTGCAGTATTGGTGTGATTTATTTGGCCAGGTGTGCTTGAATCAAACTAAGGAAACCATATGTTTGGCCCTTTACCAAAGGAAAACAATTTATCAGTCTTTTCTTTTCACTTTCAAAAGAGAGAATTAGTATGATTTAAAATGATTATCAGTCTAATTTTTTAAGATTGCATGAAGTGTTTGTTTGGTGTATGTTTTCCTTTTTTGGCACTTAATTTTAAGAAGAAAGTATAAGGGAAACACAGATTAATTGGCTTGGCATTCGGACATGCCATACAAAGGCTAAAGTCCAACTCAGCTGCACTAAATAGGTAATCTATTTTGTTTTAAGGCTTCAATTAATTCTTGGGGTCAAAAGAAATAATGGTCCCTATGGGAACTTTAGTAGTTTAATGTTAAAATTAGGCTTGCTTGGTCCTTTTCTGTCCTGGAAATATGATATTATGCAGTTGATTGTGTTGCATTGGTCTTAAAACCACACAAGCCCACCTGCTAGAATAATTCATATGTTAGTCATCTTAATGGTATAAATGTAAGTTGGAGCATAGGGGCTTTATTTTAATATTAAAAGGTAATAGGAAAGAGAGCAAGGCTGATATACTCAGGTTTCAGATCATTAGTTACACACATTTTCCCCTGTAACTTCATTCCTCTAAGTGCACCTGAGTGCCTCTCCTTCAGGTGTAATTTTGATAAATCATCTAGGTGGTATTTTGACATTTTGTTCATCATTTGTGCCTACAATTACTGGTCACAATTAGGTATCCGTCTTCAAATACACATGGTTTTCCTTGCTTATTGTAAAATATGAGGTGCCAAACTAGGAAATTCAGGTGTGGCTTATGTGCAAGTAGTTGTTGCAGCTCTTTTTGGCATCTGTCTGTCTCAGGTACATGAGTTGAATATGTGCTTTTATTTAAAAGGCATCTCTGGGGTATTTGGGGGCATAGGAATTCGTTCATTTCCCCCCCAAAAATATAGTCCGGCCCACCACATGGTCTGAGGGACGGTGGACCAGCCCACGGCTGAAAAAGGTTGCTGACCCCTGGTTTAATTCAATTGTCCAAACTCAACCCAGCATCTTAAATATAGTTTGCTAATCACAAACACACTAAGGTATCTGAAGAAGTGTGCATGCACACGAAAGCTCATACCAATAACAAACTTAGTTGGTCTCTAAACTGCTACTGGAAGGAATTTTTTAATTTTTATTTTGTTTACACTAAGCTTACTGTAAGCCATGGTTTGTTGTTTTATAAACCTTGGTTTAGGTTAACTATGGCTTAGCATTACTTGTGAAACTGGTGAGTGGTTCCTTTTGTCAGCCAAGGTTTGCATGTGTTGTTTTCTATATAGTCAAAGCCAATGCAATATTAAACAATCAGATACCAGTAGCATTAAAGCAAACATAAGCAATGGGTCTAAACAACAGTAATAGTCTGACTCACCCTAGTCAATACTAATTTACCACATTTGCAAATTGATGGATTAACGTCTACAAAATATTTCTTAAACTGTGCAACTTTCAGAGTGAATCGGTTTCAGCAGGCCTTTTCTTTGGCGGGGGTGCTTTAGAAACAAAAACAGGATACCTAAGAAGCTTGACTGATTGGTAGATCTTCCTAAAACTCAAAAAATAGGCCTAGTTGCAAACCAGTTGAATATAATTTGGGGAGTCTATAATAACCAACCTACCATATTGTATGGATGGCTGTCCTACTTGAAAAGAACACATGAATATGCACCAGGTTGCCATGTGGTTGCGACAGTTCATCATCATTCCCCTACTATAGCCTCCTGTCTCTGAGAAGCCATTCCTGACAGCTGTTGGACCCTTTGGAATGCAATGTGATGGGGCATGGGAGACTGCAGCAGGTCAAGGGAATTTGTAGAATTTGACTAGGCTACCTTATAGAAGCAAAAGACCACTTGGGCAAGACATCTCTGGATCCAAGCCAATGACTGTGTGTGTCCCTGCATTGACACAGCACAGTTAAGGCATAAATCCATGCTGATGAATGATTCCTGTTTTGCTCCATCCTTCTTGGAGCCAAGAGAAACAAACCATCAGGCTGGAGTTACCAAGACGAGTATACTCAGAACCGTGATAATAATCCAAGGTTTGTCCTTGACTTACCAGTCATGGTTGATTTGGTAGAAACCATTAATGTTGGTTCACACATCGTGAAAAGTCAAGGTTTGTGGTTTCTCCTGGTTATAGGGAGTAAAGAGTGAAATGGGAACAATTCAACAGCATGCACTAGCATGTTGTCCATTCATGGTAAGACATAGTTTATTACTTACCATGTCATCTGAACAAGGCCAGTGCATATAATTTCTATCTAGGAAATCTAGAAAATAAGTCTGGTATTCTAATTGTTGTTTCCCTTTTGTCATGCCATATGCAATGGCTCATCTATCTAACATGTACTTTATATACCAAAATAGATATCAGAATAAATGTTAGTTTATGCGAAATCTTAGTAACAACGTGCTCTTCTTTTTCTGATGAATGTGAATACCTTTATAAAAGACAATCTAGTGTCTCCAAGCTGAGTTCAGGGCCCTCATTTTGATCATGATTTGTTCATGCTCTGGAGGTTATAGGATTGCAGAACTCCTATGGTCTAAACGATTTCTCTCTTCCTTGTTGAAATTGATTAACTTTGGATTTCATTTTGCATCTCCGTTTTAGCTGTTGATTCTGCTAAATTACTTTTTTTTTATTCTAGTGAAGCCAATTAACTAAGCTCGGTGTTGATTGGGTGTCTGGGTCCATAAGGAACCATTCAAGCGAAATAAATAGAAATTGACTCTGTTAACAAACACTTACAAATTAGATCAAGTGCCTGGGCTCTTCAGAGGCTCTTGGTACAAAAAATGGAAGATGTTCTTGATCTGCCCAGACACATGTTGAAGGAGCACCCTTCATTTATATACATAGATATATATGCAAATTATAAAATATATCTTATCTCTTTACATTTGGATTTCTCATACAGTTGGATTTATTCATGCATAAGTTAGGCTATAAAATATTTAGGTCATTGTTTAAATCAGCTGTGGGAAACCTTTGGCTTTCCAGATGTTGCTGACCTACAACTCCCATAATCCCTGGGAATTAGCCATGCTTGTGGATGCTGATGGGAGTTGTACTTCAGCAACATCTGGAGGGCCAAAGGTTTCCCCACACCTGGTCTAAAAAGTTGCATTTCATGACGTAGTTTTGACACAGAAACATTTACAGTATGATTATATGTGTACCCAACAACAATATGCTATCCTCCCCCCCCCCTTTTATCCTCTCACTTAAATACATGAGAGATCTGGTTAATTCGTTGACATTTTGACATAAGATCACTTACACATGGACCAGCCCTATATCCACAGTGTTAACATCTGTAAACAGATGGAGGTTTACTGGTATTAAGGTTGAATGATAAGATTAGAGGGAACTGCAGAGTTATTTCCCATGTAGGTATTTCTCTTTCACAGTAGCTGACAATGAGACTGAATGATGGAACCCAGACATGAGCTACAAAAGTTACAAGATAATGCTAAACTATAGTTTTGTGAAACGTATATGAGTCTTAGGGCCATACTTCCATACTACTGTTTGAAGCTGGCTTTGTTTCCATAAACCATAGTTAAGAATAAGCACAGTTTGTCAGAGTTTGGACACAATGGCAAAGAGTGGATAGATAGAAACAGAAACAGAAGCATCCAATCTCTTCTTTGTGGTGGTGTCAGAGAAGATGGGGAGCTCATGAGCCTGAGTTTTGTATATAGATATAGTTTTTATAGTTATAAATGTACACTCAGATAAACATTTGTTTTGAAATTATCACCATCATCATTATTTCAACTTGTTAATTAATTGTTACACATAGTGTCTTACAACACCTTTAAGAACATAAACAAGTGATACCATAGAAACAGAACAAAACACATTCCACATATCAGTCATAGGAAGCTATGCCGCATCACTAGCAACAAAAAGTGTCATTTGACCTCCAAATTATTCTGCAAAAGACCACCATCACTACCAGTCTTGACAATTTTTTGTTTCCTTTTGCTCTCTATTTCAGGGCTATTCTTTGTTTTCCACCAGAGCTGCTGCTTCCTCAAATTCAGTCAGGAATTGACATGAAAGTGCACCTAGTTACCTTTACTATCCCATAATTTGTTTCCAGTATTCAGTGAATCTCATATTTGCTTTGTTAACACAACCTTGCAGATAAAACCACATAGCACACACATGTGTTCGTTACTGACAGAACGAAACAAACAAAACCCCTAACTTGTGAAAGTTTGCTTGTTCACTTGGAAATAGTTCTTACTTGCCACAGACTGCAAGGTGAGCAGCTTTTTGGAAGCCTCAACAATGTGTTCTTCACCTCTCTTACTTGCACAGAGTGCTTCAGTTCAGTCTGTATTCAAGCTGACATCCCTTGTCTTACACTTATTGTATTTAATAAAACAAGGAGAGTTTTAAGTGGAAGTGAATTAATTTAAGTGTTCTGGGCATTGTAGCACATGTTCCTTTGCACCAATATTTGTGGAATGTTTTCATTTTTATTTTTCTGTACTTGAAGCCAACCTTGAATCATGAGACATTTTTATTAACTGGGAATAAACCAAAAGGAAGACCCTACAGGCATAGTCTTTTAAATCTGGAACAGAATGCGTACCTCCTCTATTCAGATTATGTAAATCCAGATTTTGTTACAATTTGCCCCCACTGAGAAATAAAGTAAAATATAATTGCCTCTTTCCCCCTTGTCCCTTAAATACTAAGATGACATTCAATTAGTATGCTAAACAAAGTGCCTCACTGCCTGCATATATTAAACAGTTCCTAATCTTTCACTTCATATAACAATTTTTGTCTGGCATAATTAAGACTTTGGTATTCTCTTGGGCAACTAATGAATCGTTCCCTACCTTTCCCTTTTTATGCTATGATTTAAGTAATGTACAATTGTATTTCTATCACATAGACTCTAGGGATGCATTATTAAAAGTCATCAGATTTCTCTTGGGACTGTACTAGAAGTCTCACAATTGATCTTTCTCTGTTACACATATCACTTAAAGAGCCAAGCTGTCATTAATCACAATATTTTTGTTGATGCAAGCCCAGTTCAAAGTTCTACACTGCATATACGTTTCCTATCTTTGTATTAAATTGTGAGCACTAATACAATACAGGGCAAAAAATGTCCACATGAAAATATAACATTCGTTGCTATGTACTTCCATTCACATCCAACTATATTTCCTTAACTGGGTGGGGAACTGCATGTTAGGTTTCCATTTCCAATCCAAAGGCTATTCCACTCTTTGGGGGTCTTTTTAAATAATAATAATAATTTTTTATTAGGTTTTTGATAATTTTATACATATAAAACATAACCTTTTCAAACATTCAAATGCAAGCTTCTTTTGAACCTTCAGACCTCCTCCCTCCCTCCATGGATTCCATATTTAAATTTAAGTTTGCCTCATCTTTTACCATTATCTATCTATTACTTAACCATAATTATCATAAATAATTCCACATTACAAGTGTCCTTACATCCCTGCCAAAGATTTTAACTGTTTACAGTGGTATTTTAAGTAAATTACAAATTTACTCCAGTCTTTAGTAAATACTTGATCTTCCTGGTTTCATATCTTCTCTGTCAGTTTTGCCATCTCTGCATACTCCCATCAGTTTCATCTGCCATTCTTCTTTCTCTTTAGTAAATACTTGATCTTCCAGGTTTCGGATCTTCCCCATCTGTTTCATCTGCCATTCTTCTTTCTTTTGGGGGGTCTTCCCCCCTCCCCAAAGCTACAACGGGAAGCAAGGCTTTTGATTCAGTATACTCACTGCTCCTTCTCTACTATTCAATCTTTTTGCCATCTACATCTATCTCTTCCCTCCTGGTAGCCTTCTATCTGCTGAGCCTCTCACCATTAGGCAAGCCCACCCCAGCAGCTGAGCACAGCTGTAGTCATGTGACCTCTGCATCGGCAGTCAATCTGCATCTCCTAGCTGCAGCACCAGCTACAAAGCAGAGACAGGGCCACTGCTACAATTGTTTTAAAAATCTTTTAACTGATTTTAATTTGTGTGGGGTTTGGTGGTGGTGGTGGTAGTGGTGACGGTAGTGTTCATTATTTTTGAGGAAGGGGAGATGTGCCTGAGAGGAGATGTGTCCATTATATTTATTCGGTACCTGTGAATTTTTATTCACGCTGATATATTTTAATGATGGGCGATTAAGAAGTATTTTAAACAAAGCAAACCAATATATTTGCATGGTAACTACTTAACAAATGCTTTGCAGAGCTTTGTTCGCCATTCTGTGCTGAGCAGCATTTTAAATATACCTAAAATGCTGTTGCATGTAGCATAGACTTTTGAGACAGTGTTACATATTTCAAGAGGCTTAAATCTGTTAGTCCACCAGGATGGCTAACCTGTAGCCTTCCAGATCTTGCTTGAACTACAGCTCGTATCATCTCTGAGTACTGGGCCTTGCTGGGTCTGACGGGAGTTGTAATTCAGCAGCATCTGGTTTGCCACAGGTTAACTGGTCTGTCCTCATGTGTTTGGAAAAGGTACAAATTGTACACATCCTTTGTATTTTCAAGCAAGTGAGCTCTAAAGGCTCCCAGTTCTAAGGTAAATTGGACCCTTAAAACACATTCAGCAAATGCATGCATCCCATATAAAGGGACAGAGTAAGCAAAGAGGATTTGCTTGTGTCTGTCATTTTTTTGTAACAAACAGTAGCATTTTACAGACCTTAATATTTTAAGCCTCCTTTTGCTGCCCCCAAAACTGCATATTCAGGTTGCCAAGAAGCATCTGGAGCTATAAAAATTGATTGATTTCAACAAAAATGAATAATTTACTTCGCTGAAATCTTTTGGCTGAGCCTTATTTCTGCTTTTAACTATAATTTGTTTGTCTTTCACAAATATGATGCTGCAGGAGGAAATTCTGCTGCATACTCAGCTATATTCGCATGTTTAGAAGCTACTGTGTAGTAGATACTGGAAATTTAAAATCCAGTGTTCAGCTATGTGTGTGAATTCGTATAAAGGGGAAACACATTAAAGTTCACTACACTCTTGTGTTTGAAACCCTTATTTCTCACCATAAAGCTCAAAGTATCTTATTGCCTAAATTTTTAACCAACTGACAACAGCTGTTAGTATCAGCTATAGACAGATGCATATTGCAAATGAAAGTTCTATATAAATAATCATTGCATATATTTATGGTGATGCATTTTAATACTGCTTGACATTCAGGGATCAGTAATGGAATTTCTGGCAGCACGGTCTAAGATAACTTTCAGAGAGCAGCTAATTTTAGTAGACAATCTACAATGATCTAGTTGTTCTGAGATGATTGTATGAAATCTAGCCCATGGTGTCCTGAATTTCCTTTCCCTCTTAATTGGTGTACTCTCATATAGAAGGCAGCACATCAAATATTGTTGAACATATGGTAGTAGAACAAGGACAGGTATATCTGGATGAAGCTTCCTTATACAGTATGCCCCATTTCAGTCAGGGATTTTGATCTGTTTACATGAATGTGATAATATTAGGAGCCCTTTATTTATGAACTTCTTCTGGAAACTTGGGGGGGATTATTTGATGTTGCTCACTGGCAAAATGCTCACCAGTTATGAAAATTGCTGCCTCTGGAGGTCCCACTGACAATAACCTCAATTTTTAGATGCCAGCTATAGACTTTCTTTTTCATCGGGCTTTCTGATTGACCTGAGTAACTATCCGGTCCTATTAACAGACAGTTGAGTTTTAATGAACCTCTTTGTTTTTTTCATGATTGGTTTAGGTTTTAATATTGTAATACACGCCAAGGTCATGTGGCAAAGGGTGACATCCAGCTGTAGCTTCCAAGGTCACCTGTCTTTGTTTTAAATTACTATCTGGTCTGGATAGCACTGTCTTTCCAATTAAAAAACTCCCATGTCCTCTAATTGGTTTCCCGTTCTGCTGTGCAGGGGAAGCCTACATGAGGCTCAGCAGATTACCTGAAGCAGAACACTGGTATGTGGAATCACTACGGGCCAAAACAGACCACATCCCAGCTCATCTCACGTATGGGAAACTCCTGGCTTTAACGGTAAGTTGTTGTTATTATTTATTACATTTCTATACCACCCTTCATCAGAAGATCACAGGGTGATTTACAATATAAAAAAACACATAAATACATAACTATCAGGAAAGAATATGTTCATTTTGGCTAAAATTCTAGTGTTTGTTTCTAAAGAACAGACAAAAGCAAATATTGAAGTTATCTTAATAGCCAGACTTCTGAAAGTTTGCCTTTAATTCAGCAAGGTTTTTTTTATTATAAAAAACCTAATAGGCTCCCTCTTTCCAACTCTGCTGTCTTCCTGCCTCATTTCTTAATTTCCCAGACATCACTGAATCTGGAGAGAGAGGACACTGTGTGCCCTGTGCCCCAAAGCTAAACATGGCTGGTGAGCCCTGAATAGGAAGAGCTGTCCCCCCAGACCACAAGACAGGAAGATGAGGTCCTCCACAACAGACAAATTTTGTTTTTCATCCTCTGTTCCCTCTCCTCAACCCAGCTCGTAGTTATACTGGGGTATTATAAACCTATTGCCTTCTGTTCTAAACCATAGGGCTCATTTCATGAGGAGGTGGTGTTTCTTCCCATGCCTGTGCAAGTCTCTGCTGCTGATGGCTAGATGGTCCATTGTCAGGAATGGTGGGACTGCAGCTTGTTGCCAAGTGAGGCATTTGGCTTCCCCCCATGTCCATGAATGAGAACATGGACATGAATGAGACAATTCTCCCAGAGACACCACTTCAGTTGAGGTTAAATCCTGTCTGCATCCCTGGTGTGATCAGTGTTTGAAATGAATTGGGAAAACTGGTTTGGAGCAGGTCATCACTTCAGGTTTTCAGCTATAGATGAGAGAGAACTTTGACCAAACCCAGCAGAGGGAAGCTGCCATTGGTTAAAACAAGGATACATGTGATGTTATTGAGATTCCATAGATGTATGTACATGATTAGTAAAACAGACATATCTTTCCTCAAGTAGAATATAAAACACACACACCAAAGTGCTGTCTCAAATGTATAATTTGCCTGAAGTATTATGGGATCACCTAGGTAAAACACAAAAAACAAACTAAGCGACAGGATATATGAAGTCCCGGGGGCGGGTGGGGGGGAGAGATATGAGGCTGTTGCAATAATTTAAAGCCTATCAATGGTTTTGTCTCTTTTAAAAGGACCATCATAGTTTTAGATACCTTGAGGATTTACCGTATATACTCGAGTATAAGCCGACCCGAATATAAGCCGAGGCACCCAATTTTACCACAAAAAACCTGGGAAAGGTTCATAGGAGCCACTGCCTGCCTCACTCGAGTATAAGCCGAGGGCGGCTTTTTCAGCACAAAAAATGTGCTGAAAAACTAGGCTTATACTCGAGTATATAGGGTAACATTCTTCACCTTGCAGAATGCTTTTCTCACACTCTGCTTACAGGTTATGCCTTCTGCCATATTGAATGGCAGGTAGAAACAAGCTCCTGTCTCCCAGTGGATTTGTATTTGTAACCTGAATCAAGCCAGAGAATGTAATCAATTCTGTTCTATAATGTCCCTTATATGATGGGCCAAGGGAAAATGGGGCTGGGGGATTTTGGCTAGATTAACATCCTGTTCTGGCCGAGAAATCATCTGTTTTCTATTAGAAAAATTACATCCTTTGTGACATGTAGAACAGCACTGTATGTTTTAACTGCAAGGAAACTTCAAGTGAAAGAAGAGTAAAGGATTAGGACAACTAAGGAGTTCTAAGAAGATAATAGATCTTTGGATGTTTTTAGTTTAACTTAACTGAGAATTTTACTGTATCAGGTTAAAAAAAATCTTTTTTTCTTTCTTTTTTTTAATTTTACCTAAAAACTGTCAAGGCCAATGGCTAATACAATAAAGCTGATAGTGACTTTAGTCTCTATACTGCCTGCAATTGTTAGAATTTAAAGACACATGTTCTTGTGTGAGTTTAGCATATAATATGCTGCCATATAAAATGCTTGTGTTCATAGAAATTAATGAAGTGCACTAAAGTTATGGTGCTCAAAGAATCATGAATTAGTGCAGAAGACAAATAATGTGACTTCAAGTCATTCATTTGACACTCATTATTCATGCCCGTGTCAGTATGTAGATAAAGCTATGCCAGTTTTGCATAGCACTGCTCTAGATTTTCTGCTTAACCTTGTTTATGTTATCACATTTTAAGCACACATTTTATCTGTGTTCTATTATGTTTCCTATGCTAATTTGTTAGATTAGTAAAGGTTTAGTAGGAGATAGTATTTTATGTACCTCAACTATTTTATGTAAAGCATTTTATATCTTAGTTTGGGTGGCACAGAATGGGAGCATGGAACACTTTTTACAATATAAATCAAACCCGAATCTATATTCGCAGCAGAATAGCTACTGAGATTGTGATCTCCCTGCCTACAGTCAACTGGAAGAAATTTTTTCACAACCCACATATCCAGTAATATTATAAATTCATATGTTAAAATTATAACTCACCAGGGTGTATTTTACCAGAAAGCATAAGAGGAGGAAAATTTAGTGGTTAAGGCATATGAGTAGTGGCTCAGCTAGTTGAATAACTGGAAGGCAGCCAACCCTGAGCTAAAGCCCCTGTTTTCGTTTTATTTATTTTTCCAGAAATGGTATTTAGCTTTTTGAAGGTACATTGCACCATGATGGTGCTGCTATAAACTCCCCAAGATCTCATTGTCAAAACGAGTTACTTAAGGGAAGACGCTGTTGAATCTAACTTCCTTCTTATTCTAGAGCTGGTTGACTGGTATTGCCAGAGTACTGGAGTCCTTCCCTGATTGTGATCATTTACAGTATATGTATTTGCTGAATATAAACATGTTTATTTTAGAAAAAGCTCTAACATTACAGCATTCCTGTAATATATGTAATTGTGCTTCTGACAAAAATAACAGTAAAAAGGGCAGCCTTGAGTATTTAGAATAGTTAATTATCATTTGCTCAAGACCTGAAGGTACAAAACAAAAGTCAGCAATCTAATGTGAAGGCAAATTTTTGTACAAAAATTGGAGGTTGAGGTTCTCATAATGTTGGCTAGGCTTTTGCCTTCAGCTTGAGAGGCATTTTATCTGTACTGGTGTGTTTGCTATGACATTTATCACATAATGTCGGGTTTGAGTTCTCAAATGTACTTATCCCAGATTGCATATCTCTCTCTACACTGTACCGCAGTCTTGCTTGAATACAGTTATAATCTAACAAGCATATTCACAGCCTACAGGCAGCAGGCGGTTATAGTTGGTACAGTTGATCTTCTCTAATGTCACGGAGGGCCTTGGCAGGAGAGCTGTCATTGGCTTAGCTGCTGTGATGCCACAGAGTAGAAGTCTTGGCCAAAGTAGTTGTGTGCTCAGGTGGGCTTGGAGACTTTTACCCTCGGAAAAAATGGGTGGCATGCAACTAAGTTTTACTCAAGAGTAAATCTGTTGAAATTACTGAGTTGTTTATTGATTTCATTGGTCTACTGAGAGTAAAACATAGCTGAATACCAATGGGTTTACTCTTGAGTATGAATAACATAAGGTTAAATCCAATGTGTTTATTTTTCATTATTATTTGTGTAATAGTTTGAATTTTTATTCAATAGTCTTAGTTCCCTGAGAAAGAACTCAAATGTTATTTTCTCCAATATGCTTCAAACTTACTCTTGTGGACCTAGAGGCTTCCTTCCTGCCTATTACCTGCAACTGGTGCTTTTCTCCCCTCGTCCCTGCAACCCCCTGATTTCAGCCCACCAAAATCTTAGCAAGTAGAAGCATCGACAGATGTTTTTAAGGGGAGTTCATGCAGGAGTAGGCAGTCCTTGAGACCTACTGTATATTGTCACAAGCCATGTAGAGTTTTAATCCAGCATTTTCATAAGAGTCATGGAATTATAGAATTTGAAGGGACCTTGAATCTCACTTGGAAAAGCTCAGGAAACCACTGAAGCTGTTTCAACACTCTTGAGATATATGGGCCATAGAGCCTGTGGAACCAGCTGAAATTCCAAAAGCTCTTAAAAGCCACCACCACATTGAATCCACAGTCTCAAACCTGAATGTTACTAGGTCATGGATGACTATGGAAAGGAAATAGAAGTTCAGAGTAAAGTTAGCTACGTATGTGGTCTTGGTGAACACTGTTTCATGTGTACGCCTTTATTTCATGCCTCTCTCCTTGTCTCCATATGTCCTTCTGCATAACTTTTCAGTCATTTTGCCAACATGCTTCGCTGAGTATTTTTATCCCAAAACTTAAAACGTTAGCATGACTGTACTAAATGAAAGCAGTTCCAAAACGTAGTTACATTTGTAAACTGGCATCTGTCAACTTTGCTTCCTTTTGAATTTGGCCACATGCCAAAAAATTACGTTTTCATTTATATTTGCATTGACTTTGCCGGCCAATTACAGCAGATTTGTCTGCTTGCCAAAATTTTGTAACTCTAATTATGAAACAGAAGGCACTTTACATTTTAAAATAAATACTTAATAGCCTCCAATGGTGACACTATGTTATTCATTTCTTGATGGTGAGTGGGAAGGTTGTAATTGGCACTTTCCAGTCTCATCCCTTTTAACCTTCCAACTGGCTTTATTTAGAGGTCTTACACATATTCACCCACCTTGGAACTAAGAATCACAGCAGCCTAGTAGACAGATGATTTTAGTAGTGGACACCAGGGAGCACTTCATAAGGCATCTAAGGATTTCACCTCCAGATCAGACAGTTCACCTGCCCAGGTGAGTTAATTCCATTAGTGAGTTCCCCTCAATAGATGTTTTAGAGCCACTTGACCTATCTGGACATATAATTATTGCAAGGCCTCATAGTAGTTATAATATTATTTATGTATTTTAATCTTTGTTGGAAGCCGCCCAGAGTGGCTGGGGAAACCCAGCCGGATGGGCGGGGTACAAATAAATTATTATTATTATTATTATTATTATTATTATTATTATTATTATTATTATACCCCATCCATCTGGCTGGGTTTTCCTAGCCGCTGAAGTGTGCTGCATCATGGACTTAAGCTGCCACAGTTAAGTTTCTGTCTGCTCATACACACCTTTTTTAACTTAAAGGTCTTAATACTTTTTTTGTGTGTGTGGAAAACGTAGAAAATGAATTAGTTTGAGAGAGTAAATTAATTGTTACCTGGCAGTGAATATGATTCTCTACAAGTGCATTATTCAGAACTGCTTGACTGCATTAATCTCCCTCCTATTAGCTTCTTAGAATTTTAAATTCTCCAGTAGCTTAAAGTGTGCCAGCTGCCTTACCTGGTTGCAGAACATTCTACCAGCTGTCAGAAGATACTGGTATTAATGGGGAGACCAAAACGTCCAGTAATAGAGAGAGACATGTTGATGCAGATTTCTTCCTTCCTTGCATGCAAATTTTATAGCTTCTTAATCAAAGAATAATGTCAGTCTATTTGAATAAAATGTCACATTTTATTGAATAATTGGATTTCCTTCCTTTCAATTATTCCCTGGGTTCTATTATTTCAAAAATGTTTTCAATCAGAATCCTCAGTGGTATATATCTAGCATTGCTTACTGGATTAGCCTAAGGCCACTAGGATATTGTTATGCTTTCGCCAGCTACCCTGAACGGTGAATAGTTTCGGGAGAAATCATATAGGGTTTCGTTTCCTTTGTATGAAGGCAATTCAAAGACTGAAGCCTATAAGTGTATTATTTGCTTTATTTACAAAGGTGTAGGTACTAAATGGCTCCGACCCAAATATTTTTAAAAAATCACCTACTCCAAAATCAACCAACCATATATAGGGAAACATACATTCCCACGCTGTGTGTAAACCAGTCTGTAGCCTACCCAATTGTTCATTTATTGGAGGCATTTAGCTGATAAATAGTATCTTTGTGCTTGTGTCTATTTTGTGTCAAGAGGAAGTTAGTGATTTTTGGGAGAATGACGTTTCATACTACCCTAATATTCAGAAATCATTCCATTTATAAATAACAAAAAATACTAATAGACTTTCAGCACACATAAAAGGGAAGGGGAGAATTTGCAGGCAATAGAATACTGTGTAAATTACTTAAGCCATTTTAACAGTCACATCAGGTTTTTGCCTTAAAATGAGAAAAGATTCCTCCGTCTGCCATTTTCCAAAGTTCTAATCCTTCCTTGGGTTAAATTCCTGCAATGTCGGAGCTATAAACTTCAGAGTGCATGTCTAACTGCCGCAGCATATGTATGCTCTTATTTAGCTTTATGTGTGCTCCTAGTAAATCGTATTAAGAAAAGGAACATTCACGTCATTAGACTAAAAAAAAAGTTGTTGCCTGACAGAAGATGAAAGTTTGATAAATGCCACAAATTAGTAAAATAGCCTGATTCTGTCAAATGATAGATGTTACACTGTTTGACAGGAAAGAAGAGGTGTGGGGGAAGCTTGAAAAATACATTGTTAATGGTGTTCTTGTTTTTTAAAAGTTGGAGAAGAGAGTATGCAAGGTCTCTGGTAATTATTTAACAAAATTTAGTTGTAATCAGGGTGAATAAATTAGTCTTTTTTTCAGTTACTCCACCTATGGCTAAGCAAAGAAATCTGAAAACATTTTCTGCTAATGATTTTATTTTTATTTTTATTTCAGCTATTCAGAAAACACCCATTTCTTATACTTAGTGCCATCTTGAATTCTAGTCCCCTCACATTGCTGCCCACCAGTGCATTCAAACTGAATTTAGTAGTAATTTCAGGAAGCTAACCATGGTATTATTGTAACATATTATAAAGGACTGAATGAATGGGGAAACTATCTGGCATTCCTTTTGGTTTCATGGAGATAATTCTGTAGGCTGAAGCTTAAAAAAACGCAGGGGATCCAGAGAATTGTTCCTTTTTTCTTAGGAATAGAAATCTGAGTATGCAATGAGACATTATAATTAGCCAGCTAAGACTAATAGTATTTGCCTGTTTCAGGGCAATGACACAAGAGATGTAAATGTTAATTCAGTCAGCATTAGCAATGTGTTCCAGTTTCATCCTATTATTTGGGAGACCTGCAGATGAATGCTTTGTTACTTTAAATGTTTTGCCAAAGGAGGATAATAACTTTAAAGCCCTGTTGTGATTTTTAATATGTTGCATTTCTCCTATAATCCAAATTTGCCTTACAGTTGTACCAGGAGGCACCAATTCTTCTTTCTTACTCATTATTGTATTCCTTCCTCAGGGCATTGTTTAAAATACAGATGAATCCAGGTAGATTTCTGAAGCTGGGGGTAATGGTGGGGTGTTCATGCAGATTTAGCCAGCAGTCCTTTGGAAGTCTGGGGCTCCACTTGGAATGAGATAACTGTTGCTACAAGGAACTCCTGGTCTATGTTGGGCAGACCATTGTGGATTTTCTCTTTTAGCCGTACTTTGAAAGACCCTTTTATTCCTTTGTTCATGATTTCACCTCTCCTGTTCAACTCACAAGGTTAACAATAAAACATGTGGCACCAGTGTAAGATTGAAGTTAACTACACCTCATGGCTGTCACCTCATGGGAAAGCACCTAACTTTCTGCAGAAAACTTTCTACATGATTGCATGTTGCCAGGGTTGGAACAGGATGGTCTTACCTTTGGGACACGAAGGAGTCCTTGTTGAGGAAAATTCACCTGACCCTCCCATGCCTACCCAGACACAGACAGCAGTAAGCTGAGCTGAACTTGCCAGAAGGCATGGAAACTCCCACAGGCAATCCCTAGAAACGGGAATGTTGGAGTAGAGGGATAGAGACAGTTTATCCCCTTAATCCCAGGGTTTGCAGTCCCTAGGAAGAGACACCAAAAGGGTGTGTGATGGAAGAACAGTTTGCTATGCATCTCATCAAAAGATGGAAGGCAGTGGGGTGAGCCATCTCAATTTGGCCCTGTCCTGGACACAAACTTTATTGCATTAGCAAAGAAGAAACACCATGGCATGGATGTTTGGAGAGTATATATATGTATTAATGAATCTTAACAGAAGAGAAATAGAGTGAACTTCATGTTCATGGAGGTCTAAGGTATCATTAAATGAAATCAATACCATTCTAATTTTTCCCCCAGTTGTAGATCCTTTTCTTGCCTATTTGTATGGTAGTTTTAAAGCATGGCAAAGTTGCAATGACACGGTGTCCAAATGATCCATCTGAGTATGTTTTCTTCTCTTTTCCTTAAGGGCCGCAAGAGTGAAGCAGAAAAGTATTTCTTAAAGGCAATTCAGCTGGATCCCACCAAGGGAAACTGTTATATGCATTATGGTAAGTTTTCAATAGATAGTGTTTCCTCACATTACTGTTGCACTCAAGGATTTTAAAACTGCTACTGGCAGGACATTGCAGTAAAGGAAAAATAATAATCATGCCAATTAAAACGATTTATCCTTCCAATGTGTAAATCACAGTCAAAATAGAAAGTCCCCTTTCCTTTGTGAATTACATGATATGAAGATGAAGCTCACTTCAAAATTCCTGGTTGTCTCAGGTGGCATGGGAGGGAAATTAATAGTTATTAAGTGCTGAAAGATTAATACAGTGGTACCTCGGGTTACATACGCTTCAGGTTACAGACTCTGCTAACCCAGAAATATTACCTCGGGTTAAGAACTTTGCTTCAGGATGAGAACAGAAATCGGGCAGCGGTGGCGCAGCGGCAGGGGGAGGTCCCATTAGCTAAAGTGGTGCTTCAGGTTAAGAACGTTTTCAGGTTAAGAACGAACCTCCGGAACGAATTAAGTACGTAACCAGAGGTACCACTGTAGACATCTTTGTCATCATTGAAATAATGGCATCAGGCCCTTCTTGATATTGGGTGGGCAGATCAGTATTATCCAATAGTGAACATCAGTACAGGACAACCAGGATTCTACTTCAAGACTTTGAAAATTTTAAATCTAACCTTTTTCTGCCTTACAAGAGTAGACTGGCCCCAATGCACAGATCACAGAGGCCCCTCCCACCATCAAGCAGTTGCTTTGTGCTTTCAGCTTTGACAGTGTTGACCACCTGTGCGGAGGAGAGAGGGCAGATCTGGATTGAGTTGTGGGATTCCGTGTGCATAGTACCAGAAATGCAGCCTGCAACTGCACTTAAAGGCTTTATGAGCAGATACGAAATCATAGACACAGAGCTGGGTTGTGAAGGAGAGGGAACTGGGCTCCTTTATACATGCACCCACCTTCCAGCAGCTTCTTATGCATGTGGAGGGTGTACAGAAATGTTCAGTTTGCACAGAAAAATCACACTGTTGATTCGCAACTCTCCTTTTTAAAAAACTGTTTTAGTTAAGACCAAAGATATATAATGAGCATGCATAAATTTGGATTTAGAATGTCTTTTTTAGATTATGTTGGTTCTACATAGTCAAAGATACATTGTGGTTAGCTTTTTATACTGTTTATAATTTGATGGGGATAAATTCACTGATCATGAAACCTGGAAATGTAAAACTCCAAGGAAACTGAGTAAGTTGAATTGATAATGAGCAACAACAGCCGCTGCAGGATGTGTTTTTGTTTAGTTATTTTAATTTACCTTCTCATTCCAACTGGCACAATTAAATGAACAGCAGGCATGGTACGCAAATGGAAACAGTAGAAAGCAAAAGTTGGTTATTTTATCTTATCTCATTTTGGTGTAAGATTTATAACTTGTGAGGCTTGATTCAGCTTTTAGCTGCATGTTACTAATAGCCCATGCTTTAAAATAGATATCCATCTACCTGAGATACAGGACACAAAAAGTCAAGTATGAGCGAAATCTTACATTTTTTTTTTAAATAGGGAAGTCTTTGAGGAATAACTCCTGAATGTCTCCAATGTTTTCCCATTTCCTATTCAAACATTAAAGGGTTGGGTAGCAAATACATGGTGGTGGAATTTTAGGTGTTGACATGGTGCATGCTTCAGGTCCAGGACAGAATAGCAACACTTAAACATCAAGTAACCCCCTTCAAGGCTTTAGGAAATAAACAAGTACTCTTAAATTAAAAGGATTTTCCAAAGAAGAATTGCTCCGTGCAGTGACCCATGTATACAGAGCATTTTCTGGATCAGAGGTATTCATCCTGATCCTCAAGTGGTTTAGGGTTGTCACCTTTTCTTGGTTATTCAAGTTAGGTTGCTGTAGTTGTGGCCTCTTTACACTTTGTGTGCCACTCTAGAATCCTCAGAGTCTCCTTGCCAAATATGTATGAGTCCCTTGATACACTAAAATAATGTGCAGAGGGTTCTTTCAAGGTTGACAGTTGGCACCTCCTGCATGAGGGTAGCCAGCATAGGACTCCTACCATCCCTGACCAGACCTCCCCTTCCATAAGTTTATTTCTTAATAGTTAAAATAGTTAAAATAATTGTTTTATTTAGAATACCTGGCAACTGTCTATGGTTCATGAAAGAATGATTTGCCTGTGAGGTACTTAAACACATGGAAGGATAAAGGTGAAAAATGAGGAGGGTTTCCAAAACCCCACTGACACAGATAGAAAAAAGACGTGATTTATATTATAATAGCTACGAAACAACAGAGATGTTCTGCTAAATAGCACCCCTTTTATTAATAACCACTGAGATTTGAAGTTAATTTCCGTTGAATAATACATTTTCCTAATAATTGTAAATCACTTAATGATTCTGTGTTATAATAAAATTGATTATTCACATTAAATTACTGTAATTATGCACTCACTTGATGTAATGTACAATTGATCATGTAGTGTGCTGTTCTCTGTAGCTGAACCTGCAGAGTTTTTGTTGGTTAATGTTTCTAATTTTTGTTCTTGGTTCAGTCTGGTTAACGTAGCATGCAGTTAATAAATTACATGTATCAGTCTATTATTGTAAGTAGGACTGGATCACAAAGATCCTGGAGTGCTAAAAGTATTTTTGGCAGCAGATTTTTTTATGCTTTAAAGTACAACACTTCGAATGAATAATAATAATTGGGGAGAATCATTGGCTAGCCTCTAAAAGTACATTGCCACCATTTTAAAAAGTTAAAACTGTTTTTTATTTTTCTGTAGTAATCTTTGAATGTTATGTGCATGGGATTGTTGTAGCCTCTATCATTCATAAAAGCTGGTGTAGTCCGTAGCTGATCTAGGCAATCCACACAAATGATAAATTGTGAAATACATATGCTTTCGTTACATTAAATAATACTCAAGAGTGGACCTGTTGAAATCAGTTGATAACTGACTTGTCCATTGATTGAAGTGGCTCTACTCTGAGTATTACTTAGTTGAACTCAACTGGATGTGGAACAGGATTGGCGCAAAGCGTGGACCTGGGGGGGGGAATGGTCTAGGGAGGTTCCAGAGAGCTGCATTTGGCCCCTGATCCTGAGAATGCCCACTTCTATTGTAGAGATACAATTTACCACATGCACTTTATTCATGTCCTTCTTGGTATATTGCATCACTCCAAGACTAAACTGATTTAGGTCCCCAACCACACAAGCTGAGGGCAAGTTTCCATCTTTGCAGAAAGAGTGCAAAATCAACTTTTTCAGATGTACTCTCAATCTAATCGGTTTAGGGAATTTTCAGCTGATATCCGTATCTATCTATCTATCTATCTATCTATCTATCTATCTATCTATGATTGATAAGAGATGTTTACCTCACAGCATTTGCCATTTCTAGAGGAAGTGGATTTCTAGATCGGTTTCAGTCAAAGTTTAGTCTAATGATGGGTCTGAGGCTGTTGGTGGTAAGTCATCTTACCAAATCATCACCTTGTATGGACATAGATGCTGATTCTCCTTTTAATGCTTCTGGATCACTTAATAGGTTTTTCGTGGTACCATGCTGCAGTGTTTTTGGTGTGATGAAATGGTAAGAGGTTTGGATTTAGAACAAGGAATACCTTGGTTCACTTCCCATTCCATCATAACATTCTGTCTCTGATTTTGGTGAGGACGGAGTATGTCCCCTTCAGTTCCTTGGAATACAAATGTAAATAAATATTTGCCAAATTATTCTGTAATAGTTCATCTGAAGTTAATATGACAAGGTAACTCATATTACATGTAATATGTAAAAGAATAGTCCTTTCTAACTTTGTTTCCCATACTTAAGTGTGTGCCTTCCCTTTTGAGCTCATATCAGTGCTACATATATTTCAGGCCAGTTTCTCTTAGAAGATTCTCGCCTGATAGAAGCAGCAGAGATGGCAAAGAAAGCAGCTGAATTGGATAACACAGAGTTTGATGTTGTCTTCAATGCAGCTCACATGCTCAGGTTTGTTTGTATTTGTCTCTTACTTTTTGTCGTCCTTTCATTTTTAGCTTTTGAAATCTGTACTTTCATTATATAAAATTCTGCGCTTGATAACACGTTTTGAACAAATAACATAAAATACATGCATTCAAGACAATTAATTTCCATGTGAAGATGATTTCCCTTCTTTATTCCCTAAATTAGATATTGTCTTACTATATTAGTGTTTTATAGCATCAAGACCTGGTGGGGTCAGAGCCAAATGCTAAAATCCAAGCACAGATCAAGACTGAAGGGACCAGAGATTAGCAAAATGGCTGAAGACAAGACAGGGGTCATGTTCTGGAGCAGGTAGAGAGGGATTTAGGGCAGGATCTGGACTACTTGAGTGACAAGTTCCTTAGACTGGTGAACCAGCCATAGAGCTGCTCAGGTGCATGTTGCTCCCTCAGGTCACCTGCATCAGCAGTACTGTCTTTGGCCATTATATGAAACAAACAAACAAAAAATCCTTCCAGTAGCTACTTTGAGATCTTGTATAGAATGTCCTGGGAGATTGAAGTGTTCTCCTACTGGTTCCTCTGCCTTGTGATTCCTGATGTCAGATTTATGTCCATTTATCCTTTGGCATAGGGTTTGGCCTGTTTGGCCAAGATCTCAAAGTAGCTGTCTTATTACAAAAGAATTTCAGAAATAGACTGGAAAGAGAAGTTGCTGAATTGCAAATTATTACCAAACTTAAAACCATGGAGAGACATTGGATTCTTATCTCATTATACATTAGCCATCTCACCCCTTGCTTTTTCCTGTAAGACCAATTGCAGTCATTAACAGTCGTCAACAGGTTTGCCACACCTATCAGCCAATCACCCATTCCCACCTCCCTTCTGAGTAATACCCACCCTCTATATATAAGGGTCTGGTGACTCATGTTTCAGTGTATCTGAAGAAGTGTGCATGCACATGAAAGCTCATACCAATAACAAACTTAGTTGGTCTCTAAGGTGTTACTGGAATGAATTTTTTTATTTTGTTTCGACTACAGCAGACCAACATGGTCACGCAAAGCCATTATATGAGTGAGGCTTTAGTACAGCAGAAAGAAGGATAATAACTCTGTCTGCCTTAGGTTTGACCCAGTGACTCAGAAAGTGATGTTTTTTGCCATTGCTGCCCAAGTCCTTATTCTGAGGTCTCCAGAGCCTTCACACATACTTAAAAGAAGCTACCTTTCACCCTATAGAAGATTTGTCTGGTCTATTCCACACAGATAGCTCTCAAATAAAGTGAAGAGCAGATCACAGGTCTCTCGGGTTTCATTTCTTTCATTCACCACTAATTTATCTTACTTTTTAATCTTGCTGCTGCATCCAGATTAATTTCATTGACATGATAACATAGCTGGAATGTCCCAGTGCCAGCCAAAGTCATACCCTCTGCTTAAGGGCAGATGCATTTATCCTTTATCACGCAAGGAGATTCTGCCAAACTGGGAAGAAGTACTGGGGCCATGAATCTACCTTCATTCTTCCCTTTGTCTCTTCAGCTTGCGTACTGGCTTTAATGCTCAAATCTGTGTGTGTGTGTGTGTGTGTGTGTGTGTGTATGGATGGTGTAGAGATGTAAACTTCATGTAAACCATGAAGCTGCATTAATTGTTTGCAGCAGTTATTAATGCCTATTTTTTAAAATAATATTATTATTGTTGATTAATTGTAAAAATAAATTATTTTTTATTTCCCCTCTGAAGAATTGTAGGTTCCCAATGTGATTTCAACTGTTTAATTGTCTCCCCTTCTGTTCCAATAGACAAGCTAGCCTCAATGAAGCAGCTGAGAAGTATTATAAAATGGCAGCTGAGCTGAGACCTCACGTAAGTACTTCCTTAGAGAGGGATGCACAGTTCAAGCCTGCTATGCTTATAGTAGTGCAAGAAAACGTGCTATCCTGAGGAGAATTAAATTTTGTGACCGTTTGATCTCTAAGCGTATGTTGTAAAGGATAATTTAAGAGATAATTTATTCATTATTAATATTCTGATGAAACCTTTGACATTTCTCAAATCAGTTGATGCAGACAGGAATCTTGATGCAGTGTTTAGAAATGGTCAATTTTCCGCTTACTATTTGTATGTTTTAAATTCAGCTTCTTGGCCTAGATTTGAATCTGAATAAGCATAGGTAGTTGCTGAAAACAAATGAAAAACAACATACATGAACGCCAATGTATTCATTAGTTTTTGGAGGGGAAATGGATTGAAAATTTGTTAATTTTATTAAATTGCTTTACACCAGAGGCATTATTTTGCACTGAAAAAATAAATTGCAGCTCTATCTACAGTTCATAGAGAGCTCACAGGGAAGGGTAAAAGGGAAAGCAGTGAAATTGACATAATGGAAAGCACTATTTATTTTAGATAGAAAAAAAGATTGTTTGCCTCTTTTTTAAGGTTACAGATAACACAAGGATCCTTTTTCATACATAATTGAAATGTGGCAATTCTGATGTGCTGGTGAGAGAGTGGGTACTAGTATGTTTGAAAATAGGCAATAGGATCAAAAATATAGAAGTCACAGGCAGACGAAATTCAGCTATCTCCAGCTGAAATTAATGGGTAGATTATAGGATATATTTTTATATAATTGCCTATATAAGAGACCCCCTTTGCCCCATCTATTTGAAATTTTATATGTCTTGTATAGGGGGTGTTATTATTGACATAGTTTCAGAGGATTGCCTGGGCCTTCTATTCTGCTGCCTATAACTTTGGTGTTTTCACTGGAAACCAATGGAAAAAACTAACTAGTGAATGAATGCAATTCAGATGAATAGAAACGGAAATGTTTCTCAACATGTGATTCAGGTGAATGAACTATGAGATCTATGAAAGTTAAAACAAAAAAGGAAACAAAGTGAAAAACAGTCCACTCCCCACCCTGTTTGCTATATTCTCTCAGTCCAGTTTTACTTGAGTGGGCATGACTCTGTGGATAGCTACAGGTTGTTCAATTAATCATTATTTTACACTGTGCTAATGTACATTTTGCCAGGGTTTTAATGCCACACATTTAAGGAAAATGCAGGGAATTTCCAATCTGCGTGAGGTAGCTTGACAATAGAAAAGTCTGGGAATTCATGTTGAAGGTGGAATTCATGCTTCATGTCTTTGAATTGCTTTTCCTGTTGTTTTTTATAAGTAACATTAAAATGTTTAGAATCACTTCGAAAAAGAAAAGGAAACAATGTCTTTTAAAAAAATGTATTTGTTATTGAAGAAGTGCTTCATTCCTGGATTAAGTTTTAGGCATCATTGTTTAATATAGTAGTGTGGGATGCTGCTATTGAGGTTTCCTGCCTCTCCATCCATTGCCCTGTCCTCCCTGCCGAAAAATTGTTCATTCTGTAGCCATTCAGCATGCTCAGTACTAGCTGAGGTGTTTTGGTGCGAGGGGACATGCCATCCCCCCACATATTTTACTTTTTTTTTAGTACTTCTGGAAATCTTAGGGTTCCCCCAAGCCTGCTCATATGTCTGTCTTGTACGTCATCCCATTTTTGCTACATAAGCAACAGCACTCTTGGCTTGAACATCAGAAACAGACGGAATGATTGATCCTATTCAACTAACTTGTTTTGACTGAAATAGTTGCCATAAAATGCTACAAAGCTTTACAGAGCGGGAAGAAAGGATACTGTACTTGGTGTTAGATGTCAGAAATAGACACTCTAATAATAGGATATTACTGGTTTATAATGCCACGCTTCAGATGTTCTGCCCAGAGCTTTTGTCAGTGAAACTGATTCCTTCTGGCTAAATTGAGATGTGGAAGGGAAGAAAAGAAGTGCCTTTTCTTCCCAACTCATTTATTACAGTAATACAATAAATTGTTGGAAGTGTGCATAGATTAGTAGCAAGTGTTAAAGACTACAGGTGACTTAAAGTCACTTCATATATTATATTTTTAGGTGTACAGTTAAGTCCAAGTGTACACAGCACAATGTACAGTGTGAATGCAGTACATTTTTGCAAGCACATGTATAATACAGGTATACTAGGCAGCAACACCTTTCTGTTCAGTTTACACTCAATACTTAACCCAGATTTGTCCCTGCATAATGTATTAAACCACCTGCAAATTGGCATCTATTTCAGATTCTTCCTACTTGCTGGCTTCTATGTACCTATAGGAAAGGGTTTCTGAACCCCCCCCCCCCACCCCAAAATGAATGTATGAGGACATTTTTGCAGATCAGAATGTATTGATTCCAGTCTTCACCAAAGCTTTACAGAGCAGAACGTATAAATTCTACTCATCCCCAGAAAAGTTGTGGCCATATGAACCTTTAGCGGCATTATCAGAACATGTAGTCTGTTGCAAAGTATTATTTCTCTATGGTTGATAGAAATGCCTCTTCAAAGAAAGTTTATCTGGGCTGTTTGGTCACCACAATTTGTAGTGTTCCTCAATGTATTCATCTCAGAGACAAGACCTTACTGGTAATTCTTGTTGTATGTTTAGAAACCAGGATTTAGTTACTTTAAAAGCATGTATTAGGCTAGTTTGTAAAAATCTAACTTCCTTCATTCTAATGAGCACAAATAGCTCAGTTGGTAGAGCATGACACTCTTAATCTCAGGGTCATGGGTTCAAGCCGCACGTTGGGCAAAAGATTCCTACATTGCAGGCAGTTGGACTAGATGACCTTTGTGATCCCTTCCAACCCTGTGATTCTATAACTCGCATCTTCAAAGTGAACCCTATGTCTTTGTTGGATGGAGCAGTAGTTCTCTAAAGATGCAACATCCAATGTCTTTTTTTTAATGTATGAACTAAAAAAAAAAACCTTCAAAAGAAGGTTACTGAAGCTACCCACACATCTGCTCTTAACAAGGCACTTTGAAGTCTGGCCTCTAGAATATCAAATAAAAGCTTACTAGATCATAGGCTTTTTAGCCCACAACCTTGGTGTGTTCCTTATGAAGATGCCACAGCCTACAAGCTATCAACCTCCTGGTCTCATATCAGTCCAGCTTGCAAACTTCAACTTTTGACAGCTTTAAACTTATGTCTTCACACCTTGTCAGATACAGCTGTTTCTACTCTACCACTTCAAAAAGCTTTGATTGAATATCTTACTGTAGCAACACACACAAGTGTGCACCCACCCACCCAAATGAGAGGCTTGGGATTAGCTTTGAGCAAAACAAATGCAGCCTACACTATATAGCTTTATTGGGAGATGGAAAGTAATTACAGCTTGAGGGTTCCATGTATGTAAATGGCCAGTATATCTTGAGCACCTTGAAATGTGTTTTTTGTTCAAAGGTCTAGCAAGTAAAGCAGTCAAGCTGTATTGCACAAAGGAAGGCTTACGAAAGAATAAAAGGTCTCTGCCACACATAGAATTTCCCAGCAGTGAAAAGCAACTTTCTGCCTAGCTTTCTGGTTTCTATTACCAGCAAACTATGCTATGTTAATAACCCTTTAATAAGAAACAGATTGCGATGCCTCCTAATAATGATTATCATAACTGATGGCACCTTCTATTTCATTACGCATCCAACTAATTAAAAGTCCACAGTGCTTTTCTCCAACCTGAATCAAGCAGCCCTCGTCATGGGAGGGTGCTTTGAGGAGAAATGTTGATCATGCAAAATGTACTTCAACCATTTTGAAAGAGCGTCCAGTGTGTGTAACTGTTAGCATATCAGAATCTGAACCGGGGAGACCCAGGTTCAGATCTCCACTCAGCTGTGAAGCTTATTGGTGACCATGAGCCCAGCAGCCCTTGCCTCTCAGCCGGATCCACTTCATAGGTATTGCTGAAATAACTATGTATGTTGCCGTTTTCTTGGTGTGATCAGCCAGTGGCTATTCATCATGATAGCTGTATGGATCTCCTAGGCCAGGCACCCCCAAACTTTGGCCCTCCAGATGTTTTGGGCTACAATTCCCATCATCCCTGACCATTGGTCCTGTTAGCTAGGGATCATGGGAGTTGTAGGCCAAAACATCTGGAGGGCCGCAGTTTGGGGATACCTGTCCTAGGCAATATGCCAACGACCAATAGCTCAGTTGGTAGAGCATGAAACTTAATCGGAAGGTTGTGGGTTCGAGCCCGCATTGGACAAAATATTCCTGCATTGCAAGGGGTTGGACTAGATGATGCTTGTGACCCCTTCCAACTCTGCAATTCTGTGATTCTATGAGTACAAGGTGCTAGGGTGCAACAGCAAGAGAAAGCTTTTGCTTTGCAGGACCTCTTCCAGATTTCTTAGTCATTCATGGTTGGCTGCTCTAGGAAGCAGGATTCTAGGCTAGATAAACTTTTCATCTCAGATAGCAGAGTTCCTCTTGCCTTGTTTTGCACCTTATTTGATAATACATTTGAAAGTTATGAGATAATACACATACAAAGTTATGAGTAGTCATTAGGCTAAGGGGGTGATTGGTTATAACTTTTAAAATGTGATGGCTATGTAGTCATGCTTGAATAGGAAGCATATACTGAATTGGGCACATGCCTGTGCTTTTTATTTCTCACTAATTACTCATAATCCTATAACAATTATGCCCACATAATTTTCTCTCCAGAGCCGTAGTCTGTGCCTTTTGAATGTACCCCCCAGTGTCAATCAAAATAAAGTGCAGCAAAATATAGAGGTCACAGCAGTACATCAGCATTTCAGAAATAAAACCATCTATTTGAATTACTGCTAAAAAGAATCCAGCAAGATTTTCACCCCTTGTAGAGTATTTTAAGTCTTATTTCGAAAACAGCCCCATTAATTGATTAGATGGTGGAGGGATTTCTTTTAAAGAAAAGCTTCATCTAACATTAGTATGCTTTTGTGATAATATTCTAAACCCTTTCTTCTAAATTATAGTATATGTATTTTTGTGTTTTTATATTGTAAACCGCCCTGTGACCCTAGAATGAAGGGTGGCATAGAAATTTAATTAAATAAACCAATGTGTTTGGTAAGAGACAAATGTTTAGTGCAGTAGTATCTGATAGAGTCTATTTATTTATTTATTAAATTTATATCCCACCTTTTTCTTCAAAGAGCTCAGGGTGGTAAACGTGATTCACCCCTTCCTCATTTAAGTCCTACAACAACCCCATTGGGTAGGTTAGGCCAGTGTTTCCCAACCAGTGTGCCTCCAGATGTTTTGGGACTACAACTCCCATCATCCCTCGCTAGCAATACCAGTGGTCAGGGATGATGGGAATTGTAGTCCCAAAACATCTGGCGGCACACTGGTTGGGAAACACTGGGTTAGGCTGTGTGGCTGTGACGGGCCTAAAGTCACCCATTGAGTTTAATAGATGAGTTCATATTTGAACCCTGGGCCCTTGGGGCCTAGTCTGGCACTCTAACCACCTCACTGGCTATGCAGGATAGCGGAGACTATTGTTTAGGGTTGGTTTTAGTCTGTTGTTGTTGTTGTTGTTAAAATGTAATGGGTTTTTATTGTCATATTAAATGTTTTGATGACTTTTTATTGACTAGATACCATTTTGTGAGGTGATTGCTCTAAATAGTGGTACAGAGGTCTTTTAAATACATAAATATTCTATTTACAACAGTCTGATTTCAAAGGGCATCCTGAACCACTCCCTCTAAGGCCTAGTTGTCATGAACAAATCTTGCCTGTATAGTCTCATACTGTAGGTGGTATTACTCAATTGTGTCAACGCCCACCCACCGTTCTGCAATGATCCCAGCATTGCAGAGGGTTAAGCTAGATTACCCTAAGGGTACCTTCTAATTCTATGAGAAGGGTACAGCCTAGAAACAATTTACTTCTTCATTTGCTGTTTTTGAGAACTTGGTCCAAAGAAATGTGGCTATCCTAGTCATATATTTAAGTCCACACTCCACTTTTCTTTTCCCCAATACCTTTTCCTTACAGTACAGTGCTACACATCTGCTTTTTTTTTACCCTACTGGTGTAAACGTCTTCAGAACTGAAACAGTTAAGTTTTTTTCGTTTTTGCTGTGTGTTACTATTTTTCATAATGGACCCCGCTGCTCTGGCATTAGGCAACTGGCCAAATTAAAAAATAATTACTACATTAAACAGAGCAAGGGCACATGAAAAACAGGTCGCGATTGAAAAATTTAATTGGAAAACCACATGCAGATACTATGAGTCTCTCCATGTGATCTTATTACATGGAAAAGAAATTAGCAGCTAGTTCAAAAGCTGCTGACCAGGAGCTCAGCTCCACCTGTGTGTACTGGAATTGCATACAAAATACACATCCTTTAAATAGCATTGAAATGTTCCAGTGTTATGGTTGGAAATTATCCTGTTCAGTAGCTCTTCAGTCTTTCTCACCTTCATGTTTTGAAGGCTTGGTTGCTGGCAAGAACCTCTGGTGTATCTGGAGAACACTGTTTAGAGCTGGAGCATAGTTGTTATCATAGGACCATAGAATTGTGGAGTTGGAAGGGACCATGAAGGTCATCTAGTCCCAACACCCCTGCGATGCAGGAATCTTTTTTTCCAGTATGGGGCTCAAACCCACAACCCTCAGATGATGAGTCTCATGCTCTACCGACTGAGCTATTCCACCTGCCTTTTATATTTAATATTTCACTACTACTTTTCCTTTTTTTAAAAAAAGCAATATATTATGTGGTGTGAAGGAAATTGACTTTTTTCATGACTTCTGCTTTTATGGCTTGTTGGATACTGTATGAGAGTGTGTATTTTACTAGTCTGTTTGGTTGGGAAATATTGGGTTAACTCTCTATGCTTGCCTTGCGCTGGGCCTCAAATTTATTTTGCAAATTGACTATTATTATTATTATTATTATTATTATTATTATTATTATTATTAAAAAACACCTAACCTCAAAATCTTAAATGTCTTCCCATTTTTGTCAGATTCATGGTATTCTTGTACGTTCTTTATCAGGGCAAGATGAAGCTAATAGTACTTTTCTGTTGAAATAACTACAATAGACTTTAACTTAATGGACAGAGAGTGCGAAGATCAAGGTTGCTGCTTAACTTAAATCAAAACCTAGGACCATTTCTAGCTTCATTGGCCTAAATTTTAAAAAGACATAAAGTTAACTGATATATATGCAAGTTTTGGTTTGTTTAAATTTCTTTTTATTTCTTCCCCACCCTTTATACTAAGTTCTCCCAAGGCAGCTTATGATAAAAATAGTAAAAACAATGGAACAGATAACATAATAAAAGCAGGATCAGATAAAATGTTATGTGTTGGGGGCCAGCAGTAAAATACCGTATATTCCGGCGTATAAGACGACTGGGCGTATAAGATGACCCCCAACTTTTCCAGTTAAAATATAGAGTTTGGGATATACTCGCCGTATAAGAAATATGACCCGGCGTATAAGACGACCCCCGACTTTTGAGAAGATTTTCCTGGGTTAAAAAGTAGTCTTATACGCAGGAATATACAGTAAGTAAAAAAGGATGGGGTTGGGTGAGGGGGAGGGAGAAGTCTTTGGGCTCTGTTTAAAGGCTGTAACCTCAGGTGTCACATTACTACTAACTGTTTCATTTGATAAATATCACTGCCATGTTCTGTTTTGTAGTTTGCATTTGGAAATGCAAACAGTGGTCCATTCATGGAGTTCTTGAATATTCATGTTGACAATCATTGTGATTCCGTCTAAGGTCCCTGTCCCTTTCCCAATCCTGATGCCTTTCTCCACAAAGCTTTTCCTGAACCACAAAAGATGCACCTGTCATGTACTGTCAGCTCTCAATTAATCATCTCTGCCCAAGTTTTCCTGCCGTGCAGTCGCATTGCTTAAAGTGGCCAGCAGCGCTCTGGAGAGCTCTGCTCAATGCCCTGGTTGGAGAACACAGAGAGCATTTTCCTCACACCACATTTTTCTCTCTCCTACAGAGAGTGACAGAAACAGAGAATTGCTCTCCACGCACAAGCAAAAGGTGGGAACAGTCAGGTGGAATTTTGAGTGATGTGAATGGCAGAGCACCGCCTCTGACGTTTTTTGGCCATTAGCATGTTACAAATATTTGGACTGTAGCTCAGTAGCAGAGCATCCGCTTTGCATGCAAAAGGTCACAGGTATAAGCCTCAACATCTCCAGGTACAACTAGGAGAGGCTCCTTACCTGAAACCCTGGTGAGCCACAGTACTGAACTAGGTGGGTCAATGGTTTGGCATAGCACAAGGCAGCTTCATCTGTTCCTGTGTGTGTATTTAGCTATTTTCTCCTCATCGCTCAAGTGAATATGAGAACGTATCAATGAAAGGAGAGCTTGGAGAGGAATCTTGCAGTGAAGCTATCATGTTCATTGACGGAAACAGTTTTGATGGACTTGACCAGGGGTCAGCAAACATTTTCAGCTGGGGGCCGGTCCACTGTCCCTCAGACCTTGTGGGGGGCCGCACTATATTTTGAAAAAAATAAAAAATCAGCGAATTCCTATGCCCCACAAATAACCCAGAGATGCATTTTAAATAAAAGGGCACATTCTACTCATGTAAAAAGACACTCATTCCCGGACTGTCCATGGGCTGGATTTAGAAGGCGATTGGGCCGGATCCGGCCCCCAGGCCTTAGTTTGCCTACCCATGGACTAGACTGCTAGTTGTACTCACAGGATTTGTGGAAATTCTTGATTATTGGCAGGTTGCATTTGATCTTAGAATGTTACTTTTTAAAAAACCGTTTTCATTGTCACGTTTTTTTAAATGGGTTTGTCTGTTTTAACTGAGGATACTTTAATATGCTTATGGAGTTGTTATTGTGGAATTTAATTATGTACGGATTGAATAATTGATTTTAAAGCTGTAAACTGTGTAGAAGCCATTTTGGCCTATAAGTGGTACATAAATTAATAAATAACAAGAACAATAATGATTCATAAACCTAACACCTTTCTCGGTAGCTTATTTTAATTTGAGCCATATTCAAAATATCAGAAGTATGATAACAACTTGAAATTGTTTGTGTAAGTGAGAGTACAGAACTCCATAATACAAATAGAAATGATCTTGCAGTTAGTGTACTTCCCTGGATCAGCATGTCTCTGATCATACTGGCTTACAGTCATGCCGTTCTACCTCTGGCATTTGTTTTGCCAAGCTATTACAGCTTATGGCATCGAATGTCAGATATTGCAGAAGTTGCAAGGTTGCCATTGATCTGAATCACATCTCTCATTTGATAGAACTCCCAAATGCTAGTGGGGGGGGGGGAGCTACTGTCTGATAAATCCAACAAATTGCTAGATGTGAAAATGATTGAATTGCAGGTTTTAGGAATGAAAGCACAGCTTGAGACCTATAAACAAAAATTCAGTGATTTGAATATGCTTGCATTTAACGCCAAATGGTTTGACAATTGCATGCAATAATTATGGGCTGTATAATCCTGAAAGTATTTGGTTTAGAAAGCCAGAGGAGTTTAATTATAAGCACTTTGTGAGGTCCGTAACACATACGTTAGAGTTTTACTTTAAAAAAAAAAATTATAGCTGCAGTATTTAAAAAAAATTATAGCTTTTATCAGTGTTTGGTAAGTTTTATTATACTTATGAAATAATATTTTTAAATATGCAGCTTGGTTTCCATATGGCTTGAATGAATAATTGTGGAGAGTATATTTAACTGTGTATCAGAGCTCTCAGTGCATAGCTTTTGCAAAAACTGTAGACCTATTTTTACTGTAAATGTTCCCTGGGGATTTCTAGGCTGCCATGTAATACATAGTAGTTTAAAGTTTTGTATTCATACTTTGCCAGTATGTAATCCATTACATAAGAAATTTGTACAAACGTAAATGGCAAATGGCTTTCACCAGTTGAGTATATTTGAACAACAGTCGCCCCCACAAAAAAATAAAATAAAATAAATGTAAGTTAAAAAGAAAAATCCAAGTTGGAAGAAAAGTTTGGAGGATCAGAACCCAAACAGCAGGATGTTCATTTCATGGTGCTAAGAAATTGTTCTCTTTGGATATGGTAACTTGAAAAAGTAAAGTACAGTGGTACCTCGGGTTAAAAACTTAATTCATTCTGGAGTCCGTTCTTAACCTGAAACTGTTCTTAACCTGAGGTACCACTTTAGCTAATGGGGCCTCCCGCTGCCACCGCACCGCGATTTCTGTTCTCATCCTGAAGCAAAGTTCTTAACCCGAAGTACTATTTCTGGGTTAGCGGAGTCTGTAACCTGAAGCGTCTGTAACCCGAGGTACCACTGTAGACTAAACCAGTTCCAAGATGCTTCTCCCTGTTAGGGTTGTATGTCAACTATCCATTATCTGTTGAAATGAGATTGTCCAAAAGTGGAGACCGTTACAAACAGTTCCATCATGTACAGAGCATTTCTTTCTGTGGTTTCCTGTTGTTTAAAATTCAGATTCCCTCCCAGAGGCAGGTAAAGGACCCCTGGACGGTTAAAGTCCAGTCAAACTTGACTATGGTGCTCATGCATTTCAGTCCAAGGGAGCCGGTGTCTGTTTGCAGACAGCTTTCCCGGTCAGGATTTGTGTGTTGTAGTTCCTTGTTGGGGATCGGCACCTTCTTTCTAAAGTAGCATCACCAAGAACCTCAAGGGCAGCCTCTTTGTCCCAGTCTAACTCTGAAGGTAACACTTTGGGGTTTGTCAAAAAATAAATGCCACATCCGAAATGATTCAGCTGTGCACAGTTCTCTTTAGCAATAAAAAGAAGCTGTTGACATTTTGATTGCTTTGGAAAATAGCACACTGCAGCATGACAGTGACATCAGTAATAAAAGTTCAAGTGAAAATTCTTGCCGTCACCACAGGAGGATTAAAAGGCCTGACAGCACATTATAACTTGGTCATCGGCAAGATGAAGCAGGGCCACCATGAGGAGCTTTCATGCTCGGTGATGCTGCCTGCAGATAAATCTTTTTCATTTTCTCCTTTTATTACTTCATTGCGCTTTATCAAGCCACTGTGCATGTTTTCAATTAGCAAGCTGAAACCTCCAAATGGAGATCAGTTGCTCTTTATATTTAGAAGAGGGAGCTGTCTAATGACACGGCTAAAATATTTGGGAAGCGTGCTTTTCAGAGCATTAAATCTCATTCAGCTGCAAAGGCCTTACAACTGTTTGTTCTTTAAAAAGAAAAGAAAACCACCTGACTGAGCAGGCCTGATGTGAACTAATGACATTTAGTTTTGGAGACACTTAGAAATCAGTTTTGGAGAGTTAGGAGATTTGACCTCTATTTTATTTTTTCACTAAACCATGTTGATTGTTTCACCCAGCAAACAAGGGTATTTTGTTTACCAGAGAGAAACTTGTTAGAAATGAAGAAGGCGAGAGAGAGGAAGTTGGATGTCTTGCCAGCATATTTTAATCACATATTCTGCACTGGAATGCAGAAATCCCTCCCTCCCTCCCTTCATTCATTCCTGGTCAGAGTGAGAAATCTGACTTTCCATTCAATGGCCATCCCACCCACTAAGGCATGCCTACACACACACACACACACACACAAATTAATATGTTATTTTTAATTCTTTCTTATTCAAAAGCTCTGCATTTCATGTTTTTTGAAGTGAACTTTCACTTCAGTAAAGTTCATCAGTGAGCGCCCTTAACTAGTTTTTAAATTAAATCTATATTTAAACTCATGGATTCCAAGGCATAAGGTGCATCCATGAAAAATGGACATCAAGGTTATGCTGGATCATCTGTCCCCAGCCATTCCAAATGATACTGCATACTCATGAGATTCACATCTTGCTGCCAGGGGTCTGTTCAGGAAGGGCAATCCTCAGAAACACAGAAAAGCCAAGATTGGGACTAAATGTACCTTATAACTCCACAGGTCACCAGGTAGAGGAGGGGCTAGCTATAAAGGTTGGATAGCAGCTCCCTATAGGTCTCCTGTAAAGGTAAAGGGACCCCTGACAATTAAGTCCAGTTTCGAACGACTGGGGTTGTGGTGCTCATCTCACTTTACAGGCCAAGGGAGCTGGCGTTTGTTCGCTTCCGCAGACAGTTTTTCCAGGTCATGTGACCAGCATGACTAAGCCGCTTCTGGCGAAACAAGAGCAGCACACGGAAACGCAGTTTACCTTCCCACCGGAGCGGTACCTATTTATCTACTTGCACTGCGTGCTTTTGAACTGCTCGGTCCTGTATACCTGAAGGAGCGTCTCCACCCCTATCGTTCAGCCCAGACACTGAGATCCAGCTCCGAGGGCCTTCTGGCGGTTCCCTCACTGCGAGAAGCAAAGCTACAGGGAACCAGGCAGAGGGCCTTCTCGGTAGTGGCGCCCGCCCTATGGAACGCCCTCCCAGCAGAGGTCAAAGAGATAAATACCGGTAACTATCTGACATTCAGAAAATACCTGAAGGCAACCCTGTTTAGGGAAGTTTTTAACCTGTGATATTTTAATGTATTTTAATATCTGTTGGAGGCCATCCAGAGTGGCTGAGGGGACCCAGCCAGATGGGCGGGGTACAAATAATAAATTATTATTATTATTATTAGGTTGGCAGGAGCTGGGACCGAGCAACGGGAGCTCACCCCGTCACAGAGTTTCGAACCGCCGACCTGATTGGCAAGCCCAAGAGGCTCAATGGTTTAGACCACAGCGCCACCCGCGTCTCTAGGTCTCATTTAGGTATCCCTATTTTGGGGTCTCTGAATTTATGTCTGAGGCCCAGTTTGCATCTGAGTTTGCTCCTGCTGATGAGCAGTTTCTTAGCTTTAAGCACCCCTCCAGTATCACAACATATCTGCTACAGATCCTGCTTCCATACTGGCTGAAGCTCAGGCTTGCTCAAACCTCAGGTACCATGAATAGATCTTGGACAAAACATTAGCCACCTGGTGCATTTTTTGTGTGTGTGGTGCATGGCCTCCCCTGTCAGGAAATAACAAAGGACTGAATGTCTGGACCATTGGTCCGATGGCAGCTTCTTGAAATTTTTCTCTGTGGTAGCAATTGTCACATGGGCAGCAGACTAGCAATGCATGCTTGTCTTCCTATTCAGAACATGCTCAGCATTTAACAGAGGTGTGCAGGTAGTTTGGCCTTGTATGTGGTGGTGACTGTAATTATCTACCTATAAGCAGGGAACTAATTCAGGCAGCAATTTCAAATAATTGTCAATGGCCCGAGGGTAGTCTGAGTTAGCATACAAATTAAGACCTTCCCTGGCCCTGTTCGAGATGGAGAACAGCAGAGGGAATGGGAAAGAAGATTGCATTTTGGAGTGATAGAGTATATGACTTGAACTTAGCAGGGAGACAGAATGAAGAGATGGAGTTCTGTTGGCTGACAGTATAAAGGCAAATGAGGGATTGTTCAGAAGAGGAGTTGTGTGGGAGTGGAGAATGCAGGATGTGGTCATATATGCTGAAAAGAGAAATACATAAAAATCAGCCAGCGAAGTGGGGAGACCAAACTGTGTGAGAAAAGGCAGAACAGGAGAAGCAGTAAGATTGAAGCCCTCCAGATGTTCCTGCACTCCCATCAGCCCCAGCAAGCAAAGCCAAAATACAAGGGTTGATGGGAGTTGGAGCCCAACAACTCTCCACCCCTGCTGTAGAGGAACAGAGCATGGCACTATCAAATTTCCCTAACAGTCTATAATGCTTGTCACAGCACACAAATCTGATTCCTGAAAGGTGGTCCTTCCGCAAAGGATTCTAATTTGGGTTCAGGGTGTACTCTTTAGCCTTTATAGGCCGCCATCCCCCCTTTAGGCAGAGGTTACATTCTGAGGCACCGTACGCTTAAGTGAAATTGCATATATTGGAAACACCATTGAAAAAGCCTGCAAACACCCTCTAAACCTCTGGAAATCTCTTGAAAATATGAAAACCCACCAACTCCACCACAATTGCTCCCTCCAAACCTAATTGCTCAAACTCCAACTCTCTTAAAAGGCCTCAGACATCAGTGCAAAGGGTCCTAGGATTGCACTTGCGAAGGCTCATGGAAATGCCAGGCACTATTTTTGCACCATTTTTGCCCTTTTCGCCCTCTTTTAGTGCTGTTTCTCCCCATCTGTGCCACCTCTGGGTTTGTGGCCATGTGCACGCGCACAAATGGGAAGTTGCCTGTACTTGCAAATGCTCTCGCTTGCTATATTTCTCCTTTTCGTTCACACCTTAACCTATTGCTTGTTAAAATTCTGTTGCATAAAGGACGTTTCACCTCTTAGGCTGAACCAGTTGCTTATCATGTGCATTTGCCACAGTACCAAGGTGGCTGAGCTCACGCACTCGCTGGCGAACCGTTTTCTTTTTTACTAGCACAGCAAAGTCTGAGGAGTAAGGCAATAAGTTTCCAAAGCCTAAGCAAATGATTAGATGGGAATTCTCTAATAATGGAATAATTCCTAGAATGCCATAAAGAGACTTCCATTAAAACTCTAATAGGACTTCCAGCTGGCTCCGTTTGATGCAAAGCCTCCGTCTCCAAAAGGAAATGAACGAAGGAGTCGGGTTTCCTTTCATGTGGTGTGGGGGGTCATTTGTTCTGCAGTTGCAGCGAGTTCCACACTATTGCGCTGGTAGCTGCTAACTGGCACCACTCATGTGTCGTAAAGCTTCTTCATCTATCTTAAATAAAAGATTATGTGTTTGGAAAAAAGCCCCAGCAATTGTGGCGGAGGCTTCATCGCGTTCAGCTGGCAGAATGCGATAACACTGGCCTAAGCAGACAGGTGCCATCCATTCTTCTGTCATCCATGAGCCACAGAGAGAGAGAGTGCCAGTGCCAAATCTCATGCGCCACAAAGCAATGTGGAAGAGTTGCTTGGCCAGGAGGTGGTGGTGCTGTGTGGATGCTTTCAATTTTATGTGTCATCTGTGGGAGAGGAATGACTGTTTCCTTCAGAGGTGAAAAACGTCTAAGTTGGGTGAAAATGCTAAATTAATAATATTTCAAACAGGCAAGCACAGAGTCTGCAGAGATATATTAAGCAATTTGCATAGTTCCCCATTTCTAATGTTAAACATGGCTTCCACCACCCCCGAAAGATATCAACTAAAACTAGGTAATTAATTTATTGCATTACATGCCATATTTCAAACAGTGAAAATTCAGACAGAAAGGGGTTTTTTTTTTAGTCCCCCCGCCAAGGTTTTTTTTTTTTTTTTTTTTTGCAAGATCACAAAAACATTTTCCATTTTTGAACTATTTTAAGGGGGAATTGGCAAAATCAGCACTGCCAACATGGGCTATTATACGGCCAGATTTTCCCGGACATTTAGCCAATTTCTGGACGCTGCTGGTGAATGTGATATTCCGGATATGTCTGGGAAATTCTGGAAGCATGGCAACATTCTGGGTTGAAGTGACATATGCAGAGAGACAAATTCTTGGTTGAAGTGACATATGCAGAGAGACAAATGAGGAACATCCGTGATTTAAAAACCAAGTAGAATTCTTATATTTAAAAGATATCTCACATTTCTTTTAATCTGGTTCTCCAATAAAGGCCTCTTGGAGTTAGGAACTTCTCCTCACGTCTGCCCATCTCTTCACAATATGCTGACATTGAGAAGGAGTTGTATCTCATTTTCCAGCAAGGCATCCCTCAGAGGTTCTGAGTGCCATGATCCTCTGGAGAAATAGTTGACAGGGGAAATGTATTTTCTCTGTGGGAGATACTTAGAATTGGTTCTGTTCAACGTAGGATATGCCTTACAGAAAAGAAGTGAAACAAGCACAAAATGAACTTTCCCACCTCTGTAATGTGACTGCAAGGAGAGTGTCATGTTTTTGTGACATCCCACTGTCACAATAGTTGCTACTCCAGAAAAATGGAGCCAATTCCAAAATTGGTCTCACATGCAAAAGATTGCTTGAAAATTCAATCTGTTGATTTCATTAGATAAAAATGGACATGATTCAGCCCTCCTAGATTTTCACATTTAGGCTGAGAAAGAGATTTTCACCCAAAAGAAATTAGCTGTCAACTCTGGAGGTGTGTTCCTTTTTTCCTCAGCCCCTGTCCAATAGAATGGTGTGCTTTCACATATTTCCAGACAGTTCATGGAAGATACCTGATTTGTTAAGTCTTGCTTTGTTTTCATCTGTGTGTCATAGATGAAGTGCCCCTTGTTTTCTGTTTGTGATATTATCTCCTTTATGTGAGTTACTCATGCACTGTGGATATGACTTGCTCTGTGAAGTACCGGTATCTATGCTGGGGCAGAAAGCTCTGCCAGATGATATTTATGTCAGCTTCAGAACTTACAATTCGACAAAAGCAGCTGGTTTATTAGCTATATTTATAGAGAAAACAGGTTGCAAATGTCAACTAGGATAGCGTCTAAATATAATCTGAAATAACATCTAAAACGAGTTTTCACTTTATTTGATATTTAACCTGCTTTCATGAGCTGAGAATGAAAAAGCATGATATTTTTGATACATGTAAACAAGATTGCTTTCAGAGCTAGCAGTATGGTAATCAGGGTGTTGTGTACTGCATGGAAATAAAGGTACTTTATGAATTCATTTATTAGTTCTCCTTGTTTACAATGTTTGAGTAGAATGACATGCTGGCTGTACTGAGAAATAGTACACATATAGCAGGTAATGTTACTGTTAAATTCTAATTCCCTAACAGAGAGAGAGAGAAAAACAATTCAGGCTTATGTTGCAAAACCAAAATCTGCAAATGGTAGTCTATATTTTATATGCCCCGTGTTACCTGGTTTGGTTTGCAAAGGGTAAATTCTTTTGCTTTACCTCTTTATATCCTCTTCCACACCTCATTTTCCAATAAGAAGAAAACAGGATTAAAGAGGACTGTACCAGTTATATACATATATTGGGTGAAGTCTCCTTCCTGTCCTCCCCCTGCAAACCAGCCACTTACCCTCCCCCCCAAAAAAACTGCTCTAAAGGATTTGGAGAACTTCCAAAGCATATTTCTTTGGGGGGGAGGGGAGTTCTGGAAGGGTAGAAAGAGAATCCAGACGTTCCATTGAGTAAATGGATTTTGGCTGTGCAAGTGGGTGAACATCATTGGGTGTAACCCATTGATTTCTGAGGATACAGATGCCTGTCTCAATTGGAGCTTCACATTTTGTACACATTAGAGGGAGAGAGGCAAAGAATCCTATAAACATCTGGAAAGGGAAGCGCTATTTCAATATTTTAACCGTCATGAAATACCCTATGTTGTTTATAGCTCTATGCCAATAATAATAATAATAATAATAATAATAATAATAATAATAATTTATTTGTACCCCGCCCATCTGGTCAGGTCTCCCCAGCCACTCTGGGCGGCTTCCAACAAATATCAAAATACATTATTATAACTTTGTTATTTCCTTTGGCATTCCTAATACCTTTGACATTCCCTGGAAAGTACATGTGGGATTTGAGCTGCAGAGAAGAAATATGTGCATCTTGAACTTTAGTTACAGTTTCGCCATGAATCTCAGTGGCAATCAGTTTTCACACTGGGGGTGGTGGGATTTGTCTATGATATGTTCTGGGTGGCAGTGTGTGGTGGTATAATGATAATTAACCTTATTCATTATGTCTTCCAGTGTAGACCAAGTCACATGCAATAGTGCCTTTATTTTAGGCTCTAAAACCATAAAGAGGAAACAGGACATTGGTTGGACTCAGCTCTATGGATCCAAAAACGCATTTAGGTCACAACTTGGCCAGCTGCAGCAATTCAATATAGCTAGCCTATTATTTGGTAGCAAGCTTTTAATGAGATTTCAGCTAGAAAAACTCCCTTGCCTGGTGCAGAATTTTGCTGTTATTTCCTACCCATTTTATGGAGTAGGATGCCAGGCGGTTTTGTGGATGCCTCTTTTAAGTGTTTGTCTATAATTACTTTTGATTGCCAGATTTCAGTTAAAACACCTGAAATTTTTTTCGCCACTTGTCTTAACACTAATCAGAATAATATGATCATCAGCTTTGCACTTTGAAAAAGAACAAAGTAAGCAAGCCCTTAACTATTACCATAATTTATGAAATCTTTGGGTTGATTTAAAATGAATTACCTCTCACGTCAGCCATCAGACTGGCACTTCCCGACCTGTATTACTGCATGTAATACCTGTGGTTTGGTCATTAGTTTGGGATGGGAGTGGGAAGAAAACTCTCCCACGTCTACAGTACAGTGTGCCATGTCTGATGCACAAAGTTCTATATAGCTCAGGACCAGGATACCTGAAAGATCATCCCACTTCTTAAATAGCCAGTTGATCACTGTGCTCTGCAGATGACGGCCTCCTGCAGATACCATCTTCTCAGGAGGTCTGTTCCACACGATACTGGAAGTGGGTCTTTAGAGTTGTGGCATCTACCCTTTAGAATGCCCTGCCCATAAATATTAGTCAAACACCATCTCTGATGTATTTTTGGCACCTACTGAAGTCCTTCCCCCTCCAACAAGCCTTTTGACCCGAGATCTTTCCCTGCCTGTATCTGAACTGTAAATATTTTAAATATGTTTCATTGTTTTATCATTTGTTATTTGCTGTTCTGAGCTCCTTTGGGAGTATGAGTATAAATTTAATAAATAAAAAAAAATGCAGTAAGCAGTAAATCAGCCCTTGCCCTTCTTACCTTTGCATGCTTATTACAAATTGTTGAATTGCATCCATGAAAGTAGGCTACAAAAACATGAAGGACTAATTTTGTGACTTTGGTGAAGGTTATCTAGAGAAAGAAAATACAAAATAAACTTTTAATCATGTTTGCTTTCCCTTTTCTTGCTCCAGTATCCAGCTGCCCTAATGAATCTGGGGGCGATTCTTCATCTCAATGGCAAACTTCTGGAGGCAGAATCAAACTATCTCCATGCCCTTCAGTTTAAACCAGATGATGTCATCACACAGTCAAATCTACGCAAACTCTGGAATATTATGGAAAAACAAGGCTTAAGAACATCTAAAACATGACCTGACATGAGCTGGAAGGGGGGAAACCCAGAACCTTTCTTTGCAAAGAGTGAAAGAAGTCAAATCCAGAACAACTTCCAGGGTGCTATTTTGTTGAGTGCTCTTGTTGGACCGCACTGCAAGTGTCGAAGGTTGTAATTGCTGCTAGGAGAACCTACAGGGCTGCTTCTTGGTGTGACATTTTGATAATGAGAGAAAGGTGGAAACTCTCTCAGGAGTTTCATGAAGGACTTGATAGTTACTCCCACAAGCATAAAAATGAATTAGATTTGAAACTGGAGCACTTGAAAGGGGGGCCCTTTCGAGCATATTTGCCAGGCCATCGTAGTCATTTTCACATTGCTCATTTTCATGTGGTTTCTGGTAGAAAAATCATGCTGGCCTATATAACATCCATCCAGTCAACATGGGATTTTAGTAAAGGATATAGACTGGCTTAAGTTATTTTCTGAGGCTGTAATTCATTAAAATGTATACTAAAACCCAATGTGTTTGCAATTTGTCTTAATATTGTGTATCTCCTTAGGGCTGGCTGCTTATCTGTTTCACAGATGAGTGCAACCATTTGAAAGATGAAACACAATTTGCAATCTATCTTGACAAGGGCACATTTTGTTTCAGCCTGTTGTTAAGAACATTATTTGAAGACGTTAACAAATTCCTTGTTAGCTGTGTTTTGAGGGGAGTAAGCAAGGGCCAGCATTACACTCACCCAACAGAAATGTCCCCAAGCAGGAAGAATTAAGGCAGGCTGTAGATGTGATAAGCACAACCATGTTTGTTTTCTTGTGTAGCTGCTTTGTTTCTGTCTAAAGTGGGAGTGGTCTAAAAAAATTTGAAATGAAAAGTGTGCTTTGAAGATGAGAGCTGAACATTCCTCAGATAGCTTTCCTCCGCCACCTTTCTTTATTGTGCTTTATAGATTCAGGCACAGTTATACCAGTTTAGCTCACTTCTGGGACTAGAATCAGGTTGCAAAAAAAAAAAAAAAAAGTATCCCAAGTGATGGAGAAACAGGATGTAAGGCAGGAAGTACAGATGGGGGGAAATCTTATGCAATTCACACTTTCCAGAACAATCAGATCCAAAGCACAGCCATCCTTCGAAATCGGCACTTTCCCGAATTTTGCAATGCAGTTCTTCAACCAAGTAATGAGCACAAAAATGCATATAACTATGGGGAGGTGATGTGCAAAAAGTGTCTATGAAGTAAAATTGCATACAAATAGGTGAATATAAGGAGAAATTTGCACTGAAATTCTGGTGATTTTTCACGAGGGCAGTTTTTAAAAAATCCACAATCTGATGTGGAGAAGTGAAAGATGAAAAATGGAGAAAGCCAAAATTGTTAGATTTGCCCATACCTTGCAGGAAGAGGGTTCAGTTTCTTCTACTAGCATGCAGCTTTTGAAAAAGGAAAAGAGTCCCACACATGCAGACGCACACACCACTCTTTAGATGCAAATGGGGCAGGCGTGTGGGGGAAAAACATGGGGGAGCTGTCACATTTAGTTTGAGAGCAAGGGACTGTGTAGGACCAGCTGGCAGTGGCACTGCTATTGAAAGTATGCTGACAACAATTGCATCCATCCACACAGTATAGGTCCTTTAGCTTGAATATTCCATGCCTTGTGGCTCACACAGGACAGTTGTAAGCATCAAGCTGATACGCAGATACCTTGTGCCGAAGCGCGATGCAGCTGTGTTCCTGTTATTACTGTCAAAACAGAATGCTAACCTTTTACTTGCATCTCTGCCTATGGAGCAGCTACATGTTACTGGAACAATTTGAAGACGTGTGCAGTTGGTGAATATGTTTGTGAAATGTTAGCAATGAGATTTATCAGCAGTTTGTGGGAAGGGAAATATTTTGCTACAGGCAGCAAGAAACTAAAAGGATTTAATGCTTTTAGCATCTAGCGAATTCACAGGGTGTTAGACCGAAAGGGATTATGTGACTGACAATGGTTGCCAATTATTTTTGCATATGCTTAACGTTTTTACATACAGGAGGGAAAACATTTGTGCAGACTTTCCAACTCAATATTGCATCTCTTTTTTTTTCTTTTATCGCAATAAAGTGGCACCATTCGTTTTCCTTAACATTTCAGTTTATTTGGCATAGTTATTACAATCTGTATTTTTTTAAAAAAATATTTTAAAACATATTAGACTGATCTGTGCTCTTTCGGCCATTTACCAACTTCTTTTATTGGGTAGGCAGGGTTTTAAATGACCTAATAGGGTCTATTTCAAAATTCATTTCGACACAAGTGGGCATAAATTTAGGCCAGGTTCCAAACAACAATTTTAGGCATGTCTGAGGGCAAATTATTTTTACTTCCATGCCATATCAGAAGCTGCTACTGAAACTCTTTTTGTTGTTGTTTCAGTGGCCATTTTCAATGGAAGGTGGGGCTGCAGTTTGTGAAATAAAGAGTTAATCATTATGTGTTTTTTGCATCCTGGCCTTATATCATGGAATACCCTTGAACTGAAGATTATTAAGGGAACTCCCATAATCCATTATGTGAAAGTTTCCTTTGATTGAGTATAATTCCATTGCTGGCTACTTCTGGATTAATACATTGTTGACGCTCTTTATTTTTCAACTGCAGCAAAAAATAAAGTCATTACCTAGTGTTTCACAACTGTTGTTAGCCTTCTAGTTTGCTTTTCACGCTGTGTTTTTAAATGTTTTGAGGTGTGTATTGGTGCTTAGAAGGAAATGAGAACACATTTATTCTGTGCTGTTTAATCACTTCAGCTATCTTAATGTATACATGTTAAGGAATCTTGCAATATCTCTATCAGCATAACTACAATTTGTCACTATTTGTAATAGCATTTTGCATTAGATGCACTTTGTTTTTCTTTTAGCAAGCTTGGTAATCATAGACCATCAGTTACAAGCATCTTACAACCCTCTCCTCAATTCTGACTTTTTGACCTTCTGCAGAATCAATGACCTTTCGACTTGGCTCAAGGTGAAAGCCTAAACACTGCTGTTATAACATAGTAGGAAGGAGGAAACGAAAATCTTACAAGTTTGAAATTCAACATTTCAACATTTCAGGTTGAGTCATATGATAACATATTACAGTCTTTAGTACTACAGCCATCATTCCACACCATATTTCTGAGCAGCTATAAAAGTAAATGCTATATTAACATCTAAAACTGCTTCTTCTTTTTTACATTGTAATCGTATGCATATCTACTTAGAAGTAAATTCCATTGATTTCAATGGGCTTACTCCTATGTACTTGTGTGTTGGATTGCAGCCTAATTGGCATCTCCAAATGTCTCAAATTTCAGCTTTCAGTTGCAAGTACAACTTCCTGGTTGTAACATTTTACTGTTGCTCTAGCGTCTCCATTTCTTGTGTTTTATTCTTTTTTTCACATTAATTGCACAAAAGCAGTTCACACTTTTATGGTGGCATTGTCTGTCTCATTTCAAACAACGACAGGTGGAAGTTTTTTAAAAAATAAGAAGATTGTTCCATGTTCCTCCATACATTTTCACCATGGGGCTGGGATTTGTAACTTTCAATTTTGGAATAAGTTTAAATTGTTGTCTCTGCTCAGGGATTTGTGGTGGATATTGCAGACAGTGCTTAAAAAAAAGAGCACAAGTTTACTAAATTAAATTTTTATTTTTTTGAGAACTGTTATTTGTATAAATTATCAAGATTTGTAGGCTTTCCTTTTTGTAGACATGATTGTTTATGTGCCAGATAAGAAAATCCTTTTTGTTTTCAGTAATAAATGATTGATAACAAATACTTTGCACATGCTGTCATCTATTACACTCGATATTATCGCAAAACGAATGGTTCTACCCATACTCAGTTTAAAGAAGCCAACATTTGGGATGTAAATCACTTGCCAGAACTTCAGAGAGTACATTTTCATGTACATTTAAAATAGGTACGTGTCAGTCTGTGTGTGTGTGTGTGTGTGTGTGTGTGCAAGAACTCTGTACCCAATTTAAATTGGGAAGATCAATGTTTTCCTTCTTTCACTGTTAGACTTTACCAGGGCCGTCTTTAGCATATGCGCCGCCGGGGTACAGAGATCCGCCCAGGTCAAAGTTGCTGAGCTTTTTTTTAGGGGCGCAAGTCTAAGTTGTTGAGCTTTCAAGGAGGGGAGCAGCGAAAACCACTAACATGAAAAAATAAAAAGCGGCAGTGAAAACTCTGTCTTCCGTTTTTGTGGTCATGCAAAAATGAAAGACACCACTAGGAGGTGCTTCCGGATACATTGATTCTGCAGCTCTTCTGCAAAAGATAATGGAAATGACCCAGTGATCGCAGTTGACCAGTTGGACATCCTGGAGGTAGATAGTTAAGAGCTTAGGCGGCTCTAAGAATTTGGCGTCCCGGTGTACCGCACCCCTTGCACCCCCGGGTAAAGACGACCCTGGGCTTTACATAAGAACAAGATAAGTCACATCACCTTAACAGCAACCACTGTTTCCATTGGCAAGCCAAGCCCAACCAATAGCAATAGTTACAGAGCATGGGTAGCTTCCCTGTCACCTTCTACAGTAGATATTGTTAGACCACAGGTTCTGTCATACCTGACCACTGGACATGGGCCTTATGGGAACTGGTGGCCAACAACATCGGAAGGTCACACAGCCACCACTGTTATAGAGAATGGGAGTAAGGTTGCAATCCCATACACACAGGGCCTACTACTGAGTAAACATGCTTGCACTGTTAGTAGTTCCTTACTCCAACAGTGGTATGACAAGAACATCATATTCCTGGCAGAGGCAAAATAATAGCTTAGGAAAACGCAGCAGAAAGAAGGTGGGGAAAGAACTTCGGGTTTCAGGACTGCACAACAGTGAGATGGGATAATAATTCTCTAGATCTGAATTTTGGTTTGATTTAAGACTTTCTGACTACGATGCCTCTGGCTCCAAAGAAAAAAAACTTTCCTTTTTTCAAGGGCCATACTAGTACCCAGTGCTTTTTTTCTTTAAACAAAATGTTTAGGGGTACTCTCATTTTCCTACTCATATTGAAATACTGCCCCTCAGTGAGCCCAAACTTAGATTCACAAAATGTCAAACTTTAATAAAGTCTTTGTACTTAGTGGTACATTTTGATACAGTGAGGCGAAAAGATCATATGGTAAACAACAGTAACATATTTTGAAATCTGCTAATACCTGGTCTAGCTCTGACATATTCAGGAAAGCCACCAGTGATGGAAGAATGCTCACTTTATCCGGATGAAATATTTGGAAGAACAGTGTCTGGTGCTCATAACATCTGATCAAATTAAATTGCTAGTAGAATCTACCTCATTAATGACTCAGCATCCTACACGCATCACAAATAAAGTCAATTATCTGCAAGCAGATTTTCAGAATGTAGAGCTCATCAGCATTCTTCAAACGATAATCAATCACTCAAAAATTTCATTTGATGACTGGGTGCTACAAGTCAGGCATACCAAGCAGTTTTCTGTGCTGATGGCATGAATGCATATATAGGTTTTTGGTTTGGTTTCTCCCCACCCCCTTCTAGGCTACTGTCATAATCTATCAAGCATATCATCATTTTGTCTGCCAGTCAGAATGGTGTGATGGCTGTTTAGAAAGGTACTGTACACAGCGTGTCAGAAAACTGCTCAGTGTGAGTACCTACCCTACAAGGCCATTTCAAAAAATTGATTCTGTGGCTTGCCATGTGTCAATGATAGAGACATCAAAGACAGTCCACGGAGAAGTACAAAGGAGCTGGATTTTACAAAGAGAGCCAAAATCATAAAATTTTACTTAGCTTTTGTATTTCTTATTCAGCTTTATTTATTTAGTTTTGTAAAAAAAAAAGGGGGGTGTCCAAAAGTGGCCTCTCAGCAACTACAGTGGTACCTCGAGTTACAAACGCCTCAGGTTACAAACGCTTCAGGTTACAAACTCTGCTAACCTGGAAGACTTACCTCGAATTAAGAACTTTGCCCCAGGATGAGAACAGAAATCGTGTGCCGGCGGTACAGCGGCAGCAAGAGGCCCCATTAGCAAAAGCACGCCTCTAGTTAAGAACAGCTTCAGGTTAAGAACGGACCTCAGTAACGAATTAAGTTCGTAAGTAGAGGTACCACTGTAAATTCAAAAACAATGATACTGAGAGGCTCATACATAGTTTGCAAAGCTGAGAACTTAGTTTTAAGAGCACAGTCCCAGCCCACACCCATTGTTGTTGACTAGGATGCTGCATAGATTTCTTTTCACTGACCTTTGCCAGAGAGAGATACATAGCTGTCAACTTTTCTCTTTTTTGGCGGGAAATTCCCTTATTCCAAATAGGATTCCTCGCAAGAAAAGGGAAAGGTTGATAGCTATGGAGGTATACCACTGGTGGTTGGGGTCTGCCATCATGGAGTTTTTGAGCTATTCATAAGCTTCCACCACATGAGTGGTGGAAAGCCCTGGAATGTTTTATTTGGGTTGGAATCTGAGCACCTTTACACTTGAAGCCTATAAATTCCTCTAAGAGCTCAGTCCTCTGGCCCATCAGCTGTACCAGCCTGGAGTTGGCGTACCAATAAGGCCAGCATGGATGCAGTGATGAATCTGCCTTTCTGCACCTCCCTTATGAGGCTTGCTCTTCCCAACCCAGAAAGGAGCAGAGAGAAACGGTGGTCAAATGAGGTCAGCTTCACCATGCCAGAACAAAGAAATGAAGGTCAACAGGCATTTTGTCTTACTAGGGGTAAGCTGATTTCCTCCAAACTGATAATCTTTCTGTGATAGACACAGCTTGGCTTCCCATTGGTCCTCTAGTCATAGTCTGCAGCCAGGCTGGCTTCCTCTTAGCGTGGCGCTCTTCCTGAAAGGCAGGAATGAAACTTCCCAGCTGCTTTTGTACCTCTGGCAGAGACCAGAGTGTCTTTCTCTTTACTTTTTCCTCTCTCAGGGCAGCTTACTGTTGGAGCATTTTTATTTATTTATTGTTAGGAAGAGGGAACAAATCTCACTGCAAGCAGCTCATTCTCTGGACAATTTGGGCTTCTAACCTATACACACCCACCTGGGAATAAGCTCCCGTGAACTCAAAGGGTACTTTGAGTAGACTTGAACAAGATTGTGCCGTTAAGAGTCTCTTGGATGGGATGAAAGCAAGAGGGTTGGGTGCTCGGTTTGTCTTTTCTGTAAAGTACATTAAGCAACCACATTAGAGCTATTAAGCACTTAGGTGACTGATGCAGAAGTCCCATTAGTACATAAAGCACATATAAATATGTTTTGACATCAGCTAAGAAGTAGCACTTAGCCTACTGCATATCTTAGTCAGTCAGTCTATCAGGAGGAAGTCAGTGTGAAAAGGCAGCAGGGACCACTGGCACTACTCTAGTGCCAAACATTCCCTCAAGAAAATGGGATTGCAGCATCCTCAGAGCACTGGCTCTCAGTCCTTTTAAGCCTTAATATTACATTGACTAACATGCATTAACTACTCATTTCAAACAGGGTTGTATCCAACAAAGTCATTGCTCTCATAGAACGACTTCTCCTTTTGCAATGGAACTTCTCTCTCTCTCTCTCTCTCTCTCTCTCTCTCTCTCTCTCTCTCTCTCTAACTCCCTGCATACTTTGCATATACCGTACTTTGCATATACTTGGGTGGGGGGAGTAATGTGACAGAAGGAAGAGAAGTTCCACTGGATAAGCAAAAATCAGCTGCCTATTGGCATACAGGAGTCTTCCCCCTTTCTGTCTGTGAAAAGTATTGAGTTTTTCATGGGAAGCCAATTGCAGTGCAAATTAAGAAGTTGCACAAATGTCTTGCTTCGCTCCTGAAGACCGTATCTCATCCCCACAACTATTTGCAGTATTTTCCTTTTATTAAGTACATATCACTGACCCAAGAGCAATATATGTGCTTGCCCAAGAAGTGGAGAGAAGGTCAGACTTTGGCACAGAGTAATCTTAAGCCACATTCTATATATTTAAAATGTGTGTGTGTGTGTGTGTGTGTGTGTGTGAGAGAGAGAGAGAGAGAGAGAGAGAGAGAGAGAGAGAGAGAACATTGCTATCTTTAAAAAAATGCTTTTGCAATCGTACATATGCAGGTGTCTGGATGTGCTGAATATTATCTGTATTCTTGAGCTTAGGAAGGAATAGTAATAATGTGTATAATAATCTAAGGGGTGAAATGAGTTCTTTTTTCAAAACTTCATTATAATGACAAATTTGAAATGCAATGCATTTTCTATTAGTATGGTATGGTAGTGGTTGCCGTGGTATTCTGAAATTTCCTGAAGTATACAATAAAATTAATACAATGCAATCTATTGTTTCTTGCCTTAATGCAAAACTGTTCTTTCCTTTTTCTGGTTTACATCCTCCTAGAGAAGGCACAATTCCAGCAAATACTAAAGCATATTCTCCTTCAACTCCCACAAATGCAGGAATTCAAGTTTCCCTTTGTGCTGTGGTTGTATGTTCTGTATTAAGTGATGGGGAGCATATGGTGCCAGCAAGACTGAGTTATCATTGGTCTGGAATTTACAACAAAACTCATTAATATCTGGAGAAAATTCATGCAACATCTTTGTCTTCCTTGTTTCTTTATTTGATCCATCTTCTAGCCTTTAATTTGAATGCTTGCTCTTTCAACACGAGTGAAAAGATCCAACAAAATATGTTATCTGTATCATTATTCAAAAGGAAGGCGAATGAATGAGATGCATATATTGGAGGCTCTACTTTGTTCATATAACTTTCCTGTAAGGCTCCATCTTACTATTTCCCAGCTATTACTCTATGCAGGTAACTAATTTACATGGGATTGACTGTGAGCAAACCAACACTTACTGCAGAAATAATTTGCTGTCCTAAAGATTACACCATGGACAGCTTTCCCCAGAGTTATCTAACCAAGTTTGAACCTGGCATAGGAGCTGAGCAGAAACTGTAGTAAAGGGAGGGTATTGGTGCTGAAAAAGACCTGCCCCAGATAGATGTCAGCTTTATCCCTCATAAAAGAGGGCAAGCAAGCAAAGATTCTATGTGAATATCTTAATGCACATCTTAGACTGAAGATCTTACATTTAGAAGGCATTCTCTTAAGATACCATGTTCCCATACCGTTTAAGGCTCCATGTATCTATAGCCAAAGACAAAGCAAAGAACCAAATCTTTACTGACAGCTATCATTCCCCAGTGAGGGGGGAAAGCTTGCAAGAAAGTGATTCTAGACCCCAAATTATGTTGGGACAAAATTCTGCAGTAAATCCATGAAAGCCACTGATGATTTAGTGGAAATACTAATACGACTACAATTCAAAACACACTTGTCTCAGTAGGATTACTTTGTAACAAAACGGTTTGAGACATCTGCATAAAGCATCCGCCGAATTAATGTAAGCATGCAATTGTTTTCACTAAGAAATGCATAAAATTGCCTTTAATAAGTGCATGATCAACATGAGCTGTGAATAATTTGAAAACCATTAGGGTTATTTTATCAGTGCAGGTTATGGATAGAATACACAATGGTTCTGCCTGTGATCAGCCATACTAAATCAATATTTTTGCTATTTATCATGCCGCATTAGACTTTGGTTTCTGACCACCACCACCACCCAATTTCTCTATAACCAAGCTAGGCTCAACCTTTAGCTGTCTCACTATCATCATCCTGTGTTATATTAGCATAAACAGCAATCAGTAGTTCTGACTGAGAAGGGGTTGACTTAATCCAAATGACCCTGACCATGACAGAAAGGGCAAGTCATTAACACCACACACATTCTTCTCAAAGCTTTTGCCATCTCAGTGCCAGTAATATGAGATTGTCAATACCTTGTGACTTTATACGAGTGTGATTTGTTTCAAGTTTGCTGACTTTGGAGGACTAAAAGAAACGGGGGAAAGTGTTGTCTTTTGCCTTAACACTTGCTTGATTCATCAATGAACTAACATTGGCCATGCTTTTCATCTGGGTCTTTATGCCAGTTTGAAAGCTCAAATATCTTTGATATTATTGTGTGTGTGTGTGTGTGTGTGTGTGTGTGTGTGTGTGTGTGTTTGAGAGAGAGAGAGAGAGAGAGATTAAAAAAAACACTTTGGCTTGTTTGCTTGCCTGTCCTCATAATTATTTATTCACTTGAGTGTTTAATTTGTTCAGTATTGCTGGCATTTACCTTTTTGCCAGCAAGTTTAATTAACAACAAATACTCAAGGAGTCACTTATATACCAAGAACCTTTTTATTCCGCAAGGAAGTAGTCATGTTTGGCAGTCTTCTAGTTGTGAAGGTTTTTCTAAAGCAATGAACATATCAGTTGTATCTAAGATCTGAACTATCCAGGAAAGACATCTTGGTCATTGTGGATAGGTCAATGAAAATGATGTGAAGGCAAATTCTGTGCTGGAAAGGTGGGGAGTTCTTTACAGAGGTTTAGAATATGATAAATGACATTGAGAACGTGGAAAAAGAAGGGTTTCTCTCTCACAATACTCGAACTCATTAAAAAAAACCCACCCTGATTAGCAAGAGATTCATAACAGGCAGGTAACAACTACATGGCTTTTCCCAAAGAATCCTGGGAATTGTAGCTTGTTAAGAGTGAGGGGCAAACTGAAGTTCACAGGATTCTTTGGGGGAAGCTGTGACTGTTAGCACACTATATATGTGCTTTAAGCATATGGTGTGTGTGTGACCACAGTGTAAAATGAATTCATGGATTTCATTGCCGTGAGATGTGTTGATCGTCTCTAGCTTAGACAACTTTAAAATGAATTCAATGGATTCATGGAGAATCCATCTGTCAGTTGCTATTAGTCATGATTTCTGTATGCAACTCTGGGCTTTCCTGTTGCCAGAAGGTTCATTAATGTGTCTGATTGCCAGCTGCTAGGAGGCAACTTCCTGTTGATCCTGTTGTTACCAAGTGGCTCCATTCAGATGGAACTCTCTACATGCCCCAGGACTCTGTGTGTGTTTGTGTGAGCAATAAGAGCCTTCTGGCAGTAGATCAAGGAATGCCCTTATGCTTTAAATAAGTGCTGTTCACAGCACAACCGAGCCACACTAACAGTAGGTTGTGATTGCTTAACTGATTCTCTGGAGAGCCAGTGTGGTGTAGTGGTTAAGAGTGGTAGACTCGTAATCTGGGGAACCGGGTTCGCGTCTCAACTCCTCCACATGTAGTTGCTGGGTGACCTTGGCCTAGTCACACTTCTCTCTGAAGTCTCTCAGCCCCACTCACCTCACAGAGTGTTTGTTGTGGGGGAGGAAGGGAAAGGAGAATGCTAGCCACTTTGAGACTCCTTTGGGTAGTGATAAAGCGGGATATCAAATCCAAACTCTTCTTCTTCTTCTGGAACCCTGTGCCATCTCTTTTGCAAGCAACACCTTTAACTTGATTATTAATCACCTCTTGGGAACAAATAGCCAGGCAGCCCGCATATGATGCCTCGATTAAACTCATCATCCTTTTTTTTGCATTTCTACAGAGGCCAGAGCTCATCCCCCTTTCGGCAATATTTGAGGACTGGAGACACCCCAACAGCTTTGCATTAGCATTGTGGCATGGCAATTAATTGGGTACCTTGCAATTCACTTATGTGCCTACCTAAATAATACAGTTTAGAATGAGGATCTCACCTGAAGATAGGCAGAGATTTTTCTCATTCATCTCATAAGGTATCATTTCAGCCAAGTTTGTGCACAGTGCTAAAAGCACTGCTGTGATTAATGCAACATACATCTTTATTATTAGCATTTCCGATAAATTAAGGGTGGGGCACCTGTTTTTTGCTTGTAGTATTTTTAGTGTTAAAAAATTTTCATTTGTAATTCTTCCTCTTAGAAGTGGAGGACTCTATGAGTTGGGCATGTGCACACATTTTCAAGAAAGCAGCATGAAGACATCTCCTTTGCCAAAATATAGTAGGTGATCTAGTTTGTCACAGTGAGCTTTGATGTGAGTTTTCAGAGAAGTGAACATCAGAAGACTCTCATATTGTTGAGGTAAAAATGCTGAAAAAGAACCAGAGGCAATATACGGATTCTTTAACACAAAAATACCCATATTATTTAAACACCAGCTGTAATAATTGGAGACCCAACATATTGTGTTACCCTCATTAGATGGAATCAGAATAAACAACTGATTATAGCAAAACCAAGTTTAAACATATTCCCCAAACCTTCTATTAAGGAGTAGACTATAGATTAAAGACCTGAATATTTGTTTCATATTTCAATCACTTTGGTTAAAAATAGTCAACCAACTGCTGTGCTGTACTCAAATTCAGTAGCAGCATATGCTAGGCCATCTGTTAGCTCAAAGCATTGTGTTGTACACAACACAATACTCATTCTGCAGATTGTGTAGCCATAACATTGGCATGGCTATAAGGCATGATGATCTCCTTTCCAAAGGACATTCTCTGTTATTGTAGTGGGGACTGTAGAGAGACTGAAACACTCAGTAGGCAACAAACTGCTTTATTTTAAAGAGATAGAGAAGTTAGCATAAATGGCTTAACTCAGCCTGGCCAGAATCAACTGCATTTGGCTCCATCCCTTCTAGAAGTCTATTCATCAGCAGCTGTCCTACTTGGATGCTTTAGCTGAGATTCCTGCATTGCAGGGGATTGGATGAGATGACTCTTGGGGTTCCTTCCAACTCTACAATTCTATGATCATATGTGTGCACCTGGGAAGTAGATGAAGCCCTTCCATCAGGCTGGTGAGGACCAAGTACTATTTGGCCTCTCCTTCACCAGAACTGTCATAGGCTACAATCTTGGTACCTGAATTTGCTTATTTTCCTTTCACTTCCCACCCACCCTGGCATAAATAATAGACGAGAAAACAATTATTCCAGCAGTAACAATGTACATGATTAGCATTGAAGTAAACATGGGACATGGGTAAACAATATTGCTTTTTAAAAAATGCAATTAAGGTTTAATAGAACATGTTCATTTTCATGGAGTCTCCAAAAAGTCTGCAAACATAGGCTGGGAACGAATCTCATGGTTATCCTGTTCAGTACCATAAACCGTATATAGGAACCAGACCTAAAATATCACTGAGTTTCTGGAAATGCTATGACACCCCAGCCTACAAATAACCCATTCACCACTAGGTTTTTGTTTTCCTGACAAATGCAAAAAAATAAAATAAAACAGGGCTTTAAAGGGAATGATGTCTGGTGACAGCAGATGCTCCAGCTACACAAGTTTTTGCACAGAGGTCCTTGTTCTACCTTCCAGCCATCCTTACCCCAGTCTTATCTGGATTCAATTACATTGGCCTACAAGAATTCCAAGTACTGAATCAAGGCCAGATGTTGAGGAGAAAGTTGGTTGGTCAAAATCATTGTAGAATCTTCATTCCAACTGTCCTTTTTTCAAGCAGATTTACGTACACTGAATAGAAATCACAGAAAGCTGCCCTATAAAGAATCAATAGGCCCATTTAGCTCAGTAATGCCTTTTCTGACTTGCAGTAGCTTTTCCGGATTTCAGACAGGGAATCTTTCCCAGGCCTACCAGGAGATGCTTGACCATTCAGCTACATCCCTTCCTTCATCTATCAGCAATATTCATAGGAATCAGGGGTGCATCTTGCCCTCAGGATTGTGGCTGCCCACCGCTACAACATGGAAGTTGTGGCAGCCAGCAGCTCTTCTTCCTCTCCCTCTCCACAGCCAGCAAGGCACCCTTTTCTGTGGGGAGGGGCTCAGACTCTGACTCTGCATCCAAACCCTCACCCTGGAAAAGGGTGCCTCACTCGCTGGTTGCGGAGGGAGGAGCTGAACTACTTCTCTCTTGAAGGCAGCGCTGCTGTCACCTGCCAGTTTTTCCAATTGATTTTGTGGGTGCTTGGCCCCCACAATTATATTATTGTGGGTGCCCAATCACCCACACCCCCTGGAGTTGGCTCCTATGAAAGGAATTAATAGTTTGGAGTAACTGGGAAATTTGCCAGAGAAGCTGTGTCACTATTTTGGTCTCGACATAGAGGTGCTACAGACTTTAAGGCCTACAAGTGTCTAAACCTCTCAAAGTGGGCACTACTGCAAACAAAGATGCCAACTTAATGTGGATGACTTTTATTGACCAGGTTAGACCTTTGGCTCCACTGATAGTTTGCCATCACCTTTGTATCTGAAAGGACAACTGTGAAGCCATACCGTGTAACTGTTAGATCATGGCTGACTTTGTGAAGTGTGAGGCAAGCTTGTTGCAGTAGGCTTGGTGCCTTGGAGTTGAGCACCGTAAATGTACAAAAGACAACAACAAAGCTTTTTGAAAGAATATTTGCTGAAGTCAATTCAGCCTTTGTAATGATTTGCAATCAACGTGTTGCGTTTTACAGAGCAAGGTCGCATTATCGAATAACAACAGACTTTATAAAAATGAAATTTTATTCCATTTGTTTAAGAGAAACCCAATTTACTGGGGGATAGTTCCGTTCTGAAATGCCAAGAGAATTTCTGTTAGTGTTACGCTACCATTTCTGGCTGAGCATTAATTTGTGTTTGTTTGTCGAGTGTTTGCTTATAATTATTGTAGTGTCATTCTCCAAAAGTATTCAAAAGCCCAATACGAAGGTGCTAAAGCCTGATAAGGAGGTGATCTCACTCTTTCTGTTCAGCAAACATATCCACCATTTGCAAAAAGCATTATGCCTAGTAATATCCAGACTAACCTCTCTCCTGACACACACAAGCTATACTTCACAGTCTACTGAACAGCACAGTTCGAAAATTGATTAAAAACCCTAATTATTGTAACAGGACTATAATAATGATTGATAGGACAAAGAGTAGCAATCATGAGAGAGAAACTGTTCTCAAAATGTTCTGTAGTCCAGGGGGGAGGAAATTCAAACATAATTTGTGGGGAGAATCCTCTTGGTTTTAAATTACACACTTTAGAATCCAAAAAGAAAAGAAAAAGGGGAGGATGGTTGGTTGGTTGGCTGGCTGGCACTTTTATTTTATTTTAATGGTAGTTTGATCTGAATGGGATTATTTAGTTATTTTTGTTTAAGTGCATGAGTTCTTTTGTTGCACTTAGACAAAAGAACAATGGTGATTGCTACAATACTCACTTCAGGTTTGGGAAAACAATGTGCAGCACAGTTTGTGAAGGAGACACCTGCCAGCTAAAGGCAGGAGGAAACCAAAATTTTAGAGGTAGGTTGTAGCTTTAATTTAGAGAGAGGCTGCCAATGAGTGAAGAGGTTTCGCCTGGATTAGCTAATTCTGAGTGCTGGTTTGGCGGATGCAATAGTGGCTCCCTAGGAATCTGATGCAGGATCAGTGGTTTTGCTGCCTGTTTAATAAACATCTGTTTTGCTTCCAGTGGACCAGCTTGTACATCTATACTAACAAATACTATGCACACAACATAAGTATCCAGCGTTCTGTAATCAAAACACAGCTAAACCTTGCCATGCTGCCATTGGACTTCTCACTGTTTTGGGAACTGGGGAATGTGTAGCAAAATCTACAGCTGAGAACTCTGGGGAGTGGTGTGAAATGCCCTTAAAATCTTTAAAGTGGGCAATGGCTTCATATTTTTTCTGCTTTTATGAGACTAGATTTCCATATTTATCTTTCTCACTGAAGACAGTAATTAGCAAGTCTCTTTGTACAGGGGTGACTTTGTTGGCGGCCTGCTAACAGTAGCACATCCGAGATCTCTTGATAGTAAATGACTTTGACTATAAGGGGAGGGGGGATGACTGGCTTTTCTTTTAGAATTAACCTTATCTCAATAAACTTAGGTTGTTGCCTGCAGTATATAGCAGTGAAGAAGCACCGTCTCCACTGATTTTAATAGAAGAAAAAAGCAGTACCATTTCCAATGTGTTTCAAATTCTCTGCTGCTAGGTAAGAACATACCTGAAGTCAGATTCCCCTTCCCCTTCCCCTGAACTATATTCTTTATTCTGGAATTCCAAGCTCTATGGCAATATTTTTCCAGAACGGGGCAATATTTTGCTAGTACATCATATGAGTTCATTCCTACTCACAATAATGTTGCAAATTGCACAGTATAAGGGAAACTGCACTTTACATCTTTTAGGTGAAAACTGGAGATGTTTTTTAAAAGTTTACATCTTAAAAGAATGCTGTGTGTGAACAAAATAGGCATTTAAGAGCCATGCATAATGCTGCTACACTCCTTGGAGAGCAAGGATTGAAAGTGGCTTCCTGTTGCATGTTCAGTGTTGGGCGTTCTGCTTGCCCAATCACACAAGGGGTGGGTGGTAACATCCTACCAAACCCTGCCACCTCTTGTCACATCACGTCCTCCATCTTTTTAAGCCCTACATGAATTGGAAGCTGGATGTATGAAGTGGAGAGGAGGACACCTGTGTGATTGAGGACAAGTTTTGGATTGTGTGGGAATTCTTTACAGGTACAGAGGACTCCTGGATTTGAATTTTGTTGATGGCTGGGAAAAATAAAAGGATGTAACAAAGGGCCGGGGAGACAGGAACTGGCAACATACTTCGGACTCTCCCTTCTGTGATTGTCATTTCGTGTGCACAAGAATAGTGCATGAAAAAGGCTTCTGAGGTAAAATCCACAGGTTTGTTGCTGGGTATCACTAAGATGAAGGAGCTGTGGTTCTGGCTACATTCCATAGCATTCCAGTTCATTCAAATGAAAACACAGGTGAGCTGGAGAAGGAGCAGCTGGATGGTAGCAGATGTGAATCATGAATCAGATGCCCAGAGTGACTATATAAAAGGCAAGATGCAGGAGTGTTGGAGAAGAGGCCCCAGGAAATTCATCACTGGGATGCAAAAGATGCTAGAAGAGGGGAAAGGAAAAGACTAGGAACGAAACTTGACTGGCTGCAATTAGAGCCAGAGAGGAAAGAGTTTTAGTAAGGGAAAACTGAGGAACAGTGTGGGCAAGTGAAGGGAATCGCTATGCTATTTACATATTTGAGAGCCAGTGTGGTGTAGTGGTTAAGAATTAATCAACTGCTTCAATATCTCTGGGGTCTCTGGGGCTGTAAAAGCTGCTGTCCATAGATGGTGGTTAGCAAGGTTTTATCTGGAGATATTGCCATTGAGCATTTGTAGGTATTCTGTATTTGTCTCTCAAAATGGAATATGTACAAAATTTGTCCTCTTCGTTTATCAGCTGGTCTAATGTTAATATACCCAAATTCATCCGCCTCTTCCATACAACAATTTATTTTCCAATTTTTAAATATGGGTTTTCCCATAAAGTCATTTTGTCGTAGGAGAAAAGGTCAAATTTGCATGTGGACATGTGGACATGTGGTGCCATATCGTCTGAACGGATGTTATTGTTTCAATAGCATCCCAAACTTTCATGTTCTGGAAATTGTTGTGCAGTGTATATCTAACAGAGAACTGTCAGGTAATTTGTTATACCTAGGGTTTGTTTCCTACTAATGTGGGCCTCTCTCTGAGATCGTATGATGCTAGCATAGTTGGCTAGACCCAATATGATATTCAAATGACCAAGGCTAAGGATGTTGCTTGCCCTTCATCACCCCAAAAATAAATTGCATTCTTGTTTGTGTTTGATACTCTTCAGCCACTGCTTCTCCTTCCTCTTCCCCAATGAAAGAATGATGCTTTTCCTAGAGAAATGGGATGAAGTTGTGGGCAGCTGAAGAATCTCATCAGTGCCAGAAACTAAATGATTCCAACAGGAAATGATGGAACATGGGTCATTTGAAACCAAGGAGAAGACTCCACAAGACCTTGAATTGATTTCAAATAATCATTGGTTGTAAACGGAAAGCAGGGAAGAAATGAGTGGCTGTGGACCAGCAGAGCTTATAGGAAAGTCCTATCAACCCTAGTAGAAAAAAAGATGCTCCAGACATTGCTTACTGCCGAGTAAAACCATTTTTCCTCTTAGGGAAGGCAAAAGGAGAGTGGTAGAAATAAAGTTGTGTGAGCTCCAGTTTGACTTGGGCTCTACTTAAAGGGGGATGTAAATGGCTGAAATTAAGGCTGTTTTATTTGACTAGGGTGGCATGGAGGCTCACATTTTTGACTACTCATCCCATCTTTTAATTGAATCATGATTTGTATAGAACTTTACCAGCATTGTACCTATTGGGGGAGGGGGAAGAGTGATTTGGCTTCATGTTACATTACTATAATAATCATATTTAAGCACCAGTCACTTCTGTCTGCTGATTGACATTGTTAGTCGCCTTGTTAGCATGAACTGCAAGGAGCTGCCTTGCCAATCCTTTTACTAGATAACATTTTAGCAGAAGATGTCAGGGTTTAAATTTGGGACTATTTGACACAATGCATGTGCTCTACAGGGGTTCAAAATGCCCTTGGTATTGTTATTCATAGTGAGCCAAGGCACAGATCTCTACCCCTTGCCAGGGTTTAGGGTTCAGAGTCCACCAGTGATTTCTATGTATATTATAAATATAATTGCTCTGTAACATTTCAGGACTGTCAATCTGGAACCTTTCAAAAGAAAGGTTGCATGGGAAGCTCTAATTTGAATTGGTGAGCAGAGCTGGGAATATGCCTTTGCTTCCAACGCAAATAGCCCTTATCACTTTCTACAGGATCTCATTCCAAGCTGTGTCATTGGCAATTGCACTCCATCTTTCATCTGAGAACAGGAGGGTTTTCTTGTATCAGATTGGCATGCGCAAATTCAGCCTCTTAAGTGTATTCCACTGCAGTTTTCTAAAATACTGTCTTGCCATTGATAAGCTTTCGCCAGCTATTTCAAATAACTTAATTGTAAACGTATGATTGTAGTTGCAGGGGAAAGAGGGAGGGAGGGAGGGAGGGAGGGAGGGAGGGAGGGAGAGAGAGAGAGAGAGAGAGAGAGAGAGAGAGAGAAAGAATGCTGATGGCTGCCCTGTTCTGGTCACTGAGAGACATTTTAATGATGTGAAGAATAGGAGTCTTGGATTATTGGGTGGGATCTAATGTTGTTGCTCCATGTGGAAGGCGCTTTCATTCACAGAAGAAGAGTTGTGCTTGTGGAGAGTTGCTTCTTTGGGTGCCATACTCCATCTATTAATGGAGCAACAATGTTGGATCTTGCCTATTGTCTTTCCCAAGAGTCTGTGAGTATCCACTATGAAAAAAATCAGAAAGTCCCCTTGTGGTGGAAAAGATGGATACGGTTGTGTTTTATTATCACATTTTTGTATTGGATTAGATCAGTGATGGCTAACCTTGACACTCCAGATGTTTTGGAACTACAACTCCCATCATCACTAGCTAACAGGACCAGTGGTCAGGGATGATGGGAGTTGTAGTCCCAAAACATCTGGAGTGTCAAGGTTAGCCATCACTGGATTAGATTGTTATAAGGTGTACATTCTTTGTTTCTTCAGCTTTGTAAACTGCCTTGGGTATTGTAAGATAGAAAGATGGTATACAAATTAAAAGTGATGGTGATGATGATGATCATCATCTGCTTAATACCAAAATAGGTTTCCAAGCAGTTTGCAACTATAAAAACCACCTATGCAAGCATTAACATATAAACACCCACAATTAAATACAGAATGCCATTAAAACATTAAAATATAAAAATCCATTATTAAAATATGCAATAAAGCAGTCCTATTAAAACACAGTACAGTCGTACCTCTGCTTACGTATCCCTATGGATATGTGAACTTTGGGCTGTGAACGCGGCAACGTATACTTCTGGGTTTCGCCGTGCGCACATGCGCAGAAGCACTCTGTGCACAGTGTGCATGCGCAGAAGGGCACCTCCAGTTATGGACTTTTTGGGATACAGCCAGGCCTCCGGAATGGATCCCATCTGTAACTGGAGGTACCATTGTAATTAAAACAAGATACTGAGAGATCAAGGGTATGCCTATGTGAGCAGGTGTGGCTTCAAAAAAACCCGTAGGATTGTCAATACAATTGGGTCCTCCTGTATTTCAGCGGGGAGGGCAATCCATAACACGGGTGCCACCAATGAAAGAAGCCTGCCTCTGTGTCACTAGCAAATGGATATGGGATGGCATGACTAACCGGGTTTCTTTTTTAAAATAACAATTACCTTATTGAGCAATGCAAAGCCCACCATGTTAGTTGGCCTTCCAGTGCCCTGAAGCCAGGCAGACCAAATATGCTCCAGGATCACCAAATGCTATTATGTGCTTTACAGTTTCTAAAAGAGTGGACTTCCAAGAAAGAAAGAAAGAAAGAAAGAAAGAAAGAAAGAAAGAAAGAAAGAAAGAAAGAAAAGTGTTGGCAACAGTTGAACTCTACAATGTCAGCTTGGTGGATGAAGATAATATTTTGATTGCTGTCCCAAAAAATACTCACAAACAGCCTCTACTGAAAGGCATGTGGAAGAAGCCAGTGCCTTTTCTAACCACTTCACATCATTCCTATGGGAGGCACCCTTCAAATTCCAACATTAAAATGCTGAAAAGAATCAAGGAGAATGAGGATGGAAGTCCCCTTTGAACACAAGCTTCCCTGATGTAAGCTGAATGAAAACAAATTGACATTTTTTGGGTGGGGTGGGGAGACAAGGGAATAGGTAATGAGAAAATGTCTTTTGAATAAAATATCTGCTGAAACCCAGTCAAGGGGAGCCAGCAGTGTGTGGTGCAATTCATCGCTAATAGAAGGGATGGGATATATCAAGGGCAGGGAATGTCATGCGAGAATGCTTTAAAGCAACAAAAATGAAATGATCCCTATCCTATCTCTCCTTCCAGATGCTCTAGGAAAGAATAGTTGTCAATTATGCTTGGGACCTAACTGCCTCGATTTTTCCTAGTATGCCATGTATTGAATATCTTAAGCCAGCCAGCCAGTGTCACTGCTGTCCCGGCTGCCTTGACTAACAGCAGGCTACCTTGCATTCAAATAATCTTCATAGGTGGTTATGAATACGATTGCCTCTATAGTCACTCCCATTCACATTCCATTGCAGTAAATGGATGTTGTGTAATTGTAACAGGGCCTTGCTGCTTCTTTCTAATTTGACAGGAGAGATCAATATGCCCATTCCCATCTGTAACGGAAGCAAATTCAAGACACTAATGAAAACATGTAAACTTACAGGGAAGGGATGTAGTAAGTATTATTTATTATTCAGGCAAAGGCTTTCTTTTTCAAATATGCTTGTTGGGGGGAGGGAGTTCCATTAATGAAGTGAACAGCAGGCAATGTCCACTGTGAATGAATACAGAATGAGACTAGCACTTCAAGTGCTAGCCATTTCTCTCAAAAATATTGTGTGATTTGACCTTAAGTTAATGACCTGGTATCCCCTTCCTAGGGACAAGAGAGAAATTCAATTCAGTTTGCATTGAAAGATAAAACCACTTAATCTGCAGTTTCTGAAACAATATGAGAACCAAATCTCGGCCAACCTTCAGAATTCACACTTCTTTGAATTTTGCGATGCAGTTCCCCAACTAACCAGTATTTACAAAAATGCATATGTATTTGTGAGAGAGAGTAAAAATGAATATATTAGTCAAAATAATCTTAAAAGTGCATTATATTAGGGGAAACAGCTTGCAAAAATGTGTGTGTAAGTCAAACTGCACTAAAATACATATGAATTTTCAAGAAGTTTTATTTTTTTAAGCACATTGCTGCAGAAATGTGGAGAACTGAATATAAGATTGGGAAAAGTGAGAAACTGAGAGGGCTGAAATTAGCAGCTCCATTCATCTCTGCTCTTCTAGCTCATAATCATTATACTTGGTCTTTTCACTACCTGAAAACTTTGCAAACAGCTAAGGAAGGAATAAGGAATAAGGAATAATTTATTGGCCAAGTACTGGTACATTTTCCAACATACTTGGAATTTTGCTTCGGCTACATTGCAATGTAAACATACCTTATACAAACACTGTTCCACTCACAATACAAAGACACAGCAAAGAAACCCCACCTATAACTGACCTCCCCTTCCTCTACGCAACTACAAATTTAACAATTTAATGGCACAAGGGAAAAAAACTGTCCCTGTGCCTGGCCGATTTTGTGTATAAAGTCCTGTAGCAACGTCCAGATCAAACAGATGATGACCGGGATACAAAGGATCTGCGACAATTCCCTCTGCTCTTTTCATAACTCGGGTAGCATAGAGTGTACAGAGCAAAAGTCGAGGCTGCCCTTCTCGGCACCATCTTAGAATGTTATAAAAAGAGTGAGTCGCCCGCTCAGGTGGCTGGATCTTCACTATGTTCACTGACAGTTCAGTTGTGAAGATGAGTTGAAACCACTGTAAATATGACGACAGTCTTTTTTTTTAACGTTTTAAACATTTTTCTTCAATCTAAGACGAAGCAACAGTAAATAGCCAAGTTCACTGATACAATAATTACTGCCTCCTGTCAGTACCATAAAGGCAAATAAAGAATGCCAAACTGAGATAGTATTCAAGATGCAAAAGTCCACCTCAAAATGTCACCCTGTTTATGCGCCTGATGTGCTAAGACGACAAGACTCCCCTTGCATTTCTGTCAACATGAGAGATAAATACTACATGTTAATCTAGTAGAAGGGAAGTAAGAACTCTTGGGCTGAAAGCTCCTAGAAGAACATTTTGACAAAGATGACCTATTGAAATGTCAAAAAAGAAGACAAAATGCCCCCCCCCGTTTGACAGCCTCCAAATTTGCAAAGGTGACTGCTACCATCTATTTTCTATGGAATGGTAGAGGAAGATAAGGGCCAAACCACACGTTAGTTTGTAGCTGTGGCCTTAAGTGCAGGGTTGTTGCTGGTATTTCTTTAAAAAACACACAGATTGCCTTTTGCCTTTGTGGGGACGCAGTTTGCTTTGGGATCATAGCATGGGGAACATAGGCTTTTGCTCCCTGGTATGTACCTGAACTGTATCAGGACCACTGGGCTAGCAATTTGCATAAGGGAGAAATCTTCCATTGAAGCAAAATGGAGGCTTCTACCCACTATTCAAATTGATTGTGCAGGGGGCTGACCTGGATTGGGACCATGGTAGGAGCCAAAGGGTTAAAGCAGGCATAGGCAAACTTGGCCCTCCAGCTCTTTTGGGACTACAACTCCCATCATCCCTAGCTAACAGGACCAGTGTTCAGGGATGATGGCAATTGTAGTCCCAAAATGCTGGAGGGCCAAGTTTCCCTATGCCTGGGTTAAAGTCTACTACTCCTTACAGTAGGGTCCCAATCAGAACCAGTCCTTCATATGCTGACAATTTGTGTCTTAAAAATCCTCCTGTACTTAAGGCACAGATATGGTGGTTATATATTATCTAAGTTAGCACTTAGAGAACCTAATACAGATGTGAAGTGGAATCAGTTGGTTTTTATTTATCTGCAGTGGTACCTCAGGTTACATACGCTTCAGGTTACATACACTTCAGATTAAGAACTCCGCTAACCCAGAAATAATGCTTCAGGTTAAGAACTTTGCTTCAGGATAAGAACAGAAATTGTGCTCTGGCGGCGCAGCAGCAGCGGGAGGCCTCATTAGCTAAAGTGGTGCTTCAGGTTAAGAACAGTTTCAGGTTAAGAACGGACCTCCAGAATGAATTAAGTACTTAACCAGAGGTACCACTATATTTATGTTACAGTACCAGGACAGGTAGCCCCCCTCCATGGGATAGACTATGGGAGCAGCTTCCGTTGAACTTAACTAGACTGATGAACATGTACACTAGACTGAAGAATGTACAATCTACAAAGGTTAAAGTATGTTAGGTCCATGTGGACAGCTTTATGGCAGACTTCTCTGGTCTCTTTCAGCTGTATAGTATAGGTTCTTAGCTCCAGAAGAAGGGGTCAGAGGGGGCAACAAACTAGGGCATTGGCTGCTGGAGAGAGATGTCAGCTCACGGATGCAGGCCCTCTGATGTTCTGCAGAATGTAGGTAAAAGAAAAGCAGGATGAAGTCTATGTTAATTGTGAACCCTGGCAAGCTGTACAAAGTTGATCCTTCAAGGCTCACATAGCTGACAAACCTGAACAGGAATGTGTGGGAATTTCTACGCTTGTAGGCTCTCTCCCTAGCTCAGGCAGTGTCACCTCTCCTAGTTCTGTTGACAGGGACATCCACTCCTTGGCTGAGCTTATCATAGATGCCTGACTGGGTTACTGTCCTGCCTTGAGCTACACTACTTTAGTTTTAGCTATGTCCTTGGTCCTTCTAGCATGGCTAAGGTTAGGAGCAACATATCCAAGGATCGGTTGTAGTGGTAATAATGGTTTGTGGGTGGGTGGGTGTGAAGGGAGGTCTGAGTGTGTGAAGGTAAAGGTATATCTGCCTTTTTGGAGCACTCAGTGTGCTGAGATTTCATTACCACATATGCCATTTGTCTGTCCTGTTTCCTGCCAAATCTAATTTCCCACATTATTCATTTTCTTATATCAAATATCCAGTTAAAAACTTGGTATGACTGCCAGTCAAGAAAAACTAAAAAAAACACACCCACCCGATTATGGATTTTTCTTATGTTTGTCTTGCTGAATGTTATGGGTAGAAAATTCTGGGCAGACTCCTCTTCTGTTGTTTCCTTCCATCCCTCTGTCCATATAAATGCAACAGAATTGCAGCAGGATTTTATATTTGTCAACAAGACAATTCATAACCGCACAGTTAATAGAATGTCTGCGACAGGGAAGATGTAAGGCATCCTCCACAGATGCTGAAGGGACATCAAGCACATTTTCCATTTAGGAAATGTGAAGTCAGATTAAATTACATAGAGAATACCTAATTAAACTGCTCAAGTTTTTAAAATTAATAACCTTCTGTGTCTCTTGAACAGAATTTGTCAGGAAAAGGTATTTGAGAAGACATGTGAACAGTATTTGAGTGTAAACAGCCTTTTGTCAATTAGTTTGTTTGACTAACTGTCAGTCTGACAGTTTGACATCAGAAATGGCAATATTTTAATAGCAGTAGGAGAACATTTCAACTTCCCTGGACACTCTGTAATTAATCTTGAAGTAGTTATTCTAGAACAGGCATGGGGAACCTTTAGCCTTCCAGAGATACAAATTTAATAAATAATAATGATGTTGCTGAACTACAGCTCCCACAACCCCTGGCTGTTGGCCATGCTTGCCGAGGCTGGTGGAAACTGTAGTTCAGCAATGCCTAAGAGCCAAACACTCTCCATACCTGTTCTAGAACAACAGAATTTCAACAGAAAACTGTACTATTCATCTAAAGCAGGGATGTCCAGCAAGTCAATCGTGTCTGACTGGTCGATTCCTGGGATGTTCTGGTCGATCCTTTTCCTTTGCGGTGGCATAATAGCATCTGGACCCGCCCCTTGCCCCGCCCTCCATTTTTGCATGATCACTGAAACAGAAGACGGAGTTTTCAATGTGATGCAGATTGATTCCTTAGTGATCTGTTGGTGAGCAACTTTCCCCCTTTTCTCAATTCCAAAATCTCCCTTTCCATAACGTGACATTCTTCCCTAAAAAGAACATATTTGACCTGAACCCCCCCCCCCAAAGGGGTAGATCACTGCCAGTTTTTTATTCCCCTTATATGGGATTTGTATATAAATTTTCCCTCGGCTCTTTTTGCTGGCCCATGTAGGACCAGCATGGATAGTTGGCCCCTGTGAATATTTGATGTTTTCCCCCTTATGGCTTTGATCTATAGGCTACCACTAAAACAAGGCTGCATTTTAAGCTGCATTTTAAACTGTATTCTAACTTATATTTTAACCAACTGTTTTTTTAAAAAATGTTTTTACTTTATTTATATTCAGTGTTAGCTGCCCTGAGCCCAGTCTTGGCCGGGGAGGGCGGGGTATAAATAAATTATTATTATTATTATTATTATTATTATTATTATTATTATTATTTTATTATTCTGTGAGTAGATTGCAGTCTGTTGGGAGTTGGACGTCCCTGATCTAAAGGTTCAGTGGTACCACCCATCGTTTGAAATTTTGTTTTTAATCTCATGTGATACCTAGCTGACCAATGCCAGGACGTCTGTGTTATCACAAGCAAACTATTTTGTGAAGCGACCACAATTAATTACAAATTACAATTTTGGGTCTATGGACCGCAGTAAAGCTCTCTCTATGTGAATTATAATGATATGAATAATTTCTGCATTTCCTTTCCTTCTGAAATTACTGCTTACCTTTCCCAACTACTGTGTGTTTGTGTGTGTGTGTGTGTGTGTGTGTGTGTGTGTGTACACACACACACACACACATTTACCTGTAAATTGAGATAATATTTCATGCTTTTGATGAAGTGGATTGTAGTCCATTTAAAATGTGTTAAACTATAAGGTGCTATGAGACTCTTCCTTGTTTTTGCTGGAACAAACTTATTCAGTCCATTTCATCAACATATGTTGCTAAAGGCCAAATTGCATTGAGAGATCTGAAACAATAGGCTTCTACTCCAAGGGAAGGTTCAATTTAAACATTTGATTTGCAACTAAACAGTCGTATTTTTTTTTTTTTGCCATATTTATGAATGTTTCTTTTTTTAAGCAGTGTAAATGAGAGCACCAACCAAAGAGATTGCAGATGACCTAAATACAGAGTTACCAGTTGTAGAAGTAGGTGAAAAAGTGTCAACAGGCAGATTTAATTAGGGCATTATAAGGAGGTAATCAGGAGGAAAGATTAACTGTTGCATCTCGAGATTATCTAAAACTCATTTACAAAGAATCACAAAGGGTATTAAGCAAAGACAGTGATTTAATTAAAGCTAATCTAGAATTATCCAGCTTAATTGTTTGTAAAAACCTTCTGTCTAAGTTAAAAAATGTCAGTTGCTCTGTGGTTTACAGCTGTTGGAATAAAGCAGCTATTTGTACAAAAGTAAAAATACAGCATTACTGATGCATATTAAAATACATTCTTTTTTTTTTACAAATTTAGAATCCATCTACAGTTGAGCCAACTTTTGCAATATTGCAGCAGCATTATCTTAAATAAATAAAAGAACAAATAAGCAGGAACGGAAATTCTGAATAATCTTTGTCATAATCCAGATCTTTGCAAGGCCCAAATGTGATGGTGTTAGTATTAATCTTCAGTAATCTTGTGGCAGCACAATTAATCTTCTCTCTTCATTGCTTATTATAATAAGACTCAGGTTTAGCACTGATCCTCCTGTTTTCTTTGGTGTTCCCTCCCCTGAAATGTCAACTGGTGTTTTGAAGTCGGAACCTTGCCTGTAGAACAATATCTTAACTTGCCTTTTTAACCTTGGTGAGACACCCTGGTCCTTAAAGAGATTCCTAACCCTTCTCTGCCCCCTGCCTCCCCTGGCTGGGTGGGAGTCACAAGAAAAACCAATTAAGCTGAACATCAAAGTGTCCCACCATTATCAGCAGAATTAAATCAAAAATAACATAGCCCAGTGGGATACTGACTGCATCTTTTGAATATAGAGCAGTTGCTTGGCTGAACGGCCCAATGTAATGAAATCAATGAGGTACTAATACGATCATTCCATCAGTGCAAGCATTTATACTTGCCAGATGGAACAACCTCCCTTCTCTTCCCCCTGCATCTTGTTCTGGGGGTTTTCCCAACCCCCCAGAGCCAATTTGGGGAGCTGAGTTGGGCATGTGGGAGAGACGAGGGGGAAGCCCCATTGAGCTAGTGGGAGTCCTTCTGCTAGCATGCTAGGTTAGTTGAATCCAGCCCTAAGAATCCCTTTGGATCTAACCAGTGCTTTGAATGAACTAGTTTAGTTTAACAAAGTTCACTAAATTAGATATTAAAATTCTGAATTGTTGTTGTTGTTGTTTAGTCGTTTAGTCATGTCCAACTCTTCGTGACCCCATGGACCAGAGCACGCCAGGCACTCCTGTCTTCCACTGCCTCCCGCAGTCTGGTCAGGCTCATGTTAGTAGCTTCGAGAACACTGTCCAACCATATTGTCCTCTGTCGTCCCCTTCTCCTTGTGCCTTCTGAATTGTACTATGAAACTAGTCCCATACTCAATGAATTAAATGTTTATTTGAGGATAGAACTTCAAATGATTTCTAGTTTATTTTCGAGTTCATTGCCTTAAAGTGGCTTGTAGCATTGTGGATGCTGATTTTATAGACGATAGATGATAGAAGATAGATAGATAGATAGATAGATAGATGTTAGATAGATATAAAATTTGGATGAACATGAATTGAAATGAAATGTGAGCTGAACATGAACCAAACTAGTTTGTTTTGTAAAGGGATGGACATGAATTAGTTCCTTTTGGGGTTTGTTGAATTAGTTTCTTCTTAAGATGTTGACATAAAATAACTCTGTTTGGGGTGTTTGAGCTATTTGTTGTTGTTGGTTTCTGTCTGAAGACACAATGGAGTGTGCCTTTGGGGGGTGAAATCAAATTGCTAGAGAATTACAATGCCTGCTGTGGTTGCAGAGACCTGTAAGTTTTATTAGCTGCTGCCTCCCGTGTTGTTTTTGCTGCACAAGCCTGGGCAATGTGTCTGGAGATGCTGCCCAGGCAACAAGACTCCCCTCTTGGCCTCACTGATGTGGTCCAAAGGAAAGCAGAGCACCAGCTTGGCTGTAGGAATTGCTGGAAGGAGGCGTACAAAGCGCCGTCTAACAGTCTTAGGGACTCCACTTGGAGCTATGCTGACTGTTTAAATGGGACTTGGTCATGTGTGGATGGAGAATACTTATTTGTCTTGTTTAGGAGGCCATGTGAGGAGGACCCTCCATGTTGCAGATTATTTTGGATGCAATGGACCCATAACTGCAGCAGCCACATGGGCCACCTTGCTGGGAAAATACTTCCCCTGTGGTCTAACCATGTTTGAAACAGGGAATACGCTGCTGTTATGGGGAATATGCAGTTGATTTCAGTGAAACTTATTTCCAGCCTGTGCACCAATTCTGAACACCCATAGTGATGCCACAACTTTAGGACATTGCAGTCTTTTGCTTTCTGATACTGAATGCAACAGTCAACCTCTGCCCTGCCCAGTGTATTTTGCAATGTGAATCAAATGGTCTATTTTTGTGAGAGTATCATTGGCCAATGGATCTGTGAATTGCTACTGACTGACTGGTTTCCTTTTTTTGGTCCGAGAAGATGATAATGCTGTTGCTACTTAAATCAATAGCCCTACAGTGGGAATTAATGATTTATTCCCACTTTGACACATTTATTTGCACAGCGTGGAAAATAACATTTATTTGTAGCTAGAAAGTCCCACTGGGGGTTCTACATGTATACTTTAGTGTGATATTTTTATTGCCATTTCTTTTACCTGAAGCCAGTGAGAAGAAAGATGGCTTAATATACTGAAATGAGAGAGATATAAAGAGAAAGGATCAAAGGGAATTTAAAAGGACACAATTTGGGGTTACCCTCAGAGCACATGGAAGCAGTGGGGAGCTGAGAAAGAAATGAGCCTGTCCTTGAGGAAAAACCAAAAAGCAAAATTAAAACTCAACCAGTATAAGCCTTAGAGTTTCCAAAGAAAATACAAAAGAAATGATAAGAAACCCTTAAACTTACCACAGCACTCGAAAATTATTTTTCCTCAGGTTAAAGAAACTTAAGAAAAATGTTGAAGAATAGAAAATGTCTAGGCTTGGGACTGGAAGTGGTAATAATGGCAGTTACTCTATTATATATATACAGAAGGAAATATTGTTTACATAAGAGTATATGAAGACCCTGCGACGGGGTGAGCTCCCGTTGCTCTGTCCCAGCTCCTGCCCACCTAGCAGTTCGAAAGCATGTCAAAGTGCAAGTAGATAAATAGGTACCGCTCCGACGGGAAGGTAAACAGTGTTTCCGTGTGCTGCTTTGGTTCACCAGAAGTGGCTTTGTCATGCTGGCCACATGACCTGGAAGCTGTATGCCGGCTCTCAGCCAATAAAGCAAGATGAGCACTGCAACCCCAGAGTCGGACACGACTGGACCTAATGGTCAGGGGTCCCTTTACCTTTACCTATATGAAGAGCTCTGCTGGATCAGGCAAAAGGCCCATCTAGTCCAAAATGCCTACAGGAAGCCTACAAACAGAACCTGAATGCAACAGTATTCCCAGCAACTGGTATACAAAAGCATACTGCCTCTGGGAATGTAGGTAGAACATAGTCATCCTGGTTAATAGCCATCAATAGCTTTAGTCTCTAAGAATTTGCGTAATCTTTTGAAAGTTGAAAAGTCAGTGTGCCATGCAGTCTTATGTAGTTTATTTCATAATCATGTTTTATTGAAAGTTTTCAACATAATATACAATAAAAGTTAGACTAGTCTAAGAGAGAAAGATGGGGAATAAGAAAGAGAGAGAGAGAGAGAGAGAGAGAGAGAGAAGAAAAAATAAATAAATAAAAAGAACGGGGGGGGGGGAGAGGATAATAATACCAAGCTCTTTATCGCAGTTATACCTTAACCACACACAGAGGAATGAACTCTCCCTGCTCTCCCTGGGAGCTTTCCCCTCTTCCCTTGGTCTCCCACCCTGAGGGGTCTTCTCTACCCTGCCTCTCATGCAAGGTCCTTCATCTCCTGCCCATCACATTCCTGCGTGTATCTTCATTTATCCAAAATAGAAAACTTCAAAATACCAAAATGTAAATATAGATAAAATTGACTGAGAACTAACAATAATTAAAAGGCATAGAGAAAATAAACCAAGGAGAAAAAAAAAGAGTCTTCCACTTCTCTGTCTGCCAATTATGTATATAACAATTATTCAAAATAATGAAATTATGCAATCCAGGATAACTTCTAGCTGTAATACCCAGCTATTTCTCATTCTGCTAAATGACTTTTTTCAAGGCCTCTTGGGTTGTAGTTTTTACCCCCAGAAGTACGTCCCACTGAATTCAGCCAGGCTTACTCTCAGGTCAGTGGTTGTAAAAAAATGTAGCCTAAATCTTTTTGGAAGACATGGTACATTAAAGGTCTGTCGCCATTTTTCCTTTTAGATTGCAGTTTTAATATCTCTGGGTGATGGTTATTTTTGACGGCCGTGGTACGATATTCTGCTACTGTGGTATTTCCGTATTTCTGTGTTATATGGTTTGTTTTATGTATGTTTACGCTTATGTTGATATATTTATATGGGCTTATAGCCGCAATAAATTTCTATTCATGGTACATTTGTTACACAAGATGAGTTGTTGCTGTTGTTTCAGTTTACTGTCTTGCCCTTCACCCCAAAGTCCAGGGATGGGGCACAACAATTAAAACACAATATTAAAAGCAGTTTAGGTAAGTTGGCCCAATGTTCTAAGAACTCAGAGGTAGAGGAGGAGTTGTGTGTGTGTGTGTGTATGCATGGGAACTGTACAAAGACTTCAGAAAGAAAGAAAAATGCGTATTGCCATCTCTCAGATCGAAAACTTTGATGCTACTAGTGTAGCTATCTTCCTCCCTTCCTCCTCTGCAATAAAATTGACGTTCTGCAAACCTCTCATTTTTCCTTCAGGCCAGCTCATACGTTTACTACTAAAGTGCTGAGTAAATAACTCCGAAAGTGGATTCACAAGTGAGAAAGTAGGCAGGTATTTGATAGGAATTGTTCCGCCTCTCTGTCTGCTATGATAAATGAACGACTGCTAACGGCAACCCACTGGAAACGCATCATTGTCTATAAGGTTTACCAATTAGGAGCAAGGTTTTGATTTAGTGGGAAGCAAGTGATACTAAAAGGTCTGCAGAGGCAATAAAAGCTTTTTCTATGACCCGAAATGTTTGCCCAAGGTGAAAATCCAATGCTTCTTGAATAGCGCTAAGTGTGTGTGTTTGTGTGGGCGGGGGGTGTAGAATCCACTCTCCTATAGTTAATAAAGGCCTTTTATGGTGTATTGTGTTGTTGATTTGTTGTTGACTGGTTCATTTATCACAATGAAGCTGCTATTGCACAGAATACCAATCAAAAGCCTGGCTGCTTTAATGCGGGTGAGGAATATTGCTTCACATTTATCACAAATGCAATTAGTGCTAATAAAACTAATAAAGATTACAAACAGAAATAATGAGCAGACTTCTTTCATTACATTAGTATCTGTCAATAATTTGCTTTTGTGAGAATAAGAAATGTGACCTGCATAATTTCACAATCCTTTTGCAATACCCTCCTGCACTGGTGTAACCTGCACATTTTGTCCGCATGGGATCGTTTCCCTTAGGCAGGCCCAGGTTGCTGATCGCAATAGTGAATGAAATACCATCTGATGCTTCAAACCAGCTACTTCTTTCTAGCTAGGCATGGGGAATCTGTAAACTCTCCAAATGTTGCTGTTCTCTAACTCCCACCATCCCTGACCAATGACCATGATGGCTGGGGGTGATGGGAGCTGGACTTCACCACCATCTGCAGGGCCACAGGAACCTCATCCCTAAGCCAGATGCTTTCCTTTCAGCAAAATACTTCTTCCTTTCAAATAGACTCATTTATAGCCAACACTTGTGGCCTGATAATTATTTGGTTCTTCGGCTTCAGGCATGACAATTTCCCAGGTGGTGATCTCCTCTCCTTGTACTTGTTGAAGTAACCAGCCTTGACTTTTAGACAGGAAGGTCCCACTTTTGCAGTGGTAAATATAGGCTTAAACATAAGTTAAAGAAATAACATTATATGTACAGGTGGTTTATAAATTGCCTTACAAAGTTCTCATATTAACTTTAGAACATAGACTGTGCATGGGATGAAGGGTTGAGGTATAAACTACAGAGATAATTAAAACTAAGGCAAGGTCAGCTATTTGCAGAGTAAATTAATGTAGTAAATGGAGAAGACAATTCAGCAGCCTGTAACGGGATGGAGGTGGAGGTGTTTCACATTCTGGGTACTGTTAATAAATTGCAGTTCCTTTTCAGGCATGCACGTTAGGATTAAAGAAACACATGGGAGGGGGTTGTCAGGATGAGTGCACCAGCTCTGCCTCCCCCCATCATCTACATGTTCCTCCAGCTCATGGATGATGACTGTCTGAAGCAACCCTCTATTCATAGAGTAGCTGGGGAAATCCAGCAAGATGGGTTGGGTATAAATATTAAAATTATTATTATAGTCATACGTTGGTTGACAAATGCCTTGCGACTTGAATGTTTTGGCTTCCGAATGTCGCAAACCCAGAAGTGAGTGTTCTGGTTTGCTAATATTCTTTGGAACCCAAATGTCCGCTTCCATGGCTTCCGATTGGCTGCAGGAGCTTTGTGCAGCCAATCGGAAGCTACATCTTGGTTTCCTAATGTTTTGGAAGTCAAAGGGAAGTTGATTGCATTCAGCTTCTGAGGTACAACTGTATAATAATAATAATAATAATAATAATAATAATAACCCCTTGGAGGTTTTTTTTTAAACCTCTTTGAGGTTTTTAACAATCAAGCAGTATATAAATTTTATGAAATAAATAAATAGAAGCTCCCCACACATTTCTGAACCCTAATTTTTCAGAGTTCTAATACATACAGGGAGCCACAAAACATACCAGAGGCTCCCCTCCACATCCCACAAGTTGAAGGTGACAAGAATAACAATGCAAAACAGAGCTGGCTTGCTCATCCAACCGGGACCCTGTTAACTGTAATGTGCACACCTGTGGAGGGCTAAGTAGACAAGCTTGCATGAATGTTGGAGGTTATGCTATGCAATACATGGCACTGCTTAGAAGTTGTGAATGCCTGGATTTGAAACCAGTAGAACTGAACATAAGAAATGGATCATGTCAGCAAATTTCAAAGAAGCAGGGAAGATGCCCATCCCTGTGCCAAGATCCTGTGGGAAAGGACTTAATTCCATCCAGGTTGTCCTTTATTTTTCTTGCTTTGACTAAGAAACCTGCACAGATTGAAAAATAAGACCTTGGGTGGTCATATGAACTGTAAATACCTTGAGTCCCATGGGATTTTCTAAGTTGATGTTAGAGGCACTGGATGTTGATGGTACAAATGAAATAATTTCACCACATTGAGGAAGACAGGCCAAGTACTGTATATTTTCTAGTGTATTCCTTTGAGGCTCTTAACAGTCTCAAGAGACTATCTTTCAGTTTCTCCAGTCCCATGATTAAGCCATGTTGCCTTCAGAATCTCTTCTCGCTCCTTTTTGACAGTAACCTTTCAATCGTTTGCCTCTAGGGTGACCCAGAATGATCAATGCCACAGGGAAGAAAAAAGAAAAAGAAGAAAACTGAACTTCACGCCAACTTGCAGCCTTCATTAATAAAGGAATGGTCCTCTTTTTATTTAGCTCTATTAAAGCTAGCGTTAATCTTTATCAACCATCCAGCTTCCTGAGGAAATCAGATTTAACTCACTCATTGCTATTTACTTTGTCTATTTCAGGGGGAGATTAATGGGTATGACATTTATCCTGATTGTTAAACTCTTTAATGAGCTTCACGTTTGAACACTCCAGCTGGAACTGGCGTTGTGTAAGAGGACTCTGTTGACAGGATTTCCCCCCACCAATTCCTCTCACTGCTGATATCATTTGAAGCACTGAATGAAGTGGAAACACCCAAATCTCCACCTGCTGAGAGGTTTAAGACATTATTTTGGAGTTCATTGGTAATGCTAATGTTCTGTCTTAAATTAAAGTTGAATTGTTTTGAAGCAATCCAGGAAGCCGCTGCTGGACCACTTTCAAAGCTTATAAAGTGACTGAAGTCAGCCAGCCAGGATATTAATATTTGAAGGCAAACAGACTTTGCTAACCCAACAAAGGCACAAGTTGTGTCACACAAACAAGGCAGCCAAATGGCAGAAACCGGCTAAAGTCAGTTTCCTTCAGGGGAGTTTGACATCTATACAGATGTGCTGACATGAAGCCACTTTGCTGACCAATGGAAAGCCTCAAGACATTCAATTTTTATTGAAATTAGTAAAGCTCTCTGCAGTCTCATTAATTTAATAATGGGCAAGAGTGACTTAGATAATATGCTTCAAAACTGACTTTGAGGAAGACCACATGGAGAGGCCTATCCTATAAATAAAACTATTACAATTGCAAATATTTCAAAGAAATACGATAGACAATTGCCTATTACAATAGTTTCCCTAGCAGTGCAAGCCTCTACTCCCATTATGTTCAGTGAGGTTACTCCTAAGAAACTTGAGTATATGCTTGCCATATCTAGAAAATAGGAAAAGACATGACCACCAAAGCTAGAGGTCGGTAGGATGCAAAGAAGAAGAAAAAAGACTTCTATTTTGGTATTTGACTCTATTGCAAATTTCTGTATTATACCAATCTATAATGTGTATACTATACATATTCCCCCAAATTTCAGCCTGGAAGGAATAAATCCTATCCAAAACTATGGTTGGAGGGTCTGAATCCATACTGCATATCATGGGAAGAACAGCATCATCCATACTTCATGGATTATGGAGGTGTGGCAAGTGATCGAATGTTGGACAAAATCATCAAAAACATATGAGATCTTGAGGCAAATTAGTGGGGTGAATGAACTAAAGAACTGATGAAGAAGTACAGGCGTTGTTGGAGGTGGGTGACCAGAGGAAAGAACATTTCTTCTCATGCTTGTCAAGTAAGGGAAACTGAAATGCAATCCTGATTTCGAGTGTCAACCGTATTTTTTTGCATACTAAGCGGAACCAAACTCTTGCAGGATCTCAAGAACATCCAACCACTAAACTAGTTCTGTCATTTCAGGAAATGCTTACCTTTGTTTCCATTCCATTGGATAGCCCATCATCCTCACCTATCAACATCACTTTCAAGTGACAATGAATGCATGGATCCACATCTGCCCTATTTGGACACAACAGTGAATACTGTTGTACGCCACTCTAATCTCGGAGCGGTGTGAGATTCCAGGGGTTCCAGACGTTTATTGAGGGTCCCTGTTTCCTTATGGAAATGAGGCACAGAAGAGATTGTGATGTCTCTGCAGAGATTGTCAGGTTTATTTACTCATATACGCAACTTGAGCCTGCGATGGAGGAGTTCACAGCATTAACACCCCAAAAGGGTCTTGTTTCTCCCATAGTCACAGCCTTGGATTCAAACAGAGATCTCGTCTTCCCAGCCTGCCACTTTTGTGTCCAGCTTCTAGCTCACCTAACTCCTAGCTCTGAACTTTATTCCTTCTCACTGTGAGCTGAGGGAGGGTCTCCCACAGAGCCCCTTTCTTTGATTAGCTTTTAACACTTGCTGGATCCAGGGGTTAGAAGTCTGGCAACTAGCTTAACACCTCAAGCCTTGATTAAATTCTAACACTTGCAGGATCCAGGAATGATAGACATCTGGCACCCACAAACTCATAACAAAAAAAGAAACTAGAAGCACACAATAACTGATATTATGGTGATGCCCCTTATGCAGAGTAATCTGTTGGTAGAGCATGAGATGCTTAATCCCAATGTTGTGTGTCTGAGCCCTATGTTGGGCAAAAGATTCCTCCACTGCAGGGGGTTGGACTAGATGACCCTTGTGATCCTTCCAACTCTACAATTTTGTGATTCTAAGATATTCTGATCCCCCATTCCCTTGTTTATTGAGGCAGAATCTTCTTCCTGTTTGTTCTCATAAATGCTTTGGGCATCATTCTCATATTTATTTGATCTCACCTTAAGAGAGCATAGATGAAAACTAAATAATAACTTTGAGCTGACGAACTGGTATGCCAGATTCTCACAGTCTTGGGATTCTCATTGAAAAGATAAATTTCTTGAAGCCACCTGGAAGGCCTTTTATATGGAGTTTTGCCATCTGTGGATTTCATATCTTTCTTCTGATGAAGGGGTGGGTGGGTGGAATCTACTGCATGAGCTTTCTCAGTGGCGAATAATCTCAGCTGGGTTTCCTTAAAGCAACCCAAGATGAAATATCAACTCAGATTGTTAAAATATGCTAAAACATCTGTCAAAAGCAGCTGATAATGTTCCTTCCATTTTGTTTCTATTATCTTTTCTATTAACAGGCAGTAAAACTGACAGACTGGATTTTTGTTGTTAGCCAGCAAATGAATGCCTCTGACTGCAGAAAGTATTTATGAAGTATTTAGTGCTGATAAACGAGCCTACGCCATTCTCCATCATGTAATTGCAAGAGTTCTCCTTTCTTGCTTAGCTGGTTTGATCTTTTGCCATCAAAACGGAGGAAGGGAATGGTGGCTGACATGGGACAAAAACATGCAGAGAGCGCCAGACCAACCCAGGAGTGTGTGGTGAAGCCGCAGCACAGCAGGAAATGGCAGGGGTTTCAGTCGAAAGCATAATGATTTTTTATGTAATTAAAACAATCTGAATCAATAACTAAATAAAAAAAATGCAACTGGGGAAAAATGCAACTCTGGAAACAGTTAAGTATAAACTGATGGTTGGAAAAACAGGTTCTGTTTCTTTACAGCAGTAATTCTTTAATTCTTTCAACTCAGATTCTCTGTTGTTAGGGTTGTTGTTTTTTGGTACAAAAAGTATCCCAGACCAGCCCTTATCTAAGATTTAGTGTGATTGTTTAATGGGGAAGGAAAAGTGGGTTATGATGTCTGGTATTGGTAAAAAGGTATTGGTTGCAAATGAGGAGACCTAGTGTGATGTAGGGGGTCAGAGCAATCTTCCCTAGCCTGGTGCCCGCCAGATGGTGTGGGACTCCAGCTCACATCAGCCTCAGCCAGCATGGCCAGTGGCCAAGGATGATAGGAGCTGTAGTTCCAACAACATCCAGAGGGCCCCAGATTGGGGAAGAAAGCATTGCAGGAGCATGCAGGTGTTGCTGAATGACAACTCTGATCAGCCCTAGCATGCATGGCCAATGGCCAGTGATGAGCAGTTCAGCAACATCTGAAGGCCCAAAGATGCCCCTAAATCTGAATTAAAGTGTCGGACCAGGGAGGCCCAGGTTCAAATCCTTACTCAGCCACAATGCTCACTGGGTGGAGTGGACAAGTCATTCTTTTGCAGTCTAACCTACTTCACAGAGCTCATGTGAGAATAAAACAGGTCAGTGGTTGGGAAAGAACCAACGCTGCCCAAAATGCTTGGAAGAAGGGCAGGAAACAAATGTAATAAATTGTTGCTATTGCTGTTGTTTGAAAGAAATATGATAGTTCTAAGACTGCTTTTAGTTTCAGACGTAAGCTCTTCACCTAATAATAAAGCCAGTTTTCACTGCCTCTGCCTCACTGATGTTCAGGCATATATATAACTGCATTGGGTAAACAGAAATGGCGAGGTGACATGTGGTGCTCTATTTTCTAACACAAGCATCTGTGCATGCATCGTGCTCATAAGAAATTTAGCACTGTGGGAAAAGTTTCACACACATATTTTGCTCCTACCCTTCTGGTTTCATCTCCCATTTTTAACTATAAATATTTTGATTTTGATTTTTTTTTAGAAATAGGCACACAAGACAAAGTGAAATAATATGTTCTCCTCTTTCCCCCCTCCCTGTTCAGTCTCTGTCCACACTTTGTAATCTGTCCAATTAAGGAGATCCAGAAGCGCCCATCCACATTTATGATGTCTCCAAAAGTTGCATAGAAATAAAAAACTGAAGTAGAATTGTTCATTTCAAATATGAGGTGACACTGTGGTCCCACACTCCTTCTTAAAATGAGATGTTAATGTAATATAATTTTGAAAATTCGGCTCTTTTCTCCCTGTCAAAAGCAAGCCAATTGAAGGAAGCGCTGTAGCTTAGTGGCAGAGCATCTGATATGTGTCCCAAAGGTCCCAAATTCAAACACCAGCATCTCTGGAGGGGACTGAGAGACCCTTATCTGAAGCCCAGGACAGCTGCTGCCAGTCATTGCAGACAATACTGAACTAGTTGGATCAATGTTCAAACTCAGTGTAAGGCAGCATTCTATCTTCCTATGTAGCAGTCATGCCTCATAGGAACTTTTGGCTCATATTAGCTCTGCCCCCCCCCCCCCGGCTGATGTTCTGTTGCTGTTCCTTGATAATGTTGCTAGAGTTCTTTTTAAAATGGTTTTGCTTGACCTTAGTTTTTAGGGTGCTTTTCTTAATGTGGCTAATGTTTCTTACACTCTTTTTGTTTCCTAATTGTCATTAGCTTTCTAATACAGTATTTAATTAGTGATGGCAATACTGTATTTGGAATTCATTAGCTGCCTTGAAATTTTAGGAAAGAAGAGGCAGAATGTCTTAGGAATAAATAGATGTAAGGATGCTTTGTTAATTAGGTAGCACTATATTAAATAATGCTGTGACCGCTATCAGACTATAGAAACTGCCTACGCTAATCAGAGAATCATGGCACACCAAGGAATCCATCGAACCTGTGGGTAAATTAATTTTCTTGGTGCCCACTCAGTGCTACAGATGATGTGCTGTCCCCACCCCTCAATACCTGCTATGCTATAAACAGAGCCTTTCTCTAGTGATGATATATGAGAGATGTGAATTGAGTTCACCTCAAGAGATTGATTTGTAAAGGCCATTCCTTCTGCCTAGAAAGAAGAAGAAAGCTACCCTTAGCTTTAAGGCAGGAGTGGAGAACCTTCAGCCTGCCGGCAATTCCTACCAGTCTCTGCCCACTCCTTGACCCCATTTCCTCTACTGCTCATCAGCTTCTCACTAATCAGCAGTGGGAGATTGAGAGCTGCTTTCTTCCTCCATGGGCAGATTGAGGCATTTCTATGCCTTTCTTTGTCCCATTCTCAACGCGCAGCATGGGATCACGGCAATCTGCCCACGGAGGAACAGATTGGGAGTGAAGAAGCTGTGGCCTCCCAGATGTTGTTGGACTCCAACAGGCCCATTCAGCATCAAAGGTTTAGTACAGCGTTTCTTGTTTCTTACAGCAGTAATTCTTTAATTCTTTCAACTTAGATTCTCTGTTGTTGTTGTTGTTTACAAAAAGTATCCCAGATCAGACCTTATCTAAGCTCTAGTGTGATTGTTTCATGGATAAAAAAGTGGATTTTTATGTTTGGTGTTGGTAGAAAGGTATTGATTGCAAAACAGGAGAACCAGTGTGATGTAGGGGGTCAGAGCAATTTTCCCTAGCCTGGCGCCCTGGGTGGGGTGGGCATCCAGCTCCCATCAGCCCTAGTCTTAATACATAACAGTCATCATAGACAATAGTCAAGGATGATAGGAGGTCCCCCATGTCCCCCATGCATGATTTAAAGTTTAAGAGAAATAAGAATCTGCATTAGGACCACCATGGTGAAATACGTGCATCCCCTTGTGTTTATATCTATATTCTTTAGAATAATGGTTTTACCTTAATTATAGATATGTGCAAGTACAATCATAAGAGCCGGGAAAAGAACATTGTCCTGGACATTGTTGGGCATCTTTAGCATAACATTGAAACAACAACATAATAAAAAATAATGCAACAGTGTTCTGGAAAATGTGAATTAGTTTATCCCGATTTTATGTCGCGTAGATGAGATATTCATTTGTAGAAGAAAACAGAGCTCCCTTTGGATTGTTGTTAGGAGGGGTGTACATGTATGAGAGTCACCTTTTTCGAGTGTGTTGGCTGAACTAATGGACAAAGTTCCACTATCCTCCTACTCAGTGTATATTAGGCAGCTGTTTAGACATCAAGTAACACGTAGTGGTCTCCTTTCACTCAGGCTAAATTGCAGTGGCACTGAGCCGGGAGGAGTAAGGAAGAGAACTACCTGAGCCCTGGCCACCCTGCAGAGAAGCTGGAGACACTGCCTCAATAGTGTGATGCATACAGTTGGTGTACAATGCTTGACCATAGAGACAATCAAGCAGGCTTGGACCCTGACTTGCCAGAGTTGCTTGGCTGTTTCCCTCACAGAGCTATTTATCAATCACATACTGCAGGTGTTGCTGGAACAACCCAAGCTACTGTCCAGGTAGCCACTTGACAGGTTGCATTGTAGGGCATTTCATCACCCTAATTACTAAAGAACTCCATGCACATTGTGATTAATTTTCCATGACTATAGGGTCCCCAACGGTTGGGTCTTGGAATATCACTGCATAGAACAAGGGAAGAGAATTTAAAACAGAGACAAAATGGTGATTGTTTTCTGAGCTATGAATTTCAGAAACATCTAGAACATGTTTTCCAATCAATCACAATCTTACTGTTTTGAACTGTATTTTACTTTGAACGCGCAGGATTAAAAAGAGAGGGGAAATGTAGGAAAGTGATTTGTTTTTCAGTATAACAAAATCCATGAGCCAAGTGTTTACAGATTTCTTTGAGCCTCCCAATGAGTATGAGTGTGTGTTGGAGGAATAAAGCACTTCTTTAAATCAGGATTTGACTATCTTATAAAATGCATTATGCACTTTTCTTTAGACGAGGATACTTTTTTTAAAAAAAGAAAAATGGTTAAGTGTTCTGTCTGAGTTCACTTTGACTTCAGAATGAGTCACATGTATCCTGTGTAATTAATGCAAATTTAATGGACTGATCAACTAAATCTAATCAATTAAGATTTATTAACCCTACTACATACATACAGCTCAATACATGTAGCCTGTTCAGAGCTGCTACTGAATGGGGATAGCAGACACAATCCTGATTCCCTGATCACCACAGCCCTTTTCAGACATGCAACAGTAGGTCTGCATAGAGTGCATGTGTGCATACAAATGTAATACATAATAATAAATAAATAATGCAACTGTAGATAGGTACATGGTCCTTTACATATGTCCTTTTCAATGGGACGTGGGGTAAGTGTTGCAAAATTGGCAGTCCTACATCCAATGCACGAAAAGGGCTTATTTAGGTGTTTGCCAGGTGAATAGATCTATAGCAGGCTTCCTCAACCTCGGCCCTCCAGATGTTTTGAGACTACAATTCCCATTATCCCTGACCACTGGTCCTGCTAGCTAGGGATCATGGGAGTTGTAGGCCAAAAACATCTGGAGGGGCAAGGTTGAGGAAGCCTGATCTATAGTATCCAAGCTTTGTGGCTCATGCCACAAAGACAGACATAAAAATGCCACACCCCAACCATGAAAACTTGGAGTAGCAAACCAGTGGCCCTCCAAATATTGCTGGACTTCATCTCCCATCTCCCCTGACCATTAGCCATGCTTCATTGATGGGAGTTCAAAAACAACTGGGGGGGCCACAGATTCCCCTTTTCTGACCTGGGTGAAGACACTTGTATATTCGATTCTACTGACATATATCCAGGGCTACAAAGGGGGAAAGAATGGGAAAAAGGAAGCACAGTGAACATGACGCTTCCATCATGTCTGCCAGCCCATGTTCAGCCTGTAGAATGGAGGGCAATAAGGAATATGATTTAAGGGAGCGTTAAGAAGTAGTGATGGCTACTAACTTGGATGGCTTTAAAAGAGCGTGAGGCAAATTCATGGAGGGCAAGGTTGTGCTCTAACTCCAGACAGCATTCCCCTGAACGCCAGCTGCTGCCAGTCACAAGTGGGAAGAATTCTGATGTTCTCTGGCCCTGCTTGTGGGTCTCTCATAGGCATCTGATTGGCCACTTTGGGGACAGGATGGTGGACTGGCTAAACCCAACAGACTCTTCTTATGTTCTTATTGGTATGCAGTGCTGCTGGTGAAATAGTCTTTTCAAGGCAGGTGAGGCATTGAACTGGCAGGGTTTCGGACATTCGATTTTGATTCGTAGATATTATACCCCCTGTGCTTTCTTTCTTTTTTTTTTAACTGTCTTGTTTTCTTCTTATGAGTAGTGGAATTCTAAGTAGGAAGGGTTGGTGGTGGGGTGGTTCGTTCTAAATTCTAGTCACATGGACATTCAAATCGCTGGACATAGCAACACATTTAGCTTTATACAACTTTCAGGATTAAGGCAGTTTAGTTTTTCGTTTGAAAAAATTGACATGTTGGTTTGACAAGGCAAAAGTTGTGAGTGTTTCTTGGCGAAGAGTGGTAGAGAAGTCATTTTCTGTAAGTACAGTTCAGTATGGGCTTTTTGGAACTGAGTATTGCTTGCGGTTTGCTTACTGTAACATCTTAATATCCTTAATATTGAAATCAGGGAGCATAAGGGTCTGGAATTAGCCATTTACATTCTGAGTGGTTGCTACCACAGTCGCTGGGATTAAATTATTTATGCAAAGGAAGACTGCTTTTCTCTTCTTTTCAGTGCACTGACTAGCTATTCAGTGGAAGTGGGGGAAAGTAGGGGATCTTTTCTCCTTTCAAAACTGAGCCTCCTTTTCAAGGTTGCACTGGAAAAAAGTGTCAATAAAAACATAATGAGGATGAAGAGAAATCTCTGTGTATTACACCTCCCATTGACTTCTGAAAGACTATCTGCGTTGTGTAACAATGGAAGATTCCACTAGCAGGATAAGTTTCACCTTTAGTGAAGCCATTAACACTTCCTGTCGTCTTATAGTGCTGCTTCCCTCAAGGGGCTAAACCGGGCTTAGGGCACAGTGCTTTCCTGGTAATGGAAATCTGCTTCTAAACGGAAGCAAAGTTCAGATAAAAGAAAAAAATCCCTTGTAGCGAATGCATCTGTTAACAATAGAAATAAAAATGAAAACCACAAAAGAAGAACGAAGAAGTAGTAAATGAATGGATTCTAGTCTCATTAAGCGAAAAAAAACCAGTAAGCACAAAGGCTGTGTTCCGTTACAAATGTCATGAGACATAAAAAAAAGTTCGCTTCTTAACGGATAATGATGACTGTGAAAATAGGAGTTTCACTACTATGTATTTCATTTCTTCTGTTCCACCCATGAAAGAAGATAAAATGGCATTGCTGGCTATCCATTCTGATAAGAACATAAAATTATTTTATTTACACTGCTCTTTGGTTGTTTCTCTCTCAGTGCAAATAGCGGTGTGTGTTTTGGATTGATGTTGGAGTGGGGGGAAAGAGTTAAAGTTCCTATCACACACCATGATCCCAATCCAGATTGTGCTCCCCCATAACTGCTCTTTTAAAACATCTATCACCCAGTTGTTAATTATGGAAATAAACAGTACATCTACAGTCACATTTACTGCCAAGTTTAGCAATGGGTTGTTAAATAATTACTGCCACTTATGACCAGGTGCCACCATTATGTTTCTGTAATATACAGCTGTCAGAGCATATGCAGATAGACTTTACAGTGAGAGTACATTTCTACCCTACATTTCTCTTAAGAGGTGAACTTTTTCTCATAATTTAAGAAGTTGCATATAGAGTTAAGAGAACTGCAAGCATCTGGCTTGGAAAAGGCTCTAGTGTTTACACCAGCCTTCCCGAACCTGGCACCCTCCAGATGTTTGGACAATAATTCCCATCAGTCCCAGCCAGTGCTTTTTTCTGGGGGGATGTAGGGGTATGCATACCCCTAAACATTTTGTGAATCTGGCCTCATCGAGGGGCAGTATTTCAATATGAGTAGGAAAATAAGAGTATCCCTAAACATTTTTTAAGAAAAAAAGCACTGGTCCCAGCTAGCATAGAGTTCTAGTCCAAAACAACTGGAGAGCACCAGGTTCAGGAACAATGGCTTACACAAACTGGTGCAAAAATCCCAACTGAACCAATGGGTGGATATGTAAATTGGAGAGGGGCCCTAGCTCAGAACATCTGCTTTGCATGCAAAAGGTCCTAGGTCCAATTCCAACCATCTCCTAGTAAGGCTGGGAGAGGTTCTTTACTTAATCGCTGGGAAATTGCCAGTCAGTGTGGACCATATGGATCTAGATGGACCAACAGCTCAACTTGGGACTTAGCTACGTTAGTCAAGAAACAGCGTTTTGAATGTGTTATAAACATGCAACACAAGATGGTGCTGGGGGGTGGGATTCTAAGCGATTCTCCATAGCATTTCCCCCCTTTTGTCCCCCCCCACCCCCCCCCCCCCCGTGCATAGATCCACCTTGGGTTTAAGTTAACTTCCTTTGGTCCTATGAAATGATCATACATGCTACCATACAGCAGGATTACACAGATGACCAAGAAATCCAGGTAAGAGAGGTTTACTCAGGACAGCTTGATCATCGACTCATTGTGCAGATAAAATGCTGTTATGCAGAAACAAGTGGGTTTTGTGCTAAGGATTTAACTAGAATTGCCATTAATTCCCCCGCCCCCATGGTTTTTCACAGCAATGGATTATAAACCTCTCATGCTGGTAAGAAATTGCCAAGACAATTAGTCTTATTGCCTTCAAGATGTGGGTGACAAGTGTCCATTCATTTTGTGATTACAAAATGCGCAAGGATGTATTGGTTGAGGAGGCATTCATTGCTTCTGTTTCTGCTAATCATAATGGCAACCTGAAGTATTCAGAAATGATTTCAAACTGATTATTTGTTAATATTTTCACCAGTAAAAATGTAGTGGAGGAAATCTCTGTGTTTGGGATTACAGCTCTCTTCAGTTATGAAAATAAAGAGGATAGAAAGAAAAATAAAGATTAACCTTTGCATGGGTTAATGCCTTCATAAAGCTTTGCATTTTCATTCTAATGTTCATTCAACTCATTTGACCGCAAAATGCTCATTCAGCTATGTTTTCCTTTACCTAACCTACTGTTGCACCATGGGCAGAGAAACACTTTGGTCCTGAACAACAAAGAGTGCTTTTGAACTAGTGATACAGATAAGCCCTCCTGCAAGACTCAGATAAATATATTACAAATTTGCAGCTTATACAATTTGAAACGCACATACATAGGTCATTGCTGCTTCTTGTTATGGAAGCCATTAGATCCATCCTATTTTACTCATGCAGTAAAATATATCTTCAGCTTTCAGATAAATAAATTTGAACTATCTGCCTTGCTCCAGTGGACCTCTGAAAAGATCTGCTTTCAAGAAGGACCAGATCTTAGTAATAAGCACCTACTCAACCCCTAGAATTTGGAAAGACCCATGTCTCAGACCCTAAAGAGCCACAGCAAGTCAGTGTAGACCAGATTTGCAGAAGCTATGACCATCAATATGGACTCCCTCAGCTCCAGCCTGCATTGCCAACAACAGCTGGAGGACCACAGTCTCACCAGTCCTCATGAAGATGGCATGAAGTAGATAGACCAATGATCTGATTCGGTATAGGGTGCCTTTCAACAACTGATTCCACACACAGACACATTTCTATGCAATAAATGTAAACAAAGCACAGGGAAAATACTGTATCATACCCAGAAGAATGGATGCTTCTACCATAAGCTGCGTTGGGAACGCTAGGAATTACAACAAAGCTTTGAATTCTGACTGTGGCAAGAGAGAAGCTGTACAAATTGAGCAATTACTTGATAACATCAGCGGAGCCAGGAGTTGCAAAAAGCACATCATGAAAGATAAAGCACAATCTTATCATTTTACTATGAGGCCCCTTTGATATTTTCTGCTGCTGGAGAAGCTTTGTCTCCCCACAGCCCCCTTCTTCAAAAATCACTTAGTATGTCAGTAAAATGTTTGGACAATGAGCTGCCAGAAAGTGGAGTGCTGCACACACTTATTTATATACCGTGCTGATTAGTATGCTTTGAACACTGTTTGCCACTGCTGGATTTTATTGCAGAGCTGTTGACAGAACATGTTGCCCTGATCAGATAGTGGGAAGAACTCTAATGGGACACACACACACACACACACACACACACACAGGAGATTATATATTTTCTGCCAAAAGAAATAACCTATTTCAAAACTGCTCTATTTAAAGGATCATGAACCACAAATTGCTTTACAATGTCTTTTATTTGACAAGAATTAGAAATTAGTGTGGCACAGAATTTTCATGAGTCAAGTTTAGATTGTCTTGGTGAATGCTGTCATTTGAAGTGGAGGCATATTCATAAAAAAAACCCTATCCTCCAGCCTTCTATTCTTTTGCACATTTATTGCATCTGTCTGAGGCCATCACTTATTCAGTCTACTGCTGGTTGAACGGTGAGAGAGAATGAGCAGCCAGTGGATAGTCCCTTGCATGGGATACAAGCCCTAGTGTGTATCTCATTGAAAAGAAGGAACAATATCTGCATTTAGAGGCACTTTGGGATACTTGCAATGGCCATTGTGAATCCTGATGTGAGAGCGCATCATTCAGGGGCTTCTACAATGAGAAACTACCTGCCCTTTCCCCCCCAAAATGCCACCTGTGAACAGTTTTGCATCCTTTCTTACAGTGCTGTGGACAATTTCCCTCAAAGAAGAACATGCTTTAACACAAAAAGGTCACAAAATGTGCTCTGCATTTGGTATTAGCCCTAGCTTTTATTTATTTTGACAATTTATGTTTCCCCTCTTAATCAGAAGCTCTCAAGTCACACAGCAAGGCAACACTGAAACATTTAGTGCCATGTTTTGTACTAGCTGCAGTTTCCTAGCCCTGCATAGAGTAGGAAATTATCAAGAGTATCAAAACAGTTAAATGCCTAACCGCTGCCAGGCTACCCTTGCCCAACAATGGTCTTGGCTAGAGAACCAGCCAGAGGTGGGGAAAGGCACTCTGTACCACTTCCAGAAACCTGGGTGTCCAATGATAAGGTGGAATCAAGGAGCATTTCCATATTATATACCTGCCCGAGCTTATCAGGATCCAGTTTCAATTTATTAGCCCTAACCCTAGACTATTGCAGCAGACAGAAACTAGTCTAGAACCTACATAGCCTGACCTGACCCTTATTATTATTATTATTATTATTATTATTATTATTAAAATGTGTATACCACCCTTCAACTGAAGATTCCAGGACCAAACAAACCAATTACTTTCCTCCCACAAACACATTTAAAAAGCCAAAGAATGTTAATCAGTCAAACTCCTGGTTAAAGAGAAATGTTTTTGCTTGGTGCCTAAAGATATGGAATGCTGGTGCCAGGTAAACTTCCCTGGGAAGAGCATTCAACAAATGGGGAGCCCCTGCAGCAAAGGCCCATTCTTGGGTTGCCACCCTTTGGCACTCTTGTGGAGGAGGCCCACAAAGAAGGGCCTCAGATGATGATCGCAGGATCTGGGTCAGTTCATATGGGGAGAGGTGGTCCTTGAGATATTGCAGTCCTGAGCCGTTTGGGGTTTTATAGGTCAATGCCAGCACTTTGAATGGGGCCCAGAAACTAATTGGCAGTCAGTGCAGTTGGGCCAGGATTGGTGTAATATGCTCAAACTGTCTTGTCCCAGTCAGCCACCTGGCCACCAAATCCTGAAATAGCCGGGTTTTCTGCATTGTCTTCAGAGGCAGCCTTATGTATAATGCATTGCAGTCATCTAACCTAGAGGTTGCCTGTTATATCCTGCTGAGGCAGAGGAGGGCTCACAGGGGCACTGGCGGAGAAAGAGGGGGGGCGGGGGCGCACCACCCCCGGCACCACAATCCTGGTGGGGTGCTGTCGCGGCTGCCTCCCCGTGCTGTGCACCACGCCCCCAGGACGCACGCCATGCCCCTCCAGGCGGCGTGCCACACTACTAGGTTGATCAGGTCATAGTGGTTTATTTAAAGAAAAAGCAAACTGGCAAATAAGGTCTGAAGGCTCCCTCCTTGCTTTCAGCACACAAGGAGATGGTTTGTCCGTGCCTGAGCACTGGAGCAAATGCTTTTAATACAGCAGAGCAGCCCACAGGTGGCCATGATCTCCACCACGCTCAAGGTTTCCTGCAGGTAGCTATTGCTCTAATTAGGCCTGGCACCTAGTTTCCCACACCCATGGATGAGGGTAGCTCCCTTCCTTGAGTAGGTCAATGAGCCTGCTTTCCAAGTGTGTTGCATGAAAGCTTAGCACTACAGCTGCCTCCCATTGTGAGGTTATCTAAGCTCCCAGAACAACTCACCTATGATTCAACACAGTTGCCAGAGCATAGACAATCGTAGTTAGGCTGCCCCTGTATAGATAGGGGTACAGCTGGGCTGCCAGCTGAAGCTGATGGAAGGCACTCTGCACCACTGAGGCCACGTTGCAGTAATCTAACCTAGAGGTTAAATATATATAAATAGAATAAAGCATTAGAAATAGGCATCCAAATTAGCAGTCTTATTGCTTCCAGAGGAGAACCAGCTTTATCTTTCTTCTTAGTTGTGACTCTCACTAGGTCAGGTATAGGCAAACTTGGCCCTCCAGATGTTTTGGGACTACAATTCCCATCATCCCTGACCACTGGTCCTGTTAGCTAGGGATCATGGGAGTTGTAGTCCCAAAACATCTGGAGGGCCGAGTTTGCCTATGCCTGCACTAGGTGGTCCAACCTATTTCACAGGATTATTTTGAGGATAAAATGGAGGCTGGAGAACCAAGTACCAAGACAATAGAACTTCTGAGCATACATGCATAGGATTGCACAACTGAGAGCTAGTTATTTCTTTACATGATTCCATCATGGGGATAGTGGTGAGGAAGTAAATGCTTCCTTCTTCCCCCACAGTAACTATTAATCCTTCCATTCCCCAACCAGCACCACTAAATCCTGTAAAATCACAGGATTTAGGAGAAACTATCTTTAGCAATTTAATGTATTGAATGGCTTTCACTTCTAAAAGTAAACGAAGACTGTGTGATAGGAATTGGGTCAGTGAACTGGGAGATTTTGAGGTGGGGAGAAAATGTGAGACGAGGCTCATTACAGAGAGCAAACAGAACATTTGGTGTCTATTCATTTTGGCTCTGCTGCCACAAAAATAGACATATTTTTCATTTTTATTTCTACAGCTTCTTCAACGCCTGCTAGTTGGCACTTGAGGGACCTTAGGAAAAAAGAAACAACATACCTCCCTCGCTCACACGGCTTCTATAAAACAATAAAATCATATAAATGCATTACACCACATTTAAATGAAAGAAAAAAGGGAAGAGAAATTAAAAGGAACAAGAGCACCTGGAGAATAAACAGGTTTTAGGCTTCATGTGAGAAGGAAAGAATGAAGATGGCTATCTATCTTGAGGGTGTTCCCACCACCTTGTTGGTCCTTCTATAATCCCCTGTTGACTTAAAGAATTTCCCCTAAATATCAGAGGCAACCTGGGATTCCTAGCCAACTTCATATTTTGTATTCATATACCAAATACATGTCAGCTGAGAATGGCACATGCGTATTTAAATGACACTTATCTTCTTTAAACATTAATAACACCCACAGCAACTTGAATAGCTTTAAAAGACAGATTCATGTGAGGATTAGGCTATAGGTGGCTACTTCCCGTAGCCCCAAAGGCTGCATCCTAACTCTTTTGTTTCTGGGATTCACAAGTTGGAAGAGTACAGTTGTGTCCAGATCCTGCTTGTGAGCTTTTCCATAGACATCTGGTTAACAAGAGGTTGGCATTACCCAAGCCAAACCTATTGGCCTATTGCCTGTAGGATGATGATGATCATTCATTAGCATTAGCACTGAAGAATGGGCACTGGTGAGCTGGTGCTGATGCTGAGCTTGGGTCTAGCCTGTCAACAAGACACACTGCTCCTGTTCTTACAGGGGCTGCTTCCAAACAGTGGCTAATGCAGCTGAGCTACAGAGATCAAAACAAGATATATTGGAAGGGTGTGGGAGCATGGGGAGAAAGGCTTTTGTTAGGAAATGCATTTTGTGAAAAGGAGAACTGAGCATGTATTTCCAGTAAGTACAGCTATTGATTATTGTTACAGGAGAAAAATGACCAGTCACGAAGGCTTCCTATTGAATGTACTCTACTGAAAACATTGACAGAGTATCACTGACCACTGGAAATATCTCGTGCATATGCCCCATTGTTGCAGCTTGATGCTATTTACCCGACTGGAAAGTTAAATGTTTCTGGACTGAGATATACACAAATAAATAGAAGCCATCCAGTGGGAGAAATTGCCCGTCTTCCTTCCATCTGATTATTTTTTTATTATGTTTTTACAAGACAATGAAACCGGTGCACCTAATTAACATCCATCTTGTCCATGTTCTAATATCATTTCTAAAAAGGCCCTAAACCTTCTTCCAGATGTAGAGTAAATGCATTACCTTCTGGAAAGGGATTATAGCTAGGAATGGCCATATGCCAGTTTACCAGATGCAGACTTACAGGCAGGATGAAATAAACAAGAAACGGGTTCAGAAAACACGAGGGCAGACATACATGGCATGACAGAGATAATGGGATCTGATGGATAGCAAGGGAAGATTAATTCACCATACGATAGTAGAATTCCAGATGTTCAAAGGGAATACATAATCAGAAGTGAGGAAAATGAGTGATCCTTTCCAAGACTCCGGAACCAAGAACAACGCACGGATATCGTTTTATATCCTTTACAGACTCACCTTTGAAAAAGGCTGCCAAATCATTTCAATTTATTAAGTGTCTTCAGGCTTATAAACAGGCCCTTCTTAAACACTGCGATTCCTGAGACAGCATTACACCATCATGTTATGCCTGGTTACACAGTCTTCCATGAAGAACCTATAAATTGCTTCAAAGCTTAATCCAGTGTTGAGAAACTTCCTTGCGTCTCTTGAGTTCTTGTTAAATTCCCTAGTGTTGGCTAGAATTCATTTCGGCTCAGAGATACATTGGAAGTTTTGTGCAAGAGCTATGACAGCAAAGAGGGAAAAAGAGGTCAGTAGGGTAAGTGAGTATCTTCTCCAGCACACCTTTAAAGAAGGCTTAAGAAACCATAATTGTGGTGGGAAAAGTTACAATTATTCAAATATAACAACATAGAGGATCTGCATACAACCGAAGAAAATAAGCTGAATCAAAATATAGTCCAAGAAGGGAAGTTCCCTAAGGTGGGGAGGCACCCCTGTCTCCCCAAAAATGCTGGGAGCTGTAGTTTGTTAACATTGCTGGGAATCATAGCTCTCAGTTCCCAGGATTTTTTGGGGGGGGGGCAAGAATGTGCTTTAAATGTATGGTATGTACACAACCATAGGCTTTTAAATTGTGTAGAAGATTAGCTCGCACTCTTAGTTTTCTCCTTGCTTCTGGAGATGTTGAGTTTGCCATCGTCGGTTTTGTTGCAGCAAGAGGCAAAAAAAATTAGATTAACACAGCTGAATGTACTGATGTTAAAGCTTTCTTTCTTTTTTTTCCGAAAAGAAAACATTCTTAATATACTCCAAACGCTCTAATATGTATGAAACGTCACTTTTCAACAGCCAAATGCCCACCTGGATTTTGGTGGTTAATTATCAGATAGGCTTACCAGAAATAGGTAGGGGGTTTTAATTTTATTTGTGTGGTACGAATGAGTAATCTGGTACAATTGGTTTCTGTAATGCTAACAAAGCAGTCCGGTTTGAGATTTACCAGATATTTAATTTTTGTAAAAACATCACGTTAAGAATTTGGTCTACATACACAGATGTGTAGCTTCTTTAGTAAATGCAAATCTTATTCCTAAAATAACAAGTCTTTGTTATAAATCCCCTGTTTTACATATTATTTGTAATTCTGGAACCCAGACCTTGCTTCTCTTCTAGATTCATAGAGTTTTTAACTCCTCTATATTTCTGTGTTTTGAATATCATGGAACGTCCACAACCCTGCCCTCATTTCTGAGTACTTTGGTGAAGGTTTGTACCTCCTGTAAATGGCACCTTGGTCCTTCAGGGCATTCCATGGGACGTGGCAGCAGTGTGTTTAGCATGGGCATCTGCAAAGGGGCACCCGTTGTATCCATGATTGCCCTACAAGTGAGTAATGCATGAAAATTGTTTTAGTCACAATACCTTTGGCAACAACTCTGCCTTTATTTGCTTTCTGCTCCAGCAATTATAATGATATACCAAAAATAATTGTTGGCTTTCCTGCTGGCTTGTTCTCAATGACAGAGCGAATAAACAAAGCAAGCAATGAAGACAATAGTGACCTCAGAATTTCGTTGGCACATTTTAATCATATTGAAATTGCTGTAATGTATCTGTTTTTAAAAGCCCAATATAGCCAATGAAAGCAGGATACTCCAAGTAAAATGGGAGGTATTGACCGGGTCTTTGGTCAACACTAATATCACCAGTTCTCTAATCAGATTGCTGCTACTGATGACTCCATCAAACATTGTAATTGCCTTAACAGGGTCAAGAGGTTCCGGAATCCATTTTATAAGTGCACTATGATGACATTAGCATCCTTCTGTGTGCCCAGGTCCTCCACTTATTCAATCCACCAGTCAGGAGCAGTGGATATTTACTGATGCAGACATTTAGGAGCTATGTGAACAAGATTCACAGACCTATTTGTGATACAACAGAAAGTAAATTGAGCACAATCAGTCACAGTAGACAACATATAAATCGGTTGGCCAAAACAAAAAATATATATAAGATGAGCCTTTTTAATGAGAATTATATAATGGACTTGGTTACTTGCCATGTGAATACAACACATACATAAGAGTTTATTATTTGCATCTTTGGCTGGACAACAAACTGGTCAAAATAAAAAAGTCAATGAACGCCATTTCAACCTTTGTTTGGCACTCATGAACTTTTTAGACTGAGCTTCCACTGTACCATATAAACTACACTATACTGCTCTATATTACGATAATCTGTTCAACACATCAGTGTAGACTGGGTAAAACTGCACATGATTTTGATTTAGCAAGGAAAATACTGTATGGAATAATGGGAAGACTCTAGATTGGTAAAAACTTGTCTTCTCATTACACAAGTCTTCTTTTATATTGTAGAGTGATAAGGTGCACTGGCAGTAAATCAACAAATGGGTCAGGTGGAAAATCCAGTCTACTCTGAAGGCCATTAGAACTTAGCTCAGGAATTCCCCGTGGAATTGAATGCTTGCTCTAAATCAGAGATGGCAGGATAGGGATGTGTGGTGATCCCTGTCCCAGAATAAGATGATAATTACAATCCTCCCATGTACCTTTCCCCTACATATTTATACAGACTTACTGAGCACTACACTCTGCTTCTTGCCTTACCCCAATGGGTAATTGTGTCAATGCTTTGACTGAAACTGAAGAGCCAGTAGCCTATTTCAAAGTAACACAATTTGAGTTGGGAGCAAAATTCACTGATTAGCTCCATCCTGATGTCACACATACCAGCTCGCCCAGTGCCTAGATGGGGAAAGTTAGTGTGCACAATATCCGGGGTAGGGATAGGCAGTGCTGCCCCGCTCTCTGCTCACATGAGGATTACCTTTAAATGGTACTGACCATGTTGTGCGATGTGACTACATTATTGCAATTTTTATCATGGAGCGTCAGCCGGACAGAAGTTCTGGGCTGGCTCATTCTTCAGTGTGCTAGATCGCTTTTCTGCTGGGCATGTTGAATGACTGCTTCAGTTGCAGTTGTTAATTGGCCAGAGCTGACATTTATGCTACATTTTGAGTATAGAATGGTTGCAGTTGATGGGAAACCTGCCCATTCAGTCAAATGCCAGATGTTTATATAAATCATTTGGTACTTTCTCACTGTGATCGCTGCGTGTTCAGCATCTATCATAAATTCTTGCTTTCTATTTGCTTTGTGCTTCTGTGCATACATTGAGGCCCATTTTGCATGAACACATTTATTGGTATAATGGAGTGGATAAGCAATGTGCCTCCATAGATCAATGATCTATGAAAACTGATCCATGGCAACCCTTTCATGCAACCATGTCCTCATGTTATAACTTCAGATAATCACTTTAAATCAGGCTTCCTCAACCTCGGCCCTCCAGATGTTTTAAGACTACAATTCCCAGCATCCCTGACCAATGGTCCTGCTAGCTAGGGATCATGGGAGTTGTAGGCCAAAAACATCTGGAGGACTGAAGTTGAGGAAGCCTGCTTTAAATAATGGTGATGAGAACTGGCCTTGAGCTGCATAAGTTCTCTAGACTAATATTACTTTATTATCCATATCAAGCCTCATCTCCCCCCACCCTTACAATAAATTAGTGTTAATAGATGGGAAAGATATAATCCAAAGATAATGGAATTAATATGGTTAAGCCTTAAAAGATGAGAGTTTCATGTCGGGCTACGACAGTGTCAGAGGATGTGGGACAGCTTAATAATATTTGATATCCAGAGGCTCCTAAGGAATGAGAAACTATGTTATGATCTTTGTGATGTCAGATTTCCTGTCTAATTTGCATGGTTCTGTGTCTTGTCAGTCAGTTGAATGTAAGACTGAAAACTTCAAGAATTGTTTACATGTTAAGAAGTCATTGTTAGCTAGTAGCAAGGTTTCTGAATATAGTTAAACCTAATTAAGACAATTCGAAAATGCCTGCTGGGAGCTATAAGCTCCACTGTTATAATCTTACAACAACAATTATTTAGGAGGTCAAAACTTATGACACAAAGCAGACTGCTGAAGTAAATTGGCAGAGAATTGAGGCAAATGGTGACTGGAAGGAGGACTCAAAAACTTAGCTAGTCCAACATTGTGTTCCCAGATGCCCATGGGAAGTCAACAGGAAGAACCTGGGCATCACAGCACTATCCCCTCTTGTGTTTCTCTGCAACTGGTATTTAGGGGCACGCTGTCTCTGACAAAGGATATAATATATAGATAACATCATGACTAGAGGCTATGGGTTGCTTTAATTATCCTTCTGTCAGTTGCTGGATTCAGACATAGGTCAGCAATAAATCAAAAGATCACCCGAGACCAGTGAAGTTAACTCTTTATTCAAGGAAACAACCACAGCTTAGGCCTAGTGGTCTCAGCAAATCTTTTTAGGTGGTCTTGCCCAGATAAAACAGTTGTGAGGACTAAAGGCCCCCACCTTCCCAGTGCCCACTAGGGCTCCTCCTCTCCAGGGCCTTTCCCATGCAGCCTCAGGCTGCGTCTGCACGCAACCACCTTGTGTTCTGCCCATTTACATTCTTCCGCTAGTTCTAGGAGATTGGGGGGGGGGGAGCAAGTCACAGCTGGAGGGTAGACTCCCTGGCTTTTTCAGCAGCTTGTCTTTCTGTCTCCAGGCCCCACTCCTTCCTAGCTCCCACTTCTGCCTTGGAGTCTAAACTGTTCTCTGTCTCAGCCTCTTCCTGTTCACTAAATCATGCTACCTCTTCTGCTTCTGACACCTTCTCCTCCCAGGTTGCTCCTCCTTCTCCCTCTGACCACTCATCCCACCCTCGTCATCCCACCACCAATCTCCTGGCTCCAAGCCTTCTTCTCCTGGGGGTTCCCCAGCTGATGCCTCCTACCACTCCTCTGCATCCAGCCAGCCTATGACACCTCCATGAATTTGTTATTCCCCTTTTAAAGACATCCAAGCAGGTGGCCATCACTACATCTTGTACAAAATGTCATTGTTTCATGATGTCTGGTGTAAAGCACTTTCTTTTACTTGTTCTGAAACTCAAGCAACTTAAAGAATAATCGCTAGCCCATTGACTGAATAGTTGGAACTGATGAGAAAAATTAGTGAGTGGAAAAATCTTCATGGAATTGTGGATTTGGAAATTATGCTACAAATCATCTAGTGCAAAACCCCTACCTTAATTCACTATGACATGGATTGAAACCACCAGGTGCTTTAGATCTGACTGTGTTGAGCTTGTCCCACACAGGGAGGTGACCATAAATTATCTCATTATGAAGACATAATAAATATGCACAAATATTTTCAGGCAACACCAAATGTTACAACTGAAGGCAGATTGTGATGAATGGCAGATGGGATTCAACATTAATAACTGCAAAGCAGCAAATTTTGGAAGAAAGATAATTTTATCTACAAATATCAGTGAAAATGCCAAGGGTTGTTTTCAGCAAAGCTGTACTCAGAGTGGACCCACTGAAATGAATGAAGCAAAGTTAGGAATGTTTATTAACATCAACGGGTCTTCTCTGAGTAGGTGTAGAATTGACTCCAACTCATTGCTCTCTGAAGCTAAAAAGAAGAAGAAGAGAGAGAGACCTGTTCCGATGACTAAAGTGATGGTAATCAACTCATGGGTATAGGATTGGAATTGCCCTTCTTGGCTGTACCCCCACCCTTTTGGTTATTTTGCACAGAGCTGGGGATTGAAATGAAGAATCACAACCCTCCCCTCCCTCCATGTGTTGATTATCCCCAGATTAGCTGTATGATGAATGGTGGAGAAATTTTAGGTTGCTTAGTGGAAAGTGTGTATCAAAGTGCATATTGTTGCAAAAATAATATGAAAATGCATTATATTCAGGGAAATTGCTTGCAAACATGTGGCTACTAGAAAAGATTACATGCAAAGATGCAGATATTAGGAGTAACACACACTAAAAATGCTGAAGATTTTTTCATGAGGATGTTTTCTGCAAATTGATACAGAAAAGTGGTGAATTTAAAGTTAAAAAAGGGGAAAGCCAAAAGAAACCAAAAATGGACAGATTTGTCTATCCCTCGTTGCTTGCACAGATGAGCCCATCTGCCACTGTTAATGAATTAAAAGGAGAAGTGTCAGAAATAAGGCCAGTACCGCAGTACAATATTACTGTCTGAGTCTGTGGTGAGATGTCATTTAGAATAATGTGTGTAATTCGGACTGCTGCTCTTTAAAAAGAAATGGCAGGCTGATGGAAAAGATGCAGAACAAGGTGACTAATATAGTTAAGTGAAGTGGATCAATTTTCATATGAATAAATACTTAAATAGTTATGGCTATGTAGTCTGAGGGAAATTTGATGGAGAGTTACAAGATTATAAGTAGAGAGAATAAATTAAAAATATTTTTCAGTCTCTCAACCTTCAAGAAATTGCGATTACCCCATACCCATCAACATCCTGTTTCCCCCCGTGAGAGCACGGCAGCCATTTTGGGTGCCTTACTCTCATGATTTTGGGGGGAAGGAGATCTTGTCCCCCCGTGTGTGTTTTTCAGATCTTGTGCACTGCCCCCAAAAGCACATTTTTTTGGAGCTGTGTCCAGAAAAAAATCTTTTTCTGTGTCCACAATCTTCCAAGGCACCCCAAAACCTGCATTCTGGGGTGCTGTGTCTGCCCCCCCTTCCCCCTGATTTGCAGTTTCAAACAGGTCACATGACTTGTGCAGGATTTTGAACCTGTAAGATAGTGTCCCGGATTTGGGCCGTGTCACATTGACCTTTTGGTATAAAAGGTCATTAGAGATTAAGGCTTTTGTGCATTACACATTGAAAGCAGCATCACACCACTTTAAATTGTCATGGCTTCCCTCAGAATCTTAGGAACTCTTGTTTGTAAAGGGTGCCGAGTGTTTTTAGGAGACATTTTATTCGTCTCACAGAGGAATTACCAGAGTTCCCTAGGAAGAGGAATTGACTGTTAAATCACTTGGGGAATGGTACCTCTTTGTGGGGGATAGGAATCTCCTAACAACTCTCAGCAAACTTAACAAACGGCAGTACTTAACAAACGGAAGCACTTGAGTCCTATTTGGGTACTTAAATGCCCCTTGCAATTGGAATCAAGTGTGGACAAATATAGTAGTAGTTCTGCCCACCCCACATTACCATGTTCACTGCCCTCCACAGATTGCAAGGAATTGTCCACAGTGGAGAGCCTGCTCTACTTGAATAGGCTTCCTGTATGATTTAGAAGGGACATGGGTGGTGCTGTGGTCTAAACCAGTGTTCCCCAACCTTGGGCCTCCAGCTGTTTTTGGACTACAACTCCCATCATCCCTCGCTAGCAAGACCAGTGGTCAGGGATGATGGGAATTGTAGTCCGAAAACAGCTGGAGGCCCAAGGTTGGGGAACACTGGTCTAAACCACAGAGCCTAGGGCTTGCCAATCAGAAGGTCGGCGGTTCGAATCCCTGCAACGGAGTGAGCTCCCGTTGTTCGGTGCCTGCTCCTGCCAACCTAGCAGTTCGAAAGCACGTCAAAGTGCAAGTAGATAAATAGGTACTGCTCTGGCGGGAAGGTAAGTGCGCTGCTCTGGTTCGCCAGAAGCGGCTTAGTCATGCTGGCCACATGACCTGGAAGCTGTACGCCGGCTCCCTCGGCCAATAAAGTGAGATGAGAGCCGCTATCCCAGAGTTGTCCACGACTGGACCTAATGGTCAGGGGTCCCTTTACCTTTTAGATTTAGAACTGCAAAAGTGTAGGACAGGCTCCTCAATTCAGAAGTCATCCTTCCAGTTTATGGAGGGTGGCAGTAACAGTGACCAGAGAGTGGACTTAGCATGCTCATTCACACCCTTGCTCATCACCTGAATGATATTGAGAATGCCTAAACAGAGCTTTGGATAGCCCCCTCCAATATACAGGAGCAATTTGGTTCCTTCAGTTCCCATTCACAGTTATGTGCTGATCTTCTGGAGTTTGCTTTAAGAAAATTCTGCACATAACGTGACTTAGATTTGAAACTATTCACAGGCTTTCTTTCATCAAATGCCAAAAACGGAACTAGCATTCTGGTTTTCTAAACTGGCATGACATAATGATTCTGAAGTGTGTTACCGAAAGGTTATTAATAAGAACCATAAACGGAGTTGCTGGACAAGTCTACTCATTATTGTGTGCGTAGAAACTATTTTGAGAAGAAACTTTATAACTGCTTTGTGGAAAACAGTCATGGGAAAGCAGTCATGGAAAACTAGACAAATAGGGATGGGCAGGTTCAGTAGTCATTTCCTTCCTTCTTGGAGTACTAGCCTGTGAAAACAAAACACATATAAAATGTGTATGTGTGGGTGTTTTTTTTTTTTAAAAAAATGTTGAATACACAGCTGTCATATTTAAACCATAGAATCTTAGTGTTACTCCAGTCTCACTCCCACCCCAAATTGAGGAAATTCACTACCATAGCACCTTTATTAAGGTGGTGCCAGAACTGGGTGCAGCACACCAAAGCAAAACAGAGTGGCACCATTACTTTTAGAGACCTGGGCATTATAAGCCTGTTGTAGTAGTCTGGAATCACATTAGCCTATTTGGATGCTGCATCACACTGCTGACTCACATTTAGTTTTGGTCTACTAAACCCCCAAGAACATTTTGACAAAACTACTGTCATCCTGTATTTGTCCATCTGATTTGTCCATCTCTGGTGAAATTCATTTTGTTAGTTTTGGCCCAGCTCCCCATCCTGTCAAGAACATCTTGAACTCTGTTTCTGTCTATTAACTACTTCATCCAGTCTGTTGCCACCTGCTAATTTGATTAGCATCCCTCTAACCCTTTGCCTTAGCAGTTTTTAATGATATTAAACACCGGACCTGGCACAGAACTCTGCAGCACCTCATATATGGGAGATTTGCAGTGAAACCTAACAATACTACTTAGTATATGAAGTAGTTATGGGTCACAGAGTTCTGTTGCCATGCCCCCCCTTCTCCTGAGAGGGAGGAAGTCAGGTTTGTGTCATGGACTGGTTGGACACAGAGGAATGGTGTGAGGAAGCAAAGGAAGAAGGTTCAGAGCCTGTGGAGCGGTGGTGGGATGATGATGAGTGGTCTGAGGAAGAAGACTAGGAAGAGGAGGTGTCAGAAGCTGAAGGGATAACAAGGCTTAGTGAGCTGGGAGAGTCTGTGGCAGAGAGAAGTCCAGAATCAGAAGCTGGCAAGTTGGAGGAGAGAGGTCAAGAGGCAGAGATGAGTCAGGCTAGTGAAAGGTCATGGGCGTCTCTCCCTCCTGCTGCGAAAAGCTTCCCCACCATCTCCCAGAACTAGGAGAGGCATGAAGAGGGCAGAGGCTACACACAGTCACAATCTCCGATTGCTTGGGAAAAGCCCAGGAGAGGAGGAGACATAGACAGCTGTTGGGGAGGTGGGGTCCTTTAGTCTCGGCAACTGATTTCATGGAGTAAGGCCCACAGAGAGTGAGATTCTGTGCTCATTAGGCCTGACACTCAGCCAAATCTGTGGAGATGGTGGTTTTGCTAACAAAGAGTTAACTCCAAAGTGGAACTGTGTGATTTACTGACAGGCATACTCTGTGACAGTTTGTTTTCTGTTACAGGTGTTGTTATGGATCGGTCTTACTTACGAGTAAGACACAGCAAAGACACATGCCCGACTGGCATGATCTCGCCTTCCAAGATCGTCCGGGAGCTTATCAGCTTCTTCAACCCGAACATCACAGCAACTGGTGTCGGCAGACATCCAGCACACTCATAAATCAGCAGTAAGTGTGCGCAGTAGCGTACAGACGCAGCAGCCAACCATTGTAGCTGAAACTACTTTATTACATATTTACATTCACGGAGCTCTACATCATGGCTCCTCTCTCTCTAGCATCAGGCAGCCGAGAGAGAGAACAAAGGACAAGAGTCCTATTTAGAGGATACATAGCAAGACAAGACTTCCTTCTGCCGTCACTCCCTCCTTCCACTCTGTGGGATGAAAAACATAAATACAGTCATGTGATAACAATAAGCCCATGACTGAACACAGGGAATGAATCTCATAACATCCTCCCCCGATTCATGCACTGTGCTGAAGTCACCTGACATCAGTGTAACTACAACATGGCGTATTGACACAAAGTTTTCCTCTGTATCACTAGTTCCACCTTCGGAACTACTTGCAATTGGATTGGCATTGGCCTTACCAACTTGCGCTTCTGATTAGTCTTGGTGTCATAACCTTTGACTATCAGGATTGGCTTTGTGGGAATTGAACCCTAGCCTTGTTCCTCTCTGAGGAATCAATGTTGGCATGCATGGCCTCTGGACTTTGTCCAGCTTCCTTATCTAAGGGATTGGTGTCTACCCTTACAGCCTATGGGCATGGACTGTCACTTGTGGACAAAATCTCTGTACCCTTCTCTGGACTGAAGGTTTAAGACTGGTGTTAAACCGCTTACTACAGTGAAATCTGGAATAGCTATGTTAGCAAACTCTGGAGCATACTTTTGCGAGTTTTTCCACACTTTGTAGCCACTTTGAGCCGCCTACACGTCAGCTTTGGTAGCAAACTCGGCATACTCGGTGGATCTACCACTCATAGTAGCCATTTGTGAGTTGCTTACTCAACAGCTGCGGTAGCGAACTCTTTGAGCATACATGGTGGATAAAACAACGCTTTGTAGCATCCTTTGTAGTCGCCTTCATGAAGCATCTCCAGCACTGTTTCAGTGGAATTCACCTGAGTACAACTGGCTGTTTATAACAGCAACAGACTTGGTTTTAAGTCTTCAGAAATGGGTTTTGAGAAAAACATCTAGAATTCCTCCCCACTCTGCATTGCACTCTTGTGAGCAAAATGAGCTCAGTATGAGGCTTTAGCACTCTGTACATGCCTCCATACCACAGGAAGAATTTTGCCTCCTGCTTTGTGACATTTCAACCCACATGTCAGACCCAACCATTGGTGTCGTGGCTTTTTCCGGGTTTGTCACGGTTCCCATCAGAAACTTTGTCTGACTTGTGGAAAAATTTGCAAACTATGTTTGCTGAGCATATCGCTCTGTGACTTTGGAACCCACATGTCAGAGCCTATCACTAGCATCTGGACTTTTTTCGGGTTGCCTTTGTCACTGTCATGATGACATCATCACGACTTTGAGGCAATCTCTGTGAGATACCATTACCTCCTTTCCCATTTGCCTGACTTGGTGCATCTGGGAGCTTCATGCGTACAACCTGCATGGAAAATTTGGTTAACAGATAAAACACATCACATGTCTCTGCAACCTTCCCACCATCCCCATGTAGCATTTCACAACATGGCAAAGAACAATCAATTTCTGTCCTTCTGGGTGGTTGTGTTCTGATATCAGAACAAGCACGTCGCATTGGCCGGATAAACACCAGCACGCTGCGCTGCGAACCTGGAAAGAAAAACACGTGAAACAACACAAAATGCTTTCAGTTCCTTTGGTTCTGTGGTGCAATTAGCAAAAGTCTCTTCTTGAAACTTCGCTTTTCCGCTGTCCAATTGTCTTCTGGACAAACGTTTCACTGCTTGTTGAGTCCAGTAGCACCACCTGCTGGCTGCAGTGTTGATTGGGATGACGTCGCAAGTCAGTCCCCTTCCGTTCTGTAGAGACCTCCCCTCAGAACAGGAAAACAGTTCCATCTTCTGCCAATACATTACTCCGAACACGACTGGAGCTGTTGGAAACAGGAACCTTGACTCCCACATCACATGGGCATCGGAGAGATAACTTCAGACTTCTCCGGCATCCTAGATAGCCTTTCGCCATCTTGGGCTGTGTGACGCAGCTTGAAATTCCTGCAGAACACACACTACTTTGGCACAGCGTCAACATGCACTTGCAGCTTTTGGGGCAAAAACATTTCTCCCCCGCAATCCCAAACTCATAGGGAAAGTTCCGAAGAATCTTTGTCTTCTTTAAAGTCTGTGCCTGCCGCTTTTCGCAGCGTCGGGGGTTTAATACCTCCCGCTGTAGCTAATAATTCAAAACAGCTACGCAGTCTCTGGCAATCGCAGATGACTCTTCTTCCCATATGCAGACAGGGAAGGGTACTGTTTCTTCTCCTTTTCCCTCTATGTATTCTAAGGGGAATAGGAATCCGTTCCTGCTCATCTTCAACCAGAGATTATTCGGAGCTAGGAAACTCTCAGAAACAGTCATAAATCAAGCGTCTCTTTGCAGGCTTCTTGCCAGCTGGACAATAAGAAAGTCCTCTCCTTTTTGCTTTCGCTTTTAGGCAGAGGCTTTTTTCACTGTAGTCACAGCGTCTTGCAGCCGTTGCTCCATCTCAGAACATCAGACTGGCTTTATGCTGGATCCGAAGAGTCCAACTGGGACGAAAACAATTCCCAGCGTGTCTGCTGGCGCTGGGTCTGTGGTCCCGATCCACTGGGCCCATAACCATGTTATGGAATGGTTCGGTCTTACTTACGAGTAAGACACAGCAAAGACACATGCCCGACTGGCATGATCTCGCCTTCCAAGATCGTCCGGGAGCTTATCAGCTTCTTCAACCCGAACATCACAGCAACTGGTGTCGGCAGACATCCAGCACACTCATAAATCAGCAGTAAGTGTGCGCAGTAGCGTACAGACGCAGCAGCCAACCATTGTAGCTGAAACTACTTTATTACATATTTACATTCACGGAGCTCTACATCATGGCTCCTCTCTCTCTAGCATCAGGCAGCCGAGAGAGAGAACAAAGGACAAGAGTCCTATTTAGAGGATACATAGCAAGACAAGACTTCCTTCTGCCGTCACTTCCTCCTTCCACTCTGTGGGATGAAAAACATAAATACAGTCATGTGATAACAATAAGCCCATGACTGAACACAGGGAATGAATCTCATAACATCAGGTAGGTAGCCATGTTGGTCTGCTGTAGTTGAAACAAAATAAAAAAATTCCTTCCAGTAGCACCTTAGAGACCAACTAAGTTTGTTTCCTGTTAGCTTTCTGATATGCAGCTCCACTTCTAGGTGCTCCACCTTTCACTGAAGCTCTGGAGATGCAACAGCGCCTGCTTCCTTTCACAAGGATGTTCTACGTCTAGATCTCCTGCCTCAAGTAAAGAATCACAGAATCATAGAACTGAATCACAGAATCATGTGAGTTGATCTAGTTGGCCCACAACTTCCCCCCCAGCTCTATGATTTTAAAATAGGAAAATAATATTTGCCACATTCAGGATTCGTCTGCAAAAACATGCTGTTGTTGTTAAACCCCCACATTAAAGCCTCTGCCTGCAGATTGTCATATACTGAATGTGCAGATACATGGATTTTATGACCAGCTTCATGATTAATGACTAGAATCAATGGACAGATGGTCTAAACATTCTACTGACAGTGAAAATCAATCACTTTATACTACAAAACACAAATATTTCTTTCTCAGTTTCATTCAGCATATTGTTCTAAGCTGTCCCTTTCTTATTCTTTTGTGGGGAAAATAAATCTTTATAAGTTATTTTCCTTTACAAGTTACTTCCCCTTCTATGCCAGTTGAACTACTTGGTTTGAAGAGGCCCTGTGGAGAAAGATCCCCTGCTGTTAAAGGGGCTTCTCACCTTGGAAAAGGAGGTAGAAGGTCATCAATGGTCAAATGGATGTACTGGAGATTTTGTCAGGAGTCCATCTCATGCTGTGGCTTTCTTCTTCTTCTTTGGGAATGAAGATCTGTGTGGAAATGGAAAACGCAATGACTTTAGTAATTGATATTGTTGCTTCCTGATTCTTTCTCCTCTTAATTATTAGACACAGACATATTTCGTTAGCCAATGATTTGACATCTAAACTTAAGTCAACTTTCTATTTTATTTCATTTTAATGTTGAGTTTCTATGATAGATTGTGTCCAGCATGGTTCTCAATCAACATCAAATATCAAAATGCAGCATTGCATTTAATAATAATAATAATAATAATAATAATAATAATAATAATAATATATTTATACCCTGTCCATCTGGCTGGGCCTCCACAGCCACTCTGGGCAGCTTCCAACAAAATATTAAAAATACAATAAAACATCAAACATTAAAAACTTCTCTAAACAATGACAGGTAAACAAATTCATGTTTTTTATAAAAATAAATCCACAATTTTCAATAATCAAAGCATAAAATAAATACTGCAATATCACAATGAAACAATACAATTCACAATAGCAGCACACAATTTTGTATGTATACTAAGAATCATAGAGCTAGAGGAGATCTCAAAGGCCATCAAAGGCCAACCTGTGGATGATGCAGAGAATCTCCTATGTGGGCATTCAGCCTCCATGTAAAAACCTGACTCAACCATCATCTGAGGCAGTCTGTTCCACTGCTGAAAAGCTCATAATATCAGGAAGTTCTTCCTGATGTGTAACGAAAACCCCTTTTTTCAATTAGAAACCATGGGCTCAGGTCCCACCCCTGGAAACAAAAGAACAAATATGATCCACCATCTACCGTATGTGACAGCCCTCCAGATATTTGAGGACAGCTCTCGTACTGCCTCTTCATTGTTTCCACTCCAGGCTAAACATATCCAGAGATGACAATTACACCTAGAACTGGAATTAAAACATATGCAGCACAGCAAACAACATAATAACTCCACCAGTAGCAGATGATGGAGTTGGGGTGGGCACTTAGCTGGGAGGAGTAAGGAGGCAGGGACATTGGCATTGTGCAAACACACTGACAGGAATGCCATATTGGCTCCACCAATGCCTTTGCACAGCACGGACCTTCCTGCTGCCTTGCTCTCCTTCCTATAAGCAGCAGTGATCCTGTCGGATAAGCATTGCTGGGTGGCCCTACTGTCTGCTACTGAACTCCATGGCATTCTGATGTCCAGCATGGCTCCCATTATCCCTCAAAAGCATGGGTAAATAAAAGCACCTTTAAAGGTAAAGGTAAAGGGACCCCTGACCATTAGGTCCAGTCGCGGACAACTCTGGGATAGCGGCTCTCATCTCGCTTTATTGGCCAAGGGAGCCAGCGTACAGCTTCCAGGTCATGTGGCCAGCATTACTAAGCCGCTTCTGGCGAACCAGAGCAGCGCACGGAAACGCCGTTTACCTTCCCGCCGGAGCGGTACCTATTTATCTACTTGCACTTTGACGTGCTTTCGAACTGCTAGGTTGGCAGGAGCAGGGACCGAGCAACGGGAGCTCACCCCGTCGTGGAGATTCAAAACGCTGACCTTCCGATTGGCAAGTCCTAGGCTCCGTGGTTTAACCCACAGCGCCACCTTTAGCTGGTGTCAAAAGGTTACCAATGATTGAGATGATCAAACTGTCAACAGTTGTCATGGCAGGGTAGGAAGCACATCCAAAGAAATCCAGGATCCATTTGTTTCTTTATGAAACAAAAAGTGAGTATCCCCCCTCCCCCAGGAAGATGACAGACTAGGCACTTAGCAAACGTTGTACAGCAATATGCCATGGAACTCATGCATATTGCATGAGGCATTAACTTTATGTAAATTTATCTAAGGTAGCATGTTCTTTTGGGAGGTTTTACATACATTTCTGTTTTTTAAAAATTAAAAAATTAAAACAAACCTCCACTTTTAAAATAATCACTTTAAATGTCTTTAATATAATTCCAAATAATGATGATTGGTAAAATCTAAATTCATTTTACATTAGGAATCTTAATTTAAAATGCAAGCTACAACACCTGCATTCAGAAGTATTTTCTAATCAAATGCTAGCAATAAGCAGGCAATAGGAAACTTTTTAAAAAAAAGAAGATTAAATCCTTTTTATAATTCCACACACTAGATAGATACAGCATATGAAAACAGCAAAGCTATGCAGGGCATGGAATGGAAGATTCTTTTTGTCCTATTTAATTCTGCTGATTACATCCATTGTAATCAAACAACCAGAAATCATTTCCTAGTATTCAAACAATTGTCACAAAGAGGTCCCTGTCAACCCAGTGAATTTGTTTTGCATGATATAAAAGAAAACAGACAAACTTGGCCAGAATGAATGTGCCGTATGAAGGATTGTTGTGAAGTTTGATTATGTGCTTCCCATTGAAGTGACAATAAAAACCCCTAATCAGATGTTTTAAAACTGCATTTGTGGAAGGGGATATGCCGTCATGTGTGCTGACAGCCTCAAATACCCCTGCCCTTCCTACAGGGAAGGTTTCAGGGGGAATTGCAAGCCTTTTCGGCCAAACATGGTTTCAATTCTCACAACTGGGCACCCTGATCACAGGGAGAATTGTAACCACGTCCTCTTTAGAGATACAATGTAATAATGCCTGAACAGGGCTAAAGTCTAAAGCGGCAATCCCTAACCATGTTTACTCCTACAGAATTCAATGAGGCTTACTCCCATGTAAGTGGAGTTAGAATTGCTGCTGAGTACACTATTACATGAGTGTAATACCATTTGATCTGCCCTCTGAGGGCTGACCAGGCATGACATGGGAGATCCCTCAGAAGGAAATACAGTGGTACCTCGGGTTAAGTACGCTTCAGGTTAAGTACGCTTCAGGTTAAGAACTCCGCTAAGAACAGAAATCGTGCTCTGGTGGCGCAGCGGCAGCAGGAGGTCCCATTAGCTAAAGTGGTGCTTCAGGTTAAGTATGCTTCAGGTTAAGAACAGACCTCCGGAACGAATTAAGTACTTATCCCGAGGTACCACTGTAATGCAAAAGATTACCAACTGCTTTTTTTAACCTGGTAAAATTTTGAAAGGGTTTGCAGTGCTCCAAGGGATGAGGATTGTGACCTGATTTGGGAGCGAGACAGGGAAAGCCTGCTATTTTGAGAAAATAATCTTTCCATCTGCCTAAAAGTACACTTGCAAAATTTGCACTTATATTTTACAACCAAATGACCGCTTTTAGAAGCGAGCAGTTTAGTCACTGTATAATAGGCAGGACATTTTTGACTTGTTTAAGGCCACCAAGACTTTGACTAAACATAAAGGTAAAGGTAAAGGGACCCCTGACCATTAGCTCCAGTCGTGTCCGACTCTGGGGTTGCGGCACTCATCTCGCTTTACTGGCCGAGGGAGCCAGCGTACAGCTTCTGGGTCATGTGGCCAGCATGACAAAGCTGCTTCTGGCGAACCAGAGCAGTGCATGGAAATGCTGTTTACCTTCCCGCCGGAGCAGCACCTATTTATCTACTTGCACCTTGTCGTGCTTTCGAACTGCTAGGTTGGCAGGAGCAGGGACGGAGCAACGGGAGCTTACCCCGTTGCAGGGATTCAAACCACCGACCTTGTGATCAGCAAGCCCTAGGCTCTGTGGTTTAACCCACAACACCACCTGGGTCCCTTTGACTAAACATACCTTTAGTCAAAGTTTCCCCTGCTCCACTTCACAGGGATTTACACTAAAGAAGCCAGGCACGTGTGGTAGTACTATAACTAATAAAATATGTCTAAGTGGCAGATTGAATGGTATGGAAACTGGGAAATCTTTACATATCACATTTGTTCAATTTGACAGTGATCTCTTGTTTTCTCCACGTCCCTCTTACAGGTTTCCACTGTGGATTCTGAGGTACATTTTACTGCTGGATTTCCTGTTTAAATTTAAATGCCACATTGCAAGTCAGTATTGTCATTTTAATACCATAGAAGAGCACACTTGCAATGGATGAAGATAAGCTGGCTGTGTTTCTTCTTCTTCCCCAAATCTGTTCCACAACTTTTTCAAAGATAATCAGAAACAGAAGATTTTGCATAGTTTCCTTGTAAAACATTTGGTATCTTGTTAGCTGTTTGTTCTGGGAATGTAGAAAGAGTGCTATTCAAACTATCTTAATTTGAATGCAGTCCATTCAAATTTGCCTAGCAATATTTCATTTATTTTGGGAACCACATTACCATCCTCTACTCAGATACACCACTTTTTCCAAGTTAAAGTTTCTTTTTCACCTCCTTCCATTCACTTGTAAAATGTTCCTGACATTAGAATCAGAAACTGTGTCTGTAGGTAGCAACTGTTCTTCAGTCATCCCAGGAGATCAAGACCACTTCTTCTGGACACCATTATCCAATAATTAAGCTTCCTGAGGTTGGTGTCTAGCCTGGACTTATTGGAAGGGCACTAAATACTTGCTGCCTCAGGTCGGTCTTCAATCTATGATGTATTAGCTAACAGTTTGCTACAGGTCTCAGCTTGCTTGTTCATCAGCTGCTCTTAGTATTTCTCCATCGTTTTCAGTAGCTGCCTACATGTGTGGATTCTTGTCCTGCACTATAAACTGCTTATTTGGATGTTTTCTGCTTTGGTCATTGCATAAACCAGGAGTTGCCAATCTTTTTAGGCCCATAGGCATATTTGAAAACCCGAGAAACTGTTGTGGGCACTACCCACAAGCTATAACCAAGCGTGTGGCTACTATAGAATGCTTCTTTTAAATATAATTTCAGCAGGTTTTGGGGTTGAGGTTGGGGTTAGGGAGAGATGTGGGGAAAGGACCCTGCTGGTACCATGGAAGGCCTCTGTTGGTATGTGTGTGCATTGTCAAACTTCTGATAAATCATGAGAGGGTTGTTGTATTTTATGCTGTTTCTATGCTGTTTTTAAGTCACATTTTAATCAATGTTTTGTATTTGCTGTTAGCCGCCCTGAGCCCGGTTTTTAAACCGGGAAGGGCGGGGTATAAATAAAAATTTATTATTATTATTTATTATAGATGCCAGTTAAGAGTTCAAACTAGGGATGTGGGTGGTGCTGTGGTCTAAACCACTGAGCCTAGGGCTTGCTGATCAGAAGGTTGGCGTTTTGAATCCCCGTGACGGGGTGAGCTCCCGTTGCTTGGTCCCTGCTCCTGCCAACCTAGCAGTTCGAAAGCACGTCAAAGTGCAAGTAGATAAATAGGTACCGCTCCGGCAGAAAGGTAAACAACGTTTCCGTGCGCTGCTCTGGTTTGCCAGAAGCGGCTTAGTCATGCTGGCCACATGACCCGGAAGCTGTTTGTGGACAAATTCCGGCTCCCTCGGTCTATAAAGCGAGATGAGTGCCGCAACCCCAGAGTCATCCTCGACTGGACCTAACGGTCAGGGGTACCTTTACCTTTACCTTTAAGAGTTCAAACTTGAGTGTATTCCATGGTGGCCAAGATCTTTAAGTCTGAAAGGGCAATTAGGAAAAGAACCATATCCTTCATGATGGTCCATCACCACCAATAAGCAGGGGATCAGGGCACACACACACCCGCCAAACCTTGCCACTGTTTCTGCAGTTGACCTCTGAACCTTGTGTTTGGACTTATGCTTTTCATGTTGGCCTGAACTGTGATGTCCCCCATTCTGTGTTGCCTGGACGATGAAGAGAGAGTGCGGTCTCTTTCAGTAATCCAGTTTAGTAATCCAGTTGACACTGAATTAAAGGCTTAACTTTCTTTATTCAGCACTATGAAGCATCCTGGTGAAACCTCCAGATGTTGCTGGACTTCATTTCTTACAATCCCTAACCATTGGCCATGCTGGCTGGGACAAATGGGAATTAGAGTTCATCAACTTCTGGAGGGCCACTGGTTTTCCTCCACCAATCTACAGTACACTCAGAAACCTTTTATCATTACATCAGGCATTTAGTATTTTCCCTGCCGGTAGTTCTGCAGGACAGGAAGGAAGCAACAAAAAACAATCTTTCACACTGCCTTTTCTTAACTTCCAAGAAATCTGCTTAACTCTACCTTTGTCAATATATGTTCAGTAGAGCTTCAAATTGCAATTGGTCAGCAACAGATAAAAGACTGATCTATAGGAAAACTGGTGAGCAGATATAATTTACTGGGATATAATTCAGCAGCTAACTTCAATGAGGAAAAGACTGAGCACTTAGGTCGTTAATGAACCTCCATAACTCCCTCCCCCCATTTTTTACTGGGTCTGAAGACAATAGTTCTTGTGAAAAAGAAGTTTGATTAGTACCGATTAGGAAAAAGGGAGAAGGGCTTCAAGAATAAAGAACAGAACGTAATTTGTTGAAAATGAAACAGATCGTTTGACCAATACAGTCTTTCAAATATTGTAGTCTATGAATTAAAATACATGAAATTATTGTTTTCATTATTTTCTTGCACTGAAACCATAACATATTTAGTAGATCAATTGGCTTTTAAATGTTTCCTTTCAGGATTATTGCTTATTTTAAATGCAAAAACTAATAAGATTTTCTCTTGAAAAGGACATGATTGAGTATTTAGCAAAAATCTTCCTGATGACTTAGCTCTTTTGAATTCTCTCTCTCTCTCTTCCACATACTGGCCAGCTTTAGCAGAATCTAATTAGAGCTGCTTGCTATTAATTCAAATTAAGCTTAGTCTTGATTTCATTCTTCTCCAGAAAATATCCTTTTCTGGATTTTAAAAAAATATATATCTAAAAATTCAATAATAATTGGTTCCATGGACAAACCTGTGATAATCAAGTTCAAATTAATAATTGCAATAGAATATGATACATTCATTTATTGGAGCACATTGCCCTTTTGAACGCACCAATGTCTAATTAAGTTCTGCTTCAAATGTTGTTCTTTTAAATAATTTAGTCAGTAGTTTGCAGAGTTATTGGAATTTATTCATAAGATCTAAGCTTTGTGACCACTACTGCTAAAATATGTGGGGTACTTGGGTTTGGGACTGTTTATTTCCATATGGAATTGTATCTAAATGCAAACCAGTTCATTGTCTATTACTGAAAAGCAATTAAACGGAAGATAAACATGTTGATTCCCTTTATGCCAAAACAAACAAACACAACACCCCATTCCGTTTGAAATCCTTTTTTCCACCAATGCTCAGAATATCAGGACAGGATAATGCTAGTCTTTCCTCCCTGGTTCTGCAGTTTTCAAGGTAAAAAGAGAGGAAAACATTTGCTTGATAAGTTTGTTCCTAAATAATTTTGAAGCCCATTAGCACACTAGTGTTTCACCAATGTTTCAAGTGGGCCTTGAACCTGAAAGTACTGGGTGGGCAGTTAAACTGTGAGCCAGTTTTAAGGTCTGCCATGGAAGTATTAGCTGGGCTTGCTGCAACAATGCCTCTTAACAATGATAGGTCACAGAAGAAAATGTATTTCTGTCTGAACTCAATAGATAGAGGCTTCTAGGTCAGGCCTGCTCACTGGTCTGAGTCTTTTGCTGCTGTTTCCTATAAAATGCTGTTACCTTCTAATCTATCCCCACTTTCATTTTGTTTTTCCTCTTGTCTTACTTGATAGATCTTATTCTGACTGCTGTTCTTTTGAAGACTGGTAGCCACAAGATGCAAATATAATTTAAGATGATGTGGACCTTGCAAGCACATCATTAATATTGTGTGTGTGTGTGTGTGTGTGTGTACACACACACACACACACACACACATCCACACAGAGAGACAGCCATTAAATGTCCCAAATAAGTAACCACCCCCACAACACCAGACCTTTACACAGAGTAGACCCACTGAAATAAATTGAGCTTAGTGTTTTTCATTAGTTTTAATGGGTCTAAAACCCCAAGAACTTGAAATAGCCATTTTATTAAATGAAAAACTCTGGGGATATTTGTATGGCAACTTTGAAACCTTTTGATTTGAAAGTTGACAAAAATATCTGGATCTATGAAGAAACCAGCATATGCACAGATGGGCAGCTGGCTATCTGACTTGTAGCCAATATTTGATTCTTGCAGTTGGTATCTGTTAGTAAATGCTTGCACTCAACAAATCAGCCACTGTTGATTTAGCCAAATCATTTTGAAAAGACGGCTTTAAACTTATGTCGCAGCATTCTTCTACTAGTCATTTAATCGTGCTTCATGTGTGTAACGTATTTTAAAAGTTACTATAGCAATGAACCCCTAAGTCTTCCCCACAGACCACTAAAGCATCAGACGAGAAATTCCATGCAACAGTCTTAATAGGCATAATATCCCATAATTCTTACATTACAGTCAAATGTTTAGAGATATCAATCTTGATGTGGCCAAGGAGCTGTGGAAAACAATAGTACCACTAATATACGATGCTTGGTGTGCTATTCATACATCAGAAAATCCACGTTAACTTGAACCACCTTGATTTATTTCCCTTGAATTATTTGAAAAAATCTTTAAGGGAAACAATGATTGGATTTATTGATTGGACATGTAAATGTGAAAGGACTCTTGCTTTTACAAAATAGCATCTTGCTAATCAGGGAATTCTGGGGTGAAACACCAAGTGTGTGTGTGTGTGCACGCGCACGCGTGCGCGCACACACACACACACACGTATACTGCAAGACAGGAAGATTCAAGGGTAATTGCTATAACCGACTACCATGCTATTCAGAAACAATATAAATCTAGCTATCTAAAAAAGATACTTAGTGCAGACTTTTCAGCCATTGTGGAAGTCAGACCTTTGGCTGACCCAGTGCACCAACTCATACTCTAATCACCGAGAAGAGCACTATCCTTTGCTGTAATATCTATTGTAATATCTACCTTTGCCCCTCTAACAATTTAGTTTCTTTTCTCAAGGGATTTTTCACAATATCCAGCGCAGAAGTGCTAGATAAATGTCAACATCTTATAATCTCCAATCAAACTCACGGGCTTGGGATCAATAACCCAAAAGACCGGACAGAAAGATGGCAAGCATAATATTCATGCCATGCAACCCTAAGCATGTTACTTGGGAGTAAGCTCAACTGTTTGTAATGGGAGCACTAACATAGGACAGAAAGAAGGCTGGTCAGAGTTCTACAGATTGTGGTCCATCTGCACTATAGCTTTAAAGCAGTATCATACTACCTTAAACAGTTTGGAATTAAGGGTGCTGAGAGTTGTTAGGAGACCCCTATTTCCCACAGGAAGCTACAATTCCAAGCATTCCCTTGAAAGAAGGATTTCTAAAGTAAATCAATTTGTCCACTGTATGGTTAGATTAATTAAGGAGCCTGTGGATTGGCAGAAACACTCATTGAGTGACACATCAGCTGTTTCTACTGCCCCTTCTCACTTTTTCCAAATTCCAGAGGCATCAGCAAGATTCTTATCCCAACCCTATAGACTAGGTTCTTATTTGCAACAATGGCCAGGCATTTTCATATGCCTTACATAAAATAAGTTGCCTTCTTTTCCCTGTCTTCTTTTTAAATAAGAGATTTTCAGTATCATTTATAATGACACCTGTTAAATAATTGCTAAAATTAAAAATGGATTCAGGTTAGCAGAGGCCCCATTTTTATCAAAGGAGATTCTGGATCTCCTAGTATAGCATAATGTTGATGTAAAAGAAATATAAATGATGTACATTAATCATGCAAATAGCTTTGAGCTTCATTAAATAAACATTGTGGCTAGAGATGCAAGTAATTTTTTAATGTAGCTCCTGCCTTTTCCCCCTCAGAAGTCACTACAATTTTCCTTGTTGTTTTTCACTCTCCTGTCTCTTATACTTCAGTTGCCAAATATCCAAAGGGACTTCAGCACAGCACTTTTCTTGACACAACTGAGATTAATCATTATGTGCAAAGCCTATTGCAAAAGGGTCTTGCACTCCAGAGATAATAACATGAAGAACGCCTTCTCCAGAATCTCTTTATGTCCTACTTAACCTCTTCCAAGAGGTTCCCTGAAAGTCAAACAATGGCCCCCCTCCAGCCCTTACAGGAAGTTAATTCATCATCATTTTGATCATTATTAAAAGCCTGCTGCTCACCTACCTTGTCCATTTCCCCTGGGTTTGAGATTTCATCGCTCTCTAAATTCTTGGAATTATATCAGTGTTATATAAAAATGTTTAACCTACCCCAGGGAAGGAGAGCTCTCCAAGTATTCAGGGAATCTATTTCCATTGACTACCTGGAAATATAGTCCTTGCCCAATGAGTAGGTAGGGCTGGCCCCTAGATATTTTGCTGCCTTTTCTCTTCCTTACTCGCCCCAAGTCAAGATGCCTGGCTTAAAAATACAAAAGCCAAGCACTGTTGAGCACGCTGGAGCTGCAGTGAACAGCAGTGCAAACACACCCTTAGTTATAGCTAATGGTTAGGCTGGAGACATCTAAATGAAATTCAGATAACATGCTAAGCCAAATGGTGTAGCAGCAAAAAGGCAGGGGAAGAGCAAAGCAGCTGTGATCTCTCTCAGAGCCCACGTGCTCACATGTTCATGCTAAGCTATGGTTTGGATTTCCATGATGGGTATGCCAAGTAGCTGTCAAGACCACCAGAGGTTCAGACAAGGTGTGGCATAATATATTATTAAATCATATCCATCAGCAGCTCATCTCAAAACATCTACATGGACTGAAAAGGTGGTGTTCAAAAGCAAGTTAAATATTTTTCTTTCTTTTTTTAGCAGTGATGGGCAGGCTTTTTTTCCAGGGGGAACTCACTGGAACTCAGTTCTGGCACCTCTCAGGTGAGTTCCGACACCTCTCAGGTGGGTGTCTTTGCCATTCTAAGAGAAAGAGGGAGGCATTCATAGTGAATTCCTGTACCTCTTTTTATAGAAAAATAGCATGGGGCCCTCCACATATTGCTGGATTACACCTTCCATCATTCTGTAACTGCTGAGGTCTGCTGCCTAGGGATGATAGGAGTTGGAGTACAACAACTTTTGAAGAGCCACAGGTTTGCCATCCCTATTTTATAGCAAAAAAGGAATATAACGAAAGTTGGCAAACTGCTTATCAGCAGGAAAAACGACAACTGTTCACACACGCTTGGTTGTTATTGTTGCTCAACATTCATGGGGATAAATGACCTAACCATCTTCTAATCAGGGAAGTCGTATGTTTCAGATAATGTACTGTAATCTGCACTTCAGAAAACTTGATTTGAAACACAGTGTTGCAATTTTGCAAAGAAATTATTCAGCAATGCAGGAAATAATCACTTTAGCATAACCAGCAGATGTTTCTCCTCTCAGTTGCACTGTACAACAGAAGATGCAATAAAATAAAATAAAATTGAGGAAGAAATGAATTTTCCTTTTGGTCATACTCTTAATCATAATCAATAAAATATTGGAACAATAGTAATACGGCTCTTCCCCTTGGAGATTTGAGCTGTTAATATCAATACAACAGTCCTGTGAGCTTATCCCAGAATATGTTCCTGGAAACATTTATAAAAAATACAGCTTCGACCAAGACAGTAATGGTATAAACAGGGCAAAGGAAATAGCAACATTGCAACAGATGCTATTGATTAGATGCCTTAGGGAATATTCCACTTATTTATTTTAGGTCTAGTCAATGTAAATCAAAAGGCTGTGATGTTGTCAGTGAATACATATCATGAGCAAAGTAATCCACTGTGACAGAGCTTACACTTTACTGACACTGCAGATCATGGCTTGGACATGGAGAAGCCATCTGTAGCAAACTTGGGCATTATAAACAGGGGGAGGACAACCCGATTTCAACCTCTGATTCATTTTGAACTATGATACCATTTATGCTGAAAACATAAGCCAATAGGGTTGCCTTTGGCTTATTGACTAACACATTTGAACTTGGTCCTCAATCATTTTTTTGTGTGTGTGCAGGGAAGTTAGCAGCTCATGTTATATCTGTACACTAAATCTGCCAGTGCGGTGGTAAATCCTAGAAACAGCAATGGACACCTAGAAAAAACAAGGAACAGGTTTAAATATGGTTGGCTATCTTTTCAGAAACTGTTGACAACCTGTGACATCAAACTAAATAAAAGCGAGAGAATGATCAAGAATGGGAAGCAGATTCAGGAGGCAAATGAATGGGAACATCTGCAAGTGAGCTTTCAGTGTTTCCATTTTATACTATAGTGCTAAACCCCAAATTATCCACATAGTGGGGAATCCAGGGAATGATATCACTCCCTGAATGGGAAAGGCTAGAGCTTAGTGGTAGTGCACATAAATGTGGAAGCAGGTAGTGCTGGGGAAGACCCCTGTCCAATAATGCTGCGGTCAATCAGTGTAAACAATACCAAACTAGAAGGGCCCGTATATGGGGCAATTTTATTGTTTGCAACCATTTAATTGTTTGCAACTCAGGCTGTACCATCTACAAGTTGTTTAGTGATGTAGGTGCTCTTGATGACATGAAACTCTCTCTCTCTCTCTCTCTCTCTCTCTCTCTCTCTCTCTCTCTCTCACTCTCTCTCACTCTCTCTCTCTGATACACTTCCTAAATGGCATCCTGGTAAGCTGGATCCCAGAATTGTCCTCACTGTTTGCAGTGGAAGACCATTGCAGTGCAAAACACATGTACAATGTGACATTTAGGAACTGGTTGTTCTGAAAGGGTTCCTAAGATTTTCTGCCTGCCCAAGAAAACAGCCACTGATATATGGACTAGGCCAAGAGCATTGTTATATTGGTAACTGTCCTCCCAGTTAAACAAATTCAATACCTTCTATATCAAACTCAGTAAGGATGTTGAATTCTGTAATTATGAATACATGCATTTCCAAGCGAAAGTCTCTTGTGCTGAAATTCCTAGTTCAGCCATAACTAATAATGAAACGTATTACCAGCCAGTAATGTGCCTGCATAGTCTGTGCTTCTGTGATTGGCAGCATTCATATGGACAGGCTGCCAAAGGCAGGAACCAGCCAGTCTTGGTGCATGCTAAGAAGCTACTTATTTTACAGTGAAATCCTAAGCATTTCTAACCAGAATTAAGTCCTGCTGAGTTCAGTGGGACTTTCTCCTGGGTAAATGGGGACAGGATTGCACTCTTAACCCCTTACTTAAATGAGGTTGCAATTCTCATTTAAGTAAGAGGTTACATAAAATTAAATTGCAATCTTACGATATTTGGGGTGTTTGAATCAAAGCTGGAAGCTGCTGTTGAGCTGAAGGTGGTTACTTTAAAGTTGTTGGTAAGTGACATGAAATTCACCTTGATTGCTGAAACTGATCAAAAGTGAGGGATCCCATTTTTAAAAATTAGTGCTAGGGCTACGTTTGTATATTACTGCTGGCACAAAGCAGGAGCGGCCACGCTTCCCTTCCTGCGTTATATTTAGCTCAACAAAGAGTTCTTGAACTTGAAAGCCAGCACTTTGTTATATTGCAGTAATGGTGTTACACAACTGTTGTCTTTCTTTTGAATTTTTTCCTAATGGACTAGCATGGCTACATGCGCCGTAGAAAGAAGAAAGGGAATACAACATGCAGAACACGGCAGATAATGGATTCCTGATGACTTGAGACAGAGAAAATTCATTGTGAAGCATATATATGAAGGGCAGGGCATGTTGAATGCAAATGCGACCTTTCCTTTGAAAAGCAAGCAGCCCTTATTATGTTCCCTCCCTTTGAATGGGAGGGGCAGTATTGAACAACCTGCATGTACCTGGACAAAAGTGGAATAAAATAACGGTTTAATTTGCAATCTCAAATGAACCAAGGAAGACTTTTGTCAAGAGTTATCTGATGTTGGTTGCAATTCCAAGCCAAGCAGGGAGAAGTGTGTGTCTCACTTGTTTTTATTTCTACAAACTGTAGACCTTTGAACCACATTTTGTTGTTGTTCAGTCGTTCAGTCGTGTCCGACTCTTCGTGACCCCATGGACCAGAGCACGCCAGGCACGCCTATCCTTCACTGCCTCTCGCAGTTTGGCCAAACTCATGTTAGTAGCTTCGAGAACACTGTCCAACCATCTCATCTTCTGTCGTCCCCTTCTCCTTGTGCCCTCAATCCTTCCCAACATCAGGGTCTTTTCTAGGGAGTCTTCTCTTCTCATGAGGTGGCCAAAGTACTGGAGCCTCAACTTCAGGATCTGTCCTTCTAATGAGCACTCAGGGTTGATTTCTTTAAGAATGGATAGGTTTGATCTTCTTGCAGTCCATGGGACTCTCAAGAGTCTCCTCCAGCACCATAATTCAAAAGCATCAATTCTTCGGCGATCAGCCTTCTTTATGGTCCAGCTCTCACTTCCGTAATGAACCACATTACTTGCCTGCAATATTGCCATAATGTTTTCATTTTGCCAGCTCTGAGGTAGATTTTGGGTAGTGATAATAGGACTGAAACGTCAGAATAAATACAATAAAAATCAGATGTGAGTATGGTCATGAAGATATATAGCAGTTCTTACAAACTGGAGCTGTTTTCTGCTTTGAGAGCTGTATTCTGTTCTGGGCAATCTTCTGGGAGGTGCATACAACTGATGTTTAGGACCAAAGACAAAGGTGGGAAGAGCAATGAATGTGATTTTTTACCTTCGTACAATAGACGAATTACTGTAAACACTTTACATGCACTAAAATGGTGCATTAGAATGTGTGTAAAAAGACTTTTGCTTGTTGCTTTTTTAAAAGCAACATCTCTTCAAAACACTGTAGAATGTATTCATATATTCTTCAATCACATAATTTTTCCTCTTCACTAAATGCTACATTTAATTGACAGTGAGCAATAAATCATGTGGAACATGGAGACCCAGTGTGCCACCACCTGGTGATGGAAATATACATTTTGGCTGAAGGTCAGAATCTGTAGAAAAACATTGTTTCCAGATCTTCACTTGGTGTGCCTCCATGTATTTAATGAAATTACTCTGATTTATAGCAGTAAGGATCTGGCTCAGCAATGGCATGAAAAGTCATTAGCTTACAAATCAAATTCAGAACATCCCGATGCTTTTAAAAAATGCCCCACGTTCTTTTGCAACCCTAGAGGGGGTTCTGAAGATTTTTGAGCCTGCATACAAAGTAGGGAAACGTGCAAGAAGGAAAAACAATGTACAAATGCCTCTGATTCACACAGAGAGCCTCCATGGCTAGATCAGCCACATGGTAGGATGTGGGAAGAACTCCAGCGAGACTGTGCACATTTCTGCATTAAAGATGAACCTATTTTTGAACTGAGTTGCATCTGGACTGGCTCCACAAAATTGAATTATGTTCTTACTGGCTAGGCATTAAACCATAACCTACAATTTACATGTTCAGTGCCTAGGAGTTCTGTTTCCTTTGGTGAAACAGTTTGTTTTGCTACCACTATCACTCACTTTTAGGAATTATCTTAAGCTGTTAAGCTTTTTGGAGACAGATATGTCCAAGACGGTCCCCTAAGGGATCACATCTGGGGCTTGAATCCCAGATTTGAAATCCTATAAATGACCCTTAAGGTTCTCTGGAATCCATAAAGTATGCATAGGGAATCTGTGGCCATCTCAAAGTTGTTGGACTGCAACTCCCATCAACGCTGATCATTGACCACATTGGCTGCGACTAATGGGAATTGATGCCTGACATCTTGATGGCCACTGGTTTACCATCTTTGCTATAAATGTAGTGTGTAGATAGGTTAATGATGATTGCAGTTTAAATACACTCAGAGGCATTCCAGTGTTGTGCTACATATCCAGCCTTTCTTTTTCTCATGTAGGTTTCTTTTGAACTAATAGCAGTGATGGTTTCCAAAAACAACTGTGGTATAGAGTCCAGGGAAACCTATAAAGATTCTCTTGCAGCTGCTAAAGAATTGTTAGTCCTGTAGAGAACAATAGGTGGGGTATTTGGAATGCCAATAGGCTTCTTCCTTCTGTGGTTTTTGTTTTAATTTCTCAGCTGTAAACTATTGATTTTGGAGAACTTTAAAAATGGAAATATATCAGAGCAAGCATGAAAATCAGATTTAACAGTCTTGTGTTTTATTTTTCTTTATAGACACAAAATGAGGCCAAAGAAACCAGACAATTGCGTTGCTCTAGATATTGTGAAGATCTAGAAGTATATAGTGAATGTTTACTAGCAAAGTTACTGTGGAAAGCTTAAAAACAACCAATTCTAGGGCACTGTTTCAACTAATGAACAATATTGGGCTGATTTGATCTATGTGAGTTTATAACTGTCATACTTGTACATTGCAGGTAGTGTTTTGTTACATGATCATTGTATGTGTGGTCAAAGAGGACGGTGCCTTACTACTTAGCTCTCCTGAGCACTGTATTTTGGCAGTAAAATGCACTTTATTTAATATACTTCTTGAAATTGTGTCCTGCCTTTCTTCTAATGAACTCAAGAAGTTCATTAGAACCATAGCTTGGGGCCATAGTTTTTCTGCCATAGCTTGGTAGTGGAGCATCTGCCTTGCAATCAGAAAGTCCCAAGTTCAATCCCCCAGCATCTACAGCAAGAGTTGGAAGAGACTCCCTGCCTGAAATCCTGGCAGTCCATGTAGACAACACTGAGCTAGATGGGCCAAGGATCTGACTTGCTATAAGGCAGTTTCCTTGGTTCCTATTGATATTTCACAAAGAAGGAGGAAGGAGGTGGACTTATCTTCCTCTATTTTTTTTGTGGGGGTAGGAATATATAATAATAATAATAATAATAATAATAATAATAATAATAATAATAAATATTTATAACCTGCCCACCTGGCTGGGTCTCCCCAGCCACTCCGGGCGGCTCCCAAGAGAATATTAAAAGCACAATAATTTTTTTAAAAAAACATTAAAATCTTCCCTAAGCAGGGCTGCCTTCAGATGTCTTCTAAACGTCTGAAAGTTGTTTATTTCCTTGACATCTGGTGGAAGGGCGTTCCACTGGGTGGGCGCCACTACCGAGAAGACCCTCTGCCTGGTTCCCTGTAACCTCACTTCTCTCAGTGAGGGAACCGCCAGAAGGCCCTTGGAGCTGGTCCTCAGTGTCCAGGCTGAACAATGGGGATGGAGACGCTCCTTCAGGTATACTGGGCTGAGGCCATTTAGGGCTTTAATATATCTTCCTCCTCTATTTTTGTATACAACACAGGTATCTTTCACACACTTACATAGAAGCCTTGAATATACAAGAAAACTATAGCCACAATCATTTCTTCACATGACCACAAAACTAGGAAATGCCACAGCACTACGAATCAGGGTGAAATAACTATGTGTTATTCCCTCCCCCAACAAGAGGCTGCTACTGAAAATGGAAGCCAAGTGTTGAGCTGTGCATATAGTTCTATTTGTCTCAATTCCTGCCATTGTTCTGATTGTGCTCCATGTAATGGCATAAGCTGATCTACATAATACAGAGAAGGGCGGAGGAATTCAATGTTATAGTAGCCATCCCATGTTTTTTGCATAGTTCTGCAACCCGAGCTCAGCCAAGGCCTAGAATTTATTTTTCTTCTGTGATGTAGAATCTATGCCTATTTGTGTGAGCTTCTGAAAGTAATCAGGAGACAAAGATCATTTTATTACACTGAGAATAAATACTTCCCTTCTAGGGCTTTAATCACAATGAACTACTTTTCCGCAGTGAAGGAAGCCTCCGATATTTCGGCTTATTTGTTGAACGAGAGACTTGTACAGAATTAAAGAACGTAGAACGAACAGTTTCTTTGCATAAATAAAGACTCTGACTGTAGAATTTATCCTGACTCTCCAGTGTATATGATTTCCTGGAAACGCAGGCATAACTTTTGTTAGCAAAATATACCCTAAAGGAAATCACTACATGCAATATTATGTTAGCAAATGGGGGGAAAGTAGGACGCAACATTTATCTGTAAAACTCAAAAGTATAACTGTATTTAGATATTTCAGTTGGGACAATATAAGCCTTAAGCATGAGCAATGTTTGTCTCTTTCCCCACAATGTATGCATTAAATGGCACAGGCTTGATCTGCTTCCTGTGACCACTCTCTCTGGTCACAGCTTCCTCTAAGGGTCCATGAATTCATGTTCCTTCTTAGGGGTGAAGGAGAAATTTGATTTTGCTTTCACTTTATAATGACAAAATTATCTAACTTGCACTTCTCAGACCAAAATATGCATATTTTGGGGGGGGCATAAAAATGCATATATTAGTAAATATAGCATTTAAAATACTTTATATTGAGGGAAATCACCAGCAAAACTCCATCCAAAAAATGTATTTATTTGGATAAATTTGCACTAAAATGTTGAAAAAGTTTCATGAGAATTTTAAAAAGATCACAAATTGCTGTGGAAATGTGGAGAACTGAATTTAAGATTGGAAATAGAGAAAGCCAAATTGACAAATGTGTCCATCTCTATTCTTTCTCCAACTTCCCCCGTCTTGATCCTCTTTGTGCTATTACAGGTATATGCCATTCACTTGCATTAGCTGGTTGTTCACTGAGAACCCAAAGTTTTTTTCCTCAGCAGTGTAACTTTGTAGCATATACACCCCCCCCCAAAAGCATCCCACTTTATATACTTGTATTTGTGGGTCCACCTTGTCAGTTTGTTTCTCCAATTTTTTTGACTTTAGTTTTTCCTTTGCATTTTAGCATATCTATAAAATGCTTGCAAGACACCAGAACTAAGCATCATTATTGTGGACTCTCCCATGACGCCTTCCCCCCACCCCAAATAAATCTTGCTTGATCCATTATTAACCTTTCACTGTGGGTTTTCAACCAAGCACGTATCCATTTGATTTTGTAATAATTTATTCCAATGCTAAATCTGCAAAAGTTAAGGAACTATTTCTAGTATATATAAAAAATCTTATCTGCATGTATCTTTTTTTTTAACAGGGGAAGAAGAACATAGCACACTCCATGAAATCTCCAAATTATATCTTTGCAAAGTTTAAAATAATAGTAATAAACAAAATCTGAACAGTTCCTTTTCTTTTATTATGCTTCCTGTAATAGTAGGGTAGACTGAGGGGCAAAAAACAAAGCCTCACATTTATAATGTATTGTAAACAAACCAGTGTACCCATGGCAACATTTAGTCTAACTCTGAGCTTTTTCAACACCTATGATGGCATTTATGTTTTCCTTATTATTCATATTTTCACAAGTTATAATAGCAATAATGACCTTTAGGTCACATATTTCCTGTAAATTATGACCGAACCAGAACCTCATTTCCTCTGCATACTGTAGCTGTTAACTGCTATGCAATGCCTTCCTAGGCCTTCAGTTTTGCATAATGCCTAGTTAATCATTTTGAAAGAAACATATTTTCTTCTTCCTTTTTTGTAATATATTTTAGGGCTAGAGCTGAGGAATACTTATGAGTCAGACGAGTGAAAAATAAATGTTAGAACTTTTAAACTTTTGATTTGACTGCCAATGCAAAACATTTGCACTCGTCTATAGATGTTCTGTACCTGAAGTTCCCCTGTTACAAATTGGAATTACGGATGTTTGTTAGGAAGAAAAGATGTCACACCCCACTGCAAACAGGTGATTGCCCCTCTCAAAAACACCCTGGGTGAAATCCAATGGTGTTTGTACACCATTGGAACCAATGTCATTGGTGGAACAGATTCCTCCTCCCTCCACAGCCCTCTGCATACCCCCAAATCTGTTCCAGAGGGTTGGGGCGCCTTCTGAAGCAGATTTGGATTGGAGGAGGTTCAAGGGGAAGTTCCGCTATGCAGCTGGAACTCCAATTGTACAATACTGGGGTGCTCTATCTTTACTCTTAGGGGGTTCGATGCCCATTGTTCCAGCCAAACACCAAACTGCACCTTATACTCACAGAATTACACATAGAAGAGCTGGGCCAGTGCAGCATAATTTTAGTGCTTTTTCTTGTTTTGGATCTTTCTCTTCCTTGGTTTAGAGAAGAGAGAATTCCAAAAGAAACACCATATTCAGCAAGTTAGAAATGGCATTTCTGCTGATACAAATGCACCAGAAACAAAGAATCATTAAGATTCCATTTTAAAAGGTAAAGGTAAAGGGACTCCTGACCATTAGGTCCAGTCGCGGATGACTCTGGGGTTGTGGCGCTCATCTCGCTTTATTGGCCGGTTCCAGGTTCCAGGTCATGTGGCCAGCATGACTAAGCTGCTTCTGGTGAACCAGAGCAGCTCACGGAAATGCCGTTTACCTTCCTGCTGGAGCAGTATCTATTTATCTACTTGCACTTTGATGTGCTTTTGAACTGCTAGGTTGGCAGGAGCAGGGACCGAGCAATGGGAGCTCACCCCGTCACGGGAATTCGAACCACCAACCTTCTGATTGGCAAGCCCTAGGCTCCGGGTTTAACCCACAGCGCCACCCGTGTCCCTCCATTTTAAACCAGACCTTTTAAAACACCTTAGTTTTCCCTTTCTAAAATGGAACTAATCATGCCTAGCCGAAGGTTGGCAGCACTATTTGTCTACTCAAAAGTAAGTCCCAAGGAATTTAGTTGAATTAAAAAGCACAGGCATACCAGGAGTACTATACAGACAATGAAGATGGTGGCAACCTGAAGATAGAAACAAATTGTTGGACACAACATGTGGGTTGAACTATGGGACACTTTCTATAAAACTTTGCTGAAGCCTTCCCCGAAGAAGGGTGTTCCTCCCCCCAAAAAGCTCAACAACTTTGGTCAATCCGATGGGTAGATCATTGCCAGTGTTTTTATAGTGGGAATAGATCACAATCTCTTGGATGTTGGACATCCCTGCCCTAAGGCTAGGTGCCTGACACAGATTGGCCTCAAAAGTGATCCCTATCTTGCCCCCACATGTAATCACAAGCCTGCCCATCACCCTGAAAGGCACTTAAGGGAAACATCTACCGGTAGCTGAACTTAAGTGTTCCCCTTTCAAGCATTCCTGCCTCACAAAAGGAAAAAGTCAAAGTGGCAAAATCAACCATTTAACAAGCAGACCTGATCTAAGTGGCCCCCAAGCCCCCACACAGTGTGGAGTAGATGAAAAACAACAACATAAGAACAGCCCTGCTGGAACAGACTAGTTCATCCTATGATTTCCCTATTGATGGGGGCTTTTAAACAGATATTCCTAGATAAACGTTAAGGAGCCATATGGGATAGTACAGTAACGCTAGATGTTATTGTGATTGATATGCTGTGTGTTATATCTGCTGTTCTTTCATATTTACATATTGTTGTTGTTGGTGCCGTTTTACTGTACATGCCCTTGGGCACATTTAATTCAGAATGAAAGTTTATAGATCATAAATAAATAAGCAGAACCTCATTATTTCTGAATATTAATAAGCCTGTTTTGCCAGATTCTGGGTTTTAGGCACTGTGGAGAGTATGTCAAAACACAGCTACACAACATGTGAATAATTAACTCCGGCAGCAATATAGACTCTGGAAGAAACCGTATGACAACCACTTACACTCTGAGGAGAAGTACAATGTGATTGTGTTAGCTTCTTGCTTAGAGGTAGACTGTTGCATTTTGCTTTTTAAAATCCCCAATATAGCTTCACCATTCCTATCTTTTGAAAGAAGGTTCATCGGCTGGTGCAGCCTCCTCTTGGGCCACAGACATACCAGTCACAAATCAGCAAAGATAACAAATCAGCAATCAGTGCAGATCTCTGAGCAGAGGTGCTAGACGCTGAAAGGTTCTTACTGCTGTCAACAACTGCACTGCAGCATTCTGGGAACTGTTCCATTAAAACTCATGTAAGAAGATTGCAAAAGCATGCCACACTGCTGAATTGCTGCTACCCAGTTCTATGTGACCAGCTATGTTCACATAGCACATAGCAGTTTATTTCAGGGCACTAGGAAGAAGGCTCTAATTGTGCCAGAGAGGAGCTATAATCCTTCTGTTCAACTATCCAAACCATAATTGTTGCACTCTCTTTGTTATCATTGTTCATTTTTGTATCCAGTTTCTGTCAGTATTCTTTCTGACTTACAGAACCAATGAAGCAGTATGAAGACCAGATACATGCTGCATTTTTTTAAAGGATCTGGTTTAATTAAAATGGTGCCCACGGCAGTGGTGGATGGTCGGTACGGCAAAGTACAGTACAAGGAGAGACTTTGTCTGTGTGGGCAACCTTGTGTAGAGGACCTGTACCACTATTTATTGCAATGCCCGCTATATATAGAACCAAGAGACTGATTGATAAAACCCCTGCTCACAAATGGAACACACTCAAACAGGGTGGAAAGGGTGAAATGGCTGCTGAGTGATACTGATGACTTCGTAACTTATAAAGTAGCACTATATGCATTGGCGGTTTAAGAAGATCAGGAGAAAAGAACTAGATAAAATAGTGGTCAATTGCAAAGGTGATTCGGACATTTAAGCTGGCACATTCTACCTGAGAACCCCTTGCTATTCTATCATATGCAACAAATAATTTTTAGGAGAAATGATTGTGGTTTATTATACAGTGGTACCTCTGGTTATGTACTTAATTCATTCCGGAGGTCCGTTCTTAACCTGAAAACGTTCTTAACCTGAAGCACCACTTTAGGTAATGGGGCTTCCCCCTGCTGCTGTGCTGCCGCTGCCTGATTTCTGTTCTCATCCTGAAGCAAAGTTCTTAACCCGAGGTAATATTTCTGGGTTAGCAGAGTCTGTAACCTGAAGCGTATGTAACCTGAAGCATATGTAACCCGAGGTACCACTGTATCTGCAGTGCCTGATGTTTTTATGGTTTTTATGCTTATTGTTGCTTTTCTTATTGTTGCCATAGCCTTTGGCTAGTGCAATAAAGTTTATGATGATGATGATGAATTAAAATGGTGGATGTTTAGAGGCTCATGCATACTACATTTTAGGTATACAGCCGTGGTGGGAACCCTCTGGTCCATGGACCTCAGTAGGCTTAGCATGGGTCCCGATTTGGCTCATGAGTCTCGTTTCCACAAAACACTCTTTCCTGCCCCACACATGACACAGCTGCCAATGAACAACTGAGAGCCTTAAAGAGGACTACTGTTTGGTAAGCGGGGCTTGCTGCCGCCATGGATCAGCTGATAGGTGGTGAAAGCAGGGCTTGGAGTCAGTGCTAATCAGCTGATCAAGAGTGACCAAGCCTGTAGGAAGCAGCTGCACTATGGGGTTCACAACTTGGAGCTCTGGAATGCAGCCAAGCTCTACTGACAGCAAACACTATTATTATGTTTTGATAATTTGGCTACGTTGAATGTGATCATTTCAAGATGAGTAACAACAAGACAATTACCATCTTGTTTGAAGTCTGCATCATTCACTGATGTCCAGTTATCTCTTTTATATTCAGTCCTTCCCATTCTCTTTTATAGATGAAATACTAGGTGACAGGTGTTTGTAGACTAGTCCCAGGGCCAGATTTAGGTTTGATGAGGCCCTAAGCTACTGAAGGTAATGGGGCCCTTTATATGTCCAGCTGTCCTTTGTCAACAACAAATTGCCACTGTTTTTGTTGTTGAATATATGCTATATGGCAATTTATGGACCTAATAGATATCTAAAGCCATTTGCACATAACAAAATATGTATTTTATCAAAGTAATTGTTGAACTGAAATACAATTTTAGGGAGCAGGCTAGCAGGCAGGGCCCATTACTTACATCATAGGAGCCTACACAACACAAAACACTGTTTCTGTATGTAGGTTTTATTTTATTTGTTTTTTATCTTATATTTTGGAAATGTATATCCAGGTTTTTTTCCTTTAATTTTTTGGGGGCCCCCCAAGAGAGTGGGGCCCTAAGCTATAGCTTGTTTAGCTTATACGTACATCCAGCACTGTTTAGTCCTAATTTGTTTCAAGTAAAAGGTTGGGTTTGACGTTCACATCCATAAAATGGATATCAGATTGGAGTCTTACCAGATATCTGTGTGCACTGAATGAACATCGTCTAATCCTTGAAAGGTTTTAAAGATGCTCCAATCTCTGCAAGAGACACTGCAGAACTAATTATTTTTATAGTTTAGTTCCCATTTGGCAAATAATGTGCATTTGAACGCCAGTTCGAAAATATAATTATCAAACAGGAAATGATGATAAATAAGATTAACCAAACATACAGATAATAAACCCCACATAGATACATAAAACTTGAGTGTAGTCGGACATGCACTCTAGAATTTAAGAAGGCTGATTTTAAAAAGTGGAAGGAACTACTGGGTGAGATCCCATAGTCAGCAATCCTCAAAGAGAAGGGAGTCCAAGGTGGATTGGAGTTTCTTAAAGGTGAAATAGTGAAGGCATAAATGCAGACGATTCCACAGAAAGAAAAGTGTGAAGCATGTAAAGAAACCAGTGGGGCTGCATAAGGAGCTTGCAGGTGAGCTGAGATTTTAGAAGGAAGAAAGGGGAAATCACAAATGAAGGGCATACACGAGTAGCCAACAGTCGCAGCAAGAAGGGCAGGTAAGGCAAAGCTCAGAATGAGCTAAGACTTGCAAGAGAGGCTAAACATAATTTTTAAAAAGGTTTCTTTGGCTATGTTCGAAGTAAGAGACAGAACAATCAAGGAGTAGGTCCTCTGTGTGGAGAAGACAGAGAAATGCTTTTGGGTGACAGAGAGAAGGCAGAATTGCTCAACTTTACCTCTGTCTTCACCCAAAAGGAAAACAGTGGGCTAAATACAGCAAATCTGAATTGTTTTTAACCATGCTAAGTGTATATATGTGTGTGTGTGTGTGTGTGTGAGAGAGTGATATTATGGCTAAATAATGCTTTAAATGTTGCTTTGAATGTGTGAGGGAAGCAGCAGGATCACTTTACCCATCCGCTCTCCCAATCTTTGTGTGTTCAATGCAATATGTGCAAATATCCTATCTACATAAAAATGTATGTACATAGGGAAGCCTGGATCATGCACTGGATTAATACACGTGCAATGCTGAATGTCTGAAGGCTGGGAGTAATGACTGTGTGCATAGCCCCACTTTCCACTTCAGAAGGGGCATCAGCTCCAGGTGGCCAAGATTGTTTGTCTCCCCAATAATTTTTTTTGGGGGGCAGCCTCCCTTGTTCCCTACCGTCAGGGGACAGAAGAGGCCAAGCATGGCTTCAGTGACTGGCTCCTTCTCCTGGCATGGAAGGCTACCAAGCATGAGAGAGAAGGAGCCACTAGCCACTGTGTTTGGCTCCGTCCCCTGACTCCTCCTGAAATGTCATGTGATGTTGCACACTGAGCACATGATGTCACACACACCACATCTCACACACAACCCGGTCCCCTCGTTCTTCGCTACAAGTTGGAGCCTCAGCACTGCAGTACTAATGGGTCCTGCAGCTCTGGGCAATACAAGGGGAAAATGTGGGAATTTTAATGCTTTGGTACTTGGATGACCGTAATCTAATATGAGCCTTGTTTCTAAACGAAGCTCTGGTGTTACAAATTGATCCTGATTCAATGCCAAATTCTTCATGCTGAATGACCTTTACAGATTTGTTGACATAGTTCACCTTATTCAGCCAAAAAAATAAGCAAACCCCAAAACAATTAGGTAGGATGAAGCTATCTTATAACCGTGATGTCAATGACTGATGAGCAACAAACAATGAATAATTTGCAAAGCACACCTACTATCACTGGAAAATAAGTTCATTCCCAGGATTTCCAGCTATTTGGACGCAAGGGAGCAATTTTCTTTCTAAATGGAAACTTAATTGTTTTGGCCCTGAGCAAGAAAGCAAAACTTGTCCACTGAGAGACAGAGAACATGTAGCTATTTCTAGTTTTAAAGTGTGGGTGGATATAGGATTCTCTCTATCTTCAAATTTCTCACCTGTGGACTCACTATGTGGCCTTAAGCAAGCCTCTCTTTTCTGAGCATCAGCACACTTACATCTATCAGTAATATGGGGAAAAATTATGGTTCTGATTGCAATGAGTGCTATGATACATGTGAAACACTTTAAATACTGAAAATGAGCTGCATGTTTCTGAGAAGCTCAATTCAGTTGGAAATCTGCGTGTACCCTGAGACTTTGTGTGGAATTTTGCTCTGCTCTGAACAATGTGTACAAGTGCCTTTGTGATAATGGAAGAGAAAGAGCCTCCCCATGTTCAAATCAGTGTTGATAGCAGACCCTCCAAGTGTTCCTATTTTCCAGGGATGTCCCTGATTTAGAGAAGCCTCCCCGGTTTCTGATTTGATCCTGGAATGTCCCACTTTTCCTTAGGATGTCCCTATTTTCATTGGAGAAATGTTGGAGGGTATGGAATTACTCCCCCCCCCCAGCTGTCTGAAGCCAATCCTGTATGGGGAAGATTTTTTAAAAAAATGTTTAATGTTTTATTATGTTTTTATATATGTTGGAATTTGGCACTCATCACGGTGTCCCGTGCGCCAGAAGCGGTTTAGTCATGCTGGCCACGTGACCTGGAAAACTGTCTGCGGACAAACGCCAGCTCCCTCAGCCTGAAAGCGGAGATGAGTGCCACATCCCATAGTCAAATTTGACTGGACTTAACCATCGAGGGGTCCTTTATACATGCAGGGAATCCATAAGGATATGGCTGCTGACTTGGGTCAGAAATATCAAAGAAATATTAATCTGACCCTGTAATAATAATAAAAATAATAATAATAATAAAAATAATAAAAATAATAATAATAATTTATTATTTGTACCCCGCCCATCTGGCTGGGTCTCCCCAGCCACCCTGGGCGGCTTCCAGCAAATATTAAAAAACAAAACATTAAAATATCACAGATTAAAAGCTTCCCTGAACAGGGCTGCCTTCAGGTGTTTTCTAAAGGTCATGTGGTTGTTTATTGCTTTGACCTCTGATGGGAGGGCGTTCCACAGGGCGGGCGCCACCACCGAGAAGGCCCTCTGCCTGGTTCCCTGTAGCTTCGCTTCTCGGAGTGAGGGAACCGCCAGAAGGCCCTCGGCGCTGGATCTCAGTGTCCGGGCTGAATGGTGGGGGTGGAGACGCTCCTTCAGGTATACAGGACCGAGGCCGTTTGGATCATGTATATTGTATATTGTTTGGATCATGATATGAAATACAAAATCAACTGAGGAAGAGACAAAGCTCTGGGATAGAGCATGCAATAGTTTCTATGCTCAATTCCTGGCATTTCCAGTTATAATTATCATGTTGCAGATTATGTGAAATGCCTCTGTCTGAGACCTTCGAGAACCACTGCCAGTCGGAGTAGACATATAGTCTGATCTCATGTTGGGAAGCTTCCTATGTTTTTAAGTTCTTTTTATTATTATTAGCATGTAGGTGGTGCCAAAGACAACTTCCCTATGGTGGGTGATCTTATTCCTGTCCATAATGCATATAAATTTCTGCCTCATGGCTCTCTGGGATCATGCTGTGAATCTCCACTTTACATTCTTTGCAGCTTCTGCATGGAGATTCATAGGCTGATGGTGGAGGTCTACATATAAGTACTTCTATATATGACAGCATTTGTGGGATATCAGTCCTCATGCAGAGCAAGGAGGGGCATTTGCGATGGTTTCCCCATACTTACTTAGCACATGCTCCAGCCCCAAGTCTTTGCAGGAGAAAATGTATTGTTTGTTCAAAGGTCCATTCCAGCTAATATCTCAGCATGTTGTGCTATAATATAACTTGGCTGGATTCAGTAAGTGGAACTGCTTTTTAATTTAAACTGTAGACAAAGTCGGTATCCCTGTAAACCTTCAGTCTGGAACTATTTGGAAAGTTTCCATTGATTTCCTTCCCCAACTTTATATATATATATATATATATATATATATATATATATATATATATATATATATACACTGTCTTAATACAGGAACAGTAAAGGAGCTGGACCTAGTCAAAAGACTTTGCAAGTAATCCAATTTTGAAACTAGGTGGTGTGATTAAACGATCAAAGCTCTAATAATAGGTTTTTTTCTTATGAAAGGCCAGAAATTGGGACCATGCCCATCTGTAGTTCATATCAAAGACTGTAAATAATCGGGGAGTGTAAATAATAGTTAAAAATGTCTCACAAGATTTCCCATTGCTCTTACATGGATGACCTGCAGTCAAAATTGCACAGAGCTTCAGAGTGAGATGCTGACGGTTGAAGTTAAAGCAGATTATTGGTCAGGTGGAAGATCATCATAAAACAAACATTTTAAAAATGATAAAATAAGATGACTCAGGAAAGATTCAAAGGAAAGTTCACATGTTGCCTTATTCACCAACACGTGCTGGTGGAGTTCATTTCATTTCATTTCTTTTGTATGAAGCTTTTCCACACACACACACACACACACACACAAAAACACACCTCATACTCAAAGTGGCTAACAGCAAAGAAACAGGGATGCATTTCAAACAAACACTACAAAAGCAATTTCATAATAACATAGCAAAACAACAATGTAGTAACAATTTCATAATAATGTAGAAAAACAAAAATACAATAACATATAAAAAACCCCACATTTCAATACTGCACATATAACAAGATTACCTAAACTTCATGCAGGATCCAATAGCAAAAATAACAAGGAAGCTTCACAGTTTCACCTTAGTCCTAGAAACATCTCTCTCATTATGTTGCTCACCAAGAGTTTAGTTGCTATTCTGATCTGGTAATGATTTAGACCCTACATATCTGTGCAAGATGCCAGGCATGGGGGAAATAGTAGCAAAATATTTTTGTGTGTGAAGAAAACTTGATCCCTCATAAGCAGGTGAATGTAGACTGTTGAAAATGGAGACTAATAATTAGTAGTCTGAATTTATGTGAATACAAAAATGACATTTGGAAAACTGGGGTATGACCTAAAAATGATTTATTGCCTCACTGAACCAGTAGCATCCATAATGCCCCCAACTGTATGTCAGATTACTTAGAACCTCTTATGGCGTACATTTGGTCAAAAAGACAAAGTACCAACCCTCAAAAAAACATTCTGTCAATGCCAGTCAACACACACACACACACACACACACACACACACACACACACACACACACGTACAAGTAGGGTTGCCATACGTCCAGAATTTCCCAGACATAGCCAGAATATGGAAATCTGAAGAGGTGTCTGGGCAGAAATTACTGGAATGTGTATGGTAATTTCCTTAAACTAGCTCAAAAAGTCTTAATTTATTTTGCAAACAACAACTTTGCCCAACTTTGTGTCCAGATTTTCACCTTTTGAAATATGGCAACCCTGGCACAACCCTTCCAAGGGTCCCAGCTCTGAAATCTTCAAGTCCTATCAGAGTAGTCCCATTTACTTGAGCAGCATTGATCCACAGAAAACATTAACTAGGCAATTGTTTAGTGAGCATGTGGGTGTTTGAAAAGGGCTGCGCTGACTTTTTGTGAAGCGCAGGGTTTCAAACCAGGCTTTCTGAGCATGACGTCATATTGAACTGCTAAACTATGACATACAGCACAATGTCAAGATATGCTGCAGTCATATAATCTCCCTCTTCTTGCCTTTTGTCAAAGCACCAGGAGATTCAATAACATTTAATATCTGTACCACATGAATAAATTGCAATATGCTTTGCTTGAACGATTTATCAAATAACTATTCAGATATTGCTTGTTGACTTTGGCCATATACTATCTGTCGTGGATAAAATGTCTGCATTATGGCTGGGTATAATCACTTCATTGGTTTGTAAATCTGGGAAGTCTCACAAACCCATGGGATGCCTCTAGGTTGTTAAATTTTTGATCTCTCTACTGAGCTTAAAATTGTGTCCAATCACCTGTAGGCAGACAGCTTTGTTTTGACTAACTATCTGAAGAGGTTTTTTTTATTCCTTGTTTACTCTGACTGCTCCCTGGTATAAATTTCACTCTAGACACAGCATTTTCAAACATCTGCTTCTTGCTGGTCATGCCAGTTTGAGGATATTCTAATCCCTTATGCTGAAGATGCGTCAATTTGGCTTGAGGTGAATTTTGTAGGATGGCAAAATCTAAAAAGACTGCTGCTTCCTCTAGTCTGCCATTATGCATTCCTTCTTGATAAAACACTGCTGTGTGTATATCTGAGGGGGAAAAGAGGGTTGTGAGTGACATTTGAGCCTTCTGAACATTTACATCTTCCCTATGTATTAGTACATTTATTTTTAAATGGTGGTTAAGAACCCATGTCTATGAACAGATTGCTGAGCTGCAGATGGCATGTTTCTTAAAATAATGCTTGGTTTTTCGAAGGTACTAAAACCTGATTCCTATTTCATGCAAGCACATGAGTACAATGAGGTCTTTTCAGTTCTATATTTGTGCTAAATAGAGTCTATGCAGTTCCGTAGGAGAAATTAAAGCTGTGTATATTGTTGGGGTTGGGAGCTCAACCTTTGAAACTGGGAGTGCTTTGCAGGTACGTATCACATACCCCCTCAACTGTTCCAATTTGAGTGGGACATCCCAGAATTACTGGCTTCTGATTGGATTTTGGAATGCCCCAGAGTTATTTTTGTCCAGTGCTCTGGTGCAAGTCAGCTGACTTGCAGCAGAGCATCAGACCAAAAGACATTTATATGGTGGCTAAATGCTCTTGCACGAATTAACTGGCTCCCACAAGAACACAGGGCAGAAAAATGAGCCTCCCGATTTTGATCAGCGGGATATTGGAGGGTGTGGTATCTGACTAGGCCAAGGGTGGGGGAACTTTTTTCAACTTGTGGAGGACCATCTGAAGGGGCTGATGTGAAAGTAATGGGTGGGGCCAAAGGCAATAGTGGGTGAAGCACACACACACACACACACACACACACACACACCAGGACCGGTGCTAGGGGTTCTGGTGCCCTAGGCGAGGGGGCAGGGCACGTGACGTCATTGCGCATGACGTACAGTGCCCCGCCCCCTGCCCGCCAGGCGCCCCACGCTGCCGCGATTTTCGCCGCTGGTTGGGGCGGCACCGGGCGGCGGCGGGGGGCGAGGGGCAGGCTGGCCAGCGCTCCCTCAATTTTGGCGCCCCCGCCGCCGCGGTTTTCGCCCCAACCTGCTCGCTCCGCCGCTGGTTGGGGTGGCGGTGGGCGGCGGGCGGCAGGCTGGCCAGCGCCCCCTCCATTTTGGCGCCCTAGGCAGTTGCCTAGTTCGCCTAAATGGACGCACCGGCCCTGACACACACACACTCTTGATCTGGGCAAGCAAGCAATATTCTCACAGTCAATGACACACTCTAGCGAGGTAAAAACATTTAAGAAGGGTATAGAGCAGGTGTGGCTTAGGGAGTCCTGAGATTCAGATAGAGAAGTCTAAATGGCCACATCTGATTATTTTTATTTTATTTATTGAATTTATATACCCCCCTATACTTGGAGGAGGTCTCAAGGCGGTTCACAGAACAAAATCAAAATATAAAAACGCAAAATATATAATAAAAACAAAAACAACAACCCAATAACCTCCCCTCCCCAAAAACCCACATTTTAAAAGGGTATAGGATGTCAACCAAATCAACCAAAGCCCCAGAGTCATCATGTAGCTGCTGGGACCACCACCAATGTCTGCCTTGATCTTCCTCTCTCTGTTGTTGTTTTTTAATCCAGTGTCCAGTGCTCTGAATAAGTCCCAGCCCTGCCATTTTAATTTCTCATATTGCTCTGAAATTTAGGAAATTAAATGTTGCTACACAATGCTGCTTGTTCTGAGTATTGCTTCTGCCCACCACAATTCCTTCCGTTTATTCACAGATCTTCCAGTTTTCTTATATATCTTAATAAATAACCTCTTTTCCACAATGCTGTTATCTCCCGAGTCTTCTTTATGGATGTGCTGGCAACAGTATATTGGTCCTGTGCATGCATCCAGGCAAAAAAGAAAAAGCTGGCTTTTATGTCCATAATGACTTTTTTGGATGGGCTTTGCAAACAGCAAGAACCTGCCTGGCACAGGAAGGACAAGATGAGCTTGGATCCTGCTGTTTTAAGATTGCATATGAGCTACTACTGCACAAGATATAGGACTCTAGAAAGAGAGAATAAATATTCCCAATTTAGCATTTAAAAACTTCCTGGAAAGGGTTGGATCTGTGCAAGTTTTCAATGTACATACATAATGAAGTGTAATTAGATAGGCATTACTGGGGCTAATCCCATAGGAGCCAGCTACAGGGTGCTTGGCACCCACAGCACGGACTGTGACACGACTTCCGTTTTCTACCGAAAGTCATGTTGGAGGCCTGAAGCAACCGCTGAGGCGATGTCGGACACTCTGGCAGGCCTCCAATATGACTTTCGGTACTGGAAGTTATGTCAGAGGTCTTGCAAGTCCTCAGATGTGATTTCCAAGGCCCCGCGAGGCCAAGGAGATCATGTCAGAGGCCCTGCCAGGCCTCAGAAGTGCCACTGTGGAGCATCGAAGTAATGTGATGTCATGACGTCGCAACGTCACGTTGCGGGTGCCATTGGGAACCCATAGCCTGGGGGCCAAGTTGGTGCCCCAGGCTAATCCTAGATTTTCTTTCAAAGGGGGATGAAATGTTTTGAGTTGGATTCATTCTACAGAGTTGTGAGTTAATCTTACACATGGTTGCCAAATGCATGGTAACCATATGTAAAGACTGCAGCTGAGGGATCAGCCTGGCAACCCTGAAATCACTGGATAATACAATGTTTTAAACTGTAACGGTTGTGAGAATGCTTTAAAATAATAATAATTGTGGATGTCTTTGCTGCCCTGGACTCCTTTGGGAGGAAGGGCAGGATATAAATCCAATAAATAATGTATAAATAATAAATGTAAGAGGAAATTTAATCCACAAGAACCTGAATGGAATTTATTCTCATTCTGATGTTTCTGCCATCATTTTTAAGTTAGCAGGGTTTTATGTCATGTTTGGTAAATTCATATGACTTGCAGTTGGCCCTGGGCTACTTTTGTTTTGGGCTGATGTATGCTTTACTTGCTGGGGAGTAGTTCACTGTTTTAGGACTAAGTGACTCATTATGCTTTGTATTCATTTGCATACCTAATTAAAAAAACCCCAACCCATTTATATTCCAGGTATAACCAGTGATGATGGCCAGTCAACTACAGTGGATGACTGTAGACCTACAATATTTTGTTGGCATTCATCTGCCTCAGGAAACAGTGGAGTGTACCTCTGGGGGTGAGGTCAAATTGCTGGAGAATCACAGTGCCTGCTGTGGCTGCAAAGACTGGTAACTTGTAACTGCTGCCTCCTGTGTTGCTTTTGTTGTGTTAAGAGCACCAAAGTGACCTCTTATGGGTGCATAGAGGCCTTGCTGATGTGGTCCAAGGGAAAGCAGAGCAATACATTAGGCACCAGCTTGGCTGCAGGAGTTGCCAGAAGGAAACGTCCAAGACACCATCCATCTTAGGGACTCTGGATTTGTGCAGGGTTACTCCTTATCCTTTTCTTCTCCTCAAAATGTCCCACAAGGCAGCAGGTACTGATTGTTCCTCAGGGTTTACTCTTTAAGCCTGTCTCACAAATGGGTATAGCTGCAAGGCAGTGGGGTTTTAGGATCAGAGTTTTCCTTCTAGATGGACTACCTTGGCCTACCTTTCCTGGTTGACAAGCCCCATCTGCCTCTTATTTCCCTCTACAGCATGTGCAGTAACTGCCTTCTTTAACATTAGACCCACTGTTGATCTTGTCTGCTCAATCCACTGGCAACTGACTTCACATGCAGGAGAAGTCCCTAACTGAGGATTTGAGACCCATCGGCTACCCTCACTTGGTTTAGCTGGCCAGTTGAAGCCATTCCTGGGGTGTGACCGACAGCTTCTAGGAGCCACAGGTGAGAGCTGAGTGCAAGGTGGGGACCAAAGGTGGACGAACCAACCCAGAAGAAACATGATGTGTCCACCACCAGAGCTAATACCTCCCCCATAACACCCCATACACCCCAGACCTACAACAGATAATTAACTATTGCCAGCATTTCCTACTTTGCTTTTGACAATTCTTCTCCAACCTTCTCCAGTATTTTTGGACTACAACTCCCATCAGGCCCAGCCAATGAACAGGGATGATAGGAAGTGTAGACCAAAAATTATGGAGGACACCAGGTTGGGGAAGGTTGTTTCAGATGTTATAGCCTTCACCATGGATATGTTTACAAAACAACAGGTCTGTGCTGGTCCCAAGGGATATCCGATAGGCGAGGTCTAGTCCAGTCCAAGGTCAGTCCAAGCCAGAAGTCACGAAGCCGAAGTCAGGAAGCCGAGGTCAGGAAGCCGAAGTAACAAAGCTGAGGTCAGGAAGCCGAGGTCAGGAAGCCGAGGTCAGGAAGCCGAGGTCAGGAAGCCGAGGTCAGGAAGCCGAAGTAACCAAGCTGAGGTCAGGAACGCAGGAACCAGGAACAGGAACTAGGCAGCACCGATGTTGCTCCTGCAACTTGGGTCTGGGACTGGCTGGCTTTTATCTGCCCCGAGGCAAAGGGCGGCTCCGATCCTCAGGTGCCTCGCCTCTCCTGGCTTGGAGGCGAGCACTCCTCCTGCGGGAACTTAGTTCCCTTCGCCTCTCTGCCCTTAGCCTTTGCAGCTCAGGAGAAGCTGGAGGGTTACCGGACCCAGAGGCAACCTCAGCTTCCCCTGACTGGGTGGGGAGTGGAGCACCTGCAGGCAATAAGTCCTCCATCCCATTAGAAGCCAGATCAACCTCAGCCGATGCCTGCACCTGAGGATCCAGCACAGGTGAGTCCCCTTGAGACTCAGGCCCCAGCCCTGGCTCTGCTGGTTCTGGAGGCAGTGAATCCTGTGCAGGCTGGGATCCCTCAGGTTCAGCGTCTGAGTCTGACTCCCAGGTCATCACAAGGTCTAGCTTTCATGGGAGTACTTTGTAAATATGGATTAGAAAATGCCATGATTGCATCAAATATTAATCATGCAAAAGTTATATGTTCTTTTTCTCACAGTGTGCCATTTTATCTAGTTACAACATCCAGGAAAGGAATATGAAATTATTAATGTGATTGTGTCAGTATTTTTTAAGGAGGCAGAATCTTGTACTTCATATGCTAAGTAGGTGGTGGTGGTGAAGCATTTGAGATTTGTTTACACTTTGTCTAAACTGCCATTTGACATTTTCTGTAATTAGGAGGCACTTTTGGGAAAATGCTTGATTTAAACTGGGTTCCTCCAGAAACGAAAGTGTTTCTCCCCCCCCCTTTCCTTTTCTGTCATCACAAAGTGAACTGGAATGCTAAGTCATGAATATTCAATATGACTCTCACATATTTAGCTTCCCTGCTCTTATTAACAGTTATGGAAATGCCATTAAGAGCTATGTACCTCTAGCAGTGATCACACATTATGTTCTCTATTCAGTACATCTCTATTAATGTGTCAAGGGAGATGTTTGCAGTTCCTCCTGCTGTCTCTTCCCATTCTGCTAAAATCATCTTTCTCTTCCATTTTTCTTTCATTGCCATCAACACATTATCCCTTGGCTTAAGAGTCTGCTTTTACTCTCTGCCACTTCCAAGTTTTCATCTCCTATTCTCCCACCCACCCCCTTTCCCCCCCTTTCATTTGTTCTGCTTCATGAACCCTGTGTAGGCTTTGTAGCATTCTGGGGAAATGGGGCTGTGTTGGATTCTCAGCAAGAAAGGTCTTTGAATCTCAGAGGTATTCCATATGTATAACTGGCCCCATGGTCCAAGGTGTCAATTCAGGACCCCAGATTGAACCTTACTGAGCCTAGATCCTTCCCTGAATCAATTCAGAAACAGGACTAAAGTTTAATTAGGGGTTTTAAAAACCCTAAACAAGCATATGGTCAGGAAGGAGGTGGGGGAAATCGAGATGCTGGCATCTCTTCCTACTTTCCTAACTGAGAGCAGGAGAGTTCAAGTCTGTTGGGATCTGATTCCCTAGCATGTTACCTGTGAGGACATGCTGACAAAGCAGATTCCTGCAGCTTTCATACCCAATGTCCCACCCAACAAGAGTTCTGGATTGATCAGGTGGCATGATCCAGTTTTGTCCAGGCCCAGATCCCCCTGAATCAACCCAGTTTGGTTTGGGCTTTGGTTGAATTCAGTGCAAAGCCCTAATATTTCACATTTGTAGTACTCTTATATGTTTTGCATGCAATAGGGCCCAGGTTCAATTCCTGGCATCGCTACCTAAGCCAGCTCTTTGCAACCCCAAAGCATCTGCAGTATCAGGACTTGGAAGGATCTTTGCTTTAATTTGACAGCCACTGCCAATCAAAGTAGGCAATACTAGACCAATGTTCTGATTCCATATAAGGCAGCACATCCACACACCCATGTGGTCTGGGTATAGATTGGGTATAGAATTAAAACAGGTATTTGCTCTAATGAACCAGCCTCCACTGCGTTTATACACTATTTCACTATGAATTAACATCATGTTAAGTTTCCTTTGCACATTTCTGCTATCTTCTAAGCTTTTCTTGCTCGGTGCAAGCAATTATTCTTAGCCTCTGGTTTTCCAAATTTGAGCCAAGTTTCTGATAAACTTTAAGCTTGATTTAAGACCAAGAGACAATAAGCATAATGTTGTTAGTCTTTTGTTTGCTTGTGGCTGAAAGAATTGCACTTTTATTGGGAGAGAGAGGAAACAGGCAATTTTGGCTTGATTATAAAGAAAATGTTGTGGCTCACGATATTACAAGACTTCAGACTGTGTCCAGCAAATTGTAATTACATGCAGTCAAAATAATCCTTAATGCATAGTGGCACTCTGGGGGTCAGCCTTGGAGTGTGTTTGCATTTACTGAGCAGGTGGGCCAGAGTTATAACGAGGTGGCAGATAGTTCTGGGAAACTGTTCCAACTGTTTGCTGAATAATCTCGCCATCCTTCCACCATCCATCTGCCATCACTGATGCACATTTGTAATGTGGCTTGTGAACACGAATGCTATGAATTAAGCCTCAGCGTCACACAGGGTCGGGTTTGAATGGGTTGTTGATTCTGCTGATTATATAAAACGGTCCTCTGTTAGAAATCATCAAGCATGCTGTGGCTCTTGTATTCCAGATTTGGGATTCATGGAATATGTTGACATTTATGAGCTACTGGTTCACTGTTACTTTGCTTGCCTAAATAGACAACACACATTAGTGGAGAGAGGGATAAACTTTCCTGCTTTGCTCCAGTGTTAATCAGTCAGCTGCCCTCTTGTTGTTTATCTATTGACCTTCTCAAGAAGAGGGCAAGCCACAAATTACAATGGAGCTATAAAAGCAAGTTTGTTCCCCCAAAACATGTTTATTATCTATCTGGGCAAGAAGACTATCATCTGATGAAGTTTAACTTGGATGACTCTAAAGGAGAATTAGGCAAACTCATGGGGGATAAGGTTATTAATGACTACTAATCACAGCGACTAAGTTCTACCTGTGTGTTTGGAGGCAGTGTGCCTCTGGGTGCCAATTGCAGAGAATCAAAAGTAGAGAAACTGCTGTTTTACTCAGATTCTTCTTGTAGGCTTCCTATGGGTATTTGGTTGGTCACTTTGAAAACTGGGTGTTTGAACTAGATGGGATGTTGGCTTGATGCAGCAGGTCTCTTTTAATATTCTTAAAGTAGTTTTGTGCATGCAGAGAGTTTTTGATGAGGTGCGGGGGGGGGGGAGAGAGAAGTGTTCACATATGCAAGCCACTCTTCCTGCAGCCCAAAGCAATAGTTTAAGAAGAGCTTCACCAGTTGATTCTCCTGTTCAGTCATTTGTGTTGAGGTGGAAAATAGATCTGGCCCACTTGTGGGTAACTAATGAAAGAGTTAGCTGACCCTTAGATTCAAAACATGGGGCTTTGCACACTCTCCAGTGGGAGAGAGCCCTCAGTAGAGTTTCTAAATCTAATCTATTGCATTCCCTGCCCCTCTGCACATCAATTTCTTTAATATATATAGCTTAGCTAAGGAAAGAAAAAACAGTAGAAACCAGTGGCCAGATCCTGCCACTATGTGCAAGCTTTGAGATTAGTTAGCCATTACTGTGCTCTCAGTATTCTAACTCAATATAATGGAATGTATAAATAAATCCAGAAATTGCATTGTAATTAATATAACATTTCTAGAACAGCTGTTTCAACCAAAAGGCAGGTTTCTGAAATTTTTTTCATTAACTGTCATACATTCTCATTCATTTTCTTCTTAGATGATCTCTAATCTTTTTGTATATTTTTGCATACATTTTGATTTTTTCCTCATGTTGGGTTTTAACTTGCGCCTTTGGAAACTTGTGACCTCCAAATCTGTGGCCTCATTGTTGAAAGAATTGTTCAAATCCCTCATCCACCTGGGTCAGAAGTTCTAAGCAAAAAAGAAAACATATACAAATGGTGGTGGGGAAAAAAAAGAATCATCCTTTATCATGCCAACAAAATTCCATATGGGTTCATGTGAATTGTTAAAGCAGAAATCGTCATTCTTTTCTGTTTCTTTTTTTTTAATTTTACAAAGTGGCCCTTAAAAAAGCAATTAATTGCATATCCTGTAAGCACTATACACAGATGACTTGTAAATATGTAAACACCAATCAAAATAAAGAATGTACAGAATTAGATACATACAATTGGGACCTGCTCCTGTTTGTTGTTCCAGTCAGCCAATCACATTCTCCTCCATAATATTCCATTCCACTTCCCCTCCACACAGTTTTCTATCACTCCTTCTCCAACAGTCAGCACTCTGTGGTGACTAAGCATACTCAGTCCCAGGAGTGGCACATCATGTTTCACTGCTTGAGGCCAAACTGCTCTGCTGCTCTGCCACTTGCCCCACTGCCTGTGCCTTTGTCTCTTTGCAGGTTCTTGTGAAATTTCAGTGAGATCTTGCAAAAAAATTGTATTGGTGTTGGTATCTCTTCTCCACTGACTGGCGGTGGCGCAGGCAGGTTGCACCAGAGGCATCACCTCAGGGGCTTTTATTGCCCGAGGCAACAGCCTCACCCTGCCTAAGGTCTGCACCAGGCCTGCTCTGTTCTCTCTCATTGAGATGTTTTGCCCCCGCCCCCTTATGTTCCCCCCCCAAAAAAATTCCCTGAAAATCTTGGGGGCACCCCAGACCTGCTAATGTTTCCCTCTTGTGCTTGTCTGGTGCTGTTTGAGCAGCATAAGCTCAGCGACATAAGAGCAGCTGAGCGACAGAACACTCAGAAATGAAGAGAGCAATTACGACCTGCAAATACTAGTACTGTTGCAATGTGGAGTGCTGCTTGACAGGATCTCAGCTACTTGAATGTTCCAGCTCCCCCCCTTTTTTTGCTTGCTCCCCCTTTAGGATTTCCTCCTAAGGTTCTGTTGTATGCCTTCAAACAATAGAGTCCCCCCAAACTTGCTGATTCCTCTTGTATAGAGTTGTTGCTGTTTTGGCGGCATTTGGCACCTACAATCCCCGTGACGGGGTGAGCTCCCGTTGCTCGGTCCCTGCTCCTGCCAACCTAGCAGTTCGAAAGCACATTAAAGTGCAAGTAGATAAATAGGTACCGCTGCAGCCGGAAGGTAAACGGCGTTTCCATGTGCTGCTCTGGTTCGGCAGATGCGGCTTAGTCATGCTGGCCACATGACCCGGAAGCTGTACGCCGGCTCCCTCGGCCAATAACGCGAGATGAGCGCCGCAACCCCAGAGTTGGTCACGACTGGACCTAATGGTCATGGGTCTCTTTACCTTTATATCCCTTACAGAGCTGCAATTCTCAGTGTGGCTTAACAGTCAATACATCTTCCCAGGAGATTCTGGGAAAATATAGCTTTGCAAGGGGAATAATGGTCTCCTAACAAGTCTCAGCACCATTAATATACTCCAGTTACCAGGATTATTGGGGGTGAGGAAGCAATGACTGTTTAAAGTGGTATGATACTGCTTCAAATGGATAGTGCAGGTAAGGCCTAAGCAATGTGGTCAAAAATGATACTGTTAGAGTGCATCAACTGCCTTATTACTTTTTTAAAAATGTTGTTTCACAGAATCATAGAATTGTAGAGTTGGAAGGGTTCATGTTTGCAATATCTTTTATGGAACTTGTTCCATCGTAGGTCTGTTTTGTCTTATTTGGTAGTTTGCTGGAGCCCATCCTGGGATCAGTATGATGAAAGGTGGGCTTAGAAATCTAAATGAACAAATAAAATTACTGCAGAAATCATGAAATTTCCTACCGCATTAAGCCAATTGCTCATCCTTTCGGCTGTCCATATATCACAGCAGAATAACCAAAGCTCAGCAGAATTTCAGATCTAGCCTATATCTTATACTTTCTTTTTTTTTTGGCTATGTTTTCCCAATGAACTTTGTCCATCTAGTTTAGTATTGTACATGCTGACTCACAGCTCTTCTGCACAGTTAAAGGCAGGGAACATTGCTAGTCTACCTGGAGATGCCATGGATTGAAAAAGGGACATTCTTCGTGCAAAGCAGATGCTCTACCATTGAGCTATCACCCTTTAATATTTATAATAACAATTAAAAAAAATCCTAACAAAATAAAATAAAAAAAATCCTTCCAGTAGAACCTTAGAGACCAACTAAGTTTGTTCTTAGAACAAACTTAGTTGGTCTCTAAGGTGCTACTGGAAGGATTTTTTATTATTATTATTTTTTTGACTATGACAGACCAACACGGCTATCTACCTTTAAAAAAAATCCTAACAGACAGCATCTGGAGCTGTATGGTCTATTCTAACTTGCAGCATCTCTCAAGGGGTTCAGGCAGGACCTGTCTTTTCCAGGTCTACCTAGAAATGCAAGGGAATTAATCTGATAATCTCTGCATGCAATGGATGTTAAATCAACTTGTAAGGGGTAGGAGAGCCTTGGAAATTGTGTGATGATGTGACAGAGGTCTGTAGCTTAGAGGGGGAGTCAGTGGAAACTACACAAATCTTTCTGTGAACAAACTGCTTTGTGCTCATCTTCAAGTCACTTCAGATGCCACTCAGATTTTGGTAAGAATTCAGAGATTATCAGAATCTTCTAAACCTCTTGTATATAATTTCTGACTTGGAAATATTGGCGAAATGGATATATGAATATACCAACTATGATGCTAAAATTCTACTGGAATTACTGAAAACATATTATTTATTAAAAAGAGAGGTCAGTGACTTTCATATGCAAGTGTTCTTTTTCTAAATGCATAATCACAACTCACAGTTTAATTAGCAATTCATTCTTAAGGCAGAATCCTCCTGGGATGTCTCCAAGGTGGATTTGAGAGTCGCAGCATAAATCTCATCTCATCACAGCATCTAATCTAATTTTCGATGCAGAACTGACATTTCCCCCTGATGCATCCTGAAATTGAAAAAGGAGGTTGCAAATGTCATTTCTGTGCCAAGGCTTTCGTATTAAACATCCCTTAACTATAGGCATGTAACCAGCTTCCCTGTCTTCTGTCACCTCTGCCCCTTGATTACAAGAGAAATATGACATAGCTGATCTGCTCCTGCAGCAAAAAGTCTGTCCGAAATGATAAGGAGAAGTATGGTGGCATCATAAAAACTTATTGATTGATTATGGCATGAGCATAAGTCTCTTCCAATGCTCCAATAAATCAGCCAGTCTCGGAGGTGCCACAGCATCACTGCCACAGACAGCACGGCTGCTTGGCTGGAATATTTCATAACGAGGGAACAGGCTATCTCATCGCCTCTGATTGGTGTAGTTATCCAGGGATTTGTGAAAAAGTTCACACAAGATCTGAGCCAACTTTTCACCTTCATGGTTTCTCAAAATATGAACATATACCATTGATATATTTGCTGCAGATGTGCTGTTAACATCAGAGGATGGAACAGCGAGGTGAAGCCTCTTGATTCTTTTGCTCCTCAGTCGCATTTCAATATGGTCTGTAGAAACCTAGCTACAAGGCAGACATTGGGGAATAACGAGACCTTCAAGGTCCTGGTATGTTTCTTCTCCAATATTTTGCCAAAGTTTCTCAAAATAGACAATTTTTTAAACAAACTCTGTTCTGTATTTTTTTTAGTCATGCTGCATCCTATCACCAAAAACAGACAACCATCTGAGAGATTTGTGAGCAATTCTGCTTTAGGACTAAAATGTATTAGCATTTTAATAGCCTCCTCATTCCATGAAGTCTTTCCTGTTGAGCTGCATTGTCAGCGTGCCTCTTTCTCTTGCATGTCCTCTACAGTTTACTCTACCATATATCCACATTTTGAATAACAGGGAGAAGGTGAGTTACAGTCTCTTTTGGCCGTTATGTTGTCTTTTCCCATTCTACTTAATGTAACAGTATCATTATGCTTGACTGCCAGAGAATTTCCTCCAATACTTACGGTTTCTATTATAGTTGAATCGATTGGACTTTGGAATCCAGAACTACAACTGCAATTCGCTGACTGTGGCAGCCTTTGTCTCAGCTCCTGATACATATATTGCTTCAGAGATGTACTCTGTTTTTACTTTTACAATTTTTTTCCTGGTGAGTTGAATATAATTCCCCCCCCAAATGTTTACACTCCTTGGTTTCCCAGAGGCAAGAGAGCCTTCTCAATCACAGCTGAAGTATGAACTTTATTAGACTTATTCACATGTTACACTCAACACAGGTACAAGGTGCCTGCACACATGCACACGTGTTTGTGCAAAAGAGTGTGCACTTGGCATGTGCAGATCAACTGTTTATGCATACAGATACACAGGCATGTTGAACATTACAGCTCAACTATTTGGTACACAGATTGCACACGTGTTGAACGTAACATGTAAATACATTTATTTAGTTTTATGTGTTTTATCATTGCATTTTTTTAAAAAAAAAATTGGTTTTTTGTTGTTGTTTGTTTTTAACCAGCCATGGAATCCTAGAGTAATAGGTAGGCAGTGACGGAGCTTCATGCTCCGGCACCGGGGGTGGAGAGCAGGCGGGGGCAGGGCTGACGCGTGTCCTGGGGCAGGATGCACCAACTGCAGGGGTGCGGCATGTGTCCTGGGGGTGGGGGCGTGGCACCCAGCATTGGCGGGGGGCAGCCGTGATGGCACCCCTCCGGGATCGCGTTGCCAGGGTGGTGCACTCCCCCTGCACTCCTCTTCCTCCGCCAGTGTAGGTAGGTAAGAAATCTTATAAATAAACTAACCTTGTCAAGCTGAATAATAGAAATCAATGCCACAATTAAGAGACCTATATGCACACGCAGTTCTCTCATACACATACAGTGCACCATTCATTCCCATGGATGGAACTGGTACAATTCCATTATAATGAATGGGACTGATTGGTGGGAGTCCTCATCTGTCACTTGTAACAGCTTAATGGAAAATGGGCATTAAAGAGGTGAAGCTCCGCATCAGCATCTCTCAGTGAAAGGCCAGGAATCCTGTCCCCAAAATATGGCAAAATCCACTCTTTAAGATTATACATCTTTCAGCACCAAGCAAAACACATTCCTCTTCAACCAGACACATTCTGTGTCCTTTGAATTGTGTTTGTGGGATTGGGGGTTATTGGTTTGTTTTGTTCTTGTTTTTATAATGTATTTTGTGTTCTTCTCTTGAAATTTTATGCTGTGAGCTGCCCTGAGATCTTCAGATGGATAGTGGTGTACAGATTTAATGAATTATATTATATTTATATTTATTTATATTTAATACCCAACCTTTTCCCCTAACTGGACTCAAGGTCGCTTACAGATTAAAAAAAAGAGCCACATAAAACATAAGAAAAACAAGCATTTTTTAAAAAATTGATAGAATTAAAACTACATACATTTATAAAATTTATTGAAACTATACCAATAATTGCAATAAAAATGGCATGGCACCAGCCCTTTCATTAGTCAGTTCCCAATAGATGTATATTATCGCTCCATACAGACATTTTTCACTTTCCAGTCCAATGAATATTAAAGACCCCTGTTTTCTTAATACTTCTACAAATCTGTTATGATATGACTTTGCTAAATCCACAAAGTCAAACTCAGATTTCAGCTTCAACCTGTCAACAAGCAGGAATTAGGGAATGATGTTGATAATTGTTTCAGTGACCTTCAAAATATTTTTAATAATGCAAGCTATTCTGTTGATTTGAAGATACGTTTAAGTGGTGCTTCAGGATGACCTGATTTTAGAAAACCTGGTTTACTTTGATCATTTTAATTAAATGGCACAATAATGTGCAACGTTACTCATAAATCTCAATTAAAAAGAGCTGCTACAAGCTTTGATGACTGGAAATGCCAATAATTGATGTTGATTTAGAAATGCAATCTGACAAAGCGAAAAAATATATCATCAAAGTTCAGAACGAAAAATCTATGCAATTTTTACATGCAAAATTGGAAAAGAGTGCAAGGAGCTGAGACATGCACGGCACCCGAAGAGGGCAAACCTGAGTGTTCCCAATCTAGGGAGGTAGCTTATCCCATACAATCTGGAATGCACTTTTTGTCAGCAGTGATTGATATAGGCTGCAGTCAGTGTTGATGTGGGCTGCAGCCCAGCAGTAAGCCAATTGCTTGGCATTCAGCAGGTCACAGGTTCAATCCTTAGCATCTGCAGTTAGAGATGGGGAGAGGGGGAAACTCCTCTGTGAGCGACAGCCAGATGGACCAGTGAAGTGACTCAGTACAAGGCTGTTCCCTATGTTCCAATGAAGGTCCTTCCATATGGGAAGCTGAGGGCTATTGACCCCCCCCCCACTGATTCCTCCCTCCTCCCCACTTTGAGGGACCACTCTAAGCCTGTTCAGCAGGCAGGAGGTTAGGAGAAAGACAATGAGGCTTCATTATCTCTCCTTGACTACTGAATTATATAGAATTAGGTCCAAATGGAAATGGTCAGCCGCTTTTTGAAGTGAATAGCGCAATCTTCATCAGGAGAGATCGCTATATCTGATGCGCTTAGCTGATGCTCATTTGCAGAGGAAGCCTGAAGGGGGTAAATTGTGTTTTCCTCTCTGTGCTTATTATGGCAAAAATGTTTCGGGCTCTGCTTCCCTTTCGCTGACAGACCTCCCAAACAATCTTCCTTTGCATTGCTTTCAGCTTTGCTTTTAAAGTGATTAAATATTTCGTCCTGCTCCTTCTTTACCTAGGAACATTAGGAAGATGCCTTATGCCGTTAGATCATTTGTCCATCTAACTTACCAGTAATATTGTCTATGCTGACTGATAGCTGCTTTCCATAGTTGTCTCAGCCCTAACTGGAAATGCTGGGGATTAAATATGGAACCATCTGCATGAAAAACACTAAGATTTCTTCAAACTTGGTTTTTTTGTTTTTTATTCTCCCAGTGTTTGTGGTATATAAGCTAAATATACCAGCAATTCACTCTGGTATCTTATAGACTTCTAACTGTGCTAGGATCTCATCTTCTCACTTTGTTAAACTATGCTCCTGATATTTAAACAATTGTTTCCTTATTGGATCCAGTCCCTCTCTTCTTTCTCATAAAAACGAAATGAAACATGATTCTACATTTATTAGCTAATTTTACCTCCGCTTAGTCACCCCCACTGAATGGACAGAGAACCTGAAAAGAGAAAAAAAGAGGAAGTGTGTTAGTAACAGTGATGGATTATACTGTATTTGCAATTTGAAAACCATTATTTAAACTTATTTTAAAATGAACTCCAGTTAATAGGGATGTAAGAAGGAATTGATTTCCATTGTGTACCATATTTGTCTCATATTCAAAGAGCTGGTTTTAACCTATAAAGCCTTATGCTGCCTAGCACTCTAGGACCTCAAGGACTGTCTCTCCCCACATGCATTGTTTGGATTGTTTTATAATGTACTCCCACCCCCATCCTAAACACAATGAACTACATACCCAGGGGGTTATCAGCATGTTACCTGTGGGTAAAGGTAAAGGACCCATGACAGTTAAGTCCAGTCACGAACTACTCTGGGGTTGCAGCGCTCATCTTACGTCACTGGCCGAGGGAGCCGACATTTGTCCACAGTTTTTCTGGGTCATGTGGCGCATGACTAAGCCACTTCTGGCAAAACCAGAGCAGCACACGGAAATGCCATTTACCTTCCTGCCAGAGCGGTACCTATTTATCTACTTGCACTTTGACGTGCTTTCAAACTGCTAGGTTGGCAGGAGCTGGGACTGAGCAACGGGAGCTCACCCTGTCATGGGGGTTCGAACCGTTGACCTTCCAATCGGCAAGCCCTAGGCTCAGTGTTTTAGACCACAGCACCACCCGCGTCCCTGTGGGTACCAGTGCATAATAACACATATCCTGTCATATATGGATATGTTGTTTTATATAAAAAATGGATTTGCTACACCGCTGAAATTCAAGGTACAATAATTTTAGGCTTAAATTCCAAAGTTAACTTTATAGTTTGCTTTCCTCTTTCTCGAATTATCTCTTCCCACCGTTCCCATACCAATTGCATTTCTCAAATTCTATAATGTATAGCCACAGTTGGCCGATTTTCTCCATCAGATTACATAAACTCAGGAAATAGCTTTGTGTTTCATCTGCTATTCAGCAGATTTAAATTCTCATCTAAAAACTGCCTCCCATTTCTCCCTCGTTATACATTTTAACCTCTCCCTTCTCGTGTAACTGTATTATTTAACACCACATAATGTTTTGGGATAAAAAATTTATGAGAAGTGCCGTACTAAATAAACCTCTATTGCATATTAAGAGTTTACAGCTTCTACATTGGGGCACAATGCTTTCCTATCTGCAAAATTCACCATTAGTATAGCAAAGCCATTACAAACTACTTTGTTTAATCTGTGAAAGCATTTTGCTTAATGTGTCTCATTTCCTTATACTGGAAACTATATGTTCCAACTAAAGTTAAGCACTTTAAAGTTAAACACATGCTTCATATTGTCACTGGAATCAAAGAAATTCAGAATTGACTATGTTTGGCTGGATTGTACCCATTTCATCATCAGATGGAAGATAATTTTTAAAATACAACTCTTGTTTCGTTTGAAGGTCATTAATGTATTGCGTCCTGCTACAGCTGAAAGGAGCATAGGGTGTATCCTGTGCTATTTTTCTAGAAAAGGAGGTGCTGGATGGGCTACTGGCCTGATCTAGCAGTCTCCTTTTTGTTTTCAGTATTATCATGCCTGCACTGAAAGCATCATCACCATAATATTTCCCAGAGTGCAGTATTTTGCTTTGCGCTTGCTATTTAAGTATTCTAATAAGAGAACACCTCTAAGGAAATGGAGTGTGTTTTCTTAATAGAAGTACTTTCCGGTCAGATTACAGTAACACCATTAGAGCGCAGATTCAATTCACAAAAAGAAAAAATAATTTGGCAGAAAGATTACAAAGTCCTGTGACCTGCAAACTAACCAGTTCCTCATAGATAGCATGAGTCCCTGGTAGACAACAAGCCAGTGTTCTCTCACGTTTAATTCTTCATTTAATTGATTTCTTTCTGACATTTATGTCCCATTTTTGGTCACAAAATGGCCGCAAAGCAATTTCCAATGGATTCAGTAAAACTAGTTGGTTAAAATAATATAACAGCAGAGCATATAAAATATCACAAATCAAATACAACAATACTCCAATTTCAGAACTTCATTATAATTATATCTCCTAATGTGGAGTGGGCATATTCCAGTCCATCATAACCCTGGGTAAACAGATATATTTTGCCTAGATGATGGAAGCTCATTATGGATATAGTCATCCATTCCTCCAGTGGAGGAAAATCCCACTGCCAGGGTGCAACTGCCCAAAATGCTCTCTATTGAACCCTCACACAAAGCACAGCCATTGTGTCAGTGGGACAAAGGCCTAAGCAGCCAACCTCAAGGCTAGGAAAACGTTGGTAGATACCTAGATACCAGTCATTCTGGGGTTTATTAACACCTTAAATTGGACCTGGTTACTTATAGGTAGCCAGCAAAATAAGTTTTATATGACTGTACATTGAAATTCTAGTCAGTACTCTAGCAGCAGCATTCTGTACTAGCCACAGTTTCCAAGAGGTAGAAGAGAGAAGTGTTACAGCAGTCAATATTGAAGGTTACCTGAGCATGCATGACTGTGGTGAAGAAATAGCTACAGGTGGCAAACCAGCCATAGCTGGAAATAGGCACTCATTGCCTCAAATTGATTTAGGAGCATTCCGAGAAACTATGAGTCCATCTAGAACAAGTTGAACATCCATTTCTTGGACACAAGAACAATGCTTCCATCTTGCTGGGACTCAGCTTCTGTTTACTGGCACTCATCCAGCCCATTATTTCCCCCAGGCATTAGTTCAGTATCAGCTCAGCTACATATGGTTCAGATGGTATGCAGATACAGAAACTGGTGTCATCCACATATTTGTGGATGACTACACCTAAGACCTTGGTGACCATACCTAATGGTTTCATATATATGTTAAATAGCACTGGAAAGGACTGGAGCTCTTTGGGACCCAACAGCTTAATTGCCACAAGAGTGATCAGAAATTGTGGAATGCTACTATCTAGAAATGCCTCAGCAGGTAGGAGCAGAACCATTATTATGTCATCGTCCCAACTCCCAACCCACAGAACTCCTCTAGGAGAATCCCATGGTCAATGGTAGGAAAAAACCAAGAAGAACCAACAAAGTCACATTCCCTTCACTTCTCCCAAAGTAAGTCAATTATCCAGAGTGAACAAAACCGTCTCAGAGCTAAACCTGGGCCTGAAGCTGGATTTAAACATGTCTAAATAATCTTCTTCATCCAAGTACCGTACATCTCAAGATGCAAGGACACAACCCTCTTGAGCACCTTGCCACTATAGCTGGAGGTTGCCCTGAGAGACCTCTCAAAGAACATTTTCCAAGTACATTCCTCAATACACTGGCTGCAAACTTCAAAAACAATACTGGTCAATGACCCTTACAAACCTAATGCCTTTCAAGTCTATCCGTTGACCTCTCTTGTTCAGTTTCTCTATCTAATGAATGGATAGTTAAGAAATTCTTAGTTCAATGGTGCTGGCTAATTGTTAAGATAAGAGAAGAATGCTAAGCATCCATGTTAATGAGAAACTGGGTTGATGAATGTTTAAAACAAAGGGCATCCTTCCAGACACAAGTCTGCGTACACCGTTAGACATGAAAAAGCACAGACCTATGTGTGAAAAAGCTGTCCATTAGCAATTGTGTGTTGTTTTCAAGTTGATGAAGCATGCTGGTTTAAGACCTATCCAAACTGTAATATACTAGGAAACAAATTCCAAATGACTAAAATGATTTCAAAAAATGATAAACCCTCTCATATTTAGAGGGCACTGTATGAGAAATAACTGCATTCTGGAAATAGATTACCAGTACAAGCTTGTAGTGCGAGCAACCAGGCAATGCACACCGCTGATTAAGCAAGGTCATTATTTTAATGAATCTATTTTCATCACAGTAGCCATACAAGGCTTCCCAATAGTAATGAGAAGATCTTCATGAAAAAATATTAAATTAAGGATGTCTTAGAGACCTGTTTTAGATAAGGTCATCTCTGAATATTTTCCAGATCAATTACAGTAGGTCCTTCTCTTTGTAACAGCCCTGTCTGAAACACCGAATGAGCAATAAGAGGCCGATGGCAGGTTAATCATTTGCAGAACAGCACATTTTAACAAACTCAGTCACTGCAATATTTCCCTTTCATTTTGGCAAGATCATTCTGTACCAAGATGAGTCCTTAAAACCACCAGCAGCCTGATCATAAGGCAGTTGCTTTGGTGAAAGCTGAAGTTTATGCTGTTGCAGTTGAAGAGGCATCCTAAACTGTTTTAGTTGAGCTGAACTAAACATCTATGGTTGGACATTGGTTGGACAGTGTTCTCGAAGCTACTAACATGAGTTTGGCCAAACTGCGAGAGGCAGTGAAGGATAGGTGTGCCTGGTGCTCTGGTCCATGGGGTCACGAAGAGTCGGACACGACTGAACGACTGAACAACAACAACAACAAACATCTATGGCACCTTAAGGCTTAAATCCTACACACTCTTTCCTGGGAGTAATCCCCATGGAACTCAGTGGGATTTATGTGTAGAATTGCACTGTAAGTCAAGGATGCAGTACTGTGCTGAGCCAAAAGGTCCAGGGCTGCTTTTATGGATATCTAAATCTGGAGTAAGGGAATGCCACTAGCCTTTCCTGCCTTAACTCCTTCCCCAAATAAGACATTGTGAAATACAGTTATAGACTGTGTGACATATCCACAGTTTGATGATCAAAGCCATTTCACCTTTCTTTCAAGTTCAGGTGTTCAAAAACTAGAAAGGTTACTACAAGGGAAGTACAGCTGGATGGGCACACTCCAGCCACTCCATCACCATTTTGCTTTCTAACCTGTGAATGGTGACTGTGGGAAGTGACTTTTGTATCCTCCCTGTCTGTTTTGTAATCCTAATCTTGTTAAGAGGCAACAGAAGATTCCGATTATTTTCTATATTTAGAGGTAAGAAATTACTTGGGTAGGTAGTAGCCTTCCATTCTCTGCCTCCACCCAACCATCTTGCTCTCCATAAAATGCAAAATGAACCGGAGAGAAACTCTTCACAATTTGAAAAAAATAAGAAATTATTTTATAGGAAATTTCTTGTGCAAACATGACTAATCTGCTTTACTCCCTGCTAACAGATGCATGCAAAGGTTAGTTCACACAATACTATTCCTGCTCTCAGGCTATCACTATCACTCCTAGCCTGGTAGACCTGGGGGGGGGGGAATGTATTTTGCAAATCATAGATTGTCCAATTTAGACAATAATGTTTATTTATATGAGTACCGTATGCATCTAACCATGTCCAGTAACAGGTTAAAACTATTGCTGGGTATGGATGAGTGAAACTACCCAATCAGAAAATGTAATTAATTCAAACTAATGAGAGCTGAAGTCCAATAATGTGTCTTGCTTTATATTATAACAAGTCAGGGCTTTTAATTCATTATGGAATTGAAAACCTAGTGGATTCAATTTATCAATAGTTTGATGTTTGGATGGAATTTACTCCAATTCTCCATCGTGAAAACCTTTAAGCTAAGCAGTCAAGGGAGAACGAGGGTCATGCAATGCTTTTCTGAAGACCTCAGCTTTCATTAATTCAGTGGGCGATGCTCTTCAGAAAATCCAGCCATAACTGAGCATTTGTTATATTGCGTATATTTCAGAGCCATTATTAAGCACTAAACTATTAGTACCTTTCCCCAACCCCTGTTAAATTTTCTGATATGTGTTCATTGAAACAGCCTAGTTATATTCAGGTTCCTGCAATGAAATATTAACTGGGGTGGGGTGGGGTGGGGATGTGTGATGACTTTATAGCTCTAACTTCCGTGCAAGCAGATCTGGAAGTATTCAGCCCACCCAATTCTCTCTTTGAAAGAATGCATTAAAATTTCAGCAGCTACTCACACAAAAATACCACTCGGGGAGTTACCTTTTGTTCTCTGCAAGCACATATAAACTGTAGTTTCACAAGGGCACAGAAATACCTGTTTGCACAGGTTGCTTTAAGGATATGTGTAGAGTACAGGGAAAGAGGACAAACATATCAGAGCAGAAATGCCATGGCAGGAGACACAAGGAAGAGACAATGGTACAAATGTGCCCATAGAGCTGTGCATGGGGAAACATACAGCTATGCAACACAGAAAAGAACCAAAAAATGTGACAGAGTACATGAGGCTTTTTAGGCGTCACAAGCTGATGGGGCAAGGGAAGGTAATGGCATTACACTTCAATTTAGGAGGGCGGGTATTGACATTGCAATTTGATTCGGGGGGTGGGGCAGGACTCTGAATCACCACAATGCACCTCATTATTCAGCCTTCATGAAGAGCTCCTAATATAAAGCATCAGTTAAACTTACTCCTGGCCTGAACCAGTGCTGCACCCTCAAGACTCACACTTCTAATTCTTCATAGCCCTTTTCTGATACACGAAGGTGATAGTCTAAGTAGTGCATGGCAGTAGAAATTACCACATTCACATCCTGGATGCTCTCTCCTGCCTCCTCCAAACCAAGGACTCAGCTAAAGGTAAAGGTAAAGGGACCCCTGACCATTAGGTCCAGTCGTGTCCGACTCTGGGGTTGCGGCGCTCATCTCGCTTTATTGGCCGAGAGCCAGCGTACAGCTTCCGGGTCATGTGGCCAGCATGACAAAGCCGCTTCTGGCGAACCAGAGCAGAGCACACAAAAACGCCGTTTACCTTCCCGCCGGAGCGGTACCTATTTATCTACTTGCACTTTGACGTGCTTTCGAACTGCTAGGTGGGCAGGAGCTGGGACCGAGCAACGGGAGCACACCCCGTTGCAGGGATTCGAACCGCCGACCTTCTGATCAGCAAGCCCTAGGCTCTGTGGTTTATTTATTTATTTTTTTTAAATAATTTTTATTAATTTTACAATTTTATAAACATACAGTATAACATTTCAGTCAGGATTCATCCCTCCCCACCTCTCACCATGAGGAGTTATTTAATCTTACCCTCCCTCTCACAGAGGTAAACCCATTCATTATTTCCCCTGACCTCAAACAAATCATTATCTAGCTTCGGCCTACCCTCCCGGGTAGGCCATTCTTGGTAACATAATATAATCATAGTGGCTTCCCCCGCACCTCCCTAGTGGCTGCATTATACAATATATTTCTTCCATTCAGGTGCATAGATACAATAAACATATCTTAAACTTAATTTCAAAACATACTTCTAACTCATATAAAATATCATTTCTCCTTTCACATCATTTTTTAGTTTTCGCCTCAGCGTCTTCCTCCCAGATCATCTATAAGTTTCCTTCTGGCTCCCCTTAATCTTCAGGCTCCTAACTTCGAGAGGCCCTATCATAATCCAAACTCAAAGCCATGTCCGACAAAAATGTTCAAAAACCAAATATATAATCAATCCTAAGTGACCCACCTGCACCCTTCAACCCTGCCCTCGCCTTTCCCCAGTCCACAGCCAAGTGCTTGCTTGCACTTGGACTTCATCTTCTCTTTGGCTTCTCGGCTGCTCCAATTTCCAGTAGTCAAGTAAGATCTTTTTCTTCTTTACAATCCTCTGGTCTCGAAAAGAGTAGTCCTTTGTAGATTTCACTTGATTACTCCTCTTCTTCAATCCAGGTTTCTTGCGCCGGGAAAATATCTTCCTGTGGCGAGGCTTGCCCTTGGCCTTGGTGGGGATTTCTCCCCCTTCCTTCCTTTGTGCAGCTGGCATGACATCAGTGTTGAGTACAACTCCTCTCAGTCTTGCAGTCTCCATCTGGAACTCTAATCGCAGTTCCCAGATTTTTTCAAGGACTCTCTTCCAGCCTCCATTTTCAAGGTCATCCTCCATTTTCAAAGACATAGCTATGCAGTGTTCGTAACCGTACCAAATCCAAATATAAAATCCAAATTTCCGCAATATAGTCCAACAGGTCCGATTCAAATCCTTTAGCTGTCAGAAGTGTTAGTTAGTTGCCCCTCCGATCAGGGGTGTCAGAAGGATCGAATCTCTGTTGCACTGTCAAACTCCGCAACATTGCAGCCGCTTCGGCAATAAAGTTCCTGATTTAGTGCCACAGTAGCAAGGGACGGACCTCCGTAAATTACATCCCTGTACTTTGCCAAATTAGTCCAAATTCTTCAGCACTTTAATAGTACTCACGTTTTATTCATCCAATCCTGTCATTTTCGGAGGAATCAGCGCGCTCAGGGGGGAAGGGCTCGCAGCTTCAACCCGATGGGCAATGGCGGTCCTGGAGCTCCGTCGCCCCGCGTCTCACACGGCAGCCTCTACTGTGGCCGCCGCGGGAGTTGGGGCGACGTTGTGAGCTGCAGCCGGACCTTAGGTCCCGGGATCAAAACTCCCGGGAGTTTCGGGGGCTGCGCCGCTGTCGCAAGCGCCCCTTTAAGCCGATCGGGTCGGGGAATGTCAGCAGCGACATGTCCCCCGACCTTCCCCTCCGGCACGCCGACCGGAAGCCCTAGGCTCTGTGGTTTAACCCACAGCGCCACCTGGGTCCAGCTACACAGCTGCAAATAAAACATTTTAAGTGTGTTTTAAGTGCAATATACCATGTGACACTAGACGGCAATGGTGAGCCTTATGGAAAATTCCATGTATTTTTAAAAATGCTTTAAGAAAAAGCATTTTCAGAACGTTTTTTATATGCGTGTAGATTCCACCCAAGTCTTGCTCGGCTCCTAGGTTCTTCAGTGACCTTCTGTTTGCTAAATATAATAGTTGGCATCAGGTGGGGGGCGGGGAGGAAATACCCTAACTTGCCTCTGCTAAGCAGATCCTTTCTCACCAAGCCATTTTCCTCTCAGCTACAGAATTACTTATACCCACTACACCTCCTGGTGGCAGCTGCTACTGAACGTGCATGAGATATACATCCCTTTACCACGCCTCTCCATTAAGTAACACGTGAAGTGAGAAAAATACAAAAGCATTCGAAGTACATAACAGATTTTCAAAATTGAAAGGTAAACTTTGAGTTTTTGAAAATATCACCTCTGAACATATTTATATGAACTATGTTTCCTCAATCAACACCCAAAAGGTGAAGAAGAGCCGGGGGGGGGGAACCCCGTACTGCCATCCGTTTTTGAGTGCTATTATTCAACCATTTTCCATCTTATTTCTCTCACATTTGGAAAGCTTTTATCCTTCACCCAAGAGATCAATCTTCATCCTAATAGGACAAATCATATTTATGTTATGAGGAATAGAATATTAATCACTTCAAGAGAGAACGTCTCACACTCTGACTATAAAACCACCTCTGCAGCTCTGTAATTAGGAGATGAATGCCCTGACACCTTCCCCGTCTTTCAGTGCATCATGCTGATGTAGACAATACTTCAAGGAGAATATGAAAGAAAAAGGAGTGATATTTTGTGTCACAGAAGGCTTAAAGGACACGCCAGTAAGGAAGCGAGACAATAACTTTATTATTTTCCTTAAACATGAACGGAACCATAACTGGAAACTTCAGAGTCAGTTTAGGCCACATTTACACCATACGTTTAAAGCACTATGATACCACTTAAATGTCCATAGCTCCCCCCAAAGAATTATGGGAGAAATAGTTTGTTAAGGGTGCTGAGAGTTGTTAGGAGATCCCCATTCCCCTTCCAGAACTAAAAAATTCAGAGTGGTTTAACAATCAACATTCCTCTTCCAGGGGAACTCTGGGAACTGTAGCTCTGTGAGGGGAATAGGGGCCTCCTAACAACTGTCAGCACCCTTAACAAACTACAGCTCCCAGAATTATTGGGCGGAAGCCATGACTGTTTAACGTGGTATCATATCACTTCAAATTCATGATGTGAATGTGGCCTGAGTCCTGTGCCATCTAATAAGCAAACTATGTAATGGCATTACTCATACATTTTGGAAATACAATGAAAAGTATTTCTGAACTTTTGTGGCATCTATCTAAAAATCAGATGATTTTTATTGATTTTACTGCAAACTACTCTGAGAGCTCTGCAGTGCAGCAAATTAGAAAGTTAACAAATAATTAAAATATATTGAGCAGATGTACTGACTTCAACTTTGACCGGTCCTTTGTTTGTATGGCTATTACACTTTCTACAATTTACTACAGAAAAGCAGATTTAGAAGTGATAATTTAGTTAACAGCATTTAAAATGACAAATGGAAATAAAAATAACTTGCTTCTAATATCTCCTTTTTTGTCAGATATGGGATGCAGCAATTAGAATGTGTAGGCACTTTGATTTATTCTCCATCCAGTGTGTTCCCACTGCTAGTTTGGAAATGTCAGCCACAATCCACAATGTCAATCATAATCCACATCTATCCTGTATCTACCTTGCTAATTTTTATGCCTTTTGATACATTTACCTCCACCCAAACAGCTTTGATCTGAATCAAGAAAACGAACAACCTAGATTCAATCTAAGCCAGCAATGTGTGCACAGCCTATAGTAAAAAAAAAATTATTACATACAACTCAGGATTCCTGGATGTATGATATTTCATAAAAAGAATTGTCACTGATCACAGTGGCTCTAGTTCAGCATCTTGCTAAATAATGGTTAAGGTGCTTTTGGGACAGCCCTGCCAGGATGAGGTTTCAGTGCAGTTCACATCACAATTCTTAGAGACATGGGTGGAATCTACACACATATAAAAAAATTCTGTGAAAATGCTTTTTTAAAAAACGTTTTGAAAAATACATTGAATTTGGCATAGCTCACTGTCGCCATCTAGTGTCACATTTGTATATTGCACTTTACAACACATTTAAAACGTTTTATTTGCAGCTGTGTAGCTGAGTGTGTTTGTCTGTTTGCCTGAATTGACAAGCTAGAGCTATGGCTGTTGCTCTGAGCAGAGACTCAGAATTGAGGTTTAACAATCTCAATCGTCTGACCATTGCAACTAGAATCTAAAACAGAGAGCAAACAGAATTTGATGTTACAGGTTTTTCCATAGGGATAAAACAAACAAGTATAATCAACATATCAAAGTAATAATGACTTGTATCTTGTTTCATTTATACAGGTTTTTTTTTTTCCAGGGGATGTAATTTAAACGTAGGAATCTGGTCCAAAGAGAAGGTTTTAACTGCGAGAGTCTTTATACTGGGAACTAGTAGGTTCCCTGCTCTCTAGACTGTTGGATTTCTCAAAGGCAGATGGTAAATCTGTCAGTAGTGGCATTCAGCAACAGCAGCAGCCCAGATGCTTTTAAGCTTTCTGTGTGAAGCTGCCCCACCCCTGAAGAGTACCAGTGGGCTACATGCCAGAAAGAGGTCCCCAAGGCAATTAGCTGCCTCTGAATTCAACTCCAGCTGTCCTGGAAGTCAAATGAATGCAGCTTGTTTGGTCATACACCATTTGATGTGAATAGTCTGCTGCTTCTTTATAAGCAAAGCAGCCTTCTCTGTTTCAAGCCAGCTGCATTCAAGGAAGAAACCTGTGACCTCTTACTGCTCACACTAGACTCCGCTAAACAACAGTGTCCATTGCCATTAGGACAATTAGTCCATCTCATGATTCCAATAAAGCTAGGATTCTGTAATTGCACTGCACCTCCATATTTGGCAAGTGAAACTTTCGAACTACGGTTTCTTTAATGGTCCCCGGGCACATTTAGCTGCACAGAATATGAGAAGCACTCTAGGACTTTCAAGCAAGTCTCATTATATCCCTGTTCGCTTATAAAATATATTATATACCATGACTGAGCTAATGCAAATGGACAGTATCGCCAGCTATCTAGAACAATACAAGATATGTTGACAATCTTTTAAAGTTGTACTTCGTTTTAATAAAATTTTACGGGATCAAGAGCAATTAGTAAGGGGATGAACTCTGAGAAATGTTTGTTTTGACACAAGCTAGTCTAAATGAAAAAAACAAAACTGTTCTTATTTAATGGGGGAGGAAAAATGAATGCAATTCTCTTCACTGAACAGGTGTGCAATCCTCAGAACACTTATTTGGGAGTAGATCTACTTGTATTTAATGGGACTTAGGGCAGATCTACTCCATACAATTAAAGCACATTCTAGGCACATTTAAAACATATGGTTCCCCCCCAAAGAACCCTTAGGACTGTATTTTGTTATATGCTCAGTGAAGGGGAAATTTTGTATTTTGTTATGTAGCTCAGTGAAGGGGAAATACAGCTTCCAAGATTCTTTAGGGAAGTCATGTGCATTGAATGTGCTTTAAATGTGTGGTGTGGATCTGTTTCAAGGTAACCTGTGTGGGCTTAAACTGCATAATGGGTTAGAGCCAGAGGAAAGTCAGCAGAAGGTGTAGGCAGAAGATACCTTGGTCTCTCCTTCCCCCTAATCTCCCATGCTACAGTCCACTCACATCATCAGGGTATCCTGATCCTCAGCTTAGGCTTTTCAGAATGCTGTCAGGTATCTTCTGCCAATCCCCTTCCACTTGTTTTTTCCCTGGATCCAATCCAATGCATATACCATTGTTTCTGTTATAAGTAAACCTTAGTCACATTTGCCCGAGCAAATGTAGCAGCAGCAGTGATCTGCTTCATTAAACTCTGCTTTGAGTGACTGGTTTATCTAATCACCCTACCCCACATTAGAGCTGTCTTGTCAGGAGCATCGGAATTCGCCTTGGATCAAACCACAAGTACAGTCGTTACAATATATTTATAAAAGTCCAAAGACAGTGTGCTTTTTTTGTGCCTCCTCCCTTTCAGTTCAATCCTGGGAGCCAACATGAACTTGCATTTATTTGTCCACTGAGATAAATCATCATCTTGCATCTACGAAAATGAAATAAAGCATCTACGAATGCTCAGCTCCTCATTTGCATCAGAGCACTCAGAATTCGGAGTCAGGGATGTTTCCTCGGGCACAGGGATACCCATATTCATGAAATCATACAGGTGGAGGGGACATTGCAGATCATTCTGTACAACTCTTGGCTTGATTAGAGGCAGATTTAGGGCAGCAGTGGGTGCCAAGCCTAGGGGGCACCACAACCATGATGTAGTGAATTGAGCAGAACAGAAGGTGAGAAGTGGTGGTGGTGGGCAATAAATTATGGCCTTGCACAGGGCACCACTAAAATTTGAAATACTCAAGTTCACCCCTGGCTTGATGCAGGAAATCTGGAGACAGACACTCTATGCTTGAAGACCTCCAGAATGGGCACTATGCTAGATAATTGTCAAACTGCCTTTCATCAAGAAAAGCTCTGTCAAATATTTTTAGAATGCTCGAACCCAGTAGCTTTCTAGAAGACAGTCACTACACATGAAAGTCTTGAACTACATATTTCTTTCTTATGAGGACCAGCAACGTAGAATTATTTAAGTAGAAAGAAGCAATAATTTTTGTAGAACTATTAATATAATTTGACAAACTACCCACAAAATTACATGTCTATAATTCTACTGGCACCAGTGGCAAATTGGGCTGTCTGACCATTCATATAAATATGATTTGCTTTTTTCATTAATTAAAATAACCCTTTCCTGCTTTCTACCCAGGAAAGAGTGCAGTTCTTTCTACAACTCTGCAAAGTTCAATTGGCAAATGTCAGAAGTTTAATATCTGTAACAAATTAGGTTAATTGTAATCTAGTGTTATTAGCGACAATGCTGACTGTCGGTTGACTTGTTTATTCCAAACTGACATTCAAAATTAAACCTTCTGTGGGCTATATTTTTCACTTATTTAACAAATGTAAATCCCAGCAATTATGCCTTAATTATTTAGGTATGTCTGTGCTTGTGTCCAATCACAATCAAGTTTATTCAGAATCACGTCCAGCTTATTGCTTAGAATGATATACTTAGACATTATGGGCTACAGTCTAATACAGTTCAGAGCACTAAATCACAACACACTTAAGCACACTTAACTGCTCTTGGGTTGTTTCCAGTTGATGACCTTCCATTGACAGAAGGCTCTTTAATCCAGTGAAGCCCACCCTCAGCAGAACAGGGGACTGAGGCTATCTCCAACAACTCCCTTTCCCCCATGCTGCCCTCACCCCACCTCCAGCTACTGCAATGGTCATCATGTAGAAAGTCCCATATTCCATCCCTGAAACTCTAGGGAGCTGCTGTCACTCCATGTAGATAATACTAAGCTAGATAGATCAGTGGTCTGACTAAATGTATAGCAGCTTCCAATGTTCCAGTCCCAAAGGGTTCCCCAATCCTCAAGAAAAAGATTTTGGGATGCAGAGAAGATTTAATAGGAAAAGGGGTGGTGATATCCAAAGGCTGCCTCAGTCTCTGTTCCACTGACAGAAAACTCTGGTGGAGCAAAGAGCATTCTGTCAGATGGACGGAAAGCAGCTGGAAACAACTCCTTGCATTTATCATTTTTTATTATTTTCATTTTTAAAAGGAAAAAGTATAATTAATTTCAAAAAGTATAATTAATTTCACCAGGAAAAAGACCTCTCTCTCTCTCTCTCTCTCTCTCTCTCTCTCTCTCTCTCTCTCTGTGTGTGTGTGTGTGTAATTGATTGATTAAAATATATACACCACTCGATTGTAATAAAACCTGTAAGTGGTTTACAAGAAATACTAAGACCATCAATCATAAAACAGTTCAAAGACAAGTGGCTTTATCCTCAAAGTGTGTAGCCAGTTGACCATAGCAGGTCCACAAAGGCTCCAAACATACCTCTCCTGCAGTGGAAGTCAGGAGCCTATGGACTGTCTGAAAAAACTCTGCCAGCTACTAAAGGATGCAACATGAGGTACCACATAGTAGGCATGATTATGTGCACTAAATGGTTTTCAGCCAGCTTTGGAGAAAGACTTGTGCCACTCACGCACAAGTCTTCATCTGACCTCTTCATAATGTAAAGCTTCTCTGAACACCAAGGATTCCACAGTGCTGCAGAGCATGCTCAGGAGCGATCATGCCAAGTTACAAACAAAAAGAGAAAGTCTGGGAATATTTTCATCTTTATCACAACTGTAAATTTGATCTAAGACAGATGCCTGGTGGACCAATTTTTAACATCTTTCTTCATCCTTTGAATGGGGGTGGGGTCTAAATTGTTGTAAGCATTCTTAACCCTCTGCCTTTATCCTACTTTTTCTTCTCACCTCTGGTTGGCCTATTAACCCCTAAGCTTCTGCCAATGGATGCTATTCTAGTTGCTATTAGTATTATTAGAAGTAGTGGTATTAGCAGTGCTTTTTTTCTTTTAAAAAATGTTTAGGGGTACTCTCATTTTCCTACCCATATTGAAATACTGCCCCTCAATGAGGCCAAACTTAGATTCACAAAATATTTAGGGGTATGCGTACTCCTGCGTCCACCCCAGAAAAAAGCACTGGGTTGCATTTATTAGTTGCTTTTCTTCACAAAGTGACCCAGAACAACCTAAAGAGTGCAACAAACATTATAACTACATCAGCCCCAGCCAGCATGGCCAAAAATCAGCAATGCAGAGAGTTGTAGTCCAAAATAGATGAAGGTCACCAGTTGGGGAAGGTTGCTCTGGAGTTAACTCACTTGTCCAAATTCTTCCCTCCATATGTTGCTTTGCCTGCTTTTTGACCTCTTCCCCTCACCTTCTTAATCAATTTATTACCAACTCTGGCTTCTTGTTAATTTATCCTGAGAGTCTAGCAACAGGTTTTTTTCCAATAAAAACAGTGCATGCTATAAAAAGTGAATTTAAAGAATAGCACTCCAATAAAGAAAATGAAGATCTTGAAAGTCAGTGATGTATTTAAATTCACCATCTCTCTCCATGTGACTCTTAAGTCCTTGTTCAACTACACTTCAGTTCAATATACACACAGGCAAAGAAGAATGCAGGCTTGTAAAATGATTCCTGGTCCAAAAAACTCCATGTATTTTAGTTACCATGAACCAAAACAGATTTAAACAGTCCCCTTGTGCCAGTAAAACGTAGAGGTTGGTAGGCAGAAGTATTCTTCAGAACTTCAAAGTTAATGAACATACTGCAACTGACCTTCATGGCTTTAGGAAGAAAAGCAGAAGGCCCCCTGGTCTCAAGATGGGATGACCACCCATAATATCCCATAGAGCAGCCTTCACCAACTTGGTGTCTTCCAGATGTTTTGGACCACAATCCCATCAGACCTAGCTAACATATCTGTGCTGGCTGGAGCTGGCGGAGTTGTAGTCCAAAACATCTGGAGGGCACTGGGTTGGAGAAGGCTGAAGCAGAGAACTGCAGAGAATGAAAATTGTAGTGAGGAGAGATCAAGAGCCAACCAAGAAAGTTTTTAGGTATTGTTGATATTTAGGGCCTATTCTTGTACACGTTAAAGCTCATTAACCCATGAAGACACAGGATGCTTTTGTTAACATTACTGTTTTATGTTTGCATGCTGCAAGCATCGGTAAACAAACTGGCATACTATTTGTTTGAACCAGGCTTTCCTATAGCCATCATGATTTCCATGAAGGTGGTGGATCAAACAACTGACACTTGTATTACAGAAATCACAGCTTCAAACATAGAAGATACCAGTCTGCTAATAAGAATATAATTTTATATTTGTTGACATTGAATCCCCGCGATGGTGTGAGCTCCCGTTGCTTGGTCCCAGCTCCTGCCAACCTAGCAGTTCGAAAGCACGTCAAAGTGCAAGGAGATAAATAAGTACCGCTATGACGGGAAGGTAAACGGCGTTTCCGTGTGCTGCTCTGGTTTCGCAAGAAGCGCTTTAGTCATGCTGGCCACATGACCCGGAAAAACTGTCTGTGGACAAATGTCGGCTCCCTCGGCCTGTAAAGCGAGATGAGCGCCGCAATCCCAGAGTCGTTTGCGACTGAACTTAACTGTTAGGGGTCCTTTACCTTTACCTTTTTCATCTGTTTCAAGAGACATTGGAGTGTGCATGGGGGTGAAGTAAAACCACTGCATTAGCAGTACCAAAGTCACCTTCCCAGGGCACAAGCCTGGGGCAACAAGACTCCTCTCAGCGCCTCACTAATGTTGTTCAAAGGAATGCAGAGCAATACATTTGACATAAGCTTGGCTGCAGGACTTGCAGTGGAGCCTCTTCTGCTACTCACTTCCCTCTACAGCAGAAACCACCTTCTTGACAGTTGGACCCATTATTGGTCTTCTCCACTCAATTCACCAGAGCCTATCTTCACATTCAGGAGGAGTCCTTAACTCACCAAGCACTTGAGATCTATTGACTTGGGTTTAGCCAGCCAGTCAAAGACATTTCCCAGGATGTGGCCGCTGTTGCATGCTGACAGCTTTTAGGAGCTCCAAATGAGAGCTCAGTGCAGGGTGAGGACCAAAGGTGAACAAACTACCCCAGAAGGAGCACCCCATATACAAGCAAGCAAGCAAGCACCACCAAGCAGCATGATTCAACAGCAAACTTTGCATACCCCTGAGAGACCAGTAATCAGGTATGGACTACCCTTTTATCTCCATTACGGTATTATTCTTTTAAAATGTGTTTGTACATATTGTACCTTATCACGTATCTTCTCACAGGGCACAGTCATCGCTTGTGTATTTTTTGTGTTTGTGATTGCCTCCATCATCATGCAACATCATTAATTCTTGATTCTGTGATGCTTAGGTGACTGAATCTACTGTTAAATTCCCATTAACTGCATGATTACTTTATTAAATGCCAATTCAGAAAAACAGCTGAGCATCCACCAAAAATGATCTGCCAAGTATTTCAAGGCAATATAGGTGTTACAGAGATAAACCATGTGAGATGAAAGAAATGGTAATGAACAGTGGGGAAAGTAATTTCAAAATCAATGAGCCACAGGACATTAAAAAGAATCTAGGTAAGACACAAGAGAGATCAAATGTGTGATCAGTGTATTTGAGAAAATGAATTTTGGAATGAAACGCCTAGGCCAAAAAAAAAGTATGTCAAATCACTACATTACAATTTTCAGAAAAGATATATTGGTCTTAAATTAATGGGATGGCATTAGTAATTGAAAATGGCATTTATTTGGTTTAGAGTCTTTGCTCTTGTTTTATATATGAATGATTCAGGTGCACAGTCTGCAAACTCTGTCCTAAAATATATATAATTCACGTATTTCAAAAGCAATTTCTTTTACCATCACATAGATGATGTTTCAAACATTTATTCCCTTTGCAAACTGATGAGATTACACTTAAATCACCAAACATCACTATTTAAAACGAATTATTCCAGTAAGTAAAAACAGTAACATACTGTGATAAAATTAAACTTGAGTGTCCATGACAATTGAAGCATCAGCCATAAAGTACACTGGGTGACCTTGGGCCAGTCACTATCTCTCAGCCATACATTTTGTGAGGACAAAATGGAAGGAGAAATGACAAGGACAAAACATGAATGAGTGAATTATTTTAAAAATAATGCTTGACATATTTTACATCACATGTAAGGGTGATTTTGTATGCCATCTTGTTGGTAACGCGTATTTCTGTGATTGGTAGTTGTTTTAAAGTGCATTTAATATTCTGTTTTCAAGTCGTAAACTCACCCTCGGATCTTAGGGTAAAGGGCTGGAAAATAAAAATAAAAATTAATCTGCATTCAAGTAACATGTGCCACTTCTTTGCATTGTTAAGTTGCTCAGGTTGAAAACCTTTACCCGGGCTTATACTCAGAACAAACTTAGTTGGTCTCTAAGGTGCTACTGGACATTTTTTTAAATTTAGATATGTTTTAAATAGTGTAATGGGATTATTCAGCGAATGGTGGGCTATGTAAAATAAATAATGAACAAAATAGATATATTTTTGGCTGTTTTGCTTGCAAGTGTAAACTTTTTAGTGAAAGCATTGCAATCTATTCAATTGAGGTAACATGCGAGTTAGTGACCAGAATAGGGCATTCAAAGCACACACAGATGTCATCAGTGTTGTGGGCATCACGTGTATCAGTCTTATAAAGGTTTGTGGTTTTTGTTTAAAAATATATATATATCTAGTGCAGTTTGTGACACACCTTGCTGATTTACTTTATGTAGTTATTTCATGGTCTGATCAGGGAATCTTTTCTTTCCAATTAATTTAAAAGCACTCATGGTCATGTTAATGGATGGCTATAATCACTCAATCTATATTGCGGGGGTGATTTTCAATCTAATTACTCTGCCAGTCACTATTAGAGGTGTTAATGTGGTAGCTAAAGGTCACCAATTGCTCATGGCGAGTTTCCCCCCTAGTTTGAGACAATGCTATTATGGAAAAGCGCCTGTCAATTACCTCTAGATGCATTTTTATGTCAATTAACAGTCATGGCTGCTACACTGCAGCTGAGTATAATGTATGACCGAACCATCTGGTTATAGCTTTAAGTTGCATTTGAACATATGTAATTTAGATGTTAAAATCTGGAGGCTATGCTGCGGTTATTTTTGCTAACTTCCTTGAGCATCTGTAATTAACTGATGCTGAGAAATCAACCCATTAATGGAAAATGTGCATGGTTACTGATGGATACAACACCAAGAATGGAACCCAGGCAATGTTTCCTCACACTGTAATGCTACTGCCTGCTGTAGCATTATGTTGGTCCCATAGTCTATCAGGTTTAATTAAAGTGCAGGCTTTGCTTTCAAATGTTTTATTCTGAATTATGGTTTGCAGTTGTTGCAGCACAACTCCTAGTTATTAGCTGCTTTCTGTACATAAGAATAGGATTGTCTCTTCTATTTGAAGAAAAACACACACAGAATTATTTAAATATGCTTATATTAGGAATACAAGTGGGTCTCTGTAACGAGATGTTACAATGCAGTGTGTTTCTCTTGTATTGGTCTCTACAGCCACAGCAGGTGCTGTAACTTCAATGGTTTGACTTTACCCTCGAAGGCACTCTCTTCCATTGTCTCCAGAGGCAGACAGATGTCAACAACAACAAATACTGAGAAGGGACTGTGGGGTGGGGGACTTCAACAAACCAAGAACTAAGGTTCCAGTGGACATGAGGTAACTAGGAATAAATCCTTTACAACCATGTGCTGAACAACCTAGGATAGCCTTTGAAAGAGGATGAATGGACTTATGCTCTCACCCCAGCCCAGTAAAAATATCAAGGCATCACCCCAATGTCTCTTTCAAATATACAAAACCAAAGCAAAATAAACTGTCCAATAAGAGTAGTCTAGCAACACCTCACCTGTGCAAGAAATAGCTAGCAGAAAAGATGTTTTTTTCTCTCCATTTTTTTTACCAGTAATAATAATAATAATAATTTATTATTTATACCCCGCCCATCTGGCTGGGTTTCCCCAGCCACTCTGGGTGGCTTTCAACAGAACAATAAAATACAGTAATCTATTAAACATTAAAAGCCTCCCTAAACAGGGCTGCCTTCAGATGTCTTCTAAGGGTCTGGTAGTTGTTGTTCTCTTTGACATCTGAAGGGAGGGCGTTCCACAGGGTGGGTGCCACTACCGAGAAGGCCCTCTGCCTGGTTCCCTGTAACTTGGCTTCTCGTAGTGAGGGAACCGCCAGAAGGCCCTCGGCACTGGACCTCAGTGTCTGGGCAGAATGATGGGGGTGGAGACGCTCCTTCAGGTATACTGAAGGAATGTTTATAAACATGGGCCTGTTTCCAAATCAAGTTGAGTGTTTACTAATCACTATTCCATGTACAGGATGCTCACCTAATGAAGAAATGAAGGTTTTAGTCCTGGGCATGACCTCTAAAGTAATCCATTCATTAGCAGAAGTGGCATTTGGACTATCTAAATCTTCAAATTCTTTCAAAAATCAGATCAAATGTCTGGTTTTACTTTTCAACTGACATTTATGCAGATCCAAACCTCCACAACATTCTAATGCACATGATAATCACTTTTTTGCTTGGGCTGCCCCATTTGTTTCCAAAGTGATAGCAGATTTTTGGCTTGGAAATGAGCTTGCCCACATTCCTGCTGCTTCCACTGAAGTGATTGGAGAAGTCATTGTGGAACTCCATAGTCCAACATTATATCCTTCTTTGCCCAAAGGAAAATGCTGGATCAAGTCAATTGACTATAGTGGGCATTTATTTCAATTGACACTTCGTCACTATGAAATTTATGTAGCCCTTCCATCATTTAATAGAGTAAACAAGTTCAGAATGCACCTATTATTTAAGTTTAAAGCAGCATGGCTGCCATCCACAATCATGATCTTGGTAACAGTGTCTCACAATTTAAAGTCCAAAGGGCCTGATTTAATATTACCTATTTTAGTGAAAACTGCCAAGGCCTGGTATTTCGAGAATAAAATGTGTTCTAGCCAGTAATAATCTGGCATTCAGTGTTTATAAATGAGAGTCTTTATGTCAGATGCAGGAAGAAAAGGCATTTGCTACAGCAAATAATGTATGTCATGAATTGTTATTACTGCAAGAATGTAGGCTATAATTTTAACTGGAACTATAGGGTTGAGTGGACAAACTGTTGTAGCGAAAGACTTTCTAGATTACATTTTCCTTTCAAGAGACTAAGTCCATTTATTTTCTATAATTGCTGGAGATTTTAAGGGGAGCATACCCAAGCTCTGAACAATGTGGCTTTCACTTCATTCTCAGTTTATCTCGTGTGAATCATCATGCTTAATGAACTCATCAGGCTCATGGTAGTCAATTAATATGATCAGTTTGTTACGTGCACATTCAATGCAGGTAAGGAAAAAGGCAGGGCTCCTCAGCGATCTGTTCACTGATTGTTCATCCTGGTTGCACAAAGGTTACATGGAGGTCAGTAGCAGATGGTGTGCTGGGGCTGAGCTACTCACCTGACATCCCTCCACCTGAGTCACTGCTGCATACTGGGATGGAGAATAGGAAGGACAAGGCACTTGCAAGGTCAGTGTGGTGTAAACACTACAACAGGAACACTAGATTAGCTCTTGCATGGTGGTGAATTCGCACAGCACCGACATCTCCTTCTCTGTCCTGATATGCAGCATTGACTTAGCTGGAGGGAGAACAGGACAGCAGTGCAGCCCCCCCCAATACAATACTAGTAGATGTTACAGTATGTTGAGGCTTAACTGAGGATTCATTCTGATTCATTTGTGGGGAGGGTTATGTGTTTTCCATTTAATCATTTTTTCATCCCACACTATTCAGGGCATTTCTCTGTCACTTTCCTAATAGCAAAAAGTCTATGGTTTCTTAAGTAGATATGTTCTGCTGGGGCAGTAGCACTCTTTAATCTACTTTAACTGCACACTCCTAAATTTCTGCTATATGTTTGAATTCTTCCCATAAACCTGGAAAACTCTGGAGGCACCCGCAGCCTCAAATAAGTCCAGTTTCAAATTGACTTTCAAAAAAGCCAGTCTCCTTAAAATGGGAGCTCTGATTTGAAATGCAACACAGGGCACTATCTACTAATGAATATGGCTGTCTGTTGCAAGGCACGCTGAAGCTCAATCATATATTACTGCTGGGCTTGTAATGCCATATTGGTGATGTCTGTAAACAAAAACCATGTGACTCAGATGACAGATGTTGGTATGAGCAAGTAATCATATCAGTTGGTTTCTTTTTACAGATTTTACCAGTGTGGCACAACGTCACATCACATAGAAGCAAATTTCATGCCGAAACAGTAATTTATGAATCAGGCTTGGACCTAATGAATGTGGAGAATAGAGTTACAGTACAGAACAATCCAAACCCTGGCCAGCAAACAGTAGAGCGGTGAAACCACTACTGCATTCATAGCCCAGCCGTTTCACACCACCCAGGGCAAAAAGTCAGGGTGGGCAGTTCCAAGCTGTTATAGCTGATTAGCCTGAAGATTGTAATTTCTAGGGGATCTTCCCTGACATACCCTTCAAGGTGGAACCACCAGTTATAGCTTCTAATTCCCCGGGGTGAAGCTAGCATGTCTTCCATGGCAGAGCTCCCACTCTTGCATGGCTTTCTTCTGCACCGGCAGAGGTCAGCAGTCAGAAGACCACACCATCCTATCCCTCCCCAGCCATCAACACTTAATCTTTCACAAGATTTCTGCACCGCTTGATTGTAATTGAACCCCAAGGCAGTTCACAAAAAACATGGTGCGGGAAGGGAGCTAAGATTGCACTTTTATATGCATGCATACTAGTTATGTTGCTGAAATGCATAATCTCTTACCCCCAAAAGCAGCATTTTTAGGCTCAGAAAAGTAAATGAAATGTTGAGCATGCATAGACAGCATTCAGGAGACAAGGCCTGCAAAGCTTACTGCCTTGAAGGCACAGGCACACTTTTAAAATGTCGTTCTCTTAGTCTTGTTGCAACTCTTGTTGATTACTGCTAAAGTACATGAACTACAAGGCCAGGTGCATGATCTGTAGGTGCAACTGGGGATGTTAAATGCTTACCCTTGATGAAATGTTCATTGATTGCTGTGAGCTACATAACCAAATCAATTGCCCAAGCTGGGTGTTGTTTGATATTTACTCTATCTAGCTTAATCAGGTATCTTGATTTCACTGCACAATGCACAAAATGCCTCTGAAATGAAAATAACCAATCTTTGAGGTGCTGAACATGATAATGACTATAAAAGTTGTCGATTGGCTCCTGTTTAGGAGATACAAAGATGGTAATGTATAAATGGCTTAGTCCACATTGAGAACATAATTTCATTTGGCAACGCTGTATTTCGAACTCCTGATGCATCATATAGCACCAGTCCTATAATACACACCACCCCAGGACCAATGGCATGCAGTTGAGTCATGACATCATGGCTTTCTGATTGCTGAGGTAAGACGATGCCTCTTCTTCATGCTTGATGTTTGCCCCACCCCCAACGCCCCCGGATCTCTGTGATCCACCTGACCCAACCTGGAGCAAATCAGGCTTATCTCAACCTGACTCAAATGATGCCTGTATCCCTCAGAATTCATTCAATTTAGTCAAATCCAGTGCTCAACCCTAATATTCCAAAATAGAGCTAGATGCATGCAATGCACATGTAAGTACAAATATGTGTTACATTGAGATTCCAAATTGCTCATTAAATCAGTTATGGCATATAGACAAACTGAGACACATAACCATTCTTTATGCATCCCCACCCCACTGAAATAATTTAAAATCTCCATAACCAATATAAGATGTAGTTTTAGCCAATAATATATTTTCTCATAAGTTGTAGGTTTTTTTTCAAAGATCCGCTTGCACTACAATAAATAAGCATTGTATGTTTATACAAATATGGTATGAGCATGTCACAGTGATTCAACAAGGACAGAAGCTACTAGTAAATCTACAGCAGAACTTGTTTTATATGAATACCACCAAGGTCAAAAGACCTTGCGCAATACTGCAGGATTATAAATCTCGCCTAACAAAGTGTGCACAATGGAATGCATTAACCCACTATTCTCTACTTAGAATTTTCTCTTGTCTCAAAATGACCTTTTCATTATTTCTCCTCTTCAACAAGAAACTTTGTTTTTCATGAAAGACAATGGTTTATTAAATTCTAACACCTTTAATATATTCAGTCTTCAGAAGAACATATTCAGGTAATCTCATCTTGGAGAAGTGATTAAGCAGCAGAAGAAAAGTATATTGGAATGGTAATATGGGCTTAGCTGTTATCACCCTCAGTACCCATGACAGATTTAATCTAAGTCATGGAAAATTAAAACTTTGTGACAAAAACGAAGGCACAAGTTACATATTACACATTGCTAATGGCAGTCTCGTGGCCTGTTTGAACCCAGAAAAGATGTGTCTTGCAGGTGTGATCAGGAGCAGAGAAATTATGTGGAAGCGGCGCTTAATAGTATATATATACAGTTAAAATCTATTAGTCTACTATTAGACATGCATACATATTTGCATGCTGGAGGAGACTCTTGAGAGTCCCATGGACTGCAAGAAGATCAAACCTATCCATTCTTAAAGAAATCAGCCCTGAGTGCTCATTAGAAGGACAGATCCTGAAGTTGAGGCTCCAGTACTTTGGCCACCTCATGAGAAGAGAAGACTCCCTAGAAAAGACCCTGATGTTGGGAAAGATGGAGGGCACAAGGAGAAGGGGACGGCAGAGGATGAGATGGTTGGACAGTGTTCTCGAAGCTACCAACATGAGTTTGGCCAAACTGCGAGAGGCAGTGAAGGATAGGCGTGCCTGGCGTGCTCTGGTCCATGGGGTCACGAAGAGTCGGACACGACTGAACGACTGAACAACAACAACAACAACACATATTTGCATGTGTCATATAATCTGGACCTGCATGATCTGCACAAATGGAGAAAGCACTATTTGTGTTAAGAGATCACCTAACTTTCCATGGAAACTCAGGCAGAGATAGACAACATAATGCCCTCAATATGTTGCACAACTACAACCTCCACTATCCCTGACTATTGGCCATGGTATCTGGGGCTGATGGGAACTGGAGTCCAATGGCATACAAAGGACATAGCATTGGCTATCCTTCCTCTAAGGTACAAAATTTTCCTGAGTCAGAAATCCACCTCTTGGTGAGGGTTTATTTATTTTTTTAATCAAGTGTTCACATTTCCCTGTCTTTTTAATTATACGCATTGAACTTAATATAGCACCATGCCCAAGAGTTTTATACTTTGAGAATTGTATTTTAAACAACTCAGAGTGAATGCACACATACACAAACACGCTTCCCAGGGCACTTTCAGACTGTTGCTGTTCTTAGGTGGGATTCAACCACATACCAACAAATTAACATTGCTTAATTAAGGTTGCTCTGATGCAAGAAACCTCACAAATCAGACTTTTTGAAACAAGGAAAGTGATGGGATAATGCACTGGAAAGTGTAATACAAAAATTGTGTGACACAGCAACATCCCATAACCTCCTTGCAAACATATTGGAATGAATATTGTCTAGTCTCCCTGAAAATGTGGTGCGAAATAATTAAATAAATCAGGCTGAATCCTAAATGGACAGGTCTTCTGGAAATGATACTTCAGAGTCAGCAATTCAGGATCTGAGACTATTCAAAAACCTTCAGTACAGGCTGAACAGTTTACAGCTAATAGCGTTTCACTTAGCGTGGGGAATCACAAGTTTTTTATTCTTCCTCATGCCCAGAAATAAAAGCTACACTTTCCAGAGCTGACAACTTCCCACTCACAATTTGGTAAGTTTGCAGAAGTGTGGGAAGAAGACAGAAAGGAGAGAAACTGGAGGAAGAGAGAGCATGTGCCAAGCACTATGCGCCAAGGTGAGATCTAGAGGAAGGGAGTTTGTTTCAGTTCATAATGTTTAGTGGATTTCTGAAGTTGTTTCCAAAATTCTTCTCCAGAATTGGGTCTATTCAGCTGCAAAAATGATTAGTTATGACTTTGTATAGATCGGTCAAGGAAGGACAGTTGAGATGAAAGGTCAAGTTGAAAAATGAGCTGAGGAAAACCTCACCCATGGCTTAGGGAGTTGACAGGATGAGAGTGGACAAAGAAAGGAAGGTTTGGAAGTTTGATACCATATGGGTCAGGCCAAAGAAGTGAGGTGTGGTAAGATGAGATCTACATATGGAATTCCACACAACACATATTTAGTGGTATCTGGTTTCTATATTTTCAGCTCCTTTTCCATTTTTAAGACATGATTTTGCAGTCCGTTATAGCTACACTGATTGTTGCAAGTAAGGATGATTGCAATTGTCTAGTAATACTGATTATTGTCAGTGAGGAAGACTGTGAAGAACTGTTAATGTCACTAATTCTGCCAGAATTTAAGGGATTTTGGATTTTTTTTCCAGAAGCAAAGAATTGAGCAGGTTTCTGAACTACTTACCTTCCTCCTCTGTCACACAGAAGTATGTTATCCATGAATAAAATTAGCAGATTGTGTTTCTCCAAACTATTTATTACTGTTTCTTCACCATTAAGATAAGTTATTCCTCTTTGCTTCCATTTTTCACACCACTGCCACCCTCCTTATGTAATTTATAAAATAATTGGTTCAACAAAAGTAAGCTCTGAAAGATTGAAAGTAAGGCCATCTGCTACTCTTTGCCTCCCCAGTTCCACATGAATATCATGACAAGGGATAAATGGCTCTGTCAATTTCAATTTCTCTCTGTTCCTCATTTTTTAAAATCTTAAATTCAGTTTTAGATTTCTGTAGTTATATGTGATTATTTTTTTAATAAAAAAAAAATCCTCATGAAAATTCATTAGCATTTAATAAAATTTCTGCTCTTCATATGCAATTTTGCCTAATATACACATTTGGGCAAACCAATCTTCCTTAATATAATGATTTTTGCATGCACATGTGTTCCCGCCCCCATATATGCATTTATGTACATATTAGTTGGCTGGAGAACTGCACTGCAAAATTCAGAGAAGTGCGAATTTTGAAGTGCAGATTTTGTTTGTTCACCTGAATTTCTTCCCCATCTCTAATCATGACACAACCCTTTGGAATACAAGTTCCTCTGCCTGGATATATACTTCATAGTTCAGGATTGGGGAATCTCAGGCCTGGGGCCAAATGCTGTTCTCCAAACCTCAGGACAATCCCCAGGCCAGATTCCTCATCAGCCCTACTCTACACCCTCATAAAGTACGAAACAAAATAAAAAAAATCCTTCCAGTAGCACCTTAGAGACCAGCTAAGTTTGTTCTTGGTATGAGCTTTTGTGTGCATGCATACTTCTTCAGATACACTGAAACAGAAGTCACCAGACCCTTATATATAGTGAGAGGGTGGGGAGGGGTATTAGAAAGGTGGTGGGAATGGGTGATTGGCTGATAGGTGTGATAAACCTGTTGACGACTGTTAACGACTGCAATTGGTCTTACAGGAAAAAGCAAGGAGTGAGATGGCTAAAAATAGCTTTATCATGTATAATGAGATAAGAATCCAATGTCTCTATTCAGACCATGGCTAGAATGTGACTTTGAATTTTGACAGGGTCTCCTGCTTGCCTGGATGGTGACAGATATATGTGTGTGCACATAAAACCTCTGGCTTTTGTGTGGCTAGAATGTAGGCGTCAAGCTATCTAGGAATGCAGGCCTCAGGACAAAAAAGAGTCCTCACCCCTGCTTTAGTCTGAGAAAACCCTTCAGCCCCTTCCCTGCCTTGGGATACCCCTTCACTTGAGGCTATTTGCATTTCCTGCTTGCACTAGCATCTGGTAGGCCACCGTGGGAAGAGAATGCCCCTAGTTTCATTGGAGGGTATGGAGTTATGTGACCCCCTCAAGCCAAGAAGATAAGATACAACCTAGCGAAGACATCTGAAGGTAGCCCTGTATAGGGAAGGTTTTTGTTATTGTTATTATTATTATTATTATTATTATTATTATTAATGCTTAATGTTTTATTATGTTTTTATGTATATTTGAAGTCACCTGAAATGCCTGGGGCACACCAGTCAGATGGGCAGGATATAAATAATAAAATTATTATTATCATTATTATTATTATCATTATTGTTGTTGTTAATGATGTTGCTATTTTCATCAGAGAAATGTTGGAGGGTATATGGAGAATGCTGGACTAGATGGGCCTTTGATCTGATCCAGCAGGCTCTTCTTTTGTTCTTATATCCCAGAAAGAACCACCATGTGATACAAACCTCCAATGAGCAGGCTTTTGCATGGTAGAAAGGCCTTAGGAGTGTGAAAATGTTTATGGGAGGGGAGGGGGATGGTGTAGCCAGTGAGCTCATTAGCTTTCAGAACAGGTTCCTCATAATAAAGACAGGCTTGGATCATTCTGAAAGCAGCAACAGGAACAGTGAAGACGCAATAGAAGACAACAAATGAAATCTGACAGCCATCCTGCCTGCAGGGCATGCTAAGGCGAACCGTCTTGGAAGTTTATTTTACAGATTTATAGAATGCTATCCAGTGGAGTATATTTAATATGGTATCTTTATAGCTGAAAAAGAATTGTTTGAAACAAATCCACTCTGCTGAAATTCAAATAAATAAAGCATTCCCCCAGCTTTGCTCTGTCTGCTAGAACTTGATGATGTATAGCATATAAACATTCGATGATGAAAGGAATAGATTAAACTACTCTGAACTGTTCTACAAACAAATTTAAGCTTTTGAAAAGACAATGCTATAGCACCTTATAGCCAATGAGCCAATTAGCTCATTGGCTTACAGAAAAGGACAGATAAACAATACACATGGGTAAACAGTGAAAAATTCAGAAAAGTAGCATGTGGAGTCCATGTAACAAAATGATTTCCAGTTAATTATTAGAGCCAACTTTGCTTTGATTCCTGACACAAATATAATTATGTAGTTCCCTTTGTACATGTTGGAATGATTTTGAAATGAGGTATGAAACTACAATACAAATATTTTTTTTCTGCATGCAACCTGTGGGGAAAATAATGGAAGATACATTTGGCTACTTTTCTATTTTAGTCATGCCTGTGCTTTGCATTTCGTCCAAGTCCTTTAAGTTCTGTATGCAGAAGACTTGACTTCCCTGCATTACAAAACCTGGTAGACACATGGACTAATGCAAGCATATTTTGGAACAAAAGATTCCAGGACAGAATATCTAAAGCACTGATGTTGTTTCCTCAGAATAGCTATGGCCAACACAGTGATTGATGCTGAAACATCAATGGACATAAGAAGACATACAATGAGAATGAATCTAAGAGCTCCAAGATATGTGCCAGAAGCAATGTCTTCTTAAGTTTGCATTGGTTACTTCACATGTGTTTCTTGTTACTTGCTCCTTCTAGTGTTCCTTTGTATGAGGTGCATCCTCTGGGCTGATTCATTGGTTTCCATGGAAGTGCGGCTGCTAACAAATAACTTGGGCTGCTCGTGGCTATGGGAAACTTCAAATTTGCTTCCCATGTGGGCAAGGCAGATTGCTTGGTAAGTACCCATGCGGACCAGAGAAAATAGTGTGGGTATTTAGCACATGATATGGCTGACCCAGAAGAGAACTCAGTCAGAATTTCCTGCAGCTATATGGAGTCCTAACCACATGGAAACAATTTTCAACAGCCGGGGTGGGCGGGCATATGAATTGGCCCGGCATCTATGTACATTGTTAGCCAAAGCAACTGGGCTATCTCAAAGCATTCGTGGGTTATTTGTTTATTTAAGAAATATCTATCCTGCTTTTGTCAATGAACCAAAGCAGCTTACACAACCATTGAAAGTACTCCAGAACTAACCAAGTCACATTCAATATAAAAACAAAGTGTGATACCATGTTCTGTTCTTGAGTTTAAAATTCAAGTACACACACACACACACACACACACACACACACACACTTTCTTAAGTTTTTTGAACCATGCACAGAGATTTTGTTGGCTCTGTTGAGGAGGATAATCCTTAACACTACTGTAAAACCCTGGTAAGTGTTTTAACACTACTGTAAAACCCTGTTTGGCTAGCCAGCAAGTGGATGAGGGCCTCTTTAAAGGACAAAAGAGTGTGCATGGCCAATTAATGTTTTGCATGCTAAGGACCCAAGAAAAGTCCTGCTGGATCAAGCCATCTAGTCCAGTACTTTGTTCTGGCGGTGGCCACCAGATGTCCATGTGAAACTGGCATGCAGAACCTTAGTTCAATACTGCTTTCCTCATCTGTAATTTCCAGCAACTGTTACTACTTCAACTTTGAATATGGCTCAGAAGCTTCAGTGAGTTAGATCCAGACTTCACAATGAGTGGAAGGAACACTGCTCATGAGACACTCCAGCCAGGGGAAGCGGGGAGGCAATGTTTGCTGATTCAACCTCCCCTCTGCTGTCTCCTATACTCCCCCCAAAAATCTGCTCTGAAGGAATGAGGAATCTTCTCGAAAAATGTGTATGTGGCACAAATGACCACGTAGGGAAGGGAAGAACCAGCATAAATCACTTTGCCTTACCTTTCTCCAGTGAGAGCCTGCACAGGATTGAAGAAGTCCTTCCATTTCTGAAAGAGTATCTCTGGAACTAATCATTTGAAGAAGGAACTTGCTCAGCCCCAAAATCAATTGGGCTACTTGAGTGTTCATGTCCAACAGTAAAAAAAGAGAAAAGGCGTGGAGAGGAAACACCTCAAACAGCCCAAATCCCCTTCCCCTTTCTTTCTGAGCCTTCCCTTCTACATGTGTATACAAACAGAAGAATGCATCGTGGTAGCTGAAAAGTTCTTCCATTCAAATTTCTGCCCCAAACTCTTCTGGAAGCAAGGGATAGCAAATTATTAAATAAATTAACAAATAAATAAATGTTTGGGTTTTTTTTTTAAAAAAAAAACACAATAATCTCAAGTTGTGCATTTCATGAGCCAGACTACAAAAGCCACTGAAGTATGTGATATTTCTTTCCATGTTTTTTCCCCTCTTTCATTTCCCTGCTGCCGCCACAAAATGCAACCATGGAAGCTGTATACTGAGGAGAAAGGCCCTCAAGGGATGAGGGACTTTGCAACCCTTTCTCCTCCAGTGTTTTCCTCACTGAAAATTATCCCCAGCTCCTTTTCTCATCTCAAGAGAAATAAAGTTGGGTAAATGTATAATTTCCCTACAATGAGAAGAAAGGGAGCTGGCAAGTAATGAGTTAGAAAATCTACACCCCAAAAAACAGTTATTTTGCTTCAGATTACAACATTCACTGTTGCATTTTGCACACATCACACTCAAATAAAAAGTGCACACCATTTACTGCCATGTGTAGTCTGGCCCCAATCAGGGGAGGTGATTTTCTAGGTGATACTGCTGGTGGTCACAGTGTTTGGTCATAGACCTAATCATATTTTCCAGAAAGGATCTGAGAGCCTACTGGAAATTTAGATTTCCACAATTAAAGTGGATTAAAGGGTTGTGCTGCCCTTGCAGAGGAGTAGTCAACCTAGTAACCTGCAGACATTTTTGGACTACAATTTCCAGCAGCTCCATTGGCATGGCCAATGGTCAAGGATAATTGGACATTGCCCACAATATCCAGTGTACACTGCATTGACCACCTCTTTCATAGATCATCCTAATGCCAGGAGTAACTGCTCCAGAAGCAGGTGTAATACTGGCAGAGGGGAAATGTAGGTTTGCACATTTAAAGTGCACATTTAACATGCTTTGTCGACCTAGCACAACAAATCCACATAAAAAATAAGCAGGCCTTTTTGGAGTAAGGGAAGCAACAGGGGAAAGTTCTGAAAAGTGTGAGATGAGCAAATTATTAACTGGAAGATGTATAACCACCTCAAAAGCAAACCAGGATGAATGATCATTGTTATAAAACCTCCTTGCAAGAGAATCAGAATAAATGCTCTGACGTAGTCTACCAAATGCATAAGGTTTAGGCAAACCAATCAGGATGAATGGTCAAGAAACAGAATGTCCTTATAATTAAACAGATCGAGTGTAAAAATGTAGCAAGTTAACAGCGATGCATTGCCTTCATTCTCACAAAGGAGAAGCAAAGCCCAATTCGTGGATCTGAATCCTTATATTCTTCTCATGGACAATAGTAGTGAAAATTGTGCTGTTCGGTTAATGCAATTTTCAGAGCAGTGACACCAAATCCAGATGTGAGTTTCTTGTTTTTGAAATCAGAATAGACATATGCTAGGGGGTGAAAATAGTAACAGGAAGGACAATGGATTATCTACTGTAGATAAGGGTGTTTCTGCCCTATCATTTAACTTCAAACGCTGCCTTACATCTTAACCTCGAGCTATGCTTATCTAAGAAGCAGTGAACTCTTTACTTCAAGCCTTAAAGGTGCAGGAACTTAGATAAAGTTATCATGCTTCTTTTAAAGTACATAAATATGAGAAGTTTGAGAAGAGAGTTTAGCAGTGAGAAGGACTCAATGCTCCGAAACCTTTCTGTGTGACTGCTTAAACCATAATATATATCAAAAACATCTCTTATGACAGTTTATTTGACAGAAGATCCTGATTGTGTCACAGAGACAGCACAATGCCAAATGAATGTATGTAGTAGATTTATTAAATTTCTCTGTAGCTTATATTTCTATTTTAACTTTACCTTCCCTTTAAAAAGAAGAATCAGAGTATCATACTTTTTGTTGATTCAGTCTACCTACAAAGCAGTAACAGGTATATCTCTGTTAAGATTTAAGCTTATATTAATGATGAAACGGCTTTTCTCCCCATGATGTGTTAATCTGCATATTCCTGGACCATGTCTCTTTTGCATATTTTTACCCATAATTCAATTTTGTTCTGTTTCCATATTAAATTGCAACACAACCTGACAAATTGATAATTATTTATTTTATTTATTGCATTTATATCCCACCTTCTTCTCCAAGGAGCTCAAGGTGGCATATATGACTCTCCTTCTCCTCATTTAATCCTCATTTAATCCTCCTTAGGCTGAGACGCTTGACCATAATAAACATTTGATTGATTGATTGATTGATGGGCCTTGTGTTGTTGCACAACTGGATCTTCTTAATTAGTTCTGCAAAACTGCAGGTATCTACATTAGGGTGGGTCATAAAAAACCTTTTTTCGAAAATGTTTCCTCCCTTGATCTTATCTCAGGTGTATGGTATAAACATAGTTAAATTTCAAATTTGGGACAAATCGGTTAATATTTAGACCCTGCTCCTACAAATTGAAATTTTGCCTCACCACGAGTGATAAAAACATAGGAATTTGACTCATTTGATTCTCAGTATGTTAAATTGTGAACTAATAAACATAAATTTTAGGTTTTATGTAGAGCAATAATAGTTGCATACTATTATTTTATGCAATATTTATTTATTTAAGATAAACATGTTGATAATGTACATGAAAAACCAATGGTTTTGAAAAAATTATATGGAACAATTAAGCAAACGGTGTACTAAACATAAACAATAAAACTCCACTCATATTATGTGTTGCATCAAAACATCACATTATACTTAATTACTTAGGTATAAATTGTACTAAATGCTTACATTTTGTGTAATTAATAAAATTATGCCTTATGAAATATACATTGTACAGTGCACCATATTATATCATGCTAAAAATATGCTTTTACGCATTACACTAAACGTCTATTTTGGTGCAAAGTCCTTCTTTGTATTTTGTTTTGGGAATTTAGAGCGATTGTTCATTGTTGTTTTGATGGTAGCATCACATCTTTTCTCTCCAACAACTATCCTAGATGCTCTAGTAACCTCCTTCACTGCACGTTCAAGCATTTGCGAATGGCACTTGAATTTTGGAATTGTTAATGGAGTGGTCACAATATTTAACAGTTCATTGTTTGTCATGTTCCTGATTATTGGTGGCTCATATGTGTCAGTTTCTGACCATTTTATCATTTGTTGCCACTTCACTGCTTTAAAATCAAAGGTTGGCACTCGAAATGGACGAATACTTGCAGCCAACGGTTCATTTGCAGCCAACGGCTCCTTCTTGCTTCAATGATGATTTGAACAGCATCAACACGATCTGACTTCTGGGCAGAAGCCAGTTGGGCGAGAAGAATATTTTCTGGGTGTGCAAAGAAAGCATTTCTCTGCACACATCGCTGTACAATTCCCTTTGCCTCCTTGTCTTCGATCTGCTCACTTTTCTTCATTAGAAAATAAAAGTTCTGTGGACACACAATAGCCAATTCGTGATGTTTTACTTTAAACCACATTGGTGCGTAGATGTTTACAACGTATGAAGTCAATATTTATAGAACTCGAGATGGTTTCTTTGTGCAGGCATACAGCTGGCAGATACAACAGGCACTAGTCAGCCACCTACTATGGCTTCAAGGGCCAATTTTGAGCAGCTGTAAATCACTGCTGAATTCTTCAGAGATGAGTGCAGATGTAACTTGCCACAAATACTTTTGGTCAGTAGATAGATTTTTCCAAACTACTTCTGGCATTTCTGGGATTAATTATGATCGTGCAAAGCATTTGTATTCAACAACTGGCAAATCGGTGACACTGGGCAGTAATTTCCCAATAGGCCCTGAAAAGGTGTTAGCCCCAGATGTGGGTCCATCTAGTTCAATGATGAGATTTCGTAGAGGCAGTTCATTGGCATGAAGGAGGCAAATATTCCATTGCAATGGCCGGCCAATGTCTATTTCAATAAGATGGTTAATTCCTCCCTGTTTGTGTTTGTCCCATCACAAGCAACTGCTTCAAGTTGACTCACTAGGTCTTTTTCTCTGAGAAATGGTTGAACGTGCATTATCATTTTCATGTACATTATCAACATGTTTTATCTTAAATAAATAAATATTGCAGAAAATAATAGTTTGCAACTATTATTGCTTTACATAAAACCTAAAATTTATGTTTATTAGTTCACAATTTAACATACTGAGAATTAAATGAGTCAAATTCCTATGTTTTTATCACTCGTGGTGAGGCAAAATTTCAATTTGTAGGAGCAGGGTCTAAATATTAACAGATTTGTCCCAAATTTGAAATTTAATTATGTTTATACCATACGCCTGACATAAGATCAAGGGAGGAAACATTTTCGAAAAAAAGTTTTTTATGACCCACCCTAATCTACATGCCTACCCCACATGTGATTGGACACAGACTGGGAGCATGCCAGTGTCCGTCACACATTTCTGAAGCACTGTGAGTGTGAACCAGCCCTGAAATAATCTTAAGCACAAGCCATTTCTTCTTATTTGATTTCACACAGAGAGCAAACTTCCTGCTTTCATAAAGAAATTGTTAGTTCATCCAAATGAGGTGTGTGGGATGTGTGTGAATATAGCCATGGAACAGAAAACGTCTGGGAACATAGTTATTAATGCATTATGTATATAGTAAGTGTGTGTGTACAGACCACAATATTTAACTTGTATCTGTAGTTTTGGGAAGCAGCCAGATCTGTTTTGGAGGTGCTTTGTGTCTTCCCAATTGAACTCATTATTTGAGGCAAAATAGATATGCTAAAAGCAAAACTCTGTTTTGTCCCCATTCACTGTAAAAGGGAATATAAACTTGCTATAACTTTCCCCCAATTTCACATAATTTGATGCATTCTGAAGGCAGGAGATAGCTTCAAGGATGAGCACAACAGGAATAATGGAGTCCTGAAGGTGGAAAAAAGAATATGAATACCAGGAAAGAGTGGAATGGGGAAAATATCTTCTTACCCCAAGGGTTATGGGTTGGGTTGAGCTTCTGCTTCCCACCAAATTCACGGGAAAGAGATGTCTCCCTTGATTTGCATAAGGGAAGGAGTGTTGGAGGAAAATCCCTCCACATAGATCCAGATGAAAAAACAAACACACTTTTTAATATTGACTTCAGCATCCCTCCCCCAGACCATTGTGACTGGAGTATCATGTGAAACAATTCTAAGCCTGTAACTCAAAACAAACCATCTCCTCATTTCTTCCTCCTCTCTCAGGGTGTTACCATAATCAGTTGGGTTTTTTAAAAAACAAAAACAAAAACAAGCTGCAACTGTCACTTTAAAATCCAGCACTGCACAGTCCACAGCTCCTATTCCGACTCAAGATGCCTTATTAATGGTTCAGTCTGACTTGGCAGTGGTGGACTTTGGGGTCTCAAATTTCAGCAGTGCCCTGTGTGACGCGGAAATCCAGCACCCCTTACCTCTCATACTTCGTTCTACAGCATTGTTGTGGTTGAACCAGTTGTGCTACCCTAAAACTGCCTCTAGACTTCATCCAAATCACCCCTATTTGGCTTGTAATTCAGGAATTACACAGAGCCCTTAGTATATAGGCAGGAGGAAAAAAACTGCAGTCAACATGATGAAAAATGCACTTGCCTTCAAGGCGCTGATCATTTCCATGTGAGGAAGACTCCCCACCATCTAGCAAGCTGGTCAGTCTCAACAATAAAGTATCTGGCTTCTGTCTTGGAGATGCAGAGCTTCCTCGCTTTTTCTAAACAATTGCTTCCGCCTACATGACATTCCCTTTGCTTACCTCAGCATGACAGGAGACACCTTTGCAAAGCTAGTCCCTGATCAAGTCGACTGCATTGCTGAGTTATTTCTCCTGGAAAAGACCTCTGCCATAATTGAATTTATGCCAGGTAAGATGTTATACATCCACTGAGAGTAGAAATGAAGATACCAAACCTCAAGTTCTACACCATTTTTTTCACCCTGTAACCCTGGTGAAATTGCTGTTCAGTTATTTGGGGATCAATCTATTAGGAAAAGCTGGATCTGCAACTTTTGTTTGGGGTGAGGGTTAGGAGGAACTAGTGGGAAACTGGACACTGCTCTGATCTCTCTAAGGAGCTCATGGAAAGCACTGTGTGAATGGGAGAATATAAAGAGTTTGAGAAGAAATGATGAATTGGATGTGCTTCTCTAAGGGGAAAATACTTGGAGCTGAAAGCAAGATTATAATATGACTCACGATTAGAGAATAGTTAGTATGTAAGTAGTACAACACATCTTACTTTCTATTATCTTTACAATTACATCAGAAGAATTCAGAAGCCTAACACATTTTGATATGAGATTAATCTCCACAACATTAATAGCCACCAGCCATCTCAAGGTCCCAAAGCAACCAGATTGGACATTAACAAGCTCTGCATGATCACCATTGCTTCAATATCTAGGTCATCTTTAATGACCACACATAATAAACACTGCCACATCTCTTTGCTCCAACCATAACTTATTCATTTTACAGACGTATTAAATTCTACATAGTAACTTGTTGCAGAGAGTGGCAGAATCCATTAGTTAATTGCTTAATGGGTTAAACATACACTCAATACACTCAATAACTTTAAGATACTCTACTTGCAGAGGTCAGAATGACAAATAATTCTTTAGCTCTCAACAACATTGTGCCTGACATTCTCTCTCTCCCCCCGCCCATCTTCCACCAGCCAGCCAATAAAGTTTTAAGTTGCACTGCAGTCAAACAGTCATTCTGCTATGCTGCAGCCCCTCTGCAATTTATACATTCAGAAGTTACACTGGCTCATTCCTTTGACTCATTTGGAAAAACAAACAACCCATTAGGCATATCAAACATTCCTATCAAATGCTTTAAAAAAGCCTTGAGGGGTTGTTGCGTTAGCATGCAAGAGTGATGCGTGAAAAGCCCAGTTGCATCTCCCCACTTCTTGACTAGTACTCCCCACCCCCAGTTTACTCAAACAAACAAAAATACTTTGGGAGAATGGGGTAGAAATGGTTTCTTTTAAATTAAGTGATGTGTGGTGCATCTGCAGCTGCTAAGGATAGGTGCCTCATCCTATTGAGTCATAAATGCTCTGCAGTCTCTAAGTCTGAGCATCTTAGGGAAACTCCTTAACCCAAGGAGCTAAAATTTAGCCATGGTTCCCTTATAGACACTTGATAAAACTTTCCCTTATCCACATGTATCATAAGAGCTCCTCTCTAGTCCTACCCTCTCCAGGTGTGTGTCTCTGTGTGTAGAACATTTGTATAGTATCAAACCTAACATTTTAAAAATTAGTTATTTAAAATATTGCTTCGCCGTCCTTCCTTCATCCACACAGATTCCACAATTGTGTACAATGGGCAGGATTCCATACCATACAGAAAATGCAATAAACAATAAACTTTGAGGCAGTAATAAGACTTCATGTAGGCACCTCAGTTCTCTGCTTATCTGAACATTCTGCCGAGGGGAGGAAAGCTGAGTGAAGGAGCATCAGTGCATAGAGATGCAAACACTTCCCCAGGACACCTGCCCTGCCACCCCAATTAGGATCAAGGGGCAGGAGCTGACAGCATCCCAGAAAGGGGACAGAGCCAAACAAGGGCAAGGATATGCTAGTGGCTGCAAAAGAACTTGCTTTTATGATGTGCAGGGGAAGAGTCCAGAGGGAACAGCAGTGGGAGAGATGTCCTCATTAACATCATCCACTGTCTTGGAAGAGCGGTGAAAGCCTTGGGAAGAGAGCAGCCTTCAGGCTGGAAAAACAACAACAACCCACTTCTGAGCATGAGACTCTTAATCTCAGGGTCATGGGTTCGAACCCCACATTGGGCAAAAGATTCTTGCATTGCAGGGGGTTGAACTAGATGGCCCTCGTGGTCCCTTCCAATTCTATGATTCTTCCCCCCCCCCCCAATTCTATGATTCTATGACTTATCCAATGACAATAATTTTATTTTTCTACGCTAATAATGAGATGTCTAGTATTGTTTATGATTTTCCAAACAGTGAAAGAGACTATATTTTATTTTTAAAATTGCAACTTCATCATAGTATATACGGCGGTCAAAAACATTTGAATTTTTCCAACATAATTGCTGACAGAACATTTTGATTCTTGTAACCTCATTAAGGGATCATGCCAAGGACTTCATTATTACAATAGTATATGGACTTTGTATGTGCTCCAATGCATCCTTCCAAAATCAACACAATTTAAACCTAGGTAACCATGCCATGTATTTTTTTTTTTAAGTATATGCAAGAATTACTTTCTCTTTCAATGGGGGAAAAAACCTTCATAAGACTATTGTAATAATGCACCATAAATAGAAGACATCACTACCTTTATGGTTTTGCATTACAAAGATAATATTGTATTTCTGCAAATTTTTTTAAATGATTATTGCTTCTGGAATATGGAAAGTACAGTGACAAGCAGATCTTTACAATGAGCATAAGAGGTCATCCATTGCTTGCTATGACAATAAAATATAACACCATTTCCTGACCTTTTAATTTTACATGTATGTAACCCACTTCAGATAATGAAAATTAGGCAGTACATTTGCAGATAAATATGGAAATGAGTTCTGGGTGAAACGCCTTCACAGTCTTGACACAGAATAAGACCAGTCTCTCTGACCTCCCTCCTAAGCATTCAGAGAAAATTCAGGCTTCTGCAAACTTTGGGCCTGTTTTCCTCCATCCTTAGCCTCCTCCCTTTCACAAACTTACCGTACTTGCTTGGAGATTATGGGTGTGGGCTTCAAGGAAATCTGGTGACACAGACTGAGTTCTGGGACCTGCCATTTGAGTGGATAGAATCAGGACAGGAGGACATAGAAACAGTAGACCCCAACATTTCTGGTGGCAAAGTGGGCTACTCAGCATACTCACTCAGAAGTCACTGTTGTGTCACCAGGAATGATAGGAACTTACAAGTAAGTTCCTCCACAAACCCCAGTGGCATGTGTTTTGCATGGTTTTATCAATTGGTACAATAGACAAAACATAATTAATAATTCTGAAACAAATGGCTTTCTTTTCTTAAATATTGGATTACCGGTAGATAGGTTGGTTGGAAGAGATTTGGTATGTCTGTTTGCCTATCACAAGGATACTTACAACATAGTTAACATATTTATTTTCATTTCATAACATTTTAAGCGGCTTCAGTTCAGAGATGTCTTACACAAGTTGAGAAATACTTCCACTTTCAGAAGTAAATGCTGCTGATTTATTTGATTTCTCAAATTTCCCACTGAGACCTCATTATGTATCATTCCAGAGTGTCCCTTGACTCTTAGGACCATTATTTCAGGACCAGCTTGTTGTCCAGATGAAGTTCCGTTCATCTATCTATGAATGCAACTCATAGGCAATATATGTTGTTACACAGGTCACATTCACACCATATATTAAAAGCAAAACTGTCTTGGCTTTCCCCTAAAGAATCCTGGGAACTGAGAATCTATCCACAAACAGCAATGAAAGCTCAAATATAACTGTATGACTGTTGCTTCTTATGTGTTTTCCTACTTCACTCATATTTATTACCAATGATTTTTTTTAAAAAAAAAAATCTCAAATACTTGCTCCCTAAGTGCCTGATCATAAACGATTTTCAATGCAGTCATTTGGATTCGATTTAAGCAGGGGATAAAAGCACCTCACACTTGGAAGGTACTGAATGCTCAGCAATTTGGACATATTCCCAGCATGCAGTAAATGCATTTCACAAATGATGTTACTATTGAGCTGCCTTTAAGACTGTTCAGAGGTAACAAACTCTAAAAAGCTCAAAGCAGAACAAATCTGCACCCTTGGGGGATTGTATTGCAGCAGTGATGGCTGCAAAGAAGGCACATCTGTCATATTTTAATGTAGGTTATTTGAAAGTATAACTCTTAAGGAGGGTGCATACATGGCACATGGACTGTTTTTAAGCATACGTTTACCAAACAGGGACTACGGGCAGAGAAATCAACATGAACTGAATCTAAAATGAACTGTAGATCTGGGGAGTTGCAATTTTAAAGAGTTCCTTCTCTCTCTCTCTCTCTCTCTCTCTCTCTCTCTCTCTCTCCTAATCAACAGGTCATTTACAGGTTTTATTTCACAGAACAAGCTGCCTGATTGCGAATGCCACCACACTGCTTTTGTGTCAAAGCTGCTACATTACATTTACCCAAGTCGTAACAAGATTTTTCATAACAAATGTATTGATCTGCTCTGAGCCATTTTTGCAGAAAGAAGCCCTGTAAAGAAGAAGTTCACTGCCAGAAAATTCATAGTCAGGCTGTAATGAGCAGTTTAAACAGCATGAAAGAGAACGGTAGGGATGGCAGGGTTTTTGTTTTTAAATGAAGACATTATTTTAAGCTACTGTACTTCAACATGGTAGCCAATACAAAATAAAACAGTTTGATTTGATTTTACTTAAAACTTCCCACTTTGCAAGCGAAGAATAGCTGTCCTGCAGAACCTTTACATGTCCCACAATGCAAAACCCTTTTCAATGAAAGAAAAAGAATACTTATTGTTGGTCCACAGCCCAGAGGTATAACATTACACATCTACAGTGGTACCTCGGGTTAAGTACGCTTCAGGTTAAGTACGCTTCAAGTTATGAACTCCGCTAAGAACAGAAATCATGCTCTGGCGGCGCAGCAGCAGCAGGAGGTCCCATTAGCTAAAGTGGTGCTTCAGGTTAAAGACGCTTCAGGTTAAGAACGGACCTCCGGAACGAATTAAGTACTTAACCCGTGGTACCACTGTACTAGTAATCTTGTTGTCATGCTTCAGGTAATGTGTTTTGTTTGGTATTATTTTATATATTTGAGCAAAGTTTCATTTTGGGGATACTGGTCATTGGCCATAATAAGCGTGTGTGTATCTGTGTCATTAACAGAGTCCAGTACCAACATATCATTTGCAATGCCTGAAATAGATTCGGATCATTCCTGAATCGGGCACTATTTTATTTCAGTTCCAACTTTGCCACAAGGAAAGCACATGGAAGTTGAGAGGTTTCCTGAATACATTCTAAAAAGATGACTGGATGATGCATTTAATCAGCCCAACAGTCTCTGGCAGACGACCAAGTAAGGTCCTGTTGCCAGTCTTGCCACAATGCTATAAAAACACTGATCACTCTAAAGCAGGACATACAACCACATCTCTTTCTTTGGCATTTCCGAGATGAAAAGGAAGAAAGAGGCCTATATGTAGGCACAGAATTACTCCCCATCCATACAGTTGTGCATGATTATAGCTTTTCCTTTTTTACATTCATCTGTGCCGGATTCGTGCCAGATAGACAGGAAGCAGCAAGGCAGACTGTTTCAAAGTTGTAACCAGTAACTGATTAAAAAGTGTTTACTATGAAGGCTTTTAACCTGCGGGCCTATAATTTAGTCCTGTGTTTCGAAAGTTAAGCAGTGTGCCGTTCCACTTCCTCATTATAAGGTATGCTTTCTTTCTCTCTGATGTGTCTTTGCGGAACTTTCCCATGTGGCTCCAGTTATGTCCTGAGTTATCAGTTAAGCAAACTGGGGGGGGGGAGATTGAGAGATTCCTCCCCTCCTCCTGCTATACTATTCACTCTCACTCCCAGAAAGTGTTGCAAGGATGACTCTTCATGATGAAATATCTGTTGTTGTTTTTAATTCTTCAACTTCACCTTATGTCTTTTCTTAATCTACTCAGTTTATTGTGCAACTATCTATGCAATTGATTACACATAGCCCTCGGGAGTGGGGAACAGATCTGGAGGCTATGCAGTAGTGAGCCTTGCCTCAAATTAAGACTTGATGTTGATATTGAAAACTGTAAGTGCTTAAATATATGCTATGTCACGATTCGTGCCATAGTGCCCTCCAATTTCCCAAAACCGTTTCTCCCCTGCAAAAATTTATCAGGGCACATTTTCTGCATTTCAAAGATCATGTCTTTACCACAATAGCTGTGATATTTCATGCTATACTGTATGTATTTTGATGCACAGATCTTCTCGATTTCTCCGTCTTAGTGCATCAATATGTTTGTGCTCTTACTGGTTTCCTTAGGGTCTGAGTACATCTTTTGAATGCAACATCCCATGGAGGTCAATTGGAGCTATGTTGGTGTGTAACAAACCTGGATTGCAGACCTTGATAATAATAATAATAATAATAATAATAATAATAATAATAATAATAATAATAATTTATTATTTGTACCCCGCCCATCTGGCCGGGTCTCCCCAGCCACTCTGGGCGGCTTCCAACAAATATAAAGATACATTAAAATATCACAGATTAAAAACCTCCCTGTTTCAATGCTAGTAGCACAATTTTGCCACCAAAGTGTGGCAATGTTCTTGGTCTTTTTAAATGGTTACAAATACTTTGGACTTTTGTTGTTGTTGTTATTGAGTGGTTTGAAGGTGTTAAGCCTTCCTGAAATATTTATGAGCTTTATCAACAGGGTTTCTAACCCTTTGCATTGATTTTTCAATACACTTAGAATATGTGCTAAACCGAAATGTCCACTCTTGCATGCAATTTCCCAACCCATTCTCATCTTCTCCTCTAGATGTGAACCAAGTGCTAAGAATCATTAAAAAGCAAGGGGTGTTTATCAAATAGTTACATTAAAAAACGTCCTGAAAACATTAAGAAAATAATAGCACACGCCATACATACAGCCTCCTCATCTTTTGTGCCTAGCCATGACCTGGTGCCAGGCATGGAGTTCTTGGAGGATGAACTGCACACCCCACAGCAGGGGCACTGGCTCCTAGGGACTGAGCCCTTTTGGGACCCCTCTATATTTTGGGGGTTGGGGTCACTTCCCTATGCCCCCAAAGCATGGAGCTGAAGAGTGGAACCAAGTGCAGTGTGCCTCCAGTGGCCGGGTCCTTCTCCTCCCCCTGCCATGGAGGGGAAGGAGGGTTGAAGCAGCCTCCGGCCAGTTGTGGTGCCAAGAGGAGGCAGAGGAGAAGCCCGAGCCACCAGCCATTGAGCTGCACAGCCGCTGTGTTTGACTCTGCCCCAGGCTCCTCCCAATTTCCTCATGTCACACACATGACGTTGGGCTGTCAGGATCATGACATCACAAATGTGATGATGCCCCCTCTATTGCCTGCACAAGCTGGTGCCTCTGCCTCACAAGGTTGAGGTCCCAGAGAGATAAATTCAACTACAGTGGTACCTTGAGTTACAAACACCTCAGGTTACAAACGCTTCAGGTTACAAACTCTGCTAACCTGGAAGAGTTACCTCGAGTTGAGAACTTTGCCCCAGGATGAGAATGGAAATTGTGTGCTGGTGGGGCAGCGGCAGCAAGAGGCCCCGTTAGCGAAAGCACGCCACTAGTTAAGAACAGTTTCAAGTTAAGAACGGACCTCCGGAATGAATTAAGTTCGTAACTTGAGGTACCACTGTATAGAAGTAATGGAATGGTCTTGATTTGAACTGATAGCAAAAGCCAAATGACATGAACAGTAACAGATCATGAAAATAAGCTGCTATGTTAAACAAACTGCAACAAAATAGCTTGAGTTCCATCTGTGGCATTGGGCTACTCTAGGTTGGCAGAGAACTGTGCAGTAGAATTATCAGCACTGAAGCAGGAGACACCATTAAGTTTTCAAGGTCATCTTTAGTTTGGATAAACCCCTAAAATATGGCTGTTTATCCAGAGCTCTCTAAAATCTCTTGAGTTAGCAAAAATTTGGCAGGAAATCTCAGTCCAATTCCAGTTCTGGCTAGAGTCCAGAAGCACAGAGGCATGTAGAACTGACAAGTGTGACATACTGTGAGAGACAGAGAAAGCAAAGAGTTCGGAACTTACAATGACTGCAGTTTTACTGCCAGAAATGGAAAATGTTGGGTGGTAGGGAGGGGTGATGGTGTGTATGTTTGTGTGTGACATGTGATGGCAAGACTGCTTTTAATCAAACTTGGATATGCTTTTCATGTGACTGTCTCCAGTTCTTTCTTACACAGCATGAGTGAGCACATGTTTGTGAGGTGTGAGAACAGATCTTGCTGGCACAAACACTCTGGGATGCTACTTGTTCGGGAAGACTGGCATAAATCAGGAAACAATAGACACAGCGGCAACTGGAGGAAAGATAATGGTACTGACAATTTGGGGGTTCTACTAGTCCCAGGATGAAGAAACCTATTTCACGTGTCACCATAGGGGAAGATGAAGGCAGGAATTGGTGTCTGAGAGTTGCAGCAAAAAAGTGCAAGAAAGTGCATACCCCCTACATTGTAGGAGGGGGCAAGGAGAGAGCATACTGTTCAGACTCTGCTTCCTCCCCCCCTCCCACCGCCCAAGGCAGCACCAGCTTTATCAGCAGCCTGGTCACCATTTTGCACTCACTACAATACCTCAGCTCCACCGTTATTCCAGGTCTTGGGGAGGGGGTTGCAGAATGACAGCTGCCACAAGAATGATAGAGGATATTTGGTGAATTCCTGCAAAATGGCCCTCTTTTGTGGGGAGAGGGGGTTTAAAATAAAATTTTCAGAATCCCCTCCCCCCTCATAAAAAATTTAGAAGATTCATCTCAGCTCTACTTTTTTTTTTTTAAAGGTATCAATATTCAAAGTGCTTAGAATTTGTAAAAAGGGGTGGGAAGGCCTGTATAGACTGAGTGAGGTAAGCAGTGCAGTCCTATGAAGGCCTACGCAGTTCTATGAGACTTACTACTCTCTGGTGAGTGGGTACAGGATTTCATTCTAAGGAATATAGGATATTACTAGGAGCTATGTGGGCCCAATGTGTTTCAACATCTTTATAGATGACTTGGACAAAAGAACTGAAGGGATCCTCATCAGATTTGCAGATGGCACCAAACTGAGAGGGATAGCCAATGCCACTAAAGACAGAATCAGGGTTCAAGATTACCTTAACAGATTGGAGAACTGGGTCAAACTAACAAAATACAGTGGAACTTTGGTTCTCAAACTTAATCCGTTCCAGAAGTCTGTTTGACTCCAGAAACCATTCAAAAACCAAGGCACAGCTTCCGATTGGCTTCAGGAGCTTCCTGCACTCAAGCGGAAGCTGCATCGGATGTTCGGCTTCCAAAAAACATTCAAAAACTGGAATACTTACTTCCGGGTTTTCGGCTTTTGGGAGGGGATTTCTTCGTCAACTAAGCCGTTTGAGAACCAATGTTCCACCGTAAATGTCAATAGGGACAATTGAAAGGTTCTTTTTTTTTTAAATTTTTTATTGCAATATAGACACTCTACATAGACCTTCTACTTGACATACAAATCCATACATCCTTTCACATTCCATACATTTTTTTTAAAACATACATAAAACATACATAATCCATACATCATCATGCCTCAACTTACAATTCACACATTATACTCCCCCTCCTTCCCTACTAAACATCCTCACACTCATTATTAAACATTTATATTAATTCATTCTATCTATCATACATACCAAACATAATATTATGTCTATACATTTCCACTCTTCCTATCAGACACATATACACTTACATTCATTATACATTACATTACTACTTCATACATTCATCTATCCCCTTACCACCTTATACCTTGTCCCCCCTCCCAGCTCCCTCCCCTCCCCTCATTCCCTCCCCCGTACCGCATTTAAAAAAAAGAACCTCCTATCATCCATCTTCATGTGTTCCTTATATTTTTCCATTACTTTGCGATTGTTATTACTATTATTATCTCTTTTATATTACCTTACCTATCCATACTGAGTAAGCACTTCTTCTTACTATACTATTTTCTATCTCTTATCTTAATCCAAGTCTAAGCAGATCGTTAGTTTTGTGCTAATTCCCTCTTTCCCTAAATAAATTTCCAAGTATTTCCATTCCTCTCTGACCTTTTGTTTCGCAGTATCCCTTATCGCTGCCGTCATTTTGGCTAGGTTCATATATTCCACTAGCTTGCCATGCCATTCTTGCAATGTTGGCATATTTTCTGATTTCCAGTACTTGCCCAATAACATCCTCGCCGCTGCACAGGCGTATAAGAAGATGTTTTTCCTATCCCCTGGTATAACATTTGGGACTATACTCAGGAGCATCGCCTCCGGCATTTTGGGAAAGGTAACTCCTAGCAATTTTTTCATTTTTTCATAGATTGTGTTCCAATATTTCCTAATTATTTCACAGCTCCACCAACAATGGTAGTAATCGCCTACTTTGTTTTTACATTTCCAACACTCATTTGTCTTTGTTTTATATATTTTAGCTATTTTCTCGGGCGTTAGGTGCCATCTGTAAAAAAGCTTAAGCATGTTTTCTTTGATGTTTGTGCAGGCGGTAAATTTAATACTGCTCTTCCATATGCTTTCCCATTGTTCCAAATAGATTGTTCTCCCTATGTCTTGTGACCATCGAATCATCGTGTGCTTCACCTCCTCATCTTTCATGTCCCACTCCAGTAGGTATTTATATAATCTACTCAATGGTTTCTTTTGGTTATCTATTATCAGCTCTTAAGCGGCCTAGTCATGCTGGCCACATGACCTGGAAGCTGTCTGCAGACAAACGCCAGCTCCCTCGGCCAGTAAAGCGAGATGAGCGCCGCAACCCCAGAGTCGTCCCTGACTGGACCTAATGGTCAGGGGTCCCTTTACCTTTACACATACCAGTGCATAGGAATAACCAGCTGCACAAATATAAAATGGGGGACTCTTGGCTCACCAGTCGTACGTGTGAAAAGGATCTAGGGGTCTTAGTAGACAATAACTTAGTAGACCAACTATAATTCTGTGTTTTATGACATTGTGAATCATTGTGTGCTGTTATTGTGAAGATACTGCAATTCTCTTTTACCTTCAATACATAGAAGTGCACAGAGCAGAACTTTTTTGGGAAGCACATGAATCAGAACTTATTTTTTGGAAAGGAAGCTAAGAAGGATAGTATGGGAGATTCAACCAAGCCTAGATTTTTGAGGCAAGTATTAAATATCAACATTGTTAGAATCAAAACATACTGAAAAGGCACTCCACATGCCGTTATCTGAGGCATTTCTCTTTGTAAAAATAGTCCAAGCGGTTTAGAATCAAGTAGCGTATGAATTTTATGAAATTAATAATTTAATTGTATAGCTGCCATTCATTCATTAGCTGCTAAATTTAAATAAACCCCATAAACCATTCTCCAATATTCAGAAAAGCAAGAGCTCCCAAAGCTTTAAAGATCATTCAGTTGGCTGCTGCTGATTTAATTCAGGCCATCTGTGACTTATTTAAGGCCCAGGTATGTTGCTTATATCCAGTTAGGTTTGTTTACTGTATAACATCTTCCCAGAGTTTATGGAGAACTTCCAACATACATAGGACAGACTAAAATCAGGCAATCCTCATCATACAACAATTGGTATTGTCATGGTAATTAATGTATACTCAGTTTTATTTTTTGTGTGTGGTATGGACCTGAGTCTTAGGCAAGCACTGAAGTGACTACAACATTCTGTGCCTTTTTCTCCATTGCCAGACAGATGGTGAATCCTGATTCTCTATTCTGTGGCAGATGTCCTATGTTTAAATTGGGTGCACCGCTTTCCCTTAAGTATAGACATAAATATTTTAAAAATCTTTATATCACCACTTTTACACAGAAAAGCTACTCTTTGGTATGGAAACTAAACTCCGCTGTGATCAATGGGAATAGTAATTAGCATTTATCTGGCTTGTTTTTATAAGATGCATTGTTTTATTTGTTTTTAGTATGCCTTTAGGGGCACCTTGGAGTCTTCTAACGAAAAGGTGAGTTGCAAATATGTGGCAAGGAAGGGATGGTGAATGATGGTGAAGAAAGTTGTTAGGGACTGACTGAACACTGAGGAGTGGTGGCTGAATACTGAGGAGTGGACACTGGAAGAAGGGGGATTGGAGACTAACTTGGAAGAAGGGATCTGGGGGAGCCTGTCAGAGCCAGGAGACAAGAGTCAGAGCCAGGAGAAGCTGCAGGATTGGAGAGTGAAAAACAGGCACAGAAAGAGGGAGAGATAAGTTAGATTTCGGTTGAGTCAAGGGCTTCCCCACCTCCTCCCCACCTCTCCTTCTCTAGGACAAGGTGAGGATTCAAGCAGGAGGAGTGGAAACAGGTTACACACAGTTGTAGTCTTCACCTTGCCAAGATTGGGGACAGGGATTCTCTGTTGTGACTGCTGCCTCATCGGGTACACACCTCAGTAGTTGAGAGATGTGGGACTAATGGGCATTCTTTTCCCTAACTTGTAAGTGTACTTTTGTTAATAAAGAGTTAAATTCCTCACTCTGGACCAGGCATAGGCAAACTCTGGCCCTCCAGATGTTTGGGACTACAATTCCCATCATCCCTGACCACTGGTCCTGTTAGCTAGGGATGATGGGAAATGTAGTCCCAAACATCTGCAGGGCAGGGGTTTGCCTATGCCTGCTCTGGACATTCCTTGGCTGACAGCATCATGACAAAAATATAGGGTTGAGAAGCAATGGGTGCATCTCCAGAACGTCACTTGGTTTTGACCTTTCGGAAACTGAACAAACATCACACTCGAATGGCATTGTTAAGAGAGATCTAGCTGATTGTATCTTGATCCTTAACTATTGGGCGGGTTGGGTTTTTTAATATTGTGCAGTAACTGAAAGGATAACTATAGTTCTATAGATCCTCATATAAGACTCCTACGTCAGAAAGATGAACCTGTTCTTACTTTGTATCTGAGTGTGACTTGGAGAATGAAATGTGAGAGTCTCCCACACCATCATAACAAGCTATAGCCTGGATTAATTTTATGAAAATAGCACAGTGAAATGAAGAGAAGCCTACATTATTGTGACCTGGTAGTTATAAAAGGCTTTCTGCATCCCATCCCCCTCTTTCCAATTTAATTGTTAGTTACCCAAATGGCATGGAAATTGCAGGATGGAGCATGTATTTCCCATAGATATCCTTGGCCGGAGCCAGACAGAGTTCCTAACGGTAAGTGGCACATGTTTAAATCACTAGCATGCATCTTGTAAAACATGTTGAATTAATAGTTTATATGCCTGTAGGGTTCTCTAAGTGGAGATAAGAAGAGCAGTTCCTAAATTATTATTAATATAACTGAGTAATGACTACCACGTTTTTTTAAAAAAAATTAAAAACCCATCAGAATACTAAAGTTTGATACTTCTGAGTATGTGGATATTCCCGACAGTGTTAACAATTGCATGAACTCTTCAAAACTACATTTAACTACATTGGTGTGTGTTTAATTAAAACTATAATTCCATACATTTCCTCCTCTTCACAGCTTAGAATAACTCTTAATTACCCCTCCCTTTCTTTGTATTATTTTAACATACACATTTTATGCTAGTTTGCAGAGGTAAGCAATTATTATAATTATTAACACAGATGTCTTGAATTCAAAATTCTTTGCCTTGTTTGGTCATACAACTGTGATGTATATTGGACCACTTTTATTCTCACTTTACAAAGCAGGAACTGAGGCTGAGAATTACTGACCTTCGCCAGCCCACCCAAGTAGTCTATGGAGACCCAGAGATCTGCATAAAAACCTCCCAGAGCCAAGCCTTAACTTCTTAATCATTCAACCACATTGATGCCTGAAGGAACGGCTCCATCATATGAAACTTATGGTTTGTGCCTGTGCTTTAGAGATCTGTTGATGGATTGCTTTTTAAATAGGCTTTGTTCATCTTGAAAAACCTCAGAGAATAAAGATGGCACAATCCATCAGCAAGAATGACGCCCCAAAAAATCTCCCAAATAAAAACAATATAAATTATTCAAAATTATGTCTTCACTTTACATAAAGTATTAATAATTTAATACATAAAGGTGGATCCTAACTTTGATATGCATTGGGAAATGCAGATTTAAAAATAAATAAAATTAAAAGTGGATATAGTGACTCATTGCGATAGCTTAACTGATGCAGTTTATGATCAGCCATATGCAGCTGGGCAGATCTACTGCCCTGTTCCTAGATTTCACTTATGTGTGGAGCAGTTTGCCTTGGACATATCAGAGTTAAGAAGTGAGCTTCACACTTCCCTGCTCTTCTCACTGTGCCCACAGAATTGTACTTTGCAAGGCTGGTTGGGGAAGCAGCAATGCTGCAGTTCCAAAGACTGGGCTTAGGGTTGTATCATTGGGGACGTGGAAAGTAGCTGTCCCTTGTGCTGATGTCCCCATATACAGATAGCTGGTGCCTTATCACATTTACTCATGAACTCCAGCTATCAAGAGACTTGGTGCAATGTGACTCTCTCTCTCTCTCTGGTATCTCTCAAAATACTATGTACAAAACTTGTTTGCAAATTGTAATAGGCACAGCTGTAGTTACCTGTGTTTCTAGTAAGTTAAGTGCAAAGTATGTTATATTTAAGGGACCCAGGTGGCGCTGTGGGTTAAACCACAGAGCCTAGGGCTTGCTGATCAGAAGGTTGGCGGTTCGAATCCCTGCGACGGGGTGAGCTCCCATTGCTTGGTCCCAGCTCCTGCCAACCTAGCAGTTCGAAAGCACATCAAAGTGCAAGTAGATAAATAGGAACCGCTCTGGCGGGAAGGTAAACAGCGTTTCCATGCGCTGCTCTGGTTCGCCAGAAGCGGCTTTGTCATGCTGGCAACATGACCCGGAAGCTGTACACCGGCTCTTGGCCAATAAAGCGAGATGAGCGCCGCAACCCCAGAGTCGGACACGACTGGACCTAATGGTCAGGGGTCCCTTTACCTTTACCTATGTTATATTTATATCCCACCTTTCCTTCAAGGAGCTCAAGTTGGCAATTCCTTTATTCCAGGAGTCGAAACAATGGATCTAGTGATATGCTAGGAAAATGCTGTTATATAATTCCTAAAATTTCAAGGGACCACTGAGAAACAAACAAATACAGCTTAGAGACTGCAGCTTAGAGACAAAACTTTTTCTTTTGCTGACGTTTGTAAGAGGGAAGAATCCCTTCTCACCAAATGCCTCCTTCCCTCCCATGTCAATCCAATGCCCTAACTTACCTGCAATACAGAAGCCCCTGGGGGACATTCTCATGGCAGTTACAGCTGCCATGAGTCTGTCAAACCTCAGCTCACCGTATACGTACTGGAGGGTGGGAGGTCTGCAAAGGTCTGGCATGCTATTTTTCTAGAAATGACCGTTCCCCACATCAAATGGGGTGTGCATTTTGCGTGGTTGCGAGCAGCCCTCTGGGATCACAGGCAGCTCCTGGCAGTTGGGTCTGGCACCGCCTTCCCAGGTAGGATACCTGTTGTCTCCACCTATGCCAGCAGCCGCCCAATCCCGGCTGGGGAGGTGTTGCCAGGGGGATTGGCCAGGTAGAGGGAGGGAACATACCTTAGAACTCACCATGAACACCTTCCTTGTTCTCTTAGAATGGCAATGGTGCTGTAACCCACCTGATAGATGCTGAAACTGATTTCTGGCTGGAAAAAAAACATTGGCAGAAGCTCCCTGTGTGGTTTGGAACCCTATGGCACACATCAGACTATACTGAAAGGCACAGGTTTTTAAAATTGCAGTTAAGGAAGCATCACTGTGAGAGGCCCCACACTTCATTTGTGCAGATTCATTAGAACATCTGCTTATAGCCTGCCTCTTCCTCTATGTGCATTCATTATACCCAGTTTGGATGTACAGGGATAATCAACCCGAATGAAAGAACCACAAGCATGGCGGCATTCATGAACCTGTTTCTCCAAGATAAACAACTGATCAGCAAGAATGGCAAACAAGGTGCCTGGATATCTATCCTCCTCCAACCTTTTTAAAAGGAGTGTGAGTACAGCTTGTTGTTCTGCACTTGGATTCCTGAATGGGATATGGATGACATGATGCCGGAATCTTTTATTTTTATTTTTTAGCCATCATAGCAGGCACTGGTCATATGCACTTATCCCTAGATACATAAAGCAGGACCTGGGCTTACTTGGCAACAGACTTAGCACACATCAAGGATATCAAAAGCTAAACCTGAAACACCACTTAAGATTTTAATGATCTGTTTATTTGGAGCATCTATATGCAACCACAAAAATGCCTGTCTTTTAAAAGAGAGAAAAATGATTGCATGTGTCTAATGTGTTCTTTATTTTCAGATATGCTTTCTGTCACAGGAAGAAGGCCATGCCAGGAAATTGTTATGATTTCTCAACATTTTCATAGGTTTTGATGAGAGCACAGACCCCTTTGCACGTATGCCTTGGGTTTGTTGGCTTAAATACACAAAGTACAATATAAAACTATTTATCTTCAGTCTCAAAACAGCAACGTATAAATATGAAGGTTTCCCAAAGAGAAAGTATCACAAATCCCCAAATTACTTTCTGTCAAAGAGGTTGTTTATATATAAGATTTTTTTCCAGAAGGAAATTACAATGAAGAATTGCCTTGATCAAAAGGCACACATCACAGCAGCTCACTCTAACCATCAAAACGGACTCCCTGTTGCATTTATGTGTGCTTATAGATGCAAGCAAATCATTTGCTCTCAATCCAAATATTGTCTAGTAAACTTTTACATATCTTGTCTAAACACGATGCCTCTTTGGGTCAATATCATTAAGGGCATTCTGAGAGAAAGAGGCACTTTATTTTAGAGCAATCCATTCAGCAATATGGAACTCTAGTTATCATTCACATAGCAGTCCCTTCAGATCATAGTGTATTATGAATACAGGGGAAAGCAGTTTGATGGCTGGCATCTCACATATGCTATTAAATCTGGCAGCACGTTTGCTACATGTGACTTTGGCAATTATGCCACAGAAATATAGAATCTGGGGGGAAAAGATCATACAAAAATCTTCCAGTTACAGATCTTATATCACCCCATTACAGCACAATGTGACTTCCTATTTTTTTTGTTAAAGAAAAAGACTATGTACAAAACTTGTTTGCAAATTGTAAAAGTCACAGCTGCAGTTGTCTGTGTTTTCAGTAAGTTAAGTGCAAAGTATGTTACATCTATATCCCACCTTTCCTCCAAGGAGCTCAAGTAGGTGTACATTAGTTGGTGCACAACAACCCTGTGAGGTAGGTTAGGCTAAGAGATAGTGACTATAGCCCAAGATCACTCAATGAGCTTTGTGGCTGAGTGGAATTTTGATCCCTGTTCTCCCAGGGCCTACTTCAGCACTCTAGCTAGCCACTGCCGACTTCTGAGTAGAATCATAGAATCATAGAGTTGGAAGAGACCACAAGGGCCATCCAGTCCAACCCCCTGCCAAGCAGGAACACCATCAAAGCATTCTTGACAGATGGCTGTCAAGCCTCTGCTTAAAGACCTCCAAAGAAGGAGATTCCACCACACTCCTTGGCAGCAAATTCCACTGTCAAACAGCTCTTACTGTCAGGAAGTTCTTTCTAATGTTTAGGTGGAATCTTCTTTCTTGTAGTTTGAATCCATTGCTCTGTGTCCTCTTCTCAGGAGCAGCAGACATGCCAAGGATTGCTTTGTTAAGTCTTGCTCTATTCAATGGATTTTATTCCCAATGAAGGGTGAAAGGAGTTATTTCTATTCCCTCACAGGCCTGAAAAATTATCCGCTCCAACTACATTCTGATTTCCCCATCACTATTCATTCAACTCTTGAAAAGAAACATGGAACATAACTAGGGACTAATTACTAGGAAATAATGGGGCATGGATGAAGTCCTAACTGGCTTCTGCTGATAAGAAAACTGTCAATTTTCTCCAATTCAACCTCATCAACTTGGAATGTAACTTTTTCCAAACTGCTCCAATTTTAATAAACTAGCTTTTCAAATTGTTTCTGTGGACCTCTCCCCACCCCAGTATAAGTAGAACCATGGAAATCAAGACATATATGATGAAATTTCTTTTGGATGATTCATACTGAGGGAATTGAGGCATGTTTTGTGGAAGGACCAAGTCATTTCTCCTTTTGACCTCTGTCTTTCATGACGATAGGAAATTCCACAGTGCACCTGAAAGTATAGAGCTCAGATCGTAGAACTATCCACCTAGTCTATTCCATGGGGTTATTGTGAGCATAAAATGAACAAAGCTGTACTATGCATTACCTTCCTGGGAGAATTCAAGGGAGTTTGGACTGTGTATAGGATTGTGACACAAGTCAAATAAATGTTAACATAGTTTTGCCTTTCATGGAAATTATGGAATTGCACAAACTGACTCAGTTTGTCCCAAGAGAAATAAAACAGCTGTATGTCATTCAGCTGTCAACTGCCTGTGGGGACATACAGCAAAAGCTTGCCATTAAAGTTGCAACCTTAACTGTATCTACTCAGAAGGAAGTCCTACTGAATTCAATGAAGCATATTTCCAGCTAAGTTGGGTTAGTAGGTTATCCTAAGTCTCCTTTTACACTATTTTGTTTTGAATCATCACTTACACCTAAACTTGTATGGAACAAAGAAGTGACCTTATCAGAAAGGAGACTCAACTTAGATGATTGTTGAAGGCAGAATTCACTCTTTTGAAAGTGGAGAGTTATGCCTTGTACATCAGTTGTGTAAATTTTCACAACAACCCCATTCCTCTGTTTTATTTTGTGACAGCCTTCAGAAAAACCAGTAATGCCTGCAATTCAGATTTAATCCAAAGCATCTAAAATTGATTGGTTCTTCCTGTAGAGCATGTTTGGCACAAGATCCAGCATACACACAAACACACAAACACACCTGACAGCAGTGCAGAGGCCAATGATTCTCTAATAACTCTCTCACCAGGCACAATTTTGACTACAGACAACTTCTCCTTGTACCCTCCATATCAGTGGTGGAAAATCAGCTATGTTTGGGCATTTCCATTCTACACCTCTTAAAGGGCAACTTGTTAATTTCCAGTAACTTGAAAGACAGGATGTGCGGAAAGCGGAATGCACATCCAAATGAGAGCCATCTGTAGACATAGAGCAGGATGTATGCTGCGCAATGCCCCGAAGCACATATGAGGTTAATTCTTTTTCTCCAGTTAAAAATACCACTTCTCTAAATGCAGTATTGTTTGTTTTGAAGAAAAATGAAAAGACGGAAACAATAGGTTGTGCAGAACAAAACAATTTAGCTTGAAAATAAGCATCAGAGGGTGGGCTGTGTGCCATGTGGCAAAATATATTTTCCATCAGTGTTTTTTTAAGAAACTACAAAAGCTGCATTCTAAACGCTGATCACTTCTCTTTAAAACAGAGAAACTATGCCAGGTAAAGGCTATATTAGCAACAACAAGGGGAAAAATACTACTTATTCCAGAGCTTTTTGACATGGCCAAACCAAATATCAGAGTTGCCTACTCATGTGTAAAGATGGGATGGAGTAGATCTGGACCCAGCACCAAGTGGATTTCCAAATACTTTTGCATAACTGTGTGCATCTTGTGACTTATCTTCCTTACCTTTTAATCTCTTGCCTGCATAGCTTTGCATATGTCCCCCCCCCCTCTTCCAAACAGCTTTCTCATTGACTCAAAAACTACTAAATAAACTTAAGGAATGAAAACTGAGACTCCAGTCCTGAATTCCTTGCTAAGTTAAACCTCACTTCTGAAAACCAGTTGTTGGGAATCAGGGGAGAGGAAAGTGCTCTGGTGGGTTTCCCATACATTTCTGAATGGCTACAGGATTCTGGACTAGGTGGCCCATCAATGTTTTTCAGCAACAAGTCCCTATATATTGCTATATTTGTGTTGGTTGGTTGTGTATAATTGAGCCAGTCAAGTCTAATCCAAGGGACACATCACTCTGGGGACTGAAGTGGCAGTGAATGAGGGCGTGGACACTCTTGCACATGCATGTACACACATCAGAGCACACATAACCTCCCCCCCCCTCAGCTGATCTGTGGAATTTCTCGTCGTGGCATTGGGCTGCGTGGAGATAGCTGTGATGTGTGGGCACGAACACTTCTCTACTATTCGGATTATCAGTCTCTAAGTTTAAACTCTCATTGCAAAAATCTTGCTCTCTAGGCCTTTGGATCTGTGGGTGGGAGGGATAAAATAAAAACAGAATATAGCTTCCTTTGTGCAAAACTAAGAGATGTTAGATTAAGTTGCTGGAATTTAACTGAAACTGTAGACCTAAACAGGCTTGTGTAGAGCTTGTCAGAGGCCCAGGGTGGGAGTGTTGTTAGAATAAAATTTAAAAATCGTACAAAAACGCAGCCGTTCCCTGGTGGGCCCCCAGACACTGGCCAGCTTATCCCTCTGAGGCTCAAGTCAAGTGTATCTGTCTGTCCCCCACCCCCCCAACATGGGCCTTGACTACCCTTATTTGTTTCTCAATAAATATGGAAAGTATTGGACTGCCCAATGACAATGTGATTGTTCCCATATCACACTTATAGACAGGGCCCTTATTTCCATTCATAGTCCCCTAATAAAGATGTCTTTAGATTGGTGGCCACTGCCCATTCAAAGTGGTGAAATGTTGGTGTAACGGTTTTGCAATGTGTGTTACAAGAATATTTGTTTTACCCCAAACCATCATGGGTTAAATCAGTCTCAAGCCTGGAATGACTGAACATTCCATGAGGGGGGGCGGCTGACTGTTGGAGGAGAGTGAGCAGCCGTTTATTCAGTTGAGAAGGGGCTTGGAAAAGGGAGTGTGGGGTGGTGTAGGAGAAGAAGCTGTGAGAGTAGGTTTAGGTTAGGGAGATGTAGTGTTATTGGTTATATGTATAAAAACAAAGATATTTACTCTGGAAATTAAGTCTGTACACGCTAAGCCTGACTGCAACCATTACGCTTTCAAACAATAAAGAAATCGCATCTTTAAAGTGCCAAACATGAAAGTCGTCTGAATTACTATCCAGCCAAAGTACATGAAAGGCCCAGGTGGGGGATAACCCTTTAAAAGACTATACTTTCTCTCAAAAAGGAACGGAAAGGTAGTGAGTACGAAGGTCGCTGAGGGGGCTAAAAAGGGAGAAACGACCCAGGTTGTCACTAAGTTACCTCAGGGAAGAGGCAGGCTTGTCAGTAGGGGTTCTATAAAGGTTAGACCCCTGTTACTGGACACAAGGGGGAGTTTCTCATATAGCTCAGGAATAATAGCGTACCTAGTCACGTTTGAGGCTGGAAAGGACTTCTCATTTATTTGGAAAAAAACCTTCAAAGGCTAGAGGGTTTACCAAAAAGGCTAAAGGGATAAGTGGGAGGTTAGATTTACCTCATCAATCCCTGTTAGTTCTTTTAATAAATTGAGAGGGCATAGTGAGAAGACTTAAGCAAGGGTCTTTTCGTTACAGTTGGCATAGCAAAAGAAGCTGACAATGTTTTCTTTTCACCCCCCCCCCACTTCCCTTATGCTTGAGGATCGAACAAACATTACAGAATTTGGGTGAAAGAACAGTAGATTACCCAGTAATTTACATAGCATGCAGCCATGTGGAGACCATTTTAAATCCCTCATGGAGAATCCCATGTGGAAATCTGAAATTGAAAATATTACTACAGGAATCTGGGCATCCTTTTATCTGTTTGTGTATAATAGCTAGACATTGGAAGCGATAGAGAAATCAACTGTTACACATTCATGTGTGTCCCTACAAAGAAGTTTTATCTACCCTTTTAGACTAAGCTCTTAAAAGGTGTAGTATGTTATCATATTTCCTTTGTATAAAACAAGCCCAAAGGAGGCCCTCAACTCGCTCACAGGTCCTTGTATGATCAGTGGAAACAGTTGGTCCTGGCAATTATTAACCACTCTCAATTCCACCCTGATAATTGCCACCTGTCCAGATTTTAACTTGTCTGTATTAATTTTAAGATGTATTTTAATTAATTGATGTCTGTTTTTATGCTTATTGTGTTGTTTTTATGATGGTAGCTGCTCTGAGCCCGGCCTCGGCCGGGGAGGGTGGGATACAAATAAATTTATTATTATTATTATTTAGTATTATTATTATTATTATTATTATTATTATATTACTATATTAATAAACCTGAAATACATTATTAACAGCATATGAACAATGCCTTATAGCATACCCTTCAAGTGCCCTGATTTCAAAGGGACATTCCTGGAATTACAGAAGCCATCCCAGCTTCTGATTTGATCCTGGAATGTCCCGCGGCCAAGCTAAAAGAGGCGGATGAGCTGGTGCTTGCAGTGGTCCTGCACTCTCGCACAAGTCAACTAGCTCTCATGAGAATGCGGCAACAAAAGACACAAATCTTCTGGTGCTGCACTCTTGTGTGAATCAGCTGGCTCGCATGATAGCATGGCACCACAATACATTTGTCCCATCAGAGGAATGTTGGAGGATATGTTATAGCACAATCCTATCCATCAGTGATGGGGACCAAGTGTTCCCCAGATGTTGCTGGACTACATCTCCCATCATCCATCACCACTGACACTGCTGGATGGGGTTAATGGGAGTTGGAAGTCTAGCAACAGTCAGAAGGTGACAGCTTCCCTATCCTTGCTTAACGTGCTTATGTGGAACGGAGTCCCACCGAGGCAAATTCCAAGAGAAGTAGGGATAGGATTGCAATGACAGTTATATGCCACTTACATCATTCAATAAGATCAATTTTGTTTATTCCCCCTTTGGAAATGTCTCATATTATAATGGGGGAAAGCTGCAATTTTTAAAAGCATGGGTGTTTTTTTTGTAATACATTTCAGGCCATTAGTTCTGTGGACATTACATTACAGCATTTTTATCTTTTGTTTTCCCTTCTGCGATACAGTTCATTAACGCTATTTCTCTCTGGATCTTTCTGCATGCATTCATTCTGGTTCACTAAAATTCTCCAAGGCAAAAAGGGCGGGTGTGTGTGTGAGAGAGAGAGACTCCAAGAAGCGCTTGCTGGAAACAAGCTGGACACTCTAGGGAGCATGCATTTTTCTTTATGTGTCAACACAGATCAATTTGTTGCAGTAATATTAAAATTAAAGAACAATAAGCAAAGAAAGCCTTCGGCTCCCACAGCTCCTTTTCCTACTTGAAAGGCATAATCTTTCCAAGGAAGCAAATGGCTGCTTTACCGCTGTTGACTACATAAATAAATAAATAAACTATAAAATAAATCCACTCTGATTAAAGTGAAATTTGGCTGACCATGTTCCTTATTGGGGTTTCTCTAGCAGCTTGGCTCAGCTGAATGTCCATAGAACTGAAAACAAATAAATGGTTACACAACTCAATCAAGGTAGACATATGTTATAAACAATTTCATTAAAAAACACACAACCTGAATTGGAAACCATGGACATAAACAAACATGTTGAAGCAGACAGCTGATACTCAGCTTATCAATAGAATCAAAGTAATTCAATGTTTTTATCCAACCAGCCTTCATTGGTCAAAACCAAGCTGCATTTACTACTGGGAGATAATACCAAGTATTAGCTTCCAAATATTCATGTGCTGATTAGAGTGGCTGCTCCTGTCCTTCTGTTCACATGAACCCATTAAGAACCATTTGATCTGGATCATTTTCATTGCTAGCAAGAGAAACTACTTAAATACATGACGTTTCACACAACTTTTCCAACACATGCATCTGGAAAGGTTCCCTAACTTGGGGGAGAGACAGAGACAGAGAGAAGACCTGAAATACAAGATGAAACTGTATCAATACAGGACATAGCATTCTACACTGAAATACAGGACAATCCTGTATTATACAGGACAGGTGGTAACCCTAGCTTATCAGTGTAGATGGACCACTGGTCTGACTCTGTATGAGGCAGTTTCCTATGCTCTAGAACATGGTTTGCAAAACTTTGGTTGTTTTTGGACTATGATTCCCACCATCCGACCACTGGTCCTGCTAGCAAGGAATGCTGGTCCACATATTGTTTCAGGAAGTGTAAATTAGCCAAGTTTCTCCTCCATCCCTCATCACAGCACAGGGAGGACAATGACCATGTGCGCTGGCCTCAGCGGAGACTTGTCTAAGGCAAATGGGCTACTGCTCCACCAACCTCTGTTTTCACCAATCTTCACCCGCCTGCCTTCTTTCTTATAACCTGTCCAAGAAATGACCTGTTAGTTTCTTCTGTCTAAGTCTCTGTGTTGCCCCTTATATAACTCAGCAGGGAGGAAAAGAGGGGCAAAACTAGAATTAGCTGTCTGTCCATCATTTTCTGTGGCTCTGCCTTCTGCCAGTCTGCATGGGCACCACCCCTGGAGGACAGGTGGGATAAAGTGTAATAAATGAAGCAGTTATCTGATGTTACAAAGATAGGGTTGAGAGCAGAAGAAACAGGCCACCTCGGGCATGTCTTTTATGAATTTTCTATGTTGATTTAAAAACGACTGCTTGGTTATAATAATCTTACAGCCTTAAACACAAGAATCTGTCATATTTGCAGCTATGATCAGATAACAGGATGGAGCCCAGTGCAACACTAGCAAAAAGTAACCAATTATGCTATTACCTCCTGTTGCTGGAACCCAGAAGCATTTAGAAGTAATTTATTATAGCTGCATTTCTTAACCCTACTGTGCATAATTACAGCAGAAATAAAAATTCATTTTCAGGGCCTTTGTTTGGTTTGTAATGCATGTCAGGCAAAATAGGATAATTGTGTTCATCAGTAGCTTGTTTCTGAAAGGTCAAGTGCTGAGCTTTGAACAAAGCTAACTATGTTCCAAAGGCAATTCAGGCAATAGGGATTATTTGAAAGGAGTTTCGTTGTCTATGCTTAAAGTACAAGTGGGCAAGGAAATGTGGAGGCTGGAAAGAAATGAAATCCAGATTTTTTTAGGACTGTATTTTTGAAACAACGTTCAAAGGAACCCTGGAATCATAGAATCATAGAAGTGCAGAGTTGGAAATGTCCCAGAGGGCCATCTAGTCCAACCCCCTGTAATGCAGGAATCTCAGCTAAAGCATCTATGACTGATGGACATCCAACCTCTGCTTAAAAACTTTCAATGAAGGCAGGTCCACCACCTTCCAAGGGGATCCATTCCACAGCCAAACAGCTCATACCATCAGAAAGGTCTTCCTGGTGCTTACTCAGAATCTCCTTTTTTGTAACTTGAAGCTATTGGTCAGGTCCTACCCTCCAAGAACTAGAGAAAACAAGCTTTCTCCATCTTCTATGTGAGAGACCTTTAGATATTTGAAGATGGCTATCTTATCCATAGAAATGTATTAGGAGTTCTGAGGTAGGCACACAAATGTGGTAAGAGATCCCAGAGGATAAGGAATTTGGAATTCTGCAGATCTAGACTACTAAACTTCTGTTTCATTGCTGAGGATATTGTAGGGCAGTGCTGAATCCACAAAAAAAGAAAGAAAAATAGTTTGAATGGAAGGTTGGGCAGTGGTGAGTTTCCCTTGCTTACATTTTTTTCAATGCACTGCTTGTTGCCTGTTCATTCCCCATTCTTCCCGAGGCAATCTCAATCAATTGAGGATCACATAAACAACATGAGAGCAATGTTTTCTTAAGTTGCCGCAACATAGTTCATTCAGCCTTCTTCAACCTGGTACACTTCAGATGCTTTCAACTGCAACTTCCATCAGCCATTGCTAAGGGCTGATAAGTACAATAGTCCACAGCACCTGGAGGGCATCAGCTTGAGAAACGCTGTTATAATGGAACATCTTTGACAAGTAAAAAACAAACTTTTTCCTTTCTCAGACAATGGCACATCAAAGTGCACGGGACATTCTGTAGCTGGTGAAATAAGAAAAAGCCTTCAATAAAAAGTTTTTTTTTTTTTTAATAAAGTACATCATGTGCCATGTGCAACACATTTTCTAGGTTAAACTTAATCCTGAGACATTGCCTCTCCTTTTTTTGTTTTTGCTTCATTGTCCAGTAACCAATTATATTTTCCTATGCAAGAACAAGAAGAAGCCTATTTCGAATGAGGTCAGGAAGTATCGCTGGCAAGGCTTCCCAACCTTACTCTGAATGAACAAACATATCCACCCCACTTTGCAGACTGCCTTTCAAACAATTCACAAAATGGGGTGGGTGATTGTTTTTTTCATGAAGTGCCCTCCCCCCATTTAGGTCAGCCCTAATAATCTGTCGGTTGATCAAAGTTTTTGTGGAATTCCTTTTCATTTTTGGGATGTTTTTTTCAAACAAAGTGATATTGATTTTTGTGTATATGTAAAAAAAAATCTGTTCTGTTTACTTTGCAATATACAAACGCAAAATGAACAATTTTAGAACTTTTTAATGAGGAGATTTCCTACAGCCAAATAAAGGGAGATGCCTGCCAGAGCAATCTTAGTAGCCCATGCTGGTAACCATTGAAACTCGGCCAATATGAAATTTAAAAAGGAAAGAAAATTCCCTACCACCCTTCCAGTGTCTTCCATGCCAATTTACTTATGAAGCACATGCCAAGTTATAGTGCTTTAATCATGATCAATTCCCTTCTCACTCAGTGTTCAAATGAGTTTACTGAACCAGTGTGGCTGGCTAGTGCAGGTCCAAGGATACAATTATGTACCATTGGTTTCTGTATCACATATAGACCGTGGCCCTTGCTGAAATCAGTTGGACAGCCCCGTCCATTTCATCCATGCCTCTTTCATTTCCATTGCAAACAGAGAAGAGATGCCAGGGCCCAGGAGCAAAGTCTTTGAAATGACTTCTTGGCACAACAAGAATAATTACTGTTTGTCTCATTGCCTGAGCACACATATTCTTCAAATACCCATCTGAATGATCCCTCTAGCAGTTCTTTTTTTACGCATGAGATGTTGGCAAGTGTGGTAGGAGTGCTCCATACTTAAAAACCCACTGAGTGCTCGTTTCAGGCATGTGGCTACATTAAGGGGAAATAATGTTCATAATCTTTGATTAGCAGGTTGAAGCATTATTCAATTGATTCTAATTTTGTTGAAATTGCACAGCTTCTCTGACACACACATAGAAGCATGCATGCCACAAGGCAATTAATATTTGGTTGCTTAAAAAAAAGAAACCCCAAAAGTAAATCAGGGCTAATTTATAGAGCAATTGTGTTTGTATGGGGAAATTAGCAATAGTGGTCTTTTTAATTATGATACAGTGTGACTTCAGAGCAAAACAGGTAAATTACAAGTTTGCTGAGTAGACTTGCAATATGTATGCCATCACACCTCCAATATTATTCATTGTGTCATGCCACAAAATATGCTTTTGGCCCTATGCTGCTTCAATCAGACAGGTGACAAGCCAATGCTTCAAGCACACAATGAAAAGATCTAAGGCAAGATGCTACTCAGCTAGTATTTAAGTAACCCATACTACTGTTAAGAGGTTTCAAATGTATCTGAAACCCATATTAACTTAATACCTGACAAAATACTAAGGAAGTAAGTGAGTAATAATAGCTATATTGCTTAAGTGTGAGAAGGAAAAGGAACAGATTAGTCTAGGCTTCCTCAATCTGGTGCCCTCCAGATGTTTTAGACTACATTTCCCATCAGCCCTAGCCAGTGGTCAGGGATAATTGGATCTGTGGTCTAAAATATCTGGAGGGCACCAGGTTGGGGAAAGCTAGATGAGCTGATGACCCCAAGTTTCCATTGCCATTTTACTGCAGAGCTTATCCTCAGATGAAAGGATGAACACACATGTAAAGTATTACAAGTTGTTGCATTTGTGATCCATTTCTAAATCTACAAAATGATTCCACTTTGAGACTTGAAACAACTAGAGATTGGGTAATTCCTGACATGATCCCAAAGGAATGAAAACCATTTAAAGTAAGAACAGCTGATATCCTTTTGTTTTATGCTGCTTGGGGCAGGTACAGAAGTGTTCACAGTTGAAAGTAGCCTGAACTAAAAATTTGGGGATAAGTGCCTGCAACACTCAAAAGGCAAAATGTACTTGCATTCTCATTTGTCAGATTTACTTACATAATTTCATCAGATGCTTCTGACAGAATAAGGAATGGTAGCTTCATGAAGGAAAAGGGGCAACAGAGAGACTATTTATTTATCAGATTAGTTCCAGCACTTGGCTTATTTAATCATCCTCACTCTTACAGCATTAAAAATAATGACTAGAATTTTTTAATGTCAAAAGTCAAATATCAGAGGTCAAGAGTTAAAAGCAAAGTAAAAAGAAACCAGTTGTGCTTAGAATCTATTATTGTCTCAGACTCTTCCACAGATGCTATCCATGACTTTGCAGAATAGACAAACCTCTCTAAAGTTCAACAGACATAAAAATAAGAATATTGGCCGCTGTTTCATCTTTTCAAATTTGGATTCTTCAATCCGAACTTAGATGCACTGTTGAAGGCATCCTATGAAAGGTCTGTCAAAGTATTTAAATCTACTGTCCAAAAGGTGATTAGGTTCTTTTCCAAATTCTACTCAAATAAATTAATTGTATCCAAATGGATTTTAAAAAAATCTTTTTTCAATATATCTAAAACTAAGTCTGTGCTTAAGCATAGATGCCCAACAGAAAAGATAGCCTGGAATATCAACAACGGCCTTTTAAATCAATACAGTGGCTGTCTCATCAAGACAATCTGGCTTGTTTCAGCAAAATCATGTGCTGTATTCAGCTTTAATGCAGTTCATAATACTTATATAATTGAGAATGTCCACTACTGTTTACTTATACACCAGAGAACAACTTGGTAACCACTTCTCCTTGGGGTAATGGCTGCTGTTACTTCCTGTACTGCTCATTTCTTACATCAGACCAATGCCATAATCCTAAACATATTTAGGGAATAAACCCCATTGAATGCAATGGAACTTAACTATGAATAGCTATTTGTAAGATTCCCCTGCACATTCAGTCTTTCTTCTGCTTCTTCTAAGCAGAAGAAAGAATGTGAAGAGTATTATACACCTCAGTTACATAGTCATTCCTGTTACTTTAAAATCTTATGTACTGATTTCTGTATAGAATAACAAGAGAGAAACAGAATTAACCACTCAAGGCCCTGGACCTCACAGATTGTCTTGCCATGAGAGGGGAACTGTTGTATGCCACCTAAAACTCAAAATGTCACTTATCTATCACAATTTTCCAATACAATAAATTATCAAGCTTATTGGTGTTGCCATAAATAATATATTGGTATCTTAGCAAGCAGAGACACTTCCACAGAGCTATTTTATCTCGCAAATATTGAAAGGGAAAGGTCAATTCATTGTCATGGTCATGTGAAATCAAATCCAGGAAAGTTTAAATAAATATTCCAAACAACATAGGAAGTTGCCTTATACCAGTCAGACCATTGGTCCATGTAGCTCAGGGTTGTCTACACTGGTGTGTGTCTCAGTTTATATGTGTAAGTGTGTAAAACTGCTGACTTTGGGGGGGGGGGGCTCGAATGTAGCCTACTGTACAAAGGGAAGAGTCACATCCATTGGACTGCCCACCCTTATGTTTGGCCCAACCTACTGTACCATGTGGTGCCTAGAAGGTTGCTCACAAAGGAATGCGGCTCCCAGGCTGAAAAACATTTCCCACTCCTACACTAAAACATGATGCTGATCTACACATGTAAGTGGCCAAATTATAGGGGTGACCTCAGTGAGTTCCTAGGTGAAATCATGTTCACATACAAATATAGATGACTTATGCTGTTGGATGCGGGTGGTGCTGTGGTTTAACCCAGAGGTCAGCAACCTTTTTCAGCCGTGGGCTGGTCCACCGTCCCTCAGACCATGTGGTGGGCCGGACTATATTTTTTTTTGGGGGGGGGGATGAGCGAATTCCTATGCTCCACAAATAACCCAGAGATGCATTTTAAATAAAAGGACACATTCTACTCATGTAAAAACAATCTGATTCCCGGACCATCCGCGGGCCGGATTGAGAAGGCAATTGGGCTGCATCTGGCCCACGGGCCTTTAGGTTGCCTACCCCTGGTTTAACCACTGAGCTTCTTGGGCTTGCTGATCAGAAGGTCAGCGGTTCGAATCTGCTTGACACTGTCTAGCTCCTGTTACTCTGTCCCAGCTCCTGCCAACCTAGCAGTTTGAAAGCATGCCAGTGCAAGTAGAAAAATAGGTACTGCTGAAGCAGGAAGGTAAATGGCATTTCCGTGCGCTCTGGTTTCCGTCACAGTGTTCCATTGTGCCAGAAGCAGTTTAGTCATGCTGGCCACATGACCTGGAAAGCTGTCTGTGGACAAACCCCGACTCCCTCAACCTGAAAGCGAGATGAGCACCGCAACCCCATAGTCGCCTTTGACTGGACTTAACCGTCCAGGGGTGCTTTACCTTTACCTAGATGACTTATCCTTGCCAAAGCAAGTGAAAAAAAGCACGTTTCCTTTGCAAACTCTGGCTGAATGCTCTCAGATTGTCAGCTGGGATATTCTCTTTCTCTTTCTCTCCCCCACCCACTTATCTTCTTTTCATGTACCTTAAGGCACTGGTACCACCTGCTTAACTGTCTCCAGAGCTATTACTTCAAAATGACAAAAAATGTAGAACAGATGCTCCCCCCTACAAAAAAATAAAAATAAATAAAAATCTGTGTTGGATGTCTATATTATTGGATACTCATTTCACACTCCCATGCACCTCACCTTTTGGTCATGTGGCAAACATATGTGGTTTGATGATTCAAATGCAGTGTTTTCTTTGCCTTACTTTCTCCCTTTGGGAACATTCTGAGGTTTCCCCCTTTTTTACATGCCTATAACCACACATACTGAATTTATCAGTAGCATCTTTGAAATCTTTTTTTATCCAGTCCCTGGAAATGTGGTTTTGATTAAGGAGCGAAATACACATTGCATGGACAGCATGAATACAAAACGGTATCGAATCTAGTCTAACTAAGGAGCTATTTATTATTTACCAAACAAAGTTCTTAAATTATGGAATGTAAATTGAAAGAAAGGAGTGCTTGGTTTTGCTTCCCAGCTCCCCCCACCCCCCACAAAAAGCTTGTGAATTTGAGGATATTTTAGTGTGCTGCAAGTTCAGTTGCGTATTATTAAAAGTAAAGGTAAAGGGACCCCTGACCATTAGGTCCAGTCGTGGACGACTCAGGGGTTGCGGCACTCATCTCACTTTATTGGCTGAGGGAGCCGGTGTACAGCGTACAGTCATGTGGCCAGCATGACTAAGCCGCTTCTGGTGAACCAGAGCAGAGCACGGAAACACCGTTTACCTTCCCGCCGGAGTGGTACTTATTTATCTACTTGCACTTTGACGTGCTTTCAAACTGCTAGGTTGGCAGGAGCAGGGGCCGAGCAACGGGAGCTCACCTCGTCGCGGGGATTCAAACCGCCGACCTTCTTATTGACAAGCCCTAGGCTCAGTGGTTTAACCCACAGCACCACCCGAGTATTATTATTAGCTTGCAAAACCTTCATAATTATGATAGGTGGATATGTTGTAAAGGGCAGTCCGAATCTTGCATAGAGACCCCAAGCAGCCCAATGCCAGGGTGGGGAGGGTACTCCCCACCATCCTGATATCTCCATTAGTTTTGTATATCTCCTTTAGTTTTGTGCTGAAAATTTCTCCTGTATGTTCCTGCTTAAATAGTTCTCTATTAAGTAATGAGAAAATTGTATTTGAAAATTATCAAAGCCAAGGTGAATTTCTAGTGACATTCTCATAGGTGAGGTGTAGGGTTGCGGTTTGTTTGTTTGTTTGTTTTTTAGATGGCTTTGGTGTGTTTGTGAGAGTCCTTTCTTTCAATCTATAAGTCGCCTCACAAATGGTTTGCACTCTACAGTTCTCCTGGGTGTCTGCACTTCAATCAAAGCCAAAGGGTAGACATCATGAGGTAACTCTTCCCAGGGGGGCTTTCTTCAGATCAGTAAGGTCACAGAACATGGGAGAATTTAAACAGAAAGTAAAGCATACACACCATTGCTGGCCATCTTGTTAAGACAAGGGTCCCTAAAATACCTACACCTTCTGACATTCCAAATAGATTCTAAAGCACTTTGATAATGAAACAAAAGCGGAAGGCTCTTTTTCAGAGAGAGGAAAATTTAGAGGAACTGGAAGACAGATGTTGACACAACTATGCTCTCCATGTGCCGCGCTTTATTTTCTTGACAGAAGTGAATTCGTTTGTATGAGAGAAATTAAAAATAAAACTGTCTTAGGCCCTATGGGTTTTATCTACTACTAGTTCTATTCAGAACCATTGCAATTAAGGCTATGACTGTTGGGTTTATTTATTTCAGTGGGTCTACTTTGAGCAGAACCAGTGATGCACACACCCATAAGTGTATCCCATGCCCCTGTCTCATTGGCCAGGGCACACACTATCCACCAACTGTGTCTCTTATTGCAGCATATTCACCCCACACAACTACTTTGGTGCCTATAAGAGTCAACTCTGACTGTAGCCACTAATTATAGAATGTTTTGAAGAAATACGCAGCTACTTTGTTCTCAGGCTGTTGGGAATTTCATGCTTTCTGAAGCCAAAGGGAAAGAAGGAAGCTAGAAATAAAGTACCTGTGGTTCAAGGCACTGTGGTATCTCCAGCTCAACTGTGTGATAAACAGTGGGACCAAAATATCTCAGAACATCCCTCCCACCAATAACTGCTATCCCTTCCTTTTCCCATCTAGAACACGAGGTGTTTCTGTCATGAGGTGCAGAACCAGGAATAAGCGTAGGAATATAATTCAGCAGGGAAACAGTTTGAGAGAGATGTCCAGTTAGGCTTCACACACGACATCCAGTAAAGATGAACTGGAGAATGACCACTTCTATCTGAGCTACTGTTCCAGTGCTTTTGGCTGGAGGCTAAAAAAAAAGAAATAAAGACAGAACATATCATTTTTTACATTGCCAAGGTTACCTGTGCAAACAGCTGGGCAGGAGGGACATTGTAAAAGAAAAGCTTTGATTATCAAGTGCCTTGCTGAAATGCATGAAAAAAAAACAATGAATCACATCACACGCAAACACACTTCTATTGTTCCTGCATATGGGTATTTTGATTCTGGCCCATGCCTAATTAGCAGCTGTTGTAGGATTTCCTTTCACTTTCATCCATTTGTTTCATGAAAGCATTTTCAAACCAACTCTTTCTTCTTATTACTATTTGTACAACTGGTGGACACCACAGAGATTAGGGAAAGGACTAGCCATAGGAGAAAATTTGTTTGATGTTAATTTTTTTTAAAAAAAAGAAGCCATCACAAAGAGGATCATTAAATCCATGATACCAAATATGCTTCTAAAAATAAAAATCCTTTATCTCTTTTGTGAAATGTCAGAATGTCCCTAAGCTTAGTCAATCTGCTGAACAACCTGGGAAAGCTAGCCAGCACACACAGCAGTTTGTTTGAGCAAATGAAAACAGCGATCATATCAAATATAATTTTAAATGTGTCCATAAAATTGTCTCTTTTGAAAATTGAGATTGTTTAATTCTTTAAAAAAATGTACAGATGTCCCAGTCCAGAAAAATGTGTGCAAAGATCTGCTTTAAGGCTCCCCTCATGTTCCTGAATTGCAGCTTCTCATTCCCTCTCCTTGCTGCAAACCTCTTTTTCAATGCTCTTGATATCCAGGGAGGGGATTCAATTGCAGGAAAAGAAAGGAAAAGGGTCCATGCATGAAAGCACTGCTTGGCTTGTGACCAAACTTTTCAGTTAGCTGCTTGGAAGGTTCATCTGCTTCAGACTTACAAATGAGACTGGGGAGGGGGAGTGTCTGTTCCCATGGTAATTATAGGCCATTTCTCTCTTTGCATATATTATGCTCAGGTACACAATTATGTGAATGTGTAGTAAATGGGTATACCCTAGATCAAATCATGGCAGGACCCCCTCAGTTTCAGAAAGTATTGTAGAATGAATCAGTAAACAATCAGCTCACATGTTACAAAAAACATGGGGCTAGTTCAGATTCTTTAAGGAGGCAATCTCATGCATATTTGCCTGGGAGTAATTCCCATTGGAGACAGCAGGGTTTACATCCATGATAGGGTTATTCCTATCAGTAAGAATTCTGCCAGTGATGTTACAGTGGTACCTCGTGTTATGTACCGGCCCCCTTACGAATGCTGCGGGTTACGCGCTCCACTAAACCAGAAGTGGATGCCCCTTGTTGCGAACTTTGCCCCAGGATGCGAGCGGAAGTCGTGCTCTGGCGGCGCAGCAGCAGCGGGAGGCACAATTAGCGAAAGCGCGCCTCATGTTACGAGCGGTTTCCGGTTGCGAATGGACCTCCGGAACAGATTAAGTACGTAACACGAGGTAACACTGTAGTTTATTTTCTGCTATTTAAAATGTGTGGGGTTTGGGTGAAGGAGTAGTCTACATGATGCAATTCTTACATTACTTTTGTTTTTGGTAGTTTTTGCTATGCCACGAGCCTTAAAAAGTTATGTACAACATCCCATTTTGTTTTAACTTCTCACTCTTCAATTAAAATAATCTTTAGCTTGTGTAAGGGAACTGAACATATATCCATCCCTTGTTACTTCCTCTCCAGTTCTCCACATGATGTTGCCTATCTCTGTCAAGCTCCTTCTGAAAGGGATCTGCCTTTTTATTTGTTATTCTGCAAAGTGTCAGAAAACATCATGGCTGGACTCCAACTCTCATCAGCCCCAACAAGCATTGCCAATGACCAGGGAATTTGGAGTGCCACAACATCCCACCCCTGATACCAGTTAACAATAATCAGATAATAATATGTCTCTGGTCCCCCATCCCCCCCCCAAGCAACACTGAGACTAAAGAGGTAGAAGCTAAGGGCTGGTGCCTCCCTCTCAATTGGTTATAAGTAAGGAGGGATGCAGGTGGGGTCTAGTCAATAGCAGACTGAGAATGATGAGGCAGTGTCCTATTCATCGTAATAGACCAACCTTTTATTCTGTCTTTTATTCTGTCTATGACTTGCTCTGAAGATGCTACAGATTAGTTGCCAGGGGAAAGGTAGGTAGATAGAGAGGGTTTTTATAGTAAGCTGGTATATGTAGGGAGGACATATGCTTTTCCAGTCCTTGTTGTTTATGAGATTTTAAAGGGGGAATCATTATGTTTAGAATGTAAGTGTGACGTTGAATATATTGATATTTATTTACATTCCTATATTTAGTCTGCTAAAAGATTCCAAAAGGGTTAAAAGCAAAGCAAAGCAAAACCATCTGGTACAGAGAGCCCCAAGGGGAAGAGTATGTTTGTGTGTATTTTAATATTGTTATATAGGAAGTATTCTCAGAAAGGGGGAAATGGCAACGCCTTCTGTTTACCATTATATTTCCTATAGTCATCTTAGTGAAACCCCAAAGTGCTATTGTTTGAACAGTTAAAGAGGTTTCTTCTTTATTTTCCTTCATATACCTGAAAGAGTAGAATGAAATAGATGCCATTGTATGGAAATTTAATTCCCAAAAAGATTGGCACGGTTGAATGAATAATGTTAGAAATTTGGATATGAGGTAAGGCCAGGAATTAGTGTGCTCGTTTCAACATTTACATTTCCTTTGTTATGCATGTGTATAATAGCATGGCATATGGGCAAGATTTAGCATCGCTTTGTTGTTCAAGCAAATGTGGAAACCACAGCTGGAATTTGTTGACGAGTTCATTAATGCATACAGCAGAAGTCACTTTTCTACTCTTTTTTAAAAAAACTAAAAAAAAATAAATACTTCCATTATATTTTCCCTAAAATAGTATCTATTTCAAAAAGAAAATATTTTATGCAACAAGTCAATACAGTGGTACCTCAGGTTAAGTACTTAATTCGTTCCGGAGGTCCATTCTTAACCTGAAGCATACTTAACCTGAAGCACCACTTTAGCTAATGGGACCTCCTGCTGCCGCTGCGCCGCCAGAGCACGATTTCTGTTCTTAGCAGAGTTCTTAACCTGAAGCGTACTTAACCCGAGGTACCACTGTACACATCTTTGTCCTTGTGGCATTGAAGTTTCAGCAGAAAAAAAAGAGGCAGTATGGTGCAGTGGTTAGAGTGTTGCACTTAAGAACGTAAGAGAGTCTGCTGGAGCTGGTCAAAGGCCCACCCAGCTCAGCACACTCTTCTCATTGTAGCCCAGATGCCCATCAGAAGCCTTTCAGCAGAAACTCGGCACAACATCACTCCTCCCGCCTGTGTTTCCTAGTAACCGATATTGCAGAGGGATGCTGCCTCCAATGGGGGATGAAGAACATAGCCATTGTGCCTAGTAGCAGCTGATAGCTTAATCCTCCACTTGGAATGGCAAGTTGCAGGTTCAAATCCCCATGCAGCCACTTGGTGTGCCAGTCTCTATCTCTCAACCTGACCGACTTAAGCAAACTGACACCTCGGCCCATTCACACCTGCTGCCACTGCTCTCTTCTTGCTTTCCACAATTAGACACAGAAACGCCATAACAAATGCTGTATAAATTTAAGCTGCCCTCGATCTATACCACATGTAGGCAATCAATGGCCTATGGGCCACAGGTGGCCTTCCTGGGTATCCCAGGCACTGCTCCAAAGTCCCTCACTTCAATCATTTTTGCCATAGTTTTTACCACCAAATCTATAGGATTATGCTTCTGTTTTAACGGGTAGGTGAAATTCCATCCTTTCTCTCTCTACTAGTCCTCTGGGGAAGAGGAAGAGGACCGCTAAGTTTAGATCAAAGCCTAATGTAACGTATTTAATCCTGAAGTGGGTCATTTGGTTGGTAGGTGATTTTTTAATCGACCCTTTTCGGATTGCAATTAAGGTTTAGAGGATATATTCTTCTTTGCATCCATCAATACCTTCACTCCTAGACACCATTGCTATACAATAAAAATATTTTTATTAGATACTGCTGCCTTTAAAAGGAGGATAGGTAGTTACTGGGGGCGGGGGCAGGTTTCCAAGTAGGAAATCATTTACTTAATTCTGCAATTCATTCTTTGTATGTATCTGATGCATTAAAAGGCATTAGTTTTAAGCCTTTTAATTGTCTTCATTACTAAAATTTCAGCAATGCAAAGGAGAAAGGAATTTTTTTCTGCTGCTATGGTTTTCTAATTAATTCAAGTGGATTCAGAACTGTTTTCCCCACTCAGTTTATTTCACCATGTCCATAAATAATAACAGACGGTAGAATAAAACATGAAGACAGCCTTATGAAATTGTGATGGTGCTTTTGAGTGTGTGGTTACTGATAACCCAGTAATACAAACACTATAATAGGTATATTATTTTCCATATTGTTATGAGTTTGGGGTGGGGGGAAAGTAGGCTTGTTTGCATAGACCCTTCCAACTCCTGGATTCCGCAAGTGTTAAATTATAAGACAGGATAGTTTCCTGTTGAAGGGATGGCCTGGGTGATGGGCCATTAAGGGAAACAAAGGAAAGGGGCTCTGGGTGAGATAGCAAGTGGGTGGGTCCTCCTCCCTGAAGTATCTGTTAGTTAGAAAGACAAAAGGCCAGAGAGCCAGTGTAGCAAAGTGGTTAGCGTGTCGGACTTGGACCTGGGAGACTAGAAAAATTGCTTTTTGAAAGAAAACCCTGGGTTTTCAAACACATGGGGAAGTTCATCCTTGCTCCCCCCCCCTCATATGTCAATTAAGCCCTTAAAGGAACACCTGGCGAGGGCTTGTTAAATGTGAGATTGGGGTAACTTTGCTCTTTGAGAGCAGCAATACTACTTTTATTCTACCATTCTTTGTTATTCCTGTTAAAGGTAGATAGCCGTGTTGGTCTGTCATAGTCAAAACAAAATAAAATAAAAAAAAATTCCTTCCAGTAGCACCTTAGAGACCAACTAAGTTTGTTCTTGGTATGAGCTTTCGTGTGCATGCACACTTCTTCAGATACACTGAAACAGAAGTCACCAGACCCTGATATATAGTGAGAGGGTGGGGAGGGGTATTACTCAGAGGGGTGGTGGAAATGGGTGAAAGGTTGATAGGTGTGGTAAACCTGTTGACGACTGTTAACGGCTGCAATTAGTCTTACAGGAAAAAGCAAGGGGTGAGAAGGTTAAAAAAGCTTTGTCATGTATAATGAGATAAGAATCCAATGTCTTTGTTCAGACCAGGTCTCTCCATTTGTTATTCCTGTTTGTGGCTTCTGAGAGTATCTGCTTTCCAACCTCCACTTCAAAGGATACCTCTTCCCCCTTTTAAAAGAACTGCATCTCATCTTTCTGCAGAGATAGATGAGGTCAGATGGTGGACATTACAACATGTCTAATTATCTAGACATCTATCACGCTTTCTTCCCCTCAATGAATATCAGATGCATTACAAACAACTAAAACCTCTAGTGCAGTTCCTATCTTTCTTAGCATCATCTCAAGTATTTATACTTTATCATGACCTTTGAGAGTACTTACTTGAGGGCAATTTCTTTTTTCCACACTTATCGTGCAGCTAATACCTCTGACATTCATTAATGCTCAATTAAATGGGTCTTCATATGGAATTACATGCTATATTGCACTCTGATTAAAACCAAATGGGTTCACCATGATGCATGCAATTACTCCGTATACCAGGGGAATTAATAATTAGTGTTCATTTATTGTCCATCTGCAATGCTTCTCTTTTTAGTACTGACAAATTATCATTAAGCCCACTTAAGAGTAACTATATATCATGCTGAACTTACTTTGGACATCCTCACAGATCACCTACATATAACAGTTCTTTGTGAGAAACTGCCAACAGCCATGCCTACATTAGGTTTTAAGCCAGAGATGGAGAGCCTGTTGCTCTCCAGATGTTGCTGAACTCCAGCTCCCATCAGCCCCAGCCAGTATAGCCAATGGCCAGGGAAGATGGGAGTTGAAGTCCAGCAGCAGGTCACATATTCCTCACCCCTGTTTTAAGCCAAAGTTCTTGTGGGTCCCCAATGAGGAGTAGACTTCCAATGTCATCCTTCCAGGCTGGCCAGTTTCAAGTATCACATGCTTACCAAACTCAGTTTGTCCCTTAGTATGTGTCACAATAGGGGCTCCATGTGTGATTTATTTGATCTAGCTATAATTCTGTAAATTACTTGGGTTTTTCTTTTCTTTTCTTTTTAATGAACATCTAAAAGCCCCCTGCTGTGTTTTTCCTATGAAGTAACCTAATATCGTTGCCTAGCCATCTCTGCTCAATCTCTGCCATTTCTCTGAATGTAAAGCTGTCTTCACTCCCTTTCCTTTTCCTTTAATGAAAAATGAAATAAAATCTGGATTTCAGGCTCAAGTGCATCCCTTTGTGAGGCAGGATGTCCCTTGTATTACTGCCATGTGTTCCACTTTCTGGCTTTGTGGCCATAGCTGCACAGATGTGGTTAGCTTATATTTTGGTCCTTTGATTTGTGTTTTTGATCAAATTGTATAATTGACCAGTTTGAAAGAAGAGGGTTTGTGTGTGTGTTTCTGTGTACACTCTTGCATTTAAGAGTGTGAAAATATGATTTGTACATTACATAAACTAGGTGGGGGTTGCTTAGCTCATGAAGGGTTCTTTGTTGCTGAGGTAACATTTTAAAAGACCCAAACATAAAAGAGGAAGCCTACAGAATCAGTCCCAATAATTCTAAATAATGAGCCTCAGAAATGTTTCTTTAATTTCAGAACTGTCTCTTAACCTAGAAGTATTAAGAGATAGGCTAAACCATACTTGTAGCACAACATGCAAAAACTTTGTTACTAAGAATTGGAGGGGGGGGTTTAAAAGATAATACTATAGCTGTTTGCTTTTTGTATTTTTTTACATGAACTTAGTACCAATTGCAAGAAAAGTAGACTGATTCAGTGTATTTCAGTCATGACCTCATTCATAGCAATACAGTCGTGACCTACTCATAACACTTTTTATTTCTTCCTTGAGATGTGGTTCCTCGTCAATGTGCAGCCTATTTTTTTACGATACATTGACATTCAGCTGGGATATAGAATATAAAATAGCATGTCGTGCCATATCTTGTGTCTGACATTTTCATGTGATGTATTTGGTATTTTGGTGACACCCATCAGTGCCATTCAACAGGTACATCTCTGCAGCAACAGGTACACATGAACATTTTTTTCCTAAGACAGACATCACAATAAAGGTCAGTGTTTTGAAGGCTATTCCCTTACCAGAATCCAGCCAACAATATCAAAAAAATAAACCTACATCAAAAACCTAATAACTTTCTCATCGTTTTAAAAGCTGAACTATAGTGGGCCGGAAGTGCAAGCTGGATTTCGAAAGGGCAGAGGAACCAGAGACCAAATTGCAAACGTGCACTGGATTATGGAGAAAGCTAGAGAGTTCCAGAAAAACATCTACTTCTGCTTCATTGACTACAATGGTACCACGGGTTAAGAACTTAATTCGTTCTGGAGGTCCGTTCTTAACCTGAAACTGTTCTTAACCTGAGGTACCACTTTAGCTAATGGGGTCTCTTGCTGCCAATACGCGGCTGCCGCACGATTTCTATTCTCATCCTGAAGCAAAGTTCTTAACCCGATGTACTATTTCTGGGTTAGAGGAGTCTAACCTGACGTGTCTGTAACCCGAGGTACCACTGTATGCAAAAGCATTTGACTGTGTCGACCACAGCAAACTATGGCAAGTTCTTAAAGAAATGGGAGTGTCTGATCACCTCATCTGTCTCCTGAGAAATCTCTATGTGGGACAAGAAGCTACAGTTAGAACTGGATATGGAATAACTGATTGGTTCAAAATTGGGAAAGGAGTACAACAAGGCTGTATATGGTCTCCCTGCTTATTTAACTTATATGCAGAATTCATCATGTGAAAGGCTGGACTGGATAAATCCCAAAATGGAATTAAGATTGCCGGAATAAATACCAACAACCTCAGATATGCTGATGACACAACCTTGATGGCAGAAAGTGAGTAGGAATTAAAGAACCTTTTAATGAGGGTGAAAGAGGAGAGTGCAAAATATGGTCTGAAGCTCAACATAAAAAAAAACAACTAAGATCATGGCCACTGGTCCCATCACCTCCTGGCAAATAGAAGGGGAAGAAATGGAGGCAGTGAGAGATTTTACTTTCTTGGGTTCCATGATCACTGCAGATGGTGACAGCAGTCATGAAATTAAAAGACACCTGCTTCTTGGGAGAAAAGCAATGACAAACCTAGAAAGCATCTTAAAAAGCAGAGACATCACCTTGCCGACAAAGGTCCATATAGTTAAAGCTATGGTTTTCCCAGTAGTAATGTACGGAAGTGAGAGCTGGACCATAAAGAAGGCTGATCACCGAAGAATTGATGCTTTTGAATTATGGTGCTGGAGGAGACTCTTGAGAGTCCCGTGGACTGCAAGAAGATCAATCCTATCCATTCTGAAGGAAGTCAGCCCTGAGTGCTCACTGGAAGGACAGATCCTGAAGCTGAGGCTCCAATACTTTGGCCACCTCATGAGAAGAGAAGACTCCCTGGAAAAGACCCTGATGCTGGGAAAGATTGAGGGCACAAGGAGAAGGGGATGACAGAGGACAAGATGGTTGGACAGTGTTCTCGAAGCTACCAACATGAGTCTGACCAAACTGCAGGAGGCAATGGAAAGCAGGAGTGCCTGGTGTGCTCTGGTCCATGGGGTCATGAAGAGTCGGACACGACAACAACAAAAATAGTGGGCGCAATGAAGAGGTATTGTTGGTATGTAGATTACTATTATTTATTTCTCCTACTTTTTTTTTTTTAAGTCTAGTTATAGAGCAGGGGTCAGCAAACATTTTCAGCAGGGGGCCAGCCCACTGTTCCTCAGACCTTGTGGGGGGCCGGACTATATTTTGAAAAAAAATAATGAACGGATTCCTATGCCCCACAAATAACCCAGAAATGCATTTTAAATAAAAGCAAACATTCTACTCATATAAAAACACCAGGCAGGCCCCACAAATAACGCAGAGATGCATTTTAAATAAAAGGACACATTCTACTCATGTAAAAACATGCTGATTCCCGGACTGTCCGCAGGCCAGATTTAGAAGGCAATTGGGCCGGATTCGGCCCCTGGGCCTTAGTTTGCCTACCCATGCTATAGAGGGTTATCTTCACTGCAAATATCTCTCCTTGGCCAAGGTATGTTAACAGTGATGCCAAATGGGGAAATGGATGCATTTTTATTGGAGGAGAGCCAATTAAAATGTTTACAAGGCTAGGAGGTGAAGTCTACCCATATGATTTAGGGAGACTGACATTTATTTCATATCAGGAATGGAATGGTTTTAATTCCTTTGATCTGCTGCTGGCAGAACTGGCATATAGTGAACAGTTTCAAGTCTTACACACATTTAACACCCCCCCCCAATGACAGTGAATGGCAAAGGACAGACTCAACCTGCTGGAGATCTTCTCCTCTGAGATGATTTATAAAGTGTCTTTGAAGTCAGATTCACACACAAAAAAAACCAAGGGCAGTGGATTGGCTTTGCTTACCTTATCCCCTTTACAAGACCCCTTCCAAAGTAGGGAGATAAGACAAATATTTTGATAGGGCTCCAGTGCAAATGGGGGGCAGCTGGTTTAGACACGGCAACATGTGCAAAGGCAAAGACGCTTTACAAATGCATTCCTCAATTGACAATTTTATGGCCTAAAAGAAAGATCAGAAGGTGTAGAAGTTGAAAGTCCATTAACTCTTTGCGTATTTGACATTTAAACTGTCAGCATGTGGAGCTCTGTTTAAAGCTTATGATTGCCTGGAAACACAGGGCTAAATAAAGTCTGAAGACCTATTAACTTGCTTGAGATATGATCCAGACCCTTTAAACTCTCCTCACGCCACTGATTACTTATGAACAGAGCCAAGCCAGAGTTTCTGAATCCTATTTCCCCTCCCTCCAGCATACCACAATTATTTTTGTTACATGTTTACCTTGCTTAGTGTCCACATTGCTCGTGTCTTCATTAGAACTTAAGAAGAGCCTACTGGATCAAGCCAATGGCCGATCTAATCCAGCATCTTGATCTCACAGCGGTCAACCAGATGCCTGCGGAAAGCTTGCAAGCATGACCCGAGCACAAGAGCTCTCTCCCCACCCCTGCAGTTTCCAGCAACTGGTACTCAGAAGCACACAAGCTCTAGACATGATGGAAGAGCATAGCCAAAAATAGTCTTATCCTCCATAGATTTGTCTAATCCTATTTTAAAGCAATCCAAGCTGGTGATCTCCACTGCCTCCTATGGGAGTAAATTCCATAGTTTTAACTATGTGTGATGTGAATAGCTTTATTGTGTCCTAAATCTTCCAATGTTCAGCTTCATTGTACCCCAGGTGGACTCCCACCAAGACAGTCTACAGGCTATGATTATAGATGATTCATTTTGTTGTTGTTGTCCATTTATTCAAAAGTTATTCATGACGGTGCAAGAGGCAATCCACTGTATTTTATTTTTTTTAAAGTGTGATTTATCTGTAAATCCCAGAGAATGGAAGGCCACATTGTCTGGTGAGGATAGCTCTAGATGAGGAGATGATCTCCAACACATCATTAAAAAGCACCACATAGAATAAAACAGATACCTTCTGTTGATTACTGTTTAAAGCTGGGAGCTCCTACTTTGTTTAGACTCTGTTAGAATTGTGTTTGACCACAACAGACATACAGTTCATGTTTACTTCTGAACGAATATGTACTGCATTCTTGCTAACAAGAAACATGTTTGATTCATGCCTCACACTCACTGTGCGTGTTCTATTTTAAATGATCAATGCAAGAAAACAATCCAAGATTACTGCAGCATTTGAAATCATCAGATATTTTGGAGGACCTTGCTGCTATTTAAACAAATGGGGGCTTAAGGGAAAACATTTTTAAAAATACATCTGTAACATTAAAATATTCAATATATATATATACTATATACATAGTAATTGAGTTTGGCTAACATCTTTTTCAAATTAAAACAACGAAGGAATGATAAATATTCATTTTCTCCTTTTCCACTGGCACCAGAATATAAATATAGCTAATTATGGTCTTCTAAATATAATTATTAATCAGTTTTATAACAACATGTTATTGTGCACAGATGTAGGCAGATTTTCAGATTCCTTCTCAGATGGACTTTGTTAAGTTTAAAGCAATCACATGAGCAGAACTAAAGTACTGATCAGTAGCATCCTGTGAACTCACACATAAAATTTGAAATCTTCCATAATCATCTGCAATAAAGTCAGCAGTGAAGCCTGAAACTACTTCACTAATACTTTCTTAACATGGAATGGCTCAGGTCTAGGGAAAGTTCCATGCAGATATCTCAGTGCAGACCACATTTACAAATACCAGTTGGTTTATAATGCCAGTTTGTAAGGCTTCGAAAGGGAATTAGGCAAATTCATGTAGGTTAAGGCTATTGCTGGATGCTAGCAATGATGGCTATGTTCCATCTCCACTGCTGGAGACAGTATGCCTCTGAATACTAGTGCAAGTATGCATAGAAATGCACATATTAGTGAAAATATCAAACAAGAATCCATTATATAAGGGGGGAAATTGCTAGGAAAAATGCATTTATTAATCAAACCTATGTACAAAAATCTGATAATTAGGAGAAAATTGCATCAAAATGTTGACAAATTTTCATGAGGATTTTGTTTCAGATAATTCACAGATTGCTGTAGAAATGTGGAAAACTGAATTTAAGACTAAAACAAACAAACAGAGAAACAAAGAAAACCCATACTTTATAGATTCATATGTCCCATCCGTTTTTGTTTTTTTTAAATTGCTTTTATTTTTTATGTCATTTTAAATTGTGATTGATATTAATGCTGTATTTTTTAGATTTTATGATTTATGTGGAAATTGTTTTCCATTTGGTGTGTTTGATTTATTGTTTATGAGTTTGGTTATGTTGGTAATCATGTAAATCTTGTCATGTTGTAAGCCGACTTGAACATTTTTTTAACTATGGAAAGGCGGCATACAAATAAAATGATGATGGTGATGATGATGATGATGATGATGATAGTGATAGTAAGGTGGCACGGGGTGTGTGTCCTTTTCATCCCCTATTGCAGTCACAGTGAAACCTTTGAAGCTTCTATTTGCATTGGAGGGAAAATCCAATAGGCATCAATGCCTATTGTTCCAGGGAAGACGTTTTCCTCAGGATTGCAGCCCTCACTGGAATCATATGAAGGTGGAGGGTAGGAAAGTGCCAGGACATTGGTGCTCCATAGTACAGTTACAGAGACAGTTACATCTACAGAGTCTAGCGAAACTATGAGAATATCCTATAGTGTAGGCAGAATCGCCTTTGCCTACATTCACCTTGTGTAACTAATTGAGAACACTGCCAATGTAATAAGTTAATGAAAGCAGAAGGTATGAGCTAAAGGAGGTCCATCAGCTAAAACATATGCAATGCTACTGTTCTGTTCAAAACTGTCTTTAAAAAAAGAAAACACCTGGAAAGAACAACAAGAAACTTCAGCTTCACAGAAAAGCCAGCAAATTATACAGCAGAGCGATTGCTGTGGGTGTCACATACATGATTCCTGTGAACACCATAGTTGCGGGGAGAGGAGCAACGGGATCTAAGCTCTGGTAAGCAGAAATGAATGCAGCCTTTGATTTGCTGTCAGTTTGAGAGACAGCCATGCCCCTTTTCATAATCCTCCATCTCACATTTCGAAGTTTCCTATCAGCACACACAGCAGGCATATATTGTGTGTGGCAGAAAACTATGAAGGAAGATGAAAATGCCTCTGACACCACACATTTCTCAGAAAGCTGATATTCATGTTCAGGCACACAGCTCAGCATTGATAGAACTTCTTTCTGGCTGGTACCCAGCATCTGGGGTAGGGTACATGCCAAGAATGTTTCTTTGATTTGCTACAACCATGCTTTTCATAGATCACAAAGCCATCTACCAATATTGCAGCGTGTCCAGCAAGGAGTACAACCTGGCTTGTAGTCACTAACTTGAGCTCAGCTTTTCATTGATGATTCCCACTGAGGCATTGTCTAAAGGGGTTGGTACAAGTTGGCATGCATTTATTTAGAGTCTTCTTCACATAAGTGGACTAAACGGTTTTGGGTGCTCTCTGGGAGCTCCGGGGTGTGTAATTTTGTACCGTTTGATGAGTGTTTAAATTTGGGGTGGACCATCACAGCAGAGTGGAAGTTCCATAGCTTCCCATAAGTATATATAAAGAAATAGATAATGAATTAAACTGGTGTTTGGGATGGGAACTATACTGGCAAACATTCCCTATGCTTACCTCGTCCCTGCTAGTCTATAACAAAGGAGAGGCTATTATTCCCCTCTACCCAGGGATAAGTTCCCAACCAAGACAAATGATGCCCAAGAAAAAACAATCCTGCCCGGTAGTATTGCCACCACTCATGAAAAGTCCTCTGCTTTTGTTGATACTGAATATCCCACCATTCAGATTTAGTGGGTGGCCCTGCCCACCTTCTTCACACCATTATGTACCTTTTTTTTCAAAACTAAAAAGCCTTAGATGTAGTGGGATAAGAAAATGAGCAATTCATCCTGGACATTCTAATCACATAATTGTTATCCAATTATATTCATATCATTGAACAGAAATGTGCATGCTTTCTTCTGACCTTCACTAGGGTTTGGGCATAAGCAAAATATGTTGACCTTCAAAGTATATGGCTACTTGCATTTAATTAAGACTAGATCTTGTCTGGTGTCATGGAGCGGGCAAGGAGAAGGAGTAATTTGAATTTCATGAACTACTTTAAGAATGAGTGGCGACATTGCCTCTTCTCTCCTTCTTATGTCTTCTCTCTCCCCCTCCACTCCCAAATGTAGCAGGTGTTGTATATTCATGGAGCATTCAAGCATCAAGTTGCTTGGAATCTCCCCCCCCCCACACACACTGTCCAAAATCTCTAGATAATCATTCATGGGTTTCATGTTGATTCTCTGACTGAAGTGATATGCAAACAGTCATTCAAGATAGAACGTTAGATAACCAGCTCTGTGTAAATACATTATGAATTCATCAGATGCATATACTTGAGCATGCCTGCCTAATATGTAACTCCTCTGATCTTAATAAAATGCTACTGCTATGAGCCTCTAACTTTTTTTAAAATGTCACAACAGTTCCAACTTTGCCTTTTTTAAGAAAGAAAGAAAGAAAGAAAGAAAGAAAGAAAGAACCCATGTATATTTACTTGGTTACGAAGGATCCTAAGTGTTCTTGTGTTTTCCAGTCTCCATTAAGTTCTATTTTAAATTTTTCCTCAGAGCAGTATCTCCCAAACATCTGCCATTATTACCTGTTCTCATGAGCAGTGCCAACTATATGTGGAAAGAACAAACTTGCAATACAAATTTCCTCAGTTTATAATCTTGGACTGTGCTATCTGCCACATGACCTCAATCTGGGGATTCAGAATCCAGAATCAGATTGACCCACCCTGGGCCAACATGGAGACCACCTGGTCCACCCTGGATCTAGTCCTGAAGGAGTTCAGGGGGAGGGCTTATGTTTAACAAGTTTTTTTATTTTAAAAAAATCCCAATTAAACCTAATTGTGAGAATGGAGCAGGGAAAGGAGAAATGCTGTCCTACCTCCCAACTCCTGACCAAGGGCGGGGGACTAAATTCTGTAAGACCATCAAGAGTAATTTAATAACATCTTATTTTATAATTTCAGAAGCTTCTTACCTTTCTTTTACAGTAGAAGCTTAAGGCAGCAGTCTACAAACCATCCATTCATTCCCCCACCCCATTGACACATGTGGGGAAAGCCTGGAATCAAAAGATTCAATCACACAAAATTGCACTACTTGATGGCATAGATGGGTGGAACATTATCAGCAAAAAATCATTTCTTTTTTGATTACTGTAATTGAAACAATTTTATTTTGAGATCCAAAATTATGGATCCTCTTATATCAGGAGAATTAACTAAGCAGCTCTTCTGATCAGTAAACGATTTTCAGGTTAATCCTTCACATTTCACACACACAAAATGTCAGAAAACAGGTGCATAGAACTAGATCTCTTTGAGTTATACACAAATTTGGTTCCCCTGAGATTGTAAAATACAAAATGATACAGCTGTTGAAGCTTGATCTCACAGAGTAGCTGCAGAAGAGCTGAACAGACGTGTCTGGAAGCTAAATTCAGTCCAAATCTTTGTAGGCAGGGCTCTTTCCTGCTGAACAGACAAGCCCAAATCCATTCCAGTACTATTTGATATTACTGGTGAAGGGTTGTGCCAGAAAGTCAGACAGGTCCCTAGGATATTGCAAAGATGAACTGGCTAGTAGTGGTATAATGGAAGGGGAACATGAGGGGAAGCACAGCTCCAACACATTTGAAAGAGAAAAATCTCTCAGAGTACCAGGGAAATTGATGGACTTTCCTTGTTCTGGGAAGTGAATGTCGTTATAACAGGGCTTTCTAAGTCTACTAACCTTTACAACATAGTAGCACAGAGGAAGACAGAGAATGAGGCCAGTTTACTATTCTATGAGCTTCTGTGTATAGTCCTAAACAATACTTTTCTTCATGGCTATCATCAGCTACAGAATGTCATATCGTCATTTTAGGCACCATTTTATAATGGATCCTGAGTTATACGGTTCAGAAAGAAGACATGATGATATAGGCATATTCCCAAAGGCATATTCCTCGCTATTCGTAACAGATGAGCCTGGGAAGCTCTGTGCTCTGAAGATGAAAATGTGGTTATTTTATAGATTGACAGAATATAGCTCTGTGCTCTGAAGACAAAAAATACAATTATTTTTGTTTGATAGAAAGTAGCAGGATGGTCTATGGATTCGCTTGTGATTGATCTGAGAGCAATCAACCATCATGGCCCCATCTGCGCTATACATTTAAATCAGTATCATATCACTTTAAAATGTCATGCCTTCTCCAAAACGATTCTGGAAAGTGTAGTTTGCTAATGACAGTTGTTAGGAGTTCCCTATTGCCCCTCTCAACAGAGCTACAATTCCCAGAGTTCCTTGGGAAGAGAGTTTGTATCCTGAGACTTGTAGCTCTGTGGCAATTGTAGCCTTGGATACAACCCTGTATCTCCAAAGAGGGCTGATACTGCACTTTCCCTATGCAATCTTCTCTCTTGCTCTTACAGCAGCTAGGATTTCTTTCCTTTAAATCAATGTTAAATCATTTGAAAAGGGGAAAGAAAAAGGATGTCTGCAGGCTTTGTCTGAAATATACTTTATGGTACATGTGGAAGAAACACAGCGCTGTTGGGAGTCACTATGGCAGTGATTCAAAATTTCAAAATATTTACTTGCAGTTCTGTTCCTATGTCATCAAAGGCCCACTCTAGGGAAAGTGAAAGTTCAAAGACTTCTTCCCTTTTATATAGCCTAAATGTTGTTAAGCTTAAATTCCATTTCAAATAGGTCTCTCAGCAGTATTTATTTTATTTTATTTATTAAATTCATATACCATCCTTCTGAAGATCACAGGGTGGTTCACAACATAAAAAAACAAAACAAAATAAGAACACAAAACGTATAAAAACAAAAACAAAGCAATACCCCCCCACACACACCTCCCAAAGACACATGAGGAAGCCCACCTTGAATATTCCATGGGGTTGAAGAACACTCTCCAAACATCACCCTTTGGAAATGACTATCCAAGTAGGACCAGAACCACTGGAAAACAGTGCCACCCCCCCCCCCAAAGTTAGTCACTCCAAAAGGATATCATGGTTGATGGTATCGGAAGCCACCAAGAGATTCAGAATTACCGGTAATAGGGACACATTTCCCCTGCTTCCTTCCTGACAGAGGTCATTAAACAGGGTGGCCAAAGTGGTTTGTGCCAAAACTGGACCTAAACCTCGATTGAAATAGATCTAGAAAATCAGTTTCCTCCCAGAGTGCCTGAATCTGATCTGTGACCACCCGCTCAATAACTTGTCCAAGAAGAAACTGGCAACTGGATTTTCCAAATCCAGGGAGGGTTTCTTGAGGAGTGATTTTACCACTGCCTCCTTAAAGCATGCCAGCACCCTCTCACAAGGAGATAATAATCACCTGCCTGGCGCAGTCAGTTGTCCTCTCCCTGCTACATTTTATCACCTGAGAGGGGCAAGAGTCCAGAGCACAAGCAATTACCCTGACTGATCCACATACCTTGTCCACATGCTTGAGCCTTACCAGCTGAAACTCATCCAACACAGAGAGATGGATGGTAAACCAACAGAACCCCTAATCTGTTCTGATTGACCAGTACCAAACACACCCTTTTGACCAGGGGTCAGCAAACTTTTTCAGCAGGGGGCCGGTCCACTGTCCTTCAGACCTTGTGGGGAGCCAGACTATATGTTGCCAAGATTACGACCCACATTTTTGGCAAAAACCCTTATTGGGACCAACCCCAACGTTGCCCAAATGTGATTTTTTTTTGGGGGGGGGAGTGTTCCCTCATACACCCATGCTGCTTCCTTTGCATTTTACGCATTGACAGTTATTGTTTCTCTCGTAAGGCGGGGTGGGGTGGGGGCTGAGGTAAGAGTGCCATTCCTGTCAGCCCTGGAGAGCGTGCACACATGCGTGGGTGAAAGGAAAAGCTGTTGGCCATGCTAAGTCAGGACGGCGCCACTCAAGCAAAAACGTTCTTTTCCCTGCGTGAGGAAAGATGAGGTGGCGGCAGCTATTTACCTTTCCATGGCTCACACCGTGTAGCTAACAAGGGCCTCCCCAGCAGAGCGCAGAACTGCTTCGGAGTACAGCTGCCCAGATGGTCCCCACTTCCTCCGGCGGGGAGCACCGCCACCACAAACACCAGCGGGCGTCACTCCTGAGGTGCCTCTGAGCCCCTGCCGCTGCAACTGCCCTTCCTGAGGTCAGTCGCTGGCAGCTCCATGGTGGAAATCCGAACTGTGGTTCCTTTTCCCTTTTCCCTGCCCCCACCCCAGAATAAAAGATTGCTGTCATGCACGACGGATGGAGAAGGGGCTTGTCTCGGCTGCCTGGATTCCCAGGATTATCCATGGGTCGGATCTAGAAGGCAATTGGGCCTGATCCGGCCCATGGGCCTTAGTTTGCCGAACCATGCTTTAGACCCCCCCCCCAGTGGTGGAGAGCCTGGAGAGAGAAATGGAATTGCTATAGACTATAGCAACTCCCCTTCCCTGACCCTCAAGCCTGCCCTGATGCTGTACCAGTATATACACAGTCCTAAGATTTCAGATGATAAGCCAATCACCTTTTGGTATCCTGTGGCTTAATTGTCGGTACTTTTGTGCAAAATACATGCATTTTGATGTCCTTTGAAACTGCTGATAAAAGAAGCAATAGCTTCTTATAATTGCTTTTTTGCTATCAAAGGTCTTCTGTTGAAAGCCCACTGCTTTCATTTCCTGTGTTTTAGAAGGCTCTCTCTCTCTCTCTCTCTCTCTCTCTCTCTCTCTCTCTCTCATACACACACACACATTTCATTTTTGCAGTAAAAAGAGAATCTTGTTTAGATGATCTATATCCCTCTAAAATCGTGCATACGTTTATTCTGTCTACCCAGAAAATCTTTATGTTTTGAATGGGAATTCTTTCAACACAGCAATTGAAAGAATATCTTTAAAGAGATGGTGTATAGAGAAGCTAAATAAATTGGTAATTCAGGCTGCAATCCTAAACACACTTATTAAGACGTAAGCCCCAGTTGAACACAGGGAGACCTGCTTCCAAGTAAACATGCACAGGATTGCACAGTTGATCCCCAAAGCATTTGAACAATTCAACAATACTCTCCCCATCACACAAAGTGATTTTCTTTTCTTTACAGTATTCTTGTTTGGGTCATGCTTAGATACACCATTCAACCATCTATCTTCAATTTCAAGGGATTTTGTACTGTGAGTCACTCAAGCTAACTTCATGATCAAAAGCTTTAAAGGAGATGTGATGTTCAAAATTGCTCCTATTTGCATCCTTCTTTAAAGAGACGGAAGTGACCGGGGAGGTGGCGGTTCAATTTCAAAACAGCTTTGGTTCACAATCCATGTCAATATGTCATTATTATGGTTTTAAGGCACAGTTTCTAAAAAGAGTGGCTCACCATGGTTGGCAAAGTAAGAATTCAGGATATTTAAAATGGAGACATAGCAAATGTGAGCCTCCATGATTGGTGTGACAGTCAATCTCTTTTCCTAGGGAACTCTGGGAACTGTAGCTCTTTGAGGGGAATAGCAGTCTCCTAGCAACTCCCAGCACCCTTAAACTACAATTCCCAGGATTCTTTAGGAGAAGCTATGACTGTTTAAAGTGGTAGGATAGTGGTATAGAACAGATACTGCCAAAAAGTGTTCCAAATGAACTAAAATTCAACAATAAAGGTACAGGCAATTAATATATGCAGAAATGACCCAGGACATCTTAAAAGCTCTGAAACAAAACCCAAAAGGTGCACTCTCCCCACAGTGCAGAAACAGAATTAAATAAATTACATTTTCTGTCCTTCTGGAATGCCAGTAATTGCTTAGGTTAGTTTATACCACCCAACTTAATGTGAGGGCCTGTCCTGAACACTTGGCCTACCTGGTGGCAAGTCAGAACATCAGGTCCCCAGCCCTGGGTCAATCTACGTGTCCAAACCAAAGCACAGTCCTGCAGAGCTCCTAGGACAGTGATGGCTAACCTTGACACCCCAGATGTTTTGGAACTACAACTCCCATCATCCCTAGCTAACAGGATCAGTGGTCAGGGTTGATGGGAGTTGTAGTCCCAAAATATCTGGAGTGTCAAGGTTAGTCATCACTGTCCTAGGACATCTAAGCTGAGGTTCATTAACACAATCAGTTGAGCAGACCCTGTACCTCAGCTCTGCTGCCTTTTTGTACTTGGCATGCTGATTGCAGCATCTGGACTTGATGAGGCAGGTGACCCTCACCTGTTCCAAGCCTACTCTAGCTTTAAACACTAATGTGAGAGCACCTTTAGTTGGACCTGGAAAAGAACTAGCTCCTAATGCAGCTGTTTTAAAACACAGATTATATGTGATCTAAGTGGCACTTCAGTCAGTAGTCTTGCTGCTTCATTTTGGATTAGTTGAAGCTTCTGAGTCATTTATGCAGACTTTGCCCATGTATATTCATTTTTGTGCACATTAAGTGGCTGGAGAATTACACAGTAACATTCGGAGAAGTGCAAATTTCAAAAGATGGCTGCGTTTTGGGTCTCATATTGTTTCAGGAAGTGTGTATTGGGTTTATCTTGAAATACTACCTGAAAATAATTTCTTCCCAATCCCTATTAATGGCTAATCTTGCCACTGCCTGACACCCTCAGACTACAATTCTGACTCATGCATTCTTATACTCAATGAAATCACTGAAGCTTATGCAGATTCTAACTTTTAACAGTAAAGTCCTAAGGCCTTACATCAGCAAGGGAGCTTGCCAGTTTCACTTCAGGGAACACTGAGCTGTCACCAATATTAAAATAAATGGGATATGCCCTTGTCTGAGCATGAGTCACAGAGGTATCTGAACTGGTGATGCTTGGCAATAAACCTGTGCAATCATGATTGCAGAGCTGCATTCATGTGCAGCTCATTGATCAAATGAACATTTATGAGCATAACGATGCAAGAGTGCAATCCCAAATTTTAAAATCTTGTACTGGGATTGTAAAACCTGGTAGAAATTTAAAGTAGAATTATGACAAGAGAGAGTGTGTGTTAAAAGGTAAACCTGCCAGTCGGAAAAAACTCATCAACTCTCTATCTCCCCCCTCCTCAGTATACTCCTTCACCTCACAATCTCTGGGCATTTTCCTAGTCAGCTTGGTTTTATTTTTCATAAAAGAAGTGTGGAGATTATGCTTGTCATTTGCCTTTTTTTTGGGGGGGGGGAACAGACTGACCCAACAGAGCTGCCTGGAAAGTTGGAGACTTCCTGATGCACTTCAATACAACTTGTCAATGGTGTGGTCTGACCTAGAAATGTGAAAGTCTGTCCCAAATTGACCACATTCATCTCATTATTCAGGGTACACACAGAGGCAATGCACACTCCTACCTGGGGCATTCTGCTTACTCAGGTTTGGTGCCCTTTGTGGCAGGAGGTCACTTGAGGATTATTGGTATTTGGCAATACCAATGTTTATTCATTATAATTGTTACGGAGGGGAAAGCATAGCTTAAACACCAAAGTATATGGCACCTCAAATTTCCATTGGCCTCATAAACTTACTGAGGCCATGCTCAGTTCTGTCTCTTTCAGTCTGTATCGTTCAGTCTCTTTTCACACAGAGATGTCCTTTGCTGTGGTGGAAGAACATCTGACATTTGTCCCCTTTCAGGCATTTCCTAGCCATTCAGACAACTTAAGGAAAATGATCTAACAATTAGTTCCCATGGTAACACAGCACTGGGCTATTCATACTCTTTTGCCAAGTCCAAGGCTCTGGCTGGGTAGAGTTGCCTCAGGACAACCTGCAGGAAAGTCCTGTTCACAGAACTCTGATGGGAAATATTTAACACTCTTAGGCAGGTCACTGCTTCACAGGTCAGAATGGTTGGATGAAGTTTCTCAGTGGGAGATGCTGGTTAGGAGATGATGGGAAATCTCTTGTGCTGTTGAATAAGAGACCTATCAGAGTTCATGGAAAGTGACAAAAGAAGCGGAGTGTGTGTGTGTGTGTATGAGAGAGAGGGAGGGAGGGAGGGAGAGAGAGAGAGAGAGAAAGAGAGAGAGAGAGAGAGAGAGAGAGAGAGAGAGAGAGAGAGAGAGAGAGAGAGAGAGGAACATTCAGTTGTGAAGCTCACTGGGGAAGCAGGTTGGTCCAAACAAATGTGACAGTCCATCAGAGAACATATGGTACCTTGGACAGCTCCAAGAGATCCTGCTAGGACAGACTCCAAAGGTGTTGTCACTGCAGAGAGCTAGAGCTTCATGTAGGCTGGCCAGATCTGGTGTGCGGTAGGCTCCATCTACCAGGAGGGCCTGGTTGGTTGGTTGGCTGATTGGTTACAGAGTCCTAGCCTTATTTTGTAGTCCTTGACTTTTGAGAGGCTGGAGAGACACAGCCGGGACCCTCTTATCTTCTCACACATGTACCTCACTTAGAAAAGTTTAAGTGGTTTATAAGTGTGTAGCAACAACAACATCTACTTTCCTTGAAGATCTGTAATGCAAATATTACAAATATGCCTCAAGTACAAAGGAAATCAAGCATGCTGCCCTTGAAAAACTTTACAATATCACCATGATCCTAAAAATATAATCTTACAGATTGAAATCTATTAATTTTAACAACTGAGTGCATTAATTTGAGAGGTTTTTCACCCATTATATGTGAATGTAACATACCTTTTCTTGTCCTGGAGAATATTTAAGAGTGGATTAAACACATGTTCAGATCGCTCCACTATGCCAGCAGGATATTTGTCTGCAGTTCACTTTACAAGAATAGTTTTGAGTCCTGAAATTAGGGGGAAGGAATGCTTATGATCATCAAGGCATTCTGCCAATGAAAACTTCAGATTGAGCTAAAAATGTCTTGTGTCCAGGTTTTTGCCTAATATAAGATGCCATTTTAATATAAGGGCGTCACAGATTATAACAAGATTAAATTTGAAAAGAAATATGATTTTTGATTTGGTGAGGTTTTTCCGATAATCTCTTACTAGAAATGTATGGAATAAAATGGCTCTCAGTGAACCAGCAAAATAGCAAGCTGACCACACCAAACAATGTACAATACGTAACTGATTCATCCTACCCTATGGTATTCTGTTACACCCTCATTTACTGAGGAAATCAAGTGAAACACTGACAATCAGTCATTTTCCAGTGGTCATGGTGTAATTTTATTTTTATTTTTAAAAATGAGAGATAAAACATGTAGCTACTTCTACGTGCCATATTCTACTTGTGTCTAACAGTGCAATCCTGTACATGTATACTCAGAAGAAAGGCCCATAAATCCCAATGAGATTTATGGAGCTTACTCCCAGGTAAGTGGGCATAGGATTGTAGCCCAATTCTTTCAAATATTGTTAGAAATATTTTTGCACCATATTTTTATATTTTTCTTCATCTTTAAAAGAAATGAATATGGAGAAAGTTTATTTCCCTCTGCTTTATACTAGATTGAATCTTGTGTTCAGAAATGTTGCTGGCAAATTGCCTTTGCTGATGGATGTAGACTGGCTGAATATTTCACTTAGACCACCAATCCAGCGGCTCGTACCCATTCTGGGAATCTGCTGTTTACACACATTTCCATGCAAACAGCATGGGACTTTATTTAGTGGATAAGGAACTCTCCCACTTTCTTAATTGGTACAGATGTGGAAACACTGAACAATAATTTATTTTGAAAGAATTTACCTTTTTGCCATTTGCCTAGGAATCATTTTAAGCTTTTTGCATGCATTGAAATTATAACACACACACTCTTTCACATTCCACTCAACCCACGTTGGGGGCAATCAGTTTCGGGTTTCGGCTATGATCCAGCCATGATCATAGCACATTTCATATAATTATACAAATGTCACTTGCTTTTCTTTCTCCATCAGGAGATGATTGGGTTGCTTGCAGCTTTCATAATTAAAATGCTTGCTTATTTTGACTGGATATAGAAAAAGAAGATAAAAGAATGCAGTGGATATACAATTTATGATTGATGTGTAAAGTTTCATGGGAAGAAAAATAGAAGTGAAACCTGAGATTTTTAAAAAAATTATTCTCCCTTTAGTACTTCTTTTTTAAGAGCTTTGTACAATATGGGCTAAATATTTAAAGCATCATGTCTGCATGTTCAGTTATATTTAGGCAGAGAGCTTCCTGTGATCACAGGGTGGTGGTAACTTTGAAAGAATTATGTGTGTAACTGGTGAAGCAAAGGTATGCTTTGTATGCTGTATTTTTGTAGTAAAGTTTGGCACAAAGGCATGACATCATAAACCCATTTGCCCTAGAGTTTCACCCCAATTGGAAGATGTAGTGAAAGCAGAATGTGAATCTTCTACTTTCTACATATATTCTTTGTTGCAATATATGTCCAGTCCTGTATGTTTATGCCAGTAGACTTTAATATCACTAAGAATGTCTTGCTGGCTTAAGGCCAGTGACTTGTTTTGAGAGTAAGTTAGTTGAATGTAGGTTCCATGGAAATCAGTGGGGTCAGAGGTGGATTTTGGCAATTGCAACCAATTCTGTCACACTGGGCGCAAAGCCTCAAGGTCCCTGCAAGAGATGCCACAACTACTATTTAGAATGGAGAGTGAGAGACAGGGGGTGCCGAATGTTGCCATTGCACAGGGCGCACTGAAATGTGAGACCCCAAGGTCTGCCACTGGTGGGATGTTCATGACTTAAGTCCTAGGGATTTCAATGGGAAACTAACACCAACCAGCTTAAGGTGCTTCCAGAGGACCTGTTTATTGAGCATTCACCCTGATTAGTTTGTTGGAAGGTTAGATCGCCTTGGCTATTAGTGAGCATTCATCCTGATTTGTTTATTGAGATATTAGATTATAACAGGTCCAGCAAGTGATTCCAATGCAATTGCCCATCACTTCCTTTATTACAAAAAGTCTGATCTTTGGGGGAAGCAGATTTGTTGTGCAAGATCTCCAATAAACTGTAATTGTGCAACCTGAATCTGCCACTTTGTGACTGAGTCCCACTCAAAAATAGTGACAGTTTGGAATTGCCCTAGTCTGGATATAACCCAGTATGTATACAAACTATAGTCCTCTGGTAGAGCCCTGCTCCCCATACATCTCTCTCTCTGCAGGTGCTGTAACATGCAGCCCTCTGACTTTTGCCACCTTCCCAGAACCATCCTATTCTCTTGTAAGTGTTTTGAAGATATAAATAGTTTAGCACACCACAATTCCCCAGAATTGCTTCTTGTTCTCCAAATGATTCCTTTCTCCTTCCCCAGTTTCTGAATGCCTCCACACCCTTCTCCATTCCTGCCCTATCTTCTCCCTGAGTCTCCCCTCCCTCTTCCTACACTTGCAAGCTCCCAGCTGAGTCATCACCCCTTTCACAAGTGTTCAGGCAGACCCTTAAAAAAGTAACAATATGCTTCTCTTTTCCTCTTTAAAGCTCTTTCCCCTTGTTTCACTGAGCTGCACTGCAACATATTCCCTCCCCTCCATCTCATGTGAAGCCAGAAGTCATCCTGCAACTCACCCCCCCTTCTCTCCCAGCCTCTCTTCTGGGAAGCCTTTCATAGTGAACAAATTAAGCTGCTGTTTTATTATATTATTTCAATAAAACTTTAATTCCAGTAAATAGACTCATCTTTGTTGTTCGCCAAGTACCTTATGAGGGCAAGCCACTATGTGGACTGAATGATTAAAGCATTACCCATGCTTGGCTTCCATGTAGTTTGGTTAGCATGCTGTTTTGGAGCAGCAATCCTGGAGTGACAGCAGCATGTCTTCTGGCAGAATAGAGCCAGGGTCACCATGGAAATCAGTTGCGCTGGCCTAGCACAATGGTGGGGGAACCAAATACAGTCCCTTCCCCAGGCCTTTCTGCCTCATCCTTGGGATTCTCTCTAGGCCACACATCCTCACCAGACACCCCTCACTGGCACTGATCCTCTTTGAGTGTTTTTGCAATTCTTGGAACGTGTGAAAATGCCTTGTGCTTATCTGGATGGGTCTATGTAGAAACTAGCCTACTGTACAAAGTTAAATGTTTACATTCATTGCCTAGTTCACTTTTGCCTCTGGTCCTGCTCAACGATGCCGGGAAGGTTGCCCAGAAGAAAATGTGGCCCTCAAGCTGAGAAGGTTCCCCATCCCTGGCCTAGAACATTTGAGTTAAAATTCCCCCAATTATTTTGTGTTCTGGGAGGACTTATCCCCTGAACATGCAAAGGCAGCCTGCAGATGTGTTTAGAGGCACAACAAGCCAATCCATAAAAGTGTTTCTGAGCAGCCTCTGCGTATTGGACCATAATGTATAGAATGACCCTCAAGTTACTTGTGGAGACTGAATCTGCAATGTCAAAAAATGGGGGGGGGGATACATTAAGCGAAAAGCATAGAATCATCGAATTGTAGAGTTGGAAGGGACCCCTAGGGTCATACAGTCCAACCCCCAAATTTGATTCCATTCTTCAGCCAAATGAAGTGTACAAAAATGGGTATATTGGGAGGAAGTGTGTATTAAAATAACATACAAAGATGCATTACGTTAGGAGAAATCACATATGAATACTTGAGCCTTAGGAGGAATGCATGCTTAAATGGTAATTTATGAGTTTGCGTGTGAACATTTGAAAATAAACAATTAGAAACTGATGCAGAAATGTGGATAACTGAGCTTAAGTGAATAAATGAGAAACTGTGGGGGGGGGGGAATCTAACCCCAAGCTATTAGCCTTAACAAAAAAAAAAAACAAAAAAAACTAAAAAGCTCTGCTTGGTGGAACAATTCTTTACTCATCACTAGTTATAGTTGGAGGATCTAATTTTTATAGGGTGTTGGGCAGCTAATGCAGTCAACTGAGTAACTGACTCCAGTATGACATCACACCTTTAGACCTGCTAGAGTGTACATGAGCTTCCAATTTTTCTTCAGCTATAATTCGCAGCTTTTTTTTCTTGTTCTTGTTGCTGATGTTCTTCTACACAATGCAGTGGCCAAGGCAGCTGCATTTTATATCTTTTCCAGTTTGGCTGCAATAATATTCCATTGGTTATGAAGTGAGTTATTGTTATCCATTTGCCCAAGATCACACATGGCCAAGATACTTTCTACATTATTCCTACATACATGCACTTTCCAAAGTATTTCTTAAAAGTGCCATGCATTTTCCTTGATTGCAAACTTCCACATATTCCCTGAGCTTCCTGCCACATCTCTCTTCAGAATATAGATCTATACCCAAAGAAGAGGTCAAAGTTTGGTACAACAACATAATAGTCACCAGATGTATGATGATGTCAGACCACTTTTAGAGCTTTTTGTAATCTCTGCAGCTGCTTTTTCTACCTCTTATCATTCGGATCAATGTACTGGACAAAATCATAGCTAGCTGAAGACTCTATCTAGACTTAGAACTACAGTACTGCACATGAAGAGAAACGATGCTCAAAAGTGATGGTAATTTTGCCTGTTATGGCTCTGTGGTAGGTTAGTATTTGTAACTGTAGTTTGGTTATTTTTTAAAGGGAGGCAGAGTGTACTTATTGCTCAGGTGTTATATAGGTAGGGATTGGAGTGGGGGATACCCATTCAGTTCACATTTAAAGGTGAACAAACCCAATTTTCACCTTCCGAAAAAAGAACTGAAACATAAGCACCCTTCAAAATTTTGCACTTCTCCGAATTTTGCAAAGCAGTTCTCCAGCTAAGTAATGGGCACAGAAATGAATGTACTGTGGTAAAGTGTGCATTCAAATGCATGTATTAGTAAAAATGGCATACGAAAAATAAGGGAAATTGCTTTGCAAAAAAAGAAGAAGAAAAGGTATATTAAGGAAGATTGTATGCAAGAGGAGGAGGGACTAATAAGGTAGTTTTCTCCATTCTGTTGCCCTCCGCATACAGCCTTCCAGAGGCCATTAGATTATAACTCATCCTTCACCATTGGTTATGCTGACTGGTGTTGTTGAGAGCTGTAGTCTGAAACATCTGGAAGGCAACATGTTGGGGAAGACTGTCCTGCAGATTAGATGCTCCCCTGAGATATTCAGGCTATAGACTTTTGAAGGCTTTGTAGGTCAAAACCATCACATGGAACTTAGCCTAGAAAAACACTGATAACAACCAGCGCAGATGTTTTGGAATAAATATAATATGATGTCACCCACTTATCTTTCAGCAACTAGAGAGCAGTTTCTGGGCCATGTAGAACAAATTACCGTGGTCTAGCCTGGAGACCACTGAAGAATGAATGAAAATAGCCATGTATTCCAAGATCAGGTGGAAACAGTGAACCAATCAAAGTTGTTAAAAGACAGCCTGCACTACAGCTGTTTACCTGATAATCCCCAGATCAATCTTTGGTCCAGAATACTACTGTGTTGTGAACCTCCCAAGAAAGTGACTACTTCCTTAGGACAGGAGTTTACCAAGTAGCTGATCTACAGAGTCTCCCACTACAATCCTTTATTTCTTCCAAAGAGTAACTTAACTTAGGTAATGTATATTCAGGTCGTAAGGTAGAGACATTTCTAGATATAACAAAAATCTGCCTTAGAACAGATAGCTGTGGAACTGACAAGAACAAAATTGACCTTTGATTTAGCATGTAAGCTCCAGTGTACACAATCCTGTTTAGCTCAGCTGAGATTTGCTTCAGTTCAACCTTCAAGCAATATGGAGTAAAATAAACAAGCCTTTCTTGGGAGCTCAATGTTGATGGCTACTAAGCACTAGCAGAACACACCAAACCAGTTTACATTTCCATGGGCCAAGACTGTCTTAACTTTAAAGTGGTTTCCTGGCTTCAGATCTGAGACTCAAACCCCAGATGATTCAGGACTTAACATTCACTCATCTGTTGGCCATGTAAAGAAAATAAGTTTTCCAGACATATTTGCTCTCATGAATTAGTTGTGAAGGCCTTGGCAGTAACAATACAAGATATATTCAATACTGTAACTTATATTTATATTTATATTTAAATATATTTATAAAATGAAGCATCATCTTGGAGATAGAGAGAGAAACCACCTTAGTCATCTAATTATAAAACTGCCTCCTCATTCTCCCTATATGGTGTGAATCTGAGGTTGACATAAAAACACTGTAATATAGGGAACTGCCTTATCCTGAATCAGATCATTGGTTCAACTGGCTTATTGTTGTCAATACTGACTGGCAGTGGCTCACCAGAATTCCAGGTAGGAGTCTCTCCCAGGCCTACCCAGAGATGCCCCAGGTTGAACCTGAACATTCTGCATGCAAAGAAGAAGCTCTATCATTGAATAATGGCCCTTCCCTGCATTTAATGCACAACTCTTATGATATATTGAAATGAAATGATGGCATCCACATGAACATTGGCTTTCTGTTAACAAACAAGTCTAAAGAGTGACTTGGATTCTATTAGTAAAACCAGAATACATATTAACTGTTAACAACTGTCATTGCTGTAGGGTCTCCCTTCCCTAAAAAACAAAAAAACAACAACAACAACCCTGTCTGAACTATTCTGACCAAACTAAACCTCCTAGAACAAATGCCTCCTAGAACAAATGCCTCCTAGGAGGCTTAGTTTGGTCAGAATTGAGTATATACTCCCAGGGTTAATGCTAAATACATTACTTCTGGTAAATGAGCCACCATAGTCGCTAGAGGGCCATGAAAATTTGTGTCCCAGGCTTTTTAGACTCATCTACCCATGTACTATCTGAAACCAAAGGGATGCATTGGTTGCCAGATATGAAATATATTGGCATTATTTTCAGCTCTCCTATCCCACTAATTAGAAAAAGAGACAGAACTGGCTTGGTACAATGGTACCTTGGTTTACGAATTTCATCCGTTCTGGAAGTCCGTTCTTAAACCAAGGCGTGCTTTCCCATAGCAGCAGGGGACTCAATTTACACTCAACAGGAAGCGGAACATGTTCTGCTTCCAAGGCAAAATTCACAAACCAAAACACCTACTTCCGGGTTTGCAGCGTTCTTAATCCAAGTTGTTCATAAACTAAGCTGTTCTTAAACCAAGGTACCACTGTACTGCAAAATAAAAAGAAGCCTCTTGTCTAGAGGTCTGAACACCACATACCTAATGATTTTATGTTGTCCTAATAACCAGGCAAGTTGCTTAATGAAAATATTATTTTTCTAGCCTTTGAGAAGATAAATGTTAGAGATATGCATTGACTTTGGATGATGGCCAAATAATTTGGTGAATCAGGCTGATTTGAGAGTCTCCTCCCATGAGTTAAAGTGTGATGTCAATAGCTCTTCCCTCGAGTTGGATCAGGGCCTCCACCAAGCCTCAGGTTGTGCTGTCACTCCATTTTTCCTCCTCTGTGTTGGCTTAAACTCCGATGTCAAATTAATTCAACAAAGCAAGGATACCGTTATGGCTACTGACAGAGCAATACTTTGTTAGGCAGAATACTGCTTAATAGCCCAGGGTGATTACTTCAAGTTTCAATAATAGGAGCTTCCAATTAGGAGATTGTCTCCTGGTGATCGGGAGCCTCTCTGTGTTTTGGAATGTGACACTCATGTCTGTGTGGAGAACATGACACGCTTCCAACTGAGGGGAGGAGGCAGATATATACAGCAATGTATCTGTTATTTAGCATCTGTTATTTATTTAAGATACTGCTCACAAGTAACAAACCTTAAAAAAACCCACCACAATCAAAATACGCAATGAAACCATTGTCACCTTGGCAGGTTGTCCTGGTTTTTCTCTGGGGGTTCTTCTACCTTGCAGGAATGGCTATTTGCCTGCTCTGCTTATATATTTGTAAATAAAGCAAATATTATGGAGACACTTTAAGTCTCCAGTGCTCTTTCTCATCCAGAGGAAATGAAACCTGGTAACGCTGCCCCTGGAACTTCTCACTGCTGAGGGGTTTGGGGATCATGTAACAATACATATCTGTGATGTGATGGAACCTTTTCACTGTGCTGGACGAGAAAACACTAATTCCCAGCCAGCGAGTGTCTGGCTACTGGCAGATACTCCAAACCTATTTTAGTTCAGGTTCGTAATGTATAATTGATTGGGGCTGGGCCGTAAGAAGACACAGATATGAAGGAGTGGGACTGCTCTTGGCTGCTTTCTACATTACAAACCGTCAGATACAGGATGCTCCCCTATGGGTCACTCCCATGGCTAAAAATTGAAATATGGATAGGTTTTATTCAGATATATACTCAGGAGTCAGACCATGGCCTGGATTTCATCTTCACATTAATTCAATAGACAATATGCTGCTTGCATTCTTCCACATTGGCTCAAGCAGCTGGGAGCAATGGAACTACAGGCATTGATTCTGGTGTATTGTTGAACTGAGAGTAGGTAGGTTGGGTCAGTAATGAAAGTGTACATTCTTAGGACATCTGCCAAAAAAAAAAAAGTATCTAGCTGTCTAGGTCTGTTCAAAGGTACAATAAACATCACCAAATAATTTTATACTTTTAATCTGAGTTGTAAATTCTAGGGAAGGGGGAGAAATCTGATTCAGTTTGCATTTAAAGGTGAACTACTGAATTAAAACTTTACAAAGCAATACATACATCGAAACAGCCACCCTTTGGGATGTGCAATTCTGCAGATTTTGCAATGCAATTCTCCAGTCAAGTAATGTGTACTAGAGTGTATGCTAGGGTGACGTGTGCAAACAATGCACATATTAGTGAACATAACATTAAAATGCATCATGTTAGGAGAAATTGCTTTGTAAAAGCATGCATCTTAGGCAAAACTACATGCAAACATGTGCATATCAGGAGATATTAGCTGATGAATTTTCGTGAAGTAAAAAAATGATGTGGAAATGTGAATAACAGAACTTACAGTTGAAAAAATGAGAAATGGAGAAAAACCTAAATGGACAGATTTTCCCACCCCTATTAAGCTTGAAGAACCCACGACTACCTATAGTTTCAAGGTTGTACTAGAGTAATGCAATTGGTTAACCGTCCATGCATAAGCACCCTTGTGCAATGATTCCAAGACATTTGCTTCTGTATAGACATACATAGGAGTGGGCTATCACTGTCTTAAAGAAAATCAGTGAGACTTAAACATGCTGCATCCAATCTCAACATTGGCATTAATGAGATTTCACAATGAAAGGAAGAACAAGTTAGAAAATATTTGGAGATAAAAATGATTTGAGAACCACCCCACACGCACTGGATTATTTAGTTATTTTAGAAACAGCACCTTCCTTGTGGATAGGGGCTTTCTGATTCCTCTACCCACCCTGTACTCCTGAGAAGCCTCTCTTGAGATTCAGGGAGCCCTCCTGAACAATGTGGGATGGGATTTGTGTCGCTCTAGCAGAAATTGAGAATCCCCAAGAACACCACAAGTGGAGGTCTGCTCATGCAAGGTCTCTTTGCCAGGTTTTTATTTACAATATAAGTATAAATAAAAAAATAAAAAACATTGTTAAAATTGGAATCAATGCAATGGAAGATATATATCTGTTATTTCACATAAAAATAGAGACCTACAATGGTTTAGAATGGGGGTCACATTTGGAATTCTGAGAAAGTGCTATGGGTGCCAGTCACAAAAGGCATGCTGTGGCAGTGGGTGGGTGGGATAGCATGACACAAAATGGCTGCCACAATGAAAAGAGCAGAAAAAGAGATAGGACAACAAATTGGTGTGGGTGTGCCTGTCCCTGCTCATCAGTCCCCTCCCACCTATATCAGTTAACTGCTATTCTCACTTATACAGGGAGAAGCTTTTTTTTTTTTTTGCATTTGTCCTCTGTTCAGGATGGAAGGGAAGGATGGAGTCCTAGCCTGGTATCAAGTGAAATACAGGCATTTTTAAGTGGGGGTGTTCAATGTAGAAGATGTTGGGCCAGTGCAAACAGGATGAGAGGAGAAATCTCTCATACGTTGTGGAGCTTTGAAGGATTTTTGCCTGAGAAATTTCATGGTATGGGAGCCACCATGTTGGTGGCCCCTACTTAAAATTGTAACTACATTGCTAAAAACCCAGTAATAATAAACAGGAGTTGTTCCGAACAATATAATGAACCTTTTGGCTAACCCCATAAGAATGCCACATAGATTTAACCAGTTTAACTCAAGTCTCAATCCCATTGCCCGCTTGTATTTTGCTCATCCACATGAGACAGGTAGACAAAGGCATGTTTCCAAAGAATGAAAATAAAGGGATGGACTCTACAGAACATTTAATTCTGCACCAATTACCCAGTGTGTGGGCAGAGGAGACGATGACAATGGGCAAATGCCAGCATTTTTAAGAGTGCCTTATGGACTTAATTACTGAAGTTCAATAAGTCTTCAAAAGCCAATTAGAAATGCTATTTGTAATAGTTCAAGCAATTAATATGGAAATATAGCAAGAATGAGTCTTTTCGTTGGAGAGCCCAAAGGAATTCTTTGTTACAGGTCTTTCAAATCACTTTCAGAAATTTGGAACCAAACCTGGCTAGGGATTTCCTGCTGCTGCATAAGATAAACAGAGATTTTCTCTCTCTGGGTTACACACTGGTTGCAACACTCTGACTGAAATGTCATCTCTGATGGAGAAAGTTGCTAAAAGAAGCAAAAGCTATAACAAAATATAGAAGGCGAAAGATAACAACATTAAATAATTAATTACACTGGAATGTGTGCCTTGGTTTTAATAGGTTTGTTAGAATTTGAGCAGAAATCACATAGGTGGTACAGCTCACTGAATATGAGATAATGGTTTATGCTGCAATCATAACGCCACTTAGCTTGGCGTCAGCCCCATTGAATTAAATAGGACTTATTTCTGAGTAGAAATGGTTAGGGTTGCGCTGTTTAGCTGCAATCCTACACACATTTATCTGGGAACAAATCCTCTGGAACTCAGTGGGACTTCTGTAGGATCTATAGAATTCCTATACATCTATAGGATTACATTGCTAACCTTTCCTCCAAAGTTGTGTCTTCACAGCTTCTCAAGTATGGATTTTGACTGCCACCAAGAGAAACACTTTTCAAATGATTTTTAGGTTTCTGAAAACAAACAAAGAAAACCATTAGCACCACAATCTTTGGAGTGTATTACAGATAGTATAACAAAACAAGTGGATAACAATGCAGAATAATTACAGTGATGTTTATTGTTGGGGAGGGAATAGTGTCCATCAGTCCAATATTTGTAGATTGTATACTTAACCCATCACTACTGGGAAAACTATAGTTAAAGCTATAGTTTTCCCAGTACAGTAGTGATGTATGGAAGCGAGAGCTGGACCATAAAGAAGGCTGATCACCAAAGAATTGATGCTTTTGAATTATGGTGCTGGAGGAGACTCTTGAGAGTCCCATGGACTGCAACCTATCCATTCTGAAGGAAATCAGCCCTGAGTGCTCACTGGAAGGACAGATCCTGAAGCTGAGGCTCCAATACTTTGGCCACCTCATGAGAAGAGAAGAATCCCTGGAAAAGACCCTGATGTTGGGAAAGATTGAGGGCACAAGGAGAAGGGGACGACAGAGGACGAGATGGTTGGACAGTGTTCTTGAAGCTACCAACATGAGTCTGACCAAACTGCGGGAAGCAGTGGAAGACAGGAATGCCTGGCGTGCTCTGGTCCATGGGGTCACGAAGAGTCGGACACGACTAAACGACTAAACAACAACATACTTAACCCATGCATAAGAATGGAAAGCATACCGTATTTTTCGCTCCATAAGATGCACTTTTTTCCTTCTAAAAAGTAAGGGGAAATGTCTGTGTGTCTTATGGAGCGAATGCATGGTCCCTGGAGCCAAATTGCCTAGGGCCAAAAGCAGATTGTGCTCTTTTTTTTTTACAAAGAAATAAGAGGGTGTTGAAAGGAAGCCGCTGAACAGCTGTTTACTAAACGATCGGGGAGAGAGATAAGGCTCCCTTTCCAGCCCCACCCCCTTGCCCAGGCCTCCGTTGTTGAATGCAGAGGGAGGCTGTTTGTTTCCCCAGAGACATGTGACTGGCTGATTAGATTATCTGTCTGGAAACTGTAGAAATGGCTCCCTTTCCTGTAGGACTAGAAGCTGCAAACTGTGAGTTGAACCCCATAAAAACGGGGCTTTTCCTCTTTGAAAAAGAAGCTGCACCACTTTCAGCTGATCCTCAAAAAAGCAGGGCTTTTCCCTTTGCAAAAAAAGCTGCACCACTTTGAGCTGATCCTCAAAAAAACAGGGCTTCCCCCCCTTTCCTCCTCTAAAAACTAGGTGCGTCTTATGTTCAGGTGCGTCTTATGGAGCGAAAAATACGGTATATACCTGGTGCAATTTGTCTCTTTAAAAATGTTTTCCCCTGTGAGTGAAAATATCAGAAAGTATCAGTATCAATTTGTATGGACTTGCACCAGAGAGTTCTGTGAAAGGAATCATGATGTTTTTCACTTGGTCCCTGAAGTACCATAAACCTGTTGCTGAAATTTGTCTTTAGGTGGTAATGTGTAATACTTGCTTCAAAATGTGGTAAGCCACCATTTCTGCATTTGGGGGTTATCCTGTTAATTTTTCTGAGCCCCCCCCCCCCAAGCCCTGCCCAGATGCCCTGTGTAGGGGGCATAGGAATGCAACTTTAGTCTTGATTAACCTTAGCAGGACTGGGGCACAGATCTTTGCCCTTGTCAGAGCAGGATGAAGAGAGATTCTTGAAGCCTCCCTTCCTGATCAATAGCTAGCTACAAACGACTGGCTTTGACAGGAGATAATGAAGAAGTCCCCTCTAGACAAGTCGACTTGGTGAGTACCACTACCTACACAGACCATTTGACATTTTAACAACGGGGTTCACTCTCCTCAGCTGTTACTGAGACACAAATTTGTGAAAGATAGGTAGCAAAGCTTTCGCACAGAGAATGGCTCATTAACTGGAGATGAATTCAAAGACATTAGGTTTTACAAGTCTCACAGTTCCAGGCAGTTTCCAAAAATGATTTGTTGCACTAGGTATAATGAGATATTTATCTTTGCCGTCTGAGCAATAATGCAAAAACATTTATTGCTTCCCCTTGCAATAAGATTTTTCTAAAAGTTTAATAAAAAATCTCATTGCTGTTTTCTTAACCCCAGGTGCAATCTTTAGACACTATGTCTGCCATTATTAGGGGCACTGTAATAGTAAACAGGAGCTTAAGGACAGATTTGAAACAAATATATATAAGATAATTTCAAAGGTCCTTTGTTGCAATTGCTTTACTTTTCTTCCTTCAGGTCCAGGTTGAAAGGCTTTTTTGATGTGCTGCTTATTACCAAGCCAGAATGAAAATACAAGGCATGATACCATAACCATTATGTAAGCTGCATTTGATACATGCATGTATTGATAACATAAGGAAGCCTAAATGGTGACTGCCAACTGAATCAAAAGTAAGCAAATATGCTGTTGTAATTTTTGGAGGTTGTATGTAAAAAAAAACACACACATCTGCAGCTGCTAGATAAGAAGCTCAATGTGCTGTAATTGTCAACTACACATGAAGCCTTGTATCCAAAGCTTTAAAAACTTACGAAGGAGTGGGAAGGGGAAACCTTTCAGATTTTCAAATATATATTCAGCAGGTTTTGAGTCAAGCACAGGCTTTTAGCAAGGCACCTGGGTTATATATAACCTTAGTGATGGTTGGTGCCCATTGCGACTGGTAGGGCCGAAGGCAGGGAAGTCACAGAAGATGGAGCCAGGGCCACTGGCAGGAAGAGATGGCTAATTCCAGTTTTGTCCCCCTCCTCCTCCCTGCTGAGTTCTACAAGGGCAACACTGGGACTAAGAAGGAGGACGTTGTCAGGCAGCACCACCTGCTGGACTAGTTCTAGGTGAGAAGGCTGGCAGGTGGGGTCTGGCTGTGGGCAGACTGAGGTTGATGAGGCAATGCCACATTCAGTGGCGTAGCAACGGGGAGAGGGGGGGCGGTCCGCCCCGGGTGCCACTCAGGGAGGGGGTGCCAGTTGGGCTGGCCCCGCCCTGCGCGGGCCCTGCCCGCCAGCGCCGGCGCTGCTCCTGTGGCACCCTTGCAAGCCGCTGCGCCAAAAGCAGCAGCGGCGGGGCACCCCCCTAGCCGCCGCACACGATCGGCGGCTGGGGGGGTGCCGCCGCCGCTGCTTTTGGCGCGGCGCCTCACAAGGGCGCCGCAGAAGCAGCAGTGCCGGTTTGGATGGAGTGAGCACACGCAACTTCGCGCGTGCGCACTCCATCCAACCCGGCAAAGCAGCGGCGGGGCACCCTCTCCACTCCAGCCGCCGATTGCGTGCGGCGGCTTGGGGGGTGCCGCCGCCGCTGCTTTCGGCACGGCGCTTCCCAAGGGTGCCGCAAAAGCAGCGGCGGTGGCACCCCCCCAGCCGCCGCACGCGATCGGCGGCTGGAGTGGAGGGGGTGCCGCTGCCGCTGCTTTGGTTGCAGAAGCAGCAGTGCCGGTTTGGATGGAGTGCGCACGCGCGACTTCGCGCGTGCGCACTCCATCCAACCCGGCAAAGCAGCGGCGGGGCACCCTCTCCACTCCAGCCGCCGATCGCGTGCGGCGGCTGGGGGGGGGGTGCCGCCGCCGCTGCTTTCGGCACGGCGCTTCCCAAGGGCGCCGCAAAAGCAGCGGCGGCGGCACCCCCTCAGCCGCCGCACGCGATTGGCGGCTGGAGTGGAGGGGGTGCCGCCGCCGCTGCTTTGGTTGCAGAAGCAGCAGTGCCGGGTTGGATGGATCCAAACCGGCACTGCTGCTTCTGCGTCGCCCTTGTGTCTGTGCCGGGGCGGCGATCGAGGAGGCAGCGGAGGGGTGTCAGCCTTGTGCTGCCCGCCCCTCCCCTTGCCCCTACAGGCGGCTCCGCCCGGCAGCGGGGGGAAGCGCTTAAAAAAAAGGAAAAGCCAAGGCTTTCCTTTTTTTTAAGCGCTTTTCTCTCCGCTGCCGGGCGGAGCCGCAGGGGCGAGTGGAGGGGTGGGCAGCACAAGGCTGACACCCCTCCGCTTCGCCGCCTCCTTGATCGCCGCCCTCGCAGCGGGGGGAAAGCCCTTAAAAAAAAAAAAAGGGCTTTACTTTTTTTTAAAGGGCTTCCCCCCCGCGGGGGGCGGGGCCGCAGTGACAGCGCATCGTGACGTCACTACGTGACGTCATGATGCCCCGCCCCCAGGGGGTGCCTTCAGCCGCCCCGCCCCGGGTACCGCGGAGGCTTCCTCCGCCCCTGGCCACATTTACCCTAATGGACCAGTTTCTACTGCATAGGAGCAAACTCCTAGGGGCCGAGGAGTATTTGCCCCCCCCCATAAAAGATTTGAGGGGCCCGGACCCCCAAAGTTAATGGGCATTGCCATTCAAATGCTGTTGCATCATGTAATCAATTATGTGGGGTGGGGCTTACCTCCCCCCCAATATTTTTTTCAAGTTGGCACCACTGTTCTACTGTATAGTCCATGGGTAGGCAAACTAAGGCCCAGGGGCCAGATCCGGCCCAATCGCCTTCTAAATTCAGCCCGCGGACGGTCCAGGAATCAGTGTATTTTTACATGAGTAGAATGTGTCCTTTTATTTAAAATGCATCTCTGGGTTATTTGTGGGGCATAGGAATTCGTTCACTTTTTTTTCTTTCAAAATATTGTGCAGCCCCCCACAAGGTCTGAGGGACATTGGGCCAGTCCCCTGCTGAAAAGGTTTGCTGACCCCTTCCAAACTCCCATATCTACTTCTGCTTATACTTCTAGGCATAAGCCTTGCTACAACTTCTATGCTACCAGCTGCTCTTATTAAACCAATGAGGCCTGTCAGCACCATGCAGACAATTTGAGCACGTGTCAAGACCACAGTACCCTGGTATCCTAAGACATAATTTGGCGGGTGAAGGGGGATTCCTCAAACCAATCTTTCAAGGCTACCTGTGGCATGAAGCTCCTTGAGACCAGTATGTCTCATTAAAGCAAAGCTTATTGGCTTGGAGGATGGTGACTCAGACAGGACTATCTCAACAGCCACCTGTCAGGAATGCTTTGATGGTATTTCCTGCTTGGCAGGGGGTTGGACTGGATGGCTCTTGTGGTCTCTTCCAACTCTATGAGTCTATGATTCTAACTTCCCATGCAATGTGTTGGTTATGAGGAACCTAGAATGGTACTGACAACTGTTCAGGGGCCCCAAAACATGGGGGAGAAATTCATTTCAGTTTCTAGTTAAGGATGAAGTTGCCTAATTAGCACTTTCTAAGAAAATGCACAAACCTCAACACAGTCCTTCAACATTTTAAGGTCCTTCAACATTTTAAGTCCTTCAATCCTTCAACATTTGTATTTCTCTGAATTCTGCAATGAGCTCTCCATCCATCTAATGTATACTAAAACACATATATTAAGGTAAAGTGTGCATACAAATCCATGTATTAATGAAAATCGCATACAAAAATGCATTAAATGAGTGAAAATATTTTGTTAAAATATGCACACTGGGCAAAATTGCAAAACCAAATGTCTGTAAGAGGATAAATTAGCACTAAGATGTTGATTAATTTTAATGAGGATGCACACAAACATCAAAAACTGATGTGGAAATGTGGAGAACTGAATTTAAGATTGGAAAAACAAGAAACTGAAATTGACAGAACCACCCATCCCTAACTAAATGCACTTGTTCTGGAACTGTCATCCTCTGGGTGCCTTTCAAAAGTGAGGGTTTTCAGTACTGCTTTTTGCATGTGATTCAATGAGGTTGGAATGCCATTTTTCCTTTGCCACCGTCACGCTGTGACTTCATCTCTAAGCGGTGCAATGGTGTGACATGCTTTCCATTCAGTGTTGACATTTCTGGCACAGTTTACATTTATTGGCAGTCTGCTTCAAATGCTTTTATTTTATATATACCGGTATATAAAAAAGAGAGAATGAATTTTACATTTTGATTCTTTGCAGAACATATTTAACAAAATAGGATAGTGCATAACATTTTAATTTCAAGACTGCTTACTGGAATGGAAATTTTCTAAACGTGAGAAAAATGTCACAATTAAATCTGTGCTCACATCTGCGTCCCTTTGTATGAGATCACTGTTTAGTTTGAAAATAGGATGGAAAAGCAGAAGCTCTATGGGAAGTTTGGATGTGTGGGTTCTTGTTTTTTGTTTTCAAACCAATACTAGTCATAAAACCTTTGAAATCCCTCAAAAGTTTTACTTGAAGTGTGTCTTCCACACTTCCGTGAATTTCATTTGAGATATGATTTGGTGACTTTGCTAGTTCCAGTTTTTGTCACTGTTATGTACTGAGCTGAATCCTAGAACAATAGGATCCAAAATGCAGCAGTCTGATTGGTCCTAGAACAATAGGATCCAGAATGCAGCAGTCTGATTGGTCCGCAGGAGCCACCCAATCCAGCTCCAGGTGGAAGTGCATCAGCGACCTGATTGGCCTGCAAGAGCAGCCAATCAGGCTCCCAGATAAAGTGAATCCGCACCCTGATTGGCCTACAGGAGTAGCCCGGAATTAGCCAATCACGTGGGGCCCATTGTGTAAATAATGTATATATAGCAGACGTTTTGGGGAAAGATTCGTTCCTTGCTACTATGAGCTGAATAAAGAGCATGAAATTCACACTTGACTCCGAGTATATTTCTGCCACCTTTACATAAGAAGAGCCCTACTTTATCGGGTGAGTGGCCTTTCTAGTCCACCAACAAGTTGCCTAGGCGAACACTCTAAGAAGGGTGCAAGTACAACAATACTCTCCCCACTTGTAATTAATAGGGTTGCAAAAAAGAGGACACATTTGCCATCTTCTATGCTTAACTATGGATCACTATGATGACTCTCATTTTACATACCCATGAAAAAGTGGGTGTGTCCTGAAAAAAGAAGACATATGGCAACCCTTTAAAAGTATTTTTAAAAAGTAGTAAAAAAAAGTCTTCCCTCTGAAGTCCTGGAGAGTCATAGCCAGTCAGTGTAGAAAAGGGGTGGGGAACTGGATCTATCCAGAGGGGCCATCTGTCAAAGTGGACAACCCTCCACAGGCCACTTTGACACATGGGCAAGCCTCCCTCCCTGTGCCAGTAACATGACACAATATGAGGTCAGATCATCAAAAGTTCAAGCCAGGACTGCACACAAAAAAATGTTGCTTTCCGCTTTTCCTTTACACTGCTCCAGCTCTTCCATTACACCCCTAGCTTGAATCCCCCATCTTTAATTCTGTTGCACAAAATTCAAAAATTACCATATTTTGGGTACAAAGAAAGAACCAACAGCACACTTAGAGTGAAATCAGGTGCTGAGTTGGACTAGATGACCCTTGGGTCCCTTCCAACGTTAAGATTTGGTGATCCTTTAACTTTTCCAAGTCTTATGTCATATATATGAAAGGAAAGGTGGGTGAGGCTCTCCCAAAATGGCCTGGTGGGCCAACCTTCAAAGCCTGCCAGGCTTAATTAGGGATGTGGGGCTGAAGGTTCTCCACCAGTAGTATAGATACTGAGCTTGATGGATCAATGGTTTGATGTGGTATATGGCACATTCCAAAACTGGAGAACCATAGCTCAGTAGCACAGCAACCACTTTGTACACAGAAGGTCTCAGGTTCAATACCTGCTGTCATCTCCAGATAGTTCCCTATCTGAAACTCTGGAAAGCTGCTGTCAATCAGTGTAGACAATACTGAGCTAGACAGACTGATGGTCTGACTCAGTATAAGGCAGCTTCCTTTGTTCTGAGAGCCACCAGGCACTAGTATCTGTCTCTGGAAATTGAGGTTACATAACCTCAAGATCAGGTGATGTTCTCAGCAGATGAGCAGGTTCATGAAGAATGAGGCAGCTCTTTAGATACTTTGGATATGTTGTTATAAAAGTTTGTGGTGGCCGAGGGAAAGGCAAGACCTTTAATCAGAACTCACACTTTCTTAATGGGTAATTCATGGAGATGTTCTTTGGTGAGACAGTGAGGTCATGTGAAGTTACCCCAAGGAAATGACTATGCTCAACTTGGAAGTATTATAATAATGATCTTCATTGTTCTTAAAGGAAAACAAAATTTTAATTACAGTGAGCCTCCATTAATCTACACTTCATTAATTTACATGATAATCCAAATAATTAACTGTCAGTCGCTCCCTCTGGGAAGATTTATAGTTTATACAGTTAGAAGGATCATTATTTGTTAAGATGGCTATAAAACCTGTGGCTGCGGTTGTGAAAAGCATAAATCAAGTTCTTGTACAAAGGATTGTGTTGGAGGCAATCCAAGGAAAGCTCAATGTGATTAAGTCCTATTAAAATCAAGGTGGAGTCGGGCAGAGATCAATAGGATTTTTTACTAAGCATGTTTAAATGTCACTGATTTCACTGGGACACGTACCAACTTGATGAAGGTTTTATTCTTCTCTATTGACTTTTGCAATTTATTGACAAAACGTCACCCTTCTAACGACTCATAGATTCTGTGGCAATGGCGATGATGCTTACTATCTTTTGGGCTAACTCTAGAGATGGAACTTAACAAGCTATGGGCAATTTGGTCCTTATTTGTGAGGTAGCATTCCTAGGAGTAGCATACACCAAAGGTAAAGGGACCCCTGACCATTAGGTCCAGTCGCGGACGACTGTGGGGTTGCGGCGCTCATCTCGCTTTATTGGCCGAGGGAGCCGGTGTACAGCTTCTGGGTCATGTGGCCAGCATGACTAAGCTGCTTCTGGTGAACCAGAGAAGCCCACGGAAATGCTGTTTACCTTCCCGCTGGAGCAGTACCTATTTATCTACTTGTACTTTGACGTGCTTTCGAACTGCTAGGTTGGCAGGAGCAGGGACCGAGCAACAGGAGCTCACCCCGTTGTGGGGATTCGAACCGCCGTAACCTTCTGATCGGCAAGCCCTAGGCTCTGTGGTTTAACCCACAGCATCACCCGCGTCCCTAGTATACACTATCATTGGTAAACTAGTCAAATGGTGATTATTCAGAACAATGGGTATCTATGCTGCCCATTATTATAATAGTGACAATTTCTGAAATTACAGCATTTAGCTACCAGTCACATGAATTAGTAATCTGGAATTACTAAGTTCCTTGGTGAAGGAAAAGAAATATCAGGAAAGAGGTGGGTGGTGCCCTATTTGCCAAAGCCTTCCAGCAAGTGTGCCTGGGGAGCTGGCCACCTCCCAATAAAACACTATTACTTTTATTTGACTTATTGTTGGCATTACATTTGTACTTGGCAGTGTTATACAATGCTATAAGCATTTATAGTAATATGTTATTTTCCAATAATATTTGCATTTGAGATTTTAAATTATCTCAGTAGTGACTCTCATTGCACAGCTTTTGCATGTTAAATAAGAAAAACCGTTAGCATAAAACACACAAACAACCCCCCCAACCTTAAATTATATTTCTTCACCTGAGCATCAAAGTCTGAAGTACTAAATCAAACAGAGGTGATGAGATTAATTTCTAATTAAGAATGAAAAATTAATAATCACTGGATCCAGGTGGTATACACCTGAGTGTTCTCTAAGAACTCAAATTAAAGTTCTTCTAACACAGCTTGTGACAAAAACCCAACCAGGAGACTGGATGGTAGACAACATAACACTAAGGTTTGGGAGAGGATCCACGAGTCAAAAACAAAACTAAACCAGTTTTCAAAAGTGAGAAAATGTAAGCTCTATTAGACCAACCTATTTCAGATAACTTAAGGGAAAGAATTATTAAGAGCTAGGATGATTGGACAATAGGACAAGAGGTGCAGAAGATGAATCGGTGTGGTTTCTGAAAAGTGAAATCCTGCCTCAGCAAACATTTGGAGTTATTTGAATGTGTCATGAAACATGTAGAGAAGGGGTGGAGAATAGTCTTCTGGGCATCGTTCCAGGGGTCACAAGCAGAGGGCAGAGGCAGAGGCAAATATGAGGCAAATAAAATGTGAATTTTATTTTTGTGTAGTGGGTTAGTTTCTCACACAGTCGTCTCTGTCCTCCATCCAAGCAAGCAAGAAGCATGATCCGAGTACACAGTCCAGCCAGGCAAAATCTCTCCCGGGGGTACTTGGATAGGCAGGATTCCCTGGGCCCTTTCACCTGACCATTGGCACATTTAGAGAAGATGTACTGAGCATATTCATGAAGTGCTTACTGCAATCAAAAGGAGTTTGGTGATCTACCACACACCCAGCTTACAAATCTACCCCATTTATATTGCACTTCACACCCAAAATCTAGAAGCTTTGACTAGGATCGTTTAATCTCATTTCAAATTCTGAATGGATACAACTCAATCCACATTCGTCGTGAAACAATCTATGTCTGACTTTGGCCATCATTGTTGTAAAGATTATGTGCTTTAATTGTAAGAAATGCAAACCATGGTATTGTAGTGATAAGACAGTATGAACATAAGGGACCTAAATTATAATTGAGGAAACTAATATCCGTTCTGCCTATTTAGAGCCAAAAAGAGACATCTTGCCGAGTTCAGTGATGACCCTGTTGAGTGGAATTGAAATTTAATTACCATGGATATCATCCTACATTATATATGCTTCTCAACTGATGTTTATCATTGCCAAAATGTGAATGGTTATGTCTTGGCTCAAAATCCCAAATACCTTGAGAGCTAAACCATTAATTATTGGATAGTTTTTCCAGATAGCTGAACCTAGCTGGAACAGTCCATTCTCTTAATTAATCCTCCTGAGAATTTAAAACTCTGTTTGATGTTATACTTTCCCAATATTATTGGATGTGAGATTTCAATAGGAAATTCTATTCTGCCTTACATCCTAGAAGTTAAAATATGTAATTTACACCAGATGCTGCAAAAGAGCAGTTGTGATTGGATAAAAGATGTGTCATTTAGCTCCCTTTGCTAAATTTCTGACTTGTATAATTTACATTAGAAAACATGTTTTTTTGTTCCTATTGGGACCTGTACTCTTCACGGCCCTTGGCTGTGTTGAATCTCAGAATATTAGCCTCTCAGGACCATACTGGATGTGACCTTAACTAAATAGATGCAATTTCTTGTTATGTAAATAACACCTATCAGGAAGTCTAAGCACGCTCAGAACCATGGGGAATGGATAGGGAAATGTTTTCACTCCTTGTTATGTCCCTGACCAAAAAAAAAAAAGGCTCTCCAATGCAACTGTTTGCATTTCAAGGAAAAACTCTGTTGGTGCCAAGAGAAACTTCCTCTTAAATGCACAGAGCAGCTCTAGAGGTTCTTTCTTTCTTTCTTTCTTTCTTTCTTTCTTTCTTTCTTTCTTTCTTTCTTTCTTTCTTTCTTTCTTTCTTTCTTTCTTTCTCCCTTTCTCCCTCCCTCCCTTTCTCTGTTCTTCCTCCCTCCCTCCCTCCATTTTTCCGTTCTTCCTTTCCCCTTCCTTCCTTCCTTCCTTCCCTCCCTCCCTCCCTCCCTTTCCTTTCCTTTCCAACCAACCATGACAGGGAGAGAAGAGTTAAACTCTCACCTACCTTAGTGGTCCCAAGGCTGTTGAAGCCACCCAGTGTTTGCTATTTGTACAAATGTGCACATTAAATGTATTATTCAGTTAACACCATGGCTAGTTTGCTTGGAACTGCAAGTCAGAGGCAATGGTTTTTTGTCTTCTAATTTTGGGCTCTAAAAATGTAAGTGGTTGAAATTCAGCATGAATCTACTGTGAGGTGGGGATTTTTAGGCTGGCCTTTTGATGGTTGTTTCTGGACATTAGAACTATTCCCAGGCCACAACCCTCACTCGTCCTGCTCTTTGGTTTCCTTGTAGGAATGCATCCTTGAATTGTGATAATGCCTCTTGCGTCCCTGGATGATGGGTGGAGAGATGGATGGAGAGAATTGGCTGTGTAGAAAATAAGCATGTGCAATGGTTCTGTAGGAAATCCAAGGCAGTAAGTTAGTTGAATGTGTGTGTGATCTGGAGGGGATCTGTGCCTCAATAGCACTTAGGATATATAAGGATGACCCCAGGTGAGCTTCCCAGGGGAGAACATTCCATCAACAGGGAGGTACCACAGAAAAAGCCTGTTCTCATGTTGTCACCCTCCAGAAACCTCAAATGATGATTGCAGGTCAATTTATATGGGGAGAGGCAGTCCTTGAGTCCTTGAGGTATTGTGGTCCTGAGCCATTTCAGGCTTTATAGGTCAAATCCAGTACTTTGTATTGGGCATGGAAACTAATTGGCAGTCAGTGCAGTCAGGCCAGAGGTATATGCTCAACTGTCATGCCTTGATGATGATGAAGAAGAAGAAGAAGAAGAAGAAGAAGAAGAAGAGGAAGAGTTTGGATTTGATATCCCGCTTTATCACTACCCGAAGGAGTCTCAAAGCGGCTAACATTCTCCTTTCCCTTCCACCCCCACAACAAACACTCTGTGAGGTGAGTGAGGCTGAGAGACTTCAAAGAAGTGTGACTAGCCCAAGGTCACCCAGCAGCTGCATGTGGAGGAGTGGAGACGCGAACCCGGTCCCCCAGATTACAAGTCTACCGCTCTTAACCACTACACCACACTGAGCAACCTGGTCACCTTCAGAGGCAGTCACATGTATAAAGCACTGCAGTACAGTGGTACCTCAGGTTACAAACACCTCGGGTTACAAACACTTTGGGTTACAGACTCCACTAACCTGGAAGTAGTACCTCGGGTTAAGAACTTTACCTCAGGATGAGAACAGAAATTGTGCGCCGGCAGCACGGCAGCAGCAGGAGCCCCCATTAGCTAAAGTGGTACCTCATGTTAAGAATGGTTTCAGGTTAAGAACGGACCTCCTGAACGAATTAAGTTCATAACCAGAGGTACCACTGTAATCTAACCTGGAGGCTACCAGAGCACAGACAACAGAAGTTAGGCTCTCCTTGTCCAGATAGAGGTGCAGCTGGGCTACCAGCCAAAGCTGTTGGAAGGTCATGGAGGCCACCTGAGCTTCAAACAACAGCAATGGAGCCAGAAGTACCCCCAAGTTGCGTACTGCTCCTTCAGAGGGAGAGTAACCACACCAAGAGTAGGCCACTTCCCATCCATCTGGTCTAGGGAACCACCCACAAACAATGCCTCAGTCTTATCTGGATTGAGCTTCATTTTGTTGGCTTTCATCCAGTCCATTACCAAAGCAAGACACTGGTTCAGCACATCCACTGCCACACCGGCAGATGTAAAGAGTAGAGCTCTCTGTCATCAGCATATTGCTGACAGTGTACTCCAAAACTCTGGATGACCCCACTCAGTGGTTTCATGGAGATGTTAAACAGCATGAGGGATAAAAACTGAAGAACCCCACATGAAAGGCTCCATGGAGCTGAACGACACTTCCCAAGCATCACTCTCTGGAAATGAGCATCCAAGTAGAACTAGAATGACTGCAAAGCAATGCCACACATCCGCAGCTTGGACACCATGGTCGAAGGTATCAAAAGCCACGGAGAACTCAATGAGAATTAATAGGGACACATTTCCTGTCTCTCCCAACAGAGGTCTTCATACAATCTTCTGTGCCAAAAGATTTACCATCACAAACAGAGCTGGAGAGAATGGAAAAGAGAAAGTGCTTCCCAATACTCTTTGGTTTGTCATAGGAGTGAGATTTTTAAACATCCTGTTTTTAAACTAGTAGCACAATTTAGTTCGTTTTTATTTTATTTGCTGTGTGTGCTTTAAGGAAAAAAATGTGTTTGGCTTCCCACTGATGATCTATCAAACATTATTCACAAGAAACTAATGTTTCCTCCTATGCAATCTCAATAAACTAGGAAAAGAAAAGTTGGGCCCAGCTGTCAAAATCTAACTTTAGCACTGCAACAAGCCAACTTTTTGTGCAATATGTGCATCAGATCTGCAGGGAATATAGATTATTGCAGTGGTAGCCTCCAGGTTAGATTATCTGGTTTCAAGTAAGTGCCTGAAACAAAACACCATTTTGTATGTTTGCGTGCACACGTGTGTGTGTCTGTGAAGGAGAACCAGTGAAGTGAAGAGAAGCTGAAATCGAAGAGAGTGTCTGGTATTCCTGGAAAGATCTTATACAGTGTATGTCTCATGCCTGTTTGTTTACCCAGTATAGCTAAAAGGAGCTTCAGTAAGGGTGATGGGAGGTGATTTAAGTCATGGAAACAATGCAGGCCAGAAAAGTTAACCCTCCTTCACTTAGCATCACAACTCTGATACAAACTGGGTGAACATGTGTACTATTCATGTAACATAATATCATACCACTTTAACAGTCACATTTCCCGCCAAAGAATCCTGGGAACTGTAGTTTGTTAAGGATGCGGAGAGTTACCTGTATTAGCCCATCCTTGTTTACCTCACAGAGCTACAATTCCCATAGTACCCTGGAAAAAGGGGCTGGTTTCAAAGCGTGACTCTTAAAGTAATATCATAGTTCTTTAAATGTGTCATGCAGATGTGAACTGGGTCTACCTGGGTGTTTTTAACAAAATAAAAAGATATGGCAAGATTTAATCATAGGTCTCCTGTGTGATATCTGGTTTGGCTTTGACCCACCAAGATAGGTTCAGAGAACAAAGGATATCTTAACTTATATTTTTGAAAGCATTCTCAGCATTAATACAAAGTAAAAATAGCCATGGTGGTGCCTAAGAAAAATGCCAAAATCCATATCAGGCCAACTAAATTCTTACAGGATAGTATATAGGCTTTTGAGTTCTTTAGAATTCTTCACCAGACAGGCAAACAAAGTAATGTGTGTGTATGGAGGAAGGACTCCAAGCTTTTCCACTCCCCATGTTCATGAAAGAGATTTTTCTTTAGATTTGTTTTGTTCTCCTCATCTTTTCCGCACCGTTTCCAGCTCTATGACATTCTTTCTTGAGATGAGGCAACCCAAACTGTTAAACATGGGTGGGGAATCTGTGGCCTCAATATCAGCTCAGTGCACTGGAGCAGGGTGGGGCAGCTGTACTTACCTGGATTCCCAACACAGAAGTCCTTGCTGGTAACTGAGAAAGTGAAAGCCCAGGAAGCAGGGAGGACACTCTGAGTGCAGTGGCAGGAATGTCAGATTGTCTCTGCCACTGCACTGGCACTGACCTCTCCACCAGCTCACCCCTCTACTTCTTGGTTACTGGCAGTGATCTTCATGTTGGGAAGCCAGATTAGCAGCTGTCCCATCCCACTCCACTCACTGGCCACTACTGTGTGGCCTCCTAGATGCTGTAAGACTACATCTTTCACCATCCCTTATACCATTGGCTATTCTGGCTTGGACTGATGGAATTGAATAGCATCCTGCAGGCCAGAGGTTTCCCAGCGCTACTATACACTGTACTCCAAGTGTGGCCAGTCAACAGAATTACATAAACTAGCATTTTAATTTATCCCTTTCTTAAGAATTCCTAGCATGAAATTTGCTCCTTTTTTTTTTTTTTTACCACCACTGAACACTGAGTTGACATGTTCATTAAGCTATCCATCATGAACCCAATATCTTTTTCCTGGTTAGTTACTGTCAGTTTTGACCGCATCAGTGAATCAATGAAAACGGAAAAGTTAAAATATTGGAAAATGTTTTACTGCTTGCAACTTGCAATGTTCATAAATGATCTCTCTAATTCTAGAAATTGTCATAATGTCTTCCAGTGTTTAATTTATGTGCTATATTATATGTGTAGATGCTAAGAGAAATTACTTTTTGATATCCAGTTTTTTCATAAAATGAAATGGGGGTGTTTTCAGAGCCACTGTTCACAATTTGTCAGGAAGAGATTAAGTAACAGTATAATGACTTGAGGGTGTATGGGCCTTTGCAAGAAGTAACTCACAGCATCACAAAATGGAAAGAACCAGGAGGAGATGTTCTTGGTATAGAAGACTCATAAAGCGTCTGGTATGGAGACCAGAGACAGGGAGGAGGGGAAGTCTGCCTATAGGGACTATAAGGACACACAAATAATCTGTGGCCCTCTCTGCCATATACATAAGATACTCCTGAAAACTCCTAGCAAATTATCTTTTATGTTATATTGGTCTGTCAGCTGTCTGTGAGGATGTGGGTTGATTTAAAGCTTCCCCCTCTGCAGCTGACAGGTGTTGCTATTAGCAAACATCACTGAACATGTTCAAAAGAGTAACCCTAGAAACAAGTTGGTTGGCTTTCTCAAACATCTGAAATGGAAATGGCAACTGCCATTATGACACCCCTTTGGAATAGAACCTTCCTACAATATGATTTTATACATTGCAATGATTGATGGGAGTCCTCCTGTGAATTAAAAGGCAGCCATCTGGCAAATGACCATGTTTGCGGATTGGCTTGTTAGTTATGCCTTAAGCGAGACCTCAGTTCATTTGAGCCAAAAGACTGTTCTAATGAGAAATATTTTAGGAGCTGGGCAATGCACAGGAAGCTTCCACAAGACTTCCTTAGACTAGCTTCTTGGAAAGCATGAAAGAGTTTTATAATGTTTCCTCCTCATCCTGTGGCCCCTCTCCCTGACCCCAGGAGTTTCCTCTCTCCGCAGTAATTTAGCACCTTGTTCTAACTACCTCTGAACTTTTTGTTGCGACAGCTTTCATGGAGTGTTGGTCAATTCTCACCTACAAGGGATTCTACAGACAGCGAGACCCTCCCTTCCTCAATGTGCTCTTGGCACATGGAAGTGTATTCCCCCAAGAACTGGGAAGGAGTTCAGCTGTCTATGCAACCTGAAGTGAACGCTGAAAAAAGAACTCATTGTATAAATACTTCTACATCTGTTTGAGAAATACCTTGACTTAAATTAGATCCTGCAATTTAAAAACATAAATCAGGCCATCGTAAATATTTAACTAACTTACGAAGTCCTTATAAGTAGAAATATTTTTTATCCCAGAGTTCAGGATGGTTTTCATTTGAAATACAGTGCATGTTATTCATTTTAAAATAATAATAATAATGAAAATGTAGTTCAATTACACTTCTGGTTAATTTTACAGGAGATATAAACTAGCAAAAGCCACAGAGTTTTTATTGGTGACAATTTCAATTGTATGCCTACTCCTTTTGGTCTAAGCCTATGATGCCTATGCTTTATGCGTAGCTTAATTTTAATCAAAAACATCTTGTAAGTTTCAGTTGACTTTCTTAGCCTTCGGGATGGGTGACATTAGGAAAGTGCCCACTAAAGGTGCATTAAACAGATATGGATGGAAATTTCTGATAATGATGTCGAGCTTACCTGCGTAGACTTTTTCTTATTCCCATTCTGTTTCTTAACCTTGATGAGAAGTGAGTTCCCTCACCCCACATTCCTCTAAAAATAAAAATAAAATGCATCAATATATATTAGTATACACAGTATTAAACATATTATTCATGTGTATATTATACACGTATGCACTACAGACTTCCTAAAGTAACCAGCACATAAACAGAGACGTACAACACAATGCATATAGCTGTATAAAAATATGTATGTATTAATACACTTATAAATTGATGCTACAGAAATTTAGTATAACATGGGGCTTGACAATATTCTATGTATTATAATTATAACATGCATATTTGTGCATATAATTTACATATAATTAGCTAGTCTTTTTTCTTTCTTTTAAGCCTGTGGGTATAGGACAGTATACAAATTTCATTAACAACAACAACACTTATAATGCATAATCGATTTGGTCATAAGCAGGTGCTTGATTTGAGAGAGAATCTGGTGTGCGCAAAGCCTGATTTGGTCAGAAATACAAAATTATATTTATAAACATGTTTAAAATGGATTTGTCCTCCATGCCCAGCAACACCTGTGGTTGGGGTACTGGAAGAGAGAAAGGCAGAGTGAGAGTCATCAGCATCTATGGGTGATTTTTGACCTTTGGCACACCAGTGTTGTTTCTAAGAGCAAAGATGAGCACATATTAAAAAGAGGCTGTGAAAACGATTTGAGTGCCCTTTTTAAATGTATGTGTGACTGCAGTATAGCTATGAATTGGAAACTCTTCAGTCTCAAGCTACAGCAACCTGGCTAGGCACTCTGTCATTGGCTCCTCCTCTTCCTGTTGGGGAATGAAGCAGGTCACCGTTACATTGCTGCCAGTTACTTAAAGGAGGAGGCAGCTGGAAGCTCTGTGCGGCGAGGACACCACAGCAGAGCCGACGGAATGCTTCCACCACTGCACCCACACTGCAACAAGTTCCCTGTCGCAGTAACCAGCAGTCACACTCAGGGCTGGGAAGCCAGATGAGCAACACCTCCCTGCCTTGTGAAATGCCAATGTGAATGGCAGATTGCAGCAGGCAATTCCACCTGGAGCCTAGCAAAGGATAAAGGGAGAGAAAAGGGTTGTTGACATTTGTCTGTCTCGGCCTCACTGATGTGGTCCAAACAGTGGTGGAGCTTCATGCTCTGGCACCGGGGGGGGGGGGGGTGGAGAGCAGGCAGGGGCAAGGCTGGCGCGTGTCCCAGGGGCATGGTGTGCCGCCCGCAGGGGCATGGTGTGTGTCCTGGGGGCATGGCATGCATCCTGGGGGTGGGGCACGCTGCCTGCAGGGGCGTGGCACCCAGCACGGGTGGGTGGGAGCTGCGATGCCACCCTACCAGGAGCGCGCTGGCGGGGACGGTGCGCTCCCCTTGCACTCCTCTTCCTCCGCCAGTGGGTCCAAAGGAAAGCAGAGCAATACATTTGGCACCAACTTGACTGCAGGAGTAGCTGCGAGGAGGCGTACAAGACACCATTCAAACAAACAAATCTGCACCCTCTTGTCATGGTCTTGATTCAGGTAGCTGCCACTCCCTACATTTCATCTGAAGTTTTAAAAAGAACCCAGCAGTACCAAACTACACATAAATGCAATGCATAATCTGGCTCTTATGTTTTAGTTAATTGATGCTTGAGCAGAAACACGACACACCACGCTTTTCCCTTTTCCTGTTGAAAAACGCATCGTGCCTCAGACATCTGCCTGCTTTCATATTACCAAAATTTTTTTTTAAAAAAATTACCTTGATTATTTCAGAAAAAATACTTGTTCTCTTTCAAATGCCAGGTGCTCTGCTCACTCCAACACCCACCAGAAATTTATTGTCTATGATGCATAAGGGTCTTGAAAAACAAAACAAGTCATATTGAAGTATTTGATTATTGTGAGTAGCCACTATAGCTAGAGTTAATTCAACATTATCGGGGAGTTATTGCTTGTAGAAAGGGGTTCTACATACATGTTTACATTTAAAGGCCTTAAACTGCTAATGTATATTTCAGCCTCTTCAATACAATGTTTAATGCTGGTTTTCAAGGATATGGCTAACACTTTTATAATACTTATTGGGTAAATCCATGGCTCTGCTGAAGTTCATGATTCTCATTTTTACAATTGCATGTATAATCATTGTTTTCTTTCCTGGGAATATAAAAATATCCCTATAAAGCATCTCTGAAATTATAGGTACTGGTGCTTATCCAATAAAGTGTCAATAACCTAGTGTGCATAAGCAGCAAATGTTTCATTAAACTGAGGCTACTTCTTACACACACACCTTTTTTAGTTCAAATAACAAAACACAAGACGGATACATATGGTACATAGAAAACAATCTTAGCATAAACCAAGTTAGACCATTAGTCAACCTACCTTGGTATGATCTATTCCACACTGACTGGCAGTAGCTCTTGCGGGTTTCAGGCAACAGTTTTCCCCAGCCCTACCAAGAGAAACCAGGGGCCAAAGTTGGGACCTTCTGCATGTGCTCTACCAGTGAGAATAAGCTTTCCCTCTTTCATTTTTCCTTTTAAAAGAATTCAAACAATAAGAGTGCAAGCAGAGAGCAGGGGCTGAAGGCACCCTAAGACCATTGCATGTAATCCAGAAGCCTATGTTTCTCCCCTTATTGAATGGTGCTGTTAAGATGACTGTGGAAATAAGAATGGATGGATCTGTCATGCCTTCTTTGGTTCTGTCAGTTTCTCAGTTTGCAATTTTATATTATTCATTTTTAACAGTCCTCATAAAAATTCCTCAGCATTTTAATATGGATTTCTCTTCATACACACATTTTGGGGATGAAATTTTCTCCTAATAGAAACATTTTTGGCAAGCAACTTTCCATAATATAACTCATTTCTTATGTTATTTTCACCAACATATGTATTTTTGTGTGCACTTTCCCCCAATGTACACATTCTTTGTACATTCTATTCGGTTATAAAGCTGCATCGCAAAATTCAGAGAAGTTTGTATTCCAGGAGATAAGGTGGAGGTATAGGGGAGGCTTTGTTCTAAAAAAATGACTAGCAGTATCCAGAACAGGAGGAACCCAATGTCATCAGAACTGCACACTGCGTTTATCTAGACACTCTCCAGCTACAGACCAGCACTGTGCATTCCAAATAATCCTCCTTCCCTCCTGCCTAACCACTACAAAGCTGTGGTCTTCACAAGAACATAAGACAAGCCTGCTGGATCAGGCCACTGACCCATCTAGTCCAGAATCCTGTTCTCACAGTGTCTGCCCAGAAGCCTGTGGGATACCCACAAGCTGGACATGAGTGAAACATCTCTCACCCCACCTGTGATTCCCAGCAGCTGGTATTCAGACGCATACTGCCGTGAGGCATTCTCATGCCCAAGATGCCATACAAAAGTACTGATGGTGCATTCAGTCCATCTTGTACCACCACTGCTCATGAACATACATTCCTAGTCTTTGGTCTTGCAAAGATAAATCTGTTGATAGACTAATAGGTATGTCCACCAGCATAACTGTTGCAATACACATTGCTTAGAGCAGTGTTTCCCAACCTTGGGTCTCCAGCTGTTTTTGGACTACAATTCCCATCATCCCTGACCACTGGTCTTGCTAGCTAGGGATGATGGGAGTTGTAGTCCAAAAACAGCTGGAGACCCAAGGTTGGGAAACACTGGCTTAGAGAGCTGGTGAGCTGCAGTAGTTTGCTTTTTTTCTCGTTCTTATGCATTTTGCGTTTCCATCTTGTACTTTATGCTGTGAGCCTCCCTGAGATCTGTGGATGAAGGGAGGTATACATATCTAATAAATAAAATAAAAAAAATAAAAAAGAGTGATGGTTTAGGACTTGGAAGACCAGGGTTCAGGTCTCCATCCAGTCATGAAACTCACTTGGGCCAGTCACTGCCTCCCAGACTAACCTACCTTACAGGATTGTGGTGGGGAATAATTGAGGAAGCGAGAACCATGCCATCTTGAGCTCCTTGGGATGGAAGGTTGGCTAGAAATACAAGAAATATATGACCTCTAAACCTGAGCCCAAAGTATAAATAGCCATAAGAATGCCAGCAAATAAGAAGGAATTGGTATGGTACAAACCTCTACTTGTCCATATTCCTCTGTTCTTTTGCTATTCCTCAGAAAACATAAAAATCCCCATTATTGCCAAGATTCCACACTTGGCAAGGATGCCGTTTGACCAATCTGGGACTTCATAGCCAAATCCTTTAATACTTCCTTCAGCATGTGGCTGGCTGTAACAGCTACAACAGGTGGCACATGAACTGATTTAATGATCATAAATTAGCAGCTGAATTTAGACGTGTTAGTTTATAGTCTTGGCCTTCATCAAATGTGCAACCATTCCGGAACTGTTTGATTGGATTGGTTTCTGAACACATTTAACTAGTCCAGAATGTGAATGCAAAGCTTAGCTACCAGGAGACTTTGTATTTTTCTGTGAGTTAATAATGCACTGTATTTATATAAGGATTTAAATGCTGCTTTTTTTTTATTACCAGGGTTTCACACATTCTGTCCCAAAAATATCAAATGCTAAGCCAAGATCATCCAACTTCTGCTGTCATAAGCAAATCAAACAAATTTACATTACATTTTTTTGTATTTTCATAACTTATTTTCCCCATAATTTGAAGGGGAAGGGGGAAATTGCAATAATTATGGTCTCTTTTTTACTTTTTTAAAAACAGTAAATAAATCCTGGAATAGTAGAGGACCAAGAGTAAAGATTTTGGAAAACAGAAGTTCACGTGAGACCACAGTCATTGACTCCAGCAGCACAATCCTATGCTTGTCTGCTCATAAGAAAGTCCTATTGAGTACAGTGAGACTTACTCACAAGTAAACATACATACAATAGGATTACAACCTAATTACAGCAGGGATCAATGACCAATGCTTGGTTTTTCTCTTGATTACTAGAATCAGTAACTTGTCTCACCCCATCTGCTCTATCATGCCACTTTAAACTATCATGGCTTCCCCCAAATAATCCTGAGAGTTTTAGTTTTTAAAGGGTGCTGAGAGTTGTTAGAAGATCCCTATTCGTTGCTGAGAGCTAAAACTCCCAGAGTTCCATGGGAATGAAGATCGTTTGTTAAACCACTCTGTAAATTGTAGCTCTGCAAAGAGAACTGAGGTCTCCTAACAACTTTCAGTTTATAGCATTCTTTGGGGGAAGCCATTATTATGTAAAGTGGAATGATACTGCTTTAAATATGTGGTACAGATGAGGCCTTGGTTTCAGAGACTTCATTAGCCACTGCCTAATAGGTTTGAATTTTTCTCAGTTCAACTGTAAAAAATACATCATTTACTGTTACATCTGAATAAGACCATTTAGTTCAAGAAACACATTGTGATTTAAAAAAAACCAACAAATAATAATGCTAGCTCTGCTGGCTACGTTTGTGTTCAAAAACAATTCCATAGATACTCCTTTTCAACAGAACAGAAAACAATAATTTCTCTGATCAAGTGCTTGAAGACCATCTTCTTCCAACAGATGTCAGATAGGAAGAGCTTTGTTGATGTTATCTAAGAAAGGAGGCTCTGCTCTTTTTCTCCCTTAGTTATTACCATATTGATGACAGAGAAAATTCACAGAACACAATACCGTATCAGAAAAACAATAACAGCTCATAGGGCATTAGAGTAAATAGAACAAAGAGCAAATGGAAAGCCTTGAAACTGTTTCCTACTCATATTGATTTTATCAGATGATACCACAGATTGTTACCACTCCACCAGGAACTTGAAAGATGTACTCAGAATTATTAACAGGATTATTTTCCTTAAGGCTACAATCCTATGCACACTTACCTGGTACTAAATCCCGCTGAACTCAATGGGGTGCTGTGGGTTAAACCACAGAGCCTAGGGCTTGCCAATCAGAAGGTCGGCGGTTCGAATCCCCGCTACGGGGTGAGCTCCCATTGTTCGGTCCCTGCTCCTGCCAACCTAGCAGTTCGAAAGCACGTCAAAGTGCAAGTAGATAAATAGGTACCGCTGCAGCGGGAAGGCAAACGGTGTTTCTGTGCTCTGCTCTGGTTTGCCAGAAGCGACTTAGTCATGCTGCCCACATGACCCGGAAGTTGTACGCCGGCTCCCTTGGCCAATAAAGCAAGATGAGCGCCGCAACCCCAGAGTCGTCCGCGCTTGGACCTAATGTTCAGGGGTCCCTTTACCCTTTACCTTTTTTAGGCATGGATAAGATTGTGTTTCCCATAGGACTCAGTGGGTCTCACTTTTGAGATTTCATTAGTGTAAGCAACATTTACTTTATTTTATTTCTTCCTACAGAATATCCCCAGCTTCCACATTATTGGAGAGCATGCTCAGTTGCAATTGCATCAATGGCCCATTTCATCTCACCATTCCTCAGTGGGACAAGGGCTTTGATAAGATTGCTGGTCCTGTCAACCAAAAAGCCACCCAAGGCATTCAGCAATCCCTCAGATTCCATACATTTTGTGAATAAGAACCAGAACTTAATGGGTCCCCCATTCCTACAGGGACAGCAAGCTTGCCATTAGTCTAAAAATGACCAGGAATTGCTTCTCCCACAATTCCATACAAATTTCTTTTAAGTGTAAAGACCAAATTAAGGGCACGTCTGGAACTATTTAGAAAACCTTGTAGTTGTCATGAAAACTATGAAGTCCAGGGCCTGTCCTGTCAAGGCAGCCTCAGTCTGAATGCTGAAGTCCTCAAGGACAACAGTCACCAATTTTCTCCCACCACCTTTGGCAACCCAGAAATGGGTAACAATGTAGGCACTGCACAAGTATAATTGCCATTCTTTCTCTCGGGCCCAATGTCGGTTGTAAGTCCCTAAATTCTGCATCAGAACTGAAGGGTCTCCTAGCAAGGAGATGGTATTCTTATGGACCACCCCCACCTTTTCCTGGTTTAGACTGGTGCTTCACTCTATACCTAGGTGGACAGATATGGGTCAGACCAGTCTCCTCCTCCCCTGTAACACAGACCAGGTCAGCTCCCTCTGATGTTTCATTCTTGTCCAACCCAGACAGACCAGAAGCCTGGGTGACAGGTAATTTAGACCCTGTTGAGATGAGGAAGGGTTGCCCAAGGCAACAATTTCTAGCTAATTACCAAACTGTCTTCTGCATGCATATTCCCATTATTTCAGCTTCAGCTATAACTACAAGTTTTAACTGCCCAATAGTAACCTAAACACAGTATTTTCTGCCAAATCGGTGTTAACAGAGAAAACGAAAAGCATTCCAACAGTGCTCCCCCACAAACATTTGCATCCTTTTCTCTAAGCTTTTAAATAAATCATTGGACAAATCAATGTTCTTATGCAGGAACTTTTTATTTTCATTTTTTTGCATGTCTCTTTCCAGCTAGGCACTGAGTTGGAAACATCTTCCAGAATCACACTTTCATTGGCATTTAGATGCACCACGTTGGGTTCAAATCAAAAATATGATAAATAATTAGAGTAACTGCTGTTCCTATATATTAGCTGGGCTTTAAAAATAAATAAATTCCTGGGCGTGACACAAAAGCTTCTGGAATGCAAATAAAAGTCTTTTGTTGAGCAGGCTGATAAAGGTAAAGGTAAAAAGGTAAAGCTACCCCTGACCATTAGGTCCAGTCGTGGACGACTCTAGGGCTGCGGCGCTCATCTTGCTCTATAGGCTGAGGGAGCCGGCTTACAGCTTTCAGGTCATGTGGCCAGCATGACTAAGCCGCTTCTGGTGAACCAGAGCAGTGCACAGAAACGCCATTTACCTTAACACCGGAGCGGTACCTATTTATCTACTTGCACTTGATGTGCTTTCGAACTGCTAGGTGGCCAGGAGCTGGTAACGAACAACGAGAGCTCACCCCGTTGTGGGGATTCAAGCTGCCGACCTTCTGATCGGCAAGCCCTAGGCTCTGTGGTTTAGACCACAGCGCCACCCACGTTCCTTGAGCAGGCTGATACTTATATATAAAACACTATAAGAAAGGATCCTTTGGGAGCTTTTATTTATTTATTTATTTATTTCATTCTCTAGACTGAAACAAATGCAATTTCCTGAGGTCACTCTGTCCATGAAGCCTTCGTTGGAGGTCCACGATCTCTCTATGTAAATTGGATCCTCATCTTCATTATATATTAGTTAGTGGAGATTCGTAATTATATCCTTCCCACTTCTAACATTTCTCCTCTGGGACATACAGCAGCAACCAAACTTCATTGCTCGCTTGGCAATCCAACAAAGGAATCTTAGAGCAACACTTCATTTTCTTTTATTGGTACTGACATTGGTATAACGAGTCCGGTGATTTCCCCCTCCTTACTTCTTAATTTCATTTTCATGCTGTCCCCCATGCTTGCTGTGATATGTTTTCCAAGGGAGGGACCAGAGGGATTCAGCCAACTCATTCAGCATCCATTATCACAACTGAAGTTTTGCGAGGGGTTGCTCTTTGTATTAAATTCATTTGGCTTGTAGCAGGCACTGTGATGAGATTTTGTTCCAGTTAAAAATCACTGCTGCATGCAAGTGTCTTTATTAGAGCTGGAAGCTAATAGCGCCAGCTTTCCCTGCATGCCTGTTGGGCTCTGTCTCGGCCTTGCATCATTAGCTTCTTATTTTTTAGCCTTTTTTTTTTTTTGCCTTCCTGACTTCACAGTGATCACTACCGGCAAATTCATTGTCTGTGGTGTTCCACCTGCTGGGACAATTTGGAACCTCAGCGAGAGCTGAATCTGGTGGCTTGGAGTTATGTCTTCTGGTTTCCACATGCCACTTTTTCCGCCACTGATTATTTTCACCTCTATGAAGCCCTGGCTTCTTCGTTGTCCAAGGGGTTGTTTTCAGGCTATTTTGCTGGCTCTTATGAGTGGGCAAGGATTGTTAATGTTTCCCTGCTCCAATTACTTTTGATATTAACCCCTGTTTGTGGCTTTGCTATTAATTCCTTAAAATCGCATTTGATTCATAATGTATTCATTGTACTCACATTTGGTTCATTGTTCCCATTGGGTTTTGTTTCCCTTTTAAGCATTATTTTATTTTCCTACTGATTTTGGGTGATGGCAGGAGCGGAGCACATTTCTGTGGCCATTTCTGGAGGGTGCCATTTCATTTACTCAGACTGCCCCAGTTGTCATGTTGTTCCAGGGCACTCCGGGTAGAAATGGAAGCTCCCAGTGAGAGTGGGGTGTGGGAGATACCTGTTTTGCAGGGGGGCAGTGTCTCCCTGGAATGTCAGCTGTGCAGCTTAACTGAAGGGTTGACCAAACTAGTACCCTTCATATATTTGCTTGTTTCTTGAATTTATTTCCCACCCTTCCTTCTGAAGGAGCCCAGGGTAGCAAACACATACACTTCTGTCTTTCTTTTTTAAATGCTGGACTCCAACTCTCATCAGCCTCAGCAAGCATAGCCAATGTTCTGGGGTGATGAGAGATGTAGCAATATCTGGCAAACCACAAGTTAGCCACCCCGTCTTTGAGGGCCTCGCTCTCCTAGGGCTGCTGCCATTATGCAATATAAGTCTTTAAAATGTTTTTTTTAAAAGGCCAGTGGTTTAAAAGCATTAACATTTTTGCCATTTGAGGTAGGTCCATAAAAACAGCTCTATTGTTTTAAACTTTCTCTCCCGTTGGCATAGTTTGCAAAACAGTTCCCATAATCGGTCTTGCATGCCTTTAGCAATAGTTCTCATTTTATATGCAAAACATTATGATCTATACCTATATAAATAACATACTAAAACTTAACTTGATTCCTCAGGCAGAAAATTCCACCTTCGCATGGCATATTCCTTTCATTCTTTGGAAATGAAATGAAATGACATGAAACGAAACACAAATATTAAAGTCTACTGAAAGTTTTTCAAACAGGACATGACACACATTCTTTGATTACTTGTCTGCTCGCCACCCTCCCTTAAATCTGAGAATTGAGATCAATTAATTTGGCACAGAACAGACCTGATTAGAGAGGGAAGATAATGGGGGCAACCCAGTGCATAGTTATATGGTTTCGACTCCCATTTATTTCAAGGGTCTTTAGGTTGCTTAAGATGCATAGCCCATGTGCTTCAGATGACGTATATATATGTTATATAACAAGAAGACCATGGCGACGCTCTCCCTCCCCGAGGTATAACCTTTGCTTAATCAATTAGCAGAAGGTTCGCCTGCGAAGGAGTTGGTGTGGCAACACATTTGTGAGGTAGACAGCTTTCTCCCTTAATCCATTTGTGACTTAAAAGATTTGTGATCGCACTTTTACATGACCCAGGGTGAGCCTTCTTTAACTGATTTCCTGAAGGAGTAATTAAAAGAAAATGATTTGCTATTCTTTTCTCAGGCTGGAGTTTACCCTAAGTCCCAGAGGTGACGTGAATAAAAGGCTTGGGGAAAAGCCATAGCTAAAAATAATACAAAGTCACACATTTCCTTTATTGTTATGGGTATTTAATTTTATGGAGTGGAATTTTGAAGGACTCCAGTTGAACTCATTCAGACCCCATTAGAACAGAACATAATTTCCACTCCAAGGTGAATTCACCTTCTTTCCTTCTCTGTCTCCTGACCTTTACACTTCACATGAGGTCAGTTCTTGTACAGGAAATACTGATTTTGATTATTATTCCTATGATGGTAACTTTGCACCGAGTTCCAAAACGCACTGCAGATAGAATGTTTGCAATGCAATAGATAGTGATTCTAGGTTATTATTTTTTTTAAAGCATTCTTCCCATTTAGGTAGCTGATGAACATCGTTTGCTAGTTTTCCTTCCATGGAAAGACGTAACTGGAGTTCCTGTGTATTCTTGCATGCGTTATTTCCGTCTTTCTTACTCCCAAATCTGACTGAACTCTATTATCTGGGGAGAAATGTTTGGAGCTGGATCACAGTTCAGGAAACAGGAACTGGCTTTTGATGAAAGACTTCCCTTTTCTCCTCCAAAATACCTCTGGGGCCTTCACAATTGATTAGTGTAATAGGAACATAACATTCCACTGACGTACAATGGAGAGCTATGGCAAGCTTTAAACATGGAACAAAAACCTGGCAACCAGAAAGGTAATAAATTACCTGTGATATAGTTTCTTTGATTAATCTTTAATCAAAGAGCTACCAAGGTAATCACTTTGCTCTATTGTAATGCTTGATGATTACTTTCCCATGCATGATTCGAAACACTCTTGACTCAGTAATCATTGTGACTTTTTGGCACCTTCTTTGTTGCAGTACAACATGAGATGAAATGTGCTGTAATTTTTATGATGGGCATACCTTGATGTCCTGCAACTTTATAAAGTTTCTCAAAATGCAATTAATGTCACCCGGCCTTGCTAGCTTTCAATGGATGCATAGTAGACATATTTGCAATTAATATTATGTAATGAAAGTAGGCAATTGTACCTACAGTTGATTAAGAGTAGTTAAAAGCGATAACTCTCCAAGTTTCATATGAGAGTTGCTGTTTTCAGTCCTATTTCAATGCTGTCATAGCTGAACTGATGTTTGCACTACTAAACCATTAAGGTTGAGAGCTCTCATTGTGCAATCACAGGTGTTTATATTCTGTAAGATCTACATGGGGCCCAAAGAAGCCCCCCTCCTTTCCTCTGGACGTGTATATATTGGCTTTCATTCAACCCTTTCTCTCCAGCTATGGCGTGGCCAAGAATTTATTTTGGACTTTAAGTAAATTGCAAGCTGGAGTTTGGGGTTGACTGGGGAAGGCTGAAAGGGAAAACAGGAAGCACATGGTTTTCCATTTGGGACAATGGTCAAGGGTCAAGGTTGGGTAGGGAGAGAAAGAGAGGGATCCAATTGGGGTAATATGAGCAATTTTAGTCAATGATGTACTTTTATATGTCTTTTTAAACATATTTGTATGTTTTTATCATGTAAGTTGCTTTTAGACATCTTATGAAGTAAGTAGTGAGTACTAGTACTACTTTAGCCACCAGTACTAATTTATCACTATGATCAACCATACTCATACACATGACTGTGTTCATATCTGGAAAAACTGTACCCTAATTCTTGAACCGAGGTTTAGGGAAAGATGGAACTGAGGACCAATATTCCAGTCCTCTAGGATATAGTATCCAGATTTCTGGAGATCTCTTATGTGTTTTAAAGGTGATGCATTGGAGGTTGGAGATGGTGACACCTCCTGCTCCATAGCTGAATGAAAACACAATAAAGCCTTCTGGATCAGGCCAATAGACCATCTAGTCCAGTATCCTGTTCTCACAGTGGCCAACCAGATGCCTGTGAAAAGTCCATAAGCAAGACCCGAGTGCAAGAGCACTCTACACCCTCCCATCTTGTAGTTTGAGCAGAGTCAGAGAAAGTGAAAGAAAGTTGAAGGTTCATTGAAGATGCAGGGCCTCTCTTTGGGTATCTGGTGTGGCATAGCAGACCTGTTGCCTTTAGGGGTGTATGCTGTTTGACTCCACTTACACACAACTTGTATGTTTGTAAGCAGTGCTATTTCTCTATAATAATAAAAATAGGTGCCAGAACTCTCCATGGACACCTCCATTGTTCTCTTAGATTGGCAATGGCACCCACCTGAGAGGTGCCGGAACTCAGTTCCGGCAAGTTCTGGCTGAAAAAAAGTTCTGTTTGTAAGTATTGTAAACACACCATAAGTCTCCAATGATCCCTCATCTATAAGAAACCAATCCTAGGAAGCAGTGCCTCTGGAACTTCTCACTGCTCATAGAAGTGGGGAATATGCAAAAATATCAATAACACTTAATAATTGGGATAGGAAGGGGAGGAGTAGAGCTAAGGCTTGAGGCATGGTTGTGAGAACAAATCTTTTGTACAGCATAGGGGCCAATTACACTGGACATAGCAGTTTATGGAAAAAGCTTGTAGTGAATAATATACTTACAAATGGATGTGAGAACCATTGAACCTGATTTAGTTCTTGCTACATGATCAGTCATCTTAATTATCTATTATCAAGCTGAAATATTATGCTGTATGATTTTTGTAAGGCAAGGGTGTTCATTTAAATGTGGATAATGGTAGAAAATTGCAACCCATATGCATCATTATGATGCTGATCATTAAAGGTACCTCATTATTTTCTACCTTGGGATGAAAAACGTTGTCATCTTTCTAGAATTAAACAGAGGAGTGAAACAGCCACAGTTTAAAGCAAAAATAGACACAGCCCTCTCCACTTCTGTAATAGCATTGTGCTGCAGGACACAGGAAATCCAAATCCAGATTCTGATGAAAGCTAGAAAACAACAGCAGAATGGCTATTAACTAAACATATGGAAGAGTTATGGCAGGATGAGCACACAGGATGAGACAAATAAAAATATTGGAACGACTGAATTATATGATTATTGTATAACAGTATTGCAAGTTATGCGATTTGCCTGTGTTAGTACTAAAATGATAGGATGCAATTTGGGGTGTTTGCCATGTTCTCAGAGATGGTTTTCAGTTTTATGAATGGGGAAACTTTCAAATAAATGTGGGTTGTGAGATGGGTAACCAGTCTTGTTGTATAGTGAGAAGTGTTATAGTTTAATGCTTAGCATGGCAGTGTAGGAGTGAGGAGGCCCAGGTTCAAAGTCTGACGGGGAGATGTACTAGGGCACAAGTGGGCAACTTTAAGAGCCTGATCCCTAGCCAGCAGGACCAGTGGTCTGGGATGGTGGGAATTGTAGTCTCAAAACATCTGGAGGGCCGAGATTGAGGAAGCATACACCTCACAATATCTCTACATACACCTCACAATATCTCTACAGGAGAGCCCTGTTAAATGAGGCCAATGGCTATCTCTCAGTGGCCAATGAGATGCCTATAGGAAGCCTGAGGGCAGGACCTCCAATTCTCAGGAAGAAAGGCAGAATAATAATAATAATAATAATAATAATAATAATAATAATAATAATAAATTTATACCCTGCCCTCCCCAGCCAAGACCGGGCTCAGGGCGGCTAACACCAAGTATAAAAACAATGGATTAAAATACAACTTAAAAACAAGATTAAAATACAACATTAAAGTGCAGCCTCATTTCAGTAGAAACAAAAGTGGAAGAGAGGGAAGGAAAGAAGCAGGTGGCCTCACCAACTGTTGGCTTCCCCCTGCCCTTTTGCACATCATTACTTCGCATCTTCTGCTGCCTTGTCACATCTTCTTTACATTGTGTAAACTATTGGAGGATTTATACAAAGCTACAGAGCTTTCCCCACATATCTGTGATTCTCTTTTCATAGAATTGTAAAATTGCAAAGTAGGAAGGCATCTTGCAAATCATTTACTCCAGTCTCCTGCTCAATGGCCCCTGGAAGATAACCAGGAATGTACTTTAAAGGGATCTGGTATTTGCATGAAACCCCACTTCCCCATTTCTTAACCACCCTTCTTCAAATACTTAATAGACTATGGGTGGTATTCAGCAGACTCAATGAAATCAGTTATTTAACTTCTTTGAGTTTACTGTGAATATGAAGAAGAAGAAGAGATTAGATTTGATATCCCACTTTATCACTACCTGAAGGAGTCTCAAAGCGGCTAACATTCTCCTTTCCCTTCCTCCCCCACAACAAACACTCTGTGAGGTAAGTGGGGCTGAGAGACTTCAAAGAAGTGTGACTAGCCCAAGGTCACCCAGCAGCTGCATGTGGAGGAGCGGAGACGTGAACCCGGTTCACCAGATTACGAGTCTACCTCTCTTAACCACTATACCACACTGGCTCTCATTTGATGAGACTAACATTTGATATGACTAACATTTGATATCACCCAGTGTCTTATGTGACAGGTTGTATTTATCTATACTATATCAGCTGCATGCCTCTAAACATCTCACTATTTACAGTTGTCAAAACAGTTGCCCTTGTTTGTGTTGCTATCAGATCTCTACTCAGCCATGGTATACACTGGGTGGCTTTGAGCCAATCACAGTGATTTCACAGGGTTGTTTGACGATGGAGCAAGTAGTGGGTGGAGAGACCATGTATACTGCCTTGAGCTCCTTGGAGGAATGCTAAGATCGGGACTTTTTTTTCAGCTGGAACTCACCAAAATGCAGTTCTGACACCTTTCAGGTGGGCAGGCCACACCCATCACCATTCCTGTCCCATACCCTCCCTGACTACTTTTGTCTGGCTGGAATGTGCCCTTCAGCTGTGATAACAATGCCTCTTGCTTGTCTGAATGCAAAGATATTGTGAGGTGTATGTGTTTGGAAATCTTCAACTCTAGTGTGGCTGGACAAGTTTAGCATTCAAAGACAGGAGGCACACCCCCCAACTCCACCCACCACTGGCATGTAGCCCCCAGAAAGTTGTTGATATGGGGATGTGACCTCAGGCCTGAAAAAATATTCCCTATTCATGGTCCAGATTGACACATATCTTCTTAATCCCTTACCTACCCCATAATCTATAATAATTTCTTAAGTGCTGAATAATTAATCTAGAAAAAACACACATACTGGCAAGACACCAGGTGTTTGCTGCTTATTTTTCATTTTGCAAACAAGAAGAACATCGTAGCAGTTAGGGGTATCTTATTTCAGTTGTTTTCATTTTGTTGACCATTGTCTCCCATATCTTATTACTCATTGGATACTAGCTCTTCTTTCTGGATTCTTTTCTTATGTATTTGGCTTTGCTATAGCTATGGCTGATGTCCAGAACTGCAGGGATATGGACAATGTCATGAGAAATGATATGTCATTGCCAGGGAATCTTTCTGGGAACAAAAATCCAATTATTTCCAGCTAGGTAATTACTCTTAAAAGTCTATTTCCACAGTTTCTCCCATCAAGCTATAAAGAGAAGATTGTATCTCTTAAATGTATTTTTTTCTGGATAAACAGCATTTAAAACCACTTAAGACACAAGATTCTGAGATATGATGCTGGAGGTTTTGTTGCCTTGTGATTTTGCAAAGTTTTTTCAGTGGTCCCAAAGTCAACAGGAAAGGTCTCACTGACCTTAATAGGCTCTGGACCAATTTTATTTTTTTATTGCCTGAGAGTTGAAAATCAATTCTTACAAAATTTCATGGGAACTGAGGTGATGATATGTCTCATTTCACTGCTGTGGATTAAAACCAGCATCTATGATGTGAGGATGGACAAAATATTCTCTTGTTGGTTTCCTATTAAGTATCTGCCTTTTGTTTCCATGAGATCATAATGGGGTGTCTCCCAGGTCTTGGCCTCTAACAGGACCAGGTAAGATCAGTTGTTGCTTGAAACATGCAACAGCCTGCCCTCTTCACATTACAGTGAGCTAACATGTCCAATCACAGCTGTGGTCTATATTTGGTGTCCTGTACAGGGTGATAGCACAATAATTTCACAGGACTGTCAGGTTATATGGTGAGTCATAGGCTTTCCCCTACATTTGCTTGCACTTCTGCCTCGTCAAGTAAATGAGCCATTTGATTTATGTGCAGTATTATCATTATTATTTGCATTGTCTTATAGCAAGTGTTTAAGAAATGCCCCGAAACAAATGAAAATAAAACCCAGATCCTAGAGATTATTTCATGAGGGGTGTCAACAACACGTTTGTAACTGCAGCGGTTCTGCAGACTAGATTGCAGAATGATTTTCTAGGAAACTAAGATGCATGTTGCTGCTTCAGACATGTTGCATAGGAGTGCTTGAGAGGGAAGTGTGGCAAGCTGTGTGGGCAGCTGCAGGCTGCGTACATCCCTCATGGCTTTTGCCACCTCTGGGTTCTGGATGGCCATTGGGCAAGGCATCCTTTATGGGCCCATCTTCTCCTTGCTGCCAATATTGCAAGATGTTGTTGTTGCTTTCTTCTCACTGCATCAGAGAAAGGTGGTGAATTAGCAAGTAAGTGGGCAGTAGCTGCTGTTTCTCCTCTACCCATTTGGACTGATCTCTTGATCCCTGGTTGCCACTTGAATTATGAGACTATTCAGTTTCCAGGTGAGTTATTTTAGATTGACCATGCTTCCTAGATTAGATAATTTGGAGATCCTGACCATTTGAAAAGTCATTGACATCCACCCAACCCCCTCCACGCCACCTAGTGCATGACAATTTTGTAATCCTAAGGCATGAATTTACTTTTCCTTAATTTTATGCCTTGCTGAGAACCCAACCATACACAATGTACAAGGAGACAACAGCATCGTTCTCTAGAACCAGGCTAGGGAAAGTGTAGCCCTCCAGAGGTTGTTGTATTATGACTTCCATCATACCTGACAGTTGGCCATTCTGATTAGGGCTTATGGCAGCTGAAGTTCCACTATATCTGATCTATAGAAAATATGATTGTTAAGTGTCGACCTACCTGTTTCACACAGATGAAGAGAGAGATTGCTGGCTGCAGTTATACACGCATTCTTGCATGCATGCACTGAATCATGCACACATGTATGCACCATCACACACATGATGAAAGTGGGATTTGGGCATATACATTCCTATCTATATTTATATCATCTATGTCCATATCTATATATATTTTAGTTGGTATGAAACAAATTTGCTATTCCTATTTCCTTTTTCTTTCCACAGTGGGTAAGAGCATAGGGTGTAGCATTGTTCCAAGAAGGATCAGTGGGGAAGGTGCCATCCGTCATTGGAATCCTGTTTCTGGAGTCTGCTATTAATCTTGTAGTAATCAGCTTCCAACGCACACGGTGCCATTGACCTGTTTCTGATTTGCAGGTAATTGCAAATATCTGTAGTAACATGCTCCATTTGCTCTAGCTGTTGGGTTTGTCCTTTCTAAAAATCAATAAAAATATACACTGTTATAGAAACAAAGGTTTCTAAAAACAAAGAGAGTTTTGCCAATATGGAAGAACTTGCTGTGTCTAGAGACAGGAGTGCAGGATGTGAAGGAATTGGGAAATGCATTTGATTGTAAATGATATGGATTCTATTTTCAGTGCTTTCTTTGTAGGGCAAGTTTCAAAGGATTAGCATCTTTATTATTGTTATTAATGTGACTTATGAAAAACACTCTGAAAAGGAGGGGAGTGCAGTAAATGCTCAAGGTACATTTCATAGAAGACACATGAACTTTAAAAAAGTACAAACTGTGTTATATTGCTTCCCCTAGGTGACTGAGTGCATAAATGACAAGGTTTCCTTATCATGGTCTGGATTTCATGTCTTTGAGGCATAATTTATGGTTTATATTCAAAGTCTCTAGTGGATGTTGTTTCACATCTGTGCATTAAAAACAATCCCCACGAATTAAATAAACTACCACAAATCCCCAGAGGGGAAAAATGCATTCTATTCAGTCAAGATGATCAAGGAAATTTTCACTAAGCTCTCCTACTCACCCCCACCCCAGACTCAGGAAAGCAATTGTACACACACACACATACACACACACACACACACACACACACACACACACATATATATATATTACTGTGAGACTAAAGCAGAGCTAGTTTAGGAGTGCTTTCATTATTCAAGAGATATTAGATGAAGCTTAAGCTGTGCATTTAGTTTGAACCAATTCTACAGTTCTAAACCTGATCTCCATTTTTTGGCAGAAGTATGAAAAAACACACACAACCCAAGTCAATTTGAATCCCTATCCTCTTAATGCTTACATGTAGGAATTAACTCAGTGGAACTTATTCCCAAGTAAGTGTCCATAGTTACCATTCTCTTCTGTACATACTTACTTGGGAGTAAATCTCAGTGACACTGTTCAAGAATTCATTAATAGGATCAGCCTGTTAGTATAACTTATGGGATTTAATTAAAGCATTTCCCCCCTCAGAGTTCTCTAGGTGACATCAGGGCTTTTCAATGTGCAAATTATATATCCTTAAACATTTTATATAAGTTCTTCCCACCCTCATCAAAGAGAGATACCACACCATTTTTTTGCAGTTGAATTCAATTGTACTTTTTGTAGTTGGACTTTTTATTTTCCAATGGTTTTACATTTATCCAGATCACAGACAACAGATGCATCTTTGAGTTGGTTAAACTCAGATGTAAAAGATCAAAACTGGGATTCATGTTGAATGCAAAACAGTTCAGAAGTCTAATTTAATGTGTATGAAATTCATCTGTAAATGTTGTTTAACTGTTTATAGGGCTTATTCATACCACAACTGCAATTTGAAAATGAGGCACTTCCTCCCTCGTAACACTTGAGCCTGGGACAATCCGATGAAATTGAACGTTGGCAGATTCAGGACAGGCAAGATTAAGTTCTTCACACAGCACATAACTGAATTATGGAATTCACTTCCACAAGTTGTGGTGATAACTGCCAACTTGGACAACTTTCATTTTGTGGAGGATAGATAAGGCTATCAATAGCAACTAGCCACTCTGGCTATATTCTCCATTGTTGCAGGCAATGTGCCTCTGGATGCCAGTTGCTTGGAATCGCAAGTGGGGAGAATGTTGTTGCCCTCAGGTTCCACATTTGGACTTCCCACAGGCATCTGGTTGGCCACTGCGAGAGCAGAATGTTGGACTATACGATCCATTGATCCAGCATAGCTCTTCTTATATGAGAGAGAGGAGGGGGTTCACAACAACCTCCCTCATGCATTTATGAACATCTGAGGGGAAAGTGGAATTGTGGCCACTAGCCACACTCCTTGTACATCAACATGTGTGTCTTTCATGCCCCTCCCAATCACTGGGCAAAACATTCAGCAACAGATATAAATACAGAGGGATCCTTCATGCAAGGAAAAATATCAGGACAATCAGGATTTCCCCCTTCCTCTTTTTCAACTTGACAAAGAAGAGCTGGAGTTAATCCTTCCTTCAGGGTGGTACTATGTATGAGATAAGGTCAGAAATATGAGCTAATCGCCACTATTTTATATTAGGTGACCAAACCCTGTCAGCAGAAACATCACTGGTTGGTGCTACCATTTGTAAAGTTACTTAATCTAGATACATGGCTTAACAACATTTTAATTGCCTTTTTCATCACATGTTTGAGATGGTTAGGATTATACCTGGCTATGTTTCACGGACAGAGTAATAAATCTAAGTTTATGACAACATTCAACTTTTTTTTTTTTAAAGGAATAACCATGCATGGTTTTTTAAAAGCAGGTTACTTTACTTTGTATCCCCCCCGGAACCCCCCCCCCCGACCCCACAATATAGTTATACACTTTTAAAAGACACAGATTAACACAGAATTTTTCCCACTGCTCCCACAAACCTGCATTAGAAGAGTAGGAAAAATCCACCATTCATTTTCTTGCAATTTAGCCACCCTGATTCTGTGAACAGAAAAGAATGGTTGGAAGTTAAGCATTTCTCATTTAACAGCTATGAGAAATGTGCAGAGTGATTTTTAATCTTTGTTATTGATTGCGAACCTAGAAATGGGGATGAGATTTATTCTAGATTAATTCATCCAACCTCACCAATGCTCCCTGGGAGACGTAACAGCGTCATGCAAAATTATTTAGGCAAACACGTTAAATGAAGAAGCCAAGAATCAAATTGGAAACTATGTATCATTTATTTCATTTTAAATTGGATTCCTAAAGGTAAGAGCATTTGCTACAAGTAGTATAATTCAAAGAAACAACTTCATCAGACTCCAGCTCTTTTCGGTAATATATTACTAAACTATTCAATGTGGAACCAGGGCAATTGGAAGTCAATGAATGTTAAGAATTTATGTGATGCGGAAAGATTTCTATAAAGCCAGCCTGATACATTGACTAAATTAGTGCTCAGATACCTATCATTTGTCTTTTTATGTCTTTTCATAAATTGCATTTGGTTGAAATCATAAGATCATGGCAGGGATGGTGGAAGGAGGCTACTTAGATTTTTCTTCTGATTTTTGTGTGAGTGCAAAGGATGTGCTTTGCCGTTGAGCTACAGGCATTCCCATTTAAGTGGCATTCAGTGGGGTAAAGGATGGTGTAACATAGTGACTTGGGCTGCGATCCCATAGCCACTTACCTGCGATTAAGCTCCAATAAAATCACTGAGATTTACCTCTTGAGTAGGTGTGTATTGGATTGCAGTAGAAGAGTGTCACCTGTAGTGTGGGAAGTTCTCCGTTCAAATTTCAGCACAGCATGGAGCTAACCATCTGCTGTTCTGCATGACCTCATCTGCAAAATGGAAGTTTAACTACAGGGGCTCCATTCAGGATGATGCAAGGGCTATTGAGAAAATATATGTGGAACACTTTGAATCCTGCAAATCCAGTGCATATTTTCTAAGATATCACAGTGCAGTGCACTGCCATGGAACTGTCCACATTTAAAACAATGATCATTTTGCCAAACAAAAAGTCACTACTAAGTGTTTTCAGTCAGGATGCCACAGTTGTGGAAAGCTATCCAGACAGAGGCCTATTTGGTCTGGGCTTTGCTGGCCTCCAGCCACAAAGGAAAGATGTTTCTCTTCCATGGGTAACTGGGTGTTTGTGTAGGCATGAGCAAATCTGTCAGTCTCAGTTTCTCATTTTTTCCGATCCTAATTTCAGTTCTCCACATTTCTGCCTCAGTTTTTTTTTTTAAAACCCACTAATTAAACATACAGTGGTACCTTGGTTCTCAAACACCTTGGTACTCAAAACAACTTGGAACCGAAACACTGCAAACCCAGAAGTAAGTTTTCCGGTTTGCGAACTTTTCTCAGAAGCCGAACATGCTCCATTTTGAGTGTTACACTTCCGATTTGAGTGCCACAGTTCCATTTTGAGTGTCTGTCTCACTGAGGTCTGTCTTTTTTTGCTATCTATTTTGCATTTTTGTTTTTGTGGCTTTTTTTGTTTTGTTTTTGTGACTGTGTGGAAACCAATTCAGCTACTGATTGATTGATTGTGTGACTGCAGTACATTGTTTATTGCTTTCATTTTATGGATCAATGGTCTCATTAAATAGTAAAATTCATGTTAAATTGCTGTTTTAGGGGTTGTTTTTAAAAGTCTGAAATGGATCAATCCATTTTGCATTCCTTTCTTTGGGAAAGCACGCCTTGGTTTTGGAACGCTGTGGTTTTGGAATGGACTTCCAGAACGGATTAAGTTTGAGAACCAAGGTACCACTGTATGGCCAGGAGGGAAGCAGGATGTTGCCTCTCCCCGTGCCCAGCCTAGAGCAGGGTGTTTGGTCTGTGAGGTGCTCCTTTGCAAGTGGTTTCTCTGCAGGAAGCCACTTGCAAGTGAGGACCCTGCCGGATCAACAGTTTCACAGTTACTGAGTGTAGACATCAGTCCTGTAGGGTAGGGTGTCAGACAAAAAGGAGAGTGAGGCGGTGTTGGGATCCTACCTTCTTCCAGGAAGATGTAACTTGCAGTTAGGTACAACTTGGCCTTTTTATGGGTTTTCCTGGCCAATGCCTGCCACTTATTCCTGCAGGATGCCCAACCCCTGACAGCCCTGGATCACTTTGGGACAACCTGCAGCATGGCTGCCTCAGACCGACTCAACCGTTGCCCAGAATCCTTCAAATAGACACAATTTGGCTCCAGCCTCAGGTGAATCCAATGTACAGTCATAATACACACACACACACACACACACACACACACAGAGAGAGAGAGAGAGAGAGAGAGAGAGAGATTTGTTTGTACTTATCAAACAACCGGATTTAAATTTCTAGAGAAAATATAATGGTGTTTTACAACTGGATTCCTTTACTTTCTCTTATTTTAACTTGACCAATGTTATTTGTAATAGCTCCATCCAGTGCTGTTTTTCTAGAAAAAGAGGTGCCAGAACTCATCATGAACGTCTCCCTTGTTCTCTTATAATGGCAATGGCGCCTACCCATGAGGTGCCAGAACTGAGTTCCAGTGAGTTCCAACTGGGGAAAAAAGCCCTGTCTCCATCTACGCTGTGTTTCACTAAGAACTGATGTACAGACTAGCTATTTCAAACAGCTACAAATTTCAGGTTGCATTATTATTATTATTATTATTATTATTATTATTATTATTATTATTATTACCCAATGTAGCAGTGGAATTGATTCCATTTGCTGTTTTTCTTTTGAAGTTTTTCCCCCAAGCAGTTTTAAAAATATCTAAATCCCTTTCACGACCATTTCTGTTCTAATTCTCACTGAGAAGCAATGGTGTGCAGTCATGCCACAGAACCTTCTGTCTTGCAAATGGACCAGAGTTTCATGAAAGTGTGGGTGATATCAGTTGTGCAGATAGAATGCAGTCCACTCTTGGGTGGAAAATGCAAATCTGTGGGGCAACTCTTGTAATTTTGCCTTCTAGAAATGAAATGTTTAGTAGGAATAATAATGGCTTCACTTTATACAAGCAAGTTGTCTTTTTCAGCACAAGTGAGCTCATGCATACCATGTCGATACAAATTCACTTACAATTTTGAATACATTTTCTGTGAATTGAGAACATGAAAGTCGCTGGGGGATTAAACTGAAAGATTAATGGGCTATCTCTTCTTGCACCAATTAGCATCAGAGCAAAAAAGAAAAAGAAATGAAACGAACCCATTTATCACCAGTTCATTGTTAACTCATTGAGAGTGTGAGCATTGTCATGCTAAAGAATTACCTGACCACGCATACTGTATGAAGGAAGAGTCTGTTTTGCATAAAACGTGGTGCATAATTATTGAATTGGACTTGGACAGGGCCCAACTGATTATTGAGACAAGACGTCTCTCACGTAAAGCTTCTCCTACTGTAGCTTGCCCAGCTTTTATTTGGCAAACCTTTAATCTCCTTCCTTGGAGGGTTTGTAGCCTCCAGTTCTTCAAAACAAATCATTCTATGCCATGGGGATCCTCTCACAGGAAAGCATAACCACATGCATGTTGAGAGGGAACTTTCACCACATGAAAGTTATTAGGGCAAATTCACACTTTAATCTTTCTGTAGGGAGGCCACTCAAATCATTTTTTTTAAAGGGGAACACTTCAGGCAGTGTATGGGTGGCATATATCCAAATTAGATTTACCATGTGAACCAGTGCACTTGTGTTGAACATCTCCATGGCTGTGTGACATCAATGGTGCAATCAGATGCTATTCATCTAACTCCTAAGGTGCTCACACTAATATTTAAAGGCCTAAACAACTTAGGGCCTGAATATCCGAGAAATGGTCTTCTTCTCTCCAAACCCTTTTGGGTGTTAAGACCAGCAGAGGAGTCCCGCTTGGTAGTTCCACCACCCTCAACCGCTTGAGAAGTTGGGTGGCATTGTCTGTGGCAGTGGAATCCCTTCCCTGTAGAGGTGTATCTGGTTCCTTCATTATACAGCTTTAAGACACACCTCTTTACCCAGATCTTTGAAACCCGAGATGTGTGTTTTAAAGAGCCACCCTATTCCTGTGACAGACATTAAATTTGTTTTAACTATTTTTAATACTGAATTTTAAATTGTTATAAGCTGCTCTGGGTCCTTCTGGGGGAAGGCTAGGTTATAAATTCCAGAACTGTATGCCCCTCCAGGTGGATTAGAATTTTCCATGTTGTGTATTTCTACTAGTGCTATGCCTAAACTTTCTCTGTCCTCCCACCCCATTTAAGCAATTCTCCATCAGCTAATCGGTAAAGAAATCGTATGTGAAAATTATCAAAGGGGAGAGAAATTCTCATGGAAGGGATGCAGAGCTTTTTATTGCATATAGCTTCTAAGGAGGCCATAGGGTGTTTGCAAGTATCCTTTCTTTCATTTTCCAAATCAGATCTCGGGTGGTCTGCAATCTTCAGCCTTTCCAGGTGCCTACACTTATTGAAAACCCCATGAAATTCCTCACAGCTGGACGGGCTTCTAAAAAACGGGGAGGTTGCCTACAGGAGGTTGCTAGACAGCTGTTCTTAATTTTTTTTTTTAAGAGTGAAGTTTTTTTTTATGAAGTAACCCTAAAGAAATTCTACAGCCCCCTGAGAATGAGGAAGAAAAATGTAAGCCTCTTCTGCAGGGGAAAAGTATTGAGAAACATGTTGAACAACCCAAATTTTCACAATGAGCACATGGTCAAATTAGCAAGTACACCTGTTTCTGAAACTATTTTATTTTATTCATTTATTTAATTTTTATCCCGTTCTTCCTCCCAAAAGATCCCAGGGTAGGTAGGGAACAACAAAACAGTAGATAATACAGAGAAGAAGAAAAACACATTTGAAAATAATTGAACATACAGCTAAATAATACAGCTTTGTTAGAAGATATAGATCCAAGGCTTGCAAGGAGAGAGAGAGAGAGAGAGAGAGAGAGAGAGAGAGAGAGAGAGAGAGGTGTTATTTGCTTGCTTTTGTCTAGCATTGGCTAGTGTGCCAGTTGCACCCATTTCTAGCACAAATAACTCCGCTCATGATATTATATGTGTTAGTTACAATTCAAGTACTACAGTGCACAAGGGGGGCGGGGGGGGGGCTGACCTTGAAAACCACTCCTAAACCTCTCTCTTCCTTATTCTCTTAGCTGAAGCTTATTAGACTCAATGACAACACAATTGTACACAATTTGGAAAGAAAGTAAAACTAATTAAGCACCTCATTTATCTGCTAAACACACAAAGAAGGCGCCCATCCATTCTTAGTAAGTCCCGTAAACATTAATTACCAGTAAGCAACCCCAATAGTAGGGGATCGGTTACAAGATATAATCGAGCTTATATATACCAAGCCGCTCATTACACTTGAAAATTTCAATTGGTGCAGAATGCTTATGCTAAGATCTTGCCTGGGCCAAGGGGTTGATATAGAGTATGACACCTTTATTGTATCAGTTGCGCAGGCTCCCACTACATTTCCAAGTGCCATTCAGGGGCTGCTTATTATCTATAAAGCTTTATACAGCTTGACCTGTAGCTGCTTGAAGGGCCACCTTTTCTTAAACAAATTGCACCCTCCTTTTAAGGCTTCAAAGGCAAGCTTGGTGGCAACATGGAAGGGGACATTCTCTTCTCTCTTGTGGCACCTCATCTATGGAACTGCCTGCCCTTTGACGCTGGATCATTTCCCTCTTTATTTGTGTCTTGCCAGCAACTGAAAACTTTCCATTTTCAACTAGCTTTTGATTCTTTTGCTGCTTAATGTTTCAAGAGCTGTTATTTGGGCTTGTTCTCTGCACGTTGCCCTTTTTGCTGCCGTTTCTCATTTTGTTAATTTGTGTTTTAAGGATTGGATCATTTTTACTTGTATGCTTGATTTTTAAATTTGTAAGCTGGTTTGGGCGGATCCTTTGTGCAGTGGCAAATTAAGTGGTGTGTGTGCGTGTATGTATAATGTAAAGACAACAAAGACGGCGTTGAAATGGTTTCACGGTTTGCGTGTTGCGTATCTCAGGTACTGGTTGGTGTTTTCTGCAGGAAACATTTAGAATGTGACAAACAGATGTGCATTCTCAGATGGCCAAGCACATGCAAATGTGCACAGCTGAGTACTTAAGGATGCCAGCATTGTGCTCAAACTTTGTATTGCATGACACTTATGAACATGATTGCTGTTTGAAAGAGCCCTCAGTATTTACCAACTCACATACAGTATCTCCCTCCCTATGAAACCCTAATAATGCTGTGTGAAATTTGACCACATTGTACTAACCCTTGCTTTTTGACAAAGGCCTTGAAAGACATTGGTTTGGCACAAAGTGAAGTTGCTAAAAATTGCTAAAAATTGAATTGGAGTCCCAACAGGGGATCCTGTCTGAATTTTAGAAATATTATGAAATGCGTCAACTTCAGTATGCTTAGAGGCAGCTTAGAAGTTGAATAGTCATATTGCCTCTTCTTAATACCGGGAAGCCATAAATAATACATGTCTATGTCTCATGATCATGCTGCCCTGATATGAGCTCCTTTCCAGCAACCTAAGAAGAGATGTTTCTTATCTGAGGGGCCAAATATCTCCTCCTTCACATCCCGAGTTGTTATTGCGGCTTGAAGATTGCAACAGGCATACATCTGTTTTGCCTTTACTCTACTTCTCTGTGATAAACAACCAAAACTTCAATTGGAGAGGTACAGGAAGTATAGCTTCTCCACTGCATTTCTTCTTTTTAATCTCATCCTTTTCTTTTGAAAACTCAGGCGTTTAAAATACTTTTTTTTTAATACTTACATCCTTTGTGCCCCACAACATAAAATATGGCAAGTGCACTGAAAGGAAGACATCTTGTTACCCTTTGGTTTTCTTTTGGAAGAAAAAGTCAGTCTAGCATCTTGCAGGCACACCTGAACGGAATATTTTTAAAAAATTGACCTTTCATTCCAGTTTGGATGAATATTGATTTCAATATTATATTTAGCACTATTCTGAAATGTCAAGATCCACATACTAAAATTCTGAATTAAACACTGATAAAAAAGGAAAAGAAATATCTCATATATGAGAGAATAAAAATATTCCATACTTCAAGATCTGACTTTCCAAAAAAATAAAAAAATCTATACAGATCTGAAAGGCTGAAGATGGCCTGTTTAGACATGATTTATCAGGGAGAAATCTCAGACTAATAACAGAGCTGCTGATGTTTGGAACCCTCATTTTCCCTGTCAAATCAGAGTGGAGGAGCTATGTCTGTTTAAAAGAGGGTCTATACCGAAGAGTAAGGATGCTACAGAGCCTGCACAATGCCAAGCTTTCATATTACCACATCCAGGGGTAAATTCCTCAGTCAGGCTAGCAAGCAGTACAGAGAATTCCAAAGGGGTAATGTGTTAACCAATCTTTAAAACTTTAAATTAAGAAACTGCATCCCTAGGGCTGTTATGAGAATCTTGTTGTCTTAGAAGAAGGTTGTGGTAATTTATGGAAAATGTTTATAGAACATGCATTAAAGGGCTCTTTGCCCATGGCCTATCTAACAATCTTCTTGGGTCATCAGATGAACATGTTCGGAGACAGGAGGCAGAGCTTGACAGACTTTGGTGAAAGGCTTGGTAGGGTTTGTTTGATCCTCAGAGCCTAACTAGTACATTTAGACTGCAATCCAAACCTTTCATTGGGCATGGGGTTGAAATGTATGACCTTCAGGCCTTTTAAGCCTCATGTTTCTCTTGATTCAGACATACCTGTTTGCTTCTTTCTCCTGCAGCATCATTCTTGACCACCATGTATCATCCAAGCACTTCCTTCCACATTCTTACAATAAGTGTAAGGTAAAGGTAAAGGGACGCCTGACTGTTAGGTCCAGTCGCAGACGACTCTGGGGTTGCGGCGCTCATCTCGCTTTACTGGCCGAGGGAGCCGGTATACAGCTTCCGGGTCATGTGGCCAGCATGACTAAGCCGCTTCTGGCAAACCAGAGCAGCGCACGGAAACCCCGTTTAACTTTCCGCCAGGGCGGGTACCTATTTATTTACTTGCACTTTGACGTGCTTTCGAACTGCTAGGTGGGCAGGAGCAGGGACCGAACAATGGGAGCTCACCCAGTCGCGGGGATTTGAACCGCCAACCTTCTGATCAGCAAGCCCTAGGCTCTGTGGTTTAGACCACAGCGCCACCCGCATCCCTAAGCGTACATAGAGTTAAATAGTAAACACATTTTAATGCAGGAAGTCTTGTTGGACTTGTTTATATGTCACTGATAACCAGGATTCAGTTAAATCTGGAGGTAATGATGGGGAAATGGAATTAAAGTGGGAACTGCAATAAAAGGTAATGGCAGAAGCCAAATGAGACAAATTGTTATTATAATGATGCAGATACTGAATTAAATATAAAAAGCTTTACTAGTGCATTAGTCATTTGTTTAAAGTAAAATAAATATTGGGGGTTTTCTTTCATGGTGAAATTTTTAAGGTTGCTGTGATCAATTTCCTCATAAAGTACATCTTTGCAAAAATCTAGTCTGGCAAATTAATTGATAATAAGTAATACATTAGAGGGAGAGAGAAAAACTAGAAGAGAATTCTGATTATACTCTGGTGCATTTTTCACTAGCAATAGCTAGAGTTATGTGGAAGTGTTCTACATGTGATTTTCATTCTGGGGGAAAAATGGTCACAAAAATAAACTAGATGTAGAAAATAAGCCCCTTAATGGGTTCATGTCTATGTTCCAAATTTGGCATGGAAGACAAGGAGAGCCCTTGTGTTTGATTATGATTGCACTAGACTATCTGTAGTTAAAACAAAGAATAAAAATAAAAAAAACCTGGGGAGTGAACTTTTGATGACTGTATAAAAGCAACATTATTGGTTAGAACTAAAGGCTAGAACAGGGAGGCAGGGAAACCTCAGAAGCATTGAGTCTTACTAGTGAATTTGCCAGAAATGTTCTGTGCAGTACAGCTGCATAACCAAAGCACTGTGTGCTGCTTTCCCAGCAAGGGGAATTTGTGCTGAAGAAGCATCTTTTAAGCCTACCACATGGTGTCATGTTCTCTGTTTAAATGATGAGCAGGCCAGAGGCGTTGAACAAGAAATATTTTACGCACAACAGGTCTTGTCTTCTTTAGCTACTTTCTCACTCTGCTTCTGGCCCTGCCTCCTGTTTGTGCCCAACCTCCTAATCTAGATGTGAGAGGTGCCTTTAAACATATACTTACATTTAATAGGAATAATTTGTTGGCCAAGTATCAATCATACTTGGAATTTTGCTTCAACTACATTGCAATGTAAAGAAAAACGTACCTCATACAAACACTATTCCCCTCACAATACAACAGAACAACAAAGGAACCCCATACCACCAACTGACCTCCCTTCTGCACACAACTACGAATTCAACAGTTTGATGGCACATCTTGCTGATGGATACTCTTAAATTGCTCTGGGTAGCTGTCTGCATGCTGTGAGCCATTTATAAGTAGCACCTCACCATGTATAACCTGAATATGACAAATTTCTTGTCACAGCAACCTTCCTCCCCTGTAATGTAGTGTGAAAACTGAATTTTCCATGATTGACATAATCTTTTATATTAGGGGGGGGGGGAGTCAAGGACCCTAGACAGTTAAGTCCAGTCAAAGGCGACTATGCGGTTGCGGTACAAATCTCGCTTCAGGCTGAGGGAGCCAGTGTTTGTCCACAGACAGCTTTCCGGGTCATGTGGCCAGCAGGACTAAACCGATTCTGGTGCAATGGAACACCATGACAGAAACCAGAGCGCATGGAAATGCCATTTGCCTTCCTGCCACAGTGGTACCTATTTATCTACTTGCACTAGCATGCTTTTGAACTGCTAGGTTGGCAGGAGCTGGGACAGGGCAATGGGAGCTCACTCCATCTCAGGGATTCGAACCTCCGACCTTCTGATCAGCAAGTCCAAGAGTCTCAGTGGTTTAGACCGCAGCACCACCCGCATCTTTTATATTAGGTAGTATTATAGGTAGTGGCTGTAATATGATTTAATTGTTTTTAATTTTAAATTTTAAATGGTTGTAACCCACCATGGGAACTGCTGGTGATGGGCAGAGAATAAATTTAATCATCATTATCTCTGCTCATGAGCATTCAAAGAGTGGCACTCACTTTTGTGAGTATCCACTATTCAAGATTGCAAATACATTCATGATGCATTGTTATGCAGCATTGAAAGTTGTGAGTGGTTCACTGGTGGAATTTAAGCCTCACTCAGATACAAGGGCAGTTTAATATCCTCCCTCATTAATCTGCATTATTTGCCTTTGATAAATAAAAGCTCAGAGATGTTTTTCTAGACGTGTCCTTTTTGGATTTTGCGTTTCTTAGGTCCTACTGAAATAAATGGAACTAGTTTTGATGACGACAAAGTTCCCATTGACATCAATAGGGCAAAGTTCTATTAACTTGAGCAAAAAGGTATGTCTTTACAAGACGTAGACCATATTGATGAAAACGCATGAAAAATCAGCACCCTTGGGTTAATAGAACCTAGCCCTATTGATATCAATGGGAACTTTGTCATCATCAAGACTAATTCCATTTATTTCAGTAGCACCTAAGTTCAAACTAATTTGCTGTTGATCTAATTCCAGGTGCCCCCTTTATCTTTCCTGCAGTTACACAAAGAGAAGAAAAAGTGCAACATCATGTAATTGTGCTTCATGTTTCATGTAGCGGTCAATGGGGAAACACCGTGTATCAGCACATGCCACATATCACATTTTGCTTTTTTTAATAGGGAGAGAAGAAGACTGCTGTCCACAGGACTGCTGTCCCTGACATTTCTCTGGTAAGGTTTTACTCTCTTACAATATTGCTCCCAAAACATTCCGATTGTTCATGAGTAAGCATTCTGTTGGTGCACCTAACTTTTAACTGAACTTAAAGAAACAAAAGTATGTATTTGGGAACCTAAATATAAGGCATTTCCCATGTCTGTCTATGGTAAATGAAGTGAAACAACAGTCTTGTGAAAATCAAGACAATATGTTGTATGAACAGATCCTAAATAAAAAGTCAAACCTACTCTATCAAAATGTATTCCACACAAGCCTGGATTGTACATTTTGACATTCCTGTTGTGGTGGACGTTTTGCAAGAACATCCAAGACCATATTGCAATATTTATTTACTCTTTTCCTCCTGCCATTTCTTCATGCCTTGTCCCATAAGATTGACAGTGAAGCTGTCCAGCTTTACACAACGTTGTTTATGCTATTCATTTTTGCTGCTAGCTTATATTGATTTTGCTAAATTATTCTTTTGTAATCATGCATTTTTAATTTAGTGCACTTTAAACAGCCTTCAATTTTAAAACACTTCAATGTGTAATTGTATTTAGCTTTCAAATTAGTTCAGTATTTCAACCTGTGTAATTTCTCTAGCTTGTTTATATATAATCACTGCAAAAACCATCCAACCCTAGCTTAGAAAGAAATTGAAATTTTAAGTATTTTTTTTACTTTTTAAAAAGTAAAGTCATTTAACTTTTTAAGTGGAAAGGACACTTCCTCAGAAAACCAGGGTTTTCAAAGCAAGTAAGTGAAAAAGGGGTTTCTTCAAAATACTGTAACTCGCTCAAATGGGTTTACGAACAAAAAAGATATTTTAAAAAAATATTTTTAATTCTGTGCAATCTGGAAATGAACATGAAAGAAATGGTGTAATTTTTCACTTATAATTTGATGTTTTCTACATTTTGGTACAAATTTCTATTTATTGTTTTGTTTTCTAGTTTTCAAGGATTTTAATGATTTTCAAAAAAATATACAAACATTTTCAAACAGCCTTAAATTGTACCATCTACTCCAGTCTTCCCAGGACTCCATGTGAAGTTGTAAATCTGGTTTTTTCAGTGAGTCTTTTAATAGTGGATTTATGAGTACTCCTAGTTTCAGGACTTCATTAGTTGAAGCAGACAGTTCACTAAAATTTGAAGATAAATATTTCAATTACTTTTTGATTTGGTCTCTAAAATCTTTGAAGGCTATGTGTCATTTTGTTGCTCTATCTTTTTGGGATTACTTTAAAAGGTCCTTGGAGATTTTGTAGCCCTTTTTGGAGAGACTCACAGCTTTCAGGGCCATTGTTAGTCTCTCTTCTTCCTCACCCATGACTGATCTTCCACCGTTGTGGAGCCCAAATAGCTTCTGAGAAATTTTTCTTGAAATGTTTGCTGTGAGGTTTGTAAGATTCCAGTTCTTTCCCAAGTATCCTTTAGCTTTTAAAGGCTTATAATAGCTGATAGGGGAGGTGGAGGGTTGCAGCTAGCAGATTATTCTGCTATTTTAGGGGAGGACTGTGACATTATTGTCTATTTAATGTTTATGTTATAATAATAATAATAATAATAATAATAATAATAATAATAATAATAATAATAATAATAATAATTTATTATTTTTACCCCGCCCATCTGGCCGGGTCTCCCCAGCCATTCTAGGCGGCTTCCAACAAATATTAAAATACATACACATGTCACAGATTAAAAACTTCCCTGAACAGGGCTGTCTTCAGGCATTTTCTAAATGTCAGATAGTTGTTAGTACCTTTGACTTCTGATGGGAGGGCGTTCCACAGGGCGGGCACCACCACCGAGAAGGCCCTCTGCCTGGTTCCCTGTAGCTTTGCTTCTCGCAGTGAGGGAACCGCCAGAAGGCCCTCGGCGCTGGATCTCAGTGCCCGGGCTGAACGGTGGGGGTGGAGACGCTCCTTCAGGTATACTGGACCGAGGCTGTTAAGGGCTTTAAAGGTCAGCACCAACACTTTGAATTGTGCTCGGAAACGTACTGGGATCCAATGCAGATCTCTCAGGACCGGTGTTATGTGGTCCCGGAGGCCACTCCCAGTCACCAGTCTAGCTGCCGCATTCTGGATTAATTGCAGTTTCCGGGTCACCTTCAAAGGTAGCCCCACGTAGAGCGCATTGCAGTAGTCCAAGCGGGAGATAACTTATGCTTCTGCTTGTATGTTTTGAAATATTTAGATCCAATGCTAGTTCCGTTTGTGCAACAGGATTTCCACTTCCTTTCTTCTCCTCATGTGTGTCAGGAATGTACTCTGGAGCAGATTTTGAGAGTGCACAGGGGGCTTCAGGAGACAGGAGAGGTAAGTTCCATTGCACAGATAGAAGTATGCAATGCAGAGAGAATGACAGTGTTGGGTACAACCCAATGAGGTTTCTGTCCATTACTCTAGGCAGCTACTTATTGGTTCCAACCACATTTTGAAAAATAGCTCACCCACTGGAGCATCAATCAGTGAGGCTATCTCTGGTTGGCAATAAACTCAGCCTGGAAGGCCAGTTTTGAAGGATAGATATTCAAAGGTCTCCTCAAAGTGCCACAACATCGTCTGTGGATCAACAGAGCTGCATTGTTTGTGTCCAATGGTGTGTGCATTCTCTGTGGATTTCTTTGTCATTTTCCCTTTTTAACATCTCCCATGCCATGCCACAAACTACTGCTGAATTGGTTTCAGTTTTTAAAAGGGAATTGTTGTGCAACAACTTGTCATAAGGGGTTGCTTGCTAAAAAATATCACAAAATCAAAAGCTCCTTGGGTGTCCAGAACTAATTGTGTACTTCCACAGATGCAGGATAGCGTCTTTTTTAAATTTTTTGCTTTATGAAAAACATCTCATACAGATTTCAGCATCCTCTATAGCAAATCTTACCAAACTCCTTAGTTGGAAACATTACGAACACATGCAAATTGCAATTAATGAAATGTACTACTTCTGAGCAAATGAGTTGATAAATTGGTTGCTTGAGGTTGAACTGCTGGTACATGTCATAAATCTAAAGACGGTAATGAAATTAATCATGCTCCAGAGCATGTTAATTCTGTTCCAAACAAGTGAAAATTTCCACTAAATACAGTGTAAGGTTTGCCTGTGTGATTACTCTCTCTACAACACTATCACTTAGCCCAGGGATTGGTTCCTGTCCCTTTGCATTGGCATCACCACTAAGACATGTATGTCTGAACTCCAGGGCTTTACTTTGAGGACTTTAATGCTTTATGCATTAAATCATGTAAGCTGGCCGATCACAAAAATGTCTGTGTAACTTTTGTCCGGCATCCATTTCTGAGTTTTCTATGTGCTGTCCATGACGTTGTCAAAAACATCCTCTTGGGGGAGTACAAATCTGTTGATGTTGGTTTCTCTCAGTTTTTCATTTTTACTATCTTTGGTTTACTATCTTTTGCATCAGCCTGTGAATTTTAAAAGTCTGCATGAAAATTCATACATGTTTGTGTGCATTTTGTATGCCATTGTGTCTAACATACACATTTTTGAAAGCAGATTTACCACATATGATGCATATTTATATTACTTTCACTAAGATAAGCATTTTTGTGTGTTCTTTTCTGTAGTATATCCTTTTTTAAGTACACTTTTTGGGTGGTTGGAGAAATGTATAGAAAATTCAGGGAAGCACAAAATTCAAATTCAGGGAAGCACAAAATTCAAATTTTCCCAATAGTGTGAATTAGAGAGCTTTGCCTTAGAAAGTGAGCCAAATGAATTTACCCTCCATTCCTACATAAGGGTGGGCAGAAACACCTGCCACTGATTTGCTACCTGTGCTGAGGTAGTGAATGGGAGGTGGCCTTTTCATTATAAGTTTCCTTTTTCTTTTAGAGGTGGTAATCGGATCCCCCGCCCCAAATGGTTTCAAGAGGAGGGATAGAAATGGAGAAGGTTTACAGTTGTGATGGTGGAGGCTTGTTGAGTTTTCTCTTATTTTCCTTTTTAAAGCTGCTGACCATGTGCCAGCACCAACAGAGCTGCTTTATTGTATTTTTTTTAAAAAAAAATACATTCATAAATGTTCATAATAACTTGTGTGTTTCCTGAAAGAAATTGAACCAGCTTATCCCAAAGCAACTTGTAGAATTTACTTGTCAGAAACAACATACTTTGCAAGACAGGACCTGCATCCTATCACAAAATCAAGTTTACATTTTGAAAAGTGGAGTGGGGTGCATTTAGTAGTCATCTTGGTATGTCGTTTCTATTCCCAGAAAACTACATGGGGATGAGGTGGGGAATAGCTTTCCTCAAAAGAAGCTGGCATCTACTTTGGAATTATTATCCAGATTTTAATTATTTTCTGATCACATAGCTTCCAGGAATCCTTCCTAGCTAGATGGGGAATCACAAGCAGATGCTGTGATTATCCAGCCCCACCAAGCAACTGGAACTGTGCTTTGATGACCCTGTCAAATAAGCTGTGGCCAGGCAAATCAATATTTTGGAGAGGCAACAGTGGGCCAGGGGAGGCTGGCTTTAGTCACCCTCCTGTGCCAAGTTGCTAACTGCTGTGACTGAAGCTGATTTGTCAGGGCTGCGCTATGCAGCTCTAGCTCCTGTGTATGTGTACTACAGCACTTGGATCAGGGCCCATGCTCAGAAGAGAGCATTGACAGCAGACAGAGATCTGCAAACAGGGCCAACAGTGAAGCCCACTCACGGTTTTCCGGGCACACCACTGGAGCTTCAAAAAAAATAAACCCCACCAGCTCTAAAAAGAGAGGAATAACAAAAACCAAATAGTGAACAATGCTTCGGAATGCATCAATTTGTAGAAAAGCATTTCGCCTCTGGGGATGGTGCCCTTGGGCCAGAATACAACAACATGCTCATGTAATAGCTGACTTCATCCCTTCATTGTTTTTGTGACCTATCCAAAGGATATTGTCCAGGCCCTTTGCACCTGTCAGAAAAGTCCTACGGGTGGTCAGGTGGGCCAGCTCTGCACATTGTCAAAACCGTTATGAGAAGGGAGCTCGTTTTTCTCATACCGCAGCACTGCTTTTGTTCCATTTTAGTGCGGCTCTGACTATTTCATAAATTCGTTCCCAAATCTGATTTGTTCCTTAGAGAGAAGGATGCTGAGGCATTGCTCATTATGACATGCTCATATGTTGATTGGCTTAAAAATAATAATAAAGGTGAGAGTTAAATTTGTTCCCCAGTCATGTTTCTCCCCACATCCAGAACTACCAACTGCATTTGAAAACAATGTTTTAATTAAAGCTTGCCTTTATGAGCCTACTGTTTTCATTTCAGCAGCAGCTGGCATTATTTGCAGTCCTGACAGCATGGGAGTAAAATGTTACACAAAGAGGTGGTGGTGGGGAAATCAATTTCTCCACCAGTTCAAAATGTGAAAAAAATAAATACAGTGTTTAAAAATTAAAATATTAAATATTTACTGTTCCTTTTTTGGCTGTTAAAAAGGACAGAAGCTGGCTTCTGTGTTCTGAGATTGGACATTACTGCCAGTATCACTAATTATGTTCCTTTCGTTAAAAAAAGAAAAGAAAAAAAGCTGCTGCCAACAGTATTCTCAAAGTGAACACCCCCCCCCCACAAACCTACATTTCATGAGTTAACTTATAAAAGTTCCAAATACCGCCTGAGGAAGAAGATTGCAATTTTCTTCTAGAATAGATGCATCGGCACATGAATGCAGTGTTTAAATATTTATATTGTCAAGAGAAAGGAAGAAAATAATGGAAAGTTAATACTAAATGTGCTAGAGCACCAAATGGCTATTGAGTGGTTTAGAAAGCCAGTCGGAAAGAAAATGTGTCCATTGTGTGAACTGTTTTGTACTCGATATTATGCATATTATGGAACAGAAACTGAACTGTAACGTGTGTGTGTGTGTTGGTAGTTATTTTTATTTTTGCTTTTTTCATTTCTATATGCTTTTATTGTGAACATTGAAGCTTACAGAGGAATCAAAGATCCGCACCATACATTTAAAACATTCTTCTACTGCTTTAGCAGACATGACTTCCCCCAAAAGAACTCTGGTGGGAACTCTAGTTCATGAAGGGTTCCGAGAGAAGTTAGGAGATCTATCACAGAGCTATAACTCCCAGCACCAAATGCGTAGCAAGTCTGATGCCACACGACATATTTGCTTTCACCATCCCATGTGAAGTCAACTCTTTAATAATATTGCAAGGAGAGGTATCTCTAACCTTGGTTAGAGGTATCTCTAACCTGCATTGGTGCTTCTTTCACCTTTGCATCTACTTGCAGTCTTGAGTGTCATTTCTTACACATTGACTTTTGACAAAATATGCAGATCTTGTCATCATGGATATCATATGTATAATCCTCTTCAGGAAACTGTCAAAATCTATTGTTATATTTATGCAAAGCACCTCACATGCCGTGAAATGCATGCAAGAGAAAATAAAAATGAATTGGGGGGGGGGTGATAGAAAAGTATGACACACAACTTCCAGTGTACTGAAGAATTAAGCAAACTGAAGTTGCTGGCCTTACATTGAGGGGCACAATCTACCTGACTCATTTGTATGCCAGAAATGGTGTGCATCACTATTCTTTAATCTAAAAGAAAGTAATTTATCACATTGTGGAAATTCAATGTTAAAATAACCCCCTAAGACACTTTCAGCTTCTAGGTGTTGAATTTCATGAGTTTGTAAAATAATTATGTATTGCACCATAGAAAACATTTCCATAACTTTTCTATTTATGTTATGTTGTGTTGTGTTGTGTTGTGATGTGTTGTTATGTGATGTGATGTTATGTTAATATTCATAGTAATACTTCTGAAGGCGAACATTTGGAAAAACTAGATAGTATTGATAGAATGTGCAAATTAGCTAAAAATATGAAAAGTGGTAGCCATTTTCCAAGATGGCAAGGACAGTACAAAGGCATGGGGGGGGCAAGGTATATATTTTGAATTTGACAGACTTTTTTTCGTACAGAAACACTTCGTTGCATCTAATGCTTCCCAAAAGCCACCAATTTGGGATACGTGGTCTAGTCTAGTCTTTCACTGAGTCATAGCTGCTGACTTGACATATGGCTCCCTGCCTATGAAAGAACAAAATGGCAAACAGGCATATATAGGTCAATATTTTAGATGTAGGAAATAAACTTGATCTGCTTAGTCAGAGGACTTCATTCTGGAGAAGAGGAAATAAATACCAGCCACTGCACACACACACACACACACACACACACACACACATCAAACACATCACAGACTTCAGCTTTTTGAGTTCTGCAACCTTTTCCTTCATGGGTCATGTAATGTGTAACCACTGCTTTTTGATCCATAGATCATAAAATGTATAACAACATCTGCTTACCTGGGACAAGCTTGCAACAGCTTATGCAGACCCACTGACTCCAATTCCAGATCCCTATCAAGCAGCTGGTTTTCACTGACCTGAAATCAGCTGCAGGTTGTGTCAAACTCAGATCATGTCAGCAACTGGTTAACTTTATATTGCAGTGTAACTGGCTCATATAAGCACTAATCTATATGTGACAGAGCATACCTCGACACATATTTAAAAGTTTTTGCTAGTGTATAGTACAGTGCCATTAGCTGATAAACACTTCTGTGGACTTTTTATAATTTATGTCATCTGTATTCATATAATCCCCCACCACCAAAGTCCTGTGTGTGTGTGTGTGTATGTGTGTGTGTAATGCACCCACACCCACACACCCACACACCAGTATATATTATATCTATATATATATCTCTATATCTCTATATCATCTATCTATCTATCTATCTATCTATCTATCTATCTATCTATCTATATCTATCTACCGGTATATATTCAAACTTTGTATTTTTGGACAATAGCATTATGCTGAAAACACTGGTATATATCTTTCAGAACAAATCATGAATGTTCCTGAACAATCTCTGCATCTTCTCCCCAACTGACTCCACAACCTCAGTTTAGTCTTATGTTACATATTTTGTGATATTAAGTGGGAACAAGTATTTTAGTTCTGCAAAAGTAGTGATGCGAAGATATGCAGAATATTATTTTCTGCTGTTAGGCGTATTGTAATTATGATATATTACGATTATGAGATTCTGCCAGTTATTGCTGTTACAGTTACAGATCTGTTTTAAGCATTATATTGCAAACAGTAACATCTGGAAATATAAAGCTCCTTTTAAACTATACTGCTATGATTAATAACAACCCTATTGTGACCTTCAGTTTAATAAGATCCTGCTGCTATATTGCAGTATGAGAAACCCTCTCCTTTCCTTTGACATTCTTTTGTCCCATCTGATTTTATTTTAAATAACAGATATCAGCAGGTGTTCCTCACCTTGGTTCAAATGTTAAAAGCTTCTGCTAGTTGATGGCTGTTGTTAGCAGACTCAGCATGGGAGATTGCACATGTAACAAGCAAAAGAGATCTTCAATTAGAATTTCGGCTTGAAAAATAGAAGCAAGGAACAATTGGGATATATAGATGCGGGAGATTAGCAAGCATGGTCGCCTATGTATTCATTCCCACAATTAACATATGTGGATTGCAAATGTCAAAGAATTATATTTCATGTGTACTTATCCATCTAGTGCCCTTAAACTTGTGCCTCCCTGCTGCCTCCATGGTCACATTTCCAGGCTACCATCAGTTGAAATAATATTCTTCTTGCAGGTGTAATGCATTCTAGATGGCCACAGTCTTGGTAGATGGATCACAGAATCACAGAATCACAGAATCACAGAATCACAGAATCATAGAGTTGGAAGAGACCACAAGGGCCATCCAGTCCAACCCCCTGCCAAGCAGGAAACACCATCAAAGCATTCCTGACAGGTGGCTGTCAAGCCTCTGCTTAAAGACCTCCAAAGAAGGAGACTCCACCACACTCCTTGGCAGCAAATTCCATTGTCGAACAGCTCTTACTGTCAAGAAATTCTTCCTAATGTTTAGGTGGAATCTTCTTTCTTGTAGTTTGAATCCATTGCTCCGTGTCCGCTTCTCTGGAGCAGCAGAAAACAACCTTTCTCCCTCCTCTATATGACATCCTTTTATATATTTGAACATGGCTATCATATCACCCCTTAACCGTCTCTTCTCCAGGCTAAACATACCCAGCTCCCTAAGCCGTTCCTCATAAGGCATCGTTTCCAGGCCTTTGACCATTTTGGTTGCCCTCCTCTGGACACGTTCCAGCTTGTCAATATCCTTCTTGAACTGTGGTGCCCAGAACTGGACACAGTATTCCAGGTGGGGTCTGACCAGAGCGGAATACAGTGGTACTATTACTTCCCTTGATCTAGATGCTATACTCCTATTGATGCTGCCCAGAATTGCATTGGCTTTTTTAGCTGCTGCATCACACTGTTGACTCATGTCAAGTTTGTGGTCTACCAAGACTCCTAGATCCTTTTCACTTGTACTGCTCTCAAGCCAGGTATCACCCATCCTGTATTTGTGCCTTTCATTTTTTTTGCCCAAATGTAGTACTTTACATTTCTCCCTGTTAAAATTCATCCTGTTTGCCTTGGCCCAGTTCTCTAATCTGTTAAGGTCATTTTGAAGTGTGATCCTGTCCTCTGGGGTATTAGCCACCCCTCCCAATTTGGTGTCATCTGCAAACTTGATCAGGATGCCCTCAAGCCCATCATCCAAGTCATTGATAAAGATGTTGAATAAGACTGGGCCCAAGACAGAACCCTGTGGCACCCCACTAGTCACTTCTCTCCAGGATGAAGAGGAGCCATTGATGAGCACCCTTTGGGTTCGGTCAGTCAGCCAGTTACAAGCAGGAAGCTGAAGCAATTAAATGCACAAATTGTCATCTCATCTGTCCTCCCAGTTGAACGCCGTGGCCCAGGAAGAGAGTGGAAAATAGGAGAAGTGAACAACTGGCTTCGCAAATGGTGCCAGCAGGAACGGTTTGGATTCTTAGATCACGGCCTGCAGTTTCTTGAAGATGGACTTCTGGCAAGTGATGGGCTGCACCTCACAAGGGTTGGGAGGAATGTTTTTGCCAACAATCTCAAAAACCTCATCAGGAGGGCTTTAAACTGACTTATGTGGGGGAGGGAGACAGTGGTCCTGAAGGTAGGAGTCTATCAAATGCTGAAGATGATCATCCAAAAGTCAAGGACCAGATGGAGCAAACAGCACACAGACCTAGTGGTGGGAGGAAAAAATCCTTAAGTAGGAGACTAGGGGGAATGATCAATGGTTTTCAATGTCTGTATACAAATGCACAGAGCATGGGAAATAAACAAGATGAACTTGAGCTCTTGGTACAGCAAACTAAATACGACATAATAGGCATCACTGAAACCTGGTGGGATGAGTCTCATGATTGGAATGTAGTAATAGAGGGATACAATCTATTTCAGAGAAATAGACCAAACAGGAAAGGAGGAGGAGTGGCATTATATGTCAGGGATGTGTATACCTGTGAAGAGATCCATGATTTAAAACTTCAAAGCCAAATTGAGAGTATCTGGGTCAAAATTAAGGGAGAGAAAAATAACAGTGATCTCATTGTGGGAGCTTACTATAGATCCCCAAGCCAAACTGAGGACATAGATGATGCCTTCCTGGAACAGATGACCAAGCATTCAGAAGGAAATGAGATAGTAGTAATGGGGGATTTCAACTATCCTGATATTTGTTGGATGTCAAACTCAGCCAAGAGCATAAGGTCAAACAGATTCCTCACTGGCCTTGCAGACAATTTCATTGTCCAGAAAGTGGGAGAAGCAACAAGAGGATCAGCCATTTTAGATCTGGTCCTAACCAATAGTGATGACCTGGTTAGTGGGGTAGAAGTGGCAGGATCATTAGGTGGGAGTGATCATGCTCTTCTGGAGTTTATTATACATCAGAAAGGAGCAACCAAGCATACTAAGACTCAAATTCTAGACTTTAAGAAAGCCGACTTCAGAAAACTTAGGGAAATGCTGGATGTGATCCCATGGTCAGTAATACTAAAAGGGATGGGAGTTCATGATGGATGGGAGTTTGTTAAAAGGGAGATATTAAAAGCACAACTTCAAGCAGTACCAATGCGACGAAAACATGGAAGGTGCCTAAAGAAGCCAGGGTGGCTATCTAAAGAACTTTTAACTGAGTTAAGATTTAAAAGGGATATGTACAAGAAATGGAAAAAGGGGGAAACCACCAGAGAGGAATTCAAACAAATAGCCAGCACATGTAGAGACAAAGTCAGAAAAGCTAAAGCACAGAATGAACTCAGGCTTGCTAGAGAGGTTAAAAGCAATAAAAAGAGTTTTTATGGGTATGTCCGTAGCAAAAGGAAGAACAAGGAAACAGTGGGGTCACTTAGAGGACAAGATGGTGAAATGCGAACAGGGGACGCAGAAAGGGCAGAACTCCTCAATACCTTCTTAGCCTCAGTCTTCTCCAAAAAAGAAAACAATGCCCGACCTGAAGAATATGGAGCAGATGATTCAGCAGGGGAAACACAGCCCAGAATAAGTAAGGAGGTAGTACAAGAACACTTGGCTAGTTTAGATGTATTCAAGTCTCCAGGGCCAGATGAACTACATCCCAGAGTATTAAAAGAACTGGCAGAGGTGATTTCAGAACCACTGGCAGTAATCTTTGAGAATTCCTGGAAAACAGGTGAAGTCCCAGCAGACTGGAGGAGGGCAAATGTTGTCCCTATTTTCAAAAAGGGGAAAAGAGAGGACCCAAACAATTACCGCCCAGTCAGCCTGACATCAATACCAGGAAAGATTCTAGAGCAGATCATTAAGCAAACGGTCTGTGAGCACCTAGAAAGGAATGCTGCGATGCACATCTTATATTATAGCCTGGAATCAGCCCTTGGAGGATCTGCTGCCTTCAATTCCTTTCACTGCTGAGGATCATCTTCATGCATTATGGTTTTGTTGTTGTTTAGTCATTTAGTCGTGTCCAACTCTTCGTGACCCCATGGACCAGAGCATGTCAGGCACTCCTGTCTTCCACTGCCTCCCACAGTTTGGTCAGACTCATGTTGGTAGCTTCGAGAACACTGTCCAACCATCTCATCCTCTGTCGTCCCCTTCTCCTTGTGCCCTCAATCTTTCCCAACATCAGGGTCTTTTCCAGGGAGTCTTCTCTTCTCATGAGGTGGCCAAAGTATTTGAGCCTCAGCTTCAGGATCTGTCCTTCCATTGAGCACTCAGGGCTGATTTCCTTCAGAATGGATAGGTTTGATCTTCTTGTAGTCCATGGAACTCTCAAGAGTCTCCTCCAGCACCATAATTCAAAAGTATCAATTCTTCGCCGATCAGCCTTCTTTATGGTCCAGCTCTCACTTCCATACATCACTACTGGGAAAACCATAGCTTTATCAATACGGACCTTTGTCAGCAAGCTGATGTCTCTGCTTTTTAAAATGCTGTCTAGGTTTGTCATTGCTGCATTATGTTTTATGAGTGCTTAATGTATTGTGAGTACATCAATTGTAAAGTGTGAATGTGACAAACGATTAATCATGTGGGTAAATTCATCAAGGAGCCAGAACTGGATTACTGGGTAGCAGACTGACTTGGGTTTGCCATGTGCAATGCATGAAATGAATTCAGGCCTGCCACCATACTGGGACCCCAACACTTCTTAGACATTAACTCCAATACAACACAAGCTGTTCCATTGTAACTGGAACAGACAAAAGCTCCTCAATGTGCTACATGCAAGATAGATAATTTTTAAAAGAAAGAAAGAAAATCAATTTTTCCAGAGTTGTGGAAACAGCCGCTACACTGTCAGTTTAGAGTTTTTAGGCTTCTTCTTACAGTACTATCAGTAAAGGGATTTTATTTATTTATTTATTTAAAGTAGTGTTAAAGTACAAATTGGTTGTTTTCCTTTACCTGGGAGGACAAGTTTCAACTCAATTTCAACTTTTTAAAAGTTGCTGAATGACAACTCCCTTTGAGAGAATAATGTCGAGTTCTGTTGGTGAAATTCATAAGGCTGCCTTCTATAAGAGAAAGGGAATCTAATTTGGCAAATCTGACAGCTTGTTTTTCAGGGTGTTTTTCATTTTTCATTTTTTTAAAAAAAACCCTTTTCTTTTGACATATACCTTCTTGAATGGAGAAAGATGTGAAATGATTAATGAATAGGCATGCATCTTATTTTTTTTTAACAAGTACCATGTGTCTGTCAGTTAACATTTGTCAGTTTTCTATCATTACCTGCGAACAAATGGTCCTAGTTAAGCAAAACAGAAGGCCTGGGAACTATGAAAAGGTGAATTAATACGTGGGATATTGTCAGCTTCATTTGTTACTGTTAAAATAAAATGTCTGGATTATTTAAGATCAGAAAGCTGCTATTATACCACACAGCACTCCTTAACCTGACCATTTGCACCTTAAAATGGGGGGCCTCACTATAGCAATAATAATAATAGATGGAACACTCTTGATCAATTACACAGCAATCATATCCTTCAGTTACCCCAGCTGGGTGGACAGGATTGCTTTTGCCAACCCCCTGTGCCAGTGCAGCAAAACACTATGCAGGCAGGGGAAAATGGCATAGCAATACACTTGAACCATTGGGAGGCTACCACCACTGCTGCAACCATTACAGAGGATTGGTAGACATCGTTAGGTAGGAACCTTGCATGTTGGAAATGCATTGCTATAACATGTTCCCAGTGTGAACCAACAGACAAAACTTTGATTAGATGTAGTGTCTTGATGATGGTTGTTCCATAGTCATCTGCTTATGGGTAACTAGTAGTTTAAATTAAAGGTAGATAGCCGTGTTGGTCTGTCATAGTCAAAACAAAATAAAATAAAAAAATTCCTTCCAGTAGCACCTTAGAGACCAACTAAGTTTGTTCTTGGTATGAGCTTTCGTGTGCATGCACACTTCTTCAGATAGTAGTTTAAAGTTCAGTATCCATAGGCTAACATGAGCCTTCCATCTACTGCTGGAATGGGAACATGTTGCCAGAGGTTGGTGACTCCAGCTTCCATCAAACCCAGTCAGCTTAGCCTAATCTACCATTGTGAGGGTAAAAGGATAGATTCCTGTATACACCCTTGTATATATTGGAGGAAAGGTGGCATATAAATGTAACAATATGCATAGAAAAGAAAGGTAAAAAAAATAATAAACATAAAGATGAAACACCCCACCCCCATCGTTCAGCCTACACACTGAGGTCCAGCGCCGAGGGCCTTCTGGTGGTTCCCTCATTGTGAGAAGCAAAGTTACAGGGAACCAGGCAGATGGCCTTCTCGGTAGTGGCACCTGCCCTGTGGAATTCCCTCCCATCAGATGTCAAAGAAATAAACAACGATCTGACTTTTAGAAGACAACTGAAGGCAGCCCTGTTTAGGGAAGTTTTTAATATTTGATGAATTATTGTATTTTAATCTTTTGTTGGAAGCTGCCCAGAGTGGCTAGGGAAACCCAGCCAGATGGGCGGGGTATAAATAATATATCATCATCATCATCATCATCATCATCATCATCATCATCATCATCCTCATCCTTAAAGTGCCTAGCAATGCCCTTTGAATAGGAAAGCATTGGGGATGATACCTAGAAGAGAGGGATGGTGTAGGGAGTGGCATATGATGGCATGTTGGTGGTGAAGAAGATATAAACTGCTTTGCCATCCAACTGTACTGAAAGTGCAGGAGACAGAACTCCATCATTTCCAGATAGGGTGTTGTACTGTCAGTGGGGTGAGCAGAGGTCGGAAGGAATGCTAAATTCCATATGTAGTGCCTGCTTCCTTAGGGACAGTACATTGGCTTGATTCCGCAGGCTCCTCTTTTGTTCCCAAAGTAGACCACCCAGGGTTGTCTTTAGCATATGCACTGCTGGGGTGCAAAGATCCGCCCAGCACCCCCAAATTTAGTTAATTTCGCATGCACAGCGCCGTTGAGTCTGACAAGTGCAGCCGTTGTGAATGACAAGCGCCGCCGCTGGCACGGCGCGTCTTTGATAAAAGAGTGTTCAAAGTCAAAAGTACTTTAGTGAAACAGTAGGTATATATTTCGGTAATACCTAGGTATATATGTATTTTGTTTTTCTAGCTTTAGCAAAATTATTTATTATTTCATAACAGGTAGATAGTTAAGAGCTTAGGCGGCTTCAGCCTGGTCCCCCCCAAATTCGGCGCCCAGGTGCCCCTCACCCCTTATACCCCCAGGTAAAGACGACCCTGGGACCACCATATGCCTAGCTGTTCTCACTGTGGTTTTACCTAGAATTCATCTCACTCGCATGAAAAATCTTCCTCAGCAAATACATATACAGACCACTGATGGGATGGATTTGTGTGAGCCAACACTGAATTTAGAATAAACCAATTGGACTAAGTACATCTGCAAATTTTAGCTGACTTCCACTTGTTTAAATTGAAGCTTTGTTTATTTCCATTGGGGCAAGACAGTCAGTTTAACTTGTGAAACACTTGCCTAGCATGTGACCTTGGGCCCCAAGTAGCCATTCCATTTTATTTTTCCTCAGCCTTTGCTCATCATTTTTCACAAAGTTTATTTGCAAATATATAAACCTGCAACTGCTGGCGTACAGAATATAATGAATGAAATGTCAAGGAAATGAAAATATACGATCTGTGATCTCCAAAGGGAGTGTACAGAATGTTCCACACATCCCCTTTGGTGAAAACACAATGAAACTGAGGGAACTATACAGTTTATTACAGTGTATTATAATATTCTGTCAGTCAGTACCTGCTTGCTATTGCCTCACTGAAACAGCTCATCCTCTGGGAAGAAAAGGATACATTATTTGGTCACACTGCAGTTTTCTTATAAAATTGCTTATAACAAACTTAATGGTGCCTTATTGCTATAAATTTTTTCACTGATGAAGAACTTGCAAGGAAATGCAAGAGGGCTTTTAAAAATTACAATTAGGTAATATTATGTAAAGCAATAACGATTCCCTAATAATTATATAAAACCACCAGCAGTCATGCTAGGTTTTAAGATGGGTATAGTCAGCCAAATCTGTTCCTATACTAAATGATAAATACATCTGTAACTTTGATGTGTCCCCTGAGTGAAAATAAACTTTTCACGCTTCTTTTACCACGCTCTGACCTCTGTGGTTCCTGTGAGAATTGTTTGAAAGCTCAAAGTTGACAGATTTGTGGAGACCAAAACTGGCTTCCGCATTCAATAAATAAGCCCACAAAACATTGTCCACTCCTTCTATTCAGACTCCACAGAGACATATGTAATTGGGGCTTCTACCCAACTCTTGAATCTTACTCCATATCACCCAGAATGCTTGTCATGAAGCACAGTAGACATTTCTACACCTGCTCTGAAATGGCAGTAACTCAAAATTGGATGCAAGTTGTTCCGTGAATGGTTATAGTTATGGAAACTATTCTGCAGCATAGCAAGCAAAGAATGAAAAGAACAGATATCATCCATTTTTCTGTCACGACTGAAAGCACTGCTAAATGAAATTCGTTTGTTGCACATATTCCTGCATCATTCTTTGTAATTTTTATGAAGTTTCCAGAAGCAAATATTACACCTGCCCTCTTATAAAACTCTGTATGAGGGATGGAAGACTATTTTCACCCTGAGGACAACATTAAACGGTAAAGGGACCCCTGACCATTAGGTCCAGTCGTGTCCAACTCTGGGGTTGCGGCGCTCATCTCGCTTTATTGGCCGAGAGCCAGCGTACAGCTTCCAGGTCATGTGGCCAGCATGACAAAGCTGCTTCTGGCGAACCAGAGCAGCACACGGAAACGCTGTTTACCTACCTGCCAGAGTGGTTCCTATTTATCTACTTGCACTTTGACGTGCTTTCGAACTGCTAGGTGGGCAGGAGCTGGGACCGAGCAACGGGAGCTCACCCTGCCGCAGGGATTCGAACCGCCGACCTTCTGATCGGCAAGCCCTAGGCTCTGTGGTTTAACCCACAGCACCACCTGGACATCATTACTTCATGGGCAATCTTCTAGGGGCCAGATACCAGTGGTTACTAGAAACAGTACAAAAGTGGGTGGAGCAATGGATTTAACTCTTACCTTTGCACAGTAGGCTACATTCCAGCCATACAAAAACAAAACAAAACAAGAGGTTTCTACATACTTCAGGCAAGCAAGAGGGATTATCACAGTGCAAGTTGAGCTGGTTCTTGTATTTGCCTAAATGAGAAATTTTACACAAATGGATGGAATAAAACAGTGGTGCTTATAATTGTATAGTGCAGATAGGACCCCAGATGGGGCTTGATTGGTGATGGAAGATAGTCCCAAGAAGTTGAAGGCATCAGCCAGGATTGAGGCAAAAGTAGGAAAAAGAGAAGGTGGGACTGAGGTGATTTGAAGGGAGTTCAGGCAAAGGGAAGGAGGAATAAAGGGTAAGACTGAGATAATCTGGGGGGGGCGGGTTTGAGGTGAAGCATTGCTGGGGGAGAAAGATGGGGCTGAAGTGATTTGGAGTGATTAGGAAGAAGATGGGTATGAGGTGATTATGAGGAAACTGAGATGTGGGTTTGAACAGCAGAATGAGCAGTAGGGGAACCCCTAGTCTTTTTATAAGAAGGAGATCACATTAGAAACATTTCTCATATATTGTTGAACATGGAAATATCTAGAATCATGTAGATACTTATTTGTGTGTTGTTGTTTTTTAAAAAGCCCACTGAAAATATCATTAGAAAAGGAGGACATATGATCATTTTCAAGTAAATCTGGCTCACATTCACTCAGATGCTGAGTGTTATGATATTAACAATAGAAAGAAACCTCCTCCTTCTGCTTAGGAATTAACAAAATATTTGTTACATATTTGTAGAATTGCTACCAGCTTCTTATTTAAAAAGGGAATAAGCCATCAAGAAATAACATTGAAGAGATATGAGGTAAAATCATTTAAAAGGTATATGTAATCAATCAGACTGAGAGAGAGAGAGAGAGAGAGAGGGAGGGGGAGAGAGGATCACATTTTAAATAAAGGATAAAGCACAGATTTACAGGCCCTTTGTTAATACTTAAAAAGGGTGGGGAGGGGAGCTGTGCACATTTATTTCATGCTTCTTTGGCCTTCACAACAGTCAATAGTCACAGTTATCTGAACTTCCATAATCTGTAGTTCCTGGTTTCAGGTGATAAAGGAGCAGTTTTTGTGCTCCGACAGTTTGAGTTCTACATCTTGCAGTGAAAGACAGCAGAGACATTTGAAGAGCAACCACCAAACCTCAACCCACTCCTTCCTCTTCCTAATTCTTCATCTAGTATTAGAGATGCTGGCAACGTTTGCTAGGCTCCAACCTAGAGCAGACTTTCAGAAGAAGGCTGGGGCCAGGTAGTGTTCTCCGGAAGGCTCAGGAATGCTTGCTTTGAAGCACAGGTGAACCTTAGAATGCATTCTTCGATGACTCAGACGGAAAATAAAATAAATCCTGGCTTAAGCTGTGTTTCTAAAGGCTGTCCCTTTGGAAACTGCTACTGAGGAAGGGGGCCCAAGCCTACCTTGTACAGGGAACTGCCTTGTCCTAAAAGTCTCCTGCACCTCTTCAAACCTACTTAAAGCAATGGGGTGTTTCTGTTAGCATTAACCCTGCTAAGTTGTTCCCAGCTTGGAGAACAACACACACAAGCCATAAATAAGGCTAAAGCTATTTATTGTATTAATAGTGCAGAGAGATTCTCTGCTGCCAGCCCGTTAAGACGGAGCTGCCATATTGCTGTCCTTCCAGCTTGAGGACTAGCCAGAAGAGAGCAGGCACAAAGGCTCGGATTACAATAGTACAGTGATACATAAACATTCCATGTACAAAAAGATAAAGCAGCTTTCTCACGGTTCAGTGAGACAGGCAAAAGTGAAACCAGCCCTCGCTGCAGCTGTTGCCACTCGGCTTGGACAAATATCATAACAGTTTCCCCCCACTACTGTCAAATGGCAGGCAGAGTGGCCAGTTATGTATTGCCAAAAAAGAGTACTTGCATGAGAGAAAAGAAGGAGCCAATTTGCATAACATTTGTATATGGCTATTTACGTGCATAGGGGTACATTTAAAAATAATTATAATAAATGAAATAGAAATATAATTCATCTCACCATGAAAGGGAAGACAAGATGCAATAAGGTCAGGCCAGAACTACAATCCAAAGGGTATCCTTGACCAACAGAGTAAAGTTTGGTTGGCTGGGTGAGGTAACAAAGCACTGAGGATAAGACAGTCAGGCGCCAGTGGTTGGTTGATGGAGGTCCCGGTTTGAGACCCTGCCCCCGACAATGCCTTAGATTCACTTTGCCTAGGCACTAGGAATACATTCTTCCCAGACTATCATTGGTCATTCTCCAAATAATATACTGGGCAGAGAGGTTCCAATATGCTTCACTTATTGATTTCACTTAAAATTATTCCATATCCTCATTTACAAATATGTTTCAAAGTGTTTCAGTAACCCAGGCAACTTTAGTCCACTATAGGATTTCTTTATATGATTATTTTCCCTGGCATGCATTCAAAAATGTCTCATTCCTGACTGTATAGCGAGTTAATATGCTACTTTGTAATGTTTAAACATTTCCTATTTAGCAATGTAAACATTTTGTATTGGGGATAATTGAGACACATTCTCCCCTTTCCCAGCTGTAGAATAAAATGATATGCCAGTAAAAAAAAATGCATTTCTCATTGAAATACAGTTACAGCACTGGACAAAGAAGAATTGCCAGGGTCACAGCCTGAAATAGCAATAAATGAAAACCAGCAGCAAGCATTCCGATATCATTTCAGAAATCGTAATTTTTATGACATGAATGAATGAACCTTGACTCATAATGTCAGGGAATTATTAAAATATTTTAACTCTAACACACATGGAGAAATAGCTCATTAGTCCTCTAAGGAACATTTAATTTGGGCAACGATTTGTGTGCCTGGGTTGTAGAATTTAACAATGGGTTTAATATCCTTGTTCTGATATTGCTTTCGTCTAAAAATCATTTTATCTGGTGCACTTTCTTGTCAACTACTTAAAGATGAACGACCACCCAAGGCAATTTATGTGCCCTTATCAATACTGAATCTGTATTAGTTGTGCCTCCCACTCCCTAGCGATAGCATATTCATATATTTAATGCATACGGTTATTTAAAACAAAATGGATCATTAAACTTGACACTACTTTTAAAAAAAGTACTTTGGTGCAAAAGCTTCGCTGTGGTAACTTTGCTTTTTAAAATAAAAAAAAAATCCCCACTTTCTATCATGGTTACGTATGGGGTTGGTTTGAGCGACAGAAGAACAAACAGATAAACTTTATCAGTTCTGTTAGATCAAGATTCCCAGCTCTGTTACACAAAGGGCTCAGCACTTGAATCTGCTGCTTGAACCACACCATCCATCCATCAATCCACATAATTTATATACCACATGATAGTAATAAAACCATCAGCTGGATAACTCAGTTGGTGAGAGCATGGTGCTGATAACACCAAGGTTGTAGGTTCGATCCCTGTAAGGGACAGCTGCTTATTCCTATATTGCAGGGAGTTGGACTAAATGATCCTCAAGTATTGGGGGGAAACCTAATCAAGATATTTTATAGAATCACTAGTAGACTTTAAGCCCGTTAAATTAACGGGCGCTAGAACATCATGGAAAGCGGGGACGGCGAGAACTTGCTGAAGTACTCGATGTACTTGGGCGCCCCGGCCAGCACCGAATGGCCCTTCAGCAGACAGCACAGGAGGCGCATCGCGGCGGCGGCGGTGGCACTGGCACCAGCCAGGCCCCGGCAGGCCAACTCAGCCGCCACTTGTAACGGACGCTGCCGCTTAGAAGTAAGTCCACGTGAGCGCGCACCTGCCGCTTCAACAGCCCGGCCGCCCGAAGTCTCTGCGCTCCAATCCCTGTGCCCGTGGGGCACATGCGCAGTTTCGCCTGGCCGCCCGAAGTCTCTGCGCTCCAATCCCTGTGTCCGTGGGGCACATGCGCAGTAGGACACAGGGACGGACACAGGGACTGGACGCAGAGACACTTGCACTTTATTATATAGAATCATAGAATAGAATCATAGAGTTGGAAGAGACCACAAGGGCCATCCAGTCCAACCCCCTGTCAAGCAGGAAACACCATCAAAGCATTCCTGACAGATGATGCTTAACACCTACCAAAATAGCTAAAATGTATAAGACAAAAACAAATCTGTGCTGGAGGTATGGTAAAACAGAGGTGACACTTATACATGTTTGGTGGACCTGTGAAAAAACCAAAAGCTTCTGGAACACAGTGTATGACAAGCTTAAAAAAATGTTTAAGTATAACTTTATGAAAAATACAGAAGCTTTTCTACTAGGGATAACGGACACAGGTATAGCAAGAAAAGATCAGAAAATATTCATCTATGCCACAGGAGCGGCAAGGATCCTAATTGCTAAAAACTGGAAAAAGAAACTGTGCCAACAAAAATGGAATGGCAAGATAAACTGTTAGAGTATATTGAACTGGCTAGATTAACAGAGGCAATTAGAGATCACACTAGACAAGAGTTTCAAAAAGCGTGGGGGAAATGCAGAGAATACTTCACAAAACAGTGCCCTAAAATACATACCTGGACTTGTTTCGATTAATGTCTGCAGGAGACTTTGTGGATATTTAAGTTATAATTAGAAAAATCTTAATAATTATTCATAAAGGAAACAGTTTATAAGAAGTAAATAAGGAGGCCAGATACAGGATAAAGGAAGTCTTTTATTTGGTTGTTTGTATTGTTGTATGTTATGTTCACTGTATGTTATGTTCACATTTAATGAGGGTGTACCGGTATTTGTGTATTGGAGGGGTGGGGGGGTTGTGTTATGTTGTAAATAAAATTCCAAAAAAATAAAAAATTGATCCCCCAGCTCTGTGATTTTATGGTTTCAGAACCTGTTGAAAACCTCAAAGATAATATTGTTAGGATTGGGTTGTTATATGTAGAGGCAGCAAAGAAATGTACCTTAGGGTGGCTTGTATGTTACTTGAGAGGCCCTTATGTAGGCCCAGTGCCAGATTTACGTATAAGCTAAACAAGCTATAGCTTAGGGCCCCATTCTCTTGGGGGCCCCCAAAAAAATTAAAGGGAAAAAACTGGATGTACATTTCCAAAATATAAGATAAAAAAACAAATAAAATAAAACCTACATACAGCAACAGTGTTTTTTGTTGTGTATGGACCTATTAGATCAATAAATTACCATAGAGCATGTATTCAACACAAAAAACAGTGACAATTTGTTGTTGACAAAGGACAGCTGGACCTATAAAGGGCCCCATTACCTTCAGTAGCTTAGGGCCTCATCAAACCTAAACCCGGCCCTGTGTAGCCCTTATGTACTCAGGACACTGGCCTGCCCAAGAGATCCTTTCATTTAAGCCCCTAAAAGCCAGAAGCCCACTCCACAGCAACTCATAGCAGGGATTGCAGTTCAGTAGTAGAAGACACCATTTAGGATCACTTAGCAATTGGGACACGGGTGGCGCTGTGGGTTAAACCACAGAGCCTAGGGCTTGCCGATCAGAAGGTCAGCGGTTCGAATCCCCGCGACGGGGTGAGCTCCCGTTGCTTGGTCCCTGCTCCTGCCAACCTAGCAGTTCAAAAGCACGTCAAAGTGCAAGTAGATAAATAGGTACCGCTGCAGCGGGGAAGGTAAACGGAGTTTCCGTGTGCTGCTCTGGTTCGCCAGAAATGGCTTTGTCATGCTGGCCACATGACCCGGAAGCTGTATGCCGGCTCCCTTGGCCAATAATGCGAGATGAGCGCGCAACCCCAGAGTCGGTCACGACTGGACCTAATGGTCAGGGGTCCCTTTACCTTTACCTAACAATTGGCTAGACATTTTCAAGGAAAAACAGTACAGGGTCAAGTCCTATAAAGCATCCTTGCTCCAGAATAGCATTTCGGGCTAGATGACCTATAAACTTTGTGACTTTACCAGTCCTTGATGTAGCACCATGTAACGCACACTCATGGGTAAACCCCATTACAGTTGGCTATGCTCCAAAGTACAATTTTCTTCCTAGCTCCTATCAGGCTTGACAAAGGTGGAGTCCTGGAAAAGTGCATTAAAATTCCACATGGCAACATGGGTCTGTCAAAGAGGCAAACATTTAAATGGATTAATTGGCTCAGTACCAATTTACAAGAATGGATACAGAGGTGATAATCATAAATGTATTCTTGATAAGGTATTTAAAAACCCCGAAGGAGTCAATCTCTTTCAGCAAGACACGCACTTAGTGCTGAATTGTATGTGATAACTTGTGTTTCCTTCCCCTCCTCCCTTCCCGCTGCTCTTGCAATTAGCCTACTGTTAAACTTGGAATGGATTTGCTCTACAGATAGAAATTTAATTCAGATTCATGCAAATTTCATGGAACAAAGGTTGATTGCCCAAATTGCTTGGGAAGAAGGAGGAAATAAAACATCTGCTATTTGTTTTAATTAATATGTATTTAACGGAAAACACTTCCTACATTCTGTTGTTGAATCTGTTTTGTTTCTAGCCTTGCAGCAAACAGTTGGAACCTGTACAAAAGGGATTGATTCTCTTTTGCCTATGCTGGTGCGGTTGAATTTTAAAAAGTGAGCATACACTGGTGTAAACCATCAATGAACAGTGTTTATATCTATTTTCTTCTTCTTCTTCTGATATAACATGCTTTAATATGATGCCTCTTGTTATATTCTCCTACCAACAGTAAAAAGCAGCAGTCAAATAGTTTTAAATGGAAGGAATGGTAAAGCTGTTTGAAGAACATTTGCATTTCATTCTTCATTCTAGTCACTAGACAGAAGACTGGGAGTGAGATGAATGCAGGGCCATTCAAAAGGAAGAACATGTTTTGTTTTAGATTGGAGTTTGCAAGAACCCTCTGAAATGCTTGCACGGAGTTCGAAACTTTAATTGTATAAGGGCTAGTGCCTTTTAACCCTGTTCAGAACTTAAATATGAAACCCATGCATGAAGCTGCACTCTAGTGGCTAACTTTGAATGCACATTTACATTTCCTCATTTCAGGGAATGAAGAGTTGCTTTTTGAAATTTAGGAGAGCCGCTTGAAAAGCAATTTGAAATGTAACTGAGCAAAGCAGAGAACATAGAGGGCCGGGGTTCAGGGGGGTCAGAGTATTATTAGGAGGTTGGAGAGAAGCAATTCCTACTTGATGTGAGCAAGCCAAGTCACTGTGACAAGAAACTATCAATTTCAATCAGGGTTCAGATTTGCTTTGAGTATGGAATGATGATGGACAATCTGCATCTCCTGAAAGTGACAGGGGTGTGGGTGACTCCAATTATTCTCCTAGACCAGTGGTGGCCAAACTTGGCCCTCCAGCTGTTTTTGGACTGCAACTCCCATCATCCCTAGCTAACAGGACCAGTGGTCAGGGATGTTGGGAATTGTAGTCCCAAAAGGCCAAGTTTGGCCACCACTGTCCTAGACCAAGACTCTCCAACCTTTTCCTAGCAGGGACAACGAAATTACTCGGCTGCTCCATCCACCCAGACAGGGCACTCCACACAAATTCAAAACAACTACAAAACACTAATTAAAACAGTAGAATATAATTCAGCATAAAAAGTAAGATAGGATGACTTTCAAAGTCCAGGCTTCCCATTCAAGGCCGAAATTGCCCTGGGGAAGAAGCTGTCCCTGAGACGGCTTGTTCTTGTCCTCATCATCCTGTATCTCCGTCCTGATGGCAAGAGCTCGAAGAAACGGTGACCAGGATGCGATGGCTCTTTTACTATGTCCAGCACTTTTCTATGGCACCTGGTGGCATAAATCTGCTCTAAGGTGCAGAGCGAGCAGCCAACAATGCTCTCTGCTGCCTTAACAACTCTGCACAACCCCATCCTATCCTGGGTAGTACAGCTTCTGGCTCTGGATATTAACTACCAGCCAGGTTGAGGGAGGGGGGCACCCAATTTTACTATAGCCCAGAGCCACTTCCTTTTTTTACCTTAATGACCCATACTTAGTGGGCATTTCTGACCCTTGCTTGGCTATTTCAGCAATTGAATCCTTTGCTGGATCCGGGCACTGAAAAGAACTCAGACATGCAGCCTACTCCTCCTCCAGCTCGCAACAGTATGTTTTATTTATATCCTGTGTTATTCTCAATGTGGTGGACATGGTTCTCCCCTTCCCGATTTAATCTCCACAACTACCCTGTGAGGTAGGTTAGTCTGGGAGTAATTGACTGGCCAATGGTCATCCAGTGAGCTTCATGGCTAAGTGGGGATTTGATCCCTGGTCTCCCAGATCCTAGTCTGGCACTCAAGCCACACTACACCACACTGGCTCTCAATATAGGATTGCTGCTCAAACGGCCTGCCTGCTTCTTTACACTGCATGCACATTAGTTTAATGTTTGGCTCTTTGACTGGTTTTCGATTCCAGGATCATCATCCAGAAAGTATGCATTCCAGATTCAGTGAGGCTTTGAATATAATGATAGAAGGGATTTCCCATGGCCAGCACAGAAGGTGCAGAGGCATCAGACAGTACCAATTGTTTTTCTTTGTAAATCTTGCATCCCCTTTTCAACATGAGGGAAGTGTGGCGAGGGGGGGGGGGAAGACAGCAAAGGATTGGGAGTTTCATCCTGGGGAAAGTCTAATTATAATTGGACTTCGAGGAACATGTTACTGATATCAGCCATGGCTTGGAGCTGTTTCCTTTCAGCCTCTAGCTGAAGCGTAGCACAAAGCAGCTTGGTCAACACGAACAAACCTCTTGGCACCAGAGCTGGAAATATCAAAGAGAAAACAATTGTAGGAGAAGCAGCTGCAGCAGCGTGCACTGTTTCTCACATCCCTTATGACTTCACGAGGCTGTTTACAAAAGCAGCATGACACCTACTTCTACACATGACCCAGAGGAGGAAATGTGCTCTGATCAGGCAACAGGTTCCCTGAAAGCTTCCTCTGCCCTAAGATAAAAGGCAGAAGAGGCAGGCAGCTGTGAGCACTCAGTCAATGCCACAGAAAAAGGGAGGGGAACATGCAAGCACACAATGCAATGGAATCATTTTCCTATATTCAAGCGCTGCCAATTAATGAGCATTTCCTCAAACGTACTTTGCTTATCAATTCAGTTAGCAATTTGCTCCTTGCATTTTCCTCACACAACGATGTGTAGGATTGCCCCAACCATGGTAGCACAGAGTGCTCTTACACAAACATCTCCAAACACACCTGAAAACATAAATGCATTGTACTATTTTTTAAAAATCACATGGAACACCTAATATCATCATTATTAGTATTTTATTTATACACTTCCCTTTTTCCCTGAGGCAGCTTAAAGATAAAAACAAGGACAGCTAAAAACCAGGGCAAATTCCTGTGAGGAAATATGGTCTTTCAGATAGCACTTTCAGTTATCAAGTAAAATATACCGTCTTCATTCTCTTTGCAGATCCTTAGGTACTTGGTTTCCACCAGCTGTTGTTCACCAGGTGGGGCAGAGCTACAATCTTGGCTTCCTGGCACCAATGATGCTGCTGGTTAACTGGAGGGCAAGCTGGCACAGACCCAACTTCCCTGCCACCTCGTCCTTCCTGTTGATGCCAGAAAGCTAACCTTGTGGCTCTGCTCCACTACGTGAGCCGCTCTTGGCAGCCACCGGCTTGGCTTCTCATAAAAGTATCCCAAGTGTGGAAAACCTTTTTTGTCTTATATATCTGCAGATTTGTAAATAAACTGAATATGACCTAAAAATATACTGTAAGTAACCGGCTTCCGGTCGGCGCGCCGGAGGGGAAGGTCGGGGGACATGCCGCTGCTGGCATTCCCCGACCCGGCCGGCTTAAAGGGGTGCTTGCGACAGCAACGCAGCCCCCAAAACTCCCGGGAGTTGGTTCCCGGGACCTAAGGATCTGGCAGCGGCTCTTAACATCGCCCCAACTCCCGCGGCGGCCACAGTAGAGGCTGCCGTGTGAGACGCGGGGCGACGGAGCCCCTCGGATCGCCAGTGCCCGCCGGGTTGAAGCTGCGAGCCCTTCCCATCTGAGCGCGCTGATTCCTCCGTAAAAGGACAAGATTGGACACTTTAAACGTGAGTACTAGGAAAGTACCGAAGAATTTGGCTTAATCTGGCGAACTACAGGGATGCAATTTACGGAGGTCCGTCCCTTGCTACTGTGGCACTAAATCAGGAACTTTATTACCGACGCGGTTGAAACTGTAACGGAATTTGGCTTGGCAACAGAGATTCGATCCTTTTGACACCCCTGATCGGGGGGGCAACTAACTATCAAGTTTGACATGTGGAGGATTTGAATCGGACCTGTTAGATTTTATTGTGGAAATTTGGATTTTGATCTTGGCTTTGGTTCGGTGTGGAATTTTATACAGCTATGTCTTCGAAAATGGAGGATGATTTGGACAAAGGAGGCTGGAAGAAGGTCCTTGAAAAAATCTGGGAACTGAGAAAGGAGTTCCAAGCGGAAACTGCAAGAATGAGAGGAGTTGTAAACAACAGTGATGTCATCCCAGCTGCACAAAGGATGGAAGGGGGAGAAATCCCCTCCAAGGTTAAAGGCAAGCCTCGCTACAGGAAAATTTCTTCTCGGCACAAGATATCTGGACCCAAGAAAAGAATTAAGAAAACAACATCTGTGAAAGTTAACTTCTATCGGCGCAAGAGGATACCAATGAAGGAGAGGAAGAATTTCTTTAAAAACTGGGAGCAGGAACAGCGGAGAAGACACAGAGATGATGGAGCCCAACTGCAAGCAAGCACTTGGGCTTGGACTGGGGAACGGCGAGGGGAGGGCTGAGCAGGGTAGGTGGGCAACCAGGGATTGATTATATATGTGGATTTTGAGAATTTATGCTGGACATGGTTTTGAGCTAGGATTATGTTAGGATCTTTCGAAGTTGGGAGCCTGAAGATTAAGGGGAGTCAGAAGGAAATTTATAGAAGATTTGGGAGGAGGACGCGGAGGTTGGAATTAGAAGATGAGGTGAAATAAGAATTAAAGATATTGTATTTGAGTTAGAACTATGTTTTGAAATAATGTTAAAGAAATGTTTAGTATACCTATGTACCTGAACCAGAAGTATGTTTTGTTTAATGCAGCCACTGGGGAGGTGCGGAGGAAGTCATTATGATCATGTTTTGTAACCAAGAATGGTCTACCCGAGAATAGGGTTAGGCCGAAGTTAGATAATGATTTGTTTAAGGTCAGGGAAAATATTAAATGGGTTTACCTCTGTGAGAGGGAGGGTAAGATTAAATAACTCCCCAAGGTGAGAGATGGGGAGTAATGAATCCTGACCGTTATGTAATGTTCTATGTTTATAAAATTTTAAAATTAATAAAAATTATTTAAAAAATATATATATATATATATATATATATACTGTAAGTAACCAGTGATCTCTGACCAAAGACCAACTCAGTAGCACTTCCTTCCAAAGCGTATCTCCGTGAGGAAAAGCGGGGATCCTCATATATTTCTGAAAGCACATTCAAAATGCAAGAAACTGCTAGATAACTCTGTTTTGACGCTTGTTTTACTTTTACTTGCAGTCCACAGTTTATTGTCACATGTGTACTTATTTTTTAAAAATGAAGGTGGGGGGAAGGACTGTTGCATTCAGCAGTCAAACTCATTGATACAGAGTACACTTAACTTGTGGTTTAAAATCTGCCTGTTCCTTAGCAATGTAGCAATGTGTGATGACTGTTGGGGCAGAAAGCAAGGAACCCAACAGAAGGTGGTGCCAGAATAGACCCAGCTAATTCTGGTATTGTCCTCATCCTCCTCCCTGCTGAGTTATATAAATAAAATGTTCAGTCTGTGGCTTGTTGATCATGCGTAACTGTCACCATTCTCAGGATTCACCTTCTGTAATTCCACCAAATGAATTGTTGGCCATGGTGTTCCAAAGTTGATTCTTGCTGACTGTCAGCAAACATATGATTGGCTGACCATGGGCTGAAAGCCTATATATATGTGATTTTTCCCAGGGCTATTGTGCTCCAACATGGTCACGAGAACAGACCCCGAGCTGTGTGGCAGGACCATTTCTCAGCTCAGCTAAGTCTGAGCACAGTGTTGGACCATTTCACTGCATGGCATTTCACTCCTCAGCCACTCTTGGAATAATAAACAAGCTTCTCTGTTCCCTGTCACTTCAGTCACTGTGTAGTACAAATGTCCTTTTGCATATATAACAAATGCAGTCACAGTTGATTTTCCCCCTCAGATCTAATGCCTAATTCTACCCATATATCATATACGGTGACAGCTCTTTTGACATCTAGAGCATCACTGTGTATTTCTGAGCTTGAAAAAGCATGGGAAACTATGCTAGGAAATAAATAAACAATAAGCCTTAAATTCAGATTAAATCTTTTAAAAATCTCACTTCGGCTTCAGCATGGTATTGTCAGGAAAAGATACTAACATGAGTAGGTAGTAACTGCAGCTGCCCTTTAGTTTACAGGCACCAATAAAATCATAAATACTTGCACAGTGTCATCCACTGCTTAAATAATTGATTGCTTAATGGCACTTTTCAGGGATTTTAATTCCCACTGGGCCTGACAGAAGAATGAGGTGACCCTGTAATTGCATTTCAGTGTAGACGCTTTTTCTCACATGATTGGACAGGCACCTTAAAGGGTCAAAATTCGGAAAGATTGATTGGCTCATTTGAGTTTCGTAAGGCTAGAAACATTGATCCAAACTAAGTATGTAATGGTAAAATCCATTCCCAACTGGCATTTTGGTGTCAAAAAAATGCCACTCATTATTGTAACTGAATGTATTTCAAGAATCAGATAGCAATGTATATTTCCCAAGGCTTCTTTCCTCATTTAATTCACCATCCTTTGTATACATTTAATCTAGGGATGGGCAACTTGTTTGACACTAAAAACAACATCTATTCCTTGATCCATCATTCCCCCCCACCCACATTCCCCCCAGTACTACCTGTCAGCCTTGGGTAGCATGTTACCAAACTTATGGGAGCTGAGATATGAATCCCGGCCATTGGATAGTGTGCTGATTGTACAGGTGCATGTGAGGCTCAAACTGGAAGCAGGGTCAAGTATGGGCTGAGGCTTAGCAGAGACATCTGTCCCAAAAAGGACTGGAATGAGGGTGCAGGCAAGCAGGCCCACAAATGGCAGGTAAGCTGGCAGACTGAGATGGGTGGGAAACAGGCAAGGGAAAGTACAAGGAAATAGGATAGGAAACATGAAGGCAAAACTTTATTTGGCTGTTCACTAGGCCAAAGGCCCAACCATGATCTGGAAACATTTATAGCCAGGCCAGGTGGGTAGGACCTACTATTAAGTAGGTGGCACCCTCAGGCGGGAGATGCCAAGGAGTTGGGTGGTGGAAGCCACCCTTCTGAACTTTCACCCTAACTTAGTGCTCCCTAAACTAGTCTGTTGCCCTCAGATGTGGTAGAAGATGCTATAGTTAAAGTAGAGCTCAACTGTCAATGCGGTTGGATGTTGTACTTGTGATATGTCTGCCATATTGTATTTGGCCTCAGAAAGTCAAATATCTAGGGCCAGGTCAGAGGCACATTGATGAGGAAACAATTGGCTACTTGCTTTTATACTGCACCTTTAATATTGAGATGTTTTACTGTTTTGGTTTTAAATGTGTTTTGTTGTAGTTTTAAACTTCTTGCCACACAGGAGGCAGCACTCCTTTTTCCTTCACTGTGCTGTTATTCCATATCTCCTAACACAGTAGCCTCATGCCTATGCAATTCAAAAAAGTAAGTGTGTGTGTGTGTGTGTGTGTGTGTGTGTGTAATAAAATTTATACACCACTTGATTAGTGGTTTTTGTTTTTGTTTTAAAAACACCCCTCAAAGCAGTATACAAAAAGATTAAACAATAAAATCAAGGGGGAAATGCAGCAATACTTTAAAACATACAAAAAGATAAAACACTAAAACATTCACATCAACTTTCTAAGCATCTGGGTAGGCTTGCCAAAACAAGAATGTTTTTAGAACGGCTGGCAAAAAGCTTAAATCAGGCATAGGCAAACTCAGCCCTCCAGATGTTTTGGGACTACAATTCCCATCATCCCTAGCTAACAGGACCAGTAGTCAGGGATGATGGGAATTGTAGTTCCAAAACATCTGGAGGGCCGAGTTTGCCTATGCCTGGCTTAAATGATCCAACCAAGTGAATGGAAGCCAATGGGGACATCCCAAGTATGAAATTCTCTGGGAAAGGTCTACTTGTTTGGTCCCAAAGCCAAGTGGCTATTGAATTTCTGCCGTAACTCGGGACAATTGATACCTGAAGTTATTTTGTTACATTCCACTGTAAATAATTTATGTAGCATAAAGACATCAGCATCTATCAAAAATAGGAAGTCTTTGAACCTGACATAAACAACTGCACAATCATTAATTCACTGGTGTAACCTCCATTTTACATGAAATGGTTTTGAAAAATTCGTTGTATAGCCAAAATACAGCTCAAACATGCAGACGACACTGGCAAGCTTTACCTTGCCCATTTATGAGTGATTTGATCTGCCCCACTGTGTCTGAAAATGAAAGGCAATACAATAGGGATGAATACTGAGATCAAAGTATAAAACTAAGACTTTTTTAGAAAAAACAACAGCTTTACTGCATATACTTTACTGCATGCTGTAAAAGCCTTCTGAAAGTCCTAATTGCTAAGATAGCTACCAAAGTTTTTCTTTCTTTTCTTTTTTTGCCTTGCAAATATGTGATGCTTTGAACTTAACACTTGGATATAACATTCAAACTAAAGCCTACACACCTTTCAGTTTGATGTTCAGTATTACACTTGGCATGTAAATAAAATAAGCGTTGATCAGTATAGGATTTTCTATCTACAGTGCCAAAAGCAACTTGCACCGAGTGTTTTGGTCCTGAATAGCAAGTATTTGTGCCTTAGAAGTTGCACTACATATAACTGTGGCAGCTATTATGGCACTCAGATGGATACTTCAATAGTGTACAGTTGTCTCTTGAATTTATGAGCATGCTGGGAAAAAGCAGAAGACACAAAAAGAGTTGCGAAAAACCCTTCATTAAGGTTATTTTTCTTATTATTATCGTGGTACTCTTATCCAGTTCCCAGTTAAATTTTATTAAAAACTCAGTTTTTAATAACAGTAGTAATATCTGCCAGAACAGTAGTAATATCTGCCAATATACAAGCCCTATTTGGAGACAGATTCAGTGCAATTGCAAATAAAATCCCAACCTATCAATAAGAAGGAACACAACAGAGTTGTTTAGCTTGACAGATTTTTAAAACCATTTTTAAATCCATAGGAATAATAATACAGTGACAAAGAATAACCCATTTTATTAATAGGAAAACATAAACACAGGGCACTTAGACATAAATGGAATGAAAGGTATTTTGAAATCAGTTTGGGGTGGAGGAAGCATTGCTAAAATGATCAAAATGAGGGTCCAAGGACCTGAATTCCTGGAGCAGCTCCATCCACATGCATTTATTAACCCATTAGAAGTGGGGTATACTTGATAATTTATGGGGTAAACAGATAGGAACAAGGAAATTCCTTTAGAATATTACATGGACAAGGTTGATGAGGAACAGCTAGCTGAATAATTAAATTATTGTTTCCATGGCTATATACATATGTCTTAATCTGGTTCCAAAATGGTGTTTGAGACACTTTTTTAATGGGATGCCAGTATTGTCAAGACGGTCCAAATTCATTTATTTAATAAAATATTTTCATACCACCTTTCAGTGCTAAAAAGCTCTCCTGAAAGCAGTTTACAAAAATGCAGCCTTAGCCATCAAGGTTAATATGTCACATTCATTTCAAGATTTTTTAAAATTAATCAACTTGCCGGAGATGGGAAATGCAAAATATCATGTTCAAACACTATGATCTCCGAACTCAAGTTCTATTCCCTTTAACAGAATATATGTCTATATTGTATGTATATATTGCTCTAACACTTTATGTTTCTTACTCCCAAGGACCAGCACAGGAACAATTCCTTACTTTCGCCCTCACCAATATGACACACTTCATTGTAAAGCCTCAGTTGTTTCGCAGTTCTTCATTGGAGCAAACCTGGATCAGCACCAAGATTTTACAGACATCTGCGGAAGATAGCAATGACAGTTTGGCTCCTTGCTGTGTGCTTTTCAGAAGTCAGGAGTTCTAAATTGAAATGAAGAACTTGGCAAGGCTGAGAAACGCAAGCTGCTGCTGGCACAGGTACAGCACATTCAGAAACAATTAAGGTATCTCCCAGTGAACAACCAAAGATCTCTTGAGAAAGCAGGCAGGCAAGGGGAAGAACAAACCACAGGAACCACCTGATCACTTCTGGGGAGCTTTGCCTCCAGCCCAATGAAGATGTTTTAAGGAGTTGTAAAGTTGGGAAGGAACTGCTTTAAGAAATATGCTGTTTCTTCAAGTGTGAGGCAAAACATCAATTGAAAGAAGGGAGGAGATAAAAAGGAGAAATTATACTGTATAATCTCTGGCATTTAAAAAAAATGGTTCACTTCCATTCTCTCAGCCACTTCTTAAACCCATGAATGTCCATTGCCTAACTCCAGCTATCCCTTCAGCTGACCAGCAGCCACATCACTGCTCTCCATGACCACAGCCTGGCAATTTATCCTCTCAAGCCATGTTCACATACACCCACCCACCCAGCAGCTAATAATTTCAATTTGGGTGGAATTCTTTCCTCTTATTGACCTATAGCCAGTGTAAATTACAATTTTACTGGCCTCCGATGCCTTTGCTTCTGTATCTGAAGACAGAAAACTCACTGATATAACCATCTCTTGTTTGAAACAATGTAAAAAATAGTTTAACTATCACCCAGGTGGCCCAGTGGTCTCCATCGGATGAACTGTATCTCTACAGCTCCTCACAGAAACACAGTAAAGTTTACAGAGCCATTTACCCATATATTTTACTCAGCATAAAAAAACCTCTATACATTTTAAAACAAAAACATTACTTCAGAAAAACTACAGTCAGTTTTTCAAGATCTCAAACGGTGAACTGTCACCTGAGTTTGTAGCACAGTATTTGTAAAATTGCAAGGCAATTACAATTTTTGATGTCACTAATTAATGACATGTCGTTTAATCTTCACCAAGACCTTTCAAAATTATCTAAAACTCTGAGCGCAGAGTGTCAGAACAGATATCACTGGGCCTGGGATGCTCTTCTAGTTCCAGAATGAGAAAAAAAATAGATCTCTGGGTTATATACAGTAGATTGGAAAGAGTGTATTGCCTCACAATTGTTTTAATGACAACAATAACCAATAACCTTATTTATTTATTTTTCTAAATAAGGGTGCTTAAGCAAAGAAAGAGGGGAGGAAAGCAGGAGGTGGTCGTTGTTTTGATGAAAGGATCACCAGCTCAGTTCTGATATTGAAAAGAAATCCCCAAACTGAACATGTGCTCAAATATACCTTGTCCCTTAAATATAAATAAGTCTGCTCTGACCTCCCCAAACCACAGCTTGGCACCTGGCTCTATCTTGAACTTCTTGTAAAAAAATAAAAAAGGTAGGTTTAAAAAAAAAAAAAAAATTGTGTCCCATCCCCCTATTCTTTCTTCGTTATCACACACTTCCACTGCCTCAGTGATCAATTTGGAAAACTAGAATAGTAAAGGCCTAAATCCCTAGAGGTAAAAGTAATACAGAATATAAATTACTTTGTATATTAAAACAACTTTGGCGGTTGCAGGCCTTGGGCGGAATCCTTTAGTCATCTACCTAAAATGGGGGGGGGCGTGGGGTGGTGACCCCCGCCCCCATTGCGGTGGCGATACCAGGGTTCTCGTTAAAGGGGTCTTAGGGGGAGGCATTAACCATACTCCCAGAGGTCGTCATTGGCCTCCCCCTCCAGTGGCAGCGAACAGGGGGGCAGGCTATCTGCTTGAACATATGTTCTCCAGAGCTAGCCCACTCCCCACACGTGCTGGATAACCCTGAAAATTACCCAGAACCTCAGCTGGGGGGCTGGGAAGGATAAACGCCCAATGCCTGAGCCAAGGTCTCCCTACATCTGAATATTAATAAAGTTGTGGCCAATTTAATCCCATAGAACGTTGTCACGTGTCGCTATTTCCCTCAGGGGCTGCCCGGGGTTCGGGGGGACTCCGCCTGACCATGCATAAAGTGCCAGGGAAATTATAGCTCCTAATACTTTTCTGTAAAGAAACACATTCTTCCTTTGCCTTTTAAAAATAAAATAAAAGAAAGATATAGTAATGCCTACAACTTCATCATGTAGTTTGACAAGTTTGCTTCAGTCAGTTCCTGCAACCGTTGTGATGAAAGGAAGCCCAGTTCAAATGAGATAGCCCTTTTATGACAGTTGTGATAGATGGGTTGTACTGGTAAGCAACGGTGGACTAGATGTTGTACCACTGTCCATTGGGAGCCATTATGTTCTCCAAGCATATTGATTTCCTCACTCCTTCAGCTCTTCAGGAAATTAGTTGGGCGATTTCCAAAAGTTCTATCAAGCATTTAAAACTGCTGCATGAGACAATTTCTTCGACACATTGGTTCAGCACATGAACATTGACTCATGCTCAAACAGCATTAAAAATTCCATTTCTTTCAGGGAATTGCCCAGGTTGCAGGTGTTTTAATAATGCATATGAAATAATACATAAAGACAATAAATTTAGTTTTCCTGGTTCTAATGCTAAAGCTTTTGTCACATTTCTAATGTACCTTTTATACTGCATTGCCTGTTACATTATCAAAACTGTGGCTTTTGGACTGATATGCTACCATGTTGTGCTGAATTTCATTCACACCAGTGGGCCTGGTGTGACAAAACAGCGAATGTAATCGGACTTTTCCTCCTCCTCCTCCTCCTCCTCCTTAATTCAACTTATACACCACCCTATACCCAGAGGTCTCAGAGCGCTTCACAACAAGACCACAACATGATGCCACACATTATGTCTCTCTGTATTCTTGTTCTCCCATTGGTCTCCAACAAAAGTAGTAGCAAATAACTGTATGCTAGAATACCACCCCAAATTTCATGGTGAGCAGTAGTGGCAGGATCCATGAAAAAATACAGAGCAAAACTCCTGTGATTTTTCAAGTTAATGGGATTGAAACTATTGTTTTTCTCTGGAAGCAATTAACATGAAAATGAGAGCTGAACTTTCTTTAGTTTCTGCTAGATTTCCAGAAGTGGTTTTTATGTCATGTGAAATATCACATAAACCATGCACTGAGCCTAGGGCTTGCCGATCGGAAGGTCGGTGGTTCGAATCCCCGCAACGGGGTGAGCTCCAGTTGCTCGGTCCCAGTTCCTGCCAACCTAGCAGTTCGAAAGCACGTCAAAGTACAAGTAGATAAATAGGTACCGCTCCAGTTGGAAGGTAAATGGTGTTTCCATGCACTGCTCTGGTTTCATCAGAAGCGGCTTAGTCATGCTGGCCACATGACCCGGAAAAACTGGCTGCAGACAAACGTCAGCTCCTTCAGCCAGTAAAGCGAGATGAGCACCACAACCCCAGAGTCATTCGCAACTGGACTTAACTGTCAGGGGTCCTTTACCTTTACCTTTAGTGTCTGTATACAGCCATAGTGTGAGGGGAAAGGATCATACAAAGGCATAGAACCAAATGGGGTACCTACTGCACCCCATGAGCCATAGATTGTGTACTGGTATAAATCAACACATGAATAAATAAAAATCAGGGATTTTCACTCAAAACTCTAAAACTGGCCAACATGCATGGTGACCTGGTGAAAGACAACAAGTGAGGAAATAGAGGATGAAAAAGAAGTTTTTTTGTGTTTTTTTACCTGCAATGATACAGAATTTGCTATTAAACTACTGGAAGTCAGAAATCCTTGCTGATCTGCTGCAAACCCCCAGCAGATCTTGATCTGCCTTTGACCCACCTCCAGTCAATGGTATCTGCTCATGTGAAGAAGAAATGTATCTCATTCCCACGATTGTGTGTGTGTGTGTGTGTGTGTGTTTATGTATATAGATTGGATTAGATATGGATATAGATGTAGATTTGGTTACTATAAATATATAGATGAGAGATTATTGCTTGTTTGTGATTATAAGATGCCTTTCATCTTCTTTCCTGGACTTTATCCAATTCAACATATTTTTTAAAAAATGATCCTTGCTTGAGTTTGGCAAATATCTCTGGCAAGAGAAAAAGTCTGAGGAGGGGAGAAAAGGAGTTCCTGGAACAGCAATGTCAATAGCTCTTTTCTGCTCCATTGGATAGTGAGGGCCAAGAACATCAGAGTGCCAATGCAACATTATGAACTTGGGCATTGTGCCACAGAGGGGAAGACTGTGAGCATAATAATATCTGGCACATTCTAGATGGACTAGCAAATTTTGGACCATTGGACAGCTAATGGTCTTGGGGAAGGGGGATGAAAAAAGAAAAAAGATCTGAACAAATGGAAGGAAGAGTGCAATTTAACTGCATATTAAAGTTCCAAAATTTCTCTCCTTTGGCCAATACAATTGCTTAAATTTCATCATGAAAGAGGCGAAGGAATATTAAAAAATAGCATGTAAACCCTTATTTTGGGGAGGGGGGAATGAGCTAAATAAAGCAGGAAGCACAGGTGCTCTAATAAAATGTTTTGCGATTACATGCATATGAAACCAAACAGCAAGCAATCACTTAAGCAGTCTTTATTTTCAATTTTTCTTTATTGCTGCACTTAGAAATTGACTGCAACTGCCAAAATTGGCCAGAACCCTTTCCCCAAACTCTTTAAAGGTCTCTCCTCACAGATGTTTCTAGAAGGAAGAAACTTGAGTAGAGTCATCGGGATCTGATTTCCCTCCTGTACCACTTGCCATTGTGCCAGAAATATTGAACATGCATTCAAAAGTATCCAAAGCAACACTTAGTGATTGGTGTGAGTCCATGCTCAGGGGCCAATGGAGCCTAGTATTTGTAATGTCTTGGCCATCAAAAGATGTCTCAAAGGAAAGATAATAGAGACTGGTGGCTCTCTTTCATTTTCCTGAACTATGGATATAATATGGAGGATCTGTTCATTGAATCAGAGTTTTTCATTAGGTACATGCCGTGTACAGGGGACACTTATCAATATTTCAATGGGCTTTTCTTATAGCAATGTTACAATGCTCAATCAAAGGAAGTACCACATAACTATTCATATTTCAGTAGGCAGCCCAAATCCTTTTCAACTGGCATTTTTTGTTATTGTTTCTAAAAAGGAGGATCCTAATGTCCTCAATGCCATGTTGTGTTTTATATTAGCACTAGCTTAAAATGGCATAATTTGGTTACTCTTTTGACTGGGTATACTTGTTTTCCACCTGGAATACTCCCACAGAAAGCAGGGGGTATAAATGATGAATATAGATATAAAGATGGTGTTTTGGGGTTGTTGTTTTTAGAAACTTGTAGTAAAGCTTTCAGAATTTGGTTTTATTTGTATTTCTATTATTTTTCTTTTTCTTCTTTGAGAAGTGGAAGAAACTGCTAGGATCCTGAACAGTTTCCTGATGTCTCCTATCCTGAACCACCTCACATCCCCAAATTCAGAAACTGCTGAACTGGATATGGATAGAATGAATAGTGGGAGAGGCAGGCAGGCTGTGAAACTGGATTTTTAAAATCAGGCATAGGAAGCTAGGAGTGTCTGGTACTCCCAGTCCGACTGGAAGTAGACATGGTGAGGGCTGGAAATGTCATTGCATGGCTGTGATTGGCTGGCCTCTTGGAAAACTCTCCATGTGTGTACATTAGCTTTGGTCTTGTGCACATACATTTAGGGTGAATTATTTCACAGGGAGCTCCTTTTGAACTGCAAAATTGCTAACCATAAAATTCTATGATTCTATCATTCTATTTATGCATCAAAGTTCACTGGGGGAGGGAATTTTAGAGAGGTTTTGAAAATGACAAGGTACAACTCAGTTCACAATACTGGATTATAGGAACCCCACTATGGAGAGAGAAAAATCTGTCTCCTTGCACAGGGTACTGGAAAGGCCAGTCTCCATTGACATGATGCACCATGCCTCAGCACTTAACCTTATAGCATCCTGGGTTTAATTGTGTATACAGATCCTCTTCTTTCCTAGGATCAAGTTCTACTATTGCTGCCTCCATGTATCCCACAAACCATTTCAATACACTTTTCTTTCAGAAATGGGACATTTATATGCAGAGTAAATTCCAAGAGTATCATAACTGCACTTTTTGGTCGAGACAATAATTAACCAAAGGATTATGAGCAGGATTTAGCAAGTTGCATGTTCTTGATAAATGTGCAAAGCTAGAGCCAATAATTAAATCTTTGGGTTGTGTGCAGTATAAAATGTTATGCTATCACCAGTGAACTGAGACTTGTTTGAATGTTAAACCAGTTAAAAAGAGATATTGATATTCATTGTGTCTTGGTGTCGCTGGAAGTACATTATTCTTTCAGTGATGACATTTTTTTGGTAGTGTTTTTCATGCATACAGACAAATTGAGCAAGGATGCATGCATGTGAATGCTGAAATGTAGTTTTAAGCACAGAATTGGCTTGCAGAATAGCCCTATTCAGGAGTTCTTTTTGCATATAAGTAAACTTTTGAGGGGAAGCAGGAATGGACTGTCAGGTCCCATCCCTTCTAGCATGTCACTTCCCTTGAGTTTATAGCTGAGTGAAGACGAATGTTTTAGAATTTCTGCTGGAAGTCAGTAATGAGGGAAGCAAGACACATCCCACCAGAGAGGGCATTACACAAATGGGGAACCACTACTGAAAAGGCCCTGTCATGGGTCAACACCAAACAGGCAGGCCTCAGTGGCATCACCTCCAACAAGGCCTCATCTGTCTATCGTAGGCTGATATTGGGGGAGATGATCTTTTAGATACTTGGGTCCCATGCCATGCAGGAATTTATATGCTGGTATTGAAACCTTGAATTGGGCCTGGTAGCTCACTGGCAGCCAGTGTAGCACTTTCTAGATCAGTAACACATGGTCCCATCAGGTTTCATTCTTCCCCACTGAAATCAAGAAGACTTAAAAGTGCTTCATTATTGCTGGATTGAACAGGTGTTCACTGTTCTGCTTTCAAGTAGGCTAATACCACATGGGATTCAACACATCTGCTTGTGAACCTTAAAAGGAAGAAAATAATAAAGTCTCATTTTGTTAGGCTGAGATTTATTTGGGAAAACCTCTGTGCCTTTTCATTTGAAATTTAATGTGCTTGTTGTGGTTTTCTCCCCAGAACCTGTTAGCATCCTGTCCTTTTCTCCACCATATTCCTTAACAGATTTTTCTGAAATCATATCATTCTAGCACTGATGTTTTCAGGGATGTTCAATGTGTCATGGGGTATAGATTTCACTTCATGGTAGTCTTGATTCCCCCCCCCCAACACTTTCTTATTAAAGCTCTGTTTCTGCAGTTCAAAGGGTGGGAAACGTTAGGCCAAATTCACAAGCTAAAGAAACAATGTCCAATATGTTGTATATTTTACTGAAAAGGGAACTTCTGGGTCTGGCTTTTGGTTATCAGCATTGTCTAAGGTGCAGTGTAAGTGATCTCATTTTTAAAAAACAACAACAACCCATGTGCCATAGTGTTTGTGTCCTTATGAGGAACAGTTGAGGAAATTGGGTATATTTAGCCTAGAAAAGATGAGACTGAGAGGTGGTAAGATAGCCATCTTCAAATATCTAAAGGAGGATGGAGGGTGGAGCAAACTTGTTTTCTCCTGCTCCAGAAGCTAGAATCTAAACCAAAAGCTTCAAGTTACAAGAAAGGAGATTCTGATTAAACATCAGGAATAACTTTATGACAGCAAGAGCTGTTTGTCAGTGGAATAGACTCCCTTAGGAGATTGTGGACTCTCCTTCCTTGGAGGTTTTTAAACAGAGGTTGGGTGGCCATATGCCATGGATGCTTAAGTTGAGATTTCTACATTGCAAGGGGTTGGACCACATAATTCTCAGGGTTCCTTCCAATTCTACACTTCTATGATTCTATATGTCAATATGGGTTCCATGTACCAAAGAGCAGCAATAGTAAGAATAAAGAATGCAATATAAACAGAGTTTGTGTATCTATACAATGAATAGCTTGTGTTGTAATACTGTAGTCATATCTGACAGTTAATCTAAACTAACTTTATATTTATTGACTGCAATAATAAATGAAGGTAGCAAATGAATGAATAATCTGTGAAAGCCCATTGCAGCTATTCTTTCTTGAATGCCTCAAAATACTTTTCATCTAGGTGATAATATATCAAGCCAGGTGAATGAAACAGCCCCTGCTGCCAAGGTTCCAGCTGTTACCCATTTCTCCCTGCATTTGTCAATTAAGTCCTTAGAAAGTATTTATGGGTCATGAAAGAAGCCTTGCCTAGCTGGTCTGCAAGGCAGAGAATCCATAGCACTTGGAATGTTTTCCTTCATATATATCATTTTTATTGGCACTCTTAGGTCATCTACAGAAGATTAAAGCTGGACATAGTTCACCCTTATTCTCCCCTTTATTCAGAAACTTCAACCAAAATATTATTAGGCTTCCAGATTTAAATGAACTATATGAGAAAGGGAGAAGATGTTTCTTTGGATGCCAAAATGAAAAATGATGTGTTCTCTGAAAGGCAAACTAGATTGTGATGGTTGCCCAGATGAAAGGAGGGTAGAAGGTTTATGGATTTTTCCCCTCTGTAAATTGAAGATAAGGTTTTGTGGATGCTTCCTACTATTTGAACATGTGGAAACAATACAGTAAAACAGGCTGGCTGGTTACTCGGTGTACAATACTAAATATCTGGTGGTAGGGGAGAGGAGAAAGTTTTGAGGAAATACACACACAATCACATTACACATGTGCTATTTTCTGCTTTCCATGTAATTACAGCATAAAGTGAGAGAGTTACACCTTGGTTTAAGAAACAGAATTTACCAAGGGCCTTATATCACTTGCCTCGTCCCATAGTTTTAAAAAGACCTGTTCCATCTCCAAATGTTCTCCTCTTACACACATCTCCTGTTTTTGTTCTATGAGCTACAGAAGATAACCCACTGACAAAGTATCTGAGCCCCAGTGGCAAAACATCAAGGTTAGCAAGTAAGCAGACAGCGAAGTTAAGCACCTGTGTGAAAAGAAAATATTACCTATATATTAAATTGATCAACAATCGGAAACAAGAGCACAGCTAGGATATGTAGGGATCGGAATGTAAAAACGTACAACTCTGGAACTGAATCCTGGGAAGCAGGAACTACTTATGTAGAAACTTATTTTTTTCAGCTCTGCTGCAACAGTGAATCCTTGACGGGCTGCAGAAATCTACACTAAGCCAGTTTTGCAAAGGGGATATAAACTAATCTATAGCTACGTTGACAAGGGCTAGAGCGCAAACCTATCTAGCAGAAACGTTAGCTCAGGCTTTACTTATGCTATGGTCACTAAGCTTACTCATGAATCTTTGGTGAAGAACTCTTCTGAAAGCTTTTTCAAAGTCCAAGTGGAAAAGAACTACTGGTTGACACCTAGACAGCTTCTTACTGACACTGAAGGTTATTTAGACCAGGGTAAACCTATGCTGATTCTTCTTCAGCAAGTCTACATTCTTAACAAGATTATATGCTTGGCAATTGTATCTTTAAAAGAGGATTAGACATTCATGTAGAGTAAGGGTATCAATAGCTATAAATCATGATGGCTATATGCTATCTCAAGGAACAGAGGCACTATGTCTCTGAATACCAATGAGACAGGGGTTCTTGCCTTCATGACATTTCTGTGGGCTTTCCATGGACACATGTTTGACCAATGTGGGGAAAAGAAGACTGGACTTAACCTTTGGTCTGATCCATGAAATCTCTCTCTTTTGGATTGCCAAAACTTTACAATTGAAAAGTGTTGGGCTTTCCACTTTTACTATGTAATACCTGCAGTATTTGCACTTCCATCTTCTTCCTTCAGACAGAAGCCTTGCAAATCATTTGTGCTGTGCTTTTGGGGAAATATGTACTTTATAGGCTTGCAATGTAAGGATATGGCCTACTACACAAGTCACTGTGGGGAAATAAAAATGATTTTTCACAATAACTGATCAATCTGACTGCCAGGCATCAATAATATAAAGGGACCAATGCGACACTATGATTGGTACTTGAGAGAACCCCACTGTACAGTATATAGAAAAGAGAGATGTTCTGGATGCAAGTCACTGCCACAGATATCTTGTAGGGAAGGTTGGGAGAAGGCCTAAATACGACTGATTGCTGATTTGATAGAATTTGGGTTTCTTGACAATTCCCTACCATTCCATGTAGGGAAACTGTGCATACACTATCATATGTAATAAGCACAAATGTATATTTGGACATGCATCTGTGCAATTGGGATATTCTAACCAACTTTGGAAAAAGTATACAGTGGTACCTCTGGTTACGTACTTAATTCGTTCCAGAGGTCAGTTTTTAACCTGAAAACGTTCTTAACCTGAAGCACCACTTTAGCTAATGGGGCCTCTCGCTGCCTCTGCACCGCCGCTGCCCGATTTCTGTTCTCATCCCGAAGCAAGGTAATATTTCTGGGTTAGCAGAGTCTGTAACCTGAAGCGTATGTAACCCGAGGTACCACTGTATTGCAGACATATTCTTAACCTTTTTTTTTTTTTTTTTTGCGCATGCAGAATGGAATAAAGAACCTGCCTGTTGTCCTTTGGAAGACTAAATCACATGGAGCAAATCCCCTTTGTAGCATATGACACAGGGTAGTGATTTGAGTGTTCATAGAAAGATTTCATATTCTTATCCCTTTGTCAACTCACTTGGCATTTACACAGAAGCAGCAATGAGAGCCAACACTGCTATTTTCATATAAATACAGCACATGCCTTGCATGTATGGGGTCCCATTTTCAATGCCCAGCATCTTCAGATAGGGCTGGAATGTCCTGGAGAACTGCTGCTAGTCAGTAATAATAATAATAATAATAATAATAATAATAATAATAATAATAATTTATTATTTATACCCCGCCCATCTGGCTGGGTTTCCCCAGCCACTCTGGCAATACTGAGTTATGTGGACCAATATCTGACTCAGCATAAAGCAGCTTCATAGAATTGGAAAGTTGGAAGGGATCCCAGAGGTAACCTAGTCCAACCCCCTGCAATCCAGGAACCTCAACTAAAGCATGCTTGACAGTTGGCCATCCAACCATTGCTGGAAAACTACCAAGGAAGAGAATCCACAACCTCCCAATGAAGACTGTTCCACTGTTGAACAGCTCTTACTGTCTTAAAGTTCATCCAATGTTTTTTTATTAAGACTCTCTTTTCTTGTAACTTAAAGCCATTGGTTTGAGTCCTACCCTCCAGAGCAGGAGAAAACAAGCTTGCTCCATCTTCCATGTGACAACCCTTGAGATATTTGAAGATGGCTTATCATATCTCCTCTCAGTCTCCTCTTTTCCAGGGTAAACATATGTTCCTAATGCAGTCTTCCTGGCATTTTCACTCGCCACAGATGGGTCTCAGGTTTGTATTGATTGGAGACAGGTCCATGAGAGAGGTGGGACTTGCAACCAGGTCTCCCCAATGGAAAGACAACATGTGCCCTACTAGTACACACAAGCACTCTCATATTGGAGACTTTCTAAGGGTTCTCATTATCATTGCAGTTTCTGAAATCTATGAGCCTCTGAGGAAATTCCTTCTCTACATGGTAAATAACTTTTTACTCCAAAACAGAACATGAATACTTTTAAAAGTAATTTATCACTACATCTAGTAAGAACAATTGCTCTTTTGAGAAAGGAGAAAGATTAGGGTGAGAGATACAGTGCGATTCTCTGTGACAGTTTCAGATAATCTGTAGCTGAGATAACCATACAACAATGAGCCAAACAGTTGTAATTTATCACATATGCATCATGTGGCATCTTAAGTTCTTTGGTCTAGGTGGAATAAGGAAAGGGCTGCGATAAAACAAGAGTCTTATTCCCAGACTGAGCGCATTGATCATGGCTGATGAATAATGAATGCATCCAGAACTCCTGCTTGCCCTCCATGTTTGTTTATGAAGATTAATAGGCCGAGTTCCTCAGTTGCTTTCACCGCAGGAGATTCCATACATCAGGGAGCTGGGATGCCTTATTAACATGCAAATATTTTCTTCACTGTTTCTCTCAAAGATGATGTGCTTGCACTACCAAGCTGGAGAATTGGATTTTTGAATGGGAAAGGGGGTGATAGAACTGGGATTGTAGAAAGCACACCCAGACACCCATTTGGGCCAACCTGTTTGCCATGACAAAATTGGTAGGGAAAGGGGAAATCGCAGGGGTGAAGAAGAGTAAAGTGCACTTGGAGGTTTTAGGGTAGCTCAGAGAAAATGTACCCTGGGTCTCTCTCTCTCTCCTACCCCCACTTAACATTGTGGTAAAGGGCAGGAGGAGAGAGAACAAGTCTCCTTTTCTATCTGATGAGTGGGGGAGTGTTCCATTCTGTCCCAACTCCACAAACTTACTATCCTGGGAATAAAGGAGGGATTGGGTCATTTGGGGGGGTGTTCCAATCATTATCAATCAAATAGGGCTTTGTTTCCTCTTTTTACCAGGCAGTTGGTAAGGGAATCGTCTTTACTAAGTTTCTTCAAAGCCTCATCTTGAGGTTGTCAGCATTCTGAGTATGGGTGTCTGACAACCTCTATACAAAGTTTTTCAAATAGTTGACAAGCGGGAAGGGTCATTTCCTTGCCTGCCTGGGTGGGAGATGCCACTTGCCCTAAACCAGGCTTCCTCAACCTCAGCCCTCCAGATGTTTTGAGACTACAATTCCCATCATCACTGACCACTGGTCCTGCTAGCTAGGGATCATGGGAGTTGTAGGCCAAAAACATCTGGAGGGCCGAGGTTGAGGAAGCCTGCCCTAAACGGATGAGGTGGCCAAGTGTTCGTTTGGGGGTTTTTTATTAGAAAATATACTACATACAAGCTATAAAACAGACATAATATGTTGAAATATTGAATATAATGGTGTACATATATGCAATCCTGAAAATAAATTTCTTACTCTATCAATCATAATTAATTAGCATTATGTTACATTTATAAACATCTACTATATTGTATATAACCCACAGTATTAATCAATTATTTTTATTTGACTTATTGTATGTATAATTTTGAATTTCTTATGTTAATCATATTGGCAATGGGAAAGCATTGAATTATTTCAGTATCACAGCCATGTATATTTTAAATGTCGGGGTGCAATCTTCCCTTCCTTTTATTTCTGCTATGTAAGTCCTCATTCTTCAGTATAAAATGCATTTGTGCACTGAAACTAATATGGTTGAGTGGAGATAATGTTCATTCCCAAGCATTAAATGCATTTATGATTGTTCAGTAGCAGTTAGAGCTTTGAAGGGAACACATAAGTATCCACCATTTGTCCTTCTAAATGTGCAGTTGCACCTTTCACAACTGGCATGGAACACAATATATTTTGTACTTGGGTCACCCAAGTAAATGGAGTCTCAGGGATGGGAAGGTATGACTTTATTTTCAAATCCCCTGCCAAAAGTTGGAAAGTGAGGTCCAGACTTGGAAGTCACTTCAAACATATGTGGAGCAACCCCACCTTTATCTTGACATGCTGTGAAGCATTGCTGACCATGCAATTCATTCTTTTCACCAACACTATCCTTCTACGAACCCAATTTGATATTATTCCATGTAGCATTAAAATAATGTTCTAGGTAGAAACAGGGGTGTGAAAATGAGGTACAAATTTACTACGGATCGTCTGGATTGTTCCACAACATTTCGACTGAGACCCAGTCAGGAAACATGCCTCAAATAAAACCGGCTGAGTTCACTGGCACAGCTGGATCTCTCTCATAGCAGGCCTTGGTCTCCTTTCAGTTCCAACATGTGTCCCTCAGGAAAGCTGACATCCGAAGGGCAGGTTATGCTGTGCTGGTGACTAATTCTATTGTTGGCACAACCCAGTTTCCATCTCCTTTCATATTTGGCTTACTTACCCATTAGAGACTCATTAATAAAATAAATGTGCATTTCAGAAGGAATTTTCACTGACAGGGACAGCAAACTAATTCAAAAGGCCACTTTTAACACACCAAGCCTCTTTTAAAACCATCTAAGTTGGAGAGCAACACTGTATCTTGTGAGAGTGCATTTCATAGTTTAGTGGTGTTCTGTGAGAAGAAGTACTTTCTTTTGTCCTGAATCTTCAGACAAGAGGTGCATTTGCAAGGTAAACTGAAGCAGAGACGTCTGGTTTTTGGAAGGCTGGTCCCCACCCCCCACCCCGCAGCATCACAGCTGGAACACCCTAGCACCACAGTGGAGAAAACCTCAGCAGAACAATTTTCAGGGGGAAATTAAATTTGACAAATTATTGGGAGTCTTGGGGATGGGGTGTGAAAATCCCATTATGGACCAGATTTAGCCTATAGGCTACAGACTAGCCATCCCCGATCTAGATCATCCCACTTTTGCAGTTACATCTTCTACCCCATTTTCATGGCAAAAAAGCTGTAAGCATGCAGAGCGGTTGCATCTATGTAGTGGAGGGCACTGTTAGGACATTACAATGTAGTGTGGCTTGCAAAATAAAACAATAAGGCTTAGTAGGCTCTACATAAATCATGCTTTAATGCACCCCTTTAGAGGGCTGTACATTACATCACCTGCCTCTATTCCCTTTCCTTGTTTGCATTAGTTCACTTTTAAGTACTTTTACATGGCCAAAACCAGTCCCAGATGGCTCCCCTGACAAATATATACTCACATAGTTGAGTGTGCAAAAGGGGGCTCTTAAATTCTCAAATATAGTCCTCAATCTAGCCAATACAATGGCCTTCAAGATCTGATTTGCATCATTTATATTATCTTGCACCTTATTGATGCATATACGTGCTGTTAAAATGTAAAAATTCACTCCAGAATTTCCTAGTATGATCAGTCACACCAACCTATTACCTGAACACTTATTAGTATTTATAATTATTATTATTATTATTATTATTATTATTATTATTATTATTATTATTATTATTTTGGAGTGACAGCCTCTGCACTAATTCCATCTGCTTAATCTGATCCAAGACAAATTAGGGCCAGCCAACATGTTATACCAGGCATGAGAAAACCAGCTGAAATGGCTTCCATTCCATATGGTGGCTTCTTCATGTTTTGGGAATTACATGACTTGTCTCACATGTAATTCTGCATGTAATTCCTATGACACAAAGAAGCCTTATTGTTTCATTTGGCAAGCCACACTACAATCTCCTAGAAGTGCCCCCCATTACATAGTTGTGACCACTCTGCCTCCTTCTACCTTATCTGTCATGAAAATGGGGTTTGTTACATAGAACAGGAATGACTAGACTGTGGCACGTAACAGAGCTTTTACCCCTGCCACAAGACTCCCAATAATTTGTCAATTTTTATTCTTTCAAAATCTGTTCTGCTGAGGTGTTCACTGCGCTACTGGGGTGTTCCAGTTTTGATGCTTGGCAGGGTTGGAGGAGCACCAACCTTCAAAAAACAAAGTACCTTGCAAAGGTACCCATTGTTTGAAGATTCAGGATAAAACAAAGTTCTCCTTCACACAAAACATTGTTAAACTATGGAATTTATTCCCACAAGAGAAAGTGTTGGTCCTCAACTTGGATGGCTTTAAAAGAGGCTTAGACAAATTCATAGGAGATAAGGATATGAATGGGTGCTAGCCATAATGGCCATGTTCTGTCTCCATTCATTGGAGGCTGAATCCCTATGAATACAAGTCCCTGTGAATCTCAAGTGAGGAGAGTCAGCCACCCATCAGCTCCATAGAGTGCAAGCTATGCAATTCAGTTCAAGCCAATCAGGGATGGGGAACCTTTGGCCCTCCAGATGTTGCTCCAACTTTCATCAGCCCCAGCCAGTGTGGCCAATATCCTGGGATAATAGAGGTTCTAATCCAATAATATCTGGGAGGTCACAATTCTCCAACCCTGCCATACATGCAAGCTTTTCTTATAGCCATGTTTATAAGTCTAATTTTCTACTCTCTAGGTTTGATGATTTATGTGAGCCAAGAGCACAAAATTGGATAGCTCCATATACAGGTATGCACATTTTACTAAGCTGCTTTGAGAAAGGGGTGGAATACAAGTGTGATAAAAATAAAATAAAATGAAGGCTATTAAGATAGATAGAGCAATAAAATCTAGGGGCTCTTACTTCCCACATAGAATGTTATGCCCCTTCCTCTATGGTTCCAACTGGCAGAAAACTTTTTAAACAAAAACACAATAGTGATAGTAGTTATCATTGGTTATAATTAAATTCATGAAATTATAGTGTGCATATGTATGGGGGATATATAAATAAATGGCTCTACTCATTAGCTGACACCTCGTATACGTCTGCTGCTTAATTATTGTCAGGAAATATTTTATGCCAGAACGAAGGTTGAAAAGACTTGTGGTTTTAAATGCAATGCTGGCAAAGTTTACAGCCAACTATATTTTAAAATAAATTGGCCGAGAAAATGAAACATCAAGTCGTTCAAGTTTGCTTCGGTTTTCTCTTGGAGTGGTTTGCGTCTGGTTAAAATGCTTTTGTCCCATACTTTGACTGGATTAGATGTGACTTTAAGGAGCTTGCACTCTAGGAAACTTCATATTCAATGAGGTTGCTTGTGTGATCAATGACCTTTAAACTGCACCCTTAATAGTAATAGGTGTGCTTCTCAAGCTTTTTTATAGGTTGATAACTTATTTCTTTATGTTCTCTAATGATGTGATTCAATTCTTGCTAATGTCAATGATTAAACCGTCATTTAATACATTACACAGTATGATGATGCAATTGAAAAACATGTTATTATAATGTTATGAAATTGGGGTGGGGGTGTTCAGACTCTCCATAATTCTAAATTTGGTAAATGGGTAGAATTTAGCTGATTTTTGGAATATGAAGAGAAGATGCCAGACCAGTGAAAAAATACAGGCTGAACCAGTTCTCCTGTTCAGGATATCACTGACAGTGATGTCATCAAAAACACAAGTACAACTAAATGTAAATGCTGCAAACTCCCCCTCCTTAAAACTCAGGTGAAAATATGTGTGAATAAACCATATTTATAAGACAACATAGACTCCACTGTGCCTAATTTTTGCCAAAGAAACACAAACCCTGGTTAAGTGCCAAGATCTTTGGAATTTCTTGCTGCCACTTGGCAGAAATTGGGGTGGCCGGTAACACTAATTTAAGATACAGTACAATTGTTACAGTAAATGTATGGAATTTGGTGAATGCTGATATTCACCACTGATTGCTTGCATTTCCAGATTAAGTTTCTGACTGCCTGGAAATGGATATACCCAGTGCTTTTTTCCCTGGGGGTACTCAGAGGTACACATACCCCTAAACATTTTGTGAATCTAAGTTTGGCCTCAGTATTTCAATAGAAGTAGGAAAAGGATGTGAGTACCCCTAAACATTTATATATATATAAACATTATATATATAAACATTATATATATATAAACATTATATATATATATATATATATATATATATATATATATATATATATAAAATCACTGGATATACATCACTTTTCAGACATACACCAGCTAGGAATGGAGGAGTGGTTAGTTCAGTCCACCTTCTGAAGCTAGCCAACCCAATTCACTTGTCAGACACTCGTGTATGCAGTTATCAGTTGGATTACGGTTCTCCAACTTTTGCAATGCAGTTTTTGTTCAAAACTAGTTCGCAAAAATGTGTATTTTACAGGGGAAATGCATACCAGATGTATAGTTTAGGGCAGCATTTTGTTTGTTTGCTTGTTTGTTTGTTGTTATATGCCACCCTTAACTGAACGGTCCCATGACTTACAAAGCGTCATAATTAAAAAGTACAAATTATAATAGTATCATAAAAGAAAACCACTAAACTAACCAATAACGAAATTAACAAATCAGGAGCACAGAAGAATAAAATTAGCAAAGCATGAGCATAGAAGAGCAATGCAGCAACAGTGAAAACGTTTACCCAATCGAGGCCTGGTTAAAGAGGTATATCTTGAGCAATTGCTGAAAAGCGTACAATGATTTCACAAGGTGCAGTTCAGAGGTGAGCTCATTGTACACTCTGGGGGCCAATGAAGAGAAGGCCCTCTCATCACCACATGCACCACAATGAATAGCATACAAAAAGGAACGGTGTAGGGAAGGAATAGTGCCCATTGCATTTTGATAATAGGCAACATTCATTTTCATACATTCACAAACTATCTGAAAATGTCAACTTTCAAATATGTATGTCAATTTTGGGACATTTTCTGTAATATATGCTATGTCACACTAAGAAAAATATAATACCGTGAGGCAATTTCATTTTGTCCTATAGAATGGCAGAAGCCTCCCCTCTGTTACTCAGTGTCTGCAGGTTTTTCTCAGATCTCCTTCATAAGCAAGTATAGGATATATGGAGTGCAGAGTATCAAGAGATGCAATGTGTGTTTCTTCACCATATTAATGGTGCTCAAAGACATGACAAATTGATATGTTTGCACAGCACAGCATCCATTGGTATGATTACCAGCTTGTCTGTTTTGACACCTCGTTGGGCATTACAATTGCTTTCTATTGATGGAGTCTGAAACAGCAGATATGAAAGTGCTCTGTTATGTTTGTAGATGTGGAAATTGCTTTCATTTCTGTCTACACACAATCAATACCTCTGGCTGCTCAAGACTGGATGTAACTGGGGTCCAGTTCAGGTTCAAGCAGATGCAGATCAGGAGGGCAATGCATGTAGTCCCAGATGAGCAGGAGGTCAGGCACCAGATCTGGCAGATGATGCTCAAAGAGCAAGCACAGGGGAAAGCAGGCATTCTGACGGAGCAAAAGAGGGTTGAAGGAGCCAAAAACACATGCAAGGTCAAAGGCAGGCGGGGATCTCCATCTAAGATAGCAGTCAGGAAAACAAAGAGTAGACAGGCCACACAATCAAGGCAAATTGACAGGACCAATACACTGGCTTACTGAAGCTGCAGGGACAAAAGAGTCTGTCAGACTCCAAAATATCTGGACTTCAGTGAATTCTATGTGTTTGATAAAACTGGACTCTTTTTTGGCGTCTGGCAAGATACACTTTGCTGCACAACCTCATAATGTAGTCCAACTATGTTGCCACATAAGTCTTAAATTGGAGTTCTTGTTATTAGTTATACTGAAAGAAAATACACACCACATAAGTCTTAGCAAATGAGCAAGGACTATATATTATTAACAGATTTGCCAGGGCCCAGACAGAGGTGGTTTTGCTGAAATTATTGTTGGCAGTGGAATCCTTAAGAGGATTGTGATTCCACCGTATTGAGATACCAAGAATTTACAGAAGAGATGTTTACGAGTCTGGTTCATTTTAGAGGTGCATCTCTGAAGCAGCTTTGCTTTCATTTTTCATCATATAGAGAAGAATTAATAATAGTAACAGAGACTTGAGTGTACATATGAGAGCTCCAAGGCCCTTGTGAATTAATATGAAATTTGCCCAAAACTGCCATGGGACTAAAGGCATCTACTACTTCCATTTCCAGTGCTATACTGCATCATTTTGTTTGTATTAATTTTGCCATATTGTAACACGTGTTATATAGTACTCTTAGGAGGCGAGATGGAAAGAAAATGTTATTTTTTATTTTTTTGCAATATAATCAGTAACTGGAAAAAGCATGGCAGTGTGTGTGTGTGTGTTCAGATTTGCAGCTTGCTACCAGGGTCGGATTTAGGTTTGATGGGTCCTAAGCTACTGAAGGTAATGGGAACCTTTATATGTCCAGCTGTCCTTTGTCAACAACAATTTGTTGCTGTTTTTTGTGTTGAATATATGTTATATGGTAATTTATGGACCTAATAGGTCCATAAACAACACAAAACACTGTTGCTGTATGTAGGTTTTATTTTATTTGTTTTTTTATCTTATATTTTGGAAATGTACATCCAGGTATTTTTCCTTTAATTTTTTTTTTTTGGGGGGGGGGGCTAAGCTATAGCTTGTTTAGCTTATACGTAAATCCGACACTGTTTGCTACCAAGGACTTGCCCACATTTCAGCATTATTTAGCTGCTGATCCACTTCTCTCCCTCTTGAATTAGGCCAGAGTAAGAGGCTGATCGCCAAAGAATTGATGCTTTTGAATTATGGTGCTGGAGGAGACTAGTGAGAGTCCCATGGACTGCAAGAAGATCAAACCTATCCATTATTAAAGAAATCAGCCCTGAGTGCTCATTAGAAGGACAGATCCTGAAGTTGAGGCTCCAGTACTTTGGCCACCTCATGAGAAGAGAAGACTCCCTAGAAAAGACCCTGATGTTGGGAAAGATTGAGGGCACAAGGAGAAGGGGACAACAGAGGATGAGATGGTTGGACAGTGTTCTTGGAGCTACTAACATGAGTTTGGCCAAACTGTGAAGGATAGGCGTGCCTGGCGTGCTGTGGTCCATGGGGTCACGAAGAGTCGGACATGACTGAACAACAACAAAGTCCTACACCCACACATATTTGGATTTATATGTATATGAGGATCAACTTTGGTCTTTCCTGTTCATACTAGTGGGCATTCCCTCTTGTGTTTGTCCCTGCCTTCTAATCTGTTAATTCTATTATGCCAACTAAATGCTGACATGTCAGGTGTGCAGAAAGATGTGCATGTATATACTTTGTTTTTGTAAAATAAATTCCCTGCCTGAGAATTGTGCAAAAGCACACAGGTGATTGTAAAATCTGCTTGTGCAGTTTTCTGGTTTTGCATAAATCCAAGGGATCAAAAGAAATATATATTGCTAAGCTCCTGATATGCCTTAATTAGCAGGTTATCACAGGAATGAAAGCAACTGCAAATTCTCAGCACACAATTTTCAGATTGCTGCCCAATGTTTCCAGTGTAGAAATTTGGATTGTGGCTTGCTTGTGTAGTTTTCTGGTTTTGTGCAAATCTGAGAGATCAGAATAAAATATACCTATTCTTCCATTCAAGAGCGCATCAGAAATCACTATGAGCACAGCTGAAAAGGGAATGAAAGAATTGAGGAGGCAGTGGGCATGGAAAGCAGAGTAGCAGAAAGTGGCAATTGATCCACCCTCTCTAAAATACCAAAACAAAGCATCTGTGACCCCAAGTGGAGCAGTTTGTTGCCTGCTTGGGTCAATTCAGATTTACAGGGGGAAAGCTTCAAGATTAGGGTTTGAGGGTGATGTTATGTGGACTACACAAATTTATTAGGAAAGCAAACAGCTCCAAACACACAGTAAATGCCAGGGTGGGAAAGCCCTAAGAATATTAGCCCTTATTACTTGGGAGAATTTGAGCTTGGCTAATGTTTAATTTGCTGGTTTACTAATTACCTCTTCAAGTATATTTCTTTCAGCAATGTGGCTTTTGCTCAATTATCTAAAAATATGAAGCTAAAGATTATATCAGGTTAATTTAACGAAATGCAACCAGAGCAATAATTATTTAAAGGTCATCTGCAAAACAAAAGAAGGGATCATCATCACGACCAGCACCTTCAGTAACTAAACACTGAACAATTATGTAGACATGACACAGGAGGAGGAGGAGAATGAATGAGGAAATGGAAAATAGGAGGTGAAGAACTGGATGGTTCAGAGGAAATGGAGGAAGAAAATATTTTTAAGAGAGGAAGATGTAAATGTTTTAAACTTTAGTTTTTATTTTACAAGTTGAAAATATATTCAGCATTAGTACACAATAATTAAAGAAATCTTAGCTCAGGAATAGGATACCTAGAAGATTATATCATCCTTTATACACCCGATTGATCACTGCACTCTGCAGGAAAAAGCCTCTTGCAGATACCATCAAAGAACTCATTCCATCCAAAAAAATTTTTTGGGGGGGGCATATACAGGTAAGTATGTTTCAACAAGTTCTTTTGGAAGTGGAAATAGATGAAGCAGTATGGATATCAGGGGAGGAGAATTCATAGGTCAGGTGTCACAATGAAAACTTGATAAGTTCAGGAAAGAACAGAAAAGTCAGGGTTTTACAAGATGTATCGAACCAGCAGAATGAAGAGGATGAGAAGAAATGTAAAAGGCAGAGAAAAGTATGAGGGAAGCGATATTTATAATGCTTAATATAATTTTTGGATTAATTAGCATTTTAAAAACTCTTAGCAAGAAAACATGAGGAATAGATCCCCCATGGAGATTTCATTATATTGTATTTATTAGAGAATCTCTTTAGGTTTTTCTTTTTAATCAATCCATCATAATATACCTATAACAATATCCAGTATTTAATTCTGCTGATTATCAAGGTGTGGGGAGCAGCCAGGAATTAAAAACTGCTAATAATAGTGTTGAAAATGGTAAAATACTTCATTTAGTATTTAATCATGTATATGTTGTTCTATATACAGTAGTTATGTACCACTTTCAGAGAGAATGGAAATCTCCCTCCTGTTACTTCTAGCAAACGGCACAAAATGGGATGGTAAGAAGAGTATTCACATGTTAGCATCATGACAAAGTCTGATAGCACATTAGGGTAAAGGTATATCATCATGTGACAAAGCCTAGTGGTTCAATTGGATCTGGATAAACTCATCTTGAATTGACATAAGTTTATGCAGCTAGTATGCATTACTGGATGAGTGGATTTGGATGGGTTCATTGTCATTTAATACCAGCCTTATCTTTCTCCAGAGACTTCCCAAAATGGAATTGCAGCCTTAGAAGTTTTATTTGCAGTTAACTTGTATGCAATTTTTGTTAAATTATAAACAAACGAACAAATAAATAAATAAATAAATAGGTGTTTGATTTTAAGCATGTCCAGTAGAGCTACAAATATTCAGCTGTTTCATTAAGGGAAAACAAGTGCTTTCTGAGAACCTGAGATCACCTCTGAGCAGGTTCATCTTTTTAAGTAAGTCTATATACCATACTTCTCCAGGGAGGAGAACAACATATTAAAACACCTCAGTACTTATCCTAACTCTCATTAAAACATAAATACAAAATAAACAGAATAAACTAAAAGCAACTGATCAAATAAGATAGCAGAGGGTACAACACACAACTACACTCATGCATATTACAGTTTGCCAAAAGCTTGGCAAAATAAATGATTTTATGTTTGTGCGTGTGCGTTCTTCACAGCCATTGCTCCACTAATTTGCTACTTTTTGGTTGCCATTCTCTCCCCACCCACCCTGTTTACAGCTTCATCCTTCACATTAAGATCCAGTCTATCAGCGATGTGATAAAATAAAAATGCTCTTGTCATGCTTAGCTCTGCAGTTGTCAAAATTGCTATGTGATGACAACACAGAGGGCAAGCAAAGCCAATGGAGAATGACCTCAATGCTTCCTGTTCCACATTACCTTCACTTTGTTGGGGGAACACTTTCTCACCCTTTACAGTTACAGGTAGATAGCTGTGTTGGTCTGTCATAGTCAAAACAAAATAAAAAAATTTCCTTCCAGTAGCACCTTAGAGACCAACTAAGTTTGTTCTTGGTATGAGCTTTCGAGTGCTACTGGAAGAATTTTTTTATTTTGTTTTCACCCTTTACAGCAACTTATGAAAAATTACTGAATGGCAAGCACTATTCAATGCTGCTGAAAACATACGCGGAAGCTCCCTATTTCAGCTCAACCCTATCAAACAGCTGAGAGTACTGTAGAAGTGCTAAAAAATAAGATAATTTGGAGAAGATGAATTATTTCAAAAGTCCTTATTAGCCTGTAAAGTTCTTGCAAGCGAAGGTGGCAAATGCTCGATATCCACAATAAAATATGAGCCAGGCTGTATTGCTAAATATTGCAATTCTAACTCACAAAAACGTTCCGTTCAACGTGTTTCCCAGTCAGAGTCGATGCCTGAGTGCCATAATCTAGGCATTCTTCAGTGCTTACAAAAACAAATTGACTCTGCTGTGAAAAAGGCACATTCTATGTATAAATTTAAAGCTCAGCAAATTGTCTGATATCTCTGCAGCCAGTTATTTACTGCCAAAACCAAATTTATAGCAATCTCTTCAAACCTATTATTCAATAACGTGGGGAGCAGAGCAAGGAACTTATCTATATAATATTTCATGCTTGTAAAGTAGCTGTGCCTGTGACTACATTTGCCTTCTGCACCTGAACCCACTTCACTGGTACAAGGTGCTGTGGAAAGCTCAGAGGTGGGGTGAGGGGAAAGTAACTGCCTGTGTTTGAGGAATCTACACTCTTTTACCTAGGAGGGTGCTGGAAGACACAAACACATCTGCCTTCCTGGCTAGGAATTGCAGCAGTGAATAATAGACCAATCTGAATATGCAAGCTTGTGTTCCTTGGTGGCTTCAGTAGTAGAAGGAGAAGAGTTTGGATTTGATATCCCACTTTATCACTACCCGAAGGAGTCTCAAAGCGGCTAACAATCTCCTTTTCCCTTCCTCCCCCACAACAAACACTCTGTGAGGTGAGCGGGGCTAAGAGACTTCAGAGAAGTGTGACCAACCCAAGGTCACCCAGCAGCTGCATGTGGAGGAGCGGAGACTCGAACCCGGTTCACCAGATTACGAGTCTACTGCTCTTAACCACTACACCACACACCACACTGGCTCTCACTAGCCTCTCTTCATGGTCATCTGCATGTTTTCAACCTCATGAAAAAAGTATGCTAATGATGAAACCATTTCCTAGTGATGGTGGCTCTGATCTCATCCTTATCCATATGTGCCAACTTCCTGAGTGCCCAAGCACCCACAAAATTCCCCATGAATGGGCCTGACACCCAATTTTTAATATATATATATATTTATTTATTTGCTTTTCCACTACATGTTCTCCACTGATACATAGACTACATACATAATACATGATACCCCTACATATACTAATAAAAACAAAACAAATAAATTCTCTTATCTACTTCCACTCCTTCCATGGTTTCTTATTTAATCCCTTCCCCACCACGTCTCCTTGTTTATATAAATATTTCATTCTTTTTCTCTTTACCTTTTGTTATAACTTACACTGCTGAGCTACTCACATCCTGCTAGGTTAATTATCTTGTTATAATGTTCTTTCATATATTCTATATATAACTTCCATTCTTCCTTAAGCTTTTTGTCACCTCTATTTCTTATTCTATTTGTCATAGCCGCAAACTCTACATATTCCAGCAATTTGTAATGCTACTCATCTTTTGTTGGTGCTGTGTCCGTTTTCCACTTTTGTGCCAGTAAAATCTGATCAGCTGTGGTTGCATACAGCATCAGACTCATTTGGTTCTTTGGGACTTCAGATGTTGTTATGCCCAGGAGGAATAACTTTGTGCTTTTAAAGAACGATCTTTAAAACATTTTTTTTGAGCTTGTTATAAAATGTTTCTCAATATTCTTTAATCACACTGCAATACCAACACATGTGGTAAAATGTTCCTATTGGGGTTTTTTTACACTTCCAGCATTTATCACTATGATTTAAACATCTTTGCCAGTCTATTTGGTGTTAAATACCACCTGTGGACCATCTTTAGATGGTTTTCCTTTAAAGTATAGCATGCCATGAATTTCAAGTTGTTTGTCCATAGATGTTCCCATAAGTTTAAATCAATATTGTGTCCCACATCCCTAGCCCAACTAAATCATTGATGACTTGACCAACTCCTTCATTTCCTATCCAGTAATAGTTTGTACATTTTAAAAGAATTTTAACCTTGAAACCTAATAAATTCATTTCAAACTGTGATCTCTGGTCTGCAAACCCCTCTTTTTTTAATCTATCTTAAACCTAGCATTGAGTTGAGGGTAACTTAGTCAGTCCGTCACTTGATCTTTGAGATCTTCTATTATTTTCAGTTTTGGTTCTCCCTCTGTCCACCAAGTCTCTATAAGTACCCCACTGATTTTCCATTTTTATCTTCTTCCTCTTTGTCGCTTCTATTGGCAACAGCCACAAAGATGTCTTCCTTTCAAGTAACCTCTTACGTTTTCCCCAAACTCTGTTTAGATTTTTCCTACCGGTAGTCACACGATTGAAGAAGGTCTTATATATTTTGGCTTTGTCACACCACATACAGGCATGCCATCCAAACTTAACATTGTGGGCACCCACAAATTTCAGTGCCATGGCCATGCACTTACATGGCACCCACGGCCCTGGGCACCCATGGTTGCAGGGCCAAGCTGGCATTCCTCTCCTTAACTTACTGTATGCGGGGAGGAGCCTTGGACCAAATGCAGCAGGGATGGCAGGTCAAAGATGAGGCTTTTAAAATCTATATTGGGTAGTTATTACACTGCTGCCTTGTCCTGCCCTTAAAGTAAGTTACTGAGTCTTGGAGTGGGGAAACGAGGAGGTGAGAGCCCTTGCAGAATCAGTCTTGCGTAGGGGCATTTGAGCAGAGACCATTTACAGCAGACTCAAACTTGGCCCTCCAGATGTTTTTGGCCTACAACTCGCATGATCCCTAGCCAGCAGGACCAGTGGTCAGGCATGATGGGAATTGTAGTCTGAAAACATCTGGAGGGCTGAATTTGAGGAAGTCTGATTTAAAGTGTTGTTGTTGTTGTTGTTGTTTTGTTTTTGTTTTTTGTATGCTGATGGTGCTTCTTGCTGGGATTTCAGGCATCAGGCTGAATAACCATACAAGGAGGGGGAAGCAGAGAATGTGTTTGGTTAGAATTGGTCTTAATTTAATCACATTGCCTTTCATCAATATTTAAGAGTGGCAGGTGGCAGATATAATGCACAAGAACAATTTAAAAGAATTGAATAAAAGAATTCAAAAGCGAGAGTAAATAAGAAAGATTCTGCCAGGCATCTGAAAGAAAGTTCAAGAAACCTCTGTGTTCTTCAAACAGAATCTTCAAACAGAAACCAAGAAAGAGCAACACGACGGCCAATGAAAGTAGTATATTTTTTTCATGTATAATAACAGTAAGACAATGGACAGTGATCCAGTATTATTATGAATATGTAACCACTTACATATTCATATGACCACTGCTCCTTGAAAACTTCCATTGTATATTGAGTTACATGCTGAAGAAGACGTACATGAAAAAATGTTAATACTGGATCACTGTCCGTTGTCTTACTGTTATTATACATGAAAAAAATATACTACTTTCATTGGCAGTCGTGTTGCTCGTTCTAGGCATCTAAAAGAAAGCTGGACCAGCCTCCTTGGAAATTGCTTTCTGTTTTCAAAGCACCACTGCTGAAAAGACCCTTCCCATCTGAAAATCCTGGAGAATCAATGCTACTCAGTGTAGACCAAGAGTGGGGAATCTTCAGCTCATAGGCTGATCTTGTCTTACCAGGGGTCCAGTTGGGCCCATGAAGCCATTTCCCCAAACCAGGCCCCCCTACCCATGACATTAGCTGATGGGCAGGAGGCAGGATTTTTCCCCACATTGGCTTTGTGTCTTATTCCCAAGAGTGAAACAGGATCGTGCAGTATTTAATCACCACTTGTCAACTGATAGATGGGCGCTGTGTGAAAATGCTGTTTCAAGCACCTTGAGCTTCTCTTTTAACTGAGTGGGAGGGCAGCCATAGCAGCAGGGCAGAGGAGCCACTCACTTAAAGGAGAAATGTGAGCTGCTTCAAACAGTGCTTTTGCAAAGCACTTTAAAGTGGCCGTTGTGCTCCTTTTTCAGCCTTCAGATACCAAAATGGGAATGCAGGGGTTGCATAAAAGCATTTGCAAGTCTCTCTTATCTCTCCTTTTAAACCTCTGAGATGAGGATTTTAAAGGAGGAGTGGGTTGGGGTAGACTTGCCAAGGTGCACATGGGATGTAACAGGTGGGCAGCCCCAACCTCCTGTCAAATTTGGCCTGCAAGGCCAATCCTGATAATGGAGAGAAACAAAGATTACCCTTCCCTAGTGTAGTCAATCTGGAGCTAGATGGGCCAAAGGTCTGAGATAGCTTCCTGTGTTTCTCTTGTTGACACCCACCTCACTTCTGAAAATGGTGGCACACAGAGAAGGGCCTCAGCAATGCAATCTAGGCTGCCATCTGGTTGGTTGTACTGCAGATGATGTGAAATTTGAAGAGGAAACATTGTCTAGATCAGTGTTTCCCAACCAGTGTGCCTCCAGATGTTTTGGGACTACAATTCCCATCATCCCTGACCACTGGTATTGCTAGCGAGGGATGATGGGAGTTGTAGTCCCAAAACATCTGGAGGCACACTGGTTGAGAAACACTGGTCTAGATGCTCAAGCTATGTGCTGCTGCTTTCCCCTGCTTTAGAGTTTTCACTTGGCATTGCAACAGCCCACAAGGTGCAAAACAACATGACCCAATTTAAGCAATTTTTAAAAAGGTTTCATAGAGGAAGCTGGTAATTAGTGCCCCAACTATGATTTGCCTGTGAGGGGTCACCTATCATTTTTTTACATGTAACTTTAGTGTATCTTAAGTAATATATAACATATTTTTAATGCATCAAGACTCCATTTGGAGTTGAAAAGCATTCTTGGCAGGAATAAAATGTAATCTGACACATTTGTTAATTGCTGCAACATGATATGTGAATTTTAGGTCTGCATCACTGAGCCAAGTGTATAATGAATGGGAAAATAGGTAACCATTCTATTCCATACCACAACAATGGACGGGAAACTGACCAATTAGAAAAAATGTCCCTGCAAAGTTTCATGGGTTCCTGCTTGAATAATGATGATGTAAAAAATGATAATGGGGAATTTGGATTTGTACTGAACATTCTACATCGTTATAGAGAACAGCCTCCTGTCAGTTTATATAAACACTCCTATCCTGTTTGCTTATGCTGTGCAGACCCTTAACAACAGTCAGGTGTCCCAGTTAAAGCAAGTTACTGCACTAGGGGGCAAATAAGTATTACCTATTGAACTTAATCAATCACACTAGTTAACAGCTGCAACAAATCAAACCTGTTGTCTTATATGTTGCATTAAAACTAGGGGCTCCTGGTTGGAAGCACTTCTGCAATCAATGAACCATTGGCTCATTTCATCAAGTATCCTTTGCAATTTTTGTTTGGGGCCATATCTGCATTTTTATAAGCTCAATTTACTTCAGATGCTCAATAACATGGTTGACAGAGTATATCTTAAGAGTTTGTTCAGCCTCCATAGCCCAGTTATTCCATCTTCCAGCTCTCGGTCTACTTTTATAGGCTTTTTCAGCTTCAACATATGGATTTTTATGGCCAATACTTGCTGTGTTTGATCACTGAAGCGGTCGGGAATGCCATTGATCAATGTGCTGATCTGTGTGGAAAGCCACATTCACAACTGCTAAGGACAGATAACCAATGGGCCAAAATGACTAATAGCCACCTCCAGTAAAATAGAATTCAAGAAATGCCATGCTGCATTAATTGGTTCATGAGAGAGTATGGTGGAGGTTATTGCTAGATAAGAAAGGGCTCCCTATATCACACTGAGGGTTCCATTTAATCTCAACAATTGCCAGCCAGATTCCCTGTTGTGGATTTGCACCATCTTGTACTGAGGACCTGCACTCCTGTATTTGTCTAACTTTTATAAAACATCACCATCATCTAGGTTGGTGGCTATCACCACACTAGCTTAGATTAACCCTGTGTGATCTAAATAGGTGACTTGGGAAAAGGTATTCTCTGTGGTGGCACCCCATCTATGATATCCTCCCATGTGTCTGCTATGGAGACTATTTTTGTGCCATTTGTTTGCCTGAACATTTGCAGGATACTAGTGCTTATATGTGGAAGTCAGTTGCCAGTTTTAGTTATATTTACGGTTGAATGGTGGTGGGGTAATTGACAATGTAGAAAGTCCTCAGAGTCTCATGTTTTAGGAATTGTAACTTGCAGTATCCCATGCACTGAAATCTTATGATGAAGGCTGATCTAGGAATGAAAGGATTGATAAAGCAACATTTCTTCAGTTAAGAGAAGGCAAACAATTCTGCAACATCACAAACGCACACACCCAAATTGTTACCTTTTCCCAGAAGCATTGCCTTTTGGAGAATTTATTTTCCCCTCATCAAAGTGAATACAGTGGTACCTTGGTTTACAAACTTAATCTGTTCCGGAAGTCCGTTCTTAAACCAAAGTGTCCTTAAACCAAGGCGTGCTTTCCCATAGCAGCGGGGGACTCAATTTACAAATGGAACACACTCAACAGGAATCAAAACATGTTCTTATTCCAAGGCAAAGTTCACAAACCAAAACATCTACTTCTGGGTTTGCAGCGTTCTTAATCCAAGTTGTTCATAAACTGAGCTGTTCTTAAACCAATGTACCAAACTGTACAACTCTGCTGAAACAATGAGGGGGTGGGATAAGTATGAGAACTATAGCTTGGTGGTAGAGCACATTGTTTCCTTGCCTAAGGTTACAGGTTCAATTTCTGGCATCTCTTGATAGGGCTGAGAAACTTCCCTGACTGAAATCCTGGGTTGCTGCTGCCAGTCAGAGTAGATGATACTGAGGTAGATGGGCCAATGGTGTGATGTGGTATAAAGCAGCTCCCTGTTTTTTCTAAGAAATGAGCATAAGCTACTGGGCTCTATACAAAGCTTTGGACAACACAAAGCACAAAAGAACAATTAGCCAATAAGAATGTTGGGGTGAGCTGTTTTAAATCTGAATAAATAAATAAGTTTTCCTCAGGATCCCTTCCAATAGGACAATTCTGTGATTCTAGGAATTGCCTCATGCTTTACACCTAAGCTAAAGAGCACAGTGCAATTCCAGTGGGACTGAGGGAAATGATTTATGGAGCATTGAAAAAGATTGCTATTGGGCAGGGATGGGTGAATTCATTTTATCTAATTTTGAACCCAGTTGAACATCTTGTGTGTGAAATGTCAACTCAAGCTTGAGTTATTAGAGTTTTGTTCCTCTAAGGAGAAGCTTTGATAAAAAGAGCCAGGAAGAAAAATCTAATGGACATGAAGTGGGGGGAAATGAAACAGAAAGTGTGAAATGAAATATCTTGCCACGGAGAAATATAAAGGCAGAGAGAAAATAAGCCACAGAGAAAACTGTCTTTCCAGTGTCAGGAAAGAGATGTTCCCTTTCATGCTTACACAACTGGTACAAGCTGCAATTATGCTCCATGATGCATGATTAAGCACTGTTAATACTCATGATAACTAAGCATTTTTAAGTGGACACAGGAGACAGGATGGAGGTGTCCATTTTGGCTACATTCTTTTTTATTTGTTTTCCTTTAAAAAGATTTATAAACTGTTCATATTACAAAATATCAGAGCAGTGTGCAGAAATTACAGCCAAGATATTTAGCTGTAGATATTTATTCCACAACTCAGTGTGGGAAATGTTTATTAAATACTGTAAGATAGGCCACACACCTATTTCACAGATGGAAAAGTCTTGTGGCTACTGGGTGCCATCACTATTCCATGGAAATTTATTTATTTCTGTTGTATCTGTTGTTGCGTATTGCCCATTGGCTAAAGTCCTCTGCCTGATTTACAAACAATTACAAATGCAAAATGCAGTCAGAAAAAAAGAACAAAATCAGCCAAAATGTCAAACCCTCCCCCATTCTTCCTTTATTTCACCATACAGTTTTCATGAGGCCAGCCAGTCAGAGTTTTCCCACATACAAACCTTCATTTAATCCACTGTTTGATACACCCTTTTGCTTTCTTTTATTTATATTGTTATGCACACCAGTGCCCACAGCTTTGCTTACTGTGAAATAATTCTATTAATTCAGTTAAACTTCTTATGTATCTACGAATCTTGTCAGTAAACAGAATCTGAATGCAACTTGGAAGATTTGCTACTGACTGAAAGCAAACAGTTCTAATTTGGCATGCTGCCGATATTGTGCTTTAAAAAGCTGTTTTCTTCCTTTAGGGTGATTTAAATAAAAGACATTGGAGAAAGAAGAGCTCCTTTGTCACACTTTGAATGTAATAAGATGTACATTTTGAGCTGGGTTGTTTAGGTTTGTCTGAGATTACAGCACGAAAAAGGCATTATGCTACAGTTGGTCTTTATAATAAAAAAACAGCTGAGACCACTAATCTCTATTTGATTTGGTGGCATTGAAAACAGTGAAACTACATCAGCATAAATGATTTGAGATTTAACTACAGCTCTAGTGCAAACCCTTAGGAAATGCCTCAAAATGGCAGCCACCTTGTGGTGGGAAATAGACACTGCCTGCAAACTGGTGCCACAGAGAATTCAAATAGCTGAGGTGGGACTTATTTGCATGTTTAGTTACTTTTTTGAAATATAAAGCTGGTACAGACATTTGAGGAAGCAATATTCTTGCCTGTACCTCTTGCGTCTGTGCCGAAACTATCAGATACAGAAGTTGCAAATTCTAGTTTCCTTGGCACTTATTTGCCCTAATTTATAATAGTCCCGTCAGAATCTGAGAAAGAAAGTTGCAAACATTGGAAGGAATCTCATATACCATCAGTTCTTACTTCCTGCCTATGTAGGAAATCTATTACAACATCCTTGATAGGTGACTATCAGCCTCTTCTTAAAGCCTTTAGCGCTTTCCTGTTCAGCTGTTGAATGGCTCATATTGTTAGGAAGCTCTTCTTAATAGTTAGTCTACTAACCCCTTCTTTCCTTGTAATTTGAACCAATTGGTTCAGGTCCTACCTTCTGGAACAGCAGCAAAATTACTCCATCATCTTTGAGATAGCCCTTCAAATATTTGAAGATGGATATCCTATCACCTCTAACTTGTTTCTTCTGTAGACTAAACTTATTCAGCTCCTTCCACCTTTTCTTATTATAACTTTGTTCTAAGAAAACCTATACTTGTTTGAAGAAGAAACTATTATTACAGATAAGCTACTGTTTATTAACAAGTTAACTGGTGAAAGGAGAAGATGCTACTGCTACAGTATTATTGCATAATTACTTGAGCTGCATTACTAGGCTGAAATTTTACTGTTCAATTCCCCTTTACTTTAGGATCTTGATTGAGATTATTTGCTGAGGGAGGAGGGAGATCTAATCCATAAAACCATAGAGAGCATGTAGAAATCTGCCGTATACTAGAAGTCTATCAATCTAGTCCAGTTTTTGTTTACTAAGACTGGCAGCAGCTTCCAGTCTTCTTTTAAGTGGAAATGCAAAGGTTTGAACCTGGAATGTTTTGTATTCAAAGCAGCTGCTCTATAACTGAGCTACAGACCACTCTTGAATAGTTGGCTGATGATAATATTTCTGCTTCCTCTGTGGATGTCATGGGTGGAGTACCTAGGCTTCCACGCCTCTAAAGCAGAGGTCACCAAACGTTTTGGGCCAGTAGGCATATTTTGAATTTCGAGAAAGTGTCATGAGTGCCATAAATGGGAGTGTGGCATAACACACAGTGGTTGCCATGGTAGTGTGTAGAGGAGGCTGAGGTATGTAAACAGGGCCTATGCAGTAAGAGCAAGTGGCCTTTCATGCCTTGTCAATTTTTGAGGGGCTGTTTATTGTGACCTTTTGTGGGCACTATAGTGGGTACACCGATGCCTGTAGGCACCACACTGGTTACCTCTGCACTCAAGGTTCAGCTTCAGGTCTGCCTTCAGCAGAAGCAAATATATTTTTAAACAGCTTCCTCTTTATTAGGAACAACACATAGAAATACAACACTTTTGCAGCAAGGCAAAGCAACCAAAGAAAGACAGAGTAAATGAAAGCTATGCCTAGCGGGGCATCAATCCAGCATCCGTCGAGAAAGTGGACTGCTCCATTGCAGGCCACTTAAAGATACATTAAATATACGACAGCTGACAAGCTAGCTGCTGTGTGAGGGCAGTTGTATCCTGAAAAATAAGAATGATTCCAAGTTGGAAATCAGCTCATAAGGCAAGTAAGTACATAGTGCAATTTATAGCAACTGCATCCAAGAGGATCTGTGAGTAGGACTTGAGGCATAGATTCTCATTTGTGCTCCTGGTATTTTCAGCAAAACTTCTTTACTGAAACTTGTGAAATAACATGCTTGTGTTTGATAAAACATGTAGCTTTTCATGTTGCCTTTCTTTTATTTGTATGAGATGAAACATATGTGATTTTTTTCCGTTACATCCCCGTGTGCGACTCATGCATTTGCCCAGACATACAAATAGAGGCATCTAGTTTCCTTGGGTGGGGGTTGAGCCACTAATAGGGTTGCCATATTTCCAAAAGTAAAAGCCAGGACACTGCCAAAAAAACCACACACATGATTTTTTGATAATATCCAGGACAAAGCAATAAGATCCAGGACAGAAATTCCCTCCGGACATCAATTCCGGCTTTGAAATCCTGGTAATGTCTGGGAAAATCCAAGCATATAGCAGCCCTACCCATTAATGAATTGTGTTTCATAATCCTACTCTTAAGAATGTTTATTGAATTATAAACCCCACTGAGTTCAGTGGGTTTTTCTACAATGTAACTGTATGTACAATCACAGCCCTGATTTTGAATGTATTTGAACTGATTCACACCTACATGTTAGTTGGAGGGCCCTGGAAGTGAATTGGGATTATAAACATTTTGTCTGTGGAGCTTTATATGTAATGGTTGCTTCATTTATGCAGGTCATCACATAATCTTAAAGTCACTGAGTAATGATTGATGCATGTGTGAACTCATTCTTAGTTCCTATCACTGCTCTTCCACATTTTCTTAGCCAGGAACTTGTTCTATCTTTGGACATTCATATAGGTAACTTTCTGTCACACAAGGAACAAGTTTGAGATTGAACAACTGAACTGTTGTAGGAAAATAAATCATTATGTGTATTAGTTTTTAGCACACAACAGGAATAGTGGGAATTTCCAAGGAATTCGTTTCTGCCTCATTCGCCTGTTGGCTTCTGCTGTAATTCTTTAAAATGTTCAGTGCCCATTGGTGTGATCAGACTTCTCCTCCTCTACTCTTTCTTTTCTTTTTACTACTTGGGGGCTCCTGCAATTCACTGGCAGTTCCTCTAATAAACCAGGCTGTTTTCAAGCCTGAAAACTAGCCCAATGTATGCATCTTGAAGCAACCAGAAAACACACACACACACACACACACACACACACACACACACACACACTTACACACACACTTTATATTTTGTTCTTTCACACTTTCTTGTCCTGGCCAGAACAGGAAGCAGAAAAGCTGAGATACTGTGGACAAAACCACTTTTGTGAGATTAAACTCCAGCTGTGGTTTATCACATGCTTTCAGATAGATGGGATCCAGTTCAGCAGCTGGAGGTTTGATGTTTATAAAAGCACTTCTAACATTTGCTTCAGTTTGCTCATCACTTCATACTCTGAAAAATAAATGTTTTCTATCAAAGAGGAAAAGTCATATAACAGTAAACTTGTTCCTGGCTCTGTAACCTTTTATTTTTGTGTTCATATGCGCTTATTGACTTTAATGGATGTTGCGTATACTGCAGGGCTAGCCATATGGACTATACAGCAACCTAGAAAATATTCAGTAACGTATTTGTCCCCTTTCTGTCTCTCTGGAATCAATTACTAAGTGAGCAAAGAAAACTGTTAATGCCATAACTTTCCAACGGATTGAAACAATATGGCTGCCACAGATTTATTTTCAGTTACACAATAATCGGGGGAGAGGGAAATTAAGAGGGTGTGTTATTTAGCAAGCCTGAAACAATATTTTTGCCAGAATTCACAGTACAATGCATAGTCAACAAGAAATGCATTTAACATGAAATATTGTGTGGGGTAGTGAGAGATTTTCAGGGATGGTGGTGGTTAGGGATCTACACAAACTGTCCACTTTTCAACAATATCACACATGCAGGAAGGTAACACTAGAAGAGTGTCTCCCAAGTAGGAATAGCAAACATCAACGGAACTATGGCCCAATCCACACCTGACATTTAAAGCACTATGATACCACTTTAAACAGTCATGGCTTCCCCTAAAGGATCCTGGGAACTGTAGTTTGTTAAGGATGCTAAGAGTTGTTAGGAGACCCATATTCCCCCACAAAACTATGGTTTCCAGTGTGGTTGAACAATCAATTCCTCTTCCCAAGGAACTCTAGGGAACCCTTTGGAGGGAGTAGGGGTCACCTAACACAGACATAGGCAAACTCGGCCCTCCAGATGTTTTGAGACTACAATTCCCATCATCCCTGACCACTGGATGTTAGATAGGGATGATGGGAGTTGTAGTCCAAAAACATCTGGAGAGCCAAGTTTGCCTATGCCTAACAACTCCCAGCACTGTTATCAAACTGCAGATCCCGGGATTCTTAGGGGGGAGTATTTAAATGTGCAATGCAGATGGGGCCTAGAAGTTTCTTCATGGACTCTCTTCTAGTTTCACAGTTCCATTCCAAAAATGAATGTTGCTTATTCTTTGTGTTGTTCCCCTGGATGAGCCCTGCTAGACACAGGCTTGGGGCAGTGCATAGTGGACCCAGGTAAAAGATTCCTGTCTCACTACCAAATATATTCAATGATCCCTTGTGAAGTGCACATACACATGAGTTCCCACATACCCATGTAGCACATTCAAGGGCCATGTTTATAAAGGATGCTGTTTGTGTGAACGTTACGAAGTTTAAACTTGGAGTCTAAAGCACATGTTCTTAGATATATTTTTTAAGGAGTAGATGGCAGAAAACCTGGGCTATTAGCTCTTAAGAATCTTAACAGACTGGAGTTTTTAGATAATGCAGTATAAAGACCATTGCAGTTGGAGACCCTGGCACAGGCTTTGTAGATGACCTCATGAGTGGGTCTTTGTGGTTTGCAACCCAAATGTGGAAGGTTCATAAATATTTTACTGGAGTCCTTTGTTAGCCAAGGGGTGTATTTAGTGAAGCAGACCTTCAAGTAGTAGCACTGTTGGATGGTTTTTAAAAATAGCAGCTTGTTTACAGTGACCTCAAGCAACACATGTGTTTGAGTTATCTCGGAGGAGCCATGTCTGATGACATACTGCTCTAATACAGCTGTAGCTGCCAACTTGTAACTTTTCATTTGTTGAAAAGGATATTTTTCCTCAAGATTTCAAGAAACCTATTTAAATAATTTGGCTTTGTTACGGTCTCTCTCTCTCTCTCGGTTGTACAACTATAGCATATTTTCCTCTAAGATATTTGTTTGGCTTGTTCCAAGTGGAAATGCAAACTGAGGAGAACAGAAATGCTTGCTTCAGAACATCTACTTAAACAAACAATTTTCAAAGTGCTGCAGTTGCAGACTAGGGAAGGGTATGTATGCAAGAACGTGTTAGTTGTTTACCAAAGTACATTTAAGTAAAGCAGGACAAGGAATCCACAGAAGAACAAGTTAGCTGCTATCCAGCAGAGAGTTGGGTGTTTTAAAATAGGGGGAACCAGAGTTCAGGCTTGTCAGATTTCCTTTCCTTTTTCTTTACTAGAACCCCAAGATCTACCAACCGGAGCCAAGTGCAATTGACACAAAGTTGGGATTAAGGAATGAGCACATTCTCAGCCTAGCAATTTGTTTTTAGCACCAGAATTGAACACACTGTCATTTCACACACACAAAAAGTTTACCAATTTCTTTTTCTAAATTTCAGCCACCAAATTTAAGGAGGGAGGGAGACTCCCCCCATTGTTATAATAATTGGGAGTTTGGAATTCTTGCAAATCTGTAGTATCTCACCCAGAGATCTACAAGTAGATCACAGTGGAGCTTGTCCCCAGACCCTATCTCTAAATGCAGCCTCATCTATTTCAATGTGCATGTACAGTAACTGAGCACTAGAGCTCTATTAACAGTAGTCTGGGGGTGGGACCTGGAAAGTGAACTAATGGTAACCACAGCTGGCTTTTGCAAATAATAATAATAATAATAATAATAAGTAAATAAATAAATACACCTTGGGACAGGCTGTTATACTAAGGGCCAATCTATAAATGATGGCCTTTCTTTTATATGAGTTTCAGTTGGAACTTTTTATCCAACTCATTAGGTTGTTTTTGTTTCGTTTTTCATTTCAGAGTTCCTCCAAGGAGCTATGGTGCACTTACCTCTCTGACATTAGATCCTCACAACAACCCTGTGAGGTAGATTAGGCTGAGAGATAGCAACTGGCCCAAAATCATTCAGTACATTTCATGCCTGGGTGGTGGCTATTTGAATCTAGGATACCTTTTTTTTGTCTGGTACTGCTAAAGCTTCTGTCCCCATCATAACTTCATACCCAAACACCACACAAACCAGTCTGCCTTTCTCTTGAGCCCTGAAGCTTAAGGGCCAGAGGATGTATTGAAGGAAATTAGAGATACAAGGTTAATTTTTCATAACAACATTAAAACCTGAGAATAGAATGGAAGGGTATAAAAGAGAAAAGCTGTTATAGGAAGAGTTAATGTTATAATGGATCAGGGTGGAGGGATGAAAGAAACAGAAATTTGGGAAGAGGAATACTGTACAAGTTAAGTGTGAATGTGGTAGGGGAGAAGAAATAACTGGAAATGAGAAAAATTCATTGAGAGGTATGGGGGAGGAGGAAAATAAAAAGTGATTTCCATCTACAGAGCCTATGGAGCCTAAGGACCAATGGAATTCTGCCTTCACCATGCTTAAGGAAGCTAAACTGAAATTCCCAACCACAAGTAAATTGCTGTGGCAAAGAATATATCCTTCAGTTCCACTTACTCTGTTCTGTTCCTCCTCCACTTGTCAGTCATTCCATCTCCAACTACTCAATATTCTATGGACTGTTGGGGTTTCACCTCCCTCAGGGGTTTTTCCCCCCTAAAGGATTTTTTTTAATTACTTCTGTAAACCTTGGGAGTACATCAGTTGTGCAGGTACCTCTGTTGTGTATGGGGGCTGCCATTTTGGTTAAATAAAGGTAGGAACTCTCCCCTGAAATTTAGAAATAGGAGCTCAGCCTCCCTCTGGAACCACACACTGGCGCTCTAATTGCATCTCTTCCCAACTAGGGATGGGGAACATTTGACCCTCCAGATGTTATACTGTTTCTATATATTACTGTTACAGGCATATAGAAACATAGAATCTTAGAGTAGGAAAGAACCCCAAGGTCCTTAAAACTCCCCCCATGCCTCACCATTGTCTACACTGACTGGGATTGATGGGAGTTGGAATCCATGGGAGTTCTAGAAGGCCACTGGTTCCCCATTGTTGGCCAACACCAGATTTTCCCAAACTTGGGTCTCCCGCTGTTTTGGGGCTACAGTTCCCATCAACCCTGACCACTGGTCCTGCTAGCTAGGGATGATGGAAGACCCAAGTGTGGGAAACCCTGGTATACACAAACATGTTAGAAAACATGCAGTTTCTTACTTTGTGCTTTACCTGACATACAATCATCCTAGTATCTGTATGTTTGTGCTGTGCAACCCTTTCAGTGCTTGTTTATAAATTTTAATTACTTGCCATTTATAGGGAGCTTTATATGCTTTGCAAACATTAAGGAGTCATTTTTATTAGACTGGAATTGGAACAAGATTGTGGACAGCAAAAGGTTGAGTAATACAATGACTTAACTTGGACACGTCTGCTTTGTTAATTTCTGCCTCTGAGAATAGAGTAAGGATTTTGGCAGATACCTTTGCTTAGGTAGCCAATAGATCTCTCCAGATGTTTGGGGGTTCCTATGGTAATAAGCAACTTTTAAATTTAAAAAGAATTTTAGTGGTATTAGTAGAGCAAAACCCCTTAACTTTCTTCCCAATAAATTTTATGCAGTCACCCAGGTGGAGGCTGTGTAACTACTGAAGTGGAGTGAACATTTCCACTTATTACCTTTGTTGATTTTTAATATAATTTTGTGGTAATAACATAGTTTTGAATAATAATTTAGAACAGCACTGAGAAGTTATTTCTTTCCTCTGTTTAAGGATATACAGCTGGGCCTTTCTTGCTAAAGTGTTATGGATGATGATATTGCTTGTGATGATTAGTTACAGAACCTGTAATACAGAACCTTGGGCATCCATCTGTTTTTGGACTACACCTCCCATCATCCCTAGTGGTCATGGATGATGGGAATTGTAGTCCAAAAGCAGATGGATACCCAAGCTTTGGAAAGCCTGTTCTGAATGTTGTTAGACTATATCTCCCACCCGTAAACACTGGCCATGCTAGCTGGTGGCTGATTGGAGTTGGACAACATCTAGAATCCATGGGTTCCCCATCCCTGCTATAGAGTCTGTTACCTGGCCTTCATACTGCCATTACCAATCAAAGGGCTTAGAATGCTGACTAATCAGTTCCCTTATTTGCAGTACATCCCTAGGTTATGCAAAGGGTGTGTGTTGCAAATGTACATTCATCACACTTTCATTCTGTCCTAGGATCCCCGGAGCTTGAAGGGCATGTTTCTAATTTATGGCTCTATCCAGATGATAACTGTAGGTGGCAATGGAAAGCTAGAGAAGGAGTTTTGGAATTTCCTCAGGGTTTTAGAATAGAAGAGAGGACTGGGGGGAGCAAGCAAACAGCAAAAAGGTATTCAGAAAGTAGGAAAATGTTGTTGTCACAGGAAAGTTGGAGGGAGAATTATCCAATGAAAACGAATCTTTGTTTAGGTGTAAACATACAAGTGAGATGCTGGTCCGGAAGACAGAAAGTAAAGGCTTTAATTTGAGTTGGCTTCTTTATCTTATCTTATCCTCACTCAACACATTGCAACTTCATAATTTATTTTGCATATTTTAGTCAAATTCAATTGCTAGATGATGATGGTTTGATGGGGTATTGAACTGAACCATTTACTCTTCAGTGCCCTGCTTACACAAAACCAACATTCTAATATATTTGACTTATCTCCAGGAATTCAGGACTACAGGAAAGACATGCAATGGAAAGACAAAAGTGACTGAGCCCAAAATTTGTTACTGCTTAATATCGGGGCATTGCAAGGTATTAAAAGGACCCAGGACACGGGCCCATGACACAAACCTGCACACACTGTGCATAAGTCAATGTATATGTATAGATGTGTATGGAAAATCAATATGGTGTGTGGCTGGGATCCTATGAGCAACATTTTTAAATGAAAAGTGAAATCTGAACAACACAATTTATGAAGGATATTGACAAGCCGGAACATGTACAGAGTAGGACAACCATGATGATCAAAGATCTGGAAACTAAGCTTTATGAGGAAGGGTCGAGGGAGTTAGATTGGTTTAGGCATCTTCAAATATCTAAAGGGCTGTCACATGGAATATAAAGCAAACTTGTTTTTTCCTGCTCCAGAGGGTAGGATACAAACCAATAGTTTCAAGTTATAGGAAAGGAGATTCTGACCAAACATCAGGAAGAACTTTCTGATGGTAAGAGCTGTTCTGTGGAAGGTGGTGGTCTCTCCTTCATTGGAAGCTTTTAAGCAGAGGTTGGATGGCCATCTGCCATGGATGCTTTAGTTGAGATTCCTGTACTGTAGGGTTTTGGATTAGAGGACCCTCAGGGTCCCTTCTGACACTACAATTCAATGATTCTATTATTCTATGTGTTCAGAGCATCCTCTTTGAAGGAAATGAATGGGGATGCCCCTGGAATTGTGGGTATAGGGATGTGTGAGAGAGAGCCATTCCAGAACAGAGATAATGTGGTGTTTCCAGATGTTGTGGACTACAACCACACTAATGGTCAGGGTTGACGCACATAACAACTGGAGGGCATTACAATGACTATCTGCTCCAGGAAATAATTTATTTGGGCATTAACTTCTATTCCTCTGGGCTAATCCACTTTGGAAAGCAAATTTGGCTCATTTATTTTATTTTTATGTTTCTTTCTTTTGTAGCTTCTGAACCAACCATCTATTTTAATTATTTGCATCATGCAAACGGCTGTTATTCACATTAGCCACTGAAACTGCTTGACCTGTGAGCTAAAACACTTTGTGATAAATATTTGCTGGTGCTAGAAAAGTGAGATTCTCCTTCTTAGAGAAAACATCCCCAAGTGGCAGGCATAGTATGAGATAAGGGTAATAGTTCCTTAGCGAAGCAGGAAAGTCTTCAGTAGCTAGTGAGCAACATCTAATAGTCCATTTAGAAAATGTAAGAACATTTATTTTCTTGTCTTGTTCATTCTTTCTGACTCAATAATAGCTCCTCTCCTTAAAATAACCCTACTGGTATTACTTAGCTGAAATTTATTCTTCGCATTCTAGCTTTTAATGACCGTAAAGAATTCTTCAAGGATCTCATTACCATGAATATCATATTTTGTTTCTCTGGTTGCTGTACTGATTATTGTTGCTGAATATCCCTGCTGTGTGTGAAATTCTCAACTTACTTCAATTCGACACATTGTAATTTTGAAGTTGGCTGATGGAAAGATTTCACTAAATACCCACAAAATATTAGTTTTCAGATGTTGCTACTCATTTTTATTGTGGCCCCATACAGTGGACATTCAGAAAGCACATTTCCATGTCTGGAATTGAGTTAATGTGATTATTAACATCTGTACAAGCTTAGGTGAGTGCCATATTTTATATAATTTTATTATGAGCTTGGGCTTGCTTTCTGAACAGCACACTGGCCCAAGTCATGTCTTTGGGATTTTTGAGCAGCTGTTAAGGTGCTGGTAATGAAAACCCACTTTCCTAACTGCCAGCAAGGCACAGATGCTCTGGAGTCCGGACAGGTACTCTGGGAGAAGAAATAGTATTAGAACTGTTGAAAATCAAATTGGCAGACTAGTAAGAAGTTATACCTTCATGGGGAAAAACTGCTGAAAGAGCAAATGTAAGCAATTTGTGAAACAGAGACAAGTTGAATATTATATTATATTTCTCTATTGTTTTGTAACAAAAATGTAAAAATCTGTCTTCCATAACTCTCATTAGACTGCACCTCTAGCAAAATAATCATAGCCTAAATTCCTACCTTCACAAATACACAAATTCCCTCTTGTAATTATTTATCAGTACATTGTATAGGATTCAAGGCAATTCTGTTTATGAATCGAGGATTAAGAAAGTATTTTTTGATGTGTTCATATCCTCCGCAGGGATATGTGCCTGTCAAGGAGTTTTGAGTAAACACAGACCCCAGAATCAATGGCATTGTATTATACTGGAATTTTACCAAGTATTTCATCACACAGCACAATAGTACTTCTAGATGGCAAAGAGACGTTCTAAATCAGGGAATATCATGCGCAAGGATCATGCATGTTTAGCACTTTGGAATCATGTAGGGATGTGGAATTACTCCATGTGGACTAAGCTACAGGGAGTAAGTAATGCCTTACCTGGCCATATTATGGTTATTAGTGGCTATTCTTTCATGTCTTACTGGAGATTTTAAAAGCTGCTAACAGGTTTAAAAGTGAATGGCTGAATGATTTTAAAGAGATATACAGTGGTACCTTGGTTTAAGAACAGTTTAGTTTATGAACAACTTGAATTAAGAACGCTGCAAACCCGGAAGTAGGCGTTTTGGTTTGTGAACTTTGCCTTGGAAGCAGAACATGTTCCGCTTCCTGTTGAGTGTGTTCCATTTGTAAATTGAGTCCCCCGCTGCTATGGGAAAGCACACCTTGGTATAAGAACGCTTTGGTTTAAGAACAGACTTCTGGAACGGATTAAGTTCGTAAACCAAGGTACCACTGTAGTGGAAATGCCCAGTAAATGTTGCAATATACATCTTGTCTGCTCATACTTTCATTCATTCATTCTTTTCTTTTTCTTTTTTTAAAAGCATCATTTGAATGTAATGTCCTGGGAATTTTGACTGGGCTTTCATACTCTTCATACTCTCCACATATAAATTAGAGATGTTCTTATAACCCCACACCACCCATGTATTTTATACAAAACGGAAGTCTCTTCACTACTCTTCATTATTAATCTATAATAGCAGCTGATGATAAAACCAACTAGAAAGATCCATGAGAAGAAAGTTTGTAAAAAAAAAAAAAAGTCTGTTATCAGCAGTTCAAAATATAACTCAGGAGCTGTAGTAAATAAAATGGAAGGCTGGGCACTCCATGATGACTGGAGAACTTCAGTGAGTCTTTCTGCCAGGTTCAGTGTGTATCAGGGGTGCCAACTTGAATAAAATATTGGGGGGGGGGACAGGTAAGCCCAGCCTTGCATAATGGATCACATGGCGCGGTGCTCACACACCATTTGAATGGCAATGCCCATCAACTTGGGGAGGCAGCCCCCTCAGAATATGTTATTGGAGGGTGAAGACCACCTGGCTCCTAGGAGGTGGCGCCCTATGGTGTGTATTTATACACATGCAATAAGGATGGGAGGGGGGAAAGGTTTCATTCAGATACCTACTTTGCACTTTTGAAAAAAAAAATATGTGAACTGAAAAGAGAGCTATCCTTCAAAATTCATATTTAACACTGAGATACCAACGATAGAAGAATGGCAAATGAAGATGATGGACTTTATGGAGCTGGCAGAACTGACTGGACGAATCCGCGACCAGAAGGAGGAGACGGTGGAGGAAGATTGAAAGAAATTTAGAAGTTATTTAAAGAAATATTGTAATATCTAAATTCACGAATGTTTTGGAAGGCCAAAAGAGGCTCAGTTTAGAACTAGATGTTTAGTAGTTAGGATAAGTGTAATTATTTAGAAATTAGAAATTAGGGAGTATGATGAATAAGTTTAATAATAAAGATAGTGTGAATTTGAAGAGGAAATTTGAGATTAAAATTGGAGTGAGGTAAATAAAAGTAAGAAATTGGACAACTGCTAAAGAAGTAAAGCATGGAACTGTAGATAGGGAGGTTCAGAGGAAGTCAATTTTTAGGTGAAATTAAGAAGCATGGAAATTTAGGTGCAGATATTTTTTGTATTTTGTGTTTTCTTTTCTGTATTGTTTTTCTTGTGTTTATGTTTATGTAATTTGTGGTTGTTATAAAAATTGTGGAAAACCAATAAAAAAAATTTTGGGGGAAAAAAGCAAAATTCATATTTATCAAAATTTTATAATATGGTCCTCCCCCCCCCCCCGGTGTATAAAAATGTGAATGTCAGGGGAAAGTGTGGATAAAAATGCATATATTAGTGAAAGTAGCATACAAAATGCCTTGCGTTACAGAAAGATGCTCGTAAAAATGTGCATCTTAAGCAAAATTGCACTAAAAAATGTGTTCCGTCAGGAGAAATGCACACTTAAATGATGGCAGTTTTTTGGGGTGAGGACTTTTATTTTTCAACAAAAGGGCTGCAGAGATGTGTCAAACTAAAGTCAAGCTTGGAAAAATGAGACACCAAAATTGACAGAGTTGACCATCTCTAACGTGCACCAGAGACAAAAAATAAAAATGCTCCCACGCTGACTGGGAGAGAATGCAACTGTGGCAAATCTCTAGCAACTTCTACGGAATAGTACAATGTGGCACTCTGGGAAACAAAGTTATTTACAGTGTAGAAAGAACCAGCATGTTTGGCATCAGACACATAAATGGAAGTTGCCTAGATTTTGTCCCAACCATGTAGCATTTTTCATGATGATAAAGTTACCATATTTCATACACATACATCCACAAGTCACATCTTTAACATGGGTTAATTCTGCAGTTCTGTTGCCTGCAATGCCCCCTCCACCACCAACTACAAGCACCTGCCTTGAAGCATGACATAAGATTATATATTTACTTTCACTGAGACTGCTTCATTCCTGCTTTGACCTTTATCTTGTATCTTGACCTTGGAGAAGGAAGAAAAAAATCAACAGGAGAAAAGAATAACATGGAATACAGTGCACAGAAGAGTGTTGGTCTAATACTGACTAAAACAAGAAAATAAATAATGTGAGATGTTGAGACAGATGAGATAATGCACTATAGACACTCAAAGCCATTATATTCATGCATACAATAATTATATATGAGTGGTATTGTTTTCAGGTATTAAGTACCACTGAGAATATTTAAGACTATGCTTGTCATTTGGCTTGTCCCATATATTACTGGGGTTCTGTATGTTCCCCATTTAACTTAGTTTATTCCCCCCAACCCCAAATAAAATAATACTGCCAACTCTCTTTTACAGATCTGGAATAGTTTATGGGAATAGTATTGTTGGTCCAGAGCAAAGAGGTATGCAAGCTGTGATTCAAAATGGTAACTTCTGAGGCCCTTGTCCCGAAGGGGACAATGACAATAAAATCTATTCTATTCTATTCTATTCTATTCTATTCTATTCTATTCTATTCTGTGTTTTTGTGACAGGGAAACAATATTTACTTGTTAAGGGATGGGCGAATCTGTCAGTTTCAGCTTCTCTTGGTTTCTCATTTCCCCCAGTCTTAATATTGGTTCTCCACGTTTCCATAAAGTTACCATTTAAAAAAAAAATTAAATAAACCCATGAAAATTCAAGCATTTTAGTGTAAAATTCTCTGAATATACCTGTTTTTGTATACAGTTCTACCTAATATACATGTTTTTGCAAAGCAATTTCCCCTAATAGGAAACTTTTTTACATTGTTTTAACTAATAGATATATTTTGGTGCATACTATACACTGCTATATGCATTTTTGTACACATTACTTGACCAGAGAGATGCACTACAAAATTTGGAGAAGAGCAAATTTCAATGAATGGCTGTGTTTCAGAAAGTGTGAAATAGGTAGATTCACCTTTAAATGTGAAGTGAAGCCAATTTGCCCTGTATCCCTAGCTAGAAGTCTGTGTTTTTGAATGGGGTCACAATCTATAATTAAAAACAGGTCTCTGTTCTTAAATGGGGAACAATGAATAAGCCACATCTGTGGTTTTGAGTGACAGGCGATATAACAAGAGTGCACAATAATGTTTCAGGGGCTGTGAAAATCCCATTGTGGCAAAATGCCATATCTGCTTTTGCAAATACTGTACTGTAAGTGTACTGAACATGTCGTGCCAATGCTCTGAAAGGTAAACAAAAATAAAAAGGGAAGACTTTGCACATTCCTAAAAGCAGACAGTATAAGGTATGATAGCACGTGAAATCATTCAATCTACAATTTAGAGTAGTAAAGTTAAAGAACAGGCTTATTTTTAAAAAAGGATAGTAGGGTAAGAGAAACAGATTTGAAAATCAAGAGTTAGGGAATGAATTTATACACTGCAGACAAGTCAAGAGGAAAACATTAGGCAAGCAGACAGGGCGGGGGGGGGAACTCCTACAAGATAAATGACATGTTAGGCAGAATATGCTCTATGTAATATTAACAATAACTTTGCCTGTCACACACCCAAATCCGCAGCAAGCCACCTTGCCATCTTATATAATGTTACAGGATGGCAAATCATTTTTTTTTTAAGCAGATGGAGACAAGTGGTGGATTTTGTCTTTTTGCTTTCAAAACAAAGAATGCAGGGAAGACTTTATGGATTAGAAACAGAGTTTCCCCCTGTAGAGATGACAAGAAAGCATTCAGAAGGGATTTTGTGGCATCTTTATCTTCCTGACACAAATGTAATTCAGTTCAGCCTTGAAAGCTGCTAGCTTTGGCCTGCTGCCTGCTGTACTTATGGGTTATATTAAGGTCATGATGAATACTGCAAACCCATGTATTCATTGCACAGAATAAGACTAGGATTTCTTTAAAAAAGACACCCTTGTTTTAGTTATGTTCTCCTACTCTTTCTTGTTATCATGATTAGTTATTAATCTAGTTTCTTAATTTCATTTGAAAATCCTCTGATGAACTAGAGGAGATTACCAGGTGCTTGGCACACAGTTAATGGTAGTAGCAGTAGAAAAAGATATTTGCCATTTGGCAAGGGAAAAGAGAAGCAAAGGGGCAGGACCAAAAGTAGAACCACCAAAAATATGGTGGTTTTGTGAGCCTGGACATGGAGAAGGCACAGTTTATCAACTTTGGAGAGGATTAGGGAGATCGTAGGGCCATGAAAGCTGACTCACCTACGATCACTAAGAGCAGTGTGTCTGTAGTAGAGATATTGACAAACGTTAACAGACTCAGGCACAGAATCTAGCTTCAGAATATTTGCTTCAAGGAGAAAGTATGCATTACTGAGCCACTTGATTCTTCTCCTGTTTGGATTGAAATCTGAACGAAATAAGAATTCCCAGTTAACAATCTGACCCTAGAAAAATGCTCTGAGGGGCAAATGTCCACCCTTTGGGGTCCCTCATGGAGGCAATTGGGCTTTGATTTCCCCCCTCTTGTTTTCTGTGGAGGTCTAAAGCATAGCCCTCCTTCACCACAGAGCCTTGTAGCAGAGGGTTCCCACATGGTACTTCTGCCACCCTCAGATTTTTGTGGGCGGTGGTGGCCCAAGAAAGTGCATTCTCCATGGCAGCCTTTAAATTGTGTCTCCCCACAGAGGTGTGTCTAACACCTCCATTATACAGTTAAAGGTAGATAGCCGTGTTGGTCTGTCATAGTCAAAACAAAATAAAATAAAAAAAATTCCTTCCAGTAGCACCTTAGAGACCAACTAAGTTTTTTCTTGGTATGAGCTATCGTGTGCATGCACACTTCTTCAGATACACTGAAACAGAAGTCACCAGACCCTGATATATAGTGAGAGGGTGGGGAGGGGTATTACTCAGAGGGGTGGTGGAAATGGGTGAAAGGTTGATAGCTCATACCAAGAACAAACTTAGTTGGTCTCTAAGGTGCTACTGGAAGGAATTTTTTTTTATTTTATTTTGTTTTGACCTCCATTATACAGTTTTTGGTGAATGCTGAAAACATACCTCTTTGACACCTGAGATGTGGGTCTTCAGGATCCACCCTGCTCCTGTAAAAGTTGCTTTCACTGCATTTAACACTGAATTTTAAAATGTTGAAACCTACCCTGGACCTGCTGGTGAAGGGTGGGTGCTGGTAAAATAATAATAGCAGCTATTAGTAATAATAGTAATAATAATAATAATAGTAATAACAATAGTAATAATAATAATAGCAACAACTAATGTGGCAGAGACGCTTGTCATTTGTTTTGCTAGGATGTTGTGCATACGAACAAAGGTCTCTTGAGAAGTGCAGACTCTTGTCTCTCATTCCTAGTTGCCCATGTTTTTTCTGTGGCTTTTCTTGAGGGCTGATTGGAAGTGTTTCCTGTGGTAAAACTGTGTGTGGATACTGGCAAAGCCCACTTCATGGAGAATTTTGAGGGTGCCCATTGAAGGGCTGCAATGGAAAAAAGGGGGTTCGACCCCAAAAGGCCACCCTTCTGAATTGTAAAAGTGAAGTTTGACAAATGAATTGTCAGTCTGAATACATAACACACCTTCTTCAGCAGGAGAGGCAAGTGTGTCATGGATAAGATTCTCCATTACTGAAGTGTTGTGTCATTGCATACATTTCTTTCCAGACATTGAGATACAGTGGGTGTGCATAGCATTTCATACTGTTGAATTGTGCCCAGTGTAATTATTAGTGTCAACAATGGATTTACCCTGACAGATGTAAAGAATTGGAGGAATGATATCCTAAGCATCTTTCATCATTACAAAAATCCTGTCTAATTGATGGTGAACAGAACAACTTCCATACTAAGCACACATCTTATGCTGTTTAGCCTGGATTTTCATAATCATTAGGGTCTGATGTTAAGACACTTAACATCAGGTGGGGTGGCTTTAAAATATGTTTTTGGCCCTACTTCAAAAACCCTCTGGTGAAAACTATCTGGTTAGGTTGGTTTTGGATTTGGTTCAAGCTTCAGATGTTATGACTGAGCTTTCAGCACCTTTGACAATAATAATACATAACAGGCAGACAGGAATTTATTTGGAGAACATCAGGCCAAGAACTGAAATTGCAGTGAGTTGAAATGTGGATTTCTGCACATCTGAAAAGCACTTGTTTTAATTTAAAAAATCATTGAACAATGTGTGATTCTGATATTGACAAAATGTTGAACCTGCCTGACTTCGGATAAATAGAAGTTGTTCTACATGGGGGTTGAATTGCTTACATTATTCTTAACTAAGGCAGCAAAATATGTAATTTATGCCATTGTGATATGAGGACCCTCCATTTTATTAGTGTTTGAAATTATATGAGGATTAGGATGTTAGCTTTTCATTTAATTCAGTTACTTATGAGAGATGGATGAGATTGTTAAAAATATTTTTTGATCTATCATTCTTTCCCCCCTTTTAACCCATATTGCTTATGCAGGATGTAATACTAAGATAAAGATTAAATGCCTGGGAGAACACAAATCTAAGCATTTAATTTTCTTCCTGGTTCTTCTCTTCCCCCTCCCCTTCATTTGATTATTCTCAAAACAACCCTGTGCAGTAGAGCAGGCTGAGAATAATAACTGGGACAAGGTCAGTCACCCCATTAAGTTTTAAACTCACTTCTCTCGGGTTCTAGTCCAACTGCTGTATGTTCATAGAAATTCTACTTTTTCACTTAAGGTATCCCAAACTGATTCACAGAAAGCAATGTCATTCGGGGAACTGCCAGCCAGCAGATACTTGGAAGAAGCTGAGGACGTTTATTATGTTATTGAAATATAGATTGGTGACTTGAGCTGTTAGTGCATTCCTGTGAAAGAATTGTGTTTTGCATCTTTACAAGCAAAATGTTCAACTAATCCTGATTCTTAACTCACTTCCCCCCTGCTTAAAACATCAGACATGATGCATCTGAATCACCACCTGGGGTGAGCTAGCCTGTCGTCAGGAAGTGAAGAAGCCAATTTACATTTGAAAGCTCTCTTAGGCCTTCCCAGAGAAGAAAGTTCTTCTTTGAAACAACACAAGAACCTAAATATATTCTTGATGACACACTGTTAAGTGTTGACACCTTGTTAACACCAGTGGAGTGCCACCAGAGATCACATTGACCCAAACCATCAAGGAAAACAATGATAAGCTTGTGAATTCAGTCTAAAATAAATGCAGTCCTTTTTTTCCTTTTTCTTTTTGAAGATGCAATGAATTGCTGTTATAAAACTAGAGAGGGTAGAATTATAAATATCAAGACCTTGGCACATGGGGAGATATAATGATGTTGTAATGTTTCCTATTTCATTGACACCATAGCAATGGGGTCTGCGTTCCTGCAAATTTATTGATATGGTGTTTCAGAATTTGGTATGTTCAAGTGTGCCAAAGCATCATTAATAAATCACTGTTGTTGTTGTTGTTGTTGTTGTTGTTGTTGTTGTTGTTGTTGTTGTTTATAATAACAGCCCTCTTTCCATAACACACCATGGTTATCGTGGACTCTTGTGTATGGTCAAATTGACTTGACAACTGATTTACTCCCCCAGCTTTAGTGCTGATTATAAAATACATCATAAATTTCAGCTGTCATCCTTCACTGACCTACTTACCTCAAGGCAGGAAAGCATCATCTTTTTGGTTAAATACTGGGAGAAACTTCTTAACAGTAAGAGCTGCTTAACAATGGAGCAATTTGTCCCAGGTGATGGCGGGCTCGCATTTGTTGGGGATATTTAAACAGAGGATAGATAGCTGTCTCATAGCAATGTGGTAGTTGCAAGATTCTTGCAACTAAAGCCCTTTATTTGCCGGGATGCCCTGAGCTCCATTGGGAATCACACTCTTTGGACTTTTAAAGGTTTGAAGGCGGATGGTGCAGAAGTTAAATTACCACCTAACATATCTAAAGTAAGCAGTTAAAGACTAGATGTGGGCATAGGTGGCAACTCCAAGAGGCCGAGGGAGCTTTGCTCCCCCACCATAAGACATTTGAGGGGGCCAGACCTCCTCCCTGAAGGTCGATGGGCATTGCCATTTAAATAGTGTGCAATGTGCATGCAGTGCATCATGTGATTGATTATGCAGGGCAGGGTTTACCTCCCCCCCCATTTTATTCAAGTTGGCGCCCCTGATACCTAGCAATATTGTATGTAAGGCTGCATTCACACACAGGGTTCATTACATTCACTTTCCTGGTTACTTTGCCAGTGTTTCTGTCTCAATTTCTAACATTCATTTTACACTGCATTACTTGTTGTGTTATGGAACTGTGGTAATTTGATCAATATACAGTCGTACCTTGGATCCCAAACGCCTTGGTACTCGGATGTTTTGACTCCCAAACGCGACAAACCTGGAAGTGAGTGTTCTGGTTTGTGAACGTTCTTTGGAACCCGAATGTCTGACGGGGCTTCTGTGGCTTCTGATTGGCTGCAGGAGCTTCCTGCAGCCAATCAGACATACTAAATTAGAAAAAACAGGAAAGAACTATGTGTCAGGATACTACCCCAAATGCTGTCACAACCCACTTGAATGTATTTTGTAGGTGGTGATATTTGGCAAGGTTGTCGGTTTTATTTTGTTCTGTGGGGTCCATGACCACATAATAAAGATTAAATTTGTTGCATGAGAGAAGGTGGTGTGATCCTGAAAACTGCAGGAATATGACAATGACAAAAACTCCAAGTTAACAGGGTTGCAAATGGATTTGTTTTCTAGAGACAACATGGAAATGAGTGGTAAACTTCCATAAGATTCCAGAAGTGACTTTTACAGTGTGTGAAAGATCACATAAAATGTGATAATTAGCAAAGAAGGGAAACACCAGGAAAGTGGAGTAAAATGCTGTCTGAATGCATCCTAAGTGAGCATTCTCTGGGGCCCTGGTTCAGCAGCAGGACTCGTGTTTTTTACATTACTAAAGTCTCAGGTCCAATCCTGGACACCACCAGTTCCAGGAGCTCTGGCAGGAAAACTGGCAGAGACCCTTGGCTGAGACTTTGGAGATTCAGTGCCAGAGTAGGTGGTGATACTGGTGTAGCTAGATCAGGGGTAAGGCAGCCTAAGGCCCGGAGGCCAGATGCAGATGGACCAGGAATCAGTGTTTTTGTACATGAGTAGAATGTGTGCTTTTATTTAAAATGCATCTCTGGGTTATTTGTGGGGCATACGAATTCGTTCATTTTTTAATTAAATTTATCATAATTGTATTTGTGGTGTAGTTTAAATGCAATTTGATTGATTGGATTACCATAGTTTGTTTTAAGCTGCCTGCAATTAACATAAAATAGGTGGGATATAAATGTTTAACTGCAAATATAAGCTACATGTGGATATTAAGTTTTTGGCCAAAAGGCTTTATTCTCTGGATGAGCAATAATTATCTGGCACATTGCTGGAATGCAACAGTTTTTTAAACACACACACACACACACACACACACACACACACACACACACTTACTTTAGAACTATTTCCAGAGCTGCATAATTAGTTATAAAATTAAACACAGCTTTAATTAAGGAGGTTTACCAGGGGCTTTCATAATTGCTATACTAACACTTTTCTACCGCACTGCACTCACTGAAGCAATTCCATGCGGAATAACTTGCACTGGACAAGCTAGCACAATAATAACAACAACAATTTGAATTTGCATATATGGTCTTTCATGGTGCTATGCAAATCCTTACTGAGGAAAATCTCTCACTGATGCAATTTATCCAGGAATGGGTTTATTAATAAAATAATCCCTGAAACTTTTTTTTTTTAGATAAGAGGATTTTTATGAGTGGCTTTGCAAAGTGCCCAGGGGGTTGTGTGGGTGGGATAACATTTGTCCAATTCCCAGCAACATGAATAGCTTGTTTGGTTTCTTTGTATAATGTGCAGCCTTCTCCACAAACTTGCATTAAGGGGCAGGATGTACTTCAGTGGTAGGTAATTTGCATTCCATGCATAAATTTCACATCTGGTAACCAATGTGCCCCTTTGTCTTCAGATACTACATGGGTAGACAAATCTAAAAAGCCAAGGACACGATTTTTCATGGCCCTCTAGCGGCTATGGTGGCTTATTTACCAGAAGTAATGTATCTGTACACTCTGGAAGTGTACAAACAAAGCTCTTTGCAAAATAATATTAAAAACAGCTTCTCCACCACGAAAAAGTGTCTTAGCAATGCAGTGGGGGGGAAACTTCATTATTTTTCTTAGCTATTTGGATATTCTACTGATGTATTGCTTCATTTGAGAATGTCGCCATGGTTCCACACTTTAGCTTTGTACGATGAATAAAGATAATGCAACTGTTTCCTGAGAAATGTCACAAAATTTCAACAGTATTTGCATTTTAACTACTCCCATTGTCCCATGAATCACCTCCCATAGGTCACAATGTAGGTTCACTCATATGCATGGGCGTAACTAGAATTTTTGTTGGGGGGCAGGCTTTTGTTAGGGGGGGAGAACCTCATATTTGTATGGACTTGTATAGCTTTTTAGTGATTGGGGAGACAGCTGCCCCCCTGCCTCCCCTTGGCTATGCCCATGCTCATATGAAGTGGCTACAACAGTCACTAGTTTAAAGGCAGGAATTTGTAGCAATATGTTGGAGTGTGATCAATTTCCCTCTTTTGTCAAAGGGAAGAATCACACTTCATATACTACTGCAGATGGCAGATGGCAGCAACACAGTCCCTCCCATCTCTCAGGAAATGCTTTGCTTGGCTCTGGCACCTCTCAGGTGGACATTGTCATTCTTAGAGAAGAAGAAGAAGAGTTTGGATTTGATATCCCGCTTTATCACTACCTGAAGGAGTCTCAAAGCGGCTCACATTCTCCTTTCCCTTTCTCCCCCACAACAAACACTCTGTGAGGTGAGTGGGGCTGAGAGACTTCAAAGAAGTGTGACTAGCCCAAGGTCACCCAGCAGCTGCATGTGGAGGAGCGGAGACGCAAACCCGGTTCCCCAGATTACGAGTCTACTGCTCTTAACCACTACACCACACTGGCTCTCGAGATCAAGGGAGAAGTTCATGGTGAGCTTCAGCGTCTCTTTCTAGAAAAAAATAGCACTGGTTGGGAGGTCCTTGTTCCCCCCACCAGAGATACCATTTCCAGAGCCCCCTGTCACTAGGGATTCATTATTAAACCACTCTGGGGATTGTAGCTCTGAGAGGGGAATAGGGGTCTTCTAGCAACTCTCAGCACCCTTAACTAACTACAGCCCAGAATTCTCTGTGGGAAGTCATGACTCTTTAAAGCTCTTTAAATATATGGTGTGGATGTGGCCCCATTCTGGAGGGGCCCTAAGTCATGATGTAAAGTACTGAATATGTTACCTTAAGGATGTTTGGGGGGCATTTGGGGTGACCCCTAATAAGTCATATGAGTAGCCACTCTTGCAAAATAATGCAACTGAATTTGCCAGGAAGGTTGCTGTGGGACCAGCCATCAATGGCTAAGCAGCAGCTCTCCATATGCTTAGTTTATGGTGCTTGAAGAGAAAAGTCCTTGAACTCCTTTGCCCTTCCTATCACTGATGGTGTTTCCCCTCCTGCTTTCACTTTTCAGTAGAGAACTATTTCCGACACATGTAAATATTTGGCCATCTCAGCATTATTATTATCTTCCCCTTTTTGTGCTAGTCTTTCAGATCTCCTTGACATCCAGCCATTTTGGGATAACCAGGGAACCACAAGAAAGGGAACACCCAGGCAGGTCTCCATCAGCTGTTGAGGAGTCATTTCAGTTGCTGCAGCAGCTTTGCAGAACTCAAAGTTTGACTGAACTGTTGTTAAGCTGCTGGCTGCTGGTACAATGTGGGAGTTTTGATCCATTTTTATTTTAAACTTTATGGGTAGTTACTTTACACTGGTAATTTATCTTTCTCCCCCCCCCCCCAAGCTGACAGTATGTGTATGTGAATGACTGGTACTTCTGGGAATTCTTTGAAAGGAACATTATTATTCCTCATTTTATGGCGCTATAGGGAAAGGCCTCAGCTCATTGGCAGAGCATCTCTGCTTTGCACGGAGAATATTTCTGGTTCAATAGCCAGGTAGGGATGGGAATGTCCCCTGCATGGAAACATGCAGAAGTATTGTCGGTCAGTGTAGCCAGCACTGAGGTAGATAGACCGATAGTCTGACTCAGTATAAGCTTCCGTGTTTATAGATTCATAGGACAGCCCACAGATTCATAGAATCATAGAGTTAGAAGGGACCCTGAGGATCATCTAGTCCAGTGGTGGCTAACCTTGGCACTCCAGATGTTTTGGAATTACAACTCCCATCATCCCTAGCTAACAGGACCAGTGGTCAGGGATGATGGGAGTTGTAGTCCCAAAACATCTGGAGTGCCAAGGTTAGCCACCACTGATCTAGTCCAACCCAAATATGCAGCTGTCCCATGCAGGGATCAAACCTGCAACCTTGGCATTATGAGCACTGTGCTCTAACCAACTGAGCTACCCAGGCTTGAATTTGTTTCCTTCCTCGTCTTCTTGAATTTGGCAAGGAGAAGGCCTCGGAATTTTGATGCATTACCCATTTCAATTCATATACATTTTGCAACAAAATAAAGGGTGGGATTTGGGGGTTTTTACTCACACAAAAATGTTGTCCGTCTCGTTGCACGGCTTCTTCAGGTTTAACATTAGTGAAGTCTGATGCTGTATACTATTTTATGGTGGATATAGGTAGCCGCATGGCCACGTGTAGATCTTGGCCAGCTGCAAGGTAACCAAACAGGCACAGGTTTCTTGTCACCATCTCATATTTAATTCTAAAGATCAGATTAATCTCTCATCCCCTATGCATAGCCAATGTGCTGCCCTTCAGATGTTGTTTCACTACAACTCCCATCATCCTTGATTACTGACCATGTTGGCTGGGGCTGTTGTAGTTCAACAACATCTTCAGAGCACCATGTTGATTATCCCTGATATATATCTTCTCTTCAAGCCTATTACGCATTTAATTGAAATATAAATAAATGGTTTTAGCAAGAAATTGTGGGCACTACCTTACCCTTCCCATTGGTGCTTAGTAATAATAATAATAATAATAATAATAATAATTTATTATTTGTACCCCGCCCATCTGACCGGGTCCCCCCAGCCACTCTGGGCGGCCTCCATCAAACACTAAAATACATTAAAATATTACAGATTAAAAACTTCCCTAAACAGGGCTGCCTTCAGGTGTTTTCTAAAGGTCATGTAGTTGTTGATTGTTTTGACCTCTGAAGGGAGGGCGTTCCACAGGGTGGGCGCCACTACCGAGAAGGCCCTCTGCCTGGTTCCCTGTAGCTTTGCTTCTCGCAGTGAGGGAACCACCAGAAGGCCCTCGGCGCTGGATCTCAGTGTCCGGGCTGAACGGTGGGGGTGGAGACGCTCCTTCAGGTATACAGGACCGAGGCCTGTAGTAGGTCTCTTTGGGAAAACCTGAGGCATTCTATCCAGTTCACACTGTCAATTCATTGTTCATTCTGGAATTGAAACCAAGAATGATTTCATTGTGAGGCTCACCTATAAATGCAATGCAGAACTTACATCAGATGCTATGTAGTTGTCTGCTTGGGAAAGCCCAGCATTTGTAGAAATATCTTCTTAGACCAATGTGCCTTTCCAAGGTTCTACCCAGTCCCTAAAACACGGAGGCCTTTCCCCTTGAATCTGTATGTATCCTCAAAATATATACAGAGGATGTTTTGACATAAGAAACAGGCCTCTTTCAGCACATGTGGATTTATTATTTTATTTTTACCATACATTGTGAGATGATGGCAACATGAGATCAGGAGGACATGGCTCCCAACATGCTACCACCTCAGCCTCCATGGATCCTGATACTGCCCCCTGCCATGCCTTAGCTCATGACAGTAACTCTACCACTTATTTAGCTTCTTCTTGCATGAAATGGCAGATTGCTCTGTAACCTAATGAACCTAATGAACATGATATGACATCTGTATGGGAGGATAGTACAACATCCTGCTTGGAACCAGGTTTAATCATGCTTAAGTTTCACATATGTTTGCCAATGTGGAAAGACCCTAGAGCCACAGCTAGAGACAGATGCATAACACAGAAAACTGAATAATGTCTGAATAGACACCTGTAAAAGCCTGAGGTGAGCCCACAGCTGCCTGGGAACATCTTATCCCAGCCAACGGAAGCTGACAGCCAAGGGACCCTTCTTTAAAACAAGATATATTTCTCTCTTCTGCAGACAATTATGTCATTATTTCATTTTATTACTTATGTAGCCACTATCTGCATCCTCCTGTCATATTTCATGCTTAAATATTCTGCAGATAGGTGCTGCTTGTTTTGAACACATGCTGATGTGAAAAGAATTGATAATCAGGGTTATTCTACCCTTTTGGTGAAGGGAATTCTAGGAAATGTAGGAATTCTAAATTCTAATTCTAATTCCTTTAGAATTCCTGCATAAATTTTGTGCAGAAATACCAAGATCTGCGCAGATGGGGTGGTGTATCAGAGGAGGTTGTGCTTGGGAGATGAGATGCTGGCACAGGAAGGAAAATGGCAACAGCAAAACATCTATGGCTATTTGATCAGAAATTATGCAATATATTACAGTGGATAAGTGAAAGAATGCTAATATTTATGTATGAATGGTGCTATGTAAATGCCAGCCATTGTCAGAGCATGTGTGTTGAAGATTTGCAAGATATACTTTGAAAAATCAATGAAATACCAGTGAATGCTAGCAGCCGTGAATGCCAACTTTCACTTGTACAGAAAATGTGGCAATGTATACATAGCTTTGGACACTGACAAAATTAATCTGGTGTTGTCAGCATGTGCATCTTGAGATTCCTCAGATTTTGGACTTCCTCTGCAACACATTTCAACTGCAGTAATAATTATGGCATTGGGTCATCTGCTCCTAGAAAGTTTATTCTGTAGATTTGCTAGTTTGGAAGATTAGGAAGTCAAAAGTAGAGGCATCTGTTATTCTCGCTAAATCATCCATGCCCCAATGTGAACATGATAGAAACACACTCCCATTCACAATGTCTTCCCTTCCCCTTTATATTAGAAATGAATGAAAGACAGGACCTTTCTAAGGCTCCAAGAAGCTCAAGGGTGGAATCTTCATTTGCTGCCTTCTTCCTTCTCTTCTCTTCTCTGTTGAAGTGCACCATTTGTCAATGTCATTATGGCGCCCTCCATGTTTAAAACCTGGGGAAATGACCCCATCACACTCTTCCCTGCCAAAAGGGGCCTGAGTTTGCCTTGCTAGACGGCAAACTCAGGCTCCAATGTCTGCTTCCAACAACACCAAGATTACAATGAGCTTAAGAGACTTCTTGGAGCCTTTCAAATTATTGTGCTGCAGTGGCCATAGAATAGACCCACGGGAGCCCTTCATTTTAAAATTCCTATACCAAATGTGGCCGTTTCTCTGCATCTGACTTTTAAGTGTCTCTCTCCGGTTACTTCTAAATCCTCTTAGCCAGAGATAGTTCTATCTTGGGACTCATAACACTATTCCTGAAGAATCATTTTCATTTGTTTTGCCCTAGAAAGCCACTGTCCTCCCTTGCCCATTTTCGCCAGTGGAAATTATTTCCTTTATAGTTTGCAGGTAACTTCCTTATTGGTTCCCAGGCTCTATACTTTGAATCTCAAATGTTTCCATTTCCCTTCTCTGGGAAGCTAAAGAGTTCAATTTGACAGAATATATAGGCCTGTTATTCTCATTACTCTTGTTTCCCCTGTATTTAAATTTCTCCAATGCTGTCGGCTACAGCACGCTAATAATCCTTCTGTGATTTTCAGCACAGCATTTTAGTACTGGCCTTTGTTAGTGAAATTGAATGTATTGGGTTACTCTTGAGAGTTAAGTAAAAGGGGATGGTTTATCATCATAACGTTTCAGCAAACAGAAAAGCACGTAGTTACATTGCACTATATTGTTTAAACAGGGTCAGTCTTTCACCTGATATAAACAATAGTCTTGAAATAAAAGTGTCAGAAGAGAATGGATCTTTATAGGACTGCATTCCACAGACCTGAAAAGCGAAATATTAATCAACTGGTAAAATTCAACTTCATGCCTTTTGTTGAAAAATGAATAAAGATGGCATGTTTTTCTTTTCTTTCCATCTAGGGGGTGGGGTCTTCCCAAAATGCTATTGTGTGACCCAGATGCCTCTCCACACTGAAGAACCTCTGCAACCTGCCTAATGCTGAGATTGATGAGCACTGCAGCCCAAAACAGCTGGAGCACACCTGGTTGGCCATCCAAATTTTGTGACAGTTATCCAGAAAGGCAAATAAGGTTGCAGGTATGAAATCTTCAAGTATGACAAATTCTCACAATCAGTGAGACTGGGCAGAAGTAACCATTTAGCTTTTCACTGTTCATGAAGTGCAAAGCAACCTGCAGTCATGTATATATTTATGTTTCTATTTTTTCAGTTGTATTTTCTCTTCATACTGTCTCCTTAGTTTCTTTATTAATGGCCACTGGTCCCATCACCTCCTGGCAAATAGAAGGGGAGGCAGTGAGAGATTTTACTTTCTTGGGCTCCATGATCACTGCAGATGGTGACAGCAGCCACAAAATTAAAAGACTCCTGCTTCTTGGGAGAAAAGTGATGACAAACCTAGACAGCATCTTAAAAAGCAGAGACATCACCTTGCCGACAAAGGTCCGTATAGTTAAAGCTATGGTTTTCCCAGTAGTGATGTATGGAAGTGAGAGATGGACCATAAAGAAGGCTGGTCGTTGAAGAATTGATGCTTTTGAATTATGGTGCTGGAGGGGACTCTTGAGAGTCCCATGGACTGCAAGAAGATCAAACCTATCCATTCTTAAAGAAATCAGCCCTGAGTGCTCACTGGAAGGACAAATCCTGAAGCTGAGGCTCCAATACTTTGGCCACCTCATGAGAAGAGAAGACTCCCTGGAAAAGACCTTGATGTTGGGAAAGATTGAAAGCACAAGGAGAAGGGGACGACAGAGGATGAGATGGTTGGACAGTGTTCTCGAAGCTACTAACATGAGTTTGACCAAACTGCGGGAGGCAGTGGACGACAGGAGTGCCTGGCGTGCTCTAGTCCATGGGGTCACGAAGAGTCAGACATGACTAAATGACTAAACAACAACAACTTAATCCCTACTGCTGAGAAAGTCAGGATTCCCATTCAATAAACTAAAATATTTCATCACTTGCCAATGCTGTGTATCTATTAATAATCACTGGAATTATTATTTTTGTTTGTCTAAATAATTTTTAACCTGCTCTTCAGCCAAAAACAAACAAAATTCCAGAGCAGTTTACAAATATCCGTAAAAAGACGTTTCCTTGTCTCAGGTTTAAACTTGAAAAGATTCCATACAAAAAGGAAAAGAAATTGGGACACTGGCTGTTTATAACGATACAGTAATTATAATATGATAATATGATAATAACCACTATATCTCTGAAACCTCAAATCTAAGCATAAACACGACTGATTTGTGCCTTACATAGATCAATTTTTTTGGTCTGATGAAGATTCTCTTGGTCATACAGCTTTGGTAAGAGGACAAACTGCTAACATTCTGTATTTTTATGCAAGTGTTAAATGCATAAGTGCCTCAATCTGTTTTGCATCAATTATTGTAATTAGCAGTGCAATCCTATACTTGCCCTCTTGGAATCAAGTCCCTTTCCTATACAGTGAGTATAGGATTGTGGGCTGAGTTCCAAAAACTTTACAGTCATGTGTGTACTTCCAATTTTGCAGCTATTTATGATCAAATGCTAAGTATCCCATTTGCAAGCATCTATTTATGCTTCTCTTCTTTAACATCCAACAGTACATAGAGGTTTGGACAGTGAATCTAATTATATGAAATTTTACCTAATGAATCGCTTATAAGTGCTCCTATTTTTCACATTTCATGGCTGACAAATGAAAATTAAAATCTGTAAAAAGTGCATAATGAAATGTTAAACCCATAAATACTGAACGCGCGTACAGCTACTATAATCTGAAAAATGTTTTCAATAGCACAATTTCCCTGGGCATGACACTAATTGCTTGCTGTTGTGGCTGTTTGGTTTTATTCAAAGGAGTAAAATGATGAAAATGAAACTTTCAGTCAGTATTTGCAAAAATATGTGTGCACTCTCACTTTTGCCAATTGCAGAAAATTCTCTAAAAAGAGTGAAGCAAATGGATCTCACTTTGTTTAGTGTTTCATTCATTTCTCAAACAAATGCCAACCACTGTTCCACTGAACAATGAAATCTTCACATTCAAAAATGTAGTTGTGACTTCCATTTAACAACAAGAACAAGAACATTATTGAGGGACCTTCACCGGAACAACAATATAAAATACAGCTTAAAGTAAAATAAAACCACATCTATTGTGGGTCCTAAAATATATATAACTCAGGTGACAAAGGACAAGGTAAGGACAAAAGCTGGATAATGAAGGTGCCAAGTGTGAGGGAATTCTGCACCTTGTGGAAAAGTCTGCCTTCTCATGGCTCCCACCACCCAGACACCTGAGGATGGTGGAACTAACAAGAGCCCGCCCCTCTGCTGATCTTATCATCTGAGGTCTGTAAGAAATAAGGCAGTCTTTAAAATGTTTGGGGTTTAAGTTATTTGGGTTTTTAAACACCTAGTGTGAACATCTCAGAAGTTTTTAAATAGGTAAAGGTAAAAGGTAAAAAAACCATGGACAGTTAAGACTATAGGGTTGCGGCGCTCATCTTGCTTTCAGGCCGGCGTTTGTCCACAGACAGCTTTCTGGGTCATGTGGCCAGTATGACTAAACAGCTTATGGTGCAACGGGACACCATGAAGATAGCCAGAGCGCACAGAAATGCTGTTTACCTTCCTGCTGCAGCGGTACCTATTTATCTACTTGCACTGGCATGCTTTCGAACTGCTAGGTTGGCAGGAGCTGGGACAGAACAACGGGAGCTCACCCCATCGCGGGGGTTCAAACCGCCAACCTTCTGATCGGCAAGCCCAAGAGGCTCAGTGGTTTAAACCACAGTGCCACCCACGACACAATAGTGGGTATATGAGTTCAAAGGGAACCCCAGCTACTAATCTGGCTGCTGCATTTTTGGCCAGTTTACAACATGTCTTCGAGGGCAGCTCTATTGTATGGCAATAATCTGATCTGGAAGGTATCAGAGCATAGAGTAACAGGACCAAGACATCTCTGTCCCAAAGTGGCCATAGCTAGCAAAACAAACAACAGCTGGAAATAAGCACTCCTAGCCACTGAGGCCACTCCAGCTTCCAGTGGCAGGGCTGAAAGCAGTAGCACCCCCAAGCAATGTACCTGCTCCTTCCAGGGGAACACAATCCCATCCAGGACCAGCTGTCTCCACATCACCTGGACTCAAAAGCTTGGTTGTTATGTTTCCTTGTGTCCTTGCATTCAGCTTTTATCTTTCGGTCATATAAAATGACCTATGATTAAGTCCCATTGAACTCAGTGAATTTTACTTCTACACATGCATAGGACTGCACTGTCCCATCCCTAGAGAAAGGACTGCATGTCTGGAACCATATAAATCTCTCACTTTGTTACTGGTGGCCAATTCAAACATGCATTTACAACTCCAGTGAGTTCCAACTCTTCTCAAAGTAATATTAAAGCTCTGATGCTTGTTCTGTGTCATTGAGCAAATGGTGATTGAAAACTGCAATATTCAAGCTAAATCTGCAACTGACAAGTAGCAGCTTATATACCTAGCATCGTTGTGGATGTCACTGTGTGTTGTGAATTGTCACTGGATGTTCTAGGTGCTGATCATCAAGAAATCTGCTACCAAATGAAATGTCCTTATTCAGCTGCATATGTTGAGACCTGTGGGTGCCTGTTATGGTCATTGTTAAATGTTGTTTTATTAATCATAAGCAATCTCATCTCAGCAGCGTACATAAGACTAGGTCAGATAACTTTGCATTAGCCTGATTTATATTATTTCACCTCCTTCTGTGGTTACAGACCTGTTTTATTCTGAACTCTTCAAGTCATAACCACACAGAGTTTTCGTTAAAGGCCAAAACTGGACATCAAATCAGGTGAATTGGAAAACGTTTTAAGAAAAAACCACTAAAATCAATGTATTTATCACCATCTAGGTTGGTACACTACATTTTGCCCTTTTTCAAAATGCCAAGGCCTTAAATGTAATTGCTGTGAAGATGAATATTATATATTATGACAATATTTTTTTCATGCTGGTTACCAAGAAAATGAATAGAAAATCCTAGTGCAAATAATAAATTGCTTATATAAGGCAGAATTATGGACAAAACAGGAAGATACCTCTTGAAATAATGTTATGCTTCTAATTGCCTTGTCTTTTTTCAGATTTAATTTTGGATTTCACAGAGAACACACAATTCTAATAAACTAAATATGTCAGCAGACCTCACTGCTAGGCAAAATGGATTAATTCTAGCATCTACCTTGTTCCGTTGCACTTGTGCGTTTTTTGTTGTTGTTCTAAAATGACACTATAAAACTCCTTATCCAAAGACACATTTCTAAATCCATTTTTCAATGAGGACTGTTGAAAATTAGCTTCAGAATTGCAACCTTGATTATGGTTTCATTAATGTGGCCATTGGTTGCTTAAAATGTATCAAACAACAATGCTTCTTATACTGTTGGCTTATTTCTATCTCCAAGAGGAGTGATGCTTCTTCTAATGGAACATGTGTAGACAAATACAGCATGTATTTGTGCTGGTTGATCTTTTTGAGAGCTCTTTTCCTACACAGAAACATAAATAAATTGAGCACTGGAAATGGAAATGGCTTTCTTCCTGGCTTTTAGCTTATTTAGGGCTTGGTCATCTTGAGAAAGTTACTGGTAGTTGCTTAATTTGTACACAGCATAATATATTCAGGGAGATGGCTTTTCTATTCTTAAATATTCTGGTCACAGTTGCCTTGTAGTTGTCTTCCTTTTATAAATTTCAGCCAGCCTCACTTGAAAATACATATTTGAGAACTGAATGACCCGTTCGATTGCCTAACACATCTTCCTGCCGTAATTTAAGTCTGCACTTGACCATCATCATTTTTGAAAATAGACCTTTTCTAATCATTAGATTTCAAGCATAGGTGTGTGTGTGATGATCATAAAGTATCATTATGGCAATTTCCATGCTGGACCTCATTACTCTGCAAAAAAATCAATAGCCAGCTCCATATGAATTTGCTGCCTTCAGGTGTAAACTGTACTTCTTTAATGAGATGGAGCTTTCTTTTTGAGACCTAAAGCTCACAACAAGACAACAATGGGTTGGATACAGACTTAGTCCTGCTTATAGTAAATCTATTGAAATCAATGGGGTTTTACAGATTGGAAACTCATGCTGAGAAAAAGTGGCATGCCTAAGGCCATCACACTAGACTGTGAATAGGCTGCACACAGAATGCTAAAACTAAACTTCCTCACTTGGTATCCATCAGGAGGGGAGTTGTAGCCCAAAATTTCTGGATGGCACCAGTTTTTTAAGGAAATCAGCCCTGACAGATCCTGAAACTGAGGCTCCAATACTTTGGCCACCTCATGAGAAGAGAAGACTCCCTGGAAAAGACCCTGATGTTGGGAAAGGTTGAGGGCACAAGGAGAAGAGGACGACAGAGGACGAGATGGTTGGACAGTGTTCTCAAAGCTATCAACATGAGTCTGACCAAACTGTGTGAGGCAGTGGAAGTCAGGAGTGCCTGGCGTGCTCTGGTACATGCGGTCACGAAGAGTCGGACATGACTATCAGTAAACGACTAAACAACAGCAACATTAAACCATATTCTCTGTGTTATGAGGACAAAAGCTAAACCACACATTGCATACTTTCTTCTTGCCCCCCCCCTCAATGTGGCCAAAGGAAAGAAATGGAAATTTCTGCTTCCATTTTACACAGTTTTACGTTACCTCTCGGCCCTTAACTGTGGTTTATCATAACCACAGTTGGGTGAAACCATCTTCTTAATATATGGTTTGAAGTAGACTTATTTCCACTAACCATACCTAAAAATTAATTGTAGCTTGTCGGGGTCCAGATGACACAGCAAGCTGTGGTTAATCTAAAATGTAATGAAAACTTTTGAACTCCTTCTGTGACTTAGCTGCTAGAATACAGCATTACATCCAAACTGGACTTTTGTCTAAGGGTGGCGGTTTCTATATATATATTCTGTTTGGCATGGATTTTACAGCAACAGCAACAAAAGGGGCTGCAGCAGCCCTTCTTGGTCCTTGAAAGCTGAATTCTGATTGAAGGATTGTATGAAATCTCCTTTCATACTTGTGACTGTAACATGTGTATCCTGCATCCATGGTGGATCTCTGCTAATAGCAGTACGGGGAAAGCAATCTTGTCTAATTCGGGAGCACTGGTGGAAGAAGGCTTTGACTTCTTCTCCAGAACCATAGATTCAGCCAAGATCCCTGTATTCACATTGATCATAGAAGCTCAGAGAAAGCATTTTTTGTTTTAATAGAGAGAAAGATGGTTGGGTGCAGGACAACGGGGGTGTTCATATTACAGGTAGGTAGCCGTGTTGGTCTGTCATAGTCAAAACAAAATAAAAAATAAATAAATTCCTTCCAGTAGCACCTTAGAGACCAACTAAGTTTGTTCTTGGTATGAGCTTTCGTGTGCATGCACACTTCTTCAGCGTTCATAGTGAGTTCCAGCACCTCTTTTTCTAGAAAAATAGCACTGGTTGGGTGTGGTTCCTGCACCTCTATGCCCTCAATTAATCATTCTCTTGCCCATTGTCCTGGTGCATCTGTCTCCCCATTTAAATCATGGTGTGGGTGTGGGTGTGAATGCATGAATGTATGAAGGAGGGTTGTATGCATTTGTGTGTGTGAGTGAGTGGATGTGTGTGCTAGCATGTGTCTCCTGAACCTCCTACCAACCCCCATTTTGTCATCAGTGCCAAAAAGGTGGGAAACTCCTACTTTAGGGAAGGAGTCAGAACCACCCCCTACCCAATATGAGCTGGGTCCCAGAACGTGTGTGCGTACAGTTTCCTAGTTGTATTTTACTCTTGATTTACTTGATATTCTTTTAACATTTTAAATACATTCTAGCAAATCAGTATTTGTTTGTTCATTCCTCAAGGTTATCCCCCTTCTGTGATATATTGTGGAATATCCTTCTTCCTTTTCTGATTCTCTATGGTGTAATTCTACACATGCATTCCTTTGATTCTACAAGTAAGAAGTTGTGGTCATAAAATATATTACATATATAACGAACTATTTACTTAAGCGCCAATTGTTTGTTTACTGACTGTGAACTTGTAAGTGAAACTGTTAATCCTGGGATGCTCTAGTAAATAAAACAGATCTGAAAATAAACAGATTTTAATGAATAAATCTATAACGTTCGAGGAATTACTATGTATTCAAAGCTTTTTACGAGGCACTGGAAACAAAAAATAATGGAGTGTTTATCCACAGTTAACCCAACAAATAAGGTTTACAAACATCTGATATGTGTGGAGTAGATTCTTGGTTACTTAAAAATTATGGGACTTTGGGGGAAGCTATGGATGTTTGCTAAAAGAAAAATAAAAGCATTAATAAAATTGTGTGTTTTTGTTCGTTTCTGGAGAACTGACTAAAACTGAAAAATGCTACTTTTCTTGGAAATATATTTTATTGGAAAAAGAAGAGGATGGAGTTGCCAGTTTCAACAACCCATGAAACAATTGAAGCAGTTATCTTGGGTGCTGTTTTTTTAAAAAAGTTTGAGAATAGAGTTCAACAAAATAACTCTCACTTGGAAGATCAATGAGGAAAGGAGGGGGGAGGACCAGGTGGCTGGTGGTGAGAAGCAGGTGTCAAATTATCTCTAAATTTGAACTGTCCATGAATAATTCAAAAGCATCTTCTTTTGGCAGATGCCCAAACCACCAACTCTCTACTCTCTGCAGATTGTGTGTATAGCCCAGACTAGGAAAAATATGCTGTGATATTCATGCGCTGTTGCTTCGTATTCATGTCAAAATAGATTATCTTGTGCCACATAAGAGTTGCAAACGAGAGTGTTGTGAGTTTGGGATAGCTTAGGCTGTACACCTGAGTCTCTTCCAATTCCTGGATCCAGCAAGGATTCAATTGTTTTGGAAGGACAGGAGCCGGGCAGGTGTGGGGGACTCCCTGGTCCTGAATGGGGTAACTGTGCCCTTGAAGAACCAGGTGTGCAGCCTGGGAGTCATTTTGGACTCATAGCTGTCCATGGAGGCACAGGTCAATTCTGTGTCTAGGGCAGCTGTCTACCAGCTCCATCTGGTACCCAGCCTCAGACCCTACCTGCCCACAGACTGTCTCACCAGAGTGGTGAATGTTCTAGTTATCTCTCACTTGGACTACTGCAATGCGTTCTACATGGGGCTACCTTTGAAAGTGACCAGGAAACTACAATTAATCCAGAATGCGGCAGCTAGACTGGTGACTGAGAGAGGCTGCTGAGACCACATAACACCGGTCTTGAAAGACCCACATTGGCTCCCAGTATGTTTCCGGGCACAATTCAAAGTGTTGGTGCTGACCTTTAAAGCCCTAAACGGTCTCGGCCCAGTATACCCGAAGGAGCATCTCCACCCCCATCGTTCAGCCCGGACACTGAGGTCCAGCTCTGAGGGCCTTCTGGCGGTTACCTCACTGTTAGAATTGAGGTTGCAGGTAACCAGGCATAGGGCCTTCTTGGTAGTGGCGCCTGCCCTGTGGAACACCCTCCCATCCAATGTCAAGGAAATAAACAACTGTCTGACTCTTAAAAGACATCTAAAGGCAGCCCTGTTTAGGGAAGATTTTAATGTTTGATGTTTTAATGCATTTTTAACATTCTGTTGGGAGCCGCCCAGAGTGGCTGGGGAAACCCAGCCAGATGAGTGGGGTATGTATGTATGTATGTATGTATGTATAAATAAATAAATAAATAAGTTGGAATAGCCAGGTCAGGTTATTGGTGAGCTAATGGCCCCCTAAGTATGTATCTTCAGGGTAACAAAGGAAGTGGCTTTGTGCCAGAGGGCAAATGGGTGGGTCACCCACCCTCACTTGGCTGTTATTGAAAAGGACAAGGGCCAGAGGTGTGTGAGAGAGAGCTAGAGTAGGGACAAGCAGAAGCCTGAGAGGAAGAGCCATGCTTGATTTCCAGGGCTATGGCACAAGAAAGACCCTCTTGGGGTGTCAATGCTGTGAGCCCCTCCAGCATAGACTCAAGTTGTATATATGCATAAATCAGAAAGACAACACAGTCTCTGGTGTCCTCATTCCAAGGAACCTGAAACCTGGGTAAGTGCCTGGAACCTCACACTGTGTGATGACTGGGGTGGTGTGAAACTCACACAAAAAACTCACAACTATATTAAGCAGAGCAAGATGCCAAGAGTCCAGCTCCTGATATAGCAGACAAAACATGGAGAGATGGGGGGAGGGGCATAGCTCATTGGTAGAGTATCTGCTCTGCATGCAGAGCTCCCAGGTTCAAACCCCCAGTACCTCCAGGTGTGGCTGAAAATGTGCCCTGTCTAGAAGTCTGGAGTGCTGTTAACAGTCAGTGTAGACAAGACTGAGCTAGAGGAACAGTGGTATGAGATTCCTATTTTGCTTGATACCCTTCCCTGTATAGCTTTGGACTTCTGGAAGCATCTATTTGGCCACTTTTAGAAATAGATAATAGACTAATTGCACCCTTGGCTTGGCCCAATAAGATTCTTTTTTTACTTTCTTAATTTTAACATGCACCTGTGGAATACAATAGGCAGAAGAAAGGTGTTCAGCAACCCTGAGAGGCTTCTTAACCCCCTGAAATATTGATTATGCTGATAAAGATCCTTTCAGGTGTCAGGGCAATGAAGAGCAAAGGCCAGTTATATTACTAATCTGATTCGTAGAGCCTGGTTCAAGTTAAAAAGGCAAAGGACCCCTGGACAGTTAAATCCACTCAAAGGCAGGTGTTTGTCCACAAACAGCTTTCTGAGTCATGTGGCCATCATGACTAAATCGCTACTGGCACACGGAGGACCGTGACAAGTGCCAGAGAGCATGGAAATGCTGTTTACATCCCCGCCACAGCAGTACCTATTTATCTACTTGCACTGGTATGCTTTCAAATAGCTAGGTTGGCAGAAACTGGGACAGAGCAATGGGACCTCACCCCATTGTGCGCATTCGAACTGCCAACCTTCTGATCATCAAGCCCAAGAGGCTCAGTGATTTAGACCACAGCATCACCCACATACCTGCCAGGTTCAAGAGGACCAACAGGCTGCACCTGAATAAGCAACACTACCAAGAGCAGGGCTTCTGAGAAGGATTAGAGAGCATTGGAAGGAACATTAAATAAGCAGTATCTTGGGGATTGGACTAGATGAGCCTTGGGGTCCTTTCCAACTCTGCCATATTTCACAGAATCATAAAATTGCCATGTTTCAAGTCATCAAGTGAGCCTTAACAGCACCTTGAACAGTGCACAGAGGAGGATCCTGTGCAGGTTTCACAAGCAGGAGGAAACAGTAGCAGCTTTCTGTCGCATATAATTCCTCATCCACATAGGCATGATTATTATGCATTATGATCTTACCTTGCCTCTATTCCATCTTCCCCCACCTGTAATAAAAACATCCTATTCATTTTGTTTGAAAGGAAGCAACATTATTGAAATGATGGCCTTCTTGATAATTTGGTCCTGAGTAGGTGGCAAGCTTCATAAATGACCTTGAAGTCTCAAAGAATGCTGTCACCAGCAGTTTAACAATTCCCCAGCATCATTTCATTCCTCCTTTGATCTTATTCACTTTTCCCTGCAATCTATTAAATTCTCCATATGAAAAATGAACAGACTTATTTTTTTATTTTTTTTTTAAATTGTCTTATATTGCTGGGTTTTTCTGAGTTCCGTCTTTCACTACAATAAGTTTGCTTAGAGCAGGGGTAGCTAACATGGTGCCCTTCAGTTGCTGTTGTCATCTAGCACTCATCAGCCTGAGCCAGCAAAGCTAATGATCAGGCATGATGGGAATTGTAGTCCAAAACGTCTGCCGGCACCTCGTTGGCTACCCGTATCTTAGCAGAGAGCAGTCACACTGTTAGGATGTTACTTTTCTTCTTTCAGATTCTACTTCCTTTCATTTTAACTGTCAACCAGAAGAAAAACTATAGTAGAGGGCTATTGTGATTAGCATTATGAGTTTTCCACTACTATTCTCCATCAATTAATGAGAAAATAAGTTGAGTTTGAAAATTATTAAAGGAGAGAGAAAATGCCTGGGAAATCCTCATGGGTTATGTGCTGGGGATTTTTTGGTTTTTGGTCTCACCTAGCATACTTTTGAGGGGGTCATGGGGTGTCTTGAGATTCTTCTTTCATTTGAAAAATTGTTTTGCTAATAATCTGAAGCCTTCCCAGCTGCCCACACTTCACTTAAAACCCATGGGGGAATTTTTCCCATGGGTAACTTTCAGAGAAGGAAGTGTGGTAGCCAGAGAGGCTGCAAAGTGCTGGAGAAATGTTCCCTGGAAAAGAAAGTGCACCGTCCCTCATCTCACTTGCAACAATCAGATAAGCTCCATACCTAACAAAATTCTCAAGAAATCCTACAACAGCCAATAATGTGGCAGGGGGGAAAAAAAGAAGAAGTTTCTATGATGGGGAAGAGAACGTTTGAGAAACCAGAGAGCAGATTTGGGCATAGCACATATGGTAATCTCCTACTTATCAGCTTTCCTTAGGCATCTGATCAACTGGGTAACAGGACAGTAGACTAGGGAGACAACTGATTTGGTCCAGTGTGACTCTTTTTGTGTCCTTAAGTTGTTTTCCAGGAACTGGTGCAGCTGAAATTACTCTAATTGTGTAGAACAGCGGTTTTCAGCTAGTGTGCCATGGCACCCTGGGGTGGCTTGAATGATGGCCAGGGGTGCCACAGGCAACACTGCTTCTGTCCCTCTTTCCTTCCCTCCCTCCTCTGATGCCCTCTCATGTCTCTGTCTCCCAAAGGCTTGTGCGGCTGTGACTCCCAAGGAGAGGGGAGAGGAGGCTAAGGGAACACTCCACAAGGGAGGGTGTTTGAAAAAGGGTGAGAGGCATGGGCGTAGCCAGTGGGACAGGGGGGCAGCTCCCCCCCCAAAAAAATCAGGTAAAACAATAGAAATACTTAACTAACTGACTAATCACATCAGTTCTGCCACTCCCTAACAAAAGTTCTGTGCCCCCCCCCCAAAAAAACAAATCCTGGCTACACCCATGGTGAGAGGCTGCCCGCTCTGCAGACAAGGAGTGACATAACTGGGCTCCTGAGCCCCGCAGAAAGAATATAGTTGATGAAGGGAGCCGTGGACTCAAAAAGGTTGGAAACCTCTGACAAAGAAGCTTGCTTGTCATATCACGGCTTTCTGAACAAAGGCAGGATACCTCTGGAAGAAGAAGAAGAAGAAGAAGAAGAAGAAGAAGAAGAAGAAGAAGAAGAAGTCCATATCCTTCTGTTCTGCTTGTCCATTTCTAGAGGCCTCTGGATGTCTGCTGGGTGGAAACAGAAAGCAAGACTAAATGAGCCCTTGGTTTGATATGACATGTTCTATGTCCTCCTGTGATTATGTCTGGAATCAGTTTCCTTCTGATGGACCATACAGTTTGAAATCCAGTCTATGTGAGCATTTCCCCCTCATAGTTAATAACACTAATTATGCAATCAAAGGTTGGGGGGCATTTACAAAACATAACAACAACAACAAAACCCCTTCTTGATCAGATAAGCACTCCATCTAATCCTGCATTCTGTTCCCACAGTAGACAACTAGATGCCTATGTGAAGTCTGTGAGCAGGAAGTAAGTGCATCAGCCTTCTCTCCACTCGTGTTCCACGAAAAGTAGCATTCAGAGGCATATCACCTCCAATACTGAAGATAGCACATTGCCATCATGGTCAATAGCCATTGATAGCCTTATTCTAGTTGTTGGAGTTCTACAGTCTTTGGAACTGTAACTCAGACTTTTATTCCTATCAAAACTACACCTATATTGAGCAATCAGTGTTTGATTTACTAGTGCCTCTTAGAGTTAATGAGGGGTGGTTTTTTTGGTACACATTTGTTTCCCCCCATCAAAGAGTCATATAAAAATAGCTGAATAAGAAATATTGTAATAAATAAATAGAGTGAAATTTACAGCTTGCCTCGATTACATTTGTGACAAGTTTAGCATAAAAAAACAAACCATCAAGCATTAGAAGTGGGGGATGAGATAAATACATTGGGGGGACCCAGAGGGGAAATGTATCACTGCCTGTTAGTTTTAAGCAACTCACTTCCCTATAAAAATCCCTTAAAGGGGAGTGGGACTTTTTTTTTCCTTTTGAAAGCAATTACTCCAATGTGCATGTACATTATGTTGCATATAAACCACCAATAAACAGCAATAATAATGATCCTTTAAAGTGTCCCATGTGCACTGTGATGTATTTAATGAGAGTTTGCATAGTAAATCTACAGTTTAGCAATCAGCGGAGAACGTATCTGCAGGCCCCAATCTGACTCGTCACATTCAGCATACTTAAAAGACATAAAAAGTGCTTGTGACAATAAAAGAAAGTTCTTGGGGGTAGTGCCTCAGACTTCTATAAACTAGCACCACAAAACATACTGCCAGACAAAGCACTGGGGAATGCTAAGTAGGTGGTGCATATGCTAATGACAAACCATCTGGACTAATGCCACTTTTGCACATTGTGAAATCAACCCTATCACCCAGGCCACATTTTGTGACTTCTGAAAGTTTTTTGTGCCACCACTATTTTATTATTAATTTAGATTATTCATATACTGACCTTTGCATAAGTCACAGGGCAATTTACAACCAAGTCAAATAGCATAAAGGGAATACATAAAACCACACAATCCTTTCTACAACAGCATAGTAAGTCACAACAAATCACTAAATAACAATCAGTCCATTTGCCTAAATAGGTCGAGTCCAAACATCCACCCAAACCAGTTGCCTAAAACTATAAAGGGATGGAGCCACACCTCAATAGTGAGGGAGTTTCATATGTGAGGAATCACTACTGAAACATGTCTTCTCTGAGTCCCCACACCACGAAGAAGAAGAAGAAGAGGAGGAGGAGGAGTTTGGATTTGATATCCCGCTTTATCACTACCCGGAGGAGTCTCAAAGCGGCTAACATCCTCCTTTCCCTTCCTCCCCCACAACAAACACTCTGTGAGGTGAGTGAGGCTGGGAGACTTCAGAGAAGTGTGACTAGCCCAAGGTCACCCAGCAGCTGCATGTGGAGGAGTGGAGACGCGAACCCGGTTCCCCAGATTACGAGTCTACTGCTCTTAACCACTACACCACACTGGCACACGTACTTCATCTTGAGAGTGGAGGGATCCTTCAGAATATAATTGACATCCTAAGGGTGGCCAATGTGCATTGCACAATATGAGGAAGACTATGACCAAGTGACACATGTGCCTATTCAACTTGCTGCCCAGGTGCTAACTCTTGATGGACAGCTTCAAGGTCCTCTGACGGGACAACCCTTCAAATGCAAGTGACATTACATCCTCAAGAGATAAATACTGTCATTATTACTTGAGGAAATGTGACTTATCAACAACAATAGCACTGTCCTTAGGACAGTTCTTTGGATCTGTACATTTATTGTGTGAATAGAAAAATACTTTTAACAGTTGATTATTTTTGTCTGTTGGATGTTTTATTCTTCCCACCTTTTTATTTAAAAAATTAAATGCGTCTTGGGTACATGTTTTATTTGTTTGCATGCATGAGGGAGTTTGAGGTCAATGGTTCTACTATCTCTGAGCTGAATCTAAACAAACCCAAGGTCACACGAACTACCATTTAACCTACTTTGATAAACAGCGTGGGATTTGTGGGAAGGAAGGTTTGACAGATATCAGCAAGATTTTACTAGTTACAATAAATGCTGTGATGTCTCAATACCATTCTAATGGATGGCATTTTTTTTTAAAAAAAAAAAAAACTAGACAGATTTAGATGTCAAAACAGCTTTTGACATATCAAGTGGCAATTCAAGAAGTTTAGATGATCTCACTATTAAACTTCTCAAGCCATATATCTCTACTAAAATTAGGTTTCTGACAGCACTGCTGTATCCATCATCCCAACATGCTTGTATATGATGAAAAATGTCTTTCTGTGATAAGAGGTAAGGCAATAATCAAATTCATGGGGCAGCACTGAAAGAGAATTTTGATGGCTTATTTATGGAGTTGAGACAGGCTGGCAAAGCTCTTTTAATCTGTAGTCCCGAAATGTTCTCAGCCACTTGCACTGCATCTGAATACAATGGTAACTAATCATTTTTTCTAGCTGTAGTCCTTTATTAATTATTTTTAGAAGTCACATTGCTCCTTCACAACAGGTTGTTTCATACACAGCATACACTCACCAAGAAGCTGCAGTTAATCCTATTCCCCGATGAGGATATCTGTATAATACACTTTTCTTTTTTCATAAGAACATAAGAAGATCCTGATGGATCTGGCCAATGGCTCATCTAGCATCCTGTTCCCACAGTAGCCATCCAGATGCCTGTAGGAACCCTGCAAGCAGGACCTGAGCATAAAAGGATTTCACACCTCCTGTGGTTTCCAGCAACTGTTATTCAGAAACATTACTGACTCGTAGCATGGAGGCAGAACATAGCCAGCGTAGTAGAGCAGAGTCATGCATGCATAGCTACCAGTGGGAGCGACCATTTCCCACAGGTTGGCACAATAGAATGATACTACATGTTGTAGCATTGTTCTGGGGCAAACTTTCTCAAGAGCAGGGCTGATGGGAGATGTAGCTCAAAATAACTGGAGGGTATCAGGCTGGAGAGGCTGGAGTATTCTGGGAAAGAAACGTATCTCATATGTCATCTGACAGGAGCCTGAAGGAGCGCTAGCCATTTCCTCCATGCACTTCTGAAATCCATCCTGTCTCAGAAAATCACCCATACTGCTCTCGTGAATGTGGCCTGCACTAATTTTATATGACTATATTTTACACGACTATAAAACATTTTAGGTATTCACGTAACAATGTGACATATGAAACTGCCTTAAAGGTAAAGGTAAAGGTACCCCTGGCCGTAAGGTTCAGTCGCAGACGACTCTGGGGTTGCATGTTCATCTCACTCTATAGGCCGAGGGAGTTGGCATTTGTCTGCAGACAGCTTCCAGGTCATGTGGCCAGCATGACTAAGCTGCTTCTGGGGAACCAGAGCAGCGCACGGAAATGCCGTTTACCTTCCCGCCGGAGCAGTGCCTATTTATCTACTTGCACTGTGTGCTTTCGAACTGCTAGGTGGGCAGGAGCTGGGACCAAACAACGGGAGCTCACCCCGTTGCAGGGATTCGAACCGCCAACCTTCCGATCAGCAAGCCCTAGGCTCTGTGGTTTAGACCACAGTAAATAGACCTTAAGACCCAGTAAATAGCAGCATTAACACAGCTTACTACCGTGCACACATGCATGTCTAGATTTCAAGGTTTGGCTTTCTCCCCTAACGCATTTGCTTACAGATTAATAACAACTAGTCTCTTTCTTTTTCTTTTTCAAACAGCTGATTTCTACCCAGTATTCAGAAATTGTTATGTAAATCAGATCAAGGCAGCACAATTATGTGAACAGAATGAAATGAAAAGCAATTACACATTTTGCAGTCAATATTTATCCTTGCTCTTCAAGACTGTGGAGGACTTTTATGCAAAACTCCACATCTGTCCATAGCAAATAATCAATTTCTTTTCCAAGAAAACAAGAAAAACATTCTATTAGTATTTAAATGCATCTACAGGCTTATTTAGTATTTCTTTAGGCTGTTTTATTAACTAGCATTGAAAAACTTATTAACAGTGAAGAAAGCCAAGCAATAACACAATAATAAAATAAAAATAAAAATGCATGAACCCAAATATATTTTCAATGTGAATAAATTCAGGAATTAAAGTCATGGGGATGGGTCAAATGCAACATAGTCAGAGATTCTCCATGTGAAGGTGTTCACTTGAAGGCTATATGAAGACTATTTCTTGAGGGTTTCATGATGTATTGACCAATCAGGTCATATGTTAGAAGTTAATGGACAATGAGTAATACATTGTTCTGTTAAAGGAGTTTTCAGTTCAGGTGTGTGACAGATCTCAATTAGTTCCCAAGGGGGGAAGACTAACTACTAAAGTTTTAAACTTGTGCTAAGTTGAAATGTCAAGGGATGGGGTTGTTTTGTAAAATATTCAATAAAGTTAAAAAGAGGATCCCCTTTCAGCAATTATTCAGTTACCATCATGTTGATTCTTAATTATCTCTATATGACTAGGATTAAGCATGTGACCAATAAGTGAAATGTTCTCCTTTGTCTAATAGAATTAATGGTGTCTACTCACAGTTGGATTTGATTTGCTACATAGCCCGGTGGTATTGTCATGTTCTGTGCATGATCCCTGATTGTCTAGGACACAAGAGGCCACTGCAGCTGCATCAGAGGGAGAAAACAGTGACTGTAAATAGCCCCCAAACAAACAACCCCCCAAACAACAATAAATTGTCCTTAAATGGAACTCACCACCATCATGTTCAAGCATGTGTTTACCTGAGCTTCAAGGGAATCCTACAAACAAACTGCCATGGCTTAGGAGCCTAGACGTTTCATTGATAATACTTTATTTAAAGCCACAACATCTGGGTTTTTGGCAGGCTCTGACGTGGAAAATGACTGGCCCTCAGTTTGCTTGTGTTGGCATCTGAGGATTTTCTTGAGGATCACTGTATAGTAAGGTTGGCTGGGATTAAATGCCCTGCTGGAAACCCTACGTCTTTGATTGTCCTGTCATTGTCAAAGGTTTGCTCAAGTTTATGTACCAAAGGAAAAAAGCATCCTACTCTAACATCCATGATTTCTTCCACATGTAAGGCGCTGCTCTGGTATAAAAGAAACTTATCCAAATGCATTGGCGTTAAAGCATCAGAAACCTTTAGAGGGCATCCTACTTTGGCTCACATTTTGACAAATTAATAATCTGAAACCAAAATATATTCCGTGCTATGCTGTGCTGCATAAAGAATTCCACCAAAACAGGCCCTTAGTGATGACAGGTTTACAGCACAGCTGAAAAGATTAACAGTTCTGGTATGAAAATAAAATATAGAAACAAAGAAGCATGACCTGATAATTTGAAGAAACCAAAGTTTACAGCCTTTGCATTCTGAAGCACTTATCTCACAGACCACGGTAGGCAACTTATGGCCTACATGGTGTTCCAAGCCATATATTGTTATACTCCTCATGTTAGTGCATCATTACAGTATGAGCTGAAAAGTCAAATATCACCACAGCAGGCAGTATGAAGCTCTGCTTTCTGTTCTCTCAGCTTCAGTCAACCTCTCTCTGTGTTAAGGAGGTAATCATACTGGCCCACCTTATGAGATAATGTACATTAAGCACTTTGAACCCTTCAAATGCACTCTGTAATTGAAAACAGTAGTGGACAGCATGGTGGAGCTGCTCCACTGACCTTACTTCCCTCCAATGAGTGTCTCTGCTGCATACCTTGATGGGGGACAGTCAGCATAGTGTGAATGCGCCAGCAGGAGCACTGAGTTGCCTCCACTGACTTGTTTCCTCACTGATGGTAAACTGAGGTTGTTGGGGCACTTCATAGACCAGCCTTCACTGTATATATTCAGTTCCCCTCCTTCAACCAAGACTCCACTCCTTGTTTTTCCTCCTCCAGCCATTCTTCACAAAATCAGTCAGGATTGTTTGGTCTCCACATCTCTTCCCACACACCTTCTTTCTTGTTGGCAATCTTTCTTTACCTATGCTTCACCTTTCCCAGCTTAATTTGGGCTTTGAGTTTCCTAGGAGTCTTTTTTTATTACTAGAACGGAGACTAGACGCACATGAAGAAAAGTACCTAGGAGGAAGGGATGAAAAGACGCACTCAGGACTGCTCTGTACCACTTCGGCATGGGGAAAGGGACAAGTCCACCCAGTCATGTTTTCATGCAGATTTTCAAAGGCCAAATTTAACTGTTAATTTCTTCTAATAAGCACAGTTTTTTGTTTGCAGTTTTGACTAATGTAGACATTTTTGTAAGCGATTTCCCAGAGCATAATGCACTTTGGTATATAATTTTTACTAATAACTTCATTTTAATGCACATTTTCCCCTAATATATGCATTATTGTAGGCATGGATTGGTTAACTGCATTACAAAATTAAGGTAAGTGCAAATTTTAAAGGATAGCTGTGCTTTGGTTCACATATTGTTTGGGAAAGTGCAAATTTGCTGGATTCATCTTTAAATGCATGCTGACTTGAATTTCTCCTCCACCCCAAGTCCTATAAATGTAAACTCATAACTAAGTCACCTTCTGTGCAGTTGGGCTAATCCCAAGGTATGGGGTTCTGGGATTGCAGACATTAGCCTGTCTGCTGAAAAGTGAGGATCCCTCCCGTCCCTGCAAAGATGAGTAAAATAAATGGAATTCTTTTTGAATACCTACTGAGAAGGAGCAGGGGATGTGCATATGAATAAATATGAACGAAACAGTTCTTTGGCTTCTGAAATCCTTGTTTCTAAAGATGGTAAGGTTTGTCCTTATTAAGTGAAATTGTGTGTGTATAATTGTAGCTTAATGGAGTTCATTGGCTTTGTTCTTATTTCTGAATCCTGGATTAAAAAGTAATCAATATCTCTGCTAGATTTTTCTTCACCTGCCAATCTTGCAATTGATTGCCCTCCTTTTTGTTCAATATTTATTACATTTTTTATAGCATGCCATAAATTCAGCTCCCATTTGTCACTTGGTTATTTCAAAGAATCAATCAACTGCACCAAAGAATCAACACTCAGAGGAAAACTTACTGTATTTGATGACTAGAAGCTCAAGAAATTCCATTGTGAGTGGGTTGGTTGGTTCATATATGCAAGCATGTCATTTGATTTTTTTTCTATATTTGATGACAGGCATGAAACATGCAGATTGATGTCATTGAAAAGCTCTGTGTCATGAGAAAATAGTACATCCCTATATGTGGTCCTATAATCTGTGTATTGGCCCATCCAAGTAAGAACTGGACACTGTGTTCATCAAGCAGTGAATATGTAAGCTTGAACTGAGCCTCTTTTATACCCAGTTCATAAATCATCAAGAGTCCAGTCCCAGATTGTCTAGTGTCCCAGAAAAAACTACTTCCCTTAAATGTTTCAAGTCAAGAGTAAAAAATAAAGGTTTTATTTTCCCAGACTCAAGAAAACGTAAGAGTCATCCTGTCATTTTTAAATAATGCTTCCTATAAGTGGTTTTGAATGTGTTTGACATACATTACCTTGTGTTTCCTACAACAACCCTGTTAGGTACAGCAGAATTATGAGGCCCATATTTCAGAAGATGTATGTTGAGTGCAAGGCAGTGATTTAATGATGGAGGCAAGATCTATAGCTGAGCCACTATACACACCAGCTTTCATTTTCAATTTTTATTTCTTTCTATATACATACAAATGTAAGCATGCCATCACACAGCCCATGTTGGAGGATTTGTAGTTCAACATCACAATCCTGGGATTGCAGTCAGGGTGAAAGTGAAAATGGATGCAAAGGAGGCCTGCATAATATAAGACAGAAATGGCCTCAGAAATGGGGTTGGGAAGGTGAAAAATAAGCTTCGTAGTTGCAAGGGATGGGAAGGGGAAGCTCTAGGGGTTAATGGGGGAATGGCAGGCAAAGTTGCAAGCAGAGTGAGCAGGGGTGCAGCTCCTAGTAAAAGGTAAAGGGACCCCTGACCATTAGGTCCAGTCGTGTCTGACTCTGGGGTTGCGGCGCTCATCTCGCATTATTGGCCGAGGGAGCTGGCATACAGCTTCCGGGTCATGTGGCCAGCATAACTAAGCTGCTTCTGGCGAACCACAGCAGTGCACGGAAACACCGTTTACCTTCCCGCTGGAGCGGTACCTATTTATCTACTTGCACTTTGACATGCCTTCGAACTGCTAGGTTGGCAGGAGCAGGGACCAAGCAACGGGAGCTCACCCCGTCACAGGGATTCGAACCGCCAACCTTCTGATCGGCAAGCCCTAGGCTCTGTGCCACCCGCATCCCGAGTCCTAGTACATAAATTTAAAAGACCATTAACAAGACCTTTTGTTAATGTCCTCTCTGAAATAAATGCCTTCTCTGAAATGAACCCAACTGAGGCTTAATCCCAGGTTAGTATTTATAGGATTGCAATTTAAAAGAAGTAGATCTAAAGCACCGCCAACACAATTTGTATTAATCACCTGTAATATAAAGCCTTATGTTCAAACCTATAATATTGATAAAATCTGCATGCACATATCTTCTTTTGTATAAATTTTTACCTGCCATTCAACTACAAATTTCTGGATATCCTAAACAAGTATAATCCAAACAAGTGTAAGGGATTGCAGTGATTTTGCACTTAACCATGACAATCCAAACCTTCTGAAGTCAATTTTCAAGCAACGGTCTTTTTTCTGCTTTAACTTAATTTTTCAGTACATGGTTTTCCTATTAGTGTCTTACTCATTAAGATTTTGTTTATCTTTCTAATGCAGCTCCTGGTATCATTTAGAAGAGGCATTCTACAATTTTTTTCCTCAGTAAATCCAGCGGGAATATAACTAGGTACTATTCAACCTAATTATTTGGGGATATTTTTAGAAATAATGATTTTTTTAAAGGAGCTATGTACAGTCCACTTAATTTTATAAATGAGTCTATGGACATATTCACCAAATACATATGAAGAATCATGACACCACTTTAAACAGTCATGGCTACACCCAACAATTCTGAGGGCTGTAGTTTGTTAAGAATGCCTCTGTTCCCCTCACAGAGCTACAATTTCTAGAGTTCCCTATGAAGAGAGGTTGATTGTTATAGCACTCTAGAGTTGCCAGAGCAGTTGTCCTGAGCCATCTAAAGAAAGATCATCAGGTGATTATTAAAACCAGCCTTTTCAGACACTGTAGTATGTGTACTGTCAGCTACCCTGTACCAGTACTGGGCTTCGGGCTCTCAAATTTCAGTGGTGCCCTGTGTGACGATAAAAATTTGGTGCCCCCCCCCCCACCTCTCATGCTCCATTCAACAACATTGTTGTGGCACCCCCTGCAGCGGGGCACCCAGTGCCATCATACCGGTTGCTCCACCATAAAATCACCTCTGTCTATGACTAACAGTGGAATTAATACCAATTATATTGATTATATGTATGCTTCCACTCTCCATACCCACATACCCTAAACAGCCACATCTACAACTGTGTCTTTTTATATCCAGGCATTGCATTGTACTTGGAGAACCCCCAGACATTCTTGTGTGCACTGCACAAAAAAATTACTTGCCTTTAAAGCCCCCATTTGGGTCATAGACATCTCAGTATAGAGGGACAGTTTCCCCCCCTCCCTCCCGGCCTGCCTTCCCTTTTCTTCTTTTGTTTCCTTGCTTTCCAATAAGAAATGTTAGAAAGCATGTTGCCTAGTGATAGGGTTGAAATTATGATCGGATTGGGGAAATTGTCTCAATTTTTTTCCCAATTTTCCCAGAAGAAAGTTTACCTCAGGTTTGTTATTTCTGACTTAAACCAAGGCCCATCATTAATTATTACTAAGCAGTTAAAAATCATCATCAGAATGATTTGTCTTATGATCTGTTACTGTCTTGAAATATATACCAGCACGATTTTATATTTATCTCTCACAAGGCAGCAACACACACTCTCCGAAACTACAGCAGAATAACAGGGTTAAAATAAGATTAATTTGATGTGAAAGACATGATTCTTCTTTGAATGAAAGCCAGCATTGTGCTTCCCACAATGCCATTTTAGAAGAATTTGAATGCTTTCACACTAATTGATACATTGATACATTCATTGTACCAGATCATAGCAACATATTCCCACACACTATTTAAAAGAACACTGTATCATAATAACCCCATAAAATGATCCTATTTTGTCCAGCTTTTTACATGCCACAAGCTGGTGCAGACAAAGGTGCATTTGGTCTGAGGTGCCTTGTGAGGCAAGAACTACATTTAGTCATTTAGTCCATTAGGATGAATTGAACATTGCTCCTCTAGCCTGCCAGTTATCTTATTTGCAATCAGTGGCTTCACCTGCTGATGGTCTGCTTGCTTTCCAACTCAACAGTGCCAATGGACACCATCCACCACTGCAGTGAGTGGAACAGAAACCCAGCAGGTTCCAGACAGCCTCTGGGATTTGAATTGTGTTATTGATCTCTACTTGAAACTGATCTAGTGTGACTTTAAGATAGAAATGAGGAATGAAAACAAGAGACTCTTTGGACCTGGGGATGCTTAGAATGAGCAACATCCATTCAGTTCTATGGGGCCTCATAAAGAAACACCTGGCTATGCTCATTCTAACATGCACAATATGTATTCTTATTGACCCAGATCCCCAGGATCTCAATTAGAAAAAGGGAGGGTGGGACCCAAATTATATTTGTTATGACTTGTTGACATGCTGTTGACTGACCCATGAGTCATCTATGTTGCAATATTAATATTATCGTATTAGGATACTATTCATTAATAATGGCATCCCATCTCACTACCACATTCATCAGTGAATTTTGAAAATTTTATCCTAAAAACAAACATTTCAATGCAATTTGGTACTTTAAAAAGAAACAAAAACAAAGAAAACAACCACTGAGAACTGCATTGCAAACTTTGGAAATGAAAAAGTCAATGGATAGTTATCTTCCAATCCACACCATAATCCAGGAGTCACTTTACATCAGAATTGGCAGAAATCAAATTCCTCAAATGTCAATAAGAGGAATATTGATGCAAATATTGATTGAGAGTTTAGCTGGCTTTCCTTCCCCCATAAATAAATAGCTCCTCACACAAGCAGAGAATAGGGGCTCCTAGAGGTTCATGACTCCTCTTAGAATTTTTGTTTAATTTTTACTTAAATTTTTAATTTTACTATTATAACTTACTGTGCTCTGTCTTTCTAGCAGAGCATAAACTCAGTTTGTAAGATTGCAATGAGTTTAGTGGTGATGCAATTAGAAGGAAGCCGGGACAAGATAAAGGGAAAGAGTTTAATTGTTCATGAGCGGTTGGTTGGAGGGGACAAATTCAGATTGTTCTTTCATTTTTCAGCTCTGCAGGGATTCTTTTAACTGCAGCTATAAGAAAGGGGGGGGGGAGACTAGTGTCAATAATGTCCAGCAGTCCTAGTAATGTCTTTGTGATTTGGAAATCTAAGAAAAAATAAATATTTGGCTTGGGTAATGTCTTTCAGTATCTGAAGGAGAAAACCAAATACTGTCATTTAATGGAAAGTGGACTGCACAATTAGATGGAAATAAAGTGATTTACATTTCTGAAAGTAATTCTCTGAGGTGTTGGATATGACCTTCATCTCCATATATAGATTTGCCTGCCTTCAGTAGTCTTTTCCCCAAACCAATACATTTCATAGTCTTTGACTGTTGGTCCTCCTTATCATGAGGGGATTAATTCTTCTTATGAAAACATAGCTCAGCAAGAGGATTTATATCCTTTAAAAAGAGGAAGAAAAGCATTAGTTCTTCAGCATCTGAATCCCCCACATTTCAATTTTGCTTACAAGTTGAATTACATTTTAAAGGGGGAAAGAAAAGCACCAGGGACCGTTTCTTCTTTTTATCTGTTGATAAAAGTGACTATAAAAAAAGTTTTCCAGGTTTACATTTCATGCTCTTGTTCCATGAGTGGGTATGCATTCACATTCATATTACCAGAAGTAAAATAATTACTATGCAGACTGTTAAGTCTTTTTATCTCTGCACGTACAGACCCGGGAAGTGACATTTATCTCCTCCCAATAGTGGCACCTTCCCTCTGCAAAGTTCTAATGGTGCTTTATAGTTCCTTGTCTCTGAAATTCCATTTCAGTTTTTGAATCTGTGCTTGTTGCTGGTGACCAGGAGGCCACTAAGTATGTGTTGAAAGACCTACATTGGCTCCCAGCACGTTTCCGGGCACAATTCAAAGTGTTGGTGCTGACCTTTAAAGCCATAAACGGCCTCAGCCCAGTAGACCTGAAGGAGCATATCCACCCCCATTGTTCAGCCCGGACACTGAGGTCCAGTGCCGAGGGCCTTCTAGCGGTTCCCTCACTGTGAGAAGCGAAGTTACAGGGAACCAGGCAGAGGGCCTTCTCGGTAGTGTTGCCCGCCCTGTGGAACAACTATCTGACTTTAAGAAGACATCTGAAGGCAGCCCTGTTTAGGGAAGATTTTAATGTTTTAATGCATTTTTAACATTCTGTTGGGAGCCACCCAGGGTGGGTGGGGTATAAATAAATTATTATTATTATTATTAGCAGGAGCCCTCTGGACCAGGTCCCACAATGCCAATGTCCATGCAGCCAGAACCAGAATCTTTGCAGGCACATTCCCTTGAGCAACTGAGTGCATCCCAACCCATTCCATCACCCCAAAGGCAGAGGGGACATAACAGCTGGGAAATGAGGGAGGGCAGAATATGTGTCAGTCTTCAAGCCAGAAGGTTGGCCCTTTAAGAACTTCATTGGAGGTTTTAAAGAAGAAGTTGGATGGCCATCTGTCTTGGATTTTTTAGCTGAGATTCCTTCACTGAAGGGGGTTGGACTAGATGCCCCTTGGGGTCCCTTCCAACTCTACAATTCTTTGATTCTATGAAAGGGAGTGGGGCCTGGGAGAGTGGTGACAGAGGCTCAAAAGGCCACATTCTACCTCTAGTCTTTTTTTTAGCCAAGCTTCACACTCAGAGCTCTTTCCTGCCTTGCCGCATGAGCTCCTTCCTCAGTACAGAACATCTATGAAGTTGTTTCATTTCATGCCCTTTGTCAGTTGTTTGGCCACCATGTGATGTTCTGCGTGTTAATTTTTTCATCAAACCTGGATTGAGCAAACTTCATTTACATAATGCACATCATTACGCATCATCTCTTTTCTAAAGCTATTGTTGCTATGTGTTTAGCACAAAACAGAGAGCACCATTTTTACATAAGATAATGTGCTCAATCTCATCACTAAATAATCCAGTGGATCCTTAGCCATAACACCTTTGGTGCCTGTGGTGGCAATGTATGCCCGGATAGTAGCAGAGATAGAAAGTAGGATGCAAATCCCACATTGTTCCTGGCAGAGCACCTGCTTTTATTATTTTATACTACCAATATTCCTGATATTATTTCTTTTAAAAAAAACATTCATGCAAATTAAGTAGCTGCACAAAGAAATGGATAATTAGATACAGCAACCAGTTGGACACACAATTATCCAATTTCCCTGTGCAATTGCAGCAATTATGCTCGTAGATTAGCTAAATGATTGTGTGTACAATCAGAGTCTGCTCCTTATCGTTTTCTAAACTTCTGCAACATGGCTGAACCGATGTTATATTGTTTCACCTGTACTTTTGTTGTGAAATTTGAAATGAGCAAGACCACATTGAGCTACATCTGATGCCCCAACCTATTCCCAGACATTTCAGCCTTATTGTTAAATTTGTACAAGTTAAAGGGATTCCCCCCCCATTGATAAATTAGTGAATAGGCCCTCAATAGCCAAACTGTATCTGCAGCTGCCACTCTTAATGGTGAATCCATGCCTCTACAAACACACACACACACACACACACACACAGAGAGAGAGAGAGAGAGAGAGAGAGAGAGAGAGAGAGAGAGAGAGAAAGGAAGGAAGGAAGGAAGGAAGGAAGGAAGGAAGGAAGGAAGGAAGGAAGGAAGGAAGGAAGGAGATTCATGTAGTTATCTTCTTATACCCTCTTAGTCTCATCCTCCTTCCACAGTGTAAATGCAAAAACATGCTGAGCTGAAATCTGTCTCTGGCAGCACGTACTGATTGGGTCATGGGATTAACATCATTGTGGCCTGAACTCTGTGCAACTTCTCTTTCAAACATCAGCACAACTGAATGTAATTGGGAGCTGATGTGAGCAGAGCTTAACATGTTCCACCTGCGGTCCCATCACACATCAGTGTGTCCTGGTAGAACTGGACTTCAACATGGGCTGATGGACCAAATGAGGCATAGCTGTTTTGTTTTATTATTATTGCATTTCTATCCTACCTTTCCTCCAAGGAGTTCAAGGGTGCACACACACATTTGTACCTCTCTCCATTGTATCCTCACAATAAGTTATATTGGGCTGAGAGGTAGTGACTGCCCTAAGGTCAACTAGAGGGCTCCATGGCTAAATGGAGATTTGAACCCTGGTCTCCCAGGTCCTAGTGCAGATCTCTAACCACATTGGCTCTTACAACATAGCTGGTTTTGTTTAATAAATAACTGACACGGGGGATCAGCAACCCAGATTGGGACTGTGACAAGATAGGGAGATGAGGTACTGCAATCCTTTAACTCCACCATGGTCCCAATCAAAATTGCCTTCCATACCTACTGTTCACAAGAGGAAGGAAGTTTCCACTGATGCCAATGAGATGGCGGGATTCCAGTTGCATTAAAGCAGGAGAGAAGTATGACAACCCCTCTTCTCCACCCCTGTGCCATAGTTCTACACCAGATCAAATTCACACACACACACACACACACACACACACACACACACACACACACCCCGTGCCAGGTATTTGTTAAACAAAAATCAGGTACACCAAGCTGAATTGTGTGAATTTTCCCAGAGGTAGTTGTGAACTAGCAGACAATAAAGCCCTAAGAATCCAATTATCGGGAAAGTGTTCAAGTATATAGGGAAGCCCCCTACACTATTCCCCCAAATTCTCTGAACAACTCCCAGAGATTCACCTTGTCACATTCAGTGCTGTCATTTTCTAGCTGAAGAAGAAAATCCATTTCAGTCCAATCTTGGTGCTATGTTTCCTGGAATGGACTAAATAGGAACTCATCTCTGGCTATTTCTGAGCACATCAACTACAGTTCAGTGTTCTTTCTCACCACCGAATACAATTTTGTGTCCTGAAAGCCATTATCTTCTGAGGGATTATGTGAATGAAAATCAAGTACATCAAATTGAAGGAACAGAACTACCAGATACACAAGGAAGCGACTGAAAGGGACTGCAGTGGAGAAGTTCATCAAAAGAGGCTGGCAAAATTGTGACAAGAAAACAAAAACAAGAAAAAAACTCATTTAATTAAAATTAACTAAATCTGAAGCGCTCTAGGCAGGAAAACATTCCCCTCCATGTTTTTTTCTATGGTGTCATATAACACTGTCAGATCCAGGATTTGTGTGGCCTTTGCGCAAGGTGTCTGCAGTGGGGCCTCTTTTCTTTGGGTCCCACATATCCTTTCAAGGCATCACTGCCTGTTCACTTTTTCACTTTCTGGATCCAATCAGCAGGAAAACCCAGAGGGAGAGCACAAGTGAAATGGAAGACGCTGCTCCATTTCCTCCCTCTGGTCATTAGCTACATGCTTGGTGAGGACAGGTGAACAGGAAGAAAAAGGAGCTTCAGGAAGCACCAGACCAGGGATGGTGAAATTCAGGACTGAAGTCCAAATGCATCCCTTTCTAATCTGACCCTTGGGACTGTCCCCAGGCCATACAAGCTACCAAGCCCACAATCCTCACCAGCCATGCTTTGCACCCTCCTTGAGTGTTTTTCCCTGGCTCAGATGTGCCGTTGAACTCAGACATTGTATATTCCTTGTCTGGATAGAGAGAGATGTGTGAACGTGAATAAACTAGCCTAATGCACAATGTTGAAATTTGTATTTATTTCTTCTCACTCTTGCCCCTGCCCACCAATGGCATGCAGTTTCCCAGAATGCAATGTGGCTCCCTGGTCTGAAAAAATTTCCCCACCCCTGCTGCAGACTGTGGTAATGTGCCTGCACTGGGGTGTGGACTTCTGCAAAAGCACAATGACACCATCCCTGCCGTGCAACTTAATATGTGGACCTCACTTAACATCCTTATAATTCAATCCCTTATTCCCTAGTTCCAATTCCTAAAGGGAAAACTGGGAGCATATATTCCCATGGTCTCTGTGTGTAAATATGTATGTATGCATCTCTCTCTCTCTCTCTCTCTCTCTCTCTCTCTCTCTCTCTCTCGTGTGTGTGTATGTAAAATATATACACACATACAATATTTTTTTTTAAAAAAAAATACTTCCAAACTAATTTTTAATCGGAACACATACAGTAGACATTTGCCATCCATCTGAGGAAGGAAACAAACAAACAAAAAATCTGGTGCAGGCCACACTTGGAGTCAAAATGGGAGCTTAATCAGCAGCTGTGTGACGTTTCAAGAATGTACTTTAATTATTTTGCGGAGAAAAAAGAGCTTTAAGGGGTTTTCAGGTGGCATGAATAATTTCATCTATGCTTTCATTTGCCATGTACCTTTTGGAGTTTTATTTCTGGGACAGAGTGGGGAAAAGGCAGGATCTGGAAGAGTATTTTAATATAATGCCGTTATCCATTTTCTCAGTAGGGGGCTAACAGAAAATTTGGTTGACAATAGCTGCCTTCCAGAAGTAGCTGAAAAGCAACCATTTCCCTTGAATGACATGTCTGAAGGTAAAAGAAAGGCGGAAAATATGCTGTAGGACAAATACTGAATGAGGATTAAAGAAATATGTCTCAGTTTGAAATGCTGAAGTGAGATGGAGAGGACAGGCATGTTCTCAGCACAGCGATATTCGGTGAATGGTAGAATAATTTACAACATAATTTCATTGCAATATAATCCTTGCCCTTCATATATATGAAATGGTTGGTTTGGAAATCAATCTCAGGATTTCCCTATATTCTGAAAGAAGTCTGACATTTTTTAAAGAGATACCTTGGACTTCATCAACAGAACACACTTGGGATGCATCTTGAAAAGCCAACTCTGGCAGGACTACTTCACTGTTATTCTCATATCTGATAACTATAGCCACCATATTTTGTAGAAAAGAAAAGGCTACCGGATCCTTTTAAACATATAAGGTTTCATAATTTTCTTATGTACTGGAAATAATTTCCATGCCTTCTTGCAATAATTTGTAATAAATGGTAAAGCAGCAGAATTTTTTTTCTAACACTGTCCATAAATCAAATATAATGACCATATATTTAAGAAGATTTTATTCCTTAATACTGATGGTTTGATATGCCCCTCTTTTTTCAGTTGCCTCTCATAGTCAGGTTGAGTCCACGCTTGATAGCAACAAAGGGTAATGCATTCTAAAATGTGGCAGCATCTCCTGCTGCTAATCTAGTGTCATGGAAAAGGTACCTTCTGTTGTCTTGGGCTTCATTTAAATAAGGTTTCCATATCATCCAGCAAGCAGGCACACTCTCTTGAAAGCGTTGCAAGAAAGTAAAGAGTCTGGCAGGGTTCCAGTTTAACATCAACTTTGTTCAACTTTGTTTAAATGGTTTGAAATGTCATTTGCAGGTTATGATTTGCTCTTAACAGTAGAGTCCAACACTTGTCTACTCAAAAGTAAGTGCCACTGGGTTCAATGGGCCTTCTTCCCCAGTAAGTTGGGATGGGATCGCAGCTGGGTAGGTTTAAAAATAGCAGTGACTGTTCCTGCTTCTTATTCCAGTTCTTCATTTATTTAAACCATGCAAATAGACAATTTTTAGGCTTATCTGCACCTGTTAAATTTAACAACCACCTGATAAATTTAACCACCAGTGTGAAGATATTATACAATTAAATCTTGTAATTCTATAAATCGACAGTTAACCTGGTTTGAAGGTCTCAAAACATGCTTTACATAGGGAGTATCCACTTCTTAGATTAGGTATTGTAGATAATATTGATTGTTATTTATGAATATGACAAGATGATATAGGTCATCTTGTTCATTTCAATCAAAAAGATTGCAGAACCTTCTAAAAACTTTAAAATTCTGGACAATCATGAAAAAAACAGCCAGTTGATTTTATTCTCTATTGTATTCATTGGGATGTTTCTGATTTGCAAATTTCTGAAGGCATGGTAGACCACTCACCTTGTGTGTAGAAGGTCCCACATTCAACCCCTGGCATCTCCAGGTAACCTAGGAAGAGTGTTCTTGCCTCAAACCCTGGAGAGCAGCTGCCGGTCACCTTCCTATGCTCCTATTACTTTGACAGAGTTTTAAAACTCATGCAAATGTTCAGAAAAATAACACGTTATAGTCCTGCTGGGGTGAAATGCATATTTGTAGAACTGTGGAGATTTGTATAATTAAATGCTGCTGCCCCATGTCAAAAGCTCCCTATTTGTGAAAACTAGCACTTTAAAACTGAGAAGTTCACCCTAGCCTTTACTGCCACAAGCTAATTTTCCAAATGTTTTCTGAGGTAGGGGAGTAATCCAACATATGGCCATTCGGAAGTAGTAAAGAGAAAGAAAGGTCTTTCACCACAGGTATCTGGTAGAGGAGATGCCTTTTTACATTTTGTGTCCTCTCTTTATGAATATGTTGCTTTTGGAAATAAAGCCTGTAAAGTCTAATCCAAAAGGCAGTCCAATCTATCACACTGAATTGTAACTAAGGTTAGAACTAAATTAATAAATGCCACTCCACTGAGCAGAGTGAAATAGGCATGGGTGCCAATTGGCTGGTCACTGTTAAATGGGAAGTTTCTGCAGCCAGGAGCAAATGTTACATTCTTTTTCCAAAGGTCTGCTGCTGCTTAATTTATGGGAACACCCCATCCAGTGTTTTACAGCTTCGGATATAATTCTAAAGAGATCCAACTGAACTGAGTAGCCCTGAAGCACTATTTTCAGCAAGGCAAGTATATAATTTAGAACTTAGGGCAGAGCTTCCTATAAAATGCAATTTTGGCAAGTGGTTAAAATGGGCAACACTGCTGGGGAAAATTGACAGCTATTGCAATGTAAAGTAACAGATTGTCCGAATCCTACATCAATCTACTTCAAAAATGAATGTGCTGTCCATTTGATGATTCATAATTTGAGACACGCAAACCTGCCAACTCCCTCACTATAAATGGGCTACATCTCCTTCCTTTCTGATCTGAAATGGACTCAGAAAGTGTTGGCTTTCTTGTACCACTGAAGTTTCCTAAAAGATGCCATTGTCAATTATACGGAAGTTGCTAGGACAACTAAAGCATTTTGCAACATCTCTCTGCCCCTTTGCAACATATTAGCAACCCACTGTGTGCCATGGAGCCTGTTTAGCAACAGCATGCAAACCACTTTGGGTAGCTGACAAGGATTGCTGAGCTTGTATAGTAGAGTTTGTATGATAAAGTAGAGTTTGTATGATAACAATCAACGTGCCCATTAATTGGTGTCCCTTAACAGAGAGCTAGAAGGAAATGAAAATTTCTTTTGTTGGGAAGCTGAGTAATATTTATGCTCTTGAATGAGGTAAAATGATGTTTATACATGGTTAATTAGCAAAGAGATAGGGAATTAGTTTATTGGATTATTGCTTTTGGTTTGATTTTATATGTTGTTGTCTTGTTGTGAACTGCCCTGAGTATAATACGGTGTATAAATTGAATTAATAAATAATAATAAATATATGTGACTACAGGGCTATATCCTTTCAAGCTTTAAATTATCAATTTGTCATTTACTGTACAGTGGCACCTCAGTTTACGAACAGTCCTGTTTATGAACTATTTGGTTTATGAACTCCGCAAAACCAGAAGGAGTGTCCCGGTTTGTGAACTTTACCTCGGTCTACGAACGGAAGCTGAATGGTGGAAGGGCACCGGCGGTGGGAGGCCTCATTAGGAAAAGTGTGCCTCGGTTTAAGAATGGATTTGGTTTAAGAACGGACCTCAGGAACGGATTAAGTTTGTAAACCGAGTACTACTGTACTATGGTTGTTCTGTTACTTTGAGACTAAAGCTATATCAAATAACTAACTCTGGAGTAACCAGCACTTTGATGGATTAAAGCAAAGTCTGGACTGGCTAACTAGAAAGTTTGCAAGCAAGCGTTTTCTAATTTTTGCTTCAGAGAGGCTATTGCTTTGTTGGTGTGTTAAACTATTCATTTAGGCATTTAGCTCTTTGTGAGCAACTGCTGTATTGTTTTGTCTACCTATATTTCCAAATGAATAAAGTGTCTTCACTGCAACTATTTGCAAGTTTTATTCCACCTAAGTTTTTTGACCCACACAGCAAAAATTAGACATGCATGTGCTGAGGTTGTTCAAAATGATGGATATTCACAATGCTCTGCAGAGCTTCTATGGATATCCACCATGGTGAGAGCAGAATGTACCTTCAAAATAAAGGAATAAGCAAGGTCTGGACATCTTTAGCACTGATGCACAAACTGGTAACCAGTATTGTTTCCATCTTATATTTCCGTACTTCTATTATTAGAATTATTTGTCCATCAACCTTTCAGTTCCATGTCAGTATAAAATTATACCTATTTTATATGATTATCTTATTGCTTTGAATAACCTCCAGTTTATTGAGCTGGATGAGGTTGTATTTTACGCATTTACAATCTAGATACATAGAAAAGGAGAAAATAATTATGTAGTTTTATGATACCTGCGCACAGGAACATGCTTTTTGAATAAGTCAGAATGCATTTTGTCTTGGAAGTGAGACCATCATTCTGCAATTCCATTGTGCCTAGTTAGTTATCATGCTGAAAAGCCTCATTAAATTGTACCTGGTTATAGTTAAGAGTCTAACAGAGGGAAAAACAAAGTTCAACTCCATTAGGGTGTTCATCAGGGACATTATTTTTATTGGAAGATTCGTGATATGACAGGCCCTTTGAGAAGAAACATCCTGTTTCAAAAGGATCCAGGGAATAGCACTAATGACAGCATAGTGGAGTTCACAGCTGCTTATAATGAAAAGTTGGGCAGTATTTGCAGAATATGGCAAATCATATTCACCATTTAAATGGCAAATCATATCCACCCTCTCCCAAGCAAATCAGATGACAACTTTGATCTTTAATGAGGTAGTCAGGCTGTGTGTTTCATAAATATTCAACTGAGGCTTCTTGAGATCAGGACATGAGTATGGAGTCATTTGCCTGTAGGGCATCAGTTTGAAACAGGTCTAGGTTGGTAGTAATTGAAAGCCATTCCTTCCTATGAATTCAGGGTACTGTCTGCAATCCAAATTGCCCATCTCAAAGCACAATTCATATGTTTTGATCACATATTAAAATAGTCAATGAGAAACAGAAGAACTTCTCTGAGACTAAACTCATTCTTTTTCTCCTACAAGTACTCTGGTTGGGTAAGAAATTTCTTGGTGCTTCATCAAGACAATTGTTAAGTTGCCAACTTTCATCTGTGCTTCCCAACTCCATAGCATTGGCATCAATGGAAATTCTTTTTTTTAATGCTTATGATTGTACATAATCACAACAGAAAAAAAACACCATTATTCATTCCAAGGAGAAGGACCTTTCCCATTGAATTGCATCCCCCCCCCTTTTTTAACCTCAGTAAAGTCCTATTTGGATATTGGTTGTCCTGAATTCCAACTCCTGCCCCTTCCAGCGTGTCACTATTACTGCACTTAGAGTCCTCCATGAGTTTGAGGGTGAAGGCTTGAAGTAGGGAATCTCCATGAGTAGAATATGTTCCTTCAGACTTTAGCCTCAGCTTCATGGAGGGGTCCAAACACAATAATGGTGATATGGTGGAGGGAATAAGGCTTGGCAGAACACCACCACCTGCTTCCCATGACATGGCTAAATATGGCTTAATAAGAAGAGTTTGAATTTGATATCCCGCTTTATCACTACCCTAGGGAGTCTCAAAGCGGCTAACATTCTCCTTTCCCTTCCTCCCCCACAACAAACACTCTGTGAGGTGAGTGGGGCTGAGAGACTTCAAAAAAGTGTGACTAGCCCAAAGTCACCCAGTAGCTGCATGTGGAGGAGCAGAGACGCAAACCCTGTTCACCAGATTACGAGTCTACCACTCTTAACCACTACACCGCACTGGCTCACAGATATTAATGGATATCTGATTTCAATACTACTACTCTATACTGATAATCTTACTTTAACATTATTAACATGGACAGTAGGTGACTTTTTAGAGACAAACTGGATTTTATGCTTGTACATGTCTTTGTAGCTTTCAGATTTTACCATTTAAACCATTTCTGTATGCATGTATTGAAAACGTCTCTAACTCACTCTTCATTGTAACCTGTCATCTCAGGGCACGACACAATGTAAGACTCCCATAAATAGCCCTGTTTAGGGAAGTTTTTAATGACTGATGTTTTAATGTATTTTTAATCTTTTGTTGGAAGCCGCCCAGAGTGCCTGGGGAAACCCAGCCAGATGGGCGGGGTATAAATAATAAATTATTATTATTATTATTATTATTATTATTATTATTATTATTATTATTATTTGCTTAAACAATAGAGTGGCACTGTTGCTTCAGCATAAGCTGCTCAAGCTAACATTTTTGCACATCAGCCCTAAAGTATATTTATTTGGACAAAATTCCTAATGATTTCAATAAGTTTTCCGTCAAAAGCAGGTGTGTAGTTTTTAGAATAGCAGCCAAATGGGTTTTCCACTACCTTGGTGGCACTGGTCTTATGGAATGCACTCCCTGCTGCTATAACATGAGAAGCACCATCTGAATGGGCATTCTGGCAACATTCAAATATGCACCTGTTTAGAGGTATTCCCTTGATCTCTTGACCTGAGTTTCCTACTTTAATTGCTGTGCAGTTTCTATTAGATCATTTTATTGCATTTTTAAATGAAGGATGCTTGTATTTTAATGTTTTAATTGTATTTTAACTATGGTGCATTTTTAATTATTCCATATGTTACGTTCTGTAACTGGCTTAGAAGCCTATTTTGGCATGAAGTGGTACATAAAAGAAAATGATGATGATGATGCTATGGGATGAAGTGGGCCAAACAATGAAATACAGAATCTATAGTCTTCGTCATGTATATGCAAAACTCAAATGTACACAAAATAAACATAGTATAGGGTTGCCATTCTTTCCTTTAATATGAAGGGATTTATGGGGTAATTAATAAGAGCAAACTCAGACAAAACAAATACACAGAAGCAGACACCCAAACTGGCATTGGAAGAGGCTAAGTATATTTAATTCAATGTGGTTGATGACATTTGAAGTTACTGCCTCTGACCACTTTTAACGACGCTTGGGGATTCTAGTCTTGTGTTGCTTGGTAATAGAATTTTTTAGTCCTTGGTTGTTTCTATAATGTTTTAGAGAAATACATTCCTAACATTCCACATCATCAAACGCAGGCAACTCTGGCTCCAGTAAAGCCCAGCGACAATTGTGAGATCAAAACCAGTGCTCCCCAGGAGGTTCTGGCACAGATACTCAAAAGTAATTTTGTGTAGAGGACAATCCCTGTTTTCTTCAGTGGGACTCTCATTAGCGCTAATGTTTTGAGGATCAGGCTGTTTGGCAGCAGGGACAAAATTAAATACCTATTAAACTAATTGGGTTCAGATCAGTTTGAATATAATCCCACACTTACTGCGGGCACAGTAGATTCTTAAAGTTTCATAGCAACGGGAAAAGATACTGTTTATGAGCTCAAAACATTGGCAATCTTTTTAATCTTCTCTGCATGCTTGCCATTGTCTTGCACTTTTCAGCTGTCAAAAACACCTCATTATAATTCCCTTGTAAAAAAAAAACACCAAAAATATTCAGTAGACACTGTTTCTTCACCTTTCCCATCCAGGACAAGGATAGATGGAATTTTGGGGTCTGAAGTGACCTCTTACAACCACAGAACTTTTTAGGGCACATTTGAATTGTTGAATGAGTGGCATGGGTTTCCCCGCTCAGGTCAATTCCCTCCCTGAGAGACAGAAAATTCAGAGCCAGTGGAATCAGTCTGAACCTCGAAAAGCACATAGAGCTCAAAGAGTAAGTAGATAAAAAAAAAGTGCTGCTCTTCCAACTTCCAAGGGAGGAAAAAGTTATTGCACTCACCAGCTCATGACCAAGGGGGAAGTGATCAGAAGAGCTCTGAGGCTTCATGAGTTCCCCTCAGGGTGCAATCGTACCCATGGGCACCATGTTGGTGACCTCAGTACTGATACCTGTTTCACTCACTGCAGTTTTCTTGTAAGGAAACAAACATCATATACCATTAGACATAACGTGTAAAGTAATTCTGTATTTCAATGCTGCTCTCCCTCTTCGCTTGTCAAATGATGCTGAGAATATCTATTGTATTCTTTGCTTCCCTTAAGGGATGGCCTTGGTGATGTGATAGTGGCAGCAGTAAGGGTTTATGAATTCACTAGAGCAGCAGTGCACTGGACAGGGGAGATTTGATTTCATCTTGGCTGATACAGAAACTTCTCTCTTTTACTTAGGTGTTAAGAAGAGCAGAGCCCCTGTAGAACTGGGATCTGGCAGTCCTTTTCCAACAGTCCTACTATGCCACACTCTCTAACCAAATGCTGAAACAGCTCACTCTGTTCAGTGGTTGATGTGGCTGTAGAAACACTTCTTTGAGTGAATGAAACCAACATAACATATCCACATGCACTGCAGCAAGGAATCTGCCCATGTCTTCACATGCACAGGAACATAGGAAAGGAGCCAGGCCTTTGGCCCATCTATCCCAATATTGTCAAGGATATCTCCCAGCTCTTCCTGCAGATGCCAGGGCCTGAACCTGGGACCTTACATGTGAAAAGCATCTGTCACAGAGCTATGGCCCTTCCACATATATTGTGCCATAAACAGTACCAGCTTCCATTACCCTCTGATTTTTATATCTCCATAATGGAGGGGAAAACTTCAGAAGATAAGGGGAGAAGTGGAGACAGGGGTAAACAGGGAGTCAATATGTGATCCTATCAAGCCTGTGTGCTTAGGTTGAGTTACAGGCAATGAGGGGTCTCTGCCAAGGCTTTGAGAAGAGCTTTGAAGGAAGTACCGGTAATATAATTGTACCATATAGATGTTATGGGAAGGAGTTCCATTACAGTAGAGGTTGGTCCATTAGGGCTAATGGGGTACTGCCCCACCAATTTCAGTCTACTCCTAGCCAACTATCTGCTTTCTTATTTACAACCAGTCTAGTGGGTGGCACTGCCTACTAGCTGCCTCTTCCTTAGTCTCAGTGTTGCCCTTGTAGTAGTCAGTAGGGACAAAAATAAAATCTGCAGGCTCTAACTCTCATTGGCTGTGGCTCCACATACTGTTGGTCTCCCTGCCTTTCACCCTACCAGTCTGAGTTCCAAGCATGCAGCTGCAGCACAGCAAAAGGAGCCTAGGTCTTGAGCATATCAGTAACTTGAGCAACCTGTCCTTGAAAAGCCAAATCCATTCACTGAAGTGTGCACAGATTTGTATGAAGGAAGGAGGGAGCATGAAAGGCGAGAACAGCTCCAAACTTGCAACTTTTTATGAAGTTCCTTCTCCCTGCCTAGGGTAAGAGGAGATTGCCATAACGAAACCCTCAGGTTTCCCCAGCGAGCCCCATTCCAACTGACCTGGTTCCCTGCCACTTCTCTTTTCCATAGCCCAGCTGCAGGATGTTTGGATGGGCCCAAGCCAAGTTCAGCTTAATTCTTGTAATTCTCAGACAAAGCTTGAGGGGTCTTGTTCCAGCTGGCACTACTTAGAGGACCCCTTGCCGGTCCCGTAATGGGGGGAAGTGGAAAGGAGGTGCTAAGCCTGGAAGCCACACGGAGTTTGACTGTCATTTCAGCTCTAATGAGCACAATTTGTTTCACTGCAATAGACATCAAGCTATTTTTCATTGTTAGCTTTGCGAGGGACAGAGTTATTTGCGATTCACATCTACGCAGGTTAAAAAGGGCTTTCATTAAAAAGGTGATTAACTTGAGATGTATAAATAAGGTGGGTACAGAAGTGAATATTCAGAGAAAAAAGCAAATGACTGCATTTCTTATCTCTTTTTAGGTAATCACAGAGCCAGAACTCTTTCCTTGCCTGTTGTATAACTGAATGGTGTTACATTTGAACACAGTACACCAGGATTCAGTTTTCTTGTGCAAGCCTGCTTAAATGAATGGAATTTATGCACAAACACATCTCAGGACACAAGCATTTCTTTTTCGTTCATAGCATTGTGCAGACACAAAGGCTCCCATATATATCCGGTCCCTACCGTCAGGTATACAATCTAAAAGAAACAAATTGAAACAAAGGATGGGAAGGGAGGAGGTAAAAAAACAAACAAACTCAGACACCAGTTCTTCGAGCTACAATTCTTGCAATGACCAGTTGTGGGTCAGGGCGGAAACAGCCTCCTGACACTAGCTTATCTAGATGGGGTTAGAGTGGAACAGGAGGGTGATGACATCAGGACTGTGTGGATGCACTGGTGGAGCCAATCCAGCCCTCCTCTAGGTAAGTCCACACATCCCCACCAACACACAAACCAGGAAGTTGACAGTGTCACTGGTACCGTGAGAGTGGCTAGGAGGGAAACAGTTGAGAGGGGAGCAAAGACAGCAGAGCTGATGGAATAGCTTCCCTTTGCTGTCTCCCTGTCTCATGGCCTGATGGAATGGCGGCTGCTAATACATTCTTGTGTGGCTCCCATTTATTTCCATGAATCACCTTCAGAAGTGTTTTTATTTTACACAATTTATTTCCTGTCTCGTTTTTGTAAAGCCTTTACAATAATAAAAACAAACAAACAAATAAAGGCTTTACAATAATAAAAACAATAATAAAACTGGGTGAATGCAATACAATTCATTAAGCCTAAACAGAAATGGATAAGTGAAAATGGAATTGCCACCTAGTCTTGCCTCCAGTTCCAAACTCAGCCAGATGGGCCCTGAAGGATGCCGTAAGTCATGGCATCCAAAGCAATTTGCGGATTGCACCCTTTGTCCTGTGCAGATATCCTCTCTCCCTTTCTGTATAAGTAAAGAAAGTACCTAACAAGGCTGACGTTTAAATAATAGGCCATCATTACTCTGCCATTAAGGCGAGGTGGAAGAGATGGAGAAGGTTCATTGCCGACAGGCAGCTTTAACTTTCAAAATAGTCACTCAGGCAGGGTTTTGCTTAAGGATTTCCTTATGTTCTTCTCTATGTTGAGCAATCCCTCAGGACTTCTATCTGAAATCACACTCATTCCCCAGTATGTTCATATACACAAATTCTGGAGGAACAATCTGGCCTGCAATTGGGAATATGGAGGTATGAAGGGGAAATTTGGCAGACAACAACCTAGTTCACAGGCTGTGTGTATTTCTTTCCATATGAACTGATACTTTTTTCTTTAGGAAACCTAAATATTCCCGCTGCAAGAGAGGGGGGGGGGAACCCTTGTCTTCACTCTAAAGCAAATATTTCTGTGGGCTGAATTGTGTTATTAATAATGAACGGTGAATAGCTCTGGAATAATGCGGCTCCTTGTGGCATACCAGCACCAAGACTAAATTCACAGATGGGAGAGGGCATAAAAAGGGACTTTTATTGTCACTGTGTTTCTCTATCCCATTCACTTACATTGAAAAAAGCTATTTTCACAAAACAAAAACACATTAAAAAAAATAAAATAAAATCTAGGCTTTTTTCCATCATAGCATCAGGAATATGTAGGTTCTCATATTGCCATTCGCAAATACTATGAATGCTATACTGCAGTTTTCTACATTAATAGTTCTCAGGAAAGAGTCTGAACACTGGCAAAGTAACGGGGTTCAGGGCATGGTGAACATGTCTTTTTGCAAGGGAGTGGTGCCCCACATCCTTAAAGAGGTGGTAGTGTGGCCGCTCCTAAAGAAGCCACTCTGGACTTGATAGTTTATGGCAGGACCACATTCCCTTGTGAGGAAACTTCCAGGGCCCACATACCAGTGACTTTCAGGGTCAGAGGCAAGAATGGGCAGAGCAATGAATGTGGCACAGTGGGCTTCCCTATCCTCCATTTGGTCAGGCAAGAGGTGTTGTCACAAGTCAAGGACACATTCCAGCCAGGCAAACACACTCAAGGAGGGTACGACAGGACCAGTGAGGGGGAGTAGCTTGGGGAAGAAGAATGGCCTAGGTGAGTCCTGAGTGTCAGATGGGGAGGACTGGAGGGCTGAATTTAGCCCATAGGGCTGAGGGTCTGCACCCCTGGTTCATGATAATTTATACCAAGTCATTAATACCCCAATTTGGGAGAAGGTGATAAGAATTTTGTGGCAGTTCAGCTTTATGCCCCCTTGGAGAATACTCATTATTGGGACCCAATGCTATTTTTTCTAGAAAAAGAGGTGCCTGCCGGAACTCACCACGAACACCTCCCTTGTTCTCTTATAATGGCAATGGCACCCACCTGAGAGGGGTCGGAACTGGGTTCCTGCTGGAAAAAAGCCCTGTCTAGACCCATACCAGTCTGGGTCAGGGCCTAGTTTTGGGACTGAATCAGCTCTGATAGATGACCTTTATCAGGAGGACAACCGAAGACTGTGACCCAGTTACTTCTACATAATCGCTCAGTGGTTTTTAATGTACATAAGTTGCAGGTAGAAAATGATGTCCCTCAGAACCTGCCAGCTCCCCCAAATATTAGTTTGTAAACAACTGTGAGGTCTCTGGTGTGGCAGCTGTCCTATCTAGTTTTGACACACCCTTTCGAGTCTCTTGCCTCCATCCAGAATTTAAACAAGCCATTCTGTCGTCAAATCAAGGGGGCCTTTTGATCACCCCCCTCTTTCAAAAACCAACTAGATGGCACTTCCTTCTGGAGCATAACCATCAGAGTGAATGACAAAAGGCAGGTCTAATGTGAGGATGGAAGGAATGTGCCGGTGAGAACTGTTGCTGTGCTAAATTGGGCTTTGAGCAGGATATAATAAAAAGGTAGCAGCACAGCAGAGAAACGCAAAGGCCTGCCACAATCCTTTGATCCATCTCCACATATAACTACCTTACAAATGGCAATCCAACGGCTGCTGCTCAAATGAGAGGCCTTGGTTTTGTTTCCACTGAGCATGGAGGATAATGCACAGAAATTGGGGAGGTTTCCTGCTTTCGCTCCATTGATCTTCTGGTTTACTCCTGTGATTTTCATTTAGCGGCTGGGTGGGGTGTTTAATAGATTCCCAGTGTGTGGATGCCTTCCTCGTTCTCTCCCAGCTGCCAGATAGTTCACCTTCATTTCGCAAGCATGGTATAAGCCAGAAAGAGTCATAAGTTGCCCAACATCATCCAGTGAAAAGGAAGGAGAATAGATAATCCCATCTCCTTTCATAGCAGGGGTGGGGGAGATGCTAAAGCTAAGGAAAGACTTAACATGGAGGACCAGTTGCCCAGTCAGCTTCCCACATCTTCAAGTTCTTTCAAAGGCTTAAGGCAATTCCTGCCCAAGGAGCCAAAGCTGTGTCAGTTTCATTACGAAACAGAGAGGTAACCGTAGCAACTTTAGTACTGTTATTTCAGCTTTGGAGATTGAAACTGACTTTCTTGCCCCCAGGTTGCGAAGGTGAGAGAATAAAATGGAAGAAGATAAAAAAAAAATGTCATCTCAGGAAGGAACTCATACTGCTCCAAATTAAATAATAATAATAAAAATGAAGAGAATTGGTGCTTGCTATTATATTTCAACAGCACTTAGGGACAGAGATATTTTTATGTGAAACACACTTTTTATTATTAAAATAGATATTCTGGTTAAAACATGAGGAAATGGAACAATATCATAAAACAAAGCAGGCTGCTTTGAACAAGCAATGACCAATGATTCATTGTAGGGAAAACTGAGTGGGTATCAGAGAATCTAAGCGAGTAAGAAGTAACCCTGTTGAGATTTTATTTCTTTCAGGACAGTTAAAACAAACAACGTGATTTAAGCCAATAAATTATAGAGTACAAGTAAGTTTTTAAAGGCATTTTAAAAATAATCTAGCAGAGCAAAATCAAGTGTGTGTGTGAAGCATCTTGCCCAACTTGGCTCATCTATTAAAAACTACATTTCTGGGGGAATGGGGTAGACAGGATGCTCCCAGTAAATTATTTATTTATTTATTTAAATTTCTATACTGACCTTCATCCAAGGATCACAGGGAGGCTTACAACATAAAAACACAAAAAAACAACAACACATACCATAATGACAAACAAAAACAATAAACCCCTACACCCTGCTGCCTACGGAGAGCATTTCACAAACAGGGAACCACCGCAGATAAAGCCTGTTCTCCTGTTGCCACCCTCTGGACATCTCATAGAATCATAGAATCATAGCATTGGAAGGTACCCCAAGGGTCATCTAGTCCAGCCTCCTGCAATGCAGGAAGCTGGATGCACACGAAGAAGGGCCACAGAGGATGATCACAGGGTTAGGGTCAGTTCATATGAGGAGAGGTGGAAACTAATTGTCAGCCAATGCAATCAGGCCAAGATTAGCATTATATACCGAAATTGCCTTGCCTTGGGGAGCATTCCTTTCTGGGGGCTCTATTCCCTCCCCATTCATTTAAATAAAAGTGACTATATTGAAAGATATGGCACAGCTAAATGCATAAGAGTGAGTTAGTTAAAAACATGTTTTTCTCTCTCTCTCTCGCTGTTATGTTATTAAACAGAGTTTTTTTATTTCTAATTAATGATATACATATATACAAATGTAAAAAAGAAAACACTTCATCTAAAAAAGGAACAGAAATGAATGAAAATTTGAAGATTTTCATATAATATTCATAGATAGTCATAAAACTTATATGTGTTTGCTTCAACATTTCTTTCACACAAAATCACTGATTAACTTGTAATAATTTACACCTTGCCATGCAGAACTTTGAGTTGCTAAAGTTGCTGAATTTGTGAAATGCTCTTGAGATGTAGTAGAGCACAGGGGCGCCATCTTACCCTCAGGATTTTGGGTGCCCCCGTTGCACACAGACATGCGACATCACACACACACACACACACACACACACACACGCCTGCATGTAGTGTGTGTGATGTCACACAGCCAGCAGCCAGCGAGGCACCCTTTTCTGTGGGGAGGGTCTCGGACTCAGAAGCAGAGAGACTATGCCCCCTTGCCCAAGCCCCACCCCCGAATGGATGCTTCACTGGCTGGCTGCGCAGGATGGAGCTGAACTGCTGCTCTCCCTGCCAGCTTTTTTCCTTAACTTTGTGGGTGCCTGGCCTCCACAATTATATTATTGTGGGTGCCCACACACACACAGCCCCTTATTGGTGCTTTTGGTAGAACACATGTAATTCCTGACTCTTTTAAGAGCACTGAACTATATTTCACCAAATTGCACACAAAAGTGTGTAGAATAGGAGCAATTTACACTAAAATGCTGATGAGGAACTGAAATGGTCAGATTTTCCCATCCCTCACCAATAAGGCCTTGTAAGTTTCCAGGAACTGTGGGCTATTAACAGCGTCAGTTATTGGGAACTGGAGGTTGGAGAGGGAAGGCTTTGGCCTGTTCATTCTCCTCCTTATGGCTTACAGTAAGTATTGCTGGATGGGGACATTAGGTCTGCTAGAATGCACCTGAGAAAAGAGGGAGAAATACAAGCTTCCTACAAATTCTGACATCTTTAGGAAGAGGTTTATGGTAAGGCCATCCAAATATATGGACTACTAATGGGTAAAACAGTAGTGGAAGCCAGGAAGTAACAGTTCTTCATCACTAACACTGTAATGCCTATATCTGACGCACACACAACTTGAGGCTCGGAGAAACAATAAAAGGCATTAGCAGTTGTCTTGCTCACATGTAGCTCCCCGCTGCATGGGCTTAGGTCACAGAAAGGCAACATCCACATTGTTGTGATGGTATCTGACAGAAACCTTTGTGAAGACATGAAGAATGCAGACAAGGGAATGTTGGTTAAGGCAAAGTCATGCTTTCTTACAATGCTTCAGGCAAACTAAAGAGAAACAATGGCAAGCCTCCATCTTCCACAAATAACACATGCTACAGAAGTTATATAGTGTGTTCCTTTGGGGAGGAAAACACGCAAACATGCATAAATAAGTAAACCCATAAAAATTTCATGTATTGCAGGGGGTTGGACTACATGATCCTTCTGATCCCTTCCAACTCTACAATTCTATGAATCTATGAACTTGTTCAAGAGTGAAGCTCCAATGATACTGCATTAAAAAAAAAAAGATTTATGGACTCTGGGCTATGCAACCCTATGAATGACTATTCAGAAGTGACTCCTATTGACATCAATGTGACTTATGCCCTGCTATGTGCATATATAAGATTGTAATCTAAGTACCGTATATACTCAAGTATAAGCCGACCTTTTCAGCACATTTTTTATGCTGAAAAAGCCCCCCTCAGCTTATACTTGAGTCAGGGTCCCACCTTTCGGGCTGCTCCTTCCTCCTCCTCCGCCTTTGCCGCTGTCAGTGGCGGCAGAGAAATGAGCAGCCCAAAAGCAGCCCTGCTTGTTCTTCCTCCACCGCTGCTGCCACCAGCCTCTGCCTCTCGGCAGCACCCTAGGTAGGCAGGGGGACAGGAGGGGCTGGGGGAAGAGAAGCCCCTCTGTTGTGGGCGGCAGCAGAGGAACAAACAGCCCGAAAGCAGCCAGGAGGTTTGTAGTGTGGTGAACAGGCTTATACTCGAGTCAATGAGTTTCCCAGTTTTTTGTGGTAAAATTAGGTGCCTTGGCTTATATTCGGGTCGGCTTATACTCGAGTATATATGGTATGTTAGCATTTAGCTCCCCTTAAAAGCTCCTCCTTCCACAAACCCTAGATAGCAGTGCAAAGAGGAAGGCTGCTGGGAAAACATTTTGTTGCAGGTCTCCTCTTGTTCTATTCAACCTGACCCCCATCTTCCTGTGTTCAGGTCAGTGAGTTCAAAGGTGCTGTAACGATCACATTAGAGAGCAGCCTGGATGAGTAAGGGTTAACCCATTTAGACAGTTAAGAACCCAAGGGGAGGGGCTGAGGCGGAGTATTTAAACCCACCCTGGAGAGGGGAAAAAAAAGAAGTTAGGAAGTTAGGGAGTTAGAGAGAGAGAGAGCTGGGAGTTGGAGGTGGTTTTGTCAGTTGGTGTTTTATGACTAGGCAGGATAGAGGTTTGAGAGAAAGAATACTTGTTATTTAGAGGTAATAGGATGGTATAGGACATCAGAATTTAGCATCTGTAACACAAGTTTTATCTGTAACCGCAAGCATTTGAACTTTCAATAAAGCAACTTGTTTTTAGTTCAAACTATATCCGTGTCTATGTTAATAAACAGGAACCAGTGAGCGTACTGGTTGGTGGCAGTGAGTTACCAGTTGTCGTAGGGGCTGGCATCAATAGACCGTGAGACGTCCGGGGGTGTGGCCCAGGTCGGAGTGACCGCGACATAGCCATATAAACCACTGGTGTACTGGGCACATATTAAATACTTGTATTTAATTACTTATCTTGAATTACTTTTCTTGAAGTTCTGGCTGGTCTGGTTTGACCCATCACTAAAATACCCTGTGCCCCCTTGATACAAAATCTCTGGCTCTGACCCCATTCCCAAGTCTGTCACCTTGAAACTGAAGTCCTTTTTTCAGTTCTACAAAAGGCCTGTTTCCTCCTCAAGTCATATTATGTTCATTTTTTAAAAAATCAACATATTATTATTATTATTATTATTTGTCCATTTCTGATCTTAACTTTTACAGAGAAATATGAAATACATTTGGGAGGCTGTTACATAGTTCAGTAGTCTTTAATTTTTTAAGCTGCACATAAGAAGGGTAGAAATCCATTTAAAGTACTGCAGCCTCAGGATGATTATATATAACTAGTAAATTAAGCCCGTTGAAAAACGGGCGGGGGCTAGAAGATAATGCCGGCGTTCCCTGGGCGGATCGCTCAGTCACCGCGGGAGCAGTCACAGCTGCTGCTCCCGCGGTGACTGAGCGATCCGCTGAGGGAGCGCGGGCTCCCGCCAAGGGAGTGTCGGCTCCTGGAGCTGCCTGTCAGCACGGACGGGCAGCCTCAGAAGCCGGCGCTCCCTCGGCGGATCGCTCAGTCACCGCGGGAGCAGTCTGCTCCCGCGGTGACTGAGCGATCCGCCGAGGGAGTGCGGGCTCCCACCGAGGGAGTGGCAGCTCCTGGAGTTGCCTGTCAGCGCTCCCTCGGCGGATCGCTGTTTGAAGAGAGCCGCGGAGGCTCGGGAAGCGCGCACGCTTCCCTCGCGCAGCTGTTTGAATAGAGGCGGCCCTGATTGGTGCGCGCGTCTCTGCGTCGCCCAATCCTTCCGTCCTTGGGGCACATGTGCAGTACCGCAAACCCACGGACGGACGGACGGGCACGCAGAGACACTTGAGCTTTATTATATAGGATAAAGGGACTTCACCAAAAATTGTATGAGCAGATTATGTCTTGAAACTTGAGCAGTGGCTCAAAGGAGGTCTGTAGACATGAATTAAGGCAGAATAGGAAGTGAACTGTGTGCTTTTAGCCAGTATATTGTCTCTGTATAGATAAGGAAACCAGGAACTTCAAAAGCTTGCATCAGCACTTTGGGAGATAGGAACCAGTGACCTCTAAGGCAGTTGGCAAGGTTCTTGAAAATGTGAGTCAGTGAGCTGCACGCAGCTGAATGCAAAGGTTGCCGTAGTTACCATCCACAGATATTTCTGTTGGGGCAACATAAAAAGTTATATGATCTAGAGCAGTGTTTTTCAACCACTGTTCCGCGGCACACTAGTGTGCCGCAAGATGTTGCCTGGTGTGCCGTGGGAAAAATTGAAAAATTCGAAAGATTTTTTTTAAAAAAAGTCAAACCAACTTAAGTTTATTATTGGTATGAGCTAGCCAAGCGGGGGCGATTGCTTTCCTTTGCTTTCGCCCGGCTTCCTTCCGCACGCACCTCTTTGAGCTGGAGCCGGCACTTGCACGGGGGCCACGCAGCCAGAGACGGTCGATCCCCGAGCTCCGCGCGTCGCCTGAGAGAGGGGCGGGGCCGCCTCCCTGGGCGGGACTGACAGCTCGGCGCTCGCCTCCGGATACGGCCAAGCCTGGGCGAAGGTCCGGCGAGGAGGAGGAGGCGCCGCTGCGAGATGATGGCAGCCAACCAACCACCGCCCCCGAAGCCCTGGGAGAACCGGAGGCTGTGAGTGAGGCTGGGGGCACTGAGGGGGTGGGAGGGGAGGCGGGAGAGTCTGCCGCCGCCGCCATTCCCTCCTCATCAGTTTATTATGGCTTTTAATAGGTTCCGGGGCTCACTTGCAGCCCCGGGGAATGTGGCGGAGGGGGGAAGGCACTCTGTACATGCTCAGGGGCCACACTCCTCCAAGGTCGTGGAGTGGCCAAGGGTGGGGGAGGAGGGAACACAAAACAAACAGGTTCCGGGGCTCCAGGGAATCATTCCCCCCTTCTTCCCTGAACCCCCTTTCATCCTTTCAGCCCCTTTCAAGTGTTGGGTGGGGATAAGGGGTTTCTTTCCCACCCCACCAACACAGGATTCCTACATTGCAGGGGGTTGGACTAGATGGCCGCCAGGGTCCCTTCCAACTCTACGATTCTATTATTTCTCTTCCTCCCCCATTCCCTGGGGAAATATCACCCCCCTCCTCCCACCCCCGTATCTGATTTGCCGCTTTTCATTCATATGAATCGCAAACAATAAAGAATAACAGCACGATAGAATATCACAAATGCAGCATAAATAATAGTGTAGAATAATTAACATCATCAGTGAGACAATTGCAGCCTATAAAACACTGCTAACAACATCTTAAAAACAGGCTGAACGTCACAATGTCGTGTTATAAGATTAATAAATCAATGCAGCATTTATGATCTGTAAAACAATTTTAACAGCAACCAAATAGCAGCCCAAAAATAAGCTAAGCACCGTTCTGATCATGAGGGGTGTCTTCAGCAAACTGGCCCCCTTTTCTTTTTTCTCACACACTTGGGGGGCAGGGAAGAGCAAAAAGCCTCTTTCTCCTCCTCCCCTTAATGGGGAAACATCCTCTCCCCACCCCATAAAGGGGTGTATTCAGCCTTTCCCTTCTTCCTCTCATCTTCAAGGGGGAGGCAGATTCCCCCACCTCGCACCTCTTTCATAAATACTTGCTAAGGAGGACTGTTTCCTCTCTTCTCCCCTAGCCAGGGCCAGTTTCCTGCATAGGCACCCACTATATATATAACACACACACACACGGAATACATTATCCCTCACCTGTCTGGTGCTGTCAGTGACATTAATGACATGAAGGGGCTTGGGGAAAGGTTGTTTTTCCGTTGCTATTATTTTTGAAAGATTTCACTTTATGCTCTGTTTTGATTCCTATTCAAGAGAATTACTTTATATATAGTCAATATAGGCACAGAGTTAAATTTTTTAACATTTTCTAATGGTGGTGTGCCTCGTGATTTTTTTCATGAAACAAGTGTGCCTTTGCCCAAAAAAGGTTGAAAAACACTGATCTAGAGAACCCTTGCTCTCCCGAGAATACTGCATTCACTTTTCTAGGAAAATATTACTTCCATAAAGTTGTTATTTGTGTCAAACAGATTCATGTCACAGAAATATGGATAGGAACATAGGATGCTGTCTTGAACTGAGACAATTGGTCCATCTAGCTCAGTATTGTTAAGGTATTTAACTCAGTATTTTTCTCAAGAACCAAAACTCAGTGGTAGAACTTTGCAAGCAGAAAAGTCCCAAATACAATCCCTGGCTTTTCCTTATAGGTCTGGGAAAGAAAGATTGCATCCTTTGTGACATCCTTGAGAGCTGCTTCCAGTCACTATAGACAAGATGGAGCTAGATCAGGGGTAGGCAACCTAAGGCCTGTGGGCTGGATGCTGCCCAATCACCTTCTCAATCCGGCCAGGAATCAGTGTGTTTTTACATGAGTAGAATGTGTCCTTTTATTTAAAATGCATCTCTGGGTTATTTGTGGGGCCTGCCTGGTGTTTTTACATGAGTAGAATGTGTGCTTTTATTTAAAATGCATCTCTGGGCTATTTATGGGGTATAGGAATTTGTTCATTTCCCCCCAAAAAATATTGTCCGGCCCACCACATGGTCTGAGGGATGGTGGACCGGCCCACAGCTGAAAAAGGTTGCTGACCCCTGACCTAGATCCACCTTTGGTCTGACTCCTGTATAGGTAGCAGCAGAGAGCATGGTAGGGCACCACCACTCAACAGACCTCTGGCCAGTTGTGTTGCTGCTGCTTACCAGGAGGTAAGGCAGTGAGGAGGTCAGCAAGGTGCAAATACACTGGCACCAACCTCCCTCCCTCCTCCCCCTCTACTTCCCAGTAAGCAGCAGGGATATGACCAACTGGAGTACAGCAGAGTATCATCACCCCACCAAGCTGTCCACTACTGATCCTGTGTCTACATTGACTGGGTTCCAGGGATACAGGCAGGTAACATTTCCAGCCTTGCCCAAAGATGCCAAGGATTGAACCTTGGAGTCTCTGCTTATGAAGCAGATGCCCTACCACTGAGCTATGGCTCTTGACAACCATCCTGGGGAGGTGGGGAAGGAGGTTATATCTCCTCCCTTTGGAAAAAGGGCATCATCTTATACAATGAAACACAGTAGGAGAGACAGGAGGAAGTCAAATTAAGATGATAAGGAAAGAAGAAGGGGAAAGGTAGATATTTGTGTGTATTGTTGTATTTGTATTTGTTTTAGTATGTTATATGCGTTAAGTTTGTGTTTATTGTTTGGAAAACCTAATAAAAATTATTTATATAAAAAAAGGAAAAAGGGCATCATCTTGCTCCCACCAGGTGTTAACAGATGGCAAGAATGTGGATCTTCTGTACATATCCAAGCCCTTCAGGATCCTGGTGAGAGAAGTCATGTTTTGGTCCTTGAGCAGCACCAAAATCACTTTAACATAGCTGGGCCACCATGCCCCATTTGCCATAACAAGCCAAGGCAAGAACACCCTTGACCCTGTTCCTTAGCACCCAGCTTCCTGAGCATGTTCTTGGCATGTGCACCTGGGAAGCCCAAAGTCAGCACACCTTGGTCCATGCGACAATCAAGGCTCCCCTTTTGCTTCTTTACAATGAAGAAAGCTGATCGCTTCTCGGCCTTTTGGCTAAGATCAAGTGTGCAATGAAGAAAGCTGGAGGGGAGCTCACTTATTGATCAAAGGCTTTCGGATGATGGAAAACAGGTGTATCTCTGACCTGCAGAGTCTGGGCAATTATTGCAGCCACAGCTACAATACTGAATGATGATGCATCCTAGGAATACTCTGGGCACCTGCATTCTTCCATCGTCCTACATCCTCTTGAAAGTACTGTAAACCACCTCATTCTCCCGTCCATCACCAGCGATGATGAAACATAACAGTAGCCTTGGCAGCTACATGCCAAGGGCAAGATTATGCACTGTGTTTTATAACCTTTGGTTTAAAATGCCACTTTTATATGTAGTCACAAAACAGGGCACTTTATATTTCACAATTTACTTTCCTCTTTTTAATGTCAGAGTAGAAATCTTTTGAGCTATGAAGTCCTTTCTGTTAGGCAGAATGTCAGGTTTTCTGTTAGGAAAAACATTTGCCTTGAACTTGGAATGTTGCATGCAAAAAGATCTCGGACCAACGAAAGACATCGCTTTACCTTTATTCCCCATTTTCTCTTCTGGCTGTAAAAACCTTACTGTTTTGTTTTGTTTTTTAAACCAACTGCTGGGGCACTTTCAGCATTAATCTGCAAAAGCTGATGAGGACATAGAGAGAGCCTTATTATGATTACTTTGAAAACAAAGGATGTTCTTTGTAACAACTGAAAGGAAGAGCTAGGAACAATATCGAAATTAGCTTTCACACACACATGGCAGGAAACAAAAAGACAGAATTGCTGCAACAAAGAAATGAAATGAAAAGGATATGCATACCCAGTGTGCTTAGCATTGTAGAATTTATGCAGTAATAGGCCTATAATGTAGTTCTCATATGGCATTGTCACCTAACAGTGTGAACAATACCACCAAATTTCAGTTACCTACCATTTACAAATTACTTCTCATTCACAAAAAGTGCCCCCAGGCTTCCAAAAAGTGCCCCCAGAATTCCAAAAAAAGTGCCCCCAGAATTCCAAAAAAACCAGTTCAGAAAACATGTCTAACCCAGTATAATATGTTGGGGTAAACTTTTTCCAATTAAAAATTGCTCCATTGATGCACGGGTAAATGCACAAGTGTGTGTGTGTGTGTGTGTGTGTGTGTGTATGTTTTAAACAAACAAACCCAAAAGCAGTCCAGGACCAAAAATAAAAAAAATATTTTAAAAAATCATAAGAAAACTACAGATTTTGGACAGTGGGGTGATTTTTTTTTTTGTCTTAGTCATTGTTAACATATTGGCATAGAAACAGTCAAGTCCCTGACCAGTGCTGAGTGGGGCTGATGTGAATTGTAGTGTGAAATCCACAGAGCTCTCCCTGTTTGCTACCCGATAATACAGAATAAGCAACAAAAAAATTCTTTTGGAGCTGTTTCTTTTCTCTAACAACAACAGATTAAAAAGTTTTATTCCCTCCATACCATATATTTTATGGCTGAAAATGTATTTCACTAAAATGTAGCCATTCTTTAATTTTAAGAATCTATGTGATGTGCCAGATTGTTTGTTGGTAGGAAATTGACAGAGTTTCATGAAAGCCATAGGAGATTTCCTTTAAGTTGTCATAAATAAAATGAACTGGCCCTGCGCCAATTTACACCATGGAATATCTGGCTCATTATTTCAACTGAATCATGACCTGCAACAGAGCAATTTGTTCTCAAAAAAGTCTTGCTGAACTTTGCCTTCACATCATGAAATTATTTCAGAGGCTCACAGCTGTTAAGATACTTGAAAGAAAAGGAAACCATTTTTATAGCCTCAGGTCACATTAAATGCATATATATATATGTATAACACACATTTTTTCTCTTAATTCAGTATGGCTAGGTTTTATCTATCTGAATGAGCTATGAAAAGAAGGTGCTAATTGCACACACATCTATTTTGAGAGCAATTTTATGCTGCTGCTGAACTTTCTTCCACCTACAGTTTGCTCTGCATTCTCATCGAAATTAATTCTCCTCTCTCCCTCACACACACACACATTGGATCTGCTATGTCAAGCTTGTTAATTTTTAAAATCTGCAGAAATAAGACAACATTTACTTAGAAGTAACTTCCATCAAGCAAGTGCCTTTAGAAGCAAGTAGCATTCTGAACCTTGAAGCACTTTGCTGGGACTGATATAGGACGAAATTTTAAGTGATGTATTTGATAGTTCGTATACTGAGTCTGTATATTAATCATTCTTTAAATGTTGTTGAAAGAACATGGTTGCAAAAGAAGAGACATGGAACCCATTTACCTTGCTCCACAAAAGAAGGCCACCAACCCTTTCAACTAGTTCAAGAGCTCATACCACGAAGGTGGGTCTCAAGAGAGTGGATGGACATTGGTAGTTTTAATATGTGGTGTGGGTGCAACGGCAGGATCATCACATTAGCATCGGGAAGGCAGGTGCTCAATGCTGCTCTGCCTGTGCCTCCCCACCAACCATCACCGTGTGATAGTGAAACAAGTGGATATATATGTTTCGACCTGTCTAGCCACATATTCTTTTTGGGAATGCCACTCCACACCCTAAAAGAGATTATGCTACCTGAGATTCCTTTAGCTAGGGTGACTGGTGGTACCAAGCAGCTATAGTGTCTTCCCCGAGTTGAAAAGACTGTGCTTAGTCAAGCTATTGTTTGTTTCATACACATTCATAACAGGGTGTTTTATAAACTTAAACGAGATTGCTGGTGATTAAAGCATGACGCTTCAGGGACAGATGTTATCTGTGTATATCCATCAAATCATCTTTCTTCATAATAACCATGAGCCATATTAAATAAAAACCACACTCTCCCCCAATGTAGAAACTGGCACATGGCAGAATATGTGCCCCACCCACATACTCCAATCAAATTCTGGGCTTTGCATAAGCTTCCGCAATGGAGAAACCAGATGGCGCTTTCATGGAATCTGGCCTGGAGATATTATCTTTATTAGATTTGTTGCAATTGCACTGTTATTATTTCATAAATTCTGTTCCTAACGAAAGGAGCTTGCTTGTCTGCAGTTTCCAATTATTTAAGAATCCACACACTCCACAGCAATAATCTATCTTCATCAAACAGAGACCCTACATTGACCTCTTTTTTGAAGCTGCATGAACAGAAAGATATTATTTTTATGTAACATCCGTGGAGAAAAGACTTGAAATTGCATTGATGTCCGCTGAACATTCAAATCTCTAGGTCACCCAAATGCAATCCAAGCCAAATTTCAGTACAATTGATTCCACCCCACCCTGAGTCAATATTCCCCCCCCCGGGATGAATTTTAATGCTTGTTTTCCTCTAACCCATCTTTTTAAGAAAAGGATACCGTTTTCAATAATACACATCCAAAATATGCATCTGGATCACCACATAAAGAATATTCTGGTAGATGGCATCGAGTCCCAGTGTGCTGAAACATCCGATGTGGGCCACAATATTACAACCAGTTTTTTAATATATAAAAAAACCAATTGTGTTTAATTTAATGCAACTTAAAATACACATAAGAAACACATAAATGAAAAAAATAGCAGAAGTTGGTAGCTCACAGATGTGCCAGAGAGAGCCTTGGGTAGCTCCTGGTTATCAAGAGTTAGTCATTTAGAACCAAGCAAATTCTGATTCCCTTTGGCTTGTTTCTTACATAATGCTAAATTTCAGGCATATGTAGCTGCATGGTGTTGCTGCACAGAGGAGACTGAATGCATCCACTTCAACTTTTAAGAGTACAGTCGTACTTTGGTTTACAAATGCCTTGGGAGTTGAATGTTCTGGCCCCCGAATGATCGAAAACCGGAAATGATTGTTCCGGTTTTCGAACGTTCTTTGGAACCTGAATGTCTGATGGGGCTTCTGGGGCTTCCGATTGGCTGCAGAAGCTTACTGCAGCCAATCAGAAGCCATTCCTTGGTTTCTGAATGTTTTGGAAGTCGAACGGACTTCCGGAATGGATTCCATTCAACTCCAAGGTATCTTGGAGTTGTATCTTGTTATGCCCAGACTTCAGAAACTCCAGTGAGTTTAAACTATGCTTTGTTAACAACCCATACTTGTAAAACATGGCTTGCTTTAATAAAGCATGTTTAAACAAACCAAAGTTTCCATGAGGTCCGCTGAATAATAATAATAATAATAATAATAATAATAATAATAATTTTTATTTATACCCCACTCTCCCCAGCCAAGACCGGGCTCAGGGCGGCTAACACCAAGTATAAAAACAATTGATTAAAATACAACTTAAAAACAAGATTAAAATACAACATTTAAACCACATTAGTTGATTTAAAAGAGGAAACAAATGCTTACTATCTCGTTCTTGTAAGGTGAGTTGGGAGCATGTAAATCCAAGATTGAGAGTTGGAAAGGGTTCAGAAAAAGGCAAACCAAAATATTCATAGGAATGGGGCAACTCCCCTATGCGGAAAGATTACAGCATTTGGGGACTTTTTAGTTTAGAGAAAAGGAGAGGAAGAAGTGACACAACAGAAGTTTATAAAATTAAATTTTCTTCATGGTTAAACTATGGAACCCACTCCCACAAGAGGCAGTGATGGCTACCAACGTGGATGGTTTTAAAAGGGGATTGGACAGTTTATGAACGCTGGGACTACCAGCCATGATGGCTATGCTCTTCCCTAATGGTTGGAGGCAGTAATGCTTCTGTGCTGGAAGCCACAGGAGGGGACATTGTTCCTGTGCTCGGATTCTGCTTTTGGGTTTCCCACAGGCGTCTGATTGGCCACTGTGAAAGCAAGGATGCTGTGAGAGCAGAATGCTGGACTAGGTGGGACAGGCTCTTCATGTGTTCTTAAGGTTTGCCAGAGCTAATTTTCATATTGTTAAGCCATGGTTTAGCATTACATTTCAAAGATCCATGCCAGTTAGCTCTGATCTGAATCCAATGTGAAATGCTGAGGGCTGGTTAATGCACAGTTAAACGTCAGAAAATGTGAATAGTATTCACTGTGGATGTGAATCTGTGTGGTATAGACAAGAATATTGACATTTTTTTTAAAAAAAATACAGTGTAGATCTTGAAATAGAGCTGCATATAAGCAGTAAATAATCCCATGTGTGACTACTTGGAAGCATGTCCTACTGAGTTCAGTAGGTTTCCTCACAGGTAAGTGTGTCTATGATTTCAGCCTTACAAATATATAACATACATCTTTATTTAGGATCGTTGCTGGTTTCAGCCAGATGGTATTAATAAATGCTTATCTCTAAAATGATGTAACAGAGCTCTGTTCAGAATCTTCAGCTGAGAATGGGTTCAGATTTCACTGATAGGCAGATATTTCATACCTATCTTTTTCTGTCAAGAAAGTATGCTGAGACCCAGTTGTGAATTGTGCTTTCCAGAGAAACGTTATATGCTTTATTTCCATAGGCACACTGTGGGGCTACCTGGAAAGAAACATAATGAATGAGAGTAGGAAGATTTTAGTGCTTCTTTCTTTCTTTCTTTCTTTCTTTCTTTCTTTCTTTCTTTCTTTCTTTCTTTCTTTCTAACATTGTCCCCATTCCATTCCTCTATTGTTTCTCTGTTCTGCCTGGAGCCGTATTTCATTGATCTTTGAATTCTGGTTTAAAGAGAAGAATTTCTAAAATTAGTTCTGGAATTGGAGCATGTCCAGTTTGCTGCTGCTTTCAGTTCCTTCCACTCATTTGAATCTTCCACCTATGATGGGTGAGGGAGAAATCTGATTTGTTTGCATTTAAAGGTAGGCCTAACACATTTTAGCTTTCCAAAACAAGACACAAACCAAAACATAGGCATCCCTCAAAATTTACACTTCTCTGAATTTTGCAAGGCAATTCTGCAGCCAAGTGGTGTTTAGAAAAAAAACATATACTAGGGCAAAGTGTGTGTGAATATGTGTATAATAGTGAAAATAAAAATTTTAAATGCATCATATTATGGAGAAATTGCTTTGCAAAAATTTAAATATTGGGGGAAATTGTATACAAAATTGTGGATATTAGGAGAAGTTGACAGTAAAATGCTGATTAATTTTCACAGCCTTTAAATAAAATTGCAAACTGATGTAGAAATGTGGAGACCTGAACTGAAGATAGGAAAAATGAGAATCTGGGGATGATGGGGGAGATTTCTTTTTGTCCTTTAAATGCAGAATCAATTTCACAAAACATTTGGTTCAATCACTGTTTCTCTACAGCCTCATGATGATTTTTTGTTACAACATGCCAAAGGATAGGTTTTTGGCTTTTGTCTGTGAAGCAAAGTCCTGTTCTGAAATGTTTGAGGGGAAATATATAGACATCATTTTATTGCAATTACTGGTATCTACTATGGACTAGGGGATAACAGAGTCTGTAAATGCAGATCAGTTCCTCTCACAACCATCTGTAAGTTATCTCATCAAAACAAAATAAAGTGGCTGGGGAAACCCAGCCAGATGGGTGGGGTATAAATAATAAATTATTGTAAATTATTATTATAATAAAAAAATTCCTTCCAGTAGCACCTTAGAGACCAACTAAGTTTGTTATTGGTATGAGCTTTCATGTGCATGCACACTTCTTCAGATACATGCACATAAAAGCTCATACCAATAACAAACTTAGTTGGTCTCTAAGGTGCTACTGGAAGGAATTTTTTTATTTTGTTTTGACTACGGAAGACCAACACGGCTACCTACCTGTAACTTATCTCATCAGGTTTAAGGATTTTATTCTACTCACAAAACTTTTTGTGTACTAAATGAGTCCTTGCTTTGATTGTCAGAATCCTGGGGTATGGGGAGGAGAAACATCACAAATATTGATAGAACATTTTGTATACGATGTTTATTCACTGTTGTTCAAAGCTCTTGAAACACCAGTATTGTAGAGGTCTGAACATTGGCTACACACACAGTACGTAAATATATATTTATTATTATTACTATTACTGTTATTTCAGCCTTCACCATGAGACCCCAGGGTGAGCAATGAGTAATAATCAAGATGATGATGATGATGATGGTGATGGTGATGATTTAGTAGAACAGCTAAAAGTACAACCCTGAACATTGTTACAGTACTTAGAAATAAGTCTTATTGAGTTCAGACAATTGTGTCTGGTATTGCAGCATAAGAGTTCAAACTGTGAAAGGGAAATCTCTTATTCCTATCTCATCTCAGTCATGAAGTCACTATAGTATACTTAGCTGGAGCATGTCAGGACTTACTTCTGAGTAAATTTGCATAGTATTGCACTCTAAGAAAGCCATCCTAACTATGAAAAGCAGCATAAGTTAATCCTTAAAAAAAATTATAGAGACAAGAAAATGTTTATTGCAGTCCTTTTATATTTCAAGCTTACAGAGAGAGGCTATAGACCCCAGCCTCTTGGATAATGGCATTGTCCCGACTGAATCTCCACTCCCCCGTCTCTCCCACTTCCTCATTCATCACCATCATCATCATGACCTCCTCTACCGGTACTGCTAAGTGACCTCTGTCTTCGAGCTCTTTCCTCTCCTACTTTTAAGACTTGCCAGGTTCTGGGAGATGGAGGGTCTGGAATGCTTTCTAGTGACATCATGTCAGCAAGCTGCTGCTCTGACTCTGCCTGCTCTCATTCTCCCATTATTTCCCAACTCTTCCCCCTCACCTGCCTCTGAGCTGTGACCTCCCGCAAACCACTGTTGTAAATCTATACTGTCTTCCTCCTCCTCCTCCTCCTCTGCCCAACCCCTGACAGGATGTGAGACTTCCACTGGCATAACCCCCACTGAGTCAGGGTTCATTCAGCTGAGTTGGTGATCTGTCAGATCCTAACTTACTCATCCCAGCAGATCTTGGGCTTGGAGTGTCGCCTAACTGGCTTAGGTAAGGCACTATTCCTTCAGCTTCATACACCCACCTGTAATACAGGGCTAATAATACTGACCCATCCTACAGTGCCGTTGAAGAAAAAATAATTATAATAATGTGCTTGGTTTTATCTATAATTAAATAAAGTGTATTATTCTGACACAATGGTGGCACAAAGCCCATGCTAGGTCTCATTCAAGGAGGAACATTAAGTTGCAGACTTGTTTCCTTCAGTACATATAAACACAGGAAGCCACCTTATACTCTGCTAAGTATTGTCTACCCAGCAACATTCCGACAGCAGTCTTTCCCAGCCCTCCTTGGAGACACTAGAGACTTACAAGTGGGACTTTCTACTTGCAAAGGATGCACTCTGCTTCTGAGCCAAAGCCCTTTCCCTTTGGTCATGTCATATGGATCAGATTTCAAATCAAGTTATGAAATGTTGATACAAATCTTCCTCTAAGTAGTACACATCCCTGAAAACAACCACCATGAAAAAAAGGCATTTGCTCAGACGGTTCTCACGGAAATAAATGGAATGGGGATATGTAAAGGAATCCCTCCCTTGCTTAATGTTTGCTGGCTGTGACAATGCTTGTCTTATAACGAAGGACCACCCAACATGAATTACAGTTCCTTCAGCAACACTCCAGACAGGCACACCCACAGTTGTCTGTTTCTGCGGCATGCAGGAGTTATGTAGGAGATGGAGTTTGCAAGGCGTCAAGCCAGTGTCATTTAACAGCATTTTAATGGAAATAAGCTGGATTGGCTTAGGTGTAAATGGGCACCAAATTTGGCTCATTTAATGTATGTTCCAGGGGATAATGAACTCTTATTCCAGCATGCTGTAACAGAAAAGATTTAAAAGTGTTTCAACAGAGTTCATCTTTCCTTAATAAAGCTGGTCAACATAGCTGAGAAGCCAGAGCCCAAGTTGTAACGAAAGCTAATTTGCGGATAAATCTCACATTTAAAAGGGGGGGGGGGGTCAACCCTTCAATGCATACACATGCAGCTTTCATTATGTTAATGGAAACCACACTTGCACATCCAAGGGCTTCATTTTTTTTTCATCAGCAAAATTATGTCAGATAGATACACATTAAGTGCATTAGTGCAGCCAGTTGAACTAATTGTGAAAAAGAAAACTCCAATGGAGTGGCTACTGAAACTGCTAGGACACGGGAATTTCTAACAAATAAATCAATAAAGTGGTAATTAAAAATACTGACCTAGAAAATATATGTTTGTGTAAGTGTGAAATAGAGTCTTCACACTGTTATATTGCAAAATTTAACCCCTTCCGCACATGCAAATACATTTCTAGTTTAGATCCTTGTTTCACATTTCATATTTTTCACTATTGGCCCCATACTGGTTTAATTCATAGATTGGCAAACCCAGCAATACAAGAAAACATTGTTTAACAAAAGGTTACAATTACAAATTACAATTACAAAAGTGAAAGCTGCTACTATCTTCATTTTGTATTTTTGTCAAGAAATTAGAAATGATGTCATAAATATCACTCATGTGAAATTCTACGTTTCTGATCTGACTGGAAAGAAACAAAACAAAAAAAGCATTTTGAGGATAAAATTGTTTGCATCTGCCAGGACCTTGACTCCGCTGTTACAGCAGATAAATCTTGAGAGGTGTCCAGAGCATGTCTAGTTCTGTTATGTTGGATGAGTTTCAGTTAGTAAGGGGTGAGGATGTGGAAAAGGTGCTTGGACCACTTACAGCAGCTAGACTGGTGACTAGGAGTGGCTGCTGAGACCACATAACACCAGTCCTGAAAGACCTACATTGGCTCCCAGCACGTTTCTGAGCACAATTCAAAGTGTTGGTGCTGACCTTTAAAGTCCTAAACGGCCTTGGCTCAGTATACCTGAAGGAGTGTCTCCACCCCATCGTTCAGCCCAGACTCTGAGGTCCAGTGCCAAGGGCCTTCTGGTGGTTCCCTCTCTGAGAGAAGTGAAGTTGCAGGGAACCAGGCAGAGGGCCTTCTCGGTAGTGGCGTCCGCCCTGTGGAACGCCCTCCCATCAGATGTTAAGGAAATAAACAACTATCTGACTTTTAGAAGACATCTGAAGGCAACCCTGTTTAGGGAAGCTTTTAATGTTTGATGCTTTTAATATTCTGTTGGGAGCCGCCCAGAGTGGCTGGGGAAACAACATTTGTCATCGTTCCTGACCAGACCTTGCTGCTTCTTGCTTCTCGTGACTTTGGACCCTTGGCTTTCTTGACCCCAGATCGTCTGACTATGTGATCTGAGATACTCCTGACCTTAGGACTGGACTGAATCTTGCACACGGACTCTGCCTCCAGGCAAGTACCCCTCTGAGACTTGGCTGGTTGGCTGGCTTCTCCATTCACTGAGATCTGCCATGGCTGGGAGCACAGGACTATGACAATTTCCCTTGCAGAATTCATCTCTGGAGTACCAGGCGCATGTGGAACTCTGTCATTCCCATTCATTTCAATTCCATGAGAGAAGCTGAAGAAGACCCCACCCCTGGACTTCCGGTTTAGCGCGCTTGCCGGGCGGCTGGGTCCTGCTTCGCTCTGCGAAGTAGACCGGTTGTTTCGGGCTGGAGTGACCGTCCCAGCAAAGACGGACCTCCGAAGAAACTCCAGACAGGGCGGTCTGGAGACGAGGATCCCGGCGGCGCTCGAACGGACTCCCTAGCCCCCCAGGAACGTTTTCCAGGGAGCGGCGAAGGTGGTAGTCCGGAGCGCATCGGGGAAAGCGGCTTTCCCGACTCAACGAAGCTGCTGACTGCTGGCTGGCGAGAGGCGCTAGATTCCTCAAAACAAGTCAAAATCCAACAGAAGCGTGAGTAGAAGATTGGGAACATTTGGCAAAATTTGGAACACGGGAGAGAAAGAAAAAAGGAAGTCCGTTCTCTCCTTGCCGCGTAATTGGGGAAGCAGCAACCAAGCGGCTGTAAATAAGACTGCTTTAAAAAACTTTGGAATCTCCAGGAGCTCGAGGGTTACTCTTTGGAATGTAAATGCAATGCTTTTCAACAGTAATTAAGAACTAATAGTGTATTTAGAGCTTTAAAGAGCCGCTCACCCTCTGGATTAAGGAGTCCGGGCAGAGCGACAGACAGAGTCTGCGAACTTTTGACACTTTGTTTCCGATTTGGGCGCTTTGATCTAAGGAAACTGCTACTGTGCCTCAACAGTTACAAATTGAGGGATACAATTTATTCAGTGCAACATACTAGCTTCCTCTATAATATTGGCTAAAGTTACAACTCTGGGGACTGTGTTTTTCAAGTATAAAAAATGGCTGCTCCTGTCTCCAGCTCTGGAAGGGGCTGAGAACAACAAAGGACCTAAAAATTTCCTGCTGCCTGGTACTGGGAAAACACAGCTGCACAGGACTCTATCTTATCTCAGTGACCTTGAAGCTGCAAAATAGAGGCTGTAAGTAGACTTTGAAAGCAATGCCTGCAAAAGGAAAAAAAGAGGAGACTAGGAGAGATTCAGCTGCAGAAGTTGGACATACAGATTTAGTGCTTGCAACACTAGAGGAAATAAGAAAGCAACTGACAGAGGTAAGCAAAAAGGTGGATGAAAATACGGAAGCAATTAAAAATTTTGGATTATTGAAAGTAGAGATTGAAGATACTAAACAACAAGTTGCGAAAGTTGAGACCAGGGTCCAGCGTCTGGAGGAGGAGAGAACGCAGGACCAGGCTGGTCATAGAGATGTGCAGGCTTCGATTGCTTTCTTACAGATGAGGCAGAGAGAGGGGAACCTGAGGGTGAGAGATCTTCCGGAACTGGAGCAAGGAGACCTACGGGAATTCGTCATACAAGAGTTTGCAAAGTTCTGGAATTTGGAGACAGAAGAACTTGGATCAATAATAAAGAAGGCCTATAGATTTGGAGGCAAAAGGAATAAGGAGTCCAAAGCGGCCAATGATTGTCTGATAGAATTGCATAATAAGGAACAAAGAGACTATATTTTGGGCCTACATTACGGAAACAACTTGGTAATACAACAGCAGCAAGTTATTCTGTTCAAGGATATACCAAAGTACTTTTTGGATCTAAGACCAGGCTATACAGACCTAACCAGAGCTTTAAGAAAGAAAAACGTGAATTTCAGGTGGGAATTCCCTCAAGGCCTCTCCTTTACGTACAAAGAGAGGAAAGTGAGAATCAAATCTCTGGAAGACAAAAGGAAATTTGTGGAGAAGCAAGGAGAAGAACTGGGCCTAGCTACAAGACCAGGACCAGGCGCAGGACCAGGACCAGGATTTAACGACCCCCTAGGAGCTGGAGGAGGAGCAACGGAATAAGACAAAATGGCCCTAAAGTTTCTGACATTAAATGTGAGGGGTTTGAACATCAAAGCGCAAAGAAATCAGGTGTTTCATAATTTAGTGAAGCAAAATTTGGATTTGATATGCCTGCAAGAGACGCATGTGATTAGAACCCATAGAAGAGTGCTACAATACAGGAAACTGGGCCAGGAATTTATTTCTTCAGCTAAAGTGAAAAAAAGAGGAGTAGTAATATATGCCAAAGAGAAATTTGATCCAAAATTACTTTTTAAGGATGAGGAAGGAAGGTATGTTGCAATACAAATAACTGTGCAAGGCGAAAAATTTCTGATATTGGGACTTTATGCACCTAATGATGCGAAGGCGGACTTTTACAAAGAGCTCCATGACAAGTTGCTGGACTATATGGATTACAAAATGGTGACTATGGGTGACTTTAATGCGGTTGTTTCTACTATGATGGACAGATCACAAAGAGTAAAATTTACTAATGATGGAAGATTACCAAAGACATTCTTCGAAATGGCGGACAACCTAGACTGGATTGACTCTTGGAGATTGAAACACCCTTTAGACACCGAAGCAACGTATCATTCCGAGGCAACAAAATCCTGGAGCCGGATCGACATGATATGGGTGTCCAGGGAATTGTCCCCAAGGATACTCAGTGCGGAAATACATCCTAGAACATGCTCAGACCACAATGCGGTACAACTGGATTTGAGACTGACAACGCAGGGTTCTTTTCGATGGAGAATGGATGATTCGCTGTTCAGGAACGAGAAGATATGTGAAAAGGCCCAAAAGACCCTGAAAAACTTTTTTGAAATTAACTTAAATACATCGGTGGAGAAAAGGGTCATATGGGATACAAGCAAAGCAGTAATGAGAGGGTTCCTGATCCAACAGAAAGCAATAAGGAAAAAGCTACAGAATGAAAAAAGAGAAGCCATACTACAACAGCTTAAGGAAAAAGAAAAGAAGCTGAGGGTAACGCCAAAGAATATTCAAATACAGAAAGAAATTAAATATTTACAGGCGGAATTCTCTCAGCTGATTAATAAGGAAATTGAATGGAAAATCAAGATGTTAAAGCAAAAGACATTTGAATCAGCCAACAAATGTGGCAAGCTGTTAGCGTGGCAATTGAAAAAAAGGCAGAAACAAAATACCATTGTTAAGCTGGTATCAGAAGGAAGAATAATAGAGAACCCTGCGGAGATCAGGAAAAATTTTCAAAAATTCTATAAAGCGTTGTACAAAGAAACTAGTCAAGACCAAAATCTAATAGAGCAATTTTTAAAGAAATATGGATTGCATAAAGTACCAGAGGAAAAGAAAGGCCCACTCAACCACCCAATAACAAGAATGGAAATAGAATCGGCGATTAGCCGGATGAAATTGGAGAAAGCACCCGGCCCCGACGGACTTACAGCTAAATACTATAAAGAATTAAAGGACTGGCTGATCCAGCCAATGATGGAAGTGTGCAATGAAATCTTAAAGGGAAGAAGGGCACCCGAGTCCTGGAAAGACGCATACATTACTCTGATACCCAAGACAGATGCCGACAAGACCCAGATGAGGAATTATAGACCAATCTCCCTCCTTAATGTGGATTACAAAATTTTTGCCAATATAATGGCCGAAAGACTTAAGAGAGTGTTGATGGAGGTTATTCACAAGGATCAAGCTGGATTTTTACCAGAAAGACAATTAAATGGAAATATCAGAAATATTGTGGATATCCTAGAAAGACTTGAGTGCAAAAAGAACACTAGGGCGGTCTTGATGTTTGTGGACGCGGAGAAGGCCTTCGACAATATCTCTTGGAGTTTTATGAAAAAGACGTTTGAAAAGATGGAGGTGGGAGGGGGTTTTATGAATGGCCTGGAGGCAATTTATACCAAGCAAAGAGCAAAGGTAATTGTGAACAATGTGGTGTCAGAAGACATTAAAATTGAAAAAGGAACAAGACAAGGGTGCCCTCTATCCCCACTATTGTTTATTACGGTGCTGGAAGTGCTTTTGAATATGATTAGAAATGACAATGACATAAAGGGAGTGGGGGTAGGGGCCAAGGAATACAAATTGAAAGCCTTTGCAGATGACCTGGTGTTAACCCTTCAAGAACCAGAAACCAGTGCAGTTAAGGCACTGGAGGTAATACAAGAATTTGGGCAAGTAGCGGGCTTTAAATTGAACAAAGACAAGACTAAGGTGCTGGGGAAAAACCTGACATTAGAGGAGAAGGAGAGAATAGAGAGAAAGACCGGCCTTACATTTGTAAAAAAAGTAAAATACTTGGGTGTTAATATGACGGCGAAAAATTTGAATTTATTTAAGGATAATTATGAAAAAGTCTGGACTGAGATAAAGAAAGATATGGAGATCTGGAGTAGATTGAATTTATCCCTGTTGGGTCGAATTTCGGTGATCAAGATGAATGTGCTGCCTAAAATCCTATTTCTTTTCCAGGCGCTTCCAATAGTGGATAAGATGGAGCCTTTCAAAAGCTGGCAGAGGGATATTTCAAGATTTATCTGGCAGGGAAAAAAACCCAGAATTAAGTACAAGATATTAACAGATGATAAGAAAAGAGGGGGCTTCTCCCTGCCAGAGATAAGCATATATTTTGAGGCTGCGGTCTTCTGCTGGCTGAAAGATTGGTTCCTGTTGGAAAATGCTGATGTCTTAGATTTGGAAGGCCATGACAATCGTTTTGGATGGCATGCATATTTATGGTATGATAAGATTAAAGCCCACAGGGATTTTAAAACACATATAATCAGGAAAGCATTGTTTAGAGTCTGGATGAAGTATAAAGATTTGATTGAAAAGAAAACACCCAGGTGGTTATCACCATTGGAAGCTAAGGCCCGTAAAGAACTGAATATGGAAGGTGAGTGGCCAAAGTATTCGGACATTTTGATACAAGAAGGAGAAAGTGTCAGGTTGAAACCCTTTGAACAATTGGGAGGAAAAGTAAGAGACTGGTTGCATTATCATCAACTTAATGAAACCTTTAAGATGGACAAAAAAGTTGGTTTTCAATTGGAAAAGTCCAAGTTGGAGACAGAGTTGTTAGAACCGAACAACAAAAATCTATCTAGAATGTATCAATTATTGCTGGAATGGCATACACAGGACGAATTTGTTAAATCAGCAATGATAGAATGGGCAAGAGATGTGGGTCACAATATTATGATGGCGGACTGGGAAAGGCTGTGGAGGACGGGAATTAAGTTTACTGCCTGTAATTTGTTAAGAGAGAATGTAATGAAAATGATTTATAGATGGTATTTGACCCCAGTCAAGCTAGCTAAAATCTATCATTTGCATGATAGTAAATGTTGGAAGTGTGAAAAGGCTGAAGGAACGTTTTACCATATGTGGTGGACATGTCCAAGGATGAAGGCCTTCTGGGAAATGATTCATAATGAAATTAAGAAAGTGTTGAAAAACACATTTGTTAAGAAACCAGAGGCATTCCTACTTGGCATGATCGACCAAGAGTTACCGAAGGAAGACCACACCTTTTTTATGTATGCCACGACAGCAGCGAGAATATTAATTGCAAAATATTGGAAAACAAAAGATTTACCAAAATTGGAAGAATGGCAGATGAAGATGATGGATTATATGGAAATGGCCGAGCTGACATCGAGACTCCGAGACCAGAGGGAAGAAGCGGTGGAAAAAGAATGGAAAAAGTTTAAGTTGTATATTAAGAAGCATTGTAAGAGTATTTAATTAGAAAGCCCTGAAGAGTTTAAGAGTTACAGTATAGATTTGATATGCTAAGGTAGAAATAAGATAGGTTTAAGAGAATAAGGTTTAAATCTGAATATATAAGTTAAGGAAATTAGTATAAGAAATAGATAAGTAATAGTGTCTATAATGTGAAATTTTTATAATGATGAGAAGAAACTGCTAAACTTTTAGGCTTTTGAAGTGTCAGGCATAGCTCTAGTGGCTTTAGCCCAAACGTAGCAGAGTTTTCCTGCACAGCACAGAAGCTAGTTGAGGTGGAAATGACTAGTCGGCTAGACGCAGAATAACTATTTACAGGATTTATTAAAAGAAAATAAAACCAGCAGAGTTTCTGCATACAAAGCAAAGCAAAATAAATCCTCACTGTCTCTCTCTCTCTCTCCAACCAAACGCAGCACTCCTACTCCTAACACCCCAACCCACAGCTGTGCTAGCGTTCTTAATTAACAGAGTTGAGTGCTGGTCATTAACCAATCAGAGAGCTGTTGTCAGGCCAGGCAGATCTTGGCTTTCTGCCAAGAGCAAATTGATACTGCCTTGAGTTAATTGTGTGAAGCAAGAATCTGTAAGTTTTATCATGAGAACCAATTGACAAAAAACTGAACACCCCCTCACAGATTCTGCTGGACAATTAATATCAACTAACACCTGTGTAGGAACTTTTACTGTTTACTCATTTTTCCAGCAAACCTAAACCTAAACCCTTGCACATCTGCTTGTATTTTATCTTTGCCAATGGTTTTGTTAATATATCTGCCACATTTTCTTCACTTGATACATAGGTACATGTGATTACATTTTCTTGTACATTGCAACGCACATTTTGGTATTTTACAGCAATATGTTTGGAACGTGACTTGAAACCCTCTGTTTTACTTAAGGTTATACAAGCCTGATTATCAATGTAAACTTGTACTGGTTCTTCACAATTTACATTTAAATCTGCTAACAAACGTTTGAAATAAACCACCTCGTTGCATAATTCACTCAATGCGGCGTACTCGGATTCCGTTGATGATACACTTACAACATTCTGCTTGCGCGATCGCCAGCTGATTAAAGATCCACCGAACATTATGACTAATCCTGTGACAGATTTTCTATCTGGCAAATTTCCCCAGTCACTGTCACAGTAGCAACTTAACATTTCGTCCTCTGAAGAATTTAGTTGTAACATAAAACCAATAGTCTGTTTGAGGTATCTCAGAACTTGCTTTACCCCTTTCCAGGCATTTAGTGTGGGTTTTGAGACTAATCTACTTAGTATGCCTACTGCATAGCTAATATCAGGTCTGGACCATTGTGCTAGATACAATAGACTTCCAATTACAGAATGATATACATCAGGATGTTCAAATACAGGATTCTCATCTGTATGAAGTGTTTTTATGAAACCTGGATCCATAGGCACCGCTGCCCCTTTGCAATCCTGCATCCTGTACATAGTCAGTAGCTGTTTGATTTTGTTCTGCTGACTAATTAGACAGCTGCCATCTTGGGCCCAGCACACTTCCAACCCTAGATATGTCTGAACAGGGCCTAAGTCCTTCACTTTGAACTTACTTGACAATTGCTTGGCAAACCTTTTAGTTTGTTTATCTGTTTTGCAAGCATACAATACGTCATCTACAAAAATCAGACAGAACTCTTGATTACTGCCTGTACCACGTACGTAAACACAATTGTCAGCTGTACTCTGCTTGAAGTTAAATGACACTAAAGCCTCATGGAAACACTTGTTCCAATATCTTGCAGCCTGTTTGAGACCATATAGAGCTTTATTTAATTTTAGCACTCTATTGGAACCTGTCTCATAACCAGGCGGTTCAGCTAGATACAGGTCTTCTGATAATGATGCATGTAAATATGCAGCCTGTATGTCAAAATGATTTAACTGGAGTTTTCTCTTTGCTCCAAGCGTTAGAATTAGCCTTACACTGTCCCCTCTAGCGGTAGGGGAAAAAGTCTCGTCATAATCTTTCCCAGGCCTTTGAGAGTATCCCTGAGCCACTAAACGAGCTTTGTATTTGTACCCTCCTGTCACCAGCGGTTTAAGTTTGTACACCCACCTGCAGCCTACAATCTTTGCCCCCTCAGGCGCTGCTACTGGTGTAAAAACCTTGTGCTCATTCAGAGAGGACATCTCTTCCTCCATTGCCTGCTTCCAAAGCTCTGCCTCCTCTTTTGGTAACTTTAACACCTCCTGAAAACTCTTGGGCTCTGCAGTTACACTAAACACATTTGCAGTATCTAGAACAAAACGCTCTGGAGGCACTCCTTTGTTTTGTCTTTTAGATCTTCTGGGAGAAAGTTTTTCTTCTGACCCACTTTCTTCCTCAGAACTATGACTTCTCTTCTGTTGCTTAGCAACTGGTCTCTGGCTAGTTGCACTTTCTTGAGAGCTCTTATCTGAACTTTCCTCCCCCTCAGACTCTGATTCTCTATGTTTACCTTCAGAGTCACGAAGCCCCTGGGAAGGATCAAACCAAACCTCAGTATTTGCATGTAGTCTCTCCCAGCCACTATGTTCACAAAAACTGGCATTCCTGGAGATCACAATACCATTTGTCCCTTCAGCAAAACGAAAACCTTTTCCTAGCTCCTGGTAGCCCACAAACACTAACTGTTTGGTCTTAGGATCTCCCTTCTTTCTCATTTGTTTTGGAATTAATACCCAGGCTTTTGACCCAAACACATGCAAGTGGTCAATTTTGGGTTTTTTCTGAAACAATTTGAAGTACGGAGTTGTCCCTATTGTTTGATGAAAAAGTCTGTTTTGGAGATAACACGCGGTGAGCATGCTCTCCCCCCAATAAGACATGGGCAAATCAGCATCATCAAGCATGGCAAACATCATCTCTTGAAGAGATCTGTGTTTTCGCTCCGCAATGCCATTCTCTTCCGGGGAAAAAGCGTTCGTTTTTCTATGTCCAATGCCACGCTTCTGTAACCAATCTCTAAAAGCATTTGACATAAATTCCCCACCTCTGTCTGTCTGAATCCTTTTGAGTTTAAGGGACAGAAACCTTTCCACGGATGCCACCCAGCCTTTAAATTTAGTGAACACGTCACCCTTATTCTTCATGGGAAGAACCCAAGAGTAACGCGTCGCGTCATCAACAATTGTTAGCGAAAAACGCGATCCACCCCTGCTTACAGCAAATGGACCAACTACGTCCATGTGGACTAGCTGTAGCGGTGACTCACTAACTCTGTCACTCCTGGGGTAAGAGACTCTGTGGGTTTTAACCTTTTTGCAAATATTACAGTCAAGGTACCTGTTACAACTCTTTAAATTGCACCCATCAGACAATTCAGACATTTTCAGTACACTCTTCCAGCCAGCATGCCCCATTTTCCTGTGCAATAAGTGCACACAGTTGTCATGTATAGCTTTGTTATTTACTGTAGGCTGAGATTTATTGACTACTGCTGCAACTTGAGATCCTCCTTTAAGCCAAAACAAGCCTCCCTCTGACTTAGCAGTGCCTAAAATCTCACCAGCCTTCTTAATCATGCAACTGTCTCCTTCAAAATGCACTTTAAACCCAGCTTTTAACAAACAATCTACAGACATCAAATTGCTCCTCAATGAAGGCACACACAGTACATTTTGCAGGCATTCACGCAGACAAGGAACAAAAACTGCACCCCCCGAAATCACTTCGGAAGTACTTCCGTCTGCTAGAGCCACCTGGCTGCGCTGTGCCGAGTTCTTGGAAAGAAACAATTCATCTGAATTTACGATGTGCCGAGACGCTCCCGAATCGACCACCCAGACAGCTTGATTCTCATCAGCAATCTTGACCTCGGCGGTCACCAGCTGAGCTGATTGTTTTCGTTTAAAGAATTTCTTTTTACGCTGCTGCTGCTGCTGCTGCTGATCTCGTCTCTGCTCCTGCACCGGCCACTGAGACTTGACCAACTCTGGACATTGGCGTTTTAGATGCGCTGAAGATCCACAACGGAAACAACGCCTAACAGCAAACGCTGACTCCTCACCGGCACGCTGCTGCTGTTTCACCTCTGGTACGGCATGAGAACTCCTTCCAAACCGCCCGCTTATAGAAGCCTCTGCAGCCAACGACCTTTCTTGCCTCTTATGCCATTCTTCAATCAAACGCCCAGTAATGTAACTGACTGTTAAATCATCCTCTTTCATTGCTTCTAGAGACATGACAAGATTATCCCAGCTTTCAGGGAGAGAGCTCAGAATGATAGCCACCTTCTCCTGCTGGTCTAACGCACAGTCTCTTTCCTGAAGCGCAACAAACTTTAACTGCAAACTGTGTAGGTGTTCCTGCATTGTAACCCCAGGCTGTAACATTGCCTTGTACAATGCCTTGCGAATAAACAGCTTGGAAACCGCTGTCTCACGCACATGGAGTTCTTTAAGTGCTTGCCACACACCTCTAGCTGTCTTGATTCCCCTCACATACGGCAACTGGGAATCTTCCAGCCCCAAGACAATTGTGGCCCTTGCTCTTTGGTCTTTATCTAGGTCTTCATCATCAGGCTTCGCAGGAAACTTACTCACCACTTTCCAGAGATGATCCCTCTGCAGCACTGCCTGCATGCGTTCCGACCACAGCAAGTAATTTGAGTCATTCAGACGCTCAAAAGCCATCTGAACTGGTTGTAAGGCCATCTTGAGAGCGATGTCCCTGGAACCCGGAACCAGCTACTCAACGGCCAGCGAGAGAGAACAGGAACCACATCACCCAGCACTCACACGCTGCAGCTGTTGTCCTTGCGTCCACTGCGTCACCAGCTTACGACAGTCAGGAACCAGTCAGTGTCCTTCCGCTGCACCAATGCCACAGGAACAACCACTTCTGGAACCAACACCACCACAACTCAGGCTGGCAGCACCTTGCCCATAACCTTTTAGGCTTTTGAAGTGTCAGGCATAGCTCTAGTGGCTTTAGCCCAAACGTAGCAGAGTTTTCCTGCACAGCACAGAAGCTAGTTGAGGTGGAAATGACTAGTCGGCTAGACGCAGAATAACTATTTACAGGATTTATTAAAAGAAAATAAAACCAGCAGAGTTTCTGCATACAAAGCAAAGCAAAATAAATCCTCACTGTCTCTCTCTCTCTCCAACCAAACGCAGCACTCCTACTCCTAACACCCCAACCCACAGCTGTGCTAGCGTTCTTAATTAACAGAGTTGAGTGCTGGTCATTAACCAATCAGAGAGCTGTTGTCAGGCCAGGCAGATCTTGGCTTTCTGCCAAGAGCAAATTGATACTGCCTTGAGTTAATTGTGTGAAGCAAGAATCTGTAAGTTTTATCATGAGAACCAATTGACAAAAAACTGAACATAAACATGTAAGGATCAAGAAACGAGACAGGAGAGACGGGGGAAGTCCAATAATAAGTTTAAGGAAACAAGAATGGGAATAGTTATATGATGTGTTTTATATAGGTGTCTGGTTTGTGGGTTAATTGTGTATTATGTATTGTTTATTATGTATTGCTCTTTGATGTTGTATTTTGTTTATGTAGGTGTGGCTAATACTATATGAAAATGTTGAAAGAAAGTGGAGATATATGTTTGAAAACTTAATAAAAAATTAATTAAAAAAAAAAAAAAAAAAAAGAAGACCCCACCCCTGTCACCAATTGCGGCGGATCCCACCCCTCATAACTCTTTATATTCAAAGTGTATTTGCAATGGGATAGAAATGCTGTTCCATGTGAGGAAGCTTTCACATATGGAACAGATCTCCAGATTTGGATATATATTTTTATTTGAGCCACTCCTTAAAAAATAAAAGCACTATATCCAGGAAATAATGTGGAGTTTCGAATGCCATTTAAAAGAAAGGTGGAACAAGGAATGGGGGAAAAGAATGAAAACAACAGTTTTTCACAGAAAGAAGGAACATTAGAAAAAACACAATATTACTGATATGAAAGCATTTTAGCATTACAGAATGGTTTTATGCAAAGCATGGGTCATACTCTACATTAAGATCCCTCTCATTATAAATAAATAATTGCTAATGAACTTTAGAATGAATACTTAATTAAACAATATGAATAGGTCAGGAGGTTGCTCACGGTAATGCTTTTATAACATTATTAAACTTTTCTATTGCTTAGGATAACATCTATTAATCATTTCAATCCCATTTGAGGAGTGGAATCTTAATGTAAAATGTTACTGAACTGGCCATTTGTGCCAAAATGTATCAAAAGATAACACTCAAAATGCATTATGAGATTATTTGAGTGACAATGAGTGACAAATTATTCCAGACCACAATGCCATTACTCCAGGGCAATTCATTTGGCTTTAATAAAATTGATGTGAGATGCATAGGTTATAGACTGCAGCTAATTATAGCAATTATTGCCACTTCTAATCAAGTAGAGTAGGCCTGGCAAGAACTAGAGTAGGAAAACAGAAAGTGGGCAAATCCAGTTTAAAAACAAAAACAATTTCACAGTCTGCTCAACTATCAGAAAGGGTTATGAATTGTACATGTTCTGTTATATCACTGAGCTTGTACTACACAATGACAATGAAACAGGAGGGATGCAGCCAGCTATCTTCTGTTACTCTGTATTTGTAATGCATGGCATGATGCTTGTAGTTAGATTTAGTGATCACAGTGGCTTAGTTTTCCAAATACAGTAAGCTTAGCTGGCAATCCTTTACTAACTAGAGGCAGCCATGGGGAATGTAGATCCCAACTCGATAAGCGCTATAGTGTTAATGGAAATAAAGCTAGCAGTAAGCATCTGGATGTTTTCCAGCTCTGATTAGAGTACATAAGGAACAAAGGGCTCATTTGAAATGCAGATGTAACATTTTGGTGGCACTGTCTCTAGACAAGGTTGTTCTGGTTTAGCAATGTTTCTAATACCAGCGCTTAGCGTCTGAAGTGTTTACTTATGTCAGTTACCTGCTCTGTTAAGACCAAGTGATCCTGTAGCTGACAATGTGGTCAGCCTGGAAACAGCTCCATTTGCAATTCCTTTCTCTGGCTGACTAGCATTCAGATCTGAAAAAGCCGAGGGGTGGGGATAGGGGGAAGAGAGAAGAGAAACTGATATCCATTCTTCTCTTGGCTTCCCGAGGAATCTTTCAAGACCCTTGAAAGTGTGCTTTCCACTGAGTCATCTTGCTGAATAATCCTTGATGAATGTCTTTATATCCCCTCACCCCACGCCAAATAACAAAATAAAGTCTTGATGAGGATCCCAGCTGTGAGCTGGATTATACCAGTTCAGTTAGTAACACTCTGCTGACCCCCTTCATTCTGTTATTCCTGATTCATGCTGCTATATTGCATTTCAATGGTTGGCTAGGGAGAAAAAATATGACTACTATTTCTTTTTAATTAGATACAGTAGTATAAAATCTACTGGGGAAATTTTATTGCCAGGAATACACAGAGTCCACCACAAACGCAGATGCTATTCTGCATCCTGGTTCCTCATCTGAGCTATTGTGGCATCTTTTCTGTGCAGAGCAATTCAATACAAAGATTGTGTGCATCATGATATTTCAGAGTCCCAGGTCCACAGAAGTGAGGGAATGCAAGCAATGCAACATTATTGATGCACTACTTGTTTGCTAATGCCTACTGATATCAGGCAAGGGACGCAGGTGGTGCTGTGGGTTAAACCACAGAGCCTAGGGCTTGCTGATCAGAAGGTCAGCAGTTCGAATCTCTGCTACAGGGTGAGCTCCCATTGCTCGGTCCCTGCTCCTGCCCACCTAGCAGTTCAAAAGCACGTCAAAGTGCAAGTAGATAAATAGGTACCGCTCCGGCGGGAAGGTAAACGGCGTTTCCGTGCGCTGCTCTGGTTCACCAGAAGCGGCTTAGTCATGCTGGCCACATGACCCAGTAGCTGTACACCAGCTCCCAAGAAAGTGAGATGAGCGCCACAACCCCAGAGTCGTCTGTGACTGGACCTAACGGTCAGGGGTCCCTTACTGATATCAGGCAGGTGCCTTCACTGTACAGTTTTCAATACTAATGGGGATGAGTGAATCTGTCAATTTTGTTTTCTCATTTTTTAAAATCTTAAATATAGTTGCCCACATTTCCACATAATTTTGCAGGTCCTCATTAAAACTCACCAGCATTTAGTATGAAGTTCCTCTTAATATACATATTTTTGTATGCAATATTCCCGAACACACTTTTTTTTGGCAATGCAGTTTTTCCTAATATGTGGCATTTTCTCAGGCTATTTCCACCAATATATGCATTTTTATGCACACTTTACCCTAATGCATGCACTTTGTACACATTACTTGGTTGAAGAACTGCATTGCAAAATTCAGAGTTTTCATAGCTTCCCCTCAAAGAATTCAGTTTTCCCCTCACAGAACTACAATTCTCTACAGTTCCCAGGATCCTTTGGGGGGAAGTGGTATGATTCTGCTTTAAATGTATAGTGCAGATGAGACCTAAGTTACAGGAGAATATATTTCAACTAAGCATCCAGAGACATATCTTAAAAATAAGAGCAGTTTGACAATGTGACCAGTTGAAAATGCATACCAGTTACCTGGAAAGGGGATTGGTTCTTCTTCGCTGGGGCTTTTCAAGTCAAATTTTCTAGTTCTGGATTTCCTGCATCAAGCAGGGTGCTGGATTAGGAGATCCCCCCCTACAACTCTATGGTGTATGCATGTAGAAGTATTTGAATATAGTTGGATTATGTCCATTCGTGTGAAATTAAGTATATAATAAGTGAATTCTTTTCTCTCTCTTACCTTTAGAGTGCTAATGTGCAAAATGATTCACGATCCTTACTGCAGTAATTCTCACAACTCTTCTAGATAAGTGTTTAATATCCCCAAGTGAGGTACTGGGATTTCATTCAACGTTTCCCAGGTCTGATGCCAACCCATGAATTATTGTAGTACACATTTGCTCTTTCAGTACTTTGTAGAAATGACTACATCAAGAGACCCAGGCTCTCCTCCCTGCATATGGTCTCCATGCGGTTCTCTTGCTTTGGGCTGAGAGGACCCACCGCAGAGCAGCTCCAGGAATAACACTAGATTTCCCATGAAGCACATAGAAAGGAGGACCAAAAATAAAAAATGAGGTGATGGAATGCTGGGAGAGTAGTCAACTATGTGGCAGATGCACTCGCCAAGCCCCATGTGTGGAAAAGAAGCCATCAGCTGTGGTAGGAGCAGCTGGAAAACAGCTGTTCTTGTTCTCTTAAGTCTGCCACCAAGAAGATGGTTACATTGGAATGAGGCCCCCAAATACATCTATTTTTAGGACTTTCATGGGCCATATCACGTAGAGCATTACTCCATATTAATTGGTTACACATATTAATGGCGGCAAAAATACAGACTGCATATTCTTAATAAAAGAAATAACACCAAATCTTTTGAACCCACTGTTGATGACTGTGTACACACCATACATTTAAAGCCTGTATCCCCGCCCCAAAACACCTGGGAATTGTGGTTTGCCCTTAAAGAACTACACTTCTCAGCACCCTTAACAAGCTCCAGTTCCAAGGAATCATGGAGGGTGCTTTAAATGTTTGGTTATGTATGCAGACAATGGGTGTTTAAAACTTTTCAGAAATGCTTCTCTTTTTGAAAGTCTTGTAAGCAGCTCACTGTGGGTCTCAAGTGGGCCACATTTACAGACTGAATAAGAACTTTGTGTTGTGCAGGGCTGTGGTGGGGTGATGTGGGAGGGGGAAGAAGTCTATAATGTCTGTATCATGACTTCCAATCTTAACATTGCTTTTCTATTTCAATTACTGTTGCTATTGCAACTCCAAACCCAAGGCGGTTTGAGAATGTCCACCAATGTGTGTGTGTAGGTTCTAAGGGAAAATGTTCAGAAACTTTCAGTCCTGAAATCCTTACCGAGGGATGGCCATAACTCTTGTGGTACAGCCTCTGTTTTGTAGTGAGAAAGGTAGGACCCTGGTTGGGAAACAGGGAAATGTTGGTCTCTCAGGGCAAGAGGTCGGAAGGAGAAAGGAAAGATTCCAGGTGAGAGCTGGGAGAGGCTAGTACCTTCTGTGGGTTGTAAGGGTTAATAACTACTTTTAAGAGAGGAGTCCATATTTTTACTTTTTGTAGCTGTGTTTGTTTTTTATTTACGTTAGTTTTCTATATCTTAGTGAATTGTGAAAAAACTTTAATAAAAAACTTAATGGTAGAAGGAATGCTTTGATGGTGTTTCCTGCTTGGCAGGGGGTTGGACTGGGTGGCCCTTGTGGTCTCTTCCAACTCTATGATTCTATGATTCTAAGGTCCCAGATTCAGTCTCAGGTATCTTTAGGTATGGCTCAGACAACCGGAAAGCCACTGCCAGTCAGCGTAGAAGGTACCAAAACTGGCTGAAACAACCAAATGGTCTTAGCAAGTTTTGCCACCTCATTTCTCATCTAGGCCAGGCCACTCAGTTCCTCTGTTTCTCACACAGGGCGGTCCCCACTCTGCACCAAAAGACTCTCAATTTGTGACTTTTGAGCAATTTAAGATTATTCACCCTCACAGTCCAACCCTTCTCAAGTTCTTGCATCATCCTTCTTATTTAAGATTTTGGAGCAATCGTTTGAAATGATCCACAGAAAGCTGGAGAAGGTTAAGAGGAGCAATCTCTGCTCCCAAAGTTTCATCACTATTGACTAATTTCAAAGATTAATGTCTCTTCCTGGATATTTCAACCTCCATTGTAGCTATTCAGCAGACATGTCTTACCTATCAACAGCTGTGCCTTATGAGAATGCAAAAATGACGTTAGCAATAATTAACAATTCTATTGGTAACCACATATTTTTTTCCACATAGCAAATAAACCACAATGGTCCAAACAAAACAATATGTTTCATTTAGACCTCCCCCAAGGCATGCATTTTTACACAACATACTGATTGTGTAAACTGCATATTCTAGTAATCCAGTTAAACATGTTTTAGTTTATTGGCACCACAATTAATTGTTTTCAAAGAGATTTACAGTGCAATCCTATTCATGTCTTTACAAATGCATCTCACTGAGTTCTGTGGGATTTACTTTGAAGTGCACATAAGTGGTTTTAACTACAGCTAGGTGGTTTCCCTCCACTGTGTTTGCATTCAAATACTCTTGCACACACTGGGGGGGGGATGTCTTCACCTGGTGTGCATGTCAGGGACATAGCTGTCAACTTTCGGATTTGAAAATAAGGGATTTTTTTCAAACTTTCAGATTTGAAAATAAGGGATGCCGCAAGGGCGGTGCAATGGCACCAAGTAGCCTCGCCACCCTGCGCTCCAGAGGCTGTGCACGAACGGGTGAGCAAAAGAGTGAGCGCGTAAATGGCAGGCAGGCTGTCTGTCTGGTTGGGCATGAGGGTCTGGATGCACAAGGCATGCAAGCTCCGCCCCCAGTCGGTCTCAGACTCCTTATTGGCAGCCGAGCCACGCAGCTGGGATAGCAGCGGGAAACGGCATTGGAATAAGGGAATTTCCCGCAAAAAAGGGAGGGTTGACAGCTATGGTCAGGGGGGATTTGGAGGAGCAATGGACAGAGGAGGCAGAATAGGGGCTCAGGGATGCTGAAGAGCCCCACAACCGCCCTGAGACAGAGGAAGCAGAAGAGGGGGTGGAGAGTAGCCAGGCAGAGCAGGGGCTCAGGGATGCTGGGGAGCCCTGCAACCAACCAGAGGCTCCAGAGGGAAGCTCAGACTCAGGAAGGGAGGGGGCTTCCAAATCAGCACAGACAAAGAGGGAAATGAAGCATAAGGATCAAAGACGTCTCGTGAGATTCCCACGCCTACTTTGTTGGTGCGGCAATCGTAGGAAGCCACTCCCCAAATCTGATTTAATGGTTTCAGATGCGTAATTCTGAACTATAGCTGTTTCTTGTATATATGTAATAAAGACTGTAAATACCAAGCTGACTGTGCCAGGGTGTTACTGCGAAGGGGAAACACCACCATTACTACCTCTTCAATTTTTGTGTCCTTGTAATCCCCCCCCAACTCTTACTCATGAAGTCACCTGCACACATGCTGTCATCATGCATGTGCAATGGCTGTCTCAACCAGGCACACCACAGTTTAATTGTGAAGTGAATGTGGCTTATGTTTTCCTTTTAGTTTGAAACTGGTTTCAGAGGTGGATTTAGGGGGGCACGACTGGTTCAGTCGCACTGGGCGTGGAGCCTCAAGGGCGCTCCAGGGGATGCCACGACTATTATTTAGAATAGCGGTCAAGAAGCGCAGGAGTGTCAAATTTTGGTGTCACACAGGGCACCGCTGAAATCTAAGACCACAAGGTCCTCCACTGCTAGTTTAAGGGGAGACACATCAAACAACAGCATTTCTCAAGAAACTACAGGGCAGCTTAGCATCATGGGTAATATCATGTGTACGCAGATTCAAAAGCCAGCAGTGGGAGCTCACTGGAGTCAGAGTAAATGCCAATGTGTACACAGCCTTAGTGCGTACAGGATTACAGTTTCAAATACCTAACGTTAGTAGATTTAATATACAACCATGTTCTCAGGGATTCTCTGAAATCTTTAGATCTACAGACCCAACACTGTTTAATTCAACATTGTACAAAGTGAGACAGAAAACATTTTGGATCTGCTTAGATTTAAGACATGTTGGACACGATGGGAGTTCTTTGTTAAAGCAATTAATGCTGCTTGGAGACTGGAGAGAGGAAACATCCAAGGTGTTAAAGGAAATCACCCCGCATGCTCTGGAATAACAATTATTTTTTGAATCTGTGTGATTAAAACAAAGTTGAACATGAAAATGCCCAAGTGAGAAGAGATCTAAGCCCAGCCAAGTAGTTAAAATTGTCACGGCTTTTCAGACTTTCTAATTGTCTCTGTCATGGGGAAGCATTAGGGTTTCACAATGTAGGAAGACCTTGTAGTCGTTTGTGAAGGACACACTGCTCGGGAGCTATAAAAATATTTACACCATATGAGGGCAAAATGGCCTGACATTTCAGTACAACTATTCATTTGCAACTGCTATGAGAGATGTGTGGTTAGTGCCCATTGTTCCTGTGCAAAATGCACACAAAATATGAGGCCAGTTAAGTAATTACTAATATTATAATGCTTCTATGGGCATATTAAAGCATAATAGCTCTATGTTGGCACTCATGTGAGACTTGGAGACTGTCCTAAGATTTAGAAGATAGTGTTCTGGAAGTAAAAGGAATGTTAGATTTCAAAATTTGTTGAAGAACCCTTTAAGGTCAAAGAATTCAGGTGCAGCTTTAACAATTTACATCAGGCTTCCTCAGACTCGGTCCTCCAGATTTTTTTGGCCTACAATTCCCATGATCCCAAGCTAGCAGGACCAGTGGTCAGGGATGATGGGAATTGTAGTCTCAAAACATCTGGAGGGCCGAGTTTGAGGAAGCCTGATTTACATTCTTCTGTTTCTTTCAAACAAGGCCAACTATATGTCCTGGTGATCATCACCACAGAGGGGTTTGGGTACAGATAGTTATACTTATGTTACACAGTTTTTAAAACCAATAAAGCGTATAAAAAAACCCAACAGATAGGGTTGCCATATTTCAAGAAGTCAAAACTGGGACACCCCGGAAGTTGATTGACTTGCCTATGATCCAGGACAAAGCGCCACCTTTCAGAAATCCCCCCCAGGAATCCCCCCCTCTGCCTTTGGAATCCTGGTAACATCCTGGAAAATCTTGACGAACGGCAGCCCTACATACAGATAGATGCATTTGCACTTAATAAGAAAGATGTATATTGGAATTCTGAGAATTTATTGAATATTCATTCTTATTTGTTTGCACAAACGTTATGCAGTGGTTAAACTATGTTGGGTCTTCATTTGTCCTGATCTGTTTGTGTGATGGCTCAGAGTCTTCCTGTTAAAGATTAATCCATCCCACAGTTTCCCCATCTCTTTTCTCAGGGTAAAAAGTCCCTTTTAAAATAAAAAAAATAAATGTTAAACAGGGGTGAAAGAGCACTTTAATTCATTTTAATTGTGCAAACCTTCATTTCTGGTATGTGCTTGCTTGAATCCTGCAAAATTCAGACAGTCTCAAGGTGCTCAAATATATGCCATCCACTGCTGGTGCAAGGGAGATTGAAAGGAAATGCAGTAATGCATGAATGTAATAAGTGCCTAAAATGATCTTATCCTCATAGCACAGAATTGTACAGATTGCATTTCATTTAAACCAGGGTTCCCCAAACTTAGATCGCCAGCTGGTTTTGGACTACAACTCCCATAAACCCCAGCCACTGGCCCTGCTAGCTAGAGATGATGGAAGCGGTAGTCCAAAAACAGCTGGAGTCCCAAATTTGGGAAAGCCTGGTCTAAATCAATGGGATTAAGCGTGTAATGGTACAATCCTATGCATATCTATCAGAAGTAAGTCTAACTGAGTTCAAATGGGTACCTGCACACCCAGAGGAACACATTCTTTCCATCACTTTTATAGGCAGGCTTGCACCGCTGAGCATACATCATATGGGCATCAGCATGTTTACATTACATGTATGGTGACTGGGAGCACATATACATGTTACATGGAGGCAGGATCCTCTATTTATATTATAGAGATCTATAAACAATAGATTAAGGAATATGCTAGCATATGCAATCAATCTATTAAAGGCTATAAAGCAGTCCTGAAACAGAACCCACAAACTAACATGCGAAGAAAAATAGCTAAGCCCCTGAAATTTCAGGACAATACAATATTTAACAATACCTTTAAGCAATTTACATGAAACAGAATAGTTTATGTCTCAGATAATTAATGTTCACAATAGATAGATTAAAAATGGGAGCACACAGAAGTGTTAACCAATGGGGAAACATTTTCTTGCTCATGGACAATCACTACCTGAGTAAACTATATAGAGGCATATCAATTGTTAGTTGGTGATGGCTTTCTCTATGTGAACAAAGAACCTTTGCCCGCTGCATAATTTTTACCAAACCACCTAAAATACACCGGAAAAAAGATCAGTTACAGCTGAAATACAGAGACCTAAAGAATTTTACAGATACCAGACATAAATCCAAGTAGCATTCCATGTCCAATATCTGTTTCTTATTACTCTTGTAATTTCGTGACAGATTTTTATAGTTTAATCTTTCCAGACCTTTGTACTATCACAGACATCTGTTTTATATACCGAAGGAAACACCAAAATTGCTCTTAATTTATTTATTTTATTGCAATTCAGATAACGGCTATCACGGCCAGCTTGCTATTCCCTGACATTTCAGCCTAATGTATTGTCATGTTCTGCCCAGTCAAATCAATCATAATCTTTCATTTGAAAAGGGCACTTCATCAAACTGCCTTTCCAGTAATCCAGCGTCAACAATATATCCATCCAGATCAGTGAGCTTGGTTTGAAAGTGTTCTTTAGATAGACACTTGCTGATAGTTCTTTATCATGCTTATGTATGGCTATACAGATTTGGAAGCTAGGAAAATCTTCTTACATCTTGGATGGGGATCAGAGTGTGCTTATATTGCATAGTGAGCATGTGTTCAACTGCTACTTTATGGTCTGAAAAGCATCCAATGTTTTTAGCCTCCTACGCATATAAGTTAATAAGAGCTGGCAGACACACCCTAAAAATTGTGCATGACAGACTGCTGACCTCATGCTTAATTTATTTTCCCTACATTTTTATTGTAGTTTATTATATATCCCAGTGAACCTCCTTTGTCTATGCTCCCCTTTCTTCTTGCAATCGTCCAAGTTCAGTTTTGCTATTCCTCAGATCACAACATCAGGCAAAAGGAGTTAGCCAAACATTTTGATGACTACTGGCATGACAATCATGTTGAGTGTTCTGTGAAGACTAGTAAATCAGTTACAGTAGGGGTGGTTTTTATAGCTTCCATATGGGTTGTTTAGGTATTTTCTCAGAAGTGTCCAAGATTCTCTAGCAAGGCTGGATCTCTAGAACCCACTTCGTGCCATGTGCTAGGAGCAGAAGGGATCTCTTCAACCAAGACTGGCTGACCATTAGTGGCTGGCTTTGGCTCGTTGAGACTAACCTCATTGGCTTCTCAGCCAATCAATGTATGCTCCTGCAGTAGGAGCAATACTTGTTGCGGTGAGTTTTTTCTACAAAGAGTGTCCTGCATAGTTCCTTCTCTGTACTCAGCTCCGCTCCTGCCTACAGGCTCAACAGCATGAGTTTGTGCATTCACTGAATAACCGCAGATTTTGTGAAACTGTTTCAGCTGTTGCAGTCATGAATGAATGGATGATTTAATCCTTAGATCATGGCATTCGTAGATCAGAAGGGCCTGGGCTGTCTTGCCTGAGCAGCACAATGGAACTGCCATGGGACAGATCTGCCATGCAGATTCCAGGACAGGTGCATAATGACAACAGCACCAAGGATCTGTGCTGGGCTTCAGTGTGAGGGACCTAGTTACCTTCACATGCAGTACCAGAATCGTTCCAACAGATCATTCAATGTGCTCCAGGGACAGTGCTTGTCTTTAGGCAGTGTCACAATATCTATCCTATACAATATCTGTGAATGCATGCACATATTACTGCCACCATCACTGGTTTGCTTGACATGCTAGTAAAGCCAATGTTAAAGCAATATTTGTGTGAAGAGAGTTATTCCCACCTCAGCAGAGATAGTATATGAAAAGGGTCATCCAACCACTTACTGGGCTCATTCTTCAGATCTCAGTTGGATTTTTTTTTTTTTTTTTGCAGAGACTTACCCCTTGGCACCCTTGAGTGAAAAGGATTGTATCTCAATGTGAGGAATTAGGAAAGGTTCCATCTGTGTGATTTGATTTAGAGGACCAGCTTTATTCTCTGGAAGAAAGAACACTTCCTTCCCTGATTTCCTTCCCTGATTTCCGGATGAAGCCTTAATCTTCCATTGCAGCCTTGCATGGTTTTATAAATGTAGTTGCTCATAGTTAGGAACATTGTCATACCAAGTGTTTGTGTGTGCGCAATGCACATGCACGTGCGTGCGCGCACACACACACACACACAGGTCTGAGGCATAACAGCGTAAAGGATTTGCCATGCCATACAGTATTTATTTAACGCGTGTTTTTTTTAAAGACCAAATAAATAAAAATAAAAATAAAAAAATGTAGTGAAACTGATTTTAATTTGTTGAAGCATCTTTCTCCTCTAATTATACCTTGCATTTTCTTTCTGGAGAGCAAAGTGGCACAAGCAATACTCCAATTTGCTATTTATAGGGCAAATTCTTAAGGTATTAGTTCCACAAGAGTGACTGAATTAGATTAGAGCAAGATTCAAGACAGATGTGGTGATAGTTGTCTATAGTATACATAATAGGGGGAGGAAAGGACTTTACCCCAGGTCCTATTAGTGTCATTGCTGCAACAAAGAGCATAAATTAGAGGTCTGCTTCGGACTATCAGATATCATGATAATAGATCCATTGGCTTTATAGAGCTTTTGAATGCTGAATGGAAAGTGAACAGAGAGAGGGTTGGGTTTGTTTTTAATGGGTGAAATTTGTTTCTCTAATGTGTGGGCCTGTCACAGGAACCAGACTGCCTGAACAACAACAAAATAAAGCAAGGAAGGTCATTGGCATTTCCCTTTTACATACTAAATCTTTTGTAAAGGAGATGCCTTCCTTGATGCAACCTGCATAGCTTTAATAATAAATCTAATAGCAAATATCAAAGTTCCTCCATCCTTTACAGCCCTATGATCTGATAAGAATGAAATGGAGTGAATAACCGAACGTTGTTGCTTGTAGCTTTTTGTGGCTGCAGCGTTAGGCCCTGGGCTGCAACAATAATGATCTGGGATCAACAGTAAGTTACATTTCAGAAGCAAATATAAAGCCAATAATGTGTATAGAAGCAAGTTCCTGTTCCATATCCTATCGCCATCCAAAATGCACCAGACGGGGGTTTCTTGGTTGCAGCTACCAGCCTGTAGAAATCTCTCCAATGCATTGCTCATCTGCCCCTTCTTATTGAACTTCAGAGATCTTTTATTTCAGCAGTAGTTAGATATCACATTCCTATGACTTTGCTGGTAGAGATTGCGGGCTATCCTATTGATTTTGCTCCTCTATTTGTTCGGTTTGAGCCTATTGCTATTCATATAAAAAGCTGCGCCTAGCTTCTTCCATTTTACCACAAGTGATTTTCCATCGTATTAAAATGTGCTGGTACTCTCCATTTACAGTGAATGTTCATGTATAAATGAGGATTAATTTGTTATGAGACTTCAGTGATTTGCTGGACTTTTTCATGAGGAAAATTGGTAGATCCAAATGCAATCTTGTCTCTATCAGAAGCTTTTTTAAAATAAAAATTGTTATATAAATAATTTGAGACGGGAAGAATTGCTCAGCAAACAGACATTCAGCTAGTTATCTGGCATTTTGGTAACTTGTATCAGTTTCCAATTACAATATTATTTTTTCCATTTCTGAAATCCAAGTTACCAACTTTTTGATCTGTTTATACTTTGCTATCAGTCCCAAATCCCATGACAATATAATCCTCGAGGAATGTTTATGTTCTCTTCTTTGGCTGATACGGACTGGAACAACCTGTGGCCTCCAAGAAGATAATGAGGCATCTTCTTCTGGAATTGTTTAAGTTAGCCTTCCCCAACCTGGCGCCCTCCAGATGTTTTTGACTATAACTCCAATCAGCCCCTTGCAGCAGGATCTTCTGAGTTAGGACTGATATGAGTTCTGTTTAAAAACATCTGGGTGGCACTAGCTCAGGAAAGACTGGTTTACATTTTCTTTTCTCATAAGCTATATAAGCATCCTACTACTACACAAAGTTTCTGTAATTATACCTTCAAGCTGAATCACAGTGTGCCTGACCTGGGTTTCAGTTAGTCACGAATCCTGCTTCAAATTAATTGCATTGCACTGTAAATACTAAAAAAAAGGAACAATATTTTCTAGGTGGCAGGAAGTTAGTAAAGTTCAAACTATGATTGATTGGCAAGAAGAAGAAAGTTGGGGGAAATTGCTTTTTCAAAAGAAAAGGATTTTTCACAGATTTTCCAAATTGTTCCTAAGTGACAGACGGCTTCGCTTTAATATGCGTAGTTTTGAATGCACCTGCCATCTGGTAGATTTTATTTTTGTCTTCAAACACAAGCGCTCCTAGAAGATACAACTGCATAGTTACCATAAAAGCTTGTGATGGGATACAGTGAAAAGTCTCCAAGGAGTCACAAGTTGATATACAATGCTAAACATATCCCCTTTAAAAATGGTCTTGTTGTTCAGAGGTGTGATTCCAAATTGTTGCTAGTGTTGTTTCAAGCACATACTTGTAAATCCGAGATCCACAAAGTTGATTTGGTGATTGCCACCAAAATCAAATCGTTGCCATAAGTGACAAGGAAAGCATTGGGAAGTATAACGGATTGACACAGTATCATATAACCTACCTATACACAAATTATTAATGAATGCTCAATAAACGGCCAACATGGTCTAACCTCCCCATAAACTTTGTGCAAACAGGATGAGTGCTCATTAAACAATTCACCACTTCCAAACATAATTTTGGGCACTCAGAAGCCTCCCACTTTGGACCTCCATAAGTCCTCTCTCTATAATCCATTGCCACTCATCTGTGTTTCAGATAAATATATTGTCATTCCCTAAGGCTCTTGGTTGATGGATGATCAAGGAAAGGTGCTTGCTAAATTCATGATAGACATCAATGCTTTTGCTGTGTTATCTGCATGAAGAGGGACCTCACAATGGTTGCATAGCAATGACTGTTCACTCTAAGGGACAATTTGTGGAAGTCAGAGGCAGGTCTAGCCTGAGACTGGAGAGCTGCCAGCAGGCTGAACTCTGCTCCTCAGTCATGTATGTAACAAGGAAAGAGGACTTATATAATAATGCATTGTGTTGTACCATCAAGAGGATCAAACAGTGAATCATATAAGCAGGCACCATCGCGAGGGACTTGGTTCATCGGACAGTTTTATATCCAGCGTAGAAAGAAAGATGCAGAGATCTTTGTTTTGTTTGTTTTTTAAAGTGAAAACATGAATGTGTCAATCATATATGCAAAGATATCTAGTATCTCATCAACCCCAGGGAGGATACTAATGCTGCCAACAACATTAACTGTCAAAAGTATTTTTGTATACTGTATCATCTGAAATACAGGGTACATATACATATACAATCTGTCATATATTTTGAAATGGTTGCTTGTACTTTTCTCTTTTTAAATTTGACATACATATGACATACTTTTAAAGCACATACTTCTTTCTCTGGAGCATTCCCTTTTTTTGCATTAAAAATAACAGTCGTTAAGTAACTTCTGAAAGGAAATAGTAAGTCTTATTTTGATTTGGAGAAATATCCACAAGTAAATTTGAAACTGATTCAAACAAATGTAATTGTATTCCTTTCTTAAAGAAAAAAAGAGGTACCCAGTCCTTTGCAAACCCATGTCTGTTCAGATTTTAGCTGGACCAAACCATGCTGCAGTATATATGGAAATGTTCTAACCACCTGGAAAACTCAAAGATATGACCTAAGGAATGTGGAACAGGTCTTCAAGCCGCTGGCCTGTTGTTAAGAATACTCTTTCTCAAGCTCCATTAGTAGAAGAGCCATAGCTCAGTGATAAAACAACTGTTTTATAAGCAGATGGTCTCAGATTCAATCCTTAACATCTCCATGTTGGAGATGGTTAAAATAGTTAAGAATTTGTCTATGCCAGGCATAGGCAAACTCGGCCCTCCAGATATTTTAGGACTACAACTCCCATCATCCCTGACCACTGGTCCTGTTAGCTGGGGATGATGGGAGTTGTAGTCCCAAAACATCTGGAGGGCCGAGTTTGCCTATGCCTGGTCTATGCAATGTATGTGATGGATTGTTGAGCATAATGAACTTGTTTTTGTGGTTTGATTGCATTTTTTTTCATGTAATTTCTACAGACCAGTTTGTTTCATTTTTAATTCAATATTGTCTAGTATTGTTTTATTTTTCTGTCATTATTTAATTCATTTTTCATTTCTTGTTCCTTTTGATTCCAAATTGATCACAGTAGAAACCCGCCTTGTATTCTGATGCCTATAGCTTTTCATCCAAGTGGCAAGAAATTGTCTAGTCTTGTACTATGCTCAATATAGGACCATTCACATTTCAGATTGTTTGAAAAAAGGACCCACATTTAACAAGCAATTCAAAAAGGGGTGATATCCTACATACATCCCATTGTTTTCAAATAGAGGCTCTTACTGTATTCTCTAGCTTCCAACTTTGACACTTTCCATCCAAATGACATAGAATTTGTGGACTTTCTACTACTCCCATAAAGCATTAGACCTTCCAAGTTTTAGACAGATTGATAAGAGGGTCCCTGTTTTAGATGTAATTTAAAAGTGGTGACAGATATTCTTTAAGCTACCTATTGTGTTATTCTTCAGATTGGATCATTTTTAAGACTTGTCACTTTCAGAGCACAATACATCAAATTGGATAGTTTTCAAGTCTTATTACTTTTAGAGTACTCCAAGGTCTCTCTCCTTACAGAATCTTTCCTGAATGTAAGAATATGTACCCATTTGCTAACCAATGTAATGTCAGGTGACCAGAAGAGAAAAACAAGGGTGAAAGCATTGAAAACTAACCTGAAACCCTGATATGGGTGGCAACAGCGGCAGAGGAAGGGGGTGCAGTGGGTGCGGACTGCCCTGGGTGTCACCACTGAGGGGGGTGACAAAATGCCAGGCGGTACTCACTGCGGGGCCTGCAGCACACCTGAACCATGCGTCTCTCCTGGGAGAGATGTGGTGGCTTGGGCGTGGGCAGGCACTCCGCTACCCAAATGGTCCACTCGCTGTCTCCCCCCAGCTGTAGGGTCGCTGAGTGGGAGGAGGCAGGCAGACTCCTCAGAGGCCCCGCGGTGCATCCTGCCCCTATGGGCGGCTCACCCTGCCCCAGGTGCCCGAGTGGCTTTCTCCACCTCTGGGTGGCAAAAGGCTGCGTTGCTATGGAAGGGAGAAGGGAAGGGAAGGGCATTCTTTCAGGCTCTATTTTGGATCTTGAATGTCAATTGAGACAGCATGTGAGAGAAGTTGGTGGTGATGGAGTACTGGGCTCCAACATGCTGTCATAGGGATTGATGCAATCTATCCTAGGACACCCTCCCAGGGACCATGTGGTTGCACTCTTAAGGCATTTTGTGCAAATGGTGGAATGCCAATCTGCTCTGAAGGGCTTCTTACAAACTCAGACCCTCCAACATTTGTCCAATGCAAATAGTGATGTCCCATTCCATAATGATAATGTTACTATTTATATCCCAAACATTTTATTGGGTTGCCCCAGCACTCTGAGCAGCTTCAAACACACACACACACACACACACACACACACACACACACACATATATATATGTCTGTGTGTATATATATATGCGGTGTAAATTTGATGAGTGCCTTTTAAATTACTTACCAGTATATCATTGGGACTCCAATCTGTTTGTAAAATTTAGCAGGTAAGATGCTTGCAGGGGGACTAGCTGAAAGTTGAGAAATAATTACTGTACATATGATAGAATACATGATATGATAGCAGCAGAAGGCTAGTTGGTTCTCCATGAAAATGGATGGGAAAATGAAAAACACATTATTTATTCTTACAATTATTTATAGCCTATCTTTTGGGTACAGTACACTAAAGATGGCTTACCATCATAGAAGCACAATACAAATTTAAAACAGATGTATTAATAGGCAGTTAGAAACGCTGATAAAACAGGTGAAACAATATAAATCTCAGTCAAGGTTTAAAAAAAGTTATTAATTCTATGGTAGCTCTTTAACAAAAGGAAATTCCAATTTAAATGCCTTGGTGACAAGAAAGTGACATTAAATAAAAGGTTTTTTAAAAACCTACTTTAAAGTTTTCAGTATCTATTTATTTATAATTTCAACAATTCATATGCTGTAGCAGCTTAGTCTCTAAGCAGAATGCGGCTCCCTCACTTAAGTGGGGGCATATTTGCTGCATGCCATCTCCTCCTTGAAGAAAACTTGGGATGGTTTTTCCCATGGGAGGAGCTGGGGGGTCAGTCATTCAGATCATGCCATGTGGGCTTTGCTAGCTGCTTCTTTGGAGGCTGAGTAGGGGCTGTCCTGTTTTGCCAATTCCTCACTGTTGGAAGCTTTATTTGGAGTGGGGCTTGTTTGGTTCAACTGACTTTTTGTCCAAGCAGGTAAGAGAATTTTAAGATCTCATAGGGTAAATACCTGAGGCAGTATTGGTTTAAGCAATGCTTTCTTTCTCGGAGGTACGCATGGGTACGCATACCCCTAAACATTTTGTGGATCTAAGTTTGGCCTCATTGAGGGGCAGTATTTCAATATGAGTAGGAAATGAGAGTACCCCTCAACATTTTTTTTAGAAAAAAAAACACTGGGTTTAAGGGTACTCTTAGGTCACCCAATGCCGTATTGGCTTTGGGGGCCCTGGGCAGGGGCTTTCGACTTGCACCAGGGGGAATGCCAAACCAGTCAGGCCATTGTACACTTGTCAGGATCACATACCAAAGGTCCAGAAGAGTCAGCTGGCCAATTTCCTGGACACAGGGACCATGCAGGGTTCAAACTTTGAGCATTGAAGCAATACACACCTTAATGGAGAGGGAATTTCATGTTCAGGGGCCACCACAGACAAGGCCTTATTTCTTGTGCCCGCCAATTGAGTTCACTTTATAGGCCACATGAGGAGCTGGGTCTCTGATGCAGAGCTTAATGAAACAATGGAAACAATAAAACAAATGCAATGCAAATGAATATTAACTGAAACAAATGAAACTTTCAAAACAAACATGAATAGAAAAGTAAAACCATTCCCCCCCCCCTAAAAATTACAGTCTCTTAATTACTACTGCTGCTGGTCCAGATCCTGCTCTTAATTTAGAGGTGTTTGCATAGGCATCTATCGGCATTTTTAGGATTGTAATCATTCATCATTAAGCTGTGTCATTCTTTTTATGGTATTGTTGTGTGTGACTATTTAGCTATAGACTTACAAAGGGCAGGAAAAGGCTCTGTGCAGCATACCAATTGCTTGACCAACTCACAGTGAAATCAGTCCCAGGAAGGGTGGATCTCCATATTTGATGCGAATAAGCCACGATTTTGAAATAGCAGCTTATTTTCCGAGAGTCAAATTAAAGTTTAGGGACTGAGGTTTTATTTTTTCTTAACCAGCTAGAGTTTTCTTTAAAATAGCCCAAACTGGTAATCTTTAATATCATGCTTGGCAGAAGATGTATGGTGCACACAGCTGCTATGGCATAAAAAGAGAGAAAAGAATCTACTTATTCGTTCAGCACAGTAACCGAGTAAAAGGCTATGACAAAATGATGGAATATTCTTTCTCTATATGTTACATGGATAGATTAGCAATCGATACAATGAATGGAGAAATCATTACCCAAAGGAAAGAACCAGAACATAGGATCTATCAAACATAATTACGATAAAGTGAGAAAAAGAATTAAGAGCCCCCATAAGATATAGCTATCCATCTAAATTGTTCGGTGAAATGTGGATAGTCTCTGTTAGAGATGACAATGGAAATGAGGCAATAAATCCAATCTGATTACTCAAATGTAGTACATAAATTTCATTGTACGGTAGACGACATTAACATGGATATCCGGGACCCTGTTGCAGACTTTCAAATGTAACAAGCATGGAGCTGAGTGATGGTTTGGTGAAAATTACTGCTTAAGAAAACACACTTTTCTATGCTAATGGCCTAGTTGACTGTACATTATATTGGGCTAATAAACAGTCCCTAAGTATCCTATTCCAAGCCAATTTGGTTAAGAAACCACTTAAGAAAGCAGAGTAAATTACAGAAAAGGAAATGCATGTTTTTAATACCAACGTGCCTCACTGGAAAGAACCAAATGCTACGATCATGGCTTCTTCTATATCTCTGGGAGAGCTTTTATTGTTTGTTTGTGTGTGCGTTTGTGTGTGTGTGTGTGTGTGTGTGTGTGTACACTCACAATTATCTCCCACACAAATCAGAGCAGTACATACTCCCACCTGGCTACCATTTGTTATAGCTTATTCTACAGCTTGCTCATATCTTAAATGAGCATGTAAGTGGGGAGCAGGCTGGTCCCATGACTGACGTCACACACAACTGTATCTGCCACTGATGTTCACGCATTCAGAATGAACATCTGCCACAAGGAAGTCTTTTTGCAAGCTATACACACAAATATTTCCTCAGGGGAAATGTTTCCTCTGAATGTGTGGGAGTCAGTGAGCATAGTGCTCTGGCATGCAAGATTTCAGACCCAGCAGTTGGCCATAAGAGGCTCTGGCTGAAGGGCTCAGGGCTCAGAAGTGCCCCTCACCAGCCCAACCAGCCTCTCATTCACTGCTGGGCTCAGGTGGTTGTGTGTGGGCACTGCTTGGAAGCCAAGCTTGGCTCTCACATGCAGCGACTAACAGCACACTTCCATCTTCCACCTCTCTGCTGCCTGCTTGGGCTCTTCTTAGAAAGCTAGGAAGGCTTTCTTTTTTAAATTTCAAGGTTGAAAAGTTTTTTTTTCTAGCCACCATGGCAAAGATGTAATGATTGCAGGCATTCCCCTGGACTTCTTCTGTCTTCACTCAGTAGGTCTGGCTCTAAAAAAAAAGGGTCCCTTTGGCCAGGGCCAGATTTAGGTTTGATGAGGCCCTAAGCTACTGAAGCTAATGGGGCCCTTTATATGTCCAGCTTTGTCAATTTGTCAACAACAAATTGTCACTGTTTTCTGTGTTGAATATATGTTCATACCCTTAGTCTATGTTGCCTGATCATCAGTCTACAAGCACTACTAGATAACAGGTACAACAGCTTGACCTACATTCAACTGTGCTGCACTGCTGTCTGCAGCTTCATGCTACATGTTGATATGCAACCAGTCCATGCAACATGTAGGCACACTATATATAGAAATGAGCAAACCAGTGATATTTTAGGGAGCAGGCTAGCAGGCGGGGCTCATTACTTACATCATAGGAACCTACACAACACAAAACACTGTTGCTGTACGTAGGTTCAATTTTATTTGTTTTTTAATCTTATATTTTGGAAATGTACATCCAGGGGTTTTTTTTTCCTTTAATTTTTTTGGGGGCCCCAACAGAGTGGGGCCCTAAGCTATAGCTTGTTTAGCTTATACGTAAATCCGGCACTGCCTTTGGCCCTTTCTCAGACTGAAGTGCTAAGCAGCTGGTAGAAAAATGACCAGGGTTGGATAATTGGGTAACAAGTATTTTTATTGAAAATATAGGCTTGACATAACAATGGAAACATGCGAAATAAAAATAATCGACGGGTGATGGGTAGAGGAAGCAAGAGGGGAAGTCGGGAAAAGATACAATGCAATGAATATAATAAGTTTAAATTATTATTGACATGATTGTATTATAATTATCGTCATTATCTATGTTTATTTCATGTTGTGGAGTAGAGCAAGTGTGTATGAGTGATGTATATAAGTGATGTACAACAATATATATATATATATATATATATATATATATATATATATATATATATATATATACACACACATACTAATAAAAAATCATTGCAAAAAAAAAAAAAAAAGAAATAAAAATGACCAGGGCTTCCATTACTATTTCTGACAGGGATTCAAGGGTGTGTAATCTGAGTCACCAGTAGAAAAATGTTTTTTTTACCAGGTGCTGGGAGCAATCCATCTCCTCCTCAGCCTTCATCTGTCCCCAGCTTCTTTCCCACAAGGCAGGGCAAGAGGAATGTGGTGACAGCAGCAGGGACCTTCTGAGAACTGTTGTGGGTTCTGTGCATTTGCCTGGGTGAATCTGTGTGAGCTTGTGCCTCTCTCTCTGAGTATAATTCTTTGAATATTTCAGCATTTCCTCTGATCAGAAAAACATAGTTTTATATCCACCAGGAAGGACTCAAGATCAAATTGATGAGTCTAGGGAGAGAGGAAAAGGCTAGAAAGAACTCAAACAAGAAAGGCTCGGTTCTTCTTCTTTGACTGAACTTTGAATCAAATGGCATAATCTCTGAGAATAGAGTTTGGTGCAAGAATATGGAAATGCCTGCACGCAGGAGATATTTCTGCAGGTCTTAACTTCTGTTTGGAGAGAGGAAGAGTTTTATCTGCTTCTGTTTCTTTTTTTACTTCAACTCCAAAGAATGAGACTTTCAAGACTAGGGTAGGATATTTTGTAAAACCACTTTTTATCTCTTGTTGCAGTTATGCAAGCTCTGTGCATAAGCTCCTGCTTGGGCAAGAGGTATTAAGATAAGTCACTGTGAAACTGGCTTAGAAATTGTCTACCAAATGCAATCCTTGCTGCGTGATGCCCTCTGAAATATTCTCGTGCATTTCCCATGGAGAAAGATGCAAAGATTCCTAAGTTTATAGCTATTAAGAAGGCTAAATGAATCACGGAGATTCAAAAATCTAAAGAAATTATTCTAATGACAATATAATATGCACAGAGCTGTGATGGGTGTATGTGTGTGTATGTGTGGCTTTCTTTGGTGTGTGTGTGTTTTGTGCTGCTTTTTGTTTTGTTTTTTCTTTCTTCTGTTTTTACGGGGGGCATGCAGTTTCGTTGCACTTGTATAGCGTTGTGCTTGTACTTGTGCAATGACAATAAATTATCTTATCTTATCTTATTTTCTGTGTGGTAAAATAAAAAATTCAGATTGCAGAATGAGGGAAACATGGACACTGATTATTATATACTCTTCAACTGCCCCACTCTAGAAAAACTGGGACATCTCACTTTTTCCCCATGAGAGCACAGCAGCCATTTTGGACACCTTGCTCTCACACAATTTTGAGCTGATATTTCACCCTAAAGGTGTTTTTTTTCAGGTCCACAATCTTGCACAGCACCCCAAAACATGTGTTTTGGGGTTCCGTGCCCTTAAAAGTGCCGTTTCAGGGGTTTGTGATCTCAGATGGCACCACAAAACACATGTTTTTGGGTGTTGTGCACAAAAATAGCTTTTCCTGGGTACGTTATGTTCCGCAGATCATGTGACTCGTGTGGGATTTTGGACCTGCAAGATGGTGTCCCAGATTTGGTCCACATCGCGTTTGAGGATATATTAGTGAGATCAAGGGTAGTTATGTAGTGGACCCCAGATCCGACTAGCCACTCGGATTTGAACTGATGGAAACTGCAGTTCAACAACAAGTAGAATTTGCTGCCAAGGAGTGTGGTGGAGTCTCCTTCTTTGGAGGTCTTTAAGCAGAGGCTTGACAGCCACCTGTCAGGAATGCTTTGATGGTGTTTCCTGCTTGGCAGGGGGTTAGACTGGATGGCTCTTGTGGTCTCTTCCAACTCTATGATTCTATGATTCTATGATTCTAGAATCAGTGGTGGCTTTGGGGGCTGGTAAACTGTGTAACTGGCAGCCTCCCCCCCCCCCAAAAAAAACCCTTATACCAAATTCTGCCTGCCTTTGTTACAGTGTCAGTCTCAGCTTGCATTGTCAGAAGCACTGCAGGTATTCAAGTTCACCATACAAAAAACACAGAGAGATTCCCCTACACTGAAGTCAAGCCTATCCACATTGGTAGTGGATATTGGCAGAGATATCATTCCCAGAGCAGTGTGTAAGAAACACAGACCTTGAGTACATGAAGAATCATATGACCCCATTCTGAATCCAAAACACAGTTTTCTTTAATGATATGGTGAATGAAATAGTTGTTCACCTCGATTTCAGCAAATGGTGCAGTTTAAGGACAAGTATGGATTTATATTTGATGACAAATCTTTGGCTAAAATAGGAGAGGATGACTTTGAAATGGGCTAAAATGGTGTAGTTGGAGCAGCCTTTTATCAATCTGCATTAAATAAGCCTCTTGTTGACTCTCCCACTTATTTTCCCAATATTGCAATCGCCAAACCAGTTAATCCAGGATTTATCCTGTTCATTTTAATGGGATTAGTAAATGGTCTGAGGCTACAACAGTAATCTACTAACAATGCAAGTAACCAATGTACTTTGCTGTAGTTCAGTGTATATTTATTCTTCAATTTTCCCTTTTTATGTTGCATAGTTAGCTCAAAGATGTATGAATAACTCCAATATTACACTTTATTTGAATCCTGAAAATGATTTCGTTTCTATGAATTTAGTTAATGCATTCATTAACAGCATGACTTAGTAAGGCAGAAGTGACTATTGATCTGTGAAGGGTTGATCTTTCAACATCAGGATGGTAGCCTTACCATACTATTTTGGATGTCTGCTAAAACCATTTTTATTTCAACAAGCCTACCAGATGCATAATTTAGCTACCGCTATGTATATATGTTTCTACATTTTTACTGATTTTATGCGTGCGTGTTTATGTACACAACACACATTTTTATTAAGCACTTTATACACTTTTCTAAGTAAGATAAATAAATGTTATCATGTACACTTATCACCATGTCCCCATATAACAGGGGAGATTACAATATTGAACTTCATGATGTTAAATGTATCTACCACTGCTGATGAAGAGTTGAATGGTGATGGTTAATGCAAAATCACATTATTTTCCTTGCTTTTCATTTTCAGTTAAGGCCTCCTTCAAATCCTTCATATAATGTAAATATCAGAACTTAAGTTAGCAAGCCCTTGTATTAAACAGACAGTTCTCTGAAATAAATAGAATATTTTGTCCCGTGGGGATCTACAGACCTGACCACATAAAGGATTTCAAATTGTTTCCTCCTGGTGTTTCCAATGATATTTTTAACCCAAAGGCACCCAGCAAATGACCATCCCAAAATGAATATGAATGTGCCTTAATGACTCTAATAGCTAATGAGGAATGGACAGCAGTTATTCAAACATTCTAATTAAATCACAGCTAAGCCTAATGTATTGCTTTACACATCATTATCTTTGTGCCACAGAAATTAACCAAATTTGAATTATCTACTCATTAGAAGAAACATTGATCACGAGCTTTAGAATTCACCAAGGGTTTTTATAGCAAAATTCAGGTTTGCTGTTTTTTAAAGAAACAGATGTTCCAATTGCACAGATTTCCCATCGGACACCCCACACTGAAAAAGGGGAGGGAGCCAAATGAACACAAAACAAGCATTACTCCTTGCTTAATACCCTGTATCCGGGCAGTGGTGGTCTCTTCATAGGAGACAGTAGTTCTTATACAGTAACTAACAGGGCAATCAAAAGGCCTTTCCACCAATGTAAACCCCAACTCAGTAACACACTGGTCCATTGGGTCATCCTGAAAGTTGCCTATCTATTCCTGCTGCTTCATCAAACGCTTGCTGCCAAAATTTGTACCTATTCCAGGAAATTGCATTCCAATAAAAATTCATGCAACCACATGAACCAGAAAAATTGCAGTAGTTTTGCATTGTAATTTCCCTGTGACTTTCAAGGATCATGCCACCTCCATGCGCATGGTGAAATTTGGGGCGGCATCCCAGCATACAGTTCTTTCCTGCCATTTTCATTGGGGAACAAAAGTGCACATGTGCATAATGGGTGGAGGGACAGCCACATGTCCAATGTCACCTGCTGTTGTATCAGACCACATTCTGCAAAAATTTAAATAGCAATAACAACCTGTATATGAATGCAGCATAAATTCCATTTCTTTTCTACCTGTGTTCTGTCTCTTTCTGCGGTGCTTGGGTTAGAGATGTTGCTGGACTATAGCCCCCAACATCCCTGCCCATTGTTGACAGGCACTGATGTATACATGCAGACTTGTTTTTGTTAATTAATATGATATAAAGGTATGTTCAACATTCAGAGTGATTTCACTACATTTTTCATGTCATTTCATCATCAGCAATGTGTCATTCTCATCATTTGAAAATCTCATCAAGCATCAGCTACAGTCAATGCACCACCCCTTATCATTCATCACATTTTATCAGTCTATACCCTACTCCACTTAAGCACTTTCTAGGAGCCAGGAATGAAGGAAGAATAGAGAAGTGAGACCACACTTTCTTACCCTCTATGGCTGGTGGAATAACAGCGGGCAAGTAAGGGAACCTGAGAGCCCTTGAGGGATCAGTCACTAGTGCAAACATAATGATGTCATCATCAGGATGGGATCCAATTTGTTCTGTAATCATCTCAGAATAATTCAAGTTACAGGCAACTCCCTCTTTGTAAGGGGGTTGCGTTCCAAGTCATTGTGCACATTGGTGGAGTATGCATAAGCCTGCCCCACCCCACCCTGTTCCACCCCCTTCCACCACCATTCTGCCCTCAGTCAAATGCATGCAAAATGGTTGCTACTTGTATGGTTTAAAATCTTAACTTGCTGAAGCCAATTATGACCTGAAACAGGAGAGAGCTGCTCACTGATTACTACTGGTTTGCAGATCTGATCACCAATGAAAAACAAGGAACATGTTGGTGTGTCTGTGACAGCAGGCAGCTGTGCTTGCTGCTTACGAAACACAGCAGCTCATGTGATAATATCAATAGTTAGTAAGAACAAGCTAACTCATTTTGAGCAGTATTCATCAATTGGAAATCCAGCGAAGCATTATCTTCCCCATCACCTCCACTGATAAGTATGTGATGCATACCTTCAGACTCCCTATGTTTTCATTTACAGAGCTGACAATTATTCTGTATACCAGTTGTTTGGAAATGCGTAGTGGTGGGATTCGAAGCTCATCTTCAAACTGATAAAAACTTGCAATTACTAATCTACCATCTGCCTACATTGGCCAATAGAAATCCCAGTTGTATCAGCCAGGCCAACTGCACTTGCGAATCCAATAATGGCTTCCCTTGAGGTTCTCTTCTCACAGCTGCATGTTAGAGTCTCTGTATCAGTGACATCCTTGCTACAGTATCGACTAAACTCATGAGGTTTGCGGTTATCTCATGCTTGCAACTCAGACTATCAATCTTAACACAACATACTCTCCCGTGGTTTCTCTGGCAGTGGAAAGGTTAGTTCTGGCAAAAGATATACAAAATGTTTGGGTCCAACAGTCTGCTTAACTGTCTCACTTGAGAATAAAAGCATCAGTGGAGGGCTTCATGGGAAGCCTCTATTCTACCTGTTGCAAGGAGGGAAGCCTCCAAAACTCATATTTTTTGGAAGTCCAACCTGATGGGTTTGAAAATGAGCAGATGTATACTGAGCTTTGCATGCTCTCTAGAGAATGATAACTTCCTTGTAATTCAAACCGAGATTGAGTACGAATCAATGTGTCGTTTTTGTGCACACACATTCAGCAAAAGCTTGTCTGCCTGCCTGCCTGCCTTCTCTTTAGGAGTGTCCAGCTTGAAGGGGTAGCACCCAGAGCTGACCTCCTGGTCACAGCATCACTGCCACTTATGGGATGGTGTAGGGGCAGACTAGAGGAGCAGGGTTGGGCAAGCACAAGCTTCCCTTGTACTCCCTGGCACTGCATGCATTGAAATCAGGGTACAGCAAGTCCAACTGAGAGTGCTTGAACTTCTTGGTGACATGCTGCCACACTTTGGGGAAAATCTTGCATGTTTTACATACATTTTACATAAGAAGAACCCTGCTGAATCAGGCCAAAGACCCACCTAGTTCAGTAGTCAGTGGCCACAGTGTGTATCTAGAATTTTAACCTCTTTGTCATGACTGGAACACACATGTATCCAGTCAGTGCAAGGGCAATTGAAGTCACCCATCACTGTAGAATTTCCTCTTTTGGATGTCTCATTTATTTCATTCTCCATCCCACGGTCACCTTGACATTCTGTTCAGAGGTACAAATGACTTTTGGGCCCAGTAAATTAATGTGTGACTCCATGCTGCTATTGAGTTTCCTTGTGTTTTATCTTTGGGCTGGGTGTGTATTTATTATTGCCAGTTTTATTAATGTTGTGAGTTTTATGGGACATTTTGTAGTGTATTCTACTTTATTATAACTGGAACTGTATTTTTATCTACTATTGTGTAAGCTGCCTTGAGTGAGGGTTTCCCATAAAGAGGGTCTATAAATATTTTAAATAAACTTAACTAGTTTCTGAGTATCCTGACACTTTGAGTAAGTAGGCATGGGATTTTACAGTCAGACTTAGAAATATTTGCCTATCCATTTCCTAGCCACTTCTGTATTTTTCTCCAGACCATAAGATGCCCATTCACTCTTGCCCAATCCAAAATTCACTTTTTTCATATGGAATAAATTAGAATAGCTAAGCAAATTTATGCAAAACTATATTATTGGCTCATACGTATGTTTGGAGCCAACTGCATGTGCATAGTTATTTGGTTGACAATTCTTTATTCAGTTTAGCACAATGACCCTCACAGTTGTTGTTTTTACATGTCTAAGGGGCTGAACCAACAGACTACATTCATGATATCCCTGTGCCTAAATAATAAATTCTAAAAGGTGTTACCTTTTACAGGTCTTTATAGCAGTCCTTTTGCCATGTCTCATAGCAAGGTTATTCTGAAGGTAATTGTCAAAACTGAGAAGCGGGTGCTTGTTTTGTGGGAGACAGATGCTCTGTTTCTGCCCTCTGCTGGGTATTGCAGATGTCAAAAGGTCAAGATCTGCCTGGAGCAAAGACCAAAGATTTGGTGGTCCCTATTGTTGTTTCCACAGCACAGCTTTGAAGTAGTTTCTGAAGGTTGTAAGAATTCATATATCACCATCATATTTATTCATCCCCAGAGTTAATCTTCGAGAACTTGGGAAAGTACAAAACCTACGAAGTAGATATATGCCTGACTGTTCAAAATATATACCATATTAATCAAATGGAGATTTTAGAGAACTGAAAAATAAGTATGAAGAACTATTACATTTAATGTGAGCACTAGGGTATAGTTTTCCATCGGAATAATTCACTGTACCTCAATTGCTGGAAGAACAGAAGAAAAGTTATTTTTCTATTTTAATATGAATTTCCCATATAGTAATACCTTAACATTACTTGCTTCCATATTTAATGTCCCCAAACATAGCAATTTTGAATAAGGTCTATAAAATTAATACCAGTTGGAGTATTTTGGGAGTTATTGTTCTGCATAATTCATTCTGCTTTCAAGGTTCAGTTCAAAATAGTTGAGAACATTTATTTTATCATGGAAGAAAGCAGATCATACTGTACGTACTGTTACATGCTCTCCATTTCCCAGAGCACTGAGAAGTTCCTGAGCAGTGCTTACCAGGGTCTGGTTTATTTTTGGAGAACTTTGGAAAACTTATGATTTTGTTCAAATATCTGGTGCATTTAAAACTATACAGACAAAGGATAGGCAGATGCAAATAACTTAAGCACTTCAGCATACAGTAAACCATCTGGCTCTACCTGTACCCCACCAGGTGTCTTCAGCTCAAAATCTCTCTCAACATCTGTCCTTGACAGTTGGCTATGTATTCTTCAACATAGTTCCTGCTTCTGGAAATGGTCTCATTCTGTGTTTCTCTGCCTCTTTCTCCAATTGCACTTTCTTTCACATATACCTTAAGACTCAGCCTTAGTGTAGGAAGCTGAACATAAGACGAGCCCCACTAGACCAGGCCAAAGACCCATCTAGTCCAGCAGTCTAGTCCAGTTGAGGTAAAACTTAGCCATTGATAGCCTTATCCTCCATGAATCTGTATAACCCTTTTTTAAAGCCATTCTAGAAGGTGACCATCATAACATCTTGCACATGCAATGCACAAAAAGTTCCACATCCTAATGACTGTCTTATAACAACATGAGAAGGAGGCAAAATGGCTCTCACATTCCTGTACACTTCAGTCATTAGGTTCTACTGAGGGTACCTCCTGAGTCATTAGCAAGCAATTTCCTTCACAAAAGACATGGCTGACATCGCTTAGCCACTGACTATTCAGGAACATTAGCCAGGCATTTTGACTTATTTACATACTTCTGCTCAACCCCCCCCCCCCGACTTCATAGCCATCATCAGATAATAAACTCACAACACCTCTTTATGTGTAGATTTAAAATACTACCTCAGAAGATGGTGAGCTTTCCTTCACTTGAGGTTTTTAAAAAGAGGTTGGATGGTCACTGGTCAGGAATTCTTTAGCTGTGATTCCCATATTATAGGGGGTTGGATTAGATTCCCCTTAGGGTTCCTTACACCTCTACAATTCTATGATTCTATGAATTATAGTCCACCCTTTCATAAAATATATACAAGGCATCTAACAAAATAAAAAAATGATGTGTATAACAAAAAGCAGCACAAAAACAGTGATTAATATATTAATTGTGAATTAATAAAACAACCAGAAGTCAGCAGATTTATTCTCCTCCATCATACACTAAAACTTAAATATGCAAACAAAAAGGCCTTAACTTGCCACCTTTCATATAAAGTATTGATTTTAAAATGACTAAATATTTAATCTTATACCCACTTGCCTGGCAGCAAGCCCCACTGAATTCAACAGTTTCAAAGTGGCTCCAGGTAGTTTGATAGGAAGTTGGATTTATCAAATGTATTTAAACAACAAAAACAAAAAACCCCTTGCATTTATTAAACATCCATGGTTTACTAGAGAAGTGAAGTTCAATTTGTTATGAAGACTCTTTGTGAGTGTATATATCTGGATATGTATTTTTATGGTTCTTAATTAAAGAGGTACCTTTTTGTGTCATAATATTAGTTCAGTCTAGGAATGTGATATTACTTCACAGAATCTACACTTTATATTGCTATTATGCAATTCACTTTCCTTTCTAAGATGCATTTGACATTCATCAGTACTAAAGGTAAAGTTCACAATCAGAAATAAGTTATTAAAATCCCATTACCTTTCCCTCGGTTGATTTAAGGAACAGGGATGAAACAATTAAATTATGGTTGAATGTAACATGTCAGAGATTGACTTAGAGCTATATGTTTACTCAATTTTTCAAGATTCAGAGGAGAAAGTTTTCCATATATATTGAGGGCAACGCATAGTGTGACCATTCTGTGAGACAGTTTACAAGCTCTTCTCTAAACTCTGGAGCTTCTACAAGGTGTTGGAAAAGCAGGCCAAATGTGCAGTGGTTTCCTTTAACAAATGAACTTTAAAACATTTGGATTTGATTTGCATTGGCTTTTTTTTTTTTTTTAAGCTGTTTAGGTCGATGGAATTCTAAGCTGTTCAAACTACTCCTGGAAGAAAAAATTGACTGCAGAAGTGTTATTCCATCCCATGATTATGAGGCAGCCCCAAATAAATGAGATACATTGCTTGCGTTTAAATGACCGGTGGACTAGTCTTCCTTGGAATTAAAGGAGTCAATCCAGTTTAATAAGCATAAAGCTCATAGTCATACCTGAAATAAAGAAGCAACCAAATATAATATATATGGATGAATGTTTGATCCTGGGTTGTGCTCCTAAATGCTTTTTTTAATTAAAAACCCCCCCTGATCTGCTTAATTTTTGATAATATACTAGATCAGGATTGTTAATTTTAGTCTGTAGTCATAGTAGCATACACAATAAAGCACAATGTTCTGAATTTAGAAAGTACCTTGGAGAGAATTGTTCAGTCCAAACGAGTCTGGATCCTTCTTCATAGGTCACGGTAGTCTCTGACTGGCTCCAACATCATTAGCTGCTTTAGAAAACATTATCATCTTACAGTAGTCTTCAGACAGCTACCTTGTCTCAGCCATTTCCAGCTGGCTGTGTGAACTCCAAAGAAAGCTGCCTTGGGCTTCAGCTGTGTCTTGCTGAGACAACTGTAGGCCTATTCAGATGAAATTCCCCTTTTATGTTCATGAATGCATGGTGAGGCTGTTGGCACACACCTCTGGTGACCATGCAATGACCATTAGTCTGAAAAGAAGAGTTTGGACTTGATATCCCGCCTTTCACTCCCCTTAAGGAGTCTCAAAGCAGCTAACAATCTCCTTTCCCTTCCTGCCCCACAACAAACACTCTGTGAGGTGAGTGGGGCTGAGAGACTTCAAAGAAGTGTGACTAGCCCAAGGTCAACCAGCAGCTGCATGTGGAGGAGCGGGGACGCGAACCCGGTTCACCAGATTACGAGTCCACCGCTCTTAACCACTACACCATGCTGGCTCCTTATGTGTGCTCATGCAAGGTTCCAGCTCATGAATGGAAGCATGAATTACTTAATCAAGGTTCCCAGTTATGATGGGAATATGTCGAGGCATAGAGCCCTTTCAGAGCTTGGTCCTGCGGGCTCAGCTAGCAGGCATGGTTCTTCGCTGTTGTGCATTCATTGAGCAGATGCAAACTGGTACAAGACTTCCACTACTTATCATATCCCTGTCCTTCCTTCACATACATTATCAAGACCTACTTCTTTCTAAAAGCCTTTCTGAATCAGTATTCATATCCTCATATCTTCTCCATCCCATCCTCAACATTCATTGTAAGCTTTTGATGCCGCTCCCTATTTTTATTCATTGCAAGCCTTCTCAGCAGGGTTTCTCTATCCCTTATTACACCCAACACACTGTTGACATTATAAACATATGTAGCAATGCTTGTGTTGATTAGGTCCTGCTGAAGTTCATGCTGTTTCAGTATTAGCATTCTTGTTTGTCAAAAATAGAAGCATGGGAGAGAAATTTCAGCAAAACGAGGCCAAAAGGAAAGCACGTTTTTGGGGAAAAAATCCATTTGTATGCAGAGAAAGCACAGAAGAATATTAAGGAAACTCAGACAACATCTCAATAGGTGATAATTGTACAAACTGTAGACTGTCTGTGAAAAGCTGATTGGAGGAAGAAGCAAATAACATAAAATATTCCAATGTATTAGCAAAAGATGAGTATCATCTTTTAAATAAATTTAAGTCAGCGAGGCCAAATAAAGTAGACTACAATAATAATGATAAAAAGCAGCAAAAGGAGGCATAGCCATTGTGCAGCTTCAAAGGAAAGTCTCACACAGATAACGTTTCAATAGGAACTCTTTCAGTATTTTCTGAATGAAAAATGGGCTTCCAAAGGCTATGTGGATTATGCCTAAATGCTTGTGCACTCTGCTCTTTCAGTGAACTGTAGTGGGCAGCGGGACAAAATCCAAAGTAGAATGAAGAACAAAACAGGGGATGTGAAGTACCGTGAATTTGGTAAAAGAAAAATGTGTGGGTAAACCATGTGGTAACCCAGCAACCCTGCTTAAAAATATATCCAAGTTTGTCTATTGCTTCAGTAAAGGTGACATATGAGATGCAGTTCTCCATTTTAACTTGGCAGTGGGATTTTCCATCAGTTTTAATATCTGATGCACTGTCTAGGCTGTGTTATAAGTGAGGGGAAGATTGCAGTGGGTCACATAAGGAGGTTCTAATGAAGTAGCCAACTCTTCACTGAGACAGACTTCCTCTTCCATATGTTTGGAATGGTGTGACTGCCTGTGCCTTTTCCCACAGTGCATATGAAGACAGGGAATGGCTTTCAAAAATTGTGTCAAAAAACACCAGATCGTCTCTGTGCATTTAGCTTCATTGTCGTTGCCAGAAGCCTATGAAACGGCTTATAAGGAAGAAGCTGCTATTGTAGCACCATACAAATGTAGAGGCAGAGAGTGAGGGTAGCAAATGGCCTTAAAATGTTTTTGAAGAGCCATGCTATCTTTGAAATTGGTATAATAAGAAAGCAATGGAACGGGCTGTGTATATGTGTAGAAAGGTGAGTACTGCAAGAACACTTGCTCTTAAAAGAAATTCTATTTAGGGCTATATATATACCCATATGAAGGCAATGTAAAAGAATGGGGCCAATTTGACAATTTGAACTGGATGCAAAAAATTCTTTTACAATCCTTTCGAACAAAATTCAGGATAGAGAATGAGCCCTGCATTCCCATATTACCTTTGAAAGCCCTCTGACTGTAGGGACTATAGGGATTTTTTTTTTGTTCTCTGACATACATACATGTTATCCGAGCCATCTCACCAAGTTTCTGTAATGTCTATTATATCATATTTGCATCCTGTATTAAGAGCTCAAGTTCATCTCATTCATTTCTCATGCTCTGTGCATTAGTATAGAGACAACTGAAAGCACAAGTCATGCCCCCCCCCCCAGTTGCTTTCTTCTTTTCTGGTCATTAACAAGTTCCTTTGGCACTACCCAAGATTGGTTACAGAATGCTTCATTAAATTTGTCTAAAATGAGATGGTAGTAGCAATAATAGAGTGCAGAGGCAAGCAGGTAGCACATGGAAGAAAGACAGAGAAATTGGTGGGTGGGCTTATAGGTCAGTTGTAGAGCATCTAATCTGAATGTGGAATATTCCAGGTTATGATCTTGGCACCTCCCAGTAGAGTTGAAAATGTATCCTGCTTGAAACCCTAGAGAACTGCTACCAGTCAGTGTGCACAGTACAAAGTTAGATGGACCAATGGTCTGATTCAGTAATAATAATAATAATAATAATAATAATTTATTATTTGTACCCCGCCCATCTGGCCGGGTCCCCCCAGCCACTCTGGGCGGCTTCCAACTAACATTAAAATACATCAAAATGTCACAGATTTAAAAATTCCCTAAACAGGGCTGCCTTCAGGTATTTTCTAAATGTCATGTAGTTGTTTATCTCTTTGACCTCTGATGGGAGGGTGTTCCACAGGGCGGGCGCCACTACAAAGAAGGCCCTCTGCCTGGTTCCCTGTAGCTTTGCTTCTTGCAGTGAGGGAACTGCCAGAAGGCCCTCGGCACTAGATCTCAGTGTCCGGGCTGGACGGTGGGTGTGGAGACGCTCCTTCAGGTATACAGGACCGAGGCCATTTAGGGCTTTAAAGGTCAGCACCAACACTTTGAATTGTGCTCGGAAACGTACTGGGAGCCAATGTAGATCTCTCAGGACCGGTGTTATGTGATCCCGGCGGCCACTCCCAGTCACCAGTCTAGCTGCCGCATTCTGGATTAATTGCAGTTTCCGGGTCACCTTCAAAGGTAGCTCCACGTAGAGCGCATTGCAGTAGTCCAAGCGGGAGATAACTAGAGCATGCACCACTCTGGCAAGACAGTCTGCTGGAAGGTAGGGTCTCAGCCTGCACACCAGATGGAGCTAGTAGACAGCTGCCCTGGACACAGAATTAACCTGCGCCTCCATGAACAGGTGTGAGTCCAAAATGACTCCCAGGCTGCGCACCTGGTCCTTCAGTGGCACAATTATCCCGTTCAGGACCAGGGAGTCCCCCACACCCGCCTGCCCCCTGTCCCCCAAAAACAGTACTTCTGTCTTGTCAGGATTCAACCTCAATCTGTTAGTCGCCATCCATCCTCCAACCGCCTCCAGGCACTCACACAGGACCTTCACCGCCTTCACTGGTTCTGATTTGAAGGAGAGGTAGAGCTGGGTATCATCCGCATACTGATGAACACCCAGCCCAAACCCCCTGATGATCTCTCCCAGCGGCTTCATATAGATATTAAAAAGCATGGGGGAGAGGACGGAACCCTAAGGTACCTTTCTATGACTAACTTAGCAACATTCTATTTGTATAAAATAATTATATATTTATTTATACCTTGCCTTTTTCTGTGACAGGGACTCAATGCAGCTAACAGATAAAATAAGAACAGCTAAAAATATAGGGGGGAAATAATTTAAAACCAGCTAAAAACATAGGGGTGAAATAATTTAAAACCAATTAAACACACACACACACCTGGTATACACAAATGTGAACCTGCATTTTATGTTTTGTGAGTCATCCTATAGTACATCTGTCTCCACCAAAGATGGAGGTGAGATTATTTCCTGCCTAGAAAATATTTCACAGAACCTAGAAGAAACAAACATTGTACTCCATATAATTCATAACTTATTTGTAATAGTTAACCCAGTAGCTTACTTTGGATGTTCAATCGCCCTCTTTGCCAGGATGTCTAAAGTTGCTAATACGAAATTACATGCTCGTAGACATTATCTGTTTGTTTTTCTTCATGAAACTCTTCAATGTTGCTTTACAATTTTGACTTACAACCCAAGTCTTCTTGGAAGAATATTTCATAAGAAAATTTTAATCTGCATTCCTGCCCTAATTAGCTGTTAACAGTTCCATTTATCTAACCACCCATCAAAGCAGCAAGCAAAAGGCATTATGAAAGATCAAGGACACATTCCAACAGGGCAAAAGATGAAAAAAAGTAAACCAAGAAGGGTGCGGACCGAAATCAATGAAGTGTAGGGCCTTTGGAGAGTCATGAGGGCCAGATTCAGAGACCTGGAGGGCCACATTTAACCCCCAGGCCTGCAGTTCCCCACTATAAGAGCCTAGATCAAAACAATGGCTAGCCCAGCATCCTGTTCTTACAGTAGCCAATCAGATGCCCCTGGTCTACACTGACTGGCAGCAATGCTCTGAGATTTCACTGTTTCCCAGCACTATATGGACATGTCACTGACTGAACATGAGACTTTCTGCATGCAAATTGTGTGTTGTATCACTGAACTATGGGTTCCCGTCAAAGCTAATTGGAGGACTGGGATACTGAAGCCAAGGAGTGCATTTTTAACTTTGAGGTGAGTGGAAGGAGTCAGTTCAGAACATTTATGATGCATTTGAGCCAAATTAACTTTCCATTCAGATTAGAATGAAAATAGCCTTGGTTTCCTTAAGAACAAAACTTTGCTTCCTGAAAAATAGTTTTCCACAGACCCAGGACATCTTACGAGAATTCTTTCATCTTCTGCACTCAATCAGCTCCTCATAAATGTGTGGAACTGAACAGATGGGTCTGTAATTTTTCAGGAAAAAAATAGAAAAGAAATGCAAGTCAGAAATTACCAAGGGGCTGTATAGTTAGAGGACAAACTGAGAAAATGAAGTGGTGAGACACTGGAAGTTCACGTGGAAGAGGCTGAAAGTTATGTTTTTATATCTTCTTCTTTGGAACTGCGAAGGGGTTTTATTTCTATAAGAATGTAACAGATTTTTATACAGAATCTAAGATTTTCCAAGCTACTTTGTCTGACCTGAAATGTTGGTCCCCTGAAAATGCCGGAAAGAACCCCGTTAGCTATAGAAGAACATTTCAATAGTTCTACAATGGGTGGGCTCATATTACTAAGTAATCCCATGTGTAGAGTCAGAAAGATTCAGGACCATCAGATAAAAAGCATTTTTGTAGTTCATTGCAAGGGCTTTTGCTTTAACCATTCTCTGTTATACAAGTGTGTTAGGCTGTGAACTGAGCAATAAAGGAGGCATGGGGAACCTGCAGCCCGCCAGATGTTTTCCAGCTACAATACCCATCAGCCCCAGATAACGCCGGCCAGGGATAGGGAAGGACAAGTCTGTTTTCGAATGGGAATGTCTCCCAATGTTCACATTTCTTTTTAATTTTCTTTAACGTACACATTTTCACAAAAGAATGATTCCACAAATAATGATTCCACAAAGAATGTATTTTTGTACGGTGTTACACACACACACACACACACACACACACACACACACACACCTTTTTATGGACACTTTACCCCAATACATGCATTTGTGTAAACATTACTTGGCTGGAGAACTGCACTGCAAAATTCAGAAAAGTGTGAATTTTAAAGGATGGCTGTGTTTTAGTTCCCGTACTGTTTCAGAACATTTGGATTAATTCAGTTTGCCTTTGAATGCAATCTGAATCAAATTTCTCCCCCAGCCCTAGTCCTGGATAATGGTAGTAAGCAGTGTAAAAACATCTGGAGGGTCATAAATTGCTCTCTCAAACTATAAGCTAAAATCCCAGTATATAGTGGGCGAGCACAACAATTTGTGAAATGGAGGGGAGACGTGCCCCCTTCCATTCTCTATATGTGTAACATGGCAGTCGTGCATGATGAGATGATTTATGAAATATTTCAGGGGAGTTGGAGAACTGCATTGTCATATTCAGGGGTGTGAACATTGCAAAAGAAAGCTGCATTTCAGTTCATCCATTGTTTCCAGCTGTGTGAATGGGGAGTTTTCCATTACATGAGAATTGAACAGTTCTGCCCATCCCTATATACACTGAAGTACAAATAAATCTTTAGTGGGGGGAATCATTTCAATTCAATGAGGTTCAATGGGGTTCAATGAGAATTCAATGAGGACTGAATACAACCACTGGCTATGGAATGCTGACTTCCAGGGAGACATGGAATAGATTGGAGTATCCTGGTGTAGGGTATGATTTATTGATTGGAAACCAGACCAGGAGCACTCCACACTTTGCCATTTTGTCGCACGTCCCCCTTGTAGAGAGGATATATAGTAACAACTTTCCTTAGAGCAACAACAACAACAACAACAACAACAACAAAATGTTCTTTAGCAAAGTGCCTATCCAAGTAAAGCACACATTCATGCTTGCTTCCACCATCCTTTCTTAAAATATCTGGCTTTTTAGACATAGCTGTCAACTTTCAGATTTGAAAATAAGGGATGCCACGAGGGCGGTGCAATGGCACCAAGTAGCCTCGCCACCCTGCGCTCCAGAGGCTGCGCGCGAACGGGTGAGCAAAAGAGCGAGCGCATAGACGGCAGGCAGGCAGGCTGTCTGTCTGGTTGGGCGTGAGGGTCTGGCTGCACAAGGCATGCAAGCTCCGCCCCCAGTCAGTCTCAGACTCCTTATTGGCAGCCGAGCAACGCAGCTGAGGTGCCTCCCTGGCCGGCAGGGAGGGAGAGGAGCTGCTTCCTTTGAAATCCGGGAAATTTCAGGGATATCAACAATCCGGGATAGCAGCATTGGAATAAGGGAGTTTCCCGCAAAAAAAGGGAGGGTTGACAGCTATGTTTTTAGATCAGACCAGGTCAAGCAACCAAAGCTTTTAACATAATAGGTAACATGAATATATAGCAGAAGTCTATAAACCTAGATCTACACATCCTAGCTGAGCAAATGAGTTGTTGTTTCTACATGAAATGATTCAAGCAGCACAATCTCTGTACATTTATGGCAGACATATACACGGATATGAAGTTTGACACCACCAGATGTGTGTTATAACATGGCCACTAGGCCATAATCACTTTCCAAGCTCTGTGCTCTGCCATAGAGTTATGAGCAAATCTAGTTAGCAGTTTTCATCCTGGATATTCCCTGTTCTGTTCACAGGCTTGTATGCCAGACAGCCTAAAGGCAGCAGGAAATGGACAAACTGCTGATGATATTTGTCATAATGTGCCAGCTCTTTGAGTGTGATCACATCTCATCGTCCCCACTTGGCTTCACAGTGAGGTGTAAGTATCTGAGTTTTGATGTAGAGCCAAGTTAAGATGTGTTAAGTGTGTGGGTGTTTTAAGGTGGGTGCAACGTGTTTATGGCACAGGATTGAGAGCCACGTGGGGTAGATGATATATCTCACAAAATGTTGGAATGATCTTACAGAGCCTATGATCTCTGCACTGTCTGCCTTCATTCAGCCATTTTAAAGCTGAACAATATGAAATACTTAATTTTGAAAGTTAGGGTGGTTTTTGTAAAAGAAAAAAGAAAAAGAAAGAACAGTTATTTTAAATCAGGACAAGCCTATTTCAAACACCACCTTTTGATGTCACACACAAACAGGATTTATAACCCTTTTATGAATTGCACAAATTCAAAAATGACCACAGCTCCTAACCTTATTATCCTTTTAGTAAAGGAGGGTGCTCTATTAAGGTGAGAAGGACACTCCCCTGATGGAACTATAAGGGTATTTAATTTAACTTAATTTCTTCCCGAAATCTTGAGTCACATTCTCTGCTGCTCCCTCCCCCTTCATGTCCTTCAATTTCTAATTACAGAGACTTTTGGATATATTTCTATCAATCTCCCCTGTTGTGTCCAATCAGATATTTGTGCAATACATAATCCCTATGGCCAGGCCCCTCCCATCCATCTCCAGAAGAAAAACAACTCAGCTTTTAAAATAAACAAATAAATGTAATTTTGCCTGGATATTTGGACCCTATTGTGAGAGGGATGTGTGTCCTCCTCAAGAGCAAGCATCCATAGACAGAGTCTATTCAACTAATAGCTTTATTTACAGCATCAAACTTGATAAGTGTCACAGTTCATCATCCGACTCCTCTGGGCCAGATCCCCGAAGTACCGCCTTTCGGCTCCGCCCCCAACATAAAAGCTTCGGAAATCCTAGGCACCGCCTCCCCTCCTTTCACTTCCGCCCTCTGGACCGGGGCTGGGCGGCGCCTGCCTCATCCCTTTCACTTTCCTCCGCCATGCTGGTTGCATCTGATGCTCTGGCAGGCTCTTCGAGCCTCGTCTCCTCCCGGATCTCCACTTCCTGATCTCCTCCCATTGGCTGCACTGGAGCCCCGGCTGGGGACTCCCCCCATTCCCTCATTACCGCCTCTGGTGTTGACAGGGGCTGTGCCTGTTCCTGGTCCCACACCCTCAATAACTCCTCAGGCGTTAGCTGTGCCCTATCTTGGCCAGCTGTGTCCTCAGACAGTGCCTCGGAACCCGGCCAGCCCCTGACACCTATAAATGTGCAGATTTGCATGCCCCCACCCTCTTCTTTTGTCCTATTCAGGACAAGGCTGAGGACTACAACTGGGTTGCTGATCTGAGGAGACCAGAAGAGACTACCCCAAACCCAATTATCCTATCTTTGTTCTGAATAGAGTGCATTCAGAGATGGGACAATTCAAAATGCTAGTAGTTGCTGTTAGCAGGTGGCCCCAGGGGCAACTAAAATGGATGGAGTACAAAGAGTAAATCCTGCTAAAACTTTACTGGGGGGAGGGGAACTGTACAAAACAACAACCTGAGCAGAAAGAAGGTGGGGGGGGGGGCTTCCTTTTGACAGTCATTGTTGGAAGTAGGGTTAGATTCAACCTACTCACAGATAGGCAGCCTATCAGAGCTTGTGCTACCTCATTAAAGTTGATGACACCTTCCCTGGTTTTCCTATGCAGCATCTCCACCCATCTCTTGGGCAGTTGACTAGCACATAGAACAAAATTAATTCTTACACACAATGATTGATCTCTGCTGCTGCAGTTGAAACAGCTGCTTTTCCTTCAGTCACATATACACTGATAATTCATTTGATTTGGTTTGATTCCATTTTCTAGCTATTTTCATCCCTGGGGCTTCCTAGGGATGTTCTCCTATGGAGAAAAAAATGCACTTGAAGTTAGAAAAACATTAAAATAGCTTTAATGGTTTTTCATTGTTTACATCAAGATGAAGCAGAGGAAATTGAAGGTGAAATCAATCTAAAACTTTTTTATTTTGTAGACTACTTTGCATAAATAAAAATGTAAAGGTGGTAATCTCTCTTTTGTCACAACAGCAGACGGAAAGTAGGTCTCCACTTTTCATTTCCTTCCATTTGTCAATTTGTGTCAAACTCTTAATATATTAGAACAATTTATGATGCTAAATTTATCTTAGTGGCACAAGATAATGACACTGTAATCAATGTCTCTTTTGCATTTTCATTTTCAGGAGTATATAATTCAAGGCAATAATTCATCCAAGCCAAACTTGGCAATAAAAAGAAAAGGGGGGAATCAACCACAACTGTTTTCATTATAGTGTTGACTTTTCATAGTAAAGGACTGTACATGATCCTCTGTGTCTCAGATTCTGAAAGCTATACATGGTTGGACAGTGTTCTCGAAGCTACCAACATGAGTCTGACCAAACTGCGGGAGGGAGTGGAAGACAGGAGTGCCTGGCGTGCTCTGGTCCATGGGGTCACAAAGAGTCGGACACGACTAAACGACAACAACAATCTTCTAAAACTTTCAGTTTATATAAAAAAACAGTTTTTGGCACTTCATTGAGGTGAACTGGAGTCTACATCTCTGCTTTGTTTAAAATAGAGATAACACCATTCTATGAGTCTTCTGTTAATGGCTGATCACATCACTAATGCTGCCTAGAACCAGCTGTTAATGATGTTGTCTACTAAAACCAGTTCCTTTGTTCCTTGAATCACAGAGGAAAGGACTTTGGAGAGTCTGAGTTTGAAAAATGCAGCGTGACTCTTTAAAAGGAACTCATAAGAAGATAGTTTACTTAGTGAGAAAGGATATTTTTCTGTAACGTCATGTACAAGATGGTTGAAAATGCATTCTGGGCATCTTTAAAATATTGGTTATTGGTGCAGTGCTTTCATCCCAATAAAACATTCCTCTAATACTGTTTGACATTTGGTAGAATTGTTGATGATCTCCAGCACAGGCTTTACTTGAGATATTATACTCCTTTTTAAGTCTTGGAAGTGGTATGTGTCTGTGTTTTGTAATGAAGAGCACATACAAAATGTTTTGTTTCCAGAAAGGCCTGTCTGAAATGAAGAACAGGGGAAAGTGCAGAAGCTGGAAGAGTTGGAAGCAAAATCTTTACAAATCCTGTTATGAGAAAAGGTTTATGTGAATCATGTCATATTGTTGCTTTTATGTAGTAAAATATAGTCCAAGCTGATTGTGCTCTGAAGTCAAGAAACTATATGTACTGAGAGCTAGGGGTGGGATAGCTATTCCTTATGTGGCCTATGATAAACAGTGTGGAACATATGTAGAGTCCCCTGGATCAGGCCAATGGCCCATCTAGTTCAGCATCCTGCTCTCACAGTGGCCAACCATCTGCCTGTGGGAAACCTGCAAGCAGAATCCCAATCTATGGTTTCCAGCAACTGGTATTCAGAAGTGTTACTGCCTCCAGCCATAGGGGTGGAACATAGCTAGTTTAAGTTATGCCAGTGTCAGCTATCTGTATTCCAAACTTCATCCAGTTGGCTATGGCCAACTGAGTAAGCCTGAGCCTTGAGCCTTGCAGAGGGAAAATAAGTCTTTAAAATACAGTTTGACTTAAACCACCTGTTTTGTTGGCACAGGTTCTGTTGGGTTGCCAGGTCACGTGACTGAGTTGAAAGAAATTTGGAATAGGTGTATATCTCTCATTGCCCTGTCTAACTATGCCATACCCCCAGGACGACCACCCCTTTTTTAACTTCCAATGGTACAATTTCCACTGGCTGAGCCTGAGCATAGCCTTGGCTCAGCGAGATTGAGAGAGTTTTCCTTGCATATCCCCAGCTGAGGGAGCTGGATTGGCTGAGCCATGGCTGAGCCTAAACTCAGCTGGGGCAGCCCAATATCTGCCTATTTCCTTGCACATCCTGTTGGATCTTGATTTTGGATTAGATTGTTGGTTGGCTGTGATTCTACCTATTTTTGGTCTCCGTGCCTTCCTCCCTACAAGTCTCAATGGGCAGCCGCCGCCAAAAATTACGGAATGCAGTTGGTGCAGTTCAATGCAACCACAAAGTACACCAAGTTTCCTCCCAGCCTTGATCTGCTATTATTTTCCAGTGGGTTCTGACCAATCCAGGCAGGGCAGATAGATTTTCCATTTCATTTATTTTACTCTAAATACATAATGAAAATGGTAATATGATGCTTTACTGAGACATCTCGGTAATCTAATTTTAATTTTTTTGGCTCCCTGCTTGGTGATAAAATTTACATAAGTATGCCGGTTTTTAAAGGTTTATTGGGGAACGCGGGTGTAGTTTTGACTGCACTGAAAAGAGGATTCAAAAAGAAATTGTCAGAGCTCAGAAGAAGAGGTTTGGAATATTTAGAACCAATAGTTATTATTACACCCTAACAACAGAGAGTCAAAATGAAAGGGCAGAGCAGACTAGGTACTCTGCCACACATGGAGCACACAGACATTTCAAAAGTACCTTGGTTTAAAATCAGCAAAGTTGTTATGATTCCACCCAAATTACCGTAGGAATTGCCATTTTCTGAGGGTACTGTGGCTCAGCGGAAAAGTGTGTAAGTGGTATGTAGAAGCTTCAGTCCATAGCGTCTCCCTTTAAAGGGATCTGATAACCCAGGGCTGGGAAGGCTGGGCCCATCCAGATGTGTTTGGACTTCAGCTCTCACCAGCTCCATCAATGGACAGAGATTATGCAAGTTATAGTCCAGCAGATTCTAGGGGACCACAGGTTTCCCACCCCAGAGGTGACTTCTGAGTGAGTATCTGGAAAGCCTCTGCCAGTAGATAATACTGGGCTATGTGGACATAAAGTGTTGCCTAGTATAAAACAGGCTGTGTTTCTAGTAGAAGTACCTATCCCCATCACTGATTTACAATTAACTGGGTTCAAAGTTGGGAGCCTACGGTGGTTAAACATGTTTGAAATTGGATTTTTTTTAAAATGGCAATTGCACAGACAGATGGCAATTTCATAATGAGTTTATCTTAAATTCCCAATGAAAATTCAAAATCCATCAAAGAAAGTGGAGAAAGCTGCCACATTTCCCATTCATGTGATGAAAGCTTTTACATGGGGTGTAAAGAGCCATGGAGATGAAAAGCTAAAGAGCAATTTCACATGGTACATCGATGTTTCAGTGGTGCTTATTTGAAGCTTTCACAAAAACCACTTGGGGGGATTCAATAGACAGTGCATGATCCGCCTTCGTTGTGCTGTCTCTGACATGAATGCACTGCTTACCATTCATTACAATGGGGTGAACCACATTTAATTAATACTGTGAATGGATGTAGCACAGCTACTACCATCCATTACAATAAGGGCACACACAGGAAAACTTCCCAGCAGATTGTGCCTATAGTCTGTTTTGTTTATTTCATTTGAGATGTGCAGAATTTTGAAGTTTATTTCCTCTGCTCTAGCAGCTGACTCACATCAGTGAGGCTTCAGAGAAGTGAAACTGGAAGAAAATGAGGTTGATGTATTAGGTTCAAACATTGGAGAAGTTGTAAGTCTTGCATTCTCTTTCAAACACCAAATGTTTCCTCAGTCAGTCTTGTGAGTTGCTTTGCAGCTCATGAGTCAGCCAAAAGAAAACACAGCATAATCCCTTTTTATTTTTTGTCAGTGATAGTTCTTAAGGGAGAAAAAAATGAAAACTCCATGAAGTCCTTTTCAAAGTAACCACACGCTACAAGCTTCCTGAGACTATACAGACCTCTCTGCCTACCCCATCCCTTCATCTTTTCTGTTTCTTGAAGAATAAGAGAAACAAGGTAATAGAAAAAGTCATTTTTGAACAGGGCTTTAAAACACACACAACTAGGTTTGGTTTGCATTTCAATGCAATTCTACCTTATGCACATTTCCTCAAACAATAGGCAGACTAAAATGCACCTCGCCTTCAAAACTCACACTTCTATGAAATTTGTGTTGCAGTCTTCCAACCAAATAATGTGAATAATTAGTAGAAAGTGTGCATAAACATGCATATATTAGTGAACAATGTATATGCCTTGTATTGGGGAGAAATGCTTGCCAAAATATGTATACTAGGCAAAAATGCATGCGAAAAAGTAAATATTAGGAGAAAAGCCTACTAAAATGCTGGTGATTTTTTGTGAGTTCCCCACTCCCAAATGGCAATGGATGTGGAAATGTGGAAGACTGAAAGTAAGTTTGGCAAACTGAAAATATTGAGAGAAACTGAAATTGAGAGATTTGTCCATCCCTACATATAATTGTGGACAAGAGTCAGTGGTCAGCAACATTGGGCATCTGCTAAGGCCCACTTTGCAGCAGTGGACCCATCTCTGCTTGTTCACCTGCCCTCTCCAAGCACAAGAAGAGTAATGAAAGGTAGCAGCAGCAGCAGCCTCCATTTCCATGCCCTCTGCATCATCAGAGCAGCAGTATGAATTGGACCCAGAGGGAATTGGCATTTGAATGAGTAGCAAGAAACATGGTTTGAGGGGAGCGAGTCCCCTGAGGACATCTTGCTGCATAACCGGGAGCTGGCACTGAATATTGCAGGTACAATGTTCCAAGCCACATAGGTCATATGGAGGCCCCATCCTCCCCCCTTTTTTCTTCTTCTTTTGCACTTAATGAAGCTTTTTATGAATGGGTAGCTGGACTACTTTAGGGCTCTTCCAAACCTACAAGTCTATGATTCTATGAACCCTTTTCTCTCTCCCAGTTTCCCATCTACAAAGTTACCCCTGTGGCATTTAGCACTATGGCAGTAAATATACTACTAACTGTTTTTCTTCCCCTGGACACCTCCCCCCCAAACATCCCATGGGACTAAGGCTCAGTGCAGCAGGGCTCCTTACTGAGAAGACGAGCATAAATCTGTACTGTGAAAACACTGCAGGGGGGGTAGTATAGGTGTGGAAAAGCCTTCCCACCCTCCCATGCCAGTGTGCCATTTGCAACCATGGTCTGGATTGCCACTTCAGATTTAAAAGGGGCAGGGAAGCATATGTAAAGTCTTCCATGCACGAAAAATAAATAAATGCATTTGAGCCTCAAATGGCCCCCCATTTCTACCTGATTGACGGGAGCACTCTGTGCGACAGAGTTCTGAAATCAAGTGTGTGATTAGCACTTCTAAACAGGCTCATGATGGATCAGCCCAGTATGTAGAGATGAGTAGGACGAAAAGGAGAAAAGGCCAAGTGGAACGTGTGTGAGTGTGTTTTTAAAGTGCAAAGTGACCCCTGCTCCCACTAAATATAGCAATTATTTCAAAGAGGTTTGAAGACTCCTTTGTGAACTTCAAGTGGATGCATCTGGAAAATATTATTCATTGTTTGGATTCATGTTTCAAGGTATCCTCTCAGTTAAAAATGCATACTAATAACTTGGGGGGGGGGGAGCTCAGCTTCAGGGGCCCCCAATTCTGTGCATACAACACATCTATAAATCTGCCACTGTGTTTGCAACCTTTGTAGCAGAGCTCACTTCTGAGCTCATGGAGTTTTTCTGCCTATAGGTTATCCATATGAATGCTGTCTGCTGCAGTTCTGCATTTGGATGCTTTTATAAGATTTTGGTCAATGTAGGAAATTCTTAAATAAAACCGATTCAAGTAATAAAATCCCCCAAATCTGTCGCTGAAACAAAAGACATGCCTATCAGCATTGTACACTGTGTATCAGTGTAATGTTTGGTATTATCTGCAGCCCTGATTCAAAATTGATCCATTTCCTTTGCTCTCTCGGAGCAGATTAATGGCAGGTTCATGATATCACATGGCCTCTAGTTGAAGATGAAACACTGACAAATTCAACCTGTACGTTTCTAATTTGCTCGATATGAAGTAATCATAACCTTTTCCACCATTCTTGGCTTCCTCTACAGAAATAAAAAATATTGATGGTTTACAGCCTAGAAGTATTTGCAGCCAGAGTAACACACCATAAATGATGTTACATGTTCTTCAGAGATATTAAAGTATTTTTTTTTTGGGGGGGGAGAATCAGGGGAGGATTTCCACCCCTCTGCCTGACAGACTTGAAAGTTCCACATAGATTTATTCATACTACAAAGGAGCTTATCTGGGTATGTGTGGTAATATAAATTGTGGTATGCATTTCTCACACAGATTCATTTCCTTCCTTCCTTCCTTTTTTTTGGGGGGGTAGGGGGGCTGACCTGGCACATGGAATCAGTGAGACAACATAGTATAATATGAAGCCACTCTGGAATTTATTAAAACCCTCATTTTTTAAAGCTTCCATGGCTAGCCATGACTATACATTCACAATTATACTGATGTGTGTGTGTGTGTGTGTGTGTGTGTGTGTGTGTGTGTGTTTTAATATAGGAAAACAATGCAAATTTTGTCAAGCTTTGGAGTGACTTCTGGTATGAATTTAGGCATTTGATAGGATGGACTTGATTGACTTTCCCTGTTTGTTTGTTTGTTTGTTTGTTTGTTTGTTTGTTTGTTTGTTTACAACATCTGAAATGAGGCTCATAAACATTTCCCACCTTGCATGTGACAATTTTGCAAGTTTGATGATACAAGAAAGGAGGAGTAACTCAAAAAGAAACTAAAATGAAAAACTGGATTGGATCTTTCCAAAAGATTGAGTCTTCTTACCCACAAGGTAGGAGAGGATATCCAAATCTGATCAGAACACCAGCACCAGAGAAGATGGCGTTTAACCATTCTATTCCACACTGCTTCCCCCATCTCAACTCTGACTGTGAGCAGTAATCACCAGGATCATAAAGGAGTATCATAAGAGCTTGGAGAAAATTATAATTTTTAAAAAATAACTGGTCTTATCCAAAAATAACTGACCTTATCTTATTGCTGAGGATAGCAGTTATTCATTGCTAAAACACAGCACACTCACACACAGGGTTAAGTACATTTTTTGTAGATTATTTGAAGACATAAAATGATTTCCCTTTCATTATCTAGAAGCCTTTCTTTAAATTTCTTTAAATCATATGAACTAAAAACAGCCATATTTGAAGTAAGAGGCAGCCCATTGAAACCAGTGATAGGCATTAGGCATTCTGTGTACACTACACAGAGTTTTGTGGCATTTCTTGGGTGCACATGCAGTTCATGAAGGACTCAGTCTGCACATCCTGATGGACACATTCCATAAACTGTGTATGGTTTTAAACACATCCAGTGTTCACCTCCAGCTGCACATTGTGGGAAGACATCGCTTGTATTTTTCCAGGAAGCTTGTCTGCTGTTAGCAATCAGCTCACTGAGGAGCTCCTGACAAGTTTCTAAGAAACTCTACAATTTCCTCTAACACAACTTGGGGGGGGGGGGAACCAATGACAAAGACTGTCAGGAAGGCTAGTGGTGTGATAATTTTTGGGTAAGGGAATTTTGGGCTCTTCCATCCATTTGATTTGCTGTGAATTGTCGAATTCATATTCCCCAACTATACCAACCTTTCTATCAATAGCAACACTTCAGATCTATAATGCTAAGAGTTAAAAAAAGAAATCTCTAATAATACCGATCAAGGAAATTGCATTCACATTTTTTGGGACTCACTCTGTCCATAATATGTCAGTCCAAAAGACTTCTGTGCCTTTAATTATTACTGACCTGGGCCATCATCAAGAAAAATAGTGATTTCTCATGTAATTAGGATTTAACAAGTTTCACCTTTTTGGAATAAAAGATTCATTTTTAGTGTGGCCAGTCGAAGAATGAGCAGGCAGCACGCAAGAGTAATGTTTGCTCCTGCCTGGCACAGTAAATTTGATGGAAGAGAGCCATTTCATTTTGCAGTTGATGCTTTCATTTTATACAAGCATGGATGGACTCCATCTGTACCCAAAGTTTTCAAGGTTTCCACAAAACTAATTTAAATTCTCTCAACTTTAATCAAAAGCACTTGGCTCCATACACTGTTGACTTTTATACTGGCACTTTGCTTGTGAAGAGTTTGGGGTGTTCAGAGTTTAAGAAGCCTTTTTCAGATGCTCCAAAGTGGAAGGTACTGTGAACAGTGATGCCAAAATGGCTGCCTACATTGTTTTGAAACCACAGTTGCTTTATACTTCTATTTGTACTTCAGAATTTTAAAAACAATTGTGAGGGAACATTTCCACTTGTCTCCAAATGGCTTTAGGCATAGCATTCTGGAGAGGACTATAAAGTTCACACACATAAAAAAGAACAATTTACAGCCATCATTTTTTGAGAACAAGGAAGTGGTCAACAAAGGGAATCTTGCAGGTTGCAGAGTCTGGTTCCCTGTGGAATGAAGCAACACAACAATTACAATCAAATTCACAGTAACATTTCAAGATAGAACATGGCTTTAGGGGAAAACAATGGATGCATACATAATGTTCTCAATACAGATTTTTGTGGTACCTCAATGCTAAAGGTAGTTACTTGTGAGGAAAGCCAGTACTTTTAATTCCAGTGCAACTTGTTTCACTCAAGTACTGTTTATGTTACCAGCCTTTCACCTTAACTCTTCTACTTGGAAGTAAGTTGAACTACTTTCAGTGCAGCATGTTTATAGTTGCTGGTATTTAGAACGACGGGCAAGAAAGTGGCAGCGAAGGTATTGAAAAGCAACATGACACTTTAACTGAGCATTCCTATACATGTTTCATCCCCATTGATTTCAATGTTACTTAGACACATATGTATAGAATTGAACCCTGGAGCTCCCATGTATGGTTTTATGTACAAGTGGGGGGGGGACACATTAATCAGTTCCATGTATTGAAATGAATGAGGAAACCCTTCTAGGTAGGGAGGTTCTGATTTGCATGGTTGGCAAAAAAATCACTGGAGTGGGTGACAGGTGACCACAGCCCAAGTATGTCATTGATAATGAACGCATACATGGGTTTTTGTTCCCCATATTATCTTCCATGCTACCACAAATTTGCAACTTGGTGCTTTAGTAGGGAAGCAACTAAACTGGAGTGTGGGAAGCCTTCACACCACATGGATCTAACATGTATGCTTATGGGTTGAAATCGTTTATCCTGATACAGTGGTTTCCAGCTTGTTCCAGACATTAGCCACACATGGAAGTCCAGTTTCCAGAAGGATTTCCACTTTAATTTCAATAGATTGAGTTGATTCATTGCTCATATTTCTTGGCATGTACATATTGGCTCCTATTGAAATCAATTGAGACTTAAATGGCACCACAGCATACATGGAATTCTGGATTAGAATGATTTTATTCAGGATGGGTGTACTCCTTTATCACGAACATCTTGGAGCTTTAGAGTATCATGTAGAATTGAGAATATTTACACCTGAGGAGAGGGTGATATTTCTGTTATGAGATCTAAGTTGCTAGCATATAGGTTTCTGAATCTTTTGAGACTTACTAAGGCTACATGCTTTGTTCAGTCTTCACAAGTGATTATACTGTATATTTCAATGTGGAATAAGAAAAAGCCCTTTTCTAATATTCATTATTGAAAACAATTTTCCTCTCTTCTATGGATGAATGACACATTGAATAATACATTGCAATAAAAGCACATAAATATTGAAGGGGGAATGTTAGCAAAAAAATGAACCTTTTCAGTATATACCATTGGCAAGTACAGGTATATGTCTGCACTTCATATATAAATCCTTTGAAATTTATTCCAAACCATCAATAATTCCAGATCATTATCCAACTACTTCATGCATTATTTTTTCCAGCGTTTCTGAATTGGGAAGCTTCTGGCTTCAGGTACTATCAAGGGAAGAGAACTACATAGTACTTCATGAATGCTAAAATTGCCTGATTGGTCTGCAAAGGTCTAAAGGTTTGCTAAATAAAAAATATATTATGAGGGATTATGTCACACATGAAAAACATGATAATGATGTACAAATTTAAATTAACAAACTTGTTCAATGGTATCTCCTGGAACATGCAGATTTTTTCTTCCAACGTGCAGGAAAAGAGTAGCATGGGAGCCATAGGTCTGCAGTAGTGGCTGGTAAGGGGGCAAGGGTTGGGCACAATTGCTCTCTTGGCTTCCCAACAAAGCGAGTTACTGGCACTTGCCAAGTGAGAGAGGGGACGGGTGACTCACGAGGCGCTTGCCCAGGTGTACAGCGCATAACAGTGGAGCCAATCCAACATTTCTACTGCCATACACAACACTGGGCCAAGCTCCCTTTGCCTCATCCTTCCCCTCTCCCTCTCCCTCTCCCTCTCCCTCTCCCTCTCCCTCTCCCTCTCCCTCTCCCTCTCCCTCTCCCTCTCAGTAAGGACCAGTGTCCCCTTCACATACTTCACCCTCTGCTACTTTAGACAACTGACCACTATGTCACTCTCTTGCCATTTATGTTCACTAATGAAGCACTGTTGCTTTCGCATCCAAACTGATGCAGTATCTGTTTAAATAATTTATTCCAGTAGTCAGCGTTAGAAACTGAGATATGAAAGCTAGGAGCTAAATGGCACCTTAAACCTAGGTTACAAGCACAACAGCGGAATGTCTAGGTGAGCTTTTTTAATAACAAGAATACAAAGCTGAAAATGAATGAACTGCAGCTAAAATGTTATGTTCATTTTTTACATGGTCTATAGTCCTTCCCCTGCCCACTCCCCTAATATTTTTTAAGAGGATCTCTTCTCCAGTCTTCGGAGAATACCTGGAAGTGGGAAGGCAGAAAAAGGTCTTCCTTTCCTTCCACTCTGCAGTTTTAATCCAAAATCTTAGGCACAGTACTGCGCCCAGAGCTCAGAAACTGCTCACGCTAATGAAATTCCCTCTCGCAAGATGCACCTAGAACGATGGGAGTTTCGAACACTGCCAGTAGTTTATAATATAACAGATGCTGTTCTTGTCATTCTATTCATATCCAAAAACATTGGAGGCATGTTGCTTTTTCCAAATGCATACTTTATTGGAGAGCTTACAAAAGCATCCCATAAACATTATACATATTTCTTATGCATTTAGAAAACATGAGATGCTTCTTAACTATTGTCACATTGTCTTTGGAGTTTTAGACTTCCTTTAGAATTGTGCCATTCTGCAGTTACATGCTTAATCAAGTACAGCTAAAACAACAATACAGAACATATTAATTTATTGTTACCACACAAGAACTGGAAATAGCCTCCTGGCAGTGCATTTATGCTATCTCTTGTGATTAATAAAGCATTCATGTAATAACATGTTGATTTAACTGCACAAATGTCACTGACTGACCCTTCATTTGGGATTAATGACCCCCCCTTTCTGAGAACAATAGGGTTCATATTTACAACAGTGCTGTGTTTTATCTATGCGATTTTCATAAACATCAGTCAGTTGATGGTCACCAAAAACTTTCTTAACTTGTGGCCTTTGAAATAAGTGCCACTGAAATCTATGGACACATTTTTCTAGGGCTAAATGCTAACTAGTTGGTTGGGGTTTTTTTTAAGGCAGCTTGTAAATCCATCAGAGCAAAACTAAAGTGCTGGAGGGGCAAAGAAATGAAGCTACATCATAAAATCACAAAAAATATTTACACTTCAAATATAGATGTGTAATTTAAAGTTTTATACTGTTGCACATCAGTTTAATCTCTCTCTCTCTCTCTCTATCTATCTATATATATATATATATTTAGCAACTTCATAGCAGGAGACTGATAGATTGGATTGCGTGGCTCATCTCTGCAGTGGGTGTCCATGCAGAAGTCATAACCTCTATGCCCAATTAGAGAAATTCTGAACAAACATAAGAAAGGAAAAATAGAAAGTGCTTTTTTTGCATGACTCTGGGGGTTTGGTCATGTTCAGAGTAGACATACTGAAATTATTGAACATAAATAATATGTTCATTTATGTTGCCACTCTGCAGGAGACCAGACTCACTTCAAATGGCAGCCTTTGAGAGAACTACACTTTTTTCTGCCAAGGAGGGCATCCAGAAGAACCACGTATTCATGGCATAAACTTTGCAATGAGGAATTCTCTTCTGTCTGTGATAGAACTACTGACCGAGGGTTCAGAATACTTGCTTTCCCTCTGCCTCTCAACCACCTCTAGTCAGGTAAACATCTTGAGTGTCTCTGTTCTCACTATGTGCTCTGACATACAGACCAAGGACCAGTCCTACAAGGAACTTGACCGTGCTGTTAGGAGGATCCCCCACTCTGAACACCTATTCCTGCTGGGAGATTTCAATACCAGAGTCGGGGGTGTTCATCACACACGAGGCAATTGCAAAGGCCACTTTTAAATTGGCAGCATGAACGAGAATGGACAAAGGCTGCTTGAGCGATGCTCATATCATAGCCTCTGCATCATAAACATGTTCTTCTCTGCCAAGGCAAAACAGTGAGTGCCCTGGAAACATCCCAATATCCCTCCTGTGCATAAGGCTGCACAACCCATACCTTGTATCGTAAGGTTAAAATCTTGTCATCGGGAGTTTAAAAAATGGAGCAGATGATGAGAAAGACTCATGTCTGAGATCTGGGAAAGCCCCTGCAAGTCAACGTAGACTACAACTCCCATCAGCCCCACACAATATGGCCAATGATCAGGGATGATGGGAGTTACAGTTCAGCAATGTTTGGTGTAGGGCAGACATGGCCAAACTTGGCCCTCCAGATGTTTTGGGACTACAACTCCCATCATCCCTACCTACAGGACCAGTGGTCAGGGATGATGGGAATTGTAGTCCCAAAACATCTGGAGGGCTAAGTTTGGCTATACCTGGTGTAAGGAATACTAGGTTAGATGGACAAATAATTTTATACAAGGCAATTTCCTATGTTCTTTAAAAAAATAACCTGTGTATTGAAAAGTGTCATATAATTATAAATAATTATACGTATGAAGAATAATGTGTTAATGAAGCAACTATTAATTAGTACATTTGTTTCAAAAGTACATTTGTTTACATTTGCATCCAGCGGCTCACTCCCGCACAGGTACCATATCTCTTCATTAAAGTAACTCAGTGCAATAACATAGTCAGTTTCCATTGCATTTTTCAGAGTTTAAGACTGTTTGCAATGTGCTATATTGACACAGTACACAGAAGATTTAATGGAGGCCAGGATATGGACCTAATTACTTTTCTGGTGATAAAAATTTATCAAGATAGGCATTATGTATACCTCATAATATAATACAGGGGATTTATGTAATTTGTGGCTGCAATAACACCCGGTGTCAGGCTGTTATAAAATTTGTGGGGTTTTTTGGAGGTAAATACCTGTAAAAATGGGTCGTTTCCCTCCATTTAAACACAGCAGGAGTGGTCAGCTCTGCTTTTTGTCATACAAATTAATTTTATATAGAAATTAGTGAGGGGGGTTGTTTTTTTTTAAGGAACTGAGCAGTCTTCAGCTTCACAAAAGGAGTTTGGGTTAGGTTTTAAACTGCTGCATACATCAAGGTGTTCATGACAACTACCAGCTTTCATGTGTCTGCACGAGAAGTCGCAGTGCACTTGCTACACTGGGGTTGATGGAAGTTCAGTCAGATGTGCGTGTTTAAAAGCAAAGGGGAGCATTCCAGACTGTAAATGTGAAAAACAGCAGATCATATACACTGTAGTACAGATGATTTTAACAAATGAAATCATTTTTTCCACCTTGCTTGAGATTATACAGATGTGAACTACTCAAACCTGGAGGAAAATGGAATTAATGAGGGCCCGGTAATACTTCCAGATAAATGGACACACACGCTCATGAGCACTCAGGCACGCACACACACACACACACACACACACACTTCTTGGGTCGAAAGAAAAGGAAGGAGAACCCTACTAAGGATTTTAATTGAATCAGAAAGAACTTATGGGGGGGGACCTACTTAGGGACAAGCTTCTTCTTTTTTGGCCACAGTCCTAAGCACATTTACTTGGAGGTAAGGCCCACTGAAACCAATCAGTTACTTCCAAGTGAACACCTTTAGAGTCAGGTTATAAGTTTGCGAATCTGGCACAGTCTTCAGTCTGGTCTGATGCGAATGGGTAAAATCTTAAACATAAAAGAAAATGTAGTTGTCTGGCATAAATAATACTCATCAAATAGCGAGCCAGACGGGGAGCGGGAAGAGCTCTCTAATAGGTTGTCATAGGACATGTCATCACTAAAAGAGCAGTAAGGATTAGCTGAGCTCGGGAACGGCAGACAGGATGTGCAATTATGCAACATGAGGCACAAAGCTGGCAAGAGAAGATAAAAAATGAACAAGCGCACAAGAAACATGGGTGGCCATAATGGTCCATGGGGTATAAGGGAAATCCAAAATTCACAGCATGGCAATACCTGTAATGCAATCAACCAAAATAAATAAATAAATAAATAATAAACCTTTATTGTCACTATACCACCTGTGTCACAAAATAGTGAGAACGGGTACCACATGGCATGGGAAGGCATCGGTACTTATCTGATCTTCCAACAACTGAGTCACTTACTGGAAAGGAGTGGGAGAGGGGCAAGGTGGCAGGGAAATCAGTGTGGGGCAAAGACAGTGTAGAGCCAATCCAGTCCTTGTGCCATTGCATTTGCACTGCACTGACCACCCTGCCGCCTCTTCTTCCTGTTAAGCACCAGGGACCCAGCCATCAGGAGATAAGCACCACAGCCTATCATATATTCTGCTACTAGTGAGACCTTTAAAGCTTGCTCACTATTTTGTGACATCTTGGTCAGCACTGATACAGGTATTGCCCATCTGTGATACCGTGTCCAGTATCTTGTTCTCACAGTGGCCAAGCAAGTAGATGCCTGTCGAAACCCAGCAAGCTGGACCTGAGCACAAAAGCACTCTTCCCTCCAGTGCTTTCCAGCAACTGGTCTCTGGGAGTGTAACATGGTTTCTGTGATGGCCGGGTTTCTTGAAATCACTGGTCTTTCTCTCCCACTACAGGTGTTAAAATAGCAGAGCACGACTACTTGTCACAAGCTACTGCTGATGTGAAAGGTCATGTTGCATATTTACACATAATTTGTCACAGAGCCTTTTTGTCACAATGGAGTGCACCTCCAGCTATGAAGTCAAACCATTACGTTAGCAGGGCCAAAGCGACCTCCCCAGTTCACAAGCCTGGGCAGTGTATATGGAAATCCCCAGGCTGCCCAGACAACAAGACCCTGAGTAGACTATAGAAAGGAAGGTAGTATCTAAACTATGCAGAGTCCAACATATTTAGAGATGTTCAATTCATGCACAGCTTCTTTTGTGTTGCCCATAAGATAATCATGGAAGACTTCTGAGAACTGATGCAACATTCTTCTGATGACCCTGCCGTGTGCTGTGAAGATGACATACTCCAACTTCAGCTAGGCAAGTCTTTAGACCTAGCTATCACAGACCTTAGGCAAGGTCATCAAACACGCCATCATCATGTTTAGTTGCAATCATGCACACTGCTTCAGTATTAAAACTGGAGCCTAGCTTTTATTACATTGGTAAATGCAACTCTTTATGAGAACAGCATATTCAATCGTACATTCTAAAAATGAGAGAAAAAGTTATGACATTTCCAGTGGCAAAATCTACCATTTGTGTTCTACATTGTGCACCATGACACAATAAAAGTAATCCAGTGCTACATATTCTTTTGTTCATATGCTCCATGTGGCATACGTCACATTGTCAAATGCTAATGAAACATGCTATACAATAGAATCATGTATCTGCCATCAGGCTTGAACTGGGAAAGGTCAACAACACGTCTGACATCAAACCAACTTTTGAATTTGAAGGCACATTATTATACAAAGGCATAATAAATATATTTTGCAGGTGTTTTGCTCTGTTTTCATTAAAACACCCCCTCACTCTCTTTTGGGTTGCTTTCCTGATAAAGATAAATCAGATACATTTATATCATGGGATAGGCAATCATTGCTAAAGGAAATGAATAACATCTAAAGTAGTAAACTGTGTTGAAATGAAACCTTATATAACTGGCACTGGAAGAGCTATTACAAGCTGAAAGAAATATTGCTGAACCTAAAATGAAAATCTAGGCCTTGTTCCTATTTCCTTGCCTCAAGTCAATTTCCTATCTGTCCAGCCCTTATTTACAGTAGTATTCAGTCTGCTGCTAGCCACAAGAGTATCTTTTTTGGAATCTCCACTAATGTTCCAACTGTGCACCAACATTGGGGAAAAAGTTATGATGAAGACAATTCCACCATTTTCCAGTAGAGTGATTACACACACACCCCTTTTGTATTAAAGGAGGTATTTTATATTGAACCTATTTTCAGAAACCTGGTACAGTCCAGGAAGTTGGATTGTGGAGATTAAAGCTATATTCCTGGAGGAAGTTGAAACCACATTCTTCTAGAAGAAGGGTCTGGACACAGTTACATATACCCTCATTTTATCTGTACTAGATTACTGTAATGTTCTTAACATGGGGCTGGCTTTAAAGATTCTTCAGAAACTCCATTTGTTGCAGAAATATAGCTTTTGACCAGAATCAGGTCTGTGATCAATGTAGCTCTATTTCTATACCAACTACTCTGGCTTCTGATTTATTTCGAAATCCAATTCAAAATTAAAGTTATGGCACAGGAGCAGGAAACTTTGAGGACCATCTCCTTCGAAATGAATCTACCTTCTCTCTCAGATGATTGGAAGGGACTCTTCTTTATGGTCCACTGTGGCATTATGAAACAGGATCACACTGGTTGACTGGGGATCCCTAACCATTATCTAGTGCCTGGGTTTGTGATTCTTGCGTAGTAGCCCATTGGTGTGAATGCAGCACAGCTCAATCAGACCAAGTCAGGCTGTGATAGATGCAAATCTTCCCAGGTCAGGTCACTGAGGGAAGAAAGTCAGGTGGGGAGAGGGGGACACTGCAGGGATCTGCTTTTACCCTCAGGTGTCTGTGGGAAACCCACAAGCAGAACCTGCTTGTGATTTCCAGAAACTGGAATACAGATGCATACTGCCTCTAATAATGGATGTAGAATATAGCCACTATTGATAGCCTTATGCTCTATGAATTGGCCTAATTACCTTTTAAAGCTGGTGGTCATCACCACATATTATGAGCACAGATTCCAGCAGTTAACTATGAGCTCTGTGAAGTACCTCCCGGGAGGAGATCATGTGTAGGAAAAAAAAGAGGCTGCTTACAGATCTGAACCAGAAAGAAACCAAACATGAAATTATTTTCATCATGGCTTCTTTACAGAAGCTTAGAAACAACATATGAAGAGAAGAGGGAGACGGTCCCAGGCACAGCAGTTTTATGATCCCCAAACAACACATTCTGAATTGTGTCTACTTAAAACATAATAAGTTGTTTATTAATTATTATTATTATTATTATTATTATTATTATTATTATTTGCAGAAAAACAGTTTGACATAATCATGGGGTGGTATCTGCATCAATGAACAGGGAAATAGGGTGGCATGATTATCTTTAATAACCTGCTTGAAGAAATATGTTACTTATGCTGTGTAGCAAAGTAGTTTGATATGTCCCTTTAAATGTTTAAGGAAGAGCCAGCCAGATACACGCACACAAATTTTCTCCTGCAATGGTTTTGCAACAACTGTTGCAAGACCCATGTGATTAACAAATAACAGAAACAAATGTCTACAGTGGTACCTCCGGTTACGAACTTAATTGGTTCTGGAGATTCATTCATAACCGGAAACCGCTCGTAACATGAGGCGCGCTTTGGCTAATGGCGCCTCCCGCTGCTGCCACGCTGCCGGAGCGCGACTTCCGCTCGCATCCTGGGGCAAGGTTCACAACAAGGGGAATCTACTTCCAGGTTAGTGGAGTGTGTAACCCGAATCATTCGTAAGGGGGACGGTACGCAACACAAGGTTCCACTGTATGTAGTTTTGAACGTTAGCGTTCTGTGGTTTTTACACTGAGCATTCAGAAACTATTTCAATGGTCATTTATTGTGAAACAGTAAGCATAACAATAATGTTTAGACCCAGAAGCGTCAGAACATGGCTAAAAAGACAGAAGCAAAATTATTTGTATCAAGACTGGAGGCGTTTCAAGAAATAAATGAATGTGAGATACACACAGACGGGAAAATAACTGACAGTTATTCTATGACCTCTGTTTTTAATCAGACTTCCCCACAAACATTTGCTCCATGTAATGATTTAATGCTACAATAGTGATCTATGGTGATTCACCACAGAAATGGGTAATTATAGGCTGCCTCATATTGCACAGAAAGCTTTTGTGTGGCAGCTTGACAGCTCTGTCAGATATAGAGTGCAAAATTGTACTAGCTACAGCTCAGAGTTTGGTTTGGGGTTTCGTTATGCATTCAGAGAACAGATACCGAGCTGGCAACTATAAAATAATACTTTAGCAGAAAGCCGTTTCTGAAGTTGGTACTACAGTTATGAGGAAGTATAATAAGCCACATAAAACAGAGATTTTGATCTAAACTTAGCAATAATGGCATAATTGTAAGGTACATGATCTTGTCTTTAATCAATAAAAAGTGTCACCAGAGTTTCAAGATGTGCTTTTGTGTGTAAAGCACCATTAACGCCTAACTTCCTGCAATGAGATGTTCCAAATTCTCTGAAAGACACCCTAAATGTGTGATTGGAATAAAGTGCTTCACATAAAGCAAATCTGCATACATTTACCGTGCAATCCGGTACATATATATCCACTGAGTTCAATAGCACTTCTCTTCTCCATGCAAGCCATAGATGCAGCCTCCTGGGGGCTTCTCTCTATTATTGCTTCCACCTGGAAAGGCAGAAAGTGAACATCTTCATTGAAGCAAGTCACTGTGTCCCCACCCCACCCCACCCAGTTTGTATTGGGCATTGAAACATGTTGCAGAGTGTGTGCAGAGTGGACTAAACAGATGGAAACACTGAAGAGACGCAAAGATATCTTTGCAAGGTTTAATGACAACTTCCCAAACATACATCTTACATAGTGTCTATAATCGTCACCCATCCATCCACCAGGGCAGAGTAAGGTACATACTGCACATTATATATCATTCACAATTGCTGACACAGCTAATTACAGTGACTTATCAGCTGTGGTCTAAACCACTAAGCCTAGGGCTTGCCGATTGGAAGGTCGGCGGTTCGAATCCCCACGACTGGGTGAGCTCCCGTTGCTCAGTCCCTGCTCCTGCCAACCTAGCAGTTCGAAAGCACATCAAAATGGAAGTAGATAAATAGGTACCGCTCCGGTGGGAAGGTAAATGGTGTTTCTGTGCACTGCTCTTGTTCACCAGAAGTGGCTTAGTCATGCTGGCCACATGACCCAGAAGCTGTATGCCGGCTCCCTCGGCCAATAAAGCGAGATGAGTGCCACAACCCCAGAGTTGTCCACGACTGGACCTAACGGTCAGGGGTCCCTTTACCTTTATCAGCACCTGCTACACTGCTACACAGCTGTAAAAACTAGGTCAGGGTATGCACCCTGGCATTTAAAGTGGTACACATCCTGTGAAACAATAATGAGCCCTACCATTTAAACAAACTATTCAACAGTTTGCTGTCACCTGCTGCTCTTTTGGCCTGACCAGACAGTGATCAGTGGTTCCTGGTATCAGCCACCTCCCTGTCTCTCTCTGCATGTGCCACAGGTCACTTCCATTGCAGAACAAATAAATAAAAAAACCCTCAACGGCCAAGTGCAGAGGACTAAAGTGAATTGGAAAGGCTGTGTGCTACACTAAGGATTCATATGGATTTCCCGTGGCTTTAAAATACCTTGAGCTAAGTGACTTGATAGATTGCGATCCTACAGTGTCCGAAGTCACATTAAAAAAATGAGATTACTCCGAGTCTAAGAGATGCAGCCACAGGAAATTGCATGTAAGGGTTAGAGCCTCCCATAACTTGCCATTCCTGAGCTATATAAAACTGCAGCTTGGGATGGAATTGAGCTTGTCAGCACAACCCATTATGTTTAAAGGGAAGCAATTTGGGCTGCAGTCCCCCACACGCTTATTAAGAACGTGCTTCTCCTCCCTTATCAGCCTTCAGCTGCACACACACATACATACTGGGGTATTGCAGCTGCTTTAGAATCGTGCAGGAACCTTCCACATACAGATCAAAATGCCCCACTGCTACACGAGTGCTTGTGGGTTATACATGCTACACATATCATTTGCAAGCACAGTCCTTGTAAGGAGCATAGCAGGCAATGGTCATTAGTGTGTGTGCGTGCAACTAATTGAGGGCATTGGGAAAGGACAAAGAAGTGGGCTCCACATGCCCTTGATATGTAACCAATAGCCAATTTTTATATTTTGCAGAATTGCCCACTGGCCATGCCACTCCCACCTTTGAGTGGGGGTGAATCTGCCACACCCAAGGTCCCTTGGGAAGGCTCAAAATGGTTTTGCCCCACAGAGGAGTTAGAGAAGGATCAGGTGAGGGGTAAGGCCAATCAGGATGGGGAAGATACCAGGCTTTATAAATTGCCTCTGCCTCCAAATGCTCCGCTCTTTTCTTTGCAGGTTCCTCCCTTCCTACACAGTAGGGGCTTTGCTAATTGCCTGTTGGGGGGGTGAAGTAAGAATTTTGGTGGGAGCCCCGATTGGCCTTGAGACTTCTCTTTTTCACCTACTTGATACTGTTGGGAGCCCTTTTTCTTGGAGTGGCCTTTTGTGATTGGTTGAATTGACTTTCAGTCCTGGCAAGAAAGGCAAGTTCAGATCTGGTGTGGTAAATACCTGCAGCACTATTGGATTAAGCACACTTCTTGTCACACTATGCTGCTTTGGTGTTGATTGAAATGTGTTCTAATATTTTCCTGGTAAGACCCCTTGAATCCCTCCTAAAAGAATAAAGACACCACAGTCTTATTCATAAGCAACAAAAGGAAAGTTTACTAATGATCAGGCAGAGCACAGTGTGATCCCTGAAGGCAGGCTTAAGGCTTAAAGTTACAAGCATATACAAACAGGTTTATCCCATATGTGGGTTGACCTATTGACTGCAGTTAGCAGTCTGGGAAGTTTTCAGGATGAAAGGAAGATGGAAAAAGGGAGAGAGTGGCTGCATGCCTTGGCCTTTTACCAGGTCTGGAAAGGTCACGCCCACCTACTAGTCACATGCAAGGAAGGATGATCCAGGCCAGGAGGAACAGAAAGTTTTGACTGGCTGGACCAAACATTCCCTTGCATGTCCACTCTAGCAAAACAAGGAATGTTGTATTTGACTGCTCCCAGTGGATTACATCCCACAAGTACATGGATCACTGGATAAAGCTGTATGGTCTGCATTGTATCTAATGACTGCAGAAGTCATTTGAAGGCTAATAATACATCAATTGAACTTACACACCATTTATCTTAACTGATAAAGGATGGGCAAGCCTAAGAGATCTTATCTCACCAGTTAGGAATTGCACCCAAGAAGCAGAACTGCTTACTAATAGGGAAAGAGTGAGCAGTGCTGTCTATGAACTTGTTAGCCATGAGCAATCCTGCAGATACACCACTAAAGTTAAACTTCTTTAAACCTAAAAGAGAGAACTTAGAAAAGTTACCAGTGCACTTGGCAACTGGAGATATCCTAAAGATGCCATGTCGCATGAACCATAATAACCAAATTCATACTAGAGTAAGGAGGGTCCCTCAATTACTGATGATGTTGATTATGATGATGCTATTGCTTCTACAATACAAAAGGGATTTATTTATTTATTTTTGAGGGGGTGTTCTTCTCATAACACCACTGCAGCTGAGACGCATTCAAATTGTGAGTCAAATAAAGAACTGAAGCTCTCAGGGAATTTGGAGCTCATATCTGTCAGGGTTTGGTAAGTGGGGTAAAGCACAAAGTAACAGAATTTATTCTATTCAAACTATTCCCTTCCTGAGTTTATGGAGTGATTTCTGGGGGGTGAATTCTCAACTTCACCCTAAACCACAAACTGTGAGATTTGACAGCATACCTGCTGTATTGGAATCCTTCCCCCAAAGGACTGTCAAATGATAAAACCTTTAGCCCATAATCATAGCTCAGTTACCAGCAGATGCTTATACTATAGCATTTCTTCTTAGCCTTTCTTATACGTTCTTAATATAACTCTGGGTGCAATTTTCAAAATAGTTATGCTCAAATGAACAATTCCCCCCAACACATAATAAAAGTCACTTATCCTTCGGGAGAGGACTATATCTTTTCAAATGTCACATCTCAGTCCCCTGCCATTTTTCATTGTCTTTGTGTTCCGAGTCTGTTCAGCTATATTTCTCAGAATGGCAATACTGTATGTCATATGAAACAAGAACTTTCAGATACACATACAACTAGACAAAGTTTGCACCTGAAAGGACAAATTTTAGAGATGGGTAAGATGAGCAGCAACAAGGCACAATAATGCCCTTATGTCATTTTCATTATTTGAGAAATATAGTGATTTTGGGGGGGAATACTACTATATATACAGTGCAGTCATCAAATCTTCTTTTGTCACTAACACTGAAACCATCAAAATAAATCTGTGAATCACAATCATAATAAAACCAAAGTAAAGGTTTCCAGCATCTGATTTTTACTTTTCTCAATGGAATGGCAAATAAACCTCTTTTTGATGGCTGATAACAAGTCTCACTAGATTTTCAGAGAGTCAAAGATCCTAAACACCTTCATTTTTCTCATTCATCTCATTTTTGCTGCAGACATTTTGGAGATTTGTTCCCACATTCAAAGCTCCAAATCCAAAAATGAATGATAACTGATTTTTCTGGGAGTTGGAGAGGGAAAGAAGGGAGCTGACAGACCTGTCACCATTTCCATCTCCACCTATGGGAAGAAATTATAACCTTTAGTTTGCCCTTCTTTGTTTTAATGAACCAAGTACTTTTGTGTACAGAGACATATATTGATGAAATTGCTCCTGGAGCTATTGGAGCAGAAAGCCTCAGCGGAAACTGGAGAGGTCTTTGATCAGCCCAGGTAGAACAGGAGGCAGTAGTGACTGAACGGGATCCTTACAATTGGGAGAAGACCCACTCACTCCAATGGAGTATACACTGGCAATCTCAAAATACCCACAAGGCAGGAGAGTATTGTGAGGGAGCATATCTTGTTTTATCTTGAAAAGCTTGGTAGCTGGGGCAGGGAAGCTTGTTGGGACATCTTCATTGTTTCTGTCTAGTTCTTAAGTGCTTGCCCTTCTTCTGAACTCCTGAATCATGACTTCTGAGTCCTGTACCTAATGTGGAACTGCACTGTTACTTGCTTGATTAAAGCTTTCTTTCAAATAAGAGCCACTGCTTGTGCGCTCTGAGCTGGGAGCCAGGGCAGTAAGTGGAAAGCTGATTTGATAGGAGCTGATGTGTAGGCATGTCCCATTGAGGCAGAAGGTCATGGTTGTTAAGCATTCTACAAGCAGGTACAGCTAGCAGAACTAGCAAAGAAGACCGAACATGTAGGAAGGTGATAATACCCCTTCAACCTTCCCAAAGCATTGTTTCTGGGGAACATTTAGAAGTTACACCTATCAGTCACAAATGTGCTGTCCCCTGACCACTTCTCTCCACTTGGGCATTTTCCTTATATGGCATGTTTGGTGAGAAATGTATTCCATTTTCTGCAAACACACTGTCTGCATAGGTTTTTTTAACATCCAAATTGTTTTGAATCACGTCCAAGGTTCCCATGCCAGCTCAGACAAGTTCTGAATCTTTCTGAAGCCACTTTCTTCAGTTATTGATTTGGGATCCAACTAAATCTGATGTACACATCCAATTTCTCTTCCTGGATGATACCCAATGCCATGCAGCTACTAGTATTGCTAAAATCAGATCGATTTAGATTTAGATACTTGGCTCTCCTTTCTATTCAGTGTGATATGTCAATAGCCACATTATCAAGTATTTAGCTATTTAAAAGGCAAATTGTATGCAAGGCAGAGCATATTTTGATGCTGTCCTTGGATCCCCCCCCCCTCACCCCTAAGCTATGCCTTTCATACATTATGTCAGTTTTACTGTCATGGAAACACTGATTCCCTATTGTAATCATTTCTGTTGTAAAACACAGCTGTCTGACAAATGTACGCTGGAGCCATTTCCCTTCAGCATCTGTTAAACCTCAGCCTGGAGCTCCTAGTGTATACAAAAGAAAAGTCACTCTCTATAGAATACATCAATCATGGAAGAGTGAGATGAAATTAAAGAATTTAGCCTTTCTTGGCTCCTTTTGTGTCTAATTTAGGCTTCTACGACCCATTGCCATCGTTGTTGTATTTGTGCCGGATGGTTCTGATTATTAAGAAAAGCAGTGCTAGATGCAAAACATAGAACAATAAACCATTACCAGAGGACTTTGATTCAATTCACACACAATAGAAGTATGGTAACCTGAACGGGATATCTCCTAAAGCACAAACATAGCATGTCAAAGAATGTGGCAATGAAACTGAAAATCAGCTGGCAGAAGGAAGGCATTCTAGGATCCAAGTTATTTATTCCATGGGAGGGGTGACTAAATTTTGATTTCCAAGAGTAAGCTCTGTAATAGAGGCAATATAAAAGGAGACAAGGAATGTTATGAGAATTTGAACAGGGGTGAATTACATAGTTGAACACCCCTGTTCAAATACTCCTGAGCAGAATCGAGGGTAGACATAGCCCACCTTGATTTTGGTCAGATCCTTATTTTAGTGCCTCTCCCTGTACCATGGGCCTAAATTTTTACCTAGAGGCAAGTGAAAATAGCAGAAGCAACAAACACAGTGAATACTCTGTACAGTTGACAGAGCATCAGTTTCACACAGAAGAATGCTGAGATAAAACCTAACATTCTTCAGAGAAATTATGCACAGAGCATCACTTTCCTGATGAGAATTTGTAGTCCCTCTGTGACCTGGGAGTGCATGCTGCTGCCTACCCAAAACTATATTTTGATGTCCTTAGGGTAAGGAAAGTCAGAAATTGACAAGGGCTTGGAGTTTGAACTCAAAAATGCTCAACACCTTGTGGGGACATTGGTAGGATGACTGCTAACTCTAAATGCTACTGAAAATGGATTATGCTCCCCACTACTGAATAGCACACACACACAACTCCAGTTAATTTCTGTGACCTTGTGCAGGAGAACTACTCAGTGGAGATTCTGCTCATAATGTTTTCATGTTGTGATCATGTCTTCTAGTAGTCAGTTTTGATTATACAAAACTGAGTGATCACATGAGTGGTCTTCTCCTGTGGCCAGTGTGCAAGATACCAACTCACTGGGTTTCATCTTTTCCATTTCATGATATGAAAAATGGTACATTGCTCTTTCTGAAGTCACTGGAGGGATGGGGAATATCACATCTTCTGAAATCACATCTGCACAGAGCTTTTGAAAGGGGCGGAGGGGGGATTTGATGCACTTCTGAACTCTAAAACATTCATGCCAGACATTCTGGTCTTGCGTTATTCTTCCACTCTTTGTAATCCACACTGCAGAGGTGATCTGCCAAGAATCAGCACCACCTATGCAATCTAGGAGACTGGTTTCCTGATTCTAAAGGGGGTGAAAACACTTCTTTACTGGTGATGGGGGAATCCACATGGTTTCCATTTATCTTTGTAGCAAATAAGGCTGCTGCATAGATATATAGAAACTATCCTTATTCTTGTGGTGTTTAGATAAATGACTGAGCACTTTTGTCCCAGTGTGGAATGGGTGACAGGGTTGAGTGCCAGGACCAGGTCAGCAATAACTGACACAGCTTCAGTAAAGTTAACTCTTTATTTAAAGAAACAAGACAGTCCAAGGAGGCGATGCCAAGTGAACACAGCAACTCTTTCTGGTAAAATTGCCCCTATGAGGCAGTTGCAAGGACTGACGGTCTTTGCCTTTCCACAGCTTCCTAAGACTCCTCCTCCCCTAGTTTTTAAATTAAGCAGTTGGGTTGTCTTTAAAAACTGTTGATCTACTGCTCCAGTTCTTTCTTACTATTGCAAGAGACCTTATGTATCTGAGGTTTTCTTCCCCAATAATATTCCTGCCTTGGTGTGGTTGCATTTGCCCACACTTTGGGGAAGAAGACTTGAGGTTGTCTTCTCAAGGGGGTGTCTTAGGGTCATATGGATTCATTGGAGCAGTCAGGTACTCTAATGTGTGTGTGTGTGTGTGTGTGTGTGTGTGTGTCCGTGTGTATCCTTTCTAAACCACATAAGTGCCCTGAGTCTTATTTCTGGGTGTGTAGCAAAATGGTAATTCCAACAAGGAGGAAAATCTCCTGCTTAGTAGCAATAAGATGGGTTATATTTATTGGCACTCCAGTGCTGACATACAGTAGATAAGATATTCTCGAAGGGCCTTCTCACATGAAATTATAAGCTGTTCATTTTGAAAGAATGACATAACAAAACACTCCACTATTCCTCTCAAAAAGATGAAAATAATTCCTTGCTAAATAGGACATGAAGGTTGTTGAACTAATGCCTATTACAAAGCATAAGGCTTAGTGGCAAACTATGCAATGTTGTTTAAGTGAAACATTTGTCTAAGGGCCCCAAGGGATAATATAAGTGTAATTTGCATCTCTCTCTCTATGCCATTATTTACCTCTATCTTTATCTTTCTACCTACCTATCTATCTGTGGCAGTAGGAGTAAAATGATACCTTTTGAAATGTACTTTCGCTGTATAAACTTTGAATTACAGAAAGAACAAGCTGAGATTATGTTTTCTGCTGGAGCCTAAACGTTATCAAATTTACATTTGATTGGTTATTTTAGCAATATTGGTTATTTTAGCAACACTTTGAAAAAATTGTCCCCACTCCACCCCACTGCAGGCTCAGATTCATATTGTTAAAGTTCATAGTTGTGTATTGATATCATTATATCATATATTTGGGTGCAATGCAGTCTGTTTCCAAACTTGGTCTGGATAAGTTCAAATTACATGGGGAAACTAACAGAAGGGGATTTTTCCCCTGAAGAGCTCCAGCATCTAACAGTTACTGTCAGGCTTCAGGAAGCTTCAAATCCAGACACATAAAACATACAGAGGTACACACAGGCTTGTTCTCAAACATGGCAGGTACATGACCCAGACACACAGTTTCACATGCAGAACGCAGTCTGGAGACCCTGGACCTGACTTGGCTTTTACTGTTTTTCAGTTGCTATACTTTTTGTCAGTGGGAAGAGGATGAGAAGCAGCTATCTCCCAGGTAAATGGATCTGGGTTAAGCTCAGGCTGCATAGTATTGGCAAAGTGGTGCCAGCACCTAGCACTTTGGCTGGTAGCTGCTGACGGGGATAGAATCTGTGGTGCCTGTCAAGGAGTGTGTGCCAGGCAAGATAAGCTCAAAGCTCAAACTGCCCTGACCTCCACAAAACACTCTGCTATTTCTCTGAAAAAAGATGAAAATAATTCCTTGCTGCTTGACCTCCACAGCAGCATTCAGAGTACAGATTGGGGAGAAATTTGATCCAGATTGCATTTAAATATGAACCTATCTCATTTGCACTTTCTGAACATGAGAACTGACTGTCAGGGACTCAGTGGCGGAGCTTCATTCTCTGGCACCGGGGGCGGGGAGCAGGCGGGGGCGGGGCTGGCATGTGTCCCGGGGTGGGATGCACCACCCAAAGGGGCAGGGCACACATACTGGGGGCATGGCACGCTGCCCGCATGGGCATGGTGCGCATTCTGGGGGCATGGCGCACCTCCTGTAGGGGTGGGGCGTGCATTCTGGGGCGGAGCGCACCACCCACGTGGGCATAGCACGCATTCTGGGGGTGTGGCACGCAGCCTGCGGGAGCGGGGCACCCAGCGCGGGCAGGGGGCAGTCGCGATGGAACCCCCCGGGATCGCGGCAATGGGGGCGGTGCGCTCCCATCGCCCCCACCTTCCTCCGCCCCTGCAGGGACTGGGCAGAGGAGGAATGGTGGAGACCACCTCCCCATCCTGACCCTTCCAGAGAAGAGGAGGAGAAAGCAGGGCAACAGCTGAGGGACACAGTGTTATTGGAAAGCCTTCCAGACCGCCCCCCTCCCAGAACCCAGCAAAGAGCTTAAAGATAGAGGCCACGTAGCAGCACCCGTAGAAGTGACGGATGAGGAAGTGGGAGAGACGGGGGGGGTGGAGATTCACTCGGGACAGTGCCATTATCCAAGAGGCTGGGTTCTATAGCCTCTCTCTGTAAATATTGAATAAAAAAAGGACGGTAAGAAACCTTCTCTTGTCTTTATACTTTCCTGGGCAACCAACCAGGAGCCGCTAACAGGATCCTGACACTGAAACACAGTCATCCTTCAACATTCACACTTCTCCAGTGAAAGTATGGACAATCAGCATAGCATCACTCATGGAAATATGCGAGCCGCAACAACCAGGTGATTATTAGGGCTTGTATAGTTCCAAGTGCAGTGCTTTGTAAGTCCCCAACAATCAGCTGATTGTCCATGTGGGCAAAAGTGAATCAGCTGGTGTCATTGTGATGTCACACAATTGAGAAGTGGGATGTGAGGGGTGAAGAGATAAGGATCCAGGGTGAAGAAATAAGGATCCAGGCTACCCACATAGGTCCTATGCACTTGATAGGTAACAGTAAACCATTGCAACCAAATTAGTATTAGCTCTCAGCAGTGCAGGACTCCTTCAGATGCTAGGTAGACAATGCACGGCACAGTGTTGCATTGTGCACTGCAGCTGCAAAGCGCATCTTTAAAATGATTTATACTCTGATCTAAAAAGTACTGTAAGTTAATGTGCTATCGAAGCACAAGTATGAATTCACCCACTGTCTTAAGTTTTACTATAAAGTCATAAAGAGCCATACTCAGGGGGATACCTTCTGTTCTTCCAAAATGGTATTGAGAGATAAATTTTAAAATAGACGTGCTTTTGGCTTTCTTTGAATATAGTCTGAATGAATTATCTTCATGAAAACTAAATGAATAAATCCTGGCATAGTTATTTCTTATTTAACTACTCCCCAACTGTTAAGAGCAAACTGAAATCTGTTGCATGTGATCACAGTACCTGATAACAGCCGGATGTGCAAAAGTACATCAAATGCAAGACCGTGTAGCCCAGAACGAGGTCTGATATTTCAGAAACCAGTTCAAAATCTTTTGTTTTTCTTGCTCACTAAATTGTTCCTATATATAGGTGCCATGAATAATAAAAAAGTTCCCTGAGGCCAAAGTGGATTCGGTCGTGAACTGTCTGTCCCATTTGTGAACTCAAGACGACACCATCAAAGTGTTTACATCTTCTTTGGTGAATATCTGAAAGCATTCCCCTCCCCCTCCCCCTTTAAGAGCTCTTATTACTCATGTAGGAAAAGAATAGAAAATTTTTATTCCTCGAAATAGTTGATCTCATCTTTGCTTTCTCAATGTTATCTCAAGACAGCGCTCCACCAAAGCAAACATTTTAAGAGCCAGCTCAGCAGGCAAGTTTTCCAAATGTAGTTATGAATTCTGATCATGTCAGATTTCATAGGGAAGGAAGGCCTCCCCTTGAAACTTGAATGCACCTTAGAACATTAACCTCTTCAGTCTTTACCTCAGCTCAGGGAACCTAGAAAATGCCACTGAGACTGAATATATTTGAACATGCGTTCAGATATGAATATATTGCTTTGTAATTCCACCTGGCCGTGAAAGAGCAACAACAAAAACATCAACAATCTAGCTTGATCCTGGTTAAATGCTGACTTGAAATGCTGACTTGAAATGCTTTACTAAAACCTGGTTGGAGGATGCCACCCTGACCCAGATATGCCCAGTTGGGTTCTCAGGTTTGTGTCATATTAACTTTGAATTAGGAGGAAGCAGAGCAGAGTCACAATGGTTCATGATAGACTTTCCATCACCAAACAGTGATACGCAGTGAAGCAGAAAACCAATACTGAGTGCTTGTATATGGTGCAGGGCGAGAGATAAATAACACATGGTGCAAGGGTAATAACCGCCAGGGTACCTACTGGCCTTTCTGTCTAAGCTGTTGCAGCTTGTAGGTGGTTTTGGCCATGAATACTGTTTATGAGTACTGGGGAAATTTGCCAGTCTTGGAGAAATTGCTAATGCACCTTGTGGGTGGAGACACACCAGAACTTCATAGCAGCTGTAACAGCCGTGTGGCTATTGCAGTGGCCAAAAGCCCAACACATGCTGCAGGCCATGCACTGGATTCAGGTTTATATTAAGTGGGGCTGAGGTTAAAAAGGGGTTCAAGAAAATAATTACTTCTCTGTTATAGATATAGTCACTGCCTGGTGAGGTCACTGTGGGGGAGTACCTGATATCACCAACTCACAAGTCACCCAAATGCCATCTGCTATCTAAAATGACCACTCATTTCCCCTTTCTGCCTTGTATCCCTCAAACTTCCTCATAGAACATATGACTGGAACCAGTTCTTTACCCAGTTTCCAAACTCTCCTTTTCCCTTTAAGTTTTTGTCTAAGTTATTGAGTTCAATAAAATATAAGTGCAAGTAATATACATAAATTATCCTAGCCTCTCTCTCTCTTTCTCCTCTCCTCTTCTTCTGCTGTCTCCCATATGTAGAGTTTATGTTCAAGGCAAACACCAATCTTTTATTTGTAAAGGTACTCTGTAAAATGTTATGAACAATGATATAAATTAATATAGTTACCTAAAAGATCATACTTACCTCTTATATAGCAAACCAATCATTGCATCCTGAAAGAGAGGGCATCCACTAATAACATATTTGGTTATTAGTGGTGATTTTATCATGGGGGCAGAATCAAAGATAGAAGTAAATTAGTATCAGATTTTTAGGCGTAATAAAAATCCCTATGTGCCTTTAAAATCTCTCTCTCTCTCTCTCTCTCTCTCTCTCTCTCTCTCTCTCTCTCTCTCTCTTGTAAAAAAGGAATAGCCCAATTAGATCAAGTGGCCCAGAGCTGAATTTTTTTATTCCATGACCAATTCCAAGAGCCTGCATTCTCCCCCTCCATGACATAAAGATTTCTCTGTAACTGTCATCTTGCCTTAGTTGTTGGTAAATAATTAATTCAGGTTCTGCATTCCTAACCAGAAGAGGTTAGATTAGGTTAGAGCCATGATTCATATAGCCAGACAAAAATAAGCCATTAAAAAAATCCTCCTGACCAGAATACTTTGCAGCCAGTTAACATGCATCTTAAACAACAAGACTAGGAAGTCTTCATTGCCAGTGGTGTTATACGAACTGCTAGGCATTTGCCTCCATGGAATCATAACTGTAGGCACCAAAAAAGAAAAAGAAAAACAGCCCTCAGCAACTGTGTGGATATGGGAGGATTGTGGAACCACACAGCCTCTTTCATTTCTTCCTGCTTGTCTAAAAAAACTGCTAGTTTCAGGTTCCCTCCCAAGCAGCTTGGATATCCTATAATGTATTAAATTCCTTGGCAGTCATGTGGGATTAAAAACTATTCAGAAAATGTCCCACTCTTCTGTGGAAGGTTTTCCGTTTCTAAATAACATGCACTTGTTTAATAATATTAATAATGAGCAATGGCCATCAGACTGGTGTTGTTAATTAAGTTTTTGCAGGTTGACTAAACCAAAGCAGCTTACATCTTACATGCATGCACAAGCTGCAATTCTATGCACACATACTTGGGAGGAAGCTCCAGGGGCACACCTCAGTGTAAACATGCAGAGAACTGTGGAGGATAACAGTTTTGTTTTCTTGTAAACCAAAAGTACTCATAAACACTGAACTGAATTCAAATTTATTGTGGACATCAGATAATTTGTTGGTTTAAGATTTTCTGGAAAACTCATAGCACTGTTCATGTGTCAGAAATTTGGCTCCTATTCTCTGTTTCTTGCTTCTTAGACTCTGCTTACCTGAATTTCATGTATGTATCAAGGAAATCCCCAAATGCTGTAATATTTCCTCAGTTTTCACCTGTGGGAAATAGGAGTAACCTTGTACATGGGAGTACGCAACAGTGGGCTGTAGAGAAGAACTCTGACAGATTGTATGTTGCCAGTCATATGGAAGAGTACTGTGCTACTATCTCAACCTGGAGAGAATGTGCTTGAGATTAAAGAGTCTGTGTTGTAGTGGTATTTTGTGTTTAGGGGCTATTCCCAATGGTAATTCTTTAAATGCTAGATTAAGATGCCAGGTGTGGGGGATCTTTAGCCTTCCAGCTGCTGCTGAACTACAGGTCTCGTCATTCCTGGACAATGGTTATATTTGCTGGGGCTGATGGGAATTGTAGTTCAGCAACATCTGAAAGGTCAAATGTCAGCAGAATTAAGGCAGCAAGACCCCAACCAGAGAAGAAAGAAGGTAAGAGGAGAGAGAGCATAATTAAGAGATAAAGGCAAAACTAGGAACATAAACTGGAACCATAGGGTACAGGTAGGGAACCTGTGCCTATTGTTGAATTCCAGCTGCTACCAGCCCCAGCCAGTATGATTAATTCTTAAGCATGATGGGAGCTGGTCCAACAACAACTGGAAAGCCACTGCTTCCCCATCTTCACAATAATGAATCAGGACAGAAGCCAGTGAAAGAAGAGGAACGAAGAATGGTGGAGGAAACAACTTACAGGTGGAAAAAATGAAATGAATTACAGAGTTATGAATGGAGGAGTGGGTGAAACTGAGAAGCATGCAAAACCAAAATGAAGTCGTTAGCCAAGACAGGAAAGAGTAGGATATGAAACCAGCCTCTTTCAAATAGATAGAAGGGAACAAAAAAGAACATTTTTCTGCAGTGTTTAAAATGACACAGTATTGTAGTAACTTGGAGAAAAGGAAAGGAAAGAGAAGAGCAAAAGACTGCAAAGTTCCATACTTCAAGATCATCGGAAATGGAGAACAAAGGACAAGTGTCAGATTAATTGGAAGCGGCTAGTACAAATAATCCTCAAATCACTCACTTTCGTATAATCCCATTGTCATTACTGATTCTGATACAAATGGCTCTGAAATTGTAATTATTCTTACAATCTTTAACTGATAGTTACCGGTATTTATTTTATAGCTAGAAAGTCCTTTGCTTAACACTGAGACACACATCAATTTCAGACGTATTGCTAACACATTCAAACATAATATTTAAAACATGGAAAGGCTGACTTGGATTAAGTCATAGAATGAAATCCAAACCTTTTGGACAACCTATCTGGACTTGGATCTCCTTGCTTATGGGTTCATTAATATAATTCTGCTTGGAGCGACTGCCAGGAATTCTTATAACATTCTTCCACATTTGTATATAGGAGTGGTAAAACTACCACTGTGAGAAAATATAATAAAGGTACATTGGCAAATGAAACTAAGTTCTGAAATTCATAGTGTGGGATTCCACACTTGCCAGACACTACCTGCTTCAAAAATAATTCCTTCCACCATGAAAAGAACTTGTATTCTATTTCTTTTTTAAAAAAATGCCATAACTGTAATTCTTACATCCAACAAAAAATTATTTCACCTTCCTCCATAATATTGGCTGTAAAATAAGGTGGTATTGTTAATTATGAAAACATTAAAACAGCTAACTCTCCACCACTGTTTATTAATATTATATTGCCCCTATGGTTTTATACACATTTTACTTCTTTCAATACCCAAAGTTCTCTTCCTTTCACTCACAGGCTCCCTTTGTTATGCTAACAAGAAGCATGTTGAAACTGTTCAGATGCAGCTAAAAGGAAATTGCCTGAATCTAAACTGGAGTAGCCAACATGGTGCCCTGCAAATGTTGCTGGACTGCAACTGTATCACCTTTTGACATTGGCCATGCCGGCTGGGGCTGTTGGGAGCTGGAGGCCAGCAAGAACTGCTGGCTACCACATTGACAAGGCTTGCTCTAAGCCCTAGTTTGGGTGGGCAGGAAAGAACATCTCTGTGGTTGCTTCATTCAGCATAAAATGGCCATAGTTCAAAAAGCATAGGCTTTGACCAACGTGATAATTTCCCCAAAGAAACAGGATTTCACTTTTGCCTGTTTCAGAAATCTGAGGGAGACTGGGCTTCTAAAGGTGCACTGTGATGGTTGGCCAGTTTTAGACTTTTTAAAAGCAAGAAATAATTTTCAGGCTGAGGGCTTCTGGTGTGTGCATGCCAGCAATGAGCAAGAACAGAGGGAAAATTAGGCAGAGCAATGAATGTAAAATTTACCTTGGTAGGGTAAAGCCAGTTTCTGCACACACTCATGCACACCTCTTTGTCCTCCATCCATGGAAACAAGAAGGAATAGTTCAATTATCTTGAATTCTGGTTCAAGGACAGATTCCAGACAGGCAAAAGTACACAAAGCAGAGCTAGGATGGCTGGGGAGAAGGTATGGCCTGGGGAGAGTCCTGAGGGCTAGGTAGTGAGGCCTGAGGTACCTGACCCCTGTATTAAAGGGGCAGAAGATGCTTCTACTTTCAAGAATGCTTCTTCTTTAAGACAGTCTTCAGAAAATGTTATCACTATTAAACTATTTCACAATCCTTGCCAACAGGGGGATCCTTTCTATTTTGCCTGCCATATCTAAGTGGAAGGAAACAAGTTCTTGCCTTAATCATTTCCGTTTGGTTCATGTATTACTTCGTCCCCAGATGCAATTAGAATAGCAATGGCTCTTGTTCCTATTATATAGTGCCACCTGTGTGCCAGGCACTGGACTGGACTAGCTGTGCCCCAAGGGCAACGTTTTAATCTTTTTAATGTAGTGAAAATTAGATTGCAACAGACAGACATTATCAGAATGGAGGATGTGGAGAAGCCAGGAACTGACAATCAGCAGAGGGGATGAAATAGACGAAGACAGGCACAGAAGAGCAATAACAGAGAGGCAGAGAGGAGAAGCTAAATTGCCAGAAATAACAGTTATGTGGTAGATATGGGCAGTTCAGTCTATTTCTGGTCCAGGTTACTGTCACATGTGTTCATTCATCAGTTCTTTTCATTCTGCTTCCACATTCACTTGTGAAATATTTTATATTTAACACACACATACAAAAATTCACACTTGAGTACATGTAGTATATTTGAATGTACTTTCTCTTAAAATATGCATTACTGTTGAATATTAAGGGGAATGTAAGTTGCATGGCTAATGTGCATAACAAGCAACTGTTTCACACATTCAGCAGAGCTCTGGGAAAATGTACATGTAATCTTTCCATGAAGAAGGAATAGTGTACATTCCCCAGTCAATATAAATGAGTAGCTAATTGCCACAAATTCAAATACAAAAAACCATGCAATGTAATAAACTGTTAATCAGAAATAGGACCTATTTTGGCAAATAAACCACACACACACACACACACACACACACACACACACACACACACACTAGATCCTAAGGTAATGATAGAATGGTTTGGGAAAGGCTTTGTTTAAAACAACAGGAATAAAACCTGGTTCTTAAGAGGGAAAGCTTTATGGTGAAAAGTAAACTGAACTGAACTGGATGCTTTATGAAACATTGCTCTTGCTGGTGAAATAATACAGTATATTGCATGACATTTTAAAATGGCAACATTTTAATTTTTTTAATGTGGTGAAAATTAGATTAGCTTTAATGTCATGTTTTATTTGCTCAAAACGGAATGTGGATCTGGGGAGCCATATAACCATACTTGATATTTCATTGAAAATGCTCATTTACTTAATTGTAAAGATTTGTTGCTGCATACCCTGTAGTATTGTTTTTTGAAGCAAAAAAAGCTTTGAAATTGACAGCCAACATTTTCTCCATGTGCAAGCTAGTGTATAATGTGCAAATGAGAGTTTAAAATGTCCTACATTACTTTTGATTTGCAAAGGCCAGGGGAGGATCTAATACTGCAGAATGTTCAAATGGCTCGTGGGTGTTGCTTCAGAACGCAAGAGAAAGCTCCCAGACAGCTCAACCGTGTTCAAATACAGTGGTGCAGTTTAGGCATCATTACATGAACCAACATAAGGAAGAGTGGGGCTGGCCTGCCTCCAATATCCCTGCCAGTAGTCATTGAGGGGGCTGCTTACTAGGCTTCCTAATGCAGGGATCACCACTGGTTACCAAGAGGGGGAGTGGTCAGGTGGAGGAGAGGTTGGGGTAATGCGAGTGCAGCAGCAGAGCCAATTCAATGCCCCTGCCACAGCGCCCACACAGTGACAACCTTTCCACCACCTCACCCCTTCCCCTCTCCCTCTTGGTAGTGACCCCAGCATGGTAAACCGGGTAAGCAGTATAACCCCAACTTGCCCTGTCCCACTGACCACTGTGGGCCCCTGAATATGCTGCTTTCACCATGGCTTTTAAGTAGAAAGCCAAAGGGGGTGACCAAATCATCCATCATGTTTTGTTTTGTTTGTGACCTCATCAGGAACAGAGCAGAAGCAAAGTGGTGGTGGTCTAAGTGGACAATTGGCCTGACCTAGTACAACAGTAAGAGTTATTCGGCAGTGGAACAGACTCCCATGAGAGGTGGTAGACTCTCCTTCCTTGGAGATTTTTAAGCAGAGGTTGGATGGCCATCTGTCATGGATGCTTTAGCTGAGATTCCTGCATTGGAGGGGGTTGGACTACATGAGTCTTGGGTCCCATCCAACTCTAAGGTTCTTTGAAAAATCTTAGTAGCTTATCTGAGCATATCAGGTTGCGCTACTGGTCAGCTGGACCCTGGTTGCATATGGAAGAAAAAACATTCAGACTTCAGAAATGATGACTTATCTCCCCTAACACCCTCCAAGGAAACAACAAAGGTCATTGGCAATGCAAACCGGTTCTGAGGGAGGAAGAGGACAGAAGAAGATAGCCATTGCTATTCAGACCAGTGGGGAACTGTTTCCCCATAAAGTCAGTTAGGGGTCACATCTGATGGTGGCAGAACCAGATCTGATGATAGGTTTAGACAGAGCCCACAGTGGACAAAGTTTGCAGCCCTCCCTCTCTTGCCACCCCTTCCCTCCCACTCACCCACAAACTCACATACTTTCTGTCTCATGCTCATTCTGTGGTTCCCCATCTCTCCATCTGTTTCACCTTTCTCCCCTCCTTAAGTGATCACTTGCAGAGGGTCTCATGTGGTCCCAGAGCTGCAGGTTCTTCTCCCAACATTTATTTGTTTATGTATTCCTTTTACTGCAGATTGTCTGGGAAATGCGTACAGAGGCCCTTGAAGTGGACACAGCTAGGATTGGAGGAAGATAAACCACAGAGCCTGTGGGGACCAGGAGGTGGGAGAAGGAGGTCTTTGTCCAAACAGCAATTATGACAATCTCTGTCAAAGCCATAATACTTCTGATGGAAATAACCATTGCACTCAATTGAAACTAAAACAGAAGTTTTTGGCAATGGAAACCAATTAGTTTTCCTACATTGGAAAATGACCAGGGCACAGGTTCACAGAAGTGAAATTTTGAAGTGGCCTCTTTACAGCAGTTCAGGGAGCAAACATAACCTCATTAGTCTTTAAACGGTGCTCAATATTTGAGCGGTTTATTGTGTGATTAATTTTAATCTGGGTTGGAGTTTTATTTTTAAGGAATAATATATAAAGGGCAGGAAGCAGTTTTTCACTAACACTTTGATGCTGTTTTCATACGATTAAGGCATCAGAGACAGTTATATAGCTAGAGGTATTGGACAAATGTCTCATGCGAAAACTGAAGATGTGGGTGGCACAGTTCACTTGCAGTTCTTTAGTAAATGTTCCTTTCCCTTCAGGCACCACTGAAATGGATGAAATGTCAAACAACAGCCCCTATAGCTTTCTGATTGTGACACTCTATAATTTGTATGATTTTACACTGTGTTGTGTGTTTTTTAAAATGATGCTGGCTAATGTGATATAATTCTTTGGCTGTGAAGGGTCTGACTGTGAAAGATCTTGCTACATAATTTTAAGCAGAGATCCCAAAGTGCTCATGGTTCAGTTCTACTTCACACTGGAAGCAGGTGTCTTTTCCCATAGATAGAACATCAATAACAACAAGTCTACTGGTAAACTCCGCTGTCCATGTCAACCCCAAGCAATATGAGCCGGTAGGTGAACATTGTGGCTGGAATTACTCAGTCAACATGGAATCTCCCTCAACCAGCAAGTGATGATCCAGTCAGCATGCCCCCATACCAACTCTATGCTCATTTAAATTCTTCTCAGAAAAGTGTCTCTGCTTTGGTACAACCCAAAGGAAGCATTGTCATGCACACCCACACAAATACATGTTTTTCTCTTTTAAGAATGACACAAACACCAAAAGTTTTGAACCACTTTAAATCTTATTACTATCCATTGTTTATTAAATATGAGGTTGCCATACCTGCAGTGTGCAGGTTTGAAGTTTGTTTCACTTGTCTTGAAATCTGGTATTATTACATAACTAAAGGTAAAGGTAAAGGACCCCTGGACAGTTAAGTCCAGTCAAAGGCGACTATGGGGTTGCGGCGCTCATCTCGCTTTCAGGTCAAGGGAGCCTACGTTTGTCCACAGACAGATTTCTGGGTTATGTGGCCAGCATGACTAAACCGCTTCTGGTGCAACGGAACACCATGGTGGAAACCAGAGCACATGGAAATGCCATTTACATAACTATGAACTACACACATAGGCCCCAACAGCTCTGTATCACAGTACCATACCACTTTAAGCAGTCATGGCTTCCCACAAAGAATCCTGGAACTTTTGTTTGTTAAGGGTACTGAGAGTTGTTGTGAATCCAGTTTGCCTCGCAGAGCTACAGTTCTCAGAGTGGTTTAACAGTCAGTCCCTCTTCCCAGGGAACTCTGGGAAATGTAGCTCTGTGAGGGAAATAGGGGTCTCCTAACAGCTCTCAACACCCTTAACAAACAACAGTTCCCAGGATTATTTGGAGGAAGCAGTGACTATTTAAAGTGGTGAAATACTGCTTTAAGTGCAGATACATGCATAGATGCTGAGAGATGTGAAAGAGAACTGTGGTTTCTGGGGGCTGCCGAACAGGCAAACTCAAAGAAATTGGAGCAATTGTAGTTGTTCTCATGGATTGTGGCTCTCTTATGTAGGTAACCTGTGATTTTATAAGGTTTGATCCCAATGGTATAATAAATCTGTCTAGTTATTGCTGCCTGAAAGGTTCTCTCATTTCCAAAATGCACCTGATGTGCAGTCATGTTTTAACTAAACAACTGCTCTTTCAGCAATTCCATGGCTCCTCAACCATTATAGTGTCATTATTATTGCAGAGTGAAGTATTCCTCCCTCTGAGTTGGCGATGCGTTTTTCAGCTCTGTGAGTTTCCCCATGGAAACGGGGCACACAGTTCCATACTTCATTATTGGAGCCCTTTCTAACATGTGTAACTGGATCATTAAATCACATTAAAAATTAGATAGTCTCTGCACGCTGTAGTCAAGCATTAGCAGTAATATCAGGTAGCCTGCAAAACAGGTGAGTTTTAATGCTTTCTGTCGAAAGAAGGAGGTGGCACTGGCAGGGTTTTAAAAACACAAACAGCAAGGTTTTCCTCAACACTAAAGGCACAAGTCTGTGGTTTGATCAACAGGGCTTCTGCTTCTGAACACCCTTGCTGTTTCTCTGGAAACAGTTGCTAGTCTCTAATGTCACACGAACAATGAACTAACATTTTTGCTAATGTTGTATCTGAAGGTCACAGGGTGAACTTCTATGGCTTCATTACTTAGACACACTGGGAGTAATGAGCCCTGGAATCCCTCTAGACAGAGTATTTTACATTTTTGAAAGTCACCAGCATAACCTGAAAATGTTGCCCCGCGATGATCTTTCTTTGTCCCAAAGGGTTGGAAATGAGAAAGAAGGAAAGAGACTGAGGAGAATTTATGAGAGCAAAAACTTGGAAGGGGTACGGGGGTGGAATTATACCAGATCTAAAAAAACAAGTCAAAGAGGAACTAGATGTGAGTAGAAAGAACAATGAAACAGACAACAGTGACCTTCAGAGTCTGCGCCATGTAACCTAAAACCTGCCATAGCTCAACATCTAGGAAGTGATGGGTACATTCAGGGACTACCTATATCCAGGTAAGGATTGCCTGACTCTTCTCAGCCTGAGGGAAAGTATTGTTTATTTAGCTAAAACGTCATGCTAGCACAAAGATTAGAACTAGATTTGCCCCTCTGCTCCCCCACCCATGCCTCACACCTTTGCCATATCTGCTCTGGAGGGTTGCAGAAAACTCCAGGATAGATTTAGTGTTTATGTGGAGAGGAGATCATTATGTTGCACAAGGAGAAATCTTTAACTTGATGCAATAATCTGCTCAACACTATGGCTGAATATAATCCATAATTTTATATATCTGTATTTGGGTTGGATTATATATTTTTTTTTTAAAAAAAAATATTTTCTGTTTATCAGTTCACACATACATCCACACACAATTTTGAGGATGTGGAAGTTAGTGGCCTGAAGGCACTATACATTAAGTTTGAGTGCTTAGCTTTCTCCTCTTTATATATATAGTTTCCTTGGTGGGCCACTAGTTCCTCCACAGAAGGGGCTGGTGGAGAAGAATAGGGTGACACTTGCTTTTGACCATCACAAATGTCGTCAGATTCCAAATTCCACTCCCTTGGGTTTTTGTTTTTTAAAAAAAATTTAAAAAATGATACATTAGGGCTTACACCACCTTTACAGAGTTGTCTTTGAAAGACAGATGGAGAGTCTTCCGCATTTCATTCCACTTTCATTTATCATCATCATATATTATGCTTTCATGCTGGTCATAAGAGCAAGTGCAAAAGCATGCTGCATGATAAACCTGACACTCCCATTGGTCCAGTTGCACTGTCCAACCTCACACTGCCCCAGCCTCAACCAGATGCCAATATCAGGGAGATGGCTCCATCCGACCATGGAGACTCCTGCTGATTTGTATTGAAAGTAAAATGCAAGAATTAAAAAACAATTTTCTTGGATGAAAATTTCATACTTATTTCAATTGGAACTTGAAAGCTGGGAATAAGGCTGCATTGCATATGAGTAGGAATGGATGAATCTGCATTTTTAAGTTCTTTTCAGTTTTCCAGACTTAAATTCTGTTCTGAGTTTAAACATCAGTTTGTGTGTGTGATCATAAAAAACCCACCAGCAGTTTAGTGTATTTCCCCCCAGATATAAACATTTTAAATGCAATTTTCCAACATATATATTTTGCAAGCAATCTTCTTGCATGTTATTTTCACTGATATGTGTATCTGAATGCCCACTTTCCCCTGATAGGGACATTTTTGAACACATTATTTAGTTGGAGGACTGCAACACAAAACTTGGAGAAGTGTGAATTTCCAAATATAACTGTCCTGTTCCAGGGAGTGTGAATTAGGAAGTTTTGTATTAAAATGTCAAGCAAACTGAATTTGTCCCTCGTTGCTACTGAGGAATGTTCCACTGAACTCAATGGGGCTTACTTCGGTGTAAACATGTATAGGATAGCACTGTAAAACCTTTAGGAATTGTTTTCTGACTTACACCAAATGCATATTGTCTAGCATCAACCCAGTAAGTTATTTCTGATGTCCTGCTTAGCCATTCCCTCAGCTTGCTATGTTTCCTCATCTGTTGAGGTTTACTTAAATCCACAGGAGCATATTTCATCTTTATCTATAATTCCCACATTGCTAGGCAGAAGAAATTCTACCAGCTACTATGCTACTTTTCTATTAGACAGGTATATTTCCAGATTTGTATCTACTTCTATTTCCCTTGCATTATATCCTGGCTCTCAGGAAGACACAATCCCTAATGCCTTTCTTCCTCTCCCCTTCCCATAATTTCTACGTAAGGTTAATCACATATTGGCTTCAAATACCATAAAGCATTAATGAAGAAACAGCAAGAAACTTTTTAGTCACTTAAATAATAGCTCACATCTTCGTTGTGTGGTTTTGGTCTCTGTGGATCTTTAAGTAATATGTTCATCGAAAATACACAATTGCAGTTTTCCTCTCTCAAATATTCTTCATATTATTTTTACAAATGGTCAGGAAGATTGGGGCAAACCACTTCTTAAATTTCACATCTGAAAGCTGCAGGTGCATTTCCCTAGGAATCTCTTATATGCACAAATGTGAATAGATCCAGACAGCATCTTGATGATTAAAAAGTAAACTGCAATTATTTCATTTTCTAGCTGCAAGTGGGCGAATGAAATGAGCCATTATTTTCAGTTTACATAATGGAATGTTTTGCCTACTGTTCTAAAAATACTTGAGGCTCTAGGTTAGGAGAATGAATGTGACATTCAATTTCTTAAAAGACCTTTTTTTGCAGAACAATAACTAAAGCCATTATCAAAGGGGCAAATTTCTGCTACATAAAATATTGAAATACACTCCAAAGCTGCCCAAACTTTCTGAGTTGGTTTAGATGTTTGGTATCATATTTTTTTTTTCAAATATAGAATCAATAATGTGTGGAATCAGTTACAAATGTTATGACTTTTCTCTTCAAAGTAGTTCAAAGGCCATCTGTGTAACAAACCATAATGTGGGTCTTCCAGAAACCTTGTAGGCATGAGAAAATGTGTGGTTTCTTACTTGTTACTTGGCTTAAGTTCTCTCATACATCTTCTCAAAATCTCCCCTTTTACCTTATCTTTTCTAAAAGACTTGAATACACTTCTTTTTATTTCCATTTTAAATTGCCTTGGCTTCTCCTCCCATTTTTCTGCTGCCCAGACTGATTTCAATCTGAAGTTCTCTGGTGTCAGCGTGGACAATGAAGTTGTATCAGACATAGTAAGATTATATTGCTTTCCTGAAAGCCCCACTTGGGCTAGTTGCTAAGTAACAATTCAGTTTCTTATGACCAGAGCCATACTAGAACTTTAAAAAGTTACTACAAATCTCTGAGATTTGTATCTGAGTATCTGAGATAGTGTATCTGAGTATGATACACTAGGTTCACAGGACTGCTCTCTCTTTTACGCTGACATGAATAAAATTAAACTGAAAGTGACCTGCCCTTAAAAAAGTAAATCTGGGCCTCTAACTTTCCTCCCTTCTCCTCACCTAATCACATTATACTTCCCTAATTCCCTCTCCTTCACATTCATCCACTCCCAACAGTTTGATTGTAGTGGTTAATCTTGCATTGCTGTTCCCCACAGCAGTTCCTTAGTGGTCTCTTCAGGACGTGTTCACATGTACTTCATCTTCTGAGTCATCAAATAATGTGTCCTGCACAGATGTGGAACTGTAAGGATTCCAAATAGTTTGCAAACAAGCGTAGCATGCAAAACAATTCTCACTAACACACACACACACACACACACACACAGAGTATATCCCTCCTTCATAGACAATTTCCTTTCTTGCTACCACAGACATTAGTAAACACAAGGTACTGTGTTCTTCTGCCACCCAGTGGGTAGCAAATAACTCTCTGATTCAACTATCTCCATACCATAAACAGGTCATGAAGAATGACAACATGATGTGCCATTATTCAGGATTCACTCTACTAAGAATGAGCTTGAGGCCACTCAAGCAATATAGTTGGCAAGGGTGTTAGATGTTGACCTGTATTAAAATCCTACTCAGTTTGGAACTCACTGCAAAGCCGTTGGCACACCTGTGACCTCCATTTGCCCCATTAGTAGAATAAGGATAACCATACTCCACAGAGCTGCGACTATATAGTGAGGATTGCTAAGGATTACAAAGATCCCTGCAGGAAAAAAGCACTACAACAATGTTGAATTGTATATCTGTAATTTAAAATAAATGCTCTGAAGGCACATGAGTCAGCTACCTTGCCGAAGCTAAGCAGCCCAGAGTTTCTCAGAGTTCTCTGTGAAGAGGGATTGGCTATTAAACCATTCTGAGAATTGTAGCTCTGTGAGGGGAATAGGGGCCTCCTAACAATTCACAGAACCCTTAACCAACTACAGTTGCCAAAAATTATTTTGGGGGAGCCATGAGTGTTTGGAGAGCCAGTGTGGTGTAGTGGTTAAGAGCGGTAGACTCGTAATCTGGGGAACCGGGTTCGATTCCCTGCTCCTCCACATGCAGCTGCTGGGTGACCTTGGGCTAGTCACACTTCTCTGAAGTCTCTCAGCCCCACTCACCTCACAGAGTGTTGTGGAGGAGGAAGGGAAAGGAGAATGTTAGTCGCTTTGAGACTCCTTCTGGTAGTGATAAAGCAGGATATCAAATCCAAACTCTTCCTCTTCTTCTTCTTTAAAGTGGAATCATAGAATCATAGGATCTCAGTGCTGGGAGGGATCCCAAGGGCCCTCTAGTCCCACCCCCTACAGTGCAGGAAGAACCCTTTAAATGTATGGTGTGATTGTGACTTGAATGATCCCCCACTCCCGAAACTCCATTCCTTCCCACTTACACCTCTGGCCAAGGATAGGCATCAGACATGCTGGACCAATGTCACAATTCACAGATGAACAATATGTTTTACTTTGCTATTTCCCCATTGCCTGTGACATTTTCTTCTTTGCCTTTACAAACAGTAGCTGTGTTTTTCTGTTCAGTAAGGGCAATTGACATAGCCTTTGCTTCATTCTTTCTCCTTCTTTCTTGCTTTCTTTCTTTGCTTTTCTTGCTTTCTTTTTCTATTTTGTTCTTTCTTTTTTTAAAAAAATCCTCTCTCTAAAGAGTGTTACCCATCGTGTACATAGATTCCTCTGGCCAGGCTGTGGAATCCATATTAGGTTTCAGATATGCTGAGTTGGAATTAATACCACTGACAATTATAGCGTGAAATTGCAGCGTTGTGGATAATTAGCCATTCTTCCTATCCTGTATTTACTTAGCCAAAACCTGTTCTATAGTATTAATAGCTGAAGGCTACACATGTAAAAAGATTTTCAGTAATTAAACCTAGCTCAGGGAAAAGGGAAAAGGTTGGCTGACTTTAATTTAAGATAGTTCTCTGAAGAAGAAGAAAACAGTGCAGAGTTCTCATACAGCTTGTAGACATTCACTTCCTTCTTCGGTGTGGTAAAAGGAAATGAAAAGGTTTTCACCTGGGGAGGTTAAATATGCACACATCTGGTGTCGTAATGCTGTTCCATACAGACAGTGCTTTTTTTCTGGGGCTACTCAAGAGTATGCAGCACATGCACCCTTCTCTCCCAAATGTTAAAAGTCTAGCATTTACTGTAACAACTCTATGGTGAGTACCAGCACCTTTATAATAAACAAAAAAATACGGAGTCAATAGAAATAATCAATAGAAATCACATATTGGTCTTCTCAGGATATAGCAACTATACAGTGGTACCTCGGGTTACATACACTTCAGGTTACAGACTCTGCTAACCCAGAAATATTACCTCAGGTTAAGAACTTTGCTTCAGGATGAGAACAGAAATTGCGGCGCGGTGGCAGCGGGAGGCCCAGTTAGCTAAAGTGGTGCTTCAGGTTAAGAACGTTTTCAGGTTAAGAACGGACCTCCGGAACAAATTAAGTACGTAACCAGAGGTACCACTGTATACCAAATGCTAAGAAGCATAGATTGTCTGCAGTGAAGTCATCTTACAGCAAGTGCCATGGGCCGTTTTACATCCCTCTACTCGGTTGTGTTTTGGTTTTATGCAGTGTCTCATCACTTGGGTCATTTAATGCATGACAGCAAGACTTCAATACTTCAATATTTCCATAGCTTCATGGGTGGAATTTGGGAGGGAGATGTGTTGTTTACTATGGCACTGGAGGAAGAGATGGGATGAAGTTGTTTTGCAGGTATGAATCTGGGAGTTTTGAAGACACCTCACCTTTAACCTTTTTGCCTCTTCCTGCTTTGGTTTTGCTGCCTCAAAGGAATGCTAAAAAAACAAAAAAACAACGAAGACCACAACCTGGGGGAAAGGTTTATACTGCCCCTCTGTGCCGGCTGTGATCATGATTAATGTTAGCCTTCCCAACCCCAGAGGCCGCTAATTTTATTTTGCAAAAGTGCTAATTGAATGTAAAGATGCATTTAATGTCACATTTGCGGGATCCCTGACACACCATGACAGAAGAAAAAGAGTGCAAGGGGAAATGCGGGGAAATGGGAGAGACTTATCAGGGGCACAAAATGTGCAAGGGGAGCGTCTGGTTTCCAAGGCACCCTATGTTTTGATAATCAGAGCTGCAACAGTGCTAAATTAATAAGCATGCCAGATGAATGATGAAACATCCAGAAAATATCAACTAGATAAACCATGGTACAGTGGTACCTTGGTTCTCAAACTTAATCTGTTCCGGGAGTCCATTCGACTCCCAAAACCATACAAAAACCAAGGCGTGGCTTCCAATTGGCTGCAGGAGCTTCCTGCAGCCAATCAGAAGCCGCGTCAGATGTTCGGCCTCTGAAAAACATTCGTAAACCGGAACACTTACTTCCAGGTTTGTGATGTTTGGGAGCCGATTTGTTCAGGAGCCAAGCCGTTCGAGAACCAAGGTACCACTGTATTATCTTGACTCTGAACTTTAATCTGAATTAGATGCAACTGCCCTCTCCAAGGTAACCATACATTGTGTAAGTACTACACACTGAAAGTACATTCTTTCTCCCAAAGAATCATGGAATCCATAGTTTGTTAAGGATGCTAGGAATTGTAGCTTTGTGTGTGTGTGTGTGTGTGTGTGTGTGTGTGTGTGTAAATACAGTTCCCATGATTCTTTGAAGGGGGGAAATGTGCTTTAAAAGTATGGTGTGTACATACTTGGTGAAATATTTGGCAAGAAGCAATCTGTGGAGTAATATTTCTGCAGCATTTTTAATGTCTTTTGAAAATTGAAGAGTTGGTTCTAGGATATAAAAAGGAAATTAAATATGGGAATGATGAAATGTTAGATGAAAGGAAAGCAGCTTGAGGTTTTCAAATTACAAGAATGTTGAATTGCAGCAAGTATCATTTGTGCATTTCCTTTTTTTAATCTAAAAACACATGGAAATTCTAGGATTAAAAAACAAAAAAACTCTTCAACAAAGGAACCTTATAAATTAATTTATAATACAACTCTTGCCTTCATTTGTGTACCATGTAAGCTTGCTTCAACCCAGTTCCCCAATATATATTCTCACAGCAATTTCATCCCTGATACCAATACTTACTTCTGCCCACTACTCTCCATTCTCCAATATCATTCAATGTGGGAAATGAACTATTTTAGTTGAATAAAATTCACTGAACATGTTCACAAGCCTCTGAACTACATCTGAAACTGCTTGGCAAACAAAATGTGAATTAAGTGATTAAATTCATTTTGGGGAAGACCTTCTAACAAATTCTAGGTCATCTTCATGTTCGTTCGTTCCTCTGCCCAGCAGGAGCGCTGGACTCATAGGTTTCTTTTTTTAAAAGCAAGTTAACAAGCAAAATGCAAAGGCAATAATGTAAGACTTATTAGGCAGATACGAAACTACTGCTGTTGCTGAAGCCACTTAGGGCTCAGCTATACAGCTGCAAATATAACGTTTTAAGTGTGTTTTAAGTGCATTACACAAATGTGACACAAGATGGCACTGGTGAGCTAATGGCAAATTTCATATATATTTCAAAACGTTTTTTAAAAAGGCATTTTCACAGGTTTTTTTCCATATGTATGTAAACTAAGCCTTAGTCACTTAATCACTGTTGCTTAAGGAATCAGAAGGAAGGAATGTGAGACATACCTTACTGATTCCTACCTGTTGAAAGAATCACTCCATTTCAATAGGATCAGTTTGCAGCAAGAAGTAAAGGTACAAGATAAAGCAAATGATGACTTCTGCCTTGAACTGCTGTGTGACTGGCACAAATTAAACAGGGTTAGCCTTTTCTAGTATGGAAATACACTTCTGGGGAAAACTTCACCTGTCAATTTTCTGTATGTCATATTACTTGTGTGCATTCCCCAATTTACTTTATGACCCTATACTTCAGCAGTTTCTGTGCCTCTGCCTAAATGAACCTCGGTGTACTCAATATCTAGGAAAGTGGAATGGAGGAAGGCAGGGGCTGGAGGGAACCTCTTCTTCAATGTGGTTGTGGCCTGCTGGACTCTTACAGGCTGTATCCTGGCAGGAAGAAATTGGGGTGTGTGTGTGTGTGCAGAAATAGGAAATGCTTAATTTGCATACTGATTCAAAATAACCATCAGAATATTTGGCTGCCAGGCTCTCTACATGTTTACAAAATGTTGTCTAAGTCACATTAAACACACACACACACACACACACATACTTGAAGAGCAATAATCATGCGGTATTCTTTGAATAAGAAAGGAAGATTAAAACCTGCATGAGTCCCACACTACACAGAATTACTAAAAGAATTTTGTGACACAAAGAAAATGCAAGGAGCCCATACTCCACATCGAGGAATTGCCTACTGTGTCACAGCAAGAGATGAGCTCAGACTACATGACTAAATGCTTGCCCTGTATATACATAGCACTTTCAATGGCTTCCAAATTAGGTCCCTTTATCCTCTACCAATGAAATGCTGTATAAGTGGGTAATTTTATGACACACCTAGGAGTGACTATTTTAATCGTAAAGTGAAAAATAAAGTAAGAACTGGCACAAAAGGTTAAGATATTGTCAAGGCTGAGAATGAATGCATACACACCTCACAAGAGCTTATCTGGGCAAATCAGTAGCAATCAGCTAAAAGAAAGGAAAAAGCAGAGACTCCAATATCCCAAACTGTGAAGCCAACAGAAGGAACAAAACCAGAGAGAAACCATGCTGAGATATCAAATGGAGGCTGCCTGCGACCCACAGAGAATATTTGTTACAGCTAAAGTGGGAACCTAGGAAATTGTCAGTTCTGGAGACCAAGGGAAAGACCAAAAAATAAAATAATGAACAGGAACATTGAACAGGGCTGCATTGGCTTATTGTCAGAACTACATTTTCTACACATTGTCACGTTGCCTAATTAACTGCATCTTAGCTTCATAGTAAAAGTCAAAGTTGCTGTTTTGCTATTGCTGCATGCATCTTAAATAAGTTATGTTAAATTTCTCAAGCAAATTTAATTAAGCAGGCCACTTATATGTGACCACAGAAATCAAGGGTTATATCACTTTACAGCAACACGTTCAATGGCAGGTCTGAATACAAAGCATGTTGCCGTCCCATCGGAAAGAAGACTCGAGGCAAACGGCATTATGGGTAAACGTGTTATATTTATTAAAATATAACAAAACAGAGACTCTGGAAATGAACAGATGGAAGAAATTAACCCAATCAAATATGTCTGTGCAGAGGATTTGTAATAAATGGGAGGACACAATCCCTCTTATTTGTCTGTTCAGACCTTTTAACCTTACCCCAAATAAATTCAGACAAGACTCAAATTTTGGTTTGGTTTTTGCCAGAATTTAGGCCACAACTTTATTGATTACAGAAAGTGAGTGTTTGCATAAGCTCTGGTTCAACTAGCTCCCTGCTCCGCAGGTAGTGCTGACCCGGGGTTCCAGCATAGGTCAGCCAAGGGTGAACACCTGGATAAGCAGAAAGCCAGGAACAAGCTCTCTCCACCACCCAAATGTCCCCCTGGACTCAAGCATGGGCACAACCCCCTCTCAGGGGTTGACCAAACCATCGAGTCCCTGGATTCCTTTAACAGAATACCCTTCACATAGGGATAGCGAGACTATTATTCATCACACCTTGCCCTGCATCCTGCAACTTCTCTTTTTCATCACCTCATCTCCCAATCTCACCTCATCTCACTAATAAATGATAAAGAAATTAGCGGTGCCTGAAGTGGAACAGGACTCAGAAAGCTAGAAAATGTATACATTTTGAGGGAGGGAGGGAGGGAGGGAGGGAGGGAGGGGACCATAATATTTTAGTTGTTGAACCAGAAGTGGAAAATTGGAAAGCAGCATTTGTTTTAAAATAAAGAGCATTTTTACTTTCCTGTGGTGTACAATAAACATACGCTTGACTGATCAATTGTAGTGTTCCAGCAGAGGATGTTGGATCAGCAGACAGAATTTATACTAATGCTAACTTCCATCACCATCAAATCAATTGTGCTGGTAATCACATTTGATCTGAATTAACAGGTGTAAATGATTAAGAATGCTTCTCCGTTAACAGCATGGTGTTGGGGGGGCGGGGGGGAGGAGAAAGAGTCGGTACTGATCTTTGGAAATGTTTTTACAGTCGCTCTGAAACAAGGAAGTTAGTTTCCTCTATGATGCCAGGGTAGGAGAAATGGAATCTGTCAGTCATTAAAATGGAAGGCATATAGCACTGGGGCTGTCTGCAGAAGAAATTGGATTTCTGTGTCCGGGTCCTCCTGATTCCTTTTTATTCCACAAAGCAAATTGCTTTGCCGTACCTTCAGAATAAAACAGGAAAGGCTTCAGCTGACAGAGATAACATTAAAAGCTCATTAGGAGCCATGCATTGTATTCTCTGCTGAACAATGTGTATTAGGAGACCAGCTCTTGTAAAAGGCAAAACTCATTTTCAAAGCGTTATGCAATGCTAGGTGAATGCCCGTTTGCCACTAACCTTTTTTAGCCCCCAGTGTATTCTCCTACCCTGTTTTCATTTTCTTTCTGTCCAAGACATCACATTTTAACATCTTATTGACAGTTATTTTCTTTCAGAAAAAGAAGAAGTTAGGCTACAGGAATCCATTCATGACCAAACAAGTATTTAAATGATTTCAATAAATTTCTCTGTGCAGCCACACAAAACTTGATGCTGTTGCGTATTTGTTTATACTTGTGTGCGTGTATAATTTTTTTGACCTGTATCAGCCAACTTCATGCATTATTTCTGCCCCTTATACATCTGCACAGAAGGAGCAAAGAACATAGGAAGGGGACTTGGGTGTCTGAGCATCCATGGAAAGGTAGAATGTAAATGTATAAATCAATCAATCCTGAACAATGATGAATGAGCTAGCTAGTCTACCAAATGGATGGTTTTCCTGCATGAGAACAAAGAGATAGATGAAGCTCTTAGGAGCGTTTAAAATCAGAGTGGTCCAACTTTTCATACCAAGAGGACAGCAAGAGTGCAAAACACCCCACTCTGCCCCCAGCCCCTGGCCCATTCCACCCCTTTTCGTGACATCTTTGTGATGTTTTCAGTGTGATGCGCATGTGCATAAATGCGCGGCTGCCTGATCAAAGCAGTGAAAACATTAAGGACACCTCCAGACTGTCAGGATTTGTGGGGAGGGATTCAAGTGGTTCCAGAACTGTAGGTTTGCACAGTCATCATTACTCCTCCAATCATGTTTTCCCTGTGAATCAGACTTTTCCTATGGCACCTGAAGGATATTCTAAAATAAATAGATAAATGAATAAGTAAATAAATACTCATGTCACACAAACTTACCCACCACAAACCAGGTGACGGCTGCAATCCTCTACACACATACCTGCGAGTAATATTCACAGAAAATAATGGAACCTACTTCTGATTAGACATGTGTAGGATTGCCGTGTAGGGGAGATCTTTAAGCAGAACCTTGTTTCTTTGGGAATTTGGCTATTACTGGATCCATACCCTTGTATTAAAAGAAACAAAATCACACAAAAAGGTCATCAGCCACAAGGGGCTGAATAAATTATTTAGCTTAGGTGTGAGTATATATTAAGTTACCATGTTTATTAGGAATAAATATATACATATATCATATCAAGCAGCCGCATGGTAGCTCATTTCAAACCTTTGATAGCATGAAGTCATCTTTTTGGGCTAATTTCTGTCTTTTTTTTCCCCTCTGCTATTTATCTTTCCAACAAAGTTTAATAAAACTTGAGAATTTGATTCATTGAATGGTAGGCGATAAAAGAAGTGTTGGAGCCAAACCTCTTGGCTTTTGCTTTAAAATATTTAACTTCAGTGCAGATGTTTCAGCAGATAGAGGGGTTGGCTTTACCTGAAACATGTGGATTCAAATCAGAGCTCAAACATGGATTCCCTCATTGGGTGGTCTTACTTAACATGGTCTTTGACCTTCAATTTAACACCTCGAAATGGAACAGTAATTAGCTGTAGTGCTATAACTGGATTTCCCCCTGAAGAATGTCAAATTAATAATTGTGCCTGCCTGCATCATGCCTGATTTTCACTCTGTTGCTGGGGTGGCCAACAGGAACTTAAAGGAAGACTTAGATCAGTGAGATCAGCAAGATCAGCGGTGTCAGAAAGGAGGTTAAACAGCCCTCTTCAGAGTGCCATCATGGGTCAGATTGAAATTGGATCATCTATGAGCCATTTAGAGTAATAAAAAAGGGGGGGAGATCATGGTGAAAAGCCAGGAAATTATCATTGATCTCCTGGAGATTGCATCATGTGTGGTTTGGCCCTGAACCTTGGCAGTAGCAGTAATGTATTGCTAATACTAAGTATGGAATCCTGTGGAAGAGAAGGGAACCCAGCATATTTATGTAACCTTGGACTCAATAACAAGGGTTCCAGGACATCCTTTGCTTCTTTAACCCATTTCCTAAGTCCAACCCAAATGGCAAGTGGTGGGTATCAGCAGGGGGAGCCAATATGGTGCCCACCAGAAGTTGCTAAATGCCAGCTCTCATCACTCCCAGTCAGCATTGCCAGTGGTTGGGGATATTGGGAACTATAGTCTAATAGCATCTGGAGGACACCCTCGGAAACCACTGTTTTGCTCTATTCTGCCCCCTAGAAACCTGATATCACACACACACACACACAATGTGGTCCAACAGCAGTAATAGTTCAAATTAATTAAGAAAAATAATGTGGGATAAAAGGGGGTGGCCGAGAATGCAGGGAGGTGGCAGAAAGAGGGGTATGTGAAAGAGAGAAGTTGGGTCCTGGTGCTCTTTTGCTTGGGCCCAACCTGACCACACTGTGGCATGCAGCTCCTGGCAGACTGCCTCCAAGAGAACGCAGCCATCAATAGGAAAAGGGTTTTCCTGCTGTTAGATATCCCAAAAGAGCAAAACTCCTTATATGTAATCTGGGGGTGCAGTTTGTTGGTCAGTGTTAGAACACAAGGCCAATGGCATCTCAAGTCCACTATCCAGTTCTCACAGTGGCCAACCAGATGCCTGTGGGAAACCAGCAAGCAAGCAGGACTTCTGAGCACAAGAACACTCTCGCCTCCTGTGGTTTCCAGCAACTGGTATTGAAGAGAAGAAGAAGAATTTGGATTTGATATCCCGCTTTATCACTACCCTAAGAAGTCTCAAAGTGGCTAACATACCTTTTTCCCTTCCTCCCCCACAACAAACACTCTGTGAGGTGAGTGGGGCTGAGAGACTTCAGAGAAGTGTGACTAGCCCAAGGTCACCCAGCAGCTGCATGTGGAGGAGCGGAGACGCAAACCTGGTTCACCAGATTACGAGTCTACCACTCTTAACCATTACACCACACTGGAAACATTGCTGCTTCTGACCATGGAGACCGTGTACTGGGATTGTTCTGCCATGATGCAGAAAATAAAAATGACAGGTCTTGGAAAAAGTGAGAGGGGGAATGTTCTTTATTTCAGGCTTTTGCACAGTTATCTATTTAAGGCTTTATTTCAGGCTTTTGCACTATACCTATTTAAGTCAATTCCCAGACAGCATTGATGCCTGAAGGGATGGCAGCAGAGAAGAATGGTGCTACTTGTGTTTTTAGCTCCCTTTCTCCAGTCTCTTGGCTTTCCTGCTAGCACCACCAAACAATTTAATGGTAGGGGACCCAAAAAAGCTTTCCCAAAACCACCATTCCCTCCTTTGAGGTAGATTTCTCTCTTACCGTGGCCACTAGTGTCAACTCATGCATTATTCCTCCATGCAAAGAACTGAACAGTAGTTAGCAGATCTTTAAGCCCGCCTGAAAGGAGTCTTTGTCATTGTCACTTCACCACTCCCTGCCTTACAGCTCCAATCAGACAATCTGACAAGTCCGAGGAACTTCAGACAATCTGACAAGTCCGAGGAACTTCACTCTCTCCACTGTCCGAACTACCGGAGTGGTGAGATCAAAATGAGAGCTTCAGCTCAGAGAGAACAGCTCCGGCTGGTTATCAGGCCAGATTCAGAAAAGCCCTCAGGGGACGGACAAAATTGTCTCATGGAAATAAATTTGCCTCTCCCAACTGCTCTACACTGGCTCAACTTTCCCTGCGTGCTCACTTATAAAATAACAGGAGACTGCCTCTGAGGGGGAAGGTGAAGCAAAGACTCACAGCTGTCAGTTAACGGTCACTTGCAATGACCTTAGTGCTTGTATTTTTAGGTTCATCATCAAAGGAGACAACTTCCCCAAAGTGTTCTACAGTTCATAAATATGGTGGCTGCCATATCCTTTTTGAAGTATTTTTCAAAAAGCTCCCACAAGCCTCTTGTTTTCTTTTCTTTGTAATTTCTTATTTTGGCCGTCAAGTTCGCTAACTCATCAAACTCTATTAACTTCTGCAATCATTGTTCCTTTGTCGGAACAATCCTTTCTTTCCAGTTTTTTTGCATAAGGTATCCTTGTGCAAATTTTGTAGGGTGTGTGTGTTGTTTTGTTTTGTTTTTACTCTAAACAAAAGGAATAGGATGGACTAGAAGGCATGTTGATGTTGTTGCTAGTGCTTAGAAAAGATTAGGGATTTTAAGTCTGCTCAATCTACAAAATGCAGGAATTGTCATGTGCAGGACTATGCGTATGCTGCTGTTCTGTTGAACGCACTGCATACAACTGTGGGTTGGACTGGACAATATGCACTCCTTCCCATTATTACTGTTATAAATGCCTGTCATTTCTCTCCACCCAGCACATTGCCCTACCTCCACAATTCCTCACACATCCAGAAAGATGTATTTTACACCCTAAGTACATGTGGCATGCAGGGACTATGAACCTGGGTCCAATGCACTGGGTGGGCAGGGTTTTTTTAAAAAAAAAAAAAAAATCCCATTATTTTGACAGGATATTCTTCAACCCTTTGCACTCTTACTCGGAGCTAATCATCACTGAATTTTTGAGAAATACTTTTGATTATAAAGCTTATGAAGACCATGTTAGTAATGACTCATTTTGCGATGGATTGAGCCCTTTTATCTTAATTGGTCATGTGATTTTTAATTGGGTATTTTTGCCTTGTGCAGTGACTCAGCCTTCCTTTGTATTTAATAGTGTTTGTATATGGGCAAGAACACTTGTGGATGAGACTCAAAATCCTGCTTGCAGCCTCGCTGTGTAAACTCAACATCCCACATCTCCTTTAATAGAAAGGTTTTTTGTTTGGATTTTTTAAAGGCAAAGTGAGATTTGTGTCACTGTTTGATTTAACTGTGAAATATACCTAATCTTCAAGTGCATTACTTATGTGCTTTGCTTTGATAGATAAATGCTATTGCAGTTATTTATTCCACAAGATGTTTGGATTTTGTCAAACAAGCATATACAAGCAAAATCTAAATATTAATGGAATGAAAATATTTAACAGAGTTTGACAGCTTGAGGAAGGTGGGGAGGAAGCAGATAGAAGGAGACAGACTGCGAAGACTGCTTAGGCACTTAGGAACTACATAAGGGCTCGGATAGAATCATAAAATTGTAGAGTTGGAAGAGACCCAAAGTGTCATCTAGTCCAACAACCTGCAATACCAAATCACAGCTTTAGTTCTCCTTTGAAGATGGGGACATAGTCTCTCTGTCCAACTAGAGAATCATTGTATTCCTTTAAGGGCAACCTTCCCAGGAGAGACATTTCTACATTGGCATTAATGGCACAAAATCCAGACATGTGCTCTTATACAGCTATTATCCCACAGCAGAGCCTATTCTCAAGTAAATGTGTATAGCTTTGTAGTCTAACAGTTTGATCCTGTGGCTGCTGGAAGGTATCAGATTCAGAGGAGTCTTTTGTGATGGTGCCTCTGTCTCCACACCAATGTAAGTGCCAAAGACTATTAAATAAAGCAATGGCTCTTTAAGATACTAGGTACCTTCCCATCAGGAAGTGAGGCCTACCAGGTTGGTCATGGAGTACAACATGTGGAGGGACACAGGTTCCACATCCCTGCTTTATAATATATGAGGAAGTCTTTGCACCCTTCTGAAGCAACTCCCCATATTATACTGGTAGATGAGTGCTCTGTCCAAGGTTCTGATTGGCTGTTTCTAGTTTTAGCCTGATTCTACTCTATGAACCAAGTCTAGACCTGCTGACCAATAATTTACTTTGTTTAAACTTTTCTTTGCTTACCACAATCTATCTTTTATGGTCAAGACTCTACCATGTTTGACGCTACATCACCCAGATATGAAAGATCACAATCGCAGCTCACTTTCCTGGGAGCTCCGAACCTAGAAGGGGCAGAATAGTTAAAGACCTACATGGTTACCCCCCTATGCATACAAAGCACTCCTGTATTCTCACATTCACCTATGCACTTCACTGGAATCAGTAGAGATCCTTCTTTAATTTCAATATTTACAGAGAGAGGCTGTAGAACCCAGCCTCTTGGATAATGGTGTCGTCCCGAGTGAATCTCCACCCTCCTGTCTCTCCCATTTCCTCATTCATCAATTCTACGTGCCCTCTGTCTTTGAGCTCTTTGTTCTCCTACTTTCAAGGCGCACAGAGTTCTGGGAGATGGAGGGTCTGGAATGCTTTCTAGTGATAACATGTCAGCCAGATGCTGCTCTGGCTCTGCCTGCTCTGATTCTCCCATTATTTCCCTATTTCCCTCCTCATCTTCCTCTGAGCTGTGACCACCCACAAACAACTGTTGTAAATGTATACTGTCTTCCTCTTCCTCCATGGGGAGGCGGTCTCCACCATTCCTCCTCTGCCCAGTCCCTAACATTGCCTCAAGGACCAATTCTCTCCATATGAACCTACGTGGACCCAGAGATCATCCTCAGAAGCCCTTCTTTGTGTGCCTCCTTCACGAGAGGTTCAGAGGGTGGCAACATGAGAATGGGCCTTTTCTGCAGTGGTTCTCCATTTCTGGAATACTCTCCCCAGGCAGGTTCCACTATTGACTTCATTATACACCTTTAAGAGCCAGGCGAAAACGTTCCTCTTCAACCAGGCCTTTGGCTGATTGATATCCAATGCCTTTTTAAATGTGTTGTGGGAGGGGGGGATTATTGGTTTGTTTTGTTCTTATTATGTATTGTTAATTAACAACAACAGCAACAAATTAAGATGCAAAAAAAAATATTTGTTAATTGACAATGGGAGTCTTGAATCCTTAGAATGTTGAATACTGAGCTATTTTTTTCTGAGGAAAGCATTGTGTATCTTAGTTCACAAAGTGAGTAGAATGATGCAACAGTTAAAACTAGCAAAGAGATGAAGGTGTCAGCAAAGGCAATGGAAAATTTAATAATTGTTACACACAATACAGTAAAAATTGACTTCTTCTTATTATTATCCAGGATTTGAATAGGAGATTTATTCCCACAGAAAGTTGCAGCTTATAAAACACAAAATAGTTTGATTAAACCACAAAAATGAGATCCAAGTATCAGATTCAATTATCAGAAAAATTGCATATTGTGTTTTATTTGTATAGGTAAACAGGGAATTATTATTTCTATAGATAAGGATAATATAATTGCTTATTTGGTAGGATGTGTTGTTTTTATTACAGAGTTTAATACCACTTTCCTTGAGGCAAGTCTTAACAGTATTATTTCTGCTTCACTTGTAGACTGTAAACTTTATTTAAAAGAATAGCTACACTTTGCTCTGTTTACCATTGTGGATTAATATATTTACTCAGCCACAAAATCCAAAAGACATGTTTAAGCTTCCTTAATTTAGTTCATGGAAATTTTTGGTCACAAAGCTTTGTGAAGGATACACTTTGACCACAACATGAATCCCATTCAATCTTAGTTTTATTTACTGCTTTAAGCAACTTGGGGAGAGGGGAGCTTTTTCTTCCAGTCAATTTCAAAAGCTTAGGCTTGGCCCTAGCATATGCTCTCAAGACTTAAGCCAGTTGCAATGATCTGAATAGTTAAAAGTTAGCTGTAAGTTTTGTAGGAGACATGAACATGGCACTTTGTGAACTGCCTTAGAATAATCAGCTCATTGGTCTGTCTAGTACAGTATTGTCTACACAGAGTGGCAATGGTTTCCTTGAGTTTCAGACTGGGAATATTCCCATCTCAATCCAGAGATGCTGTAGAATGAACCTGGGACTCTCTACATGAGAAGCTGGTGCTTTACCACTAAACTACAGCCCTTCCCCATATAATAAGGATAGTTCTGAGTAAACATGCATAGGATCATACCACATCTACCTGTATTGCATCTCCAATATTGTTTGTAAATACAAACATTAGAAAGCTATCTAACATGAGTGCAAAATGATAAAGGAAGAGAATCTCCAGTTGTCAGCTTCTGAGTACAGTTATGTGCCTCAATTTCCTCATAGTTTTTCCCATCCATCTGAAAATTCAGCCTAGGGTAATAAACCATGGAAGAGGAGCTGTCTTAGGTAAAATGTGAAGCTGCAAGCAGGAGAGATTGATTGAAAGAGCCAGTTGCCTGAGGGACAAGAAAGAAAACAGGGAGGGAGAAAGTCTTTGTAGCATCTTTCTCTGAAAGAGAGCAAAGGAAGACACAATGGTTGGCCCCTAAGTTTTGAATACATAAAAAACAGCAGCTGCCTGGATCTGCCCCCAGCCTTAAACAGACCAATATGAGACTCTTGGAAACCTGCCTAATAGCCACAGACTTCAACAAAACTACAATGTCAAAGGCTCCTGAGCCATCCCACCAATTTTGCAGTTCATGTGCAACTAATAAATTATATAATAAATTATATAATGAGTGAACAGCAATTAAATGATGCTATTATGATGTAAAGTAAGCTCACATTATAAATCTATAATAGATAGCAATTTAAATTGCAGGGCAAACTGGCAGTCTTCTTTTTCTGCTTAGGGTCTAAGATAAGCAATAAAGTTCACGTTTATGCCCAGATCCATCCTCCACTAACTCAATCCTTTTTTCAGACAGCAAAAGAAGCAAGATAAGAATTCCTGGGTGATAAAGTGGTTTTAGCTAAGACTATTATCCCACTATCTGTAACTAAATTCTCCTGTAGGGAACAGCCATTGACTTTCCATGAATAGTGCCCTTTAGCCAAGGACATTCAAGACTCATTTGTACAATAAGCCCTTTAAAATGGTTCACGTTCTGATGTAAAAAAATGGAGTATTATTTTTCTTCATGGAGGAGATGAGACAGTAAGACAAAGAAAGGCTAAGGGATGTAAATGTGAAGCAATGCAAGAAGTCTGTGTGAATATTACAATGGTGTTGATTCTACTTGTTTTATTTGAATGATGAATAACACAAGCAGATCACTGCAGTCCTGTTCTCCTCTTGCTGTGTGAATCTCTAATTGGGGTGGGGTTCTTTTTTAAGTATTTCACTCTTTTCTGGGAAAGTGTTACTTCAAAGACTGCATAAGTTTGGGATGTTGGTGGATGGTTAGGCAATAGACCTGCCATGCCACCCACGCTGACCCTAATCAGGTTGGACTAGCAGCATGAACTCTTGCGGATTCTGGACATGCTGGTTCTAAATTTGCTCCAGCTGAAAGCATTCTAAGCAAGTCCATGTTTAACTGACCACTGAGCCAGCATGGAGTCTTCCCTTCACTTGCAACTGAGAACCATCTGTGTCTCCAAGGAACAAACTGCAACTTAACCAACAACTGTAGAAAATTTAGATTCCACTGGGGCACCAAGATGAATGTCTGTTACACTAGAAGGGGTAGGCTTTTGATTTAATTAGAAGGTAAATTAATGTACTCTGTAGTGGAAACTTGGCTGCGGCTGACACTACCTTGGCAACAAGTTTGCTCTCACAAATTGACTATGGATTTTCTTAGAAATTACTTCTTATTCTATTTATTTCAGATGGTTAACATATTTGTGTGTGATTGCTTGACATGAATTGTGCAGATGTTTCTCCAGCCAGGATTGCAGGGGGGCAAACCACATGAGTCCCCCTTAGCCAGAAAGGTGTGGGGGGGGGCACAAAGCACCTAGTCTAACCTGATAGTTTACCTCACTGAGGGATATAGAAAACAGGTTCAAATGCCTTTACCCAACATATATCTCTGCTGAAAATAGAGGAAGTTGCTTAAAAAACGTTCAGAAACACTTGGTTACCATTTATTTTTATTTATTTTGTGTGCAGTTTCTGACACCCACTTTCCTACCTGGAGTTTTAATTGGACTCAGGTGGGATGATTCATCCTTGCCTTGCACCTTGCACAATCATTTCCAGGCATGTAAGCTGTGTGTTAACATTTCCATTCTGATGTGGTCAGATTATTTTTTAAACACTCACTTCACTTCAGCTATACACTGAACACGAAGGGTTGCAGAAATCCAAAAGCAGCAGCGAAATGCATCAATTGCCGAGGCAGATGGAATAGCTAAATGGTGCTAATGGCGTTCCCAAACTAGCCAGGAGAGCCGACTTGTTAGCAGGCATTGCAATACAAGCCGTTCTGGCAGGAACAGTTAATACACAACTCCTGCCAAGGACACAACAGCTGATTAGCTGTGAGGAGAACTTCCCAAGGCGGGGGCAGCAGTGGTCCTCTGAGCCCTGTAATAGGACTCTTGTAGACACATTTACCTTTGCATGGTGAGGCCTACTTCCTACCGCTGTTCAAAACAACTGCTTTTCATGAGCCACTGAACACACAGACCTGCTGCTTACTTTCCGGCCCCCAAAAGCCAAAGCACAAAATCAGCACACAGATAATTTCTGATGCTTGCGTTATGGTTTATTCTCATCCAAGAAAGCCTAGCTAGTGCAAAATAATGGGCTCTTTATTGTGGTGCTAAATGTGGTGCCCTCCAGCTGTTTTGGACTATAACTCCCATCAGCCCTGGTTATTGGCCATGCTGGCTGGGGCGGGCGGGATTGGCACTGCACAACATCTGGTGGGCACCAAATTGGTGACTACTGCCTTAGAAGCTGAATAATGACCAGTCTGAGATTTCTCCAGTGATGTTGTGCCATTCTATTCATACAGAAAACTTTGTGAACCCTGGCACAGAAGAAGAAATAAGAGAAGGCATTTGGGGTTTGGCCATAGAAGGTTTATTAGGATCAGCAGTGATTGCAGGGGATAGTGAACATTGTGATGGGTAGGAAGACACCACACAGCTGGCTTTATCCAGAGTCCTCCTGCTGATTGGGGCTGTTATCAGGATTTTCCATGATTTTTTTTAATGCATTCATGGATTAAATGTGAGAATTTCAAGGGTGTTGTGAGAAAGCTATTCTGTTATTGTGTAGGTGAAAAAAGATATGGTCCAATTCTTCCTAGGCAGAGAACTGCAGCCAAGGTAGGACTCCTTAGCAAGGTGCCATCAGAGACATCTCTGAGGCTTGATTTCTCATTAGCCGTCATTTCCAGAAAGCACATTCCAAACTAAATGGGCTAATGGCCTGATTTAGTAAGGGTCATGTCCGCGTTCTTGAGTGGCACATGAGGGTAAGTATTTGGCAGATTTGTGTCTGTGACAAACAGTGTTTGCCTGGCTGCTCTATGAGCTGCTTTTTCAGTACCACATGATTTGAATATGAAGTAATAGTTCTCATCATCAATGAGTGATGTCACTTTAATGGTCCTTCAATTGCTGCTTTCTGGATCTCTCTTTCTCTCTGTTTCTCCCACTGAGAATCCATATTATCAATTCCCCTCCCCACCTCAAAATATTTATTTCCTTTCCTTGTTCATAGATGAATCTTCTACCATGCCCCCGCATCCCTCAGTGCACCTTTGTATTATTTATCTGCTCGCTCGCCTGTTTCTGTACCATTTCCAATATATTATCGTTTGCAAATTTAATACTGTTTACTTCCCATCCTAAATCATTCATGTTGCTGAGCATGATTATTGCAAATACAGATTTCTTGGCAGCACCTTCTGCATTCCAACACATTTCTGTCTGTCATTAATATTAGCTTCCAATCCTTCCAAAATTAAATTGATCTTATGAGAATTGATGCTAATGCTATGCACTGTCACTTCCATCCTGTCTTTGTTACTTATCTATGTTTCCTCAAAGAGTGTCACAGGTTATTTATGAATGGCATTTTAATAGAATGTATTAGGGAATGTGTATGGAAAGGGACGTGGGTGGCACTGTGGTCTAAACCACAGAGCCTAGGGCTTGCTGATCAGAAGGTCAGCGGTTCGAATCCCCACGACGGGATGAGCTCCTGTTGTTAGGTCCCAGCTCCTGCCCACCTAGCAGTTCGAAAGCACGTCAAGTGCAAGTAGATAAATAGGTACCACTCCGGCGGGAAGGTAAACGGCATTTCCGTGCACCGCTCTGGTTCGCCAGAAGCGGCTTAGTCATGCTGGCCACATGACCCGGAGGTTGTCTGCAGACAAACACCGGCTCCCTTTGCCAGTAAAGCAAAATGAGCGCCACAACCCCAGAGTCAGACACGACTGGACCTAATGGTCAGGGGTCCCTTTACCTTTACCTATGGAAATATAAACCCAACCCAGCTAGGGGAGGATAACTTGCTTTAGGGAGTGAATGGAGCGCAAAGAAGATATTATCTATGGTGTCTCAAAGGATCCCATCGTCATTAAGTATAGTGCCAACCTCTTAACAAGATGCTCAAAAAAGTAGGACAGAAGTTTGGAGCTCACTATTCTGATGATGGCCCGAGAAAATAATAATAATAATAATAATAATAATAATAATAATTAGTAGTAGTAGTAGTAGTAGTAGTAGTAGTAAAATTTATATACTCCCCTTCATCTGAGATTCACAGAGTAGTTAACAGTACAAAAACACAAAAATATACAATACACACACCAAAAAACAATACCCCCCCCATAGACTAAAAGGCCATAGATTGTTTAATTAGCCTGGGTGAAGAGGGATGTTTTTGCCTGGTGCCTAAAAATATGTCATGAAAGCACCAGGCAAAGACCATTCCACAAATGGGGAACCACTACAGAAAAGTCCTGTTCTTGCATTGCCACCCTCTGAACCTCTTGTGGAGGGGGCACACAAAGAAAGACTTCTCATGATGATTGCAGGGTCTGGGTCAGTTCATATGTGGAGAGGCAGCCCTTGAGATAATGTGGTCCTGAGCATTTAAGGCTTTATAGGTCAAAAACAGCACTTTGAATTGGGCCCAGAAACGAATTGGAAGTCAGTACATAAAGGCCAGGATTGGTCTTATATGAACAAACTGTCTTGTCCTGGTGACTGGGCATACATGATTGGATGACAGAGGCCATAATTTCCACATGTACACTTCAACAGGGAATAACTCAATGCTGTTCAGTGTAACAAACTGTCGAGCTGTACATTCATCCAGTTATGTACATCTAATGTTCAATGAGTGTACAGTATGTGTACCTAGGTATAAGGTAACTGAGTAGTACAAATCAACCACTGTACACCCTTTCACACAAAAAACACTTGCACATGTGTACAAAGATGATGAAGAAGAAGAGTTTGGATTTGATATCCCACTTTATCACTACCCAAACGAGTCTCAAAGCGGCTAACATTCTCCTTTCCCTTCCTCCCCCACAACAAACACTCTGTGAGGTGAGTGGGGCTGAGAGACTTCAGAGAAGTGTGACTAGCCCAAGGTCACCCAGCAGCTGCATGTGGAGGAGCGGAGATGCGAACCCAGTTCACCAGATTACGAGTCTACTGCTCTTAACCACTACACCACACTGGCTTTTTTTTTTGAGAGAGAGAGAGTTTTTGTTGTTGTTATTATCCTCTTTCCACAGTTCCAGTGCAGCTCTTCCTGGTGCAATATTTTGCCTGAATTACAGATCTCACCTCTGCCATGACCTCTTACGGGGTTTTTGTAAGGATATAGCAGGATATGTGCAACCGTTTGAAAACTCAAAAGCACAGGTGCTGATTTATCATCACCAGCCTTATATGATGAGAAAGAAGAAGCTGTGCTTTTTCCTGCAAATGTGTGAATTTCTGGATCAGATGCATTTTCCTACAGAGACAGTTGGTGCCTTCACACTCACATGTCCTTTTGACTGCCTAGTCTCTCCCAGGTTCGAGACAACATGCAAAACTGATCCAGCACTGGGGAAACTGTCTTGCACTTCTTCTCCGCTGTGGCTAGTGTTCATTTGCACTGGTAGGGTGGAAGGCAGGAAGCCAACAGTAGGTACAGCCGGAGCCAATGAATGCCAGAGGCAACTCATTCTTCTTGTATCCCCATCCTTCTTCCTGCTGAGTTCTACAAATGCAACACTGAGACTGGTTGTAAGGAAGAAGGTGGGGAGTGGCTGAAGGCAGGCTGAGGCAGTGCCCCATTTGTCTAATGGATCAACCTCTCTTGCACTCTCTAGCACTCAGGCTTTAAGACAGCAAATAGGTAATTGGACTAGACAGAATCAGACCAGAAGGACTCATATGTCTTGAAGTGTGTTAAAGGGCAGTCTAAACACCAAATACGTATATGCCACTTTTGAGTCCTACATAGTATAATTCCACTTACGGCTTTGCCTGTAAGACTAATGAGGAATAAGTGTATTTGACGAAGATCTTCACACCATTCACATCATGAGAAGCAGTTTTTTGTCTTCCCCCTAATTGCTTTGGACAATTATGCCATGGACTTGTAACAGAATAAAGCTTACATGAAGACAGTGTGATAATTGCACACACTGAACTGAGTTTTGAATGAGAGTTTATTTTTAAAAATGGAAAAGTTGCAGAGGTTTCACTTTCACCTAAACGGCCTCGGTCCTGTATACCTGAAGGAGCGTCTCCACCCCCACCGTTCAGCCCGGACACTGAGATCCAGTGCCGAGGGCCTTCTGGCACTTCCCTCGTTGCGAGAAGCAAAGCTACAGGGAACCAGGCAGAGGGCCTTATCGGTAGTGGCGCCCGCCCTGTGGAACGCCCTCCCATTAGAAGTCAAAGGTACTAACAACTATCTGACATTTAGAAAATGCCTGAAGACAGCCCTGTTCAGGGAAGTTTTTAATCTGTGACATGTGTATGTATTTTAATGTTTGTTGGAAGCCGCCCAGAGTGGCTGGGGAGACCCGGCCAGATGGGCGGGGTATAAATAATAAATTATTATTATTATTATTATTATTATTATTATTATTATTATTATTATTAATTTTGATTGATGCTGTCTTGATTCCTTTATTGTGGTCCACAATGTATATATTTTTTTATTTTAGCCATGTGTTTTTTTACACATATGCACACAGCTTTTATAATTCGTATTTGAATTAGGCCTGGATTTATCACCCTGTGTGTTTATTTGATTGTCATATTTAAACAGTTAAAAACAAAAGGGAAATGGTTTTAGAGAATGGAAAGTTTCTCAAAGTTTTGGAAAACTTGGATATTGAGGGTTCTAGTGCCCTCTAGTGTATTAATAATCTTTTAATATTTTCCAAATCTATTCTCTCAGTCATGTAGAAATTTGATAAGTTAAATGTTTATTCTTTATTTGAAGAGATGCTTATAATTATAGGAAGCACGTGACACAAACCCAAAACAGGAATTCATTATGTCTTCCAAAGTTCAGATGCGTAGAATCTGACCATGGTGACCCCAATGCATAGACAATGATATTCTGTTGGTTGTTCTGGCAGAGGACAAACATGCATTTTCCCCTAAAGAACTATTGCTGTGCAGCTTCCAAAGAACACAAGGCACAAATAAGGTGGTCACTTTTGTCTCCAATCAAACTCTGGTGGCAGTGTACTGTATGTGTGGTCCTTGAAGAAATGGATATCATAAAAAATGTCCATCACTATGACATTTAATGAAAACTATGCTGCATTTTGCAAAATTACATGTTACTGTGGAATTTTTACCAAAGCAGTTTTAACCTGGGGTAATCATTCACCAAGCATGTGGTTTAATGTTGGCTTTATGCACTTAGAAGACCTTCATTCAAAAACACATGCACTCACTGGTAGGCTTGTCATGTCCAAAATTCAAGTTGCATTTTATACAACCTTCTTCTAAATTTGTTTAACATGAGTGAAAATAATGCTTGCCAAATGTAGCAACTATATTGGGAGTCAGGCTAGAACCTGCTGTGTTGGAATGTAGATCTGGAAGGCAGGAGACTGTGGTGCAGTAGCAAAAGGGGTGGTTTGCTCTGTTGGCAAGGCAGAAGGTTATGCTTCTGATGCTTATTTCAGGCCTCACCAATCTAAAAACTTCATTCAGCTTGCTAAACAGGGCTGATATTGTACCACCCCACTCTCTTTTGAGCCTGAAGAGTGCTCTGAGAAGGAAGGGGAGAGTTGGTAGATCTATTTGCCCTGCTGTTGTATGAACCACCAGTGAAGAAGAAGGAAGAGGCTTTTAAAAAACCACCAAATGGTTAGTCATTAAGCCAACTGGATTGTCTACTTTTATCATACATTGTGGGTATGGGTGTTGCATGTCTGCCCAAGTAGCACTTTCACAACTGCTGAATTATAAATATATTGTACACCGCACATCCATGTACTTTGCCAGCATGAGGTATAATGAGACCTTCTGCCAAAAGAGCTGCATTGAACCATTCACTGTGCTTGGACCAGTGGCTTCGGCTTCCGTGAATGGCACCAGTCAGATCTATTATACGGGATTGGGTAGATAGTAGCTATAATATTTCAGTGTCTATGTGTGGTGCCTGTTGTTATTGTCCATGGAGTTTTCTTGGTAGGGATACTGGAGTGGCTTGCCGGTTCCTTCTAGGTGGATCACATTTAGTCTAAACTCTGGGCTATGACCTGTCTGTCTTGGGTGGCCCTGCATGGCATAGCTCATAGCTTCTCTGAGTTATTCAAGCCCCTTCGCCACTACAAATAGTGATGTATGGAAGTGAGAGCTGGACCACAAAGAAGACTGGTCGCAGGAGAACTGATACTTTTGAATTGTGGTGCTGGAGGAGACTCTTGAGAGTCCCATGGACTGCAAAAAGATCAAACGCATCCATTCTGTGATGGCCTGGGATTCAGACTTAGACGCTGAACCTGAGGGATCCCAGCCTGCACAGGATCCCCTGCCTCCAGAACCAGCAGAGCCAGGGCTGGGGCCTGAGTCTGAAGGGGACTCACCTGTGCTAGATCCTCAGGTGCAGGCATCAGCTGAGTTTGATCTGGCTCCTGATGAGAGGGATGACTCATTGCCTACAGGTGCTCCACTCCCCGCCCTGGCAGGGGAAGCTGAGGTTGCCTCTGGGTCCGGTAACCCTCCAGCTTCTCCTGAGCTGCAGAGGCTTAGGGCAGAGAGGTGAAGAGAACTAAATTCCCGCAGGAGGAGTGCTCGCCTCCAAGTCAGGAGAGGCGAGTCACCTGAGGATCGGAGCCGCCCTATGCCTCGGGGCAGATAAAAGCCGGCCAGCCCCAGCCCCAAGTTGCAGGAGCAACATCGTTGCTGCCCAGTTCCTGTTCCTGGTTCCTGTGTTCCTGACCTCAGCTTTGTCCCTCCGGCTTCTGACTCCTGGCTTGATCCTGACCTCAGCTTTGTCCCTTCGGCTTCTGACTCCTGGCTTCCTCCTGACCTCGGCTTGGTCCCTCCGGCTTCTGACTCCTGGCTTGATCCTGACCTCGGCTTTGTGACTTCGGCTTTGTGACTTCGGCTTCGTGACTTCTGGCTTGAACTGATTTTGGCTGGCTTCTGACCTGGACTGTTTAACCTCGGCTTTATCGGACTGGACTAGACCTCGCCTATTGGTTACCCCTCGGGACCAGCACACATTCTGAAGGAAATCAACCCTGAGTGTTCATTGGAAGGACAGATCCTGAAGCTGAGGCTCCAATACTTTGGCCACCTCATGAGAAGAGAAGACTCCCTGGAAAAGACCCTGATGTTGGGAAAGATTGAGGGCACAAGGAGAAGGGGACAACAGAGGATGAGATGGTTGGACAGTGTTAAAGAAGTGACCAACATGAATTTGACCAAACTGCAGGAGGCAGTGGAAGACAGGAGTGCCTGGCGTGCTCTGGTCCATGGGGTCACGAAGAGTCGGACATGACTAATTGACTAAACAACATGGGTGGTGCCACTCAAATAGGCATGGGCCCAGTGCATTCAGTCTCAGGCTGTTGGGACTATAATTAGTTGGGGATATTGTACCTTGCCATTATGCTTCTGATCTAGGAATCATTAACCTAGACCAGGCAGGAAAGAAATACAAAGATATAATATATACCAGATGTTCATGTATGGTTTGGCTGAGATATGAGATATGAGAACCTCTGTCCAAGGACTGCATTGGGCCATTTACTTCACTGGGACATGCAGCCCCAGTGGTTTTGGCTCCAGCTCACAACACTAGTCAGACCTACCATAGGATATAGGGCAGAACGTAGCAAAGCATTAACAGACTTTAAAAACAAATAAATGCAATGAAATTATCAAAACAAAAATTAAAACATCAGTTTTAAACAGAAGTGTCCACAATAATATTGCATGTCCGGGAAGGCATGCCTGCACAAAAAAGATCAAAGTTTGATTTTGCAGGAAACTAAAGTTAGGCATTTTTTAAGCACTGATGAATTCACACCCAGTCTCAGTGTAGCCTACCAGCATGTCAGACATTCCTTAAACCATTTGCACTTGTTAATATCATATAACCAAGAGAATGTAAATGGAGAAGGACTTGGGAAGTGACTGGCTGAGAGAGAGAAATTTCAAATTACAAAGGGAAATGATATGTGCATATACACACATGCACACACCCAATGAAACAGGCTGTTCCCAGATGAGGCTTTTCGATTATGTATACTGGAGATTATGTATACTGGTCTCATCCTCAGTACAATTTAATTGATTTCCAGCCTGTGAAAGATCAGAAAACTGGAAATAAGGTATTTTTCTGGAGACTTCATACCTCAGTTTGATACACCATCTAGTAACAATAGAACTGACATCAGAAAACTCCACCAGATGACAAATGCTAAAAAGTCAGAGTGGGAAAGGAAAGTCTTTCTAATCTAAGAATTGTGGGGCAGTGAGAAATCCATGCTATTGTTCTGAAAATTGTGTCTCCTGTTCTTTTAAGTGCTGCATTGGGCTTGAAGACAAGAAAGCAATTTGTCGTGGCATTTGGGCCTCTGCTTTTCCAAGCAGCAATGAAGTCTCTCTTGTATTTATTTGGCATGAGCTTCCTAGTACAGGCCCATTTTCCTCTCCAAGGAGCACCTAAATAACTCAGGAACTGAATAGTTCTCAGCCTAAGTTGGGCTTCAAAATAGGATAACGGTGGAGTGGCCAACTTTGTTCACTCTTTTGGAAAGGTAGCTGGGTTTGTGTGCCTGTAGCTACATCACATTTAGTACAATTTATTGAACCGATTCAATTTAATGTTCATAGCTTTTATAGAAAGGTTACGGAACGTAAGAAAAACCATTATACACAATCTGTTCCCCCCAAAAAAGAATAGTCACTGATTCTTGTGGGACATTTGGGGTTTCCTGACAGAAGTCTCCTATGTATATGGTCTGAGCAGAATCGAAGACAGAAGTAAAATGAGAAGGCAGCAGCTTTCCAGATACTCTACACTTGACTATTGAAGAAAAGAAGGAAGCTTCCAAGAGAACAATGGCATGATTTTATCCCATTATTACTCCACCATCTCCTTTTCCAAAGGAAATGGACAAAGCATAAATCAAATAAATGGCCCTGCCTGAGACGAGCTCAGTCATTTCCCCTCAAATCATAGTTAAACTATATACTTAAACTGTAGCTAAAATCAAACTTAGAACGTATTAAATAAATGTATAGAAAATGGTACGACAGTATGTAATACATACATCCCTCAGAGAAGCTGCCTTTAAAAGAACATCCAACAAACACACAAAACGTAACCGGCTGTGCATTCACATAAACAATGCTCTTCTGTATTTTTCACAGTATCAAATATTTCTCTTGTACATGATCAACACATAAAGTTCAACAAAGTAAACAGAAGTCCCAATAGATCAGTTCATTCATAAAGTCCAAATATTTGCTAGTTTCTGTTCCAAATGGAAGAATTGACCTTGCTGTTCTCAGTGTGGATGGAGAAGAGAGCAATACCTCCTTCTCCTGCCCCCCCAACTGTATGTTTAATTAGAGGGTGTGTGTTTTTTAAATCTAATTAAATGTAAACCCTACCCCCAAACTACTTCAGTACCAAATCCTGGGTGGGACAGGCAGTTCCCAAACTAACCCAGAGTGGGTCAGGCTGATTTGAAATAATAATAATAATAATAATAATAATAATAATAATAATAATAATAATAATAATAATAAATTTCTACCCCACCCATCTGGCTGAGTTTCCCCAGCCACTCTGGACGGCTTTCAACAGAACATTGAAAACAGAATAAAACTTCAAATATTAAAAACTTCCCTAAACAGGGCTGCCTTCAGATGTCCCTGGATTGAGGCCATGGGGCAGGTGTGGGGCTGTGTACAGCCCCAGTATGTATTTATAAAATACATTGCTGTTCCACACCATCTTTTGATTTCTGAACAGTTTTTAAAACTGATGGCTGCATTTTATTTCAGTATGCCTTTGGCTTGCTGGAAATCATAAGCTAGATGGAGTTTCTGAAATGCTTCTGTCTATTTTCAGTCTTTTTAAATCATATACTAGCCTCCTAGTTTCTGGGGATTTATTTTGTATTCCAATGCAACAGTGGGGGGCACCCATAAGCACAGGCAGCATGTCAGAAGAGGAATATTTTAAAAATCTTTTAAAATATTTTTGGATGTGCCTCAAATTGCATACAGATGCAAATGTCTGAGGGGAAGATCAAAATATTAAATTAAAAACAAAGAGCAAATTTTATCGCTGTCTGACATGCACTATCGTTTTTATTTTCTGCAGTCCTTTTGGAAATAGTGTGGCTCCTCTTAATGACAGCTGGGTAGAATTTTGTGGTTCCAATTCCCTAGGTCCAGATTCCAGGCACACTTAATCCCCTTCCCCTCCCCATTACCTCCAGGCAACCAAAGTGTTTCTCAGTGAAGGAAACGTTAGTGGATGATGACAGGAAGGGATGAAGCAAGACTTGAAATGTAGAAGAAGCAGTTTTCTTCAAAATGATGTGCATGAACTTAAGGCAAAAGAAAGGTGTGGGAAGACCTCTACATGTTTCCTTTCTTGTGCATAACACACTGTCGACCATGCACAAATAGGTAGGCCATAAACTTGATGTAATGGGAAAAGCCATTCTAGATTTGATACCTAAATCTGATATTAAAAACCATATTTAGATGGAGTATTGCAATTATATGCAAAGACAGACTTTATTACATTGATATCCTATTTTTTCACAAGGTGGCATGGGAATAGCCATATCACAATACAGTGGTACCTTGGTTCTTGAACATAATCCATTCCAGAAGTCCGTTTGACTTCTGAAACCGTTCGGAAACCAAGCCGCGGCTTCTGATTGGCTGCAGGAGCTTCCTGCACTCAAGCGGAAGCTGTGTCGGATGTTCGGCTTCCGGAAAAAAATGTTTGAAAACCGGAACACTTACTTCCAGGTTTTTGGAGTCCGGAAACTGATTTGTTCCTCAACTAAGCCATTTGAGAACCAAGGTTCCACTGCAGTTCCCATGCTGCCGAAGGTAATTTGTGGCCAATTTGTGTAACTGCAGCTGCTTTTCTTTCTTTTTTTTAAGAATACAAGCAGATGTTTTCTCTTCCTGCATTGACTGATCACATGGTGAATTCCTCACGCAACTCGGCTTCTACAAGTAAAAGATGCTAGAACACATAAAAAGAACTGCACAATAAAATGTTTATCCATGCTATCTGAGCATAAATTGAAGGCAGTTGACGGATGCTATTAATTTGATTAGCGAACATCATAAAATCAAACCAAACAAGAGAAAATGCACCCTTGTCTTTCATCCACTTGCCAGACATCTTCTTTTCTGTCAATTTTTTGGCTGTGTAATGGGGAGCTAGTGTCCTCATAGCTGATTCTGACCAAGTCTTGTTGATGCTTACTTTTGTTGCACTCAGCTATGGTTTAGCATTGTGTGTGGAACATGCCAGTGTCTTTTCTCTGAATGGAAGCTGATTTGCATGAACATTTCACCAAGCCTACATTTCATTTAGGCTGATCCAAAAGTCAACATGGACTAAAAAATGAATAAAAATCCAAGCAATTTGTAATTGCATAAACTGGCATTTGGCACCATCTAAGTATTAGATCTTCTTCCCTTTACTCTTCATATCCTACGGCGTAAGTTCTTGAGTTGTGCTGTGGAAAAAAGAAACATTTAATATATTACTGTGGTGCAATATATTTCATTCTTAAACTTGTAGTCAAACCTTTGCTCACGTGTGACATACCCATTACAAATAAGGATTTTCCCCCATTCGGTAAAGAGACCAATCAGTCTTTTCAGTGCCCTGGGATATAAATATATATTTATAAGCACAAAGCTATCTTATCTCTCTTTTCACAGCATACAGGAGAAATTGGATATGGTAAATGGATCTAACTCAGTATTTTAAAAGGAAGGTCAGCTTTTTAAAAAAAAAAATGGTTAGGATGCAGCTGAGATTCAGTGAGAAGATAATATTCTATGCCTTCAGGCAGGCCACTCACCTATAGATTAGTATTTTCCTGAAAGAATACTTTTTAAAAAACCTTTTCACCGTATGTCACTCTTTCAACTTGCATCTTTTGGAAATAGACAAGATGATCCAAATGAATATCAATACAAAAAATAAGTAAGTGTACAAAATGAACACAAAGTAATATAGAAGATTAGATAGATATAGATAGATAGATAGATAGATAGATAGATAGATAGATAGATAGATAGATAGATGATAGATATAGATAGATAGACAGACAGATGATAGTGTTGCCAACCAATGAGGGCAACAATAGCCTGGTTAGACATTTTTGTGAGGAAGCCAGGAAGAATACGGTGTGTGTTTCCATTTTGTGACAATTGTCAGAAGAATAGTGGGCAGCATGTAAAATACTCAGGGAATATTTTGTCCAGAAACATCCAGAAGGTATCATGTTGACTAGACTTGGGTTAAGCTGTATTTCCCCCCATCTGTTCTGTGATGGAGTGGTACCTCTTAGGTGAATGAAAGCTTTTGCTCTGCAGAAGACCTATCAAAAACTCTTGGGCTCTTTTCCTAGAATTGCTCCTGCAAACCTCAACTGTCAGACCTGAAGCAAGGCCTCACCCTGGACCAAACTTGGGTGCACTTTTTTAATTATATCAAGACATGACAACCATATGCATAGTTCAATAACTCTGTGGCACTTCTCCATTTTGCCCATGTATCTATTTAGGGTCCATTAAAAAAACTTATTTCATTACTAAAAAAATAAGCGAAGGTGGTTTCAGTGCTAATTACTGGGGATCATCCAGATAATGGAACTCTGGGCTTCTAAATCAATAGAAGTCCATGCTATGGGCCAGAAAGGGGATAGTTATCTCCTGCTTGGACTACTGCCATGGACTCTAGGGCTACCTTTGAAGGTGACCCAGAAACTACAGCTAATCCAGAATGCAGCACCTAGACTGGTGAGTGGGAGCGGCTGCCAAGACCATATAACACCGGTCCTGAAAGACCTACATTGGCACCTAGTATGTTTCTGAGCACAGTTCAAAGTGTTGGTGCTGACCTTTAAAACCCTAAACGGCCTCAGCCCAGTATACCTGAAGGAGTGTCTCCACCCCCATCGTTCAGCCCAAACACTAAGGTACAGCTCCAAGGGCCTTCTGGCGGTTCCCTCACTGTGAGAAGTGAAGTTACAGGGAACCAGGCAGAGGGCCTTCTCGGTAGTGGCGCCTGCCCTGTAGAACGCCCTCCCATCCGATGTCAAGGAAATAAACAATTATCTGACTTTTAGAAGACATCTGAAGGCAGCCCTGTTTAGGGAAGTTTTTAATGTTTGATGTTTTATTGTATTTTTAATATTCTGTTGGGAGCCGCCCATAGTGTCTGGGGAAACCCAGCCAGATGGGCAGAGTATTAATAATAATAATAATAATAATAATAATAATAATAATAATAATGGTAATAATAAATGCTCATACCTGGAGATGTCCAGAATTGCATGCAAAGTGGATGCTCTACCCCTGGGCTACAGATGTTCCCCAACATTAAGCCCTAACAATTCTTCGCCAAGGTGCAAAGGGACTGAGGAACCACCTGCTCATGAGTATTCCTGTGCTGTACATCTTTTCAAGTGGTGTTAGGCTTGTGTGATTTGTCTCATTAGGCATTTTGTCCATTTACATTTGCACATGCTAAAAGGAGACAAGCTGCTGATCCTCTGGCTGGAATGCAAATGAGAATCAATTCCCCTGAATCAAGTAGGATTATTCCACCCGTACACTGAGTGTACAAAGAGCAGAATTTATTCAGGAATTTCTAATTGAAAGTTGTTACTCCACCGTGATGTGAGGGTATTACACTGGTGATGCAGCCCAATTAAGATTCCTAACGCTACACAGATTGCCTCACATTTAAAACTGCTCCCTTGCAAAATGCTCCTGACGATTCACCAGAGATAGATCCATCCTGAGGAAAAGACTTTCATTCAAATGTAATAAGAAAAACCAGGACTTGAGAACAGCAATAAAGGAGGGTTCATGTACTAAACTAATTATAACCAACAATATGAGTGAATAGAGCAGGCCTGTGTGAATAAATGACCAAAGGAAAAAGATTGAGTCACAAACTGATTGATTTGAGGGCCTTCTTGGGTGACCAGGGAAAGCTATTCTTATTTCTAGATGGCTGCCAGTGCCAGTCAGGCTCTGCAGCAGTACCTGGCATGGTGGGCCAAATGCCAGGGCTGTGGAGACCCAGCTGTCAACACCAACACTGCATGTAATGCGTGCAGGACATCTTCGAGAGAAGAAAAGGCTAAGGAGTAAACCCTACACAAATCCAGAGTGGAGTCCCTAAGACGGATGGTGTCTTGTATGCCTCCTTCTGACAACTGCTGCAGTCAAGCTGGTGCCAAATGTATTGCTCTGCTTTTCTTAGGTGGAATCTTGTCATCTGGGCAGCCCAGGACCGCCATGCAGCACTGCCCAGGCTTGTGCCCCAGAGAGGTCACTTCAGTGCTGCTAACGCAACAGAAACAATGCAGGAACCGGATGGAAAGTTTTGCATTTGGCGTTTCTTCCCTCTAGGATTCTCCTTTCACACACACCCTTTCAGCCTCCATGGACTGTATTGCTCTGTTGATATAATTCATTATTATTTTTTAACTGCATTTATAAACACATTTCCCTCCCTAAATAAATACATTTCATTGATCAGAGAACCATATCACAAAATGTGGAGAAAAATGTGAAATCCAAGGGATGCCTGGGAGGTTAGGATCCGGGTCAGTTCACACTGGAATTTGCAAATAACCCATTCCTCACGCTTTTCTTTTTTAAACATAGGTGCAATTCTCCTGCAATAGCAATCAAGGGCAAAAAAATAATCAGTTGAGTTCAGCATCAACATCATCTCTTCCAAGTTTTTCCTCAAGCAACACTCCTCATTGCAACATTTAGGGAGTTGTATTTTGTCCTGAATGCTAACGACTTCCAGCAGGATTATTTGTGTCTTGCCTGATGCAACAGTGTGGCTTAAGAAATATTTGTGAGGGGAGGGGGGATGTAATTCACAAAAGATTAGGTACTGAAAAGTTTCAGAAATGTATGCCTCATATGTTTTCAATTACATGAGATTTTTCTCCCCTTTCAAATGGTTCTTCTGGATTTCTTCAAGAAGGCTTTGTGGCATTTCTTTTGTTTGGGGTTGATAAGCTGTGACCTTGTTCATTATTCTGGCTACAGGAATGTGTCCATCAAGATATTAATTCACTTGTCATGTGGAGAATTTTTTGCAATTTGCTTCCTTATTAATAGGGTCCCCCCCACCCTGCTCTCCCATTAGCAATCCTCAGAGAATCAATCTGAAAGCTGTGTGTACACCATACATCTTAAAGGTAAAGGGACCCCTGACCATTAGGTCCAGTCGTGTACGACTCTGGGGTTGCGGCGCTCCTCTCGCTTTATTAGCTGAGAGCCGGCGTACAGGTTCCGGGTCATGTGGCCAGCATGACAAAGCCGATTCTGGCGAACCAGAGCAGCGCACGGAAACGCCATTTACCTTCCCACCAGAGCGGTTCCTATTTATCTACTTGCACTTTGACGTGCTTTCGAACTGCTAGGTGGGCAGGAGCTGGGACCGAGCAACGGGAGCTCACCCCGTCGCAGGGATTCGAACCGCCGACCTTCTGATCAGCAAGCCCTAGGTTCAGTGGTTTAACCCACAGCGCCACCTGGGTCCCTACCATACATCTTACATACATTAAAATTACAGGTCCCTCCCAAAGAATATTGGGAACTGTCATTTTTAAGGGTGCTGGGAATTGTAGCTCTGTGGTGAGTAAACTACAGTTCCTTGAGGTTTTTCTTTTGGGGGGTGTTTTAAATGTATGGTTTCTACAGAGCCATAAGAAAGAACCCTGCAAGTCACTGTGTAGTAGAAATTGTATGAAAACATACTAATTTTTCAGCCACAGAAAAGTGTCAGGAAATGTAATGCTAGCTAGGCTGGCAAAATATTGCCAAGTCTTCAAGAGGAAATAGGAGGACTTCCATCTTTGAATATACTTTTCATTGCTTTGCTTTCTTCTAAAAAATATTATTTGTGTGCCTATTGCTTTGATTTTATTGGTCATTCAGGATTCCAAAAGTATACACACTGAGCGATTTTGGCAAAGATGGATAGCAATACCAATAAGAAATGTCAAGAAATACATATAGTACATTGATTCACATAAAGACCCTCCTGCAGTATTCAGTTTGATTTGCCAAGTAAATGTTTTACAGCTGGGGTAATATGAACTTAGGGCAGTGTGGTCTGGGTTAATCATAGGTGTATATTCCCAATGGCTGCATTACAACCAGAAGTTTTGTGCCAAGGGAAGAAACAGATTTTATTTATTTTTTAATTTATTTGGAGATTTCTATCCCGCCAACGTGGCTCCACAGTGCCCTTAGGAAAAAAGATCATCTCAGCACCTCAGCTACATTGCTATATCACTGTCTGAATCAGAGTAAACTTTATTTGGAGCTGTTTCATGAAGGAATATTTACAGAGCCAAAGTATGATGGAAACAGTCTACCGTGACTGGAATTTTACTGTTCATCTTGTATATGACTGTGTATGTGGGGATTGTGTGTTTAGATTAGTTTCATGAAGTATGAATGTGCGAGTGGGTGGTTTTGGTGCCTGTATTATGGATTGTGTGTGTTTTAATAATATTTACACATTTTAAATATGTTGCATTTTGGTTTATCTTGATCTGTTGAGGTTTTGCATGCATTTAGTTACTGTGGTTCTTAGTTAGCTTACTTATGTGTATTGTTTAGAGTTTTTTATTTAGTTATGTTTATTAAAAAAAAGTAGAATACTTCTTATCAGCAATAGTAGTATTGTTTCATCTTGAATGTAGCATTTTCATTATACTTCTTATATAGTCAATACAGGGAGTGCTCAGTTGTAGAGCATCTGGTTCAATCTGCAGCATCTTCACAGAGCTGGAAGAGATTATTGTCTGAAACCCTGGAGCCCTGCTGCCTTTATTGAGCTAGATGGACCATGGTCGGTCTCAGTATAATGCAGCTTCATTTGTTCCTATGGCACCCCCCAGACACCCCAGAGAAAGCGTTTCTTTGCAAAAATAGCAGCCAGGTTTTGGTACAGTATTACTATTAGCTTCTACTACTTAATATGTGCCATATTATCAGCCCTGTCTCCTGGCACTAAGCAGGCGACTACTCAAAACACGTGGCTGCAGACTCCCAGCATCATGTTAGGCTTTGAGACGAGGGTTAAATTCGATCTTTTTCAGATGCTGGGGAGCAAAATGCCAAAACACAATCCTGAATTACAGCACCAAGTAAAACTGCACTGTGCCTTGAAGCCAAAAGTGAAAGCTCACCATTGAATATGTTTTGTTGTGAAACATATTCCCCCCATTGAGCTGTCCATTAAAGCCTGCATTAGGCCATAAACAGCTTATATGCAATGTTTGTTTATGTAACACAAATGCTTTAACAACCCCACTTAGCATATTATTGTAATGTGATAAGCAGAGTGACCCCTTTTAAGACCTCTTTGTTCCATAAAACAGGCTTCCCTATTCAGTATGTTGGCAGAGTGTCAGCATCTGCACAAAACAATTGGCATGTTTCATAGATATCCATCTCATACTTTATGGCATTTCACTGCCATATATTCAGCTGTGTTGGACTATACTGAAGTCATGTTTATAGCATACCAAGCCAATTGTAAAGAGGAGCTAATTACAAGACAAGACATTCTCAGGCAGAGTTTGGGTTGCATCAGTGTTAGCTTCCCTCAAGGTGGACCCATTGAAGTCTTGGGATATAAGTTACTAAGGACCATTAATTTCATTGAGTCTACTCAAAGTATAACTGACTTGGATACAACCCTTTCATTGCCATTTATTTCAGTGGGAAATTGAAGCAGGAGTCTGGTGATTGTTAAAATACAAAATCCTATATTTTTGCAAAAGGTAACTACAGTGGTACCTTGGGTTACAGACGCTTCAGGTTACAGACGCTTCAGGTTACAGACTCCGCTAACCCAGAAATAGTACCTCGGGTTAAGAACTTTGCTTCAGGATGAGAACAGAAATCGTGTGGCGGCAGCAGGAGGCCCCATTAGCTAAAGTGGTACCTCAGGTAAAGAACAGTTTCAGGTTAAGAACGGACCTCCACAACAAATTAAGTTCTTAAGTGTGCAGTCATGATCTAAAGTTAACAGAGGATAGCAAACTTATCCTTTCATCACATCCCAGGGTGTCACCGGCACTTAGCAATTCTCTGCCTCATCGTACTGCACAGCCCATTCTCTGTAGCACGGGAATTCCACATGTAACTGTTCCCACTTTAGAGAAACCTACGACCAGTGCTTTTTCCCCTGGGGTTACTCAAGGGTACGCAGTACCAGCACCTTTTCTCACCCCCCCCCCATGTTAAAAATGTGGCATTTACTGTAATAAAATATTGGTGAGTAGCAACACCTTTTTCTATTTTTTTTTTTAAGCACTGCCTACAACTTAAATAATCATGAGCTTAGCTCCAAAAATACACTGCGAAAGGGGTAAAGAAAGAGTCAACTTCCAGTTCAGAAGTATTATTTGATGTGTACTTGAAAGGACTTTTATTTTCCTTGGAAGTCCAAAGTCTGTTTTATGGGGGTTTTATTTGCTTGTGTGGGGTCAGTAGGGTAAGTTCAAATATGATGATAAAAAGCCTTCAAAGCACGGATCTTTTCTGCATAGTAACTTTATATGTTTAAAAGGCATCAAGGGGTGCCATGTTTATTGTTCCTCTGTAATTTTCCCATCGCATCTGCTTGCTAAAAAATTTTATTATTATTATTACCAACTGCTAAACAATCACTCTTCTACTGAAATCTGAAAGGAACCTGGAAGCTGTCGGCTTTGTGGATATAGGATCATCCAAAGCAACAATAAATAACAATAACAACAAATGTATTTTTCAGATATTGATCTGAATTCATTATAATGCAACTCAGTAACCAGAGCTGAACTAGTTTTGTGTGTATTAAAAAGATCTATGCAGTACTCTAGTGCATTTTACTCAGAAGTAGCATCTGAGGAGGGAGAATTGGTGATTTGCATTTTAAAGCGAAGACCCCCAATTCACACTTCCTATAAAGGCAGTTGTCCTTCAAAACCTGCACTTACTTAAATTTTGTAATGCACAATTCAATCCACAGATGCATACCAAAATGTTCCATTAGGAAAAGGTGCACAGAAATATATACATGTATATGAAAATAATGTATAAAATGCATTATATTAGGGGAAATTGCTTGTCTATAAGGCATCAAAATGTATATATTGGAAGAAAAGCACTTGAAAAGGCATACAATTTTTCATGCAAAATCTTTTTTAAAAAGTGAACTGATGCAGAAGTGGGGGAAACCAAACTTAAGGCAGAAAGAAAGAAAGAAAGAAAGAAAGAAAGAAAGAGAGAAAGAGAGAGAGAGAGAGAAGACCATTTTGTCCATTTTCACTCTGAAGTAGGTCTTTCCATGTTCAATGGCCCTTGTTGCCAGTGTGCATAAAATCACAGCCTTAGAAGTCTCAGGAAGGACCTGGCCTCCGTTTAAGGCAGCTTCAGATCTCTCTGTCTGTGTCTGTCTACACACACACACACACACACACACACACACACACACACACACTATGTTGCTAAGCATATAACATTATATTAAATGAGCTAATACTAGGAAGGTAGCCAATCAAGGGGAAGGAAAACTCAGATCCTAAACCTCTGCTGCATAAGAAAGGCTTCAAGAATAAACCCTGAGAAAAAAAATATCCATACCCAGGACATCTTTGGGAAAAGAAAACGCTACGGAGTAAAGCTTACACAAATCCAGAGTGGAGTCCCTAGGACAGTTGGATAGCATCTTATATGCCTCCTTCCAGCAACTCCTGCAGCCCATCTGGTCCAAAATGTATTACTCTACTCCCCTTTGGACCACATCAGCAAGGACAAGAGAGAGGTCGTGCCATCTGGGCAGCTCAGGATGTCCATGCACACTGCCCAGGCTTGCCCCCAGGGGAGGTCAAATTGGGGCTGCTAACGCAGCAAAAACAATGTGGTAGGCAGCAGTTACGAGTTACAGGTTTTTACAACACCAGCAGGCTCTGTGATTCTCCAGCACTTTGACTTCACCCCTGGAGGTGCACTCCATTACCTCTTGAGACAGACAGATGCCAACAGTACTGGGGGATGGATTCTAACCCAGGGCTTGGCGGCTTGGAGTCATGAAGCAAACTCACCTCTCTTATTCACTCAGCTGATCGTTCGCTCAATCATTCTCTCTCCTTTCACTTTCCATTTATACATTGTGACTGGAAACAAGGCAGTACTGAGTAGAATGACTCACGCCATCCATCAAATGTTGGCTGAGTGCCACATCGTATCTCTTCCCAGTGCTCACATGATCAATAGTCTCAGGCAGTGTAGATGTTGTTGGACTGTGCCACTTCAGACTATGTGTGGAGGGACTGAGTAATCTGTAAAGTTATCATTCCTAGTTAGCAAGGGAACAGTAAACCAAGGCTAGAGGCTGCTCCCTAACACCCAGTTTTGTATGAACATGAAGCTTTTTATGTAGGGAAGCACAAACATCCAGCATCCCACCTGCCATAGCACATTTGGTGATACAATCTGTGAATTCAGGGGAGGAATAAAGGAGGCTGGTCCACTTACCCTTTGTAGGAGTCCCCATAAAAGGACCTTGTAAAGACTACAGCAGTGTGATTTGTTTAAAATCATGAGTAGCCAGGGGTGCAACTGGTGGGTTTCATTAAAAGGTCACCCTACTTTCCCAACACACACACACACACACACACACACACACACACAACAATTCAAGCTCTGGCTAGTGTACATTGCCGCCATTCACCTTTGCACCAAATACATCAAAAAGGCAAATCTGACATCTTTCTATTTCCTGTTTTCACTATGTCTGGGATTAATTGACTGTCCTTACAACGGCACTATCAGATAATGATGAGAGACAGAGAGATAGGAAGCATGAACACCGGTGCAGTGTATGATGTCAGTAATAATATCAACACCTTGGCAACTAAACTGGAGAAACACATGACACATCTCTTTCAACAAAACAGATGTTGGACTTCAGAACTCTCATTACCTTTTTGGCTCTTTGCTAGGAATGCTACATTTCAAAAGAGCAAAAGCTCCTCTGATTTAATCAGCAAACCAGTCAACCTTGCAAAGTTCCCAATTCGTTAATAAGAACTATTAATATAACTTTGTGATTGGCAACATTCATCAACAAACATCTGAAACGTTTTCGGTCAAAGTCATCTGTATTGCTAAACACAAAAGATGGACACAGAGAATCAACTGTCTGGAAGCCTTAGTCTAAATACAGTGTGTAGAAGTTCATGTAAATGTATTAGGATTGTTATGAGTGCTGTTTCAAAAGAAGTTCAAATGGCAATTACTTATTCAGGTATAAAAATCTTCAAAGATATTACGACTCACCAATTAAATGTGAATCTTATTATTAGCCAAACACCAGACAGAGCATTTGAAAGCAATCATATTTAGTCTATGAGATGTGCATGTATATATATTCTTACAGAGAACATCTGATGTCAGTTTTCCATAAGTACTTTGATAATGGGGAATTGAACACCACCACCACATAATTAAATGACTTGAATTCCTAGTACAGTGGTACCTCGAGTTACAAACGCCTCAGGTTACAAACGCTTCACGTTACAAACTCCGCTAACCTGGAAGAGTTACCTCGAGTTGAGAACTTTGCCCCAGGATGAGAACGGAAATCGTGTGCCGGTGGTGCAGCAGCAGCAAGAGGCCCCGTTAGTGAAAGCACGCCTCTAGTTAAGAACAGTTTCAGGTTAAGAACGGACCTCAGGGAACGAATTAAGTTTGTAACTAGAGGTACCACTGTACAGGAAGGAAAGTTCTGCTTAAATCACAATGAAAAGCTTTCATCCTAGCTCTCACTAAAGAATGGCAGCGTAAAAGAGCATTAACAGCTGGAACAGCATACAAAGAGCATAAAACAGCCATTTCGGTCCCAAGAAGTGGTCCCAGCAGGAGCGTATGGTATATTTAGGACAGTCCTGCTCTCTTCGTAGATTCCAGGGACACAAGGTCACAAACCACTAGCCTCTCTTCAGCATCCAATAGTCACAGTCAGTTCAAGCGTATCAGCAGGGAAAGTAAGACAAAGCAAAGGGAGGTCCAGATAAACAAAGTCAGGCAAAGAAGAGTTCAAGGTCCAAAGGGCCAACAAGCAAAATGTGTAGCACCCTGGACAGCTTCATGCAGTCTCTAGACAAGAATCGGATAAGGCAGACTTCAGTATGGCCACAATTAGAATACCTGGAGTGAGCATCAGATTGCAGCTTCCTCTGCAGCTAGTCTTGTCCTTGATGAGTGAAGACTTTACTCTTGAAGGGATCCAACCTATTTTAGGAGACATTGAGATATTTTAGGACCCAACAAGGCTGGGGTCTACTTCAAAGCTGGAGTCCTCAGAGGTGGGAGAAGGAAATGCAAATTTCTCAAACTGCAGAGGTGCTGACGTCATGGGCCCCTCTGATGCTGAAACTCCCAAGGAATTAGAGATATCAAAGGCTGGTCCTGAAGATAAATTCTTCTCCTATTTTAAGATATCCTCTGAATCCACAGTCTCTTCCACTGAGGATGGGGGAGTCAGAGCCCTGGGTTATGATGACAGCATAAAAAGCATAAAACATGTATTGTAAGGGTAGCATATATATCTATGCTTGCTCCTCATGCACTTTATGCTAGCGATGTGCTAAAACCTGTCCTCCAGTTTCTTAAACATTTTCTTCCTCTGCAAAAGTTGCTCCCATTTTTCTGCCCCATTTGCAAGATACTTTAGAATTTCATAAGAATTTCAGTGGGTACGGGGTTGGGTTTTCCTTATCATTGTTCTTCCCTCTACATATTTCTGCAGTGCTCTGCAGCCTCCCTGTTTGCCTGCACTTCCAGATCTGAAAAAGCTCCAAGGGTGGAGTTATCTCATGATCTCTTTCCTTGAGCTTGAACTGGGGCATTGGAAGTCAAGGTGACTGGTTGCCAAGTGCCTGAGATGGATGTGCTCTCTGATTTAGTTTTAAAGTTTAACTTCTTCCTTTTATCTTTAAAAGGATTTCTTTTTAAAGAAATCAGTATTTAAAATAAATAAATAGCAGTAAATAGCTATCAGTAACACAGTAAGCAGTCACATGCTTATGGCAATGCCCAGTTGAGGACATCATGGGTTTTTCAGGAAATGTGGGCATGGAGAGCCTGCTTGGACAACTGCTGTCATTCATCTTTCTCTTTTGTTTCAAGTGACTCTATTCATGGCAGAACAAAATGTTCTAAAGAACTAGTTAGTCTCTCTATTAACTTCCACCATCTCTTAATACAGACTATGCTGTCTTGGCCTGGTGGGAGTTGTAGTTCAAAACATCTGGAGGGCACAACTTTAGCTATCCCTGGGTGGCAATAGTTCCACAGAAAGACATTTTTTAATTGCTAGTCTTTTGGCGATCCTATTACTTATGCAATCCATGAATTGTCCTTAAACAATGGATGAAAAGTCAGAGGTTATCTGTCCTTGCCATGCTGGTATCTTCAGTCATTAAAAATAGGAATGTCACTGAATCATCCAGCTCTCTCTCTCTCTCTCTCTCTCTCTCTCTCTCTCTATATATATATATATATAGTGTGTCACACTTCACTGAAAATAGAATTTCAATTAGAACTGTAGATTTTATCTTGCAAATAGAATTTCTCACACATGAACTCCTTAAACCTGACATTGTCACCACCCCAGTTAAAACTGGCATTTGACCTGACTGTCACAGAAGGACAGTGTTAATAAACTCTGCAGAAACTGATCACCTTCAAGGAGCCTGTGGAGGACAGTTTTTCCTAAAGCTGAGTATCACTGACCAGGATTGCTTGATTGTTTCTGTTTTGTTTTAGTTGTTTTTGTCACACCACTTGCAGATGCTCTTTGGCGCAGGACACTATCACTGGTTCAATTTCTGATATCAAGAGGGAACATCAGTGAGAGCTGCCCATAATTTGCTTGAATGTCTACCATTAAGACAGGGCTTATTTTTTATTGCAAAAATCTCCCTCAGGAATCTCCTTCAGATTCCTCAGGTTCTGCCCTTTAATCAAGCCAGGCAGTCTGGTAGGAAGAAAATTTGGACAATGTTCCCTGACAGAACTGAACCAATCCCTATCTGACAAGCTGTGCTCCACTAGGCATGCAGCTGCCAGTCAGATACAGTCATTTAAATAACGAGGCACTGTTAAGCGTGAAGTGATTAATTGGACTTAGGAAAGATATCGTGACATCTCCAATAGGAATTGGGAAATTCTACTAAAGTATTTACAGTGTTCACAGGGCATTTAAACTGATGAGCAAATATAACTGGGCAGGAAGAAGACAGTTGCCTAGCAAGTAACAAGTAATTCTTTTTTTTGAGTACCTGGGTTGAAACAGTTCTTACTCCTGCCAAAAAGGTAAAGTAAATGGACCATTAGGTCCAACCATTAGGGTTGCGGCGCTCATCTCACATTATTGGCCGAGGGAGCCGGCATACAGCTTCCAGGTCATGTGGCCAGCATGACAAAGCCGCTTCTGGTGAACAAGAGCAGCGCACGGAAACACCGTTTATCTTCCTGCCGGAACGGTACCTATTTATCTACTTGCACTTTGACATGCTTTCGAACTACTAGGTTGGCAGGAGCAGGGACCAAGCAACCGGAGCTCACCCCGTCACGGGGATTCGAACCGCCGACCTTCTGATCGGCAAGCCCTAGGCTCTGTGGTCTAACCCACAGCACCACCCGTGTCCCATAAGCATCTGAAAAAACAAGATGCTGGTCTAAATGTGGTCTTGACCTAGTAGGCCAAGTAGGGTTCTTCTTATGATCCAGAGATATACCCTTTGGGAATTTTTGCTGGTTTGGCATTTTTTCAGTCTCAAGAGACCATAGGAGCCAACCCAATAAAATATTTGAGGAGGCTGGGCTCCTCCCAAGTTAATGGGCATTGCCATTCAAATAGTGTGCATACGCTATGACATGTGATCGATTATGCAGGGTGGGGCTTACCTGCCCCCCCCCCCAATATTTTATTGAAGTTGGCAGCCCTGCAAGAGACCAGAAAGGAATGGGGGGATAGCTCTGGCACAATGCAAACCTGCATTATTTAAATAGCTCACTACCCTTCCCTACTGTCAACTCCCTCAAACCAGTGACTTTTATTGCTTAACAATTAATCGTTGTGGACATCCCCATAAGTACCTTCCACCAAAGGTACAGCCTAAAACTGTCTCTGACCTTGTGGCGCAATGGTAGCGCGTCTGACTCCAGATCAGAAGGCTGTGTGTTCAAATCACACCAGGGTCAGGATTCTGACTTTTGTTCTTTTCTTCCCCTATTGCCAGTAAAGAGGAAGGCAAGGGAATAGTCATGTGGCCTCAGCTCTAGGAAAGGATGAATCTGTCCATTTTGGTTTCTCTTTGGGCTTTATTGCCTCAACTTTAAGTTCAAGTCACTCCATTTCCCCATCCGTTTGTGAACTTTTTTATAAAAAATGTGAAAATTTGTATCATTTTTTTGTGTGCATTTCCCCTAAGATTTGCATATCTAGCAATCTTCCCTTATTTAATGCACTTATGTTCATTAGTTTCATCAACATTTTTGTGTACACTTTCCACTAATACAAGTTTTTTTGTATACATGTTTAGGTTAAAGAACTGCGTCACAAAATTCAAAGTCTGCATTTTCAGTGATATTTGTGTTTCCCATCATGTACTAGTCTGAGGTGCCCAAATTAAACAGGTTCTCATTAAAATGAAAACCTAATAAATTTATCTCACACCATTTCTTGGCTCAGTGCATAAAGACAACAGCCCACAACTCAAGGCAGAGCAGGACTCAAACCCACAGCCTCCTGATGCAGGATCCTTTGTACTACTGCCTCTCTTGCTAGAGGAGTCACTCCTCTGCCATGACGTCAGCGCAGTGGAAATGAGCCTTGCATTGTATGCACAAGCACAGCAAAGACTGGTCAATTGGTGCAGAATTCAGCAGATATTTGTTGCCTGTTTCAGGGGAAAGGGGCCTTTTGTGGCTATGTGTGTTTGACTCCATTTGCTGCGCTAGGGCTTGTTTGTTTGTGAGTGGATTGAGTAAAATTGTGCTTCTGCCTTTTTTATTAATATTATTTTTGCTGTTTTTAGCCACTCTGAATCTACCACTCTGTCTGCTGCCAGCTATTGATCTAAAGTGCTTTTGATTGTGTTAAAGATCCCTGTCTCAAACTTGCCACAACACTGCCTTTTCTTGCCTGCAGAAGACAGCCCCCCTCCCAACTATCTTTGGTCATGCATTCAGTCTACAACTGTCATTAGGTGCATTAGCAGTGACGTTGTGGCACAACCTTGTGTCTGACTCCAGGCTGCGTGTTTGAATCACACCAGGGTCAGCATTCTTACTTTTTCTTCCTCCACCCATCCAGGGCCAGTTGAAATGCAGATGATGGAGAGAATACACAATCTGTTGCTGAAAGGGAGTCAACTGAACTTAAGATAAGAAAATGAGGGCACTGAAATTGAAAATATGTCTATCCTTACCCACAATCTTCTGATCCAAAGCCGGATGTGAAAGCTTTCTCTTCCTCTGACTGGAGACATCTGTTGCCTTGAAGAAACAGTCTAAAACAGGCACAACTGACCTTGTGGCACAATGGTAGCGCGTCTGACTCCAGATCAGAAGGTTGTGTGTTCGAATCACACCAGGGTCAGCACTTTTACTTTTTCTGCCCACCCACTGTGGGGTCTCAGATGAGATGCAGGTAAGGGCATGGCCCCACAGCACTTTAGCATATTGCAAAGGACAGCAACACATCTTACAGGCCAGGTAGGATTAGAACTTGCAAATAGGGATGGGATAACGAAATCATTCAGTTCACAATTAAATAATTTGCAATTTCCAAATGAATATGAAAACCATAACAAAGCAATCATTTGAAACTTGCACTTCTCTGAATGTTGTGATGCAACTCTTCAAGTTTCTTTTTTTTAAAGTTTGTAAGAATGCATATTATTATGGAAGCATGCTTGCAAAGATACATGTTTTAGGTAAAATGCCATAGAAAAATTATTCTCAAAAATTATATGGATTTTTAAAAAACATAACACAAACTAATGCAGAAATGGGGACAATTGAACTAAGATTGGGAAAAGGAGTAAACAGGGGAACTGAAATGGACACATCTGTCCATACTTACATGCAACTTTCTGTTCCAAAGCCAGATGAGAAACCTTTGGTCAGAAGGCAGATTTAAGGAAGTGGAACTGGTTTTGTCTCACTGGGCACAGAGCCCCATGAGCCCTGCAGGAGGCATCACAACTACCGGTATGATGTAGAATGAAAGATGAGAGGCAAGGAGTGCCAAATTTTGGCATTGCACGGGGCACCACTGTAATTTGAGACCTCAAGGTCCACCACTACTTTAGTGCCCCTCTCACTGGAAGCTTCCATCCTGTGTGTTGACCTCTATGCCCCAGAAGCAGGACATGCCTAGTTCATGCAAGAACACAAAAACTTGGGAAATTTGACTCTTTTGGAGTAGGATATGTTACTCTAGCAGAACTCAAACTTGCAGTTATTCAATGCCTCGCAGCCTAGAAATTGAGTTCAATCTCCACTGCACCTCACAGTCCCCTGCTGCCGACCCACTCAAGGCAGTGTCTTTTCTGGCCCTGCAACTGATGGTAGCAGACAGTCCTACCTTCCACCAGAGTCTAAAACTGTCAATGACCTTGTGGCGCAATGGCAGCGCGTCTGACTCCAGATCAGAAGGTTGTGTGTTCAAATCACACCAGGGTCAGCATTCTGACTTTTTCTGTCCCCTTTCCAAATTGAGATGTAGACTCATAGGTAAAGCCTTGAATCAGCAAGAAATAGAGCAGCTAAAAGCTCAAGCCAGCCAGTCTGAAATCAGATGTGGTATCCTTTTCACCACTGTCTCTCATGCTGAAAAATATACTCCTTCTACCTCTGGATGCCAAGTGATAGACTGGCTTAATCATCAAAACTTCTATGTGATTTACATAAATTGTATGCCGAAGAATCATTAATAAGATTCAATTTTAAGAACAAGTTAGCTTAGTTCTTTTTCAAAATAAAACCAGCCATTCTACAGATATACATTACAAAATAAAATAGCATATTAAAATGTATGTCAAATGTGCATGTCTGGATAGACTTGCTTAAGCAAAAACAGTATTTGGTAGGTACGGGAAACCATACAGTGAAGGCAACTGCCTAACATCAATCTTTTATATTTTGCAGTAGAAGTCGCACAAAAACCATGAAGAACAGCTGATTTCCCACTTGTTCTATAAATTTCACCTGTTCTCAGAAAAATATCTTTCCCCCTTCTTTTTTTTTTAGAATATAGATCTTCTGGAGATATGGGAGTGGTGGAGAGGCTTGGGAACTGAAGCATGTATCACACTGCTTTGTCAATCACATTTAACCAGCAGTACTGGAAGGAAATCTCTTTCCCTCAATCAGTCCACTGCAGGCAAGTAGACAGAACTCATTACTGTGCAAATAAGCCTGCCAGCTGGTTTGTGACTTCACTTGCCTGGAGGTTATACAGATGCTAGTTAAACTTGTGGCTGGCAGGGGATCAGTGAGGGAGATGAACCATCTTCAAAGGCCATGGTGGACACTGAGATGCCCACTTTAAAATGTAATAATGCTAAATAAAGGTATCTCAGGTGGCTCACCAGGCAATCTTTACTTTCACCACATTGACACAACCCTCTTAAAACACAGAATGAAAGACTCCTTAATTTAAGATGCCAGTGAACTTAAAACTGGGAATGATGGGAGGGGTCCTAACTGTTTTAATAGAAGACATCAGCGACAATAAAGGCAACACAATGACCAGTAAATGATACTGGCAGTATAATCATTTAAACATAGCATACATCACGTAATCTGTAAGTCCAAAGTACGTTCTTATAAATCTGAAATTAAACAAACAAAAGTCTCTGGAAGCAATGCAAGTCTCTAGATGAGACGATATAACAAATGTTCGTCTGGAGATGAAGTAGTCAATCTTTATCTACTCATGGAATGATGTCCAAGTAGAACACATAGCTGTAAATGGCCACTGCTCCATAGAAGTATCGCCATTTACAGCTATGTGTTCTCTTCAAACTAATGTGTTGAGCTGAAGAAGTCTCCTGCGAAACAGTTTGATTATCCGGGATCACTGTCTGCACATTACTACTTGGACATCATTCCATGAGTAGATCAAGCTTGACTACTTCATCTCCAGACGAACATTTGCTATATCGTACATTCCTCAAAATAGCCCCCCCCATACAAACTTTTTGCCAAAAAGGAGTGCATGAAATAAGGTATCAGAAAATATGCCTGGAGGTATCTTCAAGATTGACACATGTATGAATACATAAACTTTCATTGACTACAAAGAATACGGTGAGCATGTGCAGTTTAATAACTCTCGGCAAAATGGAAACAAGCTACCTCATTAAACCAGCAAGCAAAAATAGCTTTAACCAGAGTGATGCAATTCTATACCATAAAAGTCTATACAGTATTTTTATTGGTATGCCAACCCTGAAACATAGCACAGCACCAGTCTTAATCTAGCCTGATTATCGCTTACTTTACCGATGCTTAAATCATATTTGTGGGTCCAGACATCGTGCTCCCCAGACCCCAACCTGCAGACAAATAAAGGACCACATAGACTACTGTCTTTCCCCCTTTTTAAGACACCATCTTATAATTTTTTCCCTCAAAAAAACACAGGGTGGCTTATTTTCGGGGGATGTCTTATTTTTATTACGTCAGTATGGTACGGTACAGCCTTCCCCTGCGCGCTGAGCAGGCGGGGCAGAACTCCGCAAGAGGCGCGTTTCCCACCGCGCCTCTTGCTGGTTCGCTGGCTCCCTGCGCACGGGGAACAGGTGGGGCAAGAAGAGGCGTCTTCCCCCCGCCCCGCACGCACTAAGCAGTCGGGGCAGAACTCTGCAAGAGGCGTGTTTCCCCCCCGTGCCTCTCACTGGTTCGCTGGCTCCCTGCGCACGCAGGAGGGGCTGAGGAGGCGACGGGAACAATGGCGGCACCATGGCTTACTTTTGGGGTACGTCTTACTTCTCACAAAGGTAAAAAAAAACCTGCCATGGCTTACTTTATGACTACGTATTAAAAAAGGGGGAACAGGGTAGTTTAGATTGAAACAGGTCACAACTTTATTGAATACAGATGAAAGTGATTTGGCTTGGGCATGGAGCAATCAAAATACTTCTGTCCCGCCCACCAGACAGGGGTGTTCCTAAGACTTACAGCAAATAGGGTGACCCCCCCCCCACAGGGATCGCTGTCTGGGGGAGTGTCCTCAGTCCTGGCCCCGCCTGGCCCCACGGGCATGACCACTCCCCCCATATCCCTTTAACGGGATATCCCAGTGTTTGGAGGGGCAGGCGGAGACTACAGCCTCCCCTCCATCCAAGACAAAGGATTGCCCTAATGCTCAACCCAGTCCATTAGCACATGATTTTGATTCTTTAAAGGAATTATCTTAGGCCTGTAAGCCACTAGGGGTGAGTGTACTGTAAACAGCAGAATTATATACTTTCATTTCATTTCACTTTTTTACAGTCTATTGTTTTAATGCAAATGTAATATAGTAAGGAATCAATGTTCCGTTGCAGCTGTTCACATCTGAGATCCAGACAAATCTGGGGGTGGAGGGCGACAACAGGAAAAGAGAGAAGGCCCTGATTTCAATGCAAATTTAAGGGCATTAATCATCCCTCTTGCTTGTAAAAGCTTTTTGTAAACACAGCTTACGAGTGTTACTCATGGTGCCCTGAGAGAAAAGGGAAAACTGAAAGCAAATTTCAGGAAGAAATATGCAAGTATAATTGGAGGCAGAATCAGAGAAAATGTCAAAGAAGTGAAAGGAGCCTTGGGGGAGAGCTAGTGCAGTGGGCTGGCTAAAATGATGGGCTAGGACTTGGGAAAACACAACTGAAATCCCAATTCAGCTATGAAGCTTATTAGGTGACCTTGGGCTAGGGTCATTGTGAAGATAAAAATAGGTGCAACCTACAGTATTATTATTGTAATTACTGTAGTTATATTTATGAATCATCTTTTACATAAGTGGTATTAGAGGAGGGGCAGTACCTCTGGTGGGGGACAAATTGTGCTCCTTCTGGGGTAGTTTATCCACCCTTGGTCCCCACTATGCACTCAGCTCTCACTTGTGGCTCATAGAAGCTGTCAGCATGTGATAGCTCCCACACCCCAGAATTGGCTTAAACTGGCTAGCTAAACTAAGTGAGGGTTCCCAATGGGTAAGAAACCCTCAGTGAATTAGGGACTTCCCCTGCATGCAAAGACAGGCTCTGGCAGATTGAGCAGACAAGGCCCATAGTGGGTCCAGTGGTCAAGAATGTGGTTTCTGCACATGCTTGCAGAGAGAAGTGACAGGAAGATGGGGCTCATCAACCTGGGAAGGTAGCTGTCAGGAACATTGCCCCCCAGAGCACAGTGGAAGAGTTGGCCTTGGAAATTGAGCTAAGCAAGCAAGGAGATGACTCTGCAGCTGGGAGCTGTCTGTCTGAGATTAGACAGCCCGCCCCCTCCTTCGCAGGCAAGACACTGTTAGCTACCAAGGAGAGGAAGAGCTGGAAGTTGGCCAAAGTGTTGCAAGGCAACCAGCAGATAAGCCACAATCGGAGGCTGTGTCTTCTGGGGAAGAGACAGGTCAACTGTGCATTCCCCGGATGAGGAGGTTAAAGAAGCTCAGAGAGCAACAGAAGAGAAGGAAAAGAAAGGTGGGATTTTGGTGTCTTTCCTGTTGGAGGAAGGATAATGAGTCAGACTGAGCAACTAAGGTTAATGAGAGCAGGCGGAACGCCAGGCTCTGGATGTGTTTTTCTTGTAAATAAACTTACATAAAACTGATGGAGAGTCCTTGCTGCTTATTAGGCTGTTTATTAGGCTGCCATAGATCATTATAGCAGCGTATCTAGGAGAAGGAAAACTCTTGTCCTAAACCTCCACTGCCTTGTGGGCTATAAAGCCTACACAAATCCAGAGTGCAGTTCCTAAGATGGTTGGAGGGCGCCTTGTACGCCTCCTTCTGCAAACTCCTGTAGCCAAGCTGGTGCCAAATGTATAGCTCTGTTTTCCTTTGGACCACATCAGTGAGGCTGAGATGGGGGTCCTGTCATTTGGGCAGCCCTTGACCTCCATACACACTGCCTAGACTTGCACCTGAGGAGGTCACTTTGGTGCTGCTAATGCAGCTGTTCAACTTCACCCCCAGAAGCACTCTCCATTGTCTCTCAAGACAGGCAGATGCCAATGAGTTTTTAAAATATTGTTTCTTAAAATATTTTTAGATTGCACTTTCAAAAAGTGCAGCAAGGTGGCATACAGCAAACAAAATTATAAAACCATCAGTAAAAAACTGGTTGGGACAAAGAAATATATGGAGTTCCTCAGAAGAAATGTGGGATATAGTTTGGATTGTCTGCTATTTTATTTTTTATTGTAAGGTGGGTTGTGTTTTTATAATATTATTTTAACTGAATGTGATGTAAGCAGTCCTAGATCTTTCCTTCTTTCTTTCTTTCTTTCTTTCTTTCTTTCTTTCTTTCTTTCTTTCTTTCAAGATTATTTTTTATTTATTGGGGCCTGGTGTAGGGTAAGATGACATAAAGACAGCAGGTGGGATGAAGGAGCTCGGGTTAGCGTGACGAACTATGGCCCTTAGTTCATTCAAGCACAATGGTCCTGATTTTTTTATTTAACACATTTTGTATAGAACTTCACAAATACTCCTGCTCATAGAAACAATTAAATACTGAAAGTAAAAAATGTGAAATAAATCTGGACATCAAAGGTCAGGTATTGTCAAATAAGTTCAGCTGACAAATGTCAGTTGTCAATGATCAGCTATCAAATATTGGATAACAAAGGCTGCCAAGCATCAAATGTCAAATCTTGTATGTCAGATGTCTCAGATACTAGACTGGGTAACTTTAATATTGTTAGATTATTCAGAACCTCTGTCTATAATGGAGGCTTGAAGTGTATTGCTTTGTTCTTCTTCTTTAAGGGTATATATAGGGAGTCATAGCCAGTAGGTTAGCATGACTTCATTGTCTATTAAATCAGTTGTTTTCCATTTCAGAAGTGCTCGTCTTTAAACGGTTTACTCTTGCAGAACTGCTATATTTTCCACAATATACTAGGTCATTGCTAAAGCAATGTGCTTGGCTAAAACTGTAACACAGCATGATAGAATTACCTCTAAAGAAATTATAGTCATCTTTATTTAATTGTCATAAAGAACACCGTGTTACAACAAAACACAACAGAACACAGAGATGGGGGAGAAAGAGAGATTCCTTAACTCAGTTTCTTTTGGTCATATTTGGTTTTGAGATAAAAATGATAAACACTGCAACCTTACACATATCCAGTCCTTTTTTTCTTTTAAAAAAATGTTTAGGGGAACTCTCATTTTCCTCAATGACGCCAAACTTAGATTCACAAAATGTTTAGGGGTATGTGTACCCCTGCATACCCCCAGAAAAAAAGCACTGGACACATCTATTCGGAATTAAGTCCCATTGAGTTTGTGGGCTCATTCCTATGTATGTAGGTTTGGGATTAAAATAAATATTTTCTCTCTCTCACAACCCACTTTCTCTGTGCCTCTTTACTAAAACACACCAATTTTGCTGAAGTGGAAGTTCAACACTTATTTTAAGCCGACAACAGCTTTAAAGAGATTAATCTCTCTAATTCTTCTTCATTGCAGTTACCTTTAATTAGTTTTGTTTAGCCTATTTAACCAATTACTGCTCTACCGTCATGCATGTCATCAATGACCGTGAAGCTGCATATCACATGGACTGTGCTGTACTTCTTGCTGGGTATATCGGTGGGCAGATGGTTCTGTGGGGCATCAGATTCTTATTTACACACTGGCATTTTTATCATCCATTTCCCCACTTCACACTTAGCCTTAATATGTGCAATATGGGCCAAGGCTGTCATGCCCCACTTCAGTTTGTCATTCTCACATCTCTCTCTCTCTCTCTCTCTCTCTCTCTCTCTCTCTCTTTTTTTGTTAAAACACTTTATTAAATATTTTAAACATACAGAATAAACAATCAAGATGAAAACACCAATCAAACATACAAGAAAAAGACCAAAACCAAAAAGCTCTCAATATATTTTCTCATAAAAATCCAATTTACCATCTCTTATTCTCTATTAGTCTTCCTTTCTCTTGCTTGTTGTTCTCTCCCCCCCCCCTTGACTTCCCCTTGCCTTATTCCCGGGTTTTTACCTATTCTTGGTTACTACTTGATATTCATTTATATTTCCAAATTACTATTTCTAATTTTAACCAATTTCCTCCGATTCCCTTAAAATCCAATAAAGAGTATTTTAGAAATGAATCCAAGTTTTTATCGTGGGGCACTGCTTCTTTAGATAATCTCCAAATTTCTCCCAATCTTTTAGACATTTTTGTTTACTTTTACCTCTGATTTTATCCGTTAATATTGCCAAATCCATATATCCATATAACTTCTCTTGCCATTCTCCAACCTCCGGAATTTCTTTCTTTTTCCAATACGACGCGAGTAGTATTCTCGCCGCCGCCGTGGCATACAAAAATAATTTCTCATCTTTTCTTTCAATTTCCCCCTCATTCAGTATCCCCAATAAGTATGCCTCCGGACTTTTCTTTATATTATATTTTAACATTTTTTTCATCTCCTCCATAACCTGATTCCAAAAAATTTTCACCTCTCCGCAGTGCCACCACATATGCATAAAACTCCCCTCTTCTTTTTTACATTTCCAACATAGGTTATCTTTTGTTTTGTACATTTTTTGGATCTTGCTTGGTGTTATATACCATTGGTAGAACATTTTAATCAGATTCTCTATTATATTTTCAGCAGCCGTGAATTTCCATGTTTCTTCCCAGAGTCTTTCCCACTTTTCTAATTCAATTACCTTACCCATATTCCTGGCCCATTTTATCATAGTCTCTTTTACCATTTCGTCCTTGGTCTCCCATTCCAGTAGAACCTTATACATATTTGATATTAATTTATTTTGGTTTTGGAGCAAATGTGTTTCTAATTGAGAAGGCTTATCTAGGAACCCTTTTTGTTTAATATCATTCTTTAGTTTGCTATTCACCTGGTGGTATTGAATCCATCCTGTTAGGTAACCTTTTATTTCTTCATAAGGTCTTAACCTCCATGACCCTTCTTTTTGCTCTATTAAATCACTATATTTACCCCAGTTTCCACTTGAATTCCATTTTTTGACCGTGATTATTTCAATGGGTGATAGCCATTTAGGGGTTTTTGGTTCAATTAATCTACTGTGCTTCTCCCAAATCTTCAACAATGATTTTTTTAATAATGTGGTTATTGAATCCTTTATTTACCTTCACTTTGTCCTCCGTCAAATAAGCATGCCAACCATACCTATTTTCGAACCCTTCTAGGTCTAATAATTCATGGTCCTTTAATAAAATCCATTCTTTAAGCCATTGAAGACCTGCTGCATCGTGATACAGTTCAAGGTCTGGGTCGTGATACTGCATCGTGATACAGTTCAAGGTCTCTCTCTCTCTCTCTCTCTCTCTGCATGCAAGAGATAAAAATGTAAAAGACAGAATGAGGTATGGGCTATTTGATAAATTTCAGTCAGATTGAACAATACTGATCCTACTAGAAAATAATTTAAACTCAGAGTCATCAATGGGGAACTATTTTTTTAATCTATGGCTGTTGTTGTTTTATTATTTATTTGTTAATGAATGGGTGTGGGTGTTCCAAATAACAAGGGTGATGTAGAACAGTCTCAGGTTTCCAAGTCAGTAAACACAATGAATCAAGGAAGATTAATTCAGTCCCAAATATCAAATTGAATCGGATTTGGCTGCTACCAAATGAGATAGATGTAAGGCGTATCTTGGGGTTGCTGCCCTAGTATTTATAATTTAATTCACAATGGTAAAACTCTCTGCGTCTTCCTGCTATGTTTGATGTATATTTGTTAATGCTGACACACACGACAGTGAAACCATCTGGAAGTGAAGTCAATCAGCTGACAGCTCTGCTTTGTTACTGTAGATTAAAGCTGTGTCAAATGATTATAGAGCAGAAGCCCCTCAGTTTGTGAACCTTATAATTAGCATTATAAATAGCATCCCCTTCTCACTTCTCAGATGCCTTTCCAAATATAAAACTACTCAGGTACACAGCTGCTGAAAAGATGCATTCTGCAGCAAGAACAGCATTTTCTTAGATGGTTTGGAAATTCAAAAGCTTTGCATTTTCAAACAAATCTCAAGAATGAGACCAGTAAAAACTACAGAGCCTGCAACAGACATGCAAATATAATGCCACATAATCCAGGGGCATCTGTATGACCAATCAGTGAGAGAGCTATATTTTTGCATACTGTATTTTTAAATCAGCCTAAGATTATCAGGCTGAAAATCTATATGTGCCTGTTAGGTGCATGCTTCAAAGTGTGCTGTAAAACCTTTTTAAACTCTGCTTTTTATCATTCAACAGTCTAAGAAGGGGACAAAAAAAGGAGCAGTTGTGTCCATAGGATTAATTCATGTCAACCTCATACATGTTGGAAATCTGAAAAATTATGCATTACTTTCAAATTCTTTATTTTTCTCTGAGCAGTAAAGGGGACACTTGACTAATTTTTTAGTCTGTATTTAATCTCCTTTTGAATGCAGGGTAGGATTAATCATTTGTCATTGTTCTTTTCCAAATATAAAGATGGCCTTCATTTGAAAAACAAACAAACAGAACAAAATCTAAATGCTGGCCTTTGGACGGGGGTGTGAGAACTTTTCATATGTGTATTTTTGAATGATTAAAACAGATGTGGGGAACCTTTGGCCCTCTAGATGTTGCTGAACTAAAACTCCCATCAACCCCAGCAAGCACAGTCAATGGTCAGGCATTATGGGAGCTGCTGTTCAGCGATTTCAAGGTGAGTGTGAAAAAGTTCCCCAAACCTGGCTTTAAAAATTTCAGATTCCTATTTTAAAACCTAGCTTTGGGAGTTGTGAATGTATGTTTGCTGCTTCTTCTTGTTATTTCTTCTGTATTTGGGAAGGAGGGTGGAATGGCTATATCTTAGGAGAGTCATTGTGCCAAGCACGGTACATACTATAAAATACATTTAAAAACAAACAAAATGCTGATTAAGATAGGAAGGAATATAAGCTTGGCTAGTTGGCTTCCAAAAGCAAGACTTCCTGAAATTCGGTAGGCTATGGCATTAGGGGCAGATAGGACTCGTCAACCTGGGAAGGTAGCCCAAAAGAGAAGGGAAAATCTGATCCTAAATCTCTGCTGTTTGCAGGATATTCATTGCATTCTCCCCTTAAAGGCAAGTTTAGGCAATCATCAAGACTAGGATACAAAGGCTTGGTTGGGGTCTGTATCATATTGGAGCACTGCCTTGGACTTGAAAATTATACTTCCAACTGGAACTTTGTTCTGACTTCTACACTGTCCACATCCTGAACACACTCTTAGATGCTGGGTGCACATGTGGATAATAACATATAAAATGCCAGTGAAAAATAGCTCTGCAACCTTTTCTTTTTCTTTTTCATGTCACTTTACCAGGAAGTCTATTACTTAAATAGTACCTATGTAGGCGCATGCCCCTCTTGGCACATATATGCCTCTCCAAGTGGTTTATCACTCTGCAAGGAGAGAAAGCAAGACGAGAGCTCACCCAGAAAACAATCCTCATTCAGTAAAAATCACGCAGTCCTTCTGACAGTCCTCTTCAGTTTCTACCATTCTTCAAAGACATCTTATTTGTAACCTGCTTTTTTGCTCTTTAGATTGATAGTGTTATGTTCAGGGTGACTGTGCTTATATCCTCCTGTTCTGCAGATTGATAGGAGATAAGGAAAGCTCGTCTGTAATATGACTTTTCCAGATGACACAGTGAATGAAAACTGACATGCTAGTTCAACTAGAGAGAAGGGAAGCTTCATTGATTTGTAGGCATTTTAGTTATGGACAAACTGAAGTAACCAGTAATGATCCAGTCCAGTACTAAGGCTCAAGAAATCAGGAAGAAGATCAACAGTTAGACATTTGCTTTTTTAAAAAAAACCAGATCAGTTATGGTTCCTTACAGATGACTGTGTTGCTTCGTGCAAACGTGAGTGAAGTACAGTTTCTGGAGGCATGTGCTCTCTCAAATGTATTACCTACCTGATCTGCTCACAGTGAGATAGACTCTTTCATTGTGTCTGGCTTAACAGTACAGTATTTAATGGGACCCTTACTTGTAATCAAAAATTACCAGCACAATCCTATGTGCCCTGTTCCGTGCCCAATAAACACAGGACACAGGACACGTGCCCAGCAGCACTGTAGCCCATAGATTACAGCAAAGTACTGGGCAAGGTTTTGCCCAGTATCTTCTCTGGGTGATGGGCTCATGAAAAAAAGCTGTCCCATGAGCCCTTACTGAAGAGGGCAGGGGAAGCCCATATAAAGCTACTTCCACTGGAGCTCAGAGCCATTTTGCTTTGAGAGCTTTCTGCCCCCCCCCTTGGGCTAGAGCCTTTTTGGGGTCATTGGTTGACAGGGTCAGAAAGGAATTTTTATTCTGCATGATTGGCACTTGGTTGGTTTTTTTTCCCCACCTTTCCCTCACTGAAATTATGGCTTTCCTTTGTTAGGCAGAAGAACATTGTTTGTATGGGGGTGGAAATGGCATTGGTCAGGATCAACATAGTATGGGGGGGCATAAGGGGCCTGAGGGGAGGATTGACCACAGCAAACCCAAGCATGGGTTCGGTATCTGCCTGGTTGGAATCTGCACCCTGGTCCCCCAGTGAGACCTTGCTTGCTTGGCTTGCACCATGGCAAGGTTCAACACTGGCTGACTCCCGTTGTACAGGTTTGGAGTGATCCAAACCCAGCAGATCCATTCCATCAACATGGGGCTTATGGAATGATGAACTGATCCTGGGACCCAATGCCATGCCAGCCCTTGCCTGCCTGCTGCTGTCAATAAAGAATTGGCCTGATTTTACCCCATCACCATTGTACAGTCTGGTTATTTTGCTGCTCTCGTGGGTCACATAATGTGCCTGCCTGGACAAGTGTGTACTTAGAAGTAAGATATGGCATTGTAACTGTGTATAAGATGGCAACCAAAGAGTTGCTTCTTTCATTATATTACTGAAGTGCTTGTGGTATAAAATTCTGAATTGGGGCTACTTGACTGGATCGCCTGAATAATATCCTTAAAAACCCAAATGGGGTACAGAGGAGCATTTCTAATAGGAAATAAAATCAATATGCCATGAGTTGCTGCCAAAATTGCAAAAACCTGGAATTTGAGTTGAATATTGTGTTACTTCTAATCCAAGAATTCTGATTAACATTCCATGCTTTCAGCAAATTCACTTAGGAATCATCCATTGTTGGGTACTCTCACAATATTGGCTTTCTTCTGGAATTTTAAGCTTTTACACCAAACCATCTGTCTTGTGATATTTCTAGTTTGTGAAACTGTAAAACTAATATGTGACAATACATATACAGTGGTACCTCGGGTTAAGTATGCTTCAGGTTAAATACGCTTCAGGTTAAGAACTCCGCTAAGAACAGAAATCGTGCTCTGGCGGCGCAGCGGCAGCAGGAGGTCCCATTAGCTAAAGTGGTGCTTCAGGTTAAGGATGCTTCAGGTTAAGAACGGACCTCCAGAACGAATTAAGTACTTAACCCGAGGTACCACTGTATTACTTTAACACAGTTTCCCCCATGGCTTTTTTTTTCAGCCAGAACTTCCTGGAACTCAGTTCCGACACCTTTCAGGTGGGTGCCATTGCCATTATAAGAGAACATGATTAGTTCTGGCACCTCTTTTTCTAGAAAAATAGCACTGCTTTTCCCTAACTTCGTGCCCTTTGGAAGTTACCAAACCACAACTCCCTTACACCTGATCACTGACCATGCTGGCTGGAGCTTATGGGAGTAGGGATGAAGGAGAAATTGGAATTTGTTTGCATTTTCATGCAATACTACTAAACCCACACATCTCCAAATGATATGGAAACAAAAACACAGCTATCCTTTTAAATTTCCAAATTTTTGCAATGCAGTCCTCCAACTGAACCATATGTACAAAAATGCATATGTTAGGGGGAATTGATTGCAAGAAATGTGTGCTTTAGTCAAAACTGCATACAAAGAATGTGGTTATTAGGATAGATATTGACAAATTTTCATGAGGACTTTCTTTTGGGGGGTGGTCATCACAAATTGCTATGGAAATGTGAAGAAATGAATTTAAGATTGAAAAAAATAGAAATGTAGACAACCAAAACTGACAGCTCCGTCCATTTCTAGATGAGAATTCTGTTCTGTAACAACTGGGGGGAGGGGTTGGGGGGTTAGTTCTCCTTCCTTTACAAGGCTCACTTTCACAAATTATTCTTATTCAACACTTGTCTTCTAATTCACCTTACGTTTCCCCTGTGTGAATTTTCTTTGTTCAGCTCTGAGTTTCCAGCAGAAAGCTATTCACATATCTGTATTCAGGTATGCTGCCAGTAAGGGAGACAGGACTGTGAGGAGAGTTCTTTTATAACTTTTGAAATTTATCCTGCTTCTGTGAGTCCTCGCTGGTTGGACTTGTTACTGCAGCATCTTTTAGATTTTGGGGTCCTTGCTGCTGGGTCAAAACACTGTGGGAAATAGCATGTTGAGAGGGTCCGCTACCTTGCCCTGTGCTTTGAAAGGGGCTTTGTAGGCACTGTGGATGAGTTGATTGGCCATGTCTGCAAAGACCCTTTTGTCCAAGCCCCGCCCTTGCCTGCACCACACCTGACATCAAACATGTTGTCATCTGTAGGGCAGGTGGGTGTTGTCTGGACAAAATGGCATCACAGGCCAAAGAGAGGGAAACAGACAGGACCCATTAAATCCAGAGATTCCCGACTATATGATGCCATCGGAAGTGGTCGTGATTAATTTGGAGCTCTATTTCTCCATAACATCTGAGTCCAGAGAGACTGGGCATGATCAGAGACATTATCTAGATGAAGAACAATAAAGTGAGCATGAACCCTGGCCATGTTGATTCATGCATTGGTAACCTCAAGACTTACTTACTGATAGGGCTTTCTGTGAGGGGCTAACCTTTGAGCCCCCTCCAGAAGCTCCAAGCTCCCCTTTCTACATTTCAACAAGATGTCTGTCATTTTTCACAACTTCTTCCACACTTGTTCTTCAAGCTTTAGACACTTTTTCTTTTGATTGAAAGAAGGAAAGGGGCAAGATTTTAAAAGGGAGCAGAAAACAGGCCATGTCAAAAAGACATGTTTTGCCTTTGAAGTGCTCAGAAGAGTGAGCCCCAAAACAGAACACCATTTGTTCGTGTGATCATAGGAAATTCTATACCAGGGTGGAGAACCCTTCTTAGCCTGAGGGCCTCCCTCGCAGGCAAGCTTCCAGGTGTCACATGCCAGTAGTGGAGACAAAAGAGGGGAGAAGAATGGAAATGACTCTTTAGATGGTAGGTACATACTAGCCATGCAGATATAGGAGGGTCACACACACACACACACACACATCTCCGCAACCAGGCAAATATCACATTTCAAGGGCACAATTTATCCAGGCAAAAGCACTTAAGGAGGCTGTAGAGTAGGGCTGGTGAGGAGTGAGGCCTAGGAAGAGCGGCTGTGGCCTGGTGGAGATGCCTAGAGGACTCATTTGATCCCTGGACCTGAGGTTCCCCAACCCTGCTCTATATACAGTGCTACCTATCTGTATTGCATGGGTATGAAACATTGGAGACCAAACTAATTCTGAATGCTTATTGGAGATGCGATATATTTCAGCATCCCCTGCTGGGCAGTATTTTTTCCTGTTGTTCATCTCTAGCAGAAATGGCTTTGTGTCTAAGGGCAAAAAGGCACTCTACACTCCTTAATGTGGCTCTGGCATCTGGGATAAAACAATTAGATCAGGGAACAAGCACTTCAATTTAAAAGCTGAGGACAATGCCTGATATAGTAAATGGCTTTTTTAAAACACATGCATGCATGCCATTTCTTTCCACATTTCAAAAAATGAAATCAGGGGGTGGTCTTAATAAGCGTGAGAAAAAAGGTACTGCGATAAACAGTTAATAACAGACTCACATCTGTATTCACTAGGACAAAGATGGACTTAGTAAATAGCATGCATTAAACATCACTGTTGGGTTGGGACACCCAAAGAATATTTACAATTCTTAATTCATTAAAGCTGATGCATTTGTCTGAATTGCTTTGACTGCATGGTTCAATAACATATTCTGTTGCCCTCAATAGAGATTTGACAAAAGCAGTGGAGAACTAAGATAATATATAAGCCAAATAAGAATGATGAGTTGCCTACTAATGGAACAGGAAGTTTAGACTTTTTTATGTGACACCTTGCAAGCTGCCTTGAATAGGTGTCAGTCACACAACGTCCCTTGCCCTACAATTTTATGGAACAATATTTCAAGGGAGAAAAGAGGAGCTTTTGCAGACAGCGATCTGAACAATTTGGACTCAGGAGCGTGAAAGACAAAGAGAGAGAGATTCAATGAGTTGCAAGGGACAAAAATCCTCTAGCTCAATCTGCAGTCATAAAACAGAACCACAAACCTATCAGCTCCCAGAATAAGCAATGTGCCGAAGACCATACATGGACTCAGTGCTGTATAAAGTGTAAATTTACTCCCAGTCGTGGTTGTACGCCAGAGGAAGAGAAATTTCAAGTCATAAATATCCATGGTAAAGTGGGACAGCACAGGAACTTGGGGTGCTGATGAGTCAGACCAGTAATTCATTCTCCTAAACAAGCCATGCCTCAACAATCTTGTGTTTTCAGCCTATGCAAAACACTTTTCACCCAAGGATTCCCAGAATTACTCTTGCATTTTGTTGTGTCTTACTGGTCACTGCCAAGTTTGATCTGCATTTTATGCTATTTTATTTTGGTTTTTGGCACTGTATGCCTTTTAATCTCCTTTCTTATACACTGCTTTCAGAGGGGGTGGTGTTCGGATGTTCAGTAGTTTATAATATTTTTAGCACACAATAAACAAATAATGATAATTGCATGACCCCCACTTTATTGATAAGTGTTTCCACACTACTTAAAACAACTTTAGAACATACAAAATGCAACATTCCAATAATGAAACAGAAATCTAAAACGAAGCAATATAAACATTGCAAAGAGGCACAGCAGATAGAATTGCAGTGTTTATCACCACATAAGCTATCATCAGACCAGTAAGCCAATGTGTGAGCAGCCATCCAATAACCCATGACAGAAGTGAGATTTGGCAAACTATTGTTAAAAATAGATATATCTATATTCTTGTGTGTTTGTATATTCAGCAATACCTTTCTATTAATATTTAATAGGTGTGTGGGCAGCTCTGAAATTTAATCTTCTTCTTAGTGCTGTAAAATATTTCCATTTTAATGAAATCAGCAAAAATAATCTTTTAGCAAATAGAAACCAGAATAATTCTGAACAACATAAAAATTCCAATTCTTTCCAAATAACTGTATATTGCTTGTTCATTTCAATATAAATGTTAATGCTACAAATGAAAAGTAAACGGTTCAAGTTTGATTTCTTCCAAACAGTAGGATCCCTCCTGCATATCTGAGAAATAGTATGATATTTGGGATAATAACTCTAAATTTTGTAGAATTAGCATACTGTCTTTTCATAGTAAAGTAAAATACAGTTTAGGTCAGAATACTGTTTTGTTTCCAAGCAACATTTCGCTTTTCTTCTTTAAGTTATACATCTAACCAGTCCCTATGAGTTTACATCCTGAACTATTATTATTATTATTATTATTATTATTATTACTACTAATTAATTAATTAATTAAATTAATTAATTACATGTGTATACCGCCCTATATCCGCAGGTCACAGGATAATTGTAATAATATTACTTACCACTCTGTGGCAACTAACACAGTTATAGGGCAATTCAAAATGGCAGGCAAGGGAGCAAAGGCATGTGAGTCATCTTTTCCTCTGCCTTGCCAGGCTCATGCTAATAGAATGGATGGTGTGGTGGATATGTTTTTCTTTTGGTTTCCTTTCTTAAAACAATTCACCTTCCACTGAAATCAATGCATCCTCTTCACCCTCTCTGGAATTCTAACATCAGAAAATAGCCTTTCCGTGGACCTTTCCACAGCCTTGCAGATGATATATTTCAATTTGGATCCTCCTCTCCAAGGGTGGATCTCTATCCTCAGAGAGGGAGATCCAGTGCATTCTGTGACCCCTGGGGCAGGGACCATAGGGTTTCAGCTTTCACTATGCCTTTAGGCTACTTTGTGACAAATAGTTGCTGAAAATATTCAATTCCTAACATAAAGTTCTTGCAACAGAAAGTGCTTCTTCAATGAGATCCTTCCTTTGTGCTTCCTGTTTGGGGCCAAACTAATTGATCCCTCAGAGATACTTTGGATGTGAGGCATGTGATTCCTCTTTTTATGAAGCTTTTGGTATTTATCTCCCTTTTCATAGAATCATAGAACTGCGGAATTGGAAGGGACCATTGTTTGGAGAGGATTAAAGAGGTGAAAGAAAGGGGAATGAAGAAATTTGGGGTGTCTGTACTGAAAGCATTTTTAAGAAAGTGGTCATATACAATAGCTTAGTACAGGCATCCCCAAACTCGGCCCTCCAGCTGTTTTGGAACTACAACTCCCACCATCCCTAGCTAACAGGGCCAGTGTTCAGGGAGGATGGGAATTGTAGTCCCAAAACAGCTGGAGGGCCGAATTTGGGGATGCCTGGCTTAGTAAATGGCAGTGAATTGCCATGGGATTTACTTCTTGCTTGACCAATAGTTTGATTCAGTATAAAACAGGTTTCCTATGCTATTTGGTGGAAAGATATTTATATGTCATGTCATATGCCTTTTAAATGAAATTATTATTATTATTATTATTATTATTATTATTATTATTATTATCATCATCATCATCATCATCATCATTATTTATACCCCACCCATCTGACTGGGTTTCCACAGCCACTCTGGGTGGCTCCCAACAGAGGTCTAAAAACAGAATAAAACTTCAAACATTAAAACCTTCCCTATTAGTCAGATACAATGGAATTCTTGTCTGTGGTGGCTGCTGAGGTGTTCTGCTAGGTTTAAGTCCATGGTGGTTAGAGAGGGGTCATCCTGATGCTTGTCTGTTACTGACTGGATGGTCACCCCTTCTGAGGCCAGCAGTGGGAATTATTAGTATTTTGTGTTTTTTATATTGTGATTTATGTTGTGAACCGCCCTGAGATCTACAGGTATGTTGTTGTTGTTGTTTAGTTGTTTAGTCGTGTCTGACTCTTCGTGACCCCATGGACCAGAGCATGTCAGGCACTCTTGTCTTCCACTGCCTCCCACAGTTTGGTCAGACTCATGTTGGTAGCTTCGAGAACAACACTACAGGTATAGGGTGGTATATAAACTAGAAGAAGAAGTATCTGCACCAGTGTCAGGGACTGGGCGGAGGAGGGGGAGGAATGATGGATACCACCTCCTCAGCCTGAACCTGTCAGAGAAGAGGGAGACAGTATAGATTTATACTGTGGTTTGTGGAACATCACAACTCAGAGGCTGCAGAGCTGGGAAGTTGGGAAATATTGGGAGAGGAACAGAAAGAAGAAGAAGCACCAGGGGAGAGACAGCTGACAGACTAAGTGTCTTTAGAAAACTTTCCAGACCTGCCTCCTTCCAGAACCTGTCGGCCATTGAAAGAAGAACAGAAAGCTCAGAGGCAGAAAGCACAGCCAACACAGGGATGATGTATAATAGGAAAGACAAAGGGGGATGGGGCTTTACTCAGAGCAACGCCATTACTGCAATAGGGGCACCTTTTCTAAGCCTCTCTCTGTGAATATGGAATAAAAGACTTGGTAAGAACTCTTCTTGTTTACCTAATTCTTGGCTGCCCACCATGGGAGGGATCAGATTCCCTGAAGCCTGACAACCACGGTATTTACACAGTCACTCCCAGCATCTTCATGGCATGGACTGGATTGTTGCCCCTGATGATGGCAACAGCCCATATCCCCATTGGGGTGGCCATCTGATCAACAACTGTGCACTTGCAGGGTTCGAACATGAACATCTCCCCACCCTCACCACTGTCTCTGGCCTGTATCGGTATGTTGTAGCCTGGCAAGTTGCCTCAGTGGCTACAACAAAAACTCTGGTGGGTGATTAATACTCAGTTTAAAAGCCACATATGTGTGTGTTTGTTAGTGTATAATAAAATAATAAAAACCACACCTGTGATAAATGGGAACCATAAACATCCCTTTACCCATCCTGAATCAGATTTGGCAAGAACCAACACATTGCTTCCCCCGTAGGGGCAATAGATGCACATGAATAGAGAAATGTGATCTGGGTCCCCTACACACCATTACTAGTTTCAGAGGACTTTTTCAGCCCTACATTACCTCATTCCACATCCTCACAGAAATCCCTGATTGTGCATGCAGATCACACTTCACTGGATTAGGACCAAAGAAGATTGAGTTTTCAATTAACAAGAGTTTGTGTCTGTAAATAAGGGCCCATCTGGAACTTTCCAGCTTCATTCCAAACCCACAACTCATTCCAAATACTTAAACGGAAATGGAAAACGGCATGGTTACTACCAGGGACAAAATAGGATTATTAACTAATCTTGGATGTGCTGCAAGTAAGCAACTCATTCTTAAAATAGAAATTATCGATATGTATTTACCAATGCTACCAGTTTAATTATGCTTTTAAGAATACCCAGATTTTGAATCGCTATTCATATAAATCATAATAAATGATAAATGATTCATAATAAATCATCCACTTTGTAATGATGTAGGGGGAGGTAACCCAAATCTGGGTTACCTGGAGCTACCTAAAGGCCAACACCTAACCGTTAGTTGCAAAAAAGGAGCTTTTTACTTGCTCAAAAGCCTGGTAACCTTTTACCTCAGTAGCAAAGAGGCAAGTGGAACACAGACGTCACAGGGCCTTGTTCTGTTCGGAACAGAGGAACAGATAAGGGGCAAGCCCCAGACAGAGACTGTGTAAGATTGTAAACATTCTGACAGCACAAGAGCACGGGATGATCTCTTCATTAGTACAGTCCAAGGACCTGACTTGCGTACGATTAATGTCCTTATCACCATGACGTACAAAGGGCCTAGGCAAAGTTCACAGGATGTAATGTCCTTATATGGGTTACAGGATCTCGTGATGCATGGAAGCAGGAAGGATGTACCTAATATGGTCATAGACCTTTTGGGAGGGGGAGAGAGTGCTCTCTGAAGGTATATAAGTCTTGTTTAAACTGATTATTCTTGTTCCTGTTTTGGACGATCAAACGGAACCTTCTGCCTCTCCGGGGGGGCAGAATAAAGCCTTTCTCTTTTGAACCAAACCTCGATGTTTTGTTTACTCCTTCTTCCCGGCTTGGGAGCAACGCAAACCCCTGAATTTCCTGATAAGGCTACATTTCCTGGGGGCTCGTCCGGGATTTGCGTTCCCCAAAGGCTGAGGGAAGAAGGTCGAGGCGCCCACTGCAAAGGCGAATAGCTTGGCTTGGGGTTGGCAGTTCTAAGTGCGCACACCTACCAGTTTTGTAGGAGGAACTGACCACCCTGCGCTGAGTGGACGCTGCAGAGGACGAGAGAAAGGTGCAGCAGCTGCAGGGGAACCAGGGAAGGTACCACAGGGGAAGCCTCGAGGAAAGGTAAGCTCCAGAGGTTTAATGGGAGCTAGGGGTCTGATCAAACCCCACTGGCCGTGAGCAGTAGAGTGCCGCCAGATTGAAGCTAGCCGTGAGCAGTAGAGTGCCGCTAGCAAGTTGGAAGGAAGAAGGGAAACCGGGGGTTTGGGAACACTCTAGTGGATGGTGTGTGCATGAGATGCTGAGGCTTAGAGGCATTGGCAAAACGAAGAGTGTGTGTGGGAGTGTGTGGGAAAATTACTAGGAGTGAGAGTGTTCCAAATATATATGGGGGGGGGAGCAAATCAACCCCTCCTTGCAGTGCTTTCTGGACAATTGGATGCCAACAAAGGGGATGATTGGGATTTTAAACTAAAAGGCAGAAAGACTTCCAACCTGACAAAACCAAAAACCCCTTATGGTTGAGAAGAAGAAATTGGGCGCAGAGCAGAGGCAAGCAGAATTACCTCTGCCCTGTACCGCACAGCAAGGAGGAGTGTTAGGAGGTGACATTCCTGAAGGTTGATGATATGATGATGGTGAATTAGGGGGGGTAGGAAAATAGTAGGCATGGCACGGCAGTGATGGCGCACGGTGTCATACCGCAGAGAGGCTGCTCTCTCACAGTGAGAGAGAGAGAGAGCATGTTCTCTTGGGAAATTAGATTAGGCTGGGAGGTTGTTGGGTTTTTTTTTAAGTGCATGTGTGTGAAGAAAAGGATTGGAGTCTGTAGTGAAACTCCAGCAAAAGTGAGAGGGTGTCTTGTTTGTTTGTTTGTTTGTTTGCTTGTTTGTTTGTTTTGTTGTGTGTGTGTTGTGTCAAGAAGTGTGTTAGCTTTCCAAGCTAAAGACACCTATGGAAAGTCTCCTGTGTCCTGAAAAAGTGTTGGGTTTCTAAGTTTTTCTTTAATTCAAAGTATGACTTTTAAAAGTATGATTTGGAAACTATTTGATTGTATTTGGTAATAATATTGTAAAGAAGTAAGAAATTGTGGCTGAAAATATTTGCAATTCACCATTCTAAGAAGAAAAAGCTATTTTAATGTGTTCCAATTATTTGTTTGTTATTGTTAAAGTTGGCTAGGATAACAGATTTAATGTTGCCCTCCTCTTGTCGATATTCCAGCTTGTAGGTATTTTTGAATTGTGAGGTCCAAAAAGTCCTCCTCTTATTTTTCCCCTTTTTCTCTGAGAGTGGGTATTTATTGCAAGCTTCTGCAGTTTTTTCCCCTCTTTCCTGAGTCCTCTTTTAATTTGGTCTAGGTGTGTGTGTTTTCCAAAAACCCGTGATCTTTGGTTTACTAATCCGGTTTTCTAAAGCCCCTTCCGTGCAGCCAGAGCTTTCTGCAGCCAAGACTTGGTTGCTCTGGCTTTTGGATTAACCCTAACCCTTTCTTCTCCGTCTTGGTGGCAGTTTATCCTGGAAAAGGGAAAAGTGTGTCTTTCAAGCTAGCTTCAGTGGTTTGTTTTTTTTTATTTAAGCCTCGTCAGAAACAAATGGTCTTGGGTCCTATTGAATATGGGGTGAAATAAGGCATTTGGGTGTGTTTTTCCTGTGTGCCAAAATGTGTGGTCTATGGCTGTGCCCCTTTAATAGCTTTAGGAATAATTTGGTGATATCCCAGACTTTAAAATTTTCATGATATTTTTAGAGGTTTTTCTGGAAGTTTTTTTTCTTTTTCATTGTGTATTTTGTTTTGTATAGGGTAAAAGCTATTGGCTTTCTTGATAGGTATCGGCATACAGACAAAGGGAAGGATTCAGACAGGGCAGGAGGCAAAAGTTGGACAAAGAAGGGAAAATGCACAAGGCAGCTAGGAGGGCAAGTGAGAAATGGAGCAATAACTCAGAGAGCGTTTTGAAGAGGGGGAGTTCAAGAGGCAGGCAAGCAAAGTGAAAAAGATCAGGGACCGAGCAGCTCAGCAGTAGCGGAGATGAGGAAGACGGTGAGACAGAGGAAAGGAGCAAAGGTAAATCCAAGATGTCTGGGAGGTTGTTTTTTTTTGAAAGCGCATGGGTGTAAAGTGAGGGATTGAAGCATGTAGGGAAAATCCAGTAAGTGAGAGTGTGTGTTTTCTTTTTGAGAGAGAGAAAAGAGAGAGATCGGGTCTTGGAGAGATCAGTAGTGGTGGTGAAGAGGAACTGCAGGCAGAGAGAGACAGAGAGGGGGCTCTAGGATGTGCCAGAGAGACCCACCACCACCGCTGTGTGGGAAAGGAAAAGGAAGGGAAGGAAAAAGGTGTTTTGGAGTTGGTGTGAAGAGTTATAGAGATTGACAGGAAAAGTATGTGTTGTTGGCGATGTGCAGGGGGAAGAAAGGTGAACCCACAAGGAATGTGTTGGCAGAATTGATTAGTAGCAACTAGGTTTGACATCAGGCTGCTGGAAGAAAGAGTGTGGCTTAACCCCTGCACAGAGAGGATTGGAAGTAGAGGGAAAAAGAAAGTGGATGAAGGTAAGGCGAGAGGTAGTCTCAGTTGTAGAGAGGGGGAAAGGAAAGTGAACGTAATAAAGAAGGAAGGAAGAGATGAGGAATTAGTGATGGGTGAGTTTGGGCAGAGTTAGGTGAAGATGAGGAAGGGACAGAAAGGGAGGAACATCAGCCAGCATTTGTTGTTACTGCCGCAGAGGCAGAAGGATAGGATAGTGGGGAGGATTGATTGAATTGGAGCATTCAGAAGGAACTTAGATGGGAATTTAAAGTGGACAAGTTGCAGAAAAGGAAAAAGAAAGTTGCAGAAAAGGAAAAAGGAGGTCTGCAAGAATGAGGATTGGTATATAGTTCAAAGAAAGGCTTTAGGAGGAGCGTGGGGACTGTATCCCTTGATGATGGTCCTGCTTTGTTAAGAGCAACCCCCAGAGCAACCCAACCTCTGGTTTGTTGGGCTGCTGCTGCAAGCACCTTCAGGGTACAACCCATAGAAAACCAGAATCCTTCTTTCTGAAGGGGATCCGGCCAGAATAATTAGACTGCTTGAAGGTGTATTGTAGACTCTCACCTCAAACCACCTGTACTTTATGTAAACATGATATCCCATCTCCATGATTAGTGATGATTTGGATGTTGGAAATTATTTGCAGTTGCTCTCCCAAGGTTCTTCCTTCCTTGAACAGGTGGACCCATGCTTGAACCCCTGTGCATAGGTCGAGTCTATGCATTCCAGGCCCCATTGAATGCCCTGGGAAAGGCATGAGAGGTGTGCAGAGCGCCCACTGTGTTTATGTTATGTTATGGTTTTGTGTGTGGATTCTGGGTTGAGAGACATAGGATGTGCTAGATGTGTTTATGTGTTTATGATCCTGTGTTTGGAAGAAGACATCCTCAATTCGACACATTCTGACTTGTATGCTGTATGGGAGCCTTACCACCAGATGGCATCTGATTCGGCTAGGGACAACCGCCTGGCAGAGTGGGCAAGCAGCACGAGAGGGAGAGGGGGAGCTTTACCCCTCGCCATCAGAATATTGATCACCCCATCATTGATTCATCGATCCCCAACTAGCCCTTCTTCATTTTCCAATAAGGACTCTTGCTTTTTTCCTTCTGGACTACGTTTGTACGAGAAGCTTGCACAGCAGCAACTCATATCCCTGAGTTACGATATCATTTGGCTATCCACGGCTGCAGTTTTTGAGTCATCAGCCTTATTCTTCGGGTCCGCCATATGTGCAATTGAACTGTGTCAACTGATTTGCACCAGCCTCTGTGACTCATCATCTAGGTGACCACCCACCCCTGCTGGGGCTGCACCCCCGATGGCAGCACCACCTGCTTCTCCTGTGCCAGTATTTTCAGTCTTGGCATCAGCAAGTTTTAAGTTGTTTTCCTGCTGTCCACACAGTCATCATCCTTTGAGCTCAACGGAAGGGTCTTTTCCATCCACTGACCCTTTCTGAAGTATGCTGCAGTCCACCTTAGGCCTACAGGGTGACCAACGGGAGGATGGGCAGTTCCATCGCCATCCACATCGCAGGGAGCGAAGGAACCGGTCTTCCAGCTTGCTTTTCTTCAAAAAAGACCTCGAAGTTTCTTCTTCTTGTCACCCTCAACCTCAACCTTCAGCGGGGACTTCAGCGGGAGGGTTAGGTTGAGCCCCTTCTTCTGGGTATCCCTCAGCACCTGGGTATCCCTCAGCACCAGCGAAAGTTGATGTCATGCCATGGCAGTTTACCAGGACTGTCATTGTTGATTCATGTGCTACTAGCGTGATACTACGTGGAAGTAGCAGACATGACTTGTGACATCCCAGTCATCAGTGCCAGCAGCCGTTCTGTAAGACATTTGTGCAGTGAAAGCCGGATTTCAAGGAGCGACTTTTGCTGAGAGTACGAACCTGGAACCGCGTGGAACTGTTTCGGCCGCTCAGGGAGGACCCTCCTGGACGAGTGGCCCTGGAAAAGCTTTTTATTCGTTGCCCTTTGCATTGCATCCCTTTCCCCCAGGTGGGGATAGGAAATTGGGTTCAGGCCCTGCCTGCTGAGACCACGTTCATCGAAAGGACCCTACATTGTTTTGCATCATCCTTGGGTCCTAGATGGATATCCACCATGCGTGTGGCGACATTGGATTGGACTGGGATGCCTGATCTACACCGGGCCTCTTCTCTGACTCACCCAGGTGGCCAGCACCTCTATATATGGCTGGACAACAACGTCAGCAGGGGTGTGGACGGCAATGGGAACTCTTGGATTTCTCTCTCTTCTTTCTGGGGGGTCATCCTTCTCTTCTGGAAGGGTGGCACAACCTGTTGCAGTTGGGTGTGGGACTTTTCATCCTGCTATTGGACATTGTATTTTTGTTATGCTTCTGTCATTTGTTATGCTGTCATTAAGTTATGCTTCTGTCATTTGTGGAGACTTCGGATGTGGGGGCACCCAAGGGAAAGGAGGGTGGTGTTTGTCATCATGTGCTTGCCCCTGGTGTTCAGAAACCAAACCCCCTAGGTTTGGAGGAAGGGAGGTGTCTCTTCCATTTTAGAAGGAAAGGCAATTATGTGTCAGTTCAAACATGGGATGGATGGGATATGTTTTCATTAGACGATAGGCTCCTGACCTTAGGGTGGTTTTGAGGTAGCGATGTTGGGCCCTTCTTAATCTTGCTTCTTTTCTGCTTATGTATATCCGGCTACGCAATTTTCACCCAGTTCCTTGGGACGCGGCAGACACCATTTGTCTGCCGGTCCAAAACAAAGGGGGGATTGTAGGGGGAGGTAACCCAAATCTGGGTTACCTGGAGCTACCTAAAGGCCAACACCTAACCGTTAGTTGCAAAAAAGGAGCTTTTTACTTGCTCAAAAGCCTGGTAACCTTTTACCTCAGTAGCAAAGAGGCAAGTGGAACACAGACGTCACAGGGCCTTGTTCTGTTCGGAACAGAGGAACAGATAAGGGGCAAGCCCCAGACAGAGACTGTGTAAGATTGTAAACATTCTGACAGCACAAGAGCACGGGATGATCTCTTCATTAGTACAGTCCAAGGACCTGACTTGCGTACGATTAATGTCCTTATCACCATGACGTACAAAGGGCCTAGGCAAAGTTCACAGGATGTAATGTCCTTATATGGGTTACAGGATCTCGTGATGCATGGAAGCAGGAAGGATGTACCTAATATGGTCATAGACCTTTTGGGAGGGGGAGAGAGTGCTCTCTGAAGGTATATAAGTCTTGTTTAAACTGATTATTCTTGTTCCTGTTTTGGACGATCAAACGGAACCTTCTGCCTCTCCGGGGGGGCAGAATAAAGCCTTTCTCTTTTGAACCAAACCTCGATGTTTTGTTTACTCCTTCTTCCCGGCTTGGGAGCAACGCAAACCCCTGAATTTCCTGATAAGGCTACAATGAGAGCACATCTGACATTTCAGACCTGTCCAAGTCTATGGGTGGTTTGACATTTTAGTCAATAAATCTGAAATAAGCCTTTAGATGTTCTGCAAAGCGTGTATTATTCAATATTGGGAGCATTTCAAATAGGATTTACAGTATGTTGCCTAACAGGTCAGAGCTGCCTTGAACTAATGATGTAATTTTAATGTCATAAATGCAGTGCTTCATTTCTAAAACAAATTTTGAAAGCTAGGCCTATGAGGAAGTCCCTCTTCCAGACATTTGGAAGTTGGTTATATTATTCAAAGTGGGATTCTCAATGTATCTACTCAGAAATAAGTCGGGGTGATCGGAAACTGCTTTTGTGTTGTTTAACTTTCTTTGTAAAAGATAGTGCCTACATTTGTATGTCAAGATGAACCATAATGAGAACAAGTTGCAACAATAATTATGCTCATGTGATCTCTTTCTCTGGTCTGACTGCAAGGAGGTGGCCACTAGGTTTTGCTTAAATGTCTATTAAACACAATTCACTATATCCAGATCTTAAACTGTGGCAAAATTAACTATGTTTAAAGGGAAAAAACCACAGCTTCATTAATTAAAGTTTGATATTTGCTTGTTTCAAATAAAATGCAGTTCAGATAAACCACAGTTTGTTTGTTTCAATGGCACAGCAATCGATAGTTAATCTAAACTGAAAGTAAAAAGCTTTCCTCACAGCCTCTTGAGGAAGAGGAAGGGGAGAACCTAAGCCTTGCTTTGACTTATTTTGAACCCTAATACGATTCCAGATTTGCAGCCTTCACATAATTTTTTTTCTGTGACTGAATTTTTAGGGCTGCATACGCACCATACATTTAAAGCACACTTAAACCACGCTCCCCTCCCCAAAGAATACTGGGAGCTATAGTTTGTTAAAAGTGCTGGGAACCATAGTTCTGTGAGATGTAAACTAAAGTTCCCAGGATTCTATGCTCCAATGTGCTTTAAATGTTTGGTATGTACGCAGCCTAGTATAATTGTTTGAAGCATATAGATAACAAGTACCTTTAGTGGTACATTGGAAGTACTGAGGTGAAGGTGTGTGTTCCACAATAAGGGTCTTTATAAAAACAACCTTCTCTTCCAATGTAGTAGTACAAAGGGTGTATCTAAAGCCTTTTTCTGCAGTGTTTTACTGTTGCACACATCAGCAAAACACTGCACCAAAAGAATCTTGACACAGCCACATATACCATCATCTCATGAAAACTTTGCTTGCTTGCAGTGTTGTTCATGTGTACACTGTAGGAGGAAAATGGTACAAGCCACAGCAAACCACAGAAGCGCCAGTTTTCTAATTAATTTTAGCAATTCTGCTAGTGAAACCAAATTCAGAATGAATGAATTGTCCGACAGAGTGACCCCACACAGCGCAGCCAAGGGACAGAAAAAATGCAGCTGTCCCTACATTTTTCATACAGTGTTGAAAATTTAGGTTCTCTTTGACATAGTACATGAATTGCACTGAAACCAACTTTATACTATATATACTATTTATAATTAGGTGGAGCTTGAGAAGAAGCCAATGCAAGATATGTAAGCAGGGTACATTATGGATTTTTCATCTCTTTTCCTGTAATTTACCGCACCATAGGAAAGATGCAGAATAGCAGGTTTGATGGACCGTTGCATTGATCTGGTCTGTCACATACTATGTAGCTAAAGCTGGAACAGACAGTTGGGTAACTTTACAGTTTGAGCTTTGTCAGTGCTTCATTTCCAGTTTGACCAGACAGGCTGTTTAAATTAGGCTACATTGTCTGCCTTACTGTCTAAACTGATACGTCGCTGCAGTCTTGTCAGTTGTTGCAATTGACTGGGCTGAGATACTGTTCTATCTTTCCCCAAACAATAGAATGCATACTTGAACTTCCATGTGCCTTGCTCTGGAATAAGAGAATTTGAACATTTCAAACAGAAAAAAATCACAGGTGGTAACCTCAGAGGGAGAAAAGTAAGATATCAGTAAAGATAACATCAAAGAAGGAAATCACCTTATAACAATCGTCTAGTTTTCATGGCCTGTGTCTGTTATTTCTTTTGCACACACATCTTTCTGAGACCAGGTGTAACTTTAAAGGTGATGGACCATTCACATGACTTGTAGGCAAATGGTGAACTACATTCCCATCATGTAAGTCCACATTTAAATGAATAATTTAAATGTGGAACTGTAGGGCTGTAAATGTCTAGTCATAACCACAGCAGTTGTTTTTAAGTGCTCCCCATAATGGTTTGGATGTTGGTCCAAAGAATCACAGTTTATGGCATGATAGAGAATATAACAAGACCAGACAAATGCAAATTAGTGGCTGCAATTGGCTTTCCTAAAATTTCTTAAATGTTCATTAATCAAACAGTTTCTTCATTATTACTAAAATGGCAATGTGTTAAAGGCAATTCTTCTCATCATGACAAAAAGTTTGAAAACAAAGAAAGGCTTTCCGCAGTGGTTTGAAAAGGTCACATGAACAGGCCTCCTGAATCCCATATTGGGGAGAGAGTCTAGACTCTAGAAAACCGCTCAGATAACTGAAAATGACCTCTTCCTATCAACAGAAATATTAAAGTTGGTTGCAGTAGTATCTGAATAAGCGACTCTCCAGAATCTCTTAATTCCCTAGTGAAAAGGCATTTCCCACAAAGGAGATAATTCCATAAGGCATTCTCAAATTAAAAATTAAAATTAAAAATTGTATTTTTAAGCATACCTTGATTTTATCCCAGGTAAAAAAGTGAAGACCATTAAAAATAATTGTTATATGTACTGGGCAACTATTTCCAACTAAGAGTTGGGCTGTTGCATTCTGGACCAGACTGAGTTCTCAAATTTTCTTCAATGTCAGGCCCACATAAGCCACATTACAATTGTGAATCCAGGAAGTTACCACAGAATGCACAGAAGATAAATTCTTTGCCTCCAGAAATGGATGAAGTTGGCAATCAGTCCAAGCTGAAAGAAAACATTCTTAGTCATAACCATCCCCTAGATAGTTGCAATACCATATCAAGGAACAATTCCAGAACAGGTATCTCCTATAGTTAGACTCACTCACCCATTTTCAATTTTGTTGTGTCTGGATTCTGTTTCTGTTTACCAGTCAACCAATACATTATAGACTTCTGGCAGTCATTCACATTGAGAAGGACTTGATACTTGTTATAGACCAAATGGAGAAATGTATTATCAGTCAAATGATGCTACCAAAATTATAGGATCATGTAGATGTTTAACACTATGGGAGACAAGATGGATTGCTACAGGACTCCATGTGACAGTTTCCCTAAAGCAACCGTCCTGCAAAGTAGGAGTGGAACTACTGCTAAGCAGGGCCCCAATCTACACAGGAAGTCCCTGAAGGACACCATGAATGATGGTAGCAAAAAGAGATCCTGGAGAATCTGCAGGAACACACCTCCTGTTGGGCTGTGGTTCAGGTTGTTTGTCAGAGCAGCCAAAGGAGTCTTTTATCCCATAAACAACATGGAAACCAGATTGAAATGGCTCCAAATAATCTACAGTGGTACCTCTGGTTACAAATGCTTCTGGTTACAAACGCTTCAGGTTACGAGCTCCGCTAACCCGGAAGTAGCTGCTCCTGGTTGTGAACTTTGCCCCAGGATGCGAATGGAAATCTTGTGCCAGAGGCAGGCGTGCAGCGGGAGGCCCCATTAGCAAAAGCGCGGCTCAGAATAAGAATGGTTTCAGCTTAAGAATGGACCTCTGGAATGAAATAAGTTCGTAACAAGAGGTACCACTGTATTATCATCTCAAACCACCTTGATAGGAATAGTTTGGACACAAAAAACCCAATAAATCTCTATTGTTGGGGGAGGGTCAAGTAAATATTTATTCAGTAGACATAAAATATAACACATTGAAAAATGAAGGAGAACCAAATAAAAGATTTGCTTCTATGGAAAATGCAAAGCTCAGAAAACTGAGTTAGATGTGCAAATTTGCAACAACCCCCACCTCAACGTCTTCTGATCTCTTAACATCTCCAAAGAGAGACTCACCATTGAATAAAGCATCAGCAGAGAAAGGAAACTATTTTTACTTGGGGGGGGGGGTCAACAAGAATATTTCTTATAAACAAAAGTGAGTCCAAACTGCCATTTCTTTTGAGAATTCATCTAGCTGGTACTAATGAAAACCTTTTCTCTGTTTGGTTTTCACTGAATTCAAAGTGTGCTTCTCCTTCAGCTCAATGGACTCCAGTTCATTTTCCAGATTATTTCTTTTCAGCTGCCAAAGCATGTTTTATGTTTTCATATTGCTTCTTTCAGCAGCCTGGTACTTTGCATTGTTTGTTTGGGAGTCTGAAGTCTGACAGAGATTTGCGGAGCAGGGGGAAAACCTCAGTAACAAACCAAACAGGCTACATATTCAATCTTGGGTGTCTTAAGTTAATAAGAAATTTGGGTAACAGGACTTATAAAGACCCCTTCCCGTGACCTTGTGAAACTTAGTCAGAGTACTGAGCTAGATGGGACAATAATTCAAAAATAATACATATTCATATATTCATAAACTGATTGCTTAAAAAAATCTGCTTCTTCCTTTTGAAGAAAAATTCCAGCAAACATCTCATTACCCTATACTTTTCTAAAAATAATGGGCAGCCTACCTGTTAAATGCCTATCATTATAACAGATTAGGCAGTGCTCAACTTATGGGAAATAGGTAGGAAATCCCTTAATTAAAATTCAAATTAATTTGCTGGCCCCTGCATCACAGATGCCTGTCTGGCTTCAGCTAAAAGCATTTAGCATCACCAGTCCCATATGGTGGAATACTCTTTCAGCAGAGATTCAGCAGCGATTCACCTGTTGATTTCCAGGCATATTTTGGTGATGTTTTATAGTGAATCAGAGCAGTGGTCCAGTCCAGTGCATCCAGCCTGGCAACAGGGCAGCCAGCTGTCTTTGTCCATGTCTGATTTGTGATTAAACAGTCCCTTTTTATTCCTCCTTGGGATCAAACCTGTCATCTTATTTATACATAGCATGTGTTTTGACAGGAAGTCGTGAACTATCCATGTTACATTCTGTTTTCGCTATTTACTAATGAATTGTCAATATCAAGACCTCCTTTTTTGCCACCATGGGGAGTAGATTCAGAAGAAATTGACCAAAAGAGAGAGAGCATATATAAATAAAAAAAACATGTCAGAATGACAAGTCTGGAGTTTAGAACAAGGGCAAAGTTGGCATTAGTTAGTAGATGCAAGGACTGGATCTAAATAAGATTTTATTGTTACATTAGGAAAGCAACATGTTGAAATTTAATTGAAATAAATTAATTTAAGAGGGGTTTTCTTCTGAGACAGAAAAAAATTAGGATGCATGCAAGTGTTAACACTCACTTTGCCAGTTCTCCCCTACAGTAGCTAAGACCTTCGTAGAAGCTTGCCCAGCCAATTTCCTTACCATTCATAGGGCAAAAGCTCTTCAGGTTAGAGACTTCTTTTAATTTTACTGCTAGCATACAGATAGTCATCACTGACCCATTCATGGCACATGTTGAGGAAAGAAAACTGCCCTGTTCAAAAGGACAACTTAGGTTACCATACAAAAAGGGTTCCAACCAAAGCTAAGAGAACACTGGACTGGTTTCTTGCCAGTCAGTGTTGCCTGATGTATGAGAATCCTTGTACATGGGCAAGAACTAATGACTTTCATAACAGACACTGAGACACATTGCATTCTTGTTATGAGGCCCATTCATGTTACACTGGCAAATTATCAAGTGGTGAATTGGAAAAGTTGTTCAAATGCCGGCTAGAACCTAAAAGACCAGGGTTCAAATCCCCACTCGTCCATGAAGCTCAGTTGGTGACCTTGAGCTAGTCACAGGTTCTCAATCCATGTATTACAAAATCAGCCCAAGTTAGTCGTTGATCTCTTCTAGGTAGACGTTAGCCCTGTTCAGGGACTATTTATTTATTTTTCAGCATTTTGAGATGTGAGACAAGATGTGCTAGTCCTGTTCCCTCCACCCCAATGTTTCAGGATTATGCAACAAGGTCTGAAGGGGGCTTGTAAGTGGGGTTTTGACCACAGGAAGCTTTTTAAGAACAGTGAGGCAACCACCCCTTCCAGTGGTCACGATTGGAGAGTGCTGCAGCAAATCTACATGTTGAGAGTTTTATAATGACTGAAGAGGACCTGATGAATGGACCTTGGCTAGTCTATCAGCCATAACTAATTCCTATGAAAATATGTGGAACTCAGCACTCGTGCAGTAACTACTCTGTGTCAGAATTCAGCTAAATGCAGGCAAAGCCAATACCTACTATTTTAAAGCGTTAGGTGTATACTTCAGTACATCCCATTGGAATCAAGGGAAGCATGAGGTTGATTTGAGCTGGGCTGTGTCTCAAACTTTTATGAAGCACAATTCAACCATCTTTTTTAAAAAGACAGGAAGCATGTAAATTTTGTGATGCCTAAAAGCTACCCCAATTAATTACTGCATTTGCCATGTTTATGAGAAGATACAAATAAATAAAATCCCTAGTAAGCCTTAGTAATGACTGATGAGCACAATATCACTCCAGTGATCTGCGCTAGAATTTTCATTAAAAGCCTTATAAATTGTCTGCATCTGTTCTTCACTCCTTGGGAAATGTATGAGTTGCAATGGGAGAGGATGGCATTTGCTGCCACTTAAAAGCTATAATTTTCTTAACTGAAGTATCCCCATTTATTGCAACATGAGTCATATCCTGCGGGCACATTTCTGAACAGATGTTCAAAATATTTTGGAACTTTTTCAACTCACTTAGCTTCCATTTTGGATACCAGAAACCATTAAAAGCAATTTCTGTCTGTAAAATCATTGTTATCTATATGGAGCCTGTGATATCAAGTCACTAGTACTGCTCCTTAATGAACCTCTGACGTCTCCAACCTGTTTCAAGTATTTGCATTATGCTGGCTGGCCATAGGTCAAGAAAAAGAGCAATGTTTAATGCATGATGTTATAGCCTATGCACAGGTGAATTACAGAGGACTGTCAAGACGTTCTGAGCTGAATCTTTCATGAGATTCAATTTTGCTGTGAAAATTGCAGCTTCAGGATATGTGAAGATCTCTGCAGGAAAAATAACATGCCTTGTACTCTTTCACACTGTTTCGTGGATGTTCATAGATATTGTTCCCTGACACTGATGCTTTTTGGGAAGGGGCAAAACTTCACCACAGGAATGGTCTCTACATCAGGGTGCTTATCCAAAGGAATGTAGGAAACTGCCTTAGACCCTTGGCCCATCAAGCTCAATAATGTCTACATTGAGTGGCAATGACTCTGCAGGGTTTCAGGCAGTGGTTGCTCTCCATCCATGCCTGAAGATGCCGGGGTTGACTCTGGGATCTTCTGCATACAAAGCAGATGCTCTACAACGGAACTATAATTATTCCCCTGTCATGCAGTGCAGAAAAACAACACCTATCGGTATATTTCTGAGACACAATGTCATACCACTACTCGGCATTGCTTTCAATGGGATGTATTCTCGGTGTGCAGCCCAAAGTGAGGAAGAATTGTCACTGATTCCCTTGCAAACAAGTTTTTACTCATTCACAAATTGGTACCCACCCCCTCCAAAAAGAAAGAAGAAAGAAAGAAAGAAAGAAAGAAAGAAAGAAAGAAAGAAAGAAAGAAAGCTTGTTGCTGCACCAGTTTCTGGATGTATTGAATTTGAAATCTGAAATTGTTTCTGTCAAGGGGAATTATTTTTCTTTGTTTTTATTGCTGATGTTCTTACTGTGAAATTGCTTTGGGATATTTTAGGAGAAATGATGCATAAACAAAGTAAGGTTGTGCAACCTGTGGCCCTCCAGATGTTGTTGGCCCTGCTTGCAGGCTTCTTCTCATAGGCATGATGTTGCTGGATTAGATGAACCTTTGGTAGGCTTTTCTTATCTTCCTATGACTTCCAATTCCCACAATCATGGTAGTTGGGTTGATGGAACATCAGGAGGGTCGTAAATTGCCCATCCTGCATAAAATATATGTTCTACCACCGAGGTATGGCTCTTTTCAGTGCTTCTTTCCAACCAACCTGCTGGCCTAGCTGAGCTGAGGATGTAACAGAAGGCAGCTTCCAGCAAAAAGCAACAGTGTTCTGTCCTGCACTGGTGAAGTCAGAAGCTTACATAACTAGTGGAAAATAAACATTCAGACTTTGGAGACCCTAATGGAAGAGGTGATTCCAAAGTTGATGGGCAAATGGCGTCCAACTCCAAATATCATGGGGTTGTTTTATTTATTTTATGCAAATACTACCTTTTTTATAAAGGGGACTGACTTCCTTTGAGGCCTAACTCTACTGTTTCCATTATTAAATGAAAAATTAAAGGAGTACATTAAACAGAGTAAATTCATCATGAAAGGCTGTGTGTTGAAAATCCCACCAGGCAAATTACTGCCAGGATTTGAACTAATCTGGTGCTGTTAAAATGGCAGCTTTCAACAGTTTTATCACTGACCCATCTTCTCTTAGGGTCTGTAGAGATTTTGTTAGCAAGTCTTCCTTTCACTATATAAATATTTAAGCGAAATGCTGAATTAATTATGACCTAGATTATTCTAATGGTTACGGCCACAGCTTCCCCTGTGTGTCTCCTGAATTATTACAACCTGCAAGATTTCAGAACAACGTTCTGGGAGGGTGGGTGGTTTGAAGTACTCCAAACTTGATTTCTGATATGAAACTCTCTCACGAAGCTGTCTGCCTCCTGGTTTGATCCAGTCAGTTACTTTAAGGACCATGTGGGTTTTTAAGTGGAGTTGCATACAATCAGTTTTATGGAACTGCATAAATTAATAGCACTACAAAGCTACCATGAAGGGCACCTTATATAGATTCTCCTTCAATTAGTATCAGAATCAAACACCTTATGTTATGTTTGACCTTGTGCATTGCCTTTTGGAAATCATCTCGTTCTGAAAGAGCAGCAAGCACTTAAGAACAGTCTGTTGCAATGACAATAAGCTGTGCTTTACTTCTAGAAGTTTTTTGCCCAGGAGCATCTTGGCAAGACCCTTTGAAACAAAACAAACCTGCTGCTTTCTTTAGACAAGTGCTTCACTTGAAAGCACTTAATGAGCCATTCTTTCACCTCTAGAGTCATACTTTTTAAAATTCCATTTTGCATGGGCCTCGTTTATCCAGTCCAGTGTAGAGTTTGCACAGGCAGTAAGGAGGAAGGGTGGGCAGCTGAACAGCAAGGCTGGATTTGCTTTGAAGTCATTTTTGCACCATGTAAAGTAATTTTAGTCCCCCTATTCCCCCCCAACATGTCCCGTATTTTGCCCAACCTGTCCTTTATTTTGCCTGACGAAAGATGGCAACCCTAAGAGTGATGAATTCTATGACCATTTCTTACAAATAAATCTCTTTTAGATTTACCTCTGTTGCTGAACTAGAACTCCCATCATTCCTGATCATTGCCCAGGCTTGCTGAGGCTGATGGGAAATGTAGTATGGCAACATCTGTTGGGATTCCATTCCACCTTTTGCTGCAGATATGTGGATTGTTGCGTGTCGCATGTCTGTTTACATTCCAGAACAGATTGCTGCCATGAGAGGAACTTCCGCTCTGTATTGCTTTTGTTTTTAGTCTCTCCCCGAGAAGACGGCAAGGGGAGATGCCATGTTTCCTTTGTCCTGATTTATGTAAAATAAATGCGTAGTTTAGTATGTGTCTACAGCCTCAAGCCTCTTCTGTTGCGCAGTTTACACTGCTGAGTAAAGTGTGCTCAAGTCTGCAAGCTTGAGTCACTGATCACGTCGGAGCAGAGGGCGAGGGATCTCCACAGTGGCAAGGCTGAAGGGAGGCACTCCAGCTGGCCATCCGACCCCCCCCATTCCAACAACATCTAGGGGGGCGGGCAAAGTTTCCACACACGTTTGAGTGTTATGAGAAATGAGCCTAGGGAACCCACAGACTTACATCTTCTCAGGAATGGCCACAAGGAGGAGTTTGGACGTTTTCTATTCCATTTTAGATTAATCACAGCTTGACATGTCATCTGAACCATAGTTAGGGCCTGGAGCCAATGCTAAACTGTGGATAAATAAAATAGATACTCCTCATGGCCACCCTGGAGGAGCAGAGCAGAGGGGACTCTGTAAGCCCAACTTCACTACAACTCATCCTCATAATGCTTAATCATGGTTTAAAGTTTAAACCATAGTTCAATATTATATGCAAATCCTCCCAATGTCAGGGGCGAACAAAGACTAACCGACACCGGGGGCGGAGCAAACCACCGGCTGCGCATGCATGACGCTGCTATGTACAATGCATGCACAGCGTCGCTACGTAGGGCGCATGTGCGGCATCACTGGGTGCCATGTCTGGAGTGTGTGTGACAAGAACATGCGCCGTACATAGGGATGCTGCATATGCGCCATTCATAGCGGTTGCTGCAGCGCTGCTCAAGCACTGTACGGATGGTGGCGGGATCCTCTGCTCATGCCTGCAGTGGTGGTGGAGGGATCCTCCACTTGCAGCTGTAGCGGCGGCAGAGGGATCCCACCACCATCTATATGGTGCTTGAGTGGTGCCAGAGGCAAACCGCTATATACAGCACATGTGCAGCGTCGCTATGTACAGCGCATGTGTGTGACACTGCGCTTGCGTTGTATGAAGCAGTTTGCTGCGCACACTGCTTGAGTGCTGTACGGATGGTGGTGGGATCCTCTGCTCATGGCTGCAGCCACAAATGGAGGATCCTCCACATGAGGCTGTGGCGGCATGATGGCTGCTTGTGCTGCCGTGCCCAGGGGCGGCAGGGCGAGCACACCGTGGGATGCCTTCTTGTCACACACACCCCAGACATGGCACCCAGGGTGCACCGCCCCCTCCCCCGCCCCCTTGAGACATCACTGCCCAACGTAAGCATGAATACACAAAGTGTATCACAGAATAATGAAGATTCTGACAGAATGATAAACCACAGCTAACATTCTAGGACTTTTCATAGTGTCGTAGTATGGAGAAACATCACAAATTCACATATTGTTTTGATGTAGCAGTTGTATGTATTGTAGTCACTGAAGTGAACATATTACTTCAAGAGCAAAGCAGAAAACTTTACTAAACAGGAGGTATATTTTTTCGAAGGATGTTTTCAGGGCTAGAATTGTTCTTCATTCCCAAAGTGCCTGATATCATTTCCGCTGACATTATGATATAAAGGATGTTACAGTAGAGGTAAAAACAAATATTCCCTCCTCCCATTTCATGGCAAAAATTCAATTCAAAATGAAATATTAATTTCCTCTTGGAATGAGAACTACTCATGCTTCCTTTGATATATTATGCAAACATATTTCTTCAAGCAGGAACATTGTGGTATATAGCAGTAATTTTCCTTATGTCTCTTTGGAGCAATATAAGTTCGATTCCATGAGATGCTTTTTTAAACAAATACTGGATTGTACCCTTGCTTAAAACCATCACCACCAGCAATCTCTTTAAGATCTAGAATAACTAAGAAATTATTCTGAGTTTAAGATTCCCTCCAGCTGAAATGCTAATATATAGCAGTCCTTTAAGTTTAGAGTAATGAATCAGCTAATTTAAAACTCACTCAGGGATTACAAATGAATGTTTCTCTTAAAGAGTTCCCATATATTCTTTCTGCTTCCCACCCCCCAATCTTCGCCTAGGTTTACTTTATTGCCTTTTTGTTTTCCTATAAGTTGCTTGTTATCTTTCCTTTGCAGCTACTGTAGATATTATGCCTGGATTAAGCTGGATCTCTTCATAGAGTTTTCCTTATAGGTCCCCCTAAGAGAGCTTGACAGATGCTCCTATGAGGCTGTTAGGGGTGGCAGTACATCTCCGAATGCAAACTTCAGAGAGATGCTTCAAATGCTTTTGCTGTGAATCTAAAACCTTTGGAAGCAATGCAAAGCAGCTTAATTTCATCTAATTCAGATTTTCATGCGCTAGACCTGAAGAACTTGAGAGACATTTGGCTTTGGAGTCGGAAATATTTTTCAATCTGAGGGCCCAATTCCCTTTGGAGCAACATACCAGGGGCCACATGTCAGCAGTGCATAGAGCCAGAATGGAACAATGAATATAAACTTTTTACAGCAGGCTAGTTTCTACACACCCCTCCCTATCCTCCATCCAAACTGACAACAGGCATTATGGGAGTTCAATAACACTCTGCAGCCAGGCAAAAATACTCAAGGAGTGTGCAAAGAAGGGGCAGGAACAGGTGACCTTGGGAGAGTCCTGAGAGCCCAATAGAGAGACTTGGTAAGCAGCATATAGGCCCTGGGCCTGAGGCTCCCCATTCCTGGTAAATATAAAGGACTAGAAAGGAACTGTTAACTTCATGGTTGCATAAGAAAATCCTGCTGGATCAGGCCAATGGCCAATCTAGTCCAGCATCCTGTTCTCACTGTTGATCAGATGCCTGTGTGAAACTCATAAGCAAGATCTAAGCACTCTCACTTCTGTGGTTTCCAGCAGCTGGTATTGGAGAGCACTGGTGTCAAAAACTGTGGAGGCAGAGCATAGCCATCTGTGAATTTATCTAATCGTCTTTTAAAGCCATCTAAGATGATCCCTGATTTCTGTGGGAGCGAGTTCCAAGGTTTAGCTATGTCCTGCACAAAGAAGTGCTTGCATTTGTCTTTAATCTTCCAACATTCAGCTCAATCAATAACTTGCCCTTCTTTGACTCATCAGTATGGACACATGAAAGGGCTCTCATTAAAGAGTGGGCTAGCCCTAACCCCACAAATGGCAATGTATTCAATATCCAATATCCAATGTATTCTATATCCACACATGCATCCTGTGTGGAATTACTATCAGCCTGAAAGCGGCCCTGTGCACCCATGGATGGATACACTTCATGGGGACAAAGACCCTTATTGACCTGGGAGAGACACATAAACTTACATCTGTGTGTCCATTGGTCCCCAATAGACTCATGTGAGCCAAGGGTCATATCTGGGATACATGCCAGTGTTTAGGGGTGGGGCTAACCCTGTGCATTCTTGAGAGCCCCATCATGTGTTTGCTAACAGCAGTTACTAGATTCCTGAACAGGACTATGGTTGGAATGTGTGAGCTACGTAAAAGCTTTGAGGTAATGTGAGTCACTATTAAATTTCTGTCTGCCATATTTTGTTAATGGAAACTTTTTTCACACCGGCAAGTCATCACTTGATAGTGCAGCCATCAACAGATAAGCATGCATGCACATTTTGGGTTTCGAATTGTATACCAATGGCATGAATTTGCTTCGGTGCTGTTCTATTGGTCTCTCTGTTCACTCACTTCATATAACTCAAATCCCAACTAATCATCCCTCTAATGCAGGCACATCCAACAGGTAGATCGTGATCTACTGGTAGATCACTGGACATCTGTGGTAGATCACTGGCTCCCCCCAAAGAAACTCAACAACTTTGGCTCCCCTAAAAAAAGCTTTTTTGCCCTGCACCCCCCAAAAACAGGGCCTTCCTCTTCCCCAAAAAAGCTCAACAACTTTGACCTGAACCCCAAAAAAGGAGGTAGACCACTGCCAGTTTTTAATTCTGTAAGTAGATCACAGTCTCTTGGGAGTTGGCCACCCTGCTCTAATGAAATGATTGTGGGCCAATTCACCCAGTCTATGTAGTGGCCCAGTCTATGTAGTGAGTTCAATGTACATTTCAATTGGCCGTGTGGCTAACATAATCTGATTGCTTCATTGCATGGTGAGATTGATTTTTCAGTGCATGATGAGGTGAATTACTGTTTTCACACACCTCATCTTAGTCTGAAAAATCAATCTCTAAATGTATTTTTCTACCTTCCCTGCTGCAAAGAATGTCGAGAACTGGGAGAACTCAGTTAGCCCCGTTATATGGCTTGGGCTGAGACTTAGAAACAGAGAGTGATGGGAATGCAGCAATGAGGTAAGTGTTGTATTTGTATGGGAAAATCCATCCTGCCCTGATCATTTTACCTTGCTTCCTACAGAAAATTTATTTTTTTGTCGTGCAGTACTGTTCCCAAACACTTTGCTGTCATAGCTCATATCTGCCCCCACCCACTGGACTCACCAAGGCCAGCAATCTGCATCAAGTTAGACACAAATACCCACCTTCTTGCAATCCCTCCACTTTTTCAGGGTACCGCTTTGTTGTTTCTTATCTTTTGTTCCACAATATTTATTAATTGTTACATGTACAGTATAACTCACCTTTCTTCCAAGGAACTTGAGATGGTGTATGTGATTCTTTCTCCCCTCATTTGTATTCTCACAACTACTCTGTGAGGCAGGTTAAGTTTAGGGATGGTGACAGACCCAAGGTTCACCCAGGGACCCTCATGCCTGAGTGGGGATTTGAAGCCTGGTTTCCCAGGACCTAGTCCAACAATCTAACTGGCGCACCATACTAGCTCCTAATGCCTTCTGGGATATCACTCTGAAAAGAGTATGTAAGTGCAAAATGTTCTTTCCAACCAATGATTTCGTAACATCAATTGCAAAATTAATGTACCTGCAATACCACCTTAAGGGCAGGGGTCAAAGGTTGGCATTGATGGGCATCTTCTGAGGGACCACACTCCAGCAAGGGACCCATTCTTGGTGCTGGATTTGCTCCTATCCTTTGCCACCATCAACATTTGTGTCATTTTATGAAGTTCATGTCAGATCCCTGCCCTGATGACCTTACAATTCACATTTCATTTGTAGGGGAGGAAATAAAGCAGGCCTAGTTTCGAGTGTGAGCCAATGGAATTACACATGTATAGATTTTATTTTAGTTGGGAGCAAGGACTAAGGAGTTGAATTAGGTTTGTTGGAAAAGATGTATTTTTCAGTAGGAAGAAAGAAAGACAGAGAGCACCACATTGCTCTTATACAAAGGTGCAAAGGAATCTAGGTGTACTTATTTAAAAGCAAAGGAGTGTTTGGGGAATCTAATAGTAGTATTGCAAAAAAGGGGGAGGTCAGGGCAGAGACAGAAATAATGATGATTAGTTTTTGCTGACTTGTTATTCTAGTGAGCCAGCAGAAAAGGAACCCTTTTCCCCAAATGAACAACTTCTTTTTTCAAAATGTCCTGACATCTTGGGAAGAAATTTGAATCAGTGTCAGAACTGCCAGATTAAACTCTGCATTATAATTTGGTGGCAGAGTGTGGCCTTGCAATGGCATATTAAAAATTTGTTGCCATGCAAATAAGGAAGGGCGGCTAATGCAGTGCTGTTATTTTTCTGAGATAATGCAAGAGACTCGGTTTCAAGCAAAGTCACTTAACTCTTTCTGCACTCTCCAGTACTCACCATCAGATACCATGTGGCTCCTTTAACATAGGAGACCTTGTGGCTCAGGCCAATGGACTATCTAGTCTAGCCTATTGCTCTCTCAATGACCAGTCAGATGTTTCATGGGAAACCCACAAGCAAAACCTGAGTGCAATAGCACTCTTTACACCTGTGTTGCACCCCTCACAGGATTTGTTCTAGTTTTAGAGCTGGGGAACCTTTAGAAACATCCAGGAGAACATTTTAAGGGGGAAATCAATGTGCAGAGGATTGATTGAACACCCACTCTGATCTACCGGTTCTCACTCCAAATGTCCAAGGTCCTCACATTAACCTTAGAGTATGGAATCCATAATTTCTACATCTCTTTTTAAAAATCAATACAAACAGCATGACATGTTATTTTGAAATGTGGTTGAGCTTAAAGACAGGAATGTAAGGAAGAATGCTACATAATGTCTAGTTCTGCTCCCATTGTCAGCTCTTTCACCGTAACGTTAAACCCTGGATATGAAGTAGAATCTAACAGTGCTCATTATAACAGAGTCAATGTACATTGTTCTCCAGTATAATGGGATGTGAATCACAGGTTGTTTGGCTAGCCATCTTTCACATAGAAACAAAACAAAAATCAAGGCAAATTGCAACAATGAAGAAAAATAAAGGCAACTTATCAGAATAGAAGGAATCACAGCAGCAAGATATCTCTGCTGGGCCATTGCCTGCAGCTGGGTGAAAAATTGCAGCAGGGTTGTCTCCCTCCTGAAAAGAAGAAGAAGAAGAAGAAGAGGAGGAGGAGGAGGAGGAGGAGTTTGGATTTGATATCCCGCTTTATCACTACCCAAATGAGTCTCAAAGTGGCTAACATTCTCCTTTCCCTTCCTCCCCCACAACAAACACTCTGTGAGGTGAGTGGGGCTGAGAGACTTCAGAGAAGTGTGACTAGCCCAATGTCACCCAGCAGCTGCATGTGGAGGAGTGGAGATGCGAACCCGGTTCCCCAGATTATGAGTCTACCGCTCTTAACCACTACACCTGCCTCCCAAGCAAACCCTTTTTCCTGAGTAGAACCCTGTCAACAGAGCTGTCTAGTAACCAAATAAGTGATTCTCCTGAGTCCAGGGCAGGGGGGAGTGGGGTATTTAGCATTATTCCTCTCCGTGTAGAACCATTGAAGTTAGTGGATGTGATAAACTTAGGTTTGCTAATTTCAGCGGGTTTACTCTGAGGAGGACTCAGCTGACTACAACCCCTTGGGAGATTCCGTAGCTTGTGAATCCAGGCAAAGGACTTACATTGAGCATATGTTTTGCAGCTCACTTTCCTCCAGACAAGCCAACTGCTTGCTGGAAGGGTCATAGTTATTATCCTTTACTCCTAGACACATTCCCTAGCGGCATGAGGGAACTGGGCAAGTGTCACTCTCTGGCTGCTCTGATGCTGCTTTGATTCCCCACACCCATTCAGCAAGTCTTCCCAGACTTCCCCCTACCCTGGTTTCCATTTGTACTTACTTGACCACATGCCAAGTGTGGAAATAGGATACAGGTATGAAAAGCCTTAATCTTATTTGCTTGACTGAGACACGAAGAGGCAAATGGTGACTTTTTCTTTCTTTCTTTTAATACAATAATGTTCTGGCATCCCAGTCTATCAGTCTAGGCTTTTCCCTAAATTCAAATAAATCCCTTATATAATTGATTGGTCAACCTTTGTTTATTTTTTTAGCTTGAAGCTGCCGCTGAACATACTGAAATGCTTTGGGCAGTATTTTTCATTACTATTGTACCATTGGAAAATAGCCTTGACCCATGAATAATGCTACAAACTAACAATATGCTATGGTGTGGTGTGTCATTTTGGCTGCAATGTATTTTCTTATTCTGGAATATTGCCACTGAAGTCAATTATACTGATCCAGAAACACTCTGGATTAGTTGTTGTGTGGCATGCTGTGAAGCCAAGCAACTGCATTCATCTGTCTAGTTGGTTGTGGTGCTCTGTCAGAATGATGGGCGATGTAGGGTTTGTTTGTTTTTACAAAATTATTTCTAATTGCAAAGAGAATAAACTTGGAGAAATGGTAGTGTGGTGTTTTTAATTTGTCTTTCATTTGTCTCATACTGGTGTGCAATTTTCATTAATCTTTGCTCTTCTGGTACTATTTTAATGCTACTTCCTTTGTTACATAATATTTATTTTGCTCAAACAGCCTGCTAATTACGGTAGCACCATCTTCTTCATCAGCATATCATTTTTACTCATTGCACTTTGTAGAAAATATATTATCAAGATTTGTTTTTATTTTATGTTTTTAGATTAGCCATCTGGGGGTTTTAATAACCAAGCATACATACCACAGAAAGACAAGTGCCCATATTCAAGGTTACATTCACAATCACCTTGCATTCAACATTTGCACTTCACTATTAGAATTGATGCTTTTGAATTATGGTGCTGGAGGAGACTCTTAAGAGTCCCATGGACTGCAAGAAGATCAAACCTATCCATTCTGAAGGAAATCAGCCCTGAGTGCTCACTGGAAGGACAGATCCTGAAGCTGAGGTTCCAATACTTTGGCCACCTCATAAGAAGAGAAGACTCCCTGGAAAAGACCCTGATGTTGGGAAAGATGGAGGGCACAAGGAGAAGGGGACGACAGAGGACGCGATGGTTGGACAGTGTTCTTGAAGCTACCAACATGAGTCTGACCAAACTGCAGGAGGCAGTGGAAGTGTGATGACCTGGGAGTCAGACTCAGACGCTGAACCTGAGGGATCCCAGCCTGCACAGGATTCACTGCCTCCAGAACCAGCAGAGCCAGGGCTGGGGCCTGAGTCTCAAGGGGACTCACCTGTGCTGGATCCTCAGGTGCAGGCATCGGCTGAGGTTGATCTGGCTTCTAATGGGATGGAGGACTTATTGCCTGCAGGTGCTCCACTCCCCACCCAGTCAGGGGAAGCTGAGGTTGCCTCTGGGTCCGGTAACCCTCCAGCTTCTCCTGAGCTGCAAAGGCTAAGGGCAGAGAGGCGAAGGGAACTAAGTTCCCGCAGGAGGAGTGCTCGCCTCCAAGCCAGGAGAGGCGAGGCACCTGAGGATCGGAGCCGCCCTTTGCCTCGGGGCAGATAAAAGCCAGCCAGTCCCAGACCCAAGTTGCAGGAGCAACATTGGTGCTGCCTAGTTCCTGTTCCTGCGTTCCTGACCTCAGCTTGGTTACCTCGGCTTCCTGACCTCGGCTTCCTGACCTCGGCTTCCTGACCTCGGCTTCCTGACCTCAGCTTTGTTACTTCGGCTTCCTGACCTCGGCTTCCTGACTTCGGCTTCGTGACTTCTGGCTTGGACTGACCTTGGACTGGACTAGACCTCGCCTATCGGATATCCCTTGGGACCAGCACAGTTTGCTCCTGCCACACCCGCACTCCCCCTTCGTTGGGGTGCGTTCGGGAGGAACCTGTCGTCATGACTGACCAGGCGGCTGCGCTGGTGGCATTGGCCCAGGAGAACCAGGTCTTGACCCACACAGTGCAGCAGCTAAGCAATGCGGTTACGGCGCTTCAGCAGCGTTTGGACGCCTTACCGGCTCCTGGTGCCGGCGCCCCAGCTCCAGGCAAGTACCCAGTGGCCCTGCCAGAAAAATTCGATGGGTCCCCGGGCAGCTTTCCCATGTTTCTCGCCCAGGCCAAACTGTATATCCAGGGGCGAGCCCGGGATTTCCCCGACGACCGCACCAAGGTGCACTTCCTGATCAGCTTGCTGAAGGACCAGGCGGCCAAGTGGGCGTTGCCGCTGCTCCGGCAAGACTCCCCCTTGCTGACAGACTATACGGGGTTTTGCAACCATTTTGAAACCGCGTTCGCCAACCCTCAGAAGGCGAGTCAAGCCAATCGGGCAATTCGGCGGTTGAAACAGGGCAAGTCCACAGTGGCCGCCTATGCCACGGAATTTCGGCTGTTGGCGCAGGACTTGACCTGGAACGATTCCGCACTTCGGGACCAGTATCTCGAGGGGCTTTCGGACGAGATACTGGACCAGCTGGCCACCTTGGATCGCCCCGCCACGCTGGAGGCCCTCATCCAACGGAGTCTACAGATAGACGATCGGTTGGAGGACCGGCGCCAGGCCCGGGCCCGCCGGCACTCTGGGCTCCCGACTCCAGTGCTCCCCAGCAGTTCCACGGCCAGAGCCGAGTCACTGGAGGAGCCGATGCAGCTCGGGGCAGCACGGCCTCGCCTCTCCCCTTCGGAGAAGACACGACGTCGGGAGGGAAACCTGTGTCTCTACTGCGGGGGGAGTGGACACTACGCCCGAACCTGCCCCGAGAAACGCCAGCCGCAGGGAAACCGCCAACCCCAGTAGCCAATGGCCCAGGCTATCTGGGGTCCCAAGCATCGCATGATGGGCCCTCACCAGTGGAATTGCAACACCTCATGATCCCAGTGCGTCTATACCCCCCAGGCGGGCCCTGGATTCTCACCCACGCTCTGGTGGATTCAGGGGCAACCCGCTCCTATATGGACTCTGCCTTCGCCGCTCAGCATCAGGTGCCGCTCCAGAACAAGCCAGAACCGGTGCAGGTGGAGGCAATCGACGGACGGCTCTTGCGGTCAGGCGCCGTTACTCGGGAGACCCAGCCCTTGGTCCTGTGCCACCAGCAGCACCGGGAGGTGCGTACCCTGGACATTGCCACCATGCCCCGGTTTCCCCTGGTGCTGGGGATGGACTGGCTGGAGTCTCACAATGTTCAGATCGATTGGGTCAATCGAACTGTACGCTTCCCAGACTCGGGTTCGATTGCTCAGTCCGAGATGCTTTCGGCCGCCTCCATGGGGGAGGCTGCGTCAACGCTCCCCGCCGTGTACCGGGACTACGTAGACGTGTTCGAGGAACAGGGGGCAGACCGGCTGCCTCCTCATCGGTCTTTTGACTGCGGCATAGACCTCCAGCCTGGGGCGCCTCTGCCTGTGAGTCGCCTATACTCTCTTTCGGAGCCAGAGCGTGAAGCCTTACAGGACTTCCTTCACAAGAACCTGGAGCGGGGGTTCATTAGGCCCTCTACCTCTCCCACCGCCGCTCCAGTACTCTTCGTTAAGAAGAAGTGTGGGGAGCTTCGCCTCTGCCATGATTACCGAGCCCTGAATAAGATCACCATCCCAGACCGGTATCCCTTGCCCCTAATTGCAGAGTTGCTGGAGCGGGTGCAAGGGGCGCAGATGTTCACCAAACTGGACCTCCGGGGGGCTTACAACTTGATTCGGATCCGTGCCGGGGATGAGTGGAAGACCGCATTCGGGACCCGTTATGGGCAGTTCGAGTACCTGGTCATGCCGTTCGGACTATGCAACGCGCCCGCCGTGTTCCAACGGTACATCAACCACGTGTTCCAGGACTTGCTCGACAAGTATGTGGTGGTGTACCTCGATGACATTCTGATTTATTCCCGTGACCCAGCTCGCCACGAGAGTCATGTCCGGACCGTGTTGCAGCGCTTGCGGGAGCACCGCCTGTACGCTAAACTCAGCAAGTGCGAGTTCCACCAGCGGTCAGTGGACTTCCTCGGACACCGACTCTCCCCTGACGGTGTACAGATGGACCCCGGGAAGGTGTCTGCGGTTCGAGAGTGGGCGGCGCCGCGGAACCGCAAGGACCTACAGCGGTTTTTGGGGTTCGCCAACTATTACCGGACATTCATTGCGGACTATGCTCATCGCACCACCCCGTTGACCCGACTGCTGCGCCCCAAGACGCCCTTCGCCTGGGATGAGGAGGCTGAGGTGGCATTCCAGGGATTGAAAGCCTGTTTCCAGAAGGCGCCAATTTTGCAGCATCCTGATCCCTCTCGTCCCTTCGTGGTGGAGACTGACGCCTCCAGTACGGCTCTCGGTGCCGTCTTGTCCCAGCAACACGGACCAGATGCGCCACTGTTACCCTGCGCCTACTACTCCCGGCAGCTCCTTCCGGCGGAGCGTAACTATACCGTGTGGGAGCGGGAACTACTGGCCATCAAGGTGGCCTTTGAGGTCTGGCGCCATCATCTTGAGGGGGCACGACACCCAGTGGAAGTGAGAACCGACCACCGGAATCTGGAGTACCTCCAGACCACTCGCAGGCTAAACCAGCGGCAGATCCGGTGGGCACTGTTCTTCTCCCGGTTCCAGTTCCGGATCCGCTACATCCCCAGCTCCCAAAACCAGAAGGCGGATGCACTGTCCCGGAAACCGGAGGACATTGCAGAGACGGTGCAGCAGGCGGCCCCAACAACGATCATCCCACCAGCAGCTTTCCTGGCTGTTCATGAGACTGAGTCGCTGCTGGACCGAGTGCGGAAGCAGCAACGGGTCGACGCGTGGGCTCAGGAACGGATTCAGGAATTGACCAGTGGATCATGTCCTCGATACCCAGAACTGGTTGTGCACCAGGGTTTGCTGATGCACCGTGGTCGGTTGTACATCCCACCAGGGCCTTTGCGGGCCGAGGTACTCCAAATGTCACACGACGCCCCGGCAGCTGGCCACTTCGGGAGGTATCGGACCACCCACCTGGTCAGCCGGGAGTTCTGGTGGCCCCGCTTGAAGGCCGACGTGGCACGGTACATTGGGGGGTGCGAGGTCTGCCGGCGAGCCAAGGGATCGACCGGGAGACCTGCGGGACTGCTACAGCCACTGCCAGTTCCCCCTCGTCCATGGCACACGGTCTCATTGGATTTCGTGGTAGACCTACCCCCATCCCGTCAGTGTACCTGCCTCCTGGTATTCACAGACCACTTCACTAAAATGGTGCACTGCGCCCCGTGCCCGTCTGTACCCTCAGCCAAGGAGACGGCGCAACTGTACCTACAAAACGTCTTCCGCTTACATGGCCTATCGGAACGTTTGATCTCCGATCGTGGTGCCCAGTTCACCTCCCGGTTCTGGCGCGCTCTACATCAGGCTCTCGGGACGGAGGTCTGCCTATCTTCGGCCTACCATCCACAGACGGATGGACAGACCGAACGGGCAAACGCGGTGTTGGAACAGTACCTCCGGTGCTACTGCAGCTTCCACCAGGACGATTGGGTCGACCACCTGGCGTTGGCCGAGTTCGCATATAACAACGCAGTGCACGCTTCCACCCAACAGACCCCGTTCCAGGCAAGCTATGGGTACCACCCGCGGTTGTTTCCAAGCGTACTGCCGGCATCCGCAGTTCCCGCAGTGACAGACTGGCTACAAGAGCTCCAGTCACAGCAGCAGCTTCTGACGGAGCAACTGAGCCAGGCCAAGGACGCGTATAAGGCCCAGGCCGACCGTCACCGGCAGGAGGGGCCGGAACTCCATGTCGGAGACCTGGTATGGCTCTCCACCCGCCACCTGCACCCCTCTCGGCCTTCGCGGAAGCTGGATGCCCGCTTCACCGGCCCATTTCCGATCGTGGACCGTGTCTCACCTGTGGCATTCCGTCTCCGGTTACCCGCGACCCTGAAGGTCCACCCGGTATTCCACCGGTCCCTACTCAGTCCGGTCGCCCCGCCAGACGAGTTCCACCCAGACCATCCACGACCGCAGCCAGTTTTGGTTCAGGGGGAGCCCGAGTATGAGGTGGAGCACATTCTTGACTCCCGATACCGCAGGGGGAAGCTCCAATACCTCATCGACTGGAAGGGGTATGGGCCCGAGGATCGGTCGTGGGAACCAGCGGAGAACGTCCACGCGCCTGTCTGCCTCCGTGATTTCCATGCGACTTACCCCAGCAAGCCTGGTCCGGCCCCTCGGTTGAGGGGGGGGCCTGGGAGGGGGGATGGTGTGATGACCTGGGAGTCAGACTCAGACGCTGAACCTGAGGGATCCCAGCCTGCACAGGATTCACTGCCTCCAGAACCAGCAGAGCCAGGGCTGGGGCCTGAGTCTCAAGGGGACTCACCTGTGCTGGATCCTCAGGTGCAGGCATCGGCTGAGGTTGATCTGGCTTCTAATGGGATGGAGGACTTATTGCCTGCAGGTGCTCCACTCCCCACCCAGTCAGGGGAAGCTGAGGTTGCCTCTGGGTCCGGTAACCCTCCAGCTTCTCCTGAGCTGCAAAGGCTAAGGGCAGAGAGGCGAAGGGAACTAAGTTCCCGCAGGAGGAGTGCTCGCCTCCAAGCCAGGAGAGGCGAGGCACCTGAGGATCGGAGCCGCCCTTTGCCTCGGGGCAGATAAAAGCCAGCCAGTCCCAGACCCAAGTTGCAGGAGCAACATCGGTGCTGCCTAGTTCCTGTTCCTGCGTTCCTGACCTCAGCTTGGTTACTTCGGCTTCCTGACCTCGGCTTCCTGACCTCGGCTTCCTGACCTCGGCTTCCTGACCTCGGCTTCCTGACCTCAGCTTTGTTACTTCGGCTTCCTGACCTCGGCTTCCTGACTTCGGCTTCGTGACTTCTGGCTTGGACTGACCTTGGACTGGACTAGACCTCGCCTATCGGATATCCCTTGGGACCAGCACAGGAAGACAGGAGTGCCTGGCATGCTCTGGTCCATGGGGTCATGAAGAGTTGGACATGACTAAACGACTAAACAACAACAACAATTGGTGATATCCAACTAAGTCACAATCAGAGTATAGGATCATAGAGTTGAAAGGGACCCTGAGGAATCAACAGACTTCAGTCTCTTAGGCTAATTGATTTCCATGGTTGTACACAGAGCAGAGTATGAGTAAGATCTTAGAGTATAACTGAGAATTTGAGAGCTAGTGTAGTGTAGTGGTTAGAGTGTTGTACCAGGACCTGAGAGACCAGCGTTCGAATCCCCACTCAGTCATGAAATTCACTGGGTGACCAGTCACTGCCTCTCAACTCAATCTGCCTCACAAGGTTGTTGCCAGGATTAAACAAATAAATGTTGGGTATCACCCAATGAAGATGTTTCTGAAGCAAAAGGAAATATTGAAAATAGTTCTTATATTTATTAACATCACTTGTATGTCATCCAATCACAGCATTTTCTGGATGGCTTGCTGTAAATAACTGAATAACTATATAAATGCAAAATATGACATCAAATTTAAAAAAGACATAAATACAACAAAAAGAAAACTCACTTCATTCCAAAAGCTAAAGCACACATTTAATAAGTGATTGATAAGTTCCTCAGTTATTTACAAGGGTTGGGTGGCTTGAAAGGTCCTCACATACTACTGAGAAGACCACAAAGATGGTGCCAGGTGAGCCTTCATGGAAAGACTGCTGCATAACTAGGTTGCTACTAATGGGGGCTGGTGTCCCTTTGCAACTGGTGGGGAAGAAGGCAGGTAGACTGCCCAAGCCAATGAGGGGCACAGCCAATTCATTCTGGTTTGTTCCACCTTCCTTAATATTGAGATTAAGAAGGAGGAAGCTGACAACAAGCATCATCCCTTGGACTGGTTCTAAGTAAGAATCAAAGAAGATGGGAGCTAGATGAGGGAAGTCCTATTTGCCCTAAGGATCCTGCCTCAATAGAATAGCACTATCTCAAAGGCCCTCTCCTCAGTGGTTAACCACCTCCTTTCATGTGGTCTCAAGCTATTTAGGATTCTGAAGATGAAAAACAGTGCTTTAAATTGAGCTCAGAAATGGACCAGAGCAGATATTGAGAATGGTGGCACATCAGGAATAAGTCCTTTTTGAAGAATTAGCAAGGATGCACAATTTTTCTCAGAGACCCATCAGAAAATTCCATTTTGCCATCTATTCTCTTTCTCTTTATTGCTTTTTCTTCCCCCTCCAACACCCGGCCGCCTTTTCTCTCTTCTCTCTCTCCAGTGCTCAGCTATAAACTGAGACCTCTTGAGAAATCTTTCCCATACAAGGACATCACATCAATCCACAGCATAAAAATAATCAGTTTGTTCAGTCATGCAATCCCATACTACAGAAATGTCTTGGACATGGCACAGAGTCTGCATGAATAATAAATAAAAGAATTTTTTAGCCAGCATAACCTACTTTCCGCAGTTCAACAGCTCAGTTCTTAGAAGAGGAATTTTGAGACTATTTTCTATGACTGAGCAAATGTTTTACCATGATCAAAGATGTTTTAATTCCAAATGAGTGGATATTTGCTGGTTTTTAAAAGTTAATTGTCCATGACATTGTGATTTACCGTAGGGTTGCATATTTGTGGCATATCGACACTGCACACTGGTAGATGTTCTGTATTAAATATATATATTTGTTTTCTTTTATTAATAATGTAAACAAGCACATATAAATAGAGGTGACCCACATAATTCACCCACTGCAATCTACAACCACCCACCAGTCCATACAAAATGTTGTAGGCTGTTTGAACAAGCAGTCAGATCTAGTAAGCGAGAAATAGAAAATGAAAAATGGCATACGGGGGGTGGGGGTGGGGGTGGAGAGAGAGAGAGAGAGAGAGAGAGAGAGAGAGAGAGAGAGAGAGATCTAGGTTAAAAAAAAGAGTTACTCCTTAGAAAAATAGAGAAAACCAAGTTAAGTGTGAAAGAGTCAAGCTTATTATAAATTGCTAGTACAGAGATCCACCAATGAGATTTTGTTTATATTGTAAACTGCCCTGTGATCCTCGGATGAATGACATCATGGAAATTTAATAAATAAGCAAACAAATGTGGGATTTCCAGAACTGGAGGATGTCCCTTTTGCTCACCCAAACAGTGCTATAAATCCGAAGAGCATGGGACTGTATTTTATGAACAGACTCTGAACATGGAAGACTCAGCTCAGCTCGAGTTGATGGGAATCACAAATGGGGTGAGCCTTGCTGTACTCAGGTCTTGCTTGTGAGCTTGTGCATGAAATGCTAAGAAAAACTGAGGCTTGGAGAGGGAGGAGAGAAAAAAATATGCCATCAGATATGGACCAAGAGGAAAATTAATAGTCAATAGTTTACTAACAACAGTTAAAGTATGAATAGTTTTGCATACTAAAATGAAAAGCTTGGACTGGAAATGATTTTTCCTTAAACGCAGTGGACATATGTGTGTATTTTGTAAGCAAATTCAAAACAGGTTGGGCATGCATTTTCCTTGCAACGCTACCCAGCAAAACTAAATTTCCAAGCCATTTGTTGAATATGGATATTGGTACTTATGATCCAGGAATGCTTTTTAATTAATGGTCACTTTGAAGGAGATTTTTGCTAATTAGGAACATGTGTAGTATCAGGTTTGCACATGGGACAGAAACCACTATAGTAAGAATCTTAATTTCCCATTGCGTTGTATATGATTGTATAGTTCAAGAGTGCAAACAACTAACAGGTCTATGCATGTCAATTCAGAAGTTAAGTTCCACTGAAGTCAATGAGATTTACTTCCAGGTAAAGGTGTAGGGAATCACAGCCTAAAATAACCCTCTATTTATTTAAAGATCCTGTATCGTGGTGCAATATTACAGAAGACTTACTGCGTGCTTACCTTTTTTGCCGATATAAGTAAATTTATTTTAATTTATTTGCACTTGGCAGCATTTCACTTTGACAGACAGCTAGCTGAGAAGCTTGAAATATTTTGACACAAGACCTTTAAACCCTTCCTCTCTCTCCCCTTTGCAATTGTTTTTAAAGTAAGTTTGCCTTTTAATTCAATGAGTTGACAGGATGTATAACTTATCTGTCAAAGAAGTATACATTCAGCATCACATAAGAGACTTCTAAATGCTGGAAAAGGTTCTGAGGATTGTTCAATTTTCAAATACTTTGTGGAGACAGAAGGGATTTAAACTTTGTTTTCTGTCTGGCAGATAGGGGAATGGAAAATTTGGGAACAAAGCAGCATCCAAAACAGTGTCAGGCTCCTAGGCTATGGCCCTTTACATCACTTTACAAGACGAAAATATATTATGGAACCCTGACATGTAGTTTCTTCACACACACACACACACACACACACACACACACACCCTGTTTGAAGTGTTTTGCCTGAAAGCTGTTCAAGCTCCTCCATAGCTTTTTCGCTTAATTGGTTGGAATTATGTGTTTAGCAGATGATAAAATCTAAATGGCTTCAAAGCACTGACTGCAGAAGTTTAATCCAAGGGTAAGATTATGGGGGATGTTCTTGTTTAATAGACCTATGATTCCTTCTGCAGCCAGTGCGGTTGCCAAGGAGGGCAGCAAGGATACTGGCAAATTTTGATATTGAGTGCATGCACACATTTGCATACACTGATGTAGGGTAGGACATGTCCACTGGGATAGCTAAATTGGTAGAGCATAAGGCACAGTGCGGGTGGCACTGTGATGTAAACCACTGAGCCTTGGGCTTGCCGATCGGAAGGTCAGCAGTTCAAATCCCCATGACGGGGTGAACTTCCATTGTTTGGTCCCAGCTCCTGCCAACCTAGCAGTTCAAAAGCATACAATACAAGTAGATAAATAGTTACCACTCTGGCAGGAAGGTAAACAGTGTTTCCGTGTGCTGCTCTGGTTCCACCAGAAGTGGCTTAGTCATGCTGGCCACAGGACCCAGAAAAACTGTCTGCGAACAAAAGTCGGCTCCCTCGGCCAGTAAATCGAGTTGAGCGCTGCAACCCCAGAGTCGTTCATGACTGGACTTAACTGTCAGGGGTCCTTTACCTTTGCCTTTAAGACTCTTAATCTCAGGGCCGAAGGTTTGAGCCCCATGTTGGGCAAAAGTTTCCTGCATTGCAGGGGATTGGGGTCTTGCTGCCTTCCAACTTTATGATTCTATATGTCAGGAGACAGCCGGCAGTAAATCACACTGTTCAATTTGGAGTTAACTCTTTATTAGCAAGAACACGATCTGCGCAGACTTGGCAGAGTGTCGCAGCCAGTGGCGTAGCGTGGGGGGTGCAAGGGGTGCCGGCTGCACCGGGCGCAACATCTGGGGGGGCGCACTCGCACCTCTCTGCCCCTGCCTGGCTCACTCACTCTCTCTGAGCGCGGGACAGAACTGAGCGCGGAGAGAACTGAGCGCGGGAGAGAACCGCGGCAGCGGCAAAGAAAAACAGCTGAAAGGGGGGGGGGGAACAAAGCAGACACTTTAAAAGCGCCTGCTTTGTCTTCCTTTCACCCCCTTTCAGCTGTTTTTTTCGCCCCGGCATGGAGGAGAGGGGCGGGCCAGTAGCATGGAGGAGTGTCACCCCTTCTGGCTCTGGTCTGCCCCTCTCCTCCATGCCGACGCCGTAGCTCCGCCCGGGAGCGCAGCGGCGAAAAAAACCCGCTGAAAGGGGTTTTTTCAGTGGTTTTTTTTGCCGCGGCATGGGGCAAAGGAGTCGCTCCGTGCGCATGCGCGTTGTGACGTCATGCGCACGGAGCGACGCCCCACCCCCAGGGGTGCCGCTTGGCTTGCCGCACCGGGCACCCAAGTGGCACGCTACGCCCCTGGTCGCAGCAGCTCATCCCTAGTAAGTCTTGTCCCATGGATCAGTTGCTGAGACTGAAATCCCTGCCTCCCCACAGCCATCAAAGCCCCTTCCTCCCCAGGCCTTTCCCCAAGCAATAGGAGACTACGCCTGCATGAAACCAACCTCCTCTCCACCCTTTTCATGCCTCTTCTGGTTCTGGGAGACGAGGAGGGAGGTGAACTTGTCATAGAAGGATGGGGCAACACCCGTGACTCTTCACCAGTCTGACTCATCTCTGCCTCTTGGCCTCTCTCGTCCCATTCTCCTGCTTCAGCTTCTGCCTCTGATTCTGGATTTCTCTCCACCACAGACTCTCCCAGCTCACTAACCATACCCTCTGACGTTTCTGTGGTGAAAATAGGGACGTTCGGCCCATATTTTGCATCTTACCCCTCCCTGTATCCAGTGGTTATTTCAAGAGAAGGCACACATTTTAATACATTTCAAATATGCATTTTCTGATGAGGTGTTTACTTGAAAAATCCTACATTTGAATTTAGATGCAGAGACAGAATGGGATTGGGGTTAAAAGCATGTGAGTGTGACATGGGCCAGAAGCAGACAGATCTGTCCATCCTTAATTACAGGATCGCATGGAGAAAAATGAGCAGCGTTTGTATGCTTGAACTTGCCTTGTGACCGGAGGAGTGTGTTCTATCAAAGGATGCACCACTTCTCCTCTGTCTGTTGTTGTTTATGATGGATGGAAGGTCTCGAGGAATTTACCCCAGCTTCGTTGGTTGCTGAGACATATTTCAAGCTTTAGCCAATAGCAACAAAATGCTACTAAGCACCCAAATGTTTCAGCTCTCTTTCCCCTGGAGCTTGTCCTTCTGACTGTGGCTGCTATCATCTTTGCAAATGTGACACATTAAATGCCCAGATCCTTTAAACGATCAATTTCTACTAGACAGAAGAAATGAAGTGCAAATAACACATAAGGCTGGAGCCCTAGCCAAGTGTGACACATGCTAACCATTTCAGTAAGCCCTTTGATATAGTGTCTCATTGAATCTTACTCTCCATATTCTCTGAAGTGGCAATGATAGAATCCCTCCTATTGGACTGGAAGACAAAGAACTGGGGGCGGGAGGCAGGGGAGAGGACGATAATATTGAATTAAAGCTTCAGAGGGGTAGCTAGCAGGTATTTAGGTACTTATTAAGAGCATATTCATTAGGCTATATTTCTTATAGTATAATTGCAGCTATCATGCCTTAGCATATGTTATATGTACCTCACATGGGGGTGGGGAGAATGCATCATTTATGGGGAGGAAAGTGGCATGGGACAAAATTATCATGTGTCAATCCTCCTTTGATGCAATTGTTATCAATTAATGCACAGAACTACATGTACACAATGATCACAGCTCAATTCCTTTTGCTGCCTTACTCCTACCATTGTCTGAAGGCAGGCAAGCATCCCCTAGAGGAGTCATCTTTCATCAAGCGAGTAGCCACATACCATAGACCAGATGAACCTCTTTACTCTGGCCTTTGACACTTCAGGTTTATATTTTTATACCCCAGCTATTTCTGTGATTTTAAGTTGCTTTGCTTTATTTTTAATGTTCTGCCTTAAATTGTTCTAACCAGCCCTGGATGGGCTCCCTGATTTGTGCGAATGTGTTTATAGTATAAGAAATTACTATTTACGGTTATGCTTTCGCTATGCTGTAGAGCACTTACATACCTTTTGTGCAACAAGTGACTAACAAGCGTAATTATTGGTGTAGCCGAAGGGACGCCGGCCCCTAGGAGTTGACTTGTATGCACCCCCCCCCCCCGAAGACTAATTGGGAAGTGGATTACAGTTCGCAAAAAAGATTGCAATTCAGAGAAGACTTAAACAGCAGAAATCCAAGGAGATACGTCGTGTCAGCAGCATTCATCTTCCCTGCTTTGTTTGCTTGTTACAGCATCCCTAGACTGGTCCTTGTTCTGTGTGTGTAAGTGTATCCCATCCTTTGTATTTATGAATTAGGGTTAGTGTGCTAAGCAGAATGATTCTCTGACATTTAGAAAACACCCTGAAGGCAGCCCTGTTTAGGGAAGTTTTTAATGTGTGATATTTCAATGTATTTTAATATTTGTTGGAAGCTGCCCGGATGGGCGGGGTACAAATAATAAATTATTATTATTATTATTATTATTATTCACATTTTTCTAGGGCTTTTCAAATCTTCAACTTCAAGCACCTTAACAAACTACAATTCCTATGATGTGCTTAAGTCTGTAATTTTATCAGGACAGGTTACTTGCTGTTTACTGTTGTAACAATTGTTTGCTCAAAATTTATCTTCTATACCATGAAAACAAATAAAAACAGCAGATAGATGATAGATGATAGATAGATAGATAGATAGATAGATAGATAGATGATAGATGATAGATAGATGATAGATAGATAGATAGATAGATAGATAGATAGATAGATAGATAGATAGATGATAGATAGATATAGATAGGTGTGGCTCTGCTGCAATATTCTTGAATTATTACATGCAAATTCATGTTTTTTTCTACCATGAAATAAAGAATATTTGCAACATATGCATACCCCCAAAGGCAGTAATTTCTCCCTAAAAACCTGATTAGCTTTCAGTCCCAGAAGCACCAACTACATGTATAAAATAAGTAGTGTTGAAGGGTGAGGGAAGAACAAAGGATGCACAATCCGCAGACCACCTCTCTGCCAAGCTATTGGGCAGGCATTACTCACTCGTAATAGCTGAGTTTCACAGCCTTGAGTGAAAATCTTTGGCCATGACATATCTATTTGATAAAGTAGTATTATAACAGAGAGGTGTTGGGTGGGGAGTTGGGGGGGGGGAGTTCCTGGAATGGCAAAGAGAACTGAGTCGATATTATGGATTGCTGGGAGGGAGAAAAGGGTGGCGCACAGCTGGATAGGATGGCATGGGGCAGGTGGAGTTCAGTTACATGCAGTCATCCTCACCAAAGACACTACTCAGGTGATTTTGTGGGTACCAATGAAGGTAGAAAACTGATAATCCGCACACATTCAAACTTTAAACTGTTCTCTACAATAAATGCATGGCTTACTACTGCCACCAACTGAGCAATAAGATATAACTCACCCAGAATCATGCTGCTGATGTTGCAGCACAGTGAAATTAACTAACATTTCCAGTGCATTGTAAGGCAATATTTTTCCCTATATAATACAGATTGATTTGATTAATAAATTAACTAAAGCGCTAGCCTCCTCACAGCTTTCCCTTGCGACATCAGCTTTAAGGGCAGGAAACAAGTTCTATCAACTTTTGCAAAAGCATCCCAATTCACTAATGGCAGTTTTCAACTTGGCACTCACTTGAATAGTCTCTTCCATTTCATTTTGTTTTTATTTGCCCTGACTTCATGCTGTTGCTGTAACGCATTTTACAACACGTGTTCCAGCCTTCTTTTCTCCCGCCCCACAAATGTGATCTTATTTTCCATAAATCATATATTCAGGATCTTGTCAGCAAAACACTGTTTTGTTTTGAAAGTGCTATGTAATAGAATGGAGTATGCATGGGGGTGCCTGCCAACATAATGTGGCATGAGTTTCGTGACCCAAACAATGCCACTTTTCTACCAGGGTGTCATTCCTCCCTCCCACTCACACCCTCCTAATTATTTTCCTCATTTTCTTTTTTCTTCCTCTCAGCTCTATCAGTTGGCTGGCCATTTCTTCCACCTACCCATGAATCCTACCAAATTTGGAATCTGTTGGACTTCAGAAAAAGAGATGGATGGTGAAATCAAACTCGGGCTGATAAGGGTGACCTAAATAAACACACTTACAGTGTGGAGTGTTCTCGCTGAGCAGTTTGGGGAGGTGTTTGCCCCTTGGCATTTTCTCCAAAATTGTTCTTTCCCAAACCTATGGATATCTCCCTCTTACGTGTGGGTTGGTGGCATTTTGGCCACATACAGATCTACACTCAGAGAATGAATTCAACAAAACCATGTGCCTGACAGGTCAGAGCAAATTACAGCCACAATAATAAGCACAGAAATGGACTGCAGTGGCTTAGACCTGACACCCACCAACCCATGTTAGATGTTACTGCTCATAAACATTTTGTCATCAGTAAAATGTGCTACAGAGCACATGTGATCTGGAGAGCACATTTAGGAGAGAACTGAGAGCTGGGGAAAGCAGTATTTTCTGGAGATATAAAAATTTTAAATATTGAAATGTTTCAAATTTAGATTGAATGGAGAGCAAGAGATTTGGGTAAATTTTTAACATGCTCTTTGGCAAAAAGCACATTGAGGTCATGTGAAAAAGATTGAGGTTTTAAAGCCATTCAGTGGATGTTAAAAATGGAGTGAGGGCAAAGCAATTACTTTTGTAAAATATTTAACAAGAAGAGGTTTTCCATGACTGGGGGGAAACCTAACTCCAGTTTTTAATTATTAAATGATAGGGAGGCACTTTGCTGCTACAAAGTTAATGTTTTAATAATATTTAGCACTTTAAAAACGCTTGACACATAGAAGAGGAACAGCTGGTTAAAATGTATAATGGATACAACTGTGAAAGGACTCTGTGGCGGAGCATATAATTAAACTTGTTTAGTGACTAGAGTATAGCATGTAAAGTTGTTTAAACATTAAGAAACTTCCCATGGTAACAGCAGCATTTTAGGAAGAGGAAAAGTTGCCTTATTTTGATCCAGGCCAAGTTCAGAAGGTGGAATAGGGCTGTCATTCTAAGGCTCAACAACTTTGGGGTTTACTTTTTGAAATATGGCAACCCTAAGGGTATTATAGGGACCCAGGTGGCGCTGTGGGTTAAACCACAGAGCCTAGGGCTTGCTGATCAGAAGGTTGGCGGTTTGAATCCCTGTGACGGGGTGAGCTCCTGTTGCTCGGTCCCAGCTCCTGCCCACCTAGCAGTTCGAAAGCACGTCAAAGTGCAAGTAGATAAATAGGTACCACTCTGGCGGGAAGGTAAACGGTGTTTCCGTGCGCTGCTCTGGTTCACCAGAAGCGGCTTTGCCATGCTGGCCACATGACCCGGAAGCTGTACGCCGGCTCTCGGCCAATAAAGCGAGATGAGCGCCGCAACCCCAGAGTCGGACATGACTGGACCTAATGGTCAGGGGTCCCTTTACCTTTACCTTTAAAGGGTATTATGGCATGATAATAAAATCAGAACAGGATCTACCAGCATGCTGAATGTCACTGATGAGATTGGGGAACAACCTTCCCAGATTCCTTCCCAGATATCCTGACTGTCTGTATTCTGCTGCTTCCAGTTCAGGTCACAAATGCAGCAGAGTGCAGCCTTCTTTGCTCTTTCTATAGTGCTGCATTCTGAACTGGTACAGAAGTACTACATCAGGCAAATGTATGGGCCTTGTTTCAGGAAGTGTGAATAGATGGATTTTGTCAGGGGACTGATCTGGGGACTGTCCCCAGGAAACGGGGATGTCTGGTAACCTTAATCTAGGGTGCAAGGCTACTCAATCCACTCTAGAGAGCCCTTCCATGCATTTGGTACCCACAGATGCTGAATGGCGGAAGTGAGCTGGAATCAGATTATTACATCAGTTCTGTTAAATCAGTTGAAGCATATAATGTTGTTCATGGTGACAGTTCTGTGATTGTTTTACTAACACCTTTCCTTTCCTCCCCCTTCAAAGTTGGCTGCTTTGTCATCTGTGTAAATGTTTCTGTATTGTTAAACTATGAGAATATATAAGAATGTCAAATGTAGTTCTTAAAATTTGTTTCATTTCAAGCATGCTTAGTAGTTCTTATTGCTGACAGCAGTAACAGTTTGAGATCTATTAACTCACTCTGCTCCATTGCACAAATAATCATAATAGTGTGCTTTGTCTTTACATTTTCTTAAGTGAACCAGAACTGAACCAGTTGGTTCATGCGTGCCAACCTGATTTTAGAACTTTAATTGGCCTGAAACAGAATGAAACAGAACAACTTCAGCTGCAATGGAACCTCTGGTAGATGGAAGAGTGTTGCCCTGATTGAATTAGGATGTGGGTCTCCTGAGCTTTGAAGTGATGGCGGGATCATACTTGGATAGGCAAACTCTGATGCAGGAGGAAGAGGAAGAAGAAATAGAGGGGGGATGAATTGGGAGAACCTGGGTTGGACCTTCCCTTTCCACCCCAAATTCAATCACTTTGGAGCAGGCATGCCAGATTCTGTCCCACTTTGTAGGTGCCCAGTGTGCACATGTGCTGTCACGCACATTGTATGCATGATGTCAGTGCGCCTCGGTGCACACATGATGTCACACCATGTGATGGGCCTGATGGGGCTTGTTGTGCCCTCCAAAAGTCCCGGGCCTTTCAGAGGGTGCAACGGGCTCCATCAGGTCTCAGCACACTGTGTGATATCATGGGGGCACCACATTGGGGCACCCAGCTGGGCACCCACAGTGAAAAAATTGTGGGTGCCTTGGCATGGGAAGCAGGAGCGCTAGCTATCCCCTGTGACCTTCTTGCAAAGTAGAGTCTCAATGGAGGCTGGGAAGGGCTTTGATCAGCAGACGGGGAAGCCAAAACAGGAGGCAGAACCAACTGGACAGCAGCCTGAACAGAAGGATGCAGCCTTTTCACTTAGAACAAGGCACTGCTTTCACAGATGGGAACAGACCCTCGAAATCTCAATATTACCACAAGGCGAGAGAGTATTGCACATGAGCACACCACACAAGCTTGGCAGAAGGACGGGGGGGGGGGATATTGGGACATCTTTGTCACTTCCATCCAGTTCCAAGCTTCTTGCCTACCCCTCAACTGTATTTTGACTCCTGTGCCTGCTGCAGAGCCTGCCTTGTTACTTGCCTGAATGAAGTAAGAGCATCTGTCTAATGTGTTTTGGACTGGAACCAAGGCGGTGGAGGATTTGGGCTTGGCATAAGAAGCCACTGCCTTTTCTGCAGTGCTTCCCCATTTGTGGAATGCTCTCCCCAATGAGGTTTGGCTGGCACATTCCTCTTTAACCAGGCCTTTGGCTGATTGACATCTGATGCCATTTTAAAATGTGCTGTGGAAGGGGGATTATTGGATGGTCGTTGTTTTTGTTCTTATTATGTATTTTCTGTTTTTTATATTGTGATTTTATATTGTGAACTGCCCTGAGATCTACAGGTATAGGGTGTTATACAATTTTAATAAACAACAAGAAGAAGACTTCCCTAGCTCAGGCTGATTAGGGTTAGAGCTGGCCACAATTTAATGGAGTGTGCTTGTGTGTGTGTGTAATAATGAAAGCTTGTTTGAGCCTTGCTGTGCACAGTGGCAACCCTCTATTGCTACACAGAGCACAATGGCCACTGATCAAGCCCAGCAGATACTCCATGCTTCCCGCTGCCTGAATACTTTCCACTGAGAGATCAGCAGAAAAGAGGGCCACAAACTGTGCACAGCCTCAGTGCAAAAGCCAGTGACCTGGAGCTTAGGCCAGGCAGGATTCGATCTTGCAGTCTTCTGATCTGAAGTCAGACACAGTATGCTTTCCTCCACAGGCCCTTTTTTTGCTGAAAGCAGCTTCACTCTGCCTCTGAATATCAGAGCAGGATTTGCACAGCTACACAAAAGCCTGGCTATTTGGAGACAGGCCCAGAATTCAGCAGGCCTCTGCTCCAGCAATCAAGAATGGTGGTTCCATTCGCCCGAGTCTGTTTTCAAATATGCAGCTTCTTTGTTCAGCCTGGCTGTCCTGCAGAGACATTGGTACATCCCCTCCACTGCCCAGTAAATATATTAAGTATGAGAGGCCCTATCAGTATTGGCATTCTGCCGGCTCTTGAAGACACTCCTGTATAGACAAGCAGTTCCCCGATCTCCAGACTTTAACCTCTTGTTTTTAATTACTTTCATTGCTGTTTTAATTTATGTGCTGGTTTAATGGGCTTGTTTGTTGTACATTTTAATTACGGATGTTTAAATAGGAATACTTAGCTCCACCAACCTGGGCCAGCTACCAACCTGCCCCAAATCCAGCCCCAAATTTCCAGAAAATACAAAGAAAACACCTTTCCACACTCTTTATTCCTAGATTAAATGTAATGGTATACAATTTTTAATTATCACTGACTTGGGAGGGGGATTTCTTTTTTGCATAAAACAAGCAAAACAGGGGAGGAAAACAGGTTTAAAGCCATCTTGCTTCAGGGTTTGAAGCTGTTACATACAACATTACTATACATATGTACATTACAAGTATATTATATATAAATATAATATATATAATCTTGTAACCACAATAAATATTAGGAAGGGTTTTTATTTTTATTTTAGGCACACCGCTTAGAAAAATGCAGAATCTGCACAATCTTTTAAGAGTCTTAGAGCGACTCAGTCTTACATAATTTTCACACTGAAAAAAACCAAATATAGTATGTAAAATACAGCCACATCATATGCAGTTCCCCAGAGTGTGAGGAATTTTGTGTTTCCAGCATCATTATACTTGGTTTTCTAATACTATTGCTCTATACAGCTATTACATGTAAGAAAATAATCTGCAGGGTTTAAAATTTGTTTGTTTTGCTTTTTTTTTACTCAGCTAATAGCCTAAGGAATTGCGAGTGCTTAAAAAAAGGATATCTACAAAACGTATGTACAAATAAGTGCAGTCGATACAGGATTGGCGAACTCTTTGGAGCTAATTTTTTCTTCCAATACAGGGGGAGTTAACTTGCAGGAACAAAGAAGGAAATTCCAGTTACAGCAGTAGAGAAATATGAATTCACTTAAAAAATTGTTACAAACTGAGGTAACACCTGTACTTTAAAGATAGAAAACTTTCAAATTAAATGCAAAAATAATTCTTTAAAAAAATTGGCAATCCTGGCAAGGCTATGCCATCACTGACTGATAGTTTTATGTGCATTCCCTTTAGTACAAATGGAAACCAGAAAAAATCAAGCCAAAGGGAATTGTCAAGCTGCTTGTTTGTACCACATGTCAGGATGTTTTTAAGCACAGAGTCATGGGGCACCTGAGGTTGCACTCTGGTAAGTGAGGCCGACCACTTCTCTTAAGAGAAACAAATGTTCCGAGAACAGAGGCATCAACACTGCATTGCAGCTACAAGTCAGACTCTGGCATATCCGACATGTTTGCCATTATGTAACCGATACCATAGCGGCCATTGGGGGCAGTGTCCACAGTTGGAGAACCAGTCTGTTTCCGGTATATGTTTTTGCCGAAATTTGGAGATGGCACCTCGCTTGGACTCTTGCCATGGATCAGGCTGGTGTCATCTCCCTCGAGATTCACAGGCTCCTTTATAATACGCCCCCTTTTGTAGGAAACTGCTGCCAAGCTGCCAGAGCTATCGTCGATAAGGTTGCAGCGACGAATCAGGTAGACTACCGGGACAGGGAGCATTGCAAAAACAATCAAGGACACACAGACTATCAGCCCCCAGGTAGGGTAGTTTTGAAATTCCTCGGTCGCCTGCATAGAGCAAGAAAAAATTCAGAAGGGTCATTCGCACATCTGCCTTCCTTAAGCCTAGTCTTGTACTGCTCTCTCAGACACCTTTCTTTTTTATGATGTTTCATTAATTCCTCCCCAAACTGTAAGTTCAGAAATAGAGGTGTTTCAAAAATTCTCCTTATCCAAATTTCTCCCTGGTTTTTGGAATTCCAAAATTCCCCTGTTCCCCCCCCCAAGTACAATCAATGCATTAAGAATCTTCTGTTGTTCTTTTTTATGTTGCAAGCTGTGTGCAGTTGTGAACTATGTGCCCACAGTCGGCCACACAGTTCCTTCCATTCATACAGGCCTTTTACATCCTCCACATCACCAATGCACATATATGTGCATTAATAAAACACTGTTAAAAGACAACCTTCATGCGATTATAGGAGGATTAGATCAAGTCCCTTTTTGTGCCATATAGCCTTGTATGTAGCAATTCATCTGACAGCCATTGGCAACAAGGGATTCATGCAGGCAAGTGAGGAAGCTGATAGAGGGGGTGGATACTCCCTTCTAGATCATTCTGTCATTCTTTTGCAAGTCCTCTTGGTTTCTATGCCAGTAGTGGAGGAAGATAAGTCTCTTCCTTCACAACAAGCATTAAAACACAGTAAGCTAGTGGAGGAAGAATGGATCACTCCATCTCTCACACACAAGTCTGTTTTCCAGACTGTTAAGATGTCCTATTCTATGTTTCCATGCTGGCTACAGAGGAGGAGAAACGCCCCCTTCTCGACAGCTACTATGTAAATACAGGCTATTAATCTCTCTGCAGAGTATTTTATTTTATTTTATTTTATTATTTTATTTTATTTTATTTTAGTAGCCTTGCAATTTTTGTAGGGTTATTTACAAAGTTGCAATGATCTAGCAGCACTGTGCACTTTGTGTGCATTTATGAAATACAATGCAAAAAGAATCTATGTGGTCATATATGCACTCTATACGCCTAAAACATATAATCATTGGTGATGCATGTTCCTTTTTAAAAATCATCACTCACCTTATCTTCAATCCATGCATTGTAACCAGGGGGACTTAATATCATTTGGACAATGCTAGCTACCAGCAAAGATAACAAAACAATTGGGGAGATATATTTCCATGTATAGTAATAGTACTGATTTGGTGAAAATCCAAGCATATCCTTTAGGTCTTCCATGAATCTGGGGTGGGAGAGGCAGTGGATAAAAAAGAACACCATTAGCTCAAATGGGCTGCTGCTAATGTATGATTTTGTGATGCTCATAATTGCCAACAAAGTTAGCTGTATGAACAACTCAAGATGTGCACTTACTTGTCTATCCCGTAAACATAAGACATGGCAATATTCTCCAAAATGACGACAATAAGCAAAGGCAATGTGGCTGAATAGTCATCAAACATAGTTACAAAGTAATTACCAGACCGCTGTACAAATATTAAGCCAATGCAAAAGGCCAGAAGACAGCAGACAACTGTAATAAAGCACAGAAGATGAGGGGAGAGATATCAAACATCCATTCATATTCTTGATGTATTCTAGATACAGTACTTCTTTGATTATTATTTTTTCTTGGGTTAGTGGATACAGCATCTTTTCTTCTTGCATGGAAGTGGCTATTGTAAAGTAAGGGAATAAAAGGGGATTGTGCTCTCATTTCTTTCCTACCCTTCACCTCCAGATGTGGTGAGATTGAGAATGGACTTGAGGCTTTCTCCACTCTGACCCTCACCCCCCTCAAAATGCTATAAGTGAACACCTGACATGGGAGATTTCATGATTAAGTGAATGTGGTACCTCCTCTAACTGTAAAAATGATCATGCTCAACTTGGCCGTGGGTTGGGTTGGATTTGGATCTGCCCTTTTATATACAGTGGTACCTTCGGTTAAGAGCTTAATTCGTTCTGGAGGTCTGTTCTTAACCTGAAACTGTTCTTAACCTGAAGCACCACTTTAGCTAATGGGGCCTCCCGCTGCCGCTGCGCCACCAGAGCACAATTTCTGTTCTTATCCTGAAGCAAAGTTCTTAACCTGAAGCATTATTTCTGGGTTAGCAGAGTTCTTAACCTGAAGCATATGTAACCTGAGGTACCACTGTATATATTTATGGATGAGTATTTTAGGTTCTTATTTTATTCTTGCTCTTATGCTTGGTTTCATGTTGTATGAAGAGACACAAATAACTACAGGGTGAGTCTTTTAAAAGAGGCCCCGTGGAACATGTGTACTCTGTATCCACAGGGCCTCTTTTAAAGGACTCACCCTGTATAAGTAAGTACAACAAGCAAGCAAACAAATGCAGAGATAGCGGTTTCAGTATCCAGAATTGTGAGGAGGGGAGCTCCTGCATTCAAAAACAAAACAAACTACTCTTAGCTGCCAAGTCAGACCATTGGTCCATCCAGCCCAATATTGTGTACACAGGCTGGCCGTGACTCTACAGGGTTCCAGACCAGGGGCATGCCTAGCCCTCCCTGGAGGTGCTGGGGTTTGTACCCAGGACTTTATGCAATGCAAAACAACTACCTTACCATTGAAATATGACCCTTCAGCTAAATAGTTCAGGAACGGATGAATGGTAATCGAAACAGGAGAAAATAGCACTCTGCTTTGAAAAAGAAAGATTTCAGGCTTCTGTACTAAATTATGTCTTTGAATGATGTATCCATGTTTCCTTTACCCTTTACTATGTTTCTCAACAAACCACTGTCAGATATATGAGTTCAGAATATGTGGCTCACTTGTCACTCTTTTTAATATAGGAACCCCTAATATAATTAGGTCTTGTTTATTTTTATTAGTGGAGAATTATGGCGGCAAAATTTTGGCAACTTGTTTCGTGTTGGTAGAAATGGAATTTTCTGCCACCATGTCTGCAAGGGGGTCATTTTGATTGTTAACATTTCCTAGAATGAAGTAGAACTGAAGAAAAGAAATCCGTAACAACTCACCAGTCAGAATTTCTTTTCTCACTTTGAAAGTATCAACTATTGGTGTCGTAATGCCTTCAATGGTTCCAAACATGCTGCCAAGCCCCAAATTAACCAGCATAAGGAAGAACATCACTGACCAGAAAGGAGACGCAGGAAAGTGGGTCATGGCTTCTGTAAAGGCAATGAAAGCTAGACCAGTTCCTTGAACAGCCTGTCAAGGAGAAAGCCAAAGGATTAAACTTGGGTGGCAAAACAGGGGCAAATCAAGTAAAAATATTGTATAAGGTGGGCAAAATCAATGAAGAGAAAAGGAGGAAGAAAGAGGGAGCAGAACATTGGAGTCAGAAAAGCTATTAGGAAGTGGAAAATATCTATAAATATCAAAATTGTCCTGCAGTCAATAAGGATTATTAAAACAGTCTGTAATCTTTGTATCAAAGATGGAAGTATCACTCTCACCTTGTCAAGTTCATCTTCAATCTGGCAGGGTTTTAGACCAAGGGGAAACTCTTCTTCTTTTACCTTCCGGATTATATCATAAACCAAATTATAATCTTCTGCTGTGATGCTCGACAAATTAATATGATGAGGTATAACAGCCTTGCTCAGATTGCCGGCATTCAAAAGACTGACAATCTTCTCAGAATTTCTGCAAAACACAAGGGAATACAGGCATACGCACCATCAACCCAAAGAATTGCTGTGGGAATTCCTAAGTGAAATATACTATAAAAATGGATAAGGAAATGAATGTTCATACTGGATAATGCATTTCTCATTTATGATATTTGCTTTGAAGCCCAGAACAGCAAACACCACCAAAGTTGCCAGCACAGAAGTGAAAAAATTGATGAAGGACACCAGAACAGCATCGAAATGGCAGTTGTTGTCTCTCTTGTTGTAGCTTGAAAAGGCAATGACTCCACCAAATCCAAGCCCTAAGGCAAAGAACACCTGAGTAGCAGCTTCTCTCCAGACCTTGGGCTCCAGCATTATTTCAAGCTGTTTGAAATTAGACACAATATATGTCAGCTACAAAATACAGCATTTCTCCTAAATGGAGAGGCAACAAATAATCCAGGAAGAAAACCCCCAGCACCCTAAAATTTTAAACCCAAATGTTTAATCCACAAACTGAATTTGCATTCCGTACATTGTCTCATTCTTTTGCATTGCAGGTTGGTCAAAAATGTATCACAAGAAACACATCAATCAAAAATCAATATATTTGCTAATCACACAAACACACACACTTTAAAAACAGCTTTCATCAATGTCAGACAACAAGGGTTTTGTGCAGCTGTGTTTATAAGCAGCAAAAAATATTTAGACACTAATGCATTATTATTAATTCTATGTTGTTAATTGAATGGTGTGTAAATTATCATCACTGCCAAAATAACAGGCAAACTATCATTCCAGGAACTAGTTTCCAAGCTTCATTGAAATTTTATTGTTTTAATGTACTGGTGTTGGACTGGAAATTGCCATGTGATCATAACTGATGAAGGGTGGTTTAGAAATTGCACATGTAAATACAATAAATAAATAATGTTGATGTGAGTATGTGAGATTTCTTCTATGAAGGTCAATGAAACTGAACAAATTTTTAGCAGGATAAAGGATTAAGGTGGATTTTTAGATATACTTTAGATGTCATTAGTCTTACTATAATGCAGTACTATGCACTCCTGCTTGGAAGAAAGTCTTACTGAGTTCAATAGGTTTTCCTTTTAAATAAGCCTTCTAAAGGTAAATAGAGAGTAACAAAACAAACCATTGTTCCATTATTTACATCTCTATTAGGCATTATTATTTCTATCAAAAGCAAATGTTTCAGCTTTACAAAACTTTCTAATCTCATAAATCTTTTCCACAGCTAAAAGGAGATTTCTCTGTACTATAAAGTATAATTAAAAACATTTAGACAGGAAACTTTCTCCATAGAAACACTACACAGTGCCACAGATGATGCAAATCATCACCCTACAGTTATAGCAATGTTTGCTCACTAGATGGTGCTAAATATACATATTTCATTCTGTTTGAATTTCTACCGGAGGTTAAGTTGGATGTCATCCTTCTATATGCCCACTGCTTTGAAGAAATCTAACTAAGGCTTGGGGAATTATACATGTAATTGGAAAAGCTCTCCCTAGCAATTTTGCCCTAAATGCATGTTAAGTAATTGTCACTGATTTCAGGGGAACCTATCTATCAAGCCTTATAACCCCAAAAATTAATAGATAGAAATGGAGATGTGAGGGTGCCATCCTACGTACAATTACCTTCTTAAGCACACTTAAAGGTAAAGGTAAAGGGACCCCTGACCATTACCGGTAAGTCCAGTCGCGGACGACTCTGGGGTTGCAGAGCTCATCTCGCTTTACTGGCTGAGGGAGCCGGCGTTTGTCTGCAGACAGCTTCCGGCTCATGTGGCCAGCATGACTAAGCCACTTCTGGCAAACCAGAGCTGTGCACAGAAATGCCGTTTACCTTCCCGCCAGAGCGGTTCCTATTTATCTACTTGCACTTTGACGTGCTTTTGAACTGCTAGGTGGGCAGGAGCAGGGACCGAGCAACGGGAGCTCACCCCGTGGTGGGGATTCGAACCGCCGACCTTCCGACTGGCAAGCCCTAGGCTCAGTGGTTTAGACCACAGCGCCACCCGCGTCTCCTTAAGCACACTTACTTGGAAGCAAATCAGAATTACTTCTGAGTGAACATGTGCAGAATTTTGGTGGATGGGCCATAGTTCAGTAGGAATGCATAAGCTTTCCATGAGGGGAGGGGCTCAATTCAATCCCAGCCATCCCTGGGTAGGGCTGGGCAAGACCTCTGATACCCCGGACAGCAGATGCCAGTCAGGGTAGTTGACATTAACTCTAGATGGACGAATAATTTGACAGGATAAAGTATCTTGTCAAGATTAATTTATCTGTTTACAGTGCAATCCTGTCTATGTCTACTGCAATTGTGTTTAATGGAATTGGGTCCTAGGTAAATGTTATGAGGGGACATGGGTGGCGCTGTGGTCTAAACCACTGAGCCTAGGGCTTGTTGATCAGAAGGTTGGCGGTTTGAATCCCCGCAACAGGGTGAGCTCCCATTGTTCAGTCCCAGTTCCTGCCCACCTAGCAGTTCGAAAGCACGTCAAAGTGCAAGTAGATAAATAGGTACCACTCCAGCAGGAAGGTAAACAGCATTTCCGTGCACAGCTCTGGTTTGCCAAAAGCGGCTTAGCCATGCTGGCCACATGAGCCGGAAAACTGTCTGCAGACAAATGTCGGCTCCCTCAGCCAGTAAAGCGAGATGAGCACAGCAGCCCCAGAGTTGTTCGCGACTAGACCTAGCTGTCAGGGGTCCTTTACCTTTACCTTTAAATGTGATGAGAGGCAGGTTTGGGGCAGTATGACCAGTTCTAGGAGATGCCTCAGCGCGCCACAACTATGATGTAGTGAACTGAGCAAAACGCAAGGCGAGAGGCAGGGGAGGCGCCAAATTTTGGCTTCGCACAGGACGTTGTTGAAATTTGAAAGACCAAAGTCTGCCCCTGATGTGACTAGCCTGCGTTGAGATGACTTCAAGGAACCTGACATTACAAAATGTCCAGGAAGCCCTTCTGGGAAGATGTCTCAGCTTAAAGCAGTGGATATTTGAGGAAGATCCTGAGGACCAGATTTATCTGCCCTTGCTAGCCACTGAGCCTGAGGATTAGTTTCATTCTTTTCTCTTCACCTTCTTCCCCTACAAGCTCACCCCTTGGGACATGAGAAGGAGGTGGCCCACTGCGTTTATCTTCTTTTCCCTTTCCTGAAGGTAAAAGCCCAACTACATGTGACATAACTGCTGTGAGTGGCAGAGATATTGTGCATTAAAAAAATACCATTATGGAGGAGTTGCACACAGAGAGAAGTTTAGAGGAATGGTTTAAACCTTCCCTCTCTATCTAGAGTCCTCATGAAATCCTTCTGCCTCCTATGCAATTAAAATTAGGGAGGGGCTCCCATTATCACTATAGGCTTAAATATCCCCTCCCAGCAATCTTGATACACCATGCTTGTTGTTGTTATTACTACTAATCACATCTTTAATGTCACATGCCGTTAGACCCCAAGTTTATGGGCCTTGGGGCAGAGGAATGGAAGGGGTGGTGATAGAGGTTGCTTTACAAGTGCTCACCAAGATTTTTTTGATTTTTTTCTTTCTTTTGCAAACTTTTGTTTGCTTGACCCTTTTGGGGGCAAGCAGCAAAATGTCAGAAACATTCTTTCTCTCCTTCTTGAATACAACGGAGAGATAAAATGAAGAGAGGGAGAAGGAGCTACCTCGAAATCCTTGGTGGAAAGGTGGGATCTAAATGTAGTAATAAGTAACTAGAAGGGAAAGCAGCATATTGTCAAGGAAGCAGTTCACCCAATGGATTTTGCAATCGGCTCTGTCTGCCATAAGACCATTACTTCTCTGTAAACCTGTCCACACAAAACTACTTGTGTAAGGTGTGCACAGAAAATGTGAAAGAAAAAAGTTCTTATATATTGTCAGGGGTTCCCATCTACAGAGGGATTAGCAAAGATCTCAGTTCAATCCAACTGCGGCTTGAGACTTCCCGTGTGACTTTTCCTAAATCTTTTAATCATTCTCTGGCTTAGTTTTTCATCATTAAGACATGAGTAATGCTCCCAGTCTTCTACCATGTATTTGTCTTCAGGGAAGGGAGTGTCTTTTTAACAGACACTTGTGGCTACTTTGTACGAATGATCTTGACTAAGGACTTGTGAGTTTTCCACAACAGAAACTAGAAGATAGTGAGTAAAACCAACCATTTGAACACACAAGTAGATTTTATAACATCTCAACAGAACAAGATTTCCAGTGCAACCTCATTCATGTCTGCTCAAAGTAAGCTCCACTGTGTTCAATGGGCCTTATTCCCAGATTACAGGAGGGGAACCTGTGACCCTCGAGAGTTTGTTGGGCACACATCAGCCCCAGCCAGCATGACCAATGCTCAGGAATGAGGGAGACTATAGGCCAGCAACATCTGGAGGGCTACAGGTTCCCTGCTCTAGAGTCTTGCCATCATTTTATCATGCAGTCCTCTTCTGGACTGTGGAAGTGGAATGGTCTCCCTACAGAGGTTTTGGGCTCTCCTTCCTTGGAGGTTTTTAAGCAGAAGTTGGATGGCCATCTGCCATGGATGCTTTAGCTGAGATTCCTGCAGTACAGAGGGGTGGAGCAGATGACCCTTGGGGTTATGAGATGGATGCTGAGAAAAGGAAGAATTGTTGGATGGGAATTTTCCAAGAGGGTACTGCATGGAGGCAGAGGCTTTGTGTTTTATGGGTCATTCTGTGGGCCACTTTTGATATGCCCCTCTTAGAATCTTTGTCCAACCCTAGCACAGGAACCACTTAACACCAGAGGTGAATGACTATGCCTGGCATAAGCAACTGTCTGTAGAACCATATTCAAGACTGTCGAATGTTGGATTAGTTACCCCATGCTACCCTACTATGTAATCCCAATCTGATTGACTGGATATGTTTATGGGAGAAGTGGAGGTTGTAATCTGAAGTAGGTTACACACACACACACACACACACACACACACACACACAGCAGCTTTCCTGTTGTGTGATCCCGCACCACTGGAATGGGTGTGAATAAAGTCACTGTGCAAACAGTGCTAACTGGGTAGAAAAGTCCCTATTCCCTGTGGGCTGAGATTTTGGCAGTGTAGACATTGCCAGCTTAAAGCACAGCTAGGCCGTTCTTTTTCTCAATTCAGATCTGAACTCTTAAGTGGGAAATGCATCAAAATGCAGTACTTTATTTTTTATTTTTTATTTTAAAAAAGGACATATACTGTAACAGGATAGATATACCAGTAGATTGTGGCTATCATCAAATGTACACTGCTTCCCAAACCATATTTGATGCAGAGTAAATGGTAGTGTGTACACAGCCTTGGTTTGAATGGTGTAAAAAGGATGAGATTTTTATTTTATTTTTTGTTAATGGAGCTTATGCTGTATAGCAGATACACACTAACTCAGTTGACTTCTTCCACCTAACTGCAATATCATCTGATCTTGAAACAAGAGTTCATGCAAACTATTCAGGCATGAAGCGAATGTCAAAAGCAATCAAACATAATAGGCAGAAACCAACTACATACCTTAGGTGTAAACATGTGACGAATGCCATCCAGTGATCCATTTAAGAGCAGCGCTCTGATTAGAAAGCATATAAGTACCACATAAGGGAAAAGGGAGCTAAAGTACATTATCTGAAAAATATGAAAGGAATGTTAAAATAAAACCCATTAATGGCCTTTGTATTCCACAGTCTAACCACATCCACAGTGCGTTCAAAAACCTAAGGTCATCTGACATTCCCAAAGCCCACCATGGCATTCTGTGCTTCCTTCAGAGATATGAAGAATTGCAGAATTATAGCTTGTGGATCCATTGCTCTTGTTTTTCAGAAGAAACAAATCATGTGAAGTAAGAAATATTTTGAAACACTTTGAAGTATACCGTGCCGCTTGCGGTGCTCTTAAGAAAGGGACTTCAACGTGAAAGGATATGAATGCATTTTAGTGATTTGGCCATGTAGTTGACCAATGCATTATTTGCAACAACTCCTCCTTGTTTTCTGACCAAGGCTCCAACTTTATTCAAATACTCAACAGGAAAAGGAGAATCTTTGCGCTGTATTCAGCACATCAACATACATGTAAAGCATAATTTGCACATTGGGAGTCTACACCCAGAATGTGCCCCTTGACCCCTTTTCCTTCCCATTCCTACCTTTCTATAGTTGTTTCATGCTACATGGATAACAACCAGGGCTAAAATAAACCATCGCTCCCTGAGGGGTTGGAATTGTGGTTCAAAGTGGGACTGCACAATGTGGTTATGAGTGAACAATGTTTGCATTTTACTATGGTTTACTTCAGTGCACATGTAAATTGAAGTGACAGTTAATAGAAGGAAGGGAGAGGAAATTGTTGCTGAGATGGGAAAGCAATACACTTCCAAAGGGTGGCACACAGGAGCCTCTGAGTTAAATCTAAGGCCACATCCACACCATACCTTTAAAACACTATTACGTATAACATTTTAACAGTAATGGGTTCCCCCTAAGAATCCTGGGAATGGTAGCTTGTTAAGGATGCTGATAATTGTAAGAAGGCCCCTATTCCCCTCAGAGCTACAATTCCCAGAGTTCCCTGGAGAAAGGATTTAATGAACCACTTTGGAAATTATAGTTTTGTGAGGGGAATAGGGGGTTTCCTAGCAACTCTTAAGAAACTGCACTTCCCAGGGCTGTTGGGGGGGGAGCTGTGGCTGTTTAATGTGATATCATGGTGCTTTAAATGTACAGTGGTACCTTGGTTTAAGAACAGCTTAGTTTATGAACAACTTGAATTAAGAACGCTGCAAATCCGGAAGTAGGTGTTTTGGTTTGTGAACTTTGCCTTGGAATAAGAACATGTTTTGCTTCCTGTTGAGTGTGTTCCATTTGTAAATTGAGTCCCCCGCTGCTATAGGAAAGCACGCCTTGGTTTAAGAATGCTTTGGTTTAAGAACGGACTTCCGGAACGGATTAAGTTTGTATGTTGCAGATGTGGCCTCAATTTCCCTTTGTTTAATGGAGGGAATCTTGTTCCAACAAGATTGGAACAATCTTGCCTTCTATCAGGGGAAGGAAGCTTTGGATCCAAGACTCTGTGGCTAAGGATTTTGTTCTGAGCTGAAGTCCTTTAACTCTGCTTTGTGTTACAAACAGGGAATTTAGGAGTTAAGGCTCTTATGACTCTGAGGATGGAAGGAGTGGGAAGAAACATGATATTATCATCACCACCTGGTAAAAAGGTATTAAAAAGTCTGCCTTTTGAGTCTTATCATCATAAAACAACAACAACAATTCTGTACTGGAACTGGCTATATTTTAGTTAAGAAAATAACATAATAACAGTAATAATAGGAAACCATTTCTGTACCGGAAGTTATATTACTGCTGAAATAAGAGTTTAGCAACTGTTCCACCACAGTCTCTTATATAAACTAATAATCTGGGAAGATGAAATTGAGAAGCTGAATTTGTAGGGATGTGCAATAGTATACATCCCCACATGGGGATTTAGTCCCATGAAAGTTAGATTACATTGTACAGTCATGAGTACATAATGGCATAATCTGTGAGGGACTCATAATGTGTAAGTTCCACTAAAAATGAAGCTTGTGAAAGAGAATTTCCCAGTGAATTGTGCTTATCTGAAGCACCGTGTGAAAAAATAATAACAATAATCTGCTTTTATTTGCCACTGGTTTTATTATACCACATTCTGGCATGACTCAGTCCTCTAGCCCTAAGGGAAGGTGGCCATGACAAGAGTTCCCATGTGAGTATTTTCACCCAACTCATTCTGTGAAGACATCACTCATTTGACTGGTGAGTCAGGACCACTTGCAGAAAGAAAAATCAGGGCAGGGTATGTACGACTTCCCTGGCAAACTCCTATCTTCAATCTGGGACATGTCACAGCAAAAGTACATCAAAGAAAGTACAGTATCTACACATTCCATAAAGAGCACCCCCCCTCCCCCTGAATCTCCCATTGCAATAGAAACAAACAAACAAACAAAAGCGCCAATCCTAAACTTTAAGCAAACTGTCACATGGTCCAAAACAGTAATAGATGGATCAAACATCAGGCGTGTGTATTAGCAATTTAGTAACTGGCAAACGGCAGAGGAAAAGTAGGTGCAGAGACTGTGGAGGCTCACTCTGTATGAAATTATCTTCAGATCAATTTTATCATTCTTACCTTGATCCCCAGAATATTATGGTTGCATGGAATGTACAATGAGAAATGTGCAGTAGGGTTGGACATTTTTGTGTGCAAATGCTGCTGGAACTTCTACTCATCTTGATCCTCTGCTTCCCTTTGTGCCCTGTGTGGTTAGCTCTGGCTCCAATGCTGAACTCACACCTCCGCTGCTTCTGCTTTTCTTCCAGAGCAACCATGCCTCTGAAAACCAGGCCTCTATCCCTTGCCTCATCCAATGCCTCTGCTGCTCTGGGCTCTCATTTTTCACAAGCCTCCCATACACAATTGGTGTGATCAATGTCCATTTCTCCACTTGCAGACCACATGAAGAATCACAGTCTATCATGTGGCTCCCTGTCTTCCTTTTGGGTGTCTCCTTTGGGCACTGACATCCTGAACACTTAATCTTTGACACTTGGCTTGGCAACTTGCTTCATGGACACAGTCCAGATTCAGAAACAGAAAGCCAACCTGAGAAAGCCAACTACAAATCCCATTTCTTTGTTGTGTTTTCTTCCCTTTTTTTTAATTACACACCAAGATGCAATCATAAGAATTATCTATGGCAAATGAAAACAGAACAAAGCAAAGGTTCTCATACCGCAACACTCCCTCTCTCTTTTTATCCAAGTATGGTTTCTGTATTTAATAGACTACGATCTTAATGTTGATGTACCAACATTTCTCCACTGGAGAGATTGCAGAAAAGCATGGTGAGTCATAGCTGCCAGCCTTTCCATGCAAACTTTATGGGAGGGTAGGCAAAGGGGTGTGGTGGAGAAGAATTCAAGTGGCAAATGTGAAGAAGACTTAAATCAGTTTTAAAGAGAACGAAAGGGGAACTACTCACTTTGCCTGAAGACTGGATCCCTTTAATCATTGCTAGGCACACCATAACCCAAGCAGCCAGCAAGCAGATCGTCATTTTCCAGTTTAGACCTCCACTTTCTGAGATAGAGCTGGAAATATTGAGTGCTTCTCTGTACCAGTAATATGTTGTTGCAGAGCTTTTTTCACACTCTGGCTCCACAACTGATCAGAAAAGGAAAAGGCAATCTAAAATATTAATTGGATCCTAAATAGAAAGCAACATGTAGACAGTTCTACAAAGCATTCTAATTCCTATAGTTTGTTATCATGGTACTGCCACTTGTGGCTTATCCAGACACACACATTGAAAAATGCAGGAAACAGTCAAGTGCTTGGGTTTTTTCCATTCTTTTGAATCAGTACAGCACCACATCTGCAAGTATGCTATCTTGGCCAGGTGGGAGTTGTGTGTGTTTTTAATTTCTAGCCTTCATGGAATATGTCCATATTGTAAACTGACAAGGTGCATAGGTGACTGGTTCCAAGGACCAATATCAGCACCTAGTGTTTTGAGGGGAGTTGCCAGGGCCCACCCCCAATGCCTGCTCTGCCACCTCCCCTTTATCTATTTTTTCTTGGTCCAAACCTGAGCAGTGTTGATTAAAAGGATTTAGACACTTTTATGTTTCCATGGTGAACCAGACAAGGCATCATTCTGAAGCATTGGGGGAAATTAAAAAGGTGTCTTCAGTCAACTGCTCAGTGTTGTGCCACTGACAGCAGACAAACCTGTGAGGGCCCATTAACAGAGGAAGGGAGCCCACCAGAGGATAGTTTGACTGGGCCCTGCCTCATATCTGGAATTAGTACTTTTAAGGGATCTGTAAAAAATTGGATTAGCACATACAACTTGTAATGCAGGAAGGAGGAAAACTGCAGCTGCCATACCGTAATTCCCACTTCTACAGAACTTTTTAAATAGCTCTAGAAGTTCTTAATGTTTTTAAATAATTTAATTTTTAGAAGGTTTTTTTTTATAATAATAAAAAATTACATTACCGGTACTTTGCTATTCTGCTGTTTTCCACCCTTAGTTGAGGGGAAGGGCAATATTGAAATGCAATCAAATCAATCAATCAATCCAAGAGCTCTGTTCTCCAAGGCAATAAGTCTTCCTACTATGGGTCTGTGATCATGACAAATATGTCTCTAATATGTGTTTTTTAAAAACCTTGCTACTAAAATAAGACCTTGAGAAGAGTTTCTACATGCATTTACTTGTTGAACAGCAAGACATGTACAGTCCATCGGACTTCCTTTCAATTACAACTATTAGCAAGAGCAGTGTAGCATCATCCATATATATAGTGCTTTACAAATGATGCATGAACTAGAACAAGAACTATAGCAGACTTTGTCAAAGTCCAGCCCTATAAACGTTTATTTAGGAATAAATTCAATTGGGTTCAATGAGACTGAGTCCCAAGCAATTGTGCATAAGTACTGCAGACTTAAAAATTCCACGATGCAACTTTTGTAAAGAATATGAGAACCCTGTACATTGGAAACTTGATACAGTGTTTATATAAATGTAAATGGTTCTTAAAATGTATTTATTCTTTTAGTACTATATTCTTGAACTCTGTTCCTGCAGGGAATTCCCATTCAGCGAGACCTCAGTTGAGATCCTCTGGAATAAGGAACTTAGCCAAAGGCTGTGATCCTGCTATGATCACATAAATGTGAGCTTTGCCACTGAATTAAGCAGAGGGTAGAGTGCAGCCAATATTTAAAACCTCTTCCTGAAACTATGTATTTTATGTCAAGTTATTTAGAGAAGGGAAGCCTGTTACTTTATAGTAACCATAATCTCTGTTTGCACTGGGAACATTTGAGTACTGAGATGTAACACAAAGCTAGCAAGTATCAAGTATCTCATAAGGAAAATTTGTGCAACAAACTGTCAAGGCAACTTTCAAGGTTGCTGGTATACTTGCTTCAGGCAAAGGAAAAAGGATTATTAGAAATGCAATTAAGATTTGTTTCTCTTATTATTTGGAGATGAAGGCATGTGGTCACCAGGAGATAATTAAAGCCTAGAGATAGATTGCATTCTATTATGCTTCATGATATGCCAGAATGGAATTATTTCATTATGGCCATGAGTTATTGCCTAATTCCCATAGATATAAAAGTAGACATAATATAGTCTGATTATTCACAGGTATTTCAATTGTCCTCTTGGGGTTTTTTCTTCTTCTTAATGTTTAAGAAAATTGAATAAATATAATAAGGAAATAATTAGTGTGACATTCAATTACCCTTATTTATGTGTTTAGTGTAAATGTTGATAGAGCAACAGGAAATGTGTAGCATATTACACAAAAACGTTTCAGAACTTGCACCTTTCTGTTTCGGGCAAAAACAATGCAAATGCTACTATTAAAATTAGCTAAGTAAATTTAGAATGTATCTTTTAACCCTGCCTCTGGAGAAACTTTAAATAAAAAGTTAATCAATTCATCTGTTTCTGCTATCAGAATTTTGAACTTTTAAGGACTTTGACACCAACTTGTAAATTCCTGTTATGTTCCTGCATGGGCTTACATTCATAGTGGATTTATGTAGAGACTTTTCTGAATAGATGTGACTATCTCTATTCCTGTGTACTGCACTAAAACCTTAAAAACAAACAAACCATTAGAGTGAGCGATAAATGTTGATGCAGCAGATGACCAAGAGCCGAGAAGAGATGCTTGAATGTTATAGCTCATAACATTTGGTGTAACATAGGTAAAAGAAATCAGTCCTCAGGAAGCCTGAGATCAAAATCCCAGCCTATATGCTGGGATAATGTTGCTGAGACTGGCAGGTATCTCAGGCTCATCATTCTGTAAACCAATGATGCAGGCCTATGTAACCTGGACATGTGGCAGTTGGGTCATCCCCTGATCAGTGGTGGGGTACCAAGTGACTTCTGGGTTAAAATCATGTTTGTAGTTCTGAGTCAGATCCATATTTTTATTTACTTACTTAATAAACTCATTGGGTGGAATTCAATGTCACGATAAGGTGATCGTTCTGTCAGGGCAAGCATTTTGGCTTGTCAGATGGAATGATCCTCCTCTTTCCCCCTCACATTATGTTTTGGGGTTATCCTGCCCCCCGAGCCGATTTTGGGGGTGCAGTGGCATGTTTTGGAGGAGACAGGAGGAAGCCCCATTGCAAAAGCCCTTGCACAGGGCTTCCACTAATGGAATTCACTAGTTGAATCCTCACTTTTAGCCACAATTCAAAATCCATAGCATCTTTCAATATTTAAAACAATTTTAATAACGTATAAAATATGAAAAACATAATCACAAGTACAGTCGTACCTTGGTTCTCGAACGCCTTGTGACTCGAACGTTTTGGCTCCCGAGCGCCGCAAACCCGGAAGTGAGTGTTCCGGTTTCCAAATGTTTTTTGGAAGCCGAACATCCGACATGGCTTTCACTGCTTCCGATTAGATGCAAGAAGCTCCTGCAGCCAATTGGAAGCCACGCCTTGGTTTTCGAACATTTTCGGAAGTCAAACAGACTTCCGGAATGGACTTCATTCAAGAACCAAAGTATAATATTAATTTAAATCTTTCCACATCATTTGATTCCTGTCAACATAATTGGTTGATATGACCTGCCAGATGCAAGATCTGGGACTGTCACCTTCCAAGATCCAGTATTTTTCTCAGATCAAAACTGTCATGTTCTTACAACATTCATAAATGTGTGGTAACATTCCCTCGATTTAGTTCTAAGTGGCATCTGAAGGTGGTTCCCAAGCATGGGCAGTCAAAATGCTGGTGTCAGGCCAAGTCAAAAGGGACCATTGTGGATGTTCAGAAAGTGTTGTCTTTAAGACAAACTCTACCATATCATAATTATTTGATTTTGCTTTTCTGGCATGCCAGATACTAATAACATTTTTCAAAAAAAAAATTTTTAAGGGTATACAGTAATACTCTATTACAATGACATACAAAACCTACCATAAGTATCTCTGCCAAACTAAACAAATGGAAATGTTTCATTTCCGGTACTATGATTTTTAAAACTCCCAATAAGGGGAAATTGAATCAAGGAGTAACTAAATGCTCAAGGAAATCAATGAAAGTGTATATATGTCAAAATAAAGAGTTAGACCACCAACTAAAAAAAAATCTGGAAACATTATGGATTTTTTTTTTCCTTTCTAAATTAGAACATTGTTTATGCTAGCTATCAAGTGTTATTGCTAAGAATCATACTGGAAAAGCAGTATTTTGGGGAAGGATCAATAACTTAATTTAACAATATGAAACATTCCAGTTCAGCATGGTTATACAAAACATAAGTGCTACAGTGCTCAAATATTCTTAATTTAAATGCTAGAAAGTCAGCAAACATTTCACTGGGTTTTGGACCAAAATATTTGCTCTCAGTGATTTCCTCTTTAGTTTGCTTGTTTTTTTGTATTCTGTAGCATTTTAAAAACTTCTAAAATGTTTTCTAACAGAGGATAGAAGGAAGGAAGGAAGGAAGGAAGGAAGGAAGGAAGGAAGGAAGGTAGGTAGGTAGGTTAATACACTGGATGCTTACAGGTATGTGAAGAATTTTTCACCAAAGGACATTGGTCCCATGGCAACGGGTGCTGAAAGGACTGAGAAAAGTAAAACAAACTCCATCCAATGATGACATTGTAGTATAGGGCCACAAAAAAGCATACCTGTGGGGAAAGTAAAATATTTTCAGAAGCAATTTTCCTAGTATTGGCATAGAAAATAACTTTTTTTAAAAAAAAAGGCTCTCTAATGGTCAAGTTCTATTATCTGATGCAGAAACAAACACCAGCTTTGGAAAGAACATGTTGAAGTCTTGATGCATCCTTTAAACCAGGCATCCCCAAATTCGGCCCTCCAGATGTTTTGGGACTACATTTCTCATCATCCCTGACCACTGGTCCTGTTAGCTAGGGATGACAGGAGTTGTAGTCCCAAAACATCTGGAGGACCGAGTTTGGGGGTGCCTGATTTAGACACACTCTCCTGCCATGGTGCTGCCTGAAGCAAGTTGCTTCACCACATTTTGTGGCAGGGCCAGGCCTAAGTCATGAGCTTACAGTGTACCACAAGGGTGGGAAACCTCAGGCCCAGGAGCTAAATGTAGCCTCCAAACCACTCTGTCTGGCAGTCAGAACTCTCCTCATGACAAAACAAACTCTCCCCAACAATGAACCTCACTGGCCCTGCTTCAAATCCTAAGTGTCCCCCCTTCCTAGCTGGATATCCTTGCTTGCCTAGATAGAGGACAGGAAGGGGTACATGGAAATGTATACATACTAGCCTATGATACAAAAGTAAAATTACAGTTGTTACTCTGCCTTTGTCTCCACTCTGCCACTGGCTTTTTGCCTCAGCACAAACCAAGGAGCTAAAAGAGATTTTCAATATATATAATGATTGCATGACCAGGTAATGCACTTTAAAAAATAGACAGCACCTGCAATTTCCAAACATTTTATGTGCATTTCCTCTGTTTTACAGTTATGTTCCCTTCCTGCTGAGAGGTGCCATCAGCATTGGCATTCCACCAGCTCCTGAAAACACACCTGTTTAGGCAAGCCTTCCCCTGAACTTGAGCTTCCTGATCCAATTGTTTTGTTTTGCTTTTAACTGTTTTAATTGTCATTCTTTTTAACTGGCTTGTTTTACTGTGTATTTTAGTTATTTATGGAATTTATAATAGATCTTATACTTGTAAACCACTTTAGAAGCCATTTGGGCATGTAAGCGGTATATAAATAGATAAATAATATTCTTTAGCACCTTACCTGCTTAACCCAGCCTTCCCCAACCTGTCGCTTCCATTTGTTTTGGACAACCGTTCCCATCAACCACATGCAACTTTGACAATGTCCAAGAATTATGAGAGTTATAGCCCAAAACATCTGAAGGGCACAAGTTCGGGGAGGCTTCTGTAGTCTAAACAAGTGGCATGCCAGCTAATTAGTTTCATAGTTATGTGGGCACTGAGACAGATCCCTCCCTTAGTTTTAATATATAATTCTTAGGTACTCTGCAAATCACAAAGCTAATCCTTCAGCATATTAGCTCCTTTTTAAAATAAAAAGGTATTTGGAAAACTCACGGTATGCACTAAGGCTTGGGAAACAGGTCACATTAATTACTATGTAAGCAGTACTTACTACACAGCTTGCAAATCCAATTCCACCAAGCTTGGGGCTGATATAATTCCAGACTCCAATGCTTCCACGCCGAATTCTCTGACCCACTGAAAGCTCCAAGAAGAAAAGTGGTATCCCTATGACCAGCAGCAAAATTAAATATGGCACAAGATAGGCACCTGTCAAACCAAGAAGATGTTGAAAAACATTGAGAATACAGAAATGTATTTTAGAAAGGAGTGCAGAACAATTTGCATAAATATCTGTTATGGTGGGGCTTGCAAAGTCTGGAACAAAGGCTGTACAAACTAATAGGTGGGTGCAATAAGCTATCTCCAATATCAAGGCCCGAAAATCAAAATCACTTTAGGAGTCAGTGTAGCTCAGAGATATTGAGGAAATATGTAGAACATAGTAGCATGGTGGACTCGGCATAGAAAGAAGTACTGTACATATAATTAATGAGTGGACAAATTACTGGTGGAAAGGGCTTGTAAACAAGGCCCTGCAGTATAATCTTCATCTTGAGTTCCTCAAGGCAGACCATCGTGTATCCTTTCAGGATCAGGTACATCCTTGTCCAGGTGAACAATCAGCACTGCAGAGACATGCCTGGCTATAATATTGGCTGTAGGGACTCTGATCAGGAATAACTACTGCTCTGGGTCTGCAGGACAAGAAGATGCCACCTTACTCATAATTTACCATATAAAAAGTACCTTCCACTTTTTATATGGGAAAGCAACTCCTTTCATTTCAATCTATATCATACACTTTCAAGATTTTATTTCCTCTCAAAGACTCAAGATTCATTTCTCATTAACAACCACACAGTTTGGAGATATTTGGAAATTAAGCCACAAATTCACACATTTTAAAGCACTCTGTTGTGTGTGTATGTGACCTTCGTCTAAATGTTGCCAAAGAAAGCCTGATGTTGCTACATTTTCCATGTTTATTCAGGATCTGAAAGGGAAGGGATTACTTAATCAGCTCCTCCAACATTCTATACTGTATCTTCTTTGAATGCCCTGCTCCATATCCCTGGCCAGCTAAAGCAAATGTCTGTAACCCTGGTACCCTCCAGAGGTTGTTGGTCTACAACTTCCATCATCCCTGACCAGTGGCCATGGTGGCTGCATCTGATGGAAGTTGGGATTCCAACATCTGCAGGGCACTAAGTTAGGGAAGGCTGATCCCAAATATGTTGAGTGTACATACAGGGCACTCAATACTTCCCAAGGATTAGATATTTAGTTACTATATTCCAGTATTTGTAATGTAAAAATAAATGTGCTTTCTTTCTACATGCCTGCATGCATTGCTCCGATATCCAGGCACCATTTTTCACATATTCACGTTGCAAACCAAGCAACATGATCTGCAAATGCCCCCATTTGAAGAAATGGCAGGGCAAGCCAGTAATTATGAGAAATCCAATAACTCTGAAGAGCAACAGGAAGTTTAGAAGGCCTGTTTTGCAGCTACAGGAAAAATAATTGCTAGTAATTTGCAGGACAAACGGAAGTTCATATATTGGCAAAGAAAAGAAATGCCAAATAAATTGTAAAGCTTTGGAAATGCACTTAGGGGGGAAATTAATTATTGAAATAATTTTAGCGACATATCCTAATGTTTGAATTATTTTACTTTCTCTCCCCACCCCACAGCTCTGGGAGCAAATTCAGGGCTGGGGGCAACCCCAATTTGTTCTTTGGTGACCACAAACTATTGTGGACAGCATACATATTTAGCATCAGTTGTAGCATATCCATGGCAACAGCACTAAAATTACGGCTGCAATCCTACAATGCAGATTGTTTCTGAATAAATGTAATTCAGATCAGTGTTGAATTTGTTCATTAAGTAACTTTATTTCTGTCCTTTACTTGTGCTATGGATTTGTAACAGTTGCTGTTAGCTCTTTTACTCCAGATCCCACATGGCAACGGGGACACCTTTTAATCTATTCATGATCCAGAATGATAGATTTGTGTGCTCAAGTATAAAATCACTTAATTCAAGAAACTTGTAAGGCTCAACCTGTGATCAATCCTTTGCCTTCAGCTGATGAACTGATTAATTTACTTAATTGAAGCAAAAAGCATGTTAATAGTGCCAATCTGTGGAGGTCTAGAAAAAAACTTATCAAATGAATTATTACTTTTAGGGATGATTTAAACAAGAACAGAAAAGATTTTTCATTGAAAGAGATGTATCCAGTGTCTAGAAAGAGATCCGGATACTTACATGATACTTAACTGCTGTGATCCTGATACTTATAAGCCCCCCATCGCTGCTATTTGCATTTTTTAAAAGTGTGCCCTAAATGCAAATATTTAGAGTGCAAATTTTAAAAAACTTCAAATATGAGGTTAGCATACAATCCAAGTTCCACTAGAAAACCCACCAGCAAAAAAAGTATGTATGCCAGTGGAGTGGAACACTTCTGGAAATGGATAAATCCCTTGGGCCCACAGAAATAGTCCAACCCTCTATCTGGGGCTGGCATAGTTAATCCCCTCCAATTACAGCCAATGGAAAGGAATAAGCTCCCCCATTCCTGCCCTGCCCACAGCAAACCTGTAGGGCAACAGCGGTGGTACTAACTTTACCCCCACCATATATGTCCAGAAGGATTGCTCTGCTGATGTTACATCTGGTTTGTGTCTGGGAGACAGCATTACTATAAGAGTAGAAATGGGATTCACAGACCACAGGGACCAACAGCCACAATATTTACATAACCAAAGTCAACGAGTAAATATAGAGCCTTACCTCCGCCATTTTTTTGGCACAGATAAGGAAATCGCCACACATTCCCCAAACCTACAGAAAATCCAACTTGTGCCAGAATGTACTGAAGTTTGCTGTTCCAAGCTGGTCTCTCATCTTCTACGTCAGATCCCTCTTCCACATCTACATCTTTGTCGTCCGAGTCATTAACCGACAGCTCGCTTTTCTTGAAAGCGTCTTCCACAGAGTCTTCATTTGATAGGAGATCCTTAACTGACTCGATGACATCATCATCTATTTCTCGTTTAACCACTTTGCTGTTCTTAGGCATTTGCAATAAGGAAGCGGTAATGTCAGATCACGTTCTCTTCAGACAGGCTATCCAGCCTCAGTTACTATCTCTCTTCTGCCAAGTCAAAAATATCTGAATGTTTGCTTGAACTGGTTGAGTGAAGGAAATGTCAACAATGTCCCTTGTGCAATGTAATCAAGATGTTTGTAATTGCTTGTTGTTAACATAAATACCTGTAAAAAAAGAGTAATCAGATGACAGTAGAAAAGGGTACTTATCTCATTCTGTTAAAAAAAAAAAGATAATTCTCTCTTTAGTGCTTTTCTTTACCCAAATGATGGCTAAAATATCCATTGCTAATATTTCTTGGCTGCATTATTCCATAAAAATCTCCCAAGACTGCAAAAGAAAACATGTAAAATAATGAAATTTCATTGTTCCCCAGCTCCTTCCCTCTTTCTTCCCCTCAACTCCATATTTCCTACAACAGTAATGTCTCACTCTGAATATGACTGATTTGTTTGAATGGTTCTATGACTTGAAAACATTGACTCTCTTCTCTCTCTCTCTCTCTCTCTCTCTCTCTTCTATTGTTACCGGTACTTATCACAAAAAGTTAATAAAAATCTATTTTAAAAAATAAAACATTCTGTGATAAATTTGAGAAACAAATGACCCAACTAGATTGTGTGATCACATAATTGTCCTACAGATGTGTGCAAGAAGAGCTCTTGCATGTGAGGGCATGTGGTGGAGCATTGCACATTTGGATAAATGCATCTTAATGGAGCGTTCTTAACCATGCAAATGTCATTTAAAGTTGAGAAATGTATGTATGTATGAATGAATGAAAGTCTTTATTGCGGTCATAGACCAGAAAGGCATAAAACAATTCAGATCGAAAATATCATCTATATACTAAAACACATTTAAATTTAAAATCATCACATTTTAAGCTTAAAATTTGTGAGATATCTCACCAGTCTGTCACTTTATTATCATTTCTAAGGGCTTAACTAGAGTCTTTATCTCTGTTGTTGGTTGTCGTCGCGGTATGTCTAAGTCTTGACGCGATGTAGCAAAATTTAGCTACACTCCTAGTCATCTCTGGATTAGAGTCCGCTATTAGGTATCTAATATATGTTTCCGGTGATCGACCCGGTAAATTCTTTAGAAGGGGTTCAATTAACTCCTTTCTCGTGGTTTGATACAATGTACAGTGCAGAAGTACATGCCCGATTGATTCAATTTCGTTATTAGCACAGAAATGTATTGCTTTCAACTTCTAAAAAGCCATATGGTAATTCCTATATGAATGTTAATTGAAATGTGCCACAAGTAAGACCATATTTGGTATACCTTTAATGTATCTCTCCTGGTGTTTGCACCATGTGTGAATATTATCAACGTGTACATGAATAATTTTTAATCACAGGACAATGTAAGATTTACATTTCTGTGACATAATGGGAAACGTGTGAATATTTGATGTCAATTGTGTGAATGCCCCATTTTTTAGATAGGAGGTCATATATGTAATGTGCTTTAGCAAAATTATTTATTATATGACATGTCAAGTGAGAAGCTGCATCTTTACTGCAGCCATAGAAGCATTCAAAACCCATGGTAGAATTGACTGGTTATAGCTTTATCACCCTTTATGTGTAGATGTATGCTTTAAAATCTTATTGTTTTTTATTATTATCTTTCACTGTTCAAAAATGGTACCAAAGTGGCAATATTTATATGTTGCCTGAGTAGAATCAGAGGTCTGTGTTTGGCAAGAAGAGGTATATTCACATAACTGCTTCAACATGTGCTACAAAGAAATCAATACAGTCCAAATGAATAATGGCGTAGTTTAACCCACTTTGAGTAGATTTGTAGTAGTGTACAGAGTGTATTGTAGAGAATGTGGGTCAGCTTGCAAAGGGACTGAGGAAGAAAGCTACCTGAATCCACTCAGCTGAATCCAACTTACATGCTGACAACATTATGACAGCTCAGTCAGCTAGAGAATGAGACTTAACCTCAGGGTCATGGGTTCAAGCCCCATCTTGGGCAAAAGATTCCTGCAATGCAAAGGGAGTTGGACTAGATAACCCGCATGGTCCCTGCCAACTCTACAGTTCTATGATTCTATTATCAGTTTGATCATGTGAATTGGTCCTGAGATTCTTGATACGTCACTCTGCCTGGTTTAAATTCTTAATGCAGATCTGCCTTGCATTAAGAACAAGATAATGGATACGGGTAGTCAAATTTCCCAGGGTAACTTTGCAGTTTTACTAAGCAGGTGTCATGCGCTTCAAGATACAGTCCTGAAACTATGGAAGTTATTTAATATGATGTGATCTACAGGAATTGTTTTGCAAGTGTTTTGAACTATAAGATTCACCCAATCTTGGCTTTGAAATTTTAGCTCTCTGGATTTCTGAAGAGCTGAATGTTTTCAGGCTTCTTCATCATTTCTACTATAATGACAGGAAAAAGCAAATTAGGCTGTTCCAAGGTCATTCCATTTATCTTCTGGCTTCCAGACCTTAATAATAACGGAAAAGTCCAGCATGTTTCAGAAGCGGTTAGCAACAACATTTCACCAGCACCTGCCCCTGTAAAATGAAAATCCTGATTCCATTATTTGACTATTTCAAGGGGGGGGGGGAACCTCTAAAGTAGATAAAGGAGTTTTTAGTCTGAATTACATCAGCCAAGGGAGAATGAATAAAACTTGCCTGATTAATATAAATGGGAAATGTACCAAATGTACCAAACCAATCAAGCATTTACATAACACGGGAGGTCATCAAAAACAAGGATGAAAACAATATCTCATTTCAGAAACACTGATAAATGCTAGATCCTGGTACATTTAGATCAATGTGGCCTCTAGATAACTTGGATGAACCTACGAAAAGCTGGCAATAAAGCCTAATAATGGAAAAATCATAGAAAGTGGAGCTATTTACCAGCCAACTTCTATAGAGCAGCTTTGCCAAAGCTGGATATGGATACCTTTTATTTTTAAAATATCTGTTCTGAAATGGGAGGTAAAGGCATGTCACGTGCATGATGAAATATTAGAGGAGCACAGATATTTTGCAATTTAATATATGACAAGGAAACAGAAGTAGCCTATTTAAATTAATATTAATAGATAGCTACTGTATACAGTGGATCAACTTTTTCTCTCTCTCGCAGGCAAGTCAAAGGCATGCTAATCCCAGTTGCCCACACTTGGAGCAGAGCTGATTTGCTCTCTGCTGCCAAAACAGAATTAGCATGCCTCGCTATAGGAACGGTATAATAGTTTCCTCAGTCAATTTGCCCATCTTTTCAAAAGGAAAAGGAAAAGAAAGTGAAAACCGAACACTACCTTCTCCAATGACTCAGCATTGTAAAAACACACATACCGCATGGAGCCCCACAGGATACAAATTAAATAAGAACACAAGTGTAAAATAATCATGAAAATAAATAAATAAATAAAAGCACAGAAAGTACCGTTTTAAAATAAATTATTTAATGTCAATTGGTATGCTAATAATTTAGGGGAGGAGCTGTAGATCACTGGTAAAGCACCTGCTTTGATTGCAACAGGTCCCAGGTTCAGTTCACATCATCTCCATGTAGGACTTGGGGGAGGGAACTTTGGAGAGCTGCTGCCAGTCAGTGTAAACAATACTGAACTTGATAGGCCAATGGTTTGACTCAGAATAAGGCAGTGTTCTATGTTTCTATGGAAACCTGCTATTTGATACTGGTAATCTGTTTTTAAAGTGTGTTCTCCCCATGTCAGGGTTGTAGGGGTGGGTTTATTTGTTTTTCCTTATCACTACAGTATCTCCAGTTGCAGCGCTTTACTTTTTCCATATAAAAGGAAATGAGAATCATTTAGCTATGGAAGAAAGTAAAGGATAGCATGGAAGCTAAACCTCCTTTCTACCCCAATGACACCAGGCAGTGAGAATCAGGTCCCCTCCCACTTGAATATCCCTATCCCGAGATCTAGTTCTGAAATTTTAATGGAGCAGACATCCCTGGGTAGCTTTGCCTGCTTCAATAAAATAAGCTACTTATTACAACATGAAGGTTTGTTTATTTATTTAAGACATGTGTATCCTGTTTAATCATTTGCATTTCTAAGCAGTGTACATAAAAACAATCCACAGAAAATGGGACAATAAAATAATAAATATTTATTATAAGACTGAAAACTACTTGTATATGCCTGCTGGAGCAAGAAAGTCTTGGTCATGCACCTGAAATTTAGCAGGAAGGTATATGACAGACTTGAGCCCATGAGACTGAATGTATGACTTTGAGAAGTTACAAGCCATGCATTTGTCCGCCTCAACAGTCGAGCCAACAGCATTTTGCACTCCATGGTGGAGAACCCACAATCTGACTCCTTCTCTGTGGGTGTGCCACATCACAGAGGCAGCTGAGTTGAGTTCTGCAGTACAGACATTCCCGACCTGCTAACAATCAGAAGAAGAGTGGAACACCCACAGCTTTTTATTTAAGAGCATCAGTTTTGAGTAAATTTTGACAGCATCACAAAAGAATGGGCTTGCCAAACGTTTTTTGTTTTGTTTCTGAAAGGCTTTGAGCCATTCCAAAAATGCATTGCAGGTAGAACAACAACAGGTATAGCTGTTCCCATCACTGCCTCTCTCTGCTAGGCAGAACTATGCTACTGTCTATTCTGCATTCTGGAAAGACAAAAGAACTCTGATAGAGTGAAAAGATGGATGCCCCAGATAGGATTGAGCCCTCCTATATGGCTTACCTGTGTGGTATACATTGTCCTTGCAACTCAGCTGTAGCAGTTAAGTTCCCCAATGTGTGTTTGCTCCCAGATTCTTTAGCCAAGGTACCTGTTAAGTTTCTTAGATGACACATGTTATCCAACTGTCCTTCGTTTCTTTTTTATCTGTCTGACAGTGTCTGTTGAGTGTTTGTTTTTGGTCAAAGTGCTCTTTGGGGAAAGTGCCCCATCACCTTACGTATGAACCCATAGTTCTTTAGGCATGCGACCAGAATAATGTAGGCCCATGCCACTTATCCTGATAAATGAGATCTTTGTTTTCTGTGGGGAGGGACTTATATTGTCCTGGTGGTGTACAGGAACTGGCTGCAGTGATAGTCAGAATCTTATCTTCTGTTGTGACTGTCATCTTGGGCTCTCCTTTAACTCCATAGAGAGTGAAATTTTTAGCCATCATTGGTGGTTGAAATAATGCCCTGCAGAAATACAGGAATCTACCAAGTCCTCCCCCCACTGCAATACCAATGTTGTTCCTCCAGCATAAAGGCTATGCAGGAAATAGCCTCCTACTAACGACTGGCCCAAGGTCACCCAATGAGCTTCGGGGTTGAGTGAAGGTTTGAATCTTAGTCTCCCGGGTCCTTGCCCAACACTTTAGCCACTACACTTCACTGGCTGTCAGTATTTCCACCAATGTAGAATCGTGTTCTACCAGTGCTAGAGGATTTAGAAGAAATTATTACCTAGGCAATGAGTATTTCTTCTGGATAAGTTCACACTGTTAGGGAATAATACATAGTCCACTTATGTCAGCTCCAAACTTTCAGTTTGTCTTCTGAATTACGTTTGTATGTGGATACCTCAAACAAACTCTAATGCAGTTCTGGAGTGTGACTGCTCTAGAATATTCTTTTTCTGAAGCACAGAATGTTGTAGACCTTTTCTTCATTGTATTAAAATTTCCACTTACACTACTATCTATAATCTGCTATGGAAACCTGATATTGTCGTATCATACTGTCTCCAAGGCTACGCTCCAAAACATATTGTCCCGCAACCTGCTAGAAACAGATGAAGACTCAAGCTGCATGTGATGTGAACTTTCACTAATGAAAGATGGCAAATGATCCAGATAAAAGTGTATTTCTTATATAACCTCACTCTGACATGCTTCTACTTTGAAGCAAAATTAACCCCTTTATATTAGTGCATCAAAACTGTTAGCATAAATACAATTAAACTGAAACCATCAACACTTTCAACTTGAGTTTTCTGGAAAACTTTGGAAACGTCCTAAATTAATTTAAATGTGGTTTAGCATGTTTGAATATGTTATTTGGTTTTGATTTAATTGAACTGCTTGTTTAAATTACCTGCCTCATGTGAATGTGAATGGATTTATTTGAAAACCCTGTTTGTTTTACTCGTTTGTAAATACAATTTTTATGAAGCAATGCATTTTTAAGAAATGGAAATTTTTCTGGAAACATTTCTATCCAGAACCTGGACACATCATGACATTCATCTTCATGAAACATGTCTGATCCATCTCATTTATTGTTTTGTGTGTTATCAGACTCTTTTAAAACTTAGTAACTGAACCAGATATTAAGAAGTATTGATGAATGTGAAATGGTTTTGAATCAAGTTTCCTACTTTACTGCCATGATAATTCAGAAGGGTTTCTTCTATCCCCCCATCACCTTACAAGTTTGTCAAGACCTTACAAAGATCATATGAAAATTTTAATAAAGTATAACAGATTTCGTTAGGTGGGAGGAAAGATCAACATATATTAAATAGACCCCTTTAAAAAAAAATAATAGCCTGCTATCATCAATGGAAGGCTGATGTGCTTCAGTTGACAGTCATCTTAATAGTCTCACATGTAGCCAATTTCCTAGTAACTTTCATACACATTAATACTCAAGGTTGTTTTTTTAAAAAATGTACAGAATCAACTTCTACTTTTTTAAAGGAACAGTTTATGTTCTCATACTTTAAAAGAGATTAAAATGGAAAATGCAGTAGGCAAAGTCAAAACACTCTACATTAATAACCAGAAATACCCGGTAGTTTAGTCACATGAAAGACCTCCAGGGAGCTACATAACTGCCAGTGCATTTGCCTTTAAAAGAAAAGAAGAAGAAAAACCTTCTCCTACTAATAGTAATTTTATCCCAATACTTTTATAGCAGAAACTAATCAAAGTATCAAAACTTTTAATCAGAAAACGAAAACCATAGTGTGTGTGCACACTAATTATTTGTTTAAACTGCAGCTGTTCATTTCTGCTCCACACAGAATTTTGATGTTTCCATATATAACAGAATTGCATCTGGAAGCTTATGTGAGGGATCCTACTCAGACAGACTCTGAGTCTCAGACCTCTCAAAAAGTAACCAGGGGTTTGGTATGGTTTTAGGAATACCAGCATTGCATTTGCAGCATTTGCAGCAATGGACTCCATCAACCCTGTCAAGCCTTTAGGTATCATGGTTCTGTCCTCAGAGTCAGAGGAGAAAGAGCCAGCCAAGTCTAAGGCTGCAGTGCCACTGGCTGAAGAGCTAGACCAAGCTCCTGACATTGAACCTCAGCCCACTGAATTGAAGTCACCAAACATCCTTCTCTTAGCCTGAGAAACCAAATGCCTGCACTTGAGAGTGGTGCAAATAGTGGTGCAGGTAGCAGGCCACAGAGCACGAAAGCAGCACACTTCTCTGGGTCAAACATTTGACCCTTTAAGAGTCTCCAGTATTTCTGCAAGGACAGCAAACCTTTGGTCAATAAACTGGGAAACAGAGGCTCAAGACCTCACTCTATCTCCAGTCATTGAGCAAGTTGCTCACTCAGAGCTCTCTGTGGTGCTGAAACCACCAAGGTTGTTCCATCATAGATCATGGGCCCTTGTCAGAACCAGGTTAGGACACTCAGACAAGAGCAATAAACCCATGAAACTGTCAATACAGGAAGCAAGCCAAGCTGGTTTCTTAAGAGGCTGCTGGATCTCCACTTAAAAGTGTTTTCCTTGGGAATGAGACAGCAGGCATACAAATTCCATGCCCATCATTCCTGTTCGGAAGAGCAGAGTTCCTTCTGCCATCAGCACTCATTCACTTGAGACCGTGAGGATGAAATTGCTGTATCTGGTGCTTCCCACGTTTCTCTCAGGTGTGTGGGCACGATTCTTTAGGTCCAGGACAAATGGGGTTTTTTCTTTTGGTCTAACGCAAGGGGAAGTGAGACAACGCCCTCCCACCAGATGTCAAAGAGAAAAACAACTACCAGACTTTTAAAAGACATCTGAAGGCAGCCCTGTTTAGGAAAGCTTTAAATGTTTAATAGACTATTGTATTTTAATATTCTGTTGGAAGCTGCCTAGAGTGGCTGGGGAAACCCAGCCAGATGGGAAGGGGTACAAATAATAAATTATTATTATTATTATTATTATTATTATTATTAAGAATAATCCCCATTGCTCATGCTACTGATTCCTCTCCTAAGAGCACCTGTCATAGCTGCCTCACAACTGTGAAGGAACTTGGTGGAAAATATGGCTCTCTTGCATCAGTTTTCACATTAGCCTGCCCTTGTGCCTGCAGGATCCTGCTGCCAGCCCACCACTTGCTGAAATGGGGATTGAAAGAGGCCTTCAGACCCAATTGTGGCATGGGAGGGGACAGAGAGCCCTTATGTCCTCAGCTGTGACCAAATCACCCCTCCCCTGCTTTAATGAGACTTAGAAAAGCCTTCTATTGATCCCAACAGAAAGCTTTCTAGTGAGCCTATTTGTTGCAGTGTGGGGCAAACTTCCTGAAGATTACAGCTGGAGAGAGAAGGTTAACTAAACACATTTCACAAGCTTAATTTCTGGTGTGTGGGGAGAGTGAGTGAGGTGGTATCTGCACATGCATGTGTGTGGTGTGGTGGTGTGTACATGTTGCGCATGAAAGATTTGCTGGTTTGCAAATGTACCACAGGGCCCCCAAAAGGTTGCCAGCCCCCACCCCCCAGTGACTAATCCCATACACAGCTTCTAATCTATGTCAGTTTCAGTTCTAGGAGAAACTAAGAAAGAAACCTTTTCTTGAACGGTGAGGGAGAAAAGTAGTCTCTGTTTTCTTCTTGCATGGTTTGTGAACACTTCTATGAGTACGTAGGTAGATATCACATAGTTAATAATTCCAGTAAGTGTAGTAATTCTAGTTTCAAAACTGCCTCTGGCACGGAGCTGGGTGAATGTAACAGTTCTGACAGATGCCCACAACATTTGCATGCAAAAAGGCACATATACCGGTATGTCGATTTCAGCATCACGGGTTGTGGTTCTGTAATTTAGCTGTGAATGCAGCTTGAGGTTCTATGGAGACTTCTGAAGTAGTTTTTTTTCTGTAGGACAATGAAGAACATGGATACCACAGCCAACAACAGCTCCACAAAACTGCTGCCAGCACCGTTAGGAGCTATTGCCTCAGCCCAGTCTAAACTGATCCCTCCTCCTTTCAAAAGCATGACAGTAGCACAGCAGCCAAGAAGGAAGTGTCTCCATACCCACAATCCATGCAAAGTAAAGCAAATGCAGCCAGTTCTGTGAATGCATTTTAAAAAGCACATATAAAACAATAAGGAAATTCCATCCCATCATCCACACCCATCATCCTGAATTCCCCAGCAGCAAAGTGCCCTTGAGAACATGGGTCCCCTGCCCACCATTTGTGTCCCATCCAGTGCCTTTTCTCAGGGAACTCTAACTCTGTCTCCTCCAAGGGCCATGATAACTGGGGAGATGGATAGAAATTAAGCTGCTGTTCTAGTTTCCATCACATCTTTCCTAGTTCTGAGCAGAGCCCCTTTGCTCCTTTGCCCTGTCTTGGTTCTTGAACACTAGATGTGATGGGAACTAGATGCGATGCTAACTGCCTACTTGAATAACTATCTTAGAATAGGAAGTGGACAGAAAAGAGTCTGGGATGGCAGCAGCTAAATGGCTCCCCAATTTCCTCAGGCAATCAGGCTTTTGTACCCTGGTGCTAAAGGGTGCCTTGCTGAAGATTTCTTCTGTGATACAGTCGTACTTTGGAAGTCGAATGGAATCCATTCCGGAAGTCCGTTCGACTTCCAAAATGTTTGAAAACCAAGGCGGAAGCTCCTGCAGACAACAAGAAGCCGCGGAAGCGCCATCAGACATTCGGCTTCCAGAAGTAGTTCGCAAACTGGAACAGTCACTTCTGGGTTTGCGGCGTTCAGGAGGCAAAATGTTCAACTCACAAGGCATTTGAAAACCAAGGTATGACTGTATATTATTTATCGATGTTATCTTGGAGGTCAAGTGGAAAAGAGGGAGTCTGCATGTTTTCATCTACTATAGAGATGCTAATATATTGCACCATTTACCAATACCCCTTTCCTCCTAGTCTACAGATTATGGAGTGGTCCGATATGTACATAACTCCCCTCCCTCCACAAGTTGGTCTTGCCCCTTATCCTGGAATACACTGGCAACTCAAAGGCCAATACAGAAGAACCTGGGAGAGCCAATCAGAGTGCAAGCAAGCCACTCTATGCCTGCTTTTGCTGCATGTGAGAGGTGGGAAGGCACAGGGTAGAGTCAGAGGCCAGCTTTAAATCTGAGTCGATATATTAAGTCTGCAGCAAAGCAGCTCATGTGAGTGGTGCACACAATGCCAAATTCTAAAATTGAAGCATAGAGACACTGCTGCAACATATATTAAATTAAGAAGCATGTTGTGCCTCTCCCCCGAGCATACTGTTGCTATACCTGCTGTTTCAGGGGAAAACATTCAGGAATTATAAAATTGGGGTGGGAAGTACACCTCCAACAAAGCAATGGAGACCTAATCAAAATGTGGACAAAACATAGTTCCCATGACAATTAGAATCCAAGCATCAGAGAACAAAACAAAAGAAAGAGGCAATCAATGAAAAAGGAGACAGGTGATGCCTAAACTTGAAAAACAGCAACCCATAACTGACATTATTTGAGTGTAAGAATAAAACTATTACCACAGCATTGCTTTATTGTGAAATATGTATTTTTACAGGATAAAAAAAAACCTATTTGCCTGATTAAAAGTGCCCATTTTTAGTTCTTTAAAAAACATTGATATTCATGCCTACACTCCAGAGAAGAGGAAGGGAGTCCCAGGCTCAGATGTCAAATGCCTCTCTATCTGGCTCTCCAAACTCTTCCCAAGCCACACCCCTTAAAGACACTGTACAACAGCTTTGGCCTGGCTGGGATGCATCCTTGAACTAGGATAATGCTTCTTGCTTAGGTGGGTGGAGAGATGGGTGGTGGTGGTGGTGGTGGTGGTGGTGTGTGTGTGTGTGTGTGTGTGTGTGTGTAAATGTATGACTTCTGCATGGCTGGAATGTAGCTTACAACACATAGTTAAGAGTTATATCTGTTGCTCCACCCACTTTTTGCTTCTGGTCCTGCCCACATTTAACCTATGTCCCCACCCATTTTCTGCATCTGGACCCTTCCACTGTCATAGGTTGCCCCACCCGTGCCCTGAAAGTTGCACAATAGGTAACACAGCCCTCAGACAAAAAATGCTTCCCTGCCCCTGTTCCAGAAGTTTGTTGAGAAAGGTGCCTGGAAGCACATGATAGTAATTTGAGATACTCCATCATATCAATTTGATGATGGAGTTAGAAAAGAATCTGCTTAGGCAACTTGGCTTCTGCCAGAGAAGCAGTGGTTCAGTGATCCAATAGGATGGAGATCACACCTATCACAAGGGTCAAGTCTCCCCTAGATCCTGTTAGCTTCTGTTCTTCTCTTCCTTTTTGCAGGGGGAGAGGGAATTATTAAGCCACTGTATTTTAATAAAACTAACATTTTCAAAAGCATTGTAGAAGGGTCCAACTTGAATCACTACTTATACCAGGCATATTCATCTTTCTTGATATGTTTCAAACTTTTAAAAGCTTGGGGGAAAGGAAATCTGAAAGGAACAGTTTAGATTCTGTATATAAAAAAGAAGACAGATAACTTTGGGATGGAGATGAGACATTATGCTGCATCAGTTGCTCACTAGTTCATGCATACAGCAGCTCACAGTTTTGCAGTTTTGTTTCCTAGGTTAAAATCAGTTGAAATAGCTTCCTGAATTTGCAACTGTTCAGGCTCAAAGGAATGTGGGTGTGTATTAAAAAAAAAACACAACGCTTCCCGGTATTCCAGATAATAATAGTGCCTAACAACTATTATGTGAATTACCTGTAATTACAAGGGAAGAGCAAAGTGACAGATTTTGGCAGGATCACGCTTAACAATTAGTAACCATATATTCTTGCTGATCCAAAGAATATTGATGCTATAATTCTAGTGAACAGATCTGCAAAAGCAAGTATATAAGCTGATGAAAGCAAGCTGCTGATGCAATTTCATGCTATGTTTGCAGAATAATCTGCTTTTTCATCGGAAGTAAAATCTTTCTCTTTCAATTTCCTTCCATTACAGAGTAAGGGAAATCCCCAACAAATCTTAGTGCGTTGTCACAGCATAGCATAAGATCTGATGAAATATCTTAGACTTGTGTCATCAATTTTCTACTTTAAACACATCACAGGAGAGGCAAAATTTAACTGCTGTGTCTTCAGATGGACGTAGCAAGTACCTTCTTATTTTCAAGTCAATTTTCTTCAACATATACATCTTATAATCCCATCTAAATATACCCACTATTATTAGTATTTATCAGTGCTAAATACTATCTAAAATGGCTCATTTGTCCTTCACTTGCTGCCATTGAATGCAATAACTTAAAAACAAGACATTAATGTTGCCCAGGAAAATCAAAACTCTTTAATAAACTGAACCATTTTACATCTTCTCAGCTTATCCATAAGAGGTGGGTCTGTTTATAACAGCTTCAGTTGTAGCCTCCCTTCTGTGAATGGTACACAGTTCACCACCACAGGATGAGGCTCTCTCGTTGCCCACATCCTCCCTGAAGCAAACTGTGTTCCCTGAAAATCTGCTCCTGCAGACTGGGGAGCCCTTCGGAATGGTGTATGATATAGTGCAGCTGCTGCAAGTGGAAGGAGAACTGAGCAGAAACTGCCCTTTTCCTTGTGCGAATGGAGCAACAACTAACAACACAGTCCTGCACATCTCTACTCAACAGTAAGCCCAGCTGACCTTAATGAGACTTACAGGTAAATGTATTTACTAGGAAGTAAGGTTCATTCAGCACAATGGAACTTCTAACATTCACAGGACTGCACAGTAAGGATTCAAGTCAAGTCTTTCTCATCTTATTGCTGGCAAAAATGTATGCACAGAGAGAGAGAGAGAGAGAGAGAGAGAGAGAGAGAGAGAGAGAGAGAGAAAGCGAGAAATAATATATATTGTGTGATTATATATTACCGGTAAATTGATTTATATAATTGCATTCTAAGATAAGATAATGCATATGTGTGTGTTTTTGTATTGTAAAGTTCCTTCAATAATAAATATATAAAAATTATATATATATAAAAATTCCTAGACAGGCACTGTCTTAACTAGCACAGCTTGTAGCAAATGCATACTGGGTCGTTCTGAAGGCTTACAAGTCATGCCAAACAATAGCAACACAAGCCTGTTTTGGAATACCCCTATGTAGGCAACAGGCATCACTGTAAAGAAACGGGGTCTATAGCAGAAAGAAATAAAGAAAAATATATTCCCTTTATTTGGGAACTATAAAAGGGGTGAGGTTCACAATACCGCAAAAAAGGAAAAAGCAAGCTCTGTAGACAGCGAGCAGGGCTCCTCATTAACATACCCACCCAAACATGGTGACGTCACCCCGTGCCAGGCTTGCGCCCGCCCACAATTACTCCAAGCAGGCTGGGATTAGGGACGCACTAGGAAAGCAGAGCGTGTCCTTGTAGCGAATTGTCACCGGTTACATGTAATGGAGAGCAGAGCATCAGCAACTGGAGCTCTTCCCCTTTAGACACCTCGGAAAGGGTTGGTCTTTATTCCTCTTCCTTTTCCCGATTCCAGAAAAACACACACAAAGCAAACCCCATCCCTTTGTGCCTAGTTATCATCTCTCTTTCCACTTGCTATTAAATGAAAGCTCTGGGAAGCGATACAGGCGTCCTTGGAGAGGCGTGCCTCATCCTCTCGGATCGACTAGGATCGCCTGCCCAATTCACACCCGTTTCCTCGTAATAAGCTCCGGAGACACCCAAATAGCTCTGCGCCCCTGTTCCTCCGAGAGAGCGAAGCGCGGGGGGTGGGGGTGCCCCTCTCCTTAACCATCACAGATCCACAGGCGGTGTGGATTGGGGGTGGGGGGCGCAAGTTCAGCACGCATTAAGTTCAGCCGGGGGGGGGGGCTTGAAATGGCACGCTTTCCCACCCGATGGTTGTGAAAGGAAGTAAAATGCCCGCCACGCGTCATTGCGTAAAATGCCGGATTCCTTCTCCGGGCGATCCAAACACACACCTACACCTCCTCCCACGAAAGGAAAATAAACGACCACGAGGATTTCGGGCCACGCTTGGCAAGACTGCCAAGAGAGTGAGAGGATATGGAGATGCTGTTGCTTTCTTATAGCAGGATCGCCAGATTGGAAAGAATTCGATTTGCATTGGGCATTGGATATACAACACAGCAGCGCTACCTCAAAATCCTACTAACCTACATGGCTCTTCTTTTCCTCTCTTCCCCTCTGGCCAGCCTCCAGCCAGCTGCCTCGCCACGCCTCGCCCAAGAAGGATGCTCAGTTCATGCTGGGTACCCGGAGCCCAGGATGCGCTGCTCATCTTTCTGTCTGCTGGTGATGGTCCCAGGGTCCATCTATGCAGCCTGCGCGTCTACTTCCCCATAGTGTCTTCGCCGATGCCATCATTGTGCCTTTCTATGTCACTAGGGATCGAGACAAGGGTGGGGGGATCTCTTGCCTAGACTTCCTTGTACGAGACGGTGTTGGAAGAAGCGAGAGCGACAGGCAGTGCCCACCATGGATCCAGACTACTGCCTGGTTAGGTATTCATCCCGCGATCCCCGTTGCCTTACTTAGCCCTGCCTTGCAGACAGACACAAGGGGGCTTCTTCTGCATATGATGGCGCGTGACACTGGCCACTACCCATTGAGGAAGCTGCCATCGACCGAGTCAAACCATGGGTCTCTCTAGCTCAATATACACCATGCCCATTCTTCAGAAACCAACGAGATTTTTTTTTTGGGGGGGGTGAAGATTATTATTCCCCACTCGCTCGATCCTGAGTCCACGGATGGCAAAGATCCCTCCTCCTTCCCATCAAAGAAACCTGTCTGTGGCGCGATGCGCGCGCGGCTCAGCCTTTTCCTCGGCGACCACGAGGCTCGCCTCGTCCAGCCCAGCCATTTCTTCCCCCACCCCCACCCCCTTTGCCCCTCTCACCCAGGGCCGGGGGCTCCCTCCTGTCGCCTTGCCCCTGACTGCACCCCGCCTCGCCTTACCTTCTTCCGTGACCGGGGTGCCCCGCCTGCTTCGGCGACTCGACAAGCGGCAGCCCCTGCAATGTGGCGGAGGTCGGCGAGAGGAATCAGCGACTGGCTGAGCCGGCAGGCGGTCGGACGCGCGTGCGCGCGCTTGTGTGTGTGTGTGTGTATAGCTATTTAAATATATATTTCTGCGCGAGGGAGAACGGACATGTGCGCGGCTCTTCCTATGCAGGGGCGTTTAAAGACTCGGAGGGGGGGAGGGGACGGGCGCGGAAAGGCAGGGCGAGAAGAGCCGCCCCTCCCTTGGCGCAGCGCAGTCTGCAGCAGCAGCAGCAACACGCCAGACCGCGGCGGGCATCTCCTCCCCCTCCCTCTCTTCCCTCAGCCTGCGCGGAGCGCGCGCCTTCTCTCCCGCCGGAGGGAGGCTCTCCGCCGCCGCCGCTCGGAGGTGCCCCCACCCCCCGGTAGCGCGCAACCCGGAGGCTTTTGTTCGAGAACAATGCGAAGCGCCTTCCCGCCCCGCCGCCGCGACTTCCCCGCCGCCGGTTCCCTCAGCCGCACCCCGCCCTCGTAGGTAGTTCTTCCAGAGGGACGTTGCGGCACATTCCGCCTTTCCAGGCGGGCCATGTGCTCGCGGAGGAGATGCGGCGGCCGCGGCTCCCTTGCAGTGCGCATGTGCGCCCAGGCCGGCTCTTGGGCTTTGGACGAGAGAGAGAGACGTCTGTGTGAGAAGGAAGCCCTGCGCGCAAAGAGGATAGGAGCCGAGGAACAGAGACTGAAGGCTGGCATTCAAGGTTTCCTTGGAAGGCCCTTTTACGCATATCGGCCCATTGCTGGCGCTTCTTGGTTTCCAGATTCTCCCAAGTGGAGTGTGTGTACCGGAATGTGTTTCATCCCTTAATATTCAGGAACAACAGATCTGATAATGGCAGGTCATCATTGGTCAGTTCTCGAATCCTTGTTTCTTGATGGGAAGAAATCAACACAACAAACCAGAGCGGGGATTAAGTATTGATTCAACAGAAGAGGCCTGTGGATTTAGTAGCAAGAAAGTGTAGCAAATTTGCAGGGAGTCATTGAAAAGTGCTGCGTATGCCTGAATGAATTTGCTCTTGTGCATCTATCACCTTTGAGAACTTTCCTTGAGCTAGGTCAGGAGCAGCTCTTCCATTGGGGAGACTGAGGTAGCAGATGCCTGGAGCAGCAGTGGTGAGCTGTTGGAGAACACACTGCGTGTGCTGCTCAGCCTGCTCTGTAGCCTCCAATCTGAACTGCTGCTCAAGGGTGGTGGAAGGTGTTGGCATGTAAGATTCAACTAGTTCCGTTGGCTTTAGGACATGGTGAGGTTGCCATTTTGTCCTTCATTCCAACCAGTATATAATCCACACTTCCATGCAAATATGTCAGGGAAGTATACAGCATATAAGAATAATATCAATAATACATTGTTCTGGAGAGGCTGATTTGTAGAGGATCCATCCCTACCCAAAGGCTAGTGGCCTCCCATCCCCTTCTGGCAGAACCAGTCTTATCACTTAGCGAGGCAAAAACTGAGAAACCAGGCAACACTAGACTGTAAATCGCTATTGTGTTCTGAAGCCATTTAACATGCAAAAGAATAGATCCTATTTAGAATATGTATAAAGAGATAATTAGTATGGGATTCAACTGAGAGCACCAGCAGGAAGGCAGTTCAATTAGTGTGAACATCTGTTGATTTTCTGGCACCTTATCTACCAAATGCAACCCTCTATGTGAATATGGTGAATTGCCATCATAAAACCTTATCTGCTTTATAAGTGTACACTTGGTTTAAAAGGCAGGCTTAATGAAAGGAAGAGGGTTTGTTGTAGCAAAACAAAGTGATGGTCAAAAATATTGTTTAGATTTCCCAAGGCTTCCTAATTGAAAATTATTTGATATAATTTACCGGCCCCTTTTCACCAGCACAAGTACGTAAATCAATTAGTCATAGGCAAATGTGTGGAAATAATTCAGAAAATCTTACAGATGGAAAACACTGTGGATTTTCTCACTGGTTGCTATATAGATTTATCATCCATTGAGTTTCTTAATCAACTACCCTGCTATTACACCTCTTAGTGTGTGTGAATCAGTATTTTAAAATCAGTGCAGATTTATTTAGTAGTGTTGGGGCCGGGATTGGGATTTGGATGACAATCATATCCAAATCCCAATTTGGGATTGATACTTTCAGTCCAGGTTATTTCTACAACCCATAACTCAAATTCAGAACTGAAGTGCAACAGGTAGAGGATACTGTGCTATTGATCAGGCAAGAGATGAAACCAGCTTCCTGGTATTTATATACCTGACTTGGCCAATGTAGAAGCTTCATCAGATTTTCACTAAGTTAGAGGAGGCGTCCTGGCAAATCAAGGGGCTTACATTGTTTTCCTCAAATAGTGGTTGTGCGGATAACCATAGTTCTCATACTATTAGAACTCAAGGCCATCCTGAATGTTGAAAGATGAAAGAAAATACTTCTTCACATACCACACAGTTAAATTGTGGAGTGTTCTCCCAGAACCACCAAGTTCTAAAATGGAATTAGACAAAATCATGGATAATAAGGCTGTCAATGGCTACTATCCATGATGGCTATGTTCTGCCTCCCCCGTTGAAGGCAGTATGTCTTTATATACCAGTTGCTGGGAATCACAAGAAGGGAGAGTGCTATTGCACTCAAGTCCTACTTGCAGGCTTCCCATGTGCATCTGGTTGGCCACTGTGAAAACAAGATTCTGAACTAGACATGCCTTTGATCTGATCCAACAAGGCTTTATAGTCTTACAGTATTTAGACTGTCCAGTGAGTTTCATGGATGAGTACATTAACAACAACAACAAACTTTATTTGCGTAGCCTACAGGCCATTGCATCAAAAGACACATATTACAGATGCTGGTAAAAAGCCCTATATAAACCAATAAAATGAGCTGAATCAGGATTCAGCACAAGGATGAGTACATTTTTCATTCTGATTCGCTCCTCCAGCTTGATCTACTACACAATTGTGTGTGTGTGGGCACACACACATACACAGAGAGAGAGAGAGAAAACTGTAATGAACATGCAGCATACTCTTACATAGAAACATCTTCACATATGTGCATATATGGCTAAGAAAAATTTGAAGAAAGTCAGGAGAGCAAGAAATGGTTCATATCTAAGTCATCCCATGAACCAGTGTATCATGGACACACCTGATCTATATCTAGCCATCCTGGATGCACCTTTACAAAGTTTGTAGTCAAGCACAGGGACTGATGGGTCAACAGTTTGCTGCCCATGTGAATCAACTTTCAACAGCCACAGGGACACAACAGATAAGTTGAATTTATAGCAGAACACAAATTAAGACACCTACCCAAACTAAGCGGGATATGGGTGAGCAAGTTTGGATACAGCAAAGAGAATTACAGAATAAAGAGTAGAGGAAAGCTGAGGTCCAAAGCCATGTGAACATACACTGATCCAAGGAGAGAACAAGCCATGAGAAAGGATCAAAGTAACCTGTGCAGCAGCAGCCTTCCATTGCACACTCAGGAAAACCAGCTGCAGGGAGCCAACGTCAGGAGAGAGAATATGCCATAGCTCATCCTCAAACTAGAGCATGGACGTAGCTAGGGTTTATGTGGGGGGCAGTTAAGTATTTTGTATTGGTTTACTTGATTTGGGAGGGCAGCAGCCCCTCCCTGCCCCCTGGCTTATACCCATGAACTGGATCGAGCCCAGATTCTCTTGCCCAAGTGAACAAGAGACTCCCAGCAAATCTCTGCCTCCTTTAGATTCCACAGGTGTTATCTATCACCAGGAGATAATCTGCCACAAAACTGATTAACACATGGGTAGGTTGATTGTAGAAATCCCATCATCTGTAAGACTCTGAGTGATAGCCAACTAAATCATACTCCGCGTCAAGACCATCTGAAACCAGTGGACTTGATTTAAATGGGTGTTCTCTATGTTTAAACTATTTTAAGTATATGAGGGTCTGGTCCCCGTGTCGCCAGTTTTAAAATAGCACTCTTTGTTAAAGTTGTTAAAGGAAAGGTGTATCAGTGTAGGAACTAGGCAGCAGAGATTGGGTAGCAGCAGACAGAGAAAGTAACCTAGTAACCCAGATGGAAGGCACAGGTTGAGTGGGCAACTACTGTATCATGAATTAACTCAGCAAGCAGCAAAAAGACATAGCTGAAGCGACACAAAATGTGAGGAGTTTAGCATAGGCATTTTTAAAAATAAATAAATAAAGGAGCTTGTTTTATGTACCTCCTGCCAGATTCTTTAGCAGCTGCAAACACTATTGCAAACAACATGCAAGTTAGTCATGAATTAATTTCCTAATCAGCAAGCATAATTGTCACATGCAAAGAAAACTGCACAATAAGTGCAAAAATTAAATGTAATTATGTGTGCCAGTGCTAATCTACTTGGAGCATATTGGGGGGAACTACCTAGAAGTGGACAGACATCATTTGACTGAAGAGAAATTATGTGAGGGGATGAATGAGCAACATTTTCTTTATGCATTTTTTTTTTTTAAAAAAAGTATGCCACACATTTTAAACACCTTACATGCTCGTTTGAACTTTAATTAAGTTCTGCTTTGAGCTTAGGCATCTAGCGCACAGTGGGATTTCTTTTTTCTTATAATGGAAGGTTGGCTTGCCAGGTAAATTTTTACAAATGCGCAAAGCTGTAATCAAGGAGGCACACAATGAAAGGATTAAGAGAAATTTTTGGAGGAAGGGGAAATGTATTGCTTTATTACTTACCAGGTAGCCCTGTATGTAGGTCCCCCTATGACAGCCACCCTTGCCCTCTTGTACAAGCTAGTGAAATCCAGTGCACGGCCAGTGTAATCTTAGGGATACATTACAAGAATTTTGCATGCAGAGACCACAACTTCTCCACTAATCACAACATTGTATCCAGACACTGCACAGGAATACCACTAATTCAGATGTGCTGTGAGCACATTGACCTTAGAACAATGATATAGATTCTTATTATCTTCATAATAAATGAAAGCTGGATCCCCTTACACACTTACCTGGGGTTCATCTCTGAGTAGACATGCATAGGATTGCACAATAAATAACTAACAATTTGCTGCCCTTGCACAGCATTCGAAATCAGCTGCCTGAAGTAGGGGACAGCAGGAAGCAATACAATCTTCTTCACTGCATACAAGAATTTGGCACTTGCATCTCTAGTACCATTGATCAGTGGATGGAATATGAGTGCACCCCTTTCTTCCCCCCACTCCCCGAACAGATCAGCAGCATGGTGAGAGCTGATTCAAGTGTGCAATGGTAGGAGAGGATGTATATAAGCATCTTTGGGTTGGTCCCATTCATTGCCTTTCTGTTCTTGCATTATTAATTCAGGATTATGAAGCAGCTAGACAAAGCAGTTGCTTCAGTTAATGGGCAGTTTGATTCTTTCTTTGGCTTGCTACTGCTAACTGAGAAGGGGGAAACGGCATGCTTAGAACTCTAAGTGTCATTGTCATAATGATGCTCTAGTGTGTTCCCAATTGCTGTGGATGCTTTGAACTTTGTCTTAGGAACAATCCCTGAAGACAGAGGCAGTGCTCCATAACTATTCCTTTATATTAGTACTTTCACTTGTTTTACTACTATGCTAAAATACTATTTTTTCCATTTATGCTTGTCAATAGGCCAGCATTATCCACCTTTAAAATGTGCAGTCTTCTTACTTATTAATAGCTGTGATGTCTAGTCTATGATAGGCAGTCAGCAGTAGTGTAGTGGTTAAGAACAGTGGACTCGTAATCTGGTGAACCAGGTTTGATTCCCCGCTCCTCCACATGCAGCTGCTGAGTGACCTTGGGTTAGTCACACTTCTCTGAAGTCTCTCAGCCTCACTCACCTCACAGAGTGTTTGTTGTGGGGGAGGAAGGGAAAGGAGATTGTTAGCCGCTTTGAGACTCCTTAGGGTAGTGATAAAGCGGGATATCAAATCCAAACTCTTCTTCTTCTTTCTGTAGTTACAGGTAAAATAAAGTCTTATTTTATTATTTTCTATTAGAACTTCATCTTATTTGTCACTGTCACATCTTTGCCACTTGACTATAGGCTGGTACATATATGTATGTCCTTCATCTGTGACTGTAAGAATGAAAGCCCTTGTGGTGCAGTGGTTAGAGTGCTGGACTAGGACCTGGGAGACCAGGGTACAAATCCCCACCCAGCTATGAAGTTCATGGGGTGACTTTGGGGCCATTCACTGCTCCCTAACCTACCTCATGGGGTTGTTGTGGGGATTAAATGAGGAGAGGGAGAAACATGTCCACCACCTTGAACTCCTTGGAGGAAAAGGTGGGATATAAATGCAATAAAGAAATAAAATACATCATAAATTCCTGTCTGTGCATTCAGGGGAACATGTGTGGGGAGGTGGGCAAGGAAGCGCATGGAAGCGCCACACCTCCACCCCAGAATTCATGCATAGTTTTAGCTCCACTTCTGTCCTTCCTGCATTGGGTGCAAAAGTCGGAAGGAAGAGTCTCACCATGTTCAGCTGAATGTGCCTAGAATCTGCAATGGAGCTAGTGCATGCTGTGATAGTGGTCTTATGTAGGCCAGTGTAGCCATAGAGGCTCCTTCTCAGTTGGAGAACCTGCCCTTCCATTAGGATCTTGCTTTCCCTGATGTGCCTGTTCAGTGCTCACACTGATTGTGTCAAAAGGGCTCATCGCAACAACCGTGGTTTTTTAAAATGTAAAACTAAACCAATAAATTCCGTTAGGAACATAGTGATCTGTCTTATACTGAGATCATTGGTTCATCTAACTCAGTATTGTCTACACCAGGGTTTCCCAAACTTGGGTCTTCAGCTGTTTTTGGACTACAACTCCCACCATCCTGAGCTCACACGACCAGTGGTCACGGATAATGGGAATTGTAGTCCAAAAACAGTTGGAGACCCAAGTTTGGGAAACCCTGGTCTACACTGACTGGCAGCAGCTCTCCAGGGCTTCAGGCAGGGTTCATTCCCAGTGCTACCTGGAGATCTTCTGCATGCAATGGCAATGCTCTACCACTGAGCTCTGAGCCTTCCCCATATATGTAGACTAGCCATGGTAGCCGGAACTGTTATTGTGGCTACCTTGAGACTAGCATTCACACACTAATTGCACTATGTTTTAGTTGGAGTGGAGGATAATTATCCTCACTACTTGCAGGCGAACCTTTCCAAAGCCTGCCAGTCCATCCCTGGAGAATACACATGTCCCCTTCAGAAATATTTATGTGATATGTTTGCAGCTATTATAGCCAATTGTCTTCATATAAAGATTCATTTCCAGTTGCTGAAATCCATAGCCTGCTCCGAAATTGTGCATATGTATCTATCAATCTGTTCAGCAAGCATCAGGACCCTAACTAAAATAAGCAGAAACTGCCAGTATGCTCACATTTCATGATCCTTTGATGCTGAGACTAGAAACCGAGCCTGTTTCTTTTGATCTAGAGCCCTGCCCTTGGCACTGGCAGCATTGCCAACTGGACCTTGGCCACATTTCCCCATGATCTCATTAGCTCAGGCTTCTGAGAGCATGAACCATAATTACGTCTATCTTCATCAACTCTTTTTTAATGGATGTTCATACGCCTGGCAAGGTGAAACTTCTAGAAGTGCAGATGGGCTAGCAGTTCACACTTAGACACTCTAGGCCATTCTTATAACAGAGCTGCCCCTTTAATTTATTCATATAACAGGGGGTTTAATGTCTACTGCCAGCTCCTTTAGCAATTAATCCACATATCTGAGTAGTTTATAAACTTAGGAACTACGGAAACACGGGAAACTGCCTAGGTGCAGTTAGACAACCTAGCTCAGTACTCCACACTGGACAGCAGTGGCTCTCCGGGGTTTCAGGCAGACAATCTTTCCCAACCCTACCTGGAGACACCAAGGATCGAACCTAGGACCTTCTATATGCACTTGTATGGCTCATCTGTGTCCTCATCTCTGTCTCTCTCTGTCTTCTCTCTCACTCTCTCTCTCTCTCTCTCTCTCTCTCTCTCTCCCTCACACACACACACACACACAATTGCCACCACGCAACAGAGAAGGTGGGGTGGCCTGTTGGCTTCATCCCCCTGCACATAACCAATGTCATTTCCAGCACTCTGACCCCTTATATGGGATTTGGTATATAAATTGCCCCTTGGCTTTTTTGCTGGCCCATGTAGGACCAGCATGGATAGCTGGCTCGGGTGAATATCTGATGTTTCCTCCCTTTATGGTCTTGATTTATGGGCTATTACTAAAATGAGGCTGTATTTTAAGCTGTATTTTAAGCCATGCAGTGGTACCTCGGGTTACATACACTTCAGGTTACATACGCTTCAGGTTACAGACTCTGCTAACCCAGAAATATTACCTCAGGTTAAGAATGTTGCTTCAGGATGAGAACAGAAATCGGGCAGCGGAGGCGCAGCGGCAGCAGGAGGTCCCATTAGCTAAAGTGGTGCTTCAAGTTAAGAACGTTTTCAGGTTAAGAGCGGATCTCCGGAACAAATTAAGTACGTAACCAGAGGTACCACTGTATTTTAATTAATTGTTTGTTTATTGTTGTTGTTTTTCTATTACGTTTTATTGTAATTCATATTTGGTGTTAGCCGCCCTGAGCCCAGCCCTGGCTGGAGAGGGTGGGGTATAAATAAAAATATATTGTTGTTATTATTATATATTGTGGACTGAGCTTCTGAACTGTTGTATTCAAGTTCCCTCTGCAATTTAGAATCCTGATCTTCCAGGGTCTAAATCAGGGGTCAGCAAACTTTTTCAGCAGGGGGCCGGTCCACTGTCCCTCAGACCATGAAAAAAAATGAACGAATTCCTATGCCCTACAAATAACCCAGAGATGCATTTTAAATAAAAGGACACATTCTACTCATGTAAAAACACCAGACAGGCCCCACAAATAACACAGAGATGCATTTTAAATAAAAGGACACATTCTACTCATGTAAAAACATGCTGATTCCCGGACCATCCGCGGGCCGGATTCAGAAGGCGATTGGGTCAGATCCAGTCCCCAGGCCTTAATTTGCCTTCCCATGGTCTAAATCATGTGCAGAGTCCACTTGAAGTTCAGCCTTCAACATATGGGGACGGAGGTGTATGAATAGCTGCAGGGATGTGTAGAAGGGATAGGCAATATACAACTTATAACAACAACAACCTAATGTCCCCCAGATGCTCTTGGACCATGAAACCTGACCATTAGCCAAGCTTGCTGAGACTGATGGGAATCATAGCCCAAAACTATATGCAGGGCACTGGGTTGGGGGGAAGACTGGATAAGAACCATCAAGGACTTCTGTAGCATAGCAATTCCTATGTTCTTAAAGTGTCATTAAATTCATTTTCCCCCTGGTCCCGTTACTTCAATAGGAAGCTTCAATAGAAGCTTCCCAAGTTCATTTGAGGCCAGAGGTATTCTGTATTTATGCCAATGCCTGTGAAGCTTGACCTGCAATGGCCCTGCTATATCAGCCCCTAAGCCTCTTTTAAGCAAACTCTGTCATGCACATGCAGAGACACAAACTGAATGACAGCAATGGGGACTCAGATTTATCAGAAGCTGGAATAAGGTTAACAGTGTCATTTCCACTTGTTCTCTGAAGAAGGTGGCTGAGAAGAAAGTGATAATGACTTGCTAGCTTGTCTAAATCCTAATATGTCCTGGCTTTGTGTTCAAGCTGGTGGATCTTGTTTGTTTGTTTGTGTGTTTGTGTGTTTGTTTGTTTGAAAAAACCCTGCTTCTAAAAAAATCTACAAAATAAAGCAGGTATCGCATCTATTAGGAATAAATAGTATGGAGACATACCCCTGACTTATGGCAATTCTGTTTAATAGAGATGGGCATTCAGGCATGGTTACATTTGCAACAACCTTAGTCAGTTTGGTTCCAGTAACATGGAGTAAATCACTTTATTTCTAACTGGCAGTCATATACCGGTATTACTTGAGTGATGTAATCATGTGATCATAACAAGGCTTAAACAACCTAAGGACAAGCTGCCCGAATGCATTACATTTTGCAGGATGTCATGTGACAGGTGGTAGCCAGTTCTCACTCTCTTCTCAGTTACCCCTAGCAACAGAAAAGCATGTGATGCTTCTTATGTGGTGTAGGGTGCCATGCGATCGGCTGCGCAAAGCTTTAAGCACAATGAAATGGAGAGAAATATTGATCAGAGTTCTTGGAATTTCCCTGTGCACTGCATGGGTGATTCAGGTCCTTAATTATCGGTCGGAAAGACAAAATTAAAAAAATAATAATAGTTGCCCATATTGCCAGGGGAATATGGCTTCTGTGGCAATGTATGGACAAAAGAAAGATGAGACTCTGCAATAAGAAACAATGCAGCTTGAGAGTTCAAGAGAGAAGTAAATGACTACATAGGATGGGTTGAGAGTAGCCTGCTTCGGTTAGTGGTTCATGGCAGCATGCATTAAGCAACAAAGAGGAATCATGTCATCCATTCACTGCATTGTGAAAACTGCACACTTGTGACTTAGGCTGCATACACAAAACATTTCATTCTAGAATCAAAGGAGAGGTGGCAGCTGTTTTTTCCCCCTATATAGCTAACACACAGTCTAGATCTGTTGCATATTTTCTGCCTGTGAAAAGTGCTTCTGGAGAAACTGGTTTTATTCAAAAATATAAAGGCCCATTGCAATTCCGCATTACCCCACAATGTGTCCATTTGAAAACAGATACAAGCAGTCCCCGCAGATGTGTGTGTTGGGGGAGGGGGGAGTATCCACACCTGCCCAACGATGCCATGGCTGGGTGTATACCAGGATCACAATCACCACTTCCTTCTTTATTCACCTAGGGGAGAGAGGAAAAGCCATGGGTAACCTAACCAAGTGGAAGGTTTTCAAACACTTATCATGTAACCACACCCACACTTGTGGATGGCAGCTTCTAGAATCAATCTAGATTGAAAGCTACATGTTTAGGATGAGCATGAATGATCCCAGATTGAAAAACCACAACAACCAACCTCTACATTTTTGTGACACAGACAATTTAGGGTGCACACAGCCTTAGCGAAAAAAGCACAAATTAGGAATGCAACAGAGCTGGCTGATGAAACTTGCATTTATTGTAAAGAGAAGCTCTTAAAATTAGTATACAGTGGTACCTCGGGTTAAGTACTTAATTCATTCCGGAGGTCCGTTCTTAACCTGAAGTGTACTTAACCTGAAGCACCACTTCAGCTAATGGGAATTCCTGCTGCCACTGCGCCGCCAGAGCACGATTTCTGTTCATAGCGGAGTTCTTAACCTGAAGCGTACTTAACCCGAGGTACCACTGTATAGCAGAACATGTCCGTATCATGGAAGACATGAACTTTGGGTTGGAAGATAGAAGCCCCAAGCTGATGTCAATCAGATGTTTTGGACTACAACTCCCATAGTCCCTGACCGTTGTCTGTGTTGTCTGGGGCTGATGGGGGTCATAATTCCAAACATCTGGAGGACATCAGGTTGGGGAAGGGGGATTTATGGCAGGCATAGGCAAACTCAGCCCTCCAGATGTTTTTGGGACTACAACTTCCATCATCCCTAGCTAACAGGACCAGTGGTCAGGGATTATGGGAGTTGTAGTCCCAAAACATCTGGAGGGCTGAGTTTGCCTATGCCTGGTTTATGGCATGCTATACCATCGGTGCAGATTGTGATGTAGCATTTCTTAACCCCCACTCACCCAAGACAGCTCCAAATTACATTTACATAGGTTACATTACAGTTGGAAATAAGTCTGGCAATAATGTAGCAAGCAGTATGTTTATGTTAAGACAGGATCCATGCCAAGTGGTATAGCTAACTGAAATGCTACTTTGTTTTCAGAAGGAAGGAATAATGTCAGTGGAGAAGAATATCTTCATTCAATTTCAACCAAGTCCGATGAGACATTGTCTATATTTTCCCCCTTGAGGGTAGAACAGCACATGAGAGGCTATTTCAATCTGGGGGGGGGGGTACTTACACTTTTACACGCACTTACACACACACCTGCTGCTCCAATGAAATTTGCAGCCCAGCACAGTCTCATTTTTGAGACTAAACTACATGTGGTATTTATCATGCAGTTCAAAAGCATACCAGTGCAAGTAGATAAATAGGTACTGCTGTGGCAGGAAGGTAAATGGCATTTCTGTGTGGTCTGGTACTTGTCACAGTCTTCCATTACACCAGAAGTGGTTTAGTCCTGCTGGCCACATGACCCCAAAAGCTGTCTGTGGACAACACCAGCTCCCTCGGCCTAAAGCTAGATGAGCATAGTCGCTTTGACTGGACCTAACCATCCTGGGGTCATTTACCTTTTTATTTGTTTATTTATCATGCAGGCCACTTCAAGACAGTCACTATTTTGCAATTGGGATTTGGTCAGATACAACAAATTCAAGTTGTGTAATTGAAGTGGATTTGGTGCCCTGTGCAACAAACCTGTTTTTTTGTTTTATTTTAAGGAACCCCCAAAAATCAAAACCTAGACATCTTGCAGCAAGGAAATTTGGGTGGGGGTAATGCTTTGGAAAGGGTGGGATTGACGTGACATTAAAATAGATGTTCCATAAACACTGGATGGTGTATATCCTCCCTACAAATGTGGGGCAAACAAATCAGGATGAATGCTCAACAAACAGGTTGCACTTAAATGCAAGCTGTCCCCCCCCAAAAAAAAACCACATACCAGTGTAGAGGAGCAGAGACATATAACCCAGGACAGAATCCTAGCATTGAGCTTTAACCCTGCACCTGCAATTTGATTGTTTCTAAGTTCTGTTTAACTGATTCAGGGTTTTTTTGGGGGGGGAGTGTTTTTGGTTTTTTTAAAAAGAATTAATTATTCTCACTTTTTTCAGTAACAAGCATTTCCCCGTGAAACAGCCTGACTAGGAAAGTGTGAGGTGCCTAGAGAGGTAGCAAACTGAGTGCTTCCACACATTCAAGTAGTGCCAGAAACATAGTCTAGGCATATCATTTAACAACTTAACAAAGAGAAGAGATAGCGTGCATATTAGGTGACATATTTACACACATTCTGCTATATTATTACATGGTTTGTGCTGAGGGGTTTATGTGCATAACAACCAACGACTGTGCACATTCACCAGACCTCATGGAGAATGCATACATATTCTGTTTATGGGAATTGAATTGTGCACCTTTCCCCCTGGCCTTTGGGACTCCCCTTGAGCATCTTGGCCTGACTAGAATGTGCCATTTAATTCTGATAATCCTTCTTACTTGCATGAATGGGCCACAGAGCATGTGAGCATGTGTAAAACTAGGCTGCTATACAAAGGTAAATTTTGCACTCATTGCCCTGCCCACTTTGACCTCTGCCCTGCCCACTCCTGGTCCTCAGATGGCTCCACAGAAGGGGATGACACTGAGTCTGAAAAAGTTCCCCACCCTGATCTAGTTTAGCAGTGGCTTTCTCATCACCTACCCCTTGAAGCTTTTAACTGGAGACACTGGGAAATGAACAAGTGATCTTCTTCATACAAAGCATAGCTTGGTGGTAATGCCCCCTTCCCCTACAACTAGGGGAGGCTGTCTCTTGTGCTTCTTCAAGAACCACTGTTCAGATCTTGCTTCGTTTTAATCAGATCACTGACTCACGCAGAAATATAGTTGATGAGCTTCTCTGGGGGTGAGTAGTTCTTATTCTTGAACACCCTAAAAGAAAATGTTTTCACGTATAAGAGTGAAATGTGCCTTCTGTTTCGATTCAGGAGAAAACAGCTGTCAGAGGTTTGGGTACACAGTAATTGCATAAAGCAATGAAATCCCCTGCCCACAAATGCCAGGTGAGTGAGAAACACAAATACTCCAGATAAGCATAAATTTAAAATAACGTGGGGATTTGGTCACTCCCAGCCAATCTGTTTATTGAGCATTCATTCTGATTTGTTTGCCCAAACTATGCTGGGAAGCTAGATGATGTTGGCTCTTTATTCAGAATTCATTTTGATTGGTTTGCGGGGAAGTTATTTGATGTTGCATGAATTGTCATCCTACCATTTCTAGTGCATTTTTGCTACACTCTCCTTATCATGAAAAGTCAATTGGGAGGACAGGTTTGATGCACAAAAGTGGCAAACAACTTCAGTTGCAAATCCTGAGTTTGCTGATGAATCCCACTCTAAACGGTGTCAGTCTGGAACCACCTTTTGTTAATAGTTATTCAGCTAGTTGCCCAAATAAATATATATATTACTGAGAAGCAGCTCAAATAAGTCACAAATGAAGAAACAACACCTCAGATTGTTGAAAGTGGAACTAAAGTTATTATTACAAGTCCACATTGTTGAATTTTATTGTTGTGAAATAATAATAATAATGAAAAGACTTACTGTTAGCTCAGCATGCCCTGACATAAAATATAAAATCTGTTTATATTTCTCATAACATAGGAATCTTAACATTCTGGCCAAAATAATTAAGTCCTACAGTAATTTTTATTTGTGGGGGCAACTGTAATTCTGGATAGTTTCAGATGATAATAATTAGACATGTAAGTTATTATTATTTTTATGTTATTGCCAAAGGCTTCTGGGCCGCAGAAGGAGGAATGAAACAAACTGCAAACTGTATGTTTAAAAAGCATGATCTAGTAAATTCAGGCCTCTAATTTATGTTCCCAGCAAAGGTACAATTGTACAAGTTTAATCCTGTGGCTACTTTATAACTTATCCCTTCTTGTATGGAACATAAAGGTAAGACAATGGTAAGACAAGATAGATTTTCCAATGGTGACGGTAAAGGAAATAGTATGGCATAAAGGACTTAAACTGACCAATTTATATTGTCAGTTTCTTGAAGAAAGATCAAATATCCTTGGTGATTTTTCTTAGTAAAAAGCCATAATCCAAAGAAAGTTAGTGGCACTTAACGCCTGTTAAATTCAGTGTGACAACTTAAGAAGATAATAGAGCTCTGTTGGACCAGATCAACAGTCCAGCTACTTCAGAATGCTGTTCTCACAGTGCCAGCCAATTGCTCCTACAAAGTCCACCCATAGAATAGGAAGGCAGTAGAACTATTCTGCTATCGTCTCTCGGTGGCTGGTATGCAGAGAGGCATACTGCCTCTGAAACTGAAACCTTTATTTGCCCTATCTCCTTTAAAGTCACACATCTAACAGGTGGTGGAGATGGAAGGAGGTACCAACCATCCCGCCAGAGTCCCCTAAGACTTAGGTATGATGGAGATGTTGTCCCATCACCAGTGTTGATGTAAGAGTCAACTGCTACACTAGCCAGACTCCATGCATGGAATGGGGTGGGGAAAACACCTTCTGAGCCTTCATCTCAGGCAACAAAATGTCTAGAGCTGGTCCTGGGCCTAACTACACATTACATTAACATTGTCAATTTATTTAGGCATAAACCTAGTCACTGTTTTTGGAAACACTTCTGAGAATGCAGAAACAAACAACAACAACACTTTCCTTTATCAACATTGTTGTTGTGGTTAGGCAATTTCTGCAACAACAACAAAACAACAACCAAAAAAGCCATTGACCTGCTCATTCACATTTTGCTGCCTTGTTCTGTCACTCAAGTAATTAATTTTGCCCTCAGTGAAGTCATCACACAGTTAAAACTGCTTGGCTACATAGCATAGCCATCTGGTTCTATTCATGGAATGATCCCTAATTGGCTGGGATCAACCTGAATAGCTAAGCCAGGAAGAAGCAAATCTGATTTTGTGGTGAAGTGGTGTCTTTTGCGGGCTTTATAGCTGCCTACAGGGCCTATGTATGTACAAGACATAAACACACAGGTTCCCCCCCCCCAAATCCTAGTGGACACGTGTAAGTTGGAAACAGAACCTCCTCCCTCAATTCCTGAACACACAACGTACATTTGCTAAACCCAAACTGATTATCTGAAAGGGGCTTGCTGTGCTGCCATGCATAATTTCAAAGAATTTGGGTTTCCTTGGTGCAGGCTTTCTCTGCTTGGATGTACAATGCCAAGTAGCATGTGTCATGCCTCCTCACGTTAAATCTAAGCAACAAAGCAGAAGCAAGAAACCTCTGCAACGAATTTCAGGAGAACACAGTGTGTTCCTATTTCCCCAGAGTCAGAATGTGCTGCCGTAACTCCCAGGAAGTGGTACTTCAGTCTGCGTGGAGTCCCACTGATTTCAATTAACGGTACTACTGTAACAGAAGGGGAAGATAATTGCTGGGAAAATGTTACTAATTACTACTGAAAGTATCTACTTAAACTCCAGAGAGACTTTTCATCCCCTTGGGAAAGAGACACACACATTTAAATAGATTATTTATAAAACACTATTTCAAAACATGTAGGGCAGGGGGAAGGGAATCAGGAAATGGCAAATTGAAAGCTCTGTGAGTTGGATTATTTGAAATGTGACTGGAAATATTTTAAGAACAGCTTTTTATTATTATTTTTAAAAAGTAATCACAAAGGGCTTGTTTTTTTATACATCCTGAGTAACCTGCAAGCTACAGACTCTCACATCTTCCCCACAACTTTGTATACTTTCTGAGGCCCTTATTCCAAAGAGTCACTAAGCTCAGAGACTGGGCTCAGAAGCCATCAATAGAGGGAAAGGGACTACTGATCAGGCAGACATGCCATTCAGTCTTCCTTCTCTCTGGTTTTCAACACAACTAATGCTATCATTGCAATTTGGGCACCTCAGGTCTGGTACCTGCCTTAATGTCTCACCCTTTGACCTCCCAAAATGCATGTCATGTTTCCGTTTTGCAAAGCACATGTGCACATGTAGAGAGGAACAAGCCATTGCAGCCTGAAAATGTGACAGCTGATTTAGCAAACTGCAGTGGCTCTGGGTCTACTATGAGCAGAACTAATAATAATAATAATAATAATAATAATAATAATAATAATAATAATAATTTATTATTTCTACCCCTCTCGTCTGGCTGGGTTTCCCTAGCCACTCTGGGCGGCTTCCAACAAAAGGTTAAAAATACATTAAAACATCAGTCATTAAAAACTTCCCTAAACAGGGCTGCCTGTTGAATATACCACTCCACTATCCAAGGATATGGCCTTTGGGGCATAATATTATGCCAGAGATTCAGCAGAGGGATGTTCTGCAAGAAAAACCTTTTGGATTTAGAAGTCATCTAATTTCAAATTATATTCGAACCACCAGGGAGAGGAGATCCTTTTCAGTTGTAGCACCCTGGTTACAGGGAAGGGCAAAGTAACCTGGTGGTAGAGCACCTGCTTTGCATGTCAAGGCCCCAGAATCAATCCTCAACATCTTCAGGAATGTCCTGTCTGAAAACCCAGAGAGCTACTGCCAGTCACTGTAGACAATACTGAGCTGCTTAGAGCAGTGGTCTGACTGAGTGTAAATCACCTTCCAATGAATAGACCTCCTGAGGAGGCTTACCTACTGCCATCTTTGTGCTCTGTTTGCACCTTTCTGTTAACTTGGGCCTTACTGATCTCCTAGACATTGGAACCTCCCATCCACAGAACCTCTTATCTTTCCAGAATTCAAGCGTAGTTTGCTAGCCCTCAACCAGTGCACCCCTGCATTAGAGCATCAATCCTTGTGTTCAACATCAATCTAGAGCTTTCTCAGCCTCTCATGATTCAGGTGTTATGGAGAAGTAGAGCTGTGTATAGAGCCTTTTATTTACATAAAAAGAAAAAGGGAAGTAACAACATTCAACAAAATTTCCTAAAAGCTGGATGAAAACAAAACACAACAGTATAACACAAATGAAACTGAGCATTGTAAAATAGAATTCCACCATTGCACAGGAGGCTTGCTTTAGCAGATGTGCAATGTTGGGTGCAACCTGTGATTTCTTTTACCTTAATATCATTATTATTTTACTATTTATTGTAAGCCTCTCAGAGGAAAAAAAAATCCAAAAAAATAGTGAATGATCTATAGACAGGTTTATAAGTGCATTTTGACTACCCGGTATCAGTTCCAGAGCAAATGACATAGATTTAGTTCAGAATTTCATCAGGAAGTTATACTTCACATGAAGTTATGCCTGGCAGTTATTCCATCGTGAGTGAGTCCGGAGACAAATGGCTGGGAAAGAAATCTCCACGTGAAAGAGATCAAGATGTGGTTAAATAGAAGTCATAGTCATATGGGTAATAAATCCACAGGAGAAACATAATAAACATTTCAGGTCAGAACTTGCCAATTCATAATCCATGTGTGCAAATGGTAAGTCAGTTTTAAGGGTTTGACAGTGGTGGAAACTGCCTGAATATGGGCAAATGTACTTCCCAATCCTTATTAAAATTTCTCAATCCTTATTAAAATCTCTCACCATGCTACCCAACATTTGATATAGGAAACACCATAGAGGAGCACTTGAACCAATTTTAGAAGGATGTGCAACTGAAATGTCTTTGTTCTGGAGGGTTTTGGAGAAATCAACTAGGAAAACTGCAGAAACTAATGGGCCAAATACCCCGAAACATTTTTGTGTGATGATTCATCCTGATGAATGTGGGCAACTTCTGTGTGGAGTTGAATTGTAAGAATTAGGGTGGCCAGACCTTTAAATTTGAAGTGTTCTTTTTATTTCTTTTTACAACAACAACAACAAAACAACAACAACAACAACAACAACAACAACAACAACAACATGTTGCTGCTGCTTTGACCAGCAGCTTAGTTGTGGTCCTAGGGCATAATCCCTCAAGGGAATGATCAGTGCCGGATTTACGTATAAGCTAAACAAGCTATAGCTTAGGGCCCCACTCTCTTGGGGGCCCTCCAAAAAATTAAAGGAAAAAAACTGGATGTACATTTCCAAAACAAGATAAAAAACAAATAAAATAAAACCTACATACAGCAACAGTGTTTTGTGTTGTGTAGGCTCCTATGATGTAAGTACCGGTAATGGGCCCTGCCTGCTTAATAGCATATATTCAACACAAAAAACAGCGACAATTTGTTGTTGACAAAGGACAGCTGGACATATAAAGGGCACCATTACCTTCAGTAGCTTAGAGCCTCATTAAACCTAAATCCGGCCCTGGGAATGATGCTACATATTGGGAGAAATGTTGGCTGCCCTCTATTGGCCAATACAGGGATCATTTTTGCCCCACTACCCCCAGCAGAAATTCATCCGAAATCTTCAGTTTTGACTTTCAGGTGTCTCTTGCAGACTTCTTTTTTTTAATGCATTCCAGCCTATTTGAAGCTTCTTCTTCTTCTTTGGCTAACCAGTCATTTCCGTTATAGCTTTGTAAAGTTTAAAACAAATTAATCACAACACATCCAACCTTTGCTTGCAGAATGCACTTTACCTGACTCTCTAGTAAACAAGTGGAGTGTTTTTTCCCCCTTTTGGAAAAACGTGTTTCAAACAATTAAACAAATGATGGGACAGTCACTACAACCAAACCCAAAAATAGCTCTACTCTCTTATTTTACTCAAGAACATAACCTGTAAAGACCTCATCCTCCATTTATTAGGTGCACCTGGATTAGAGACTGAAAAAAATCGGAAAACTTCAAATGCAAATCTTTTTGAAGCCTGGATTTTGCAATTATGTGTTTATAGACAAACATCATATTTATGGACAGATTAACCCTTTTACAAAAGGAATATTGATCAGGGAAGGGGGAAGGCTCACACCTTCTATACAACCTGGTATCCTTTTTATTGACTTTGTTAAAACAACTGAAAAATGGTTTTCACTCTTCATCAAACATGGTTTTCAGCCTCGATCGACTCATAGGACCTTATAGAGAAGCACTTTCATTTGATTGCCTTTCTTGGAAAGTCTGAAACCACAACCATCAGCCTCTAGTTTTCTTTATTTTCTGTACAACCATTAAGCTCTGTTTTCCATGCATGGGTATGTTTTGCTACTTGAAATTAAAAATCAATTTTAAAAGGGTGGAAAGGAGGGGAAAAAGATGAGGGCCAGAGAAAGACATTCCCAGGCTATAATGACTCACATATTTCTCCATTATAAGATTTAGACAGACTTGAAACAAGTGACAGCATAATTAATCAGTCATGCCTGTTCACCTAATTAGTGAATACAAAGAAGGCCAAACACACAGAATATACACTTATTTTTGCATGGTTAATCTAGTTTAAAAAATTGGGAGGGTATCAAATGAAATCCTATTAGTATAAAATATCAGAGTGGTTGGCATCCAGGCACTTTCTTAGAAAGCAATAACTGTCTCTTGTGTAGGTTTAAACCCTGAGAACTTTTAACTGGGTCACCAATTTTCATACAGCAGTGTGTATTTTGGATCCCTACTCTGCCAGATGTATTAAAAACTGAAGTACTAACATAGTGTTTAGGATTAACAAAATCCTGCTACTCAATGATGATCAAGATGCTGGGTGGAAATTAAATGAACCTCAATAGCTTCCAAACCAGGAAAATCAGCCTTGTTATATAATTTCTTCTGCCAATACTTAGAATCTCACTGTATGTAGATTCACAGTGTTAGACGGGATTTGAAGGATTATCTATAAGTGGCAATATCTCATAGGTGGTTTACATTTAAACGTATATGCACAAACTTATGCTTATCCAACCTCTCTCTTTTATCTACCTACCTACCGACCTACCTACCTTATTTCCTGCTTATGCATCAGAAGTTTCCTATCCATGCCCACACCTGGTAATATTGCAGTCTTAGGTGCACTCAATCAACCCACTGGGTCCCCTTCAATATATCCAACAAGGAAATTCCACACCTCTATGCAGAGATTCATGCCTGCATTTCATGCATCTCTCTACCAATCATGCTGTTTTCACGCTGTATCTGAAGAAGTGTGGATGCACACGAAAGCTCATACCACGAACAAACTTAGTTGGTCTCTAAGGTGCTATTGGAAGGATTTTTTTTTATTTTTTATGCTGTTTTCATTGTCAGTCTTGACAGTGATGAACACCTGCAGTGGCAGAGTGGGGAAAGGAGGCCCACATGTAGTCACTCTAAATCCTATGCATTTCATTACATTTGTTCAACTACTGTGAAGTTTGTTCTAGTACTGATCTATTGTGTATATTACTTTGTTTGTACATGTCAATTCACCCACTCTCAGAAATCTCAGTGAGGATGGAGGCCATGTGGAATCATGTCAGTGGGCAGGGGACAAGGGGTGGACAACATTCCTTTCTCTTTTGGGAAGGAAGTTCCAATAAACCAGATCTAATCTTTTATCAGGAGAGTAAGAAATATGTTGCTTATGAAGCTGAAGAAGAAACTGATTGTCATAGCCTTCCCTTGTTCCACAAGAGGCTTTGCCAGTGAGGAGGGTTTCCGAGCATTATTTTTAGTGTGTCTCCTGAAATTTTCTCCTGTGTGTTTCTTCTCCTTCTTCTCGATCATTCTCCATCAATTAAGGAGAAATGGCATTTGAAAATGATCAAAGGGAACATTTTGATGAACTTCTTATGGATGTGGGGTGTGTGTGTTTTACTTACCTTACCTTTGAGGTGGTTGAGGGGTGTTTGTGGGTACCATCATTCCACAAATCAGCTCATCTGCACTCTGGAGCCTTCCCAGGTGTCCATGTTTCAATCAAAGCCCAGGGGAAGTTATCACTTGGTAACTCCTCGCATTGAGATTTTTCAGATCACAGAGTGCAGGCGGCCAGGAAGGCTGCAGATGCTGGGCAAAGGTTTACTGGGAACAAAACAAAATACACATACAGTGGTACCTCAGGTTACATACGCTTCAGGTTAAGAACTCCGCTAACCCAGAAATAATGCTTCAGGTTAAGAACTTTGCTTCAGGATAAGAACAGAAATTGTGCTCTGGAGGCGCAGCGGCAGCGGGAGGCCCCATTAGCTAAAGTGGTGCTTCAGGTTAAGAACAGTTTCAGGTTAAGAACGGACGTCTGGAACGAATTAAGTACTTAACCAGAGGTACTACTGTACTGTAATCCTCAGCCACCACACAACAATAAGGCGAGCTTAAAGCCTCACACCTGCAGAAATGGCCTAGGAATTAACAAAAACAAACAAACCACGAAGCCTGTTTCTCCAAGGAAGAAAACTTTCAAGAAACTGGAGGACAGATTTTGGCACAGCACTATTCAGCATAGCAGAAAGCAAACTCAATGTTAATGAGTCTCCAAACAGGACCCCACCTTTAAAAGAGCATGTGTAGTGTATCATGACTTCTCAGGGAAGACTTATATATATATATATATATGTTACCAGTGAACACCAGTTAGCCCAAAACACTTAAATATGCTCTTCTTTCACCTCCATTTTGAGACAAGGGTTTTATTCATTGGCCTGTTCTACTAAATAAAAATGGTTGATGGGGTTATAACCATTTGGAGAAATCATCTATTTAGACAAATTATCCTTGGTGAGATATGCATGTGAGAACCCTCCTGGTTCAGAAGGTAGCTGAGGTTAGAAATGAATCTTGGTTTCAGTGTCTGTATCTTTCTCATTCTTTCCAGACTTAAGTTCAGCTTGCAACAATTTCACATCAGTTTGCTTTTAAAAATAAAATATAAAAAGGTCCTCATGAAATTCATCAGCATTTCTCCTAATATACAAATTTTTGTATGCAATTTTGCCTAATGTACACATGTCGGCATACATTTCCCCCCTTTTCTGTTATTTTCCTACATTGTTGTTGTTGTTGTTCAGTCGTTCAGTCGTGTCCGACTCTTCGTGACCCCATGGACCAGAGCACGCCAGGCACGCCTATCCTTCACTGCCTCTCGCAGTTTGGCCAAACTCATGTTAGTAGCTTCGAGAACACTGTCCAACCATCTCATCCTCTGTCGTCCCCTTCTCCTTGTGCCCTCCATCTTTCCCAACATCAGGGTCTTTTCTAGGGAGACTTCTCTTCTCATGAGGTGGCCAAAGTACTGGAGCCTCAACTTCAGGATCTGTCCTTCTAGTGAGCACTCAGGGCTGATTTCTTTAAGAATGGATAGGTTTTTTCCTACATTATTTCCCCTAATTTATGAATCTTTAGGTGCACTTCCCCCTAATACATTCATTTTTGTATACATTTGTTGTCTGGAGAATTGCATTGCAAAATTCAGAGAAGTGCAAATTTCAAAGAGTAGTTGCATTTTGGTTCACATGTGGTTTGGGGAAATGCGAACTCCCATTAGGTTCACATAGAAATGTGAATGGAACCAATTTCTCCCCCATTCTTAGCCTAGTGATATAAAGTTATAATAGCCTATCTGGTTAGTCTTTTCTAAAATAAAAATAATAAAAAAATATCCGTGTTACAGTTCACATTTCATGATCACAGTAATACCCCCATCAGATGTGATTAAAGTGGAACTGCTTAAAACCCAACCATCAGCATGTGGTGTCCACTCCAATTAGCAATAGCTGATGCTTCTGCCTTCCAGTGGAGAGAAATGAGTTTGTGTGTGGGTCTTTTGTTGAAACATCCAGACAAAAACCAGACAGCTTCAGCCAGCAGATCTATACAAAGATTAGACCCTCAGTAGTAAATCCAGTTTAGAAAGACCCAAGTTTGGATAGCATCTCTGTGTACATTACCAGGGTATTTTCCCGCAGTGCCCCTTTAGGTTTGTATTGTTAAGAGTAAACATGGGCTATCATCTGCCTGAGAAAAGCGGGGCTTTGATGACTGATCAAATGGAACCAGCAGCTCTTGATGTTACTGGTGCCACATATCAATTTAGCTCTGTAATATTAAAATCCGCTCCTAAATGCACTAAAAGGGACACCATCAATTTCCTGTAAAAACTGTAATTTTCCTTTTTAAAAAGTTTATCATTATTCCTAAAACCCAGTCCCTTTGAATTATGTTATTTTATCCTGAGTAGGTGATGATCAAGACTGGCCTAAAATAGGTTTCTTTTCGAAACTGGTCTCCTAATAAATATCATGATTGATTGTTTCATTTTTATGCTTTGCACCAGGCAACTAGAAAGCAGTGTGGAATGAAACAACAACAACAACAACAACAACAACAACAACAACAACAACAACGGACTCTCTCCACCCTTTTAGCAAACTCTACAGCATGGCCATAGCCGGGGAAGATGAAAGTTGTATTGCAGCACCATTGGGAGGGCACTGATTCCCAAGTTACAGGCCCCATACCATTCTCCAACACATCATAAAGAATGACTATGCAGTTAAGAGATCACTGTTTTAACATTGGGAATTACAATTGCCTATGTCTTTAAAACTGTAAAAGCATAACAGGTGGAATTTGGAAAGGAGGGAAAAAACCTATTTTCTTCCATGTATATCAGCCTTGACATCCATTGTGAAGCATGGAGAATTGTGTCTATATGTCTTCAGGATCTCATCTGCATAGACTATAATATTATAAAGAAGTGCTGGAGCTCAGTGGTAGAACATCTGCTTTATATGCAGAAAGGTTCAATCCCTGGCATCTTCAGGTGGGGCTGGGAGATACCCCTGTATGGCCTGATTCGGTATAAGACAGTTTCCTCTGTTCTTATGGTCTTTTCCATTTAGCGGCAAGAAAGGGAAAGGGGCTAATCTCTTTGAGACCGTCTGCTTCATCAGCAAAGTCTCTCTTCCTTATCAACACAATTACTTTGGACACTTTGAGGCCAAGCTGGAGATGGATCACCCCATTGTGTTTCCAACTTTTGCAGAGGCAGAGGGCAGCAACTGGGACAAAAACCTAAAGCTATTGCTCAGAGCCATAACCTTAAAAGTGAAGCTGCGGGTAATAATGGAAGATAAATACATGCTCTGTATGAAAACTGAAAGGCAAAATTCACATTGGGCGATCATTGTGTCAGTAGACCAAAAATGATGGGGGTGGGTGGGTTTCCATAAGTAGCTGATTCCTTAAAACAATTGGGTTGCATTTGTATTATTTTGAGGGAATTGTTTCTCACATTCAACTTTTTGAATTATGGCTTTTGATGGATAGCATCTCTCATTTTTGGATGGCAATACTAGGATCCATCACAGGAGGGGGAGAACAGGGCATTGGCATGTAAACTTAGTGGTAAGGAATGTGGTAAGTATAGGTCAACAGAAAGTTTCAAAAAATATACCTTTCAGCTAGGCAGGGCTGCTGTACAGCCTTGCTCTTATAGTTACCCAGAGTGCTGTGGAGGAAACTGGAAAAAATTGTGAATTATCACTTAATTGGGTGAGTTTTCATCTACTGATGTGTGATGTTGTCTGATCACCTGTACAGCTATGGAATGGATACTGCAAAGCTGCTTAATTCTGTTGGGAATTGCAACGATACTTTCTGGCTTCTCGAATATGCTTCTGCTTGCTAAGCTTCTGTACTCCAGTGCTGCTATATCAACTGAGAAACTGACTTGGTCTGCTCTGCCTAGCAGTGTTTGCAACCTTAGTGGAACTCTCTGGTCCAAGATCATTCTTGACGGGTTGGGAGTTAATGCTGATAGGCACTATAGGCAAGCAGTCTCCTGAAAATCCATCACTACATTATTCCCAAGAGACTGGGAAAGACCCCAAAACACTTGAATGTATTATAGGGATGGGTTTTAACTCAGCGATGACCATTTGAAGGTGCACTCGTGTCTGTTCAGAAAACAGACAAAGTGCCCTCAGTGTGGCTTAATTCTAGGTAAGGATGCCTAGGATTGTAGACTCAGCCTGAGAGCAGCCATTGCTGTACTTAATCTGTTTATTGCCATGAAGTTCAGTTTCCGAAAACTGCAGTGCTTACAACACAGGCATGCCTTCAGCTGTATGTATGCATACCATGTCTGACGACATGAGGAAGTCAGCATTCTGACTGGGGATGAACTAAGAGAGATGTGCTTCATGTTCACAGGGATACACAAATATTTACTTACTTACTTACTTATTTTCTATACCGCCCTTCATCTGAGGATCACAGGGCGATTTACAATATAAAAACACAAAAATACGTAACATAGTAACAACAACAACAAAACACACACCCCACACAGTTTAAAAGGCTGTAGATTGTTTAATTAGCCAATAATTGCTACCTATTGCAGTTAGATGTATTATTTTAGTAAAACTAGAGAGAGAGAAATATTCTTTTAAAGTGTGAGATGTGATGCAAACACAGATCCACCATAATATTACTTCACTTAATATGAAAGATCAATCATTTTACAAGATTGTCATTAATGTGTGGACACATGAAGCTGAAAACTGTGTAGTAGAGTACAAGGCCTTTAGGGCTATATGCCAATGTGCAATGATGACGCAGGCCTTTTGCTAATTCCTGGGCAAAACCATATTCTTCCTCATTGTTCTGAAGAGCCAGGCTGCTGCTATAAACTGAAGAACCTAAAAAGGTAGCAAAAATTGGAGAAAATGTCCGTGGTGTTGTTAATATTTGTTATACACTCTGTAACGGCAGGTCCCAGGCAGGTTACAACAATTGAAAAGTCAGAATTAAGAACACATGAAAGAGATTACCTTCACAGGAATAGGGTGGGTCCTGAAAACATACATCTCAGGTGTCAAAGGCCAGGTTAAAGAGGTGTGTATTCAGCATTTGCCAAAAGCTATATAGTGAAGAAGCCAAATGTACCTCTGTGGGGAGTGAATTCCACAACTCAGGGGCTGCCACAGAGAATGCCCAAGGCTGAGGGTGGTGGAACTACCAAGAGAGGCCCCTCTGAGGTCTGTAGGGAAGGAGGCCATCTCTCAGATATTTGGGGCCTAAGTCATTTAAGACTTAAAATATTAGCATGAGCACCTAGATTTGGACCCGGAAACAAACTGGCACTTAATGCAGCTGTTGCATTTTGGACCAGCTGAAGTTTCCAGGTCATCTTTAAGCCCTATGTTGAGAACAAGCCACTGAAAGTCTCTTCACCATCAGCTTGTTTTAGACTCAGTATGGAGTTCCAACTCTCTGTAATACCGGTATGTACCTATTTCATATACATGACTGGAATTTTTGTCCACGTGTGGTGTAATACAATTTTGCACCCACATGTGAAAAATGAAATAAAATAGCCACCATCTATTGTGAAGGTAATGTGTGACGCACACCTTACTTAAGTGTCCTGTAAAAAACGAGTCACTGTCATTTAACAAAAAACACCCTTACTTCTACTGTTAACAGTCCAGTATTGATTGAAAGTAATATCCATGTATTTTCTTCATACCACGTCTTAATATCTTCTTCGCAACCCTGAGGGAAAAAGGGATATTTAAATGAAAGTATAGTTATACCTCAGAAGTCGAACACCTTGTGAGTTGAACATTTTGGCTCCTGACCGCCGCAAACCAGGAAGTGAGTGTTCCGTTTTGCAAATGTTCTTTGGAATACAAACGTCTGACGCAGCTTCCGATTGGCTACAGGAGCTTCCTGCAACCAATCGGAAGCCGCGCCTTGGTTTCCGAACGTTTTGGAAGTTGAATGGACTTCTGGAATGGATTCCATTCGACTTCTGAAGTACAACTGTAACTGTTTATTTCTCAAGTTACACTTAATTATTATCTTTTACCTAGGGCTCAACAATATTTTGGGGGTGGGGGAAATGCCAAAGAGCAAATGTACTCTGTCACTTACTAGAGGAATGGAGAATGCTCATGTATAGGGAGAGAATGTGCTGCAGCCGCGAGCAGAGGATCCCGGCACCATCCATACAGAGCTGGAGCAGTGCTGCCGGCAACCTGCTACGTAGCGTGCATGTGCAGCGACGCTATGTATGATGCATATGTCGCTACTTGGCGATGCTGTGCATGCGCGCTACGTATTGACGCTCCGCCCCCGGGTGCACGTCATGTTTGCCGCTCTGGGTGCCTGAGCGGCTTCCTACGCCACTGGCTAGAATTAGGTAATCTGCTTTTTATTCTTGGTTACCAGTTTTCAAATATGAGCCTTCCCAGATACAGAGCATGGGTGGGAAAGCTCCAGCCTGTGGGTCTAATTAGGTCCACCAGGGGTCCCAATTTGGCCTGCCCTACACTTGACATCATAAGACATCAGCTGTGGGCATGTATAGCTGCAACCGTAAATGAACAATCCATATCATTACAGGAGATCCCAAGTACAGCCAGCCCCTGGTGCAAGCAGTGTTTGCTTTCATCAGAAGCAGCAGATAGCATTCCAAGCACACTGAGATACATAAGAAATATTCCAAATTCTACTGGGAGTACAGAAACATGCCTTACAATACATTGTACACTTACCCTAGTATATGTTGTATTTTTCAGTGCATCACAAAACCACTTCTTCATGTTAGATGTTGTGCAAGAACATGGTACCTGATTTGCATGTTCTTTATTCTTATTCCATTTCCAGTCTGTGGAATTGTATCGCCCACAACAGTGGAGCTGGAGAAGGAGAAAAGTCCTCAGTGTTATGAGTAATATAAAGGTAAGTCATGTCAAGTTGCATGATAAAGTAATAAAGTAAAATCAACAATGAAGCTCTGTTGTTAAAACAGGAGTTTCTTCTTACTTCCCCAAGTGATGAGAAAATCAGAGCACTGCTATAGGGTTTAATAGGAGAGGAGAGGAAGGAGAGGAAGAAACAGAGAAAGGTCATGCATGCACCAGAGACTTTGCAGTTCCTGTGTAATCTATGTCTTTTAAATTTTTACAAACAGCTTATTGGAAGAAAGCAGGTTCCTATAAGCAGGCAGCATAACGGCTAATCTAACGTTAGATTGCACCGCAGTAATGCTTCAGATTTCTTAGCCAGCTTCAGCTAAAAATTCCATTCAGTAACATATGCTAAATGACCTTTGAAAGGAAGCACTGCAGGATTTAGGCATTTCATCTGATACAGAAAACAATGTGCCTGCTTGGTGTTCTACCACTATGACTTACCATACGCTGAATATTATTCAAAATATTCCACTGATGTTCCTTTGCAGATAGATCTTTATTGCCATAGTTAGAAATAAGCTCATCCATCTGAACTCTCCACAAGTCATTGGCCTGTTTACAAATAGTGTTAATAACTCCATTAGTGTGTCATCATTTTTCTTCACTTTTAAGAAAACTGAAGTCATCTGCTATGGTCAATCAGTGGCATTCTAAAACATTTAAAGTGGGGTCCATTGTTCATTACATACAATTAAAAAGAGCCTGGGATGGAGCTGGACTGCCATTGATTTCAATGTTTCTAGCTCCTTAGTGATACATACATGCATACTAAGTCTATGTTCAGAAGGATGAGCTGAGCAAGAAGCATTTCCAATGCAGTCCTCTTGATATCCTTCGCTCTCGACAAAAGGTGATCAGATACTGAATACTGAGAGTGGAAGGGGTAAACTTCCATAAGAAGTTCACCTGCTGTTTAGAGAATGAGTGCATAAGAATGCATCTGAACAGGACTCCATTTTATCCCTCACTTATAGAGGAATGGTGTTGTGTGGGAATATAGATCCATAATACCTATACCCCGAAGTGGGAGTGCCACTGTGATCCATCTGCTTGGTTTCTTTGGTATTTGCTTCAGGCTGCAACACTTTCTGACTCGCCTAAGGTAGGTTTAAAGTCAGTTTGCAGCCTCTCCAAGGAAAGTTCACCACATGGATGTTCCTCAAGCGACAACACTGAGCCTACAAGATGCATGGACTCCGGCTGATGGAAAGCCAACTGCGCACAGCTCTCAGCACACAGAAGGAATATGTTTGTCACATGCCAGAACCACAAAAAAAATTCAGGTGGTTTTCCGTTGTGGTCAAAGAGCTGAACCCTGCGCAGTGATGCCAGTGCTCATGACTGGCTCATCAGAGACAGGAAGCAAATATATACAGAGCTCAAGCAGCCACCACTTGCCCTCATGATGGTATAAATCAATGAATATCTAGACAAAGAAGTTTTTGTATGCAGACAGACTTTCAGTTCTACTCATGCTCATTGTATCCTACAGTTCTCAAGGGAAATGGAAATAAACACAAATCGAAGAGCGCAGGCATGCATGCAGATGTTCTAGAATGAGAGTTCCAGAGCTTTCACTTTTCGGAAAACTTTCCCTCTGCTTTCATCTTGTTGTCTAATGTCTGTATATTTTTCACATCCCCTTTTTAGCTGCTAGTCTGCTTCCCCCAAGGGCAGGCTGTTTCTAGGCTGCTGACACCCTTCCTGCCAGCAAGGAGCCTACCGAAAAGAAGAAAGCAAAAAAGGGTGGGGGGTTAAAATAAAGTGACCCAGCCTCAAAGTAGCCACCAGGCAGAGGAAACAGAATCAACAAAGTGCATGTGACTTGCATGTTGAAAGGCCAAAACTTGAGGGCTGTTAAAATACCTATTTAAAAATAGAAACAGATGATAGAGTTTTCTGCAAGCCACAGTTTGTGTATATACCCTGTGTGTATACACCATAACAGAAGGGCTAAGCTATTTCACATCAGTCTTTATATCTTAACAACAAGCATTCACAAGTGATAGGTACAATCCAGTTAGAGCCAAGCCCCTTTTGGGTTACTGTCCCATTAAAGAGCTTTGCTCATGTCGCCAGCTTATCTGTGTGCACATTTGACATCAAATGCTCAGCAAACTCTGGATACCTTCTGCTTGCTTAATATTATTGTGCAAGGAGTTCCAAAACCTAGGTGTGGACACCCCCCAAAGGCCCACTGTCATGTAGAAGCCAGGCAAATATAATGTGGTATCCTTAATTAGTACCTCTCCAGCTGAATGTAAAGCTTAGGCTGGCATATAAGAGACAAAGTGATCCCTCAAGGAAGCTGGTCCCAAGCTATTCAGGGTATTATTTTCTTACAGCAATACCTTGATTTTGATATAGGAAGTAGTATATAGGAAGCCAGAGAAGAGGAGTAATACATTGCTGATGAGAAGCCCCATCAGCAGCTGGTCTGTTGCATTCTGTATGAGTTGTTATTCTGGGTCACTGTATAATTTGTTGCCAAACATCTGGCTCCAGATACAATGGAGTGTGTCTTCAGGGGTGAAGTCAAACTGCTGTGTTAGCAGCACTGAAGTGGCCTTCCCAGGGCACAAGCCTGGACAGTGTTATGGAGGTCCTGGGCTGTCCAGATTAGAATACTTCCTTCTCCACCTCCCTGATGTGGCCCAAAGGAAAGCAGAGCATTATGTTTGGCACCAGCCTAGCTGCAGAAGTTGCTAGAAGGAGGCATGCAAGGGACCATCCAACCGGCTTAGGGACTCCACTTCAGATTTGTGTAGGGTTTACTCCTTAGCCTTTCCTTCTCCTGAAGATATCCCACAAGGCTGAGGAGGTTTAGGCTTGGAGTTTTCCTTCTCTTAGATGGGCTACCTTCCTAGGTTGGTGAGCCGCATCTGCATACCCTCCAACATTTCTCTAATGAAAATAGGGATGTTCCATTCCATTATGATAATTTTTACTATTTATGCCCCACACATCTTGCCCCAGCCTCTCTGGGCAGTTTCCAACATATATAAAAACATAATAAAGCAAGGAACATTAAAAAAAAATCTCCATACACGATTGCCTTCAAAAGGCTCGGGGGTTGGGTATATAATAATAATAATAATAATTTATTATTTGTACCCCACCCATCTGACCGGGTCCCCCCAGCCACTCTGGGCGGCCTCCAACAAACACTAAAATACATTAAAATATTACAGATTAAAAACTTCCCTAAACAGGGCTGCCTTCAGGTGTTTTCTAAAGCTCATGTAGTTGTTGATCGTTTTGACCTCTGAAGGGAGGGCGTTCCACAGGGCGGGCACCACTACCGAGAAGGCCCTCTGCCTGGTTCCCTGTAGCTTTGCTTCTCGCAGTGAGGGAACCAACAGAAGGCCCTCGGCGCTGGATCTCAGTGTCCGGGCTGAACGGTGGGGGTGGAGACGCTCCTTCAGGTATACAGGACCGAGGCCATTTAGGGCTTTAAAGGTCAGCACCAACACTTTGAGGGTAGCTCCATACCCTCCAACATTTTTCCAATGAAAACAGGAGGACATCCTAAGGAATAGCGGGACATTCCAGGATCAAATCAGAAACTGAGACAGTTTCTCTAAATCAGGGACGTCCCTGGAAAATAGGACAGTTGGAAGGTCTGCATCTGCCCCTCACAGCACATGCAGAAACCACCTTCTTGACCATTGCACCCACTCTTAGTTGCATCCATTCAATCTGCTGGAGCCTGTCTTTGAGTGCAGGAGAAGCCTCTAAATCACTAAGGATTTGAGACCCATCGGCTATCCTCACTTGGTTCAGCCAGTCAGTCAAAGCCATTCCTGGGGAGTGGCCACTGTCAAATGCTGACAGCTTCCAGGAGCCACAGGTGAGAGCTGAGTGTAGGGTGGACAAACAACCCAAAGGTGGACAAACTACCCCAAAAGCAGCATGGTGTGTCCCCCACCAGAGGTACTATCTCTCCCCTCATACCCCCATATGCATATATATACCGGTATACACTGTATAAATGGTGCAAGTAAATAAATAAGCAATCTCTCTCTATGTTAGGGTTGTTTTTTTTCAGATACATGTGTACTCTTGAGACAAGTAAATGATGTGGAATGCTTGGAATCCCTCTGCATGATCATGTGTAGGATGGTTCCAGGGCACTGTGCACTTTGCCACAATATACTCTTGGTAAATAATGGATACATACCATTTCCTTTCCTGTATATAGGACCCCAAGTATTGCCATTTGGATAACAAGGACAAGGACAAGAAGACCCATGTACTGAAAATAAAAATAAATGTATTACTAGGAAAGCTGCACAAAATGGCATTAATAAGCTCTGTGTGATTAATATAGAGAGGAATTTCAGTTACTAGAAATGTTGGTACCTGCAAGAAGAATTTATGTGTATTATAGGATGAGTCATCATTGTAAAACATACCAGCTTTATAGCTGAGCACCAGCTGCTGAGTGATGAATTGTGCTATCATGTTAGGAATGTAGAAAAAACATAGGAAGCTGCCTTATAGTGAGTCAACCCCTTGGCCCATCTAGCGCAGAATTATCTACATCGACTGGTAGTGCATCTCCTGAGAACTTTTCCAGTTCAACATGGAGATGCTGGGAAATGAACCTGAAACTTTCCACATGCTCTACCACTAAGCTATAGCATTCCAATTGGAAATTCAAACTTCAAGATACCATATCCTGTGTACATGCTGAGGGATGCATTTTGCCTTTCCCCAAGCATGTATATATTTACAATGCAATGCAATGCAATGACTTCATTTGTCAATGAGTGTGTTCTGAACCAAAATCTTAGCCTGGCAGCAAAGAAAGAGAACCTTATTCTTGACTGAGTAAATGTTGTGCAGTGAAAAGCAAAGCAGTAGTATGAGCATCTCCATAAGATGTCCTGTCACCTTGGTACCTACATTCAAAGGTTAAACCACTATCTCAAAGGTTCAACCACTTCGAGGATTGTTGTGGGGAAAGCTAAGTGCTTTGTGCTAAGGATTTTCACAAGTTATACTTACCACAGCTACTAAACACCTGTTCCCTTGAATGCTTCCTAAGTATCCCAAGAGTCCAATAAAAACAATGATGGATCCAATGGCAAGCAGCATATGAGAAACAGAATCTGCCACTGTGGATACTAAAAAAAATGTAAAAATGTATTTTGTACTTTTAAATTCTTCATATATGACACTTAAAGTAAGATGTCTATAGCCATAAGTGAATATGTGAAATTGCTTACATGAGACTCTGAAACAGGGGAAATTGCTTACATAGACTGACCTGTGCAAGAGCATCCTTTCCTGATATTAGTTTATCCATTCTAGAGATACCGGTATCTATCCTAGTTTGCTGTCTCTGAGAAAATAAATCTTACCTTCATGAATTCCTGGATATATATACATTTTTAAAGCCTACACATGTTTACTAATAGTAGTCACACTACTGAAACCCTAAACCTACCTGGAGGAAATTCTTGTATAGATGAGGGCAAACAAGCTGAAGTTAACTCCAGGCAAGATAATGCTGTGGTTTGGGAGATTCCAGCTCAAGAAAGATTACCACTATTTCTAGATAGTGCCCCCCCCCAATAAAATTCAATATCTGCAGTTTGAGAAAGCTCTTGCATTTGGTGCTGATTGGGAAGCCCAGGTAGCATCAATACCAGGTATGTGTTTTTTCAGCTTTGGTTGGTATACCAACTGCAGCCACAGTGTTTCATTCTCTGGTTGCATTCAGAGTAGCACTGCTAGGGCTGCCTTTAAAGATGGTCCAAACTCCAACTAGTTCAGCTGCCTAAGCCCTGAGAGGTGGAGCTGTCAACTCCACCCTGCTATTAGTTACATGATCACTTATCCTAAGATGAAAGAGAAGTAAATCAAGACTATGTCATCTTGCCAGGCTTTGGAACTGAACTCTCAGTGACCCAATTCATTATTTGAAGCTGGGAAAAATGAAACAAAAAAGCATCGAGGTTGGACAATTCAATGTTAGTTATCCTATGATGATAGCATAAATGTACCCTATACTGTGCAGAAGAGCAGTGTGTCAGCAGCCAGTTCATATGATAAAAGTGTATTTGAAGTCGTGACTCATTGCTACATCAAAACCATCATTTTAAAGGGTTTGAAAACATCAATAAAGTAAGCAAAATTGTGGTCTCTGAAACAAGCCTAAACTGAATCTATTAAGATTGAGCCACGATAGGGAATCCGTTAGAGGACAACCATGATACTTACCGAAAAAAGCTGATTATACTGCAAATTGTGTAATCGCAATTACAGTGGTACCTCGGGTTAAGTACTTAATTCGTTCCGGAGGCCCGTTCTTAACCTGAAGCGTCCTTAACCTGAAGCACCACTTTAGCTAATGGGACCTCCTGCTGCCGCTGCGCCGCCAGAGCACGGTTTCTGTTCTTAGTGGAGTTCTTAACATGAAGCGTACTTAACCTGAAGCGTACTTATCCCGAGGTACCACTGTATCTAATTTTGTAAAAACAATGTTATATTCCATCTCGCTATAGGGCAAAGTGCAATCAACCACCAGTTGTTGCTATTAACTTACAGTGTCACACCATCACTCTAAATTAGAAGCCCAGGTGTAAAAGAGTGAAGTGCATTTTAGAAGTTATGAATTGTGGTGGAATACACACACACACAAATGAATGTGCCATGTGGGCATCTATTGCGTGGGGAATGTATCATTCCAGTCCAGCGGCGGAACTTCATGCTCTGGCACTGGGGGGCAGAGAGCAGGCGGGGCAGGGCTGGCACACATCCTGGGGGGCGGGGCGCCCAGCGTTGGCGGGGGGAAGCCGCGATGGCACCCTGCCGGGATCGCGCTGCCAGGGGCGGTGCGCTCCCCCCGCACTCCTCTTCCTCCGCCAGTGTTCCAGTCCACTTGAGTTTGATACCTCTGCCCTACCCTGTGTATATTTGCTATAATATAACTAGCTATCAAATAGCCAAAGTTTGTCTTTGGCAGAACTCCCTACCACCAGCCCATTACTACTATTTATTATAGCCCATATAACTGTGCTCTAGATAATACTGACCCTGCAGTAAGTCAGTGAACACACTATTGCTGCTTTGTGTGGGGCACCATAAATAACACTCTTCTCAATGGCTGCAGTGGCACTGAGAAAATTATCTGGTACTTGCGAAGAGTTGGGCCAAATAGCTTGCAATCTGAAGTGATATAAAACAGCCTCCACACAGTGGCTGTAACATGTGTACTGGTTTGAATGGTGGTTTTTTTTCTTTTCATAATGACTGAATTGATTTCTACCTAAACGCTGGAAAAGCAAACCATTCACAATGTTGGATGGTTGGTATATTGAAGCCAATGGGGCTAAGTTAGTATAAATCCAAGTATTACAGCTTTACAATTCTCTAGTTCAAGCCATCTGCTTTCTTTCAAGTTTGTATAGTGAAGGGCATCATAGCATGACAACAAGACTGATATTTTGATTCCTGGCTTTGTACAGTAAATGTTCTAAGACGATGCTGCCATCTTGTGGGAAGTCAACATTTTAATGGTTAAATGGAATACACTTTCCTTTAAAGGTTAGAGAAAGTTCTGTGCAGGAGCTTATACTCACGCAAAAGTCTAAAAAACCTGTTTCTGTCTAGCGACATCCAAAGACCGAAAGTCACAAGCAGAAGACCTAACACCTGAAAGGAATAAATAATGGCTGTTTGTATCTGAATTATGCTACAGAACTTATAATTAATGTTTAATTCCTGTCTAACAGTACATGAAAACTTCTTACCAAGAAAATTCCATTGAGGATGTTTAAGAAGTATTTTAGTATGAAGAGTTTTTCACTTCTTCTCATTTTGCTCTTCATTTAAATGGCACCTGGAAACAATGGTTGCACATTGTGATATTTATATAAAACTGAAATCCATATTTCACATTAGTTTTAAATGTATATTACCAGTAAAATGTTTTCTAACACAGAAAATATTTAAGGACATAAAGTCTTCTGCAGTCCACTTTTCTGTTTTTTCTGCTGACACGACAAGCAGAATTAACAGCTGCACATTTCCCCTGTCTCTCTCTCTCCTGACACAGGCCATCATACAGGGTGATCAAAGCAGTTTCTGTGCCAGAACAGGACCTAAACCTCGACCTCAACCTAAACTGATATGAATCTAGGCACAGATGTGGGATTTCCAGGGTTTTTCCTTCTTCCACCACTTTCTTTGGGGAAACCCACATTTTACCACAAAATCAGAGCAAATGGCAACCAGGTTTTCCAGTTATTGCCCTTTGTTCCAAATTAGAAGAAGAAGAAGAAGAAGAAGAAGAAGAAGAAGAAGAAGAAGAAGAGTTTGGATTTGATACCCCGCTTTATCACTACCCAAAGGAGTCTCAAAGCGGCTTACATTCTCCTTTCCCTTCCTCCCCCACAACAAACACTCTGTGAGGTGAGTGGGGCTGAGAGACTTCAAAGAAGTGTGACTAGCCCAAGGTCACCCAGCAGCTGCATGTGGAGGAGCAGAGACGCGAACCCGGTTCACCAGATTACGAGTCCACCGCTCTTAACCACTACACCACACTGGCGTAAAATGTGGGTTTTCCCAGGGAAAGCATAGGGCAGGGGTTGGTGGGGGGGAACTCTGCTTGGACACTGACCTAGAAATCCCGCACCTGTGCCTAGAAAGCATGTTCTAGGAGCAAATCAGTTCTAGGATTAACTCTTTGTGTAAGCTCTTGCAACATTATAGAGAGTGGGAAGAGAGGAGCAACTCGGTGTAAGAATATATTTGGAATAGCAGATTCTTCCAGTGAGGATCTTTATTTATTTATTTAATGTTTCATGCTGTTGGATTGTAAGTGGTTTACAAAATATAAAATAAACATCAAAACAAAACAAAAACCAAACAAACACCCAACAGTTAAAGACAGGTATTTAAAATAGTTAAAAGAAGATTGAAATTCAACAGTAGCTAGAAATGGAAAAAGCACACATAATTTCTGCATGTCTGGATGGAATTGGCTTAACAAAAATGTTTTAAGCAAATCAAACTGGGTGGACGCATGAATAATTGTGGATTTTAAAAATTGTATCCTTTTGTATGACACCCAGAGAGCTTGTTCTATAAGACATCTGACAGATATTATTAATAATTAAAACAAATAGGAAACTTCTGGCGCCACTTATCTAATAATACACACAGCACAATATTATTTTCCTCTCACCTCTAAGGAAGCAAACCCACAATAGAGTTCTTCACAGATACTCCAATTTTAATGTTAATTCCAAATCCCACTGTTTAGATTTGCCACACAGTATGCTGTGTTGATAAGGATTTACTTCCTTGTTACTGAGGTTACTATTTACATGTCTTTGTAAATGACGTTTAGTTTGTTTGACACTTACACTACACTTAATTTGCTTTCAATAACCATTTTCTTTCTCTCCCTTCAACAATTAAAAAAACCCTTAGAGACGAGTTAAGGTGCTTACAAACCCAATGATGTGCCCAGACCATAGAAATGGCAAGTTCAGTCACTTGGGCTTAATTTCTACCTCTTCTAAATATATAGAATCCAGAGTCCCCCATAGTGCACTCACTTACAACTTACCTTGCACATGAAGCCCAACCTCAAAAAAAAACAAAAACAAAAACAAAAACTAGTGAGACTCCTATATAGGAGGAAAGGTAAGAAAACAATGTTTATTGGATTCAGTTCAGAAAATCCAATAGTTCTCATATACATAGCTTCACACATATTCTCCCAGACCTCTTAAGAAAGCTAAAAAAAAAAATCAAAAATCAAAATGTTTTATTATTGTACTCTCTGTAAATGTTATCCTTGTCTCTGGAATGTTTTGAAATGGTTACTCTGCTGAAATATAATTTAGGAAAAAGCTTATTAACCCATGGGTGATATTACTTAAGAAATATCATGAAGCAAAAGTATTCAGTAATGACACATTAGAATGACCTAATGAAAGGAACAAAAAGGCCTCCCACTTTTTGCCATTTGAACTCTTAGCCATGAAAATCACATAAAACCTCAAAATAAATTATTACAATTATATAAAAGTTTGCTCTCACATAGCCTATAAGGAGAACTTCTAAAGCAAGGAGGCTTGAATACTTCATGATTTAACCCCCTTCATGATTTGGCTGCCTTCCTACCGTAACTCATGGAGGTACTCTCATGAGGCTGAGGGTACCGCATGCCCCCAGAGGTGTACCATGTCTAGAAACAGAGCTTTTAGCTAAAATTAGAGAAGTGCTTAGCATCATGATGTTTACATGCCTACTGAAATGTAGAACCATAGAATTGTAGAGTTGGAAGGGACCCAAAGGGCCATGCAGGAATCCAATGCAGGAATCACAGCTACATTCTTCTGATGTTTAGTTGGAATCTCCTTTATTGTTATTTGAAGCCATTGGTTCGGGTCCTACTCTCCGGAGCAGAAGAAAACAAGCTTGCCCAACCTTCCATGTTAGATATTTAAAGATGGCCATTATAGCCCGTCTCCATCTCCTCTTATTCAGGTTAAAAATACCCAACTCCCTTGGTTTCCAGACCCTTGAGCATCTTGGTCGCCATCCTCTGCCCACGTCCAGCTTTTCTGTTTTGGTTTGGGGCTTTCCCTGAGGTGTGACTGAGTCACTTGTAAAATATTCATTGCACGCCCGTCAAAAGGGTTTTGTTTTCAGACTTTGTGGGAAAGTTTTTTGTTTTGTTTTGTTTTTGCTGTTAGAATCTGTAGAAACGGATTACTTTTTCAGGACTTGTGCTTTTCGTACTTTGCTTCATTGTTACCTTTTTGTACCACTTCTATGGCTTCAGGCTGCGAATCTTTTACACATTTGTTTAAACCAGTGCTTTTTTTCTGGGGGGACGCAGGGGTACGCATACCCCTAAACATTTTGTGAATCTTTTCCATTTGTCCATTAACAGTAGGTATTTATTTTTCCCGATTTGAACTATAAAATGGTGATTTTTCTTGAATCAAAATGAAAGTCCTCCTAAACATTTTTTTAGGGGGGGAAAGCACTGGTTAAAACAAATAAATAGGTTTCATACCCCTGTATTACACTATACTGTTGCATGTTTGGAGGGAGGAGGTTCCGAAAGGACCAACGAGGCTGCCTAGCATTTTTATTTTTTCCAGAAAATAAAGAAGAAAAACAAGCCAAAGCGATGAAGAAATGTGTCCTTCTCCCTAGCTACAGGACAGCATCTCGCCTTTCCACGCATCCTAAGTGCAGCTGGATCCTCTGCATCCCCGCGCCCTCCTCCCAGAGCGTTCAAAAATCCCTTGTTTCCTCCTGGGGCTCCGATTCCAAGTGAATTAATTTCGAACTTTCTCGGCTTCCGTAGCGAAGACGTCCTCCTGCGCTCCTTTCGCGGTTGCCATGGCTACACTTCCTGTAACATTGAGGTTAGCCGCTCTAAGCTTTCGGGTTCTGAAGCAGGTCAGTGCTCAGCGGCGGCGGGAAGCGGGAGGGCTGAAACGGTCTTCGGCGCCGAGAGCAGGGACGGATCTCCTCTCCTGAGGCAGCCGGGGAGGAACCAGTTTCGACCGCTAAGATAGAGCGGGGCGGCCGTTGAGCGAGGGCGATGCCTAGAACTACAACTCCCAGCGTGCAACGGGGCGCTTCCCGCTCAAGGCTTAATGCTTTGTTTACCCCAATGCACTCTGGGACGTGTAGTCCAAGTGCTCTGAGACCTTGCCGGGCACGTGTCGCTTGTAAGCTTGAGGCTCTAGCTGCCGTCTATTTCTTTCTTTTTAACGACTTAAGTTGCTTTTCTTTGGAGCCAAGACGTGCCAAGTGTCACTCCGTTGCATTAGTGCACAGCGAGTGTGCCTCAAACTTGGATATATCTTGAGAGTTGTGTGTATTGGGTAGATTTATTATTTGACGGCGGATATAACGTTCTGTTTTTTAAGGGAGTAACCTGTCATTTCTCTTTCATTTATCTGCAAAATGCCACATTACTTTATTAGGGCCATGTAGATAAACAACTAATAATTGTCATTAAGTGTAAATTGTCCCTGGTAAAAGATTAAGGGCAGTTTTAGAGGTGACAACTAAAGTGGGTTGTGGTTGTGGTTTGATGTGGTTGGTTTTTTTTTTTAAAAAAAACCTGTCTCCCTGTTACTATGTATATTATAAATTTACAGCAATCCCTGAGTGTATATAAATAAATAAAAGCAGGCACACTGTATCCCCATTTCTATTGCTCTTGCAAAGTGTTGCTTTTGAAAAGTGGTTGGCCAACAGAAGTACATTAGCTACAATTGTTATCAAGCCACAATGGTCTTTATGCATGGGACAAAGAGATGAACCAGTGAGGAGGCAGCACAGTTAATGGCAGTGACAACAACTAGACAAAGGTAGGCAATGTCTCCACAACCTAAACCTCAGCAGCTGCCTACCTGGCCCTTTCTTCATACTGTCAAGATCACTAGTTATACCTCCACCTTTACTTGAGATGGATGGCATGCCATATTATTTTAGAATGGTCTTAAACAACAACATAATGTTAACTGTAGAACTAACATTTCAGCAGCACATGCATTTCTTTTATTTTTGCTCTTTCTATGTTACAATAAAAGGAATGGAGGAAGATGGTGGTGATCGACAAATTGAAGAAGAAATAGAACGTGAATTAAGCAAAATCAGTTTTTCATCCTCTGAAGTAGATGATCCTGATCTTGATCCTGATTTATCAGCAGAAGCTTCAAGTGACAGCGAACCAGTAAGTACTCCACAGGACTTGGTGGCATACGGTGATCTTTCTACATACTTGACAAACTTAGCATATACAGTATACAGAGTTCTGGCAGATTGATATATTTACTAGTTTGTTTGATAATATATGCCATGGACAGCCATGGAGAGTACCATGAGGATGGCTTGTTTCTCAGTATCCTTGACCCTAAAGAAATTTTCATATAAGTTCTGCAGTAACATATTATAACATAAATGTAGTCCCCCTGTTTGTAACCAGCATCTAATTCTCAGAGGGACTCCATCAAAGGGCTAAAGGTTTCCAACTGCTGCCCTATGAATTCATCTAATTCTTTTATAAACTTACTTAAACTATGGACAAATAACTGCTTTTAAGTGAATTAGCAGAAAGGTAATATGTAGTAAATAAATAGGATTTGAGACTGTAGCACTTGTATTCCAATAGTTCTACCTTACACAGTTCCACCTAGGGTTGTAACTTAGCTGCAAACAACCCTGATATGAAAATAATGTAGAATTTAATTTAAAATGTATATTAGATTTCAGATGAGCTACCAGAATCAGTTATCCATTATTTGAATTTTGTGAAGAGGAGCAGCCACAATGCAGAAAAGTTTATTTTGCAAGATTTTGAAAACGATGAAATATCAAGTAAGTGTGTTAGTCAGTTTGTTGTGCTACTGGTGTACAAGTAAGATGCTTATGTTTTACAAGAGAAACTAAAGCACTCAAACATTTTTAGAATTAGTTGTAATTGAAAAGTAAGTTAGCAGTATTCAAAATATTTAAATAGGCAAATATTAATACTCACTTTGGGTAGCGGTGGCTGTTTATCACTGTTATGGAGATTTTTTTGGTAAATTTTAACAGGGAAATACCTGGGAGCGCAAATTTAGGAGATTGATAGAAACACTTGTTTAACATTGGGCCTGCCACAAATTATGCTTTGATTATTAAGATATCCTAAGTATAGTTTGTATAAAACACTTACCTATTCCTTTCATTGGAATTTTAATGAGTCTTTTAAAGTTAGAATAAGCAAGCCTGAACTTGTATGGAACTTATTTTTAGTGTTGGATATATAATGAAAAAAAACCTGCCCATTTAGAAAGAAGTACTATCTTATCTATGTGCTAGTAGGATGTCTCACTGAAATGAGTTATTTGAAGCTTTGAACAGTAACTTCTTCTGCAGTGTCTAAATTATAGTTTCTTTATTTGCAGGTAATATATACAAGGTAGTTCCTAATAATGCTTCAGAATGCTTGGCTGAGTTGGCTTCTGAATATAATGAAGATCCAGAAGAATTAAAGAAAAGGGTATTCTCTATATATATATTTACTAGGGCTACTGCCACTGCTCATTCCACTTGCCAAACATGCCTACAGTCTGTGAAATGTTGTGGGATCAGTGGTGTGTTGTGGTCTTGGCTTCAGTTTAAGCAACCATATGGTGTGGATAAGATGTTCCTTCACAATGGGATTCAGCAATGTCTGGACCATGTGAAATAGCTGCACTGGTCAGCTGCTAGGGGGTGCAATGCAGGTTGCAAAATGTGCCTTAGTCATCTGCACAGCCTCAGGGTAGGCACAGTTATGTGCGCTAACTAATCTTCATCAGGCTTTCTGCATAGCCTCTAGCTCAAGGGTCGGCAAGGTTTTTGTGGCTTGGGCCAGTTCACGGTCCCGCAGACACCGCAGTGGGCCGGAGTGTGTGCACTCATCCACGCACACGCAAACGCTATTTCCAATGTTCCTTCCAGCACAGAGGAGGCATGTGCAGCTTCCCATTGGTTGCAGGAGCTTCCTGCAGCCAATGGGAAGCTGGCCAGCATCGCAGAAGGCGGTCCCCGCTCTGCTCTGTGCCAGTTTAACGCGGAGCATGGGAACCAACCGAGCGGGCAGCGGGGGTCCATGGGCCGGTTAAACGACCCCCATGGGCTGCTTGTGGCCCATGGGCCTTAGGTTGCCGACCCCTGCTCTAGCTCCTCAGAATATCAAGGATCTGCTTGGACTGCACAGTGCTGAAGAGGATGCTCAGAAGCAATTGTGTCAACCTCCTGTCTTAGCTTGCCATTCTGTAGTGAGACAGGACTTTGAAAAGATCATCAGCATTTTCCACTGGTCAATTCTCAAGAGCATTCAGGAACCTTGTAAGTTCTAACAGCCTCCAAGGGCTGGGCTACCACCCTTGCACGAGGGAATTACCACCAGGAATCTAAGCTTTACCAAACAACAGTCCATCCATGAGGAGATCTGCTGCGGTTGGCCGAGAAGGGTGAGAAAACTGGGTTTCTCTGTTGGGTTCAGACTTGGTGGCTTCTTTCCTCAAGCCACTAAACTGGCTTCTGTACTGGATCCAAAAAAATGGATGCCAGCCCTCTCACTCACCTGGATGAAATTCCTCTTTAGCTATGGCTAACATGCTTATATACATGTGATTTAATAATCTGGTTATTATGTAAGATAGGTATGGGGAACCTTTGACCCTCTAGGTGTTGCTGAACTACAGCTCCCACCAGTCCCAGCAAGCATGGCCAAGGGTCAGGAGACTTGTAGGCCAGCAACATCTGTGGGCCAAAGGTTCCCCACACCTGATTTGAGAAAAGCTTAGTATTTACCATTCTCTTTTTTTAAAAAAAAATCCAGATCAAATATAAGGAAAAAAATTTAATAGTTTTTTAAAATCCACCCTCTGTGTGTGTGTGTGTGTGTGTGTGTGTGTGTGTGTATTTATGTTTTTCCCTTGCACTAATACGTAGTTCAAATATATGTTTCCAGAAAAACTGTTCCTAGTGACATTCTTTTTAGAACCTGGCTAGTTATGACAAAAAAATTCATATGTAGAAAAAAAATTCAGGATCTGATTAGATTTTGGCAGTGGAGAGCAATAACAATATAGCAGAAAACGTGACACATATAGAGATAAGCTGACATTGATTGTCATAACAGAAATAATTTGATAGGCTTGGTGGTTGCTCTAAACTTCCTTTAAAATTATATTTTGAATATATCTCTGTTAAAATACAAACGGTAATACAAATACAAACCTATTGTTGGGTAGGAGGCTTGTCTCATATTTTACTTGTGGCAATATGCATGTTGAAGTAGACTTCTATGCAGACATCACTAATTCATTAAGAAGTCTTAAATGCAAGCTAGTGCTATATTGCATTCACATTTTCTTTCACCAATCTAGCTGTGGTTGTAAACACAAACCCCCATTTGAAAATTGGTGATATTTCTGATTAGCAGCTTAGGAGGGAAAGTAAAGGAATTTCATTCCATTCTCCTCCTCATTAAACAACTGAATAGTAAGATTCCTACTCTTACACCAAGACTCTGTACAAACCAAGTTGGATTGTGGCCAATACAAGTGCTCCTAAGCTTTTCATCCATAACAAATAACATCTGTTCATTACCTATATTTCTCCTACTATATCTCTTGCAATTTTGAACGATGACTAGCATATAACATAACTGCTTCTATGTATAGTTTGATAGTTCCAAGTTCAACTACACTATCATGAAAATATTTCTTGCTGTTTAGGTATTGTCTGAAATAGAAGATGAAGAACGACAGATCAGTGTGACTTGTGATAATACAATAGAGGCCAATGATAATGGAGACATTGCTTCCAGTGAAATTGCTGATAGATGTTCTTTGACAGGTAAACAATCTTGTAAGATAGTGACTAAGAGAAAATCACTCATATTCATGACTTTGCCCAGGTCTCTGAGATCAATATTGTTTAGCCAGAGACTTCAGTTAATTTCCATACATGGTACTACATCTGCATGATATGAGCTATATTGTTGGTGACATTGAAGATGAAGCAACCACCTCTAGTGCAGAATGTTAAAATACATTATCACAGGCAGGAAAAAACACCTTGTTTTTTTGGTATAGTGCAAATTCTTAAAACCACCAGGAGCTGGCAACACAGTTCGGGGGGGGGGGGGAATAGTATCAGTGATTCCAAGTTCTCATGCCTGCATTTTTCTAGATGATGGTGGCACAGACCTTAGCTTTACTTTCCAAGAAGTTGAAGAAAGATGCAAGCGAGAATATGAGCTCTGGGAAGAAAAGCAAAATGAACTTGAAAATGAAAAAATAAAACAGTTGAAAATTAAGAAGTGCATGGAAGAAACGCAAAATGAGGAGGAGGAGAAAAGGAGGCAACTACGGCAGGAGGAACTGGAGGCTGAAAGAATGAAGTTAGAAATGTTCCATGCGGTAATATTTTAATGTAGATAATGGGCATATTAAAAACCTGTGGGTTGTATCTTTTATTTATTTAGTATATCTTGTTTTTAGACTGAAACTAATTTGAATGCATTAAAAAACAATAAACATCAGAAAAAATAAAATATAAAACATACATTAATGAAATACATTAATGTAATACATTAAATCATGCAAATATAGCACAACATTTTAAACATATATGTGCCATGTGTAGCTAACCTAGCTACAGCTTAAATAAAAGAACTGATTCTTCATAGTATGCTAGTCATTGTTAAGTTCTGACATGCTTTTCACTGACATTGATATATCTTATACTTCAGATGTTACAGGAAAGGAATTGTATTGTAACAATCAGCTCCTTTAGGGTACATAGAGGACCTTATTTCTCTTTGGTGCTACACATATTATCTAAGAGTGTGTTCAGAAATATTGCTTTATTGTTTATTATAAGAATACCAACAATCAAAGGACCAGTATGATTTTCTAGAGGAACAGAATTTAGGAAATGTTTCAGCTTTTGTCATTTGGTTTTTATAATTTTCCAGCCTTTTTTGTTACTCTTTTACATGCACCTCCTCTGTCAGACATTCTTATATCTAACATGAAAAAATTACATTGAAGTGCTAACATTGATAATCTATATTATGTACAGCAACAACAGGCAGTGATGGAAAAGGAGCTGATAAAAGAGGAGAAGTCGTGGAAAGAACTAATGAGACAGCATGAGGTAATTTACATACAAGAATGTTGACAATTTTATAAGCTTGTAGCATTGTAGTTTATGTATAGGAAAATAATCCTCAGCCCACCTGTCATGCCCAAACCATCATAGGGTAGACTTATTGAAATTAATGCATCTAAGATAGCCATGTCTATTAACTTTAATAAGTCTACTTTGATTCTTGGCCCCGTGACCATGGGTGCCTGGGGCCATGGGTGCCATGCAGCTTGAATGGCCCTGTCATTGAAATTTGAGGGCACCTGGCCCCTTCATTGGGAATTTTGTGGGTGCTTGGGCACCCAGGGCCCCAGGGAGTTGGCACCTATGATACTAGCATTGAATACCACCCTAAGTTTATTCTTTCAGGATAGCAACATGCTTTTTCTACACCTGCTAGGAGAATTGCAAATAGTTCATTTCATATTATTATGAATATAACAGCAATACACTGAACAATAAATGGAAAACAGTTCATTATATATGTTACAAATAGTTTGTCATCACCTCCCTCTGACCTGCCTGTTTTAATATGCCTATTTAATATGCAACCTATTTAATATACAACCATTAATATCAGTTTCTATTTTATATGATTTGTACGTCATAATTTTGGTATTTCTTACAAAAGCTTACTTTTTTGTTTGGGCTTAGGAATTGATTAATAACTTACAGATACAAATAGAAGAAGAAAAGAAGGCATTTGAAGAACAACAAGCTATGGAAAGACAACACTTGGCAGAACTGCAGAATATGGCCGCTGTAAAAATCCAAGCTACCTATAGAGCCTTCTTGGTATACAAAAAATATTCCCCTGTCTTGAAAGAAAGGAAAAAAGAACTAGAAAAGCAAAGAGAACTGCAAGAAGCGATGGAAAGGGAAAGGAAAATGCAGGAAAAATGGATGAAGAGGGCCCTAGAGAAGAAGGAACAAGAGAAGGAAGAAAGAAAGAGACGAGAAGAAAAAGAGAGGCAAGAACTTGAGGCAAAGATGAAGAGGCAAGAAGAATATGAAAAGAAGAAAGAACTTTTGAGATTTCAGCGAGAACAACAAATATTGGAAGAACTGAAAAGGACAGAAAAAGGCCAGCTAGAATTTGTGATAGACAAGAATATGGAGTCTGAAAATGTGGCTAAAGAAAAACTGCTGGCTAAAAACAGAAAAATAATTAAAGAAGTCAAAGGAGATGATGAAACTGAAAAATCAGAAAGGCAAATGAAGCTGGACAATATTGATAATGTTACAAAAATAACAAAGAAATTAAAAGCAAAAGAAGAGGTAGAAGAACAAAAGGAAGAAGAAACTGCCAAAATAAAAAGGGGAATGTGCCCCCCAAATACAGAGAAGGCTTTAGAAATAGCAAATAAGGAGGAAGAAATCAAAAAGGTAAAAAAACAGGAGGAAGCTAAATATGAAAGAATGAAGCTAATTGAGGAAAAGCAGCAGAAAGATGAAACTCAGGAAAAATGGTATGAGAAAGAGAAACAAGATGAAATACATGAAATGATGCGTGTAGGGAATGATGACAGAGACCGTTTTTTGACAACTGTGGAATTTCAGGAAAATGGTAATACAAATGCTCTCAATAGTGAAACTATTACAATAGTTAACCAGGAAAACAGCAGGCATAGCAGTTGCATCAGCATGGATGTTCAGCTAGATTCTGGAGGCACTGGACAGATAGATGGGTCTTACGCATCTGAAAATATTAAAATAGAGCTTGGTTTGAAAGAAATTCATGAGGAAGGCACTAGTCGTTGGGCCAGACGTGAGAATTCAGTCAATTCTTTTGAGCAACCGCTCGTGTTTTCAGATTCTATTGAAAAGAAGAGGTTAGCGTGGATGAAAGGATGTAAATCCTGGTCTAGAATTTATAGGGAACATCAGGGGAAGAAAATAGTTGAAAGCAGCAAGCCACGGAAATGCTTCTCTGGTCTGATGCCTCCTCTGAGTGCTGCCATGATAATGCAGGCTGGCCCTTGGAATTCTCTGCAACAGGTGAGTAAAAGTTGCAAGTTCAAAACTGTCATACAAGTGTCTTGTGAATCCTTTTAGTGCTTATGTATTGTGAGCTATTTGAAGGTTCTTAGTGCTGACATAACATTCCCCTCAGAGGAAGTAAGAAGTGGAACCATAAAGTTTCCCAAAAATGCTTGAATAATTTACTGGCTTTTATAGAAACTCTTTCCCACATTCCTTGTTCACTGTGTGCTCTAGTTCTGTTGATGCAAAGGGTTGGGTGCGGACTATGGCAGCATTGTGCAGTTAGGCAACCTGATCACAACCTTCCAAGAGACTTTACACCTCTTACATAGCCTGCAGAGTAGTGGATGAGCGAGACGAGAGTTACAATAGCATAGAACAATTGTTGAACTGTTGGCCCAAAGAAGTATATCTTTCCATTGTGGTGTGCTGGATGTCATGAATTGTTTTCTACCCCCACCCCCTGATATGATTTTGGATTTTTCCAAACTTTTCTGTTGGCAGCTAGAAACAATATTTTGGATGGTATGAAATCACAGTTTATATAATGCATTACAAATATATTTCAAATGTTGCAAGAGTATATACTTTTTCTTATTGAATGTGTATAGGTGACCACAGTTACCTTTCAAGATTTGCCGGGCTGCAGCCTCTCCACGTTGTCACAGTGTTCAAAGCTACAATTTTTGAGTCTCAGACGTTGTGGATTGCTTTCTTTGGAAGGACTCAGCAACTGCAAAGATCTAAAATACATAGATGCAGAGGTACTATGTATTTTTTAGTCTATGCTGAAGTGGGAATTATTTCAAAATGTGCTGTTACACATCCACTGCACATACAATAAGAACATAAGAGCCCTAGTGGATCAAACCAAAGGTCTAGCTAGTCCAGCATCATATTTTGAAATAGCAACCTTCATATGGATATTGAAGTCACCCAGGACTGTTGTCCTGCAGTCATCTAGTACCTTGCTAGTGACCAGCCTGGTCAGGGAGGCTGCTTATCAGCAGGGTGGTGAATACACTGACAGCATCCCAAATCTGTCTAGTCTAACACAGATGCAGCGCCCCTAAGCCCATCCCCAAATCAATAGGCTTTCTGGACAATGCCAACACACACACCTTTGACCATCCAGACTGGTCTGGTGCTATACCAAACACCCAGATGTGCGCAGCTGAATTGTCCCATGCCCACCCAGTTTATGCATGTGAGTCGCAGTAATACATGTCAGGTCATCCCCTTCAAGGTCAAATCAGGGATGAACATAATTTAGTTACAGACTGACCTGGTATTAAGTAATAACACTAATGAACAGAGAGCTTAGTGGCTAGCCCCATCAAAAACTGCTGGAGGAGCTGAAAAGGGCCAAACATCTAGACCTCCATCCCAGGTGGTAATCAGTTCCTCCACTCAAATTAAATATTCTCTTGCCTACAATGAATGGAATTGAAGCAGTTTTACTGTAACTGCCTGCCAAAGGCTCGTCCAGACACATCTTAACACCTTCACCCAATAACCCTATGTACAGCACAAAGTTTAGGGCCACAGAGCTCACAAGTAAGTGTATCCCATGTGGTAGGCAGAAGATAGTAATCCCATAACTACACTCCTTTGCCTCTCACCCAGGGGAACCTACCAAAACCTCCCTCCCTCCCAATTCAGCCTGGCTCGAACTGATTTTTGGAACAGTTTTATCAGGATCGGAGGCAAGAGCTGCAATCCTAAACACTTACCTGGCAATAAATCTCATTCAAATTATTGAGCATTCTGAGTAGACATGAATAGGATTGTACTGTTAATTATTTTTGGTTCATCCAAAAAAATGAAATAAAACTTGAAATATTGGTTTGTTTTGTTTACAGGAAAACAATATTAAGGGGATTAATTGTGAGAATCTAGAAAATCTCTGCATTCTAATTCTGAACAAAAATGACATTTCATCCCTTCATGGTTTATATGGCTGCACTAATCTTTGGAATCTTGAACTTTCCTACAATAAAATCACTCGAATTGGTAAGGGGCTGACTATTTCCATTGATAAATTGTAGAACTGCAACCATTAGTAGGTAAATAAATGTTCTTAATAAGATATTTTTATGTGATTAACAATAAACTCCTCTGTTAATTGGTTTGGGTTAGTAGCCTCTGTGGTCTGCTCCTTTTAAAAATATGGTGGTTGTCTCAGCACTGAGAGTCAGGTCAGAGGTGGGCAGTCTTGTGGTTCCTAGTTACACTTCAGTACAAGTAAACAACTTTCATTTACCAGGGAAAGTAAATAGGTGTCCATTTGCATATTCCCTGGTGCACTCAGGGTCTGTGGTGGGGAGCAGAATTTATATAAATGGCCAGTCTTGCTGATTAACTTGTTTCAAGGTAAAGTAAACAAGAAAGCTCAGAGAAATTTGCGGACTTAGTTGAAATGTTTTGAGAGATTGGTGCTAGATCATATTAAGGCTGGTCTTCCATCCACTCTAGACCCGTTCCAGTTTGCATACAGAAGTAACAGATCTACTGATGATGCTATTTCCATCGCTGTCCATACTGTACTGAGTCATCTAGAACGACAGGGAACCTATGCAAGGCTGTTGTTCGTGGATTATAGTTCTGCCTTTAATACAATTCTACCAGACAGGTTATTCCTTAAAATGACCAATTTGGGTATACATCAGAAGATCTGTTTGTGGGTAAGGAATTTCCTGACTGATAGGCCGCAGACAGTGAGAATGGGATCTTACTATTCTTCTACTCTAGTATTAAGCACAGGAGCCCCTCAGGGATGCGTGTTAAGCCCCTTTCTCTATTCCCTGTACACATGTGATTGCACCCCATTGTATAAGTCCAACACAATCATCAAATTTGCGGATGATACAACAGTGGTGGGGCTCATTAGTGAGAATGATGAGTCTGCTTATAGGAAAGAAGTACAGGGGTTAATTCAATGGTGTAAAGGAAATAATCTTATGCTTAACACCAAAAAAACTAAAGAACTCATAATTGACTTTAGGAGGAAGAAAAGTGTATTTTTACCATTGTACATAAATGGCGAGGAGGTGGAGAGGGTTGACAGTTTTAAATACCTGGGCATTTACATCTCTGAGGACCTCTCATGGACTGCAAACATTAATATGGTTGTGAGGAAGGTGCAGGGGAGGTTGTATTTCCTGAGAATGCTCAGGGGATTGAATCTATCTCAGCACCTACTTCTGTCCTATTATCACAGTACCATTGAGAGTGTCCTAACCTATAGTATACTATCGTGGTATGGGAGCAGCTCCGTAATGGACAAAAAAGCTTTACAGAGAATAATTAAAATTGCCCAGAATGTTATTGGGCTCCAACTACCAACCCTGGATGAGATCTTCATGTCTCGCTGCTTGAAGAAGTCACACAATATCCTGAGAGATCCCACCCACCCTGCTTACAACCTCTTTGCACTGTTGCCTTCGGGCAGAAGATACAGGACGATGAAAACTCGAACCACACGCCTTCTGAATAGTTTCTATTCAAGAGCTTTGATTGTACTAAATAATGATCTCAGGGCCAGTAGTAAGAAATAGCAAGCAGTGAGTAGTAAGGAATGAGATAGGTTTTAGGTTATGTTATGCTTTTAATAGGTTATGTTACATTCTGGATTATGTTATGTTTTAATAGATTATGTCTTAATAGGATGAGAGTGTTGGAGATATGTGCAAATGTGTACGGTAAATCCGGTCTTTGGGTGTTTGATTTTCGTTGTTGTGTATACTGTGTATATACGGACAATGACAATAAATTTATCTAATCTAATCTAATCTGAAGGAAGACCTGTCTTCCATTTGGCGCACTGTTGATCCTAATGTCTGCTCTCCTCCTTCCCTCTCAGTGCATCTCATGCTGCTTGGTTGTCTCATAGATTTCAGTTGGAGCATTTGAGAAGATTTTGCTCTTGTTTTCGTAGTCCCACCCAGGGTTCCTTTTGTTGATCATGCTAGACAAAGAAACAGAATTCAGGCTGTAGTGTACATGAGTATGGTTAGTAAAATAAGGTACACATCTGATTTGTGGTTCATTTAATGAAGTAACATATTAGGAAACTGGTTTTCAAACCTGAGGATTCAACTGATGAATCAACAATGAAACATGCACTCAGCTGAATAAAAGCAAAAACTGCCTTGGCTATCTTACTGTGGTAAAAAATAAAAGTAGCCAAAAAAAGCCCCATGAGCAAATAAGATGTCTGCACATAATAAACAAAGGGGAGTATGAACCAAAGAATGACATAATTTATTTTATATTTCCAAAACTGTTGCTATTAGCCTCCTGTTATGCAAAATAGTGTCAAGGTAGCTGAATGAATGCTTCTTTCCAGTAAACCCTCTTTATATGATGTCATACCAAAGTTTCTGCATCCCCAAAAAAGGTTACAACATTGAAAGTAAAAGGTTAAGAAGCTATTTTACTTCTAGTATATAAATCTTGTATATAAATATTAATTTAAATGTGAACATTTATAATGTCAATGCACCCAATCCAGTTGGTTATGTTTTAGATTGCTACATTTTCTATATTAAAGTGACAGATTTCTTAAGCACAGGCTTCTGCTTGGAATAGTGACTGTTGGTGTTCATTAAATCTCAAAGATCAGTAATCCAAGGTAAACCAACAAGGTGGACTGATTGGTAGCAGAAATGCTGGAATCTGTGTTCAATCTGTCTTCGGTGCCAGTAGTACTGTAAAGGATTACTTGTTTCAGATGGATTTCCTGAGGTAGAATATCAGAAAGATTAATGTGAGAGTGACATAATATGAATTGATGAGTCTTGGATATGAAGACTACAGGGCCAATGGGGCAAAAGCCTCCTGTCCTGTCTGTATATACAATGAAAGCACTGTGCTTACCCGTAAATGAGATGAGTTTGAATGAGAAAGTAGATGTTCAAGAAAACCACTTGGAGCCTGCTTTTCTGTCCTCATCAACTGCTTTGGGGAGGTCTGGTTTGTAAGCTGCATTTCATGTTACACAATCACATATTGATAGGTTTTTTTAAAAAAAAAACACCTTATGGAATTACACAAAGATAGGCTTGTGTTTTTAAAGATTTCCCCCTCCTTTTCCATCTCTGAATCCTGTAGAGTTTCCCTAGGTAGATTTGGAAGTTGCAGTGCAACAACCCCACCCCAGTCCTTATTACATTCCATTCAAATGATTCTGTGGCTGTTCCTTTATAATGAGGCTTAAATTGCTGTCACTTACCTGGTAGTAAGTTCCTTGAATGTAGTAGGACTTCCTTTTGAGTAAACATGCAGTGAATTGCACTGTCTGTATATAAAAGTTTAGTCCTTAGTGTCTCCTAAATGCAGAGAGAGTACATAGTTTAAACTGAGTTGATAAAATAAGGTTGTTGTTGTTTTAAAAAAATTGTATTGCATTCTTGAATGCTGACTGCTCATTATCAGAATAATTTAAACTAGTTTCAGATTTACAAATATGCCTTAATTTGGATATATTCTGATTTTTTGTTACTCTTCCTCCATCTTCATGGTTGTATAATAATTTGAAAACTAATAAAAATAAAATAAAAAGAAAGAAAGTCTAGGTTATTGATAATTTTGAAATCAGAAACATATTCCTTTTGGACCAGCTTTAGTTAGTAAATATAAAGCTTTGTTACCTTCCGAGTTACGCAGAACCCTTAAAACAAAGCATCCAACTACAGGGGATCAGAAACAGAAAAGTATGCTATTTTATTTTTTTGAAGTGTTAGTAATTCCACACCTTCTTCAGTACCTGCCAACCATGCCCCTCCCCACGCCCCCCAAAAAGACCGGGCCACACTACACATGACACAAAATGTATAATTGGAAAACTTGTCAGATAGTGTGTGCACATGCTCTTTTTTAAATTAATAGCAGGCAAGGAGCCTGTGGGAAGGAAATGTTTAACCTTCTCTCCCTACTTTTACTTTTGACACACATACACCAATTATTAGCCCCAGGAAAAGAAATTCCTGTTTTTGTTTTTAATAAAACACTGTGATGTGATTGCTAATGACACACGGGAGTGGGCGGGGAAGCATTGCTACCACTTACCAGGACAGTGCTGTAGCAGGTGAATCCAGGACTGCACTGGCACACAGGCAGAACCAATCCAGTATTTCCTCTGGTGTGCCCACACAATCATAATGCTTTCCACCCCCTGCATCACCTGACACCATTCCAATAAACAGCAGCAACCCCAATATTAGGATGGTAGCAGAGTACAACCACAACAGCCACTCCTGATGCAACATTTAGTTTAACCCCTTACAATGTGATTTGGGTGATCCCAATATATATTAAAAAAATTAACAGATAATGCACCAAGCAAGAATTCAACCTGTTATTATATATACTGTTATTATCGGCCCGCTGCTTTATGCCAGCAGGAGGGGATGATAACTGGACTTTCCTAAGGAAAAAATAAATCCAGTGACAAGTCTAAATAACTATTTTATATTCCAGAAATCCACTAGGTGGTGCAGGTTAGCTTTCCAGATTATTTAACAGCAGATTCCAAACTGCTAACTTGCAATGTTGCGTTCAAATTTAGTCTAAATTTAAATTATTTTTTAGTAATTGAGGAATGGTACCCAAATCCATCCTAGTGGAAATCATATTTAAACCAGTAGTCTGATTCTTAATTTTAAAAAATCTGAGAAGACTTAGTTGTAATGCAGAACTTGTGGCATTTTAACAATACAGTCTTATGGGTATCTGTTGAATTCAATGCAATTTACTTTCAAGTGAATAAGTGCAGGAATGGTACTCAGTGCAGAGGCATTTGGTTCTGTATAGTAGGATATTTGCTGCTGATTACTATATTAATATTGGAACTATTTTTTCATGTCAGCAGAAATATTTGTCGGTATTTTAAACTGAGATTCAAGGCATAGTTCCTGGTTTGAAACTTGGACCTCAGTCCAAATAAGCTTTCAGCAAACTTTTCAGCCTTACAATTCCCAGCGCTGATGAGCCTATTTGTAGTTCAAGTTTAAGAACATCTTGTGACTTGGCAGTAGGAACAGTTATAGTAAAAGAAAGAAGTCTCCACTGCACACATAGTTCTCTGCTACACATGCAAATTTCTTTGTTAGATCATGTCCCTAATTCTAACAAAAAATCATTTTGAAGAATGGATAATCAAAGTGTTATATGGGACCATATGTGGCAATATTTATATTAGAGCATAGTGCAAGCATGCACTGTGGATTTTCCAGTCCATAAAACAGTTGGAATTCAAATAATAGAAAGGTTAGCGTACTGACTTTAGTTTCTTTCTCTGTCTCCATCAGTGTTTTGCAGACAAAAAGCAAGCACATATGCCATGTCACAAAAAGTTGTTTTCCTGTCAAAACAAAACAAAAACTGGGAAAGCATCACTCAACATCACACACCACTTTGTACGTTATAGGTAGGTTTGCCATACATCTGGAATTTCCCAGACATAGCCAGGATTCGGTTGTCGGAAACAGTGCCCGGGCGGAAATTGCTGAAACGACTGGGAACATCTGGATGTATGGCAACCAATGTTTGTGGCACAAAAGAATCATCAGAAAATATCTTCCCTGTCTCCACCCTACAGATTTCTTAACAGTATCTGTTATTCACTATTCTGTGTTTTTCCCACTCTGCTTTTTGTCTAATTAAAGTTGAAATTCACTCCCACAAGATGTAGTGATGCCCACCAACTTGAATGCCTTTAAAAGATGAGGTGATTTTATGAAAGGTTGGCTAACAACAATAGCTATGTGCACTGAGGTCCTCCGTTTGGGCTTCCTGTAAGCATCCAGTTGGCAACTGTGAAAGCAGAACCCTGGGCTACAGGGGCATTCAAATGGATCCAGCAGTCTCTTGTTATGTTTTCACATCATATTTCTATGATGTAAGGGTGCACAAACAACATGCACACAGCTAACTTAACTGAATGTCATTTTCTAATTGGACCCACCAGGTGAGATGCTGCAGGTAGTTACTAGAGAAAGTGCCTTTTCTTTGGTAGTGTCCTGACCTGGACAATTCTTTTGCAACCTGACTTAGCACCTTTCTTTTTTAAAAAAATACTTTTTTTTATTTGATTAAAAAAAATATACCAGTGAAAACACAACAAACATCAATTCAGAATCCAAATACTGAGATTACTCTGAATCTCCTGACTTCCCTCCATCCCTTCCATGGGTCCCAATAAAAATAATTACAACTGCATATCAATATATGGCTTAGCACCTTTCTTAATGTCACTCCAGCACTAGGCAAAGGCCATTCTATTTTATCAGTCCTGATTTTATTTTCATTTTTTGTCATGTGATTGTATGCTGCTCTTATATAGTTTATTGTTAATATGTCTTTTTATTTTATGTATTTTAGATGTAATTTAAGTGTTCTGTATTTTTGACCATGCAAGCTTCCTTGAGAATTTGTTGAATGGAAATACAACATAAATATTCAGTAAAGAAATAAATCCACTTCCCTTCAAACAGAGAATATGGGGTGTTTATGAATGGTTTATGAATGCTACATGGTTTTAACAAATGGAGAATAAAATACCAAATGTGCTGATAGGAAGCTATTATTACTTGTTACTGATTTCAAAAAGAAGTAAGAGTTCGATAAACAATCATATTATGGACTAGATATGTCAATGCCTTCTCATGCTTAGTAAGTATTTAGTAGGATGATGGAAACAGGGGAAACATACTCGTTTTTTATGTATATAATATATGCCTGTTGTACTTCTGATTCTGTAAGTCAAAACCCATGTATTTTTTTTTATTTCAATGCTTTGAAATATTGTAACATTACTTTTTAGGTGGATTGGAGTCATTGAAAAATCTTCAACGACTTGTTGTTGATCACAATCAATTGATCAGCACCAAAGGACTATCTCATACTCCTACTCTAGTGTATATAGATTGTTCCTTTAATCATCTTACTCATATTGATGGCATTGAAAATTGTGGCCTTCTTCAAATTCTGAGGTTACAAGGGAATAACCTCAATGAGGTAAAAAAACAACAATACCTTGGCTGTTATCCAATTAAATAAGTCTTACAGAGCAATTCTAGTCATGGGGGAAAGTCTGTGGTAGAGAAATTGTTGTTTTCTAGGCTCATGCCAGGCACCCTGATTTTCTCTTTTTTGCTTTTTCATTTTTCTCTTTCCATTACTTTAAATGAGGAGAAAAATAGCTGTACCAGTTTTAAGTTTGGTGTAGTTTAAAAAAACAACAACTTAAGAAGACCCATTCAGGGATCAGACCAAAGACACAGTCGTATTCTTACAGTGGCCAACCAGATGACTACATGTTCTTCTGAGGAGAGGAGAATCTGCTGGATTGTTACTTGGTAGCAATGCAACAGTGAGCTTTCTCCGTGATAGCAGTCACCCCTAAATATCATGTGCACTGTTCCCAAGACATCTCTGGTAGCAGATCTCCTCCACCCATGGATCGCTCTATCCACTTGGTGGAAGGTCTAAAGCATCCAACAACACTTTGCAAGGGAGCTTAAGATTGCTTCTTCATATGAGTTTTTGTCTATCAGTTGATTATATTTGCAGATGGGAAAAACCAGTAGTTTTGAATAAAAAGTACACTTTTGGGTTTCTAAAGATGTATTTATGTGCCACAGCATACATTGTTTTACATAATACATTCCTTCATGTTCAGTAGAGAAGGTGCGGTGCCTCTTCTAAGATGACACTTGGAGTGTCCCATTCTTATCAATGCATAAGGTTTTGTTTGATCATCCTGAGAGGGAATCACATAGCGTCACCACTTACCTGTTTTATAAAACTTCAAATTTTATAATAATGTGTTGGGAAAGGAGTGTTGGGCAGATCCACACACACACACACACACACACACACACACACACACACATTTGTATGCACATGTATGGTACACAGAATCGTATCCTCCATTGCTGCTGTTGAATGGTCACTATATACATTGAGTATACATTTCAGTTTTTCAAAGGAACATCACTGACTGAACCTCCTGTACGGTATATTTTTGGTCCCATATATATATATATATATATATATATATATATATATATATATATATATATATCCCTACCTGTGTGTGTGTAACATCATCCATTGTTTATTTGCATGCCATTTTCACACAAAATTGTGCTCAAAGTGGCTAACAGCATATTAAATGAACAATAATATTTCAAAAACCTATTAAGAACTTATGCTGCAGTAACTGCAAATAGTCATTTTAGTATGATAGGCAATGTGCTATAATAATATGTTAATATGCTATTGATTTATGCTTAGTTCCCCAGCCTGGAAAATCATGTTTTGCTAAGACAATTATACTTGGAAGACAACAGCATCTCAACATTGGAAAAGCTTTCTACATATTGGCTGCCTTTGCTACAGATACTTTTTATCTCACAAAACAGGTAAAACTAATAACATTATATTTTTTGAGGGGGTGGATTATAACATTCAGACCCTTTTAAAACTGGAAATACAAGGAATCAAGTCAGGGTTCTTCTACATACAAAGCATACAGTCATGGGCCTTTCATACATATTGAACCCTGTTGTGTGACTTCTCTCTTTCCCCTCCCTTTGCTGCTGTATATTGCAGTCGACAGCTGGTGAAGTGCTTCCTGTTGTGTGGAAGGAAGCACTCTGTCATAATAGCTGAGTGGATATTTGGCTGACATTTCTAGCAGGAAAAAATTCGCGTACCTCTGCTGTATGTGTCAACATCTTTAACATAAATCGTTTGGGCAAAAGTGAGAATGAGGATGAAGTGGATAGGCATGACTATAAATATAGCTGGAATGGATGACAATATCAGCAGAATGGATGATTAAAGCAGTAAAAATGTAGTAGTTCAGTAGTTGATATTTGTAGTTTCTTTACCAATGTGGCCATGTTCTAAGCAGCTCCATATGCTTTTGCTGTGGCATAAGTGATTGGATGTTCTGTACAGAAGGATTGAATGTAATGAAGTAAGCTGTTGAAAGAAAAGCTGTTCCTTTGCTTTTATCCTGCAGCTGATGCAGTTGTATGATTTCTTCTTAAGAGTGTGCAGTGAGTGTCATTTCCTTTTTGTTGACTGCTGGAAACCCCTATGAATGTTAGGATTGTGAATCCATATATTCCTTAAGAATAAAGCTCCAGTAGGAAAGTCTAATTTGCAACTAATAGATGATAACAGGTCTTCATCTTTAGTTTATTTAGGAATAATTGATTTTTATAGGTAAACATGGATGCCTAATAGAGTTTTAGCAGACAAAATACTGATAGGTGACTCATAATATTTTTAAAGCATTGCACATATTAAAAATTTGAACAGTATGTTTATCTGGATGACTGCCCCTGTTAAAGAATGAAGTACATTATAATATATCAGCATGATGTGAGAAGAACACATTTTCATATTTCAAAGCTGTCCTTATTTATCTGTGCCTCAAGTCCCTATCAGGGGAAAAGGTGGGATAAAAATATATAATAATAACAACAATAATAATATTTCCGTATGTACCATATTTTTATTAAGCAGAATACCTTTGCCCTTTTCAAAGTAATTGTCTATCAAGTTTTATAAGCTGTATCATATAGGAATTTCTGTGGTTAAGAGAGCAAGAGCATCTCTCTCCTGTTCCTTTCTTCTCGGGCTTTCAATACTTTTCCCTACCCTTCTATTTCAACACCAACCATGGTTAGCTCAGGAGATGCAGCTTTAAAATAAGCATTTGAAACCTGATTCTAACTATGATTTCATACTCTGTTTCAGCTAATGCTGAAAAGAGAAGGAGTAATTAGAAAAGAAGAGGGACTGAGAAGCATATGAGGTTGAGAAGGGAAGGAAGTGTGCGAGTCTGAGGGGTTCTCCAGATCTCTGAACCATTGTTAAGAGATTGGTGAGCATTCTTCTTTGGCGATCACTCATAGCTGAGTAAGGTTGCCTTCCATGAACACAGTTTTAACAGTGAGTCCGTAAGTGACTGTGGAGGCCAATTCTGGATCCACACGTCCTTCCACAGCGGGGACATAGGTTTCTGGGGAGGAGTTGATCACGGTGAGGGTTTTCCAAATTTGCCTTCCTCTTAGCACGTATCTCCCTTTTGTCCTGAGTTTGAGCGTCTTCAAAGCCCATGACACCTTTGGTAAAGGCTGTTCTCCAGTTGGAGCACTCGCAGGCCAGTGTTTCCCAGTTGTTGGTGTTTATACTACTTTTTTTTCAGATTTGCCTTGAGAGAGTCTTTAAACCTCTTTTGTTGACCACCAGCGTTACGCTTTCCATTTTTAAGTTTGGAATAGAGTAGTTGCTCTGGAAGACGATAATCAGGCATCCGCACAACATGGGCAGTCCAACGAAGTTGATGTTGAAGAATCATTGCTTTGGCATTGGTGGTCTTTGCTTCTTCCAGTACACTGGCATTAGTTCACCTGTCTTCCCAAGTGATGTGTAAAAATTTTCGGAGGCACCGTTGATGGAATCTTTCGAGGAGTTAGAGATGGCGTTTATAAGTGGTCCATCTCTGAACCATTGTTAAGACACATACATATACCATACTTTTCCGTGTATAGCACGCCCCCTCTTTGGGGGAACTCAAATTTCAGAAAATGACCGAAGGTTGTTGAGCTTTTTTGGGGGAGGATTGGAGTTGTTGAGCTTTTTTGGGGGCGGATTGCCCGGAATTGTTGAGCTTTTTGGGGGGGAGTGGGAGTGCAGTAAATCCCTAATCCGATGGTTACAATCACTCTCACCGCTCGCTGACAATAGCTCAAGTATGCCCGATTGCCAACAGCGAAAGTAAATAGCAAGCACGATTGCTGTAGTGGCAGCCAATCCTCAGCAGCCCTTGCCGCAGCCACCAATCACACACCCAATCACACACCCAATCACACACCCAATCACCAATGGCAATCTGCAGCTCACGGCTGCAACCAATCACTCATCACCCCTACCCACTACCCGTGTATAAGATGCCCCCCGTTTTTAAACCTTATTTTAGAGTAAAAAAACCCTCATCTTATACACAGAAAAGTACAGTACATATACAAACATATATACAGATACATATACAAACACAATAAGCCATATCATAGAATTGTAAAGTTGCAAGAGAGCCCAAGGGCCATCAGGTCAAACCCCGTGCAATGCATGAATCACAGATAAAGAATCCCTGATAGATGTCCATCCAATCTCTGCTTAAAAATATCCAATGAAGGAGAGTCTATCACCTTCCAAGGTAGTCCGTTCCACTGTTGAACAGCTTTAGCACTACTGAGTGTTCCAGCTTGTCAACACTCTTCTTAAACTCTGGTGCCCAGAACTGGGCACTGTACTCCAGATGTGGTCTGACCAATGTAGAATAGAGTGGTACCATTACTTCCCTTGATCTGGACACTATTGTTGTTGTTGTTGTTATTGTTGTTGTTACTGATTTATTTTTCACCTTCTAAACAACTGTCTCAATGTGATTTATGGATCAGATAATTAAAAAACAGTTTAAAAACACAAGCTATAGCAAATGCATTTAAAACAAGACTAAACCCTAACAAAGTAGACATACATGTGAAAGACCCATTTATCCAGCTAGGAAAGTCTGATGGTACAAAAAAAAGTGCAGATAGTGGGCACCTGTCGTATAGTGACAGTAAGGCTATTTCACAGAACAGAGGAAACCATAGTAAAAGTCCTGATCTGAGTTACTGTGGAGTTGGCTTCTGAGATCTTTGGAAGTTGCAGAAGAAAGTCCCCTGCAGACCACAGCAATCTATTGGTTGTATAAGGGATAAGATGGTCTCTCAAGTAACCTGGCCTGAGCTTCATAGGGCCTTATATTTTAGTACCCACACCTTGAACTTGGCCTGATAACAGATTGGCAGCTAGTGCAAATCGCCCAAGCAGGGTGTTATAAACTGGTGGTTGTTTGCCCCCATAAGCAACCTAGCTGCTACATTCTGCACCAGCTGCAACCTCTGGATCACTCCCAAGGCTTGCCTCTTTTAAGTGCCATTGATTGTTTAAGAAATATACAGTGGAATCCTATATATGTTTACTCAAAAGTAAGACCCATTGAGTTTAATGGGACTTATTCCCAAGTAAGTGGGCATGGGATCACAACCTCAAACATATGTTTAAACTTCTCCTTGAATTTTTACTTACCAGTAATTGCCTTTCCTTTGTCTGACTCATGACCCAAACAAATATTTTACAAGATGTACTATGTAATGATCAAGTATCATTTTATTTTATTACTTTTAATCAATATGAAGTGTTGCCTTTTTCTTTTAACGCTTGTGCATCTTTAATTCAGCAAAAGTGGCTATTTTATTTTGAATAATAAACAAGATAACTCAATTGCATAACACAGAAGAAAAGTGTGTGAGCATCTATAGAAAAACTATCTGCATTGCAGAGCAGAACAATAAATGGATTTCGACAAAATGTGTATTTAGTGTACATATTTTGGAGTATACACTTTAGCACTTTGCTGCTTCTCCTCCCCGACCCCCACTACCATATGCATTTAACTTTCAAGTTTGTTTCAGTTTTGCTTTCTTCATATAAGTCTCCCAGACTGTCTTTGTCCTGCCTTTGCGACTGTTTGGCTTTAAATGATACCAGAAAAAGGAAGCTATTGGACTTTAAAAAAATATCTTTTACTTCTGTGTCGTCTTTGTAATTTATATCCTTTTAATGCCCAGGGCTAGTGGGACAAGGTCAAGTGGTATTAAGTTTTCTGTAATGTCCTTTGTCTTTCTGGTTTGAATTTTCTAAAAAGAAAAAGGAAAAAAAAGACAAAGACCGCCAGTGAAAAGGAAGCTATAGAATGACAGACTGAAAAAAAGGATTTGCCTTGTATAGTACAGGACAAGAATTTTAGATCTGAATGGCAAGTAAGACATCCAGTTCTCTAAATTATGACACCCTAAATGCCATTATTAACAAGCAACATAAGATGTATTACATTCAGAGTTCTTCTACATCTATGATTTTACTGTGTGCTCTGTTCTCATTCTGTCAGAGCATTTCAAAAGTTAGCAGTATACTGGCCAGAGGTTTGGTGAGGTTTCCAACTCAGACCAGATTCATTGAAGTTGAAGGACATGACTATATTAGCTTCATTAATTCCAACTGGTCTACTCTGAGTAAGACTTAGTTGATAAGAACAGGAGACACCATTAAACCACAGTCTAACTTGTCTATTCCCAAAGTATTTCAAACAGACTAACTTCTGTAATCCAGGATGGCCACAATTTGAGCTTTTAGTGATCAAAATGTTTGTCAACTGTGTGCCGGGAAATGTTTAGCTGTTGCTTTGACCCACTACTGTGAAACTTCCACCTAAAATTGCAAAGCTGCTGGCTTGCAGCCTTTAACTCTAAATACCATAGTCAATAATTCTCATTCTCTCATGCAGTAATGAGACAAATAGAAGAAAGGCAATATGTATATTTTTTAATGGACTAACATCTTGGCAATTTAATGGCTGCAAGGTTATGTTGTCATGCATTTAAGAACCTTTTGCATGGGAAGCAGTTTCTGAGAACTTCAGGTGCTGCTTGAGTTAAATATACTATAAAACAAACAGATGGTGCAAGGCGTAATATGTCTACAATTACAAATCTCTTTGGGTAGGGTTCTTTCTTTTTAATACCAAGCTTTCCTTAAAGCAGTAAATAACTATGAGTAGGTTCAGAGTGTCTCTAAGCTACAAGGGTGGGTGTTCTTGCTTTTATATTTAGCTGCGGGGTGGGGGGAGGGATCTTAAGAAAAAAGTAGGAATAAGTGTGCCAAATAGATTGCATATAATCAATGTATGCATTATTTATTCTAATAATTAAGATAAGAGTGCAGTATCTCCACTGCAGTGATTGGAAGAGATCACCTTTGTTCGCCCAAGAGTAGTATCCACTAAAGGGGATTATGTGGAAACTATGCCTTCCACAGAACTGCTTGTTCTTCTCTAAGGAAGTTCATTTCATTACTTTTGAATACCATAGTTCTTATGGTATTTCCTGAAGCCTGATAAATGTTATCTGTTATTACATGGAAAACTGTTACAATTACCTTCTAGCACCTTGGATAGCAAACAGGCAGTTTGCTACCAAATGATACATCTATGGGCCAATGGCCGTAATAAACATTACCTACCTACCTACCAAATGATACAAAAATATTTGGGTTTTGAAGGTATAGTTCTGCAATACCTGTTCCTGTTCCATCTTTTTCACTCCCATGGTTAAAGATAGTTTTGCATTGACTTTCTATTAAAATGTTGGTTGTTTTTCTTTCAGTTTGACTCAACTTGCACCTCTTTTTTCGTGTGTGTCTTTGGAAAAGCTAGATCTCAGTAGCAACTGCTTATTCGGTGAGTTTAAAAGATAAATGGGAGGGATATTTGTTGTCATGAGTTTCAGATGTTGCATTGTAAAATATAAGTGAGCCCGATTGTTGACATACAAGCTATACATATAAGCATATAAGCTATAAAATGCTTATATTGTTTGTTGCACTGTTCTTAAGCATGGAGTTTAGAGCTGGTATACAAATATTCTGTACTCCCAGAATCACATTATTTCTTCACCAACACAAATCTTTGCTATGCTTAACCATGGCTGAGGCTGAGGTGCTGAGCAGTGATGAGAGTTTCCTCTTGTGCAGGATTGAAACCCAGGTATAACCCTGGTTAAGAGTAAATCTTGCTTAGCTTGAATAATACTTAAGGGTGGTGCTGACAGAAGCTTTTACATGGTTAATGACAATGGAAAAGTAGAGAGCAAGTGGGCAGTTCCAAGGTCTTATCCTCAACCATTAATCATAGATAAAGGACAGTTTATCTAAGTACCGGTAATACTTAAACACGTACCGGTATTACTACGTAATAGACAAGTTCAAATTAAAACACCATTAGTTGTTGTTGTTTTTTAATAGCATCTACAACTTCTGTGTGTTTCTAATTCAAGTTACTCATTCTGATTTAGAGTCTTACTTTGATAAGGCAATAAAAATTACTTTGTATCCTTATATTGCTATATTGCTGTAATTATATATTTTTACTTTATATAAAGCCTTGGTTAGTTTAGTTTCTATGCCTTCATGTAGTAGCCAAGGGATTTTGAATTTGATGAGTGACAACTGTCCTTAGCCAAGAAAAAAGACTGGCAGGCATCTACCAATATAAAAAAGATAAACAGTATACCAAATAGCATTCATGCAAATCCAGTGTTCAGGTAAATCAAAAGAAAAGAGAGCAATAAGTTTCATGGAGTGATTAAATGAACAAATGAAATTTGTCCAAATTAGGACCCTATAACAATCTAATATGGTGAACATAATCTGGGCATAGATCTATGTTGCAATGATTAGGAGGGGTGAAATGGGTTGGCATTTGGTGATTACATTTAATAATCTCTGGAAGGATGAACTTGATTTAATTAATTTTCTTCGAATTTGACAATTATTTTAAAATAATTTGTTGTGATCCCAACAACAATAAAAGAATTATTCCACTTATTTTATTTGTACTTTTCTTAACAAATGCAGATCTTAACAGTGTCATTCAGTGGCTTGGTGGTTGTGATAGCCTAAGAGAATTATCCTTGCAAGGAAATCCACTTCTTCAAGAAGAGAACTGGAGGTAACCAGATGAGAGTAAGAGATTGTGACAAGTGCTGAGTATCAGTATGGTGGCTGAGAGTTTGTTCTTTTTTCTTCCTCTAGGGTGGCCAGCTATACCTTTAACCAAATAATAGTGAAATGTACTTTTGGGGAGCTGTTTCACTTCCTCTCTCCTTTTCTCCCTTCTTCCCAAGATTTTATAGAAGCAACATACATCACAAATGAAAGGGAATGTGAAAACAAAACCTTGATTGTCTCTTATTCTGAAAAAAAAGATTTCCCAATACTTTTTATTACAATCATTATTTGCACAGAAAAGAAGTCAAGTTAATTACAATTAATTCCTAGTGCTTTCTGTGGTTCTTGACTAACTTGTTCCACTGATTTCAACAGGACCTAAGTTCAACTCACTTAGGCTGCAAGCCTATGCAGACTTTACGCAAGTTAATCTCATTGAACTCAACTAGTCTGGATCCTTCAGTGCCAAGAAGTATACTGCCTCTGAAACTGGTGGTATTACATAGTGAGGATGGCTATTAGTCTTATCCTCCATGAATTTGCCTAAGCCACTTTTGTAGCCATCCAAGTTGGTGGTCTCCTCTTTCTCCAGTCAGTGGTGGACTTTGGGCTCTCAAATTTCAGTGTTGCCCTATGCAACACTGCATAAAATTCGGCACCCCCTGCCTCTCAAACTTGGTTCTACATTGTTGTTGCAGCACCCAATGCAGCTCAGCATCTGGTGCAGCCAAACTGCACACTACCCTAAAACTACCTCTGCTCCAGTTCACCAAGAGGCAAAACTAATAACAAAAAACCCTGCACATAATAACAGCACTGACAGGGTAGATCAGCATTTCATTAGGAAGCATTTTCTGAGCTTTGCTCAGAACATTGGATGAATGAGATGGCATCTGAGCGTTGCTTTTTGGATCTCTCTCAGCAACCCAGGGTCAGATTCATAGTATCTAATCCAGGAATCTAGTGAAACATCAGACTTTCATAAATACAGCATCCCATCTCCTCAAAATCAATGCTATTAAAACTATATCAACATCAAACATCCATTTTATTTAATTTATTTGCTTCTCCCTGGTCTCCTTACAAAAAAAAAAGTCATGTTCATTTTGGACTTCAAGTAGCTCAACAAATACATCCGTAAAAGGGTATTTCCTGTTTCTTGGAAGTACAATTGCTGTTGTATCATGATGGTAGCTCTTTCTTCAATGCTGATACTTGTTTATGTAGACTAGCAATTGCTAGGTGATTCCCAGTCTAATTTAAAACACCTATCAAATTGGGTTCATGTGGAAGCAAACAGTGATAACCAAGTTATACTGTTCATTTCCATTCTTAGTAATGATTTGTATTTCATTCTACCTTGTAGAAAATTTTCTTTTGGTTTTCAAATAATTATAAGACATCTCTAAAGCTAGATTGGTCTCCTTCCTTTTTTCACATTCCTTTCTATGCTTGTTTTAGTTATGCTTTCAGATTCTTTTCAGTCATCTCTTTTCCACATGGAACTTGGCTGACTCACTTTGCTAAACCCATTTTTCTAAAAATGGATCAGCTCAGCTGAAAGTCATATTACACATATATGCAAACACACACACACAGGATTTTCATTCCCTACAAAGTTGGAAACCCACAAAAATTTGGATCATGCTAGAAGTGTTTAGGTCAGAGGATCAGGGAGATCCAACTTTCGAATAAACACAATATATCAGTTCAGCTATTAACTGTTGTATGTAATTAGGGAACAGGCAAGGAGGGTACCATGAGCCCGAGATCCATTCCTGATCTCACCATGAGTACTGGTTCCAAAGAGTCATACCAATTGAGCAGAACCTTGTTCTAAACACGTTTTATATGACAGGTGCGGATGAGGCAGCATATATGCAGAAAAATGTAGAAATTGACTAACACAGCATTACTTGTGAATATGTATTTATATTTTTGCATGATGAAGATAACCGGTACTGTAATGGTAAAAGACAAAGTAATTTTACTAAAGTAGTGCATGTTATATGACAACATAACTGTCTTACCATTTGTAGCTATATTGTTTTTAATGGTTGATATTACATATAATTAATTGCTGCTCCATGCAAGCCCAGTTTTAAAAATCCTTGAAATTCCTGAGCCATCAAGGTCCTCCTACGTTATTTGACCAACTGAGCTTTCATAATTGGACAAGAGATTAATTTATCTAACAGGATACTATAAAGTATGGATTTGTTGAATTCAGCATTCACTATAACTTCAGGCAATATGTTTCAGTGAACTTTACATAACCCCTTGATACCAACAAAGGAATTAGTTGTAAAATTTCCCAATAGGTTTCCTACTTTCATGTCCAGCCAGTGATAACACTGAGGAAGCTGAAGTACTAAGAAATCACTTTTTAGAAATTAAACCCTGGGATCAGTTTGAGCACTCCTAGGGGGAAAGTGTTTCATTGCAGTAATGATTAATAGAACCTCTTAAGTGACAGAATATTCACCAGGAAGTTTTCACTAAATGAAATATTGATTCAGCCGCCACTAGGAGAAACCCAGCTGGAAAAACTAGTGTTAAGATCCCATGGCTCTAAGAAACCTTACTTTCCAACATTAATCAACTTGATATGGCATCTTTTCAATATATCATTATTCAACATTGTTTCTAATAGCCCTGCACATGCAGTGTGGACTTATCAGTTTAGTGCTATCACCTAATACTATTGCACACACAAAAAGACAAGAAACATTTTGTTGTTGTTGTAGCTATGATGTTATTTATAGAAGCAAGGAATATGAGCCAGCCAAAATTAAGTGGTTTTAGTTCATTGTTTTTCCTTGGGCATCTGTCCATCAGGTTGATGGTATATTTCAGTTGAGAAAGTGTTCAACATATACTTAACTTTTCCACTGAAATTCATGGAACTTAAAAGTGCTTAACCTTAATTTGGTGATATTGTAATTGTTTATAAAGAATATGGCTTGAATAGCTATTATTTGTAGTTACTTTTATGCTGGCCTGGGTGATCCTCTAAGTTTGTCCCCACCATAAAATTACTGTGCTTCCATAATTCCTGATCTGGAATCCCCAGTGCATATAAGGAGCTCCCAAACAAGCAAGGGCTTCTTTATTTGCCTTAGTTCATCATGAGCATACCATCCAACATGTCGAAGTGAATAACTGGGACATGTCGAAGTGAAAAACCCTGTATTCCAGGGCCATGCTCCTGCACAAGTCAAGTGACCTGCACAAGATCACAGCCCCCCCCCCAAAAGTGCTTTTTCGGGGTGAAATTGCAGTGCCCAAAATGACCACCATGCTCTTCCATAAAACAAATTTAAAATTGCAGCCCATGTGTAAGAAAAAAGGTAGCCATATACCTGCTGTCCCTTCCTCTCAGTTGACCTTCTTGAAACTACAGAGGGGCAATTTCAATTAGGGAAGTATCATAACAGGGAAGCAGCCCACAAGAGAAAGAAAAGATAGGGATTCACATATATTTTTCTCCCCTCGGTTGGGTTTTTTGAAGCTTCAGGGGTGAAATTTCAATTGAGGAAGCAGCAAGGGGGAAGTAGGAGAGTTTAACACCCCTTTTTCCCAGTATCATCACCCAATACAACTTGGGCAACCCCATAGCTACTTTTCTGGTTGTTGTTGTTTTAAATGTCAGGAAACCCAAACTTACATCTCCCACATCTAATCCCTTGTATTGAGCTGCTGTCTGGTTTAGATCAAAACTTTATATATATGGTCGAATAATCAAATGAAGTGCATTGTCTCATCTTTAAAGAACCACAAAATGTTTTATTGTCTTTCAAGTAAATAGTTATGTAGTTAAACAAGAAAATGCATCTTCCTAATCATCTTCCTTACAGCAGAAATGATAATAAACTGTGTTTATTCTAGCACTAACATAGCTTTCTCTCATTTTAAAAGGTGTTCTTTACTTAAAGTTCTTCCCAGTTTGAATGTGCTTAATGATGAAAAAATAAAGTCTGATGCAGAAAATGCAGAGGAAAGAATGATGAAAAAAGCACAGCCAGGAAGCTTTGCAGCATTTTGTCAAGCTCAGATTCAAAAAATTGATTTAGTCAGCAAAAAAGCCACAACTAGGTTAATGTAAGTATATTCAGCATTTTGATATGCCTTTCTGTGCTCCTAAATATGAGAATATGAATACTTCAGAATCACATTAAGGTGAAAAGTTGCTAAAATATCTATTTCAGTTTTTCTTTTACCTAATTAATTCATGCCTTGCGACACCTTTTAAAAAACAACAGTATCAAAATGTACCAGATGGATTTAGCTCTTCCTCAAGGCTTCATAAAACAAAGCCACTAGTAAGGCTTTTAAATTAACCACATGCTTCACTCTCCCATTAAACTAATGGGCCTAAAAACAGCTTAATTGTGCCTGGATTGCACTCACTGTGTTTAAAACTACCGGTATATCAGTTGTTTCATGACATTACTTTGCATTGCAAGGATGCTATCTACTATTGTAGACATATATATGCATGAGGAAATTAGTACTATATTATCAAAGACCGTGTCTTTACTTAAGTAGTCTTCTGTAGGTGTGAAGTGCCCATGTACTCTTACCATGTGTGCAGTGTAACTACTTTCCTTGCATGCCTCACCACATGGATTAAGTGTCTGAAGAGCCTAAAGTGTTCACCTCACTCAGGAGATGCACACGAGTTCTTATTTGAAGTGCTGTAAAACCAAGTGGGAAAGTGTTTGCTTAGAAGACTTGAGACACATTTGCTAAATCTCTGCCTTCCTGCACGAGACTGTTCCTTATTGTAAAGAAAAGGTAATAGGCAGAATTTCAGTTGTGTGATGTTGTCAGCAATGGTAATCTGGTCATAGGAAAATAGCAACAATTCTGAGGTGTTGAGGTAAAACTCTGACTGAAACAAAATGGGTGTGATTTATAATGGAAAGGGGAAGCTGTCTGGTTAAGATAGACCAGTTGTGTCTTATCTATCAGTTAACTGTTCTTTTACATCGGGCATGTCCAACAGGTAGATCGTGATCTACTGGTAGATCACTGGATGTCGGTAGTAGATCACCAGTAGATCACTGCCTCCCCCCAAAGATGCTCATCAACTTTGGCGCCCCTAAAAAAGCTCAACAACTTTCCCCTGCACCCCTAAAAAACGGGGTTTTCCTTCTCCCTAAAAAAATCTCAACAACTTTGGCCTGAACCCCCCAAAAGGGGGTAGATCACTCCCAGTTTTTAACTCTGTGAGTAGATCACGGTCTGTTGGGAGTTGGCCACCCCTGTTTTACATTATGAGAAATGTTAAGACACATTTTAATTTCTAAAATGGGCTAGCATTATTTATTTAGTTTTCATATGTGTGTCCAACACTTCTGAAAAGAATCCACAGAGACTAACAAAACTGAATAGACATGCATGGGACTGCAACGTAAAACAATCAAAACAACAATAATGAGAACCGTAATAAAAAATAGTGCCATTCCACAAAGAAAATGGAATCCATAGAAAACTGCCATTATAATGAGTTAGACTACTTGACCATCTAGCTCAGTATTGATGACCTGTCACTTTCTAGAGTTTCAGACAGCATTCTTCCTCACCTCTACCTGCAGATTCCAAGAATTGAACTTGGAACACTTTACATGAAAAGCATGTGCTTTGCTACTGAGTTCTCATCTTTCTCTAATTTCCTGATGGTGTGGTATATTTTTTTAAAATATGGAAAACAAAATTCATATAATAAAATCACATGTGACCCCCCTTCTATGAGTGCCTAAACCGATCTCTGTTTCATGTAAATTAAGTGTCATGTAGCATGATCCTATGTTTAATTGAAATAAGCCCTCAGGTCATGCAGCAGGGCTTGCTCCCAGATAAGAGTGCATAAGATTGCAGCCTTAATGCAACATGCCTTATGGACAGCATAAAAACTAAGCAAGCTTCTTGTATGTTTGACATCTCACTAAGTTATGAGGCCCTGTAGGTATGACCTCAAGTATGTAAACTGCCAAAGGTAATCATTGCTAGGTTTCCTAATCCATGTTTCATACACCAGAGCTGCTCAATTAAATTGTGTTGTTCCTGCTTTCAAATTCACTATGCCTTGCCTACCCATGTTTAAGAATTATGTGCTTTAAAAAAATTAATTACTCCATCTGTCAGTTAATCTTTTCACACTTAGTTGTAAGTAGCTATGCTAAAATGCACTTCCGTTTCAGTGTTTTGGCTTTCAACAGGCTCTTGTACAGATGCCTGGAAATAAAAGACACTAATGGAAGTTGAAACCCTTTTAAACAGTTATAGTTTAAACAGATGAAAATGGCATAAAAGCTTATAAAAGGAAATATAACTGAAGAAATATAAACATTAAAACTCTTTATGGAGTTAAAGGCCTTTTGCAAACTAGACTGGAACAATAATGATATTAAAGTATATGTCAATTTATATAGCATTACTTGATGCTTCTTTGAATATGTACTTGTCACATCTTTTACTTTTCTTTATACAATACATATTATCTTTTTTTAAAAAACAAACAAATCCGAAATGCTTTTGTTTGTGAAGCAAGATAATATCTCACCATCTTTCAAGTAAAAAAGCACAACATAGTAAACAATATTCAACTTTAAAGTTTGTCAGAATTTCCATAGGTATAATAAAAAACATCAAGTTCACTTAAAGTAATATTGCTTCTTTACATAATGATATAATGTTGACTAATATGTATATTAACCTGAAATGTTAGAGTCCAGCATCACCTCTTGTCTTATTCTTGAATGGTGATGCGAATCATTCTCTCAGAACTATTTCGTATGGCAAAATTACCTGAAAGCTATATCCAGCCCTCAAGAGGATTGGTTCTTTGCAATCCTAGAACATTACAAAAATTGAACTTGGGGCACTTTACATTAGAAATTACTAAAACTAGGCTTGTAATTCTAGAGATTCACTTGAGTGAAACCAGCTTTACAGTCTCTACATTATTGTATCACTCAGTAATGTATTCTGCAATACATTGAGAAGTAGAGAAGGCAGCAGAAGCGCTCCCTAGATAAGAAAAGATTGATGGATGAAATATTCTGTGTTAAAGCATCTTCTGTCACATTTGGGATGTTTTCAGTTGAAATGGCATCACTTAATATGTTTTCTAATATACTTTCTAGTGGATTTTACAACTTTAATGCAAACTGACTTTCATTTCCAAGTAACATCCCACGTCTGGCCCCTTATAAAGTTCCTCTGTTTGACAGATAAACCTATTCCATTTTCCATTTCTAGTCTTAGAAGGCAGAGATAAGTGGAGCAATGCCATATCCTATTAACTGTTTATGAAAATCTGGATACTACCACAGACTTTTTTTGCAACAGTGTTGCAAAAATAATAATACCGAATTGTTTTGGTTAATGCTTGATCTAGAGAAAATAAATGAATAAATCACTGCTCCGTGTTTTCCAAAGGCAGAGTCTTTTTGGTTGTGCCACAGCCTTTATGGAATTCTCTCCTAAAGGAAGCCTGACTGACCCAATCTTTTATCACTGTTTGGCAGACATTTGGAAGCTAGCTTTCCAGGAAAGCTTTGGAAATCCAAAGTTGCTACTGATTTTGCTTTGCACATGAAGGAGATATAAAATGCTTTTAGTTTATTCTTGTCTGCTGATTTTATATAATTTATTTGATTCTCAAGTGTCTTTTCCTGGTTATTTTAGTTTTTAATATTTGTGTTTCTTATTTGTAAACCACCACATTGGCTCCTTCAGACAGAAAGTGAAAGGTACATAAATAACTAATTAACAGGTATGGTGTTTTTTGAGGGAAGGGATAAACAGGCACAGTGACACATTATACCTTATTAAGACCAACCCAAGATTACATGCCATTAATTTGACATGTAAAAATGAAAAGAGTAATATTCTAGCCACTTTGGTGAAATAGTGCTATGTGCACATTTAAAACCTACAATTTCAAAATCAAAGTATATGTTTTATAGTTTTATAGAATAAGTGCTACCCTGTATATTAGAATATTTCACATATTTCTATCAGGAAGCTTAATTCTGTGAAATTTCTCAGGTCTTCAGTTGTTTCTGTTTATGGCTGTAATCTCTAACTAAAGGAGAATTTGTATCTATTGCCCCATTGAGGGTCTCAGCTAGTCATATGTCCAGCTTGGAAAGAAATTGTTCCAAACTGGCATTTGCGCCTGATATTGTTGAAACTTTGGGGGCTTTTGCTCTTCCCAGGGAGGCTTTTTCCCGGATCTTTGGCTAATTACACAATCTCTGGTCTTTTAAACAGCAGGGAGGTTATTATTTTTGTTTCTTATGGGGCAGGATAACTAAAATTTGCTGTAGATGGGGGAAAGTTTGATGAGTCATTATTCTAAAACCAATAGATGCTTTTTAACATTCCCCCCTCCCAAAGTGAATTCTCTGCAGATGCTGTACATCTCCAGTGTTGGTATCTTGAGAAGCTGCTGAAGCTAAGTAATGAGCACCGTTACGCACATGAATATGGAGTTCTAAATACTACTGAAGGAGAGGAACCAGGAAAACGGACAGATCCTTTGAACCAAGAAGCCATTAACATCACAGAGCAAAATAACTTCTGTATAACTGGTGTAAAACAAAATAAGCAGGTCTCATTCATTACGGCTGAAAGACGGAGTGCTCCTGGCCACACTCAGGCTTTGTCCGTTAACTCTTTCGTGACAGTGTCTGGAATGGGAAAGAACGAAGAACACAGACAAGAGGACATTATTCAATATTCCCTTAATCACAATGAGGAAAGCAAAGATAACGTATTAATCAGTCTACCGAGAAACACGTTCAGCAAGCAAATCATGGAAAGCAATGGAGGAAATTATCTTCAACATTTTGACAGTTCACAAAAGTAAGATTCAAAGGTCAAAACATTTTATTATGGAAACATAACCATATCACTGTGTAATCTTAATGCGGATAAGGGCATGACTGATTCCATGTACCAGATGATCTTTCAGAAATAATCATAATTCTATAAAGTGATTGTCAAAACTTCTTTTCCCCTCAGTTTATATATTTTCCCCTTAATAGTTAAAAAAAATACTTTTGCTCCAGTACTCAGTAAATAATTAGGAAGGATTGTTATGTCTATTTTACCAGCACAACATCATGATCTGCAAGCACAGAAGCAACGACCCTGAGCTAGGGCATCACTTCAGGGTCCTTGCTTCTACATAGGACACAGCCATCTTTTTTTGTGCTGTAGATAGTCATTTCAGAAAGTCACTGAAAATCCCAAAGGTGGGTATGTGTGCATGTGTCACTGCTGGTAGTGTTTCCTTCAAATGCTGTGCTAAAGGTTTTGCAGAAATATGGGGCTAGTTTTGTATGGAAAACTGATGTACCTGAGAGATGATAATAAGCTGTTTCAGTATGGTCTCCTCAAAGTTTTAGAATAATAGGATGTACTTGCTCAGCTCAGAACACCTTCATAACTACATTGCTGTGTGATTATCTATGACTTATATTAAGTAACAGATATTCATATCTACAGAATCTGGTTGCCTGTAAATCAACTTGGATTTCCTTTCAGAATCTTGTTTAACTTTCTCTTCATTCTAGTTTGTAGGTTGCTCTTCTGATAATCAGTTCACCTTAAATCAACCTAGACTCATTCTCTCACAGGTTATCTTTATAACTGTCAAAAGTTATATGCTCTTTTATGTGAAACAGGTGAAGCTAAGTATCATTTTAAATGATAGTGTTAAATAGTGTTAAACTAAGCAAAGTACTGTATATTCCTGCGTATAAGACTACTTTTTAACCCACGAAAATCTTCTCAAAAGTCGGGGGTCGTCTTATACGCCGGGTCGTATTTCTTATACGGCGAGTATATCCCAAACTCTATATTTTAACTGGAAAAGTTGGGGGACTTATACGCCCAGTCGTCTTATACGCCAGAATATACGGTAAGTATTTACAGATATATAATCTGGACAACATATTCCAAGCCTCAAACACTCCATTATCGAAAGCATACCCAAATAGTAACCAAATGCATTGATTCAGTTGTCAGACAGTCTCACTGCTTGTGCATTTTGTTGTGTTGTTGTTTAGTCATTTAGTCGTGTCCAACTCTTCGTGACCCTATGGACCAGAGCACGCCAGGCACGCCGTTTACCATAATATGCGTTTACCATAATAAAACCTGTCCAATTTAGAAATCAGTGGACTTTGAAATGGGTTAGGGATAGGCAGTAGTATGGTTGCAATAAGTCTTCCCAAGGCTTTTCTCTGAGTTTACACAGACCTGTGTTGTTGCCATGTGGTAACTCATCTATAAACGATTTTTTGTGTGGGAGGGAAAGCAAGGAGCCTTGGTTCTTTTATGTAGGGTAAAATTACAGACCCACTTACCATGTTATGGCTGCTTTAAAAGTCCCCATTCTGTGGCTATCACCATATATATATCTGAACACATGATGAACAGACAATTGTCATGTCCCATAAGAACTTGCAAATTTAGAGAGAAAGATGTGTGGGTCTGCTTGGGTCACCCTGTGGCTAGACAGTGCAGACAAATGTCTAAGCAGCATGCAATTAGATCTGCCATACACACAGTTTAGAGTGGGCATGGCAAGTGTTTTTATTATTTTCCCTATAATAAAATATCAGTTTTTGAACTAACTTGTTAAAGTCTAGTTTTTAAGACTAAAACATTAAACTTACACACCCAGAAGGATAAGTACAAGTACAAGTACAAGTACAAGTTTATTGAACGGTCACAGACCAAATCGATTCATCCCAGAAGGATATAATGGTTAGTGATATCAAAATTTTTATATTTGATTAGGCTTGCCATACATCAGGAAAATTCCTGACATGTCCTGGTTTTTGGATGTAAAAATGGCGTCAGCGGGGAATTGGCAAAATGCCAGGAAATCCCAGATGTATGCCAATGAGATGAGAAAAGCAGTGTAAACAGCTCAAAAAGCTGTTTTGGGTGGAGGTTTCCCCAAGAAAGCTCAACAATTTGGGTTTATTCGCAAAAAAAGCCGAACAATTTTGCTGTCTTCCTAACAAAAGCTCAACCTATACCCTATATTTCAAAAATAATTTGATGCAACTGATGGCATGAACTCTCAGTCACTTGTGCTTAATTGTCATTTATTGCTTTAAATAATTACTATTGGAAAAATACAAAAAATATTAGAGCTTGTCGAATTCTGTGATTCTGCACTGTACACTTAGATTTCCTACATGGGCAATGCCTTGATGATGTTTATTATTTGTTTTTATGAGTTGCCTCTTATAATAAATTATTTAGGCACTTTTACAAGATAAAGAAATATAAAATATAGTAGGAATCACTGATTCATAGAACTGTAGAGTTGGAGGTCATCTAGTCTAACTCCCTGCAATGCAGGAATTTTACCACATGGTCCCCCATCCAGTTTAAAACCTTTCTGGGCTCTGCTTAGCTTTGCAAATGTGCTAGCTATATCGCTGATAAGAAAAACATACTACAGTTAAAATATCTGATAAACTTACAAGACAAACCATCATAAAAACCAAATCAGGCACTTCCATTTCTATGACTCTGTTAATATTTTGTCAGTAGTTTCTACCTTGCATTGGATGTTTTGTCCAAAACAAAACTATGTATTCTCAGGCTGTACTATAACCCTCATAGGTGGTGTGTGTATGGTAAATTTCTGCAGATGCCACAAATCCTGCCAATTTTTCTAAAAAGCAGTTATTTTTGAGCAGGTTTAAGATGTATAACATAATAAGAGTTCTGTAGTATCATGCTATTAGTCATTCTCCTTCTCAACCTGAAGGGCTCTGCTTGTCTTCATGACTGCTTTCTTTGTTGCTTTTCTAGTCACACCTCATACCATTATGGTGAGCTATATGGTCTTACTGTATCAGTAATCTCTATATGCTTGCTAATACAAAACTACCAGACTTGAGCTGGCTGGTGAAATTTCATTCCTGGGCAAAGAGAAGCCATGTCATTGTGCTTCCTTTTTCCATCTAACTGAACATTGACATATTTGCGTTAAGTGATACATGAATAATTTGTTGTTGTTGTTAGGACCGAAAAGTGCCATAGAAAAACATCATTCAACGCCCCCCCCCACATTGTGATAATGTGTCTCCAACAAACCCAAACCACCATACATGATATAATTCCCTCCCTTTCCACTACCCTGAAATTTTGTATGAGTAATTCAGCATGTGCATGTGAAATATAATAGAATTCCATGTGGCAAATCAGACATAATATCCACCATGCTGACAGGCACATGACCCAAGGGACTTAAATGTGGCTATTTCTGGTAGAAACAAAATGCTATATGCACAGAAAGTCCAGTTTTCCATGTGCAAATCTGCTGTTGCAGCCATATGACTGTGGGTATATATTCCTAATTGTGAAATAATTTTCATTTACAATATCTGACAACACGTAGATTTCCACTCTTATTATAATAAATTAAATAGAAACCTCATGAAATAAGTGTGGATCATATTATGGCTCTGAACAAAATAATGTTAAAATAGAATGCCTTTGGAATAATCTGGCCATTTTGCCTCATCCTCCCTTTACGCTCCTGCTGCTCTGCATGAAGAAATCCTCAGCCACCAAATTCTTTTTCATCCCCACCCCACTCCTAATTTAGAAATAGTTTTGCTCACAGCAGGAAGTGCATAGGACTGGGCTAAATATTTCCTTCTTTATGTTATTCCTTAGTTATTTTGTCAGTCATTGTATCATCTTCAGCTGTTGTTCTTTATTACTCCAGTTTTCCTAATAATAATAACCATAACAACAATAATAAACAACCATAATTCTCCATATTGTAGTGGTTTAGCCATCAGTCTTTCTCTGCATTCTGTGTTGCATGTAAATGGCGGGTGGTGAAACAATTTTTTAAACTTCCAAAATCATTTGCTGTCGTTGGCACTGGTCACAACTGCTGAGTACAGTATGTTATTTTTCTGATATTTCTAGCTTGGCAGCCACAGTTATCCAATCACACTGGCGAAGATACTGTGTTCGTAAAAAGAAAAATTTCTATATGTTGCAACATTTGGCTGCAACTGTGATCCAGTCTTATTGGCAAAGCTACTATACCAGAAAAAAGATTGTCAGCCGAAAGAAGGAAGATCATCATGATTCCATGGTCAAGCATAAAGCTGCTACTAAGCTCCAGGTCAGTCTGCAGTCTTTGGGAATGGATGTCTAACTCTCTCACATAAGCTTGGACCACCACACAACCTGAAAAAACATAAAGGCAAACAGAATCAAGCACTGGACATTACCTCAATCCACCAAGCAAACTTTCTTTGGTTCTAAAATGCATGCAGCTAAAATATGCAATTTCACCTTAAAATATACAATAAAACTAAAAGATACGATAAAATTTAAAGATACAATTTCACCATATATGTAAGGACATCAGTGGTTGGGGGAGCCCTCTCCTATTGCCTACTAGGGGCTAATATAATGGATCCATATAGCCCAGGTTGGTTGCTCCTCAGTAGTTCTCCACGGGGGCAACCTGATCTAAGACTAGACATCATTCACATAGAGAAACACAAAAACAGAAGGAAGTCTTGTAGTCCTTTAACGAGTAAAGCCCTATTCAGGCATATTATACCTGTCTTGTTTTCCTCCAACAGGGCTAATACAGGAACTCCGTTATCCCTGATGATTGGTTATGCTGGCTAGGACTGCTGGGAAACGGAGCCCTGTAGAATCTGGAGGGCCAGACCCATGAGTTTCCCATTCCTTCTGTAGAGCTTGCTTTTGAAAAGTTGTTTCCATTACGTGAAGGGTGGTGGGACTCAAAATAGTGACTGGGAGCCACATGCCTGATAACTAAATGGTAACTTCATTTAGTTATCAGACATGGGGGAGAGACAGGGCTGACTGTTGATGCAAACATGTTGCTGGATTCAATAGCCTTGCGGCTGATCTAGGGAAGGGGGGGCATAGCTCAGTGGTAGAACACATGCTTTGCACACATCTCACGTTCAGCCCTCAAGCATCTCCAGTTCGGAACAGGAAAGGTTCCAGTATAAAACACTGGAGAACCAATTCCAGTCAGTATGGACAAGACAGCTAGATGGGCCAATGTGTCTGATTTGGTACAAGGCAGTTTCTTTTTAAGTTTGCAATTAGGAGATCAAATCATGCTTTGTTCAGCTGTTGTTGGAATCCAATTTCCAGAAGCCCTATAACTCAAAGATAGTGGGAGCTGTAGTCCAACAGCATCTGGAAGGTCACTTATTATCCGCCCCTGCTTTAGACAATCAAGTTTGCATTACTGGTTACTGGCATTACATGATTAAAAGGGCTACTTGCACTGATTTAGTTCCACTGAATTTCAGTGACATTTCACTAGTGTTAAGAGTTTTGTGAATCATTACCTTATGGTGCAAATAAAAATGTCATCCTGCCTTCTAGCCTTAAACAATGTTTTGAGTATGCTAAGACTTCTTTTAAACTTTTTTTTTTGGGGGGGGGGATAAATTAATGTTGAAACAAGAACTTCAAAATGTGTCTGATGGAAATTCACCTGGGTTCCAAAAGTAAAAAAGAGATTTGAGTCCTTTTTTATATTTCCCCCTGGATTCTGAATGTGAACTTTCAGAAGGACCAAAATCAAATGCACGGCCCCAAACGTAGTAAAGCACTACAGCTAAGCAGGACAACAGAATTTCTACTTAAGGGTTTCATTGTTAGTACTATTTAACAATATGTCATGCTACAATTAATATGCCCAAACAGATAAAGTATCATTATTTATATGCTATTTTTATACAGATTTAGGGAGGAGGCAACGGTAGTGCCTATTTTCAGTTACGCAGCTAGAATGTTTTCAAATTCAGAGCCACATAATGTGGTTTTATGTTATCTCCTTTATTACAAGCCATTATTTGTTCTCTTATTAGTGGTTCTCTTGATGCCTTTCCTCCCTTTCATATTTTTTTGTGGGTTTGTTTTGTTCTTTGTCCTTTCCCTTCTCATAACTTTGTCCCATAAATTAAATTCTTCCTTTAAAAAAAATAGTCTAGAGATTGCAAGTGAAGGTGAAAATGATTGGCCTAAGTTAATTGCTGATAAGTCTGCATGCGTTGTCAGGTGTAATCAGTGGAAATTTTTATTTAAGTGTGTTTTTATTTTTGTGAAAGTTAACACTTAATTCCTTTTCGTATATCTTCTTCCCCTAAGCTTATAGTAGGTCCTGAAGGGATTGTCAAATAATTAATTAGTTGACCTTGGTTTGTAGTTGAGAGGGTTTTAGGATTCCATTCTGCTTACTCGAGCCAAACCTCCAGAGTATTCTGAGCTCTAGACATATGCTGATATTTAATTTGTCTTGTAGTTTTAAATGTCACATAAAGTTCAAAAAACAGATCATTGAGCTATTACAGAAAAAGAACTACAATGTTTTATCTTCCTAATGGGATAACAGAGAATCTGGATTTGGATTTGATCTATGGCCTCATATAACATGCTTTACATTTTTGTTTAGGCACTCTGGAAAGGTTTCCGTCTGCGAAAGAAACTGGCCAGTGCTTTGGCAGCTGTTAAAACTGATGAAGCTGATGATGACTATAGCGAAATAGATGTGGATGACTTTATGTTTGATGAAGTAAGTAGAGTTGTTTAATATTCAATTTATAATTTTCCGTTATTTAATTCGTGCTAAATTGGTGCAGGTGCTAAAAATATGATTTAAATGTAAGAAGAAATTAATTTGTTTTAAAGTTTTGTCTTCTGGCAAATAACTGGAGAACAAATCAGATTTCATAATATTTGTTTTAATTTACTTTTAATTTTCTTTATTTTTATTTGCAAAATGTATACTCGGCTTTTTAACAAAATCCTTCAAAAAGTGGTTTACATTATTTTAACATACAAACCTGTTGGTAATTTTTGTGCTATATTAGTTTCTTGCCATATAAACTGTTCTATTGCCAATCGTGCTAATATTGTGACTCTTTTCATGGAATGCTGAGCAGTACAGCAGAATACCCATGTGTAAATAGGTACATATAGAAAAGCTGCTATTTTTATCATAAAAATATTTTTTAGCATCTCAATACTTCAGTTTTGCATGTATATATTCACTGCAGTTTTGAAATTTTAATACTTGGGGTGAGTGCTTCTGTAGATGGATGTCTCTGATACAGCCCCTTTTGTTTATTATTCCATTTTTAGCATATAATTATTTAGTCTGCTTTATTTACAAGAAATGATATATTGAACTATGGTGGATAACAGGTCTGATAGTTGTTTTACAAGCAACAATGATAAAATTAACAAATTCTGCTAAACAGACTAAAACAAAGAAGTAATTGAATTCTGAGTAAATTAACTCTCCTGTCTCTTTAGACATGAATGAGTATAATTGCCTTCTAAATTTAAAAAGTTTAAGGTGAAAAGAAATTGGAATCTTGCGAAGTCGTGATATTTATGTGATCAAACAGTAATATGAGAGTTTCAGATGGAATAGATTAAAATTGCTATAAATTATTTCTGATGAAGGATAAGTAAAACACATGGTTCCCCCCCAAAAAAAAACTGTTTAGGGAATTGCTTATTAATACAATCATGATTAACACACTAATATTTCATTTTTAATATAAACAGAATATTTATGCAACATCGATAATATTTTTCTCGTATAACTAGAATTATAGCTAGTAGCTACAATTGAGTATAAATCAAAAATTCAAAACTACTGCCAGGTCTCGCCCCTTCCCTAGATGACAACCTTTCCCAGCAACAGAGCACTCTTAATATGGGATTCTTTTCCCACTGGTGTTAATTGTATAGTCAGTGATAACAGTGGCATTCAAAACTCACAGCTAATTCACAGTGATGGAGACTGACTAGAGGTAGCAAACAAAGGAGTTTGGCTAGATTGCCTGTCCATGTAAAAAACATTGTACAAAGATAATATGATGATAGCAATCTCAAAAATCTGGCTACTGATCATGTATACTATTTCCTGCCCTTCACCAGCAGGTTCCATAGTGGGTTGTAACAATTTAAAATTCAGTACTAAAAAAATTAAAAGAAAAGACAGTCAGAGGAATATGATGGAGCCTTAAAACACACATATCAGGTGCCAAAGGTCACAGTAAACAGCATTCCCCTAAAACTATAAAGTAAAGGTGGCAGTCAGACCTCTGTGTAGAATTCCTGGTCACTGCCACCCAAACATCTGAAGGAGGCAGAACAAGCAAAAGGGCCTCCTCTGCAGATATTAACATCCAAGAGGCTCTTTAGAGAAGGTCATTTCACAATTAACTGCCCTGGATTCCTTTTCCAGACATTGATTAAAAAGACCGTTCAAAGACAGGTTTTTTTATATTTGGATGGGAAAGAAGTTGTATACATATAACTAGAATTTGGGGGCTTTACTCATGTCTAATTTAGGAGGGCGGGATCTCTGTCCCTTAAGATGGACTCTAACTCGCATCAGCCTCAGCTAGCACGGCCAATGCTCAGGGACGATGGCTGCTGTAGTCCAGCAACATCTGAAGGACCACAAGTTCCCCACCTCTGGCTGAATTACATTTTTATGCTGTGACTACATTTCATTCTAATTAATCTATTCCTTAGAGCCATTTTTAAACCAACTCTTTCATTGGGGTTATCAGCCTTCTTTTTCATACTGTGAAATAAGTGGGATAATTAGGTGCCCAGATATATCCAAGTTATTTCTATATTGGTCCCTAAATTTTAAACCCCTTTCCATTTTAATTCATGTGAATTTTACTTGCAAGATTCAGGCATGTTTTCCACCCATTTGTTGCAATATCAGTTATTTGGCCTTTCCTTGCTTCGCAATATATCATTGGTGCCCTTTAGACCTTACAATAACAGCTTGGGAAGTGTCTGTTGGATGCTTGAAACCCACTGGGTTTAACCATTTGACTTGTTCTTACCATACAATTGTTCCCTGGTTGGAATAAGGGGAAATTATCAGAACCTATTCAGCTCACCTTATGCACATGGTACAATATATTTATACATTGCAGAGGTGCTTTGAGATGAACCATCAGAAAGCAACTCCAAAACCATTTCTGTAATATCTAAAGGGTAGCTAAGATATTAACTAATTTATTATAATCCCTGCTAAGAGTCTGTGATGACGTGTGCTTCAATTTTATTTCCTTTTCGTACCTCATGATTTCAGCCTCTGAGAAAGGGCCAGTAAAATGTGTTCTTCTTAAGTTTCTCCATCCTGTTGTCTGCCATCTATTACAGAGCATTTGACCCTATTGTAAATCCATCATAACGTATACCCTTTTAAAAAAAAAAATCATGACATTTATGATGTCTTTATACACAATATGAGGTAAACTGGGACCTAGTTAATCTTTTACAGCACACAGCCTTCAGGCTTTATTTTAGCCACTTCCAAAGAATCAGGAACTTGGAGAGTCATTTTCTCACTAAAGTGCTTGGACAGCCATGTGCCAAGAATGTGTTAATTCTGTCAGCATTGACTTCCAAAGTGCTTTCTTTGTGAATAGGAGCCATCAGTGCAGCTGAGATCATACTTGACACATCTACTATCCCTTTCAAAGGACCAGTGCAGGGAAGTGATGTGTTGATTTTCACTTTCCTTCTTGTGTAGGAGAAATGTTATTTGAAATAGATCTGTGTATTTTATTCTGTTTTAATATTAAAATTCAGAAAAGCACTACTAAAAATAAACTAGGGGTTTTTTGTAGTAAAAAGCAGAAGGATGGCAAATGCATGTTTCCCACCAATTTCATCTTTGTGCCTTCTGACCTCCAAAACAATTCAGAAACATATTGAATGGCATCTAAGGCTGCAATCATAACCCCACTATCTGAATAGGCATTGTTAGAATTCTGTTGTAAATGTTACCCAATTTTTATTTGTTTGTTTCTTTTTGCATCTGGTTAATGAAAGAATACATAAGATCTAATAGGTCTTGTTGGGGAGACTGGGATGCTGCAATTTTCCCAGATATATACTGTAAAGGGAAAACACGGCATTTCTTCGAATTATATATATATATATATATATAGAGAGAGAGAGAGAGAGAGAGAGAGAGAGAGAGACAGACATCATAAGAACCCTGCTGGATCATACCTCTGGATGATCAGATGCCTATGGGAAGCCTAAAAGCATTGATATGATTATACAAAACGCTATTGGTTGTGCTTTCAGTTCTTTTTTTATTAAATGAAATACCCTGCACACATAGGCAGATGAACATAGACATTCCCCTGCTTCTTGGTGAGCAAGAAGGGAACTTCTATGAGTTTCCAACACCTCTACATACACTGCCTATAGACCGCAGTCATCAGATCACTTCATAGCTTTAAATTAGAGCAGAGAATTGAGATGACATAGGGACAGCTCAGTTGTCCTTGAACATGGGATACGTGAAGCTCCTGCTTGTTTGAACCAGAGACTATATTTCTTTTTGCAGGCAGGAACTGCTTTCTCCATGCTGAGAAGGGGAAAGGCCTATTTACCCAGGTTCCTGCAGTTTGACAAGGCAATCAATATGCCTCTGAATTCCAGTTGCTCAGAATTACTAGCGGGAAGAGTATTACACTCAGGTCCTGCTTCTCAGGCCCAGATTAAGAGGCTCTAAGGACTTAAAATATTTTGGTGCCCCCATATATATCTAATTCAAAATAGAGACAATAATGAACTGTAATATATGTATTTTTTATTTTTCAAAACGAAACAAAAGCTACAGTAAGATGGAAAATAATGTTTATTTTTGTATATTTACATAAATAGTGTTTATTTTTGTTCAGCTGCACCATATGGTTCATGGTAAATCCAGCAATGGAAAATTTCTGTGATGCTCCCCTTCCCTTGATGCCCTAAGCACATGCTTATTTTGCTTAATGGTTAATCCAGCCCTGCTGCTTTTGAGATTCCTGTAGGCATTTGGCTGAACACTATGAGAACAGGATGCTGGACTAGATGAGCCATTATATGATCCATCAAGTCTATTCTTATGTTCAAATAAGAGGTGCACTCCTCATTAGTATTGTGTGTACTTCTGATTCTATAGATTTAAGAATGTTTCATTCTGTTTCAATTATTGCCTTTTCTATGTTTTAGCCATTTCTATTTTAACTGTGAGCCACCTTGAGTCCCTATCAGGAAAAAAGTGGGATATAAATGAATACAGTACCATAATGCTAATCATAACTCAGTTATTTTCTTCTACATTTTTAGTGTATGTATGTTTTTAGCTCTGTGTACCATATTGTTTTCTTATTTTTGATATAAATCACCCTCCACTGGAAGGAGTCTAGGGTGATGTACAACAAATGTAAAGATAGTGTCAGCAAAATTGGTGAGGTTTTCCCCACTCCTGTCTTCAGGAAAATGAGGAATTGGTTCTTCTTTTCATGTTTATAAGAAGCCTTTACCTGAGCAGCAAGTTCTCTACACTTGCATTCTCACCTTTCCTCTGTTTGTTGATCATGAGCATCTGAAGGAGAATTGTCTTCATGGAGTATCTAACTCGGCTTTTCATCCCACAAGAAATAGATTTGTCCACAGTTTGGGTAGCTTAACTCAAGAGTAGCATGAAGATGATGAAGTAAGATTATGAATCAGATCAAAAATGCATTCAAGAATGAAGGGAGTAGTGGCAGAGCTCCTTGGCTGGATAGGTGTATTCAAGAAAGTATGCAATTTATATTACACACAATATTCCTCTCTCCTCCATGAAGCTCAGAGAAGCATATAGGGGATATTATTTGTCTAAGACCACCCAGTGAGTTTTATAGCCATAAAAGCAGGGATTGGACTTCAGACATCTTACATCCTCATCCAACTTATTCTAGCCACACGCAACGCTGGCTTTGAGGTTTAGAGTTTGTGAATGTTTAATTGTGAAGAACAGAGCTGTGCTACATGTGCTTGACATTTGCAAATTTCAGGTTTGGTGTTTTCATACCCAAATAGAAAAGGTATATATGCTGGGAGGGCGCCTGTGGAAATGTGTGCATATATGTGTGTGTACATGCACACATGGAGATATGGCTAGCTAAGCAAGAACTTGTCATAGTTCCCTAAGGATCATCTAGTCTAACTCCCTTCGATGCAGGAACCACAGTAAAATAATCCCTAACAGATGGCCGTCAAACTTCTGTTTAAAAACCTCCAATGAAATAGAGTCCACCATATTCAAATGTAATCCATTCCACTGTCAAACAACACTTACAGTCAGAAAGTTCTTCCTAATGTTTAGTCAGAATCTCCTTTCTTACATTTAGAATCCATTGGTTCAGGTCCTACCCTGCAGCAGCAGAAAACCAGCTCGCTCCATTTTCCATGTGACAGGCCTTCAGATATTTAAGGTGGCTCGGCCTTCTCTTCTCCAGGCTAAACATACTCAGCTCCCTCAACCATTCCTCATAAGATGTGGTTTTCAAGACCCTTTATCATCTTGGTTGCCCTCCTCTGCACATGTTCCAGTTTGTCAATATCCTTCTTAAACTGTGGTGCCTAGAACTGGATTGAGTATTCCAGGTAGGGTCTGACCAACACAGAATAGACTAGTACTATTACTTCCTTTGATCTGGACTCTGTACTTCTGTTGATGCAGCCTACAATTGCATTAGCTTTTTTCTTTTGTTGGTACATCACACTGCTGACTCGTGTTAAGCTTTTGGTCTACTAAGACCCATAGATCGCAAATTACTTTTGATAGTTTTGGTCCAGTTCTTCAATCCATTAACGTCATCTTGAATCGTGCATCTATATTCTGAGGTATTAGCAACCCCTCTCAGTTTCCTATTTAAAGCTTAAATCTCTTTAACTTTGCTATTGCCTAGCTTGCATCATGAACTGAACTAGAGAAAACCCATATTTTGTGGAAGGAAATCCTTATCAACTATACTGCAGGCAGATCAGGAGGCCCTGTGAGTCTGTTCTCCAAAATTGCATGGAAAGGGACTCTGCGCAATCAGCATTCATGTAGAAGCCCCAGCATATGTAGAGGCTTATATGTATATATAGAGGAGAAGGATTTGAACTGCTCCTTCATCGTGCTATTTCCACACTGGTTCCTAGTTACTGGGAACTGTGTTTTTCAGACTGACTAAAAAGCTAAGAGGTTTCTGGACTGAGAGGCTAATGTGGGAGTGGAGAATAATTAAGAGGGCTGTTGTAAATCTACTATGTATTGCCTGACTTGATATGCTTGCTTCTGTGTTTTCATAATAATTAATCCATCTGTATATTGTAGCCCAACATTGTTACATACATCTCCAGTGTTCTCCTGAAGTCAAATATCCTACTGCGTAAAGAAGGAAGCATGTGAAACTGCAAAATAACAACAACAATATATTCTGGTGTCTCAGCACATTTTTCCTCCTGAATTGTGTTCAACAAGGGAAATATTGTTCATGTTATGAAACTTAGAATGAAGAAAAAGGGGAAAAAAGTACACATACTACTTTAGGGAAAGTTGAACCATTTCTGTCTAGTTTTTTTTTTTAAAAAAAAAGATAAGTCAATTCAAACTTTCCCCCACTTCCAGAACCACTCTTTGTGATATTCACAATTGTAAATCTCAAGTAGTAAGGCTTGAAAAATCCTAATTTTAAAAAATACTAGTGGCTTCAGAATAACGTGGAACCGTATAGCTAATACTGATGATCCAAAAATCATGTAGCCTTTGTTAAAATATGAGCAGTTCTAAAAATCAGTTTAGTTTTTGACCAGCATCCAAAATGTAATGTCTTTCAAAATAGGTGAAATATGACTCTGTCCATTTACTTTTCATTAAGGGGGAAGTAACCTAGTAGTCCCCCTTTTCACCAACATGGGTTGTTCTTAAATAGGTTGATATAGAATTTCGGTAATCCTATCTTCTGGTATCCAAAAGCTCGGATAATCATCTCAGAGAAATAAATGCAACCTAGCAGTAGTGCATAAATGGGTGAAAGATGTTGTAGCCACACCATTTAGAGGCTTTTTATGTGGGAGGGAAAGGTGTTAAATCAAAATGAAACATCAAAATTTTGCTGACAAACAGCCTCAGCTCCTAAGGGCAGGTACACATGCTCTATGCAGCACACCCAATTTTTGTGGACACACTGGTGTTTCCCACAGCATATGCCTAAAGTGTTTAAAATTTCAATTCTGTCTCTCTCCCCCCCACCCCACCCCCACCCCTGTGAAGGAAGTAACAACATGTTGTTTTGGCATTTTTGATACAGTTGCTGCTAATCTTTCCATATGTGTGCTCCTTCTCAAACCCACCCATCTTACATGTCTTGCTACCAAAAAAAAAAAAGGGAAGTGGGTCCGCAGCAACAAAAAAACCGAGGAAAAATAATGGTGATAATAATAATCATCATCAGAATAATACTATATAGGAAAAGGAAAATTCAAAACAGATAAATTCTCTGAAACTTTCAATAAACAAAGCACAGTTAATACTGTGCAATGATAGGCTACCTGTACTTTTTCTCTCCTTCTTTCAGGTGATCTTAGTCTGTAATTGATTTTATAATCACTATGACAATCTCTGTTCTTCCTTTTCTCCCCATGTGACTGTACTGGGCACTAAAAGGTTACTCCTTGAGAGAAGCAGCACATTGCTAGGATGCTACAAATCCTTTCAGCCTCAGAATCCCCCAGATTAAGTGTGTTTACATCATGATCTAGCCCCGTTGCCTGCCTTCCTCCAAGTAGAAGTTGGTCCTTGGACCACCTCCTTGGGGACTTGGTGAATATGTTTTGGAAGCAGAAGATTCTTAAGGGAAGAGAAAAGATGTATTGAAGAGAAGAGGCAAGGAGTCAAGGGAAGGGAGGTGAGCTGGATTACTTAGGAGACCTAGGAAAAGGAACGTGGTATGGAGGCAGCAGGGACTTGAAGAAACAGGACAGAGAAGACTACAGACAGAGGCAAGGGAGCTAAGAAGGAAGCAAGGGTCAAGGAAAAGGGTGGTTGGGCAAATGCATCCAGGAACATTTCTGTACAATTTTCAGCATTTGTCTGGCATGTTCCTATAATGGCAATTACAGAGAGTAAGAGGACGTTCTGTATGCTTCAATAGTGTGTTTGGTGGTGCAACAGCAACCTTTTGCAGGCAGAGTTTGGCTGCCAGTTGGAAAGATTAGCTCTGCAATTCCAGATGTTGCAAAAAATTCCATTTGCATTTAGAAATCAAATGTGCAGAAGGCAGCTTTCTGGGTTTAATTCTGACTCTTCTGAATAGCACTTTGAAACAATTTAGTGCAGATTATTCCCATTGGAATTATTATGGAGGAAATAAAATGATATAAATTAATCCAAAACTTCTTTTTCGCTTCATCGTGACTGCCCTACAGGTGACTATTATATTAGAATAGAATGGCCCAGAATCACTGAAAGCAGCATGCAACACGGTCAAAATGGTGCTTTATAGAAGTTATCAAAACGAAACTGATATTATCCCTGCACTATTGACTTCATTGGTTTGTTGTTGTTTTAAACCAGGCTGTCATAGAGAAAGAATGGCCAGCTTTGGATTCCACCCGCTTCCTTTCACAAACACTGCTATTCTCAGACCAATTGCCCTCGCCAAAGGTAACATGTCACAGAAACTTTCTTCGTATTTGGCCTTTGTTCATTCCTTAAGGATCTCACTACACTTGGTGTGATTAATATTGCAATTTATTGACTGAAAAAACATAATTACTTTTAGAAGCCTCTGACTTCCTCCTCATCCCCAGATGTAATTTTTCATGTTGCTTTTCTTTCATTTGTTTAATTCCCCTCCCCCTTTATTTTTGGATTTCTTTCAACACTTTACTTCACAGTAGCAATATATATATATATGATGATGTGCCTCAGCTGCACATTTGGCAGTGGATTAAAAATTGCTAGTTGACACAGCGCTTTCAAAAACACTGAAGCCTGCAATATATGGCAACAGCTGAAGATTTTCAGAGCAGCTAAAGATCATTGAACTGTAATGTCTGTTAGCTATTTGATCAACTTTGAAGTTTCAGCTTTCTTTATGTTATGTTTAATTCTCTTTGTTATATGCAATGTGTTTTCAACAATATTTGTACTAGCAGTAAGATAGAGAATGGTCATAAATGGCAGACAGTAGTGCTTAAGCATGTTAATTTTTCACTCACTGGAGTAATTAAATGCAAGCCTTACACTCTAGTCCTAAGCATGCTTCCTTCAGAGTGATTTCACTGATTTCAAGTAGGATTCCTCTCCAATTAAATGTGTTTAAGTTCAGGGTGCCAGCCATGCTTTCAGGAATGTAGTTTTAATTTGAATTTCAAACTGCTTCCAGATCATAACCTGCTCACGTCTTAGGTACATTGAGGTGGTTAAGTGCATTCCAGATTATTGCAAAATGACTGGATCTTGTTAAAGTCTGTGGCTGTGATCCAACTAAACAAAATGTGTGCATGGGGGAGAGCTGTGCACACAGACGGCTGTTTCTTTGAAGTTTCCACCAAGGATGCTTATGCTGCAACAAAGACCAGCTTTTTGGTTTAAAATGCATCTTCCCTTTGCAAGATGCAGCTGTGGTTGAAACCTCAAACAAACCTCCGACCTCACAGGGTTCTTTCCTGTGCATATAGCTTACTTGGGCACAGCCTATGAGTGCAGTCTGTGTAAAATAAAAAAGGATGGTGTGCATATTGCTATTCTCATGGAATCATACTTTTGTTTACTAATTTTCCTTGTCCGATTATAATTCAACATGGCTTGTCACATAGGTCCATCATACCATGTAGAGTTTCATTCACCAGCACTAGATATTCATGAAAGCATCACTCATTTACTTAAAAAAATTATTCTATTTCTCCATATTTTGCAATGCAGTGTACTTCTAGGCTCAATCGAAGGTGTTAGATTTATCTTTTGAAAGCACTTCATGGCGTGTGGGCCATATATTTCAGAAGTCATCTCTCCTTATATCAGCACTCATGCCAATTATATTTCTCAGATCAGCCCTGCATTTTCTGTGGGGAGTGAGAAAATGTGCTTGAAGCAAAGACTTTACAACAATTGTTCAAAAATCTGAGTTCTCTGAAAAAGCATCAAGGGTCTTATTTTGGTTGCCAGATTTTATGATTTGCATCTGTCAAATTCTGAAAGCAAATAGAAGTTGTTTTCTTCAATCATGTTTTTCTTTGTTTTAGGCCACTTCTAGATTGTTGCTGTTATGTGGATTGGATTCAATTGCATGCTAGCAAATTTAGGTTGCACGATTAAAATAGATTAAAATAGAATCCTGTCCCATTTCACCACCTGAGGTGAAATGGAGAAGTCCTCACTCCCACCCATGCTGAAGCCTTGCTTACTGGGGTTGCAAAGCTGCGACTTCTGGATTCCAGTGAGATCTCACCGGAACCCAGAAGTTGCAAGTGTTTCTCCTTGTTTGTCTGGCGGTAGCAGTGAGGGGCCAACCGGGCACCCACCCCCATGACACCATGAGAGAAGTGAGGAGAAGAAGCGGCAAGATCTTGTGAGAGCTCCATGAGATCCCATGAGATTTTGCCAGAAGCTGCTGCTGCCTCACTTCTCGTCTCCTCACTTCTCTTGTGGCGACAGCAGGGGGGAGAGGTGCCCACAGGGGCACTGCCCCTTGGGATTCCACCACCTGAGACAGCTGCCTCAGTCCACCTCATGGAAGGGCTGGTCCTGCTCTTGCACAGCACCCCCCAACCACTACCACCAAAAAAGTGAGAATTTTTGCAGTAAGGAAAGTGATAGGAAATTGCACTAGCAAGTGAGATAACAATTGCTTGATGTGACACCATATGACCTCCCCACAAGCTACCAGAATGAATGTGGATGCTGTATAACTTTCATGCAAGTTTTGTGCAAACAAATCAGGATAAATGTTCAATGAGCAGGTCGTTAGAAAACAATCTTAGTGTTTTATTATGCATTGAGCATTTATTAATTTTCTTGTAGACTGCATTGAGGCTAAGGAAAACTCTCCTATAAATGTTGATGGCTCTGATTATATAGCACATGCCTTACTTCTGAGTAGGCATGTATACTATTGCTTTATAAATGTGTAAACTAGCCCGTTTTATATTATTGTCCAAGCAGAAGTAAGAACTATTTTTTTAAACATTTTTCTTCCTCTCTTTAAAAGTATAATGAACCTACAGGATGTGGAGACAATTCACATCATTCAAAGTGGCTTCCACATAAAACTCGGCAGCTTAAGGAAAGACCCCAATCATTCTTGTCAGAAAGCAGTCAGATTAGTAACAGGTAAGTAAATAAATAGATTTTAATCTTGCTTTTTGTAACTAACCGGTTTAATAATCACTGGAAGAGCAATTAGAATTTCTTGTTGTTGTTTTGCTATTTTTAATTCATTTGATTAAGTATTCAGCACATGTGCTTGGCACTAAAATAACGCAAATCAAATACAAACAGTAGCTCTTTAATGAGCCAGTGTTTGTTCATTAATTTTTTACAAAAGCATAAAATTAAAGTGCTATAAACTGAAGTCGTAAAATAAAAAAGTAAAGGATGAAGTAGACATTAAAATGCAGATATCTGCTTGATAAGGGCAGAAGGATTTCTTACAGCTCTGCATTCCTTTGTAGAAAAATCTTGAAATACGCTTTGAGTAATTGGAGTGTAAACATTTCATGTGGAAGTCTGACTTTTATTACTCTCCAAGATAAAGTTCCTGGTATATTAAAATAGATTTTATTTCTGGGTTTCAGAAGGCTTAGGTGCTTGGTAGCACTATAAAAAACTGTGGGGACTTACTTCTGTTACTGGGCTAACTTTCAAGAACTTTTGCTTGTCTTCCTCAGGTCAGAGAAGAGCACTCTCTCACAGCTCTCTGACCTGAAACTCCCCCAAAGGTCATCACAAAGATCAGAAAGAGAAGAAAAAATTTCAGAAGAATGGTATGTTCAGTTTATCATACTTCCACTTTTAATGGTAACTGTATTCATCAGGACTTGCTCATTTAGGTGAAAGCTGCGTTAGTGGCTGTCACAGCTAATCTGAAACATTTGTGCTGGTGTGTCCTGTAACTTTGTATACCATTCTTGGATCATGATGGACACCATGCTAGATTTTCTGAGACTGAATCAGCATAAGTGATGGTAATAAGAACATAATGTGCAGTTGTTGGCAATGAGAATGGTTTTATTGAATCAGGTTGGTCCATAGTAATACATTTATGAAATATGGTTTGTGTATCCCCAAGATCAGTTGCCCATTCAGCAACCAGTGTTGAATGTAATCTTGAGCAATTATGCATGCACTTTTCTTGTTAATTTTAGTGGGCTAACGTTAGTGGAACCGTATAGAGGACTACAGACCATGCCAAGCTCTGCACACATACTTTATTTGTGATATGTGCTTTGCTATTGTATTATATAGAATCCAAACAGCCCTGCATGTGGTCTGCACATGTAATTCAACATTTTAGGTCTATCCCCTTCTCACATGTCCTTTGCAGTCCCTGAATTTCACCCCCAGTGTCAAAATGCCCTCAAAGACCAATATTCAATGTGATGCAAGGGCTGCAGTGTGATATGAGGAAAACTGACAACTCTTCTGGGTATGCACAGGAGTGGCTTTCCGTGTACCTTCCTGTATATTCAGTAAATGCATATTTCTTGTTGCCTGATGACTAAAAATCACCTTTCTTTTAGGGGTTTTAAAGACATTTCTACTGCACAGTTGATGCTAAAGAGAGCACATAAAATGAAAGCAAAGAAATCTAATAAGTTTGGTAAGTAAACATTCCTGTTGAACTATGTGATAGAAGTTACATGTCAAAAATAAATCTGGTCTATTGATCTACATCTGGAAAGAGGCCCTCACCTCTTAAAAGCATTGAAGTATATTGAAAAGTTGACACACCCAAAACTGATTGATGTTAATGGGATTGCTACTTAAGTATCATTGATTTCAAAGTAACTTGCACTTCTATGCACTTATGTGTCAGGTAACAGAATTATTTTGATTTTATCAGCCTTATTTTTTTTTCTAATGTAGACATACTCATTTCATATCATCTGGAAATATATGTGGACAATGGTTGCTCTAGATTGTTTATTTAATAAGGCAATTCTGAAATGCCAGTAATGTTGACTTCTAATTCCAAGTTATTAATGATGCCAGTTTGATATTTTGAATGCTATTTGAAACTTCCTTGCAGATGTTTTGATGTATCATCAGTGTTGAATTGTGTGTGGCAAAATCAAGTGTGCCTTTAAGAAATGCAATTTAAAATCTTAAGTATGTGCATGTGACAAAGGAAAAGAAAATGGAGAGCGTCCCCAGAGAGTACAGTGGTACCTCGGGTTAAGTACGCTTCAGGTTAAGTACGCTTCAGGGTAAGAACTCCGCTAAGAACAGAATTAGTGCTCTGGCGGCGCAGCAGCAGCTGGAGGTCCCATTAGCTAAAGTGGTGCTTCGGGTTAAGTACGCTTCAGGTTAAGAACGGACCTCCGGAACGAATTAAGTCCTTAACATGAGGTACCACTGTACATGCAAGTCCAGGGATTCTCATGGCCTCCCACCCTGTTCTATCAAAATATCCAGAATATCTGGTGTCCAGCTGAATTTTTCACATACATACATCTTGGTGGCCTACATATCATTTGTAATTAATGGAACCCATTAGAGTGTATCATCTTTTCTCCATATGTGGTCTGCTTTATGTTACTTATGATTAATCCATTCCTAAATGGTTGTTTCTTAAAGCATATCAGAGTCTGCTGTCCGTTCTTTAGTTGTATATAAAAGACTTCTTGATGTTCTAATATTAACAAGGTTGGGGAAATGAGTGTTTGTACATTTGCTTTCTAAAAAGTGTTAATTTCACAACTAACTGAGAATATAATCAGTATATAAACAGAGGGCTGATCTGGTATAATGGTTAAGAGCAACAGCATTCCTGACAGATGCCAAGTTCCCAAGAGATGCATGTGCATTAAGATAAACGCATGTGCAATACATATAATACACAGAGTTTTCCCATTGCTAGTAAAAGGGTTGAGTAACAGCTCCACCAGGTGGTCAAAGGCAGGGTGAAATTGAGGGAATTAGGCAGCTCCCACAATTCAGTTTGCTCCTGCCTTCATCAAAGAAGTCAGCTCCTCTTTTTTCTCCTCAGGCTAGCTTTTCCCCTGTTTCCCTCTCCATTTTCCCCCTCTCTGTCTCTGATTGATCTGGTAATTTTTCACTTTGCCTTTTAGTGACCCTATTTCTTTCTTAGTGCAGCTTTGCAGTCCTCCACCCCCCCCCCCAGCTCTTTCCAGTCCACCACCACCCTTTTCCTTATTGGAAATCTTCCCACCTGTTTTGTTTTCCTGTTTACTCTGTTCTTTCTATTAAAAAAGAAAGAAAGAAAAATAAAAAAGCCCTTCCCTCACCCTTCTGTTGTCTCCTCTCCTTCCCTCCCCATATTCTGGCTGGCTATTTTGGCATCAGAGGGTGGATAGTGACGGGAAGCCTTCTCTTAGCTTATTTGGTAAGAAGCCTTTTAAGCTACTTCACATCCACCTTCTTACCAGGCATGTGTGTTGTACACTGCTTCAATTTCTGTAGCCTTTGTACCAGGAAGGGATGGCATCCAACAGATCTCCTAGTGTGGCCTCTGGCTGTATTGCTATATTGACTTCCCCCATGTTTCTCTCTGCCCGTTGTCCTGGACCATAGTCTATGTATTGATAGGCTGTTCAGCAACTCTGCTGTCCATTCTCTATGGCACAAAGCAGCACAATCAGAGAGAAACAGAAGAGCAGGTGATGACTATTGTCATCTTATCCTGATTGTGAGCTTTCCTGGGGCATCTGTAAAAAACAGAATGCTGGACTTAATGGGTTTTTGGATTAATTCAGATTCTTATGCAAATTATACCGTTTGGGTATGAAGGGACTGCTAAATTCTCCATTTTCTGCAGTCCACCATATTTGCCTGCCAGTTGAAAGCCCCACAGACCCAAATTATAACTGAATCATACCCCAAGTTTGCTGACATCTGCTATATATTCTCTTTGAAAAGCATTTCTCCATTTCAAGCACAATATGGAGTCGTTGTCTAGGTACATACGGTAATGAGCACTATCCTGAACTCAGATTAGAAAGAAAGCGACCCAGGCTATTTGCATGTTTGTATTCTTTTACGAAGTCTGTCTGTGTTGATGTCTGAAAGTTTGCATGAAGGGAAATTAGATTCTGGCAGGTACCCAAGTCTTGTGGCTTTTATCAAAAGGAAGGACTCAGGATTAGCTTTCAATATATGTTGTGCTGTAGACAACTGGTGTCTGAGTACTTTGCTGGACCAGTGCTGTCAGGTAATGGCTCAGAGGGCTGTTCTGCTATAATCCATTACAGTTATGAATGTTTATTCAAGCAGTTAAATAAGTTGTGGCCACAGTTTAACCATACCAAATGTGTGCTGTGATTTATTCATCTACTGTGTCCACACCAACTACTTTTCTCTAATATGAGATAATCGGAAAAGTGTGGGCATGATACTAGAACACTTTGCAGCCAAGGAGAACTGGCAAAACGTCAAAAGATTTCCAAGCGTAGAGAATGCACAGTCTTAATTAAGCAGTAGTCCACAATGTATCACTTTGGTTTTAAACACCCATGGTCACAAAGTGTTATTTGCCATGTCTTGACAAGATAGGAACTGTGTTCCTCATTTTACTTTGATTTTTGAAGATGCAATATTTAGCCTCTTAAGCCTGTAATCCTAACCCCTGGCCAACAGTGGCTGGGCATGATGGAGTAGCACAGCAATCACCAAATCCACAACCCCACCACTCGCGCCACTCAGAGTGGAACATGGGGATTTTTAAGAACCCCTTTCCTGCACCAGCACTCAGACTGGTGCTGCAAAGATGCCTAGTTGGAGCCCAGTGCTATGTGACTGTAACAAGGCACACTTCATAACTACATGATCGTGTGTGTTACCCCCACCCTGCCGCATTTCAGGGTTTTCCACTGGCTACCGTCAGTGGAGGGTGGTGAAGCAAGGCTGGGCTGGGCAGAGGAACACTTCCTCTCCATCCAAATGCCCGCCAGCACAGCAGTTCACAGATTGGATTGGTCTGTAATTCACAAATACTCTGTCATAGTTCTTCCCCCACAAAAAAACCCTATTTAAACAAAGTTTAACCATTTAAAGGTTTCACTAAAATCAAACAATATATAAATTTTGTCAAGGGCTTTTGTCTCATTTTACATTACAGTGCTAAGCACTTATTCTAGAGCCAAGCCAACTTATCTTTAATGGCACATCATCCAAATAATAGGGTTTAACATTCTAGTCTAAATCATATGTAATTCCCGTTTCTGTTACCAGTGCATAATATAATAAAATACATATTTGCTCCATAAGAGTAAACCATAGAAACAAAGGCATAGTTATTTCAGTACAGTTCTGCTGATTTCAATTCCCTACAGGTATTGATCGAGTGGGAAAGGTCCATACAGTTGGCCCCACACACGTAACTATTATTCACAAACATGTAGTTCTGAACAATGGTGGAGACTTTTCCACACCATCGGGTTTGTGTGTGTGAAGGGAGCTTAATATGTTTAAATGGAGACCCACCATGGGCATTATCCAGGTGTCCTTGTCCATAGGAGTGTGCTACACGTACAGTACTGTTTCTGAAAATCTCCCATTTCCAGATGATTGAAGCTTCTGTCACGGATGCTTTAGCTGAGATTTCTGCATTGCTGGGGGTTGAACTAGATGACCCTTGGGTCCCTTCCAACTCTACGATTCTATGATATATTTGATAGCACTGATCACCTTATTGAGATGGGAGGCAGTAAGTGGAATCAGCCACCTTCCCTCTGAGTAGCCCACAAGCAGCAGATAGCACTCACCATCTGTTTGATAATTCCCACAATTCAGGTACTGGATGTAGTGGAAGTGTTTGGGGTTTTTTTCCCCTCCCCAGTGTGAGAGGTGTTGCCATTGTAGTACCTTTTTGTACAGGCAAGGGGATGTAGAATTATGATAAATGTATGGAAGCCTGTTTTCATCAGGTGGATTTGACAAGTAACACGCTTTATGCAACACATTATTTGAAAATATTTATTATAGGCCTTCTTTAAAGTTAGCACCAGATAATAGGATGCTTATAATTTCCAATTTTGAAATAGACACCATTATTCAACATCCTCGGCAGTCTCAACTGGTTGGTCTAGTTATAGAATATGTAGGCTGGGCCTACTCAACAGAAAGTGCAGCTTCCAGCTAGAAGATTCTAATATTATTTTAAATATACAGATTTTAATTGGCATTTTGCTTTACCATGGAAACTGGCCCAGAGAATAATTGGGCCATGGAATAATTGTTTAAGATATGTCACATAAATCAAAGTTATTTCCTTTCTTCTTTCTTTTTAACTCTTTAATGTTAGAAATAGTATATTTTCCCTTGATAATGTAAAACCTACATAGATCTCTCCCCCCCCCTTAATAAATGGCTAAAAGGCGAATACTTCTTTTAGGGAATGAGTGAGCAAGATCTGACCTTTTGATTTTAACTTGTTCTTGTCGTCTAGACCCAGCTGTGCGCCTGGCGTTGTTCAAAAACAATGAAAATAAACATCCCCCTGTGAAACCACCAAAGAAGGCACAGGCTGCAAAAACTGGTTACTTTGAAGGTATGCAAAGGAGTTTCATTTTATGTTTGACTTTTTTCTCAGATCTTTCGAAATTATGAAAGTCATTCAGCTGTATGGATCAATTTCCTTAAAATACATCTTTTTAGGTTGACAATGACAAACACTTTAATTCAGATAATGCAAATCTGCTGTCCACCCTCTCTCTCTCTTGAAAACACACACACACACACAGAGAGAGAGAGAGAGAGAGGGGGGGGGGAGGGAGAGAGTACCCAGGTGGAAATTTTAAACTTCAGTTTATCAGAAAGCCTAACAAAGTTATATCTTCATAGAAAATATATTTCCTTTATTTCTTGAATGTTTGGAATCACAGGAGGCAGGGTGGAATTTAACATCAGCAGCAAGTACACATATGTTATCTGTTAAAAGGGTTGCTAGTTTTGAAAGGGGATGCCCTAGGAAGTGAAACAATTAGAACACTTTTTCATTTTTGTTAAACTGGAATATATCACAGCAGTGAAAAAGTATAAGGAATGAGACTACAAATACATAGTATGTTTCTTGACTGCTTCTTCTCATTTTGACTGAATTATCAGTGTTAAAATAAATCCTGACACAATAAGGAAGAGAAATAATATATACAAAATTGTATCTGGCTACTAGATGTGCAAGGTTTTTTTTTACTGTATTCATAATCATATGTATCTAACTTGTTTTCTTATTTTCATATTGCACACATTTGTGTTTCATATTTTTAGGATTTAAATATTCTTCTACTAGTAAGAGATAGAAATTGTAGTGGGGGGACATTTAGTACATAGCTGTCAACCTTTCCCTTTTCTCGTGAGGAATCCTATTCGGAATAAGGGAATTTCCCGCAAAAAAGGAAAAAAGTTGACAGCTATGATTTAGTACCTGTACTAAAAAGTCCAGTGAATGGATCAGACTAAAACTAATTTTAACTTAGATTTATAATATGCCAAAATAATTATTTTGAGCTGACATCCAGTTCTTGCCTTGCTTCAGATTTTTCATACTTTAGGTTTTGTAGGGTGATAGCAGCAAAACTCAGTAGGAGATTAGAGACAGCTGGGCAGGCATATTTATCCTGAAGTGTTTAAACAGTGTGTGATATATTTATTTATTTATTTATTGTCTTACATAAATATTGCATTTTTCTCACTTTAAGCTGAAATAAATTTCCAAAGAATTGAAAATTTGTTTCCTTAAAAGGCTACTCAAAACTTCATGAAAAACTATTTATTATTGTTTTCCACATATTTACCCTTATTTTTCAGATTCTGTGCACATTTATGCCCTGTTGCAAAGCAGGATAGCATGAATTCATTGCTTTGTTTCTTTAAGACAATGCTTGTTTTTCTAGATTCTAGAAAATAGTATAGTACACAAACTTCTAACTGAGGAATTGACACAACAGGGAAGTATAGAAGCAAATTATTTCCGTAGGTATCTTTCTCTGACAAGGACATAAGAAAGAAAGTGGTATCCGTGGCTTTAAATCCACATAGTTCCTGTGCACTTGCAGACTTTTGAGTATGCAGAAATAGCAATAGAAGTCAATGCAGCAACCTCAATATAAACTTGTTATACTGTATGCAACAGTATCCTTTTGTCTGGGAGATGCTCTTACCATGGCCATTTCTTTTCACATTGTTATGCAGTTTAGTTCAGCATATAATAATAATAATAATAATAATAATAATAATAATAATAATAATAATACATTTTTATTTATACCCCGCCCTCCCCAGCCAAAACCGGGCTCAGGGCGGCTAACATCAAATAAAAATTACAATAAAATATACAGAAAACCATTAATTAAAATACAGATTAAAAAACCAATTTAAAAATGCCACTTCATTTGTCGTCCAAGACAAAACCAGGGGAGGAAACCATCAGACTGTGTCCGATCCGAAAGCCAGGCGGAACAACTCTGTCTTGCAGGCCCTGCGGAAAGATGACAAATCCCGCAGGGCCCTAGTCTCTTGTGACAGAGTGTTCCACCAGGTTGGGGCCAGAACTGAAAAGGCCCTGGCCCTGGTTGACACCAGTCTGACAGCTTCTTATGGTGAGCAAGTATCATACACATGAAATGCATTGTTCTTTAATGGTGGGGAAATGATGGGAAAAAGACATCTCTGGTGTTTGTTTGTTTGTTTTTAATGTATTGTCCAATTAGTGAATTATGAAACATTTTAATAATGAATAGAAAGGATGCTTGTAACCCAGTTTACTGGGTCAATGAGATCCCACTTTAATAATAGTTTGTATTGTTTAGATACTGGTCTGATTTACACACAACACTAAGCCAAACCATGGCTTATTTTGAAAGTGTGTAAGTACTCAGATTCAAAAACATTACCCCTTCACTCCTCCCCAAGTCCTGCTGCTGTCATGATGCCTGGAGCTAAACAATGGTTTGGCTTAGCATTACGTCTGAACGTGGGCTTGTGGTTTGTATCACCCTAATCAAACCATGAGTTGTAATTCTTGGTTTACCATTCATATTTTGCCTGGGGGAGACAAATGGTGAGCCTAGGTTTGGTTGTCACTAAGGTGAACTATAGCTGCATTCCAGGAAGCATGGCAGCAGCAGCAGTAGCAGCAATTTTTCCACTGTTCATTTGTTCACAATTCACTATAATTTGGTCTACTTTTAAGTGTAAACTGGCCCATTGTATTCTTTATGCAAGGACATAGAATTTTCATTTCCAAAGTACTTCTCTTCCTCCTCCTTTTCTTTCAAAGGTGAGGTCAGTGGTAGTGACCAGAGATGAGGCCTTTTCCATTGTCTCTCTTTGGAATGCCTGGTGCTGCATCTATATCTTGATAGTGGCAGATGAAGACTTTTTTTATTCACCCAGGCATTCTTGGTCAGTGATCTTATCTTAATTTTTATATTTTATTCCTTTAAGTTGTATGTAGACCACTCTGGTTGTTTTGTTTTTTCAGAAGCTAGATATAAATATTTAAAATAAACATAATTATCTTTTTAAAATAAAAAAGCTTATTCTGGATAGGCAAGATTGAAACACAATGGAAAGATCAACTCCTTTATTGTTGGAGAATATATGGAGTATGAAGTAGCTGAAGTGAAGAGAAAAGGTTTTACAACTTTTGTATAGTCCTTTGGGGTCAGTAGTGACCCCATCAGCAAAAGAGGGCTAATTTTGGGGGGAATACTTACCGTATTCAGCATATAATGTCAATTACATGTATGAGATCCTACTGTTTAACTAATAACTATGTGTATACATATGCATTATATACGTAATCAGACTTTGATGTTGCTGGATATGAAAATGCACCACAAATATGTCATGTACTGCATCTTTTTTACATTTGTTAGAATAGGGGAGGATAATCATCATAATGAGAAGCACATTGCAACCAACAGTTATAGAAATGAATTTTCTGTGAAGATCTACACAAAGAATTTCTGACAAATCCCAGCCATCTACTGTAACAGCACAGATAACACTTGAAACAATGCACCAGTGGCTCACTAACAGCTAGAGATAGATGCCAAGTCATACTTTCACAGTCTTGACCTCACATTGATTCAGCTAAAGCTGTTTCAATGTGTATGGTAAGCAAGCAAAAATGCCATATGGGGTGTAGTGCAAAATGTTGTGCAGATAATATTAATTATGGGAAAGGCATGCTTTTACCATAATACCAGGTTCGTACTGATCTCATATGATGGAACATCGCAGTTTACCATTTGACCAGCACTGTTACTGCCCCATCTGATATTTAACTCCATTCATTGCCAGTACAAGATCCACAGCTAAACTTGATATCATTGACACATGACACAAATATACATTTAAGGACATAAAAGCCACTGAATATTTTATATATCTCTAAGTGATGTACAATATAAAAACAAACAATATCATAAAAATAAATGTGCAGTCTAAAATCAATAAAGTAGCAGTATAAAAGCATGCAAAAAAGGGGGGATTCGGGTGATTCAAGTTCACAGACACACAAAGGGGGGGAAACAATCTATTTTTTGAATTCCGCTTCTGGCCTGCTTTTGAACTGAAACGCCTTTGGTTGCCTTGGTAGACAATCCAAGCTGGGAACCTAAGGGGGAATAAGTCCTGGTAGGTTCTCCTGCTCTCATTCAAGACCACTGACCATTATATCCTTCTGGACTGACTGGCAGAGATGTTTTGCAGTGATTCTGGTCTTTCCCCCCAGAAGGTACTGTTGGAGGATTCCTGTTTGGTGTGTCATTGGTGTATGGTGTCCCTCAAGGATCAATTTTGTCCCCTGTGTTGTTCATTGTCTACATGGAACCACTGGGAGAGGTGTTCCAAAGATGTGGAGTATATTGTCATCAATATGTAAATGACACACAGTTCTATTTCTCCTTTCATCTAATATGAAGCAGGCTGTTATGGTTCTGAACCCATGATGGGGTAGTATTGGGCTGCATGAGGACTAACAAACTGAAGCTCACTTCAGATAATGGAAGTGCTTCTGGTCAGGAGAGAGCTACCCTGGAGTAGGGATTCAACCTGCCTTAGATGGCTTGAAAAATCAGGTTTGTTGCTCGAGCAAGCTCCTGGATTCAGCTTTACATCTGAATTACCAGTTGGTAGCTGGGCCAAAAGAGCCTTTACTCAGTTTAGGCTGACATACCAGCTGTGCCAATTCTTGAGGAAATCAAACCTGGCTTAAGATGAAAAACCACGCTTTATACTCTGAGCTCCATGGAAGAAGGGAAGGATAAAATGGTAATAAATAAACAAGTTGATGTTTTGGTAGTCATATGCTATGCAGATATGTTAATCTCTCTTGCTCTTAAATTGAACTATGCAAATATTTAGCCTCCTGATCAGAAAATATAATCATTTTCCTGGGGGACCACAGGAATTCTAAGAATTGGTATTCTAAGAATTTCAACATTTGTATTTTCAAAACATCAAACCTGTTAATGACTGCACTGTCTTCCACAGGCAGATTTCTGCTTACATGTGGTTTTTAGGATTACATCTGCAGCAGCGCTGCATTGTTCTAACAAAGTTTTTGCTTGTTTGTTTTTGTTTTTCACATCCGAGCTTTTAAGAACAACAGATCTGTCCTGCTGGATCAGGCCAAAGGATAGGCTACGTGTCCATTCCCAAACATTTAGCTGACCTTGAATTTAGTTTATTTACTTATACTAGCCTCCTGCCAACTGGCACCCTCCAGATGTTTTGGCCCGCAGTTCCCTTCAGCCCCTGGCATCTAGAGAGCACCTGGTTGGCGAAGGCCGGATTATACTGCACTTTCTTGTTAAGACAATCACAGTGTCTTAGGTTCAAGATACAACAGAACAAAATCAAGAGCAAGAAACCTATTTGCTTTGTTTGCAGTTTGACGGCAAAACAGACTCCCTCAGAAGGTGGTGGGCATTCCTTCTTTAGAGGTTTTTCAATAGAGCTTGGATGACCATCTGCCAGGCATTCGTTAGCTGTGATTCCTGCACTGCAGGGGGTTGGACAAGATGACTCTTGGGACCATTCCAACTCCAAAATCCTACGAGTCTATGATAACTCCTTGGCAAGACATGAGTCTTGCTCTTTAGACAGAAATACCAACAGCTCCCCGTATTGCCAGTGAGAAGAAGTTACTTAAAAACTTAAAAAGAGTGGAATCCTTAGTACATTTGCACCCAGTGATCTTAAGTACAACAAGATAGGGATTGAAGACTTGAAGCAGATCTGAGCCTAGGATCTCTTATAGTGATCTACCCAGGACAGTGGGCATGTAGATCCTAGAACTTTCTCCAGAGACTGAAGGCATTGGAGCAGTGGTTCCAGAACTTTTTTCCCACATGGACCACTTGAAGATTGCTGAGGGTTTTGGAAGACCATTTGCTTGCTTGCTTGCTTGCTTGCTTGCCTGCCTGCTGTTGTAGTAATTGCTTTTTTAAATATTTATATTTTATTGAAAATTTTCAGAAGAGAAATAAGGTGAAAAGGGTGAAGTTAAAGCAAAAGGAAAAGAAAGAAAAGTGCTTGAAACTGTGGAACAATACAATATATGGGTATATAGGTAGTATGATTGTTCTAATGAGTATAAACTGTTGTAGCAATTGTAATATGTGTGCTAGGTGTTATTTTTTATTGCTTCTTTTATTTCCTATATTGTATTTTATAGTATTACAATGTGAATTCCATAGAATATAATTTAAAATCAATATAAAAAATAAAAGAAGCAATAACAATACAATTAAAACTCAATATGAATATTTAATATGGACTCAGACTGGCTGAATGAATCTCTTGGTGGTTTGCAGTCCACCATTTGGGAACCCCTGCATTGGACTGCCAAGATAAGAATACTACCACAAGTCTTGACTTTTTGTTTTGCCTGAACCTTCTGCCTGATGGATGTACATATGATGGCATCTTCTAAATGTAGACCATTGGAATGAGACCATTCTCATGTTTTACTGATTCTCTAAATCAGATGAAAGGAGCTTGTGCCCTTTAAAATATTCTTGGATATTTTATAACATCTTAAAGGAGCTAGGCCACTATTTTTAGCATGTTTTCTGTGCTATTTATTTGAGCTAAAGCTTTCTGGGCCTGTGTTAGTGCCAAAGGTCAGCACTGCAACATACGAAAGCTCAGATAAACTTTCTTATACCTCTAAGGAAGCAAAACCAACCCCCACATGTCTGAGATTAGTACGGTTCACCTTTTTTTTTCATGAAGCAGTTTTAGTTTCTCTTGAATTTAGGGCTCCAATCTACCTTCTCTCTTTCTAATAACATTGGCTGAGGCTAGAATTCTAAGCACTCTTGTTTTTATGCATTTATGATCAACACCTGGGGTTGGATTTACAATATAAATATCAGTATCTCTGGACTTTTTTCAAAGAATGATATGTTTGATTTTTTAAAAATATGGAAAGACAAAAAGTATCACTAGTCTAGATTTTACATTATCTTTGGATGTTAGTTTTTTCTTTCATTTTTTTTAAGAGAATGTATGAGATGACCCCAGTGACACTTATTCAGGTGATTTGAAAGTAATATTTAGCCATATTGGTTTGTGTCTTTTATAAATCAATATGCATCATTTTATAAAAGTATCATTGGTATCACTTCAAGGAGCAAATAAAGATATTAGGTTGTAGCCAACTAAGTTCTACTCAGGGAAGACCCATTGAAATCAATGAACCTATGTTAGTTATGTCTGTTAGCTTCAAGTATGTCGGGCATTGGATATAACGCATTATGACTACTTTCAACAATTGTTTTCAGACATTAATAACTAGACTTCCTAAACTATTATATTATCTCCTCCGAAAGCAGAACTTGTTTTTGAATCTTCAAAATCTAATTTTACTTAGAGATGGTTCACAAAATATATAACGTACAATTAGCTACTGGAAACTGCAAGAAATGCATTCTTTGTTGATTCCAGATCTGTGTGCCAAATTGCATGAAACTGGCCATTTATAATATTGCAGTGGCAGCATTTCTATAAGGTTTAAGATCTGTGCCTCGGAATGTGATGAAAAGTGTTTTTAAAGAAACCTTCCAGGACAGAAGGGAATCTTTTACTCAAGAATCACAGTCCTGTAGCTTTGTTTCTTATTATCTAGTGTGAGCTCACACAACAGAGCCCTGCACATTGAAATATTTTCTCATTTTAAGGAATTAATGGCTCTCCACCAGCCCTTTAACATGTAAAATGAGTAGGCTACTTGTGTCCAGTACATCCAAAAAGAGCCAGGATAAAATAAACATAAGGAGTTAGATATCTTGGAAAAAATCTGTCATGGGTTTGGGTTAATCATCTCCAGAAGAAATTCAACTTGATGCCTGAAATGTAAGACTTCTTGGAGAACGCAGCAAAGCCTGAGGCAGTGTTGATCTGAAGGAGTGCTCTCCATGGGTCAGAGCTGCTTTGCTGGCAGAGTGCAAACCTAGTTCACAACAGCAGTGCTCTCAAACGTTGTAAGACAGCAGGGTCCATACAGTGCACACACTGGAGCTTCAGTTACATAGTTGAAGTTGTCTGCTTTCTCATTGTTTAAAACAAAATTTAAAAATAAAATCTGTGCCTGATTTTCTAATCTGGCCGTGAATAATAAATATATATTCAGATAGATGTTATTAGAGAATAAAACAGAAGTGTAGTTTAAGCACCAAGTTCAAAGTGAAGTAATGAAATATCATCATGATATGCTAGAGGTAATAGTATAAAACTGTATTGTGGTTTGAGGAAAAAGTTATTTTAATCAGTGCTCTAATACAATGGTTCCCAACCTTTAGGAGTATGAGGACCCCTTTTTAACCCCAAAAATGTTTGTGGAGCCCTACATGCTAATAGTTGTAGTTTAAGGCTCTCTGTTTTGGAGTCCCACACATTTGTCTATAAAACAGGTAGTTAAGCCTGGTTGTTTAAAATTTTATGGGACCATTTATTATCTTTACTGGTGATGCAGTTAGTGATCTTAGTACTGCAGATTTAGGTTTATTAGGTTTCTTGCAACAGTATTTTCATTCTTAAACACTCCCCACCCCCTCTGATCAGCTCAGTGAAGCTTATAGACTCCTGTGTGTTGTTAGGTGCCTGCAGACCTCACTGACCTTTGCACTTTGTTGCTCTCATGGGCAGGATCCACTTTTCTCAAAGAAGGGAGGACAACTAAATGTCTTGGGCTGTGCAGCACCTCCAACTGGCCCATAAGAGAAAGGAAGTCATAAGTCATAAAAAGTCTGTTACAGTGTGTCAGGGCTGAAACTTGGGCAAAGGGTAAATATGGGGGAGAGAAAGGGCTGACCCAAGACTCTCAAAGTACTGTAGAGGCTAATGAAAGACCAAGAAGAAAGGGTGACTGCAACAAATATAGGAAGTAGAGGTTGCAGTTTGACTGCACTGAGCCTGCAAAAAACAATACTAATACAGATGTAGACTGGGAAAGACTTGTTGGAAATGGAATGTCTTCCTATGCAGAAAGATTAGATAGATAGATAGATAGATAGATAGATAGATAGATAGATAGATAGATAGATCTATAGTTGGACGATGAATTGGTCGATTCTTCCTTGTTAGTATTATGATATTTAGCTTTTAAATTCAAAACCAAAATACATTTGCCTGCTATGGTTCTTTCCTATGCTACTGGCTAGTGACACAGAAGTACTTCCATGTTTGAGAATAAGGGATGGCACATGCAGCCTAATTGTTTTCATATTTACAGGAATATATAAATTTAGTGGGCCTTATTCTCTCAGGAGTCTACATGAAAACACATCAGAGAAGTCACAGGATTGTTCACATGTACCTTTCTACGTTACATTTTCAGATATCAGACTTGGGGAATGCTCCCATACCTCTTGTTTTATAATGTGGTAGTTGGTTTTCAGATGCATGAGTAGTATAAAGATGGTACCTCTCATTGTCCCAGCGACTTGCAAAACTGTGTCTGGGAGGATTCATAAGATTAGTTAAATCAGATTATCTATCTTAATTATAGTAGCATATCAGTCAAGCTAAGACAAAGACTGCTTTCAGGTGTAGTAATGTCCACTGAATGAGCACTTCTATCAGCACTTCTATCAGCCCAGCATGCATACTTCTGCATTTTGCAATGGCTCCACCATCAAATGCAAGATTGGGCATGCTTACTCAGAAGTAAATCCAGTGTTGCCATTCCACTTGCAGAATGTTTTTTGATCCAGCAGAAGTGCCTACAAGGGAAGGCATTTTTTGTCAGTTTCTAGTGCAGTCCTCTATACTATTCTATGGTGTTACAGACAGTTTCCCAATTGTCTGGAGCTTATTTTCAAGTGTGGGGAGGAGACTGTAGCAGAAAGCAGACAGCTTTCTGCCTACTCTTCTCATACAGGTATACTAGTAGAGGTCTACTGGATCAAACAGAATGGCAGCATTTGATGTCACCCACTAGGTCCAGTGGAACTTACTCTCTTAATCAGTCGCCAGCAATCCTAAGTATACTTAAGCCGGAAGTTGCATTTAAAAAAATGAATCATGCTTTTTTATTTTTCAGTAAACAAGCTGCTATGTTCATTGGTAGGAGTGTATGTGGTTTTTTCCTGCCACTACAAATCACAATTTTAAAATTTAAACAAACATTGTAGATCAGGCAATACAAAAGATTTGATTTTGATTGTTTTGAATGTACTTCCTTTTTCACCAATTTGTTCCTCATGGTATGAAGTTCAGTGATTTTTCCATACCCCCACAAAAAGAATAGATGGAAGGGAAGGAAGAATGTTAAAATATTTTATACTCCATAAGGCAGTCATTTGGAGAAATAAATCGCTGAGTGCTGAAGCATTTCGAATCCTTTTCATCTGACCAGTCGGTGACCTGATAACTATTTCCTGCCCCTAAATAAGGTTGTGACCTAGGTCTTAGAGTGCAAAAGACAGATAATTTTAGTAACAACTTAAATTCAAATAGGTTTGGCTCAGGGGAGAATGTGCAGGGGACAGATAAGGAAGGATAGGGTGTTTGGCAAGAAAGATTGAATTAAGTATTATAATGCTTGGACTTCTTAAATACAAATTCTTAAATTCTTCTTAAATACAAATAAAAATGTCACTGTATTTTTCCTCAGCTCATTCATTGTCTTTCTTCCTACACTCTGCACAGTATCAGTGAATGAAGAAATGCTTTGATTAGTTATTTTAAGTCCTTTTTTCCCACATAAAGGTCAGTTATGGAAACTTCAGCTAGAAAACTGAGGGCCAAAGTAGCCTGGACACCATTCATGCAGTTAGCAATTCATTGAATGGTGAGGCAAAGGTCCTAATCCAGACCATCATCCTATTGCATGGAATGAGGGTGCTTAACCCCTTTGCCTTACTCTGATCCTAGTCTGGATTGGAAACCTGCGCCTGCTATTTGTATTGGAAGAAAAGCTCCTGTTTGTGGTAATAGGACACAAATAGCAGACATGTAGGGCCCATGGATGGGACTGTAGCAGGAGCAATGGGTTAAATTCTCATTACCACCCACACCAGCACATGGCGGTAAGGTCATATCTGATATTTACTTTTTAAAACTATTCACACCCAGTTGCTAATTATGTGAATGGTGTCTTGTCAAGTTTGGCCGCAAATATACATTCATATTTAAGAAAGACATATAGTTCCCAATACATGAAGTGGAAACCTACTGTAGATCTAGTAATGTAGATTGGTAACCCTAGCATTCATATTAACTATTATTTGGCATTCATAAAGAAGGTACCGTAGCTAAACAGTAGTTTAAAAGTGGAACTTCCCACACTCTTTTAATCTGCACTGTGTGAAGCGTGGTTGTGTGGAATGAGAATTTTAATCTGCATTGGAAATTGTGGATATAGAACTATGATGTGGATGCTGCACTAAATCAGTCTAGAAGGGAAAGTTATTCTTGTGTGTAAACCTTAATTATTTCACGTAGAAAGTGTTGGCAGATGGACAGGATATAAATGATGAAAATATATTTCGCAAACACACGATGGTGTGTACAAATTCTCAAACAGTTCATATATTATTGAGATCTTATTGCTGCCATTGACATGTTGCTGCTGCTGAGATTGTGTCATTTATCATCCCACTGACTTGATCTGTGGTCTGTTTTAGATACACTTACCCTGTGACCATGCAGCACAGAAAGAAATGTCTGCCTCCCACTTAAGAACACTTAACTTCCTCCAACATGCTTAAATTGACACATCCTTGCATTTTGCATAAACTGGAACATCTTTGTATTCAGCAGTGATCAAACATGGTCAGCATTGTCTTCTTTCTTAGTGCTAATCATCTGTTCAAACACATTTGTACAGTGAATGGTCAGCTGACCATCTGTCAGGGAATGCATCCAGTGTGGCTCATGTTTGGGTACTAGATGCCGTGTCTTTACATGACCCAATCCTGATCTCTTTTGCTAGAACAATCCTCCTATGTTGTGCTCCTACCTTACCACTTAATACGCTCCTGCCTTACTAACCTACAATAATGTTAAGTGAATGGATTAGGACATGGACAATCCTTATATGGGCATATCATAATGTGATTGACTGCAAGTTTTATTGGGGGGGGGGTCTGACTTTTCTATCCCCTGGATGGTAACTATAACATTATGAAGGACTGATTGTCCTAATGAGGTCAGAGAGCTACAGTATTCCCAAAAGGTTGTTTCCTTTTGACATAGTTTTTAATATTGAACACAAGCTAATGCTCTTTCTTTTTCTTTTTGTAACTAATAAAGTTGTGGAACACCCACATATTATAATTCCTTTTGATGATGTGAAATGTTATTTAAAACAAAACACTGTGAGAAGATTGCAAAGTTGAAGCCTAGATATTGAAAATGTGGTGCTGTTAAATAAAAGGAACAAAGTCATATACCTTTTACACTTTTCAGTTAATCTGCACAAATAGAAAGTAAGTACACTAGATTTAGAAACTTTTATGAGAAATTGTAGGCCTGGTTACAAATGATTCAGATATTTAATAATGGGATTGTACAGCAGTGTAACCCCTTGACATTTCTCTAATAAGTGCTAGTGCATGTATTATATCTAACGTACGCTTCCCAAATTAAAATTATTCGCATTGGAAACTATTAACATGTGCAGTCTGCAAACTACTAGCAAGTCATGCCAAATCAACTAGTTCATTTGCGCTTGAGCAGCCTTTATGGCCACTATCTACAGATCTTCAACATAAGAATATGCACATAAAAGGTGTAACTTCTGCTGCTGAACCCTTTTCATTGATTGGCTGTTATATTTTAATTGTGGTTTAACATAATTGTTGTAATTTTTATACTGATCTAAAGTCCTTTGGGGTCATTATAAGGGCAATCTAAAAGCAAAATAGATGTTCTTGGAATCCGTCTCCTGTCAGCCATAGCCAGCATGACCAATGGTTACAGAGGGCTACAGGTTTCCCATCCCTGTGTTGGGAGATGCACACATGGACCCTGGTCCAACATGAATCATCTTATGGAAGGGTTTAACCTGTCTAGCACAGCTTTCCAAATATGAGGATATCTGACCCCAGATGCAGAGTATCAGATCCAGTTCTGTGTGCAGAACCCTGCTTCCATATGTGGATTGTTTGTGCTACATAAGGCCAACTGTCAATAAGGTCCATCGCAAAATATATTGAATATCAACCATGTTTATTGTCCTTTTTCCTGCACATCACTAAGACCTTAACTGCAGATACACATTTCTTTTTAAATAGTTGCCTAACAATTGTGCAGATGGTGAACAGTCCATTATAGTAAGGAAATATTTCTTACTGAAGTGAATAAATTAATCACAAATTCATATATTTTGAATTGTCAGCTTGTGTCAAAGTGGAAACAAAGAATATTCATTTAAAAATGTATGATGCAGGTAAGAAAATTAAAAGGGAATTAAAGAGAATATATGGTTTATGCTGTCAGCAAAGGTTTCTTGTTTAACCTACAGATGACCTGGCCTTGTTTGTTCAGATGACAGCTCTAAAAGTGTACAGGGAATATTCTCTTGTAATACAATGATTTGCCGCAAGCCCTGACCTCAGTGACTGTCAGGGAGCAGGTCTGAATTGGCCCTTTCTCTGATATCGTGACACTGCTTCTGTTGCCTCGATTGTGACCTCTGATTGAAAGATACCCCTGGGACTTCTATATAATAAGCATGACTCCTGACTCTTAGCCAGGTCTGCTTTCTTAGATTTTTGTCAGACTTTCCTAGTAGTCCAGGCTATATATGCTACAATTTACTTGAGCTGTCACGGTGCTCTGTAACCGGTGCGCTCTTTGAAATTGAGGAGGTTTTTAAATCTGCATTTTGCAAATGGAAATATATCATAGCCATGTAATATATAAACAACTTTCTTGTTAGGTATCCATTGCAAAATGCATATTAAGATTTTAATGTATGTGTTTGTTTGTTTTTACTTTTTCCTCAAATACTGCATAGAACGCAATACCTGTACCTTTAACAGCAGTCATCCAAGTATTACAGTTCAAATGTTGCTAAATGCATCTTTTTTTGCATCCATCCCCTCTGTTGCCATGCAAATTATCCAACTTACTCCACTGTCCGTTGTAAATCTTTGAGTATAGTATAGCTAACCACATTGCCTAAGTAGCAAATTACAATGTTTTAGCTATGCTGCCACTCATTCATTGTTTAACCTTGTATCATAAAGTGCTTCTTTCTTGCGTAATGAAAATGGTTCCATTATGATTTTCTGCAGCTTTTTCTCATCATGACTCCTTCTACTTCCACCATATGTGCTCCAGTTTCACACTCCCTTTGGCTCTTCCACCACAACAGCCAAAGAATGCAAGGCATAGACAATACAAATATGGGTGCTCTGGTGGCTCTTAGTATCTGCTGTTGTTGCAAATCATAAAACTGGCATGTAAAGTGTCATTGGGCCAGTTCAGACATACATTCCCTTCTTGCTAGACCATAGCTAGACCTTTGCCTCCTGTGGTCTAATGTCTATTCACTAACCAGAACCATAAATCTATTCAAACCATAGTAAAGTGACACTAAACCACAGTTCCCTCTTACATAAAGGAAAACTGTAGTTTAAACCAACCAGAATTGGCATGCCAGTGAGGGGAGAATGAGGGGGGAGCCCATGTTTCTGGTGATTACTCACAACTTTCTTGGTCATGATTTATCAAGCTGCAATGCGGTCAGTTTGGCATGAATGCTTTCTTTATCAAAGAAATTATATTTAATAAACAGTTATATTTTAGTCAAGTCTTTATGCTTTTCAACTGGTTCACTTTTGCTTTGGCTGTTCCTGCAGGTATAGGAGTCTTTCTGAGCCTTTGGGATGGGTACATTACAACATGGGCATTGTTATGTGTAAAGAAGCAGCTCCCATATTTTTCTGCTTTAATGAGACCCATGATCTCTGAAATTTCAACATGAATATTCAAGATCAGGGACCTATCCACAGATAATATTCATAAGTTCCCTTGCAAGCACACTACATTTTTCTTGTTTACTCAGACACAGGAGTGACTCCTGAAAGTGCAAAAATGTGTGCCGTTGCAAAATCATTTGCACTACATGCTTTGTACATGAAGTATCCACAATTTTGTTTTAGCTTGTGGATGGCTAACACGTGGCCCTTCAGATGCTTTGAATTCTAGCTCCTAGAATTGGTCAGGGATGGTCACAGGTTAGCTATTCCTGGTTTAATTATAGATTAACATATATTGGACTAATGTGAGTAGCTGTTTGTAATAAACATAAATGATGTGCATATATATACCTTATTGTAATTGTCCCTATTTCACAGTATGCGGTATTGACCCTGAAAAAAATTACCGGTAATTTAGAAAGTAAAGGTACAATAGAAGAAATATACTGAGTCGATCTGATTTTCCTTTTTATATAAGCACTTTCCTTAATGTATGCTTTGTTTTCTAAGACTTCAGCCTGGTGCAAATCACTATGATCAAAGTATAAGCCACTTACCTTTTTAAGTAAAAATCCAAATTACTATGCATTGCTTTCAAACCACAAATAAGATTGCCATGATACCTGTCTTCCATTTTTCTTAATGCAACCTCAAGCCAGTTTAAACAAAAAACAAAAAAACAAACCTTGAACATTAGATCTGAATGCTGGCACAGTGTTAGAGAGATCTGAAATTCATCCAGGATGCATGGACTGAATGACTACTTTCTTTATTAATCTTACCCTGGCAGCAGTAGTACTGATGCTTTGTGTGGGAGGTGAATTATACTTATAAATCAGAAAAGTTAAACAGTAGTTGATTTTTTAGCATTTGTTCAGTCTCTAGCATATATGCCCATTTTACTCAACCCCTTTTTACACAGTCACATTATTTGGTCATTTTATTAACTACTTAAGTTCCAGAAAATATTTTTACTACTATAGGTTCATATTTAAATGTGTGTCCTATGTCACAAAATATCAGTACAGTGGTAGCTCTGGTTACAAACACCTCAGGTTACAAACACTTCGGGTTACAAACTCCGCTAACCCAGATGTAGTACCTCGGGTTAAGAACTTTACCTCAGGATGAGAACAGAAATCGCACACCAGCGGCATGGCGGCAGCGGGAGGCCTCATTAGCTAAAGTGGTACCAGAGTGGTAGTTCATAACCAGAGGTACTACTGTAGTTAGAATGGTATTGAACAATGTTTTTCAACCTATATGCTGGAAGAGTTAATTTCATGATAGAGGCAGCAAAGCAGGCCCTCTTCTCTGCCACCATAAGTAGGCATACGTGTGCTAAATCAGCTGCACTTTTATTTGTGAACTGGTCAATTTTTCCACACACAGTTCCCCAGTATGCCAGGGGGCTGAATGTGCTTCATAGCATCAGAGGGGATGCTATGGGGCAATTGTGTTGCTAGCCCTCTGCATTTTAGCACCCTACAGTGAGACAGGGGCCTTGACAGGATCGCCAACTCTGTCCACTGGAAAATTTCCAGAAAATTAAAGAATCCATTGAAATCCATAAGACTCTTGAGAGAGTCCATCTTAATTGGTCTCCCACCGCTGCAGGGGAAAATTGATAGAGTTGCCCTAAAGCTCAACAGGAAGTGGTCTGACCATGACAGTGGAGTCGTAGAGCCATCACCACCCCAATTCCAGACCACCAAATCCAGGGAATGTCCTGTCCTGTGGGGCAGGCCAATGACCACATGAGACATCACTTCATTATACTGCATTTTTCTGTGAAAGTGCAGTTTGTACATATTCAAATAGAATAAATAAATAATGAAGTCTCAAGCTGGATCGGGGGAAAGTAGCCTTGCAAAGGCATGGGCCTAGAGTTCTCCAGCACCATGCCGGAGACTGCCTCTGCCAGTTCAGTCAGGGAGGCTACTGGTCAGCTGGCTGTGCAGAACAGAAGCAGCACTCCCAATCTCTTTTGGTCTGGCACCAGGTACAAGCTCCAAAGGCCAGCTCCCAGATAGAGAGGTCTCCTGGTGAGTCACTGTAAGAACACCATTTGCTCATTTAGTTTTTGAGATGTAAAATCAAATAGAAAGACTATTATGATTTGGTTTGAAATCTAGATGATCTGTTGTACAGTGTGGTCATGGTCACATCTTAAAATACTAAAGTAAAGCAAATGTTCCAAGGGTTTGCCTGTTTAGATACATTCATTTAGGGCTGTCGTCACCAATGAGCTGTTTAAAACACAGCATGACAGGAAGCTATATTGTTAAATAATTGATATTGTGACAACTATTGACTAGCGATTCTGAAGAAGTGTGCATGCACACAAAAGCTTATACCAAGAACAAACTTAGTTGGTCTTTAAAGTGCTACTGGACAATTTTTTTCTATATTTCGACTGTGTCAGACCAACACAGCTACCTACCTGAATAACGATTCTTTAGTTAGATAGATTTGCTGGCTAATACCCCAGAATAGTCAGCCGATCGAAGCAAATGCTTATGAGATAGTTGGGAATACTTTTGATTGGGATACCAACTAAGAGGAGGGGGCAGAGGGGTGTGTGTTTGTGTGAACTTGAGACAGAAGGGGAAAGCACGCTGTGAGTTGGCATCTCTGCAAATCTGATGTAGACTACCAGATCAGCTTTGCCTCCACTTAGGGTTTATTTGTATATTTGTAAATAATTATTTGTAAATAAAGCCAACATCATAATGATACAATAAGTCTCAACACTCTCATCCAAAGTAAACCAAGCCCATTTAGCATTGCCTATGCAACTTTGCAGGACGCGGGTAGTGCTGTGGGTTAAACCACAGAGCCTAGGGCTTGCCGATCAGAAAGTCGGCGGTTTGAATCCCCGCGACGGGGTGAGCTCCCGTTGTTCAGTCCCTGCTCCTGCCAACCTAGCAGTTTGAAAGCACAACGTGCAAGTAGACAAATAGGTACCGCTCCGGCGGGAAGGTAAACGGTGTTTCCGTGCGCTGCTCTGGTTCGCCAGAAGCGGCTTTGTCATGCTGGCCACATGACCCGGAAGCTGTATGCCGGCTCTTGGCCAATAAAGCGAGATGAGCGCCGCAACCCCAGAGTCTTCTGCAACTGGACCTAACGGTCAGGGGTCCCTTTACCTTTACTTTTATGCAACGTTTCACCACTGGGGAAGTGGGGAACACAATACAAGATGACTAATATTTAAGCCTGCACATGGGGTATATTATACCACTTCTAAGCTTGCTAGCTTTTCTTCTTTAGTAAATACAACCCAATCCTGTGTATGTTTCCTCAGAAGTAAGTCATTCTAGAGCTTCATTCCAAGTAAGAGTGCATGTGATTGCTGCCTTAAAGGTCCGTGTATTTTGTTACTCTGTTAACAAAATGACTGGGAACGTTCCCAAAATGTCTTGAGACAGAACAAGCATTGCTATGAAAATGTTATTGCTGATGGCAAGAGAGAGAAAAAAATTAAGAGCAGGTTAAAGTACAAAGAATATGGTTTCTTTTTCCTCTAGAGAATCAAAGTGATCGCAAAGGGTACTTTCCCATGGCACATAATCATCCCAAGGGATTAAATGCTCCAGCAGATCATCCTGATAATACATAGATTTTAGGAAACAGGTGCTGGAGATATGACTTGATTACATTCAGTGCTCCAAGTTCACAGTATGAAAAATCAGGAATGAATTTGGAAGTTCATTCCACCACCTTACACTAAGTGTTTCTACACATCACAAAATCACCCAGAAGAGTCAGGCTTTTCTGGTCTGAAAAGGCCAGAAACAAGAGGTCTGCACTACATATAGAGATCTTTAACATATAATATCACATATTCCAATGTGAATTTCTTCTTTCTAAGTTGACTTCTACCAGCTGCTGTGAGTTGGTAAAGTAACTTTTTGAGTGTCTGCTGCATTTCTGAAGCAATGTCTGCACAGGAGATTACCTCACTTCTGTCTGGTACTGTATTTGGTCCACACATGTTTGGATGTGATGCTCTTTTCTTTCTGTTCCTTCAGTATTGCAGATTCATCCCTTTTTTTTGTACATGTACTGAGTTTGACCAGGATTTAGTTTCTGATATCAGAAGCTATCCCCATCTCTCTCCACTTGTTTTTTTCACATCTTCGTAGAACTGCAATTACAACACCTTCTAAATAAGCTCTGTCACCGCAGTCCATCATCTACATCCTACATCCCAAGCCACCCCAATCCAGAGTCCATCTTATTTAGCCATGGCCCAGGTGCACATGAAAAGTAGAAATGATGTCACTCAAGGGCACAAACATAAAATAGGAAGAAGCAGAACAGAGTAAGGTCCTGGATCCCTTGAGAACAGGACAGGATCAGGAGATAGAAGCTCATCAGTAGTAAGGTTGGTGGGTAAAAGTTAAAGGTAAATGACTCCTGGATGGTTAGATCCAGTCAAAGGCGACTGGAAAGAAGAGGCAGAGGGTCAGGTCTGAGTGCTAACCATACCTTGGAACCAGCTAAGGCTCCTAGAATAAAACTGACCAATAAAAACCTCAGAAATGGCACAGTGGGCATATAAGGAGGCAGCAATTCCTGTCCCATCCAGTGTTCATCGCAATCAGAGCTTTCTGTTCTGTTACAGTTAGGTAAAGGTAAAGGGACCCCTGACCATTAGGTCGAGTCGTGACCAACTCTGGGGTTGCAGCGCTCATCTCGCATTATTGGCCAAGGGAGCCGGTGTACAGCTTCCAGGTCATGTGGCCAGCATGACTAAGCAACGGGAGCTCACCCCGTCACAGGGATTCGAACCGCCGACCTTCTGATCGGCAAGCCCTAGGCTCTGTGGTTTAACCCACAGCGCCACCTGCGTCCTCTGTTACAGTTAGGCTTCTGTTAATACCTGGGTTATTTGTCTTCCTACCTGCTGTGGCTGAACGCCTGAAACAAGCATAATTACGTGCAATTAATTGTGCAATTAACTTCAATGCATTTCAGTGAAAAGGAAACAAAAAACTATGCAGAAGATAATGTGATAATTTGTGTAATGTTTGTGGATTAAAAAAGAAAGCAGCAAAAACTAATGCCACTCATATTTGCTTGGTTCATTTCCATTCCAGACTTCAGGCGAGCATGAGAGTTGTGGCAATCTTCTGCCATCCCTAGGCAGAAGACAGAGTTAAACCCCAGCTATTTAGTGCCCCCACTAGGAGGGGACCTGCCCTTTGGAATGTTTTTTGAGAAATCTTGTGTGGATATAATCAAAGGGAAGGCAATTATAGAAGCTTATTTGCATACCTGTTTACTTAACTGGTCTTTTCTAGTAGCCCCACTAAGCTTCCACAGACACATTTTGTACTTTCTGTTTCTATATGGAGCCTTATTTTCCAAATATTCTGTGTGCTACAAAGTACAGAGAAAGGAAGTAAGGGAGAAAATACAGGCTCATGTCTTTTTTTCTGTTTCTACTTACCACCTTATCTGCTCAATCCTATGAATATTTATTAAGAAGTCTTGTTGAGGCCATTTTGTCTCACTGCCACATAAACCTGCATAGCATTCTGCTGTAAATCAGTGCTGTTTGTTTGGCATTTGTCACAACAGAAGGTTAGAACTTGAAAATATATCTCATCCACAGGTAAGGAAGAAGCATTTGCTTATGGTTCCGCAGAGAAGATGGAAAGGAGCAAAGAACGTACATGCCAATGGCTACATACACAGGTTTGGGATTTTGAAGCAACTAGCCCCAGAAATGAAAAATGGTGAGATCATTGCCTTTAAATTAGATTTTTGGATTGTAATAACACATCATGTAACATGAAACCCATCTTAATTGTCCTAAAACAAATATGCTTTTTTTGCCAAAGGCCAGATTGCCAAGTTTCAAACACACTCCCGTTGAGAATTAATTTAATAAATTCTGCATCTCATTCTGCCACAAACCTTAGTGAATTGCTATGACATGCCAGCATGCAATATCACTTCATAATATCCATGAATATTTTTTCTGTCAGAAACCCAAATAGTTGTATTTATGAAAAATGCAGGAAAACACATATTTTTCTTGTATTCTTCAAGTTACAGAATGCATTCAAAATCATTGTAATTTAATAGCTAACCAGGTACACTAAATAGTGCACCAATATGCTGAGACATGGCAGATGGTATTTTGAACTAGGCATGGGCTAGAGTGGACAATATATCTTACAGAAATACACAAGGAAAAAGATAGCAGAAATAATACAAAGCTGTTGATTGTTATTTTAAAAAAATCAAAAAAATCAGGGCTGCACATTTGAGGAAATGCTTCCCTTTAAACTTCAGTGATTCATCTTTGTGTAAGTGGTGGTTCTTCAGAAGTCAAAAGAGAGTTTCTCTGAGGATAGTTATCAAGGCTGTCAGGCAGGTGAGACTTGCAGATGTGAGGCAATTCTGCCCTCAGATTAGAAAAAAACAACACTCCTCAGAGTTTTCTTGTCAGTGGGGGGACAGCTGAATGACAAAAAGCTTACAGGTGGGCTTCTTAAAAACATTGTCACGATTAATAAAGATGCTAAAGTGCAAGAGACAGGATCCAATTGGTGGAATATCAGAGGAAGTGGTACACATAATTGGCACCAGCCCATAGCACACACAATTCTGCCCCAGGAAGCATTATAATGCAACACTACTGTCACGCAGGGACGTCAGTGGCGCTGTGGGTTAAACCACAGAGCCTAGGGCTTGCCGATCAGAAGGTCGGCGGTTCGAATCCCCGCGATGGGGTGAGCTCCCATTGCTCAGTCCCTGCTCCTGCCCGCCTAGCAGTTTGAAAGCACATCAAAGTGCAAGTAGATAAATAGGTACCGCTGCAGCGGGAAGGTAAACGCCATTTCCGTGTGCTGCTCTGGTTCGCCAGAAGCGGCTTTGTCATGCTGGCCACATGACCTGGAAGCTGTACGCCGGCTCCCTCGGCCAATAATGCAACCCCAGACTCGGTCACGACTGGACCTAATGGTCAGGGGTCCCTTTACCTTTACCTTACTGTCACACAACATGCTGTCCATAGGCAGCCTGGCAGTCCAAGGTTCTCTGTGCCTCCCAATTTTGATTTATTGTTATTTAACATCCTTTATATACCACTTACTTGTAATAATATCTCTAAACAGATCCCTCCCTTCCCTTACTTGCAAGCTATTTGTGTTGAGATCAATGGTGCAGTGGACTCAGGGAAAGTGCCACGATTGATTTCTCAGTGGGGATGTTAATGATATGATTTTGTAGGGCACTATCTGCCAATCCCATGCCAAATTGAATTAAACATTGGGAGCAGCTGCTTACCTAACATCAATGATAACCATATCAAGTGGAAGTCAGTGACAACAGATACTCCCCAAAATATTCTTATTTGGAACAAGATTGTATATTTCAATTAATTATGTTTAGGACTGAGATGCCAGACAACGTTAGAACATCGTAGAAATGAATTTCACTTATATTGAATATTATTTAAAGCAACAATCCTCAAGTAATCATAGCATCACAGAATTGTAGAGTTGGAAGGGACCCTGAGGATCATCTAGTCCAACCCCCTGTAGTGCAAGAATATGCAGCTGTCCCAAACAGGAATCAAACCTGCAACCTTGGTGTTATTAGCGCCATGCTCCAACCAACAGAGCTATCCAGGCTCTCATGATAGTCTTCAGCAAAAGATAGTTCAATTCATAGTTTAACCTTTTAAACAATGTTTTATATAATGATGAGGTTTTTTATATACAACATATATTGAAAAATTATGTTTTTTAAAACCAGGTGAAAAGATAAAACCATAAACTATAGTACTTTAAATCCTTATCTTTAGCTCTGTAAGTTAGCAGAGGGGCCCAGATATTACAATTTAGTTTTTATTTTATTCCCTGGTTTTAATTTTCATAAAAGCATTTAGAGAAGATAAATACAAGAGTTTTTTAGAATTAAGGTCAAATGTCACTTATGCAATCTCAGTTGTTTCTAACAACACACTCCTATATATGCCTACTCAGAAGTAAGCCATAGAGTTCAATTGGGCTTATTTCCAGATAAGTAGGTATACTGTTGCAGTCTAAATCATATTAAATCACTTCTGTAAATGTGTGTGGCACATTAATGTTAATAGCATTTGTTAGGATAATTTAGGTATTATGACTGATCGTAGTTACCCTCAACTTGATGGCAAAACATCAACTGGAAATGAATCAGAAGCTGTGTGGTCAAATAACTGATAGACTTATCTAACCAAAACCAAGATTACTGCTGTATAATAGACTGCTTGAATAAGATTGGATAATGATAGGTGTAATTTATACTCCTTCAATACACCAGTAAATTTGATAAATTTCTAGCTATTAAAGAACTTGCATTTTGAGAATTTTATCTTAAACTTTCTGGCAATGAATGATTTCCTTATCTGTTTGAGCCAGATTGTTAAAAATAATATTCCTTAAACCCACTGCAAATAAGAGCCAAATTTCTTAATGATATTTAGCTAAACATTTAACAACCTGCAGTTTCTAAGCAGTAGGTGTCATACAGCCCAATGCTAACTATCATAGAATCATGGAATTGTAAAGTTGGAAGGTTATGTTTATCCAGATGTCCCATTGATTACAGTTAAACTTGCCAACAGGTAAATATGTACACTTAAGGACAGGACCTAGCAAGTGCCTTAAGCATTTGTTTTGTATTTGTTCTCAAACCAATATTTAGTTGGGGAGTTTTATACTATTAAAATACTTTTAGCTGTGTTTATGGTATTCATACATTGCCATGAGACAATTGTAAAATGCTCTCCATAAATTGTTTAATAGTAATATTTATGTGTGCCCAAGCAAGCTTTAGGTTTGTCATACAAGACCCCACTTGACATGCCTAGGAAACCACTTTTGAAATAGGGAGAAAACTGGGAGGAAGCAGTGTGTTGTGTGGTTTAAATTTGTTGCTCAAAGATAAGGCAAACATCTCACTGGGTATACCAAAGCCCTTGGAGCAATTGAAATAGTTCATTGGATACTAGCTTTAGTATTCTGATGCATTTTATTCTGTTACTGACATATTTGTCATTTTCCATTCACTGTATAGCAAACATTTCTTACCTGAGATAGATCCAGAAGTTATCAAGGGAGGAAGAGTTCAACATGTGGTAAGATGTGTTGTTGTTGTTTTACCATGGTAATTGTTTTTTTTTAAAATCTGGACATTTATTATTATTATTATTATTATTATTATTATTAAATTTATATGCCACCCTTTATCAAAAGATCTCAGGGCACAACATTAACTCAGTGTACAACATTAAAAAATGATTACAATTGCAATCCCGTGTATTCTTAACTGGCAGTGAGCCCCACTGAACACAATGTGACTTACTTCTGGGTAAATATGCATATGATTCTCCTATAAATGCTTCTGAGATCAGGGTGAGACCTTTCTTTGAATTCTACAGCTGTGTAAAATCAAATCTGCATATATACATAATTTTTATATACATAAAAAAATGAAAGGCACAAATACAAGATGGGTGACGCCTGGTTTGAGAGCAGTACAAGTGAAAAGGATCTAGGAGTCTTGGTAGACCACAAACTTGACATGAGTCAACAGTGTGATGCAGCAGCTAAAAAAGCCAATGCAATTCTGGGCTGCATCAATAGGAGTATAGCATCTAGATCAAGGGAAATAATAGTACCACTGTATTCCGCTCTGGTCAGACCTCACCTGGAATACTGTGTCCAGTTCTGGGCACCACAGTTCAAGAAGGATACTGACAAGCTGGAACGTGTCCAGAGGAGGGCAACCAAAATGGTCAAAGGCCTGGAAACGATGCCTTATGAGGAACGGCTTAGGGAGCTGGGTATGTTTAGCCTGGAGAAGAGAAGGTTAAGGGGTGATATGATAGCCATGTTCAAATATATAAAAGGATGCCATATAGAGGAGGGGGAAAGGTTGTTTTCTGCTGCTACAGAGAAGCGGACACGGAGCAATGGATTCAAACTACAAGAAAGAAGATTCCACCTAAACATTAGGAAGAACTTCCTGACAGTAAGAGCTGTTCGACAGTGGAATTTGCTGCCAAGGAGTGTGGTGGAGTCTCCTTCTTTGGAGGTCTTTAAGCAGAGGCTTGACAGCCACCTGTCAGGAATGCTTTGATGATGTTTCCTGCTTGGCAGGGGGTTGGACTGGATGGCCCTTGTGGTCTCTTCCAACTCCATGATTCTATGATTCTATGATAATTCATAAGCCCTTTGCATTTGTCATCTGTCCCTCAATTGTGGGTTATCCCCTTGCTTGTGTTATTACCAGTCCACCAGGAGCTGCACTGGCTTTCAATAAGCTGCCGAGTGCAACGTAAGGTGTTGATTTCAAAAGCCCAGAATGACTAGGAACACAAATACTTCAAGGAGCACCTCTGCAATGCTGCTCATGCTTTTAGATCAACAGGGAGGCCTTACTTCTAGTCCCTGTTGTGTGGTGACACAAAGCAAGGCCTCCCAACTGTGGAAAATTACAATGAACCCCCTCAGTAACTATTTTTTGGCACCGGCTTAATTTATTCATTAAGACTTTTTGAAGATAAGGGAGAGTGTCTGACTGGCATGAACATTCAAGTTCTTACTAAATTACTGGAAGTATTCTATTGGGGGAAATGTTTTAGCTGCGATTTTAGTTTTTCATTATATTTTATGTGATTGCTTTGTAAACCAGCCTGTGATCTATATAGGTAAAGGGCTGTTTAGAAATAAACATGAGCTGTGAGCCCTTGTTCCACTTGTTCAATTGCACACTGACTTTCAGCAGTACCTCAGATTTCGAGGTGCAGTGAAAATAGACAATGTATTAGGGTGGGTGCTGAATCCAGTTGTGTGAACAACAGAGTAGCACTCAAAAATAATTACTTGTGTATGAATAGCAAACTGACTTTACTCAGATGTATGCTACATCCCCTCTGACGAACAACATAATACACTAACAAAATATGTGGGTGGGTCTTGTTCACAGTATAATACTGATTTATCTCTGAATTTTGTTTGAGGAATGAATTTTACCCCCAGTCTGAATGACTAGTAACCCAGATTACTTTTTTGTATAAGCCCACAAAGAGATCAAACTACAGTACTTCTTTAAGACCTGTTTGATACAGCCAGGCATGTTAATTAGTAGCTTCTGCCTCATGGATATTTTATATTAATTTCAGCACTGATTTAATTCCAGTTCCCCTAGATAATCATTTAATCGACAAAATAGGTGACTACAGGGATGAGATTAGTCCAGCCCAAAACTTGAACTCAAATGGTATGAGCGGACAGATAATAAACTTAAACAACACACCAAATCCACCTGTGTTAAATGGAGAGAAATCACCAATCACCATTCAAAGGAAAATTACTGATTTTTTCAGATCTCAATATCCACTAAGACCAGTGCTCCCCCCATCCCATTTATGACCATCCAAGCTACCGTTAAATCACCCTACGTTCTCGTTCCTAAGTTGGAACATAGCAGGGTGGAAGGGGAAAAAATCTGACCCTGACTTCCTTAAATTTATAAATTTACACCAAGTAATTCTTTTGCAAGAAACATGGGAGGATGGGAAAGTAGACATAAATGGCTTCGAAGTTATCTCATTACCGGCATGCCCGTCCACCAAAGGAGGTCGGCCTAGCGGAGGACTTGTCATAGCAATTTCATTGAAAATACAAGCAAAACTCACCCTTGTAAACGCCTCCCAGCCTTACGCAATCACTGCCCTGATTACAGGGGAAAAATTTGAGCTTGTTATAACAAATGTCTATCTGCCTCCTGGAGGCCATACTGTAGATCTATATAACAGATGGAGATCTTTGGAGGACCATTTTACTCTTTGTTACTCTAAATATCCTAACTCCCCAAATGTCATAGGTGGGGACTTTAATGCTCGCATTGCGACAAACTGGGAGTCTTTAATCAAAGCTAAATGGTGGGTACCTCCAGATTCCTTTGATAACCGCATCCTCCACACCCAAAGAATTTCAAAGGACCAAAAGGTAAATGAGGCGGGAACACTTCTTTACCAACTAATTCTTCGTCTAAAGTTAACAACTCTTAACGGGAATTGTCCGCCAGATGTCCCGGGTGAATTTACACATATAAGTTCCCGTGCAAACAGTGTTCTCGACTATATTCTAGTATCCCACGACATATTTTCAAATTTTTACCATTTCAAAGTTGAAAACATACAACTGAGTGACCATCTTCCGCTGGTAGCCAAAATGTCCATTGACTGGGCTCCAGGCGAGGGAAGACACCCAATACACATGGATATGAACTCGGCACAGCAAGTTAAGGGTGCAAAATGGTCTGCAGCACAGGCCCAAAAATACTTAGTTTACTTTCAACAAGGGTTAAAACCAACATATTCAGATCTAGAGCGGAATTCTATTGAGCATGATCAAATTTTAAAATCATTTTCTAAAATGTCAGAAGACTTAACGTCCTTTTTCACTGTTCCGACGAAAAAAATAATTCGGACACAAGTTAAGTCTGGCGCTCTGTGGTTCAATAGTGGCTGCAAACAGGCTAGACAACTTCTTGGTAGTATTTACAAAGACTATAAGGCCTCTGGGGCAACTGTCCTTCCCAAGGAATACTTCCAAGCAAAAACAGCCTATAAGCAAATCCAAAAAAAAAGCTAAACAGGAATGGCAAACAAACCAATGGCAGGCACTTATAGCAGCCTCATCTTCCCGAAATTCCAGGCAATTTTGGCTTCTGGTTAACAAAAGAACAAAAAGTTACCCTCTAACTGTTATTTCCGCCCCGGTATGGGAATCATATTTAAAAAATTACTTTGCTTTAACTGATCGTAACACCAGCATAAGAGAGGAATTTCAAGATCAGCTTCCCCTCTGGCCCCCCACTGAACCGGAAGATATCTACGAGCTAATTATTAAACTTAAAACAGGAAAAGCCCCAGGGCCTGACCTGATCCCGGCAGAGGCTATAAAATACCATGCGGATTGGTGGGCAAAAGTTCTGGCGGCCACCTTTGATGCTGTTAATAAAACAGGGATGATCCCAAAAACATGGAGGGACGCAATTATCATCCCAATTTATAAAAAGGGTACACCAGATGACCCTGGAAACTATAGGAACATCAGCCTGCTATCGATAGTTGGGAAATTATATGCCAGCTTTCTGTTGAACAAACTCACCCAATGGGCCGACGGGACAAATCTGATTGGACCCGAACAAGCTGGATTCCGCCCAAAACAGTCAACAGTTAACCACATCTTAATTTTATACCATCTTGCCAGAAAATACTCCTCTCCAAAGGGTGGTCAACTCTGTGCTGCTTTCATTGACCTAAAGGCGGCATTCGACAGCATCCCCAGGAGAATTCTCTGGGGAAAACTTGCTAGTTGGGGCATTGACAGAAGGCTTCTGTGGTTAATAATCAAACTCCACGAGGGCTCAGCGGCTAGGGTCAGAATCACACCGGAGGGAGATCTCACCAACTCAATTCCCATTAATAGAGGTGTCCGCCAGGGATGCATACTTGCTCCATTTCTGTTTAATCTATTTTTATGTGACATGAGGACACCTTTAATAGAAGCTCAAGATAGGATTCACGCACCCCGTCTTGCTCAATATCGCTGTCCCCTATTATTATATGCAGATGACGCAGTGATCTTATCTTTTACCAGAGTGGGCCTTAGGAGGGCCTTAAAAATCTTTGGCTCATACTGCAATTCAAATCTTCTCACAATTAACTACGTAAAATCTAAGATTCTAATTTTTTCAAAGAGCCGGAAATCCTACAACTGGAGAATTGACGGGAGGGCCATTGAGCAAGTTTATAGATTTCACTATTTGGGAGTTTTGCTGCAATACAATCTTGGCTGGAAGGCCCACTTAACTTATGTTACAAATAGAGCCAAAGCTATTTTATTTTCGATCTTGCGGTTCTTTTTCTCCGAGGGGGCTCTTCACATTCCATCAGCGTTGAAAGTGTTTAAGGCCAAGGTGGTTGCGACAATTGCTTACGCGATTTCAATCTGGGGGACTTTTGTTAAATTATCTCATTTAGAAGTTATACAAAATCAATTTCTAAGAAGTTTATTGAAACTACCCAACTGTGTAAGTATTACAGCGATACGAATGGAACTTAATACTATATCCCTAGAAAATGCCCTTTGGAAACATATACTTTGCCACTGGTTATCGCTCTGGCACAATCTTTCAAATCTGTATTTGTTACAGTGTATGTGGAGGGATGATTCCCATAGCCCATGGGCAAAAGCACTACATCTAAAAATTATGGATATGGGAGTCTCCCCATCTAAATTATTGGAGATGGATATAGTCTCAGCCAAAAGAACAGTAATCTGTAAATTAGAAGAGTTGGACTTGCAGCAGAAGATGTTAGTGGGTAATGGTACTTGTTCACCTCTAAACCTTGGTCTATCACCTCCTCTAAAACTCCCTCATTACTTGGACTCTCTAACTGTCTCAGCACATAGATATGCCTTTATTAAGGCAAGATTCAATGCCTTCCCATCCAACGTGATGGGAAATAGACTTTCCAATGGACAGATATCTCTTTTATGTGATTGTAACTGCGGAGCACCTGAATCGTTGCATCACATATTCTTTAGTTGTGCTCTTTACTCATCGCTTAGGAGTAAATTTCTTGCTCCACATCTAATGGGGATTGCTGATGAGCCCAACGAAGCCAAACTGAGATTTCTATTAAATGATGAAGACCCCTCCAGACCACTCACCGTTGCCAGATATCTGATCAGCGTCTTGTCTATAAAGAAGAAAAAAGGACTCCTGTATGGCCCGGAGAACCCTTTTAAACCATGAATCATGGTGCGATAGTGGACCTGCTGACATTTTGGACAATTTACCCAGTAAATGATCAGAGTGTGACGCTCTATGTTAGATCCTGTCGGAAGTCACAAATACTTATATGCTGTTTGGGAATGTGATTTTTATGTGATGTGATCTTTTATGTGATTTTTATGTGTTGGGCCAATGGCCGTAATAAATATCTATTCTATTCTATTCTATTCTATATTAATTTCAAAACTTTTATTGAAAGCTTGAGATGACTCCCAGCAGAATAAAAGAATAAAAACCAGCAATAAGTGTTTAAAATAACAATTAGTACAATAGACTCTGCAGCAGCAGGAACGCACCACCACAGTGTCCACTTCATGGCCTTAAGCATTCTGCCAGAGGTATGTTTTAGTGCTTAAGCACAGACTAGGACTGGGAGAACTCAGGTTTCAAAACCTATTGTGCCATAAGCCTCACTTAATGACCTTGGGCAGGTCATGCAAACTCAGTCTGACCTAGTTCACATAGTTGTGGTGAGGACTAAAGTATCCTAGTTTGAGGTCCATGGAAGAAAGGCAGGATATAAATGTTGCAAATAAAACAAATAAATAGGACACAAGGCCAAAGTATCTCATCAAAGAGGTTGTTCTTGGGTTCATCAGCATGGCATCTATGGCCAACAGTATGCCCACCAGGACCTCATCTGGTGCAATGAAATCTTTCCTCAAAAGTCCACAATAATTGAGAAAGTATTTTCTCTTTCTGTTCAGTCCCTATCTGCACTGTCTTGGCCTCTCCTATACACCCTCATAGCAGCCATTTTGTGAGTGGTGCCCACAGCACTTTCTCAAAATTCCAGATTTTCCCACTGGTCCAAAACGGTTGGTGACTCCTGTTCTACAGCCTCAAAATCATTAAGATAAAAGTATGTATTCACCTCACATGTGTGCACATGGAGTAGGAACACCCTTGCATAGCAAGGGCAGTAACTCAGCTAATCTAGGGAGAGGTGAACTTTAAGAAACCTGTAGGTGCCAGACTATAAAGGGATTTTAAAAGAGCCACCTTACATTAAGTCCAGAAGGTATGTAGTCTTTGCAAATTAGGTTGAATATATTCCCAAATGTAAGCCTCTTCCAAGAGATGGGCAACAGAATTCTGCACTAGTTGAAGCTTCTGGTTTATCTTCATGGACAGCCTTCAATTAAGCACATTTCAGCAATACATTTTAGAGATTACAAAAGCATGAATCAGCATGGCAAAACCTCTCTTCTCCAAAAAGGGGGAAAGACTATATCGCAGATGAAGTGGATAAAACAGATGTTTGTCTAACAGATTGGGAGAACTTAGATCAGGGTCAACTGATAGATTTCTGGCAATTAATAGTTGTTCAGCAAGGGTCTCCTATTTTCGTTAGGAACAACAGCAATATCATTATTTTTTTCTAGCTAAATTAGGCTGCTGAAATGTGTCCACCAAGTTCATAGGTTCAGAGTGTGATCAGAGGCCCCCTGTTCTTTAATTCCAACTGTCTTCTGCACATGGTTCCAGTTTGTAGGTCTTGGGGTTCTATTAAAAACAAAGCTAAACTAGATCCAAGAAACCTGAAGTCTACTCCAGTCTATAAGAGTGGACAAACACTGAATGACTGCATTAATTTGTTCTGCCAAGATCTTGGAATCACCACAGTCATTACAGATACAATTCAGAAGCTGAGAGCACTTAGTCCATTGACATAATTGAGAAATAAAGACTGTACTGTATTCTTAGGTCCTCCCTCAATGAGGTGTAAATATATTTTAACTTTCTTGCAGATGCACCAACTAATTTCACTAAAAATGTTAGTACATTTATGAATTGTAATTTTATTTATGTTTTTAACCTTAAATACAGCATTGCATTCACAAATAACACATTTTTAAACTCAGCAAAATCAAATTCATATGTACATTTCAGTTTCATAGGCTGTGATCCTTACATGGAAATAAATCTAAACATAAATAGTCTTACTTACAAGGATTTATGGTTGAAAGACCAGTATTTGTAATGCACAGATATGTGCACTGCTGAAACCATTGAATTAATTTCTCTATTCAATCTCCATTCTAAATCTAAAAACATACTGACATGAAAGAACATTTTTTTCTGTTCTATTCTTTTAAATCCATCAATATGTTACATTTTAATATAATTATCTTATGCAAGCTGTACATAAAAACTCTTCTGAAGGTTTGGTTAGGTAGCAAAGATGAAATTACTCACTCAGTGTTTGATTGATAGAACTGATACTTGCTCTGGATTAAGCACAAATATGGCAAAAAAATAATCAAATATAACATTTCTGGCTTTCAACTCTGACTTTAAATTATAGACTGCTCAGTAAATGATCTTAAGCTGTTTAAGGTTTCATCAGTTGTCTGCAAGATTTATTTTCTTCAAAATTACTGTACTAAAATGTTGTCTTTTGTTGCTGCACTGATTCTGATCACAAACCACAATTTTAAGATCGCCTCCTATTTACAAAAATGCTTTGACATAGTGCATTTGTTCAGACTGGGCAGCAATAAAGGATTGTGGGATCATTCTGAAGAAGATTGTTTGACAGAGCCGGCTTGTTTATTTGAGAGTAATGTGAGCTGCATTCAGAAAATGTCATATTTTGTTTCTTGATTGTGTACATTCTCTTTCACTGCTTCCAGACAAGCCCTGTAAGGAGAGAAGACACGGATTTAGAGCTTGTTTCCATGAGCAGTGGAAGTACTTTGACTCAGAACAAAGAAAAAAATAATCAGCCACACAGACAATCTGCAGGACCTTCAAGTAAGTTGTACTTTCCTTTTAATAATCAGCTAGATAAAGCTTGAATCACCTGACAGGGCTTAGCATCAGATGACACATTCTTAGCAGGACAGTGGTGGTTTAGTCTCTACTTCTGCCCTTATTTTGAAATTTTATGTGAATATAAAATGTATGCCTATAGATATATTGACATGTTAGTGTATGCATGTAGATAGCATAGAACTACCGGTACATAAATGTGTGTGTGTGTGTGTGTGTGTGTGTGTGTGTGTGTGTGTGTGTGGCATATCCTGAGCGAGAGATGTGTACGTATGTATATGTATATACATATACATACATACAGTGCTTTTTCTGGGGGTACACAGGGGTATGCATACCCCTAAACATTTTGTGAATTTAAGTTTGGCCTCATTGAGGGGCAGTATTTCAATATGAGTAGGAAAATGAGAGTACCCCTAAACTTTTTTTGGGGGGGAATCACTGCATACACATATCTCTAGATGTGTATGTATGGGAGACTGATTAACAAATTGATTTAAAGAGCGTGTGTATGATAATGTGTGTGCATAAAACCACGTGGAAAATTAGAATCACCAGAGATTTTGTTTAACTAAAACCTATAATTTAGTTACTTATTCCTCTAGGCCCTACCAAACCCTTTGATGTTTCCTGAAGATGGGTATTTGTCTGCTGCTTAAGCCCTAATCCTGAAACCACTTGCTCATTGGTAGCTTTCACTGAGACGAATGGCATGGTTTCATTCACTTTAGTAGTACAGCTTTGATTTAAAGTGAGAGTCTTTTTGATTGTTTAATCCATAAGTATTAAATCAGTAATTTGACATGAACAGTTTAGTGCACTTTTTTTTTTTTACAGAAGTTGAAGGCAAAAAAGAGTATAGTATGCAATTAATCCACAAACTGCAGTTAAGCACATACTGCAATAAGCCTAACACTAAGATTTGCTTTGCTACCATAGAAGTTGCAAAGTTTGGGCATACCAAAACTATACCAGTAAAGCATCACGCTACTTGATGTTATGATTCCTTCACAGAAAATGTCTGGTGGAGTTGGCACAAATGCTTAGGATGAAAGTGTATGTTGAATACAAGAACCAGGCAGCCTTTATTCAGAAACCCATATTTAAATAGCGCTTTTATAAAGAATTGGCGGACAGGTAGAAATACGTGGTTTACCGGAAAAAGTAATCAGAAATATTTTAGTATTTAAAAACTATAAGAAAAATAAGATTGAAACATAATAATGTTTCAAAGGTACTTATTAGTGAATAAAGCTGAGCTCTGTTGCATTACTATGTTCATTTATATTCTATCTAATTTTTCTAAGAAATCTGGAGAATCAATTTTCAAGCTTAGTGTAATTTGGTTTAGAGAGTCAATTAGCTGCTTTTGGCACTGAAGAGTTTGTATGCCCCAGTGATTTTTGCTAATATTTTTTATTTGGTTCCAAAGATGAATGCTTTTGTGAAACTCCTCTTAGTTTCAAAAGAGAATTCTTGCATGGCAACTCTAGACTTCCATTGTTTTTGTTTTTGGTCTGGGCTATTTCACATTCTAAAAAGTCTAAGACTGCAGTCCTCTGCATACTCCCTGGGAAAGCCTAACAGTGGGGCTTGCTTCTGAATGAGTAAGATTGCAACACATGCAACAGTCATGCTCTGAAACACTTTTTTCATAATAATATAAAGGATTACACCACTTTTACATTTTCCTACCATGGTAAAATAAATAATTGCAATAATAAGTAAATCTATTTGTAAATATCATTCATTGACTTGGACCTAGAGAAAGGCACATTCTGCAGACTGAATTGAAAGAAATGCATAGATTAGAAATCCAATGAATTCCATTATTTGCTTTTTTTAAAAGATAAATGGTGCATCCTTCTCGGCAAAAGTTTCCCTTTGCCAGTGAGGGGGGACAGTTTTTCATTCATTAATAGATTGTGAGGCCTATGCTTCCCTTCACCTTAATCCTCTCCTATGATTATTTCTGTGTGTGTGTGTGTGTGTGTGTGTGTGTGTGTGTACATGTCGTGTTAGCAGGCTTACAGTTGTTGATCATACATTATCTTTAAAAAAGCTTTCACTAATTATTATTGTATGCACATATGATTTAAATATTTAAATAAATGATTTCAGTACAGACCCAAGAAACATTTAAAGAATAAAAATAACAAAACAGTTACTTCAACCCCAACCTGTTAAATTCTACGTATTTCATATAACTTCAAACTGATGTAAACATTTTGCAGCAAAAGATTTGTTCTGGTCACTGTTGTTAAATAGCTGATTTCCTCTCACACAGAACCATGCCGTATTTGCTGCTAAGTAATACAATATGGTAAAGGATTTGGATAAATTATAAAATACCGGTACGTCATACAGTTCTAGATACACTGGTGAAAATTCTATGACGTCTTAGCAGACTTTATGGTATGCTGATACACTGATTTGCAAAGTCTCTATTTTCTTTCTTCCTGCCCCCTCCAATAAAAGTTCCAAATATTTCCTATACTGCATTACTTATCAAAACAGACTTGTATGTCAACTTTGACATCTGTTAAAGAATAGAGGATTTAGTCAGTAGTGGAGGGGGGGGGAGAGAAAGAGAGAGAGAGTACAGAACAAATCATTAGCAAAGAAAATAGATTAAAGAGAAGAGAACTTAATGCCTGGAGGAAATGAGCATTTATTCAAATTTAAAAAGTCTTTTCAGCACGGATTTAATTCTGCAGGTTTTTTGTACATGCCAGCACCTTAAAATCTGTCTCAAAACATTATTGAAATTTTGAATAGCTGGGTACAAATAATTTAAATCACCTGAGTGTCTAGCAAACGCTTTTTTCATTGTAACGGTCACAAAATTTTACATTGTAATACTAAACACACATGCAGTTTGCCAAGTGCTATAGATTATAAAGGATGCTTTTACCCCAACCCAAATACCTTGGACTTCCCAGTTCGGGCAGAAGTATTCCAAGAGCAGACTCAGGTTATTTCATGCCAGCTCTGGGCAATGCATATGACACAGATGTAGAACAGCCTGGGTACATTTTGAGGGCACCCTTTTCTATACTGTAAGGCCTCAGCTGTGGCATCTGACTGTGCTCTTACTGCAACAGAGTCCGCGGAGCATGCAAGGCTCCCACATTACATGCCTGAAGCTTCTGATCTGCTAAAGGGATAATAATATCATTGACCCCATGTGGCACCAGAAGCCCCAGAACCTTTGCTAGGTCCACCATGTATGCAATTTCTTCAAGAACATGGTGCTTCTGTTCCAGGAATTCAGCTTCCAGGGTTATGGCTTGCTGCTCCTGTGAAAACATATCAAGGCAGTAATGGTTTATATGCACAAAACATGATGTAGTACTAGGTTGAACTGGGGAAAAACAATTCAGTATTTATCTGTTATTGTAATTGTGGTTTTATAAAGAGTAGCTTTTGTGTATGAATGTGTGGTTGTTGTGGCATTACTTCGACAAGAACAGGGCTTGTGATCTCAGAAACATTACAATGAAATATCGGCCCTCTGGTAACAATCATAAGCAGAGAACTCTGTTCTTTTTTGTTTCCTTTTGTCTCCGCCTAACACATTTGTTGACTTTGAAATTAAGGGTTATCCTACATGAAGAACTCTCAACGAAAACTAGAGATGGGAAGGTTGAGGGCAGTACCAGTATGTTTGGTACTGTAAACTTAGCTGAAATGAATGGGAGCCATGCAGCAAGTTGTGATTTGTAACAGAATGTTATAGTGTGAAGTGTTCAGAGTCCAAGCCAGCCAGTCATTCCTTATTCCTGGGTACTATATTCCACTTTCCTTTTTCCCACCCCATCAATTGTGAAACTTATATATTATTAGGCTATTTTGGAGTTTTCCCCCATAGAGGGTTTTTTCTTCTATTTTTCATCCCTGCTAACCTCAGTGCTACACCAAGAATGTTGGTATCTCTCTTTTGTTTCCCAGTGGCCCAGATAAGCTACATAGACATCAGCACTCAGCACTTAAGACTGCTGTTTGATGAAGTAGTGATATGGCTCTGCTGCTGCAAAATTATTGTGTGTTTCTATGGAGTTCACACAGGAGAATTTACTGGTTGGTTTTTCCCAGAGTTCCTCGACTTTCTGTTAACAATGATGTATCAGATAGGAGGATAACGATCACTAGAAATCATTATTCACTTGCTACACCTACTTACACCCATATTATGCTTGGTACACAACATACATTTTCTAAATGGCAGAAAGGAATAAGGCAATGATTCCAGAAGCCATAACTGTCCACTTAAGAATGTCCTCTCTCTTCTCCATCAAAAATATATTTATAAAAGCAATGCAATAAGAAGTTATCCAGCACCTGAATAACACTGTTGAAGTTATGAGAGGCAATGCCACATCATATATACAGTGAAATCTGTTTTTTTTCAAAAGCTGGAACTTATGTAGCCAGAATAACACCACAGAGAGGGGAGCAAAATCCTTAAAAGATGGCAAAATGAAGTCCAGTGACCACTGGTGTTTAGTGGGCACACAGCACTAGCTGATGGGTGGAGCAGGGGCACAGAAAATCAGGGTATTAGGGGAATGGAGGAATGTCTGTCTGAAACCTGAACAGGAGCACCCCAGGCTGCAACATTATGTTGCAAGTCACACTTGCACTTCCCCATGTAGTTCTGTGTGGGATTTTGAAGCTACAGGATACACTGTGGCTCTTAACATCAGATTTAATAATACAGGTTCCTTTACTGAGGATACAGTTTATGAAATAAATAAGCAGATTAGTGGGTATCTTTTAGAAAACATAATGCTCATACCATTATTAAATAGAAGTAAACATTTTATTTTATTTATCAAATGAAAATCACATTTTGAAGCTCAAGTCCCTAATACAAAATTTTAGATACAGCCCAGCAGGATTCTTTTTGTTGTTGTTGTTCTTACCCAAGCCATATTAGAATGAAAGGAAGCTTAGAGCACAGTTGCACTCTTGCACAATTCTCATCCCTTTCCATTATCTTTTTGGAAGAGATCCTCAGGATAGATTGCATCCTATTGCTATTTAAGTGGTAGTCTTGTAACACTTTTCACCAAATCTCTCAAAGTGCCAAACCACTTCAGAACAATATTTTCATAAATGAAAACAGACCCAGAGATACAAAGGCTGGGTAGGAAGTAAGGAAGATAAGAAAATAGATTTCATAAAGATAGACAAAGAAATAGTTCATACCCTCATAACATTTATAAGAGGCAGCAACCTATAATGACAATTATTGGATCAAGGATGTCATACCAAAACAATAGCCCTGAGCACTTTCTTCAGTCTAAACACAAAATGAGGGATTGACTCTTTCACAAGAAAATTACAGTTTCAAAAACTCTAATGCTGTTCCTCCCACCTACCTTTTCCTCATCACAATTTTCCAACCTTAAAGTTACGCCTCCAGTTAAGGAAGCAGACAAACTCAATAATGTTGCTTTCTCACTTGGCTTAATTAGAAACCTCACCAAAGGCATAACTGGATTAACATCAGTGTTGCTCTTAGAATAGAGTTCCTTATCTGGTTCTTATAATTTTAATGGGAAAAGTTCACTGTAAGTCCAGCGTTATTTCTGATTAACCAAACAGCATGGGTTGAACCCAGGCTTGCTTGAAGAAGAGTCTCACTAATTGGGGGCTTCCGAGGGTGAAAGGGGAGGAGACAATTTTCAGCAATTCCTTCTTACTTCTTCAGCCCTCTGCTCCATAGGGACGGGGGGGGGGGACTCTGGAACAGTGTAGGCAGTGGCACAGGAGGCTGCAGCAAGGAAGAGATCAGCAAAAATTGCCTCCTGCAGGAGCATCCAGTGAGTGGAAGCATCCACTGGATTAGAGTACCGGTACCATTTGTACAAGAAGGAATCCTTCCATTCACATAGGGAAATGTCTGGATGCAACTCAGTCACATAAGATGAACAACATCTATTTTTTCCTTAATACTGCTGTTCTAATCTTAAGTGTAACTTCTTGTAATTGTCAAAACAAAATAAAAAAATTCCTTCTAGTAGCACCTTAGAGACCAACTAAGTTTGTTCTTGGTATGAACTTTCGTGTGCATGCACACTTCTTCAGATACCAATGCACATGCAAGCTCATACCAAGAACAAACTTAGTTGGTCTCTAAGGTGCTACTGGAAGGAATTTTTTTATTTTGTTTTGACTATGACAGACCAACATGGCTATATACCTGTTCTTGTAATTGATATAAGTTCTGCTGAAAGCTGTTAAAGAAGCAGGGTTATAGAGTTAACACACACAAATCTAGTTTACCTACTATATAAGCACCAGAGGATTGAAGCAAAGACTGGGACACAGTTAAAGTTAATTGTGACTAAGGCTCAAACTAGACACAATATGTGATCAGCATCTTACAGTGAAGGCATTTTCTTAAGCATTAAATGCAGCCACAGAGGTATGAATCAACTCAGAGCCTGGTGCTGGGAGTGCAACTTTTAAACTCTTTTCTTACAACAGTTTGAATCTCACACACTCCCCGAGGTTGCTATTTGCTTTGTGACTATGTTTTCTTTCATGGGATAATTAGCAGCTTAGGGCAGGAATGAATTAGAAAAACCAAGTTGGGCAGGGGGGAGGAGAGTTAACTGCCTCCCTGTTCTCACCCTTATTTCCACATCTCATCTCTGTTGCATCTTCCCCCCCCCCTCCGCCGCCACTTTTAACTTATGGGGAAATGCTGTTCCTGATAGCAGATTTATTCATTGCGCCATTGAAAGTGATGGAATTAAATTTATGGCTTGTCCATTTCAACGGGACTTGGCCATGATTACACTTAACTGGATTGGGGCTAAAGTATTACAATGGCGACTGCTGGGAATTGCAAATGATTAGATTGCTGTTGTGCTGAGGTCGTTTTTGGGGAGCTTCCCAGAGGCAGCTGTTTGGCCACTGGATGTTGGACTAGATAGATCAATGAACTGATCCAGAGGTTTTCAACCTTTTTGAGTCCATGGCTCCCTTGACCCACTACATTCTTTCTGCGGCACCCCTGTGGGGCTCAGGAGCCCAGTTATGTCACCCCTTGCCTGCACACAGGTCACAGCCTCGCACCCTTTTTCAAACACCCTCCCTTGTGGAGTGTTCCCTCAGCCCCCTCTCCTCCCCTCTTCTTGGGAGTCCTCTAGGCAGCCGCAGCTGCCCACCCCACCCCAAAGAGAGGTGCCTTCTCACACTGCCCCACTGGGGCCTGGGAAGCACCCCCTGGCCAGCCCCAGAGGCACCATTTGCCTGGGAAGCTTGTAGCCAGGGCTGCTATAACAAACATCCATGCAAGCCTTGGGGAGACAGAGATGGAAGAGGGCATCAGAGGAGGGAGGGAAGGAAAGAGGGAGAGAGACCAGTGTTGGCCACGACACCTCTGACCATCATTCAAAGCACCCTAGGGTACCATGGCACTCTGTTGAAAACAACTGGACTGATCCAACCAGCTCTTCTTAATATTTTTAAAGTCATTGAATTACCTTCATTTAATGGAAAAAGCTATATCAGAGGCTTTGGATGATTTTGACTATAAACACATCCATCTAGAGGTTATATCCACTTTTAGTAGCTGTGTTGTATACACTGCAAATGTATAAACAAAACACATACTGTGAAATATACTTGCAAAAGACTTATGCATCTCAAGGAACTGAAGTTGGCATCTGCTGGTGTGTACTCAAATGGAAAGATGCATATTTTCCTAATTTAATATGTGGAATTACATTAAAATTACACATTCCTTCTACTGGTAATAGTGAACCTAAGTAGGCAAGTGTCTATTTGTTTGAAAGCAAAATGAGACCACCTTAAAGCAAGTGGCTGTATTCAACGTAGACTCACTAAGAATGATGGGCATGACCAGACATTAATTTTAATGGCTCTACTCTGAGTTGAACTTACTTGGATACAACCCAGGATACTGGTTTTCACATACTTGTGAATTAGGTATGCAAAAGTTTATGTGAAAGATTTTTGTATAAAGGGGGGGGGGAGAGCCTGTGAGCTTCCATGACCTGTAGAATGTCGAAAGAATAGTGATGAGAAAAATATGAGTAAGACTTCTAATTGCCTGGAGAGGGAATTTTGGGCTCACATTTAAAATAAAAGACAGAAACTCCTGTCTTTTGGTTTTGGGGGGAGGGTGCAGTGCCGCTTAATCACAACTATGCTATAATGACTCATTTCTGCATTGTTTTCAATGTGCACTCTCAGTTCCATTTTGGGAAGTGCTGAATGTCTGCATGAACCAGAAACTGGGGGCGCTGTGTGAAATGCACAATTAGGCGATGTTCACACATAGCCTTTGAAACGTGGCACAGGGTCATTTTTCCATAGAGCACTTTTGTAGATAGTGCTTTTTAATTGTACACCTCTTCACATCATTATAATATTAGGCAAAGCAGTCGCCACTGTCCATGTTGTCTGTACACACAGGTGGGTATGTATACCAACTAGTACATGTACACCAACACATTGGTGTTATCTACTCCCCTAAATTTGTGTTCCCACGCCTTCTGGTTGTGGGCAGAAATGATGTAATGCCACACTGCAGCTGAACACATGTTGTTCCATAATACTTTTTTGAAATTATTTTTGGTCATTCAAAATGCTACTGTAGCTGTCCCTAAAAAGAGAGCACAGAAACTGATGTACTGATTTATCAATATACAGTCTGTTCCATGGGTGTAGCCAAGGGAGGGCAAGGGGGCAGCTGCCCCCCCCATCAATCAAAATCAATACAAATCTGAGGTTCTTCCCCCCCCCCCCCCGCAACAAAAAAATCCTTGCTATACCCATGGTCTATTCCCTCCTTTTCCTGGTGCATGTAGCTAGACTGGAAAATGTGAATTGGCACAGGCCTTGCAATGTCAGAAAGTCCACCCCAATAGGAGATGACATGAAAAAGTGCTCTCTGTGTACACAAGGAGAAAGAAAGCACTTGAGAAGTTTGTTCTCGGCACAAAATGGATTATAACTGTTCCAGCAGGATGAGCTTTATATCTATGAATGGTGCGGGACAGGAACGATATGTGTGTGCAGCACCCCAAAAATGTAATTGCATCCAGCACAGAATGCACATTATCATAGTGTGGTTGAGGGCAGATGGACTGTGGAATAACGAAGGTATCAGTTGAAGCAGATGAAAATGAAGGAAGAGGCTGGAGGAATTAGTCAACTTAAGCTTATGTTACCCTGGAGGCAGGGAACATTTTGTGCAAGGGTCAGCAACCTTTTTCAGCCGTGGGGCGGTCCACCGTCCCTCAGACCATGTGCTGGGCCGGAGTATATTTTTTGGGGGGGAAATAATGTACGAATTCCTATGCCCCACAAATAACCCAGAGATGCATTTTAAATAAAAGGACACATTCTACTCATGTAAAAACACACTGTTTCCCCGACCGTCTGCGGGCCGGATTGAGAAGGCGATTGGGCCGCATCTGGCCCCCGGGCTTTAGGTTCCCTACCCCTGGTTTTATGGGAAGGGACACACACACATGCAGTGCTATATTCAACCACCGACAGTAGCAGTTATAGAGCAATGAAGCAGTCAGGTTCAGGATGGGCAGCCAGCCCTCATCCTGAACCCATTACCATGATCACTATATTGTATAATGGAGGGAAGTGATAAAACTACATCTGACAAGCCCCAGAGAGTGCTATATGGCTCCTGATTGAGGCTGATTGGAGCCCAAAGTAGTACTCAGAAATTTCTGAAGGTGTTATTGACAGCTATATAGTTACCATTGAAGACTTAAGATTTGAATAAAAATTCAATATTTAGGTCAGCTTTCCCCATTTCTTATTCAGTGGAGTAAATGGTGACTTCCTCTGTATTTCCCTTGGTGGAAGTCTGGCTAGCGTATGTTGGGCTGAGAAATTAAAATAGTAACCCGTTGGCCCTATAAATCATCTGGAATTTTCTTCATGTGGTTAAAATTGCCAGAATCCATAAAAATGATTTCTGTGCCATTTGTGTGTGCATGAAATATGTGCAGATGACGAAGAAATAATTGGACACAAATAGGAAACTGAATATGTAAATTATATGTCTGGGGTTTTTTTCAATTTGATTCTAATATTCTTAAGATACTGTTCCTGCCCATGCTTTTTACAAATCTCAGTTGTGTGATAGCCTGTAAATGTGAATGAATTATCAATTCAATTTGTGAATGTGTTAACTATGTGTTTAAAATGTATATGCTTAATCAGAGGCATTCCCTCGTGAAATAGTACCGTACTCAGCGCTGATCACATCGTTGTCACTTTGCACATCTCTTATTTCTGCCAATGTGGTTAGTGTGATTTCCCGGCCAATGAATGTTTTATCTGCATTTATTCAAAAGAAAAACGTGTGTGAGAGAGAGAGCACACATATTAAATATCCACAAATTGTCATTGAGATCAAAGTTTTTAATCAGTTAATGGCTTAAAAGTAGCTTAGTTTTTCTGCTAAAACTTTTCAAATTAGGAACTAAGTAACAAAATTAGGCATGATGAGAAGCTTCTGTTTTGTTGTTGTTGTTGTTGTTTATTATTATTATTATTTTAAAAAGATGACTTGATTTGAGCAACAGCATTTTCATACCAATTTCTGCTTGTGCAGAAAATGATGCACCTGTGCCTGAAAGATCACCTTTGGGGCCCTCGCATAAAGAGCGGATATCATTTCGAGACCATCCAGTTCAGCTCAGCGGTGGATGGGGAAGTGGCAAAAAGAAGGCAAAGGCTTTGAAATAGTCATTGGACCTTCAACATTTAAAACATATGGTGAGCCTGTGCATTGCCATTCTTTTTGGATTCTGCAGTTCCTCAGCTCCATGTATGCTGTATTTTATTTTATGCTGCATGATTTCCCACCTTTACTACTTCTTCTTTTCTTTGGCTAAGTTCTTTTATAAATGTCAGAGAAATTACAATATTTGTATCTGAAATTTATTTTTGCAGTATGGTTTAAAAGCATGTATGGAATTATTATAAAGCGGCTGGTATGATCCAGTGAACAAATGGATGTATACGTACAATAATGGTTTGTGATTGCGCAGTGGTATGTGACTGAGATAGCCTGATCCACAGTTGGACTTATGTACATGTGTTTAAACTCGTTTACTGCACCTCTCAATCAAGCAAAACAAATCAAAATCAAATTGGCCCAAATCTAGGTATTTTGTTCTCTGCTTTGTAGATTGGAATATGTATCTGTTAAAAAGTAAAATGTGGAATGTCCATCTTATTCCAAACATATTAATGATGTAAATATGTTTTGTGTAAAAATGCATCAAATTCTCCCCAGCAGTTGCACACCCCAGTGGGGTGAATGAATGCACATTCACAGCACGTTAAAATACAGTAATGTGATATTAAGATCTGTTTCATAATTCCAAATTATGTTTATTATTTTGTGGTACGTTGGCAATATTCTTACTTTTCAGGTCTGCTACCCTATTTTCCAGAATTAAAGTATAACTTTTAAAATCACACAACAATTTTGTCCTAGCCTATTACTTCAGTATCGGTCAGAACCTACCCTTTTGTAGCCTCATGATGGGTCCGTCCCTTCCATGTCACTGATACTAATATTGTTTGCATTACTTCAGTGCATGTATGCTTTTCTTACTGAAGCAATGTTTCGGTTAGCGTGGTACAAATTGCTGACAGAATCTGGAGAAACAATTCTTTGGTTTTAAACTATTCTATTTACTTTGGTGTCATTATATCCCACTGGAGCCTTGACCCACTCAGAAATACTGTTGAAATAGAAAAGCTAAGACAGAACTCAAGACTTCAGTCAATAAAAAAGAAGAAGATGTATTAATATGTTGTGGCTTTGTTTAGAATATATTATACATTCCCTGACACAGTAAAGTTCCTATCATGTTGTCTGTTTTCATTAATGTCTTCAAGTTAATATGGTTTGGAAATGTTTCTCTTTGTCAAAGACCACTGTGGGGAAAGCCAAAGCAGTATGGACATCTAATATATTTTATGGCTGGGTTTGCGATAAATAGAAAATTGCACATTCATCTTGCCAGCTATTTACTGCACACAAAGATTTGGGTATTGAATTCCAATCTGTATTTTAACGTCTCATGTCATAATTCATTTTTTAAAATGAAAATGCCGCTAAACAGATGGTTTCAGCTTTCAGGCTTACCTGCCCAACACTTGGATTTAAGAAGATGCAGTCCAAAACCCTAAACACACTCACTTGGAAATAAAATGCAGTGAAAATCACTTGTGCAAAGTTGCTAGGTGTAAAATCACTGATGTCCAAGTATTTCCATCTTAAGACATTTCAGAATGGAGCTGTCCAGGTTAAAATCTCAGCAGTGAAATTCTGTTCAGGAGGAATGCCATTTCTGAAAAGTTTCCCATTCCCGGTGTGTGACTTGTCACATCCACACCATATGTTTAAAGCAGTCTTATACCACTTTAACAGTTATAGCTTCTCCCCCAAAAGCCTGGAATCTGTAGTTTGTTAAGGGTCTCCAATGACTCTCAGCACACTTAACAAACTATAGTTCCCAAGATTCTTTGGGGGAAGCCACAACTATTTAAGTTGTATGAGATGTGTAGAATGTGGAGCCTTGGCAACAAAGCATACAGAATGGCCACAGTCCACTTGCTCAACCTAACCTACCTTCCAGGGATGGAGTTAAAAGAAGACAGGGAGCTACCGGTATATATACTCTTTTGAAGTTCTTGGGGAAAGTGTGGAATACAAATCTGATAGACGTCCATCAACACAAGTGCCCATGAAGAAGCTACTAAATTAAAATGGTGGATACCAGTAGCCCTCTTTCAGACATTACTTGCTTGAAAAGGGAAAGCATGGGGAAAGACAGTGCATGTTTAACCCCATTCAACATGCTTCTCCGCTTCACATGAGTAACGCCTAAAGAGAGCTTCAATGAAGCTGCAATCCTAGACACACTTAACTGAGAGTAAGGCCCACTGAATTCAATGGGATTTACTGCTGAGTAGACCATGTTTAGGATTGCAATGCATTATTGCCATACCTTGATCCGAACCCCATTTTGGCTGTAAGCTTAATTACCGGTATGAGAAGTATGAAAAATGAGCTTCATGTAGGCTGGGACATTGAAAGTCAGTGTCTTTGACTCCAGGTAAAGTTACTTCCAATAGGTTGTTAATTGCATATTGTGTGCCTGTTTCATGAGTGATTACAGTTCAACATGCTTGCTCCTCTGCAGCCTATTTATGGCAATGACCTTGATTCCCAGTGCAATGCAAACAAAACAACAGCTGTGGGAAGGGGGATAACAGTGGCAGGCAAGCACTTCCCATATGGGGTGATTGCATGATGCACAGGCATTTGTGTAGTCATGCTAACGCCCTGTGTTGTGGCACTTTGAGTCCCTGGACTTCAGACCGTGTTTGTGTCAAAGCAGGTTTCTAGTCCTCATAAGCAAAATTCTAAAGAAACCTATACGAATTGTGAACCACAGAAAGCAAATCACAGCCAAGAAATTATTTCCCTTTTCACTATGCTCACTAGTCTTTGCCTCCTTTTGCCTGAATCATTCCCTATTTAGCAGACTGTAACAGGATATATATTTTTTATTTAAAAAAATGCTTTAACGCCTAATGAAATAATGCTGAGATGTTAAAGTACAAGAACTTGGTAGAACTTACATCAGAGAAAACAACTGAATGGAAATATCTTGCTGCCAGAATTGTACAAGAAGCGCAATGATCTGTTGCAGAAACATCCTAGACTGGGATCTTCAGCATATGCACTGTGGGGTAGGAAGAGGCAGATGCTGGCTTCAAGTTTTGCTACTGGTGGGTGAGATGAGCCATCAATATCCTTGAATATAAAACAAAGTGTTTTGTTTGTTCCTATGTTATGCATTTTTGTGTTTTTATATTTAAACCGCCCTGTGATCCTCAGATGAAGGGCAGTATAGAAATTTAATAAATAATAATAATCGCAGACTTGTCACCCAGAACATCTTTTAAGTAGTGCTAAAAGCAGCTGCTCATTCATGTGAAAGTGATCCAAATTGGGTTGTCCGTTAGCTTCCATTGCAATTTATTTCCCAATCCAATACAGTTCTGGACGCTTGACTATTTTCTAGTTATAAAATCTATTACCGGTAGTTCACTACATCTCTGGGTGGAGAAGGGCTGGAAACCGTGTGAAGAAGTTGCCACTGACCTCAGTAGTGGCAGGATACGGTGTAGACACGCACACTATAATCCTTTTAAAATGCATTCCACTCGTGGCAAAAGGCGTTGTTTTCTTTGACATGCAAAACTACCGGTAGCCTTAGTGCAAAGATTCAGTTTCCAAGTACCCTAACACCTTCCCAGAGGCTACAGCGCTGGAGGTGGCTGAACTGCCGTTCCGGTTAGGTTCTTAATATTCTCTGCAAATCAGGATTGCTGATCCCAAATCCAATCTCTCGTCGTTCGGGGCGCTGTTTTATGGGCCTGGCTGGGCTCCGATTTGACCCCAGGTGGGTCAGAATGGACGGCTTCGTCCAATAACTGCGTGTTCGTGTTTCTAAGGCTTCCTCCCTCCCTCCTTCACCGTCTCTTTCAGACGCGCGCGCGCGCGTTATTTGTACCTCGTGTGAATGTTAACGAACAATACTGTCTCTTGAACAGGATCCGGCTGAGTCCATTTTAAAGAGGACGGAGATACCAAAACAAGTTCTCTGTGTTGATCTGTGAAAGCAGATCTAGGCAGCGCTATAAACTTTGTTCGGTTAAATCGTTGGGATTCATTCATTGATGAATCTATGTGGCGGTCAATTTTAATCGATAGGTGCAGTTTGTAACTTAGGAGACGTGAGACTTCAAGACTCACCATTACAGTGGAAAATTCCTTTAGCACCTCAAACCAGAAGAACTTACAAATAATAAGGTTTGGGGATTATGCAAAGTGATCTAGGCCCACCCAATACATTCAAAGCACATTTAAAGCACGGCCTCCTCCCAAAGAATCCCGGGAACTGTAGTTTTTAAGGCTACTGGGAATTGTAGCTCTGTAAGACGAAGCTGCTTGTTTTGTGGCTCCTCTAATCATACAATGAATGCATCCTTCCCGTTTTGTTTTTCAAAATTATCATCATCACGATAAAGCCTCGAATGACAAAGATCCACATCCAAAAACGGCTGAAATGACTGGGCCTTCTTCCCAAGGAAATGGGCTTGGAGATCGGAAGGTGAAAGAGCCCTCAAGCCTCCACCCCGTCCCACTCCCTGGGGCTAATAAACTAAATCTGGGCTGCTTGAAATCCGTTGCAAACCTCTGTCCCGCAGCAAGTGCCCCTTTCAGTTCCAAGACAGAGGAGGCTCCTCTGGCAGCGAAGGACTATCCAGCTCTGATTTCTAAGGGCACGTGCTTCGGATCACGCCGCTTCCAATTACATGTAGTATATCCTGACCTGAAGACATCAAAAAGAAATAGTTCCTTCACCGTCTGAAGGAGGGGTCTAATATTGGGAGTATTTGTTTTATTTATTTATCGTTTACTTATCTAGCCCGCCTGCCGAAGCCCAGAGAATTATGCCAAACGTACACCACAGATACGACTATGCCAAAAATACAGTCCATATGTCCAAAAACAACAACAATGAAAGCCAATTAAAATTACCATCAAATCAGGGCAGAAGAGAGGATCGCGCCCCAGATCTTAAGCGCACTGGGTGGAAATAAACGCAAGATTCTCCCTGCTTTGAAATCGTGGCTCCGATCTACCGCAAGCCAGTTACTGTGGAGGAGCTTGTCAGTGAGAAATCCTTTACCCTAACGCGTCAAACCTCAGTCGTGGGGTCAGAAACCGCCCCGGTCTGCTTTCCACGCCTTGCGTGGAAACTGACTCCAGCAACTTTCCCTCTCCCGCTTTGGAGAGCTGAAACCGACACGAGTGAGACCTCGGCTGCTCTGAAACGGACGGTCGAGGAACAGTGCCTGCCCGCTAACGAACAGGCCTTTTGATACCACAACCAATCTGAGTTTGCGGGGCCCAGCTACAGGATTGCTTGTTGGGTTTTGCTGCCCAAAAATCAACATGGTTGTAACCCTCTGGCAGTCTGCCGTGCGAAGAAGAGCGAGAGCAGCGCGCGATGCACCCTAGGATGGATGTCTTCTTTTCCCATTGAACTGAATGGTTGTGGGTTATGACTTCCCATCACGGGGAGGGGGAACCGCCTGTTTATGTCGGTGGAGGTTTTGTTTTGTTTTGTTTTGTTTTTTAATACACCCACCCACACCACTTAGAGCCCTATCTTCTGAGCATCATTCTACTATTCGGTAAATTCCAAAGCGCCCAATAGGACTTGCTCCCAAGTAAGTATGCATAGGCTTATAGAACACAGTCTCCAACGAGGTTTCTTTCCCCTGCGGGAGCTTCGCCGACTTGAATGAGAGCTGAAACAAAACAGAGAGACATATAGCAGAATGGGAATGGCTTTTCAACCCGAATAACAAAACTTCCAAGCAAGCCATATTTTTAAAAGGATAAAGAAAGCACCGATCCTAAACATCCGGCCACTCCACCTCAGTTTTCCTGTACACATCTTTATTTGGAAGCAAATAGGACGATCTTTTTTCCAATACGTGTATAAGGACCTGGTCGTGTGAAGCCTGAGGCTGATCAGCCTTGCGCAGCTCTCGTCCAAGTCCATCGGGCTTGCCCAGGAAAAAAACTTCCTTAGGATTGGACCTACGCAGTGCAATGTTTACTTAGGAAAAGGAATCCCAGGTAAACATGTATAGGATTGCAGCGTATGTGTGTGCCCCTTTTAATTAAATTTTAATAGTGTGCATGGTGACAAGTCAGACCCTTTGCAATAAAACCCAGCTCGAGATATGACGACTCGAGTCAACAAAGGAATCCGGGATGGTCGGAGAGTCTAACTCGGGTTTATTTTTAGGGATATAGAGCATCTACTTCCGTCGTTAGAATTCACTGGCTCATCCGCAATTGGGGAAAAACAACAACACAATGACCCGATTTCAAAACGGGGCGTCATTTGTTTCTCTTGCGCTTAGAAAGGAGTGGGAACATTTGGTGCCTGGCTGAGAATATGCTAATGGACCAGTCGAAAGGGACTGCATTCATAAAGAACGCTGTTTGGGAACTGGGGAATCAGTTCCATTGAAACCAGGGGCGGCGTGGATGTGGGATGGATGACAGCAAAGTATTCGGCTTTATTGGGAGGAGCTGAGAGCGGGAGCCAGTGCGCCACTGCTAGCCAGCCCAGCCGACTTTGATCGCAATGGAACTGGCGTCCGAGGGAGCCTGTTTAGGATCTGGGTGTACCTTTCGGACACCTGACTCCCTGGAGGGAGGGGGGAACTTTGCTTTTGATCAAGGGCTCGAAGCAGTGACCGGATAAACGAGCAGAGAGGAAAAAAATCTCTCCTACTGAGCTCGCCCTTTTCCGCACTGGAGGGGATCTACAGCGAAGAAAAAGCGACCTTGCCAGACAAACAAAAATATGATCACATCTGGTACCCCACCTTATTCCTAACACGTTTCCCATGTGATTCAACTTTCCTGTCAATTACGGTTAGAACTGAATGGTCAGACCTGCGCAGACTGTGTGGATTTATTCAGAAATAAGTTCCACGAAGATCGTGGGCATGGCAAGAGGAACCTGTTCCTTTAAATTTTGCGCCGCCCCTAATGAGTTTTATATTAAATTATATTGTATTGTATGTCATCATTATTGGCATTCACTGTTCGACAGACTCACAATCTATAATAAATAATCCTAGTAGTATAGGCAGGGACATATTTGCAGCAGCTCAGTCCGGCCCTGGACATATTTCATCTGAAACAAGTCTCACCAAGTTCAATGCATTGCATTGCGTTACGTTGAGTTGCATTCTATTGTATTGTGATTTAGGGCTAAAGTTGCAGTCCTATGCACACTTACTTTGGAGTAAGTCCCGTCGAAATCAGTTGGCCCCTGAAACAGGTCCGGGTCCCCCTCTCTACCAGTAAAAATGCAACACATTAAATAACTAACGATTTGCTGCGCTTTTATGACGCTCAAAATCAGAGGCAGTCGCTATACTGTTGCTAATGATAGGGCCGGCGCTACCACACCCACCCCATAAAATATATAAAGTCTTCTCCGCGCCACAGCAACAAACTAACGGGGTTCAACAAGTTGTCACTTTCTAGTAAGTGTAAACAGGATCGCAACCTTGAAGGAAACACACGGCTGCCTTGCAGATTTTAACGCCCCTTCCAAAACTTATGTTCCCTGCAAAATCTTGGGATAGTGTGCTAACTATCCTCTCTCCTGCTTCTAGGGTCCTACCTCACCTAACTGGATTCTGTCCCTGGGCAGTTTTTATTTTAGAATAAAACAGCACGCTTGCCTTCAGTGCTAAAGAGGCCGCTTTGTTGCCACCTCCGCAGAGCGCTAATTTCGGGGTCTCCCCTCGGAGACTTGTGATTCCATTACAGCCAGTGGCGCAGCTTCGCGGCCGAAACACTTTCCAAACAGCGGCGGCTGCAGCGCACAAAGGCCGCCCTTGTTGGGCTGGGGACAGGCTGAGATGAATTCGTTCAGGTTCTTTTGAAGCAGAAAACCCCCGATTCCGCGTTGCTGGGCTTTGGCCCGAGCATTTCAAATATGCGCAGGGCACTTCAAAGCTTCGCGTCAATCCGAATTGATTGCGGAATTAGAATCACAACCGAGGGCGCGTGGATGTCTAAGGTGAGTCCAGGCTGGGAAATGGCGATCTGATCAGCTTCTATGCTCTTCACTGGCATGTAAACATCTCCTCTGACCTCTCCCATCCCCCATCTCTAGGTATGCAGAGTTCCTCCCCAAAACACTAACACGGAACTTTCCGGACCCAACAAAGGTTGGGTCATTCGTGCTGTGACCCTAAAACTTACTCGGCTGAAATCTAAGGAACTTCCTAGTAAATAAACCGGGAACTCACCAAATACACACCCCGGCCTTTGAATTAACCAACGTTTTGCACTGCACCACTCAGGGTTTGGGCACAGATCGTAATGGGTGCGGGTCTCTTACAGAAAAAGAAAAGAAAACACCATTGTTTCCTATACAATGCATGTCTACTAGCCCAGCTGAGTCCCATGGTCCTCCTCCCAGAGCAGGTTTTGTTCCTCTGTGCTGTTTAACGGGGAAACATTGCAGGAAGCGAGGAGGGCGAGCTTTGGAGCAGTCCTCGTGAAATACACGCTTTACAGAGCGATCTTCTAACTAGGGCTGCATTCACACGACAGTTAATTCCGTTTCCGTCCCTTTTGGAACTATAGTGGAACACAGTGCGACTTTAGCGCTCGTTTCCGTGTTATTTGCTTCCAGGGTCAAAACGCGTTTTCAAATAAAATGGAAATGAACGCTAAACTAGCGCTACATTCCACAACTGCTCTGGAAGTAGCTTTCATCTCCTGTAATAGTTCAACTATAATACGGAACCTAATGAGGAAATGTCCTGAAAATGGAATAAAGTGCCACGTGAGTGCAGAGTGCCGAACTAGGACCTGGGAGACCGGAGTTCAAATCCCTACTCAGCTACGAAACTCGTGGCTTTGGGCCAGTCACTCAACCTACCTCACAGGATTGTTCTGAGGATAAACTGGGGAGGCAGGGAACTATGTACGCCGCCTTGAGCTCCTTGGAGGAAAGGCACGCTATAAATGTAAAACTAAAACAAAACTCACGAGTTAAGCCCCATTTACTTTAATGGATCATACTCCCAGAAAAGTAGGCATATGAATGCAGTCTTATACTGATACCGGTACTGGGTTTCGCAGTCTAATGGACACGTCAAGGACTAATCCCACTGAGACCTGGTTGTCACTGTACTACTGGTCAGTGTCTGGCATGCTCCACAACAGACCGCAGGTAGGGGCTCACACGTCTGAAAGATCATTCATTCCATACATTTTTAATGAAATAAAATAAATTCCTCCACACTGGGGGTGGAAGGGTGGACTACATCTCCAGGGAAAGTCTATGTTAGAGCCCTGCTTTTGGTCATGATGTTAGGTGGAGATATTTCACCCCACACACATACCCTGCCGCCCCCAAGCATTGTGCAGTGGGACAGTCCAGAAACATGTTTTCCGCAGTGGTACTTCGCTTTACAGGAAGTTTGCCAGAGGCCGCAATCCATGCTTATGCGGAAGTCAGTCCCATTCAACTGGCACCGAAGTAAACCTGGTTAAGAACACATCAGATATACCGCTTGCCCCTTTTAGCATCTTTGTTGCACAGTTTCTTGGATTTCAGCAGGTTCGGGATCTGGATGCAAGAGGTCGTCAGGCTGAGTCCCATTCCTTTGGGGCCTCTTCTCAATTCGTTTATAAAATGGGGGGGGGGGTGTCTTGAAAAGGGCTCACGTCGCTTTCCTAACAACAACACAGTGTGCTCTGCCTCAGAAGAAGCCCAGAGTCTTTTGCTGGTACCTCGAAGGCAGCCTGTAACGTCAAGCATTCATGGCGCTTCCCAGACAAAATGAGCAATAGCTAACCGACTGTCCACGCGAAAACGTCAGTATTTAAACGAAGGGTTTGAAAAACATGTTCGACTCGGCGGAAAGCGAAAGGAGGCACGCTTGCTCAAATATTATGAGCAGTCCTGGTGACCGCAAAGTCCCTTTTCAGCATTCACCTCGACGCTTAGGGTGTATTTTCAAAGGGCAGGCTCCCCTTGAAGGGGGCGGAGGGAGAGAGCGAGTCAAGAATAGGCACGAAACCGACGGCTTGAAACTGACCAGGATCCCTCCGCTGGAACACACGCGCCCCACGCCGCAGGTACAGAAGCCCACCCCAAGCGCACCATGGCACACACGCCTCGCAGAACTGCGCCAGACGCTTTTAGCAACAGGAATATCACTTTCCCCTCAGCCTGAGACTGGTTTACTCTCGAGTCAGGGCACTTACCGGTAGGCTCGCAGCCAACGGACCTGCCCCTACTACATGGCATCATTTTCTTAAAACCAAAGGTTAGGCGGTTTGTGTGTGTGTGTAAGAGCAAATATTTCTCTCATTTTTAGCAAGAGCCAGCCAGAATTTCAACTCAATAAAGTTCTCTCTTTCTTTCTCTCTCCCCTTCCCGCTCTTCCTCTCTTCCTCTCTCTCCCGTTTGTCTTTCTCTTGCTGTAGATGTAGAACCTTAGCATAAGTTGGACGATCGTTGTACCTTAATCCTAAACATGATGGAAAAACTAGGCAAAAAACCTTTTGCAGCACGACCTTCCGTCTGGTTGACAGTGAACTTCCCTGCACACAGCATATCGGAGCACTTAAACTCAAAGGCAATTTATTTGGGTGTCTCCCCCTCTTACCCATTGTAACAATATTTGAGAGAAGAATGTTAAAACTGAGCTTTTAAAAATCAATGCTGTTTGGGGCAATCCTATGAGCAGTTTGCAACTCCTATTTAGCCTTGAAGGACAGATCCTGAAGTTGAGGCTCCAGTACTTTGGCCACCTCATGAGAAGAGAAGACTCCCTAGAAAAGACCCTGATGTTGGGAAAAATTGAGGGCACAAGGAGAAGGGGACGACAGAGGATGAGATGTTTGGACAGTGTTCTCGAAGCTACTAACATGAGTTTGGCCAAACTGCGAGAGGCAGTGAAGGATAGGCGTGCCTGGCGTGCTCTGGTCCATGGGGTCACGAAGAGTCGGACACGACTGAACGACTGAACAACAACAACAACAGTGTTCAGTATTCATGTTGTCACTCTTAGAATTTATTCCAAGGCAATTTTAATGATACTGGATATTTCAGTGGGAAAGTGAATCGTGTGCTTTTCTTCCATTGAAATGAAGAGAACTTACAAATGCTGAACTGGATGTTATCAGTCCTTGGGGTTTAGCACTGAGAATCGATCTAGGTATTGTAGTACAGTGGTACCTCGGGTTAAGTACTTAATCCGTTCTTAACCTGAAGTGTACTTAACCTGAAGCTAATGGGACCTCCTGCTGCTGCTGCGCCGCCAGAGCTCGATTTCTGTTCTTAGCGAAGTTCTTAACCTGAAGCGTACTTAACCTGAAGCGTACTTAACCCGAGGTACCACTGTATTAAAATTCTGGGCTCAAATCCAGTCCCATGCAGTTTCAGTCAGAAGTAACTCCCACTGTTTTAGCATTGCAGTCAAAGAATCATAGGGAAGGGACCCTGGGGATCATCTAGTCCAACCCCCTGCAATACAGGAATATGCAATCCAGGGATCGAACCTTGGCGTTATCAGCACCACACTCTAATCAGTCGTTCTGTGGGTTTTACTTTGGAGAGACGTAACACCTGAATAGGATCAGGCTGCGCAGCACCATCAGACCTAGCAAATGAGCTTCAGTGTGCTCAAGATGGGATGCATAGCATCAAAGAGAAGAGGAACCGGACATGGAAAGGGCAAATGGGCCGGGGGAGGATGACGTACAAACTAAGCGCTGTTGGCTCAACCAATCCTGCGTCACGTTTGAATAGATCGGCCTTTGAGAGAATGGGTTGTGTCCAACTATGCTAAACTCAGAGTAAACCTATTGAAATCAAAGGGTCTAAATTCGTCCGTCCGTTAATTTCAGTGGGTCTACTCTGAGTAGGGCGAACATTAGACAGGACCAGGTGGGAAGATGTAGCGCTTAGCTGCTCCACGTAGCCTCAGGGCTATGATCCCTCTAGGAAATATTCCTTCAGACATCATGGGGCAGCTTAGGATGCGTCCACTCCAGACTCCAGTGGAGCTAGAATCCAACTCCACTCCGAGGTAAGTTTCTATTCACGAAGCTGCCTCTTCCCAGCACCTGTCCCACTATTTCCATACTAAAACAGCAATCGTGGGAACAAGCCCATTGAATTCAGTGGGATTTACTTCTGAGTTCACTTGCACAGTTTTGCAGTGGCCTGACCCCACGTGCATTTTATTGGAAGGTTAAAGAAATCCGGACTTACTTCCGAATAAGCTTGTGCTTAACGACTTTAACCGCATGCACGATTATTTGGGAGTAAGACAAACTGAAGGCAAGGCTTTCTTGGAGTAAACCTGCATAGGCTGCATGGCGTCCATAAAGGTAAAGGTAAAGGTACCCCTGACCATTAGGTCCAGTCGTGTCCGACTCTGGGGTTGCGGTGCTCATCTCGCTTTATTGGCGGAGGGAGCCGGCGTACAGCTTCCGGGTCATGTGGCCAGCATGACAAAGCCGCTTCTGGCATACTTACTGAATATGAATGCATACTAACTGAAGAGTAACTCCCATTGTACTCCGGGGAACGTTGTTTTGGGTAAACTCCTGCTGCGTAAAGGGAGATTGCGCCTCTGGCACTTATTTTTTTGTGACACGTGTGAAGGCTCTCGATGCGGGATAAATCAAATTGAGTGGGCTTTATTTCCGGGGCTGCCATTGTAATCGCGTTCGTTGCAGAGCCCATAGCGGGGGGCGCAGGACCTGATGATGTGTTGACCTTCAACTCATGAGGGTTGACGGGAGTCGTACATCAGTATCTAGAGGGCCACAGACTTCCCATCTCTGCAATGTAGACACAGGCCAGGTTGAAGCCTCAGGTCACGTGTGAAGCGGGATTGAAAGGTGAAGAAGCCCCAAGCCCCCCACCGTGCACACCAACTTCTAGGAAAGGGATTTTGGGGTCTCTGCCTTAGTTTGCTCTTTCCATTTGAAAATATGCGCGAAAGTCGTTCCTTCTTATGTCCGTTTCATCAAGATAAGCGCAGATCTCCCGGGGAGCAAAGATTGAATCCACACGAGGAATATTAGCTCATCTCTCTCTGTTTGGAGAGCGACCTTAGATCCTCGCGCAAATCCGCATCCCGGGGAGGAAGTCATCAAAAAGCTGAACGTGCTTTGAAATCAACTCGGCTTTTTGCAGGAGGCGAAAGCAGGAAAGCGACCGCTGCCAGGCACACTCCCGATTTCCCCTCGTAATCTCTCTTCTGTACGCGACATTGACAGGTTTATGGCGCTCTGCGTTAAAGTCGGCCTCGAACCGCTTTGTGCGCCGAAAAGCGTACAGAGCGGCGCGTAATCGCCCTCGTAATCAACGGCTCGTCTAGAGAAGCCTTTGCCATGGTTTTAAAAAGAAACATTCTCTGTTTTCTAGGCATGTGTCATGAATGGCAGCTGAGCCAAGCAGCCCCTATGATTATGGCATTGGCTGGGCGAGTCAGTCGCGGGAATAAAGCGATTGTTGACACCAGGCTGGAGATCCAAGGCAGGCTGGGAACCTCAGCCATGGTCTCGCATTCCTCTCTCCAAATCTGACACCCCTATATCACGCGCGAAAGTGCTGAGAGGCGGCCTTCGCTTTCTCTCGCTCAGATGCGTAAGAGCGCAATGTTTCAATGCTGGCGACCTATAGCGGAGAGTAAGTCAAGGCGACCTTGCTTGTTGCTGCTGTGTAAACAGGATCGGGGTGCACGTGGTCCAGCCTGGGCTGGGTCGTGCCTCAAATATTTAAAATCTAGCTTTCCCATTGGTAACGTGGATTATCCTCACCTCAAGTGCTCAGAGGTTTTCCACGAAAATGAAAATAGTATATTAGCAGCTTAAAGGGTGCAGGGTGAAAGGAATACGCAGCTAGGTCAATTAGGATCGAAGATGGTTTTGGGGGAAACGCACGAAAACTCACTATTTCCTAAGAAACCACAGAATAGGTATAGGCTGGGAAGGAATTGTTGCTAACGTCGTGTATGCAACGCTTCCAAAGCCAGGGGTGGCGGCAGCGCAGTGGAGGCAGAACAAACGACTTTTAGGCTGCCATGTTTTGCCCGCTTGTCAGGGAGTAAGTCCTACTGAATTCGCTGGGACTTCGGCGGCTTTTCTGGGATGCCCTCTCGGTTCGTTCCATGTCTTCGATTATCAAAGAATTCGGGCGATAATAGCAATCAGCTGAAAAAGCTATTAGACAAGTGATTTCAAAGTCCACCAACACCTACACAATGGAACACCCATGTACAGCAGCAGTATACCCGATTGGAGGTGGGCAATCGGGAGGGGTTCGTGCCCTTCCTGTGACCTTCGCGGCGCATCTGGAGGACTGCTGTTTGAGCCGGAGTGCTGGAGGAGGAGGTCTCCAGTCCTATGCACGCTTCCCTCGGAGTAAGTCCCATTGAACCCCACTGGGAGACTTGTTCCTGGGCGAAATGGCCACAGGTTTGGCCTGCAGGTGGATCTTCGGTCTGGCTTTCCTTTGGCTTCGGTTGCACTGCGGAACGCATAGAGGGGGTGCATAAATGTCATAGAGATTTTTATTTTTTTTAGATGTACGCATCGATGCCTATCCGGGCTGTATTTTCTAGGCGGGGGCGGGGAAAGTGTGGACAGTTTCACCTTTTCTTCATTTGACACTCTCATCTTTTCAGACTCACAATCCGGACTCGTGCAGTGGCTGAAGACTGGAACCATGATGATAGGTCCCTTTTGACTTTATTACAGATCCGACGCACGGGGGGGGGGGGGGCGGCGGGGAGAGAGAGAGAGAGAGAGAGAGAGAGAGAGAGAGAGAGAGAGAGAGAGACGGTTCGTGCTGGGCAGAGGCTGTCGAGAAAACGACAGGAGCCTTTTGGACTGGTGAAGCAGTCGGCCAGCGCCCTCGCTTCTGCATCGGCTCCAAGTAACGCGATTACTCTCGGCGTCTTTTGCACGGCTGGAGCGCTTTCAAGCTTTGCTGAGCTGGTCTTCCTCAGCCCGCTTCCCTCCTCCCGACCTAGGAAAGCGACCTTGGCTTGGAGACTAGACTGCTGCAGAGGCCGATTTCCCCCACCCGGGCAAAGGCGGAGGCTTTGGTCACCCTTTCCCAGAGCTAGTCCCGTACTCTGCACCTGGACAACAGCGTAGCAGGATTAGTCCTGGGAAGGTTACTCGGCGAGCCACCCAGAAAACCTGGATCCATCAAGATAGGGACTTTTGCCAGGTGGGGAAAGCCACCTGGGGGGCCTCGATCTCTTGAGATCCTTTGACTGCTGCACTTCCAAAGACGACTCGGTGAAGTCGCATCTGGGCTCCAGGTTTTTTGTTTTGTTTTGTTTTTGTCGTTTGTTGTTGTAGTAAATTAACAAAAAGGAGGCATCGTGAAATTGGCCATCCTGAAAAGGAGCTTTGTTAGGGAACCGTGACATTTCAGGATCTTGGCCCAGAGGGAGAATGCTGTGCTCGCCTCCCAAGAGGCTGCGAGGAGCTCCCACATTCCTCCAATGCGACTCGGACCAATGAGGAGCGCCGCCCTGGCTCTGCTGGCGGAGATCCTAAACCGCTGGCTTGGGAACAAGCTCCAAGCTGATTTCAATGGAATTTATTTCCAAGTCCGTGTTGTTATTTCCGATCGGGGTGTTCCTGTTGCATATCCAAGACAGGAACACTTCATGCCCATTAGCTATCCCGTAACACGTTTTAAGCAGCCGCCCATACTCGCAACTACTGGGTTTTTCTAGACGTCGCCAATGCGTGGCAAAGGGGCGGGATGCGGATTCCAATCCTCCTTAAGGGCTTTGGCTACGGAGCCCCACAGTGCTATTTATGCACAACAAATTAACACCCGAAATAAACCTCTGTGTTTGCAATCAACGTCTTCCAGGAATTAGATTTGTGCCTACAAATTCCAGAAAATAAGACAGTCGGACGCGCCACTAATATGCCCCCAAACACAAACAATTATTGCCAGTGGGATTTATATCTTACTGAAAAGTTTTCAAGGCCGAAGTACGCGGACTAACTGAAGTGATGCTGAACTCACTTACTTGGAAGTAAGATATTTTCAAAGCAGTTGAACTTACTTACAAGTAAACCTGCGTATGGTTAGATATATGCCCTCTGAAGTCGAGGGTAGAGACTCTCTTTAAATCCCTGGAGATTTAACAGTTTAACTGTGCTGTGGAAGAAATCGGGAAAAGTGGATCGCAGCGGCCTTTGCCGTTTTTGGTGACGGGATAATGCGCCTCTTTACTCGTTTGAGTTTAGGATCAAAACAACAGCTATTCTGGCAAAGCAGACCGACAAATCCAGTTAGATGCGCCATATATAGCCATATCCGATGAACAAATCAATAAATGCGTCCAAATATATTTTATACCACCAACAAAATTTAATAACTTACAATTCATTGGAATTTAGTATTTCAAGAAGTACTTTTTCTCGCCAAGCAAACTTGATCACGTTTCCTCAGAGACACAGAGACCCCCCCCCCACTGGGTTCAATAGCAAAATTATCCTCTCCGTACATTTCGCGACCACAGCTTCATACACAACCCAGTTCAGTCAGTTTTGAACTCTAAACATCCAAATATTTCGGCTTAATCCATGAAAGTCCCGTTTGTGCCTCAGGCCTCCTTGTTCCCAAAATGTCCTTTGGGTTTGAAGAATCCCGTATTGTTTGAATAGCAGGTTTTTTGTTTTTTGTTGTTGTTTAAATCCGTTTTAATATTGTAATAAAAAGAGCAAGCTCTGTAGTGGAACCTAAGCAAGCGGAGAAAGAGCTAACCCACCTGAAACTGGTGACACAACCAACCAACGTGCTGTTTAATTGTAGGAGCGTTTTTGTCATTGTTTGGACAAGTCGATCAAGTTCAACGACAGATTGGCTGCTGACTTCCACGTCTAATTCGCTGGCTTATTTCGGGACCCGTTTGGATAAGGAGCATTTAAAAATATCCACCCGTCTCCCTTTATCAGGCTAAACGTTCTAGCAAACCGCCGGTAGCGAGAAATGCGCGCTTTCCTCGGAGTTCGCCTTCAATGAAACAAGAAAAGAGGAGAGCTGCAGCCTGCACGCGCGCATTTTGAGTTCCATAAATACTCACGCCACCCTGGAAAGGCAAGGCAATAAAATCAGTTCCTTGTCTGTAAGGAATAAGTCGAGGGGAAGGAGATGCTAAGCAGGCAGGGCCAAAACTATAGCCAGAATGCTAAGCAGGATGCTAACCTTGCTGCTCTGGGGAAACAAGGAAAGAAAAGAGTCGTTGAAAGAGAAAAGGGAGAAGGGCGCCGGCTGGGAACGAATTTTGGGAAATTGACACCAAAGAGTCCCTGGGAAAGGCACCTTGCCAGTTTCATACAAAGCATAGCCACAGAATACCCTAACAGCTAGAAACTATAGACTTTTCTTTAAAGCTGCAAGCTTGCAAAGGAATTGCTCCTAAAGGCAGGAGAATGATCTCAGATAGCGAGGCTGCGTGAATATGGAGGAGGGGCGGATAACGGTTGACCCTAAAAGACCGGTATGATCCTCCCCATATGTACTCATCCTGCTCTGATCAAGACGACTTGCCCTTGAAAGTACAGTTAACTTTTCAACTATATCTGGTGGTGGGAGGAAATTCGGTGCAAATCTTAAAATAATAATAATAATACTAATAATAATACTAATAATAATACTAATAATAATACTAATACTAATAATAATAATAATAATAATAATAATAATATCATTGTCTAGAGCTACGTTGCTGATCAGACGATTCTCCCTGGGAAGCTCAGCTGCTGAGAAGAGGGCTCGTAGGGAGCATATGCTTCAGAGAGAGGCAGTGACTTCCTTCTGACAACAACTTTTGCCCACCTGGAAAAGAGGTCCCTATGGGACGCAAGCCCCCTACGGTGCCCCCTAGGCTGCCAGGCTGCCTTGCCCTCCCTCTCTCCTCCTTGCTTCCTGTTCCGTTTCTCTCTCACGCGCAGTGCGGATCTTTCGCCCTTTCTTTCAAGCAACCTTTTCTCGAGCCCGCTTTGTCGCCTGCAGGAGTCCGCCGCCTTCCCTCCTTCTCCACTTGCCCCCCCGCTCCCTCGGCGCGAGGGTCCTTCCTTTTCCTTCCTGCAGAGCATTAGCTCAGTCGATGGCCATCTCCAAGGGCGCCTAATCGAGGCGGACCTGCGAGCTCAAGGGCTGACGACGCAGCGCAGCAGCTGCGCTTTTCAGCGCACTCAGATCCGCGCCCCGAGCCCTCCGCCGGCCTCGGGAGCAGGGGAGGCCCTTTGCCCGGGAAATCTCTCTCTCTCTCTCTCTCTCTCCCTCTCTCTCCCTCTCTCTCTCGGGGTTATCTCAGGGGACTGTCTCCCTCCCCTCGCGCACACGCTCCCTCCCTGGCCAAGAGCCGTCTTGCGATCGAGCCGACACCCTCTCGCAGCCGGTTCAGGAAAGGCACCATCTCGCGAAACACAGCGAGACATCTGCAGCCGGCCCGTATAAAAAAAAGAAAAGAAAAAGCGCGCGGGGTTGGGTTGGGTTGGGTGGGGGTCTGGCTGGTTGCCTGTCGTAGCCGCGGGAATCCGTCCTGAAGAAAGAAGCTTTTCAGAGCGATCTCACCTCCAGCCTCCTCTTGGAAAAGGAAGCGGCCCCGGCTCGCCTTTCTTTGCAAGAGATCTTCTGATCCCGCTTTGCGCATCTCCAGGCTGTGAGAAATGGACATCAATGGCCTCCGCTTGCCTGCTGGGACTCTTTGGGGACATAGATGGAGCAAAGCCAGAGAAAAAAGAAAATAAATGTGGGGTGGGGTTTTTTTTGGGAGGGTGGGGGGCAAGCAGCTTAGGTCCCGGGCTGATCCGTCCACCCCAATACAGCCAGAGGATATTTCCCCCCCTTTCCTTCGTAGCTCCCCCTCTCCCTGGTGTAGAGGATCTTGTTTCTGCGCTGCAAAGTCTCCCTCCCCGGCCCGATCTTATCGAGAGCCGAGGCCTATAAATCAGGGGAGCTCGTCTGGCGATGGTGGGGGCGCGGGGAGAGCTTTCCAGCCTCAGATCTAGGGCGAAGCACAAACTGGGAACGATGGGGGGGGGATCAAACACGCGCGCACACGCGCGCAGGAGGGCGGAAAGGGGCGACCAGCCAAGTGAAACTGACCAGAGGGAGCCTTGTATCCGTTCTGTTTTTGACTGGGGGACGCGAAAGGGAAATCCCATCCGGGAAGCAGAGCGCGCAGAGCGCAGGCCGTGGAGAGCCGAAGAAGAGTCCCGAGACCGCCCCTGGGCCCAGGCAGGGGTATCCTTAGGAGGCCCCGTTTGAACCACGTCCTCTCGCTCGTCCCGGCGGTCCCGGGGAGCCTATCTTATGTAGTGGCGCTGAAAGCTGCGGCTGAAGGCCGATTCTCTCTCTCTCTCTCTCCACCGCTCCCCGCCCTGCGCAATCCCCTTTCCTTCCTCCCTTGCAGTTTTTGCTAGCTGCCTTGTATTGGGAGAAGGGGCGCGCCGCGACTGCAGCAGACCCGCACGTGGCTTTCATTTAGGAGACACCGAGCGAGCCAGCAACTCGCTGCGCCGAGCGCGCTTTCTCTCGGATACCTTCTCCTAGCTCCGTGGCAAGGCGAGGCCGAGGGGCCCCAAGGATGGCCGAAGGGCCGGGGATCTTCAAGCCGAGGGAGAAAGAGGAGGAGGAGTCCAGCAAAGGCCGATTGGAGCTCCCGACTCGGCGTAAGATCAACGCCTCCAAAACAAAACAAAAAAAACACCCACACTCTTATTTTGTGCGCCGTGTGTGGCTTTCTTGCTGCAGTCCCAAACTGCTAGATCTCTTTCATATCTGATTCTTTTTTTCTTCCTTTCTCGATCAGGACTTTTCACAGTGGAGTGGTAGAAGGCATTCTTCAGCCTCACCTCTCCTAAACACGTCGACTTGGAATGAAGCCCCCCCCCTCCTCCCCCGGTTGCAATTATTTCTCTCCTGCACACGGAAGCAGCTAGCTTCTGGTCGTAACCCGGACTAGGTGTGCAGAAAGGGTTGGGCTTTGGGAAGTCAAGCATTGCCAGCGGCTGGGATACAGATATCGATCTGCACACCATTCAAAGTGGTGGTGTAAAATGGTGTGTGTGTTTGCGCGCGTGCGCGCACACACACCACCACCCAATGAAAACCTCCGTTAGAGAACGTCCAGTACAGACACTAGCAGGAGCCGACGGGCTAATGCCCAGGCCGCCTCGCACCTTGAGCCAATGGCAACGTTACCATATGCTGGAATAGACCTCGAAATTCTATAAGAATCTCCGGGAAATGGCAATGGTTTATAGTTTCATAAAAGACTGAAGAATTATTATTATTATTATTATTATTAATGATAATAATGATAATAATAATAATAATAATAATAATTATATACAACGCTCGCAAATCTGGGCTACAATCCACCTCCTGCGCGAAATCCACTGCAGTGATGGATCCGAATGGGGGCTATGAAGGAAGAATTATTTATAGACTGATTGTGGTCATTTCTGCTGGTGGATCATAATGATCCCCTAATGGGGGTCTCATTATATTGGTTTATATTGGTCATTTCATTAGAATGGTGTATCAAAAGCAAAGCAAAACACAAGCAAACCCGCCCTGAGGAGTTAAAGGTAGATAGCCGTGTTGGTCTGTCATAGTCAAAACAAAATAAAATAAAAAAAATTCCTTCCAGTAGCACCTTAGAGACCAACTAAGTTTGTTCTTGGTATGAGCTTTCGTGTGCATGCACACTTCTTCAGATACCTGAGGACTTTACAATGTTGACCCCCCCCCCTAATTTTAAGTACATTCCCTTGGATTTCTATTCTCAGCCTCGTTTAGCCCAGGGGACACCCGGACCTAGGAAATCCCGCCCCCTTCTTTGAATTGTCCGTCACATTCGTTGCTAGGCCCATTGAAATTAATAGGGCTTATTTAATGAACATAACTAAGTTAGGTCCATTAATTTCAATAAGTCTACTCCGAGTAAAAATCTTAGCTAAATATCGCCCTTAGAATTAATGAAAATTCTTAGGGTCTTTTGTGAGCAAAACTTAATTGAATACAAATGATGGTGATTATTATATAAAGAAGAAGAAAGGTGTTAGATGAAGGCTAGGTTTTGAAACGACTAGCAAAATGATTGGCGATTTGTGCCTCAGGCAGGCCAGGGGCTTCCTCCCCCCCCCCCCCGCGCAAAATCCCGATCGCCCGTGTATCCCTTCTGACGTCCACACAACAGCTGTTCCCAAAAGCCTCTCCTATACACCTCGACTTCGTCGCAAAGTGCGAGGAAGCTTGTGATGGACGTAATCAGTATCACCGATCCGCAGGCGTTTCTGATGCCCGCTTAAAATGAAGCAAACAAAATACAGCACTCCAGCGACTTCCAATGAGGAAAGCAGCCTCGGTTATTTATTTAACCCCAGTCCCTATGAAAGAGGGCGAGGGAGAAAGGCAGAGACGTAGGGAGAGATCTCGGCAGGTCAAACCCATAGATACTGCGCTGCAAGAAACGTTCCAGATAGAAGTCGAGGCTGCTAAGAAAGGCCGCAGGGAGACGAAGCGTCACACGATTCCGACGATCATTTGACACGCAAAATATCGCTGCTGGCAGATTAATTATTGACGGGGGGCGGGTTGGGTAGGGAAGGAATGGAGAAAAGGGAAGGGGGCAGCATTGGAATGTCAGCCCCCTCCTAGCAAACACTTCTGAAAAGAAAGAACAAGGGTTAATATTGGACAAGGCTGTTTTATAGATGAACGATTGTCAGAATTATGTGCATTTCTTAGCAATAAATAATAAAACACTTTGGAGGCATTTTGTGTGTGTGATGGGGTGGTGGAGGTGGATGAGCTTTCCTACCTGCCCATATCTTAAATCAATTGGTTAACCTTTAAGGTACCACAGGACTCTTCAATGCCCTGGTTGCAACGCACTAAAACAGCTAATAAGAATTAATAGTAATTAAAAATCTGTATATAAAGCGGTTAACAATTTGTTATCTGCAGTTCCTGCTGAAAACCCTGATGCACACGCAGGCTTGAAATGTGAGCCGATTATATATATATATATATATATATATATATATATATATATATATATATTTCAAATAAGAAAAATTCCTCCGCCTTTTGGTTGGCGGAGTTCTGATATATCATTAATAAAGAACAGTATTTAAACTTTGGGGGTGCTCCTTCCCCACCTCCTCAAACTATCCGGATCAAACTGCTGCTTTCTATTGCTTACTTTGAAATATTCCCTTTGAAGCCAACGGGGCTCCTCTGGAGTCAGTGACTTGAGAACGCGTAGTAGCCCATTGCAGTCCTCAACGTGTTTCCTCGCGAGGAAGCAAACGCCAAGGATTCTTCTCCTGCAGGCTTACACATCTGCTTCCTGCTGTAGGCCGGGTCCTAAAAACGTTTCCTCGGAAGTAGAGAATATATGGCAGCCATGTATGGAAATCAGACCTGTTGAGGGGATCGCTGCCCCACAAGCAAACGCATATCGGACCCGGAGTTGGAAATCCGGATGTAATCGCAAGGGCGACTTACTTCCGAGTTAAAGGCGCATCGCTCCTTCGGGGATGGTGACCCTCCGACTTTATTTCTCCGCATCCTTGAAACCCGGGCTTTCCAGACGTCGTTGGCAATTATTACCTTTCTCCACCTTTCTCGCACCCAGCCAGGACCCCTTTCGATTCTCTTGGCGATTCCCACACAGGTCCCCCGCCCCGAAGTGTAACTCCGCGGAACTGCCGCTGCAGTTTGGCAACGCGTCGCGGGAACCCCCCGTTTTCTTCCTCTTTTTTCGTTTACCGCAAAGTCCAGAGACCGCGGGACACCCTCCCATCCCGCCTCCTCCGCCACGCTCCTCGGCCTTCTCTGCGCTCCAGATCGCCCGCCCGTTTCCTGCTGCCCGTTCATACGGGCCGAAAGCAAACCAGAGTCCCTCCGGATCGCGGCGGCGTGACGGGCGAGGGAGGGGGAGAAGGCAGGAAGAAGGCAGGGGGTGGGGAAGACTCCTCTCGACTTGCAGAAGTCAGGGCGAAATGTGAGTTGGCTGCGGTTGGCCAGGGACTCTTCTCCGACCCCCCCCTCCCTCCATCATTCGCTTGTCTACCCATCCGCTCTGGGCCGCCGAGGTTGCGGCGGGGAGTGGAGAGCGAGGGGGCCAGAGACGGGGTGGAGCCAGCGGAGGCCGCAGTTTGGGAAGGTTGCGCAAGAAGCCCCCGCTGCGCTTCAAGATATAAAAGCGCCGTCGAGGCGCCTCCGCCGCAGCACCAGCGACTGCAAGAGCAGCAGTAGCAGCGACGACTGGCCAGGCGCGACCGCGGCTCCGTCGAGGATTATGGAGTTCCTGAGCGACAAATTCGGCCTCAAGAGCCCCCCGGCGGCGACGGGCAAAGGAGGCGACTTCTACCTGGCCTCCGGGGGCCCCCTCGAGCACGTAATGGAAGCGCTGGACGGCGGAGAGGCCTTCTACGGCAAAGGCGGAGGCAAATGCGTGGCCCAGGCTGCCTATAACCCGCACGCCAGGCTGGACAGGGCGTCCCCGGGCAGGGATGGCTCCGGTGAGTGAAGGGCTGGCCGGCACCGCGGCAGGCAGTCCGCCCGCACTGCGGCCCAGGATCTGGGGCTATTGTGTGGGGTGCGGGGTGGGGAGAGGGTGCCCCCAAAGCCGTCCGGGATCCGCTGCTTGGAGCGGCTGTCCTCCGGAAAGGGGTGGCTTGGCCTTTTGTGTAAACGGGATCCGGGTCGGCGAAGCGAAGCGGGTTCTTTTGGGCGTCTGCATGCAGAATGTTTTTGGAAAACTGATTTTTTTGGGGAGAGTGGGCAGTTCTCTCCTCTCCAGCAAAGCTCCCCACATACACACATGCACGCACAGCAGACGGACAAGATTGGGGCCCAATCCACCGCAGATTTGGAGTGTTCTTCTCAGGAGACCCCCCCCCCCCTCTTTTTGATCTCAGAAGAATCTGGGGCGCAAACGCGGTTTCCTAAAATGTGACGGCGCCTCAGAGGCACCTCGAGCGGGGACGCTTCTCCCTTTGTGGAGAAGCCTCTCCAAAGACGGTCGCCACCTTAGTTATAGAATTTAGATTAGCTTCTCCGCAATCCCAACAGCCGTGGCCAGCTAGAAACATTCCGATCGGAGGACTTGGAAACCCGCAAAAACCGGACAGCTAAAACCGGTTTGCTTCGGGGAGGAGAGTATTTTTAGACGGGCCGCTCATTAAATGATGAAAACGAGATAAAAATTGACAATGTGAAGGTGATGCTCCTCTTCTGTTGCATTCCGATTTGACTTTAACTGATACCGGTACCTGTGCCTGTAATTCCTCCGTCGGAAGTTGCGGCAGACGCCAAGATCTCCCTACAACGTCCATTCATCCCACCAGCAGCCGGCTGGTTTGCAAAGAGGATTTTACCTTCCGACGGCCTCTGGCTTTTCTTCTTCCTCTTCTTCCCCTTTCAAAGTCCTTCTTCGGGTGTCACGCAGCTTGGAGGCGTTCAGCTGCCCTTGCTTTTCTATATTTTTTTTTTGCCAAGGGCTTTTTACTCGTGAGCTCTGAAGCTGCGTCCCGCAGGACCTCAGATCCGCTTCCCTGCTCACCCCTGTCTTTAGAGATATGAGAAAGAAGGTAGCTCCCAAAGTCAGCATTTCAAAAAGAAAACACTCCCCCGACTCCTTTCCTTCTCCGTCTCTTCCCTGAAAGCCAAATCTGTGGAAGGATTTACAGCCGGAGTCTGGGAGGAGAAGGAGGGACAATAACGCAAAACAGAGAGAGGAACCGCGGAAGGACGCACATTTCGGTCTTGCCCTGCTATAGATTAAAATGGGCCTTTAACTTTGCGCGTGTATATGCTTATATGTATAGAAAGAGAGAGAGGTTGGAAAGGCTTTTGGCTACTACTGTTATTACTCCTACTACTATTAATAGTACCCCGCCCATCTATCTGGATTGCCCCGACACTCTGGGCGGCTTCCAAGATATTTAAAACACAATAAAACATTACACTGCAATTATCTATCTAGTGTGCGAAAGCGTTTACCCACGTATTATCTTGATCATCTTCCAAATCCGTCTGTCATCTATCGGTTTTAAGCATATGGAATAATAAAAGGTGGCAACACAAACGGATAAATTAATAATCTCAACATATATAGACTAAATTATAACGACAGGCAAAACGGCGGCGCGCAGTTTAATCACACAACAGAAGGAAATAAGGAAGGGATTTAACTGTCAGCAACAGAAAAAGTAACAGCCAAGTATCGCAGGGAGTCGCGAATAAGCCAAAATGATCCTTCGGGAGCGGCTAAAATGTCCCAAAGCAACGAGAGAGTTCTAATGAGTGTGTATGTCCATTATGAATGCTATTAGGTATATCAAAGCATTTTATATCATTATGCTATTACTGAGGAAACTGGAAGCCGAAATGTTAAACTGCCCGACTTGCTTCTCTCCCCCCCATCAAATATTAATATACATATTTCCCCCTGATCGGCTGCATTCGTCCAGGATCCGGATTGTATATGAATGCAGCACCATTTTTCTGATCTTCTCTCACGCTACATTATAGCGACAATATTCTGTCACATCCGATCCATAATCCGGTTAAACCAATGGTTTTACATTCAAATATTATATCTGCTTTTTGGAGATCAGTCGCCCGCTCTCGCCATCTTTGTCCACTGCTACTTTCTTTACTTTAGACTTTTCTTTACTGAAAACAAAAGAAACGAATAAACAAACAAAAACTACTACGGAAGGAGCAAGTAGGGGACTGCTTTCTCCCAAAATCCCGTCGGCCCATTTTACCCTTTCGCTTAATTTTCTACTCACCGGAAGTGCTGGCTAAGTTTGCTGGAACATCTGGTCGTGTCTGTAGAAACCCTCCAGTCTGCCAACGCTCCAGAAAAACGTGAGATCACAAACCAAAATGCCAATCTATACCGTCTTAAAAAGCACACAAATTTTCAGATCGTTATTGGCCAGTTTCCTCCTCTTCCTCACCGTCTGAAATGATGATGATCAGTCCTACAAAATATGCAACCCTTTACATTTGGTAATACCATAGAACCATAAAATTGGAAGGAACCGGCCAGGATCATCTAGTCCAACCCCCTCCAATGCAGAAATATTTTGCCCAACTTGGGGGTCGAACCCACGACCCTGAGATTAAGAGTCTCATGCTCCACCGGCTGAGCTATGCCACTTGGTGTTAAAACCAAGGGACACGTCGAGTAGAAAGAAAAATCTCATGTCTATTCGGAAGTAAATCTCGTGGACTTCAATGGGGCTTACTCGTCGGTAAGTGTGCCCGTTTAGTTGCTGCCGCGGGTCATGTCAGTGGCAATTATTATTCCGCCCCTTATTTATAGATGCCATTTATACTTCCGGCTCTTGATGAATTCACTTGCCTTTGGGCATCATCTGTATGCTTTCTTACACCTTTCTGATCCTCGAGGCAATCGTGACTTGCAAATAAACCCCACAGATTTCCATTACGGTAGCATTGGTTGGAATGGGGCTCGTTAAATGTTCCATGGGGGGGTGGGAGAGAAGATTGTGCTGCGCGTGGTACATTATGTAGCAAAATCTATTAAAACTGTCGCAAAAGGCACAGCAACAAAAACCTGCTTTCAAACGCCCAGTTTTTCATCTCAGAATGCAGCGCGACATTCTCTTCCTCCTTCCTCCTTAACCTGCTCGCTGCCGTGTGTGCTTTCAAGCCGACAGACCAATGCGATGTGAAATGTTTATTGCAACCTCGTTGAGTTTAACGAGGTTGGAGATCTTTCCCATTATATATAGCGCATGTTAAAGCAAGGCGATTAAAAAAGGAAATTAAGCCAAACGATAAAAGAAGCCTGTCTGAAACCTTTTTATGCCTTGTAAAGTGGGATGGATTTTCTTGCTAGCAAATGTTCCCCGGGCCAAAGATTTCACAGCAGAATTTTGATTCTGTTTGTTTCAGCGTTACACTCAACATTTGCCTGCCCTTTGCCTTGACTGTGAAATCTAAAAACGATCAGCTCTGTTCATAGTTCAATATTTGGAACAGTAACGAAGAATATAAAAATGAGGGAAGTATAAGGAAATTTTTGCAATTCCATGCATAAATCTGCCTAAAAACGTCTAAATAGTAACAAACAACACATTTATTATCCTGCTGCAAGAGGTCTGTAAATAAGATTCTTATTCTGAATTATTGGAATGCTGCATAGAACATTTTTTGAATAGTAAACCTAAAATAAAAAAGAGAATCAATACTTCAGTAGGAAGCAGGAGCACAGCACAAACCTATGTGGCAGAATATTCTTCTAGGTAAGTTTTTCGATCACAGTCTTAAGAATCAGTTTTTTTATATATCAAAATGCAATATTTTCCTTGGTGCTTATAATAATGGAATCTGTTTTTTTTAAAATAAAAATAAAAATACTCCCCTTTTAATATTGTTTGACAGCAAGTTCACACAACTTCCAAAGGGAATCATTTTAAGTGTGTAGGAGAAAAGTGGGGGGAAAAAGACCCACAAGATCCTTAGGTACAGAAAAAGTGAAATAATCCCTGGGAAATCTAACATTGCATGTTTGTGATAGGTTTGCCATCATTTGTATAGGTTTGGTTCTTATTTCAATTTGGGTCAATGCTCGAGGACAGTACTAGAGCATTTAACAGAAAGAAATACTATTGGCAGAGTGTAAATCGTTGATGGTTAGCTTCCTTAAATTGGGTACCTTAACTCTATATTTTTAAGAACTTACTGCTGAGAAGACTTGACTAACTGTGAACTCCTGTTCTATTTTATAGCCCCAAACTACATTTACTCAGAAGTAGATCCCTATTAAAGACAATAGGAAATGTGTTTGCAGCCTTACTTGGGTGCTAGCTTCACTGATTTCAAAGGTGCTTACTTCTAAGTAAGTGTGCTGTTCTGGTTTGCAGCCTGTGTCTGGTTAAAATTACAGCAAATGAACAGGAGGGTGTAAAGAAATTACAGGGAGTGGCAGAGAGCGTTAAAACAATCTTGAAAGGGCAGCTTGGGTGCCATCCTTTGTAATGTTTTACTGCCCTGAAGGACTGGAATTTCTCTACTCCCCACCTGTCAAAAGAAAAAGAAAAAAAAGGGGGGGAAGAGTTGGAGATCATTCAAATCTTGTAACAGGCTGCATCAGTTATCTCAGAAATATTTAGCAAAAAAAGCTGGGAATTAGTTCAGAAGCTAAAGGGGGGAAAATACTTTAATCCTTATCTTGGACAGCAAGTGTTTTTTCAAAGATAAATGGTTCTTGTAGGACGAGTGCAAAAATATAGGAAATAATCTCTTTGACTGAGTTATGATTTTGAAGAGAACCCCCACCACTTTGTAAAAATACACCTTAATTAAAAGCAAAGGCACTATACAAAACCAAGAGCATTAAAAAAAAAAGTGGGGCGTTTTTATTTCCTTTCACTCCCTTCATTATTCTTGATTCACTAGTGCTCTTCTTTTCCACATACCTTTCTTATACAGTTCCCTCCCTTAACAATTGAAAGCTACTATACTGGCTTAAAAATGAAATAGTTTGGAAATTCATCCAAAGCAAAGCACTTTATAAAAAGTTTCATAAAAAGTTTCATTGCCATATTCTCTCGGGTCTCTGCATATTAACTCAGATTGAATTCTCTTACTCCCAGGTAAGCATACAAAGGGCTATTTGCTGAAGTACTTGAGTGTGAAAGCTGAAATAGGTTTGGTAGGGACAGGAATGAACCTAAGCACACTTCTAAGAACAGATGCATAGGACTGCAATGTGCCTTTGCAAGCCTATTTTGACCTGATGTTTAATACTACTACTACTGCTACTACTAATAATAATTATAATAATGTATATGCTGCCCATCTGACTGGGTTTCCCCAGCCACTCTGGGTGGCTTACAACAAATTAAAACATTAAGCACAGTAAAACATTAGAAACTTCCTTATACAGGGCTGCCTTCAGATGTTTTCTAAACGTCAGATAGTTGTTTATTTCCTTGTCTTCTGATGGGAGGCCATTCCACAGGGCAGGCGCGACTACTGAGAAGGCCCTCTGCCTGGTTCCCTGTAACTTTGCTTCTCACAGTGAGGGAACCGCCAGAAGGCCCTCGGAGCTGGATGTCAGTGTCCAGGCTGAACGATGGGGGTGGAGACGCTCCTTCGGGTTTATAGTGTCTATTATTTGGTTTGCTTGCACTGCAAAATGCATAGTTGTGATCTTAAATATAGGCGTCTCAAAGCAAATTCTCTTTGAATCTCCGTGGGACTTACTTCCAGGTAAACGTGGTGCCCGGCACTTTGCGAGAATGTATTCCAATAGCATGACTTAGACAGCAAACCTATAGATCAGGGCTAGCCAGTGTGGTGGACTACAGGTGCCACCATCCCTGCCCATTCCCCAAGCTGGCTGGCAGTGATGGAAGTTGTAGTCCCACAAGATCTGGAGGGCAACACATTTGGTGGGCACTTTCCCTGGGAGTAAGTCACATTGAACTCCGGTAGGCATGCTGAGGGACAAGAAAGGCATGACTAAAAGCAGTTGTTAATATAAGCAGTCTGTGATTCTGGCATGGAAGCTTCCTCTTCAGCTGCAGCCGTTTCAATAATAATTCCACCCCCACCTCCCCACAAAATGCTTCCAAATTTAAAACGAAAGGAACCCCAAACCAAGCTTGTTTCCCCTTTGCTGTACAGTGAACTATGGAATTACCAAAGTGGAAGGTCAGCCGCTTCACACCGAGCTGGGGAGACCTCTGGACAACTGCAGCAGCCTTCGCATGTCCCCCGCCAAAGGGATGCAGGAGAAAGGCGAGCTGGACGAACTGGGAGATAAGTGCGACAGCAATGTTTCCAGCAGCAAGAAGAGGAGGCACCGGACCACTTTTACCAGTTTGCAGCTGGAAGAGCTGGAGAAAGTGTTCCAGAAGACACACTACCCCGATGTTTATGTACGGGAGCAGCTGGCTCTGAGAACAGAACTCACCGAGGCCAGAGTTCAGGTAGGAGCCGCGGTTCCATCCAAAAACAAAGCCGCTCATTCTGGAGGCTAAAAAAGCTCATTAGGCTGAGCAAGAGCCTTGTCTGAATTATCCCTCAGACAGAGGAGGATGTTGTGTTTCGATCTGAGGCTGGGCCAGCTGACTGCGCGTCTATTTTGGTAGCTTTGCTACTCAACCAGTAAGGCATGTCAGCAGTCCTAATACTGAACAGATTGTTGCAAGGGCTTCACATCATTTCAAGTCCCACACAGCTTTAGGTACCTGACTGGATGCCTCTTCCTATAGGTGCCTATCTGGGTCTTAAGATCTTCCAAAGTGGCTTTTCTCCTCTGAGTATGGTCTCCTTTTGAGACATGAAATAGATGGAGAGGGGCCTTCTCAGTGGTGGCTCCCCATTTCTGTGGAATGCTCTCCACAAAGAGGCTAACCTTGCAGCAATATTAATGTCATTGTGGTATGAGATGAAGGTTTTCATATTCTCCCAGGCCTATTTAAAACAACAACCCATCACTTTTAAGTAGTTTTTTAAAATCTCATTTTGGCAATCTTACAGAATATTATATGTCAGTTCCTCTTCTGGTATAGGGGAAAGAGGGTTAGCAACTCAGTGCATTGCCATCTGTTGGGTAATAGCCATTGTTTATTGAGTAATATTTGTAACTGTTACCTCGGCTTGTTTTTAATATTTTGTTGTGTGTCACCTAGAGGCCGAGGTATTAGGTGACAAATAAATTTGATTAGTCATAGTCATCACCACTTGCAGCTGTTGTTTCAGCAACTCTCACAACAGTCCTGTAAGGTGGACCAGGGTCAACGGGCTGAGACTAAAGCGCAACGGCTTGCTGGGACATCTACCAAATTTGTGGGTTTTGAACTGAGCCAGACTAGCCCTATTTCACATATTCAGGGCTTTATTTTTGCATGATGCCGAAAGCGCCTTTGTGCCTTTGCTGCACTATTTGCATTCTGGATGTGGATGATGTTAATGAGGGATAGAGAGCGGAAGAGAGCAACACATAGTTCATGCAATACATTAACATTATGGGCTCTGGAAATGCAAAAGCCAATGTAAGCAATCACACATGACAAGGATTTGCATCTGCAGAATGGTTATACAGTGTTGCACAATAACTATCCACAGTCTCTAAAGGGTTATAATTACAATTTCTACATCTCCGAACCATTCTAGTCAGTAAGCTGACACTGGTTGCTGTGTGGAATTAGCAGCACTTTACTGGTAATTTTCTTCTTCTTCTTCTTTGGCAATCACTCGTAGCTGAGTAAGATTGTCTTCCATAAACATGGTTTTAACCGGAGTAAGCATGGGCCAATGGTACCAAATAGTATGGGAAACAACCTTACTAGAAAAATGAACCAATAAGCTGAAACTGACATGGGGACAAATAGAAGAAGACGCCTTCACTCCAGTATGGTTCCCCTTTATCACACAAGACAAGACAACAACAAAAATCCACCAACAGCATACAAATCAATATGGCTAACCTGATCCAAAACACCCACCCACCCCACTCACACATGAAAACAAAGACCACCACAGCCAGCCACAAATGAACAACCACACCCTAGGCCAACCCAAACCTCTCTCACCACCAAAGGAACACAAGTGAACAACAGAGAACCTGCACAAGCAACGCTGACACAAAACCCTACATATATTAATTAAAATAGAAACATTGCTACCCCACCCCACCCCACCCCCACCCATCTTTCCCCCTGTCCACCTCTTCCCCCCTTTCTTCCCAATGTCTCAACAAATGAAACTGATTTGTAAAAATGTTACATGGGAAAATACATGAGAGACATTGCACATTCTTTTGTAAATCAAGAAAATCTTTAATAATTAAAAAAAACCACAACAACAACAGTGAGTCTGTAAGTGACTGTGGAGGGCAATTCTGGATCCACATGTCCTTCCACAGCGGGGACATACCGTGTTTCCCCTATTTTAAGACACCGTCTTATATTTTTTTCCCCTCAAGAAAACGCACTATGGCTTATTTTGAGGGGATGTCTTATTTTTATTACGTAAGCCCAGCCCCGCGTTTTCCTTGGCGCCCTCCTATCACTATGGCTTATTTTCGGGGTACGGCTTATATTTCGCAAATGTGAAAAAATCCTGCTATGGCTTATTTTATGACTACGTCTTAAAATAGGGGAAACAGGGTAGGTTTCTGGGTGGGAGCTGATCATGGTGAGGATTTGCCAAACGTGCCTTCCACTTAGCACGTTTCTCCCTTTCATCATATCAGTATCAATGAGGTGTTTTAAAAAGGATGGAATCTTGTATCCCATGGTATGTTGTATTAACCTGACTGGCTTCTTTGCTTTGTTGTTGATTCCCCATTGTTAATAATAATAATAATAATAATTTATTATTTGTACCCTGCCCATCTGGCTGGGTCTCCCCTGCCACTCTGGGCGGCTTCCAGCAAATATTAAAAAACAATACATTAACATATTACAGATTAAAAACTTCCCTAAACAGGGAACAAATGAATGAACAATGCCATGCTAATTGTTGGCTTAAATATCCTTATACATCTTTGAATGTGAATATTGGTGACTAATTAGGGCTGTTTAATACATTCCCACCCACCTCCCCATTTTAAGCTCCACACATCTAAGCTATTTTAATTGTACACTTAAAAATGCAAATTATGAGCCATGGACATGCAACCATCCACACAGCTAGGACTGGCAGCCTGTGGTCTGTTAAGCATATACTCAGTGGCCAAACCATTATGTAATGTATGAAAAGGTTTCACATTAGTTATAGCTATGCTCTTCAGTGTACGTTCTTGGAAGCAAATCCCATAGAAGTCAGTGGAGGCATGTTCAGAAGCTTGAAAACATAATACACACTGATGCTTAAAGGAGAAATGGGTGTGCAGTTTAGCATGGCTACATCACTGGGGTCATAAACACAAAACAGTTCAAAGTAGAAGGTTTTTTTAGTACATGCCAGTACTCTTGCACCTACTGTGGGTGTATTGGTGGAGACAAGATGGGAGAACATTCTTTGAATCAAAGAATGAGAAGAAGTAAATTAAGAAACTGAAAATTCAGAGACAAAAACTTGTGCTGCAGTACATTACAGTACATTGATTCCAGTGGAACCTACTAAACATGCATGCTTTGACTAACCTTTGTAACTTAAAAAGAAAAGTATTGGTTTCCTACCCCACCCCCCTCCTACCCCCACCCCCCAAAAAGATTAATCCATGGAATGTTTTTTTTAGAAATAACTGCTGTCCATTTAAAGCAGTCTTCCTTAAACTGGCATCTTCTATATGTTTTGGATTCCAACCCTCAAATATAATTTCTAAAACATTGGAGTCCATAGCATCTAGCAGACACTGGGTTGGGGAAGGTTATTTTAAAAGCATTTGCATCTAGAAAAACATCCCGAATACCGTAGCTAAGACCACAAAGAGTCTTGTGGCACATTAAAGACTAACAGATTTATTATGGCGTAAGCTTTCGTGGACTATAGGTCATGTCACTTCATCCGATGTATGGAGTGTTATCCTGAGTTGCAGGTATGTATAAATACCATGGGGTTTTGTGTGTGAGTGGGGGTGTTAGCCATGAGGTCAGAGGGAAATTGAATGCAGAAAAGTACAGACAGTGATAAGTACCTAATTAGCAATAGTAATTCACAAAACAATTGTTGATGACACAGAGATCCTGGCATTGGTAAGCCAATTAACATGCATAACGTGCTAAAATCCTTTGTCTCAGTTCAGTCCTCAATCCCGAGGACTGTGTGGGTGTAAAAGATTCATGAAGGACGGAAATCTGGATTATGTCTTTTTACTGTTGCATATGTATGTATGTGCGTCTTTCTTTTCATTTGTTAGTGGGGGAAGCACCACCCTTCCTCTAGGTTTTGGCTGTCTGGATCACTGCCTAGTACCTATTGGCCTGGGTCCAAAGAGCTGCTTAGACTCAGGAAAGGGATTTGCTTGTTTCCCAGTGGAATTTTTGGCTTTTCTGTCAAACAGCTGACTCCCCCATGGCCATATCGCAAGCCACTCTTGAAACTTTTCTTAGTTTGCCATGTGCCAGGGGAGAACATAGCAAGTTTGAGGCTGCAGTCCTATACCAACATACCTGGGAATAAGCCCCTTTGGGCACGGGCTGTAGTTCAGAGATGGATGGAGCATCTGCCTTCGACCTAGAAGGTCCCGGTTTCAATCCCTGCTGTCTCCAGGAAGGGCGAGGAAAAGCTCCTGCTTGAAATCTTGGTGAGCAGCTGCCCGTCAGAGCAAGCAGTGCTGAGCTAGATGGACAAATGGTCTCTGACTTGGCATAAGGCAACTCCCAATGTTCTGCATCATGTTCCTTTCAGGCATGATGAGCTCCCACATTGCTGTCAACAGGGGCAAGGAGTGGGGATTGTGCTGAGCAGTCTCACCCCCCAACACTGTGCTTTTCAGCCTGCCCTTCCTCTGATGTCTACACTAATAATAATAATAATTATAATAATAAATTTTATTTATACCCCGCCCTCCCCAGCCAAGACCGGGCTCAGGGCGGCTAACACCAGGTATAAAAACAATTGATTAAAATACAACATTAAAGTGCAGCCTCATTTCAGTAGAAACTTAAATTAAAAAAAACTGTTTGGGGAAGAAAGCGTCAAATCTTCACCAAGGCCAACTATCCAGACTGGTCCAGAAAAAAGCCAGGGAAGTCCCCAGATAGGAGTTCCATCACAGAAGGAAAAAGAAAAGAGGGGGAGGGGATCAAGTTGATTTCAAGCCAAAGGCCAGGCGGAACAGCTCTGTCTTACAGGCCCTGCGGAAAGAAATCAGATCCCGCAGGGCCCTGGTCTCTTGAGACAGAGCATTCCACCAGGCCGGAGCCAGTGTTGAAAAGGCCCTGGCTCTGGTTGAGGCACTAACAGCACCAACATTTGTAGAGAGGGTGCCATGGAACTTGAATGCTTCCAGATTCCATTGAAAGCTTTGGGTGCACAGCTATGCACAAAACTCTCTTCACTGCAGACCTTTGTAAAGTAAGTGCCACCCAGTGGCATAGCGTGGGTTGCCAGCACCCAGAGCAAGTATTGCGTTCTCTAAGCAAGCATTGCACTCCCTACCCAGCACCTTCATGCGGCGCTGCTGCCGCTGGACGGAGCTGTGGACCAGTGGTGGGACATGTGTGTGCGCCTGCTCAGGCTGGAGCACTGCCCCTGCCATGAGTCTTGCCAGCCATCCTCTCCCAGCTCCTGCTTGGCATGCTGCTCAGGTGTGATGGGCAGGTGGGATGGTGAGGTGGGGTCAGGACGGCAGCTGCAGAGGCACACCCCTAAAACTTTTTGCACCCGTGTTTAGCAAAGTGGAGGCAACCAACGTCTAAAGGGAGCTTCCAAGTTGACATGGGTAGGATTGCACTGCAAAGCTTTCACAATCAGCCTCTCAGTTCTTTGGATCTTGCCCATTGAGCCGAATAAAGTCCCACAAGATAAAAATGGGAAAACAGTTTGCACATGCAGAAAATGCAGTGTAGATCGTGATCATTTGCAAACCAATGAACTGTCAAATTCAGTGAAATGCCTTTTCATTAGGAGGCGATAGATTGTTACAGTCTCCTAAATGGATGCCTGCCTTTAGGAAGTTTTGTACAGTGCTGAATCCGGAGAACAGCTACAGAAGCTGGATTTGTGAGGTTTACTCTTTAGACTGAATACAATTTTGTAATTTGAAAAGGCTTTGCTAAGAAATAAGGAGACAGATATTCAAGCATGAGGAACTGAACAAAGGTGTCTGTTTCTGAATTTTCCAGGGCACTGGCACTTCTTATGAAAAGTCAGTTTGACAAGATATGCTCCTTCACTAGCAGATCTGCTCACAACAAACAAACAAACAAACAAACAAACAAAAGATATGGCTATTCTCAGAATTCTAAAATAACATCCCTTCAGTTGCATTCCTTCCCCTTAAATACAGAATGTTCAGCAACTCTTTAGACTCTGAATTCTCTCTGAAAAGCTTGGTGCCAAAAAAATAAACAAATTGGAGGTTATTTTTAAGTGTGTTTCTGAGAGTAAGTTCACAGAATCCAGATATCATGCTTTCAGATTATTCCCCCCCTTCATTTGTACCTTGATGTTGACATAATTGCAATTTCTGCCCATGTTTAACATCATTTTACACTCTTTGAGTAGAATCAAGAGATCTGGCTGTAAGTGGGATGGAGCTTGGTTCTGTTTTATCTTCTGCGTTGCAATAAGTTTGGGCTCTCTCTCATGCCACATTGTTGTCCAAGATGGGTAAAGGTGCCAGAATCAGATCTGTCTAGTTTTGTGTGGAGCACGATAAAGAGAGCGTGGATTTACAGTCTGTATATATTATGTGCTCTCCTTGGAACAAAATTGCTGGTTTCAGTTTCCCCCCTTGAGAATGTTTATTTTATGCTTTGTGTACACAGAGATTTCCGTGCTTATTGAACTAAATGCCCTGGATTTTTGCATTTCTGATCAGCCTACTGAAAAAGGCCAATGCAAGAAACTGGGGATCTTTCTTCCTCCGAGTCTTCCATCACAATATTAAGCAATTTTCAAAGGCCTGACATCATTAGAGACCCGCATCTGGCTAGGCAGGGATAACAAGCAGCAGATTGCTGCCTTGTTTTGTATAGGCAAATGGTTACTTTATCTTTGCCAAGAGCCGGCTTTGAGTAAATCGATGTAAACAGAAACATTTTGGGGGAGTGTCAGCATTAAAAAATGTGGGTTTCTTCCCCGTCAGTTCCTTTAAATCCAAGCAAATTGTTTTATTTAGTTTAGCCAAATGACTGGCTGGATATGCTCCGTACGTCTCCCTTCCGCGGCATTTCATCAAGATCCAATTTAAGTTTCGCCCTGCATCCATGCCGAGAGAGTCAGCCTGAACCTAATTTATCGGCGTTGTTCTCTTTCCTGCCGCATGTCAGTGGATTAATTGGCACCCAGCTTAAGGAGATTGTCAAGGACTTTTTCAATGAAAGGGCCTCATTATTAAATTCCCATAATATGTTCTCTCTGCCTCCTGCGGAGACAGCAAGGGGGGGAGGGAATGGTTTCTTGTAGCCTTCGGCGCAATAGATAATGCAACTTTGCCCACAAGAAGTGCAATCCTGCAATTGGTTAAGGGCTGGACTAGCCCCATTGACTTCAGTGGAATTTCTGCGCGAATCGCTCAGGGCAGGATTACACCAGCAGCCTAGGTTCATAAAAATGAAAAGAAATGCTTAACAGGTTTGAGCCGGGGTTGTGCTTTGATTGTTTGGGGGTGCATTTTTCAAAACTGACGCATTAAATTCGCAACGGGTCTATGGAAATTAAAAGGCCGTCCCTGCTGCTTTGGGCAATATTAGGAAGGGGCGGGTACATGTGTGTTTGGGTATCCTGAAGGACTAAAAGCAATAAATAACCTCCACAAATGATTAACACTCAAATCAGTTTCAGAAACATTTCTGTTTAAAGTTCCTGCTCCGATATTAGATTTGAAATGCATTAAGGGCTTTAGTTCTTTCCTCGTTTGCTGATCTTTAAACATGAGGCAGGGGGAACGGCACTATTTTTGAGCTGAGTTTAACACTGTGTAATTTGACCATAAATGTTGTGGCACAGAGGAGAACAACCTCCCTGCCATATGACACCACAATGCTATTTTGATACTTGTTTCAAGTTGCGTTTTGTTGCTGTTGAAAGAAACAGGATCCATTTATTTATTCAGAGGCTTGTAAATAGGGTGAGTGAGAGGAGGGAGTAGCTTTGGCAACATAGCTATGGTAATAACGTGTAACTCACATGAACAACCTTTTGCCAATGATTTATATAAATATGTGACTAGTGATATGATTTAAAGTTTCAAACACATTTGCCACACTGTGATGACTTTCTCTGGGTGCAGGAGCTGTGTGTGTGTGTGTGTGTGTGTGTGTGTGTGTGTGTCTCAGTGTCTGTCTGTCTGTCTGTCTGTCTGTCTGTCTGTCTGTCTGTGTGGAGCTCCTCTGATCACAAATGCTTCCCCTTTCACTTCAACGGAGTGTAAGTATTCTTTGATATGTGTGGAGCTTCCTCTCCCCAGAAGTGAACAAGGGCAAAGCACAAGTACAGGAGCTCCACGCCATTACTGTAGACTATTGTAACATATTAGGCATGGTGCAGCCTTTGAAGATAGTTTGGAAACTTGTCATTCCTTTTAAGAAAGCATCCCACTCTTCTGTTTTTTGTTTTCAATGGTCAGTGTGTTCAGCATGCTTTAGGTTTCCCACACTCAATCTTTTTTAAAGACTCAGAGCACTGCAAAGCGCCTTGCAGATGAGACTCTAGATTTCCACCACCTTAATTCCCCATACACATATTTACATCTAAATTAGCATATGCAGATATTATGCCACGGACCTGTGCCCCAAGTTCTTGAAGTAGCCTACCTAGGGACTTCCCTGATCCAGGTGGCACTTGCTAGCTGAGTTCACTATTTGATGGAGTGAAAGCATCCTCTGTATGCATCAGAGGTGGGGAACCTGTGGCCCATTGCTGAACTCCAGCACCCATGATCCTTGTCCATGCTGGCTGGAGCTGGAAGCCAACAACATCTGGGTTCCTATTCCAACAACATTACAGGTTCCTAATTCCTCCCTTACTTTATGCAATTGTCATTGGTTACAACTATGTTTCCATTCTCAGTTTTTAAAAAGTGTAATGCCCTAAATAGCTTAAGAACCACATCTTCTTTCACCTGGTCTGAATGCTGAAGACTGGAGACTGTTCTCCTACCTTTGGAGATATGAGGGGCAGGAGCTTTGCCATCATTTACCATTATGGTAGCAGAATTAAGGTTGTGTCAATTTTTTTAAAAAGAGACCCACCTGGCTCCATCTTTGATTGTCTTTGGTGGACTATGAAATAATGTTTATTCCAGTATGCTACCGCCCCGAATGTGTTATAAATGAAATTACATCATGCTGAGGGGTATATTCACATTTTGTAAATGTTACTGCTATGATGATATTTTAATCTGTAACTTTATCCATTTTGTGTACCATTTCAAGCATTTTTCTTCTTTAAAAATGGACAATACCCAAACACCAAAAAATATTAAAAAAATATGTAAGTCACAGAGACCTAGACTAGAGAAATCACCATAAAGTATGCTTGGCCCTTAGATTGCTTGCTCTACATTTTTTAAAGTCGGTCATCCCCTTCCACCAATAACATTGTTTGGGAAAGCATTCAGTCAACTCTCCTGAAGGGATTTTGGAAGTAACCAAGGGATGCCCTTTTTAATGTGTGGTGGTGACAGGTTAACCTGATCCATCATGAACATATGGGAGGACTGGAACTCAGAACAGGGTGACTCAGAATATGAAATTGAATGAAGCCAGGAGACAGTAGGCTGCCATCTCAGCATCTACCAGAGCATTCAGATAACTGAGCCCTACACAAGACAGTAATCTGCTGCATCTTTTACCAGATCAGTCACAATCTCAGAGTTCTCCTCTAGCCAAACACCACAAGACAATAAAAATAAGATGTTTGTTATATTAGGATTGAATGAGCTGTTTTATTCAGAGTTAGACAATTCACTCAGCCAATCATAGGAGCCAACTCCTACGGGCCGAGGTCCCTTTGGCCACCCCAATAAAATATTTGAGCCTCCCCTGCCAAGTTGATAGGCATTGCCATTCAAATGGTGTGTGTGTGTGTGTGCACTGTATCTTGTGATTGAATATGGGGTGGGGCTTACCTTGCCCCTCCCCCAATATTTTATTCAGATTGACACCCTTGCAGTTATTGGCACCAATTAATTGATCTCTTATTCTGTCTGGTAGCAGATTCTAAGTGTTCCCCAGCGTCAATATTGTATAATTGACTTGGGCCAACTCCACCATTAGGCAGTGTGAGACGGCCTCCTCAGGCAGCAGGTGCTAGGGGGGCAGGCTGTGGAGGTTAGATACTGGAGGACAGAGCTGTGTGTGCCATGCTGCCAAAACAGCACCTCCTTAGCCAGCTTGCTGTCCTCAGTTGTGGCAGAGGGACATGGTACTGTCACTGGTCATAAGAATATAAGAATAGCCTGCTGGATTGGGCCAATGGCCCATCTAGTCCAGCACCCTGTTATCGCAGTGGCCAACCAAATGCCTGCGGGAAACCAGTGAGCATAACATGAGTACAAGAGCACAGTCCCTTCCCATGGTTTTCAACAACAGGCATTCAGAAGCATTGCCACCTCTAACTATGGAGGTAGAGCATAGTCATCATGGCCTTTGATAGCCCTCTCCTCCATGAGTTTGTCTAATCCTGTTTTAAAGACCTCCAAATTGGTGGCCATCACTGCCTCCTGGGGGAGTGTGTCCCATAGTTTGACTATGTGCTAAGCGAAGAAATCCTTTTGTTTATCTGTCCTAAATCTTCCAATGTTCAGCTTCATTGGATGCCCACAAATTCTAGTGTTATGAGCAGCGGTTGGATGGCCATATGTCATGTATGATTTAGTTTAGATTCCTGCATTGCAGGGGGTTGAACACGGGTGGTGCTGTGATCTAAACCACTGAGCCTCTTAGGCTTGGCAATCAGAAGGTTGGCAGTTCAAATCCCTGTGATGGGGTGAGCTCCCGTTGCTCTGTCCCAGCTCCTGCCAACCTAGCAGTTTGAAAGCACACCAGAGCAAGTAGATAAATAGGTACCACTGCAACGGGAAGGTAAACGATGTTTCCATGTGCTCTGGCTTCTGTCACAATGTTTCGCTGCACCAGAAGCGGTTTAGTCATGCTGGCCACATGACCTGGAAAGCTGTTTGTGGACAAACACCAGTGCCCTCACCTTGAAAGCGAGATGAGTGCCGCAACCCCATAGTCACTTTTGACTGGACTTAACTGTCCAGGGGTCCTTAACCTTTAACTTTTACCTTACTAGAAGACCCTCTGGGTCCCTTCTAACTCTACAATTCTAGGATTCTATGAGTGGAAAAAACCTTTCCTCTAGCCACGTTCTCCTTTCTGTGCATATTTTAAGAAACTTATTTCATGTTGCCTCTTACTCACCTTTTCTCTAAACTTAAAAAGTAAGTCTTGAAGTAAGATTCAGCTGCCAGTCCAGTTGCGGAGGGGTATGTTATCTTGCCCTTTGCCTCAGGTCATCCCCCTGAGTAGTCTAACCATTGTTGTCTTCTCTGATGTAGGTCTGGTTCCAAAACCGAAGGGCAAAGTGGAGAAAGAGAGAACGGTACGGGCAAATCCAACAAGCCAAAAGCCATTTTGCTGCCACCTATGACATATCTGTTCTACCGAGGACTGATAGCTACCCACAGGTATTTAATATAGCAAAGCTTTGATCCTTTAACTACAAGCTCTCTGTGTTGACACTTCTGAAATCGACTCACATTTTGGCCATCATTGGCACCCAAGCAAGAGCCACACGGGGACACTTTGGCGTGTACCATGGGGTTCTTGCATGGAAATCTGGCACATCCGCTGGGGAGAGAGAGTAAGCTCAAGATGTACTTTTTAGTTTGAGAGGAACTCTGATCTTCCTTCCTGATCTACATGCATTAAAATGAATGGGAGAGCCTCTGCATGTCAGGGGAGCTGAGCTCCATGTGTTCACTGGAGTTTCTCCAGCTGTAAGGAGTTTCAGTGACTAGGATGATTGCTTCCTAATTTGTAGGTATGATTTAATTATAATATATATTAAGCGTTTTAATAGAATTTCTAGATGAGTACAAATTCTTGAAAGGCAACCAGATGGTAAATGTGTTACACTTATGATCAAACCATTGTACAATTTTGCTTTTTAGATTCAGTGCATTTGTTAACTATTAGAAGAAATCTAACCTCCTGTAGTATGATAAGACAATATTTCTAGTTGAGTTTTTTTTTTTTTTTTGGCAACTTATACTCTGCTTGACTAAGAATTCTATAAAAACAGTAATTGCAGCCAACCATCTGTTTTCTTTTTATTCCTTTCTGTGCCCGACCGTTAATTGTATAATTTTATTTTCCTTAACACACATTTTTTATCCCCCCCCTCCGTCGTAAATGTCACAAGGCATTGTAATCAGAACAGCTGAAGTGTTCACAAAGATAAACAATTAGCTGTTGGAATATTGTGGGAATGTATTCTTATTAAAAAAAGACAGTTTGGAGCAAATTCATTAAACTCTTTCCAAAGTCACAAAGTTGGATAGCTAGTAAAATGTCAGGCACTTGCTATTTGTCTGGCATATCAACCATTTTTCTCTTTGGCCAATTTGGCCAATTCTCTTCAAGGTGATTTAGGCCCTCTCACATGTCATAAAATTAACCAAAAGTTAGCTACCTCACACTAAAACAGAATCTAACTTTACTGTAATTGTAAGGCTAATGTTGTGCCTTTATTATTATTATTTAAAGTCTCAAATACCGGTAGAAGTATTTAGTCTGGGAACACCAGTGGGGAAAATGGCAGCACAGTTGGTGGAAACTGGGTGGCACTTGCCAAACAGGAGGTGACTTTGTGATCTCAATGTGAGCTTTGAAATTTAGCCTGCAATCCTATGGCCCCTTACATATGTATATCCACCTTACTTCTGAGTAGGCATGTATAGAATCGCACAGTTAACCTGATTTCCTGTATGTATATTCCCCCTGCCACATGTGTATACTAGATATGCAGGGGGAGAGTAGGAAAATTCCTATGGGCTCCACTGCCACTAACATCTAGATGTTCAGTGTTAGTGTGAAAGAGACCTACATGTCTACAACTGTGTGTATGTAATCAGGATCCCTGCTGTATGCACACTAATGCTGAACACTGGGATAGAAGACCAGCATCTGCAATATCACTCCCTCTGCCATCAGTGAACATGTGGCAGAGGGAGAATGCATATGCGTCCATTTTATATGTTATATAAATCACAACCTGAATTAACAGCAGCCAACATAGCAGATTGTCAGGGTGAGCCACTCTCCAAATGCACCACCTTTAAGGAACCCAAGTGAACTTTAGGTTACATTTCTGCAACTGGGCAATGCACAGAATAGCTCCCCATGTATTTAAATGCAAAGTGGTTATTTGAGTGACCGGCCTGGGGCTATTCAACAGGCTCCAAGTCCAAGAACAGGGACAAAGAACCTGTGGTCCTTCAAAGATGTTGTTGGACTACAACTCCCATCATCGCTGATCAGTGCATTTGCTGGCTGAGGCTGATAGGAGCTGGGACTTGGGAATGTCACAACATCTGAAGGGTCACAGGTTCCCCATTCTTCTTCGGGCATCTAGGCAGTCACTGGGATCCAGTTCATTTGTTCATTTGTTCATTTGTTCATTTGTTCATTTGTTCATTTGTTCATTTGTTCATTTGTTCATTCATTCATTCATCATCTGTTGAGTACTCAGTAGGAAGAGCAGGTGCCCTGTAAACTAGGCCCCAAGGTTCTGGGCACCTGGGACATTGCCATCAGCCTGCTTAGACGTGTCCCAGGTGCAAGGAGTTGTGGGACAAATCATTTCCAGAACACTTGATCTTCCTACTGAACACTTGGACACTCAAAAACTACCGTGTTTCTCCTAAAATAAGACACCGTCTTATATTTCCCCCCCCTCAAAAAAACACAATATGGCTTATTTTCGAGGGATGTCTTATTTTAACCGCTTCGTGTCGGTACGCTGCATAGCCACGCCTATCCAGGCCATCTTAAGGGAGAGGCGCTGCATCACTATGTCTTATTTTCAGGGTATGGCTTATATTTCGCAAATGCGTAGAAATCCTGCTACGGCTTATTTTATGGCTATGTCTTATTTTAGGAGAAACAGGGTACATGTCCCATGATCTCTAGTACGTATGATACTGTTTTTCATGATAATGATAATGATAATAATAATCTAATCTAATTTAAAAACAATTATTATTACATGCTTAACATTCTTAGGAGCTGTACAAAAAATAAAAACAGCTTATAGATGTCAAAACATGAGCTGCTTAAAGTTCTGGATCTCTCAGTCTCTCAGTTGCACTCTGTCTCTGTGTGTTTCCCTCTCTGTGTGTTGTTGGCATTCATCTCAAGACACACACACACACACACACACACACACACACACACACACTATTAGACATTGCATGGGGCCACAGAATTCAGAGTTGACGCTGTGATTATTTAAATTAATGGGCCTAACTTAGTCATATTAATTGATTTCAGTGAGTCTACTCAGAATAAATCTTAGTTGAATTCCACTTATTGTTATCTCATTTCCTTTGGGTGGCTTACAAAACCACCCAAAGTTCTATGGTAGAGCAACTAGTTTGCATGTAGAAGGTGCCAGATTCAATCCCCAGCATCTCCAGGTAGGGCTGGGAGAGACTCCTGTCTGAAACCCTGGAGAGCCACTGCCAGGCAACGTAGACAGTACAGAGCTGGATGGACCAGTGGTCAGAGGCAGTTTCCTGTGTTCTCAGGGAATCTTTGCTTGAGTCTAGGAAACATGTGTGGTTGCAGAGAATCAAAAGTGGGGGAGGAGGAGAAGCCGTGTCCCAAATCCCTGAGTTTAGCAAGGGGTTGTGGCAGTGGGAGCTCTAGATCCATCCAGGCAGAGTTCTCAGAATAGCACAGTCAACAGCAGCATATTTCACTTAGACCACCAAAGCCTGCAAAGTCAGTGGTTTGCTGATCCTCATCATGACATGCCTTTGTATTTAGCTTGTATTTAGTTATTTCTAAAAATAATTTAGATCCTGCAGTGCCTTGGCCTAAATGGGATCTTCAAGGTAGCCTGATGCCATTAGTCTAGCTCAATATTGTCTGAAGAGACGCAGGTGGCGCTGTGGTCTAAACCACTGAGCCTCTTGAGGTTGGAAGTTTGAATCCATGCAATAGGGTGAGCTCCCGTTGCTTTGTCCCAGCTCCTGTCAACCTAGCAGTTTGACATCATACCAGCATGAATAGATACATAGGAACCGCTGCGATGGGAACGTAAACAGCTTTTCCTTGTCCTCTGGCACTCATCATGATGTTCTGTGCACCAGAAGCAGTTTGGTTATGCTGGCCACATGACCTGGAAAGCTTTCTGCAGACAACTGGTGGCTCCCTCACCTTGAAAGCGGAGATGAATGCTGCATCTCATAGTCAAATTCGACTGGACTTAACCATCTAGGGGTCCTTTACCTTTTACCTAATATTGCCTACACTGCCTGGTAGTGGCTCTCCAGGATTTCAGGCAAGTGTCTCTTCCAACCCTACTTGGAGACCCCTGGGATTGAACCTGGTCCTTCTGCTTGCAAGGAAGATGCTTACCACTGTGCTATGGCCCTTCCCCATTTCCTGGTATCCTGATCTTCCCAGATCCTCAAGTATACATACAGCCTCCATGGATGCTAAAGGTTCCCCACTGCCAAAGAGACTGGGAGGAATGTGCAACCTGGGATGTGAGGCTAGATCCATGGTCCTGCAGCCCCGTTGCACCAGCTGTTTGCTCTTCCTTCCAGTAAGCCTGAATAGGTCTTGTGTCACACACAGGGATGTCACAGGGCATGAGTTTCTTAGTAGTGGATGCTGATAAGAACTCTATTTTGACTTGTCCAAAGGGTGGCAGAGTCCCATTAGGAACAAGGTGTTGAATTGCTGGAACCTCTCCAGCATGATGTGATTTCATGGTAAGGGTATTGAACTAAGTAGTGATGGGGTGGGGAGAGATCCATTCGTACTACCTTGAGCTATTTGGAGGATAAGCTGGATGGAAAAAATAATGATAAATAGAGCTTAAAGAAAAACGCACTGAGAAAGGTAGGTGTCAGCAGCTGGAGGAACCTGGGCCAAATCTCCCTCACTGAGAGATACCATCTACTGACCCCAGAGGCAAAGGCGTTGTGACGAAATGGGCATTAGCAAGTGACTGGAGGAAGGTAGAAGTTGAGCTGCTGCTCTTACTCCTCACTCCTGTTCAAAGTGGCTAAAGTAAGAAGATGGCACCTCCCCTGAAAAGGGCAAACAAAACAGAATAGCTGGCTTTGGGTCATCAGGGACTGGGGAACATGCTCATCTAGTTTATGTGCACTGGAGGAAAGGCAGCAGCTCAGCAAAAGAGCACATGCTTTGAAGTAAAAGGACTGAGGATCAGTTCTTGGTGTCTCCAGGTAGGGCAGGAAAAGGCTTTGGACTGAAGCCCTGGAGAGTAGCTGCCCATCAGTGTCAACAGTATTAAGCTAGATGGTCTGACTTAGTAGAAGGCATTTTCTTGTATTTGATGTATTTAGCCAATGGCAAAGTTCCCAACAGTGGGGCAACTTTGGGGGCTCCTGATTCACAAAGCAAGGGTGTGAGGAACTATATAAATCTGCATGTGCTATTTGTTAAACCTTGCATCTTAATTTCACATAGGGGCCCTTTATGACCAGAGCGCACATGGGGGACTTCCATTAGCAATAATCAGAGTTACATGCTCAAATTAAATACTCCATATGGTGCATATTACACACCACATGGCATTTGACTAAAATATGTTTTTGTTCTGCACGAAGCTGACAAATAGCCACAGAGGCGCCCCATCCTTCTTGGAACCAACCATTCTGATTTGTGCTGACCACAGCCCTTTAGTCTGGGTAGGGTCATACAGTGAATATTTTGCACAGCACCCGTCCCCCGAGACAACTCATATTGCATAACACTTGACTCTGCAAGACACACAGGCTACTATTGTCATTTTAACTTCCAAGTATGTATTGTATAATGTGCCTTTGCAGGTTTTGTTAGGAGACTTGTCTATACACTGGGCATAGGTCTATCTACACTGAGCATAGGTCTATCTATACACAGTCAGACCATTGGTCTATCTTGTTGCTCGGGGGTGGAGGGAACCTCCCGTTTGTGTGAGAAATATGACCTCCCAGGCATCTCCATTTGGCCCATGAAGCCATTTTGGGCAAGTCACAGCCACTTGCTATACATCCGACATCATACATGATGGGTTTCAGAGGTTCAAAGAGCAATATAGGGCTCTTTGAAACAGGGCTTTCATACAGCCCTGTGCTGTGTTTTGAAGTCCTGACAACCTGGGCATCAAATCACAATGCGATCTGATGTCATAGTGACATTAGGTGTTTGACAGGTGGTGGTAGGGAGATGAACACCTGGCTCATCAGCCAGAAAAGTTCCCCCACCCCTGTTGTAGCTCTTAAGACCCAACCAACCAACACCACCCCCCACACATTGCTGCCTATTGGGGATTTCCCCCCTAATGCACTCAGCAGGGATTTTCTTCAGAACAGCCTCAGGGGAGGAAAGGGTTTAATTCCCCCCCCCCCATTCCTGCTGTGATCCTGCTCATTATTAGTCCTACCCCTCCAACAGCAGATGCTATTTGCATTTTTTTTTTTTAAAGAGAAATGTGTACATTAAATGTGTGCGTTTAACATCAAGCCTGGCTGGGCCTGATTCCTGGTCAGAAGAATGGCAGAATCCTCAGCCTGTGTTGTACTGAAAGGACCTTTCAGGAGATGCAGCATAACATAAATATATGGGAAGGGGGTAATACATTTAACCTCTAACTTAAGAGACTCCTTTGGATGAGTGGGACAGAGCCTTGTAAACAGTGGCAGAGCCAACAGAATCCAGATTCTGATGTTCGGCAAGCAGAAAGGAGGAAGTAGAAAGGCATGGCAGTTGATGGCTTAGGTGGCAAAAGCAGTCTGGCAAAGCAAGTACATATAGCACACACATGTGCAGAATAACTGGAGGGTAGTTAAAATTTTGAACAAACTAAAAATACATCGTATTTAAACAACTTTGACCATGTGTCTCCTATTTCACAGATGAGAAACACTGAGGTACAGCAACATGCACCCACCCTAAGTTCCATTAGCGAATCCACATTAGAGAATTCTTTAAAATAAGACACACAGAATGTTTTCCCTTCACCACTGAGCAACTGTAGCCTCACCCTATGCTCCTGTTGCCTTCTCTCCCCCCAACCCCTTTCTTGACGGGGTCTCTCCCTCCTCCAGTTGAAGCAGCCTGGGAGAAGCAGAGAGACCTAGGATCTGATTTATATTTAGCAATTAGGCTTTGGGAAGAAAAACCCAGAACAACAATAACAAAGCAACCTACCATGCTAAGAATTGGAGTGGATATTCCTTCATTTATATAGATTTTCTGATCATCTCTCAATTGGTTATGGGTCCCTGTTTCAGTTTCCCCTTGATTGATTGATGCCCTGCTTGCAACTCCAGTTATCCTGCATTGCTAAATTCTGGAGAAAGAAGGGATGCTCAACATCTTCAATATCACTGTCAATATTTTCAGGAGGCTATAGTAAAAGTGACATAAGCAGGAGAAGTTGGCAGGCAGAATACCATTGGGGGTTAAGTGTCTGCTTTGCAATGCATTTTGCACAAATCAGAGTTATACTCTGCTTGAAAGAGCTGTCCACCCATGTTTAAGGCACTTCAAGAAAAAAGGCAGAGAATGCTAACTATTTAAAAGAAGAGAAACTGAAAGCACTGCACCGTTCAAGGGCAGATCAGGACTGTGTACACATCATATGTTTAAAGTACATTATCCCCCACTTCCTGAATCCTGGGAACTGTAGTCTACCCATCACAGAGCTATGTTTCTCGCACCCTTTGGAAACTACAGTTTCAAGGTTTCTTTGGGGAAGGAAATGTGCTTTAAATGTGTAGTGTGTACATAGCCCCAGTTCAGAGTCTGCAGTGGTAACAACAAAAAGTGGTTATTGTATCAGCGACATGTTTAAAGGGCCATAGCTGAACAATACTGTTAAATCTGCAGCGCTAAGAATGGAGATAAGCCTCTTTGATCTTAAAAGAGTAGCAGCTAAATTGGACTGGAGATAAGCTTTTTAAAGAGCAGAGAAAGGCTTTTTGTGCCTGCTGGCTTTTGAAGAATAGGCAGAAGTTTTTTCCTATGTCCCTACAGTGGTAAGGTAAGAGATAAGGAAAATGTTACCGGTACCTGCAAAGGAAAATGCTACCTGCTAGGTACCACAGCGCTAAGAGAGAAAATAAACTGATCTCTGATCTTAGTACTGTGGTGCTTAGTGCTAAGACTGGAGCTAAGGGATCCTTAGTGCTTAGATCAGAGATAATCAGGGCTTGGAAAGTTTGTTTTTAAAAGGCCCACCCTTTTACAAAACAAATAGTTCACGTTCATCCAAATTTATAACTTTTTACAGTTCATAAAAAATTAGTATCCCCCCCCCGCCCGCATTGTGAATGTTACAAAGCACTGTGCTGAAGTTCAGGGTTCAAAAGTAAATCTAAACCAAATACAAGTAAAAAGAAGTCTGACCGACAGAATGGCAACAGATGAAGCTTTCCCCATAATTGTATTTTCATACTAGAAAAGACTTATCCTGTCTAATTTCTGTCTGTCAGACAGCTGTTAAAAGCTTTGTTCCTGTTCATTTGCTTTGTTCCTGTACTTGTGCTTTTTGCTGCAAGCTGTTGGAAGTCAACTTTGTTCAACTGAACTAATTCATTCCAAAGGCTGAAGATAACAGATCTCTGCACCTGACAGGCCAAATTCAGAGGCCTAACTCTAGTATAAGTTTGCTAGTGTTTGTCTATTTATATTGTCCACTAGCAAATATATCAATTAGCGCTAAAGAAATTGTAGTTGATTTAACTGAATAAGGCTACAATCCTTATATCCCCTTACCTGGAGTAAGACCAGTTGAATTCAATGGGACTTGCTTCTGGGTTGGCATGTATAAGCAGGGCCGGCGCTTCCATTTAGGCGAACTAGGCAGTTGCCTAGAGCACCAAAATGGAGGGGGCGCTGGCCACCCTGCCCCCCGCCCCCCGCCGCCTGCCGCCGCCCCAACCAGCGGCGGAGCGAGCAGGTTGGGACGAAAACCGCGGCGGCGGGGGCGCCAAAATGGAGGGGGCGCTGGCCAGCCTGCCCCTCGCCCCCCGCCGCCACCCGGTGCCGCCCCAACCAGCGGCGAAAATCGCGGCAGCGCGGGGCGCCCGGCGGGCAGGGGGCGGGGCACTGTACGTCATGCGCAATGACGTCACGTGCCCTGCCCCCTCGCCTAGGGCGCCAAAACCCCTAGCACCGGTCCTGTGTATAAGTTTGCTCTGATCAAATGCATCTAAATTAATGTGCAAGTTACCACAAGGTAGGTGGCCATTTGAGATACTGAAGGAGGTGATAATTTACTAGCTAATAAGAAAAATGACCACCTTGTCGAAAACACACACAAACTTTAATATTTTCTGTTTCATTCCTGTTATCGTAACACATAGGAGCCAAAACAGCTTCACAAATTAGTATGTGCCCTCACAGATTGAAGTTACCTCTGTCTATTAGTCAACTAAAATTGTAGTTGATTAATGTGTTTGCTAATCTGATTGAATCTCACAGCGCTTCCACCCCACCCCCACTGCCACTGCCACTCACACACATGTACTATAGTAAGGAAAAATATTAAAGGGCTCTTTAGTGATTTCACAGTAACCACAAGAGCAAAACTCAAGATGTTTGTGATGTTAACAGAAACCAGAGATGAGATCTATGTATAGGCTTATTCAGAATCGCCTTGAATTGCCTTTTATATACTACACAGATCACAGGAAAAATATTTTCTTTAAATTCAAGTACTGTCTCCTTTCTGCCCTACATTCCAGGAGAGGCACTGGTGTTTTCCACGTATTGTAAAACAGGGCTGTATTTATTTTTTGAATTCCAGTATATATTTTACACTTAGGAATTTATTTAGAGAAACTTAACAGCATATATCTTGTTAAACAGTTAACCTGCTGCAAATCTTTACCCACCCACTTAAAATAAAGAATTGCTAATTTGAGGAACAGAGAATTAGGCTTTTAAGTAGTGCTGTGAAGCAGACAGGATCACAACTTTTAAAGTTACATCACGCTCGCAAACCAAGCAACGAGAGTTCTGCTGGATACCCTTTTGTTATCAAATTTATGATTCCGTTTCCCTCAAGTAAAGAAAAGCTAAACAACCTACTTGCCAACTTTATAAATTTTCAGTTTTATTTGCTTGACATGACTTTTGTGGTTAAATTCTAGCATTTCAAGACAAATTAAAGGGATAGGCAGATGATGAAACATGGGAAAACATTTGCCTGGCTGCACTTAAAGCATGCGTTGCTATAGGAACTTTTGGCTCTGTAAGGATTTCGTCCCCTTTTACTTTGGCATGAAAATAATTTGGTCCACTGATCCATTTTCTTTCCTTTTAATCCTCCCCTCATATGCTTCCAACATCTTCCCATTGTTCCTTGGCACTCCCAAGTATCCCACTTGACAAAAACCTGGGATGCAACATTGCTGGAGGAATTGCATCAAATGAACCTAGGAAAGCTGCTTTCACACCACGTTGGGCCAACGGACCAATTTGTTCAGTGCTGTCTACATTGACTGACATCTCCAGGCAGGGCTGGGAATGTTATCGTTGTCCCCACCCCCACCCCGAACTGAAATCCTTAGAGCCACTGCCGGTCAGGTTGAAAATAAATAAATAAATAAATACCAGGTTAAATAATGCTAGATGGACCTGTGGGCTGTTCATATGAGACTGCAAATATCAAACGTCAAAAGCTTCCCGAAACAGGATTTGTAGGCTCTGCACCTGTGCTTTGGAATCCCAATCATGCCAGAAGATTCAGACTTTGGTTTTTCAAATTCCAGTGGTGCTCTGTGCCTCTTGCCTTCCGTTCTGCTTAATTCACTATGTCATACTTGCAATGCCCTACAGAGACCCCTAGGTTCAGTGCCCAGTGTGGTGGAGCTGGTCACACTGCCCTAATGCCCCCAAAGCCCCTATGAATGGGCAGTGGTATGTGTGCAGAGGCCATCTCACCTTTAGCTAAATATATTGGGGGAGCACTCCTTCTTTGTGTGGGAGACTAGGAGGGCAATAGAATTTGGTGCTTCTAAGGCAGGGGTCAGCAACCTTTATCAGCAGGAGGCCAGTCCACTGTCCCTCAGACCTTGTGGGGGGGCCGGACTATATTTTGGAGAGAAAAAAAATGAACGAATTCCTATGCCCCACAAATAACCCAGAGATGCATTTTAAATAAAAGCACATATTCTACTAATGTAAAAACACCAGGCAGGCCCCACAAATAACCCAGAGATGCATTTTAAATAAAAGGGCACATTCTACTCATGTAAAAACATGCTGATTCCTGTACCGTCCGCGGGCCGGATTGAGAAGGCGATTGGGCCTGATCCGGCCCCCGGGTGTTAGTTTGCCTACCCATGTTCTAAGGTGACCCTGGCTTGGAATTTTGTCCCCCCCCCCCGGACAATCTGCAAAAACAAAAGCTTGAGGGCATATTTGTCCTGCCACAACTGTAATGAATCTGCCTTGTTTTGCTTTTAGACAAAATGACTTGGCATTCCTCCCACCCCTCCGTCCCCATTCACTCTTTGGTCCAGGGCTGGGTCTGAGGGCAGATCAGAGAGATAAGCTGTTCCTTCGCAGCTCTGCTTGGACTTTTACAGCTTGCACCTCCATGCAGAGATCAGAATATAAGGTTGCAGCTGCACACATACCTAACTTTTTGAGCTAAGGAATGAGGCCCCTTTCATAGGCACACTCACTAGGAAAATAACGGGCAAGAACAGTTGCAAACATCCATCAGGGGGAAAAATGGTAGAAGGCATTTAGCTCCTCATAAAGCAAAAATTAAACTTGGAGAAGATTTGACACAGCAGTAAAGCACACACTATTTCTCTTTCATATATCCTTTTTAAAAAAATAATAATGAGAAAGGGCTCTTAAATGTTTCCTTTTACTTTCTACTAAAAGCAAATCAGATGGATGAAGTAAAATTCCCATGGACTCTCAGAATATATTTCACTTTACACTTGCTTTCTTCATGTGATGAAGCAGAAATCCTCCACGTTGGTCTCACAGCCTGCCTGGCAAATAATTCCCACAAAATTACAGTTCATGGTGTTTTCAGTTTGGGGAGTATGCGTGAATGTTGATGCATATGCATGCACACACATTCTCATCAGCCTAATTTTATTTAGAAAATAACAAGTTCAAACCCTCACCCAGCCCTGAAGTCCATGGGGGGGGGTCATCTTGGGTCAGTTACTATATCTCCGTCTAGCCTGCTTTATAAGGTTGTTGTGAGATAAAGCAGGGTGGGTAGTGGGAACACATGCATCTTTTGTTCATTTGAGGAAAGGTCAGATAGAAACATCATTAAGCAATAGTAATAGGAGTGGCACGGGGCCAGGTGCAAGACAGGATGGAAATGTGAAACTGGAATTTTGGTATGGAGGGGAAGGGGTTGAATTGGTTCCCCAGGAGTGACTGGCACTCCAGGAAGCAGAGCATTAAGGCTAAACAGAATCACAGCACTAGTTCAATTGGAGGAGGAAAGCCATCTAACTCAGGAGCATCAATATCATGTTCGAGAGCAACATTGCAAAATTGTTTTATTTTTGTTTTGCATGTCAAAAAGCAGCAGCAGCAGCAGGGAGGACACACGAGTAATGCTTGTGACATCTCTGCATGCTTACTGTGTCATGCACAATTTAGTCAACAAAGATGACTGGCAGAAGGTGAAGGACCGACAACTGTGTCCCACAATTTGACATGATAGAGGTTTATAAAATGACAAATGGGGAGGAGAGCACAGACGGAACTTTTTCTCTCTCATAATTCTAGAACTCGGAGTCACCCAAAGAAGTTGACTGGCAGCAGGTTCAGGACAGACAGAAGGAGGTACTTCTTCGCACTGTGCATAAGTAGCTTGTGGAGCTCACCACCACAAGACGTGTTGATGGCCACTAGGTTAGGCGGCTTTAAAAATTAAGGAAATTCATGGAGCATACTTGTTACTGGTTGCTGTCTATAGTACCTCCACGAACCTCTGAATATCAGGTGCTGGGATTGATGCCCCGATGCAAAAGTCCAGAGGATCTGTTAGAGACTATTTGGAAAACAAGATGCTCAGCTAGATGGCTCTTGATTCAGTTCTTTTAGGTGCAAAGGGCAGAATTATGCATCTCTTTCACACTGAAAGATGCACAATGAACTTCAACTTCCTGTACATTTGGAACTGAAAGGGAACTGCAAGAACAGTTTGGGATGTTGGATGCAGGGGTCCTCTAATTCAGCTGACTTTTGAGCACACAGGGCTTATTCCTAAAAGACAATCTGATGCCTATAAATAAGCTTCCATGGACACATTGCTCTCACTGGAGCCAGGTGAAAAGTTGGTTGTCACACAGTCTTGTGATTACAACCACAAAAACCCTTTCCCTGGAAACCTACTGGTATCCCATTTTGATTTTGAACATTTTTGTAGAGGCCATGCAAGGTACTCCTAAACAAGCAAACCTTTGGGGACCCCTGTTGGCATCAGGTTTGTCATTTCCACAGAAATAAACGTTCTACAGTTACGTGAATGGCAGATGTGTCACCTGATTGCCCGAAAACGGACCAAACAAAGCAGAAAGCTATGTTAAGGAGGGGGGTGGCGGCGGCGATTGTACACACTTAATCTTCTTTGTTTCATATGTTCCAGATTCAGAATAATTTGTGGGCAGGAAATGCAGCGAGCGGTTCGGTGGTGACTTCCTGCATGCTTCCACGGGAGACCTCCTCTTGTATGACCCCTTACTCTCATTCGCCTCGGACAGATTCTGGGTACTCGGGTTTTTCAAACCACCAGAGTCAATTCAGCCATGTTCCCCTCAACAATTTCTTCACTGACTCTTTACTTTCTGGAACCGCCAATGGACATGCATTTGAAACCAAGCCAGAATTTGAACGGAGGTCTTCCAGTATTGCAGTTCTACGAATGAAAGCCAAAGAACATACCGCTAACATCTCCTGGGCCATGTAATGTAAGAGAATGTCCTTCTTTTTTAGAGTTCAGGCATAAGGAAGAAGAAGAAAAAACACCCACCCACCATCGTTTCTTATTTCCCATATTTAAAGGACCCAATCATAAGCTGCTGTGTGAAGAATTGCTACCAATCAGGAGATAGAAGGGAGCCCGCTTAAGCCAGATGCCTGATATGCTATTTAACAATCACATTTTAAAGCATAAACATGTAGGAGGACTCAAAATAGAACCACCATGTGCCAGTCTCCAGAAGCCCTCTTAAAAAATAGCCAAATATGTTGTACTGTACTGGTTGATGAAATATGATTGTAAAACCTGCAAAAAAGAATAAAACCTACTAAAGAAGCTATACGTTGCTTGATGTCAATGCTGTGTCAATGCAGAATTCCTTATTCACAGTATAGCAGGAAGTATTTGCTGGAAAATGCATTTGTTATGACAGTGCTGCAAGGGAAACGTTTTAGCAAGCTGTGTAGGGAGTCCGACCACTTTTGGGGTATATAGGGGGCGCCAAGGATAGAGAGACTCCAGAAAAATCACATTTCCTTTCATCCATGTGAATCCCATGGGATCTCAGAATTCAACCCATAATTTACTATGGAATGATACCTTTCTTATTTGTTTTGTACCTTCACCAGTATTAAAGATACCTCTATGAAGTTGTCCTTAACTATTGGGCATCTTTCTTCAAGTGCAACCCATACGTGTCTATCCAGAATGATGTCCCACTAAATTCAATTCTGTTTATGCCTCAGAAAAGTAGGTAAAAGGATTGCGCAGGTGGTGCTGTGGGTTAAACCACAGAGCCTAGGGCTTGCCAATCAGAAGGTCGGCTGTTCGAATCCCCACGATGGGGTAAGCTCCCATTGCTCGGTCCCTGCTCCTGCCCACCTAGCAGTTCGAAAGCACGTCAAAGTGCAAGTAGATAAATAGGTACACGGCGTTTCCATGTGCTGCTCTGGTTCGCCAGAAGCGGCTTAGTCATGCTGGCCACATGACCTGGAAGCTGTACGCCCGCTCCCTCGGCCAATAAAGCGAGATGAGCGCCGCAACCCCAGAGTCGTCTTCGACTGGACCTAATGGCCAGGGGTCCCTTTACCTTTACCTTTAACCTTAATCTGTGCCCCAAGGCAAAGTTGGAGGATTCAGCCAATTTCAACCTGAGCTGAGCTGGAAAATGTCTGGGGAAGTCTGAAGCCTATCTGCTGTAGTTAAAACTGAGTTACAATTTTAAACTTAAAACCATACACATTGGTGTGTGTGTTTTGAGTTTCAGTGATCGCTGCAAGGACTCAAAGGAAAACTCCCACTGATTTTTTTCAGCAGGAGAGTGAAATGGAGAGCAAGAGAGCAAGAGAGAGAGAGAGAGAGAGAGAGAGAGAGAGAGAGAGAGAGAGAGAGAGAGAAACTTCTGTTTCTGGATGACATGTCAGTGCCTCTGAAAGATGAAGGAAGAATTAAAATGTCAGCAAACATTCTGAAATTTCTGATAGTAAAAAAGAAAAAGAAAAAGAGAGTATGTGTGTGTTGGTGATGAAGGGAGGTGGGGAGGAGGAATGAAGAAAAATACTTTACATCTGGCAAATTGCTATCTGCTTTGATTTACTTCTCCTCCCTTTCCCCTGCCACATTCCAAGCTCCTTTGGATGAACGAAATGTTAGCCTCTTTGAAAGAAGCACTCACGCTCCCAAGTTCATAAAGGCAAACTCAAATTTAATTGAAATAAAGGAAGGCTTGAGACTGAGACTTAGATTTAGTCAGGCCTGCTCCTGCTGGCATTTTTCCTCACAACCCCAAACTTGAGAGGAATTGAGAGAAGTTCATGTGCATTAAAACTACCACCTGGACCCAATGGGTGTTTCTCTTACTGTTTAAGACCCCTCTAGAGCTTCTTGCAGCCAATCAGAAGCCGTGCTTTGGAAGTCAAATGTTTCGGAAGTCGAACGGACTTCCGGAACTGATTCTGTTCGACTTCTGAGGTACGACTACATAGTAAAAAGGATGTCTGGAGGGGCCCTCAGTGTGAAAGGCATTCCGACATTAAATTAAAAATAAATAAATAAACATCCTTTGTTGTCAATCACCTGTTTGTGATATCTCAAGGATCCATTTGCAAACTAGGCCCCCTCTTGGAAGTGCCCTGACTGAAAAAAATAACACCAAGCATTCAGAATCTACCAGGACAGAGCACCACTACAAACAAGGACCACAGATTTGTTATTTTATTTTATTGCATTTATATCCTGCCCTTTCTCCAATAACTTCAAGGTGGTATACATGGTTTGCCTCCTGCTCATTGTAAAAGCTAACCTCAGCTGAGCTTTGAAATCCCAGAATCATTTTCCTATTCAGATTTGTTAAAAATCATAGCAGCCCTTGGGTCAGGATGGGGGTTGGGGTCAGGTGAGCAATAACTCATGAGATGTCAGGGAAGTTAACTCTTTATTCAAAGAAACAAAACCCAGCTCAGGTTGAGTGCGCATGGCCACTCTTACCAGTAGATCTTGCCCCATTGAGGCTGTTGCAAGGACTGAAGGCCATTGCTTTCCCACAGTTTCCTAAGTCTCCTCCTCCCCAGCAACCTGAGGCTCCATCATCTTGTCTCTCTTTGCTCCGTCCTCTTCATTCCTCTTCATGTTCTGGTAGACCAGGAGGGTGAGGAGCTGGCCATACAGGAGGGGAAGACTCCCTGGCTTCCTCAGCAGCCTGCCTGATCTCTTTCTCTTATCCCCCCTCCTCTCCAATCTCTGTTCCTGTCTCTGACTTATCTCTGCCACAGCTTCCCTGCTCACTAAACCCTGTTGAGGTAACAGGGTTGGAACCCTGTTCAGCTTCCAACACATCTTCCTCCCAGTCTGCTCCCTCTGACCGCTCATTGTAGTCCCACAACCAATCCACTGGCTCCGTGCCTTCCTCCTCTGGGGTTTCCTTTGGGGGCTCCCCAGCTAGTGCCTCCCACCACTCCTCTGCATCTAGCCGGTCCATGAAACCTTGGGAGAACTACATCTCCCACAGTCCACTGTTACCCACAGGGCTGGTCCACCCATGAGGCAAAGTGGCTGGATCCACAGGGGCAGCTGATCCTGATGCCAATCTTTCTTTCCCTTGTTCCTGATGTAGATCTTCCTTCACTCTTTCTTCCATGGTTGGGAGGGAGGCACCATTTTGGAGTCTGCCTCAGGTGCTAAAATGTATTGGACCAGCCCTGGTTGCTCAGTTTATCAGAGCATTGGAGGCGGAAAAAACACACAATTCTTCTCCTTTTGCCACGTGCTCTTTTAGAGAGTATACTAGAGCTTGGGTTGAGTAGCAACAGCTTTAGGGATGTGAACAGAGCCAGGGGGGTATTTCCCCCCCTGACTCCTCATATTGGCTAAAAAGAGAGAGACATGAGTTCTGTGTGTTTTCAGTAAGAACTTGTATCATTTCCAAGTTGATTTGGTGTGAGGCCCCCACCTGTGCACTGGCACCTGCTGAATTTCAAATGGTCACTCTAGCTTGATAAGTCTGGCAATCCATAAATGTCTGCCATCCACCCAGGGAGCTATGGATTTAGCAATCCTTCACCAGCCTCCCTAACTTCAGGCTTGGAGCTCTTTCCATTTTTTAAGACGACCCGGTAAGTGAGAATTGCTTAAAAAATGACAAAACTATTGTAAATTGATTTTTATAAAGCATCATTTGCTTATAAGGCGAGAGTCTTTGTCTCTGCTTGTAACCGTAAACTCAACACTGATATGCCTTTGCAAACCATTTACTAATTGCACCTCACTTCTGCCAAAAACATGTCCACAGTTACTTTGGAAAATTGGGAATGTTTGCACATGGGAGGGGGTGGAGAGAAAGGAAAAGGAGCCTGAAGAATAGTAGCTTGTAAAATGCTTTAGTTTTTCTTTTTTACTGTAAAATTTGTGGACTGAGTAATGTGGAAGATGTTGTTTTGAAACCATGATTAAAAGAGAATGGCTGCAAAGCCATCAATTTATACATAAAAGAGGGCTATTGTACCTACATGCAAGGATAGTAGAAAGTACTGGCATATGTATGTGTAAATACAGCAGTTTTCCAGACTTCCTTATAAGACATGGAAGAGGAAAGGAAAAGACTAGAGTTTTAAATTTAAGACAGTGAAACTCTCTTATTGAAAAATGTGTTTTTAATCTTTTGGAAAAAAGTTTCCCCATACTCATGTTCAAGGTGTAGCATGTGGTACACGCCAAGTCAATTTCCAGATAATTTTTATTAGGGATTCATCAGTAGGGAAGTAGCTCAGGCTTCACTTGGCAATCTCAAGTCCTTTTGATGTGGCTTCCGCTTCCATTTTCGCATATATTGCAATAGCAGAAATTCCTCTGGTCATCCCATGAAATTCTGCGTTGTGCTGTTTTTGGCATTGTTCATCATTAGCACCGAGGCATTTTATGCTGGAATTGAACAGCACAATCCCCGCCAGCGGACGGCAGCAGTGGACAGTTTGCAGCCCAATAAACCTTTATGTTGAGAACACACACTATAAAGTCATTTCAGCTGGAGCGAAGAGGGCATGGAAGCAGATTTCCTGCCATTTACACATAATTGGAAAGACTGTGCTTAAATTAAACTTTTCCTCCCTGCATTTACAGTGGAAATTATTCCCATTACACACTGCAGGCATCCTTCGATGCACTTAGACAAACAGGTATTCACGACCTTCTTGAAGGAGAGGTGTGACGAGATACAGACGCCGTATTAAACTTGTCATGCCTTTGCGCCCAGCTTTGGACTTGCAATGAATGAGAGTCTTTAGAAGCAGTGCTCTGCATGATGAAGGATAACTGAGCTACCCTAGGCTAATGGCTCCAAACTGACTTGGGTTATCTGGTTCCCCATTCATCATGTGAAGCGCTGCCTCTGTTGCTTAGCTCTATTAGTTGCAATGGCCTAAAGACACTGTGAAACTAGAACCACAACTTTGGTTCAGGTCACTAGTGACAGACAAACTACCAGCAATCCACAGCTAGGGATCATGTAAGAACATGAGAAGAACCTGCTGGATCAGGCCAGTAGCCCATCTAGTCCACATCTTGTTCTCACAGTGGTGAATCAGATGCCTAGAGGAAGCTCACAGGGAGAACCTGAGCACAACAGCACTCTTCCTTCCTGGGGTTTCCAGAAATTGGTATCCAAACACAAACTGCCTCCAACAGTGGAGAGTGGAGGAGGTGGGGAACATAGCCAACAGAATGGTGGGGAAATCAAATTTAGTTTGATTTTATTTCAATATATTGTGAAAGAATGCACAAACTAAATGCAGCCCACCTCCCAAATTTTGAACCTACCAAATTCTGCAATACAGTTCTCCAACCAAAACTGTGAGTACAAAAATACGTATATTGGTACGTGTGTGTAAAAAGGTTATCTATTAGTGAAAACAGCACACATTGTATTCAGGGGAATTGCTTGCAAAAATGTGCAGATTAGGCAAAGCTGCATTAAAAAATGTGCATATTTCGGAGAAATATACTCTAAAATGCTGACATTTTTTGTGAGGATTAAAAATAAAATAAAATCTCCAAGTCCTGCAGGAAGCAGGTGAACTGAATATAAGATTGGAAAATTGATAAAGCAACACAGATACAGGTAGGTAGCCGTGTAGGTAGGTAGCAACACAGATAGATTCACTCATCCTTAAGGCAATGCAGTGAAATGATTTGCAACTTAGTGAGCAGGGGTCCTTAATGCTGAAGCTTATTTCAGTCTTAAAGGAGGTCAATTTTGACTTGCACAAAGTGGCATGGTAGCCACTTGGAATGCAACTGACATAGGTTTGTGGCATGTGGACATAATTTGCGTGGCATGTAAACACCACTGTCTGCTTCCAGCAATTTAATGAAAACTGCTGCCACCCCTCTCTCATTTCCCCTGAACATTTCCAGAGAAATCAGGTGTACACCTCTTGCCCAATTTGCCAGGTGAAGCCATCACCCCGTGGTTGTGTTTCGGGTTGCTTCCCTAGCAGGACACAGATTGCAAATGTGAAAAGGGTCTCAGCTGCAGTAAACCGCTGCCTTCCCCCAAGCAGAGTGCCCTAGCCATTTGTCTACCATATGCTTGAAGATGACTGTGAATATAGTACAGCCCACTCATACAATGCACATCTGTTTCCATCAGGTACAGACAGAGATATAACTTCCCTTCTCTCTCCTCTGAAAATATTAAGGTTTACAGTGCACTGGGCAACGGTGTTACATACACTCCACACCTTTCCCTCCTGGAGCCCCTTTTGCTCACAGTTTAATTTTTTTCTTGAAAACCTCCATGGAAGACAATCCCAGGGCAACAGATTGCTGCAATATCGATTGAACTTGCCTTAGTTCATTCCTAACCAAAGCTTTACTCATGGCTCATGTTTAATCTCCAGTTCAGTGACTTCAACTGGTTGCTTCCAGTCCTGTCCTGAAAAACCAATGATTTATTTATCCTTCCCTGGGAACAAGTCCCATGAACTCGGTGGGGTTTACTGCTGTATTGGACTGCACTGTAAGCCCAGGGTGGTTCTTACTTCCAGAATCTCTCAGTTGACCTAGGTTCTGTTACTTATTCAATACAGTATAAGCCAGGCACCCCCAAACTCGGCCCTCCAGATGTTTTGGGACTACAACTCTCATCATCTCTAGCTAACAGGACCAGTGGTCAGGAATGATGGGAATTGTAGTCCCAAAACATCTGGAGGGCCGAGTTTGGAGATGCCTGGTATTAGCCTTCAATCTCTCATTCAACACAGGTCCAAAACATCTCTCTTTTTACCCAGGAATACATTCAGGTTTTCATTTTAGGTTACTTTTAGTTTACAACAGATGCATCCACGTTTAGATTATTCTTCAGCACAGAATTGTTACCCATATCCCAGAACCATGATAGCCTTTCCTTATCTGGATAGGTTAAACAGTATACTCTACAAAGAAGGGAGTAAGTACATGTACATTCTCGCCATAACACTTTCACTATTTTCTGTGCTATCAGATAATCTTGAAATGAGAAGGAAATTTATGGGAGTGAGGCAAGTGCTCTCTTATCTTACTGAAAATGGCTGTGGAACATTGCTGGAAAGTTTCACCAAGAATTATTTTATGACTGGGCCCTCTCTTCTAAAACGAATCCATATAAATGTTTAAAGCTAAATGTAAAATACATTTTTGTTTGGGGAAGTATCGTTTTCCACAGGTAAATAGGCAGTACTCAGTTGCCCCAGTCCATAGATGACACATCAATGAGCATCGGTAATGAATGAATGAATGAATGAATATTGTACCCCATCCATTTGACCCAGCCACTCTGGGTGTGTTCCAACAGAATATAAAAGAACACAACAAAACTTCATATATTAAAAGCTTTCCAATACAGGGCTGCCTTCAGATGCCTATGGAAAGCCATATAATTGTTTATCTGTTTGATATCTGCTGGACATTCCACAGGGTGGGCACAACTACTGAGAAGGTCCTCTGCCTGGTTCCTTGTAAGTTCACTTCTCACAGTAAGGAAACTGCCAGAAGGCCTTTAGAGCTGGATCTTAATGTCTGGTGGAGATGCTTCAAGGTCGAAGTTCTGTAGGGCTTTAAAGGTCAACACCAACACTTTGAATTGTGCTCGGAAACGTACTGGGAGCCCATGTAGATCTTTTCATGAATGGGGTGCAGGGCTTTTGCTGCACTTACCTTCTTTTCAATGCAGCAAAAGAGGTAGTATGTGTGTCCTTTCTTTCATCTCTATAGTGGTCTGCAGTCTTCAGCCTTCCCAGCTGCCCAGGATTCGGTCAAAGGCTAGTAGAAAGCAATAAGCGAAAGCTCCTCCCAGGGTTCCTTTTCGAGATCAGAAAGCACAGGCAGCTGGGGAGGCTGCAGAGTGCTGGGCAAATGTTTCCAGGAAAGAAAGGCACACCCACCACCCTCAGCCACATCCCAATGAGAAAGTAAGCCCTAAACCCTGCATCTGCTAAAATTATTAAAAACAAACAAGCTGAAGTACCATCAGAATGAGACAGGGAAATGAGAATCTCTCTCAGTGTCAGAAAACCTCAAAGAAATTGGAGGGCAGATTTTTGCACAGTGCATATCAGAAAGTATACAAATAGTAAGCAACTTGTGAGAAACATGCTCAGATTTTTGCTGCGCTCCCAAGGATTCCTCGACTGGAGGATTGGCAGTCAGCTAGTGCAGCAGCACACATAGGCTAATTCTATGAGCCATGTTATTTTTGTTGTTGCCATTGTAAAATCCATTGAAAGAATTGTTTTGTCCTGTAACCAATTACGCTAATGTTTTAGTATCTGTCTGCTCAGAGGTTCAGCAGCTACAATTACTGCCTGTTAAATTATGGATATAATGGGAAATGGCTGTTATCTTCAACTCAGAAACTCAAGGCATTTACGGAGCAATTCACAATCTAAACAGGGTATCAATGAATAAATGAGATATGTTCCCACTAGTTTTAATAAGAATTTAAATAAACCAATGAAATGCATATGCTTGAGGTGCTGGTTTGGGTAGCTGGGTAAGTAATATACTTACAAATAACAATTCCAGCACTTTATGAGGTATAAACATTATGGAGAGGAGAGTTGCAGGGAAGCCTGTTGTAACAGATTTAACAATCTGGGCCAATGCAAGAAGTCTACAAAGACCAAACCAAGCAAACACACACACAAACAAAAACAAAAACACTTACTGGCATATAAACTATTGATTATACAGCCTTAGGAACATATTTTCTTTGCTCCTTCAACAAGAGTTATCAGACTGTAACCTAGGCTGTGTACACACAATACTGCAGACTACATTCACTGCACATTGAGATTGTGTGTTTTTCCTACTTTGAAAACACACAATCTAAAATAGTTATTAAAAATATCAAAGAATCCAAACAAAACTTGTTTTAGTTAAAAATAAAATGCTAAAAATACATGTAAGTTAACCCTTCTAACGTCATGAAGCATTTCTCGTTCCTTCCTCCATGGTGTTATACCCCTTGAGCTCACTTTTATCCTTGGCAGAGGGGACGATCCCCTCAGCTCAAAGGCCCCTTAATTTCAATTCCTGCAGAAAACCCTGGGGGTGAGGACACACGATCTTCTCTCACTCTCTTTCTGCCCCACTGACTGCAGCAAGTAAAGCTCAGATTGTGCAAAAAAATGTAGAGCGGGCAACAGAGTGGGGGAGGGGGAATCCAGAAAAAAAGAAGGGGATCCTGTTGTCATATCCCAGTTAGGAAGCAAATGTAAAGGATTCTTTAGCTGTGATTCCTGCATTGCAGGAGATGGGACTAGATGACCCTTGGAGTACCTTTCAGCTTTACAATTCTATGATTCTACGATGCTTAGCCTTTCCATAACTATCAACTGTTTCAGAATGTTGTGTTGCTTTACATAAATAATGTGTTTTGTTTTTACTAAATGAGACTGTTTTAGCTTGGCAAACACATACACACATACAAGAGGTGTTGTGCTAAATCGTTCTCTCCATTGTTTCTGAAACACACTATTTATTTATTTATTTAAGACTATTTATACCCCTTCTTTCTCCTCATACAGTTTCGACAATAAAATTCAATAGCTTATTTAATTAGCTCTCCCCCTCCTCCCTGCTAATTACTTGCAGCAGTTCCCACTCTTGTTCCCAGTTGTGGCTGGTAAGATCCACCAACGTGGATTTACAGTGTGGCTTGGACAAGGGATTTGCCTAAGCTTTTAAGGAGGGCTAGCTCTAGGAAATAATATTGACTCCCGTTTCCTTTACCGTTTCCAGCATATTCCCCTCTGTTCTTGGACTAGAACTGATCTGAACCATTAAATCCATTAATTGACTTAATTCTCCCCTGGACTTTAGACAAACGATGGAGCAGAGATAGACAGAGAGCTACTTAAAATCCCCACGTTTATCGACACTTCCTATTTATACTGCTAAATGTTTAAAACAACACTGGCTCGCCTCGTGCGTTAGCTTTCCCCCTTTTCAGTTCCTTTTGGCAACAGTTTCTACAGGCAGAACTTTTCAAGGGTGGCAATTGGGCCTCCACTCAAATAAAATAGAGATCACGGAAACAAAAAAATAAAAGTGAAATAAAAATCTACAGCTACAAAGTAGTTCGGATCCGTTCAATGCAGATGGCCCACAGAGGGGTTTAAATCCCCAGGGAGTGAACACACATCCCACTGAAATATAGAGCTGTTTTCTATCACTTGTTACCACTCGACTGTCTGTCCCAGGAAAGTGAATCCCATATATCTTCCTGGCCATCGGTTGCACTCTGGTTGCTCCTTTTCCCTCTGATGTAGCGGGATTCTCTTATAGGACATACAGAGATGAATGAGCTCTTACAACACGTTGAAGTGAAAGAAAACATTTCTTTCTGCGCCAGAGCAGATGAGATTCATCATTAAGAGAATGGATTTGACCTTGTCAAGTGGACCAAAGTAATTTATAAACAACGCCTCTGGAGGAGGCTACTTTCAGCCGCATCCTGAGCTAGCAGGGTTTTAGCTGGGCCCGTGGCTAGCTTAACAATAACTGTAACAGCAAAATAAGTTGCCTGTGAAAATATGTGCTGCTGCTGCTGCTCAGTGGTGCCTTTGATAGCATTCCCAAAGAGACTCTCAGGATGAAAATCCACAAGGAGCTTTGAAAGTAGGCGTTTCATTTCATAGAATCATAGAATCTCAGAGTTGGAAGGGACCCCAAGGGTCATCCAGCCCCCTGCAATTCAGGAATCTCAGCTAAAGCATTCATGACAGATGGTCATCCAACTTCTGCTTAAAAACCACCAAGGAAGGAGAGCCCACCACTTCTTGTGGGAGCCTGTTCCACTGCTGAACAACTCTTACTGTCAGAAAGATGTTTTGAATGTTTAGTTGGAATCTGCTTTCTTCCAACTTGAAGCCATTGGTTTGCGTCCTACCCTCCAGAGCAGGAGAAAACAAGTATGCTCCCTCCACCATGTGACAGCCCTTAAGATATTTGAAGATGGCTATCATATCTCCTCTCAGTCAACTCTTTTCCAGGCTAAACACACCCAGCTCCTTCAAGTGCTCCTCTTAAGGCTTAGTTTCTAGACTCTTGATCATCTTGGTTGCCCTCCTCTGCACACATTCCAGCTTGTCAACATCCTTCTTAAACTGTGGTGCCTAGAATTGGACACAGTATTCCAAGTGTGGTCTGACCAAGGAAGAATAGAGTGGTACTATTACTTCCCTTGATCAGGACACTATAATTCTGATGCAGTCTAGAATAGCATTAGCTTTTTCTGCTGCTGCATCACACTGTTGACTCATATTAAGCTTGTGGTCCACCAAGACCCCTAGATCCTTTCCACATGTACTGCTAGTAAGCCAGGTGTCCCCCATCCTATTTTTATGCATCTGGTACATTTGTCCCTATTGAAATTCATTTTGTTAGCTTGTGCCCAGTTCTCCAATCTGTTAAGGTCATTTTAAATTCTGATTCTGTCTTCTGCGGCATTAGCTACCCCTCCCAATTTGGTGTCATCTGCTAATTTGATGAGCATCCCTTCAATTCCTTCATCCAAGTCATTTATAAAGTTGTTGAACAACAACGGACCCAGGATAGAACCCTGAAGCACCCCACTTGTCACTTTTTTCCAGGATAATGAGGAACCATTAATGAGTACTCTTTGGGTTCAGTCAGTTCAACCAGCTACAAATCCGACTAACAGTTACCTTGTTCAACCCACATTTTACCAACTTCCTCACAAGAACATCATGGGGGACTTTGTCAAAAGCCTTATTGAAATCAAGATACATTATGTCCACAACATTTCCCTGATCCACCAAGTTTGTAATTCCATCAAAAAAAGAAATCAGATTGGTCTGGCATGACTTATTTTTGAGAAACCCATGCTGGGTCTTAGTAATCACAGCATCCTTTTTTAAATGCTCACAGACCGACTGTTGAATTATCTGTTCTAGGACATTCCTCCCCCCCCCCATTATCATTTTTATTAGTTTTATAAAAATACAGTAATAAAGTTCACACTTTTATCTTCACATCTTACACCGTTTTGGCTTTTTATGGCCGTGACTTCCGTCAAACCTTCCACATGATATTCTAACATCTATTCCTTATATCTATATTTCCTAAATCAATCATTGTTTTATATTATTACTTTCTAAAAATTAATCACTATATGTTCGTATTAACAACGATATTTCTTCCTTACTCTACAAAGCTTCTTGCAGTCCTACCAACGTATTCAATTGAATACAATTTTCCTTTAAATATTCTGCAAATTTAGCCCAGTCTTTGATGAACTTCTGGCCCCGCTGTTCTCGGATTCTTCCTGTCATTTTGCCCTGTTCTAGGACATTCCTTGGTATTGAGGTCAACCTCACCTGTTGGTAATTACCTGGGTCTTCCTCTCCCCACCCTTTGAAGATGGGGATAACATTTGTTCGCCTCCAGTCTGTAGGGACCTCACCTGTTCTCCAAGAATTCTCAAAGATAATAGACAAAGGCTCTGAAATTACATTTGTAAGCTCCTTTAGTACCCTTGGATGCAACTCATCAGGCCCTGGAGATTTGAATTCATTTAAAATAGCTAGGTGTTCCTTTACTACCCCCTTTCCTGTCGTAGGCTGCAGCTCCCTCCTTACATCATTTATTCTGTTATCACCAGATTGGGCATCACTTTCCTTTTGGGTGAAGACAGAGGCAAAGTAGGTGTTGAGTAGTTTTACCTTTTCTCTGTTACCCAATATCATTTCTCTGTTCCCCATGCAGAGGACCTACCACTTGCTTGTTCTTCCTCTTACTTAGGACATATCTCCCAGGGTGCTGTTTAGGGAAGCTATTAACATTTGACGGACTACTGTATTTTACTATTTTGTTGGAAGCTGCCCAGAATGGCTGGGAAAACCCAGCCAGATGGGCAGGGTATAAATAATAAATTAAATAAAGTACTAGAGAATCCACAGGCAGTGGAGGCTGGTCCATTAAGGCAAATGGGGCATGGACATCACTCTGCCCTGAGACAGCCCCCATTTGCTCACTTTCTTACGTACAACCATTCCAAAGAGAGGCACTGCCTGTCACCTTCGTCCACCTTAGTCCTAGAATTGTCTTGTAGGAAGTAGGTTGGTACTATAATTGGCTGGTTCTGCCTATCATTGGCTCTAGCTCCGCCTGCGATTGGGCTCCCTAATTTCCATCCAACAAACCCCAGTGGATACCAGTCACCACTGTCCACAAGTTACTTGGAAAACAGGTGTGATGGGACCCTTTCAGTGAGCTTCTGAGTTGGGGTTGAGACCTTTGGATTCACCACTTTTAATTTCCTCATTCATTGATCACCTTTATTAGGGAACCCCTTAGCCACAAGGGGTTAGGTTTGCTTTACAAATGGCCCAAGGCTATATAATGGATGCATGGCAGAGAATGAGTCATGGGTCTCCTCTCTGTAAACTGGAAGTTACCTTCAAAGCCTTTAAAGTCCTAAATGGTTTGGGACCTAAGGAATTTGATGGGCTGTCTACATCCCAACGAACCTCCTTGGGCCTACCATTTTGTCTCACAGGGCCACCATTAAATAGTCTAGTAAATGGCTTTTTCGGGGGTAGCCAATAGCAGCCCATATGGTAGGGTGGAGCCATGAAGCTGCCCTCCTGCCCCTTGCATTGCTGCAGCATTTCTGGAAGGGGTGGGGTGGTGGAAGTGACAAGGCTAAGTGGGCTCACCAACGAGGGTGCTGGATTGAGTCCACTGGCTTACTTGCACAACCCCATTTTGCTGCCACTCCACTCCACCCCTGTCCAGGTAAGCTGAAGGAGGCATCACCATATGGTCTCACCTTCCTAAATAGGTATGGATGAGTCCTACACTGATGACTTTTAAATGGGCCCTGAAGCCTTTTGTTGTTGATGTTCTAAAGTGCTTTTACTTGATATTTTAAGTTCTGCCTTTAACTGCTGCTGTTTCAAATGCTTTATGCCCTGTTGCTTGTTTTTGCATTCATACTGCTTCTCTGCTGACATTATCCATCTGCTGCTATTATAACATTTTTTTAATGGGTGTTTTAGTGCAGGGGTAGTCAACATGGTGTCATCCAGATGTTTCTAGCCTTCATCTTCCATCAGCTCCAGCCAGCATGGCCGAGGGTCAGGGCTGAAGGAAATTGTAACAACATTTGGAAGTGTACCCCATTGACCACCCCTGCTTCAACATATTATAGAATGCATTTTATGACTTGTCATTCTGTATAATGTGAATCTTTTGTTTTTAATATGTTGTGAGCCTCCATGGGAGGATGAATCCCTGAATGGTGGTTTAGGAATAGTACTGAAATTAAACAAAGAAACAAAATAAATAAACAAGCCTTACTCTGGAGCCCTAGATGAAAATCCTATATATAGACCCTAAACTACAATGAAACTATTATCAGGGGAAACATAGTACTTTTGACTACTTTGTGATTAACAAGGAGTTCATTGCTACATAGATAAAGGGATGTGACCTGCAGTTATCCCATGGGAATGTTTCAGATGCACAGCTTGTTATCTTAGAAGGACTCATCAAAGAGGGTATGAGAGAAGAGGTGACCTCCATTCTCTGCCACTGGTATGTTATGAATAACTATTTTTTTTTAATACGGTAGACCATCTGCAAAGTGCGTAGGAGAGATAGGATCTAAACTCTGCTCTGTGACCAGAAGATGACACTATTTACTCCCCATATCATCGGTTGGGACTGGAGCACTACCAAAAGAAAGTTTCCCAAGCAGATACACAGGACCACACGGAAACTGTTCATAGCTCTTTAGCAGATTTATGTTTCAATTCATTAATGGGTCAGATTGTCAAGTGCAGTCAAGCTAAGGGAAAAAGAACAGCGAAAGATCTCCTGTGACTCTTCCCTGCTCTTATGAATCATGCACTCTCAAGCTATGATAGGCAATTTAACCCTCCTAAACCAGTGGGGTTGTTGTGGACCCCAGCTGCTGTTGAAATATTTGTAGAACTCTTTTTTTTTTTAAAAAAAAAAGCCATTTACTATTCTATATATTCCTCAAGAATTAGGGGATCAGTTGTCCTGTAGTGCTCCCTTTGTGTGTGGGGGAGAAAGTTTGTAAGTTATATGCAAATTTATCGGGGTCCCAATTTAGCCCGAATGGATGGGAAAGTGAAACTATTGAAAACATAAGCCAACTGGACTCCATTAAGTCCCCAGCAGCTGACCCAGAAAACAATTTAGTTAATTTCAATTGTTTTTAGTGGTTATACCACTTCAGAAACGCTGGAATAGATTGTTCCGTTCTTGTATTACCCCTGCCCAGCACAGTACATCCTCTATTATGAACCAAACCCACAAGCCAAACCACATTACAAAGACGCCAGAAGTAAATTTTACCCTGGGGCTTAACTCTGCTTCAAATTGGCTTTATAGCAGTTAACACGCTCTGCACCCCTCACCTGACCTCCCCTTGGGGGAGTTGCTGCTCTACACAAGGATGAAGAGCGGGAGGAACAAGGTGGTGGCAAAGTCAGCATGGTGCGAGCGCACTGCAATGGGAGCTAGATTGGCTCTGCCGGCATGTTTGCACCACACCAATCTTGCCCTGCCACCGTTTCATTTTTTCTGTGTTAATAATAATAAGGCTGGGGGTTGTTTCTGTGTATCTTTTAGGAATTGCTTTTCTCTTGCGCAAGTGGGTCCTGCGTAATGTGTTTTGATTATGCTCTTAAATATGTTGCAAGTTGCTTGGAGACCATGTGTCCGTGTGCCTGTGCGACGCTTCAAATCTTACAGGTGAGCCGTTCTCTTGAAAGATGCTCATCTCTACCCTTATGTAATTAATCCAGTGGGGCCTGGGTGAGTATTGTGATAAGGATGGGGATTTGCCTCTAGATGTGTATCTGCATCTGCAGCAGCTGTGCAAACAGAAGAAAGACTGCTTCCTTGGGCAGATCTCCCTTACTGGACTGGAGCAATTGTGAATAAAGCAAGCAACTGCACTGATTGTTGCATTCTTCCTGCTTTATAAGGTAGGAGGAAAAAGCCACCCTGACCCATGTGTATTGGTGTTCCTTTATAGCTAACTCAGGGATATTAATTTTAAAGGGCCTATTCTGAGTAGGTGTTAGACGTATACAATGCAGAGTGCCTGCCCCCTGGAGAAATAAAAAGTTGAAGTTGCTTGCATGGTAGGAAGCCTGAATGCAATATAACTAACTGAGGCTGTGCAGCACGTACTACCGGACTGCCGGTATATCAATAACTTTGCAGGATTTAAATACCATTATTAAAAGGAACATGATGGGTGTCGACAGGGGAAGGAGCAGGGGAATGCACATTAACCACAGAGGACACACCCTCTGTGTGTGCAGATGACAATGGTTCAACAGCTGCTCATGCTGTCTGCTTAGGGTGCAGGTATGGACACTTGCAAAGTGATATCTGCAAAGAAGCTTTTAGAAAGATACAAACCACAGTGCTTCAATTGCTGAAGTGTAGCTACAACCTTGTGATTGTGAGACAGAAAGGGGTGGGGGAATAAGGATGAATGAAGATGGTGTAATATTGTTCAAGCTCTATACATTACAAACTGAATCTATGCTACAAAGGCCTTGGGTGCTTCCCCATTTTTTAAAACATAAGCCACACAGCATCAACACATCAGCCTGTACCCCCCACCTCAGTAAATCTTGTAAGTGAAAAACAAAATTGCCAGTTACTGGTTTGTGATCTCTCAAGACCTGTTTGCACTTTTAAGCTTCTATCGAGAGGCGCACATGGTTTCTGTGGAAGTTTTTCTTATTCCCCATTGAGCACTGTGCAATTCTATAATAATAATAATAATAATAATAATAATAATAATAATAATAATAATAATAATAATGTATTATTTGTACCCCACCCATCTGGCCGAGTTTCCCCAGCCACTCTGGGTGGCTTCCAATCAAATATTAAAACAATACAGCATTAAATATTAAAAACTTCCCTAAACTTCCCTAAATTCTAGAGGAGTTCCTTAATAAAATAGGCATGCTGTGGCACAGGGAACCACTAGGATGGCAGCGATGAATTGATTTTTCCGGCAGCAACCGTGCAAATGGTACTTTACAGGTAACAGAAGCAAGGAAGCTCTTTGCATCAGTGAGACTACAATCTACATTTCAACTGGATGCTGTGTTCGGTTCAGGCATTGTTTCAGAATGTGCAAACTAAGTTACTTGGCATTTAAATCTGCAGCTGATGGAATCCGGGTCCCTCCACCCTCGCTAGGTGAGGCCTGCATTCAAAACCCCTATCACAGGTGCAGATGTATATGTTTTAGTTTCAGTCGAGAATAAGGACTAACAGGTTAAGATAAAGGCTTGATCAAAGAGGTGGATGAGATGGTAAGCTAGACTGTGTGGACTGCACAGCCTATGCTGCTTTCTCCTAACAAGATCAAAGGCATTGGGGAAGCAGACTCCAGAGGGACTGAGACCCACTGTCCTGACCATCAGCTGATATCGTCCAATGATGCCAGTTGATGGACAGGTGACTGTGGTTTTGGAGAAATGGCCTTGAGAGCTAACGGACCCTTTAGTAGGCCAATATAGGCCTGCAGGCTGGAAGTTCTCAACCACTGCTGTGGTGTAGAGGACCAGTGTAGACTCAGTTCCAAGCACACAAAAATAGGTGGCACATCTGAATGAAACGTGTGTCCAAGAAAATCCCCAGATAAAGACAAATATATATCTATATGTATCCAACTGCATAAACTTTTTTTTTTTGCGTGTGAGCAAGTCGGGTGGAACAGGGAAGACATTGGAGTAACAGTATAGCAAGGTTGAGAAAGCTCTAAAAAATAAGCAGCGAATGTTGACGCGTGAAATTATTTGGAGTGCAGAGTGTTAGATCTTCGGCACCTCCGACCCCCTGCAATCAATTCCAGGAACCGTAGTTTGAAACACATCATTTTGAAAATGTTACAGTGAAGGGGGGGGGGAATTTCGGCTGGAATCTGGTTATCTCTCTTTCAGTGGACAAGAATCAAAGAGGGAATGGCACACATATAAATGTAGCTTTCTGCGTACAAGTCATTTAGCATGTGGGGGAGGAGGCTTCCTTCCTTTCCCTCCTTTCTTTTCCCCCCTCTCCAGAGCAGTTTGCAGATGTTTTAATGGGCTCTTTATTCTTTTGTTCATCCTGAGCTCAATGACCCTCACTCCCAATGGATTGATTTTTTTCCCCCTGGTCAAATTTTGCTTTCTTCTGAGCCTTTGATCCTGAGCTCTAACTCCTGTAACAACTAACGCCACATTGCCGTGATAATCTTTGGATACGCTGCCTCGTTCCTCAGGATGATCAAGCACTCTGCCTTACCGGTTCCTCATCTCCTCCTGGCTGTTGCTGCTGCAGAAGCCAGAGGAGAAAGATTTCTCACCTTATCAAATCTCTGGCATGTGATTGGAAAGGGTGCAATATGGCTCACGAAAGCAATGAACTCTGAGAATGGAAGCATGTGTGCAAATGGTTACCTTCTGGACGTAGATTCTGGGTTGTGTCTCATATGAAGCTCTTAGACACTTCACAATGTGCTGCAGTCATTAACAGAGGCAGGGAGACACAAGGACTTCGAAAGGCCTGACACACAGAGAGACCTATTGTTAGGCTTGGATATTAAAGAAAAAGAAAGAGGTTAGCTCCTTTCTCGAGTTGATTTCCCCCTATCTCTACTTTATAGACATGTTTTCCATTAGTGAAACCAGAGGGTTAGGATTTACCTTGTGGGAGTGGAGAAAACCTCGCACATATTTGAAAACTGGGTTTGGCAGCTGCCCCCTTCTATAAAGTTTATAGAACACAGTAATTCGTACTCAAAATTTGTATGCTTCCAGCCAGTACAGCTAGAGGCTGACAATGGCAAAACCAAACCAAGCACAAATGCTTCAAACCAGGCTAAAAATGGTAGATATTTAAACAAAACCAATCCCAACTACAGTAAGCAAGATGACATGGCAATGGATATAAAGTGGTGGAAAATCCACCTTAAAATAAGTTAAACTGGTTTTACTAATTTTCTCCAGAAAAACTGGTTAAGTGGTAATTCCTAAACCAGGTATGGGGATCCTTTGGTCCACCAGGTGCACTGAACTACAACTCCCAGCATCCCTGGCCATTGCCTATGCTAGTTGGAGCTGACTGGGGTTGTAGCTCAACAATATTTGGAGGGCCAAGGCTTCCCAGTCTTGCCTTCAGCAGATAATAGAAATGGATTTGGGCTGAGGATGGAGTGGGGGTGATTTGGCATGATGGTTGTGGAGAAGGCAAGGGATGTTGAATCATGGCTCATGATGTATGATAAAACAATCTTTAAAATAAATTTGATTTTTTTAAAAATCAAATACAAAATTCCCATTGCCTTCTGGCTATCATCAAAATAAAACATAGTTAAAACAATTAAAACAACAACATCTAACAATGTATAATACAAAATGCCTAAAATGTTCATCTAATGACAAGCCGTACTGATCCCACTTAAATATGAGCCCCACTGTAGGAGCAATAAAAAAGGTAAAGGACCCCTGACAGTTAAGTCCAGTCGGGAAATGTAAATATAAACAAAGGAACGTACAGGTAAAGGGACCCCTGACCATTAGGTCCAGTCGCGGACGACTGTGGGGTTGCGGCGCTCATCTCACTTTACTGGCTGAGGGAGCTGGCGTACAGCTTCGGGGTCATGTGGCCAGCATGACTAAGCCGCTTCTGGCGAACCAGAGCAGCGCACGGAAACGCCGTTTACCTTCCCACCGGAGCGGTACCTATTTATCTACTTGCACTTTGATATGCTTTCAAACTGCTAGGTTGGCAGGAGCAGGGACTGAACAACCGCCGACCTTCTGATCGGCAAGCCCTAGGCTTTGTGGTTTAACCCACAGCACCACCTGCGTCCTGATAAAAAAACAAAGGTAAAAATAAACAAAGGAAAGAACACATAAAAAGCTCCCCTTTTACTTCCCAAGGAAACAGTTTCAAAACCATTGACCCAGCCCACAATAGGAATGTATTCATGCTAAAGAAAGGACTTTTGATGATTTGAGAAACTGCCTTATGAATACCACTCTTAAAACACTGGTGTAAGGAATCTACCAGACCTTGTTCGTATGGCAAGTTGGAGCCACAGAGCCACGAGTCCTCTAGTTTGTGCACAGGTTTCTGGTTTCGTCAGGACATGCAAAAATTGGCACTTCATCTCCTGTGACATAATCCAAATCAGCAGGAAAGCCAGTTCACACATTTCTCGAGGGTTTTTGCAGAAATATATCATTCCTCGTCAGCCTCAATTTGTGTGCCAGCATCCGCACAGTTATGGCTGGGAAGGCGAAAGATCGGTCCACTATCATGTTGCATTTTTAATCCTCATCATGTTCCAGCTGAGCATGATGGATGAACTGTGAGCAAGAAGTGGCATGAGCTCCTCTTTGAAAACTGCAGCTGCCCTGACCTCAGAGCCCGATAAGTTAAACCAAAGGAAAAGCATATAAAAACAAGAGAGATTATGAAGGAAGCCCAATCCCTGCACACCGGAGAAATTTATATTTAGCAGAGGAAATATACGAAACAATTTAGGAAAGGAAAATATTTAAAACACAGATTGAATGTCTGAGCAAAGAGCAGCCCCTTCTGGATTTTAATGTATTTTTACTCTTTTGTTGGAAGCCGCCCAGAGTGGCTGGGGAAGCCCAGCCAGATGGGCGGGGTATAAATAATAAATGTATTATTATTATTATTATTATTATTATTATTATTATTATTATTATTATACATTATCAATAAATGTGTCTGAATGGGTTGGAGCCAAGGGTCAATTTCTTCTGATCGAAGGATATTCTTCCAAGAGAAAGAAAAGAAATATTGACTGGTATGAAGGAATAGGGCCTTCTCTGTAGCAGCCCCAACTCTGGACTTGTCTTTTTTGGGAGATCTTTTCCTTGCAGTGTTTCCAGATGCAACTCGGGAACCAACCCAATGCAATATGTTTCCATCAGATGGCTAGAATAGTACAATTCAGACTTCATTTTCATCTCCCCACTCTTAAAGCCCAATAAATCAAATATGCAAATCTCATCTAACGTCCTAAACTTGATGTTCATGAAAAATACGTACCAGGGATTTGGGTGCCAATAGATGTCAACTCATAGAGAGACTCATTGTTTTGTAGGAAAGCATATGATAGGTCTGCATACGATCTCAGGTTCACTTTCAGGTATTCCTGTTGTAGCTGTTGTTGGAACCCAATCAGATGGGCAGGGTATAAGTAATCATCATCATCATCATCATCATCATCATGAACAACAACAGTAAAGGCACATTTGTCTTATGGGACACAAGCCCAAGTACCCAACACCACCTGTGCAAAAGTCAACCTGATCCCATTGTCCCAAATGCAGATTAAAATATGTGAAATCAAAACCCAAAACCTCACATAACAATGTTTTATTTCCAAAAGGAGTCAGTTTTTATGCATCCAGTCACTTCAAACTGCACCATATTAATATCTGCAATAGCCCCTTGTATGGTCAGTGCAAGCCATTTGTTTACAAACAATTATTTGCTTTGAAGCTCCACATTTCATTTGCACCATCACTGAGTTGGCTATGTGAGCTGCCTGATGCCCATTCTTCAAAAGTAAAAGCCCAAATTTCATGGGTAAAATCATTCATCTAGCCAGATGTCCAGGAATTTTTCCCTGGAGTGCATTTTAAAGGCAATCTCCAGTTTATAATAAACAGAATCATTGCACTGCATGTAAGATTTATTTTGCTGCAGATCATGTGATTGTTGTATTTGTAAATAAAATATGGGTCCCAGGCAAAGCTTTATTTTATTCCTCCAGAAGGGAGGCAGGATCTGTTTCACTGCCGCAATTATAAATGATGGGGGGAGTGAATGTTTGCATTTCGGTTTCTTCAGCCAATGTAAGCTAGACAACAAGGCAGCCGTTGATCTCCAAGGATTATCACAAAACAAGTTTGCTTTGCTTTGGGTGGCCATTTATCATTCCAGACAAAAACCCGATTGTGTTTTGAAAATACTTGAAATTTGGGGATTGGATGAGAGAGTTGGGATGATGAAATTCTCGTGCATGAGAAAGTAGCCATTTCCTGCCAGTTCACCGGGATCATGTTGAAGGGAAGTATTGCTTGGTGTGCTCAACAGTTTTGCTATGTACAGCCATTCCCATTTTACCTTCTCTGACTTGCTGGCTGGTAGGGATTGTCCATTTAGGTTTCTCTCTGCTATCTTTCTGTCTCTCTGCTTTCAGAGATCCACCTTATGCACCTTCTATGTCAACCTCCCTGTTTTCAAATTAGGAGACCCTGATAGCCATCTTTCTTTCCAGCAACCTGCTGACCCCCTCCCAAAGGTCAAATACCAGCAATGTATAGTTTTGAGGGATTCCCTTCTCAGATCTCTGTGTTCCTGCTGTTTCATGTGAGTAAACACGTGAACAGGGTGATAGACTTACCAACTTTAATAGGGTCGTTCCGGATTGAATCGCAGATATGATGACTGTGCTCTAATTCAAAAATTTTAGTGATAATTTCTGGATAATTCTCTTCAATTGATATAATATTATTTGATTCCAATTTAATTCTTCTTCTTCCGACTCCGCTGTGTTCAGAGTGCACTGCAGACGTTTGGTGATAAATTGTTGGCCGCTGAAGTAAGTTAAGTACAATAAGATAAGTGTTCATTTATTCTATTTTCAGGGTATATTATTATAGATGCATTTCTCCTATTACATAAATAGGAAATGCATTTGTGTGCATTGTCCTATTTATTTAAAAGCATTTCCAGATAATTTAATATTGAAAACAGATAAGCAGTGTAAAAAAATGCATCTATAAAAACAGTGAAAAAGTGTGGTAAAAACAGAAATCTAGTAATAAAAGGGCCCAATCTTATGGGTCAGGGAAAGCCTGGATGAAAAACTATGTCTTTATGAGACACCTGAAGGAGATGATGGATAGTGCTTCCTGTATGGCATAGGGAAGGACATCCCAGGGTGCAGAAACAAATAGAAGAAAAGCCTCATTTCTGGGTCACTACCTTGTTCTGTAGAGTGTGGGACCACAAGTACAATTTCTCCAGATGATCTAAGTTACCTTGCAAATAAAAACACAGAATTATTATTATTATTATTATTATTATTATTATTATTATTATTATTATTATTATACATATACACGGTATCATTTTATTATCATGAGTTGCTGTTAAAAAAATACTATAACTGATTTGAGAGCTGTTTCTTCCTGCAATCCATCTCTCAATCCCAGTACTGTCATCCCCAGTAAAGTCTTGGTGTGTGTTCTTTTTCGTGCATGAAATTGTATTTGCGCCTCAAGGCCCCCCAAACCCACTCCCCAGAATAAAGACAAGATGACACAGTAATTAAGGTTAATGTTAGTGGGCGTAATTTAGGCCACAACTTTATTGATTACAGAATGTGAGCGGTATTGGCTTAGGCATTGGCAAACAATACTATATCTGACTTCCGGCCTGCTTTGCAGGAAATCTGGGAAGGGTAAACCCCAAAGGGGGAGCCCTGCTGGTGTGAACTGACTCAAGCACCCCCTGGGTTCCCTAGGGTCGTGGCATGGCTCTAGCCCCTCCACGGGCTTCGGACAAGATCCAGACCCCTGATTCCTTTAATGGGAACGAAATGGTGTCACGCCAGGTTTTAAATAATCCCAGGCATGCCCCCGAGCCTCCTGATTGGGTGCTCGGTGCTGTGACATGGCCGGGACACCTCGCCGTGACACGTGACATTGTCCCGCCCACGTTGAGGTGGGAGGAAGTGTGCTCGGGAGGCCAGAGCGCAACACGCCTCCGCTGTGAGGAGGAAGCGACTTGCCTGAGTGGTATTAGGGCATGGAACATGACATTTTCTGTAGAGTTCTGCTGGGTTTATTACCCACAGGAATTCTTTTGCACTGTTCCATTCATTATAACAGGGAATGTCAAGAAGAACTTCCAGGTGGTGGATTGTGTCCCTTGGCTATAGCTTAAGCCTTTTACTCACTCCCTGTTGACGGCAGTACTTATAACATAAGTAGACTGAGCAGTGAAACCAGAGCTCTTTCCTGCCCCCCAGCAAACTCTATAAGACTTTTCACTAGAGGACGTGGTTGTTACTTCCACATACTCTCAGTCAGATTTTTAAGGATTACTCTCTGTGAATTTTCAGTGATTCCTTCCAGCTGCCTGCTGTCAAATCATACTCTCATATACTAAGTGTTCTCCCTCCAGAGTAGACACTTGATCTTAGGGTCAGAGGTCCTTTGGCTCTTGACTAATGCACCTCATTAGACGAGAAAAGCAGAATCTCTCTAGCAAGACAATTGTCATGAGATACAACAGAACCATATAAATTTTGATCGTGTTTAACATGCATTTTTGTTAAAGTCTGACTTCAAACATTCAGGGCTTAAGTTCAAGTAAAAGTATGCAAAACTCGAGATGAATTTAACACCAAAATGTAATCTTCATCTAAACAGCAGGGGTGCAACCCAATTCATATTTTTTTGAAGTTTGCATAAAATTGAATAAGTTTGCATAAAATTGATTGGATAAAATTGTTTTACTGTAGCTAGAAACACACTTATTTGATTACAGGTGTTGAAAAAGACCTCTCAGCAACCATACCAGAAAGACAGAAGAGGAACAATGTCTCTGAAAATGCTGCTTGTTTATTAAATGTTCTACCCAATTAATCAGAGAACTGTTTTAGTCAAATTAAGTCTGGGATCCTATACAGCCTTACCTGGAAGTAAGCACCGCTGGGTGCAATAGAACTTACTTCTGAGTAAACACATATAGGCACGCACTGCAAAACTTACAGTGCAACCCTGTAGATGTCTGTTCAGAAGTAAATCCCACTGAGGTCAATAAGGCTTTCTTCCATGCTTCCATCCTCTATTGATCAACCTAACCAGCCAGTTAAACACTAAAAAGCCAGTGTATAAAAATGAAGCATACTATACACCCTGAGTGCCCAGGACAAGCTGTGGGCACAGGAAAGAATCATATTAGGGCTCATTTGAGCCCTTGCCTTGCTGGTCCTTGATCACAACTGCTTTGCCATGTGCTAGACCAGGCTTCCTCAACCTCTGCCCTCCAGATGTTTTGAGACTACAATTCCCATCATCCCTGACCACTGGTCCTGCTAGCTATGGATAATGGGAGTTGTAGGTCAAAAACATCTGGAGGGCCAATGTTGAGGAAGCCTGTGCTAGACATTATTTCCTATGTAAAGCTTGGGTGTGTCTCCTATATAAGCTTGCTTCTCAGCTGCCCAGGTCCCTAGCACACAAATACTCCAGCCATGTAATCTTCCAAAGGCCACCTACCAGTATTCTTACCTCGCTACAAGCAAAGTCCATGCAAATAATTTTGTGGGAAAGGCTTATTCAGTGAAAGGAGAACTTGGTAGGCTATAATTGGCCAATTAATGTAAATATTATGGAGCCTGGCTTTGGCTACTGTCTCTGCTCTCATATTTTCCTCTCACTTCCCTTTCTAATGCACTGGCCCTGTTTTTGATTTAAAAAAGAGGGGTTGGGGAATGATTGGATTACAGAGAACATATTTCCCCCTGCCCTTCTAAAATGTGGTAAAGCAAGTTCAATGGTTCAGGCTGCCTGATAGCGAGCACATTTCTTTCCGAAAGTGTGCTGCCCTCGGAGATGGCTTATGGCTCACATGCTGGTGCTAGTTCAGCAGATGCTGTTTTTATGGAACACCACAAAGCAGAGTCGCAATAAAACCCACGTTAATGTCTGGGGCACAAATTGGGAGGGCCCTTTGATTTATGCACTCTCCTTTGGTCTTGATTTTTTTCTTTTTTAATGCATGTGACTTGTGGAACTGGATAGCCTGTTAGCTACTTCATCCTTACCTTTAAGCAGTGCTCCTAGCCCAGTCAATTTCTGCATGTAGAATTGTGGGGAAGGAGGATTCTTATCTGCTTCAGGCAGCAAAATATATTGAGCCGACCCAGCATTATCGGAGGCAGCAAAAGATGTAATCAGGGGAGGCAGAAACCACTCCATTCAGAGAAAGTAAGCCTCAGACCAGATAGACATTGTGCTGCATGATTCCCACACCTGTTATCGATTCGCTGTGGCTATCGTTTTCTTCTATAAAAGCATATGAAGGAAGTTTCTGAAGTGTGATTGATCAACCTGGCTCTTGTATCCCAGAGCATAAAGACCAAAAGCAAAAGCCCAGCAATCTGCAGGTACTTCCCTGTCGAAAAGAGGGCTACGTTTTATATTTTTCTTTTTTAAACTCGATGGGAACCCCCATCCTGCAAAGCGCCCATTGAAACAGAGAAGCTTAGAGAGGCTTTAAAGAACTATGATCACGGGAAGGCGATTAAGAATAGTCAAGATTGCATTCCGCATTGTACATTATACTTGTCTCATGAAACAAGGCTTAGGGCGGGGAGTCATTTTTCAAATGTTATTAATAGATAAAAAGTAATCCACGAGTAAATGATTCCAGACTGTAGCTACTGTGTGTATCTAGGCTAGACATATATATCTCTGCATATTGTTTTTCTAGTCTGACTAATTGTCTTTGCTTTTAATGACTCTCCTTGATACGTCTGCTTTATGTTTTGCAAATACTTAATCATGGCATTCTTTGTCACCAAGGGCTTCTATCCAGCCATTTGAAGGGTTGAACCACCATCTCCTATGTAGCCAGCTTTACAAGGCGAAAACCTGCTCCCTGTTCATCATTAAGGTGATGATTTCATTGTTTGCTGGAACAGTAGGTCTCCCAGAGCTTTACAGACTCCAGCATAGAAGGAGAGAAATCTCTGAGTGCTGATATATGTTTATATTAGTATTGCACCATGTAGTGCGTAACTTTGTGTAAAGAATACATGACCAGTATTCCTCACTCATGGGATGCATGCCTCTTAAGCATTGTACACTAGACTGAGCATTGGACCAGGAAGACTCAGTTGGCATGCATATTCAACCTTGAAGCTCGTGTGCTGACATTTATTTTATTCAATATATAGTATTCCTAACCTGCTTGATATTTTTAAATTGCTGAAGTGGTGTACTTCAAGGTAAGGATGTCACTATTTTGCAGGAGAGACTCAAGTGCATACTGGGAAATTTCAGTCTGAGCAATTAAGGTGGATTAAAGCACTTGGTTGCCCGAATGCAGCAAATAATCTTTTAAAAAAAGAATAAGAAAAGTGATGGAGAAATGCACTGAAAAGTGTGGGATGAAGGAATTACCAATGGGAAGATGTATAAACACACGGCAAGCAAGTCAGGATGCATGAAAGATGAATGCCCAATGTTTGCCCTGCAAACAAATCACTGAAGACCAGATATAATTCAACCTCTGCATAAACTTTGTGCAAGCAAATCCAGATGACTATCCAATAAACAGGAAATCTGTAGGGGTCCTAAATCAACATCAAGACGCTATGATAATACTGTAAAAAACACACCAAAGATTAAAATGCCACCCAGAATTACAGTGGCACAGGATACAGTCTTGTGGATCAGGGAAAGCCTGTGCAGATATCTAGTCCTAATAAGACATCTGAAGCAAATGATGGACACTTCTTTCTGCGTGGCAGAGGGAAGGGTGTTCCATACGTGAAGCAGCCACAACATCTCAACCTGCACCCCAAGGTTGTTCTGGGGGTAAAGGGGTTGTGGCAGTGTATGTGGAGATGTGTTCACCATCATGGACACCTTGGACAAAGGGTGGAATAAAAATGAAGCATGTAAGCCTTACCCGCTGGAATGATGTTTTGAAGACTGCCCTGCTGATATTAGGGTAGCATGATGTCAATGGAATGGCATGCACCATTTTTCTTCATAGAGAGGCTATTACTGAAAAATTACATTCCGTTTTATCCACATGCCGCCTCTGTAATATCAGTTCTTTGGACAGTCAGAATAATGACAGTTTTGTCCTTGTCACTATCTTACAGAAATATTTTTCCATTCTCTTAATCAATCACATAATATCAGGATACATGCTTTTGATATTAATACAAGAGGATTTCCCTGTAGCTAGAGTTTTCAATATCTCAAAATTGCTGATAGATCTGAATGTGTTTTAAGAAGAACGTGTCCATTAGTTATGGGTGTGTCCTTTCCATGGGATCCTGGGCTAAAAGACATGTCTAGATTCTGAAGAATTCTGGAAGTGCTTTGCTGCATATTGCTCTGAAAGGCACATGGTAGAAGAATGAATCTTGCCTAAAGCCATCTGTTGGCCATGAGGTGCCCATTTCATCTGACTTGTGTTTGTCATGTCAGTGCAGAAGTAAAGCACATGTTTGGTGCTGCAAGGTTGTTCATGTGAAACTCCAGAGTTAGGCAATTGTCATCTCTCCCTCTTCTTTAATTCTTTCTTTAGGGAAATATTACAAAGGCTGCTTCTTTGAACAAAACAAATAATCTTCCTGGAGAAGGGTGGATGGTTCCATAGCATATGAGGGAGTGTTTTTGTTTTTGTTTTTTAAAAAAACCTCGACAAAAACGACTCAAAAAGACTTGACATTTTATATTTCACTTGTGTAAGCCAGTGGGAGCTTCAGAAAAGGACAACCAAAATGATGAAGGGGATGGAGCAATTCCTCTCTGAAGAAAGGTTGCAGTGTTTGGGATTTTTGTGACATGCTAGAAGTTTTTAAAAAACTATGCATGGTATGGAGAAAGTCAATAGAAATAGGTTTTCTCCCTCTGTCATAGCACTAGAACTCATGGTTACCCAAGGAAGCTGAAGTGGAGATTTAAGACTCACTCAGAAGCATATGTATACCTCTCCACAGTTTGCAGGCATGTAGGGGAAACCTTAGGACCTCAGCCACTTGCTGGTCCTCTTCTAAAAATGTTGCAAAAAGGGCAAACCACTTTTGGCCCTACTGACATTACAGCTCCAAAATCAGTTGGTACAGGCCACCAGCGGCTTCAGCAGTAATAAGGAGCGACAATGCAAGACTTATGCTCTGTCTCTGATGCCATTGCAGAAGACAGTGCTTTTATTTTTAATTTAAAAAATGAAGTGCTGATATTCATATAAGTGCCATGGGTGGCAGCACAAAATAGCTGCCATGAGCAGTAAAAAAAAGATGGTGGTACTCTGTACCAGTGAGCATCATTATAAGAAAAAACTCTGAGAGAGGATTATGTCTTATGACCCCTGGACACCCTTCGCTACTTATAATAAGAGTTGCTTAGTGTGTGAAAACCAGTGAGTTGGTGAGAAATATTGGTTCTTCCCTGGAACGATCATGCATGGTGTGAAAACACAGGGGTGATCTTTGTGTGCATTTTTGGGTGATCACACTCTAACCACATCCTGAAATACAGGCAAGTTTTCCTTACAATGTCAGAATCCTTATCTTCTTTAATTAAAAAAACCCCAAACTTATACTTTCCTAGAAATTCCAGTTCTAATAACCACTGCAGCCACATCACCATCTGCTGGTAGTGATTGCAAGTGACCATTTGTTTTGCCTATCATTCATATTCTCAGCAGTTAATACGGTAACTTCTTTTTCGGTATAATTCCAGTATTGTTCCTGTGACGCATTGAATAGACTGATGAAAGATAACTTCCCCAGTGCAGCTTCTTACCCTAATAGAGAAAATATTTCCTGGCAATACATCAATTGTATACATTCAGGGCTTTTAGGTTAAGCATATGATGAACTTTATAGAGTAAGACCTGGTTCAAATTGAGTGTTTCAACCTATTTTGCTGAGGGCCTCTAAAATTCCTCACAGCTCAGAGTATGTGAGTTGTTGCTACTATTAGATATGATGAGCATTATTTTTATTATGTAGATGCCCCAAGAGACTTATAAGTTCACAAAACATACCAGTACACTCAATGGAACACAGGAAGCTGCCTTCTATTGAGACAGACCATTGGTCCATCTAACTCAGTACTGTCTACACTGATTGACGGAGGCTCTCCAGGGTTTCAGATAGGAGTCTCTCTTCCCAGCTATTATCTGGAGAGGCCATGGATTGAACCTAGAAGCTTCTTCATGCAAAGCAGTTACTCTTCTACTAGACTATGTTCTTATGAACTTTCTTCAGCAGTGGCTGGTGAGGTGGCTCACAAGGTGATGCCACCAGCACCTGCTGCATCACAACAGTGAGGAAGAGGGAATTATGGGCTCACTTTTCGGCACTGGCAGGCAGCGGTGGAATTGCGGGGTGGATGCTGCAGCAAACACCACACAAGTAGGTGGTTGACCTGGTACAGGTGCAGACTGTCGACATCAGTGAAGTGACTATACGTTCGACAACCACACACTTTCGTAGTGCTGATGGTGGCACATACCACTATGCCAGTGTTTCCCAACCTTGAGTCTCCAGCTGTTTTCAGACTACAGTTCCCATCACCCCTGACCACTAGTCTTGCTAGCTAGGAATGATGGGAGTTGTAGTTTCAGAACAGCTGGAGACCCAAGGTTGGAAACACTGCACTACGCCCTGACACAGAAGGTAAGGGCAGGATTTCATCTCCCCTTCTGTTGCCTTGGTACTTTCACCTAATGAACCACATCACTGGTAACTTCTGGTTTTCATGCCAGCACTGCTTGGGACTCTCTATATGGTAGGGATGACCAGCATGGTGTGGGTGTGTTTCAAACACTACAGCTCCTAGAGGGTGCCACTGCTAGATGAAAATATACATTGCACTCATAAGAGATGACTCACAGTTGTGTGATCTTGTTTTGTTTGCTGTTCAACTCCCACTTTTCATCTGGGGAGTGGCCTTTTTCAGAGAGGTCATGTAATCATAACACCTGACATGATATTGTACCAGAAACAGAGAAAGCTGTTTCTCGACTATTTAAGATTTAGGTACCAGTAGGCATAATGCAATGGTATTTGATTCTAACAGTTTGTGATACATAACATATTGAATCATATTTTGTATTTGAGAGCTAAGAAAAGCTAAGCAGTCAAGAGGCTACCTCCCATTTCCCAATTTATTTTTAAAGGTCAACCTATTGAGTTCAGATTTCAAATTGTATAGAGTGGTATGATTTTATCTTATCTACAAATCAGGGATGTATGCAGTGACATTTGTCACAGTCTTTCCTCAGATAATTTTACGAGCTGCAAAATTGTGATGAATTATACAGAAAATCTCCAAGTTAGATCAGAGGAAAAATATATTAAACACATTACCTTCTGTTAGCAGTCACCAGATGAAACTCTGTCTATTTTGTATTTTGTTGTTGTTTATTTTCGTATTTTGGAAACAATGTTTTAAAAAATAAATAATCCAAATTTAAATATTTGGATCAATTTAAAAATTTCCTCAAATTTTCAGTTTTACCTTGAAATTGCATAAAATAATATTGGAATTGATCCAAAGAAAGGCTATACATTACAGTGACCTTCACACCATTAAATACTGTCAAGAGCTCTTCTTCAAAACTCAGAACTATTGGTTTCAACATAATAGTGTATGCATTTTTTTGCATATTAATTTTCAGCTTGTGGCAGGATATTTTAAATTTTCTGTGCAAGTGATAATGGGTAAAACATGCCCTGTTGCCTAAACAGAATATGTTAGCTGGAAAACAGGTTATAAAACTACATCTTGTTCTACTTAAATCAGTACCCAGTTCGCTTTTCGCTTTCCCCCATAACTTCTCCTTTTGGTTTCCTGCATCTTCTGTTGGACATAGTTCCACATGCCACATTGCATATATGGTAGGTTAGTTGTTGCCAGGGAATAATAATCTGAATCCCTGGCATTCAAGAAAACTTCCAAAATACAACATCACTTTTTGATATTTGCTAACTGCTGCAATAGGATTATAAACCATTGCCAATAAAAAGGAGAATGAAAACTGGTTAGAAGCACATAATTTCCAAATCCTGTGGTCGGGATATTATGTCTTTACCTAATTGACGATCCTACTCAACTTGTTCTTGTGCCAAATTTCCTCTTTGCATCAGAATTACAGTTGATAGTGATTCGTTTGATTCTAATTATCCTGCTTATATAAAAAACAGGCTGTGAATTATAGAAACAGTGTGATCCATTGGTCTGGGCACCGTCCTTCCTTTCCTGCCACAGATAACGTTTCAGCTGTGCAATGATTTCATGCTGCTTCCATTGAAAAGCTTAAGTCTTCGGAGATGAGCCAAGACCGCAACACTTGAGATCCAGCATTTCCCAACAAAGCAGAAGTTTTCCCCCATGCAGGACTTTAGTCAAGAGCTGTGCTTTTTCCTTTAAAAAATTGCAGTGAGATTGAAGGACACAGACAAAATCATTCTCTTTTTCTCTTCACCCTCTCCTACACCAAGCAGAATTGCAGAAACCATACATTCAGAGCACATTTAACACACATGGCTGCCCCACAAATATCCTGGGGAACTATAGTTTGTTAAGGGTGTTGGGGACCATAGCTCTGTGAGGTTGTAAAGTACAGCTCCCAGGCTTATTTGGCATAGTTCCCAGGATTCTTTGGAGGAAGCCATATGCTTTAGAAGTGTGGTAATTGTGCTTTAAGTGTGTGGTGTGGTTGTGACCTAAAGCATGCTCCTTGTGTATGAGTCAACATATAATATAGGAATAAAACCTATCTTCTTTGAGTTCCGTTAGGAATGACCCACTGGGGATGATAACCTGCCCCAGTGAGCAGTCACGCGACTGCATTTTGCAACAGCTGCAGCTTCTGGACCAATTTCAAAAGTAGCACCACACAGTAATCAGGACAAGAGGTTGCTAGCACATTGGTGAAAGTGGTTAGGCTATCCCAGTCCAGAAACATCTGTAGCTGTTCTACCACCCTAAGCTGACACACCTAGTTACTGAGGTCACCGGAGCCTCTAGTGATAAAGATGGATTCAGGAGAACCCCCAGACTATGAACCTACAATTTTAGGGGGAGTACAACCGACTCCTAGGGGCCAAGGCATTTTGACCCTCCCAATGTTTTTTTGAGGGGGCCATGGCCCTCATTGTTCTGAGGGCGAACACAGAGCTGGGTGTGGCATGGCTCAGTGGTTGGTGGCTCCTTTTGCTGTTGCCACTGCTGGGGGAAGCTTCCCCCATCTTTTCCTTGCGTGGCAGGGGGAGAGGAAGGATGGGGGCCGCCGGTCACTGGGGCTGTGCTGCCTCTGCCTTCAACTCCACCTCCTGGCTCTGCGTGACATCTGGATGTTGTGTCGGGCCCCAGCAAGGTTTTTGAGAAGTTGACCCATGTGGGCACTCGCCACTATCCAACCTCATCCAAGTTGGTGGTGGTGAGAATAGGAGGGTAGTGCCCTGAGCTTTGGGATTCCCCAAGGGACACCCAAAGGGATGACTCCCTTTGACTGTTTCCCCTTTGGTGGCAACCCTGCCAGTGGCAGATCCACAGTCCTAGGACTGCAGGATGCCCCTCGACCCAGCCAAGAGCTGCAAGATTGAGTGCATCTTCTCTCTCTGGACAAGTCTTTACAGCACTTTTTAGGGGCCTCAAAAGATAGCAATTCTGGGCACCAAGTAGAGCACCGAGATGCTCTGATGCTCAGTTTAAGGGAAGATCTTCACCCCCAGCGATTCAGCTGTTAGCAAATTATTTTATATATTGAACTGCACTTTTTCCAATGTAATTTAATCTCCTCAACCATTTCATTTCTAAACATTATTATATATCATATATTAAGGCACAAATCATATTTTCATATGATATTCACTCCTTGACAGATGAACCAAACGGAACAAATTTGCTTGGTTTAATAATCAATTGGCAAATCTAAATGAAACAAATATTATCAAGATGACAAAACTGTTGATGTCTTGGAACTTTTATGTAATTCAAAATGGCTACAGATGATATTGTGACTGTGGTAGACTCATCTTTGGCTGAAATGGTGGAAACATATTTTTGGGTTATTTGAGGGATTTTTTAAATATATAAATAGAAAGTCTACCATATGTTTCCTGGCTAGTTTATTTATTTATCTATTTGGGTAGACAAAGTCAGCATTTTGCACCTGCCAAAGTCATTAGAAGGAAAAGATTGCGCCAAGGACCACAGAGCGCTACTGTATGAGTAAAGGTTTGAAGACAAATAGCAGTGTGCGGGTATTGGTTAGAATAAAAATAAAGATAAAACCTCTCTCTCTCTCTCTCTCTCTCTCTCTCTCTCTCATTCTGGAGGCTGGGAGTTAACATCAGTATATGGCTTTGTGCCCACAGCTGAATGAAAAGGAGCAATATGAAAACATTTTTCTGTATTTGTTATTCGATAGCATATCCTAACTCTGCTTTACCAGGGGTCAAATTAGACTGCTGGGCAAAGTTTCAAATGGTCTCTAAAATTTGAGAGAAGAATGAAAACAGGGGGGAAAGGGTCAGCTTTATGCCTTCACTCAGACTGTAGAATTCTTTATTTCCGGTTCCTTTGGGAATGGAATTTCCATCTGTGGAAACCTACATGTTTCATTTGAGCATTTCATTAGTTACATGCTGATGGATCTGGCTTTTCTGAGTTTCTCTTGGGTTTTTGAAATAAGTATTTTAGACTCTTTATTCTGTCTTGCTCAGGTGTGTGTGTGTGTGTGTGTGTGTGTGTGTGTGTAGAGCTCAGTGGTTGAGTATATGTTTCAGATGGAGAAAGACACTAGTTCAATTTTCATGGCATCTCTGTGAAAGACCCCACTCTGAAATCTTGGATTCCACTGTCCATCAGTGTAGACCTGGGATAGCCATGATGGTGCTCTCCAGATGTTGTGAACCACAGCTCCCATCTTTCCTGACCATTGCTGGTAAGGGCTTCTGAGAGTTGTGGCTCACAACATCTAGAGAACACCACACTGGCCACTCCTACTGTAGACCAATGAGATGGTCTACTCCTCATATTGTTGGACTCCATCTCCCAGTCAGCATGGTCAGGAATGATGGATGTTGTAATCCAAAACAACCAGAGGGGGCCAGGTCAGTTGGGGAAAGGGTTGTGTAGACCAGAGGTGACTGGACTACAGATGTTGCTGGACTACAACTTCCATCATCCCCGAGTCACAGCTTTCCTATTCCTGGTGTAGACAATGCTGAGTTACAATGATCTGACTTGGTATGAAGCATGTTTTTTTTATTAATTGAAATATTTACATGCTGTTGTATCATAAAAATAAAAATCACAGTAGTTTACAGCAATATAAAAAAACAAAACAATATAACCATAAAAACAGTGGGAAACAATTAAAAGCAAAAAAATTATCCAATCCAATCCAAATAACTTTATTGTACTAGCTGTTGACTGTGACAAATCTGAATCAAAAATTAAAACAAGCAAAGAGGTGTCACGCCACAAATAATGGTCTCTATTTAGATGCAAAAAGAAATTAAAAACAAACATCAGTCAACCACTGTGGGGGATGTTCTCTTAATAGCCTGCATAGGCCTGCTGGTATTTAGTCCATATACATTAGCCTGTTCTCTAGTGACAGTTTTCTTGTACCCAATATAAGGCATCATGTGATACTAGCAAGTCAGAAGGCTCATATCAGCAGAGGTTGAATTGGGTAGACTGTACAGTATGTACTTGAAATGTGTTGGATAGCAACACACCATGATTTATATTATCGAAAGTAAATAAAGCATGCATCATAAATAGCTCATCCAAGCCTAGTCAGGCAAAGAGCACTGGATGCTCTCCAGACAGAGTTCGGCATGCCCGCATCCTGCTGTAAAAATTGAGGGGATTTATGCACTTAACCGTGCATTTAAATTCTGTTGATTTCATAAGGACTTATTTGATGTCCTTGAGATTTCATAGTGATTGAAGAGACTGGACACTCTCTTGAATTACACTTGCATTTGAAAATCCATGCAAACGTAATGGGAGAACTATTGCTATAAAAAATGCCAGTTCTTTGCAGGAAAAGATATTGTATCTGCATAATGAGCTGCAGCCTTGGAATTTAAAGGTCTGGTTTTCTTTTTTAAAAGGCTTGCACCCAGTGGCAGAGCTTCATTCTACGGCACCAGGTGCAGGGCTGGCACGTGTCCCGGGGGCAGGGCGCGCCACCCAAAGGGGCATGGAGCGCGTTCTGGGGGTGGAGCGCGCCACCTGCGGTGGCATGGTACGCGCTCTGGGGGTGGGGCGCGCAACGTGGGCGGGGGGCAGCCATGATTGAACCCCACCGGGATCGTACCAATGGGGGCGGTGCGCTCCCATGAACCCCCTTCCTCCGCCCCTGCTGGCACCTTTTAAAATGGCAAAAGTGTAATGTTTACAGTCGCCACTGGGATCTGGGTTGCGCAGAAAGTCCAATGCACAGTTAATTCAAAAACAAACAAACGACAATTGTGGTGTGTTAAATACTGACAAATTTATTACGGCGTGTACTTTCATGAATTAGAGATGCCTGAAACGTTATCATCATGATGTGATGAAGTGAACTCTATGTTTATGCTATAATGCATTTCTCAGTGTTTACGGTGACTGTGCTGTGCAGTGCTATGCATGGTCACTCAGAAAGAAACCCCACGGTGTTCAACAGGGCTTATAGAATCATAGAATCATCTAGTCCAACCTCCTGCAATGCAGGAATCTCAACTAAAGCATCCATGACAGGATCCATGTGAGGATAGCTCAGTCGGTAGAGCATGAGACTCTTAATGTCAGGGGCCTGGGTTTGAGCCTCATGTTGGGCAAAAGATTCCTGCATTGCAGGAGTTTGGACCAGATGACCTTTAAGGTTTCTTCCACCTCTATGATCCTATGATTCTAACCTCTCCTTAAAACCTCCAATGAAGGAGAGTCCACCACCTTCTGAGGAAGTCTGCTTAATTTCTTGTAAGGGTGTGGACTGTCAGGGCAATCCTATGCATGTCTAATCAGAAGTCAGCCTCACTGAGGCCAATGGGAGTTAGAGTCAGGAGGGTGTGGATCAGGATCAGTGAGGGTCATGGCCTGGTGATAACCCTTAGGGCCAGATAGTGAACCCTGGAGGGGCATGTTCAGCCTCTATGTTCCCCACCTCTGCTACAGACATGGATCTAGGAATAAGTCCTATTGACCTCCATTGCCTGGATGGAAGATAGAGAGATGAGTAGAAATCTCAGGTTTTCTCAAGGCCGTAATATAGCCTACTGTACAAAACAGAGCTGCATCTCTCACACTGCCCACTTTTTTTGGTTCTGACCCTGTCAGTTTTGCCTCTAGCCCTTGCCCACCATGTGGCCCCTGGAAGATTGCCTGTATGGGAATGTGGCCCTCAAGCAGATAAATGCAGCATAAGACACCTTGTTGGTTTTACTGCAACAGGCTTCTATCAAAGGTGGATTTAGTGGAACATGACTGGTTCGGTCGCACTGGGAAACCAGCACTGGGGCGCCCCAGGGGGCTCTACAACTTGTAGGTAGAATGGAAGGGGAGAGGTGGTGGTGGGGCACAGAATTTTGGCATCACACTGGGTGCCACTGAAATTTGAGACTCCAAGGTCTGCCACTGCTTCCATGGCTACCCTTCCGGACACTATTAACTCAGTAGCTGCCACACATTGGCCGACCAAACTTTTGAATGCATGGTGACCATAGAGCCCATCATCTGTTAGAATCTTTCCTTTTACCCACTTCCAAAGGATCCCACTGCATGAGGATGGTAAGCAAGAAAACTAGAACACAGTAGGATACCAAATGAATTCATTTTGAGATGTGATCTTTAACGAAGGGAGATTTTTTCATGTCCTGGATTCAGACAACTAGGTACCGTTCTTTTTTTTTTACAAACACTGTATCCTCTTTTCTCTGGTAGTAGAGGCTGCTAATATGTGTAATAAGATATTTCACATTAGTGGTCCCTTGAGAACGCTTGAACCACATCCCACAGAGAGCATGAAGTCTATCCAGGCCTGGGGGTGGTATATTAGATCCCTCCCAGGTGGTGTTTAACTTTTGCCTGAAATGAATTAGAAGACACTCCTTAGTGTTTTCTTAGTGAATTAAGGGCAATGATAGTTTCCTCCTGTAATTGCAACTAATCTTAATGGAAAGCCAGGAAGAATATGATGGCCTGCTGAGCCCAGGTAGTCACCCAACAAATATTTTGACACCTCCTTTCATTCCAGGATTGCCACTGAGCACTCAGCACGGCTTCCCACTTGTGAAAGGACGTGCTAATGCCTTTAATCCAGTTTTGAAATTCTCATTAGCATACATCTAATTGGCAGCTGATCTCTTGGAAAAACAGAGACCAGCAGCAACACCAGTCGACTTCTGCCCTGCAAAGCTAGGGACCAAACAGAGCTATTGGAAAGGCTTAATCTGAATGGCTAATTTAGAAAACCTGCAGATGTTAAATGTTTGCAGATTTTTCTCAATTAGCAATTAAGAACATAAGAAGAGTCTGCTGGATCAGGCCAGTGGCCCATCTAGTCCAGCACCCTCTTTCCACAGTGGCCAACCAATTAAAAAAGATACATAGCATGCACCCACACATCATACTTCATTGGCGCTAAGGCAGCAAAGGTCTGCTGTCTAACCAGGACTGGCCCTACCATTAGGCAAAGTGGCATTGCCTCCTCAGATGGCAGATGCTCGGGGGGCATATAAGTGCCCCACAGCCTTTCCTGCACCCCCTAAACCAGCTTGCTGGCATCAGGTGCAGTGGAGAATGCTGCCATTACACCAGTGCTGAAGTAAGATTTAGCTCCTAGGCAAGAAGGCTTCTAAATATGAAAAGGAGCAGGGATTACTTTTTATTTGCCTCAGGCAGTGAAATGTCTTGAGCTGGCTCTGTTTCTAAGCATGGAAATTTAATTCCATGGATCCTCTGATTTCAGAGGTTTTAAGTATATCTTCAAAACCATAGGGATTACAAACTTTTTTCATTTCATTTTAAAAAGAAAGTCAAATTCCTGGGACGCTGAATTCTATAGCTAATATCATATTCTATGCCCTTTACAGGGAAAAACACACCCCTGGCTCTGGTTGTGACATTTTGCCCAAGGGTAGCCATTATTCCCTAAGCGTTGTGTTCCTTGTACAGTAAGTTTTAGGATCCAGCTGTTGGAAATATTTTCCATGAGCGCAGACATCCTATTGCTTTACATAGTTCAACAGAGTTATAATAATAAACACTCTCCGCTGATATGGGCATGCCATCTTATGCGCCAAACACCTTCATATTCCACCGCCATCTCTTTTAGATTTGCAGAATTATTTTCGTGAAACAGATTCCAGAGGTTGCTAATTCATTGTGCACAGGAATGAAAAGCCAGCTGCTCACGGAAAAAGCGTGAAATCATTTGTATTAGTTCTGCTGAATTGCCTCTTTATAAAACTAATTTACAGTTTTTCTAAAGACAGATGTTTTGCTCTGCATTGCTAAATGCTTCAGCTCTCAAATAGGATTTGCCAATTTATATGGTGCAGGTAACAGAGAAATCAGTAACTGGTGCTAAAATGTTTATAGTGAAAGCAGCAATGGAAGAAGAAGAAAATTAACCAACCCATATTTGAATCCAATAAACAAAGCTGCAGGTTGTTTAAAAATCATGGTTTTCTTTATCTGTGAAAATGTGGAAATGCAACTAACCTCAAAAAGGCAGCAAACACCACTGTAACATTGAAAACATATACTCTTGTCGTCTGCTATAAATAAAGTTAAGCACTGAGGGTATTTAAAGGAATTTTGACTTCTAATTTTATTGTTGGGTCCAACTCAAGCATCCCCCCCTTCTTTTTGGCTTGAAGTATGGGCATAATTGGCAAATAAAATTTAATCTTGATTCAGTCCTGTCTTCAGATAAGTGGGGGTGTATTTAAAGGGCCACATGTTTTAAGGAAAGAATGAGGTTTGATGTATATTAACTTATTCATTACATATGTGATGAATATTACTGCCACTTAAATTTCAAACAGTTGCCGTGCTGTACTGAGGCAACCAGTGCTAGACTGACACCTAAGCCCAGATTTGCTCACACAGCACATTGAAGGAGACTATTTATTTATTTATTTTTGAAAATAATTTGAAATTTTTCAAAATCTCAAAATGAGAGAATTTTGGAGAGCGGGTTATATCCTTCTGAGGCTGCATACACACCATACATTAAAAGCAGCCCCCAGAAGAACCCTAGGAATTATAATTTGTTAAGGGTGCTGGGAACTGCAGCTCTCTGAGAGACAAACTACAGTTTCCAGAATTCTTAGAGGGTGTGTGACCGAGGCATACTCAGAGCAGACCTGTTGAAATCAATGGACAAGTTAGTTGTGACTATTGATTTCACTGGGTCTTCAACTTCCAGATGACCTATTTATTGAGCATTAATTCTGATTTGTTCATGGGGAGGTTAGATGACATCACATCAACCAAGTGTTATCCAACACTTTCCTGTACATTTGCCTAACACCTCCTTATACATGTTATTGTTTACTAGATGGGAAGTTCGTGTTTATTATAAAATTGCCGCATACTGTATTCTAGCAATGAGAGCTTGGTCTCTAAGCTTATATACAAGCTTATATATAGAAATCAGCCTTATACAAGGGTCGACAGTCCATTTATCCCAGTATTGTCTTCATCAGGGATAGTCAGATGTTGTTGGTCCAACAGCTGCATTCCTAGCATCCACTGTCATTATGGCTAATGTTCAGGGGTGATGAATGTTGTAGTCCACTACATTGACCAGCCCTGGTCTTCACTGCCTGGCAGCAGTTCACAAACAGAGGCTCTTTCTTACTACCTGATCTTTCCCACTGCAAATGTGGTAGATGGGACCTAGACTTTTCTACATGCAAAGCATATATATTCTGCTCGATTGCTGAGCTAGGCTTCCCCTTGTATAGTTTCTAAAGCAACCTTCAACATCTGGCGACTTCCAGATGTTTCAGGCTACAGATGTTTCATCAGCTCCAGCTGTATTGCAAGGTACCAGGTTGGCAAAGGCTGTTCCAAAGTATTCTTGGGGATGATCATGACAATTATGGAAAGTATCTTGCATTTGGTATTGGATGAAAAATGACCTGATCTTCTTAGGCAGTACTGTTTAAAATACGATTGTGGAGCTTGCCCCTTGAAATGAGGAAAAAAAGCTTCCCTGTTCCAGATGTGCTATGGGATACCACAGCATAATTTCCACCAGGGATCGCAATAAAAAAAGCACATAATGTGACTTATTTTTATGGTTGGTTAAAGCAGGGATAGGCAGAAGGTAAATCAGGAACGACTGGTAGTTCAAGTGATTTGCAAGGATTTCTGACTCCCATTTTTTTTTAAGCAAGGGAAGCAACAAAATGACTCCCTACACCCACAATCATTATATTTCTGAAATGAAGAATCTGGGATGGGGGAGATGGTAATCAGAAATATATTTTTATGTGAAAGGGCTGTGAGCTCAGTTCATTTCTGGTACTTAGAATGAATTCCTGGACTAAAGAATTCTTTCATTCTCCATATATGTTTTCTGCGCCTGGCTCAGATTTTAGTATGAATTTTTTAAAAAAACAAAATAGGTCTTGCAAGCCTAAACCCTAACCCTTAGTTTTAAAAAAGTGTCCAACAGGGACATTAGCTAAAAGACTCAGGACATAGGCCTATGACACAAACTTGTGTATTTATTTATTAAATATATATCCTGCCCTTCCAAAGCAGCCCAAGGAGGCATATGCCAATGACAACAATTTAAGTCTCTGAGCAAATAAAGATGGTGACACTGGGACTGTGTTTTGCCACATACACAATGGGAGCAGAGAGGTTTAAAACATGAGAGAGGAGGAGATTTGTGGTCCAACACAAAATACCTGGACTTTGGGCATCCTGGGAAATATCAACACCTCAGCATCAAAGCTTCCTGGACTTTGTAAGCTCTGCTTAGAAGATGAGCACTGATTTATTAAAAACTTAATTATACTCAAACTTATATCTAAACAGCACCAAATGCAAGGTCAAAATCAAAAAGTCGACTAAGTCGAAATCCCCCACAAAGTTTGCAACAAGCATGTAAAATAGTAAAATTGTAAAATTCCTCAAACTAACAACCAAACAGTGCCAAAATTTGGCTCTCTAGCTCTTCTGTCTCTTTTCACATGGCCTAAATTGCTCCAGAAAGACCTCAATTTCCCCCCTTAGTGGCAGCTTAGTCAACCATAGCAGGAAGCTGGGAATTGGTAAAGGTGTGCTTGGCACTGAGTTCAGATAGAAAAGCTAATTCATTATTTGTGCAGGGCTGTGGATCAAGTCAAATCTGTTGTGTTTGATACAGCGCGGCCACATTGTTGTCCTTTATTAACACTTCTATTGAGGGTGTGCAATTGTCCAGTATTAAACTTGGGTCCTGTGGAGGAGACATAAGATGATACTCTTTCTGCAAATGCTGCTAGCCCAAACACTTGCAGTTATTCTCTCCAGCAAAGTATCTGACAAAATTACAAATACCCAACTATAGACGGGCATTTACTCTTGCTAGATTTAATGCATTACCATCTGCCCTATTGCAGGGAAGATTTGCAGGAAAATCATATGCGGAATGAGTCTGCCCCTGTGGCCTGCCGGAGGTAGAATCTGTCTCTCACGTTTTACTACGTTGTCATTTTTACAACGACATACGTTGGGTTTTCATCTCTCCGGTTATACAAAATTCCTCAAATTCATTCCTCAAATGAATTCCTATCTCTCAAACGCCTCGTAGAAGACACGGACCCTGAGATTACGCTGAAAGTAGCCAAATATTGTGCAGCAGCCATAAAGCTCAGAGAACAAGTGGTGTTACTGATATGAATAGGCCCCAAATGGCAATTTTTAGGCCATATTTTAGTGCCACAATTTTAATTCATATATTTTAAACGTTGTTGTCTACGTATACATATGTGTATTACTGCTGTTATGTAAATTTCAATGTATTATTTTTGTATTATTGATTTAATAAGCTGGTCTGTGACCGTAAGAATAAATTCATTCATATATTGATGTACAACGATTAATGTGAGGCCAGGTTTGTTCGGCTTTAGCTAGTATCTGAATGTGTAGTGCACTGTTTTGCATAAAATCAATAAATTAAAGACACACATGTAAAGAGATATGTGTGATACAATGAGCTTATATTTGCACGTGGAGCCAGGTTGCCACAATCATTTTGATTTCAGAGGTGCTTTGCCTGTACAGAAACACTCCCTCAGCTGAAATGCATGGAGGAGCATTTTCAGGGCAAACCATAGATTTTGTCAATCGATGCCCCTGTGTCTGCAGGAAATTGCTGAGCTTTGTGGGAATGAGTCAAATCACCAGCTATCGCCGCTCATATATACATCAGAGAGATATGACCACAGTCATGACTGTCTGCATTCTACTTGCTCACCTGATGGATCAGCAGTTTATTTTAATTTGATGAATGGAAGTGGTCGTTAAATCAAGCAAAATTACTGCAACATTTCACAATCCACATCATACTTTTTATGAGTGGTCCTCTTTTCTGAGCTGTTCTGAAGGAAATATATTGCAGTTTCAGTGTAGAAAATACTGATAGGATTCTGGAGTTTTAAAGACTTTCACTCAGAATATGCAGGTTTTTAATGGAAATGAATGATTATATACTGTATATATAAAAAAAACTTTCCTTCACAGCTATCCTTCTGAGCAGCATTGCAGGGAAGGTGTCTCCATGAATTTTCAAGACTCTGAAATGCTATTCACGAGGACTCGAAGCTAGAAAATCTGTGTGTCATTTATTCTCTGAATATGATTAATGATGTTGAGTGTTTTGCAAGACATTATTAAAACCAGAAGCCTATGACTTCATTGTCTCTGACAATGACTTTGAACATGGGGTCAGTTCTTCTACTTTTAAATTTCTTTGCAAGATTAAAAGGAAAGTAAAAACAATTGCGTTTTGGGGGGCTTGACACAGATGTGACAAAGTGGGACGCACACGTTTTCAATATGTTCCTTTCAATGAAACTTCACCTCTTTTCTACAATATGACTAGTAAAAAGAACAGATATAGCCACCAAGAAAACATTCCAGTATTGAGGAGTCTTAATTATCACACACACATGCCTTATATTTGACTGTGTGTGTGTGACTTTTCTTATTGTCCTTCCTGAATGACAATGATCGATAAAAATTAAAAAGGGAATATGAATATGTTTAGCATTTCTTTTAAAATGCTAGAAAATTCTAAAACTCTTAATTGGGTTGCAGGTGGGGATGGGGGAGAATTTCAATTCAGTAAGCATTTTAAAGTGAATTTGCCTAACTGACCATTTCCAAAGCAATACACAAGCCAAAATGCACACACCTTTGAAATTTGCACTTCTCTGAATTTTGCAATGCCTTTCTCCAGTCAAGTAACATATACAAAAACATACTGCAGATACTCCAACCCAGTAATGCATCCATAAAACTGCAGATACACATGAAAATAACACACAAAATGATTTATTTTAGGGGAAATTGCATGCAAAAATATGTATATTAAGAGAAATGTGCACTGACGTGCTGGTGGATTTTCATGGCTGTTTTTCCTTTTTTTAAAAAAACAACAACCCACAGATTGTTGCAAAAATGTGGAGAATGGAATTTAAGGTTGGGAAAAAACATGAGAAACTGAGAAAACTAAAATTGTCAGAGCCTCCCATTTCTAGTTGCTGATAATGTTGTCCTGAAGAAGCGTCGATCAAGTGCTGTGCTTTTAACCCCTTAAGCAAGTAATTAATGAATCTAGATAAATTGGACAGGTTTTAATGAAGCAACTCTGGATTTATAGCCATGCTACTACATGAATGAAAAGTCACACTTAGCGCTCTCTCTCTCTCTCTCTCTCTCTCTCTCTCCCTCTCCCTCCCTCCCTCTCTCTCTCCCTCTCTCTCTCTCTCTCTCTCTCTCTCTCTCTCTTCCCCCCACCCTTTCCAAGACCTGCTACAGGCCTTCTAATGTTACACACACCTCATGGGTTGCTGGGCCACAACCTGACCTTAAATTTGTATGAAAAATTAAGTGGAAGGCAGACGACTGAGTTGTGGTTTCTTTCAGTTTCATATCATTGCCTTTTGCATCTGGCTGAAAAGAAAAAAAAAGGGGGGGGGGAGTGCAGCTGCCTGATACTATAATGTCACTTTCAAGTTCTTCACTGAAATAGCGTAAGCTGGGCTTAGAGCCATTTTTCAGCCAATTCTTCTTCCAGGAAATGTGATGATGTGAAGACAGACAGGACCGAGGAAAGAAACAGTCCAAAACCCATCTCACTCACTCTATTACTACGAATCACCCTGTTACGGAAGAAAAACTACACTGCCTTCGTTGCTTCAAAAGAAGTAAAATGATGTGACAAAGCCAGGAAGTTAAATTAAACAGAGCCTAACTACAAAATCAATTACACCATCTGCATATTCCCCCCCCCCCCGCAGTTCTAATTAAAAATCCTTGGAAATCTATCTTCTGAGTTGGAACAAAATCTCAACTTGGGATGAAAATAAACTAGGTCACTTGACAGGAAGTTTAAATATGCAAACAAGGAGCTTTTTTCTGGGGCAATGTTCTTAATAGAGTCTAGCACCTAAATGAGTAAATGCAGAGGGTTAAAAAATGGAATACATGTACCTAAGTGGGGGGGATCATGCTCCTAACATGCTCACCAAAGCTAATTGATTATAAAATAATTGCAATGCTATTGTATGCATGGCTGTGCTGAAGCAATTCCCAGGTAAGTGGAGGAGGGAGAGACCTAAAACTGTGTGGAAAATGTTTATATCAGTGGTTCCCAACCAGGGGTCCCAACCAGAACGCACCCATGGGGTCCGCAGCCCTATCTCTTGTATCCTCCCCAACTATTTTTTTTTGTCATTTTTTTGCATGGTAATTTCATACATTTTATGGTCTGCTTTAGTGCTGTGTGATTTTTCAATGTATTGGCCAAAATCGTTTTTGAAATCAAAACGTAATAACGATTTTGACTTAGCAATATGCAGCAATGTATTGCTCCTCGCGCGAGGGAGAGCAGGGCAGCCAATTTCAAGGCTCCGCTGATATCACACAATGATCTCTGCCAATAACGCTGCTGAGAGAGACCAGGGCAGCCAATAATGATGCAGCATTCCCTCACGCTGAGGGAAAACAGGGCAGCTGATCACCCTCACTTCAAGGCACCGTGGCACTACCTTCCCCGGGCACTGGAGCAGAGCAGCTTTTCTCAGTCAGCAGGAAAGCAGCAGCAGCAGCCATAGTATATGTTAGCCTTTCTCAACCTTGGGTCCCCAGATGTCGTTGGACTACAACTCCCATCATCCCTAGCTAGCAGGACCAGTGGTCAGGGATGATGGGAGTTGTAGTACAACAACATCTGGGGACCCAAGGTTGAGAAAGGCTGGTATATGTGCTCCTTCACTGGCTTCCACCGCTGGCTGTCCTGCTGACAGTGGCTTGATGCAACCCCTATTCCTGTCCCCTCCCACTCAAACCATGCGTTGAAGGTGACTCTGCTTCCTCTCCTTTCCCCACTCATCCGATCTCCATGGCTGCTCCTTCCCTCATCCCCACGCCTGATTTCCAATTTCAGACATTGTGATATATCGGAATATCGCAATGTTTAGCTGCTGATAAACCCAGTGCTTTTTTTCTGGGGGATGCAGGGGTACACATACCCCCAAACATTTTGTGAATCTAAGTTTGGCCTCATTGAGGGGCAGTATTTCAATATGAGTAGGGAAAATGAGAGTACCCTTAAACCTGTTTTTAGAAAAAAAAGCACTGGGTATATCCCAATGTTGAAAATATCGCTCAGCCCTTGTCTGTTTTTTAGTATACCTAAAGTCCTTTGCTTATTAGGGGCTACCCCACATTTTGTTAAAAAAATTGCTCTGCAGAGGTAACTACCATAGAGCTATCAAACTTTTCAAAAGCAGGGTGACTGTGGCTTGGCCTTTGGAAAACAGGGGATTCTCAATAATTTGCTATTTGGGAACCACTGGTTTATATGATTATAGTGAATTTTAAAAAAAGAAGAAAACACCAATTGTAATAATAATAATAATAAAAACACACACAAAGTAAAGTCAATTCACCAAGCATCTTTTATGGAACACCCTTTATAATTCAACCTGGTGAAATTTCTGTTGACATCGGATGCACCTAGAACTTCCCTCCAAATATTGACATGTGTACAAGTGTTGTTACTGAGAGACAGTGACTGGCCCAAAATCACCATGGCTGAGTGGGGATTTGAACCCTGCTTGCTCAGGGCCTAGTCCAACACTCTAACCACAACACCACAAATGTAGAAGACTGAGATCAAAGAGCATAGACAGAATGTCCTCCTCCCATGGGAGGAACTTCTCCAAAGCATCATCTCATAAACACTAGGAAAAGGAATCTTGATCTTTTTTTTAGGTGTGTCAGAGGTTGACATGGCTGGGCGTATTGGAGGCCCGTTGGTGGTGTCCTCTGGCTCCTGCTGCTTCTTGTTATTGCCGCTTGCGCATCCTTTCCTTCTGCTCCAGAGAGGATGAACAATGGTGGCAGCTACTGCCTGAGCACTCTCTCGCTAGCCAGCTTTCTCTTTGGCAGGCAAGCAAGCCACAGTGATGGGGAGCAGCCAATGGCAGCAAGGAGGAAGGGGCCCCCACACTGCAGGAGGCGTCTTGCCCAAGGCCCTTCCAAAACCTAATACAGACAATGCCTATTTGTTCCTAGTGTATTTTATCGAATCACAAGCTGAATACTGTTTGGCAATGGGCATTCAAGTTTGTATGAACCCTTCCTTAGATATGCCACATTATTCTGAGCCCTAGTTTACATTGTCACTTCAGGCCCTCATGCAGGGCAAACAGGCTTTTATCCATCTATTGTCACAGCTAGTAAAATATTGACAATTAAGAGAGAACAGAATATAAAACCACAACTCAGCTCCACATTTTAATAAATGTGAACACTGCCGTGGACCATATGGATATTATGAAATTCTGGAGAACAGGGGAGCAGATAAAATATGGCTTGGATTAAAAACAAATATTCAACTATGAGTTGGTTTGGGTTATTTTTTTCCTGGTGTGAAAAGTCATATGCAAGCTCCACTTTCCAAGAAGGCTGAATAATACTCAAAGCCCTTACAATGCAAGCGAGGAAAGAATATTCATCACCACTGGGAAATCTGGGAGAAAACAAATTTCAAACTCATATTTTTGCTTGCTGTTGGTGTGCATCTTAATGAGGCACAAATAAGTTTCAGGTGATGCCAGAGCAGGATCATGTTCCACATTGGGGGTGGGGGTGGGGACCTTTGTGTGCGGATTACGGTTGCTGTTTTATTAGACTTCAAATTACTGCTTATTTTTTCAACAGTTTTTTTTAAAAAAGCAATTCAAGAAAAGTATTTATGCAGGGTATACAGAGGAGATTAATACCGCAGGCAGTGATAATATTCATTACAAATGTATACCAGATACACTTTCAACTTAATATAAAAATGGAGGCAGGACTGTCACAAAATATTACACTTAGACTCATGCCTTAAAAAGGTAAAGGTAAAGGGACCCCTGACCATTAGGTCCAGTCATGTCCGACTCTGGGGTTGCGGTGCTCATCTCGCTTTATTGGCCGAGAGCCGGCATACAGCTTCCGGGTCATGTGGCCAGCATGATAAAGCCGCTTCTGGTGAACCAGAGCAGCGCACGGAAACGCCGTTTACCTTCCTGCCAGAGCGGTTCCTATTTATCTACTTGCACTTTGACGTGCTTTCGAACTGCTAGGTGGGCAGGAGCAGGGACCGAGCAACGGGAGCTCACCCCGTCGCAGGGATTTGAACCGCCGACCTTCTGATCAGCAAGCCCTAGGCTCTGTGGTTTAACCCACAGCGCCACCTGGGTCCCCTTATGCCTTAAGGAGTCTGCAAATGTGCAGTTGCGATCATTACTCTTTCTTGCTAGGAAGAAGTTGGAAAGCAGGGCCCTCGGAAGCAAGGAGACAAATAAAAACAGCCTGGAAAAATTCTTCACAAGGTCTCCATTTCTGATCCTCACTACTTTGGCTAGTATGCAACAAGGTATCAGGATAACTTTAACAGGATCAAATCTGTGTCCTCTTTCATTTCCTCTCATTTTGGTGATGCCTAAATGGCCACCGTGGACTCAAATTACAGAGCCTCCATGAAAAAGGAGACTGAAATGGGCATCTTGAGTCTTCTGGATTTCTTTACTTTGCAATCTACCCTATGAGTCATCTGATGATGAAATGCAGGTATTTTCTTTTGCTGCCTGACTCTTTCTAGAAAAGGTTACACCTGGTGGCAGAATGACCCAGAAGACGCTGAACTTTGAACCACTAACCACAGTCAAGTTGTTTTGATTGTTCAGTTAAGGGAAATTCATTCATTGCATTGCATGAATCTTGGGATGTTCTGGTACTGGAGAAAATCCTTGACAAAAAAAGATATCTCTTTATTTCTATAGGAAATATTATGTATTGTGCTTTATTGTACTTTGTTTCACTGTACACTGCAGTGAAGGGAGGTACAAAAATAGTTTTTGGTTTTTGTTTTAAAGAGAGATTAATTTTTGCTATGCCATGAGCTAGTTACAGCTGACTGACAGGGCTTCCTAGTGTTACAAATCCTTTATTTGTCTTTAACTGATAACTCATGAAATATATAACACCAAAGGTGTCAGTTTTGTATCTGCAAGAACGTTTATTGTGTCAATAGAAGGCACAAGCCATAGACTTGTTTTTGGTGTGTGTGTTTTCCCCTCACTTAATTTGACTTCTTAATTTGTCCCTTCTTGGTTAGAAATAGTTCCTGCTTTCAATTACTAAGGTTTGTGGAAATTCCCCCCCCCCTCCTTTAAAAGATAAAGAATACAAAGGTAATAATGGGGGATGGGAAATGATTAACAGAGCAATCCTAACCATGTATCCTACTGAATTTGTTTTGCTTTTATTTTAAGAAAACATTTCCAAGCCTTTCATATGAAGTTAAAATAACAATCCAGTAAGAAATATGAAATAAAATAAATAAAAAAGATGGGGGGAAACTGTACAAAAAACTGTACAAAAATAAAAGCGTTCACAGCCATTACATCGTAAAATAAAGTACATTCACAAGAGACTACACTGTGTACACATTTTGAGAAGAGATCAGGAATGAAATTTCTGAAAAAATAGGTACACTGATTACTTTAAGCCCCTACTGTGTTCTACCAACTTTTTATGGTCAAATATGGACCTTAACACGTAAACCATTTATAATATTTCTATTAGGAGCTGCATGTTTGACCATATCACAGGGCATATCACAGGAGTCCTTGGGAATTGCTTTAAATATTTTCTTCAACAAAGAAATCTTTACTCTCATTTCTAAGAAGTTGACTTATAAATCATAGTGTGCACATAAACCTACAGATTTTTGCCTCCATTTGTGGCAGCCATTTGTTACTAATATGACAGGCCAATCATGGGGATGGGAAGTCCTGATAAAATATGGCTTTATTTGATATTCATAATGTTTGTTTTGTATTTTTTCTGTAACAGGACAATTTTGGTTATAACACCTATTTCACTGTGAAGGCCTATTAAATTCAGTCAGGGCTTATGTAGTTTTGAGCTTGCTTTTTGTAAAACGGTGGGGGGGGGAGTGGCCAATAAGGGTGACTAAACTGCATTGGTCACAATGGGACTTACTTACAAAACACCATCACCCCTGTGCCATAAATAATCTCTGTCATGACGAATTTCTCTTGTAAATTCCATAGAAGTGCAATAATAGGAGCTCTAGGATGAAATATACATTCACGGCATGCTAAGAATAATGCTGGATTTTATTGAAAGAATGAATTCATGTTGTGATTTCATTTTCCATGGAAAGTTTGCTGGACAGATGGGCTACCAAGAAGAAGAAGAAGAGTTTGGATTTGATATCCCGCTTTATCACTACCCTGAAGATACCACCAGGTATCTGAAGAAGTGTGCATGCACACGAAAGCTCATACCAAGAACAAACTTAGTCGGTCTCTAAGGTGCTACTGGAAGGAATTTTTTTATTTTTTATTTTGTTTTGACTATGACAGACCAACACAGCTATCTACCTGTAACATTTCTATTTGTGATTCTTGAAGTGAAATGGCTGTCTCACAAATGCAGGATATCACTTGACATGGCCTTCAACAAGTGATCAACATGCAGGTGGGAACTTAATGAAAGAACTGTCTCTTGAAAAAATATTGCATGTGCATAACTCGATGATACAGTGATATCCGAAATCTCATCACTCATGTCATGTTGCAGCTGAATGTGTGAACTGTCTCCATTACTGGAAACAGCGGCGGTGAAGGTGTTGTGATCAGAAGGTCCTGCCTGTTGCTTGTTATCTGTGGTGCTATTCTACACATGCAAATCATCACTTGACACTGCCGTCACTAAGTGGTTAGAAATGCACATGGGAACTCATCCAATGTATTATAAACATTTCAGTGATTGCACAGTTAAGAACATGATGTGTGTGTGTGTGTGTGTGTGTGTGGTGTGTGTGTGTGTGGTGCCATTGTGCTTCCTAACTTATTCAGCCCTATTCTTAATTCTTTCCACACCTTAAAACTCTAATGTGGAGCATATGATTTTACAAAATTGTAGTTCTGCTCCTCTGTTATTCCATCCCTTTTGACACCTTAAGCACAAAAGGCAAAACAATAGTGCACAGCATGGAACCTTATGAAGTTTTAATCAGAAAAGACTTTCCATGCACTTCAGAGGCAAACTTCTGCCATAAATTTATGCACCCAAATAACGGCAATTGTTTGCTAATTATTATTTTTCAAAGGGAAAGAGACAATTCAGGATGCTACGTTGCATGAGGAACATATTAAATGGAACACAGAGCCTCAATACAGACTACTACTACTAATATTGCTGAGATTAGCAACTTATCTCACTGGAAATATCTAGTAGAAAGATAGCTCACAACGAACCCTTTTGTCTCGCTTACAGGAACACATACTGAGTTCAGGGTGGAAGATAGAGGAACAGAAATATGCATACCCAATGCAAACAAGATTATATGAAACCCCGCTTTGACCAAGTTAATGTAGTTTTGTCTCACATTGAGTCATGGACACCCCAAAACATTTTGCTGACTGAGATGGACAACATGAACCCTCAATGAAATGGAGCCAGGTTGGCCCCTCGCTAGGTGTGGACAGATTGCCTTTTAGAGCTTTCTCCAGCTTCTCTGCAACACTCTTACTCACATGAATCCATCAGTACAAGATGTCATAACTTCATTCTCTACAGCAGTGTTTCCCAACCAGTGTGCCTCCAGATGTTTTGGGACTACAATTCCCATCATCCCTGACCACTGGTATTGCTAGCGAGGGATGATGGGAGTTGTAGTCCCAAAACATCTGGAGGCACACTGGTTGAGAAACACTGCTCTACAGGCTTCATTCTCTACATGTATTCATATGCAACTATCTCAAGATTTTATCATCATCATTATATTATTATATGCTGCTTATTTGCGAAAAAGACTTCTAAGTTATTTATAATTTAAAAAGTTTATCAAAATATAACCACAGTTTGAGCAACTATTATTATTATTATTATTATTATTATTATTATTATTATTATTATTATTAACCACCTACCCTTCACCCTAAGGTCACTCAGGACAGGTTACAACTGTTTAAAAAGTTAGAATTTAAAAATCCAATTACAATTGGTCAACACTGCCACCCCCCGTGTAGGTGAGGAGCAGGAACTGTTGTGCCATAAATTCAAAGCCCTTTCCTGTACCCCAGCTGCTGCTCCCCAGATCACCAATCTTCTCCAGAGTGCAGCTATTAAATTGATCACAAACGCAAATTACTGTATGGCTCTGCATTTCATCTACCTGGGATCCTGATTTCTAATTAGTGCATTCTTTGTTCCTGGAAAGCAATTCCAAACATCGAGAGTGCAGTGGTTGGGTGCCAAGGTCTATGCAGCCCTGTTTTAAACAAAACAAAAACAAAAACCAAACCACCCAATTTTGTACTATACTATATGGAACAGAAAGAAGGCTGGCTCCCAGATTTTCCTTTGTGCTCTGTTAATTAGTAGGGTAAGGGCTGCGGGTTTTGTATTCAAGCACGTGACTTGAAAACTGAGTTTAACTGATGAGTTAATCTCTCGCTCACACACGAGCACGGAAACCAATAATTCTAATGGAAACCCTGCTTTCTGAAAGACATGCTGCTCTAAATTTCCTTGGCAGACAAGATGGTACTGTGCAACATTACATGTGGTTAATGTTAGTCACATCCTTGATGTATCATAACACGAAGTCACAAAGGTAATGGGATGTGACACATGACAGCATGGCAAATCAGTCTGGGAAGTTTCTCCTGGAATGTATATGAAATGTAGGCATATTTCTACAGTGTTTACTGCAGTAACCATTCCCTGCTACAACTATTAGCTGTTAACCAGAGTTCTGTGCTGTGTTGGTTTAGAAATTTGGGAGGGCTGGGGTTCAGGCAATAGTAAAAAGCAGCTTCCATGCCCATTTGGGATCTAGGTTTTGGTTCCTTCCAGATGGCAAGATTATGCAAAGCCATTGAGAAGAAAGACGGATTGAACTCCGATCAAGCCTGTACTTTGGCATTGTACTTTCCATGGAAGGAAGGGATGTACAACAGAAGGTCCTGGTTGAGAATTTGACAGGCCAAGCAGGCACAAAAAGCCCATTCATGATTCTATGCAGATGTCCAGATATACCTTGATGACAGCAAGCATGTAAAGAGACGGAGTACTCTAAAACACAGCAGTCAGTTTAGGCTCAGAAAGCTGGACTGAATGAGAAAGCAGCTGGAGGAGGAGGAGATGACAGAAGGTGAAGAAATACCTGTGAGTGCTGGGGCAGCGGGCCTGGATCCCATCCTGTGGACCCCCTGGGAAATGCAACAAACCTGCTTCACCTGGAACTGGGTGTGGAGAGGGCAGCTGAATGGGACACAGCTTTGGGCATCCTGAGGAAGGACCATCCACCTTGGGCCTGCCCATAAAAAGCAAGGCTAGAGTGAGAGACTCACGGTTTCCAGGATCTCGTCTCATTGTGAGACTTTTGTGGGTGAGATGAGAGCTTGTTTGGACCCTGGGTGAGAACCTAGACTGAGGGGGAGGGTGTGTCAGAAGGGAGATGGAGAGAGAGAGAGAGAGAGAGAGAGAGAGAGAGAGAGGGAAACATTGTATTACTAATATAAGGAAATTTTGTCCATGGTATGATTATCTTCCACCTATTCTTGACACATTGGCATCCTACTTGCCAAATGTAACAGTTCCAAAATACAGATGTTCTTCCACTTATGCAAGATTGAACATACTGCCTTCAGCTGTACTTGAGGGTTGATTTCAAAAAAATCCGCTGGAAAATGGTTATGTCCATGTGGAGATGGCAGTATTGAATCAGTAGCTATATTGTATTCCTTATAAAGATTTGAGGAGTGAGGTTATTACCCCTCTGCTACTATCCATACCTGGTCTCTCAACCATTGCTACTGTGTCTTCTGGAAGATTAGGATAACCAGGTGACATAAAAAACTGCAAAATAATTATCAGGGGCAAATTGAATAAGATCTGATATTTGATTAATTTTCTAACATTGCTCAGCTTTGCTTTTTTTTAAAATCAAAAGAAAGCCTATTGGCTCCCACATTTTATCTGCAGCTAAAGGATCATATATCAGTTCTGTTATTTGTATTGATGCAAACCTCCAGAACGTATTTCAACTATTTAGCTCCAATCCCAATATATTTTATCTTATTGTTATGGCTAGTGGCTAATGCAAATAAAGTTTCTATCTAAACTATACATATTAGTGCATATATGTGTGTCTGTGTAACTTTGCATTACTGTAACATGTTTAAGGGACGCGGGTGGCGCTGTGGTCTAAACCACTGAGCCTCTTGGGCTTGCAGATCAGAAGGTCGGCGGTTTGAATCCCCATGATGGGGTAAGCTCTTGTTGGTTGGTCCCACATGACCCGGAAAAACTGTCTGTGGACAAACGCCGGCTCCCTCGGCCTGTAAAGCAAGATGAGCGCCGCAACCCCAGAGTCGTCTGCAACTGGACTTAACTGTCAGGGGTCCTTTACCTTTACCTTTTAACATGTTTATATGTAACTGTGTATTGTGACCAACTGGAGATCTGGTGAGTAGCACATTTCCACCATGCCATCCATTACTTCTTCTATTGAGTCAGGCCATGGGTCCATCCAGCTCAGTGTTGTCTACAATGATTGCCAGTGGCTTTCTGGGGTCTGAGGCAGGAGTCTCCATGGAGACACCATGGATTTAAGCTGGGACCTTCTTCATGAAAGGCAAATGACCTGCCACTGTGCTGCGGCAGGTTTCAATCTGCTCTGAATTCCAGGAAATTCTTAGCAGCATTTTGGTTATGAAAACTCAGCTGATATTTTAAGAAGGGTATGATTCAAGCTGTTTTACTTTTTTTGTTTCAGTTTGCATTCTATGAATTATTTCCAGCCCAAGCCCCCATATGGAAGCAGCAAAATCATTATAAGAATGAAAATAAGATGGTTTGTATCACCTGCTTAACTTGTTTTGTCCTCTGCCTTCAGGCTTTGAAAACCGCTTCCCATATTTCCCCCCTTCTTTAAAAATAACGTACATCACTTTAATTTATTCCAGGTCCTGACAGAAGGATCAGATTTTAGGGGATTTAATGTTGCATTTTCAAATCCAATTTTACAGTCTTCAGTGTTTTCAGAAGTGGCAGAATTTTGGTACGACTATTTTAAAAGGTGGAGAACCTTAGAGAACACTGACATGGTTGAACACCATACCTTCATTCAACAACTACTACCACAGCCTGGTGTCATCAAAGTCTAATGTTATAAATCGCCACAGGAAGAGCTTTCATTGCTGATGGGAAATATGGAAGATTTTAAAGGGATAACATGTCTATAGGCCACTCAAGGTCTACATAGAAACATAGAATTATAGAGTTGGAAGGGACCACAATGATCATCCAATCCAACCCACTGTGATGCAGGAATCTTTTGCTCAGCGGGGGGCTCAAATCCATGACCCTGAGATGAAGAATCTCATGGTCTACCAACTGATCTATCCCTGTCAATTGCCTTTTTGATTGCTACGCCACTGGGAGAAAAGTTGTGTCTTTCCCACCTGTTCTGGTTCCCTCCCTATCCTCCTCTTTTGCAAAGGAAGTGTGTACACTTAAACACTGTAACTTTATTACTACTTAGGACCTAAGTGTCTTATCTTGGTTGAGAAGGAGTCCCTGCTCTCACAATGTCTAGTGTGGGTTCATGCCATAATAACCATAATGTTACACACCACCCCAGTCTCCGAGCAGTGAGAGATTCCGGGGGTTCGAGGTTCTTATGCAGGGTTCATGTTTCCTTTTGAGAATGACTCATTCTCAAGTGGAGTGGAGACTGTAGTGTCCTTAGGATATATGGTTTATTTACACACATATATAACTTGAGCCTATGATGGAGGGGTTTACAGCAATAAGACTCCATGGTCACAACCCTAGATTCAAGAAACCAGCCCTGGCTTTCTCTCTCTGCCTTTCCAGTCTGCTGGAAAACTCTGCCCTCTCAGGGCTGAATTGGTTAGTCTTAAAGGTACCACACAGGGTTGTTAACAAGGGAATTTTCCTAGAATTATTGGGAAAATATTATTCATTTCTACATCCCCTCCCCGAATGTGGATTAAAATTTAGTGGTATTAAGTGGACTAGGACCTAAGAGACCAGAGTTAAAATCACCAAACAACCATGAAACTCACTGTGTGCCATTGGGTCAGTCACTGTCCCTCTGCCAACTTAATTCATGGGGTTTTTGTGAAGATAACATGGGGAAAAGGAGACCCATAAGTGCTATCATGAGCTCCTTGAAGGAAAGACGGAGCGGATATTAAAATGAAATACAATTTCCAAAATTTATTTAACAAAAATGATATACCACTTAATTGCAATAAAACTTCTAAGTGGTTGATAAGAAATATTGAAATTATCAATAAGCTATCAGTAAAAACAGTTAAAAACAATTTAAACATTTTATAATAATTCAGATGAACTGTAAAAGAAAAAGAGAGAGACAGATAAAAACACATCAACATCTACATTTTTGGATAGGATTGCCTGAACAAAAAATGTTTTAGGCAGGCACCAAAAATAATGCAGTGAAGGTGACTTCCTGATGTCAATAGGCAGGGAGACCCATATTGTAAGTGCTGCCACACTAAAGATCAAATTGTTACAACTGCATAGCATATATTATGTGGCAACCTCAACAGGGTCAGTTCTGTAGACTGAGGCAGTCAGGTGGGCATAGATGAGCAAGGTGAGCTTGCAGAAAGCTGATTCCAATAGTAACACCTTGAAGTCAGCAACAATTGCAGATCTCTGAGCAGGGCTCTTATATGGTGAAATGGTCAATATGTGATGTAGCTATCAAATGATGAATATGACCATGTCTACTGACTCACTGATTTTGGCTGAACCTCACCAAAAAATGAAAATAACCAGTTTAAATGCCCCACTATAATGAATTGGTTGCTTCTCTCCCCCTGCGCATGAAAGGGACAGCTTCTTTTCTAATGCATGATCTGCCTTCTGTGTTGCTTCAGTGAATGAGAACTTGCAAATGACTTGGAGTTCCAGTTCAGACAAAGCTTTCAGGATATATATTTGAAAGTTATAACTATGTCTGAGTGCCATTGATATTTTGCTTAGAAATTTGATTATTTTTTTTAGGAGGGCCACTAACTGTAGAACAATAAAGGTCACCACATACTCGTTCCCATGTCGACTTCTACAAGACTAAAGACGCCCGGTAGTTATTTCCATTCCACAAATACATCCCAACAAATGCAAGCGCAATTTAAATCACAAATAAACTAACATCTCTTTCGCATCTTCATTCTGGTGGCGATGGATTTCATGTTTGGTTTCAAGAACTGTTCTCAAGCATGGGCGATCTGTTTTATCATCTTGAGATAATATGGAAAAAAAAATCTTTCCTTTCGGTACTCCTCATCGTCAGTATCACAAATCCTTCTTTCCAAGTTGCCACGTTTGGAATGAGGCCAATAATTTAATGGACATGGAAACTGAGCTGCCTGCAACCCTAGAAATGGTCTCTCTAGGTCAGGGGTCCGATACATTAGTGAGGTAATATCAGGAAAGTTGCAGCGAAACTACCCTTGCTCTCTTAGTACCTGAATGATGGTGAGACCATGCATCAAGTATCTCCAACCACGGTTTTATAAAAAGGTTTGATATATGTATTTAGAATCCGATATTCTGTCCCCTAGCATTAGAAAATAACAGAGAGCATCTACCTGATTGTGAGCTGAGTGATAGCACTTTGTGTCTGAGGGAACCTTCTCCGTTATATTGTCTTCCTGTTGGAAGGTATGTGGAATGTAAAAGCTTGCGCTCCTTTTAACAGAGCATGGTCAAAAATAAGCAGGATACATGATACCGAAGCTGCTCTTGTGCTACCCATTTAAGTTATGTATCAAGTCTAAATTTAATCAAGGCCACATTTTATTTATACATTTCATGCATTAAACTCATTTAAACTTCTAGTCAGATTTCATTAGGGGAAATACTACCGCGAAAATCGTGCAGTAGTAAAGCTAATGTGCTTCAGGAATTTGAAAGGATTTAGAGATCGGAGGGTCTGATTTCAAAAAAAAGAAAAGTAAAAAAAAAGAGAGAATTCTTTCTCTCCTTTAGCTTTGTGCTTCCAGCCGGCCTGTGTGCTGTGCCCGATTTGTTTCCTAGGACACTAATACAGTCAGCATGCGTTCTACAAATGTGTAAACACAGACATTCCCTCTAATCAGTGAGTTTGGTGTCTTAAGGCAAGATTATGTTTTTTTAGGAAATGCAATTTATGTTCGGGATTAAATTTCTCCTGCTGACTGATAACGTCTGAGGTTGAGTGAGATGATAAGTATTGTATCCTGGTTGCTTGTCATAATTGTTAAAACTTCAACCACCAGTCTATTATTTTATGTGCGTTTATTTTGGTGATGGAAGTGAGGAGCGAGCCGCCGGTGACTTAAAATACATGAGTCCTCTGCATTGTGAGAAATAACGCAAGGCCAGGAAGCGGGGGAGGGGTGATGCCAAAGAATAATGTCAAAAGGCATGGAGATCTGAAATCCTATTAACAGCATTCAGGAAAGCCCAAATCAAGTGTTATCCTTTATATAAGGGGTAGCCAATGTGGTGCCTCTCGGATTTTTGGACTACCGTTCTCATCCTCCCTCATCATTTGCCATGCTCATTAAGTATGATGGGAATTGTGGTCCAAAAAATCTGGAGGGCACCATGTTAGCTACTCATGGTTTAGATGCTACTGCTGTAAAAAAAGAAAGAAATGGGAGGGATTCAACTTTATGTTGCAATATTAAATATGAAAATGCAGGTATATATATATGAAAAGGATTGTATTGATTCATGCTATCTGGTTTGCCTTTTAAAAAACTTGAAACTGCAGTGGAAATTAGGAGAGCTTGGGAACTCCTTTCCATGAAATCTTCTGCTTCCAGTTCAGTGTCCAGGAAGTTTGATTTTCAAGAGCATCACCTTTTGTCCAAGCTGGTCTGGAATGGAGCAGCACCTCTACTGAAGGCTGATAAAATAAATTAGAATGAATGGCTGCTGATTTCCTCCCCTTGTTGTGAGTCTGTCTCTCGGAGCTGTTTGCCCACATAAGGCTGGACTCTTAAGAGCACTTGGGATAGCAATCCAAACCCAAACTGCACTGGGATGAGTGCAGTTTGGAATAGCATCCTGGCTCAGTTGGTGATATACCAGTGCAAGTCCTCCATTCTTGCATCTGACTGAGCAGAGGCCAGGGAAGTTTCTGAAAATGGGGCATTCTGGGGGAGAGGTGTGGGTAGGATGGAGCAAGGAGAGACTTCATTGCATTCCAAACTCAATTCAGCTTGGCCACATGACTGCGCAACCCAAGGGAAGTCACACAGCAAAAAGGATGCTGTAACTCTATTTTCAAGATTTGTTTTCCTTCTTTCAGGCTTGGGCCAGCTCAGTTGGCAGTAGCCCTGCTCCTAAACAGAATTTGGAATGGGGTAAATTGCACTGGCATAATTTCCCCTGTCATAATTTACACTGGCTTCCTCTTGTTTCGATTGCTCTGCCCGCCATTATCCAAGAAGGTTGACCAGGATTCTGGTCCAAAGCTTCACTGCCCTATGTCTGGAGTCATGTTACAAGGAGAACCATGTATGTCTTTTAGAAATGTGAAACGAATCTTGGAGAGGAAGCCAGAGTGAATTGTGCTCCCTTGCCTCTTTCCCCCACATAGAAATATCTGTGCTGTTGGCACATCTGGAGCAGACTCCCTTCTCTCCAGGAGGAAATGCATGTTTCTCTTTTGATAGAGATGTCATGGATATGCATCATCATCATCATCTACAGAAACAACAGCAAAAATCTTGAATATCTACTCTTAGATTGGGGTTCTTATAAGTTGAAGCAGCCCCCTGAGACTGCTGGTTGATGCAGTCCCAACTAATGTTAGCAATCCACTGGAGGGACTAGATATTCCCAAATATGCCTTATCTCAAATACTGTTGTCCCATAAAAGAATGGCCCCAGCAAGATGTATTGTGGTGATAGGGAACCTTGTGGGTTTCCAGGTCCTTTTATATTGCAACTCTCATCAGCCTCAGTCAGCATGGTCAATGTTCAGGGATGATGGGAGTTGTAGTTTAGAAAATCAGGAGGGCCATAGGTTCACAGGAGGGAGCCAGTGTGGTATAGTGGTTAAGAGTGGTGGACTCGTAATCTGGTCAGCCAGGTTTGCGTCTCCGCTCCTCCACATGCAGTTGCTGGGTGACCTTGGGCTAGTCACACTTCTCTGAAGTCTCTCAGCCCCACTCACCTCACAGAGTGTTTGTTGTGGGGGAGGAAGGGAAAGGAGAATGTTAGCCGCTTTGAGACTCCTTCAGGTAGTGATAAAGCAGGATATCAAATCCAAACTCTTCTTCATTCCCCTTAGGTGGCGATTTTAGCTTCTTAAGTTCTTTAGTTCAGTGTGTGGAGGTAAAGAGACACACCTTTATGACAAACATGGTCTTCTGATATTGACAAATCTTCACAAAGGAACTCAGACAAACCTACCTTTTCTGCAGTGGCTCCCCATTTGTGGAATAAATGCTCTCTCCAGGGAGGTTCGGCTGGTGCCTTCATTATAAACCTTTAGGCGTCAGGTGAAAACGTTCCTCTTTAACAAGGCTTTTGGCCGATTGACATCTAATGCCCTTTTGAAATGTGTCGAAGAGGAAATTATTGAGTTGCCTTTGCTTTTATTTTTATTATGTATTTTGTGTTTTTTTATATTGTCATTTTGTGTTGTGAGCTGCCCTGAGATCTATGGGTATAGGGCAGTATACACATTGAATAAACAATAAATAATAAAAATAATACCAGTTTTCCCCTTAGGTCAATGCTAAGGTAACATTGTTTCAAACATAACCTTGATTTCTGAATGGTTTGGGACAGGAAGTAGCTTATTTGAAGTTTGACCCCAGCTTATTTCGAGGATTAGTGAACTTTTTGCAAGCCATTCAGTGAACCTGTCTTACATTTGGGGTTAGTAATGAAACTTGATACCAGGCAGCTTCATGTTTTGTAATAAAAGCCTTGCATACCTTTAGTACGTTACATTTCAGATTTATAATGGTGAAATATTTGCACGCCAGTGTCTCTCCCTCCTCCCCCACTAGGTGTCAGCATAAAGTAATGATCATGACTTTTTGCAAGAGAAACAGGGGTGCTTTAATTCAGTTAAGGAAAACAACAGGGAATAATTAAAAAAATGATAATCTGCCCCCTGATGGATCCTAATGAATGCAAAAATTGAGTCAGAAATCCAGTGGAACACATTATCGTTCTGAAAGATGTTGAAGGCATTTTTTTTACAATCTGTAATCAGGAACGTCTTTTAGCCTGGGATATATATATATATATATATATATAGAGAGAGAGAGAGAGAGAGAGAGAGAGAATGATGTTCATACAAGATCAAAAATGAAAGGGAGACATTTTTTTTGTGTGAGAAAATTTACAGCCTGGCCAGTGTAGCCTTTTCATTTGATTTAGATGCTGGAAATAAAAAATGTAAAACTTGTGTGAATGTCTGTAGTGATTTAAGATCTAAATACTGCACTTTAAGAAAGGTCAGGCTATCTAATGGAAATGTGTCATTAGGCCACTAAAATGCAACCCAACCATTAATAAAATGCTGTGTATGGTATTTTACTTTAAGGAGGAAGATTCTTTCAAAAAGGTGCATATTTTTCAAAACTCATTTGCAACCTGGATTGCCCTTATTGGAGAAGAATATCCACACCAGCAAGCTGATATTGGCGAGACTTTCTAATATTATGCACCCTGCTGCCACATGGAAACTTTTCCAGTGGCTTTTGCAACTTTTGAATCAGCAGGCAGCCTCTGCCAACAAACAGTGGAAGAAGAAGAAGAAGAGTTTGGATTTTATATCCCGCTTTATCACTACCCGAACCCCCCCCCCCGAAGGAGTCTCATAGCGGCTAACATTCTCCTTTCCCTTCTTCCCCCACAACAAACACTCTGTGAGGTGAGTGGGGCTGAGAGACTTCAGAGAAGTGTGACTAGCCCAAGGTCACCCAGCAGCTGCATGTGGAGGAGTGGAGACGCGAACCCGGTTCACCAGATTACGAGTCTACCGCTCTTAACCACTACACCACACTGGCAGAAGGCATGGCGGGGCCGCACCACTCACCTGACCTCTGTCTTCATTGCTGCCTACTTCCCTTCTCGTCTCTATCCCCGTTATGCAGCTGCAACTCATCTGGAGGGAGTCTGGGTGAGCAGCACAGCCATGTTGTCCTCTACCGCTAACAAAGATCAACAACAGTGCCTTCCTGCAGATCTACAATGGAAATAACTGACATGAGGGAAAGGATTGCTGGAAGCCGCCTTATCAGACTATTGGTCTAGTTAGCTCAGTATGTTCTCCACGGACAGCAGGTCTTCAGAGTTTCCTACCAGGAGATGCTGGGGATTGAAACTGGAAACCTCTGGATGTAAAAGCAGATGTTCCACCACTGGAACACGGAAGGGAGAAGGCGGTAAGGAAGCTGAGAAAGAGAAATACTGAATCAAAAACTTGTGTATGTCTCACACCAGCTCAACACAGAGATTTCCATGCATAATATTATGAGTTTGGGGTTAGCCGGTATGATGCCTGGGTCCTGGGTCCAGCAAGGTTAAAAATCTAATGGCAAGGGTCTTAGTTACCTCCTAAGCATGGTCATTAGTATAACAAAGGAAACTGCTCTGTGCCAGAAGGCAGATGGGTGGTCTGCCTCCCTTGCCTGGGTGGTAGTGAGAAAGACAATAGGTACAGCTGTGTGTGTATGTAAGCTGGAAGCAGCAGCAACTGGAGAGACAGAACCCAGCTTGAGTTCTACTGGACTCCAAGGCTTTGACTATGCGAGAAGCAAGACCTTCTGGGGTGTTACTGCTCTGAGCCCCACCATTATAGGCTCAAGTTGTATATATGTGTAAGTAAACCATATATGATAAAGACATCACTGTGCCTCATTCCAATAAAACCAAACCCTGGGTAAACACACGGAACCCTTGTCATCTCACACCACTCAGAGATTGGGGTGGTATGAAGCAATATATTTTGCCTAGGGTTCAAACAACTACAATGTTAGGCGTATCCAAGGGGTTTATCACTAAATTTATCTGAACAGCAGAAATCCATGTCATATTACATGCTGTTGTTTGCCATAGAACACGAAGGGGTTACTTTTGCTATATGACAAAAGCTGAAGCCCTTTAGGTGCACATAACTAGATGTAGATAACTGCACCTATTTCCAAGGAATTTCTTTGCTCTTGACTTGAGACTCCTGTTTTAATTCCTGCATTGTTTTAATCAGGTTCTAATGTGTGCTGTAATCATTTCTATTCTATGGGTATTTATATATTTACATGCATGTGTAACTGAATTTTTATACAATGTGAACCACTTAGAAACTTGTATTTGACATTAAGTGCTTTATCTCTTTAGCTAGAATTGATATATCGTTACTATTATTTCAACAAGCCTTCTGAAATTTGTATCCCTGTTAATATCTGTTTTTTTTGTTTGAAGTGATTTTATGCATATGCAACTAAATTGTTTTTATATTTATAAATATATTTTTTAAAAAATGTTTTCGTATATGCAATTCTGCAAGTTTTAAAATATATGTTCTTATACTGTAAATTGCTTCAGGGTGCAACATGGGAAGTGATTCTTAAATGAAAGAAAATAATAATAGTTATTTATCAGTGTCACCACCACCACCACCACCACCACCTGTCAGTAAAATGAAACATATCTATAGGACAGACTGTTCTGTGAACACATTTCATTTGATTATCAAAATTAATAGCTGTCCTAATAGTGAAACTATTTTGCCATCTTTGATACACCTACCTGTGCTTCCCACTTATTGTCACAACTCCAGATATCTGAATAGGGTATATTTTTACCCACAAAAGATTGAAAAATCTGCATGTGTTGTTTAGGGCCAATTCACACACTGCATGATGCTATACTATGCACAACATTATTCATGTCATTCAGTCCATTAATCTGACTTGGTTATTTGTCTTTGACCCAATAGCGTCTTACAAAGCAGCTGTGGATGATAGATGCAGCCTAGATATACAGCCCCTTTCAGCAGCTCTCTAATAAAATATATCTGCAAATAAATATATCTGCACAAGACAGATCTCCAGAAAAGCAGGAGTCAGGAAGCACAGAAGTGCACAGGAACGTGAAACATCAAAATATTGTGGTATTTGGGAGACTGAGGAAACGAGTGATGTCAGATACAGGTATACCATCAAATAGTTTTACAAAGAAGGGAAACGGTTTGTTTTGGTTGCTCTTTAAAAACTGGAATACACCTTTCAGATCTTTCAGTGGGCAAGATGCTTTACAATTCTGTCTCCCCAAATCCTTGCAGCAATCTAGCAGTTTATGGATTATGACTCTAACTTTTCATGTTGAAAGTTGAGGCTAAATTATAGTCACTTCATCAGAGTTGTCATAGCAGTTTCACAGCCAGCTCTGGTCTCCCTGGTCAAAATATGAGCAGATTCCTGTTGCTTCTAAATAAATAAATAAATAAAATCTCAAAAACACTCCTCACAGCTCTGATAACTGGCTGAATTTCCAGGCAATTTTATCTCCATTCAATTAGCAGTCCGGTTAAAACTGTGTATATTCAGAGGCTTAATACATCTCCATTTAGCCCCTGCTCAGAGTCACATGCTCCCATATACATTTTATACATCATTTGAGCCAGTTCATCCAAGGCTAATTCCAAATCCCCTCTGCAGCAATTATAACCCTATAATTGGCTGCCATTCGTACTTGAGGTGAATGAACTTTGTAAGGTTCACATTATGAAGGTAACATAATCTTATCCCCCAAGGTCCATTCATGAGGACTGACAGAGAACTGGCTTCAGCTGCTTTGCTTTAACATCTGCATAGCTGCACAGACAAAATGCTCGGAGAAATCTAATCCTTGCGCCAAAGGTCTTCAACTTGACCCTGGCCCCTCGTCTCTTAAATCTTACAATTTCTCCATATTTGTACGCTGAATGTATTTTCTTGGAAAGCAGCTCCAGCCTACAGAAGATTTAGGTGGTCTTGTCTCTTGTGCTGACTAACCTCTTGCCTCACACTATGTCAGCACTTCCAGTCAGCATTTACCCAGACTCTGCAAACCTTTCTAGGGCTTTCCAGATGTTTTGGACTGCAACTCCCTCCAGCCCCAACCATCATGGATATTGGCAGAGGCTGATCAACAAGCATGCTGACCTCATACCTGTATTGACCCCATCCTGTTACCGCTGTTATTGCTTGTGGTGGCATGAAGAAGAATGCCTGTCTTTTAGGACTAGAAAGGACGTAACTGGGGGGAGGTTACAAAGCACTCTAGCCACTAGGCTGCACTTCTCTCTCTCTCTCTCTCTTTTTAAAAAAAAAAATATATTTATTGGGTTTTCAACATAAAAACAAAAAGAAACTTAACATAATACATAATACATATTACAAAATACAAAATACCAAATACAAAAACACTAACATACATCATAACTTCCCTTTCATCTTGTCTAATCATGTTGGGGTGACTTCCTCCAGTCCCCCCTGCTGTGTTTCATTGACAGTCATCTTTAGTACAGTGGGACCTCGACTTACGAAGATAATGCGTTCCGACGCGATCTTCGGTAGTCGAAAACACTCGTAAGTCGAGTCCCCATAGGGATGCATTGAGCGAAAAAAATTCGTAAGTTGAAAAAATCCTATTCAAAAATTCGTAAGTCGAAAAAATCCTATTCAAAGCGGCTGTGACTTCCTTTTGGAAGTCGAAAAATTCGGCTGCGGCAGCCATTTTTTTTCTTCCGGAAGTCATTCGGAAGTCGAAAAACACGTAAGTCGGGTCACTCGTAAGTCGAGGTCCCACTGTAATTTCCTCTCATCTTTAATTATTTTTCCCTATATTACCTATATTCTCATCTTATACTTGTTTTAACCAAAAATCATACATTTACATTACTTAATCCTATTTTTCTAATCTGTAAGCTGTCCTTTCTTCCAACTTTTTCAGTCTTTAAATCTTACAATAGTCTTTTAGAAATACTTTAAATTTCTTCCAATCTTGTTCCACCGTCTCCTCCCTCTGGTCACGTAGTTTCCCGGTCAGTTCGGCAAGTTCCATATAGTTAATCTTTGGCCTGATCTAGCAATACTACCAGACTTTGCTTCATTTGCGGGCCTTGCTTTACAATAGAATTGGGTGTTTCAATCAAGGCTAGAGATAGACCTGTGGAACTACTAGGTATTAGAGTTTCAAAAATGTCTTTTCATCATGGTAGCTCCGGGTACACCTTGCACTCTGTCTTGCACCAAGTGTCTTGCACCAACTGCGTTCGCACAACCCTTTCTAACTTGCTGCCCACCATTTTGTCTCATATCCAGCCTGATAGTGAATTCTCAAAGACCTCAAAAGACTACTTGTGACTTTGTAACATTTAATCCTAATGAAAGATTACAACACAGTGATATGTCTCAGGAAATGCACCATTAAAATAGCAAAGGAGGGGCTGCATTACAGCACTAGGAAAAGCTCTGGGGTCTTTGGTGCAAACCTTCCAAGGTGACGTCATCTATTGCAGGTAGCCAACAACATATTTTGAACCATTGATGCTCAATAGGCAATGCTGAAAGGTTGGGTAGGCTTGCTGCAAAGCCTCTTAAATCAATGTCATGGACAGGTGCTCAGCGAAGGAACTGTCTTGTTACTCTACACTAATGACGGTTTGCACTTGAATAAGTCCTCTGTTGACTTTAAGACAAAAATAAATCAGGATGAACTAGAGCAGGAGTGGGGAACCTGCGGCCATTCAGATGTTGTTGGATTCTACCTCCTATCAGTCCCAACCAGCACAGCCAGTTATCAAGGATGATGGGAGTTGTAGTTCAGCAGCATCCATTCCCCACATCTGAGAAAGAGTGACTGAGCAGATCAATGTGCAAGCTGGCAGACACAAATTAGAAAGAATTTAGGACTTTGTCTTGGTTTAAATGAAGGTCAGCACGGGACTTGCAAATCTTTCCATAGTATACATATCCTTGATAATATAATAACAATAATTTATTATTTATACCCCGCCCATCTGGCTGGGCTTCCCCAGCCACTCTGGGCGGCTTCCAACAGAATATTAAAATACAAAAATCTATTAAACATTAAAAGCTTCCCTAATCTTGATTGTAGACATTTTGAAATTCAGACAATTGCCGATATATGGTGTGATCTACCGGTACTTTCATTATCAAAACAGATGAACAAGAATATATTAGGAATGGTACCACTGGAGGGCAGCAGAAGACTTCACTGACAGGCTACTCAAAGTCCTCTATATCAATGTGAACAACAATTGTATTCTCAGTGATTCAGAGAAACACACACACACACACATACACACACACACACACACACACACACACACACACAGAGTCGAGCATAGATTAATTCACAATTTTATACAGCCCACAGCAGATAAATAAAAATACTGTTGCTTTTTTGCAATTTTGCCAGGCACATTCCTGTTTTGCAGTTCCTTGCAAAATTGTTGTTGTTGTTTAGTCGTTTAGTCGTGTCCGACTCTTCGTGACCCCGTGGACCAGAGCACGCCAGGCACTCCTGTCTTCCACTGCCTCCTGCAGTTTGGTCAGACTCAAGTTGGTAGCTTCGAGAACACTGTCCAACCATCTCGTCCTCCGTCGTCCCCTTCTCCTTGTGTGTGATCTTTCCCAACATCAGGGTCTTTTCCAGAGAGTCTTCTCTTCTCATGGGGTGGCCAAAGTATTGGAGCCTCAGCTTCAGGATCTGTCCTTCCAGTGAGCACTCAGGGCTGATTTCCTTCAGAATGGACAGGTTTGATCTTCTTGCAGTCCATGGGACTCTCAAGAGTCTCCTCCAGCACCATAATTCAAATTCCTTGCAAAATTACAACTCACCAATATTTTCACTTATTTCCTACCTTTCCTCCGAGGAGCTCAAGGTGGCATACATGATTTCATCCTATTTCATCCTCACAACAATCCTGTGAGTGTTGCACTACTTTACCTAACAAATATAAAGCCCTCTCAGTAATGGTGAACAGTGATAAACATAAAATCACAACACAATTATTATGTGTTGTATTCAACTAAATTTTACTCAGAAGAGACCCATTGAAATTAATTTAGCAATGTTTCTTAATTTCATTGGGTCCCACACCCTGAGTCGGACTTATGTAGAATGGAGCCCTAGGAGTGTTATATATGTGCACACTTGCACGCACATTTTATTTATTTGAAAACAGATATATTTACATGTACACACAAACGTACACTCTTTGAATAGTTAATTGGACTGACATGGTGTCATTTATATACTCTGAGTTCACTCTCCCACACACTTATAGAATGGAAACCAATTTAATCAGCTGCTGAAATTTTCAAAACACGAGTACTGGAATGTAACATTTAAAGAGGCCCTTTTGATGCCTAATAAGTCTGAGTCCTCCCTGGTCCTCTCAAAATGGATTGCAATTCTGTAGACTGCGCCACATCTGTGATGCCCCGAACAGAATCTCCTCCCCACAAAATCCCATCTGTATAGAATGGAGTCATTTTTCAAACTCTGTTGACTCTGGTACTCAAAGAAAGTCAAGTTGTTTTTGGCTCATGTTGTTCAGATCCCTATCTTACCTTGGCTAATGGGGAAATGACAGCTTTGTATACTTAACGGTGGAAAAGTACATTTAATGAGAGCAATGAGAAGCTTTGGGACTAAACACTGCAAGTTCTGCTACACCCCAAAGATTAACACAGTCTCCAATAGCGAAAAGGGGGGGGGAGAGAATGGTTCCTTCAATTCCGGTGTTATCGAAGAAGCTTATGAATCAGCCCCATCTACTATCCAACTGGTTATGTACTGGCCAATCCATGGCAAATCTTATATAAATCTTAACCACTATTTGCTGCTATAATGCATAAACTGAGGTCCTGGATAAAAAAAAAAATGGTTTCTGATTAGGATAAATTCTGCAAAACCAAGCATCTTTAAATGGTTTAATGCTTCCTTGTATCTGGCTAAGCTCCAATATGTAAATTATAACATGTTAGCTTCATTGATTCCCCCCCCCCAGTCTAATTTCCATTCCTTACTTATTATTTTGCATGTGTGAGAAGAGCACCATCTAGTGGCGAATTGCAAATAAAATGACCAAAACAAGACACAGTTGAATGAATAGCTGGTGTAGGCTGCTCCATACTTTACAGACCTCCTTTCTCTTTTTCCTTGTTCTTTAGTAATGCTTTCCATCCCCTTTTATTCAGATGTATATTCCATCCCCTTTTATTCAGATTCTGATGTTATTTCTCCTCTCTTAATTCATCGCAAGTGATAATTCCCCCCCCCCCTTTCCCTGTTTTGGTCAGTGTCTTGTTCTCATCTATTGTTACTTTCCCTTGTTTCCTCCTATTTACTACCTGGGTCTCTCCTCTTTCCTCCTCCTCCTCCTCCATTTCATTCTCACTCACAAGAACCTGTTCCCTTCCCTTTTTTGGTGGCTGGGTACCACATTCAGTACGTCACTTGCCCTCTTGTTATGCTCTGCCAAGCTGAACAGTGCTGTTCACCTTCCAAGGGGCCAACCTTCCAGCTAGACTGCCAACACACCACAGAGAGGACCCCTCAGACTGACCTCTCCTTGCACTTTATCACTATATATGTGATCATATGATGATATATAATGGTGATCTTGTACTATATATGTGATAAAGATGACAGATCAATTTTCTTCTGAAACAAACCTTCACATTCTGCCACACACACACACTTGCTCCATATTTATGCCATGGTGATTGCCTTTCCATCTCACACAGTCGGTTTGAATACATGGATGCACCATGTATGACAGCATATTTCTTCCCATTCACAACATACAGTGGTACCTTGGTTCCCGAACGGCTTAGTTGATGAACAAATCGGCTCCCAAATGCAGCAAACCCAGAAGCAAGTGTACCGGTTTGTGAACGTTTTTCAGAAGCCGAACGTCCGTTTCGTCTGTCGGCATTGTTTCCAGGGCCAATCAGCCAATCAGAAGCTGCGCCTTGGTTTTCAAACGTTTTGGAAGTCGAACGGACTTCCAGAATGGATTGCGTTTGAGAACCAAGGTACCACTGTACTTCCTTGTAAAATAAGAAATATTATGTCTGGGCCTCAGTAACTCCTCACTGTTCCTTTCTGATGGGAAGCACTGGCCAACTTATCCTTGCAGGGACACATTGCAAAGTCATTTCTGAGCTCTCATTAGGCACCAAGAGTTAGACAGATCAGTGAACCAAGTTGAGGGCTGCATTCTTGTTATTTGTTGCTTCATTTCAGTTGTCAAGGAAACTACTTCCTTGGCATCAGTGCATTCACCAGGTCTCGCATAGTTTCCACCCAACCATAACAGAGGCTGCATTGTGGAACGGCATTGTAAAAAAGAGTGAGCAAGAGATAAACAAGAGGGGAAAAGATCAACAAAAGTAGCTGAAAGTTAATGTAAGGGTTACTGTTGTTAAAACTGAATTCACTCTTGTTTCTTGCAAAAATAAAATAAAAGAATAACAGGCCAAGGAGCCATGTATATGGCTGAAGTTTTATGGCTCCAACTTGGTTATGGCAAAGTGCCAGCGAAAGACTGAACCCTCCACATCAGAAAGGTTTGCCCACGACAAATAAATAAATAGGCCAGAAATGAAAGTGATCAGCATGCAAGATCTGAAGATAGAAGGGTTGGCTTTCCTCTAGCCTTGAAGTGGTCACTTTTATTTTAAATGCAGCCCCTTTTCCCCTACAGGGCCATTCGTAAATGTTCACCATGTCATATCTGATGGAGTGTTCCTTGAGCGTTTGGTAATAATGTGTCCTGTGGAGACATTGCTGTTTGGGCTTTTGCTATGGCAACTCCATTCTGAGTACAGCTCCTTCACTGCCTATCGGGATGATGAAACACGGAGCATTAATAGGTAAGTGGTGAGCCAGCTATGTTTGTTGGCTGCTTGGATAAGACCTCAGCTCCTTGCCTTGCCAAAGGTAGCTCTCCCAAATGACTTAATGGTCTCTAAAAATGGAGGGAGCAACAAACAAACAGGATAAACCCAGGACCACACTTGGCAGAAAGCTGAGTGATACATGAAAACTTGTCCAATGCATTAAACTATTTTTTTAGAAAAAGAAAAGAAACCATAAACCATAGAATGAACGAGGCATGTCTGAATTCTGTGGGGATCAGAGGCACTTATACTGCGCCTTGCAGTCCACTTAAAGGTAAAGGTAAAGGGACCCCTGACCATTAGGTCCAGTCGTGTCCGACTCTGGGGTTGCGGTGCTCATCTCGCTCTATAGGCCGAGAGCCGGCGTACAGCTTCTGGGTCATGTGGCCAGCATGACTAAGCCGCTTCTGGCGAACCAGAGCAGCGCACGGAAACTCCATTTACCTTCCCACCAGAGCGGTTCCTATTTATCTACTTGCACTTTGACATGCTTTCGAACTGCTAGGTGGGCAGGAGCTGGGACCGAGCAATGGGAGCTCACCCCGTCGCAGGGATTCGAACCGCCGACCTTCTGGTCAGCAAGCCCTAGGCTCTGTGGTTTAACCCACAGCGCCACCTGGGTCCCCTTGCAATCCACTTACATCCAGTCCAAAATTATGTCCCTCACTCTGGTGAGGTGACAATGTTTTATGTGCTTCTCTCCATTGGGACAACAACAACAAGAACAACAACAACAACAACAATTTCTAGCATTTGAGTAGGGGCACCAACATACGGCCCTCCAGGTGTTATTGGACAAGAATTTCTGTCAGCTTCAGCCAATATGTAATCCAACAGTGCTATTTTTCTAGAAAAAGAGGTGCTGGAGCTCACCAGGAACACCTCCCTTATTCTCTTAGAATGGCAATGGCACCCACCTGAGAGGGGCTGGAAATGAGTTCCGGCAAGTTCCAGCTGAAACCCCCCCCCCAACATATGGAGGGAACCATGTTAGCTACCTCTGTGCTAAAGTTTTCAAAGAGCTTTCTATATTTATCATCCCTTCCGATGACTCTATAATGAAAGTCAGGTCTAGGGTCACTGCAAGACATGGTCAGGCAAATGTTCCCTTGTTCTGATCCCCTCAGTGTGGTTATCTGCTTCGCTACAATATTTCTCTCAAATGCAATATGCCTGGAGTTCTGATACATTGTGAATAAAGGAAACATACCTTGGGCCACATGCAAAAATGGCCACCAGAGGGCACCTCAGCCAGAAGCTATAATTTTCACCCATATTGAGCTGGAACAATCAATTTCTGGAGCATTGTGTTTTCGGAAAGTAAAGATGCCCATCAGAACCATAACTGCCAAGGAGATCCACCCATATGCATGGGAGGAAGGGGGCTAGAATAGCACCCTCTCCAGGGCTCCCCAAACCTTGTAAAGATGTGTCATTCATTCATTCTTTCATTCACAGCAGGGTACAATAACCTACAGTTGAAAACACAGTATTCCCAATACAATAAAATGAGAGCAGGTAAAACCGCAATACAATCATTTATCTGCACTACATTCCTTCTTTTCTTCAGAAGTAATCAGGTATTCTCTGAGGTGAGACACCAGCTAGTGCATTTCTAAGAGGAATCATTTATCTTTTCAGTTAGATTGGGACAGTTCAACAAATCCCAGAATAAAATTTTAAAAAGGAAAACTTCAAAAGGGTGGGGAAGCAAGCTGAACCTCTCAAAGGTTGTGGTGAATGAGGACATCCCATGGTTGAAGAGCACCAACAGGTGGTATTTAGGTAATGGTCTTGGTTTCTCCTGACAGTCCAAGAGAATTGAAATTGGTTGTCTCATGCAGACTCTAGCTTGTTCATGAAGATGTACCAATATGTTAGGGTGGACAGCTAGCTTTTCACTTCTCCATGCTTATCCTTCCGCAGGAAAGGTGATTCCCACATTTAAGCTCTTTCACATCTTTCTACATTTAGTATTTCCCCAACCTAACCTACATTTTGCTGTTGAAAGATTGGGATATCTAGTGTTTGGCAAATGAATTTGTCCCTTCCTGGTTTTTGACATTCTCTGCATAGGCAAGCTGGGTCTTTAGGGCTCCACCACATATTTCCCTAAAAGGCGATTCTCTGCCTCTAGACTCATTGCATTTCCAAATTAGTAACTAAGGTTGCAGTCCTATATATGCCTTGGAGTAAGTCACACTGAATTCAGTGATGCTTACTTCTGAATATGAATGCATAGGCTTGTACTAGAAATCTATGGTCCAGGCAACCTGGGGTGGGTGGTCTGCATACTGTGTAACCACTAATCATGCTAGTCTTCTGTGCTTCTGACTTGCCACTTAAAAGGATGTAAAAGGGCTATGCAGATTTAAGTCATTTTTGGTTAACATTTCTTTATTCACTCTCTCTCTCTCTCTCTCTCTCTCTCTCTCTCTCTCCAATTTATATAAAATGAGATAAGATACACATAAAGCAGTGCTTTTTTAAAAAAAAAATATGTTTAGGGGTACTCTCATTTTGTCTCAAGAAAATCACCTTTTTATAGTTCAAATCGGGAAAAATAAATACAGTAAATGGACAAAAGTACAAAGATTCACAAAATGTTTAAGGATATGCCTACCCCTGCGTCCCCCCCCCCGAAAAAAGCACTGCACATAACAATAGTTATTCTCTCCACTCCATAAGTGTCAGCTAGGAGGAAAAATGAAAACTAAGGGTAGGACTATCCTGAAAAGGGACTTGGCAGAAGCCCTTGATGCTGCAACATTTTGCCAAATGAGCTTTGAGTCCTCATCAGAATTCATGCACCTGGAGCACATTGTTGAAACAGGGCAACCTGCTTGAAAGCACTCCAGTGCAATTGAGTTCTAAGGAAGAGAGCGAATGACTGCAGCCTAAGTTGCCATGACAGGTTGACTGCCTCACTGCTACAAATTAAGGCTGGATGGCCACATATGCATTGCTAAAAGGAGAGAAATGTATCGCAAAAGAGGATGCAGATTGCCATTACATTTGCATGAGCCAATTCGCAGGTGTAGTTTCAGATTTAGAAATAATTACTATAATTTAAATAGAAATGTAACACATCTCACCTTAATAGGGAAGACTATGACCAGGTAACCTGTGTGTCTGTTAACTGTTGATGCACACTATCCCTTCATATGGCTCTGTCTCTTTAAGCCAGCTTTGGACCATAAAAGAGAGGACTGTCCTAGGGAGGTATATATGGAGTATAAGGAAATATATGGAAGCTTTGTGCAAATCTTGGCAGAATAGAAATGAGGCTTTATTGAGGATCATCTGTTTTCTCTTTTCCTCTTTCCCCTCTTTATTCTGTCTCCCCAATCCATTTTTCTTTCATTTCACCTCCCCACCCCCCTGAGTTGGATTTCCATGCTTATTTATCTCTTTGTTGTATGTCCTGCAGCTGGAAGTTTATAAGGCTCATTAAAAAAAAAAAAACTAATTGAGAGAAATTTCTATGGAGCATTTGAAATGGCAGAGACTGTGCTGAAGGGAAGGGGGGCATTGCTGGAAGCACAAGGGAATGGGTCTAATAAAGACTGACTAAAATAGTTATTTCTTAAAAATGCAACACTTCAGTTAGTAAGTGATAGGCATGCATGTTTGAACTAGCTCAATGATGATTAATTTTCAGGATTCATGTGTTATCTTCTCATAATAGATTGTTCCAATCTTCTAATTGTAACTGAGATTTTGATTCTGCACTCATCTAGGGTTGCCATATTTTGAAGAGCAAAAAACATTTGCCAACTTTTAACTATGGATCATTATGATGACTCTCCTTTTACATGCCCATGAAAAAGAGGATGTGTCCTGGAAAAAGAAGACATATGTCAACCTTATGTGACTCATCAGAAGATAATAAGAAGAGCCCTGGCCTGTCTAGTCCAGTATCCTGTTCTCACAGTGGCCAATGAGATACCTATGGGAAGCCCACAAGCAGAACCTGAGAGCACCAGGGCTCTCCCCACTTGTGATTCCAAGCAACTGGTGGTAGAACACCTTGCCTGCATTTTGTTGTGATATATTTGTCAGTGACCAAACTACTAATTAATAATAGCTGTTCATATTCTGCTAGCAATGTATATAATGCTTTGTCTGGTCACATAAGGAAATAGGCAGATCCCTTCCACAATAAGCTTACAATTAAATTTGACTTAGAGAAAGACTACAGGACAAGGAGAGGATAGGCTGAAAGAGGCCAAACCCTCCCATAATGAAGAAGAAGAAGAAGAAGAAGAAGAAGAAGAAGAAGAAGAAGAGTTTTTATTTGACATCCCGCTTTATCACTACCCTAAGGAGTCTCAAAGCGGCTAACAATCTCCTTTCCCTTTTTCCCCCACAACAAACACTCTGTGAGGTGAGTGAGGCTGAGAGACTTCAAAGAAGTGCGACTAGCCCAAGGTCACCAAGCAGCTGCATGTGGAGGAGCGGGGACGCGAACCCGGTTCCCCAGATTACAAGTCCACCGCTCTTAACCACTACACCATACTGGCTCTACTGAACTACAACAGGGCTGGGGGGAATTCTTAGGGTTGCATGCAGATAGTGGGGAGCGGCAGAGTCACCTCCTCACTTTCTACTTCTCTCTTAAGATCATCACTCCCACACATTTTCTCTCTTAAGAATCTTAGAAAAGGAAGGAAGGAAGGAAGAAGGAAGGAAGGAAGGAAGGAAGGAAGGAAGGAGGGAAGGAAGGGTGATCATGAGACCGAGGGTCTTGTATTCTGCACCATGTCATTGATGCAATAATAGTGCATTAGTGTTGGAGTTATATTGCACCACCCAGACAGCATTTCACTGGAACATTTGTAGGGTGAAAAGAAACTAGAGGACATGCAGGTATTTCAAGTGTAGATGTATGGCCATCTCAAAACCTTTGCTGGTGCATATGGTACTGGAAGCATGATTGTATCGTATAACCACCATGATAACACCATGAACACAAATCATACACACAGTGTTTTTTTTGTGTGTGTGTGTGTGTGTGTGTGTGTGTGTTAGTGTGTGTGTGTGTGTGTTATTGATCTTAAATCACTGAAAGAATATAATACATTAAATTTGGAAATATGGATATTCCTTTCATGAGGAATGCTCAAAAATGGTAGAAAGATCTGCAGAAGGTTTAATTAAAAAGGAAGTGCTGGTAATATATTTGAGGAAACACCTTCAGTCCAGCCTGTTTGATTATTTCAAAACAGTTGGCCAGTCATAAATAAGTGATTCCAATAGAAACTACAAACACATAAATATGAGACGCTATTGTAGTCTCCTAACCTATAAAGGAAAAAAATGACTAATATATACAAATAATGATTTGGAAAGAAACTTTGTCTCCAACGTAATCTCCAGCCACTGTATATGCTTTGAGATTCAAACATACCTACATAAGCAGTGCCAGAACTAAATTACTGGGCACAGTCTTAATAATACACAGATGTACTTTGGTTGGGAACCAGGAGGTGGCCTTAAATCTTGCCAAAATCAAAGGAGATTTTTGTTCCTTCATGTTGTAGAGCTGAAGGGAGTAATGAAATGATAAAGGTGTTCCAAGCTTTCAGCGAAACCAAAATGCCTTTTTGCTTGCCTGCCTTAATCATACAGGTTCCTAACAGCCTGGTCCACAAACCAGTCAAAGTTGACTCTGTGGATTTAAGCCAATTCAGCCCCAGTGCAGAAAATACTCTTAAACTCAACTACTTCAGCCCAACTTGAGTATGCAGTAATACTGTCTCTTATCCAACTTTTAAAAATAATAATGTTGACATGCCATTGAATCATTTTAACACAGACCGGGAGAAATCTTATGGAAGATCTATCATACAGGAAAAATGTAAACATTGCAGACTAATTAAAATAAGAATATAAGCATTCTAGACTAATTAAAATATATCATGTGTGTTTTACAGCATTCCTGCATTTATCTGCCAGTGGAGATTGGTTTTGTTTTTTGGCAAAATGACCAAAAACCATTATCTTTCTTATGTGGTGCTTGAACGCTGCTTAAGAGGCAGACATGTACACTCACGTTCTGAAAGCAAGTAATGTTAGAAGCTTCCATTCACTTGTGGATTTTTTTCTTTTCATTTCAGTATGTACTTTGCTACAATAAGTTTATCACTACATTTTTAATAGAGAGTTGTTTTTTTAAAAAAGAAACACCACAGCTTCAATAAATTGTGCAGTAATCTGATAGTTTGCTAGCTGGTTTAACAAATGCTAAATGCGTACAGCTGCTAAAGATGTTGATAACCGTGTGATGAATAGGGAGGGTGGAATCTGTCAATTTTATTTTCTCTCAGTTTCTTTTATTTCCTGTCTTAAGTTCAGGTCTCTACATTTCCACATCCATTTGTGATTTTTTTTTTTAACGTTTTAGTACAGCTCTCTCTCCTCCCCCCCCTCTCTCATTGCCTGCAATTTTGCCCAATATACATATTTTTTGCAAGGCATTTCCCCCTCATATAATGCATCTTTGCAAGTTATTTTCATTACCATATGCATTCCTATGCATACTATGCTCCAGTCTGAATTTTTGTACACATTTCTTGCGAAATTTGGAGAAATGCAACTTTCGAAGCATGTCTATGTTTCAGATCGTAGGTTTGCTTTTAAATGAAAGACTCAATTCAATTTCTCCCACATCCTTAGTAAAGAGACCTATTCTTGGTAAGACTTGAATGTGGGTCTCTCAAGGCTCTTCATGCATCCTGACCAAAACATAACAGCCCTGCTAGATCAGGCCAGTGGCCCGTCTAGTTCAGCATCCTGTTCTCACAGTGGCCAACCAGATGCCTATGTAAAGCCTGTAAGAAGGACCTGAGTGAATCCCCACTTGTGATTCTAAGAAATTAGCCCTCAGATGCACACTTCTCCAGCAGTTGAGGGAGAACATAGCCATTGTGGCCAGCAGCCATTGGTAGCCTTTGACTCCATGAATTTGTCCAACCCTCTTTTAAAGCCATCCGAGTTGGTGACCATCACTATATTCTGTGGGAAAGAATTCCATAGTTTAACTATGTGCTATGTGACAAGGTATTTTCTTTTGTCTGTCTTGAACCTTCCCATATTCAGCTTCATTGGATGGTCCCAGCTTCTAATATTATGAGGGGGGGGGACCTATAGCCACACTGTGCCCAATTTTATGCTCATCTATTTTGTCCCCCCTTTACTCCTCTCTTTTCTAAACTAAAGAAGAAACAGTTGAAGATATTCCCAGCTCCAAAAGGGATAGAAAGAAATGAGGAATTAAATAAAATGGGTGCACATTTCTATAATATTGCCACGATTTTTTTAGTGACCCTTTCTGATCACTCAGGTTTTGCAACTTTTGAGCAGTTCAGCTGCTGCTGTTTATTTGATTATTGTTTACATTTTTAAAAATGCATTTATATTGTATTTGATTTTACTTTATTGTTGGTCTCCCTAAGAACTCTTAGAGTTGAAGATACAGGATATATAGACTCAGTAAAGCAATCAATCAACAATGTTTGCTGTAGGGTGGCAACTGAGTAGAATAAAAAGCATTGTCTGCTCTTTTTAACAGAAATTCAGTACTCACAAATTAGCTGCTAAAGCTTTCACTGGCATGGATATAAGCATGATCACCTATTAATTGCTTTAAAGCATCAGAGCAAGGGTGCACATAAAAGCTGGTGGTGAAACCACACACAATTTCCAATGCACAGAGGTAGGACTGTATGCTACCACCCCCAGCAATCCTTTCTCTGAAGTAACCCACCTTGAGTTCACTGAGGCTTACTTCCTGGTATTCCTCTATATAAAAAAACCCTATGCATGTCTGCTCAGTGCCCCACTAAGTTCAATGAATACAGGATTGCAATCTTAGGCTATTAGTGAGCTACTCCAATAGATGCGACATTCTTAAAAGATAGTTGCAAAATTGTACCACACCATGTTTTTCCCCCCCTGATGAGACAGATCCAGACTTTTCTATCTCTCCTAAACAGAAGCATAATTCTGTTATCAGCTTTTAGCCCTTAGATCTTTTGCCCTCAGGTAACCAACTGGAATAATGATAGTGATTTATTTATTACACGCCAATGAGTTTCCATTCACCAGCAGTTTCTGGAAACAATTTAGTTTCTAATTCTGTGGCTGTAAGAAAAAGGCATCCAAGAAAATAGCCTCAATACAAGATACAGCATGCAAATGAAGGAGTCCTCTCTTTATTTGATAAGTTTGAGAACAAAATATTTTTTCAATTAAGAATATGAATTTAATTTATAGGCAGGCAGTTACTGGAGAAATAAAGATGTTTATTTTATAACCCATTAACATCCCTGTTAACTAATATTAATGGGTTACAATCTGTTAGAATATGCCTCTAAATAAAGGAGATACTGGGTTATATAAAGAATACTCAATTTATTCCATGTCCCTGAGCCACTGTGGCAATTAAAGTGAGTGGTTTTCATCAAGTCTGCCATTCCTCAGCAGTCTCTGTCTCCAGTGAAGTTATTAGTGATGGCTCATTATGTACTGTTCACATTACAGACAATGTAGCACCAGTGTTCATAATGCAGATTTTTGCATGAAAAAAGGCACTGAGTTTTTCACCTTTACCTGTCACATAAGAATGAGAATTCTTTTTTCAACAACAAGAAATGAGGAAGTGATTATTTCTCTTCTTCGTGAGGGCGGGGGGAATTCACATGCACCAAATTCAGCATTTTCTTCACAGAATCCATCCTGAGTAAGAAATAAAAATGCTAGTTTTTTTTCTTTTTTAAAAAAACCTACTTTCTTCTACATAAGTTGACTAGGATGATGCTTTTTGCTGTAATTTAAATATATTCAAAAGAAGCTAAAGTTCCTATAATAGACTTGGGGGTGAGGAATCTGCATTCAATTTAAGTAATAACTCCAAAGTCATATGGGGGGGTACCCAATCTTTCAGAAGGAGGGATATATATAACCCTCCTTCTGAAAGATTGGACACCCCCCCCACATGACTCTGAAGGTATTACACACACACACACACACACACACACACACACACACACACACACACCCTTAAGGAGATAAAACACTACTGAAGGACTCCACTCCCCCATTTAATAGCCTGATAAGGGCTGAGCATGCTCAGTAGTCATGGAATGCTTACTGCATGTTGCAGGGAGGGCAAAAAAAATGGCAAAAGGGGTAATGGAATAGAATGTCCTGGAAAAGGGTATCACAGGGTGGATGGAATCCTGAACAGGTGCACTTAACACAGGAACATTTAGTTGTAGATCCCACCGGTCTCCTTCTAAAAAAGCATCCCTGCCTCATAAGGGGGGGGGGGATGCAGAGTTATATGCAGGTACTTGACAATATTTTTAAAAAGAACATGTTGCATAAAACTACCCCTGATCCGCAAATATTAGAACTCTGAGCTCATGCCGAGCTAAGTAAACTTGACTGGAGGGAGCATGGTTGCACGGAGCTACAATTAGAGAAAGAGACTGAACCAATGGACTAGGAGGGGAGGCAGCTGTTGTTATAAGGAAAACCACACGGCTGGATCACAGAACACATGACATGGAGGAGCAGGTTTGGACAGAAGGATATCGTGTAGTGAATTGCCCTTTCACCAACAGGGTGGTCCCTCTGGGGAAAAAAAGAAGTTAATAATCTAAACTTGCTTATGAAGGCAATCATGCATCAAGTAAGTTGTTGTCTTAGCCATTAATTAAATCATAAACCTATGAAAGAAACTAACTGAGGGTTGGGGGTATTTTTTGCGGGGAGGTAAAACAGAGTTAATTATGAGCCTTTCATCTTGGCAATTGCCATTTGAAAAGAAACTTTGAACTGTAACCAGGAGCAGTCTGCTCAATAAAGCATAGCCTTTTAGTTCATTAGATTCCATTCTGTACTAGGGTTGTTTGCACATTTCATTCACAAAAAGTACCTCACACCGATATAAGGGGAATACATGCACCCTTTGCCAATCCAGCACTCTCCCGACTGCAGCTCCTGACAGCCCCAGCCAAACCCAGTGCCCTCCAGATGTGCATAATGTTGGGGGGGGTAACAGTTTGATGAAGGCTGCTCATACATAGCTATTATATTAAAAGTGAGCTTTCCCCAAAGTACCATTTTAGGTGTAATTAGCAATGCCCATTAAAATGTATACACCATAAGGCTCTTAATATAATTACTCTAAATCTGTGTGGCAGTTACCGGTATTTTCGCCTACGGAAGTGTTCACAATGGCCAGAGAAGAAAAAATATGATCTAAGTTTGCCAACATCTGCCAATGAGTCTTCGGCCACATTCATAGCATATATTTAAAACACTATGATACCACTTTTACCAGTCATGGCTTCCCTAAATAATTTTGGGAACTGTAGATTATTAAGGGTGCTTAGAGTTATCAGGAGACTCCCATTTTCCTCTGAGTTACAATTCCCAGAGTGCCCTGTGAAGAAGGATTGATTGTTAAACGACTCTGGGATTTTTTTAATGCTTTGTGAGGAGAATAGGGGTCTCTTAACAACTCTCAGCACCTGTAACAAACTACAGTTCCCCGGATTCTTTGGGAAAAACTATGGCTGCTTAAAGTGGTATCATGGTGCTTAAAATGTATGGTGTGAACATGGCCTTTGCTGGATCTCCTTCTCCAAATAGTGCTGTATAGGAAGCTATGGCTCCCCATTTCTTGAGGAAATTCTCCACATGAGATTCCATGGGGCATTTATTCACAAGGTCTTGATTCCTTAACTGAAAGGAGCTAGTATCTTAGCTACTGAATGGTGTCACAATTCTCCTTCTTTGCTCTATAGCAGGGGTCAGCAACCTGTGATGGGCCTGACTATATTGGGGGGGGGGGAAATGAACGAATTCCTATGCCCCACAAATAACCCAGAGATGCATTTTAAATAAAAGCACACATTCCACTCATGTAAAAACACCAGGCAGGCCCCACAAATAACCCAGAGATGCATTTTAAATAAAAGGACACATTCTACGCATGTAAAAACACGCTGATTCCCAGACTGTCCATGGGCCTGATTGAGAAGGCAATTGGGCCGCATCTGGCCCACAGGCCTTAGGTTGCCTACCCCTGCTCTATAGCCTACTTCCTCCAGGTCTTGAGCAGAAATCAGCTTGAAAAATTCTCAATTGTTTTTTCCCCTCAGGCTGATTCATCCTGCTGCACCACAATCAACAGAGAACTTATTCTTCTGAGTTGGTTTAACATGCTCTCAAGGACTAAGCTATGAAGTGCTTGGTCAGTATTGTTCTCCACAGGAAGTAATCATCCTCAGATGAATGTTGCCAAGGTTGTGGTACTAATCTAAACCATAAGAAGTTCCTTGTTGGATCCCATGTAAAACTTGCCCAGCATTCTGTCTCCACCAGTGACTAGCCAACTGGGAAATGCACAAACCCTCTAACGACTATTGAGAGAGGTGTGTCCTTCAGGAATTTTTCTAACCTGTGTGTATCTATCCTCACAGGTCTGGACATTGATACAGCATGTGAAAGGTGGATACTACAGATTTATATATAGTGGCACCACAATACAGAAAATGCCTTCACATATTAAAGTTAGGGTTGGTGGTTGAGACTTTAGAAGGGAAGACTGAAATATGAACTCTTCCTTACTAGATTTTTCTGGCCCCTGTCAGCCCCATTGCCCCTTGAGCTGTGCTGGTTCAAAATGGGGTTCACACACTGCCTCTGACACTATCCAGGGTTTCCTGCCACCACAGGGTAGGTAAAGGTAAAGTTAAAGGGACCCCTGACCATTAGGTCCAGTCTCGGACGACTCTAGGGTTGTGGTGCTCATCTCACTTTATTGGCCGAGGAAGCCGGCGTACAGCTTCCGGGTCATGTGAACAGCAAACCAGAGCACCACACGGAAATGCCGTTAACCTTCCTGCTGGAGCGGTACCTATTTATCTACTTACATTTTGAAGTGCTTTCGAACTGCTAGGTTGGCAGGAGCAGGGACAGAGCAACGGGAGCTCAACCCGTCACAGGGATTCGAACTGCCGACCTTCTGATCGACAGGCCCTAGGCTCTGTGGTTTAACCCACAGCGCCACCCGCTTCCCTAGCACAGGGTAGGTAAGAGGTGGCAAAGAATCTCCATAAGAGTTTCTGCAAGGCCCTTCCTTTTATCTGGAAATGATACAAGGACCATGATTTGTTTCCAGGGGATCATGGGGATTGTAAATTTCCGGCTACAAGTCCCATGATCCCTCAAAGGAACTGATGCTGTGCACATCATTTCCAGCTTAGGTGAGCCTTTGCAGGGCTTCCTCTGTCTGTAACTGAGCCATCAGCCATATTTATATTAAGAAAAAGGAATTAATGTGAAAGATGTGAAATTCTCCAAAATATTTTTTTTCAGAATTGGCAAGTTTGTTTATTAGAAACAAAGAAACAACAACAAAAAGGGCTCACTCTTTGGAGTGAGATCCTTAATGTGTCACTTGGAAATTATTGTGCAGACAGCTCATGTGCGCCATGAAATCACCCTGATTCATTCATTGGTAAAATCACATTCCCAAAGATTTTACATTCATGCATGTTCATTAAAAAAATATTTATAGAGCTTCTTGTTTATTTACTTAGTTTCTGCCACCAGTTACTGCCCAGCTAAGCGTTTATGCTTGAACTCTGAAGGAAAAGAGACACTGGATGCTAAACTATATTTCAACAGTCTACAGGACCTTGAAATGCCTTTGTTCTGCTGGAGCTCATTAAAAAGCACTGTGCTGAGGTAAGTTTCTGCACTTGTTAGTAAAAAAGGATTTTTTGGAGCCTGAAATAAATAGCCGGCAACTTACAAGTTAAGGGTAGCTTATCCCACAACACAGTAAACCGAGAATGAGGATTCAAACTCCATGTTCTAGGCTGGGTGCAACAAATTCACCATATTCTTCTCTGTTCACAACTCTGGTGGGAGGGAAAAATGCCTATAGTGTGGCAAACTGTCTTGCAAGCTAAGCATCCCAAAAAATAGGTCATTTAACAATGATACAAGAGAACAGCATGTTAGTGTCCCGTGTTTATCATGCCTAATGGACTTGAGTATTTATCTGTCTCCTATACATCTGACCTTTTTTTTTATCAGAGAACACAAGGCTGCTTATATAGCAGTGGTGAGGAAGCATTTTTAGTTCAAGGGCCTCATTTTATTCTGGACAACCTTGTAAGGGTCACATGCCAGTGGTAGGCAAGGTGAGAGGCAAAATAAGTGGAGCAACACATGTAATTTTTTTTTAAAAAAATAGACCAGTTTCTGCACACACCTCTCTGCATTAGCAGAGTTCAGAGAGTCATTTCAGCAGGCCAATAGTGGGTGTTACTTGGGTACAGTTCTGAGGGCCAGACAGAGAGATCTGGAGCATTAGTCTCTCAGGCCTGTTGTTTTCTACCTTCCTATGCACAAGGTTTCAAATTGGCTCCCACCTAGGCACTAGCAAGACCCAGTATCATCCTAGACCTAGAAACAAACTCTACAACCCCTGTAAAATGTAGCCTCATAACATAAATTATTACCTATTTATCACAGGTGCAATTATATATTATAATACGTATCTCATAACAACCTCCTGCAAAAAAAAAAAAAAGGGGGAGAGGGAGTTCAGCAGCTAAGGTTCAGAAACAATATAACAAATGCATATACAGTGGTACCTCAGGTTACATACGCTTCAGGTTAAGAACTCTGCTAACCCAGAAATAATGCTTCAGGTTAAGAACTTTGCTTCAGGGTAAGAACAGAAATTGTGCTCTGGCGGCGCAGTGGCAGAGGGAGGCCCCATTAGCTAAAGTGGTGCTTCAGGTTAAGAACAGTTTCAGGTTAAGAACGAACCTCCAGAATGAATTAAGTACTTAACCAGAGGTACCACTGTACTTTTCTCTGTGCAAAACTAGCTGTTAATCCCTACCCTCACATAAAATGACAGGCCCTCCCAGCTTTCACCTGGGAGATTTCCTTTTCTTGTCCCTCACCCTGAGAGATCTCCACTTCTCTACCTCTCACTCAGGTCCTTTCCACCACCTATCTGCCACTTTCATGAGGGTGCAGACAGTCCTTGTCCCCTAATGGCATCCCAGAAGGAAAGACACCAGAGGGATAATGCTATGTGATGTCTCCCCCTTCCCCATAAAGTTAACCCCCACTGCCATTGGCCTATCACTGGACAGCCTGCTGCCTGCAGCATGCCAACTTCTTACAAAATATGTGCTCTACATGCAGTTCCTTATTTTTGGATTTGTTCTTGCTAACGTGATCCTAATGTGATGTTCCTAATCTTCCAATATTGCTCTTCACCAAATTTGTTCTCCATTCAATCTAGGATAATTTTCTGTTGACTTAATTGCAAGCATTAATTATGCTTCTTTCTGTTCTTTTATTTGTCACTCGTGACATTTTGCTCTTAATTGTTCTTTCGCCACCTCTAATCTAGCATCTTTTGCACGTCTAATTGATATTCCATTTATTCGCCCTTTCAGATAATTAATGGGGACATTAATTAGATTGGGTTTTAAGCGATTCATCTTTATTAGATATTTCCTTTCCTATTCCCTTCTATATGATTGCCTCCTGAACACAACCCATTAGCTAATGTTTACTCTACCTTATAAACTTTATATGCAAACAGAATGAGAAACAATTACTCGGACTTGTAATATTCCAAGAAATAATGGCCTAGTGTTCATCCATTACAAAGCTAGTATGGGATAAACTGATTTACTCTATTGTTAATTATTTTAGGGCAAAAGCAATACTGAACAATAAAGCAGTAATTGGCTAGAAAAGAGTAATCTTTAAAATTGACATTGCTGAAGACACATTTTGCAAACAGACTTCATTAACAGTTATTTGCTTGGTCTGAGTAAATGAGGGGTCAGATGTCTACTGCATGTTCTCTTATCACTTGATGACTCTCAGTGGAATACATCTCTTGAGAAATACTGACTAGCACAGATGTCACATAAGTGGACTAAAACACTAGAAAGTGGGGTGTTTAAGCCTGATTTGAATCACACACACACCCCTGCTTTGAATAGACCTGCAGTGGAATAAAGGCATTGGTATCATGCATGTATTTATACCTGTGTCAGGGAGTGGACTGAGGAGGAATGGTGGGAGCCCCCCCCCTTTTCCTGAACCTTCCCAAGGGCAGGAGGACAGCATTGACTTAGAACAGTGGTTTGCAGAGGGGCATAGTCCAGAGGGGAAAAGCTGGGAAATACTGGGTGAGGAATAGCTAGAGGAGGAAACACCAAGAGAGAGACAGCTGGCAGATTCCGCCTCCTTGGACAGCATTCCTGACTTCCCTTCGCCGAAGTCTAGAAGGGCTTGGAAAGTGATAGAACAGAAAGCGCAATGGCAACAAACTCAGATTACCTGGCATAGGAGTGACGTAGATTAATGGGGACGGAGGGGCTGAACCTTTACTGGGAGCGACACCATTTTTTAGAGAGATATGCATTCCTTTGTCTCACTGTGATTATTAAAGAACTTATCTGGTAAAAACACTTCTTTTGTTTGATCTGTTTATTACTGCCACCGGGGAAGGGATCTGATCCCCCAAAGCCTGAAAACCTGTAACAGATCTAATAGTAGCGTCAGAGGGCAATTTACATTGGTTAACCAACCCTGGAGGAAGGTGCCTTCCATCATCACTGCTGCTTCAATCAAAATGAGAGGCTGCTGCAATGACCTTGAAGGCTTGGGGCCATTTGTAGCCTTCCAGGCTCCTCCATCTATCCCTCCGGACTCTTCCCAGGTTGTACCACTTCTTGGTGTTGCTTCACACACCCCTCAAGTGCTTTTGCCTGGATGCTGTTTCCAACATAATGTCTTTCTCTTGAACAGTCATGACGCCTCTTGCTTGCCTGGATAGAGGATGAGGACACATGCATAAAGAAACCTTTGACTTTTGCATGGCTGGAATGTAGCTTACTGTACAAAGGTAATAGCTGTGTATGTTGCTCCGCTCACTTTGTGTCTCTGGCCACACCCACCAATGACAAGTGACCCTCCTCAGAAGGCTGAATGTGGCCCCCAGGCTCAAAAACTTCCCCACCCCTGTTTTAATGTTGTTGTGGCATTTTTTTAAAAAAATAAATAAATCCACAATTATATTTATCAAGCTGGCATTAGAATCATAGAATCACAGTGTTGGAAAGTACCACAAGGCTTATCTAGTCCAACCTCCTACAATTCTGGAATAACAACTAAATAATCCCTGACAGATGGCCATCTAACCTTTAAAAACCTCCAATTATATACTGAGTAACCCATACAATAGATGTCAGCAGAATTATCTTCCCCATTGGGAAAACTAATTTTGCAAAGGAAGTCTTAAAATTAGCCAAAACACATCTATTTGTCTTATTGCTTCAGAAGCTTACAGAAGGCACAGGAGATGCAACTTATACAATTTGCTAATGACAAAGTTTGAACTGCAGCACTGTGCTAGACTTTTTACCATTTCTATAAAAATCAACTAGTCCTATCCTCTTCCTTTAAGGTTTCCCAGAGAATATTTCCTAACCCTATCGATAAACAGAAAGCATGACTAAAATATGTGCCATGATACCGCTAGATGGAGCTAACTCTTTGAAAGTAGTCTACTCTGTCTAGTCCTTTCCTAAACTGTATCTTTCAGAAGTTTGACAGTGATGTAAGTGAGACAAAATGAAGTGGTGCCCATTGCATTGCAGTTGTTTACATTACAGTGGAGACACTGCCGATTATTTGCAGTCTATAGGCTCAGTGTGCATTTTTATAGACTCACTGCCACACCCCCACACCCCCGCAGTGGTAGTTCTTACAGGCAACCTTTACAAATGTATGCATATAACTTAATTGCTTGCAAACATAATGGGACAAGTATGCATCTTGCTGATTCACTGGGGAGTTTTTCAAATCAAGCAAGGAATTCTGAGAAGCAGCAAAGCAATCTACTTATTTACTGTGACTTTCTCTTATTTGAAAGCAGATAAAAAAATTTTTTCTACAGGCAGTGACTGTCTTGGTGTCTCTACTGTTACTTACACCACAGAGACCTGATTTCCTAATTAAACTATATGAGGATATCATTTCATACTAGATGACTACGTATAAAATCCTAGGTCTCGATGAAAATCCCAACAGCCTTCATAATTAAATTATACTGAATACAATATGGAGTGCCCTTTACTATCTCAGCTGGTAAACCAGTTTCACCTGTTCATCTGAGATAGGGATTGGACTCAGTCAGCTATTCAGTGTTTCCCAACCTTTGGTCTCCAGCTGTTTTTGGACTACAATTCCCACCATCCCTGACCTTTTGTCTTGCTAGCTAGGGATGATGGGAGTTGTAGTTCAAATAATAATAATAATAATAATTTTTTATTTGTACCCCGCCCATCTGGCCGGGTCTCCCCAGCCACTCTGGGCGGCTTCCAACAAATATTAAAATACATCAAAATCACAAGTTAAAAACTTCCCTAAACAGGGCTGCCTTCAGGTATTTTCTGAATGTCAGATAGTTGTTTATCGCTTTGACCTCTGCTGGGAGGGCGTTCCACAGGGCGGGCGCCACTACCGAGAAGGCCCTCTGCCTGGTTCCCTGTAGCTTTGCTTCTCACAGTGAGGGAACCGCCAGAGGGCCCTCGGCGCTGGATCTCAGTGTCCGGGCTGAACGGTGGGGGTGGAGACGCTCCTTCAGGTATACAGGACCGAGGCCGTTTAGGGCTTTAAAGGTCAGCACCAACACTTTGAATTGTGCTCGGAAACATACTGGGAGCCAATGTAGTTCTCTCAGGACCGGTGTTATGTGGTCCCAGCGGCCGCTCCCAGTCACCAGTCTAGCTGCCGCATTCTGGATTAATTGTAGTTTCCGGGTCACCTTCAAGGTAGCCCCACGTAGAGCGCATTGCAGTAGTCCAAGCGGGAGATAACCAGAGCATGCACCACTCTGGTGAGACAGTCTGCGGGCAGGTAGGGTCTCAGCCTGCGTACCAGATGGAGCTGGTAGACAGCTGCCCTGGACACAGAATTAACCTGCGCCTCCATGGACAGCTGTGAGTCCAAAATGACTCCCAGGCTGCGCACCTGGTCCTTCAGGGGCACAGTTACCCCATTCAGGACCAGGGAGTCCCCCACACCCGCTCGCACCCTGTCCCCCAAAAACAGTACTTCTGTCTTGTCAGGATTCAACCTCAATCTGTTAGCCGCCATCCATCCTCCAACCGCCTCCAGACACTCACACAGGACCTTCACCGCCTTCACTGGTTCTGATTTGAAAGAGAGGTAGAGCTGGGTATCATCCGCATACTGATGAACACCCAGCCCAAACCCCCTGATGATCTCTCCCAGCGGCTTCATATAGATGTTAAAAAGCATGGGGGAGAGGACGGAACCCTGAGGCACCCCACAAGTGAGAGCCCAGGGGTCTGAACACTCATCCCCCACCACCACTTTCTGAACACGGCTGTTCAAAAACAGCTGGAGACCAAAGGTTGGGAAACACTGCTTTAGAACATTCCTGAACCCATCAGATGTTGTTGGAGTCCATCTTCCATAGCCAACATAGCTAATGGTCAAGGATGACGGGAGTTGTGTTGGATAGGGAAGACTAGTATAGAACTTTCCATTGAGACTGTTGCAATGTGCAATACGATGCTGTCTTTGAAGAGAGCTCAGCATCTGCAGTCAGTGCAGAATGCTTCATTCTCTTCACAGGGACAAGTCAGCTACAACTTACTGTTGCCATCATCATGGCTCCCTTACACCAATACTGTCCTGTAAAGCCCTGCAGCTCGTTTAACTTAGAGAGTGTTTCCTTCCACTCACTTCCCCCCATTCCGTTTTGTCTCTTTATATATTCCTGTTTTCCTTTGTATGTTGCTTTGGGTGCCATATGCATCAGAGACTGCAAATGCTTAAGCAAACAAACATGGACATTGGTTAGGCGGCAGCCTCCCATTTCTGCCTTCCCCAAGTCCTAGGAAGGTGCTTTGTTGCTATAGAAGTCAACAAGTCATCACTAGAAAAAATTAGTGCCTGTAACCACAACAGCGCAGTTCCATGGAACATCAAGGAATGTTTTCCCTCCGGCTAGTGTATGGATGAAAGCCAGGAAAGATATCAAAAGGCTTCACTCAGCATGATGTGCTCTGAGGAAATATCCATGTTCCTGAATATGGTTTAGGGAGTGCCGGGAAGTCTTGATACCAGGAAATGGCACATTACATTTTCAATGGGTAACTCAAGTTCTCAGACTATCTAGTGGATATATTTGGATGACATGAATGGCCATCTATGGGTCCCTGAGAAATTGTGGGTATGTTAGATAATCTGATGGCACTGTGAGGACTAAGTCTTTTTTTTTCTGATCCATAACTCATTTTTTCAGATTACCTGAAGCTTCTCTCAGCTGTATATGCATATGCATGGTCTGCCAGGCATGTCCAAAGTCCATTTTGGGAGCCTAATCTGGCCCCTGTAGCAGTTTATTTCCTGGGCGAAAATCCTAAAAAAAGCTCAACAACTTCAATGCTAAAAAAAGACCAACAACTTTGGTTGGCCCTTTGGTCAGCCCTCATGGCCCTTCACTTCATCAAATCTGGCCCTCTTTGAAAAAAGTTTGGACACCACTGCAGGTAAGCTGATAGGTGTAAGGCAGAGGTGGTTTTATGGTAGTACAAGCGGTTCAGCTGCAGGGGGCACCACAACAAAGAATGGAGCGTGAGAAGTGGGGAACGGCAAATTTTAGTGTTGCGCAGGGCACCGCTGAAATTTGAGAGCCCCAGGTCTGCGATTGGTGTAAGGTTTTATTATAGTGAGGCCATAGCAGCAATGCAAGAGCTTGGCATGTCCTCTTGCTTTAAAAAGTACAAATGCAAAGGAGATATAATAAAATATAGTAAAAGATCTATTCAGAGTTGGTGAGAATCTCTGTCAATTGCAAAGCAAAATTAACCAGGGGCACAAACAATTAAAAGTGAGGCAGTTGCTTTCTGTAACCAACTCCAATTTCAACAACATTGGAGTCTCCCTTTGATTTTTTTTTTTAACTGATATACGACAACTTCCAAGCAAGTTGCTGAAAATCCAGGGAGACTGGGATGCTCCCCTATGGGTTTCCATGTATGTTCATTTATTTCCTTGCATGGAGAAAGTCTGGCTTGGCCTAGAAAAAAAGGTCAGAAAGGTATTGCTGAGATGCTGATGATGTTAACCATTATCAAATGTTCTACTGATGCACCCCAACATGTTAATATAGAAACTTAACTTATGCTAGCTTTAAGATGCTAGCTTTAAGATGCTAGCTTTAAGATGCTAGCTTTAAGATGCTAGCTTTAATCTTCTTCTTCTTCTTCTTCTTCTTCTTCTTCTTCTTCTTCTTCTTCTGTAAGATTGTCTTCCATAAACACAGTTTTAACAGTGAGTGCATAAGTGACTGTGGAGGGAGGCCAATTCTGGATCCACACGTCCTTCCATGGTGAGGGTTTGCCAAGTGTGCCTTCCTCTTAGCACTTTTCTCCCTTTCATCCTGAGTTCGAGTGTCTTCAAAGCCCATGACACCTTTGGTAAAGGCTGTTCTCCAACTGGAGCACTCGCAGGCCAGTGTTTCCCAATTGTCGGTGTTTATACTACATTTTTAAAGATTTGCCTTGAGAGAGTCTTTAAACCTCTTTTGTTGACCACCAGCATTATGCTTTCCATTTTTAAGATTGCTTTTCCAAAGGCACACAACTGTTATTGAAGATAGTGCAGGAAATAAAGTACTTCTGGAGGTCACACCTACGTTGTGGAAACACAATGACCCCCAAGTTAACATGGTGTTGCGTCCATCACATAAAGACCAATCTGCATGTGAGAAGGGGCAGCCTTCTGGGACAATTCACTGAGGTGGGCCATGTGATTGCTGACTGTGCTACATAACTCGCAAAGATTTCTCTCTGTGTGATTTGCAGTCGCATGACTATCACAGTGCGTCATCTCAGGATGCCTGCACAGCAGGTAGAGCACAGCACTGACTTTTTTTGTCCTTAAAGCTGGGGGCAGGAACAGCAGGGGATACCTTTTTGTTGTGTGAGCATTTTCAAGTCTCTTACAAAATGACCCAAAAATGCTACCGTAGTGTTCCTTCATAATACCAATTGCTATAAACCACAGGAAGCGAAAGTGCTCTTGTGGTTGAATCCTGCTTGTGAATTTCACACAGGCATCTGGTTGGCTACTATGAAAACAGGAATGTTGGACTAGATGGATCATTGGCCTGATCCAGCAGGCTCTTCTTATGTTCTTATGGAAAGGTCTCCCTTTATTCCTTCCTTGGCAAATTTTCATTTCCTTTCCCTTATTTTTGCAAAGATAAAAATAGTCTACTGCTGGAAGGAAAATTGATTAGAATGTGCTCAAGGAGGCAGCTGTCTCACTCAAAGAAGTGTCAATGGCTAATGACTGAGGTGGCTATATTTTCTTCTCACGGTTCTTCTAATGGGCAGTTTATACATGACACAGCTGACAGAACCGAAGAAGGGTGAGTGACTTATCCTTCTTTTCCCATTCCTGTTGCAACATAAGGTGCCAAACTTGCAAATCTCCCTGTCACAGATGAGGTCTGAAAGTCCCAAGACTTAACAGAATCAGAAGTGGCTCATACTATTTTCTTATCCTCTCTCCACCTGCTGGATTCAGTGTAACTTGCCAATAAAGCTTCCTAGAAATCGGAAGACAAGTTTTGGGACAGTACTAGACATTACATCACATGATGACATTACATCACATGATGATTTCCATTAAACAATCCTGGCGTTCAGGGGGAATGACTGAGAATGAATTTGGGCTCTTAATACAAGATGGGAAATATGACCTAATAGGTCATTACTGAAACCTGGTGCGATAAGACTTATGATTAGGATATAGAAACTGAGAGGTATAACCTATTCAAAAAGACTAAACAGGAAGGGAGGAGTAGCATTATACTGTGTGTAAAGGATGTTAACACTTGCGAAGAGATCTATGACCTGGAGCATGGAAAGCAGATTGAGAGAATATGGGTAAAATTTTTAGGAGAGGGGGAAAATAGTGACCTTCTATGGGGGTCTGGTATAGATCCCCAAGCCATACTGAAGAATTGGATGATGCCTTCCTACAACATATTAACAAACATTCAAAAATGAGATGTATAGTAGTCATGAGATCCTTCAGCTACGCCAATATCTGTTGGAATCCAAACTCTGCCAAAAATGTAAGGTCCAACAAATTCCTAAATTGTTCCGCTCACAATTTCATTTCCCAGAAGGTAGAAGAAGCAACAAGGGGAACATGTATCTTGGACCTGGTTCTCACCAACAGGGGGGAACTGTTTGACAAAGTGGAAGTACTGGCAACATTGGGAGGACATGATCGTGTCCTCTTCAGTTTCATGATACAGAGGCAAAGGAAAGCTGAGTGTTGTCGGACATGCACACACTCTGGAATTTAAGAAGGCTGATTTCAAAAAGCTTAAGGAATTACTGAGATCTCATGGTCAGAAACACTCAAAGAGAAGGGAGTCCAAGATGGATGAGAGCACCAGATGGATTTCTCCAGTGCCTTGCCACTGTGATGACCCCCCCACACACCTTCTCACTTTTACCGCCCTTCCTTCCTTCCTTCCTTCCTTCCTTCCTTCCTTCCTCATTGTATGCCACTTTTCCACCCAAAAAATGCTCAAAGTGTCTTCCACAAAGAAAATAGGAATGCAGTTCAAAATAAAATAGTGCAAAAACAATAACATAATAAAACAGCACAATAGCAAGTATAGCATACAAAAATAAAAAGAGAGAAGGTGGAGTAACTCCACCTGCAACTGGTCAGCCTTCAAGCAGCCTTAAACCTTCTTAAACAGGGCTTTTGGCAGCAGTTAGATGCTGGAAACAATACTTGTGGTTCGTGGTCTTACTGTGCTGCTTCCTGCTATCTGTTTGGATCCTTGGCTTTGTGTCCGCTTGGTTCCTGTGACCCCTGGATTGCCTGACTATGCAGATTGCTGTTTGTCCGACCCTTGGAATGGACTTGACTTCGCATGTGGATTCGGCTTTGAAGCAAGCATATCCCAAAGACTCTTGTTTCCTGTCTGTTTGGCCTCACATTCCACCCAGCTCTGCACTCTGTTGCTCAGCAATGAGACTTGGGCCGGGCTACAACAACTATAAATATAACATGATTACATTAGTGACACCCAACAGCAAAAAGTAACAAAAGAGCTTGACAGATTCATTTTGGTGCTAAAAACTCCCCTGCCATTATGTTGCTTATGGTCTTATAAGACTTCCAAAGGCAGAGAGTAGGATTAAGTATCTGAAATTTGTTCTATATATAATTGTTAATGAAATGATAGTTCACCATTAATAAATTTGCTATAATCTAACAGCTCCATATAATCAACAGTACTGTATCTCCTAGTTCTAAACTACTAAGTCAATAGATCTTGAATTCAAGGAGGTTAGAGTGGGAAGAGGGGGACAGAAAATAAATCAAATATTATTTTCTGAGCAAAATACCCTTCTTGTCCAGAATGCAGTATTTTCGTCTGAGTGGGCAACAATTTTCACTTCATAGTCTGTACTTTTTTTGGGGGGGGGGAGTAGGTTAGCTTATGCTAGAAATAATATGCTGGCCACATTTTGGGATAAGATTAAATTAAAAGAGGAGGGAAATGATGTTATCTTTTTCAAATGTGCTGTACTGTCTGGAGACATCTGCTAAATACATTTATGCTAATGTAGAAAGATTTTTTTATTAAATATATATATATATCACTGACATTATAGTAGCTTATTAAGCTACTTTTATTTGAAGTAGGCTAATAGGATTAACACTTACATTCAGGTGATTACGCACTCTTTGCAGTGTTGCCTTCTCCCTGGATGGGTGAGAAAAATTAAATTAGCAAGTTTGGCATCACATTGATTCCCTCAATGTGAAATAGCTTTTCCATTAACCCTTTAGAAGCAATAGGTGATGCTAATGCTAGCAGCATCCTGGAGGGTTTGGGGTACCAGTTTAAGCTACAGAACAAATCAAAGCACACAGCTTCTTGATTGAGTTTCTGCACATCCACTGCCACATCTTCAGCCTAGCCACTCATGGTGGCAGTGGAGGAAGCACCAGCAGTGAAAGTGCTTCCACCACAGATTCCATTCCACTTTAGAGCTTTCCACTGGCAGAGATACCTCCCGCTCAGCCAGCCATTTGGCAGCCAACAGGAGGTTGACTAAAGTGAGCAGGCAGCCAGCTGCACTCAGTCCAACCCTTGCTTTCAAAGCCTGGGATAAGGGAGACTTGGACCGCAGCCTTGTTTTTTGTCACCATTGGTGGTGGTGAGGCAAATGTCCTGTTCTTCTTGAAGGACATTTACATCTTATATCCCACAAACCATCTCAGTTATCTTTTGATGACCAGTGTGTTCAAAAGACCCGGTAGACTTTAGTCATTCTTAGTTAATTACATCTTTTCATTTCCTTATTAGTTTTGGCAAATTCAGCCCTAGGGCCATCTTTCAAAATGTCAGAAGTATTGCGTGTGCCCCATACATAAGAATTCATACATATCTTAAGGGCAAACTCTTTATATAATAGGTTAATGGATTTTGTATCTAGTGCTTTAATTTCTTCCACAGAAAGGAAGAAAATATGATGAAGAAACATCAAATGAGAATTATCTCTTTCCCTCCAGAATGATTGCTTCTAATTTAGTCAAGAGACTCAAGTTGAAGAAGCAAAAATGTTCTGTTAATTAATTCAGATTTTTGTTTCATCTGTCTTTTAACACATCCCACAGGACCAGATGTCCTAACTTAGATTTGCAGTTCTTCCTTGCTTCCAAAACCACTTTGACACTAAAATATTTATGCAATTTATACATACTACATTTATGACAAGAATTCACAAGTCTAGCAATTATTCCATGTTTACATTTTTTTTTAAAAAAATCTGAAATTCTTCCTGCTACTGATCTTACAGCATATGGATATATTTAGGAATGTAGCTGAAAATAATATAAAATAGCCTGTGTTAAATTGTGCAGATGTATCATTATTCAGAGACTGGCCTTGTTTAATGCTTGGTTTAATATGCTATGAATAACCTATGAATTATGAAGCAGAGGTTTTTAAGTAATTGGCTGAACTGTTTGCTCCAGTTTCAAAACTATTTATAATGGCTCAGATCCTGAGAAACATGGGCAGAAATATGCTTATGCAAGGAAACTGTCTCCCTCCTCCCCATGAAACTCTCCCCCTTACACACACCAAAAACAAAAATGCCAAACTGGTGTGGTATGTGAAATTGTCTGAAACTGGACAAAGACATGTTGAATGGGAGCTCTCTGTTCATTCAGGGTCCTTCTACCAGTTTCCCTGCCCCCAATCTCATTGGCTTCATCACAAGTGCCTTTTCAGGAGATACAGGGGAGTGCAGTGGGAAGGAGGAGATTGGCTCTTCCATAGATCTAAGCCAATGTGAATTTGCAAACTACAGGTAGACTCATGGGAGGAAAGTGATAGACATGAAGTCCCACTACTGAGGAGTGACTGGTGGGAAAGGAAAGGAAATGGGTGCCTTGCTGGAGATCGCCTTTGACTAGTGACAGAGACAGAGTATTGGATGGAGCCACACAGCATAGATACCTGTCAACTGGGTGGAATTGGGGATTTTTGCACTGTATAGCCCAAGGCTGTATACACACCATACACCTGAAGTACAGTACTTTGCTCTCAAATAATCCTGGGGTCTGCAGGTTGTTAGGGTGATGGGAATCATAGCTCTGTGATGGGGAAACTGTGATGGTGTTATAAATATTAATTAATTAAATTTCTATACTGCCTTTCATCCACGGATCACAGGGAGGTTTACAATACAAAAATGCACACCATAGCAAGAAACAAACACAACACACCCCTCCCAGTTTTAAAGGCCACAGATTGTTTAATTAGCCAAAGGCCTGGGAGAAGAGGAATGTTTTCGCCTGACACTTAAAGATATGTAACGAAGGTTCCAGGTGAGCTTCCCTGGGGAGAGTATCTCACAAGGGGGGAGCCATGTATGCAGCTCCCTCCAGAAACAACCTAACACCCTTCCAGAAGTCGACTCAGTGCCACAGCTGACTGCACTCACAGAGGTTCTATGCTTTATATTTAGGACGCTTGCCCTCTTGTGCCTCTGTAAAATGCAACGGGGAGCATATGCATAGCATGTGCCTGATGAGAAACAGTTGGCGTTTATGGAAAAAACAACAACCAGGTAAATCATGCATAGTCTCCCTTCCTTTATATTTTCAGCCTATGTCTTGACCTGTATAGAAAACTATTTGCAATGCTTATAAATAGAATCCTCTATGCAAAGGCACCAGATGTGATACTTAAAAACTACACTCTGTGTGTATATCACTTCAAAAACCCAACATATCTTATTCAAAATATATTCAGATTTTCTGTAGAAAGCAGAGTAGTGCCTGGTGCCTGTTGAGACTGGTAGAGCAGACACCTGGGAAACCAGTCAGAGATGGAGTCAGAAGAACCAAGGGCAGGCAGAGCCACTCTCTGGCTGGTTGTTATTAAGATGGCAGGCAGGTGTAAGCTGGCTGAGGGCAGACTGAGGTTGGTAGGGCTATACCCCAATGGAATAGCCCTCCACTAAACATTTTCTTCCTAGGTTCAAACAAAAGTCCTGCCATTCACTCTCTGAACTATGCGGGTGCCTTTTTATTGCTTGCCATTTATATGACTGTTGTACCAGGATTTTTACCCCTATCCATGTCCACCACCTCTTTCCCCTTTGCCAACCCAGTTTCCTCCTGTGCGAACTCAAAAAGTGAGCCGCGCGATATTTTTGCTACTTGCAAATCATGCACCGAAAAGATTAGGCTGCAAAATGCGCCACATCTGATCCATTTGAGTGGTGAATCAAAAATGGGCTTTCTCTGCTATAATACCACAGAAAGACATTTAGCCCTTCTCAGCGAGAGTGGTGGCATTCATTAGCCCAATGTCCATCTGTCTGCGAGAACCGTGCCCAATCACAAATTAGGATAACACTGTTAGTCATAATTGTTGCCATTAAAAACTTGGACAAAACACATTTCCCACCTCTCAGCATTGGCTGTGGTGAACATTGAATGCGGTCCTGAAGACGCCATGAAAACAATCATTTAAATTTCAGGCAGCAGTAGGAGACTGGAGAATAGCAGCAAAAGAATACCTGCATTTGGCCAAAGCAGATTTTAGATTGCCTTGTCAAGGTCCCCTGGGGTGTGGCAACCTCTATATCACTGTCACAACTGCCTATTCACTTGTCCTGTGGCCAATATACACCACTGCTCAGAAGGTGCAACTTTGCTCCTTGCATGATTGAGCTGGCAGCAAGAGTGAGCAGGAGCAGGGAATTCTGGGGATAAACTTAGTCAGGGAGGTTGGAGAGCTGTAGCACAGATGGTACACTAGCAATGCCCTTGTTCTGTCTCTCTGGCCCAACATCATAAACAATCGCTCAAACCCAGACACCATGCAGATCAGGTGACAGACATGGATTTTTTTTTGGATGCTGGCACACACACCACTGCCTTACCCTTCTGACCTGGATTGGTGCTTCACTACATACATCTTAGTTGCATACCTAAAACTGTAATATAAAGCACACCTCCCCATTCCCTTGATTTTAATGACAAATTTTCACACGCAATGGACTATACGTATTCTGGATTAACTTTCAATTTCAATTTTACAAAGACAGAAAGCAAGTCAGTCTGACACTGGTAAGGAAGAATGGAATAACAGAACAGCAACCTCTTTACCTCAGATGGGCTAAGGCGTGGACATTCATGGTTAAGGAATTCTATTTTCAGCTGACCTGACAAGTAAAGCATGGATAATATGATCGTGAGCGTTTTGCATTTCACGAGTAGTATTCTAATATTATGAAACTGAGAAAAACTGAAATTAACAGATTCAATCCCTACTATTAGTGTAGTGAGCTCTTGCAGCTGAACTAATCTAATGAGAATGGAGGAAGCCATTTGTTTGAGTTAAGGGAGGCACATTTATGCTAATGTCCAGACCAATATTTGTTTATTCTAGCTTTAGAGAACAGATGTAGTCAACTCATCTAATTTCAACCCCCTGATGTAAAAATATACCATTACTGAAGGCTAAATTAAGTTTTACTCCAGAGAAACCTGTAATGTTATTGAAAAATTAATAGAGCTTTAGCATTTCTGGTAAATCTGTTCCCCTTCTTACATTTCTGGCTATGGACGGTGCATACAATTAACATTAACAGTTTCAATTAGCTAGAGTTTTCATTTTCATATAGTGATGTGAACCTTCCTAAGCACGCTAAGACAATTCCTGTTCCTCTCTAGGGGAGGTTGCAATCCAAAGATTATGTTAGTATGCTTGCTCATGGCATGTCTCTAAACACACCTGAATACTACTTTTCCATGTTCGGAGAATAAGCCCTTTTGGAGCATGAATGATTGGGGGAATTTTAGCTCAAAGATGTGCTCAGAGAACTTCCCACTGTGACTCTGATATTATGCTGTCAGAGGCTTTATATACCAGTGTGGCAAAGTGGTTAGAGTGTTGGACCAGAGTTCAAATCCCAACTTTTTGAAAATATTTTTTAATTAGTTTTCAATTACAGTAATCCAATAAAAGCCTCATTATAACAATGCCAAATCCATTTTTGAAATTGCTACAGCTTATTGATTTATAAATTTACTTCTACTTGCCCCTGTTTTATTCCTGGAATATTTTTAAGGCTGTGATTATATGCTCTCACTATGTTTTCTCTCTGTTTCATATTGAGTGTTTGTATTCTATGGTGTTATGGTTTTATTATATCCTGTATATTACCCAGAAAACATTAATTACTTGCTGGCTGACTGATCTAGTAAATAAGAAAATTAATAATGAATTAAATATATGCTGCTTTGGGGTTCTAAAAACCCCCACAGCATTTTAGTGGCTGCATACAACTGTTTCTGTGCCCCAGATGAGTCTTCCAGTGTCCTGCGCGCACATTCTCAAAAGCGAACATATTGCATCCACAGATGTATGGACTGAGTTACAGTGTGGAGGGAAAACTAAAAGCACCACAAAGTGGGATCTAGAAAGCTTTTGAAAGTGTCTCCTTTCTGAGGAATGTCTTTGGCTACATTGCTGAATTTCTCCTCTGGTGAATGTCGAATCATTTTCTTTTCCTCTTTGAGAGATTAAATTCAATGTAATAACTGCAGCAGTTTAATTGAAGTTCTTCATTCAAACAGAATTATTTCCCTGTCTTCTTTATTATAATATTCAGCTTCCTAGGGAGGACATGACAGCTCTTTAGAAGCTATGTCATTGTATGAATACACACACACACACACACACACACACACACACAAAATGCTATTACCGTAATAAGGCTTTGGGATAAATTTGTCAATGGGATAATGATAACAGGAGAAATATTAAATGTGAGCCAGTTTTCCTCCTGATTTCAGGTGCATGCCGGTGGAAAGCCTTGCTACATAAACATTTGCTTTCATAAATGCCCTTCTCTCAATGGGGGTCTCATGCATATGTATACCTATTGATGCCTCACCGGAGATAAATTACTTTGAGGAAATGTCTTTGCCCTTTAGGTTCACAAACAAAATAATCACGACTGTATTAATAAAAGCAAATGCTTTCCCACATTTGTTCTGTTTAGGCTTTTGTAGCCGCATTTCAGCTACGCCTAGAAACAGATAATGTTTATTTTGCCATATACAGTGGTACCTCGGGTTAAGAACTTAATTCGTTCTGGAGGTCCATTCTTAACCTGAAACTGTTCTTAACCTGCGGTACCACTTTAGCTAATGGGGCCTCCCGCTGCCGCCGCTGCGAGATTTCTGATCTCATCCTGAAGCAAAGTTCTTAACCCGAGGTACTATTTCTGGCTTAGCGGAGTCTGTAACCTGAAGCGTCTGTAAACCGAGGTACCACTGTACAAATTTCTCTCCACATTGTTATGCATGTACATTCATGACTGACAGGTAACATTGACTGGTGAGTGAGGTGAAGTAGTGATGGCCACCGACTTTGGTGGGCTAAATAAATTCATACAGGATGCGCCTATCAGTGCCTAGTAGCTGTAATGGCCATGCTCTGCTTTCATTGCCAGAGGTACCATATCTCTGAATGACAGTTGCTGTGAATCACAAATGTTGTTGCACTCAGGTCTTGCTTGCAAGCTTCCCATAGCTAGCAGGTTGACCACTGTAAGAAGAGGATGCTGGGATAAAAGAGCCTTTGGCCTGACTCTTTTCATGTCCTTCTGTGAGTGTGTACCTTTTAGGCAGACATAGCCTTTAATATGATTACGGTAACTGGGAAATTGGATTAAGTTGTGGAAATATCTGTGGCATACACACCCGAACTTTCACGTTTCTCATATTTCAACTGGGTCATAACCTCATGGAGTCAGAAAGGGACCAAAGGCCATGCTCCAAGCTAGGATCTCACACTGATTAGGCCCTTCCTTCAAGGTAACTGACACAATGCATCCTGGGTATGCTAGAAATGGCTAAGTGGCTGAAAATAACTCCACAAGAATCAAGAACCCAAGCTACTCACAGAAGGGTCATGCAAGAAGTTCTCTTCCAATCTTATTTCTAATTAATGATCGAACCTCAACCATGATCAAAACAAAAGAGGAGAAGAGCAGTGACAATAACCACGGGAGGAATACAACTCTCAGAAGAGGAATGCTAGCTGAGGTTAGAATTGCATTTTCTCAGTGACAAAACATATGTTTCCTATGGCTGGGGAAATAAAATACCACCAAAGTTTTGAATCCAGTTCAACACACGAGTAACAAATCAACTGCTCATTTATTTATTGCACTGGGCAAAAGATAATCATCTGAACCCACAACTATTCAAACTTATTTTATCCTCTAAGGTGTGGAAAAGATTAAATGTTTCACCTAACTCAATCAACCACTTATGATTTCCTTCACTATTCCTACCTCAAAACTGGATCTGGCCCGTAGGCTAGATCTTTATTTTCCTCACACCCCACAGACAAAGTTCGACATGAGGATGGGGCTGCAGACCTGTCAGTCACCTGATGTCAAAACAATGTCAATGAGACCCTTTCTTTGCCTATGCTATTTGAAAGCAAGGCATTGTGGGCCCAGGTACAGCAAAGCCGTGGGCGGCAGCCGCTGTTGCCACAATCACATCCCACACTTTCTTTAATGTTTGGAGGAGCAACTTCTGAAGGTGGCTAATATGAGATACAAAAATTCTTAAGAAATGGTGAAATATGCATGATTCTGAGCTATGAAGGAAAATAGTCTTTAATGGTATGTCTTGAAATGCACCCTAGATAGACATTGATCTCATTATGAATGCAAACTATATTTGCTTTTGTTTTCCATATGGTATAAAAGCGACTTGCTGTATTACCTTGAGAGTATTATGGAATTCCTCCTGCTGCTTCTTATTAGGTGTTGGGTACAACTGTGCAATTAAGATAGTAATGCATGCTGAAAATCCAATTTTTATTATTTATAACATAATGTTTTAAATGCCTTTTTATGATTCCTAGAATACCAGTCCTTAGTTCTCGTGACGTGCAAAATTTTGGCAGCAAACAGAGTCAGCTTACCCCATTGTTGGTCCTAAAGGATATATAAACTAGTAGAGTCACAGAGCTGAAAAAAGACTAATTCAATCCTGTGCCGAAAAGGAAAGTAATTCATCTGTCAGCTCCCTCCGCCCTTCCTACAGATCAGTCTAGGCAATTTTGACAGTATTGTGCCATAATCGGAAAGAGGGCATACTACACAAGAAAAATAGTTCCAGATGATTTATGCAAACAAAACAAGTCACAAACTATTAACATATGCAAAACCAAAAACAGTTCCCCCATACCAAACCAAAACAATAACAAGAGGAATTGCTCTCTACAGAGGAATGTCAAGCAAACAAAAATAGTAACAGCAGGAAGAACAGTGTTAGTAATAGTGAACCTAAAGTAAGGGGAGGTCTGCTTATCCCTTTCCCTTCCATCACTTTAACCTAGGCTGCTTTCCTACCTGCACGAGAAACACTGTGGGTACCTGTGCATTTTTTTTCCATTGGGAGAAAAGCAGCTCAGGGATGACTTTCAGCTGAAAATACATTTTACTTGATCGCAACAGAAATTGTGGTTTCATGCATGCTCAGAAGAGGTGTTTTCTATTATTTATAGAGGCCCCCTATCTTGGGTAATGGGTTATAATGTGGGTTTGAAAGCAGTATGGGAAGCTGATATTGGTTTGACAATAAAACATGAACCTTGACAAGTGTTGTGGCAAAAGCCTCCAATTAGAGTTGTCTGCTATAGTTAAAGAATCCATGATGAAATGCTGGCATTTTACCCTTGTCAAACTTACTAGAATGACTGCTGATCTTTCTAATGTATGTTGTATGGATGGTTGGGGTAGGCACCTTTTACCATATGTGGTGGTCTTGCTTCTTAGTACACCCCTTTTTGAAAATCCCACCCCTTCCCCCCATACATGAAGTCTATTCAATTGTATGCCAAATAATTCCACCAAGTCCTTACTTTCTATCTCCCCACAGGAGTTATATTGTATATCAAATAAGTTTTTGATCCTGCTCCTTTTTGCAGCAGCCAAAACAGAAATACCCCAGCACTGGAATTATAGTTCTGTTTTATACTGGATGAATGATGGTATAAACTTGGAATCCTGCACTGCAAGAAAATCTGATGCAAGAAATAAAAATATAGTAGGTGCTTAATCAGGTCTGATTCATTTGAATCCTTTTTGATTTACCTTACTTGCCCTGGTTGTACTAGAAGACCTTAAAATACCTTCAAAATTTGCCTAATGGGTCCAATTCCAAGATATTAATTTGCAGATATAGTCTTATATTTATACTTGGTTTATTATATTTTATTTGTTTCTGGATACAATTTCTAACCAATCCTTTTTCATGAGATTTTGTTTACTGATTTTGAAACTACCGGTATCTTTTTGTAATTCAGACTGTATGTGAAACCTTGTATGTGATGGATTAAGGCTGTTGTTGTTGTTTGCTAAAGCATAGGGGTTCTTCCCTTTCTTCTTAATTTTAGAAAGAGAAATCATTTCACCTTCTGAAGATAAAGAGGCAAGCAAAATGGCTCACCCAACTACTTGTAAACCAACCTGTTACTGGTTGTATCCCCTTTGTAGGGCTGCCATACATCCGGAATTGACGTCGGGGGGGGGGATTTCTGAAAGGTGGTGCTTTGTCCTGGATCTTAGAAAGTCAATTGAAAAACCGTGGCTCAACAATTTTTGGGTCTTCCTAAAAGAAGCTCAACAACTTTAGGCGTGTCCTGGCCTTTGCTTGGTCAGTGGTGCACAGAGTGAGCCTCATCACATACCCAATCCTGGATGGAAATGTGATTGATTGATTTGAATAGGGGATCCTGCCTTTTGAATGACTCCAATTCAAATACTTATCCTCTTTCAATACACTGGCCAGCAGCCAGAATCTCAATACATATCTAATCCCATTGATTTTAAGTGTACATAAATCTGTCTTGGATTGTGGCACAGATATATACTGTAACACCTGGTGTACCTTTTTTTTTTTAAAAAAAATGTCCCTTCATATATGGATTCTTCTTACATAACTTGCAAGTTCTAGCAAGATCACACAGCTTGACATGCCTAGGGTATTTGTCACAACAAACAAGGCACTTTTGACTGACAAGATTAGTAGGTAGACTTGCCAGTGAACATGAAGACAGAAGGTTTATAAATAGAGCAGCCCCTGCCACGCGAAATAGCACTGATGTTCTTGAGGATAATGTTACAATGTCTGCTTAGAACTGTAATGGGAAAGAAAATGCATCTTTTAAAAATGTTCACTTCTTTAAAATAACAAGGTAAAAGCATCGCCATGAGAACTGTAAATCTAGCAGCATTTCGTTCTATCAGGTGTAACTATTCATGTAATACATTTGAAGGAACAGAATGGTTTCTGAGCTCATTAAGCTTGAAAAATGTTAGATATCTGCTTTTTGCAATAGTTTCTCTGGCTCTTTTAAGTTACTATTCAAAGAACTGAAATTCAGAAATAATTTGCATCAAATGGAAATCATTTCCTGCTCTTAACACAATGCATAGACACCCAGAAGAGAATAATACAGATTTAATCCCCATTAGGCTTTCAAGCCAGCTATCTGAAAGCTGTTAGTTGTATGGTGAATAAGAAGAGTTTGTGACAGGCACTTTAAATATATATTTCACTGACTGTTGTAGAATACTAACTCAGCCAGAGATGAGTTGCCCTGCCGTAGGTGTGCTGCCATCTTTCAGCCCTATAAAATGGGAATGGGATTTGGGGCACATTTGGCCAATTTAATCTGAACAGCCTAGATATGTAACTAGAATTCAATTAAACACGCAGAGAAACTCCATCAGTTCCAAGGCAAACCTTCTCTTTGAGCAGTGGTTTAAACCCTGCTACCAAAAGCCAGTCCAGATATAAAAGTCTTGCTTCACTTCTGGCTCATGCAATAGAAGCACTTAATACATCTCCAAAAATACATTGCTTCAAAAAAGAAATCAAAAAGAAGACACAGATTTGCACGTGCTAATTTATATGCAAGTTTGGTTTGGACTCTAATTCAATGAATTGAAAGAGTCTGATTCTGCCCAAAGCGCATCAGAGGCCATCTGATTCTGCTGAAGTCTGAATCCAAATCCTGATCCTTTTTAACTTCTAAATCTCAAAATCACCTACAACTTATTTCAGAGGGTGGGCTGGGTTGGGCTGAATGTGTATGCATGCTTGCTTGTGGTGCATATGGCAGGGTTTTTTTCCAGTTAGCAAATGTGCCCATCATCTCTAAAAAGGTTGGCAGCCTCTGCTTTACATGAAAAAAGGCCCCAGATTCAGTATCCAGCCTCTCCAGGTATGGCTGAGAAAGACTCCAATTGGAAACCCTAGAGAGTGGGTGACAGTCTGAACTAGATGGCCTAATGATCTGACTTGGTAAGGCGCCTTCCAATGTTATGATTTACTATTAGAGAGCCATCTCACATAAAACAACACAGAAAGAACATTCAAATCTCATGTCACTTTTCAATAGAGCCATATTGCAGACCCTCCAAGTGTTCCTATTTTCCAGGGATGTATCTGATTTAGAGAAGCCATCCCAGTTTCTGAATTGATCCTGGAATGTCCCACTTTTCCTTAGGATGTCCCTATTTTCATTGGAGATATTTTGGAGGGTATGGAGTTATCCAACCCCCAAGCTGTCTGAAGGCAATCCTGTATAGGGATTTTTTTTAAAAAAAAGTTTGTTGTTTTATTATGCTTTTGTATGCACTGGAAGCTTCCCAGAGTGCTGGGACAACCCAGTAAGATGTGTGGGGTATAAATAGTAAAATTATCGTTATGGAATGGGATGCCCCTATTTTCATCAGAGAAATGTTGGAGGGTATGATATTGAGCAAGGAGTCATAGTCAGAGGCTAGTGATTAATGATGTACATGCATGTTGTGGGAGAACACAGAAGAAAGCATTGATGTTTAAATTCTAAATAACTCAGGCCTCAGATGTGGTCTCAACATTGAGCAAAAGATTCTAGGTGATCCTTCTGGTCCCTTCTAATTCTACAATTCTTTGTTTCTATGACTCTATGGGAAAGACCCTCTCTATTTCCTCAGAACCTCTTGGGTTTTATGACAGGCAGAGAAGGAGATCTCTTGGTAGTTCCAGCACCCTCAGAAGTACAGGGAATAGTGGCCCAGAAGAAGACCCTAAATCAGGGTTTCCCACACTAGAATCTCCACAGATGGTGGGAATTCTAGTCCCACAAAAGCTGGAGACCCAAGTTTGGGAAACCCTGTGCCTAAAGTATGGAACTCCCTCTTCACAGAGGTGCATTTAACATCTTCATTATACCGTTTCAGTCATATGCTAAAGACACACCCCTTTGACAGTTAAGGTATTTTATTTTGGGGGGCTGAGGGGAGGGCCACCACTGTTGTTTAAGTGATACTGCTCTGTTTTTGCTTCAGACGATTTGCTTGTTTTTATAATTGTATATTGCTGTAAGCTGCCCTGGGACCTTATGGTGAAGGGCGGGTAAGAAACCCAATAGATAAACAAATGAACTGCACTTTGTGAACTTCCATAGCAGTTTCAGAACTGCAGCTATTCCCACAAGTTGCAGCTTGAGATGATGATGATGTCAATTTACCAGCCTCTTGCCACACATGAAATCTCCAAGCAATTTACATAAGCCATAACATAAAAAACACAATATATTACAAGAATAGCACATAAAAGCCACACAATAATACATAAAACAGAGCCAGCAAAATAGAAGCAAAAGCAATACAAACCCAAAAGCATCATAATCTATCAAATGCCTGGGGAAAGAGATAAGTTTTTACCTGGAGGTGAAAGGAAGCTAATGATGGCTACAGATGGGCTTCACTGGAGCATTTCACAGGTGGCGAGAAACAACTGGATCCATTTCAGCACTGGGTCCATGGGTTCAATATGTAATGGGGATCTAACATGAAAAATGGGATATCTGTTCTGAGAATCCCTACCTATTGTATCTTATACAGAACAAGTGGCCAAACCAATACTAAGGCTGGGGGCTTTCCTCTGGACATTTTCTTGGGAGCAAGCTTCATTGGACATATGGAAACTTATTTAAGATTATGCTGTCAGGGTTAAATACCAGGCCTACTTATAGAAATGCAGCCTTTCCTCACGTTTGCCTCAGTCAGCGTTTGTGGGGTGTGGACGCTTATTGTTTCCACATTTAGATTACCTCTCTGCTTGCTCTTACTTGATAACCACACAAAATAGCTCTGTGAATAATATGCCTAAGGAAAAAACAAACATGAAGCACAATATTTAGCAGCCACTTTATTGGTTGCTAGGGAAATCCAGTGTAGATTAGGAAACTGTTGCTGTCATTAATACTCTTTATGCACTTTTATTATCACTCATAATAAGCCCCTTTCTTTTCATAGGCGCCAGGGTTGGAATCAGTGACTTGTCTCAAGAGCATACTTATCTCTTGTGTGAGGTTGTGGGATATGTGTGTGTGTGTGTGTTTGTGTGTGTGTGTGCGCACGTGTGTGTGTGTGTGTGTGTGTTGCTTTTCAACACACTCCAAGCTATCTGTGCCTGTTGTCACACCTAATTGAAGCTGTGGTTACATTTGGCCAAAAGTGAAATGTGTAGGGGTGGAAAGGTGAAAGATGCAAGGGTTTTCAGTAGTAACAGAGGTCAGAGTTTGGGCAGTGCCCAACCTATAGGAAGGCATCTCCTTGACAGCCAGAGTTGCACAGTCCTTTCAGTTTTCAAGTTTTTCCCATGTGTGTACACACACACACACACACACACACACACACACACAGAGAGAGAGAGAGAGAGAGAGAGAGAGAGAGAGAGAGAGAGAGAGAGAAGGGCTATAGCTCAATGGTAGAGCACATGCTTTGAATGAAAAAGTATCAGGTTCAAGCCCTGGTGTTTCTGGGCAAAGCTGAAAGAAACTCCTATCTGAAATCCTAGTACATTGCTGCCAGCCAGTGTCACCAATATTGAGCAAGATCAATGGGTCTGACTTGGTATAAAATAGTTTCCTGTGATCCTATGAACTAACCATTTTATTGCTTAAGTATGAAGTGATATTTAACTACACTTTGACGCAAAATATAAGCCCTATTGATGCACTGGGCTTAATCCTGGTACAAGTAATGAAAGAAGGGGGGAGGGCAGTGGAGATGACTGCATTAACTCCACCCCCACCCCAGCCATTTCAGTATGTGTGTCGAAGGGGAATGCTACACATCTTCTGTCTTTCGGTAGGATCCTATTCCAGTTTGCTTAAGAGTAGGGTGGGGTGATATATCATCCTGAACTGGTTTGAAGTCCATATCATGATATGAGTTTCATTATTTTTGGCCTGGCAATATATCATAAATCATTGTGTATGTGTGTGTGTGTGTGTGCGCGCGCACACTATGCAAAAATCGCAATGTGGGAAAGCCAGTCAATGCCTCTGCATAGCTCCATCCTTTTTTCTGACATTGTGATATATTGGCATACCACAATGTTTAGCTGGTGATATATCACAATGTTGAAAAACAGATATCACCCAGCCCTACTATTCACCTCTACATAGTTCCATCTTTATTTCAGACATTGGGATATATCAATATATTGCAATGTTTAGCTGGTGATATATTATGATGTTGAAAACCAGATATAGCCCAATCCTACTTAGGACCTTGTTGTACCTGCAGAAACAATGACAGTCACATGACAGTCTCACCATGAACAAATAGCATTAGAATGATTATTATAATATCTCGTTTGACGTTGCCCCTTTTAAGTTCCTTTGTCAAGACCTGGCATTTAACACAGTGACTAAACTCAAGCAATTTGTCTTTGGAAGCACCGTAGGAAAATGCCAGCATGTGTTTGAATATTATCTGCCTTAAACCGCTGGCTATCTTGAATTGGTATCAAGGGAACACTGATTTATTCATGAGCTTAAATTCCAAGCATTCCATTCAGGACCTGGCCTTTTTTATCCCCATCAGCTTAATCATCTTTAGCTAAACAGCTGAATGGACTTTGTGCGCTTATTTACATTTCTAGTTTAGTTTTATTCCATATTCCATATACCAACTAGACCCTTGGGGTCTCTTTCAACTCTACAAATCTATGATTCTTGGTTGCCCTTATGGCAGAGCCAAATGAGTTTTCATGAAAGCTTTGGTCCAACTTGAAATGTGGTTGCGATCTTAGCATATTTTGGTCTACACAGCTCAGATTTCCCTCCATTAAGGAGAAACCTTTCTTTTCACTTGGTAGAATGTCAATCACTATCTGTTTTAGAATTGCAGGCACTTCAAGATAGAGGATAGAGGGGTAGTCAATGTGGTTACCCTCCCACTACAACAGTGGCAGATTTGGGATCTCACATTTCAGTGGCGATGAAGTTTAGCACCCCTCGCCTTTTGCCTTCCATTCTACATCATAGTTGCAGTGTCCTTGAGTGTCCATGCCCAGTGCGACTGAATCAGTCGTGCTTCCATAAATCTGCCTCTGACTACAACTTCTGTCAACCCCAGTTAGCACATGGGCAAGGGGCAGGGACGATTAGAGTTTTATTCCAACAACAACTGGAAGGTATCATGTTGGCTGTTCCTGACACAGAATGTTTTGGGTAGAGACAGACAAATCTGCCATTTTTAGTTTCTCTCAGTTTCTCATTTTTCCACTCTTAAGTTCCATTTAGCACATAGGTTTGAGATTTTTTTTAATGCTCATGAAAATTAACCAGCTTTATCTTAATATACAATTTATCCTAATATACAATGTCACTTAATATGCTCATTTTTGCAATGTATTTTTCATTTCTTTTTGGAAAAATATCAAATTCAACAAAAAAGGAGGGGGGAGACAAGCAAAGAGCAGTTGTTGTTTTTTAAAAAAGGAAAGAAACAGCCCACAGTGACAACAGGCACTTATCAGCTCACTTTAAGAATACAATAAACACTAGTACTTCCATCTGAAATGAAACACGTAAGCCAATATAGGCCCTCCAGATGTCCAATTAGGTATCCACACAAGATTGCCATTTACAGAAAGTATGTTCAAATGTAGCAAGCATGGTAAGGTCCCTAGACCATTGTATAGTAGACAGCGAGTGTTTATCCTTCCAGGCTTGAAGTATAAGTCTCTTAGTCATCGTAAGGTTCACAAAAATTCACTTTTGTTTTCCTTCCATTAATCCCCATAAAACAGGAATGTAATTTAAATGTACAAAATCGATAGAGATGGCAACTTCAGACCAAAAAATATGTATCACTAGAAAGGCCCACATCATATATATCTCTAGGATGCATTTTGAGCTGTACACCTCCAGCGTTTGTCTGTATCAGGCAGTGTCAATCTGAAATCTAGAGAAACATTCTGTATAGATTCTAAAGCAATTTCCCATTGTTTAGGTTGATTCTGATTCTAATTCCTCATTCCAGATCTCTCTAAATTCTGAGCATCTATTAAAACAACAAAACAACACCCAATAACCATTTTTAAACAGCAGCTGTGGGTTTAGCTTTCTGAGAAGATCCCTCCAACAATTTAGGAGATGCCAAAGAGCTCATAGGAGGTGGTCTCTAAGAAGACATGAATAGATGCTGTAATTCTCAACAACAGAATCTAATTAGCAGACTCATGAAACTTTTGCCTACTGAATCAATGCTTCATAAACATGGCTGCCTAAGAGACTTGGCCTTTTTTGTGCTCCTGATATTCATTGTTGTCTGATAAAGATTTCAGTGGAAGTAGAAGGCTTACACCCTACTTCCCAGCAGAGAGCTGAGTGCAGGGTGGGGACCATAGGTGGAAAAACTACCCCAAAGGAGCATGACATGTCCCCCACCAGAGGTATTACCCCTCCCTTAACAACCCATACACCCTTAAAAAATAAATACACAAATGAAATAATTATGTACAGCACATTGCCTTGAACTCCTCAGAGAAAGACCGGATAAATGCGCAACAAATAGCCAAGCCACATAGGAAACGGAGACTAAAGTTCCTTTAAGATGCCATAGCCCTAAAATGTCTTGATTTCAATGTAACTGAGCTTCATGTTTCTTCTGCAGATTCTCAAAGGTATCACACAGTTCTGACTCTGTTGGCAGGGGGAAAACCTTCAGGAAAGAATCCATGTTTTTGTTAGAAGAAGGAGTATTTGAACTTCTCCCTTTCTCTCTTGTATGACAGTTAAAAAGTGTAAGGTTTCAGGCCTTTAAGCTATGCTGTGTTAACTTACTACATTGTTCAGTGATGTTTCTTTATGATCATCAAACATTTCTCAGAAGCTGTGTTTGTGCAGAACAGCTTTGTTAGAAAAAAAAGCCTATCAAAGTATTGGTTCTGTGGGCCTTTCCCCTGGTCCATTTACAGCCACGCCTACTGTTAAAGATTGTAGAAGTTTCCTAACATATTTTCCCCATGATTGTTCTCCAGATATAAAAGCACAGCATGGTATCAGGGATAAGCTTGCAAGACGTAAGAAAGTTTGGAGAAATGAGGGCAATTAAACAGAAATACAGACTGTATCACCATAAACTGTAGCCATCAAAAATGAAACCCACAGAGCACTTTTCAAATAAATTTATTCTCTCTACAAGCATGTAAGCACATTTACTCAGGAATCAGAATTACTCAGTGAAACTGACACATGAGTAAGCATGCTTAGGTTTAGACTGCAGGTAATATTTCTTCTATCAGTTAATAGAGTCCTTAGCAATGATAAAACTCTGCCTTTATAGTAAAGGTAAAGGTAAAGGGACCCCTGACCATTAGGTCCAGTCGTGACTGACTGGGGTTGTGGCGCTCATCTCTCATTATTGGCCGAGTACAGCTTCCAGGTCATGTGGCCAGCATGACTAAGCCGCTTCTGGCAAACCAGAGCAGCGCACGGAAATGCCGTTTACCTTCCCACTGCAGCGGTTCCTATTTATCTACTTCCACTTTTATGTGCTTTCGAACTGCTAGGTTGGCAGGAGCAGGGACCGAGCAACAGGAGCTCACCCCGTCGCGGGGATTTGAACCGCCAACCTTCTGATCGGCAAGCCCTAGGCTCTGTGGTTTGACCCACAGCGCCACCCGCGTCCCTTTGCATACTGTACAAGATACATTATATCTGTCATTAAACAAAATGAATCATTAAATAAAATTCTTTGACGTAACATGCTTTTATGCCAAATGGATAAAGGCTGAGTAGGGACTAGGCACACGCAAAATTTCAATTGTAATTTAAGAAGCAGCAAAATGATTTGGGCATATGATATGATATAATACAAATGTATAATGTAGCACAATGGAGATAGTTATGGCCAGTACATATTGCTGCAATAAACTGCAAACGCTTGTTTTGTGACTAGCATGCCTCTGCAGAATACATTATGAGAATCATCATCTCTCCACCTATCCAGAGACAAGTATTGCTGAACAGTATCTGTAGACTCTGTAATTTCACCAGTTGGGGAAAAAAGCATCATCTGTATTGGGGAGTTGCCTCTAAGTTCTATGCCCATATTTCACTGTGCATTTTGAAATTGTATTGCTAGCACTTGTTTTGGTCTTACCTATTGCGACACTATAGTGTGTTCATAAGTCATTCATTTATCTATGACTTGTTAAGTGAATATTCCCTGTTGCCTAGATGGAGTATTATCTTCTGGATTTCACATATTTACACTGAAATGATAGAAGTATGGCATTTGACCCTATGTAGTATTATATTGATTGTCCTTTATATTCAGTAGCATGGTGGACAGCAATAAAATATTGCAGTGTTGTTCTCAATCCTAACATAAGTACTCTTGTCCAGGTATTCACTTCAAGTACAGCATTTTAACCCTGTTCCCAGCTTCCTGCTTACTTTTCCAACTGAATATACAAAACCTTATGGCTATTAAGCATGGTCAAGATTCATTTGGGGAGCAAGGTGTCCCTTAGTTTCCTTTTCCTTTTTAAAGGTGATTGTTGTTCTGCATGTTGGTTCCCCCAAGCATGTTAATACAGTAGCTCTAGTCTAGCTATATAGCCGCCAACACTAACTGCCTGAGTTTGCTATTAGAAGGAGCTATATTACAAAGCACAATTTAAAATGTTTCTGCAATTGCAATTTGGAAGTCTGTTTGACTTCCAAAACGTTTGGAAGCCAAGGTGCGGCTTCCGATTGGCTGCAGGAAGCTCCTGCAGCCAATTGGAAGCCGCGGAAGCCATGCCAGATGTTCGGGTTCCAAAGAACGTTTGCACACCGGGACACTCACTTCCGGGTTTGCCATGTTCGGGAGCCAAAACGTATGAGTGCCAAAACGTTCAGCTTCCAAGGTATGACTGTATATCTCTAGGTCCATTTGCAGAAAATGAAGCAGTCCAAAATGTTGTCTGTGGACCACAGCTGATCTTTGAATTATTTTTTTGTTTTATTATTTACTAAACCAGGATATATATTTTTAAGTTAAAACCTTAATTTAAGGTTTTTTACAAACAAACAAACAAACAAACAAACAAACGCCTACATTGCCCTGCTTTAAGAAAACCAAAGCCAAGTCACTTCTTAATTAAGGTAAGAAAAACCAAGAGCCAAAACATGAATTGCTTTTACCCCCCCCCAAACGCCTCCCACCCCAACTATTTTATATCGTGTAAGCTTAATTCACTCTGTAGGGAACTAGTGTCTTAAAATTTCATTCACTTTGGCAAACAGGGGAAAATATTCCAGCCATTTTGATATTCCTCATTATAATGAATATGGGAACACAGCACTTTGTTTTATATAGAGCAGCTCAAGAGTGGAATCATGGATTAAAGCATATAGACCAGCCTACACAGAAACAGGTCACAAATTGAACAACACCATTTTAACAACGCAATTACCAAAGGCTCTCTGATTTTTCTGAGTAGTTGGTAGCTTTTAGGTAACATCTTTTTCTTTATATTAGTCTTGACACTTCAAGCAGTCACCCGAAGTTACTAACACATTTTTCATCATCCACTTAATTGTGGCAGAAATGTAAAGTATTAAATAAGTTTTTTTTTAAACTATAAAACTAGACTAGGTTAGGTAACTATGTAAATGACAATCCTTCACATGTAATGCTGATACCTGTATTTATGTCAACACCCAAGATACAACATCAGATACTCTTCAATATTAATTTGAAGGTTATTCTATGTGCTTCGCTCATATTTTAAATCAATCAAACCACACTGATTTTAATCAAGCCCCCACTTGTCATTATGTATGGTGCAATCCTATGCTAATCTACTCAGAACTAAGTTGAATTTGAGTTCAGCGAATTCAGTTGGTTTCTGAATAGTTTCACTGATGGTTGAGAAGAGCTCAAAACCAGAATGAAAGGAAACAGCTGGGTCTCTTCATTCGCTTTTGCATGTAGGCTGAAAGATTTATTAAATTTACCCAGCCATGTGATCAGCTTACATTTGCAATGGCTGCCAATTCATCCCTCAAAATCATGATTGTAAAACCAATCAGATAATTGGGAGCAAATACATATGTCCTCTGTTTTTTCCCATTCCCCAACTATTTCATTTCAGACTAGCAACACCGTGGTGTTATGAATGCATTTATAAATATACCCATTTATAAACATACCCCAAAGCAAATAAATAGGTTTAGTTTGGCCCTTAGGGGTCAACCATCACTGCAGTTCCACAAGCTTATGAAACAGCTAGCAGGCAACTGCAGAAAGCTAGTGTCTTCTACTAGCTTTCTGACTTGTTGTTATTAAAATTGTGATCCTGCATTTGTTCCAAACCTCAAGGTGACACTGAGTTTTAAGCTTCTTCAAAGACCCAAGAGATCCCTAATAATGTCTTTCCTCCTTACAAAATATCAAAGAGCAATAGGCATTCAATATTCTCTTGCTTCTCCATCTCCTTCATTAGAAGGCATATTGATATGAATCCCTTACCTAAAGTGGCTCTACTTTTCATCATAAGTATCTGGCAGTGTGAGAAGCATGCAATGAATTTGGTTAGTAACTAATTAAAATTTGTGGGTGAAGAGAGCCAACATTTCCAGTTCCCATGCACAATGACCCAGAAATGGAGGTGGTGGAAACATAAAACAGAATATCAAAATGTTTTTGAAGCATATCCCTTTCCTGGAAAATAAACTAATTCCTAGAGCTACTGCTACATTTCTCATCCTTCCAAATGCAGCCACCCACCAGCAACTTTACAGAAGCAATGAGACAGAAAGAAATATTCAGTTATGAAACATTGGAAGTCATGAAAAACAGCCTAAGCAGGCGGTTAATAATTGGAAGTCGGCATGCACGAATGGATCAGTCTGTTACCAAATTCAAGCCATGTGGGGAGGAAAATGCCCACCTTTCTGTCACCAACTGAACACAGAAAGTTTTGCTTGGATAAGGCGGCACATCACCCATTTCAATGAGCAACTAGAAATCTGTTTGGTTGCTGTAATGTTGTGGCCAGCCTTTTGGTATGAGTGAGGGCTTTTATACCTTTGATATTTAGGAAGATGTGGGGATTTAGGTAGGTGAAAACCTTTCCTGCATGGCAACATGGGTAGAATCTACACACGTATAAAAAACGCTGTTCAAATGCTTAAAAAAAAGTTTTGAAAAAATTCATTGAATTTTGCATAGCTCACTGCTGCCATCTAGTGTGACATTCTTTGCAACACATTTAAAATGTTTTATTTGCTGTGTAGATGAGTCCATGAACAGCTGCATATCCATCACTCGAAACCTGGCTTAAGAACATCTGGAGCAGGTGGAAACAGAGGAAGCCAAATACATTTTTCTGCCTGAGGTAAAGGACAAGATGCTCCCCACCCCAAATCACATATATAGAAGCTAACTGAAGTGTCATTTGAATCTTACTTTGCTACTAGGGATAGCATAGCATCTTCCCTCAAACCTTCTGCCCTCTGGCTCTGCTGCCCGAGGCAGGTGTCTCACTCCTCCTTGGTTGGAATGAGGATGTTATTCACTCTTATCCAAGAGTAGTGCTATTCACCTGCAAAGCTGTTGTTTCTATGAACCATTATATACATTTCTGCCTCAATGAATCAGTTTATGAAAGAGAATTAAGTCGTGCTCTAGCCAATATCTCTAGCCAATATCTCTTGTGGCAGCAGCCTGGGAGACCAATTCCACTCCCATTGCCTATGCAGCTTGGAGTATTGTTGCTAGCAGTCAGTCGTGACACAGCTGTAGACATTATACACTGCAGTGGGGAAGCACAGTCCAAACATGAAAACTATAAAGGTACCATAAAGGATATTAGTCATAGTGAAGAATGGCAAAAAGAAACAAAGTACAAGCACAAAAGGGGGCATTTGCACATTATCCAAGGAAAACAGAATACAGAAGGAAGAAGGCAAGCAACTGCATAGTGCTTTGAAGTGCTTAGGTGAAAGCTTAAAGGCAGAGGAAGCTGCTTTATACAGGTCAAACCACTGAGCATAGTCAACGCTGACTATGGCTTCAGGCAGACGTGTCTCCCAGCCCTGCCTGGCTGGAGATGCTGAGGATCAAACCTGGAACTTTCTGTATGCAATGCAGATGCTCTGTCACTGAGCTAATCCATACTGGGGAATGTATGTATTCCCCTTACATACTGGAATGGAGGCTGCGTGAGATGATAGGTAGAATATCACACACACACACACACACACACACACACACACACAGAGAGAGAGAGAGAGAGAGAGAGAGAGAGAGAGAGTTTATTACAGACTCATGCAACCAAGCTGACTTGGTGGTGGTTGTGATTATGTTGTTGATGGGACAGGTATGCCCAGAAATTGGGGTCCATGTCCAAAGGGTCTTCTGAGCTGTGGCACCCTCCCATCAGATGTCAAGGAGATAAAAAAACCCACCACTTTGAGAAGACATTAATGTTGGATGTTTTATTATGTTTTAATATTCTGCTGGAAGCCGCCCAGAGTAGCTGGGGAAACCCAGCCAGATGGGCAGAGTAAATAAATAAATAAATAAATAAATAAATAAATATTATTATTATTAATAATAATAATAATAATAATAATAATAATAATAATAATACACAGTCCCGAACAGGCCTTTGATAGAGCAGCTGAGCTCCAAACTTTTTGGGTGCATGTTTGAGCACTAGAGACTGAAAGGTGCATGATAGAGCTGCTATAGTGCTTATTGAAAGTCATATGTGCATCCCACTAGAATTTCCCCCACCCCCATTCTTCCTCTTTTGATTCGTGTTTTTGATAGCTCAGGCAATTGGGGGGGGGGTTGAGCATCGTGATTCACAGTTGACAAGCATTTTAAACTTCCAATGTTTTTATACAGATGCCAAAAGCAAAAATCTGGGGAGTTGGGTAGGAGACGCTCTCTATCTGTGCTAGAGAACCCTGACTCTTTCATAAAACCATGCACATGAACCCACTCATACTATTGATTAATATCTACAGCAGTAGACGACAACACATAGGCATGATCCCTGCTGCCAGGGACTTTGTTGCGTAAGGAGAAACAAGCAATTTCCAACTTCCTTTCCCCGACTTAGCCAAGTGGTGAGGAACCTGTGGCCCTCCTGATGTTGTTGGACTCCAGCTCCCATCAGCCCCAGCTAGCATGCACAATGGTCAGGTATGATGGCAATTATAGTCCAAGAAAATCTGGAAAGCACCATCGGTTAGCAACTCCTGCTTCAAAGGCTTATTGAAATCCAGTGAATAAAGGATTGCAGTAAAATCAACACTGTTAAAACGGATAGTGATTTTTTTTGGGGTGATGAACATGAGATATACATTCGTAGTTTTCTAAAACAAGCAAACATTTAATCTTCAGAATGACAGTAAATCTAGATGTCCAGACAAAGTGGGCTATCTGATCTGTTCAGCTGCTTCCACCATGGAGCAAACATGGCACTGAGAAAACAAACAGGCTCTGTTTTGATTGATCTAGGTATCACAGACCTGGAATCTCCAGGTCTCTGAGTTGGCTTTGCCATAGTGGCTATGTTTGATCATATTTACAGGGAACTGCAATCCTGTGATCAGACACCTGTCAGGCTGCATTTTAATTCATATTAATATCTGTAAAAAACTAAACAATGTTTGAACACAAACTTTAGCTGAGGTTTACACAGCTGCGTGTGTTCCTGCGTTAATGCTTTTGTTTTCCCACGAGCTGAAATTAATATGTTTTTATCAGATTCAGAAAAAAACATGTCAGATTACTTCTTGATTTGCTATTGCCTCTGATTAAATCAGATGGCCCTCAGGGTCCCTTCCAACTCTCCAATTCTACGATTCTATTTTTCTAGATCTTCATGTTTGAGTGAGTAGTGATTATTACCTGCAAGCAGACATTGGGTGGCAGTGGCTATGTGGTAGGGGCTACATAGAAATTTGTGTTGTGCACATGCAGAGTTTTTCATGCTGCTGATTGTTGAGACACACAAGGCACTGATGAGCAACATAAGAAAGTTTTGTAACAGGGGATTCAGCTACATTAGTTTTTTTTTAAAGTGTTTTAAATGTGTTATGACACCAGATGGCGCTGTAGAGTTCAGTCTTTCAACAATGTGATTTCCCATTATGAGGGTTGCAAAACATTTTTTCCTGAAATGGTTTTTTGATGTGTCTAGATCCAGCCAAAGTCCAGTTAACAACAGCAGGAGCTCCCAGTGAAGAATGCAAGATGTTAACGAATATGAGGGCTGATTAAGACGGAAAAGAGAGTAAAGAAGTCCATAATGAAAGAGGGCTCTGTTTTTTAAAAACTGAGCCAATGTGACATGTTACTAGTATGGATCATATGCTCTTCACATGCTCAAGAACTTATGCCAGTAAGACTTGAAAATAAAAAGGAGTATGCATACATTGCCTCATCAGATTTATTTAACATACTAGCCATGCATTTTATTTCTTTGCATGAATATATGGGCCTGGATAAGTCAGTAAGTTTGTGTTTTGTCCTCCGTTATCTCTATGACCCCTGTGACACAGGTGACGACAGCTGTAATTGCGGTGCTAAAACAGCCAGTGTATCTTTCGTATGGAGAAAGTCATGGTTTAATTTAGTTGGTGGAAGGGAAGAAACACACAATTGCTTTTCTCGTGGAGTTTAGTTTTCTCTGCAAATGATGAAAAAGTAAACAAGGCATTTATTTTTTTTAGTTTTTATTTGGATGATTATGTAGCCTACAAAAATCTCATCATGTATGGTGTAAAAAAATATTATTCATTGCTTCAGTGAATCTGTAGAGAAGTTAAATATTCATTTCAGAGATAAGAGGCTGAGCCCAGAGATAGCATTTCTCTAAGACAAGCAACCAGGCCTGTATGTATGTACACTGTATGTATAAATAAAATCACTGCAGTATACCATCAAGCATATGTGGTGTATCTTCTTTTCTCAAGCTCAGGATTCCCATTGCAATCTTAAAGGGAGGACCTTGGCTCAGGTCTAGCCATCCCTATTAGTGGCATTGCAAGTGGGGGCAGGGCGGTACACCCCGGGTGCCATGTCTGGGGGGGTGACAAGAAGGCACCCCCGGGCGTGGCGGCATGAGCAGCTATTGCGCCGCCGCTTTGAGCAGAAGATCCTGCCACTGTCCGTATGGGGCTTTATGGCACCGGCAGCAAACTGCTACGTATAATGCATGCGCAGTGACGCACACATGCGCTGTACGTAGCAATGCCACACATGCATCGCACGTAGCAGTGCAACGTTTGCACAGCCGGCAGTTTGCGCTGCCCCGGGTGTCGGTTAGCCTTCGTTCGCTCCTGATCCCTATCCTAGTGACCTCCAAATCTTTTTGGACAAGAATTCTCATTTTTTCAAAGCTAATTTCAGCAGGGGAAGAGACCTTCTGCTGGCACCAAGGAAGGCCTCTGTGAGTGCACATGTGCACCCCAAGTTTCACAGTGGAGGGCCCCATAGTAGGCCTAAATTCTTAACTTCAATGTCATATAATTATTAGTGAAGGGGAAGGTAGATATGCCCCTCATATGCTAGAAAATCAGAAATGAAGACTGAGTATTTATAACACAACTCTGTTCTTGGACATTTGGTAGAATTGACAACTACTGCTTGGTTAAAACATGTATACTCTTTGGTCACATTTTAGGTGACAGCTCTGATATTCAGTATTGTGGTACAGGCTCCATATTGAAGAACTTGCACCACCTCAGTTTTAACATGTTGAGTTTGTTTGAAACTGCCTCCAGAAAATTCACGCACCACATGAAAAGCAAACCCCATCAGAGCAAAGGCTCATTTTCAAGCCTTCTTTCTGACATCACCTTACAAATACCAGCGTAAGTCTTTTGCTCCCTGCAGCACATTGTCAGTTACAAGCTTAGAAACATTTAAAAATTAAAGAAAATGTGTTTTAGTATAAATTTGGTGCCATAATGGAAGTTGAATTGCTGCACCTTCAAATATATTCAGACTATAATAAAAGACTTCACACATTTCAGTACATGTACTAACCTAATTAAGGTAAGGCAAATAACAAATCTGAACGCCAATGAAACATGGCCATTCAAAACTGAGGGATGAATAATTTGAAGCAAGATATACTTTAAAAAATGTTTTTTTAAAATGTATGAATAAATTGGAAAAAAGCTTTCTACTAATGAAAATCTATTTTTTCATATATAAAAACATTCCAATTAGTTTCTAACAGTGACGAGACAAAGCTCTGTCCCAACCAGAATCCAGATTGTATCACTGTAGATTGGGAGCCCACCCCTTCCAAAAAAACCCAAAACACTTTATTGGCATTCCAGCCTGTTGTCCAAACCTTTCTGTCATGCTTCTGGGTGTCGCTTCCCCATTCTGCGATTTGAATATCTGTCTGCTGGTTTTCATTTAGTTTTGGATTAACCGTTTCATAGATCAAATGTTGTTGTAACTGGCATTTATGGGCCTTCTTGAGGAATTTATGAAGGGCTGAATAGTGGCCCCTATTTTAATTTAATTTAAAAACCCTGCCTTTCGACTGGGACAGTAGCATTTCCTAATCATTCTTCCGGACAGAGGCCCAGCACCGAGGGCCTTCTGGCTGTTCCCTCACTGCGAGAAGCAAAGTTACAGAGAACCAGGCAGATGGTTTCTCGGTTGTGGTGCCCGCCCTGTGGAACGCCCTCCTATCAGATGTCAAAGAAATAAACAACTATTTGATGTTTAGAAGACATCTGAAGGCTGAAGGTTTAGGGAAGTTTTTAATGTCTGATGTTTTAATCTTTTGTTGGAAGCCGCCCAGAGTGGCTGGGGAAACTCAGCCAGATGGGTGGGGTATGTATGTATGTATGTATGTATGTATGTATGTATAAATAAATAAATAATAATAATAATAATAATAATAATTATTATTATTATTATTATTATTATTTCAATACTTACAGGGCAAATTTTGCACATGATAGCAAGAAGACCAGGGATCTTATGTATTAAGTCCAGTTAGCGGTCTGGATAGCTGATAAACTGAATGAAAGCAATCTTACACCTGCTCACTGGTTACTATCACATTATATATAGCATTGCTTCTTAAAAGCTCTGGTGAGTAAATAGTAATTCAAATGCCTTCTATCCTATCACATTATTTTCCCCTCAGTTACCTCAAGCAAACATTCTTAAATGTCACTTAAAATGGGAGTTTAACCACAGCACTCACCGTTTGTGTTTACCTGAATGCTTGTTTTCCTGACCATTCAAAGGCCTGGGCCAACTATTTCCAGCAAGGGGAGACGTTAGGTAAATATCATCAGGTGGCATCTGCATTTTTATCAGGTTATAAAAAGCCTTCTTGTAAAGAGGACGCAGGATAAGAGCCCTCATTACTGAGGTTATGTTTCCATGCTATAGCTTTTAAACAAGCAATAAACTCACTCCACTAAAGCTACAAAGTTACTGGAGTGGAAGCAAAAGTGAGTAAACACAAATAGTTTCAAGCCACTGCAGAACAGGTTGGACTGGATGGCATTGGTTGTTCTAGGTCGATTAACAGGGAAAACGTATGATGGATACAAGATTTTAAAGGTTCCTGTTGATAAGAGTGACACCATTTTGGTCAGGTTTCCTGTAACAAATTTCCTTGAAAAGTAAGTAGTTCACGTGACTCTGTCCTGCTCTATGATGGGACAAGGCTCACCAAGGGTGTGGGGTGATTCAGGTCAGGCTTGACACAAGGCAATGTGGAACAAGGTTAGGACTGGCCTCAAGGCACTGGGAAACACAGAGTGGCTCCAGCAAGGAGTAAGCCAAGCCCTTTTATAGCAGTAGTCCCAGGCACTTATTAATATCACTTGTGCAACAAGATACTGATCTATTAAAATGGACACAGCCTTCTCAAGTAACCTCACACTGCAACAAAAGAAGGGATGTTCAGCAGCAGCAGAACATTTCTTGATGGCACCCGGGGCAGGCGCATGCGGGGGCACATCATGGGAGCTGCGTGGGAGCGGGGCATGCTACTGGATCTGGAGCCAAGCGGGGCTGCACTGCGCCGCCTGCCCAGCCGTGCCAGTTGGGGACCCAGTCATTTGAAGGGTGCACTTGTGGGATGTGACACATAGATAGCAGTCAAGTACAACATTCCTAGACTGGACATGAAAGGGGATGTTTGCTCCAGCCAGTTGGAACTTCCTGTTTCCTCCTGGGCTGGGACAAACTTCCTCTGCATGTGACTAGAGGTGGGCGTGACCTTACCTGCCCAGGTGACAAAAGGGCAAGGCAGGCAGCACACCCCTCTCTTCTCCATCTTGCTTTCGCTGTGTGAGCAGCAGTTACTGCCAGTCTGCAGTCACTGGGACTAAACCCTATATGGGGTAGTTCCATGTGTATATACTTTGTAACATAAGTCTGCCTTCAGGCATCCACCTGTGAACTGAATGTGTGAGTAAACCTCTTTTATACATTTTACACAAGATTGTGTCGTGTCTATTCCTTTTAAGGGGGAGAAAAAGGGATTACCAGGAATCCTATATTGAGAAGTTGAAACAAGCTTGCAACAAGCTAACCGCTGTGTGTTTAAAAGGGGAATGCACTCTGCTAAGTAAAGGGACGTGCTAACCCAAGTTAGGAAGGATATTATTAAACAATATATGCTCTCCTGCCTCCCTGAACATTCCCACAGCACTCAGGGTGCCCTGCAAGCCCTGTGCTGCTTTGTGAGACTTGCAAAAGCGGCGCAGGGCTCATGAGGTGCATGCCCATTGCATCCTTCTCAAGCTGCCCTCCAGCCGGAGGATGGCATGAGAAGGATGCAACAGCTCATAACGCAGGGCTGGCAGGACTCAAAAGAACTGCATCCGGGGCGATGGCCTCCCAGCCCTGCCCACACTACGCCTGTGATGTTCAGGTCTCCCTGGATTTTATAGAGGGGAATTCTCGGAGCCAGAAAATGGCAGTAACTTCCTTGGTTTATGGCCTCCCCCCGCCTGCTTTAGCTGCTGGCAGCATCTCTGAAGTGTCCTTTCCCTCCTGATAAAGAGGAATCTGACTCCTGGTGTAGGTCAAGTTCTCACCAACTTCAATCCAGGGCTGGATCTAGACACATCAAAGAAGCATTTCAGTTAAAAGCTTTGCAATCTTTGTATGAGAAATCGGGTTAGCAAAAACGGAACTCCACAGCACCATCTGGTGTCACTGTGTTAGAATGCGTAAACAACACATATGAAGCACTTTTTCTTTGCCAATGTAGCTGAGTACCAGGCTTAAAATGTGGGATGTAAAAGTTTCATAAGGCTCTTATAACTATAATTTCTGAACATATGAAATAACAACCAATTTGTTAAATTTCAGATCATCAGAAGAGACTACCATCATTATGCTGCTGTTAGCTGAGGCATGGCATGCATGGTTTTCTGTTGCACAGAACTCCCTTTGAAATAAGGAAGTCAGCAACTGTGGTGGGTTTTTAATGCTTATGTAAGGCCCACCTTGCTTATCCCAGTTTGAAGCAATTTTTATTGCTTGCTATGGTGGGTGCAATTTTATAATGGTTTTCATGTCTTACTGTGTATTTTCTCCTGCTGTGGTTTGTGAACTGCCCTGGTATTACTCAGATGAAGAGGAATATATTGTCAAATTAATTAATTACTTACAATAAGGAAATGCACGAAATGAGTTCAGAGTCAGGCTAACCACAATAATTAATGCTGGGCAGAGCTGTGTATTTTGCGAGGCAAGAAAATTCAGCAAGTTCATCTATAATGAATAACTTTTTAAAGAGGGGGCCCCTGCCAAAACCATAAATTTAAAAAAACAAAACAAATCAGAAAACCTTGTTTCATGAAGGCATTTGATAAGGTTTTTTAAAAAACAAAACAAAACAAAAAAAACTTACCTCCATCAGGAAATCCCTCCTTTAGTCGGTTGTTCTCTTATTGTCACTTCCTGTTCCCAGTGGTAACAAAAGAAAAGTAGAAACCCTTTGATCATTCACACTCTCCAGTGCTTTTTTTTCCTGGGGGGACACATACCCCTAAACACTTTGTGAATTTAAGTTTGCCCCATTGAGGGACAGTATTTCAATATAAGTAGGAAAATGAGAGTACCCCTAAACATTTTTTTAAAGAAAAAAAGCACTGACGCTCTCTGTAAATGAGATATTAATTACTAAGGCATCTAGAATGGGTTTGCACATGCATATCTCATCAAGTGATGACTTTTGTATCTGGGTGAGCCATTCGGGATCCACACAGCCATTAGAACTTCTCAGTTGCCTTGCCCCACCTCAAATACAGTTGTTTTCAATGGAGCCAGGGCACATAATCAGCTGTGGATAATCAAATGTGGAGCAAAAATCATAAACAAATTGTACAGTGCATTTTGATAGTTACATTTTCATTGCACACCGATAGGTATTTTTTTCAAAATAAAATGAAATAAACGAATGTTTGTGGGAAACACGTGTTCTACTTATTAAAGGCACAGTTCCTGAACTACAAACAATCCATAAAAGTCACGAACGGGTGGCAATCCTATTCTGCACCTGTAGCAACTGCCTGTTCATGCCAAGTGGGTGTCTAACTTGTTTGTCATGAGCAGAAGCCTGAGATTTTGCATACCACAGCAAATCTCCTCTGTGTGGGCTGAGCTGTGGCATGTACAATCTCATCTTCTGCATGAGACAAATGAGTCAAGTGCCCTGTTTACCCAGAGAGGGCAGCTGACTGAAGCACAACCAAGAAACAGCCACCACAAACAGCGCGGTCATGTGTGCCAGCTCTCTGTGTCACAGCAATTCATAAAATTCACACTCAGATATCTATATTTATTCCTTCAAAACATTGACGCAAAAGACAAAAAGAAAACACACACACACACTGATTAATAAAAAGCAAAATTAGGGTGGAGTAATTGCTGATCTTTTACAGAGAGGAGAACAAAAGCCTCTCCTTAAAGAAGTATGAACATCTGCATAGAAAAAGCCACAGGCATTAAATGTCTTTTATAAGATTGGCACATGCAGCAGTTCAGCAAACAGAGTCACGATAGCTTGCAAATGGGAAAGAGCCCAAGTGACATATCATTTCTATGGGAAGATTAGAATTGAAAAATATATCTAGGCAAAGGCAAAGGCTGCCATCCTGCATTCTGTAGACACTGAGAGCAAGGTATGAAGTCGCTGTCATGGGGGCCCAGGACAACACTATCTTCCCCCTATGATGTGCTGCCACATTGCTCTTGCATGCACATTGCAACTAGGCTAGGCAAACTGATGCTTGTTCCCGCAGTGTACAAATGGGCTTCCTCCCAGGTAAATTTGTATAAAATTGAAACCTTAATCTCAGCTAAGATTGTCCTGTATCAAAGCATGGGCGACAAAAGCTGACTCCATAAGGAGCTTCACTGATTGGTGAATCAATGAAATGGGCTGAATCTGCAAATAGGAATCCTTCCATTCAGGCCACATTGAAAGCTCTAATAGCAATTGGCTATTGTTGCAGTAGCATGTTATAGCTGTGGGACACAGGTCTAAACCACTGAGCCTCTTGGGCTTGCCAATCAGATCAGTGGTTTGAATCACCGTGACGTGGTGAGCTCCCATTGCTCTGTCCCTGCTCCTGCCAACCTAGCAGTTTGAAAGCACGCCAGTGCAAATAGATAAATAGGTACCACTGCGGTGGGAAGGTAAACGGCATTTCTGTGAGCTCTGGTTTCTGTCACGGTGTTCCATTGCGGCAGAAGCGGTTTAGTCATGCTGGCCACATGACCTGGAAAGCTGTCTGTGGACAAACGGTGGCTCCCTCAGCCTGAAAGCGAGATGAGTGCTACAACCCCATAGTCGCCTTTGACTGGGCTTAACCATCCAGGGGTCCTTTACCTGTAAGTAAGTTGCTGTTGTTGTCACAAGCTGTTGCTGTTGTCACAAGCCAGATCTGGGAACAAAACCACATTAAGACAACACAAGGAGCCCTCAAATACAATGATTTCACAACCATGTTTTGTAGATTCCCTATAAACAGTGTGTGAACAAAAGATAAGGATTCCAGAGAAAAGGGATAGTGTGGAATCAATAACCAAACTGAACCAAATAACTCTAAAAGAAAAGTGGAGAAAGGATATAGCAAGTGAGTCAGAGGCCACATCAGCATGGATACTGAATTCATGCTGGAAGAGAGCTTTCAAGAAAATAAGTGAGTCCAAGGATCAGCGTCAGACAGAAAGGACGGGAGCAAGCCAGGTGAAGATTTAGGAGGATCAACCTTTCAACTGCTATTCAGAGGTAAACGGGTGAAAACAAGCAAAGGGCATGACATGAAGAAAAGAGAAGCAAAGTGGTATGGGGAGAGAAGTGTTGACAGAAGAAGAAAGGTGGCAGAAGAAAACCAACAACTGAGCCCCAATTAAGAATATTGCAGGAGGGGAATGGAAAAGAGCGAGTGAGGAAACAAGGCCTCTGCAAACTCTCACCAGGACCTGAGGTAGAAACCCAGGCCTCTGTCAAAGCTAAAAGTAAAAGATTTCTAGGAGAGAACCAAGCTGTGAACAATAGCTATTTTGTTAGCGCAGTGATGTGCAGGAACAGAGAGAGAAGTAACATGAAATGGAGACTAAAGTGCAGAGAAAGAGGCAGAGAGGGCATGGTGAAAGGAAGGCAGTTGACCCGTCGTGCATTAGATATCTCTAAAATTAAACTCCAGAAAAAGCAGTGAGGGTTCGTGACTTTATAAAATCACAAGGGGAGTTAGAAAGAGAGAGACTTAAAAGTAAATTATCAAAGAGCTAAGCAAGGACCAGGAACCAAATATTCTGTCAACACCCATTCACATACCGTAAGTCTGCAGGAAAACAACAACACACACTTTCCAAGATCTTGGGCCCAGAGATACTTGTATGCCACGTGATTACATGTGGACAATGCTTTGCATACTGATAAAAGGAGGGGGCAGGGGGAAAAGCAAGAGAACAAAGACTCCACTTTGTATGAAAAATATTTGGATATAGCCACATAAGCAAAGGTGCCAACTAACCTGGACTAACAGCATGATTGATTAGTTCCACAAAGAAGAAGAGAGGAAAGGGAAATGTCTTTTCCATATAAGAGAATGGGAGGACACTACGGATACAGTGAGGGGCTACAGTATATGCAGTGGTGCAAAGACAAAATGTAAATTATGTAGGTTTGAACCATTCAAGAAAGGGAACTACACTGTTTGTGTTATGATGTCTGTATGTTTGTTGTATTGGGCTGCATATGATGAATGCCAGTTTATAAATATGGCGAACAAATAAATAATACTTTATTAGATTGTCAAGCTAACATCAGAAAGAAACAATGTACTCTCAAAAAAGATGTTTCTTTATTAAGTGGCTTGCTAGTTTTAAGATAAAACTAAGGCTGTTTTTGGTCAGTTTTCAACACAAAGAAACACAATTAAAGTTCATTTTTTGAGATGAGAATAATTGTGGTCAGCATACTTCTAAAGTTTTATAGAACACATTTCATTATGATGCATGTCTAGGGAAGTTGTTGTATACAGTATATCATTTGCAATTAGCTTCAAATGGGTTTTCATTATCATGTGTGAAGAAATAGCTAACTGATCTTCATTACTTTCTAATGACTATAATAAGATGAAGGCTGTCAAATATGACAGGAATTGTCACTATTCTTTATTAAAAAAATATTTTTAATGTTAAGGAGAAAGGACTAAAGTGGCTATAGATTTGGGCCCATGGGACCTAGCAGAGCCCAGAATATTTCCAATTCATGGCTGATGCATCTGGTTTGTTATAATCATTGATGACAGGGTAGTCTGTATATATTGAAGTCATATTAACAAATGATGAAATAATTAAGCAGATGTGTTGACAAAGAGCTGCGAGGTTTCCTGTGGTCTCATGGGATCTGTCTAAATAAAATACTGCTGTTCTTTTTAATTCCATTCCTTATTAATCATTTTTGCAAATTTCTAGAGAATTGCATGGTGAGGCAGATGGTGCAGTATGAACAGCTCAAAGGAGCAGCATTATATTATTAAAGAATAATGAAAGTATAAGAAGACAGGAGACATTTACAAGAATTTTGTAATTGGAACAGGGGTGTCACACTCAAATGGGCAAACTCTCCACTCAACAGATGCTCAGAGTGCACACTCATAATTTCTTCTTGAATTGCAATGAGATTCAGCAACAAACTATCAATTCCCCCTCCATTAAAGTTTGAAATAAATCCACATAATATCTGACATGTTATAAGTTCTTAACCATTTATAGCAAATCCACCCTCCTAGATTTACCACTCATTAATAGCTGTATTGTTAGTGGCTAACAATATGGTAGGCAGTTGCAGTCTTAGGCAAATAACCCCCTTGGTTAAGCAACCCCCTTACTGAGGAAACTTATATGTTGATTTGCTAGGGGACTGGCTGTTTTGAAGAGTTGTTGCAGGAAATCTGGGAGATGGTTGAGGTAAGAGAGACTGGTCACCCAGTCCCAGTTTTCACTGGTAAGTCTAGCAATATATTCCACCTTAGATCTGAGCTGGAGAAGAAGTCTGAGGTTAATAATAATAATAATAATAATAATAATAATAATTTATTTATACCCCGCCATCCGGCTGGGTTTCCCCAGCCACTCTGGGCGGCTTCCAGCAAAATATTAAAATACAATAATTCATCAAATATTAAAAGCTTCCTTAAACAGGTCTGCCTTCAGATGTCTTCTAAAAGTCAGATAGTTGTTTATTTCTTTGACATCTGATGGGAGGGCGTTCTGCAGGGCGGGCGCTACTACCAAGAAGGCCCTGTGCCTGGTTCCCTGTAACCTCACTTCTTGAAGTGAGGGAACCTCCAGAAGGCCCTCAGTGCTGGACCTCAGTGTCCGGGCAGAACGATGGGGGTGGAGACGCTCCTTCAGGTATACTGGGCAAAGGCTGTTTAAGGCTTTAAAGGTCAGCACCAACACTTTGAATTGTGCCCAGAAACGTACACGTAATACGTGTCTCTCCTTTGAAGTGAGCACTGCTGATCCTCTTCCCTCCCAAGCTTGTTTCTAGGGTGAAGTTTGAGCTGGGCAAACTTCTCTGGCATCTTTAGCGATGTCATCAAACTGCTTTGGCATGTAAAATCATGGCACTGCCTTTAAAACTTAAATAGATCAGCCCAGTTGCTAGATAGTCCTCATTGTTGCTAAGGAACATTCCCATTCTATAATGCACCAACTCATCGGAATGAGAAAAATCCTCTCCTTGTTTTTGAACGTGACATTTAATTCACCCTCTGCATGCTGCTTTCCTGAGACTGTTGTAATAATTGTGCATGGATATATGTGAAGCTTCCTTGATTGGTATCAATCACATCTGGATGCTCTAAACCTGTGCCCAGATTCTCTGATGTCATTTCCCATAAACTTTATGGCAAATCTAATGGAAAATGTCAGCCACCTCTTGTCTGATGAATCTAGGGAGGGAAATCATCCTGGCCAAAGGCAGTTCCTTGTCATTTTCCCTTCTGGGTTATCCGCTACATTTTGGCAAAGGTCTGTTTTCTCTGCCCATTGTTTCAAGGGCAAGGCAATCATAGGTCACTTTGCACTGACTCCGGGAGGCAGCTGTTCAGAACATTCCAAGCTAAGGACACAATAGCAAAAAAGCAATGACCGTATTTCCTGCTCTCCCTGAAAGGCAATCTCTTGCCGCAAAGCATGAAAATAAGAGGAGGAGGGGACATTTTTAAACCCTCATAGCTGATTTTTGTGTCTGCAGAAAAGAAAATCTCGGATCTTCTGTTCTTAAAAATGTATAAAGCACCAGGAAGATGATGCACAGAGGGAATAAATGTTCTTTTAGATGCTTCTTCTTCTCCACTTTGGTGCAAATTTAGTAATTTAACCAAAGTGTTCCTCCTTTGAAAAAAGACTGGTATATTTTCTAAAGGCCATGCCTCTGGCAGAATGGAAAAGGAGAAGTGAATGCATGCTCTAAGTCAGATGGGCAGGGTATAAATTATTATTATTATTATTATTATTATTATTATTATTATTATTGGTGGGTGGTGAGCAGACAGTTCAGCTGGGTCAGTGTTGAGGTGGTCTTCACCTGCCTCCTTCTTTTGCCCCTGGAAAACTGTGATTTTTGCAACAATCACAGAAGGTCCTGGCATATCTATCCTTGTGAGGAGTCATCTATCCTTGTGAGGAGACATCAAATTTCACAACCAAGGCTGTTGAATCAGTGTACAAGATAGAAACAGGATAAAACACAAAACCTATTTTCTAAAAAGCTAAACATACTAAAACCATACTGTACAAATACTTGAAAACAACCATACTATGTCTTCAAACATGCAATCCAGATTCCATAAATAATGGTGTCACCCAGGTGTCACCCAGCAAGAAAAACCTTCAGTGCCAGTGTGGTGTAGTGGTTAAGAGCGGTGGACTCGTAATCTGGTGAACCGGGTTCACTTCCCCGCTGCTGGGTGACCTTGGGCTAGTCACACTTCTCTGAAGTCTCTCAGCCTCAGTCACCTCATACAGTGTTTGTTGTGGGGGAGGAAGGGAAAAGGAGAATGTTAGCCGCTTTGAGACTCCTTCGGGTAGTGATAAAGCGGGATATCAAATCCAAACTCCTCCTCCTCCTCCTCCTCTTCTTCTTCTGCTTCGTAAACAAAACTGTCTTCAACAGGTATGTTATAATGACATGAGACACCTGTTTAATTTCAGCTGGTAGCTGAACCAGAGAGCTGGAACTACAACCTGGTTTGTAGTGCAAACTAAGCACACCTCTGGGAGAGATCTCTTTTCTTTTCTTTGAAGAAATCTTTGCTCACCTAACCCCTTTGTGCATGTATGCATCCACTTGTGCTAATGTTTTAATAATCTGTTGCCTCATTTGAAATGAAACATTGTCTCCACCTCTTCCTCCCCCCCCCCCACCTTGCAAAGCAAACAAAACATTACCGGGAGCCAAAGTTCAATACAAGTCATGCAAGGCCTCATCGCGTTTAACTTTCTCTCCTCTATCTCAGCGGTGAGGAACGTCTTGAACAATCAGGGCATGACCAGGCTGACAACATGGCAGATGTGCCTAGTTATAAGTGAAGGGACATGTCTGCACAGGCCTCATCTTAGCCTTCAGTGCCTTATCCCTTACAAGCAATCTCAGTGAAATTGCATAATCAAACATCTATTATACTGGGTGAAATTTGTATGTCACCAAGAGCTGATTATGCATTTGTTAATTCCAGTCAATGCCATGAACGAATTGCTGTCTAAATTAGGTAGGAAGCTGTTCCAGCAAATTTCAAATGATCAAGTGTTTCAAGTGTCTGTGACTAAGCTATTACACATGCCAAGTAAAGAGCTGATAATTAAATTCCAAACCATAATAATTTATGAATATTGTTTATGCATTTAGTTTGCATATTTTACTAGCAAAGACTGGTCCACTTACACTTTTTATAAGAAGTGATAATTAAAATACATACCTCAACTCTTGGCCTTATAACCCCCAAGCTATATATTTTGTTAGCTGACAGCCAGTGAGGCTGATTTCTTTCTTCTTCTGTTAACTTTCCGTTTCTTGAAAGTTTTAAATGCTTTAAATTTTTCACAATGGCATTAAAAACAAAGCCATCAAAACACATCTCTCGGTGCTACAGTATAACAAGTAGGTAGAACTAATCTCTTAATTAATTTAACCTAATGAAAGATGTTTCTGTAGGATATAATCTGATTCCTGCTTGCATTCATTTTGCATATGCAGGTCTATCAGCACATGTGGAATTTTTAAAAAGTGCCATGGGTGCCAGTCACAAATTGGCTACTGTGATGTGTGTGGCATAATGTAGAATGGCAGCAATGTAGAATGGTGTGGCATAACACAAAATGGCTGCCACATCTAAAAGAGTAGGAAGCTTTTAATGTTTGATGGATTATTGTATTTTAATATTTTGTTGGAAGCTGCCCAGAGTGGCTGGGGAAGCCCAGCCAGATGGGCGGGGTATAAATAATAAATTTATTATTATTATTATTATTATTATTATTATTATTATTATTATTATTATTATTATTATTATAAAAAGAGACTGGAACACACGTTGGTGTGGGCATCCCTCCTCACATTTCATGCATTGTGGATTTTTGTGGGGATAACTACTGAGACCACCACCACAGAAGTTCTGGTGAGTACACTGGCACTTGAGGACAAAAGGTTGGTGATCTCTGCTGTACGGACTTTACAGTTCAGTCCTACGGATGTTTACTTAGAAGTAAGTCCTGTTGTGTTCTCTGGAATATTCTACCATGTAATTGTGCATAGCAATGCAGCCCTCAACAGAATTAGAATAATAGTATTATAGAGTACAGTGGTACGTCAGGTTACAAACTTAATTCGTTCCAGAGGTCCGTTCTTAACCCAAAACCGTTCTTAACCTGAGGCGTGCTTTCGCTAATGGGGCCTCCCGCTGCCGCCGCACCGCTAACACGCAATTTCTGTTCTCATCCTGGGACAAAGTTCGCAACCCAGAGCAACTACTTCCGGGTTAGCGGAGTTTGTAACCCGAAGCGTTTGTAACCCGAAGCGTTTGTAACCCGAGGTCCCACTGTAGACAGATATGTCTTTATGAGACACAGCAGTTGAAGCAGAAGCAGAAGGGGAAGGAATAGAAAGAAAATTGTGAGTTATCTGAGCAACTTGGGGTGCAGGATCAGATATGACCAGGCTAGCCAATTCTGTGCCCTGCAGATATTGCTGGACAATAATTCTCATCATCCCTGACCATGTTGACCACTTCTGCATATGATATCAGATTTGCTACCTTGCAGAAGCTACTCTTTGTCTCCACTTATGTTCTAGTTTTAGACTAATGCACCTATATTTTTAAAACAACATTCTAAATGTTCCAGTGCTGTCTTATTCAAATAACACTAAACCCAGCAGTGCTGTTCCTGGAATTTCTCACTACATAGAGAGAGGCGTGAAGTGCATCATAACATACTTTTTAAATAGATTGCTTTTTTTTTTTTTAAAGAAGTCTTTGGAGGCCTAAGTAAAGCTTCCCAAACACAATGAGATTATATTAAAGTGCACAACTTTTCATTGAACAAGACAGAAAACGTGAACCTGGAAATCAGATACACAGAATGCAGCAAGCAATTTATTGCTACATGCAACATCTTTCTACTTCCTGACAAGCTACATGAAAACCAAATGAAAATGATGGTGCATAGTCTGTAGTGAGGAGCCAATCTGTCAATTTTGGTTTCTCTTAGGTTCTCAGTTTTCCAACCTTCATGTCTGTTCTCCACATTTCCATGGCAGTTTGTCATGATGATTTTTCTTTAAAGGAATGCTCGTGAAAATTCACCTGCATTATAGTGCAAATCTACATGCAGAAGCGGCTTTGCAATTTTGCTTAATAGGTGCGTTTTTGCAAAGCAATTTTCCAGATATAATGCATTTTTGTATGTTATTTTCAGCAGTTTATGCATTTATATACAGGCATTACCCTCGTACTGTATATGCATTTTTGTACACATTACTTGGCAGGAGAATCGCATTGCAAAATTTGCAGAAGTGGGAAAGTGACGAACTTCTGGCCTCCTGGAATGTGTTGCTGGACTACAGCTCTCACCATCTCTTGCCTGCATGGCCAATAGTCAGGGATGTTAGGAATTATTGTTCAGCAACATCTGGGAATCCATAGGTTCTCTGTCCCTGCTCTAGTTTCTGAAATACCAGGGAAGCAGAAAGATCTTGGTTACGTAAGACACAAATTTGATCAAAGTTTGTTATCTCCAAACAATTGTTGCACTTGGAAAAGATCTAAATTAGAAGGAGGAGCTGAGAGCAAGAGGATGCAATTTGCATACAAAAGATTTCAGGTTGTTTCTGGAATCTCCAGGTATCACCTGGAAAGACTTCTTGCTGAAAACTTGGAAAGCCACTGCCAGTCAGTATAGGCTAGATGGACCAGTGGTCAGACTTGGAACAATGTTATACCCTTCATATATTTCTGATGAAAATAGGGACATATATATATATATATATATATATATATATATATATATATATATATATATAACTTATACCCCATCCATCTGACTAGGTTGCCCCAGCTTCCAAAATATATAAAAACATAAAACATTTAACTCTTCCTCCCCATGGGCTTCCTTTCCAGTTTATCAACACTATACATCAAGGAGGACATATGAGAAGAATGTATACCATAAAAAATTATTGTTGTTTTGTGACTTCATCTAATATTAATTAAGGTTCAGTCAGGCCAAAGTTGAATCATTGAAAGGTCACACAAATATGTTACAGTACTGCAAGGGTCCTCAACCTTTTTGAATCTAGGAGAACATTTGGATACCAAGGAAGCATGGTGAATACCAGAAAATAAGAAGAAAAGTTGGTGATGTTGAGATGGTCAATTTTTGGAGACAGCATGCCTATGAATGCCAGTTGCTGGAAATCACAAGTGTGGAGATTGCTATTGAACTCAGGTCCTGATTATGAGATTCCCATAGACATCTGATTGACCACTGTGAGAGCATTAAGCTGGCATAGATGGACCTTCAGCCAGATCCAGCAGACTTGGCTTATGTTCTTAGAATATGCCCCTTAAAAAAAACACCACACAGACAAAACATGTACCACAACCCCCCAAAAAACCACACAGACAAAAAAACAAGCAACAAAACAGACACCCTCTTCAAAACCATGCCCCCAATAAAAAAAAATAAAACTGGGAAAGGCATGGGACCCTAGCAGGTGCTGATGCAACCATCTGTGTCAATGGGTGTCATATTGGAGACCAGAACACTACTGCATATGCTTTTTAAATGGAAGCCCTCTTGGTGAAAAACGCAATCACACTCTAATCCTATACATGTCAGTGGGTGACACAGATACTGAGAGAGGGATGGGGGGAGGGGAGAATATCAGGATTGAAGGTGGAACTTTGTCTTTCACATCTTCACAAACCACCACAAACACCTGTGCAGCGTGACACTGAACCGTTGGAAGAATAAGTTTGTGATGGCAGAAATATAAAGACTTCAGAAACTGTGCACAACGAGGCAGAAGAATAACCCCAGAACTCAGTTAAAATATATTTTTAAAAGAGAATGAAGTAAAATGCAGAAATAGAATGTTACACCAATGATGACATCAACTCTAAGAAAGAAGAGACTTGTGCTGTCAAGATAAGGAGTATCATTAGCCCCTGATTAAATAAATTCCTCACTCTTTAAGAACAAAATTCTCATTTTGCATGAAAAGAAAGTGATAATAAAAGCCAGGGACATATTTGCTAGGCCTAACCAGTTTATGCATCCAATATGACATGCCTATGCTTCTTGTTGTGAGTTACACCCATGAAATGTCTTACAGGCTGACACATTCTATGACCTCAGTTACGGATGGCTTTTACGATCCAGTTACTGTGATCCAGAAGACAACAATGGGTTTTTTTTTGAAACCTATAACTTTGGGAATATTTATTTTTCCCCTTCATAAAAATCATACTGTTGTTCCATGTTAAAAATACTACAGAGCAATAACACCTAATTAGACACAGACACATAAATCATACATACGAAAGGAAGATGAAAGCCAAATTAACTCTGTCTCTTTCCTTTAAGTGAAGCCCTGAACACAATGTTTACACAAACAGACACATATCTAATTAAATCCCTGTGCATTGCAGAAGATATATTTACAACCCTACCAAATTACAGCTTTTCCTCCTAAAGCTTAATTTATTCAGATCTCTTTAATCTTTATTATACAACTGCATTGAATTTCACAAGGGTTGTTTTGGAGCATTGAGATCAGAAGCATTTTGGAGCATTGAGAACAGAAGCATTCAGTGCAGCCATTTAAGTGAAGTTGCAACAAGTCAATCAATGAAACAGTAGCATGCTATGTAATAGGGGAGCGTGTCAAAATAAAGATCAAATCAAGTGGGATGGACATAGACCTATGCATGCAAAACTAGCAGTAGGCTATGTGAAGTCCTGGGCCCTGCATGACCTGGCCAAGGGTTGGAGACTGACGTGCTCCCCGCCGTTGCCTCCCCATGCCATTGGCGCTGGGTGGGTCCCCGCCCAATGGGTAGGCCTCACCAACCAATCAGCACCGATGGAGACATGATTCTCTGAACACCAGGAGACCTGATGTTGATTTAGGGAACCACCACAAATAGTACCTTTAAAATATGTACATATCCCTTAATTCAAACCATATTAGCCCCTAAGCCCACAGCAAAACATTTTGAGATAAATACTTAACCAAGTCTAGACAGACTTTTTTGTCCCAGATTTAATTTGGATATGGTAATAAACTTTCACATTCAAAGGGTTTTTGAATCTATATATATATATAGGTTTACTAAACCAAAATGTTTGGCTACTTTGTGGGTTTTTTAAAAATTGATGTTTGTTAAACCTGTGCCTGGATCAATATTCATAGGCAAAACTCAGTATTTTGTGGCAGGGTCATGAACAGTTCCAGATTATATCTGAATAAGTCTGATCTAGGCTGATTCAAGTCTCTCATTCATATTCTTGAACAAACTTCTAAAGCTGACTTGGACTGTGATTCAAGCAATCCTTGCTGCTGTTCACAAATGCTGTATATTCAAAAAGGGGGGTAAAATTAAAAGTATGGCACAGATGGGTAACCAAGGTACTGAATGTGGGTGTTCTTCCCGCCCCCGCCCCCCTATTTTGTAACATTCTCAGAATCTACTAGGACAAATTTTAAAAGGGGAATTTGAATCTGAACATGTGTAGGATAGTATCTCTCAATCAAAATTCAACCACATAAGAGTGATGATAGACTTGCCTTCAGTATTTGATGCGAAAATCAAATTGTTACGCAGGAAAGAAGCATTAGTCTGAATCCCTGAGGCAGCTGTTACCATGAACAGATTCCTCAGAGAATAAGCGCATTCATTGCAAGTACATCAGGAAACTAGAAAATATGAATGGTGTGTGACGAAACTTGCATATGGACATTAGGAAATGTCCATATAACTTTTGAGATTCTCTAGTTAGCATCCCTCACTCAGCTAAACCACTGAGTTAAGCTGGGGATGTTGGAAAAGTTACCTTGCTGTTTTCAGTATTAGAACTGTGAAGCATATTCAGTATATAATAATTTAGCTCTCTAATACAGGCCCTGGCACAGCCATTGCATAGTCAGCAATGCTCCCATATCCTTGTGTAGCTCTCTGTAACCCCAAGGTGTGGCCAAGATATGACCCTGTAATTATAGAGGAGTACAGATCTTCCACCTAGCACAGCAAGAAAAACAAAGAGGAGAATCCCTGCTAGACAGGTGCAAAGCGCAATCAGAAGGACCCATAACAACAGCCAAGCAAAGCTGATGCTCTGACCTCTGAATGAACTGCACCAGTAAAGCACAGGAGACGTCTCCCCTCCAGCCCACTTTGGCCATTTCTGGGCCTAATTCAAAGTCCTGGCTTTAAAATTTACAGATCTAAATGGCTTTGGTCTAAACTACCCCTAGAACATGGATTCAAATCAGATATTTTAAAAAAGATGTTGCACAGCACCTTCTGCCTCCTGTTGCAGCATGATCATAATAAGAGTAACAAACAAATAAATAAACAAATAATAATCATTAGCATATATTATTATGCTGAAAATTCAGTTATAACTGAAAGAAAAGAAATGTAACTTCCTTGGATTTGATCAGATCTTATTCTCATAATGCCGTTCAATGAGTTTCAGGACAAGCAATATTTCTTCACACAGTGTATAGTCTGTGGGGTTTATGACCTCAGGTAGAGATGGCAAACCTCTTAAATGGGACTGGACAAATTTGAGAAGGATAAGACTGTCAGTGGCTGTTAGTCATGGTGAATAGGAGCAGACACACCATGCCTCTGAATACCACTTGTTATGGAACAATAGCGAGAGAGGGCTATTGCACTCAAGTCCTGTTTGTAGGCTTCCCACAGTCATCTGGTTGGCTGATACAATGCCAAGCCCCTCACAAGCTAGGGATGTGCCTTGTGCATTCTTTTCCTAGGCCTCTTATAGGTGTTCCCCTCTATATTCAATCCTGCACACGCCATACTGTGCCAAGTCATGACAAATTTGTCCAGGGATGCCTAACAGAGAATGACCCAATTCACTGAGTGAAAGGCAAAAAAATATCTGGGCCAACTGAGATTCAAAGTAAAATTCCTTTCTGGTCCCGTTAACTCACAGTGACCCAAGAGACCAATGAAATACTCGCATTGAGGGCAGGTGGGTGGGAAGTTTGTGGGGCAAAATGGCCTTGACTGTCAGGGCTCTTGTGAGAGCCAACATCCTCTTGTGGCCCATCTAAGGCTCTCGTGAGATCCTGCAGGATCTAACAAGAGTTGGCCAGAAGTTGAAAGATACTTCATCCCACCTCCCCAGTGCCTCCCCACTGTCAAACAATTGGTGCCCTGCTCAACAGCATGCACAGAGCGGTGGCTAACTGCATTGTTGTGTTGACATACATGACTGACTCCCAAGCCCTCTATTCTCCTGACACACACCAAAAAGGGGCAAGGGAGAATGACACCACCACAAATTTTGTGCAACCGTGCCCTTGCAACATAATTTAAAACAAACAGCTGCTGCAGAATGGGAGGGAAAAAGGAAATGTCATGCACACCCACCTTTCACCCTTCTGTTCTGAGTCCAACACAACAGAATTTGGATTTGGTGGTCTATCTGCTGCAAAACCTCCCTCCCTTATCCTCATAAAATTGTACGGTTATCATTCTTGTCTGCAGATCAATCTCTTTTGAGTGGGGATACATATACTTTCATCCTGAGCTTTCACACAGTATTATGGGTGCTTTGCTTTGAATTATTCCCACTTCAGTGTAAACCTCACCCTCAGCAAAACACTTGTAATTGAGTAGCAATCAAAGGGGACCACCTGTGAAGAAAACCATAAGATTGCAAGCATTTTAGAAATGGCATCTAAGCCTGCAGTTTAAATGCAGTTATAACAACTCATTAATGAGCAGCTCCTTGAAAAAGGTAAACAAACTCTTAAAGTTGGAAACAATGAGGGAGCACTTTTTTCAAGTGGGATCATGACTAATACAAAGCACACAATTCTTTTCAAGTAGTAAGCAAGTAATATTATTAATTAAAATGATTCCCATAATTAGCAGCATTAGGTTCACTTCTGAGGACTTAAAATATGACATTTACAAAGTGTGATAAGAATACTCGTTCTCAGTGAAATGCTTTCCATGAAGATACATAATAAAAGGATGTTTACTGTTTGGAACTGTGTCCTGGCTCTTTAACAAGGAAGGAATAAGCACATTTTTGAAAATTGCCATCCATTAAAAATAAAAATTGTTCTTGTAACTGAAAAAGATGGTTTAGCCACAGTTTTCCTGCAAAGCTTAGGAACCATTCATTAGAATACTAGGCAATAAACAAGCAATGTCATACTTCTAACACACAGTGCTATGTTTATCTTGAGAAAGGTGTCCTCTGTAGAACAGTGATAGGAGCAACACATTATAAGATAGAGTTTGATATTATGGATATTTAACTTATTGGATATTTAAATTATTATTTTTTCAAAATATCCACCTCCAAAGAATGCGAAAAACATCTGCCTATAAAAAACAATGCCAAACAAAATAGGATCCATTTCTATGAGGACACAGTTAAAGCTCTGTTTTTTAGTAGAAGCATCAAACTAATTATACAAATATAGAACAGGACAGAAAACACTAGGGCTATGGGCCAATGCCTAAAACATATGGACAGTAGATTCAAAAGAAAGTACCGGTACTTTTTAATCTGTGGGGTGCCCTGCCTCAGGATGTGGTTATAACCACTAACATAGTTTCAAAAGTGCATTAAGACTCATTAATGGAGGACAGGTCTCTCAGTGGTTGTGAGTTATGATAGCTAATTAATCAGAGGCAATGTGCCATTCATATCGCTTGCTAGGGAGACCTATTATGTGGACTTCCCAAAGAATGCTGGACCAGATAGACCTTACATATGACCCAGCTGGAGTCTTCCTGTGCTCTTATCATAAAGCAAATAAAGACATGGTCCTTCACACAGATAAAGTTGTTTTAAGTTTCTCATTAATCAGCACCACGAAGGTAACATCAATCAACTGGAAATTACATAGCTACTTATGCTATTGTTTGAAATCTCCAAAACACGCAAACACATTTTCAGGTGTTGGAACAGAACATTTTCTCACGATGGGGGCATAGTAACAGTTCAAAGCCAACATTGAATTACACAACCTCTGCTTGTTGGCCTGACAGAAAACTAGCAAAGACTGGAAGTGCTGAATGTCAGGACCCCACCTGACCCAGACCCTGAGGAACCCTCATTTGAGGCATTGGACCCTGCAGAGAACTCTAGCCGAGGACCTGGAAGAACCAGTAAAAGTCTCAAGGCTGCCTGAAGTGCCTCAACTCATGGACCCATCTGACCTCTTCCTCTTGGTTGCTGATTCTCTCTCTTCATCACCTGGGCCTTAAAGAGCAAAGGTGGCAGAAGACCTGCTCAGAAGCCCAGAGCTAGCACAGGAGTGCCCATTTGGATGGCAGGAGGCTCTATCTCTAGGCATCTCATTGACTTCAAGCAATGGGCCCAGCAGGTGACCAGATACAGGAGGAGTTGGCGGCAAGAGTATAAGTCTCTCAGTCTGCTTTGAACTCTTGGTGGGCTAACAGTTCCCTACTGAGTTTCTTAGCATCTAGCTCATCTAGACACCTGCTCATTTCCCGCTCTGACTTCAGCTCCCACACCAAGTGATGGTCATGGACATTGAAACAGTGCTACAAATCAGAACCTTCTAATGTATCCCAAGGAAAAAGAAAGCTCAAAAAAGGATAGGGCAGTGAGAAGGATGTATTTGGTTCCCTAGAGACCAAAGAATGATAAGTGTTTACTACTAAACTTTAGTTAAGAAATGTTACCATTTAGGTGTGGCATAAGCAAGTATGGGGTGCCCTTAGAAGTTGAGCAGAAATACCAGTTTCTTGGATGAGCCTAACAATAGCCTAAAGTGAAACACTTAAGGGGAAAACGTTGATCTACACAATTAGATAAGCCAAGGTACATTGTTTCCTCTGCAACATTCCTTCCAACATCCTTATTATGCAACTCAACTACCACCTCTATTTGTCAAGCGAACAAAAGAGCTGGCCAGGACAGCTTTCTCTCTTGAGGAAGATGGAAACAAAGGAAGAAATCGTCTGTAAAATATAAATCTCAGATGTACTGCCAATGTTAAAAACCCTTAAAAAAAGTAAACAAGGTTATTATTGCCTTTTGATTAGGTTGATAACTATTTATTAAGGTGGCAAATTACACAGTTGAAAAGGAGAGCATTCCTGACAATACCCAGGACTTAATCCTGTCTTGGCATAGCCAGCCCTACTATTAATCAAGGTGAGGCATTTGCCTCAGGTGGTGGAAGTGGGGCATGGTGACAAGTGCTTGGAGGATTTGCCCTCCTTTGAACCTCTTAAGCTAGCCTGCTGCTGCCAGGTGTGGTGGAGGATGCTTTCCTGTCATTAGCGTGTCAGGCAAGGACCTGGGAGGCCAGGGTTCAAATCCCTACACAGCCATGAAGCTGGCAAGACCTTGGACCAGCCACAGTCTCACAGTCTAACTTTCCCAACAAAGTTGTTGTGAGGATAAAATGGGGAGAGGGGAAGTCATGTAACCTCCTTGAGCTCCTTGGAGGAAAGGTGGGATATAGATATCATAATAATCAGTGCTTTTTTCAGTGTGTGTGTGTGTGTGTGTGTGTGTGCAGAGATACGCATGACCCTAAAACATTTTGTGAATCGAAGTTTGGCCTCATTGAGGGGCAGTATTTCAATATGAGTAGAAAAATGAGAGTACCCCTAAATATATATATATATTTAGAAAAAAGCACTGATAATAATAACAGCATTAGGGGAGTGCTGCTGGATCAGCTCCTGCTTGCAGGCTTTCCATGGGCATCTGGTTGGCCAGTGTAAGGACTGTGATGTTAGCCTAGATGGGCCACTTGCCTGATCCCTCAGGCTCTTATGTTAACAACAATGTTGCAGCCCGATTGTCTTCTGTATGTGCAATGGGTTTTATTTTTCCCTTCCCCTCAGACAACAATATGTCTTGGGGCAGTCCTGCCTCTTGGAATTACTCTCTTATACAAATCTCATGATGAGCATTGAACAGGAATGTACAAAAAATCTCAAGATGACATAAACAACAACAAAATTCTCCCTGTGCAGCCAAGAACGCATTTTGAGAAAGGCTTGAAAGGTGATAAACTGGGTTCTACAATTCCAGCCACTTTACCAACTTTCTTTATTTGGATTCTCTTAGTGACAATTCTTAGTAAAATGAGAACTATTTTCTGGGGGAGTGGAAAATGGCTCCTAATAGATCATGGAATAAACTGAGCTACTTTGCAAGGGAGAAAGGCTGAAGTTTGCAACAACACAAGACTAGTCACTTCTGACTCATGAACTACAAGGCTCTGTCAACCAGGGATTGATGGACAGATGCCCACATCCTTTTATTGTTTCTTAATAGAAGAGGGCTGGGCTGAGGAGCTCAGACCCTTTTCAAGCCCTTGACCCCACCCCCGGCCAGCTGCCCATTGTCCACCTGGCCGAGGGCGGGTCAAAGGGGTCAGCCCAAGCCAGGTGGGCAGCTCCCGCCCAGGGGTCCCCCTGCTCGGTGTCGCAAACCCGCCCACCTGAAAAGGGAGGGCGGAAATTCTTAATAGTTGCTTAACAACGTAATGCTTGGTTTTCCACAACCCTTGTTGCTTCTCTCATGTTTTCAACGCAGGCAATTGACAGAGGAAAATCAGATAGCTCCAAAGATTTTTTTTCATTTGTCCTTCCTTCCCTCAGATGACCGAGAAGAGAAGGTTCTGCCAGATGAACCATCTTCCTGGGGGCTTTCTCAAGGCAGTTACAGTCAGTTTCATAAACCAGGGGACATGGAATAAATAGCAAGGGTTTATTCACTCCAGAAAGTAAATTCCAAGACTTGAGTCATGTTCACATAAAGCCAAAGAACATGTGATATGAAAGTTCTGCTTTTGGAATGATAGACAGCCTTAATTCTTTTCTACAGCAAAAGCAAAAGGGGCTTGGGGGGTGATTTGGGTTTGTGGTTTGGAGCTGAGGATTAGAATCCACCTCTCCTTGCACTTCACCCCTGATCCAAATGTTTGCATGTGCTCCATTTCTTTATTATTATTTTTACATTTATATCCCATTCATTATGCATCTATATTCAAGAAACTCAAGGTGGTGCACACAATTTCCCCTTTCACATTTTATCCCTACAATGTTTTATTGTGTGAGGTAGGTTAGGCAGAGAGGCAGTTGCTGGCCCACAGTCTCCCAGTGAGCTTCATGGCCGAGTGGGGATTTGAACCCTGCTCTCCCAGATCCTAGTCTAATGCTGAAACCATTACAGCACACTGGTTCCCTACAGCAGCTTCTCATAGTAGAAAAAGACACCAGGAGTTCTAACAACAGCAACAAAACATCACATCACATGCAGTCCTAGAATAGTGAAATGTCTGAACCCAACATACATGTTCACCTTGTTGGGTCTCAACATACACCACCGAGAGGAATGGAAGCTTTTGCGTGGAGTCAAGACGTGTTCAGTCTGTGTATACATATAACTGTTGTGCCTGATAAATAACATGTTACACCAAGAAGTAGAAAAAGATTGCTTTGTTACACAGAAATGGGAGAGTCAGATTATGTGGGTGCTACTTTGGATAGCAAAGTTGCATATGGGCAGCAAATAATCATTCAGTACATACACAAACCTTAATCCTATAGAGGAAAAGAGACTCTCGCTTCCTAGAAGCTTAGAGTGAGCAGAGCGGTGTGCCACAGAACACACACTAAAAGAAACAAAACAGGGGAGAGGAGGGGTATATTTGATCTTGGAGCAAGCAGAACACAAAGTCAGGGATTTGAGATCTGTGGCTTCTGCAAGAATTAAGCTCTCCCCTTCAAAATCCTATGTCAGTCAGGCAACAGAATCTCTCACTCATTCTATTGGTCATGGTGCAGTGAAGTGTATGGTTTATCCTTGAGATCTTTGAGGAGAAAAGAGAGTCCCGTTGGAGCTGTGAGCTAACCATTGCAAACCTAGGGTTTAAGCATACTTTGACTTCATGCTTAACGAGTGAACAACACATCTCCAAATCCTCTGAACTGTTGTTTGTTACTTCTGGTTTATTATGGTGATTTGGGAGATCAGTTTTCAAATAAAGAAGACATAACCTTAATTTAGGGAAAGGTATATTTTATATTATATTCATGCCAGCTGTTCTAATGCCATGATCCATTGAAATAAGCCATGAAAAAAGTCCAGACTAGCAACTATTGTTACAATAGGTAATCAGAATTCAAATCTCATGTGTATTTTACAGTCATTACATTTTCCTTTTTAAAAAGGAACACCTCCTAGTTTTAAAACTTGCAAAATTATTTATGTGTTCAGGGATTTCTATACCGCCCTTTAGTAAACAGTCACAAGGTGGTTTACAAATTTAAAAGTTTTTAAATACATAATATAAATGTTACTAGCTGCTGTGCTTCCACTTCAAAGTGATTCTATTAATCAAGGAATAGACAGCATCTTTTTAGAAACACAGAACAGGTATTTGGGGATCTCATTACTAATTGAACATAAACCAAGAATTCCTAATCAGGTGGACATTGGCCTGACTGTTGTTAATAGAAGTAAAAATCTGTGCCAAATATTGAGTCATCCCTCAATATTCAGTGATTGTCTTAACATCTAAATGTCTTGAAACTCCTTGATATCCATAGGAGCCAACTCTGGCCCTTGCAATTAAATATTTGAGGGGGCTGGGCCCCCACAAAGTTGATGGGCATTGCTATTCAAATGATGTGTGTGCATATGTCATGTGATTATGTGGGGTGGGGCTTACCTGGGCCCCTGCAATATTTCATTCAAGTTGACACCCCTGTTGATATTATAAGCCTAATCAATGTTTATTTGGCTGTGGGTCAGCCAACTCCCTTTTATCATTGGAGCATTTTTTTTTTAAAAAAAATCCAGCCAAGTTCAACTAAACATTCTGCTGACATACATTCCCACAGTAAAAGCTTCCTATATCTGCTTCTGTCAGTTCTCAAATGCTGGCTCAAAGCCTCCACCTGAGTTTGCAATGAAAAGCCTCAATAATTTAAATAAATTCACAGGCTCAAACATTGACACATCATCATTTATCAAAAAAAGGAGCTTGCAGCAACCAAACACTTATCACAGTTAAAAATGCCCAGTTATCTCATTATACTATTAGTATACTGAATACTAATAGATTAAATTAGCATATCAAATACACTCATTTCCCGCAACAAATTTTCATTATTGTCAAGATTCAAAGAGCAACCATTAAAAAAAAAAAAAGCTTTCTGTATACAGAAAAACATTTTTCACCCATCAGGGAATCAACAGTGTTTGAAAACAGTATTTTCCTTCTGGTCAATGTTAATAAAGCAAAACTCTCCCTCATATTAGTGCACATTTTTTTTGTCCTCTTCCCCCATCACCTCAAGTTGGTTTTCCCCCCAGCTTTAGTTCCGACTCCTCTGTGAGCTGAGAGCCAATTCAAAGTGGAAAGCATTATTTTTAGATTCAGTTTCTTTTCCCAGGGAAATATAACACCAGATACAAAGAAAGCTTTGTTAGCCTTGCTGCGTTGTTCTTTTAGGCAAATAGAGAGACAGCCTTGTGAAAAACCGGCATCTGTAATTCAGACTGAAACAGTATGCCATCCCCTTTCTGAAGAGGAGCAGGTGATATGGTCCAGCTGGAAGAAGCTTCTATTGCTGAAAGCCAAGCTGCTAATGATCTGACCCGCAACTGTAAATGGCACATGCTTAAGGTTCAGACGCTGCACAGAGTGCTCTGCTGCTTTTTTTGCATTCCAGTACCATTTGTGAAGAAGAGGCCTCTGATTAAAAAATACAGCAATCTTCTGTGCAGCTGTTTCCTTAATCAGGGCTGATCCACAGCATGCTTCAGGAAGCCGACCCAGACATATAGTTTAGCGATCTGCATTTTCATTTAAACTTTTTAAATGTGTCTTTTATTGCTAATTCTTTAATGTGTGTTTTTAAAACAGCTTTGTAGCTTTTAGCTGTGTTTTTATCAAAACGTTTTTGGATTTGGATTTGATATCCCGCTTTATCACTACCCGAAGGAGTCTCAAAGCGACTAACATTCTCCTTTCCCTTCCTCCCCCACAACAAACACTCTGTGAGGTGAGTGGGGCTGAGAGACTTCAGAGAAGTGTGACTAGCCCAAGGTCACCCAGCAGCTGCATGTGGAGGAGCAGAGACGCGAACCCGGTTCACCAGATTACGAGTCTACTGCTCTTAACCACTACACCACACTGGTTTTACTATGTATAGTAGTGGTTTGTAAGTATGGCAGATAAGTGAGACAGACCATGGGCCTTTTTTAGTACAGCATCCTCTCCTCACTGTGAGGGATGCCTTAGGATTTCATTGTCTGCATTTTTAACAAACAGACTTCATTCACACCTTCCCAGTTTATATGAATTGAAATGAAGTTAACCTTTGGTTTCATACTTCCCCAATTTTTGTGATACAGTTCTTGGCTCGACAAACACCAAAATGTGTTTTAAAATATGTGTTTTAGGTTAAAATGCATACTAAATGCATGGATGTGCAAAATCGTGCTGTTTGAATAACTAATTCAGATTGATGTGGAAATAGGACACACGCGTGAACACAAAATAAGCTAAGATAGACTGGAAATAGACTAATCTATCCATTCCTACTATCATGTTCAGACTGAAATTCAAGAACAGTGTCTCACTTGAGCCTATTTTGACTTTTGGTCTGCCAATTTACATTGATTATGATGTTGTCCATGTCCTTAACATTTTGTGTCCCCCTCACCCGCCCGCCTTCATTTATAGTTGCTGTTATGATTTCCACTATGGACATTTCCTGGTTTAGGTAAGGCAGTCTCTTTTCTTCTTACGAGTTCAAACAACCATATACCGTATGTCAGGCAACTAGACTATCAGCACAAACGCATCACCTTACATGAACTCCATTTCTAAAACAACCTTTTCAAATCTGAGTCTAAGCAGATTATAAGCGAGGGTATTTTTCTGTCTCAAGTCTATGAAGCAGACTTCATCTGGAAAATGCACTTTAGCCACACTCCTTTGACACTGTTTCCACTTCAAACGGTATAACTTTCTTCATTATGCCAGAAGCCACTTACATTTTCTTTTCACTTTGTGGAAAACTCACTTATTGCCCTTTATGACTGCACTCATCCTTGTACTGTTGCCGAAGCAGAGGCAGGCAGCATTTGTATTCATTAAATTGAACCCACACAAAATAACAACCTTTAAAGAGCCTGGCTGGAGAAAAACAAAGAACAAAGGAGGCTTAAGCAGGCACTACAGTAACTGAAAGGTGGTGGTGGGGAGGGGCTGGAATCCACAGAACAATTCAGAGTCATTGCTTTACAGAAATTTTATTAAACCGAAGATTGGGTGGCAGGCAGGGGGAGGGGTGGGGAGAGAAGAATTGCCACAAATAAAATAGACCCAGTACAATCATTCTGTTAATATTTAGCTCAGTAGTAATAGTTCATAAATACAGATGTGGATTCAGGGCACTATGACTGGTTCCCCAGCACAGGGCACCACACTAAGGGGGCGGCTTCCTGCCTCTTTCTCAAAGCCTAGTACTGGTAAGCACCTGCTCAGCTTTGGGAAGGAGATGTGAGGGCTCTAGGACCCTGCCAGAGCCCTCACACATCCTTAATAAAGCCCAGCACCTTGCTTACCCACGTTTGGGAAGGCAGGGGGTGGGGCACTGAATTTTGGTCTCACAGAGGGTGCCATATTACCAAAGTCTGCCTCTGTATAATTATGAGTAACATATGCAGTAACATATAAAAGTGTGGCACTTACTGTAACAACTTCATGTTGAGTACCACCCCCCCTCTCAAAAATAGCACTGAACAATGGAAAATATAGCTATCAATCCAAGAACTCTATCTAGGTATTTATCTAGTCATTTCTCCACCCATCTGCAAACAAAGAGACTTCGAATTCCTCACCTTATTCCCACTATCAGCATGTCAAAATCTCTTCTGTCTTGCTTCCTCTGCAACTCTTTATTTTTAAACCTAGTCCTGTCCACAAAATATGCCACTTCTGTATAATGTGTCGCACCCAGGTCACTGTGTGATCCAACATTGGTAATAGAGAATTGGGAATGGTTAGTGCAACTACCAGACCATATTCTGAGCATTTTATTTTCCATACTTCCCCATCTATTGAATAATTTCACTTCCCCCAGAGGATATTTAAAAAAAATGCCCCCCACTTCTGCTTTGCTTCCCAATGCTCTCAGATCCACCAAGAGAGTGTGCAATGTCTTGGATATACTTTCTTTTTCAAAACAACAACCTCCGTGCTTGTGGAGATGCTTTTTTCCCATTTGAAAAAGCAGTTTCACAAATTTATACACATCATACAGTGGGCTAGCACAAATGCATGCAGATTGTTGCTGGTTAAACCAAAATGTCAATCTCAGTTTTAAAGCTTCCTTTGATGTGTGAAAACGTGCAATTTGAGAAGGGGACAACCACAAAACTGAATCTGCAAGCACAGTCAGGGCCAGCCACAGTTTCAAAAATATTGCTGTTCTAATGTTCATGGAGCACATAAGCCTTTGATCACATCCCCACAGCCAGCTCTGTTCAAGCTTAATGATTTTAAATGAGAGTAATGCAGCATTGACAGACATCCACACTTGGATGCACATTCCGGTATGCCTTCAGATTTTTCTGTTCCTTGCTTAACTCATGCAAGGTTTGTGCATCCGGCCAAGCATTGTGTTTCTTCCCCCCATGGAAAATAAATTGATAGAATTGGACATTGTGAAGTTTCAGCACCAGAAGACCTACAATATCTACATTGTAATTAAACCTGTTCAATTACTACTCTTTGCCATTGTATGGTCCAGCATGATAGGAAATGGATTAATGCACAGATCAGATCCTGCAGATTCCATACAGCAAGGATGGATAACCTGTGACTCTCTATGTATTATTGGACTTCAATCCCCACCAACCCTATCCATCATGCTTGCAGGGAACACAGTGGCAAAGCAGACAACTGCATTCTTCCCTTCTGACAGTCTACCCTCTGACAGCCCTGGCTTGCTCCAGGTGGCCTGACCCAATCCAGGGCTTGACCAGAGTTGGCCCAAACCTAAATCCTCCCCCTAATTGGTCTTATCAATCTGTGCTTTGGGCAAATCTGGTGCAGAAGCCCTAGTAATACTTTTGTTCATCTTTAAAATGCCACAAGATTTCTTGTTATTTTTGAAGCAAGAGACTAACACAGCTGCCTCAGGAAATTGCCACAAATCTAAGTGTCTCTGGTAATTGCCCAGAACTGCTACATGCGCAATCCCTTTGGTATGATAAAGCTTACATCACCTGATTTTGTTGTTTTTTAGTCCTGCCTGCTTGCCTGCCTGCCAGGCACAAAGACAGCCTGATCCATTCATTTGGCAAATAAGTCTCCTTAGAAAACCAAGGCTGTCTTTTGGGTCTGTGCTACTTTTAAAGTCAATGAATACCAAATATTTGTCTGGGGGTGTGGTGGGGGAATGAATAATTAACTATAGTGTTTTCTTTTTCAAATGCATTTTCACCCCAAAGGTATAAAAATGGCATTCCCCCCAGAATTTTTCTTGCTTGGTTACACTTGAAGGGTTCTGCCTTAAATTTGCTTTATGTGTAATCTCCTTATCACAGTTTGATTGAGCGAGTGGTGCCATGTGGCTGTCTTGTTCAAATTAAAATATTCCACTGTAGAATTTGCAGACTGGGAAGCTTTCCAGGCACACATGGAATGAAGTACAGTTTGTTTATCACAAGGGACAGAGAAGGCAGAATGAATTGCAGGTATTGCATTTTTCAAAGTGTACACAGCGACAGAGAGACCCAAAATTAAAGTTTCTCTTCATTACCTCATTTCAACCGTTTAAAAAGCTCTTCTGACTTTTGTCCACTTTTAAGAAAATATTCCTTAAAGCTATAAGCCTATAAACACTTACCTGGGAACAACCCCTACTTAATTCAATTGGACTTACTTTCATAGATGTGTAGGGTGGTACTGTATGTTATTCATAGGCACATAGGAAGTTGCCTTATACTGAGACAGACCATTGCACATTTTGTTCAATATTGTCTACCCTGAAAAGCATTTACTTTCCAGAGTTTCAGAGTCTGCCCTAGCCCTGTTTGAAGATGCTAAGGATCACATTCTGCGCACCTTCCTCCACCTTAGACTGCCCCCCCCCGGTTCCTACCTTGCTGGTGATGTCACACCCCATAATCACTGGTCCCCTCTCCTGGGTCACTTCCTTGTCCCCTGCCAATCCCTGACATGATCACTACCACTGGGAATGTTTCCAGAAGAATAGGATGAGACTTAACTTTGACTACAGGTATATTAAGGAGGAGGAGGAGCAGAGACAGGAGACAAGGAATTCTGCTTGGCTGTACCTTCGTTGTCTTTGACACACTACTTTCTTAGACTTGTTCACTTTACAGTGAGGAGGAGTAATCCCTAGAGAAACTAGAGTTCTAAGACCTTATATTAGCACTGCCCAGCAGACCGTTGGATGACCACTGTGCTCTGTTATATTCCTTTTAATGTTTTAGTGGAGTTGACCACTTCAGAACTTGGTTTTGCAAGAATGTTGTGGCTTTGATGGTGTTTTAAGTGGGTTGCTGTGAAGTTGTGCTGGGTCCCAAAGCTATGAATGAATACAGTGTCAGACTTTGGACTTTCAGTTTCAGCAGTGTGCTGTGCAGTGCCAAAATTCAGTGCCCCCCACCTCTCGGCTTCCATTGTTTGCCATTATTGTGTCCCCCTGCGGTGCCCTCCCAACATGGCGCCCGGTGTGGGTGAACAGGTCATGGTCCCCTAAATCCAACTCTGATGAATGGATAGATAGATAGAATCTTTCTATTAGCTTTGGTACACAAGAGTTCAAGCTGCCAGGTTGCAAAACTGCTTTGCTTTTATCAGTAGCATCATAATGAGAATCAGGCAACAGTAGCTTTTTGCATCGTCCTGCATATACATTGATATGAACATCTTCCCTGATGACTTTTGCCCTGCCACATAGGTAGATATTACCGGAGCTGTTAAAGATGCAGCAGATGAGCCATGAAAAAATATGACCACCCTAGGCATGGCAGCAAGTACACAGAGCCGTGAAAAGGTGGCATTGTCAGCATAACTATCAGGGTTTAAAATGAGCTTAGAGCCTATCCATTCTGAAACACTTGCTTTGTGTAATGTTAAACAGATTTACAGGTGGGGTTAGCATCCCAATCTAAGGCAATTCTTAAAAAATCATAAAAAGTTACATATCAAAGATCTCTACCACTATACACTTTTTCCCCTGGCTGTGTTAACTTTAATTGCTTCCCTAAGTGCAACGGTAAGTACAGAAATGGGTTCCTACTTCCATTTTTCCCTATCACTACACCTTCCATTACAACAGGGTAGTTAGTTGTTGGGCACAGTTTGCATTATTGGCTGAACCCAGAAAAGACAGTTCTTCAAACAGTAAAAGGCACAGCTGTGTATATTTTAGCTGAGCAATGTCAGATTTCCCCCCTTTCATTTCAGCAAGGAGTGTTGAAAGACACCAATGACAAAAAGGAGTAGTGTTGACAAAGTCCATAGCACCACATATAGCTCTTCTTGAAACAATGCATTATCCTTCTTAAAAGGGAGACATGATCATTTATCCTGCTTGGAGCATTCCTATTATTATTATTATTATTATTATTATTATTATTATTATTATTACAGAACCTTGAAATGAAAAGTCTTGGTCTTAAAAAGACCATGGTTATCTTTAACAATAGCATATGTTAGGGTGAATAAACCTGGCTGAAGATATTACTGCAAAATGCATAAGGCTGGAAACTATATATTAAAAATATTGCCAATATTTCATCAGTGTTGTGTTTTGTCTTGAAAGTAGGATAGACATAATAATTAGGTGTGATGTTGACATCTCAGTGGCTGAAACTCTAGTGCCATTGCAGACCTGAGATTTGAATTAAGTCTAATAATAATAATAATAATAATAATAATAATAATAATAATTTATTTATTTATACCCTGCCCATCTGGCTGTGTTTCCCTAGCCACTCTGGGTAGCTTCCCCCAAAATATTAAAAACAGGATAAAATATCAAAAGTTTAAAACTTCCCTAAACAGGGCTGCCTTCAGATGTGCTCTAAAAATCAGATACCGGTAGTTGTTTATTTCCTTGACATCTGATGGGAGGCCATACCACATCAATTCAAAGTCCAGTTTGCAGCACCAGCCATTCATCTCTTGAAGTGTTAGTGTTTCAGAAAGCAGCTATAAAGAATCAAGCTTCTTTAATGACTATAAGTTTCAATTGTACTTTTAAAAGATACAAATAAAAGGCTGCATGGTTAGTAAGTAAGGACACTTTGTTACCAAGGCAGATTAATGGGGGCATTGTTTCTCAATATATGTTTGCTAATTTTATCTGAAACTTTGCCAGTGTTCTGTTTAGTGTGTTATTGAGGTCAAACACTCTGGATGTGTAAACATTATAATTACCTATTTTGCCTTGATTTTGATTTTATTAGAAATATCAGTCTCTAAGGAACTGTAAATGTCAGTAGTCAGTGATGCTTAACTGTAGTGGATCTCCTGGGATTAAAGCAGGCAGATGCCATTGAAAACGTATGCCATTAATCAAGAGAAAATAGTTCTGCTGCTAAAGATGTAGCCACTTAAATCCCACACGACTTTGCTGGAGAAACTACACAAATGCTAGTTTTCTGGAGGAAAACATTGACTTAGTTGATTCTTCCCTGTTGCTACATCGCATTAAGCCATAAGTGTTTGTCCAGTGGCTGTTTTGATAGCTGGTGTCATGTAAATGGTGCATGTGTTGTGTACACAGGTGTTTTGTTGTGTGCTCATGTGGTGTAGTGGGTAGAGTGTTGGACCTCAGAGACCAGGGTTCAAATCTTCACTCATTGAGTGACCTTGGCCAGTCGCTGTTTCTTAACCTAACTTCTCTCACTGAGTTGATGTTAGGAGAAAATTAGGGGAAGAATCATTATGCTACCTTGAGCTTCTTGGAGGAAAGGTAGGATCTAAATAAGTAAGTAAGTAAACAAAGCAGAGATTTTCCAAAGACAAAGGAAACTTGAATGGCAAACCTAAGAATACTTTGTTGTTGTTGTTGTTGTTGTTTAGTCATTTAGTCGTGTCCAACTCTTCGTGACCCCGTGGACCAGAGCACGCCTTTGTCCATGGAGTTTTCTTGGCAGGGATACTGGAGTGGCTTGCCAGTTCCTGCTTCAGGTGGATCACGTTTAGTCAAAACTCTCCACTATGACCTGTCCATCTTGGGTGGCCCTGCACGGCATAACTCATAGCTTCTCTGAGTTATTCAAGCCCCTTCACCACGACAAGGCAGTGATCCATGAAGAATACTTATTAGAGAGCAAATCCTGTTGAATGGATAATCACAGTAATGTTGAGTTGTAAGGGATTCCAAGGCTCATACTTCCAGTCAGGGAGATTCTGCCAACTTCTGTGGTAGTCCATTCCACGGCCAAACAGCTCTTACCACCAGAAACTTTTTTCGGAATTTCTTTTCTTGTCATTTGAATCAATTCAAATTCCTACCCTCTCGAGCAACAGAAAACAAGCTTGATCCATTTTCCATATGCCAGCCCTCCAGATATTTGAAGATGACCACCATCTCATCTCCCAAGTCTGCTTTCCCCCCAGTTAAACATACCCAGCTACCTGAACCATTCCTCATAAGGCTTGGTTTCCAGACCCTTTATCATCTTGGTCATTCTCCTCCACGCATGTTCCAGCTTGTCAATATCCTTCTTAAACTCTGGTGCCCAGAACTGGACACAGGACTCCAGGTGGGGTCTGAGCACCATTGTGGAATTTACTTCAGAATATGGACAATATTCTGAAAGAAGTGTTATAAGATAAGCTGAAATCCTGAAGGTTGGCTGCAGGTTTTTCACAGCACTCCCTCTAAGAAAAAGATATGGAATAGTTGCATAAAAGATGGTGGGATAATCTAATCAAAATTATTTGTTTTCATTGCTCAGGGTCCATATACTGGAAATGTGTTTGCACAAAAATAGTTCCTCTAAATCTTTGACAACAAGCTGCCAAGACAACAATTTTACCGTAATTTGAACTATTTTTTTCAATAAAATTAACCTTGAGCTAAAATTCTATTATGCTTTTTACCTGAATAGGTAAAATACTGGCTATCTTGTTATAGTCAGATTTCAGTTCATCTTGTGACCTGGGTGTAATAATTATTTGTTATACTATCCATTAATCCATACAACATTCCAGTAAGAGTGGCAACTTTTTCTGCTTTTAACTTTTTTAAAAAATGGGAATGTAAGATTAAAAGTAGCTCAATGCTCCCCAATAAATATCTACTTTAGGTGGGATATACCGTATTTTTCGCTCTATAAGGTGCACCTGACCATAGGACGCACCTAGTTTTCAGAGGGGGAAAGCCCCATTTTTTTGAGGATTAGCTCAGATTTCTGCAGCTTCTTTTTTAAAGGAGAAAAGCCCCATTTTTTGAGGATCAGCTCAAATTTCTGCAGCTTCTTTTGCAAAGGAGAAAAGCCCCATTTTTTGAGGATCAGCTCAAAGTTGTTGAGCTTACTTTGCAAGGGGAAAAAATCCTGTTTTATGGGGTTTAACTCACAGTTCTGCAGCTTCAGGAAAAGGGAGCAATTTCTACAGTTTCCAGACAGATAATCTAATCAGCCAGTCACATGTCGCTGGGGAAACAGCCTCCATCTGCAAGGGGGCGGGGCTGGAATCTCTCTCCCTTATCTCTCTCCCCCCTATCGTTTGCTGAGCAGCTGCTCAGTGGGCTTCCTTTCAATACCCCCTTCTCTCTCTCTTTTTTTTTAAAAGGCACGATCTGCTTTTGCCCCAGGGCAGTTCAGCTCCAGGGACCACACATTCGCTCCATAAGACGCACAGACATTTCCCCTTACATTTTAGGAAGAAAAAAGTGCGTCTTATGGAGCAAAAAATACGGTAAACCCTATTCTTAAAGCAAGGTTCTCTTGGTATAAAAAGAGGCAGAAATATTTCATGTAAATTGTAAAAAGTGAGAGAGAGTTAAGTGCCCCTAGAACAGCAATAACCAAACTGAATAGCACTCCTTACCAGGAAAAACCCAAATAATTTTGGCCATTGTCTTATAAAAAAGAAATCCTTTGCCATTAAACATTAGAAGAGCCCTGCTATATTCACACAGTGTTTTACACCAGAGAAAGGGAAACATTTTTACCTGAAGTGCCACATTTTCTTCTGGGTAACCTTCTAGGAGCCACGTGTCAATTTGGGGTAAGGCAAGAGGCAAAAGTGAGTTAGGCAAAAAAATGTAATTTTTACATTTTATTTAATGGGGTAGCTTCTTCACATTCACACATGCTTCTTTATGCTCAATCTAGGCCAGCAAAAATCTTCATCAGCGTTGGGGGGCACATTCCAAAATCACTAAAGGAGGGTTCAAAGCATGGTTAAGTAAGAGGTATTCCTCCAAAGGATGTGGATCTTGGGAGTCTCGAGGGCAGACAGATGGGCCTGGAGCATTCCCCCTTCCTGTAGCAGAGGTTTGGGTGTGTGCTATCTTGCTATCATTCAGGTTGAGTAAATAAGAATTATGACCGTCATCCTGGGACACAACACCATTAGACTAAGGAGGCTGGAGAGGTTGTCTGGCGTCATGATAAAAGGACACAGAGGACATTCGGTGAAAAGGCATGCATACACCATGTTCTGACTGGGTGGTTGCTTCAAGGGAAAGCTTAGATTACGTCGTTTCCATTTGGCACAAGTCCACAGAAATTAATGACAGCAAGTCCTTGTCAAAAAGACCATTAGGTGAAGGACCTATTCTACAAGATTATATTTTCACCTTATAGAAAGAGGAGTTGGCATTGAATCAGGTTGGACAAAAGGAGGTACTTCTTCACATAGCACGCTATGTAATTGGTATCTGAATATGTCTTGGTGTCCATAAACTTGGATGGCTTTAAAAAGGGGCTTTGAAATTCATGGAGGATGGTCCATCCATCACAGAGGATGGATTTGTAGCATTTGAATGCAGAGGCTCTCAGAAATATAAAATCTCAATAAGGCTTGGGGAAGAATACCAACTTATTCTGAAGACCAACATACAAATTTGTAGTTACAGGTAGGTAGCTGTGTTGGTCTGCCGTAGTCAAAACAAACAAACAAACAAATCCTTCCAGTAGCACATTAGAAACCAACTATGAGCTTTCGTATGCATACACACTTCTTCTTACAAATTTGTAAGATAAGAAGACCAACAGGGAGGGAGAAAAGTTGTTTTCTGCTGCTCCAGAGAAGCGGACACGGAGCAATGGATTCAAACTACAAGAAAGAAGATTCCACCTAAACATTAGGAAGAACTTCCTGACAGTAAGAGCTGTTCGACAGTGGAATTTGCTAGCAAGGAGTGTGGTGGAGTCTCCTTCTTTGGAGGTCTTTAAGCAGAGGCTTGACAGCCACCTGTCAGGAATGCTTTGATGGTGTTTCCTGCTTGGCAGGGGGTTGGACTGGATGGCCCTTGTGGTCTCTTCCAACTCTATGATTCTATGATTCTAACAGACCAACAGGTCTGTGCTCAGCTCAGCCACTTTTAATTTGTGTTTGCCTTTAACATGTTCGTAACGTATTGATTTTATTTTATGTTCTTAACTTACGATTTTATTGTTCAGTTTTTTGTTTTGCTTTTATATTGTTGTAAGCCTCTGTGATATATATTTTTATGATACAGTGGTATATAAATATTGTTTTAGAAATAAATAAATAAAGCTGATGCATTGCAGTTATTATATAAAGGGAAAGAAGGGAAGTGGACCTCAGGGAGAAATAAGGAAGAGAGAGAAGGATATGGATACACTTTGCAAAAATGAATACTGCGCAAGCACACAGTTCACACATGGTAATGAGGAAAATAAAACAGAATCAATACATTTTACTGTAGGTTAACCTTTTGGAAATGATGTCCCAGGAAAAGCCTGTATGGCTCAGAAAAATAGACGCTAAACTACTTCTGAAAACACCAGTTGCTTTTAGTGTTTCCTTTCGCTTATGAAGCTTGAAATGTTCTTAATGATTATGCTTAAATGGAAAGGTTTGCTAGTCCATTCAGGAAATGAGAAGATAAGATCTTCTAAGAGATTAAAAGCCAGGTATTGAATTATGGAGATTTGGCTACCACACTTGGCTACCATCGCAAATTGGAATGGGCCTGGGTTTTCTAAGATCCCACCACCAATTGGGGAAAAATGGAAGCGTTTCCCCAAATATGCTGTACTAAATACCGTATAGTCAGATTTGCATTGTTTACAGTCAATGGCCATTACAATATAAATCACAAAAACAAGCATTAGGAATGCAGGAAGTTGCCTTATTGGTCCACCTAGCTCAGTATTACACTGACTGGCAGTGGCTCACCAATGTTTCAGACCAGGACACTTGTCCAGCCAGAATTTGAACCTGGGACCTTCTGCATGCAAAAAAGAAAAAAGAAAAAAAAAGATGCTCTACCATGGAGCCATAGCAATTAAAGTGTAAGTTAAAACATATCCATTTTAAGCACTACAGTTTTGACAAAGTTTCCAAAATCATTTAGATTTTAAAAATTCCTTCAGCAGGAGCCAGTTAAATGGTAAACTTTTAAATGATGAGGCTAATCTTCTTAGTAATTTTTATTGAAAAATTGATGTGCTTTTGCTAAAACATCACTACCGGAAATTTGAATATATTTCTCAATCATTATTTGATAATAAAATGTAGGAGAAGTAAACAGCCCCTGTAAAAGCAGCTAGAAATTTAAAGAAAAATGATAATCAGGTAAGCACACTAAGGGTTTTTGGCTTAAAGAAGTATGTACAATAACCTATTAAGGAAGAAAAAGAGAGGATTATATTAATAAATTATGGAGAGATCTTTTAGAAATTTTAAAATTAAGAAAATAGTTCTGGGACCTTTAACATTGGCAAATTCCAATGTTAAATGATAGGACCAGCCCATTCATGAGACAAGGTGAGGCAACAGCCTCAGGCAGCAGAGTCTGCAGGGGCAGCCAATATTGATGTAGATCTTTATCCCACCCCCCCTCTTGTTTCTGATGCGCTGTTTCACTCACCCTTGCTTTCCTGGCAGAGATGGTGGTGCCATTTTGTGGTTTGACTCAGGTGCCAAAATTTCTTGGGCTGGCCCTTGTTGAAGGAATGTTTTCAAATGTATTCAGTGTTACTATTCAGAAGGTCCAAGCAGTGCCTGTTGTGTTACATGGAGTAGTAAAGGGGACAACATTTGACATAGGAGCCAACTCCTGGGGGCCATGGGGGCTTCGGCCCCCCAAATAAAATATTTGAGGGGGCCGGGCCTCCACAAAGTTGATGGGCATTCCTATTCAAATAGTGTGTATGTGTGTGCACTGCATCATGTGATCGATTATGTGGGGTGGGGCTTACCTGGGCCCCCACAATATTTTATTCAAGTTGTCACCCCTGACTTTTGATATGTTACCAGAATTAGCCACCTGCTACTGAAACAGAAGTAAAATTCCTTATGAAGATTCTTTCTCCAGGGGAATGCAATGCAGGAATCTCAACTAAAGCATCCATGACAGCAGACCATATAGCAGGCCATAAAATGACAGCAGACCATATAGCAGGCTATCTCCAATTAACCAATCTATTTCTCCCCAAGAAATTTCTTCATTTCCTGAAGGATAAACAAATTCATTCTAAGTCTTCTATAATGAAATCACACAATCAATATAATAACCAGTGATTCTTAGCTTATTACAATACATATGTGTATGGATGTGCGTGTGGATTTGCGTAACTGCTAGAGGTTGTAATGCCACTACTTTATTTTCTTCTTTTGCTGTGAAGGGTACCTTGATGCCTCAGTTGCATTGAACAAACCAACAGAAATCTTGTACAGTTTCCCATACTAGTATTTTAATAATAAGCCCAGTTCTTATGTAACGGAATAATCCAGAACCATATACTGTACTTAAAACAAAGTGAATATTTCATTTAAATGATCTCTGGCTTTGTTTGCATCAGCTGAGGTGTGTGCAGAAAGTGGAAAAGGAACATAGCTATGCAAAACATTTACCGGTAGTCAGATTCAATTGACTAATTGAAGTCAGCAGGTCAGTTGGAATCTGACAACTGGCACGAATAAGTGAATGTTGTATGTCTAAAAATCATCTGTGGAAGCTTTCATTTCCACTGAATAGTCAGAATGCATCCTGCTGTTCCTAATATACCTAATTTACTGAGAAGAAATTAGCATAGGGATGCTTCCAGATGGGGTCTTAATACAGCAAACAGATAATTCAGATAAAACGAACAAGTACATGGAAGCAGTTTTCCTTCTTAGCATCAGATTTTCCACAAAAAGGGTAACTCCTGATTAAACATAGAAAATTGCAGGCAGGCATTTTGATGCTGATGACATCATGTGAAAACTACAAAAAACAAACAACCCAACTTTGCAAAAAAAAAACCAACACCAAAAAACCAAACACCTATGTATATGCAGCACCAATTCCATAATAATCATGTGTCTGGAAGCACTCTGTATCATACCCTCCAGCATCCCTCTGATGAAAATAGGGGCATCTATGCCACAAGACCTTAGATGCAGATTTTCTACTGTCAGGTTTGTACATATTCCCTTAGAGCCAAACTTAATGTTATCACAGAGGTGCTTGAATGCTTCTCTATCACTTTTAAGTTTTTGCAAAGAGTAGCTGCAGGAGGAAAGTTGATATGCTGATTGGGGCCACAGTGTGGGAGAGGCGAGGGAGTTTAATCCCTTCCCCTTGTACCATTCCAGTGTGTCTGGGGTGGGTGTACTCCAAAGCTTCTATGTATTTTTTCTACTAAAAATATCTCTGTAGATCCAAGATGATCTTCCAACTGTTCCTGGACTTCAGTTTCCATCAACCCCAGCCAGCATGGTCTATGGACAGGGATGGTGGGAGTTGGAGTTCTGTGATGTATGAAGGTTGACAGGTTCCTCATCCCTGCTGTAGATGTTGCTAATGGAGCAAAGCAGGAATGGCTGGAGAGTTTACTTCAGAAACCAGGGCAAGGGGAAATAGTTTCACCTGACTCTCGCGGCATTGTCATACTCTGCACCCTCCCACATGAGACATTTCCAAGGATTCTGGTAAAGGGAGCATTCTTTAGACACTGGGATTTTCCAAGCTAGTAACACCACAGAGGGTCTCTACATTAGAAGAGTAATTGCTCAAAGGCATACATGTAGCCTATGAGAGCTAAACTTTCCCCCATAATGTGTCCTTACATTGTGCCAGAACCATTTCCTAAACATTTTCTCTTAAGTAAAAGAGGTTGTGCATTGTACTAATGCTCAGTAAAGGATGTCCTACCCTTGACACACCCACCCACCCCAGTATAAATGCCATCACATGGGAATGCTATGTTGAGCCAGATGAAAGACTCAAGTGACAGGCTGGCACTTAAAATGGATCTTGAAATGGCACAACAATCTGCTGCTAAATTGTGCCAGCATAAAGAGGCTTCCAACACACTTCATCTTAGGCACTCTGGGAGAAAAGCATGAAGGCCTCAGTGCATAAATTAATTATTGGGGTTCTTATAGGTTCCTATTCCACTATGCTTAGAAAGACCCCACTATATATTTGAAATATAGAACTGATTGATCCATTTTCCCAGAAAATCCTCTTCCTTTCTAAGGTTAAAAAAAAATCCACATTTTAGGGTCATCTGTTTAGTTCAGGTTCATCATCTCTTTTCATCCAAACCAGTTGCTTTTCGTTTGACATTTAATTTGATTTTCCACACCTTTGACATAAGCTTCAATTCTCATTACCTGGGGTCTTTTTCATTTGTACTTTTGTTTCTGGTGATGAAAAAAGGGACCACCAACCATTTAAGTAACAGAATGAACATTTGGTATCGGTGGACATGAGTTAAAATTTAGTTTTCTCAGTTGGTTTCCAGGCTCTCCTTTGTAGAATTGTTTTTAAAAGAAACATTATTATATAAACCAAAGGAAGAGAATCACTAACCCGAAAAGGAAGAGACAGACTGATTTCAGGCTGATATAAATACTCCCACTTGTCACTGAAATGTCTTCCATCTGGATACAACAGCCACCTTCTGCTCTTCATTTTATACTAAGATTTTAAATCAAGCAACAATACAAAGACTATCGCATGGCAGTCATCTCATGCATCTACTATAAATTTTTAGTCTCAGATTAGTTACTCAGTGATCTACAGTGCAATTCTATATTTGCCTATTTAGAGGTACCACAGAGTCCAGTAAGGCTTACTCCTGGGAAAGTATGTAAATCCCTAATCAATGATGTAAATCCAGTTGAGTTTGCAATTACTGGGTCTTGATTCCGAGAAAATGTGAGGGAGTTTTTAATGAGCAAGTGATCCCATTATGTCTGACAATCAATCTATTGATAGAGTGCCAGTTTGCACTGAGGAGGTGTCTTGGGAGATAGGAAGATGTGGTCAATATGGGCAATATTGTGGGGAATGCCCTCCTACTTGCTTGGATGTCGCCCACATGCTTGCTCACAAATATTTACTCCAAAGAAACTTTGTATCCACTGATAAAATTCCTCAGAGGCTCTGCAGCTAGCCTCACCATTCATCAGAGATTATGGAAGTTGATCATGCTGTAACAACTATGCCCCACTGGCTCGTTCCCTGTTCCTGCCTGCGACCCACTAGGCCGAATGTTGATTAGCTTGGGGATGGGAGCCCATGGCACTGTGGTGTGGCCGAATGTGGTAGAAGCAAAAACTTCAAGCTTCCTGTCTCTTTAAGAATGCTGTGTCCAAGAAGACCTCTCTCCATAACAGCAAAACAAAACCGTTATATCAGAAGTACCCTTTACCCCCATTATGCTAGGGGATGTATATCTCTTAGTTAATCCAGCTTGGCAGAAAATCAATGCTCCCATTTACACCTCTGGGCTGAGCCACCTTGCTGCATCATTGGCAGATGCTACCACAATGTCTTATTCCTCTGTCGTGATGTCCCAAGTAGAGCTTGGCTCCCCTTCATCCTCTAGCCCTCTGGGGATAAGAGTAGATTCCTCTCAAAGGTTCTGTCAGTCTCTTTTAGGAATTGCTTTGGATGACTCACGCAGTCAGCCTGAAGATCCTTTGTAAGTCAATAAGCTGGCTTCACATCAGTTGTCACCAATGTGCCCACCCCTGACTCCTATTGCACCTGTGAAAGGTGCCAGTAACTACCCACTCAAAAGTACACAAAGCACAAGAAACTGTTTGCTCTACCTTCTCAGTTCCTATTGACAATGACTTGGAATTTGCATGAATATTCATGTGCATTTCTACCAATATGCACATTTTTGTTCACTCTTTTGCCACTCTTATTATTCCAAACAATCCCTCCCCCAATAAAACTATCAATGGCTATATATTCCCTCCATTGTCAGAGGCACTTTGCTTACTAGTTGCTGGAAACCACAGGAGAGCAGAACCTTCTTGCACTCAGGTGCTGCTTGTGTGCTTCCCATGGGTATCTGGTTGGCCACTGTGAGAACAGGATGCTGGACCAGGTGGATCCAGCAGGCTCTTCTTACGTTCCTTCTGCTAACAGACTGCATTTATTATTATTATTATTATTATTATTATTATTATTATTATTATTATTATTATTATTAATAATAATAATATATCACCTTATACCCAAAGGTCTCAGGGCAGTTCACAAAAAGATCACAATATATAAAATTAAAATAAAAACAATAACCCAATAATACCCCCCAAGTGTCCTTTTTAACCAGATCTTGTTTGACCTGATAAACATCCTATACCCCTTTTAAATGTGTTTAAAAAGGGTATAGGATGTTGATCAGGTCAAACAAGATCTGATTAAAAAGGAACATTTTTGCCTGACTCCTAAAGCTCTTATAGTGAAGGTTCCTGGCGAACGTCCCTGAGGAGAGTGTTCCACAGATGGAGAGCCACTGCAGAGAAGGCCCGTTCTTGTATTGCCACCCTCCGGACCTCTCAAGGAGGCAGCACACAAAGGAGAAGAAGAAGACGAAGAGTTTTGATTTTATATCCCGCTTTATCACTACCCGAAGGAGCCTCAAAGCAGCTAACATTCTCCTTTCCCTTCCTCTCCCACAACAAACACTCTGTGAGGTGAGTGAGGCTGAGAGAATTCAAAGAAGTGTGACTAGCCCAAGATCACCCAGCAGCTGCATGTGGAGGAGCGGAGACACAAACCCGGTTCACCAGATTACGAGTCAACCGCTCTTAACCACTACACCACACTGGCTCTCAAAATGGCCTCTCACTGGCCTCAGAAGATGATCTCAGGGTCCGGGTAGGTTATTTTCACTAATATACACATCTGTGTGTGCCACATTTTCACTAATACATACATTTTGTAGGCATTCTTTCACTGGAGAACTTATTGCAACATTCAGAGAAGTGTGACTATCAAAGCAGAGCTGTGTTTTGGTCCTTGTTCTGGAAGAGTGAATTTGGAAGAATCACTTTCTCCCACGTTGCTAGCTAGCACAGACCGTGTTGTCCCCATGACTGAAGATGTGATGTTGAAACAAGGGGGACTTCTTTTGCCTTTTTCATTTTTGCATTAGTACGAAAGAATTGAAGCAGAAGTAGAATAGAGTCATGTGCAGATTGCACCCTTGCTAAGACATGCTCTAGCCAGATTGAAATGGGACATTCATGACAGTAGCATCTTGTTCTGACAAAATGTAGAAAGCTCTGCTTTCCTTTGGACCATATCAATGAGGCTGAGAGATGGGCCTTGTCGTCTGGATAGCCCAGGACCTCCGTACACATTGTCTAGGCTTGTGCCCCAGGAGAACCTTCTGGGTTTGACTTCACCCCCAGAAGCACACTCCATTGTCTCTCGAGACAGACAGATGCCATCAATTTACTAAAATGAAAACAAGATGGAGCCCATTCTGAGATGTTTTAAGATTTCTTTATGATTTTAGTATATCTGTTGCATTTGCACAAATATAATTTCCACTGGGCAAGATTTTGAGGTGAACTCACCAAAGCTGTCCCACTTATGTATGTATTCCCTTCCTTTCCAGTGGCTTATAAAAATATTTCAGACAGTTTGTGCTCTTGCAGCAAAAGGCATTAGATAGAATATATTCATCTTTGTATGTTTGCTTTATTTAAGTCAGTGCCTTTCCAATGTTTTAGGTTTATTGGCTGTTATTTACTGGTAGGAGAGAAGTAGAGTGGTTGCTCTGACATCTTAGAGGCTTTACCGAATCCAGTATTGACACATAAAGGATGACATCGGATCATATTTGTCTCACAAGACTTTTCAGCAGAAAGAAGATTTGATTGAAAGGTCAAGCGAGGAAGCTAAACTTCCTTATGGTTTTTAAAAAAAACAACAACCCAGAGAACACGACTGGTGATGTGGAGGGGAGAGGAAGGGAAAATCTCTTCTGAATTGTCTTTCTTATACCTTCTCTCTCTTTTTCAGATGGATCCTCCCCTCTTTAAACTCTATAAAGGAGGTATCAGATTATACTATAGATTGGTTTCAGTACTTCCAGGTGAATGAGATATTTAAAAGATAAAGAAAAGGGATTTGGGGAAACGAGTTCGGAATTTGAAAAAAAATTGTAATAGGAAAGGATGAAAAACTAATTTCAAAGATTTATAAACTGTTACCGGAGTGGGAGACTAAAGACAAAATGGTAAATGCGACAATGATTAAATGGGCTATAGATATTGGTTATAAAATAGAAATGTCAGCGTGGGAAAAACTATGGGGGGAATCTATGAACTTCTCTGCCTGCTACCTTATCAAAGAAAATTTACCAAAGATGATGTACCAGTGGTACTTGACATCCAGAAAACTGGCAAAAATGTACAGAGAGGGGTCAAATCTATGCTGGAAGTGCCATAAGGTAGAGGGAACCCTCATCCATATGTGGTGGTCGTATAAATATGCTAGAGGATTTATAAATTCATACAGAATTTAAAAAGATCCTTAAGATCACATTTCCCAAAAGACCTGAGGCCTTTCTATTAGGGATAACAAGTGATGATATTCCGAAAAAGGAACTCAATCTCTTTGTATACGCGACTGCCACAGCTAGAGTGGTATATGCAAAATAATGGAAAGAAAAAGAGATACCCATGAAAGTAATATGGCAGAATAAATTGATATAATACACCGAATTAGTAACTATGACAGCAAAACTAAGAAATAAGGATGAGTCATGGAAAAGATATGAGTGGAAGTGTTTTGAAGAGTATCTCAGAGGGTATAATAGTCAGTTTAATCTACAAGTAGGAATGAACGTATGAGCAGCAGATAACATTAAATAAAGGAAGATTTGAGATGAAAATGGGTGGAATAATAGATTATGCAGCTGACAAAAGACTACCCAGAATGCCATGGAGAGATGGACTGGAAGTCCGAGGATAAGAGATAATGATGAAAATTTTGATTGTATATATATAATTGTAAAAATGCATAAAAATATATTTCTTACGCCATATGTAAAACTGTCAAAATAACTGCTGTGCAAAATGTTAAGTGCCATATCAGTTTCAATTTTTGTTCATCATTATATTGCAAATGTCTGCTTTCCCCAAAGTGATGATTTCTGCTTTATAGCAGAGACTCCATGATATATGTGAACATCGTGCAGTGAAATATGTGTGTATGTGTGTGCGCATGCATGTTACACTGTAATCAGTGAGACTCCTTTCCGAGTAAATCTAAGGATTTATATTTCCATCTCTGAGACCCATAAGGTTTGTGGACCTTATGTCATTGGGACTTTATCTGAGGAGGAGACATCCTGGCTTTGGTCTGGGTCAATCATGGTAGGTCTGTGTCTATGTATGACAGCTGCATGGTAAAGATTCAAACTATATAAAAAGGTTTTGTACTATATTGTAAGAATAAAAATTTCTGAGCTTACTATGCTGTCATTGTATCAAATTATTTAGTTTCTTCTTCTTAATATAAAACTTGTATAAAGAGTTAGAGAGGAATTTCTTTGTTACTTCAGCAACTTTTAAAAGCACATTATGCAGTATCAATAAAAGAGGCCCAATTTAAACTTGCTTCTCCACATTGTTTTAATGTATGCACATTTTGATTTGCAAGTTTAGCATTTTATTTCCATAGCAACCTACTAGTATGCTCTCCAAAAAGCCTCAAATGCAACAAAATCAGATTAATTCTGAAATTATACACTCAAGATAATATGCTATTTCTTCACTTCACATGCTTCCTTCCAGGGGGACATTTCCCAAGCTACAACTAATTCCCAGCACCAAGAGGCCCCCATGCTGGTTTGCAAAAGCAAAATGCATTCATACTGACATTATTATATGCTACCATATGTGTATTTATATAAATGAACCATTTTCCAACCCCAAAGTGCGAAAAGAAATGATGTGCAGACAAACCACACACTGATCTCATTATGTACTATCAATTACCTTTTGTTTCAGAAGACAACAGAGAGCTCAGATATTGCCAATCCATTATGCATTAGCCAGTCTCCTGCAGTAAGGTGGCCTACTTGGCAGAGGACAAGGCTGTATTTGAAGGACTGTCTGGTTTAAAGAAAAAGAACCATAAGGAGGGAAAGTTAGCAGTGGCTTTGAACTTTGCCCACCAACACTTAGCACCTGGGCAGCACACAGAGTAGGCACACAAGTTGCTTGGCCACAGTCTTACTGGTGAGATGTATTTCTGTTTAAATCTCAGTAATTATTTCTAAATTCACATCTATACATAGGAATTACCATATGCACATTTTATTCAATTTCAACTTTTGTCCAACACTTTTTGGGCAACACGCAAGTGGTCACCCTCCACAGCAGCTGTAAGAAAATGGATTATCTTGATTCAGTTATAAGTAGTACATGATCTCTTCGAGTGCTTTTTTGGCAATGATTACCTGTGACATAGAGAAGTAACAGCTCTAGTTATGGGCTGTGTGTGTGTGTGTGTGTGTGTGTGTGTGTGTGTGTGTGTGTGTTTGTAAAAGCATGCAATGACTCCCAACCCCTGCAATCTTTGGTTCAAGCAGAATACATAAATCTAGCCAACCAACAACAACCGGCATAATTCCAAGAGGATGACATGCACAACGTTTCACGCCAGAATTAGAGGAGATAAACTGAAATGAAATATGCTAAGAGACACTACTGTGAAGTGTATCCTTCGCAGCAAACTATGTAGCAATGACGATCACTTTCCTTCATTGTTTTGCATCCAACTGTTGCATCCAACTGTTCTGCAAGGATTTTAGTGAAGAATCAGGAGGGATGATTTCAGCTGAACATTAGGACAGAATTATTGATTGTCGAGCCATTCAACAATTGACCCCAATTATTAGAGAGGTGCTGGGATCCCCTTGCTGAAAGTCTTCAAGCAGAAGATCTACTGAGGATGCTCAAGCTCTGGATTTCTTGTGCTGAGCAGGACTAGATGGGCAAGGATAGCTAAAGAAAGGCCTTGTGGGAACTCTCCTCTGTTCATGAGCTCTTCCAGTTGCCTACTACCCATTCCTTTTAATAAAAGGAATAATAAATTATAAAAGGAATGTGGCTAGGGGTTGGTACAGCTGGGTAGTAATGGGCAAGGTATATACCAAATGCTGAGTCTGGCCCAGCTTGAAATGGTCTGGACCTAACTTGAATGCGACCTTAGGGTGGTATCGAACTAATTTGGAGCTTCTCCCTCTGTTCTTCCTGTGCATACCCTCCTCCCTCCTCAGATCTGCTTTGGAGGGTTGGGGAAACTTCCAGAACAAATTTAGTGGGTGTGCAGGGGGAAGAGATAGAAGAGGAAGTTCGACCACTGCACAAGCAAAACTCCTTGTATTGATGGAACAAGTTAGTTGGATGGTGCCCATACTTTTTGAGCAGGCAAGTTTGCAATTTGAGCCCCTCTCCATTTGAAATAGCTCACCATCCACCAATTCAAATACACTTTGTGGTAAGACTATTATTCTGGTACAGACACTGACAAGACTATGGCACAATTAGGCACTCTTCCATTCTGATAGAGAATTATAGGCTTTCAAAAGTAATTTAGCATATTTCAGAAAGTGAATTTTTAGATTGTGTTGCATATATACTTTCTGGCAGAGACGTTTACATTTGGCAGCAGAGAGCATTAGTTTGAAAGGTTACAGTGAACTTTCAAAACTGTTTAAATGAACTCCAGCAAACCATGCAATTGATGCCATTTTTAGCCATGAGAGGAGAAAAGACTGGTATTCAAAACAAACAACAGTTGAAATAAAAGCTTGGGTTTTGAATAAATTCCATGGTATGATTTTCTGACATCACCTGCTCCCTATTTCTCCTTCTAACACACAGCCTTGATCGGAGGAAAGTATTTGCCTTTTCAGCTTATGTCACTGTTCTCATAATCCTTTAAGAACATACATTTCTGTTACCAACGTGCATTCAGAAGTTTCTGCTAATCACCATTGTCTTTTCTGGACTCCAAAGATACCCTCCGTAAATGTGATCACATTTTGTTTGGGAAGAACTTGTCTTTCATTGTACAGTGACACATTGATCTATTATCCACATGACTGTGGAGACAGCAGTCATGTGGCTAGTAGCCTTCAATTGCCTTCTCCATGGATTTCAGTAATCCTCTTTTAAAACTATCTAGGTTGGTGGCCATCACTTCTTCCTGTGGGAGCAAGTTCCATAGTTTAACTATCTGCTGTGTGAAGAAGTACTTTATTTTATCTGTCCTTAATCTTCCAGCATTCAGCTTCATTAGATATCAATGAGTTCTAGTGTGAAGAGAAAGGAAGAAAAAAATATCTCTATTCAGCTCAAACCTCTTTACACACTGAGCTTTCAGATAGGCATGATTGCCTAGTCCCTCCCAAGGTGAGGGGACATAGCTAAGCCTGGCAAGTCAACCTACACTATGGTTTTAACCTCTTAATGTGTTAATTAAACTTAAGCATGTTGGTTATATGAGGCCAGTTTTCCCACAAACTGTTTTTGTACTGCTTGCTAGGGTAGTCAAGTGTCCTACTATATGAAGTGTCTTGTATTTGAAGGGTTTCAGATGAGAGCTTTCTGTTTGAAGGAGTCCACTGTGTGAAGGGCTGTCCAGTGTATGTTCAGTTTAAAGAGAAAGAATTACAAGAAGGAAGAGAAAGTGAGTGGTATCAATGTACGCCCGCCTGGACTACAAAGTGAGTAGGCACACAGACCACCTAAGTCACAATCTCCCCAATTATGGTGAAAGGTATTGGATACCTATTTAAGTTACAGTAATTATTTATAAATTTACATTAGATGATGATGATGATGATGATGATAATTTATTATTTATACCCCGCCCATCTGGCTGGGTTTCCCCAGCCACTCTGAGTGGTTCCCAACAAAACATTAAAAACACGACAAAAGATCAAACATTAAAAACTTCTCTAAACAGGGCTGCTTTCAGATGTCTTCTAAAAGTCAGGTACCGTAGTTGTTTATTTCCTTGACATCTGATGGGAGGGCGTTCCACAGGGCAGAACATCTCTGTCTTTGATGGGCATAGCTTCTTTTCTGGCAATACATAAATGATCACCCTATTACTTTGCCTCTGGAATATGATATTGTCCCTACCCAGAGCTGGCGTCTCTGGAATCTGACCTGTTTGTCTGCATTAGGCTATGGCACACGACTCTGCCCCACACGTAGTCAACAGCTTGCTCTCTCCTGAGAGTTCTACCCCTTTGGCCAAACCTGACACATGCATTTCCTGGGACTGTTTCAACTTGGGTTGCAGTCAGTCACAATGCTTACTAATAGATCTGGGACAGCCAACATCTCTCAGCCTAGTCTACCTCACAGGGTTGGTGCAAGGATCAAAATGGTGGAACCATGTATGGCACCCTGAGCTCCTTGGAGAAAGAATGAAATGGGGGGAAAATCAGGTATATCCTAGAACAGCTGGCTGGGGCTAATGGGAGCTCTATGGGAATGCCACTTTGCCTTGAGGCAGGAAAATGCTCACCAGCAGATGTAAGTGCTGCTAGATCACTAGTCCAAACATCTGGAGGGTAACAGGTTGGGGAAGGCTGTTCTCTAGATAGAGAGACTGCAACATAGTTCGCAGCAGTATACATGCTGTTTTCTTCTCTCATTTCCAGCTACACAATAAACTTGTTGTAATGGCACATATCTGGAAGAGCTTCTTAAAATATTGAGGAAATGCTTTTTCATCTTAAACAGTTCAGCTGTGTGGTTTTCATATATAACCTCTTACCTGTTTCATTCATTATAGGAGCCAATGAACTTTAACAATTCCATCATAAATACACATTCTTGAAAAAAGCAAAACACCAAAGTATGTGTGCCAACAGTCAAGGCTACTAATTATTGAAGATGGAGGGGAAAACTGTAGAACAGAATAAATCTTACTCCTGAAAAAGAAACTGGAGAATTAACACCTTTCCCGATACTTCCTCACTTCATTCTGTCACTCACAGGCTTGGACAGCATCCGATTTCTTTGTGTTTCCATCAGCAGTCTTTTATCCCATTGACAACCGAAGCTTTCTTGGCGTGTGTTCAGGCCTAGACAGGTGTGGACTGGAATGCTAGAAAAGTAATATTTATTTCCTTTTCACAAAGATCCCAGTAGGTGGTATTGCACAATTGCTCAGGTTCTTTCTTGCAGGGTTGTACAGAGTTTGTGACTCTTCAAAGTGCAGGTGAGGCAAAGAGGCGATTTCAGCATGACTTGGAATGGTAGGTATTCAGCATGCAATGTAGGGTTGTGCATGACAACCCCCCCCCCCCGATCTAGGGTCTGAGATCAGCTTTGATATGGGAATTGGATACACCCCTGAATCAATTTGGGGGGAGGGGCTAATGTTTATTTAGAGTTAACTAAACATACGACTCGGGCGTGGGAAGAAAGAGACACTGTGTCTCTCCCTAACCACCCTGTGAGCAGGAGGGTTTGACCTTGCTTGCTGCTACTTCCCTAGGGTGCACTGACACTGTCTGACTGCCTCTCCTCCTTCCCATCCAATACCCTGCCGTATGGCACTCCTGGATGGCCCGGCCTGACCTAAGGTAATCTGGGGCTGTTTCCATCTAATTTGGCCAAAGCTACATCCCCACCCCACCCCAATCAGTCTGGTTTGGTATGAGATTTGTCAGAATCTGGTGCACAGTCTTAACCTAACATAGACCTCTCTGTTTTTCTAACATTTTCATAATGGTATCATGATCATGTTGCTTATGGATTGGGTTCAAAGATTGTGTGCACAGAGCCCTCCAACTGTGGAGGGTAAAAATGGTTCTCACTCTTCCATAATTGTTGTTTCCCTTACACAATGTTCTGGTGCCTTTTTGAGCTGGAATGTTGTTCAGAGCCAGTGTTGTCCAGTGTCAGACTAGGACCTGGGAGACTGGAGTTCAAATCCCCAGTTGGCCATGTAGCTCACTGGGTGACCGTGGAACAGTCACCACCCCTCAGCCTAACCTACCTCACAGGGTTGTTGTGTGAATTAAATGAGAAGGGACAGAACTATGTATGCCACCTTGAGCTTTTTGGAGAGAAAGGGTAGGATATAAATGCAACCAATCTATTTATTATCTATCTATCTATCATCTATCTATCTATCTATCTATCTATCTATCTATCTAAATAAGTAAGTAAGTAAGTAAGTAAGTAAGTAAGAAAGAGGTGGAATTTGGGCTTTTCCCAGTCTCTTACCAACTAAGCAACAGGGTTAGCAGACAAAGGAAACACACATCCTTTTATCCGGGAGGGAGAAAACCCCTAAGGTCACGATCACATCTAATTTGATATATATATTATCATGCCCCACACAAAAGTCATGTTTTTGTTTGTTTGTTGGAGATTTGAGGGCTGTGTTGTGGGAAGTACAATATGCATTTCAAAAATTACTTTGGTAGTGGTGTGAAGACACCCCTGAAGTCTGTCCCCAGTTATGTTAATCTTTCATAGTTCCAACTTGCCACAACTGGGTTAACTAGACCGAAACTCAATCCTTCAGCTGAGGAAACCCAGTCTCCCGCCTAACGATGGAATGGAAATTGAGAAGAATAATTAGACCACTACTGAGCTATGTTGGAGAAAGAAATGGTTTACTTGAAAAACATTTCAATTGAAGGTAACATTTTGGAAAATCCACTTGTGAAGGGTTACTTAGAAGTGCATTGAAAACAAACTCAAGACACACGTGCCTGCAAACCACTCTTTTGAAAATGAACAGTAATCAAAAGCCTTACAAACCATGCATGACTCTTTGCATGCAGTTATGATTGCTTTCTTTAAATCCTTCCGATGGTGAGTTTCATGGGTTTCTGAGCAACGTATAGTATCGTATCACCTGCCTATTCAGGTTTCTTTTGTGTTATCTTCCAGCTTTGTAGCTGTGTACAAGTGGAGATTTAGGCTTCATTGCCTCTATCTCAGCTTTCATGGGCGCTATTTTTGTTATGTTTGCTGATCGATTAATATTTCACTTCGAAGAAGTAATAGAGGGCAAACATAGGACATTTAAAAAAAAATCACAACCCAGTAATGTCAGGCTGTTTTTGGAATGATGCCAAGGAATTACCAAAAGAGAATGGCTAGGCTTGTTTACACAAAGTTCCACACAATCCCTTAAAGGTAAAGGTAAAGGGACCCCTGACTGTTAGGTCCAGTCGCAGATGACTATGGGGTTGCAGTGCTCATCTCGCTTTACTGGCCAAGGGAGCTGGCGTACAGCTTCCGGGTCATGTGGCCAGCATGACTAAGCCGCTTCTGGTGAACCAGAGCAGCGCACGGAAACGCCATTTACCTTCCCGCCAGAGGGGTATCTATTTATCTACTTGCACTTCATGCTTTTGAACTGCTAGGTTGACAGGAGCAGGGACCGAGCAATGGGAGCTCACCCTGTTGTGGGGATTCGAACAGCCGACCTTCTGATCGGCAAGCCCTAGGCTCTGTGGTTTAACTCACAGCACCACCCATGTCCCTATTCTTAGGTACTTAGGTACTAGCAAAATGGAAATTGGATGGGCAACAGAGTTTTGCCTCTTTTGCTTCATCTTTTTAGAAAACAGTACTCTCTCTAGCCTACACCAGTTGTACTGAACTGTGATGTGAAGTCCATATGGTGATCTAGACTCTGGAAGAAACAGTTTCTATCTTTGATCCTCAGGTAAACTTGTCACAGCAGGCTTCTTACAGTTCCAACCCTGGGAGTCTTGATGTTAACAGGAAAAGCTCTGGTGGCCAGCTATTGATTTGTTGGGTTTTAAATTTTATTGTTGTATCCCTATCCTGAACATAAATAGAACAAGAACTAATTTACTGAACACTGTAAAGTTGATACATGTGTCAACAGGGTGTGGATTGCACCCTTAAACTATAATCTCATACTAAAACGGATTTCCTGAAACCTGGATCTGTTTACACTTCACCTATGAATTTGGCCTCCTGAATCTAATTTAGGGTAGATTACAGAGCAAGAGACCTGCAAGTGTATAAATTACACTTGTTTGAACTCTCCTAAGGAGGTGCAGAATGCAAAACAAACAAGATGGTGTAAGTGATTATTTAAGGAAGGAGGGCATCCTTACAGATGAAAGACACTTGTTATATCCCGTTTCTCAGAAATGCTGGGAATAAACCTCAGAGCAACCAAAACTACTATTACTCCTTCATTTATCAGTTTTATGGGCTCTTTTCATTAAGAAACAATTCTGTATATTAGGCTCTGCTAAGTAGATGCAATTTGCAATCGGACCCAGCTGCTAAACAGTATTACTTGCAGAAACCACAGCAATGAATATCCAATCAGTGTCACAAAGCCTAATGAACTGCTTGGTGCCATCACTAAGGTCTTGCAGTCGATTGTCCCATGCCATGAATCAATCCAGTCCTTTAACCAAATACCGTAGTGCTGCAATCAACAGTGAAACTGCCTTGAATCAACAGAGCCTTCCGAACAAAGAGCTGAAGAAATTGAAGGACTGGGATAACAACTTCACACTGCCACCATACCTACAGAATATTTCAAACCCTCTGATTTATCTGCTAGAAACCAGGCCCCTACCCATGTAATATATATATATATCTCATACAATCTCCCTTCAAAAGGAATCTTGGATTTTTGTCACCCAGCCAGTGCAGCCCACCGCAATTGTTCAGCATTAGTCAGGGGCTAATGCCAGGCTCCAAGGGCACCAGATCAAGCAGCCCTCCAAGCTGGTCATCTTAAAACCTCCAATGAAGTGAGAGTCCACACTAGCCTCTTGAGGGAATCCATTCCACGGATGAACAGCTCTTATTGTCAGAAAGTTCTTACTGATGTTTAGATGGAATTTCCTTTCTGCCCCTAAACAGAACTGGGTAAATGGGTTGTAATCCTTATGTACTCTGTGCAATTTCAGTCTGGCCCTTTGGGTCTACCTATTTCGATAAATTAACAAATAATATATTAAATTAACAAGTAATATATTAAATTAACAAATAATATATTAAGAACTGAAGCTATATTATGTGGGGGAATGTAAGCCTATTTTGTGCCTTTGGAAACTTGTAACATGTGAACGAAGCAGTTTTGAGGTGTTGTTTTTGGAAGAGTTTTGGATAAGGTACAAGAACACACTTGACAGCCATGCAGAAGATATTTTTAAATTTTATCTTGATAAGGAAGTGCTAAGTGCTTAAGGTTGATCCATAGGTTTTTGGCAGATGTGTAGGCTTTGGCAGACAGTCTAGCATTTGGGTTTTAAATTATTCATGTGCTTTTTTTGGGGGGTGTTGCTGTTCCTCACCTCAGGCTCTTTCATTGGAAGTGCTTGTCGTTGCTGAACAACAAATGAAGACTGATATTCCTATTGACGGAAGCCTTGCACATGTCGACGTTAATGATGGTCGTTGCTGGAGCTGGCCCTGGAGGAAAAAGACTGCTGTCTGGAAGGACACAATGGAAGAAAGCAAGGAGATACAACAGGGTGGGAAAAGGAGAACCCCCTTTTGTATTAAGATTATAGTGCCTGGCAAGAGCTGAGACGTAATCAATTCACTGCAATTTCGCAATCCAAATTTGAATGGTTATTAAAATACAGACATGACTCACAGAATCTGGAAAGCATGCAGGTTTTATTGTCCCCACCGCACCCCAAAGACGACTCAAGAGACCAAACTGGAAGGTTACAATTGTTGTTCATTAAAATATAACTGCAACCAACAACAAACCAATGAACCAAAACAGTATGGCAGGTGAGGATTGTCTAACTCATGTAGGAAAGGATCCCTCCAGCATGTAAGGCATGCAAGGGAACCTTCTGCTGCAGCTCCCCAGTGAAAGATGGTGATGAAATACCGGTAGCTCCCTCCTTGCTAGGTGAGCCTTGGGTATGAACTCGGAATGTGTATCCAGCTGGAGGAGAAAGGGCAGAGGCTTGAGAAATAACTGAGTGGAGGGATGTCCTTTTCTGATTCTGATGGACCTTCTGGGAAACTCACCAAACCTACTTCACCTGGGGAGAAATTTGATTCCGTCCACATTGAAAGGCAAATCTATCTAACTTGCATGTTCCAAAACAATGTAACAAAACACAGCCATCTATCAACATTTTCACTTCTCTGAATTTTGAAATGCAGTTGTCTAATTAATGAAAATTCATATAGTAAGGTAAAGTGTGCCTATAAATGCATTAGAACATGGGTAGGCAAACTTAGGCCCGGGCGCTGGATCTGGTCTGCGGACGGTCCGGGAATCAGTGTTTTTACATGAGTAGAATGTGTTCTTTTATTTAAAATGCATCTCTGGGTTATTTGTGGGGCATAGGAATTCGTTCAAATTCCCCCCCCCAAAAAAATATAGCCCTGGCCCCCACAAGGTCTGAGGGATAGTGGACCAGCCCCCTGCTGAAAAAGTTTCCTGACCCCTGCATTAGAAGGTAAGATTGCATTGCAAAAATGTGCATATGAGACAAAATTGCAAACTTATAATGTATATATTAGAAGAAATTGGCACTAAATCCTTATGAATTTGCACAAGGACATTTTAAAAAGGCAACAATCTAATGTGGAAAATTGGGGAACTGAACTTAACATTTGAAAAATAGGGAAAATTAAAATATTCACCCTTCCCTACTCCCAGGAGGTGACTGTATTTCATAACATAAAGTCCATTCCTGGAGAAATATATGGAGAAGAAGATGGCAGCACTATGTAGAATATCCTTGTAGGGTTACCAGACATCCAAGACTCCAGCAAACTTTCCCCCAGTCAAAAAGGAAGCGGAGAGTAATAAAGCACTTTATCCTGGCCAATTATCAAATAGTGGGAAGTGCCATTGCCCTCATGTGGCTCCTGAAATGGTAGCATCTTTGACCGATCAATATAATGAGTGGTGCAGGAAAAGAATTGGAGCTTGTAGGAGTTCTGTAAAAAATAGCAGCACTTTAAACAGGCAGAGAGAAGATATCACATACTTGAGTTCTTGCAAAGGACTTTTGAAGGTGTTAATTAAAAGGGGCTTTAAAGGGTTTAAAACATATAAGAGGAGCCTTCTTTAAAAGTTTTATATTTGAAGAATAAAAAGCAGAAAATCATACCTGTGGTTTAAAACACATACACCAAAGAATATGAATAGTAGGACAGAAGTTTAGTACAATTAAAAACTGGGAGATGTAGCTTCCTCCAAAATCAATCCTTCTATGTACCCAAATGTAACTTACAATTAGGCTTCAGACTCCATAAATGAGTCAAATTATGTCTTTCTGTGAGGAAAAACACCATCTGCATATTTCTGGCTAAGCCGGGACAATTTATTGCAGTGCTTTGCGCATTTAGGATAATGCCCAAAGGATTGTGACTCATGCAACAGAAATTAATATTACATTGGCGAATGGTGATAGATAGATGTTTGTCATGTCACTTTTCAAGTAATTCTCAAGTTGTCTCAAGGGAAAGTGGGAAGTGTAGCAGTTTTCTCTGATGAGACACTAAATTTTCACTATCTTGATGCAAGTTCCCAGCATGAAGAGAGATAAAAGGTGTTCACCCCTTTGTGACCTTAAAGCAGGTGCTGAACACCTTTCTAACCCATCTTAATGGCTACTTTTGGTATTGTCACATGTAGTGGGGAGCAGAGAGATGGCATGCTAAATATAGATAGATGGAAGGGAGAATCTTTTCTTCTGGAAGGCAAGTTCCTAAACCAAAGTGGCAGAGAGAAAAATCACACAAGAAGAAAAGAGACCAAATCCATTTTCAGGTGAAATGCTTTATCTTGAAAAGGGATGAAGTACATGGAAGCTTTATGGCTGTGTGTGTGTGTGAAGATCACAACAAGGGGGAGGGAGAGTAGTGAGCAAAGGCTAAAGATGGGTTGAGAAGAGAGAACAAGTGGACAAAAGAGAGGGGGGATATGTGGGCCACTGGAAATTGCCGGTCTTCAGCTCCCATAACCTGTGACCATTGCCTACACTGGCTGAAACTGGTGGGAATTGGCATCTAATACCAGGTGGAGGTTTCCCCCTGTGGCAGAAATTCCCCTTGCAGTTCAAGAACAGAGGCTCACCCCAAAGTCCCAATCAGTCAAACTTTATTCAGTAATACATTACAGGACAAAGTTCAAAGAGTCTGCGAGAACACACAAACACTATAGGAGATATGTCACCTTAGCTTTTCATCCTTTACCCAATTGCCCTCTGCTACTCCAGCACCTCACCATCTCTCATCCAACCACGGCCCTTGAAATGCAATTTACTCAGCCCATTTTCACTATGTGCATCATAGCCCTCCTTATATGGAGTTGTTTTTTGCTTTAACATTCAGCCCTTAGGTTCCCCCTTAATTGATTTGTATCAGTTTTGTGGTCTTGCATACGTGGCACTAGCCTCTCTGAGAATGGGTTTGACAGAAATTCCACATTACTCCTCCTCTGCATAGCAGAATGTATATTCACTTGGCTTCAACGGAGGAAGAGGCAAGATAGCCAGACCTGCTATTGACATAGCTAGGACCACCCTCTCCTCCCTGTTGGTGGTTGAAGAAAGCAGCAACCATCCAGGTTTTATCTGTTTGCTTGTTTTTTGGTAAGTCACTCTGAGGATAAAATAATCCAAATGAATAATTGGTTGTGCCCAACAATAACCCCCAGTTGCTGTTCTGCATATTGGCTTCCTTCCAAGCCAACCATCAATGACACAAACAGTTCAATGGCATCTTTTCCAATGCCTTTCACAAGGGCCGTGCCACTCTGTAGCCAGCTAGTCACATCACACATATTAGCAGAAGCTCCAAGAACCACAAATATCTATAGCTAGAAATGCAAGCACTCAGTGTGTGGCGGGGGGGGGGGGCTTTAACAAACCCACTGAGAGCAAGCCCTACAAAGTTTTGGTCAGTGATGGTGGTGGGTTAAGATGGATGCATTGCTTTCCCCCCCTTCTGCCTTCATTTCTCCAGAATTTATACACACCCTTTCATGTTATGACTTGAGAGCAGTGCCTCAATGCTGCTGAGAAAAATATTAGCGCAAATACTTAGCCTTGCTCAGAGTAATTTCTTTTATTACCAGATGCCTGACTCATAGTTCTCAGGATATCTCCTGCACAAGGGCTAATTAATATTTGCGGTTCCACAACTGTTTTTCATCTCTTGCCCATCTCTTTTATATTTACCCCAATTGAATTTCCCAGACATGATTCTCCAATTATCTCGGCATTACTCCCTAATCCTCTCATTATGGATATTGACAACTACTGATGGATTTTTTCCAGTGGCACATTAGGACTGGCTCCTGGATTACTTTACTGTGTTTGTTGTAGCTGGCATGCTTTATAACAAGGTATAGGAGGATAAAGAAAGCCAGGTACATTCAGAGATTAAATTGCATTATGTACATACATAATATGAGGGCTATGGTCAACAGAGATTCTAGCTGCTGGAGTATATTGGCTCATGACATCTCCATGCTGGAAAAAAGACAATCTACTGAAAAACTTTGGCAGGTGCTTCAATCTGTCCCAAGTGAAATGAGTGAGCTGTACAAACATTTGTCCTTGGCTGGGTGTGCTGGCTCCAAGTTTTGGGTGGTCCTTGGGCAGGACAGCCTCCCTGGGTGCCCTTCCCTTCAATGAGCCTCTATCGCTTCACCATCATTTTAATCAGCTTCTGCTGTTCCTTTTACATATCACCACCACCATTTGCTTGCTTGCCAGGCAAAGAGTCAATGAGCAATCAGGCAGTGACATCTGCTGCTTCTCCTTCCCACCACCACCATTTTCTGGGTCAGAGGGACTGGTGGATGAACAAGCAGATTGCAATAGAGAAAAGGAGGAGCATCTTGGGCTGTGGGCCCTCAGCAGATGCTAAACTGTAGCATCACATGATACCAGTGCTGGACTAGACTGTGTTCTTGCTTCAGATAAATTACTCTTAATTATGAAATTAAATTTTAAAACATTTCCTATGCAATCACAATTCCCCAAACCTAAATTCCCCAAACCTAAATTTTCAAATCACACACACAAAAGCAGCATAAAAAGAGTACATTCTATTCTTGTAGTTTGAGGGACACACATGTTTATTTCGATAAACATCTAAGGACCATGGATGGGCAGCCATGGATATTTCTTAAGGAGGGTTACAAAGTTAATGGTCCAAAGAAAACTAAGTAGCATCAGATAACAGGCCTACCATTTTTGATAGATCGGCTTGAAGGTGGCAATGGTAAAAACACCCCTCTTCTCTCAGGCCTTTGACTAATTAAACAAACAAAACTGAGGTGGGGTTATTATTTTTGTTTATTATTATGTTATGTATGTTTGTGTTTTTATATTATAAACCACCCTGTGACCCTGAAGGGCAGTATAGAAATTTAACCAACAACAACAGTGATGATGACTGGGTGATGGCAAAGCTGGAGTTGACTTTGCCTCTGAAAAACGTGCATTCCAGGTCAATCCCTCCATGAGGTGAACAATATAAGCTCTGTTTGAAGTCTAAAAACCAACCATTTTAATGGCCAATCATTTAGGAGCTGAGCTCAATCACACACCAATTAATCAGTCAATGTGGTCAACCCTACTTTATAAAGACTGGAATGTAAAAGTGTCCAAAACGTTCCTGTTCCTGATGTCTTGATGGTACCACTTTAAAAAAATATTATAAAAACCATTTCCCCCTATTAAATATGTTAACAAATACATAAAGAGAAACGAACACACCTCTAAGCACAGGAAGCACCTGTCTTCCCTGAAAAGACAGATGCTTAGTAACCAAGCATAGTAATCCACAAACCGATGTCATATCTTCCACCATTGACCTGACAGGTTATTGTGCTAGTTCATGCTTGATAGGAAACATAGACCATAAAGATCGCCTGTTGCCGAATGAGAGGTATACCAGCTTTCTTTCTGCTACCACTACATATGTTTTAGAGATTTCTGCAACCATTAAAAGAAAAAGGGATATTTTAGAAAAGTAAACTAAACCCGACACACATATATATATAGGGGGTGGGGGGGAGAGAAATCATGTTTCTCTTTCAACATGTTGCTATGTGAAGCCTATTGGAATTCCCAAGACTATTCCCACCTTGTTTTAAGTTTTAACTGATAGCAATGTTATCATGGGGGAGGGATCTAAAATATATGAATCATTTATTGAAAAAATCTCATCTGCCAAATTTGCAAAGAAAGCAGCTGTGAGATGTATAAGCTGTATTGTTTGATGGATCAATTGGTATAGAGCACTCAGAATCTCTGATTGCCACCTAAATCTTATTTCTTGTCTGGCTTCATATATTCACTATTAGTTTGCATGAAATTTTAAATTCACACAGACTAATTACAGCTACCTGTAATAGCAACAATCGTTGTCCTTTTCATCAAGGGATCTTAGATAAGGCCTGACTTTGTGGGAGTACCAATTAAATACAATTAGAACTGCAGCAACCTCCCTTTTGTGTCAAAATACTTGGCAGAATTTATGCTATATTTGCAAGATGCAAATTTACCACCTTTTCAGATGTCTGGTAAATTTCATCTGCCTTATCTGAACTGAGGAATGAAAACTGAGAACAGCTACTGAAATTCAGACAAAATTTAAGCCAAGCATTGTAATTCCATTCCTTCTGCAATCTGATACAAATACTATTATAGCACTTTTTGACATCTACCTCAGTTATGCCTCATCTTTCCATGAATTAGTACTATGTATTTTTATGATATCTATAAACCTTTCAGTTAATAAAATGGCTGGTGGGGTAACCAAAACATTTAGGATTTTTCAAACATCCAGAATATATATCAATTCCATACTCAACATTTATCTGCGCTGAGTGACTGGGGCAACCCAGTCAAATGAGCAGGGTACAAGTAATAAAATAATATGATTATTATTCATTACCTTGTCTGCTTATAGAATCGTAGAACTGAAGTGTTGGAAATTCAACTAAAGCATCCATGGCCATCCAACCTCTGCTTTGAAATCTCCAGAGAAGAAGTCTCCACCACCTCCCAAGGGAGTCTGTTCCACTGTCTAACAGCTCTTACTGTCAGAAAGTTCTTCCTAATGTTTAGTCAGAATCTCCTTTCTTGTAACTTGAAGCCATTGATATGGGTCCCACCCCCATACCAGAAGAAAACAAGCTTGCTCCATCCTCCATGTGACAGCCCTCAAGATATTTGAAGATAGCTATCACATACACTCTCAGTCTCCTCTTTAACTGTTCTTCATAAGGTTTGTTTTCCAGACTCTTGGTCCGTTCTCCTCTGCAACTGCTGCCTGACACTCAGTGGCTATACTGGAATAAGAAGGTATTCTGGATTGTTTTTATCAGTGCTATTTTTCTAGAAAAAGAGGCACCAGAACTCACCATGAACACCTCCCTCATTCTCTTAAAATGGCAATTGCGCCCACCTAAGAGGTGCCAGAGCAGAGTTCCAATGAATTCTGGCTGAAAAAAAGCCCTGGTTTTTATGATAGTTAAAGTACAAACAAGGACAATTAAAAAGGGCCATGATTCAATCAAAGTTGAAGCACTTTTAACCTAACAGGTTAAACACTTGCTGGAATGAATATAGCTTCAAATGTTCCACTGTATCTGAAATCCACCCCACCTGGTAGTGAGCATATTCCCACTACAGCTAGCATTCAGTCGTGTGTGGTTCCACTTCCTGAATGTCTTGTGCGAGGGCTAAATCTCAAAAAAAAAAAAAAAAAAAAAGTGCAGAGGGGGGTATCATTATTTATCATGTTATGCATTTTGTGTTCTTATTTTGTAAACCACCCTGTGATCTTTGGATGAAAGGCAATATATGAAACAAACAAACAAAAACAAACTAACTCATTTCTTTCTTTAACATTTGTCACAGCATAACTCTCATGATGCACTTTAATGTGGGAATCCTATTTAGGGAACCCAGAACAGGTCTGACACACACATTTTATGACTGTTGATTATGCTGCAGATATGAACTATCAAACTCTGACCTAACTGGAATTTCCTTCACTCCAATGGCTTTGTGCCCAAATGAGCAGATTCTAGCTGATGAAAGGGTGAATGACACATACTAGGAAGTTGTCCACCACAACAAGACAATGCCTTCTCACCAAGAGTTGCTTTTACATCCTGGTTCTGAATACATTTTCTGGAAAGAATACAATCTTTCCTCTATATGGATAGGATCAAGTAGTATAACATCACTGAACAATCTGTCTATGGGCCATGTATTGGTTTCTTACTCTTCCTCATCTAACTATGGGCTGTGATATGAGAGTGCACATAGTATTCAGTGATATGAGAGTGCACATAGTATTGAAGAAGGAAAAAAGGTTCCATCTCTGGGAAATCCACATAGAGGTGGGAAAAATTCAGGTCCAAAACTTTGGAGAGTTTATTTTAATTAGTGTAGACAGTATTGAGCTCATATATATGACAGTTCCTGCCTTAGGTCTCTAGTCCATCTATCAAATAAGAACCATATATTATTAATCATATCTAATTTCACCCTATCATTCATCTATTATGTTAAGGCACGAGTGCTAAGACTTATTCACTACTGTTGTATCACCCACAATACTTGGCAAAAACCTGAGATTTGAAGAAAGTATGAACAAAGAATATATTGGCAGTGGAACATAAGAGAAAGACCTCCCCACCCCACCCAAAAAAAGAGAAAAGAAACAAAAACAGGGAGCTCTTGGAGCGGGATTGAGTTTTATGTAACAGATTCATCTAAGATAGCATTTTGACCATGTCTAATTTGCAGGAAACTAAGAAAAGTCCCTAAAACAAAATCTGAACTTCTTGGCAAGAATTATAGGGAAAGAGTAAGCAATATTTCTTATACTCCTGACCAGATTCATCTTTGTAGCCACATCAGGCAGTACTTCTGAACTGATGTCACTGTTTGATATAAGGTACATCACATCAGTATTGTCCACTGTGTACCTAAGACAGTCTTTGTCCTTCACTTCCCTTTGTTCTTACAACACGATCCCCTGAAGCAGCTCTCTTTATTCTATGAGATCAAAAGAAGAACACGCAGATGGAGATTTAGACTCTAGCTCACCTGAAAAGAGAACAATGCATTGAAAACCCAAACATCCCAGCACTTTTAGACAGTGGCCTATGTCTTGCATTGTGAAAGCTATATCTCAATTGTTCATGATGTGTCTGGTTTGCGGGGCATATTGTCTAATTAATGGCTTGTTTCTGAATTGTGACATATAATTGGACACCTGTCTTTTGCAGGAAACTTATAATTATTACATGCTGAGCAAGGAAACAATACAGTTGGGAATTCTTCTGTGTGTTTTATCGACCAGATTTTGTGTTTTCTTTTCAAGTAGCTTTTATCTCAATTCACACTCTTCTTCCAGATGCCTACAATCATCTGCTTAAGTGAGATTTACTTTGGGGGAATTGTCCAGGGAAAATGGGTTATACCCCTCCCCGAGTGTTATAGTCTTGATGCAATTTGCCCACCCTTCTGCAGCTGTTTTAAAAGGAAATTTAGAGAAATGCAGAGCTTACCATGAATCTTCAACATTTCATCTAGTCTATCCCTTAGACCCATTAGGTGCCTGTATGATAAACAATATTAATATATTTACCACAGGGAATGGGATCCTATAGACTTCTAGGTATTGTTGGATTCCAACTCTGATCAGCCCCAGTCTGGATGGCAATGATCACAGATGATGGGAGCTGGAGTCCAACAATATCTGAGGGGCCTCAGATTCCCCAGTCCTATTTACAGCAACACAACAAAGCACTCCTTTTAATCATCACGACCATTGTCATCAACTCCTGAGTATTTTAGATACTCATTCATCATATTAATGATGTAGTTTAAATTTGGTAAATAAAAAATGTGAGCAAATATGGCAAAATCCTACAAAGAATTTATTCCAAAACAAAACATGGTATCCATAGCTTGAGCCACATAAATGGAAAGAGCCCAGTGGTATTCCCCTGCCAGCTCATTGTGGGAACAACAGATTCAGTCATGTATCAGTGATGTTTGCCTTCCCCTGTGTTCTCCGCAGAATTTATGAGGCATTAGGATATCTATTTGAATGAAAGAGAAAGAACAGGGGGCAAGAAGCCTTGGGTTTGTGCCCTTCTTTTGAAGTCCTAACTTTAGAGATCAAACACCCCCCCTCTCTCTCACACACACACAGAGCACTTCCTAGAGGACTGTAAGAACTGGTTAACAGAGAAGTCCCTTCCCCTCAGCTTCTACAGCTGTTGGTGCTCTTCAGGTAGATGTTCATAGAATCAAAGAACTGTAGAGTTGGAAAGGACCCTGAGGATCATCTAGTGTTGTGAAGGTGTCCTGGTTGTAAGTGGTCGGTTGCTCTGCCACCTCCACTGATTGTTCCCACCAGCCTATATTGCGCCTGCAGCTCAGCTCCTGTGCTCCTGGAAGAGCTAGCACTTAATAATTAGTCTCCACCCCTACCTTCCTGTGGACCTGCCTCTGTTACGCTTTCTGTTTCTAATGTCGGATCCACCCCATGCTGTGTTGTGTTGGCGTTTCTTTCTGGGGTGTCAGGGTTGAAAAGTTCTTGTACAGGCTTGGTTGGTTGTGAGTAATGCAGCATGTGGAAGGCCCCAGGTGGGTTTTGAGAGACACGGCTTAGACTTGGCACAACCACTACTTGTAATCACACACACACACACACACACACACAGTAGTGGAACATAGGGAAGTGATGGGAAACTTGTGGCCCTCCATATATTGTTGGATTCCAGCTCTCATGAGCTTCAGCCAATGGTCAGTCCAACAACAGTTGAAGGGCCACACATTTCCCATCACTAACACAGGAATGCCCATAGTGCCTCAAGACAAGTGATCCACTTGGCTGAGCATGCTGCTTTCCAACAGTGCCACTAGCCAGGTACCTCAGGTAATCTCACAAGGTGAGAAGATATACTTGAGGTGCAGCATATGCTTTACATGTACCATATCCTAAACTCAATTCTTTGCATCTGCAGTGAAAAGTACCTCAGGAGAATAGCCCTGCCTGAAAGCTTGGAGAGCCACTTTTAGGACACGAATGATACACAATTAAACCAGTGGATTGGCCCACTCTGTCCTAAAATTAGAAAATAGTGTACAGGTAAATATCAATCCTAATCCCTATAGTGGTGATATCCACTCTAATCCCCAACATCTAGTAGCATTCAGAATTTAAAGGGTTGATAGCCTCTGTGAACTGAAAATTATTACTTAGAATTGTCCAGGAAGAATTTGTGGAGTTCTAGAGAAAGTTAGAACCAGCTTTGTATATAACAAGAAGTATTAATGTGGATGAGTGATTCTGAAAAAGACACAGAGATAAGAGATGCCAGGTCAGAATGAAGATCTAGCCTTGCACACATTCCTTATATAATTTATATTATAGGCCTGTACTCCACATAATGAGGCAAATGGGGCTGATTCATGCCATGACCTCACACTCCTGACTCGGATTGCAATATTAACAAGGCATGTCAAGGCAGATCAGTTTTCAACCTTCTAGGTATCTCTGCTGCCTCTAGTCAACCCCCCACTCCCTGCCAAAAGTTAAATGCACAGCTTTCCCTCTTTTTCTCTTTGGAGAAATGAAAGCAAGCTATGGGAAGCTGAGGGGTGTAGAGAAGAAGTGGGGGAGATGGATCTCTCATTTTGATGGGGGGCTCTTGCTTTTAATCAGAGTGAATTATATTTCCTGCACAATGATCTCTAGAAGAGATGTTGAAGTAAAAAAATAAAGAGTTTTGGCTGTGCAAGCAGGGCATAAGCCACCAAGTTAGACAAGGGTGGCTTTCTTCCCTCCCATTCATTCTTTTGCCAAACAGTTAAAACTATAGCATCTTTCTTCTTCACATAGGGTACTTCCAGGAAGTGGGACCAGGAATATATATATATATATATATATATATATATATATATATATATATATATACACACACACATAATACAATAGCCCTAAGAAATTTTGGAAGTTTTCTTACCCAGGGACCCTTCCCTTATCTGCTCAGTTTTCCAACTACATGCCTGTCCCCCAAAAGGAAACCAGTTCCAAACTCATAGCAATATGTGTAATACAATGCTTCATTACAGTACAGAGATACAGGAGTTTTTAAATAACAATGAGTACATATTAGTTCATATTCAGAAAGCCCGTTTTATGCATAAAGCCAAGGTCAAGAGTCGAAGTCAAGAGTCAATTCAGGGGTAGAAACCAGGATGTAGATACCATCGTCAGCTAGTTTTCTAGAGGTCGTGTTAATTTGTAGAACACGTATGAATATTTTCTATGTTTCTCAGATATAGTGTCTAAGTGTGGGTAGATCAGTGTGTATCTTGGGTTTTTCTGCTTCCTCCAGGCAGGCAGGCAGCCCCCCGGCCTATTCTATTACTTATACATTGTCCAGCTGATGGCCCCAGAATTGTTTGGCTCTGCCTGTCATTGGGTCTGGCTCCACCTACTGTTGGCCTCCCTGATTTCTGGCCTACCAGTCACAATGGGCACAAGCCACCACTGGTCAGAAGAGGTGATCATGACTGTAATTTGTATCCATTTCTGGCAGAAAACAAGTTAGTAACTTCTATTCTTTTGTTGTTGTTGTTCCTTTCATGAAAATACTTGGATGGATCCGATTGAAATTTTGTATGCCTAATCCTCTCTGGAGAGGCTCCATTGCCTACAAATTTAATCTACTTATGTGAAAAGGAAAAAAGGTGCACCATCACCATCAATTATTATTATCATCATCATCATCTGAGGTAAAACAGTGCTTCCAATTTAACAGATCAGATTTAGACACACACACCAAAAATTGAATTTGAACAACTCAGAGCACATCTGAAACTGACTGGGCTGCTTCTAATCACTATGAATATGAGGTGGCTTTTGTGGCTGCTGTACCCTGTTTATATCGACATGTGGCATTTGCCCATTTCCTTGTACAAATCCCTCCTTGGAGAAGGACGCACTAAAAAGAAAAAGGAAAAATGCAATTCACTCATCTGTCCTTTCATCAAAATTTGCTAAAATGGAGTGAAAAATCATTTTTCAATAGCTCCACCATTTCTTTTACCAGGTCATACTGGTCATCTGAAGCAATTGTACTTTAAATGCAAGCTGTTAGATCACTTACACGCTTCATGATTGGTAAGCTACCAAATGACTACCTGGTTGGGTCTGCTCACCTTACAAAGTATATGAGAGTGAGGGATTGTGCTATGCTTTCAACAAAGCTTATGAATCACACTTAAATGAATATTTGGAAGAGTCCTACCTTGCTCTTCTGTTGCAAGATTCAGACTCGATTATAACCCTACATATGGCAAAATTTCTGACATCAGTTCTGACACTTAAGAAACGCAATGGATTGTTATATACAGCTTGAAATTTTAATTTAATTTTTATCATTCAATTGAGTATCCCTTTTAATCTATTTTACTGTTAGCAATTGTAAACCAGACTGTGCTGTTTCTGTTTTTGGTTGTTACGTCTATGGGCTTAAAGCCGAAATAAAATGAGTTGAGTTGACACTTAAATGAATGGTGATATCTGCATTCACGTGACACTAACCATTTTCACGAAACTTAAACAGGGAGATAGAACTTCACTGTTGGCACCCATTCTCTTTTCTGTCTTGCCTTCTGTGGGAGCAATATGACTCCGACACCTAGGTTGTAAATCTTTATGAAATCTCAGCTAGTTATTTAAGTTTTCCCAGTGACTAATGAATTGCAATATATTAAAAAGAGAAATTTTATGTTTATGGGATGAGTCATGCCGGATCTTGTTGAGAGTTTGCACTAATTTATTACAGTCACCTCTGAACAACACTACTAAGTTGCTCATAAACTCCTTTAAAAAGTTTGTTTTGCAGATAGAGTACAACTTTCCTTTTCCTGTTTAAAAGATGAAACCCTGTAATCATTCCTTGCTACACACACTTAAGTAATTCTGCCAGCTACAGAAAACTAGCTTAAGTATTTAGAAGATGGCTCCTCTAGCTCAGATAGATTTCCAGCCGTTAAAATATTCCCCGATTATGTCAGTAGTCTACCAGCCTAGAACATGGAAACCACGCTGAACTACACCAATTACTCAGCATGTCTAATTCTTTTAAGCCAGGATGAAGGCAGCCACACAGCAATACACCCACTGGTTATTTTGCATAAAACCATTTATATTCCCCTGTAAATGGCCCCAAAGATCATTTGGTCACAGTGATAGTTATCCTGAAGATGTGCAGGTAATCCTGCTGTCATAAAAAGCACAGTCTTCATTTAAGTTACAGCAAGAAAAGTTTTAATTCTTTCTAATAGTTTTTTCCTTTCTTTCACCTGGCTAGTGTAAGGTTTGGGGTTTTCTAATACCACCCCCCTAACCATGATCATGTGTTTAGTTAACAGAACCACATGGAGAAACATGAGTGCTAATGAAGCAGTAGATAGACACAGAAAGCGCTTCATTCATCCCAGTCTTGTTCTCCCCGATTTAATTAGCCCCAGGTCGGCCATTTTTAGGGATACCTCATAAATTGGAATATACACACACTACTCCTAGGCAATGGCAATGCACTTATGATCTCCAATGTATAAAGGCACATCTTACTAGAGCTCCTCAAATTCTCAGCACTCGCTCCTCAAATTCTTAGCACTCTAGTGAAGACCTTTTTCAATTTCCCAGGATGCTTTGCCTTGTTTAGAGGGGAATTTGTATGGCAAACTGTGCCCACTCCACTAGCAAAATAACCCTGTATTCACTTAACCAGTAAGCCCAATTGAACTCTCAGGCATCTTACTTCCAGTGCTTTTTTTCTAGGGAAAAAAAGGATGCTGGTACTCACCTTTTCTAACATTAATTTAAATGCCAATATTTCTCCTCCTCACCTACTCTTTTCCTCAGTTGGCTTAAAAAGCAAACACCCTCTTTCTCTCTCCCAATTCTTAACCTCCTTCTCATTCCCCAGCCTCGCCACTTCCTTTCTCAACTCCCTCCAGCCCTTTCTCTCCCCAAACATACGAATGCCAAAGTGTTTCTAAACACCCCCTCACTGCCCCAGATGGCTTGCTCTCTCTGTGCCTCTCACTTTTTATTTCACACACCCTAACCTGCTCTTCCTTCCTCTTTATGGTCACTCTTCAGAGCAGGGTCATTGGCTATTGCTGGGCACGGGAAATTAGTGCAGCTGTGGGGCTGGGGCTCACACACGCTCACACACACACAACACACACACACACACACACACAGAGAGAGAGAGAGACTTTGTGTGCATGATTTGAGGAGTAAAAAGTGCCGGTACTGTGTACCATTGATTGCCATCAGAAAAAAAGCACCACTTACTTCTAAGTCACACTAAGGGTTGTGCTGTTAGGCCAGATTCAGTTTTATTTATTTCTATTCATTTACTTTAAAACATTTATAAACTGCTTGATGTTTTTAAAAACTCTAAGCAGTGTAGAGTGCTCTCTTTTTTAAGCATACCGCCTAAAACCAATAAAACAGCAATATAAAATAGATATCAGGAGGTATATAAGGCATCAACGGCCACATGGGTCTGATAGGAAATACATCTAATTCATTGCAGTGACTTTACATGGTCATGTTAGAAAGCTCTTTCCCTTCACATCACACTGACATTCTCAATGCCAGCATAGCATAGTGCCTTGGGGCAGGTGGTGCTAGCTTTGAGATTATCTGTGCAAAGAGTAGCCTCCAGATATAAATGGCTTTCAAATATCATAGCCACCATCAAAAAGTGCATCTGTACGGAAGAGGATCCCGCCCCCTTAGCTTCTGCAGTAGTCCATACGTCACCTGCAATGTTTAGTCCTAAGCTTTGAACTTTCTTTCATGAGCATCAGGGGAGAAGCTCAGTTGAGCTGCCTGTATTGAATAAATTCCTAAAGTAGATGTCAGAAGAGGAAGACATTGTGTGGATCTCTGAGCCAATAATAAATGCCATTACCATTGTACTTAGATCCAGGAGAGAGGGAAGCATCTCCAATCCTCTCACCTCACCTAGACTGTTTTCAAGGGAAGTCCTATAGAGAGTGCATCACAGTAATCTAGATTTGTGGGTGCAACAGCATGCATCATAATGACATTGCTATTCTGAAACAGGAGCAGCCGGAGCTGACACACCAGCCTGAACTAGTAGCTTAATCTTTGCCACAAAAGCCTAAAGTGCTGGTCTTGGATCCAGGTGTATCCCCAGTGTGAACCTGTTCCTTCAGGGGAGTGCAACTCCAAGAAGAAGAGGCTGTATATCCAATTCTTGGACCTGGAAACCACCAGTTGAAAGTTTAGTTTGGAAGGTCCCTGTGGGGAAAGTCTGAAGGCCAGAAGAAGAAAACAATTGTTTCCCCTTGAGCTTTCGTTGACTGCAGTAACCAAGTTTGCTTTACTTTGTTTCAGTTTTGACAGTGTAAATCACTGAAGTTCAGACTCTAGTCAGATTGTCAGCAATCACCAAGCAGCCTCAGAAATGTGCACATACATAGTGAGAAAATGACAAGGTAATGACTAACTATGACAAATGTATATAGTTTTGGATGAGAAAATCTATCATGAGGTTGTACCAATTAATGCCCTGGAAGGAGCTTGAATTGTTTCACACAAAACTAATCACAGTTATTATGTGGTAAGTTAGGATTTCTGAAAACATGAAGTCGCCATGTGCCAATAGTTTGCAATAGACCCGGCTGACTGATCAAAAGGAATATATAAAATTCAAAGCAATTTTTCAAGCTGAATATATGAAAGGTTGCAGGTACCAGGGGACTTAGGTTGCTTAGATCATTCAGAATTAATGCAAACATATTTTTAGCTTAACTCTCTCTGACAAGACCTGCAAATTAGAAATGGGCTCACCTGTTTTACACACAGGCCAATTCAAAACCAAAGATATCATCAAGCTCCCAAAGATGTCATCAGGAATATGAAATCTTCATTCCAACTTCCTCATGCCAATACACCCCTTCCAAGCTCATCTGTTGCTCCCTTTCCTTTGTTTAAAGGTTACCTGATAGCAGCAAGGGACTGGGAGAGAAATTTGAACCTACTTAATTTGCACTTTCTGAAACAATATATGAACAGAACCATCCTTTGATATTTGTACTTCTCCAAAATTTGTAATGCAATTCTCCAGCCAGGTAATATGTACCAAAATGTACATACTGTGGTAAAGGTTGCATATGAATACTGACATAATGTAAACAGAATGCACAAATGCATGATATTATGGGAAATAATATGTCCTGAACTCTTGGCCTACCTGGCAGCAAGTCAGTATGTTAAACCCCCAGTCCAGGGTCAATCCACAAGTCCAAAGTCCAAACTGAAGCACAGCTCCACAGAGATCCTGCAGCATCCAAGCTAAGGACCAACAACATGAACAGTTGAGTAGACAAAGCACATCTGCTCTGCTGTCCTTTGGTATTTTGCATGCTGATTGCAGCATCAGGGCTTGATGAGACATGGGACCATCACCTGTCCCAAGCCTACTTCAGCTGAGGAATCACACAACTCTTCCCAGAGCTTGCAACCCCACTTGGCCAGGTTGTGAGCTGGGCTGTGGGCCCTTGTCTGCTTCAACCTCATGGGGTGCCCCTCCCACTGCTCCCTATGCCTCAGAGGCTGCTGTGTTCAATGAGACAGGGTCCCCTTTGGCTCTGGGGATGAGTCCTGCTGCTCTGGTTCCTGTGCATTGACCTCCATCCCCTCGTTATCCTCCATCACAAACAAGATATGAAATGGAATCCTTCAAACAGAAGATTGACCTCAGTAAAGCAGAATAATGAGGGTTGCTGCAGCAGCCTTGGTTAAGTTCCAGAACACTTGAGTAAGTTCTTGGCATCTGTAAGGACCCAGAATACCTAGTTGCTTCATGGCCTAATGAAAGCTAAAAGTCCAGCCCTGATCACCCTTGGCAGATATGCTTTAGTGGAAAAGGTCTGCTGAAAGTGCAATATCAGTCAACCATAAGCTTCAGAGACATGTGGTCTCGGCTTGTAATTAGATTGCTAGTTTCAATTCCCAGTTCCAAACTTTAACTGCATTATTATATGTGATAACTGCATCAACAGACTTCACCTGTATTTCTATCAGTGATACCTGTACCAGCAAAGATTTCAGTATATCATTCCAGAGATTAAACAGGGAATGAACGGTTGTCCGAAACCAATAGAGAGGTACTTGAAAAGCAGCGATGGGCAACATGTGACCTCCAGATGTTGCTGGATATTTCTCTTACTATTGGCCAAGCTGGCTTGGGTCGATGGGAGTTGGAGCCCAGCAACATCTGTTGGCCACTGGTTCCCAAAACTGCTACGACGGAAATACATTTGTGCTATAAAACCTTAGTCATTAACTAGCAGTTATATTGGGCATGCCCAAGCTATAGCTAAGGTGTGTTTCTTCACTTTCCATTATAAAATTTTCCCAATTTATATGCAGAAACTTTCAAGCTGGAACTTGATGGACAGATTAAGTACCAGAGACAAGTTTAGTATCTGAAAAATCTGAGTGACATGAAGATATAGGGCCAGAGATTCAGGCAATGATTGAAGGAAGTTTACATCTAATTGAAGGTTTTTAAATTATGCCAATAAAGCATGTAAAGGAACAGAAGCGTGTTCACAGGCATATCTGTGATGAAACCTTGTGTGTGCTTTGGAATCACAATATTGCCATGTCTTTTTGTATGTGATGCACAAAAAGCTTAACAAATAATATATATTTATATTGGCATTGGTAGTAGTGGCATTGAGTTAGTTATTTGTTCAAAATGAAATGTTCAATTAAATTAGTTAATATTAACCAAATGGAATAGGTAATATGAAATTCTCTATCTTACCAATCAAAAGACGATTTACTAAAAATGCTACAATCTTACACGCATTTACCTGGAAGTAAGCTCCACTGGGTTCAGTAGGACTTACACCTGGGTTGACATTTTATGCTACTGTTCTTTCTTAGAATGAAGAAAGAATACTGTCATCCTGGCTATTTAGTGAGGTGTAAATATTGAATAGATAACCCACATATTATTTCATGTTGAACAGTAAAGCACTCCCGGATTGCTGTGCTAGTTCAGCATGGACAGTGCCCTACATCTTTATAACATTCAGCATTTGAACTAAAGCCTTGATTTTGTTAATGATTCTATCATCTTTAACCACACCTTTAAACCCATCTTCATGTACCATGAAGAATGTATTTCTGATATTACTGAGACTAGAACACATGATTAGTAATAAATGCTTAAGACTATCTTGGCTGTGAGTCCTGGAAGACCTGTTCCCTGTTTGCAGGCTTTCCCCCACCTGACCTGGGAGGGCAGGGCCCGGACTGACTCCAGCTAAAAAAGCTGGGACTGCCGAACAGGCTGTTGGGTTGGAGTGCTTTGTTGGGGGAGGGGTTGTTGCTGTTGGTTTTTCCTATCTTTATTAAAGATCTTACTGTGATTTATGTGGAAATTGTTCAGTTCGGTTGTGTATTTTTTATGTTTTATTTATTGTTCATGACTACTTTTGTTATGTTGTCGTTATGTATTTTATTCATGTTGTAAGCCGCCTTGAGCATGGTTTGAGCTGTGGGAAGTCAGCTTACAAATAAAATTATGTCTGTATCTATAAGTGTTTTGCAGCTAGGGGGTTCTGGATGTGCTTAAAGGAGTTTTCCTGATCTTTATAGAAGACTATATATTACCTTGTACTTGGGCCCTATAATAATTTATGATTACAAAGCACAAATGCACAGAAATAAAGAAGATTTAACATCAGATGAAAGGGGTGGTGGCCAAAGAAAAGTTGCTTGAAGGTATATAGGTTTGTCTCAGAGTCTGAAAACTTACCGAGTTAAGATGTTATCATAAAACACCTTTTAGTGAATAAACAAAAGAAATCCCTTTGAGTTGGATCCAATTTTTATTCATTTTATGCCCTATTAATGATCAGCTAACTAATGTAATGCTTCAGCTTGAGAAACATGATATACTGATGCACTATAAATTTAAAATCCCCTACTAGAGGTGCTTATGATAAAGCCCCTATTATTGTAATTCACTGTAATGCAGAGATGACATCTGATTACTTCAATAAAGAATGGGCTCTTTTGTTCAGTTTACAATCCGGCTTTGAAATCGCTTGCAAGAAAAGAGGGGAATAATGTCACACTGGAGGGCTCATGAACGCGAGTTTGATTTTCATTCATGAATATGGGACCCTGGGCTATTTTCTATTTAACTCCTAACTTTTATATCAAAGTTCCATTTCCATGTAATTTAGCAACAGATAGAGTTACGATCTTGGGTGTTCTGTGCAGTTACTAAGTAGTTCAAAGGATACGGCTCTCTGAGACTCAAAGGGTTGGATACAAAGGTGGATTTTTGTATCGTCCTTTCACCACTTTACACATCGTGTTGCATCAAGTGATGTGTGTGCAAAAAGTGGCCCAGAATTGAGATAAGTTTTTCTGCTTGCACTTCCAAAGGTGGAAAAATCAACACTGCTATCGAACTTGCCTATTGCCACATTGTATAAACCCTTGCATAAGCTGTTGCAAAACAGGACTACTGCTTGTTTTACTCCCTAGACACGAACTGAGCACAGCGACTGTTTTACCATTTCTTCCTTATCCTCACATAGTGTACCATGAAGGCAGCATGTTCCAGCTAGACACAAATAGTGCTACAAGAATGATCCTTGTGCTCATAAATTTTTCTGGAAAGCCTGGGAAGCTGGCCCTGCTGTATGTGATCCTGAGTATCATTGCAATAAAAGTTCTCATAGCTTCTCAATTGGTAGTTTCTGCATAGCAGAATCCCCCCCTCACCCGCTCTAAATTTTGTTTGCAGTTTTAAAACTATATGAGACAATAATAAAACTATACAAGGCAATAATAAACTGACTGCTTCCCACAAATTAAAGGATGAGCAGGATGTGTGTGTGCTAAAGGTGCATGTATGGGCATCAAGTATCTTGCAGGTTTCCAAGGGGATGACTCCATACATTTTAGCTATGTACTCTTAAAAGGTAAAGGTGAAGGGACCCCTGATCATTAGGTCCAGTCGTGACCGACTCTGGGGTTGAGGTGCTCATCTCGCTTTATTGGCCGAGGGAGCCGGCGTACAGCTTTCTGGTCATGTGACCAGTATGACATAGCCACTTCTGGCGAACCAGAGCAGTGTACTGAAATGCCGTTTACCTTCCCGCCGGAGTGGTTCCTCTTTATCTACTTGCACTTTGACGTGCTTTCGAACTGCTAGGTTGGCAGGAGCAGGGACCGAGCAACAGGAACTCACCCCATCGCGGGGATTCGAACTGCTGACCTTCTGATCGGCAAGCTGTAGGCTCTGTGGTTTAACCCACAGTGCTACCCGCATCCCTTGTACTCTTATTCTTGTCTAAAGTGTATAGAGTCATCCTCTTGAAAACCAGCAAGATACCTGATGTCCATGCATAGGCCTTTAGCACACATGCATCCTGTTCATCCTATAGTTCAGGGACATCCAACAGGTAGATCGTGATCTACTGGTAGATCACTGGATGTCGGTTGTAGATCACTGATAGATCACTGGCTCCCCCAAAGAAGCTCAACAACTTTGGCTTCCCTAAAAATAGCTCATTTTTTGCCCTGCATCCCCCCAAAATGGAGCTTTTTTTCTCCCTAAAAAAAGCTCAACAACAACTTTGCTGAATGCCTAAAAAAACAGGCCTTCCTCCTCCCCAAAAAAGCTCAACAACTTTGACCTGAACCCCCAAAAAGGGGGTAGATTACTGCCAGTTTTTAACTCTGTAAGTAGATTGCAGTCTCTTGGGAGTTGGCTACCCCTGCTATAGTTTAACTAAACTATAGAATTCACCAGCACAAAATGTGCTGATAGCTACTACCGGTAGGTCACTTGGGTTACGACTACTTAGGTCACTCGAAAAGGATCTGCCACTGGCCACTAGTCATGGCAGCTGCATTCAACCTTTGTAAACCAGTTAATGGGGGACAGCCATAAGAGAGGACTATTGTATTCATGTCCTGCTAGTGGTATACCCAGAGGCATCTGGCTGGCCACTGGATGCTGCACTAGGATAAGCCTTTAGTCTGATGCATCAGGAACCTTATTATGTTCTAACACCATACCCTGAGTTATTTTTCTTGCTGTCTTTTCTGAAACCCCTTTTCAGTTCAATTCTACCTCCAACTATATGGCTGTTTTGTAAAGTATCTCTTATAAATACATCATCAAAAGTTTATCATTATTTATATAACTTAAATACATTTCTAACTAAAATGTTTAATATATATATATTCATACATTTGAAGTCGATATGTGATTTTAGAAATAATATTTTTAAACATAAGGTTTTTGCTCCATTGTATGTCCTGCAGTAGGGACCCAGGTGGCACTGTGGGTTAAACCACAGAGCCTAGGGCTTGCTGATCAGAAGGTTGGCGGTTCGAATCCCTACGATGGGGTGAGCTCCTGTTGCTCGGTCCCAGCTCCTGCCAACCTAGCAGTTCGAAAGCACAACAAAGTGCAAGTAGATAAATAGGTACCGCTCCGGCGGGAAGGTAAATGGCGTTTCCGTGCGCTGCTCTGGTTCGCCAGAAGCGGCTTAGTCATGTTGGCCACATGACCCAGAAGCTGTATGCCGGCTCCCTCAGCCAATAAAGCGAGATGAGCGCCACAACCCCAGAGTCAGACACGACTGGACCTAATGGTTAGGGGTCCCTTTACCTTTTTATGTCCTGCAGTGTAAACATAAAGGAGAGGCAAATATCACAACAGCTACTTTTGGAAATAGAATCAAAGACCCTCAGAGTTTGTAGGTATCTCAAAGGCCATCTAGTCTAAAGCCCTGCCAATGCAGAAATCTAGTCTTTGTTGAAGGCAGGTTGTGTGAACCAGTGACTAGTGCATTTGGTGCCACCTCCATTGCCGTGGACTTGATCAGGGTGTAATCTTTGACTCAACCAGCAATTAAAAGCTACATGGATGATCAAATGGGGAATGGAAAACGTTGTTGGTCAAAATGTGGTTCTGGTAAAGTTAATGTCTTATGGAATATTCAGATTTATTGGGCAGTGTGAGGTTGGCATCACACTCATACAAATAAAAGGAAAGGGGAATATTGGTGGTGGATTGAAGCCAGGTTTCACCTTCCCTGGGCAGAAAGGCTCTTTCCACCCTACAAAGCTTTGGATCCAGCTGATTGGGGGAGGGAATGTTTTTCAATCCCCCCCCATGCTTTGTAGACCCCAGTGCTACCTCCCACATTATTTTGGAAGCCCACAGCCCTGAGAGCAGGAGCAAAGTCTGGATTCAACTATCACTACACCATTCAGGATACAGGTTTATTTAACAGCAGCACTGAAAATGGGAGAAAGGATTTATTACCAAATTGCTTCCAAGAAGTATGGCAAATGGCATAATCTACTTGTTTGTTCATTTTTCAAACCAGTCCACATGTCTATATATGCTTAAAAAACAGAGACTAATCTCATGTACTTTTCATTAGCCTCGTGCTAAATTAACATCATCTTGTTTGTTGAAATGCCCCAGGCGGTCATTTAATCCAAAATAGGTCCTAAGCCAAAACACCACTAGATAGCATCAGAATGGAAGAGCTCTGGCGGTTAATAGCATGGCCTTCAGTGGCCGGGCAGGAGCTGCCACTATGAGTGAATCAGCAACAACTATCTGTAATACAATATTCATGCCTAAAAAGCACAAAAATGAAATAGAAGCCTTCCATCTGCTGTTGTGTTCAATGCATCTGGTCCATGACCAACATAGCACAGCACATGCATACAGTTATTTGTGACAAAGGAGAGCAGAGGGAATTTCCTGGTCTGAATATTTTAGTATCTAACAAAAACACAACAAGGCTGTTTAAATGAATGCAGGAGAGTTTCCGGTGTGTTTGCATGCACCTTCCCTCTCAAATACCAGTAGTTTATTCATGCTAAATTCCAACTGTGATATATTCATCTTCTGTATTCTTCACATTGACAGCTCAGTTTGGATGACCTATTCCTGATCTGTGTCAATATAACCATAGAAACTGGAAAGCTGTTTGTTTGTTCATTTTTAAAACCAGCCCACATTTCTGTTTGTTCACTTTACATGTTGACACCTCTTCATACAATCATATAACTGTGGAGTTGGAAGGAAACCAAGGGTCATCTAGTCCAACCCCCTGCAATGCAGGGACATTTTTGCCCAATGTGGGGCTTGAACCCCTGGCCCAGAGATTAAGAGTCTCATATTCTACTGACTGAGCTATCCCACAGGCTCTTAAGATATCTTAACCACATTCTTGCAGATCAAGAAGCAAGTTTTTATCTATGTTGTATACAATTGAATCTGTTGATAGGATGATGGTGGTGGTGGTGATGATGATAATGATGATGATTATTAAATCCTGTACATGACTACTCAGAAGTAAACCTCACCAAGTACACACTTACTTAGAAGTAAGTCTCATTGATTAGGATTGCAGTCCTAACATATGTGAGACTTCGCTCATGGTACATGGACATCATATTACTGAACTTGAACCCTCAATTTTCACCATGGGTCAACTGGACTTTTTATATATTGTTTGAAAGGGACTAATGTATTTGAAACTTGTAGGAAATGCAAGCATGGCTGTCATGATAGACCAAGGTACGTGGGTGCACATTGCTTGCATGTTTGCCAAGCCTTCAAACATTACAATACAGACACAAAAACAGAGTCGTGTCTGACTTGCAAGGCTAACATGGGAGCTTGCCTTTTGTGCAACATGAGAAGCAGTCCTTGTCTTGGATTTCTGGTCTTACATGTTTCCTAGTCATCTGGGTTAGTGCCTACCTACATTTGCAGTTTGGCATAGGGCTCAAGGATATCTCTGTTTTTATCAACAGCGGTACTTGGTCATTAAAACTTACAGAATCCTGGGGGCAAAACTGGAGATTAGAAAACAAAGCTTCTTAGCAGAGATTTAAGGCAACAAAGACTTGTAGCAAATGAGATTAGTTCTGCATTAACAATCTTGTCTGAACCTTTAAAAGTTCCACTGCTAATGCTGAGGCAGTCATTTCAGGCAAGAAATTCCTTGGTTCTTTTTATCAGTGAGGGAGCAAAAACCATTCACCTGGGATGACATCTTAGCCCTACTAAACCCAACAGTGCAAAAATTCCCACTGGAATGTCAGCTCTGAATATCCTGGTGGAATTATAGCCCATGAACTTCTACCTCTGAGCTTCAATTGCATCTCCATAAAAACTAACCAAGACCAGCCTCTAAACAAGTTGTGCCAACTTTCATGGCACAATTTTGTCTTTTTACTACCAACATCAGCCTAGATGCCCCTCCACATGTTTTTGACTACAAGTCCCATCAGCCCCAGCCAACATAGAAGTGATATGTAGTTTAAAACATCTGGGGGGTGCACCAGGTTGGATGAGGCTGATCTAGGTTCTTTATAGCATGAAGGGAGCAGTTCAAAAGTTTAGTTCCCTTGACTCCTTCTGTACAAACCTTTTAGCAAGGACAAAAAATGTGCTACTAAATATGTGAGCCACTTCATACACATAAGCATACAAAGAGAGATATTTGGAGGGAGGGAGAGAGATTCTTTTAATGAATCGGATCCCACGTTAGAAAAAAGCATATCAAACCACTACAATTCCAACTTTTTGACTTTTCATTTCAGACTCCAAAAGCAGAGTTGGCATCAAGGATAAGCATAGTTGGGCATCGGCCAAAGGCCAACACTCCAGCAAGGGGCACACTAAAAACAGCACCCTCAGCTGCTGCAGTCCAGCTCACTGAGGGAAGAGGCCCCTGGAGGTTTCCAAAACCTGGAGATGGCATTGCCAAAAGGAGAACTCAGTGACCAACATAGCAGATGAGGAGATTAGGCCACTGAAAATGGTTCTGTCTCCAGCACTGTAAAGTTTCATCAAATGGAATGAAGCAGTGTTGTCTCACAATGGTCAAATTACTAAATAATAATAATAATAATAATAATAATAATAATTTATTATTTATACCCCACCCATCTGGCTGGGTTTCCCCAGCCACTCTGGGCGGCTTCCAACAGAATGTTAAAATACAATAATCTATTAAACATTAAAAGCTTCCCTAAACAGGGCTGCTTTCAGATGTCTTCTAAAAGTCTGGTAGTTGTTTTTCTCTTTGACATCTAGTGGGAGAGTGTTCCACAGGGCGGGTGGAATAAGATAAGGAGAACTTGTAGGATATGACCAATATCCCATCTAGTTTAGCAATCCTGGTCTCTTGCTCTTCTACTTTTAAGGCTAACTGGGTTCTGGGAGATGGAGGGTCTGAAATGCTTTCTAATGACACTGTGTCAGCCAGCTGCCTTTGAGCTGCAACCTCTCCCAAACCACTATTGTAAATCTATACTGTCTTTCTCTTCCTCCTCCCTGGATGGGTCAGGGTGGGGAGGCGGTCTTCACCATTCCTCCTCTGTCCAGTCCCTGACAATACAGGAAGCCCACAAGCAAGACCTGAGGCATCAAGGTCCTATGCAGTGTTTAGGGATGGTGTCTGATAAACAACAAAGCCTGCACAGTTCAGACACAGAGACTGAGAAGCTACTTTGTGATCCTTCCCCTGCCACCACCAACAGACCATCTGCTTTCGCATGCACTTCTTTCCCACATACAGCCATTGTGTGCCATATGCACAGTTCAATATTTGATTAAGAGCAAAATAAAAGCTTGTCATAGACCTAATTAGATATACATGCAACCAGATGATTGCTATTATTAAGCAAAGCTGTCTTTAAAGGCTCTGACTTAAACACCCAGCTCAATAAAAATCATACTTTTGTTTAAGTTTTCAAGTGTGCCCTGCAATTGCATTGTAATGTTTTTGAAAAGCATGCTAAGGAAAGCCCTTTAAAGCTCTTTGTTACTCTCTGTAGCAGGTTATAAATAATTTCCTGCAGAGCCAGGTTAGGTAAGGGTAGTTTAGGCTTAGCTTTAAAAATTTAAATGAACCCTTGAACGTATTTGATGTTCAAAAGGTGCCCATGTTGTGCTATAAGAGTGTACATTTTTGTGCAGTGAATTTTTTCCCATAATTTTCCAAGAGAAAATGCATACTAGTGTAAATGTTGGCAAAATGGAATAAAGTGCTGTGTGACTGCAGCCTGAGGTTCCAACTAGTTCACAGTTAAGTAAGGAGAAAGTTTCTATTGCATACCAGGCACGTCTCTTAAAGGGGTAGGCTACATACAGAACACCCCCTCCCTCTCTTTGGCTTAACAATGAACAGCTAAACTTCTGGCTCAAAACATATTTCTGAGGTTTAGGGTCAGAGGTCCAAGCAAATGAATTTGTTTTGGGGTAATATTGGAGGTTAGCCACCCAGGGTGTGTAGGCTTGTAGCCTTAAATTCTCACCGCAGCAGAGTTTTGCTTTTTGATAAAGAGACATCAGAGTTCAATGTTACTTTCTGATATGAAGCCTTTAACTGAGTGGTGAGGAAATTTATTATTATTTTTAGAAAGGTTCGTAGACCACTCTATTGCAAAACTCTCCAAGTGGTGCACAGCATAAAATTAAAAATAAAACAGCTAAAATCCACATAACCGTTTAACCCCCCCTCCCCCCAAATACCGTATTTACTCGAATCTAATGCTCACCTTTTCTGGCCAAATACGTTGCAAAAGTTAAGGTGCGCATTAGATTTGAGGGGACATTTACATTCACGAGCACATACTTTTTTCGGTTTCAAGGTTCTGAAAATTGAGGTGCGCAATGGATTCGATGGCGCATTAGAACTTGAATAAAAATTTGTCATAAAACAATTATGAATACAACACAAACTCATTAAAACTTAAAAACACACAATATATATATATAGATATATATATATAAACTGGATAGGCTTGCACAAGCATAGGGACATTTTAATGTAGTTATCCTTCATATTCTGACTTCAGGAGCAGAGTTGAGCCACGAAAATAGATTACAGGTCTAAACCCTGACATGACATGGCACAAATTAAGTCCCAGCTGTTACTCATACAGGAAGCCCCTTAGGCATCTCTGCTTCAAGACTCTGTAACAGAAGATGAGAAGGAGCAGTGCTGGCCCCACTTGATTACTGTCTTTGCACCCTCCCTCTTTATAAATGCACTACAAGCAGTAATAAAACCAGTTTAGCTTTGGGTGTCCCCTTTTCCATCCCCAAAAGCACTTGAGCACACCCAGCTCAATTATTACCTGTCGGGAAGATGTGAGAGCAGACAGTGGGCCAATTTCTGCCAGAGAGGAAGTGAGATTTCAAAATACAGAATGCTCACCATTATAAATCTGTTAGTATATTAAGAGCAAGGGGGTCGACAACACAACGAATGGGAATGACCCAGCGAAAGCTCTGGAAGAGCTACACCAGTTTAGGGTTGCCATACACCTGGGGTTCCCCAGACATGTCCTCTTTGGCCAACATCTCCGTCTGGGAGGATTTTTACAATTTACAAGAAATGTCTGTGGGTTTTGTTGGTTTTTTGTATATATGGCTGATACCCAGCTGAGCCAGCCATATATATATGTCCTCTTTTTTGCTTTTCCAAATATGGCAACCTTACATCAGTTGGACCTCTGTGTGCCATCAACCCTCCATAAATGGGTGTTGTTGTTCACCGGTGTACAATAGGAAGACCAGGTGTGGAGGAGGGAGAGGAACACGAAGAGGATGAGGGGGAATAAGAAGAATGCAGGGAACACGCATAACTAATGGCTAAGGATGATGGGAGTTGTAGTTCAGCAATATCTGGAGGCCCAAAGTCCTATACACTTCATATAACCTTTACCACTATGTCATATTGGCAAAGAAAATGCCCCCTGGAAACTATTTATCATGAGGTGAGAGGGAGGAACCAGGTATTTGCACCCACAGTAGCTTCTGGTGTTGCAAGCAATAGGAAGGTATTATTCGGCCTGTGTGTGTGCATTTAACATAATGGGTAGTTAGTTCTTGTCCTTGGAACTGCATATTACTGTAGATTCAAATGATGTTTCTTGCAATTATACCTCCTACCTACCTCTTACCCTCACCTCTCCTATATCTAGTTGAACAGCTAAGACCCAATTCCATATGTTATAAAAAGGTTACATCTAGCATTTCAATGGCACCTGAATACATCCACTCCATTAACTGCAACATTATCCATTACATCCCCCCCCCCCGTTCCCTCTAAGTCACTGGGTTCTCTCTTGCCAGGTAAAATAACTGCATTTATATAATGTAGCAATTTAAAATATATGGTCTTTTAGGCAGTGATTCAGAAGTACGTGATTTAGATAATATCTCATTTTCTGCCTTTTGGTTGATGATTTCAATGAGGTAGTTGCCTAATGAAGTCCACTCTGAGGTGAATGACTGAAAATGTGAATCCACTGCTTAATCTTTCTCCCCTTTTCATAGTAAAAAAAGCTTTCTAATATGCAATATAAGTGGTCTTTAAATGCTTGGTTGAGGCAAGATAGTCTCCAGTACCAGCAACATATCTTCAGCATAGAATTAGTATAGATCAGGAATTGGGAACTGTGTGGCCCTTCAGATGTTTTTGGACTTTTGACTCCCATCAGGCCTAGTCCTTATGACCTAGAGTTGGGGATGATGGCAGTTGTAGTCTATCAACATTTAGAGGGCTGCAGGTTCTCCAGCCTTTTTATAGAAAGTTACAAGTACAGGTGAAAGCAAGTTTCCCACTATTCACATTATACAGGTGTATAAAGATCATGAGCAGTGTAGTTTTTCAGAGATGCATAGTGGAAGGAAACCCATTGCTGGTCTTTATGTAGACAATTGTTTTCTAGGTCTTGTTCCAGTTTTTCTAAGGTTTTGCAATGTCTTTAAAATGTTTGTGTGTATGCAGCAGGAACAACTGATACCACCTTCAAGCCAAAAGCAATTGCATGAGGGCTCCAGTTTTGATTGGAGTAGTGGTTCTGCAGAGATAGAGTTAACCTTTCCCACCTACCTAAAGTGCAAAGTTATTAACTGCCCAACAAGAGGAATACATACCACTCCAGATTTGGAACCTGCTGTAGCTTCCTCCAGTTTGCCCCCATAACCTCAGTATAGGTCTTCTTGTCTTTACCAGCCAGCTAGTTGGCAACTCAACACAAGCTTTGCTGGAGAACCAGTGACCATCTTCCATTGATATAGACAAGAAAACAGCCTGGCCCTCTTTGCTTTGGGCTAAAGACTTATTGCACTCGGAAGTCAATTGTTATCCTAATACTTTTCTACTTGTTGGCCATTGAGAGCCATATTTTCTTAAGAAATACACATTTTTGTGTGTGTTTTTGCCAAGAACTGCACTGCAACAGCCAGAAAATTGTAAAACCTGATGAGTATCTATCGGCTAATTAAGTTCATAATGAACAATGGGTTTCACTTCTCCCAAACACAAGGGTGCAACTATTTTTCATAAGATGTATCATAATACTTATATTTAAATTTAATATGGTCCAAAGGCACATGGGGCCACCATCTTGCTGAAGCTAAGCAGGTCTGGCTTTAGTCAGAGTCTGAATGCATGACCATCTGGGAGCCCTGTGTCTACCACCTTGGGTCCAATGATGGAATAAAGGCAGAATATAAATGAATAAAACCATGATAATGTCTATTATTATTATTATTATTATTATTATTATTATTATTATTAATATATATTGATGTCCAAGGTGACAAATTGTCCTTCTGGTATACTTGTGGAAAATAGAACTACTTTTTAAGTAGCTGAAAATGTCTGTTGATCTTTGTGAAGTTTTCTCTCTGTCTGAAAAAGCACATTCAATACTGTGACAAAAGTAAAGACATGCAAGATTTCTGGCAGAATGCCTAATAAAATTGTTGGCCCTGGAGCTATTGACACAAAAGGACTCCCCCCACCCCCACCAAGGAACTACCCAGCACAATGATCAAACAAAAGGGAAAAGTCATGAAGCTACAAATATTTGTTAAACAAGACATATGTTAATTAAAAGAAGCTACAACCTTGAATTAGAAATTGTTTCTCCAAGGAGTTTTATTATCCATGAGGAAGAACAGTGTTGCAACTCCTGGGATACTCAAATTAGCAAAACTACAATCTGTTTTTGTTAGGAAAATTTCCCATGGGATTCTAGATTCTTCCCCCACATACACTCCTTCCTTTCCCCTAGCTACTCAAGTGTCATGAAAAATCAGAATAAACCTCATCAGGGGAAAAAATACAGCAGCCAAACACTGTAGGAAGTAGTAAATGATGCAATGATGGATCATTGCATGGAAGCTCAGATAAGCATTCCAAGCTCCCTTCATTGCACAAAGGGGAGCTCATGCAATCAAGAAGTAGTGGGGAAGCACAGCTGGCCTGGTAAGGTCTCACAGCTTCCCATGGACAATCACACATCAGGGGTTGAAGTCCCAGGGCACCTTATGTGTGTTGACTTTTCCCTAACAGATGCCCACACCTAATGCATGAACATCTGGACATGGCCAGGGGAAGCCATGTAATCTCAGGGGAAATAATTTTTGATCATGTGAGCGAGTAATGTGTGAAAGGGACATCACTTACACAGGGTTATATGTAAGAGCGTAAGGTAAAGGTAAAGGGACCCCTGACCATCAGGTCCAGTCATGTCCGACTCTGGGGTTGCGCGTTCATCTCGCTCTATAGGCCGAGGGAGCTGGCGTTTGTCCGCAGACACCTTCCGGGTCATGTGGCCAGCATGACAAAGCTGCTTCTGGCGAACCAGAGCAGCAAACAGAAACGTCGTTTACCTTCCCGCCGGAGCGGTATCTATTTATCTACTTGCACTTTGACGTGCTTTTGAACTGCTAGGTGGGCAGGAGCTGGGACCGAGCAACGGGAGCTCACCCTGTCGCAGGGATTCGAACCACCAACCTTCTGATCAGCAAGCCCTAGACTCTGTGGTTTAACCCACAGCCCCACCTGGGTCCCTGAAAAGAGCGTACTCCGTGATAAAACTGCAAGGAGTCTCATGTAAATGAGGTTTGAAAAATAAGTTCACTTAAGTCCTTTGTGGGTGCCACATGAGACCTTGCAACAAAGGTTTTGGGAAGTCTCCTCTACTTGTAGACACTCCCTGTGTGGTTTTAAATCCTGCTTGTGCAGGTTTCTAAATTGCAAAAGGAGCCCTCATGCATAGAAGAGGCTCCCTGCTGAAGACCACCCTGCAGGGCTCTACATGGAATAAAGACAGCATGCCAGAGAAGGAGGGACTTGGCAGTGCACACTTGCAAGTTTGTTACACTTGCAAGTGTAGCGAACACCCAAATCTACTATACATTTTGTAAAGCTGTTTGTTTCCTACGCATTTGGATACCTTTTAAGATATCATAACCAAATGTTGCATGATGGTTCCTGAATCTAGGAGCAGTTTTTCATCTATGTTTGAATGCAATTGGATGCCATTTTGACTCAAGATGGTAGACAGAACCTTCCAAAAGGGCACTGATTTTAACCACTGGTTTCAAAACCACACCAAAACCGCTTTGTTTCTTTTTTTCTTACATCTCCTGATCAATGCAGTGAATGAGACTGCTAGCAGGGGTTTAAATAAATGGTAAAGAAAATGAAGACGTAGCCTGCACTTCCTACTGCATGCTGCTGCTACGACGTTCTTGGTGGTTTGATTAGCTCAGTCCCATAAATGGCTTGCCTTGCCACTTGTAATATTTTCAGCTGCAAAAAGGATTCCTGGCAGTCTTGTATTTTATAATTTTTTTAATTAATTTTCTCAATAAACAATCATTACATTAAAAATAAAAAATAAAATAAAATAAAAAGACACAAAATAAAATAATTAAAACATCTATATTCACTCTTAATACTAATCCATGTTTCAGGATTCCTCAAATCCCTTGACTTTCCTCTCTCCCCGCTTCCTTTGTATTATTTTCATTTATGCATGTCAACAAAAAATCTTCATCTCTTTTTTATTTTTTATTTTTATTGATTGTACAAAAAAAAAAACCATACACAGTATCACTAACATTTCTTACATATATATACAAATTGCATAGATACATAGATACATGTTACATATCAATAACATTTAACAATAACATAAAAATCTTTATCTTTAATTACTTCCTTATTTAAACATTCTCCATAACATTACAAGTGTTTTTTTGTTTAACCCCACCTGGCAGTCTTCCTTGATCTGATGCCCTCCAGATGTTTGGGACTAAAACTCGTATCACCCTTGTGCTGGCTGGGCCTGGTGGACTCCATAACATTTGGAGGGCACTTGGCTGGGGGATACATGGTTCCTAGAGTACTATTTAAGGCCAAGTGTTGGCAATACCAGGCCTTTATATTTAAGTTTCTCATCATTTTAGGACCTGTGCCCAAATACCTGTGTCCCCACATGCCAGTGGTGGCTGTTCCATTAGGGAAAATGGGGCATTGCCCCACCAAGCTCAGTGTACCCTCAGTCAGCCCACACTTGTCTGCCTTCTTTCAGTTTCTGCTTGCTTAGACACAGTGTTTTCCTTATAGAACACAACAAGGAGGAGGGCAGGACAAAGCTTAGTTGGCTCTGCCTGCCATTGGCTCTGGCTGAATCTTTCGTTGGCCTATCATCCTTACACCCTGTCAGTCAAAATGGGCACCAGTCACCACCACTGTGACATGCATTTTATTTTAGACAACATTAACAGGACTTTACACTTACTATAATGATACATGCAAAAAACTTACATCAAACAATCTCTTTTTGAGGGATGTCTTCTGTAAATTGCAGTTATCATGAGGAGATGTGGACAGGGATTGTAACATTATAACTTGTTTTAATTGGCCTGTCTTGTCCTATTGGAAACTTTATGTGGCTTTCAGTGTTTAAACGGTGGAAACACCAGCTGAGTCACACCATATTCTAGCACTCTACCACAATACAAGTCTACTTTTATTCATAGTTTATAAGAGAAGGGTGGGTTTGGATAGTGTGTGTGTGTTGACCTGGATTGTCCTGCAAGTTGGCTTTTATTTACCATCAATGCACATTTGCAATCTCCTTTCACATGCTCCTTCTTGCAGAAGCAGCATATGGTGAATCAAACCCCATAGCAAAGCTCACAGTGCCATGATCAGTTCCTATGCAATATGGAAACATTATCCAGTTCCATTGTAGTTTATACCACACTGAAGGATTCCATAATTTTTAAACTGCAGGATAGGGTTTTCTGAAAGTCACCTGGGTATTAGCCATGCCACTCCCTTTGAAATTAATATTAAAGCATTAAGAATAAATCCCAACCGGAGGCATCTTCTGAAAATAAAAGCTTATATAAAGTGTCCCAGATGGAGTGTTGCTGATTAAATGAGTTTCTCTGTTCAAACATATAACATTGGGACCAAAATATGGAGTCATTTGCTAACTCAAAACCTTTAGAACTACTTAGGACCTTTTAAACTAAAACCAGTGATCTTGCCTCAGTCTGCATCCATTAACATGGGAAGCATATTGCCTAATTGTTGCTGGTACAATGATGATTAGTTATATAGGTAACTCCACATGATGCTTTACAGAGAAATATGAGCAAAAAATAGGTCACTATTCTGGTTATGTTTCAGTCTATGGTCTGAGGCAGTAATGCTTCTGTTGTTGGAAAGGACAGCACAAGCTTCTGGGTTGCCACTGTAAGAACAAAATGCTAGCCTAGATGGACCATTGGCCTGACACATCAGGCTCTTCCTATATGGAAAGTGGTCTAGGCGCCAAGTCTCCCAAAATATCGGGGCAGTGTCTATATTCTGGTGCCTAAGGTAAATTACAGTTCGTAGTTACTGCTTTCTGGGAATGATATTTATTTTTATTGTGTTTATATCCTACCTTACTTCCAACATGGAACCCTGAGGGTTTCCATGAAGTCATCCATCCAGGCCTTGACCAGACACAGACCTCCTTATCTTCAGCTAGGTGAGCTTTCATTTTTGTCAGCCTCATTTGCTAGCATCACAATTCTCCAGGTTTCTTTTCTTCCTCATGCTCCAATCTGCCAGTCCAGCTGGCACATTTACACCATGCCAACCCCACTGCCACCTTCCTTCTTTCCCTTTCCATCATGGTTTGTGGGAATGAGTCAACTGGGAGCAGGTCAGGGAAGCAACACAGCTTTACCACACTATCTACTGCTGAATAGATGCATCTTGTCTGTAGTTCACGTGTAGGACTGTGTGCTGTGCATGCAGTACAGCCCAAGTTGGTTTGATATTTTGGACAATAGTCTAAAATTAGCTATCTGCACCAATGGGTATGTAACAATTTGAGTATCAGTCTAAGACCAGAAAGACCCAGGATTGAAATCTACTTATCCATGAAGTTCAATGGATGCTCTTAGACCAGGAACAATCTCTCAGGGTTGATATAATGTGAGGATGATTGCCATTCAGCTAGAGAACTACAAAACCAGCACTGCTAATTCAAAAGACTTGGGACTACTTTGTGAACTAAAGGCTCTGATCTTACTTTTTTTTAAACCAGTCTACTCTGATGGAAGCTAATAACATCCCTTCTACACTTTCTTCTACCAAGCATCATACATTCACCCAGGCTGGGGACCATAAACACGGTTTCAAGAAACAGTTATTTCACCATCATGCTAACCCTCCAAGCTGGTGGCCCCCAAACCTGCAAGAGGCAATAGAAACATATGCAGGAGATGGAATAAAGTTTTGTGCAACTGTGGGGAGGCCTTCAGGCAGTGATCTTTGCTATTAGATATGTGAGTTACAAGCATGTCCTCCCCTCTATGCAATGCTTGTGGGAATGAAAAGGGAGAGAGGAAGAGGTCATGGGTAGCAAGCCATGAATAAATACAGTCTTGAGTATATAGTTTTTGATGTTGCTTCAAGTTGAGAGCAGGCACACACGAAACACAAGTTACATATGCAGTTTCCAGTAAATGAGCGAAAGACGAGGGAACAGAACACCTTTTTGTTGTGTCTATTCATAAAGGCCAGAGGTTAGTTATATCTCAATGGAGCGAATCCTAGGAGTGAGTTACAAATACCCTTTATTACTACAGAAAGAATGCATACAGTTCAATATAAAGGAATGAGGCATTTTTCTAAAACAGGGTTGCTATAATTCAGACATTTCCCCCCTCCCTCCAGTGATGGGTCCTTCTAAAGCTTTGAAAAAGCTTATTTCTTGTTGGGTTCAATCCTTTAGATATGATGATAGTTGCTTTGTGCCTTTGTGTAACATCAGTATCAGCAAAAACAGTGCCCGGCATTATCCTGAGGGGGAAAAATGCAGCCTTATAAGCTTCCGCCTTATCTTTCATACACAGATTTCACAGTGGCACAACTCTGACGCCTTTTGCACAGCTTGCTTCTCCAAGTACAGAATTCAGTTCCTGGGCTTATCTTCCCCTCCTGTCTAATCATCTCCTTGTTTTGACACAATGCCACTAAAATATCTCTTGAAAGCTAATTTAGATTAAAAGTAATCCTCCAAACATCGTTGTCACGACACTCCAGGAGAATCAAGCTGAATTGACAAGAGAAATGGATACAATATTCTTCATGTTTTGCTAGAGGAGAGAAAGGGAAATATTGTTGCATGAAGCATTGACAGGGAAGCTGGAAGCAGAGATTTGGGTCCACATCCATAGGTAAAACCTACAGACCAATTAAATGGTGATATTTGGACTCCAACTCTTTAGACACCAATTCGATTGATATCTGAATGCTGCATATTAACACAAACAAGCTTCTACTGCAATTTAGTTATTCCCTATGAAGCCTAGAAGATCCAGTGTGTAAGCAGAGGAGGGAGGGAGGGCAGCACCAAAGCCTAAGATGCCAAAAGGGGGCAGGCAAATCCTCCAAGTGATGCTGAAATTAAAAGCAAATCACCATCAATTTGCAGCAGATTATTATGTTACAAATAAATATGATCAGAAGACATCTGCATTTCACCTTCTCAACAGCAAGAAGATCTTATCCCACTTAATGTAGCTTAGTACACAGAGAGTGGAGATGGGGAATCTGTGGCCTTCTGGTTGTTGTTAGACACCAATACCCAGCAGCCACAGCCAGCCTGGCCAATGGCCATGGATGATGGGAATGTAGTCCAACAACACCCGGAGACCCACACTGGAGGCTAACACTGACTTAGGTTAGGCTGTGTCCCATGTACAGTAGAACCTCTACTTACAACCATAATCCATTCCGGAGGTCCGGTCATAACTAGAAACGTATATAAGTAGAGGCACACTTTTCCATATAAAGTAGTGGAAAAGTGAATTGATCCGTTCTAGACGATGAAAAACACCCCCTAAAACAGCAATTTAACATGGATTTTACTGTCTAACGAGACCATAGATCCATAAAATGAAGGCAATAATCAATGTTCTGTACTATAAAATAAATAAGACAGTATTGTAGATGAAAAAAAATTATTATTTTTCTTACGTGCACTGAGGGTGGGTGGGCTTACCTGACTACAAGCTGGGGGTAGGGCAAGGGTCAGTAAAGAGCTGATTCACTTCAGCCAGGGTCACTTTTTTTTTCTTGCCGGGCCAGGTTCTTCTCTGGACTTCCTCAGGTTAGTTCCTCGGCGGGGTTTGGGGCTGCAGTGCGCCCTGCTGTGCCTCTTGCAGACGGCAGCTCTACCACAGCTTCTGGGATGGGATGGGGGCCCTCTCCCCGGCAGCAGAGGAGGTCTCTCCACACCTTTATTTTGGGAATGATGGCTTCACACAGAACCTCTTCACCCCAAATGGCTTTTTCGCTTCAATGGAGTGATGAGCATCAGATGCACAAAAGGGCTTATTGCAGGATGCTTAGGATTTTGGATGAGAGCTGTTGCCTGCTATCTGGCACTAGGTGGTATAATACAGTGGTACCTCGGGTTAAGTACGCTTCAGGTTAATAACTCCGCTAAGAACAGAAATCGTGCTCTGGCGGCACAGTGGCAGCAGGAGGTCCCATTAGCTAAAGTGGTGCTTCAGGTTAAGTACGCTTCAGGTTAAGAACGGACCTCCGGAACGAATTAAGTACTTTACCCGTGGTACCACTGTATTTGCTTTGTGATAGCCAGCAAATAAAAACTCAGCATGCACAGGATTTATTTTCAAGCAAAAGGCTTCAAATCAGAGAACTAATCCCACTTACAGTTAGTGTGGCCAATTTAGTTTTTTCCAGGTACTCTGGTGGCTAAAACTTGAGAGGCAAATTTATTTATGTCCTGCCTTTATTTCTGAACTGGGATACAGCAAAGCGAAATAAAACAAACTGAATGATTTTCCTGCACAGGAATTAATGCATGTTTGGCACCTAAAATTGAAACAGAATATCTAAATATTAGCAGCAGCAGTCATACATACAAAAGAATTATGAGAGTATTTTGAACATGGAGGGCTTATCCACACTTACCGGTACCTTTCCTCTGCTCTTTCTAGGCAGAGACTGCACTTTAAATCTCGGCTTTCCCTGTGAAAATCTACTTTTTAGCACTCAATCAGAGAAAACATTAATCTGCAGAAAACCCAAATTGATCTTTCCTCTGACTGAGCTCTAAAGAGCAGGATAAGTGTGGATAAGCCCTGACTTATTTTTTAAGTTGTGAGTTAAGGGTAGAAATCTAAGTCGGATGTTAAGAAGGCAAGAAAATTTCACTGATACCCACATACCGGTAGCTAATCCCATTTATAGAATGCCATTATAGACATACTGGCTCAGAAAAGAAATTCCATGGAAACACCATTAAAATCAACTGAAATTCCAAAGTGCTAATTTATGTCAGATTACTCCTTGGCTCTCTATCCTCTCCATGCCTTGCTGTCATTTTCTCTCTTCCCCCTTCCACATACACAATTTAACATTTTCTATCATTATATATATATATATATATATATATATATATATATATAATTTACTTTTTCCTCAACTCACTTCCTCTTTGATTTAGCATGTTCCTTCCTTTTTATCTTTCAGTCAGCAGTTTCAGTATCCCTCCTATTGACTCCACCACAGCAGAAGAGGGAGAGCATTGTTGTATAATCAAAGAGTGTTTTCTGGGTCCTGTGATTCTGACCTTATCGACTCTTTAAATCATATTTTTTTGCAGACCTAAAATCCTCAGTTAAATAGAACTGCCGGATCATCCCCACTCCATTCATGCACACCAGACAAAAAATGAAAAACACTTGAGCACAAAGTAAATTAAATAACTTTAAAGCTAAAGGGAAGAAAGTAGAGCAGGCCATCACTGGGACCAAAAGAAAAGGTTGCATATATCTGGGGGCATAAGTTAATTGCAAGTTGTGTCCCACATTCACCTGGCTTCCAATTATTTTATTGACTTTTGTGACCTCAGTATTTTCTGCATTTATCCTTTCCTTTTTCAATATGTTTTCACTTCCAACCTGATGATAGAGAGCAGCCATTCTGCTTGGGGGGGGGGGGAACTGCAGGTGATTTGGCTATATAAAAGAAACCCAGCAATTTCACCAAGGCACTTTTTCCCAAAACCGGCTACAACAGAGATCAGATTGACCCTTCATGCAACCGGACACAAAATTACATCCATTTATGGATGCCTCTTTGGAGAGCCCCACTGCAGTCACTATAATGGGTGGGTGTTATAACCCCAGCTTCAAGGAGCAACAGAAGAAGGGGGCTCCTGTATGGTCCTGCAGCCCAGACTGTGTTAGAGCTAGGCACAGGCCTTGACACCAGAGCCCAGAGCCAAGATTGGATGTGCAAGCTGGGCAACCCTCTGAGCTGGACCCCCCCACCCCCACCCCCCACCCACCATCAGACCCTTCTTATCTAATGGGTTGTGTTTGCCAGTGGCCTCTTGATCACACTGTCTCTATTGTGCCTGTGAGTTTGAACCCACTAGGCAGTGGAGGGTTGGCAATAGATAGACATGGGTATGCCAAAAAATTTGTTATGATCCCAGCTTCCATCATGGATTCACAACAGGACAAGTACAGCTGGCTTCTCTGCCCAAAACATAAGAAAAGTCTAAATCAGGGGTAGCCTACGTACTACTCTCCAGATGTTGATGGACTATCAGTCTCATCATTTATGGGCTTAGCCCATGGGTAGGCAAACTAAGGCCCGGGGGCCGGATCTGGCCCAATCACCTTCTAAATCCGGCCCGTAGACGGTCCAGGAATCAGTGTGTTTTTACATGAGTAGAATATGTGCTTTTATTTAAAATGCATCTCTGGGTTATTTGTGAGGCATAGAAATTCATTCATTCCCCCCCCCAAAAAAATATAGTCTGGCCCCCCACAAGGTTTGAGGAACAGTGGACCGGCCCCCTGCTGAAAAAGTTTGCTGACCCCTGGCTTAGCCTGTATTGACAGGGGCTAATGGGAGCTTGAGACCAGCAGTATCTTGAGGGCGCCACTTTGGCTAGCCATGGCTTACAGAATGCAATGCTGAATAACACCTAGTCCGCTGCAAAAGAAGCAACGGATGTCAATGTTGAGATAATGGTTTGCTCTATAACATTTGCCCATTGGCTTTTTTCTCCTCTTATCTTTCACTGGCTCATTTTAATTTCTGCTACTGAGTGAAAAGAATAAAACAAGCAATTTTTTTTTGAAAACAGAAGCAAACAAAGGCAGAATTTGTCAATAAAAAGCTAACCGTTTCAGGCATTTCTTAGGTCCCCAGTTTCCTGTAAGTTGTTGGGTTTTACAAGCTCCTTTCCAAGCTTTCCATAATAGTTATTGCATAAATCCACACAGTTAAAAAAAACAACCCAAAACTCCCCGGTAATCTAATGAAACTATGAGCTTAATAATGCATCAAACATTTAGAGCAGTGCAGACCATGCATATAAATGTTATCAGGATCTTTATTTAACAGTGTCACCATTTTAAATATAAATTGTAACCTATGTTGCAAGCCATTTTATTATTACTACTTATTATTTATTAAATTTGTATACTGTCCTTCATCTGAAGATCACAGGGCAGTTCACAGCATAAGAATACAAAATGAGAACACAAAATAAATAAGAACAAGAACAAAAAACAAACAAACCAATAACACCCCTTGCACAAATACAGTTAAAAGTATATAAAATGTTAATCAGCCAAAGGCATCTTTAAAAAGAAACATTTTTGTCAGGTGCCTAAAAATATGTAACAAGAGCAGCAGCTGAGCTTCCTTTGAAGCCTCTCAGCCCCACTCACCTCGCAGAGTGTTTGTTGTGGGGAAGGAAGGGAAAGGAGAATGTTAGCCGCTTTGAGACTCCTTTGGGTAGTGATAAAGCGGGATATCAAATCCAAACTCTTCTTCTTCTCTTCTTCCTCAAACCTAATTCTGGAAATGGCCATCCAAGCACATCCAAGCTACAAAGTGGTGCCATCTGCCCCTAACTCGGGCAGCCGCTCCAGAAGAATACCATGCTATCAAAAGCCACTGAGAAGTCAGGAAGAAATAACAAGGAGAAATTGCCTCTGCCTCTCTGTATGGTGACAAAGGTCCTAAAACATAATTCTGGACAAAGGTCATCACACAGGGTGATCAAACCAGTTTCTATGCCCAAACCAGGTCTAAACCCCAATTGAAATGGATCTAGAAAATCATTTTTTCTTCAAGACCACCTGAATTTGCCATAGCCAGAAACTACAAACATCTGTCTATACATGCAGCTGAAGTTAGCAGTGTCCATGGGGGAAGTTTTTAAATGTATACAGTTACACTCATAGGCCTCATTGCTGTCTCAATTTAGCACAAGTCTAATCTGTATTCCCAATTCCTAGTTCATGGCTACATGAAGCTACATGCCGATTGAGAGGATATTAACATATGGACGGTATGAGTTGTGGAATGTAGGCAGCTGGTTTTGTAGTCATCAGATGATGGCCATACAAACCTGTGAAAAACGAGGGGGGAAACAAAAGTTTGTCATCATAAAAAGAAGGAAAGATATATATTGAAACTTCCATAATAACTTACAAGTATGGAGCTGGACAAGCAATGTTGTGAGCAAAATCAAGAAAGAAATGCATCAGAAAGGACAGTCACAGAGCTATTTTGTTTGTTATTTTGAACCCTAATGTGCCATCAGCGGTTTGTTTCCACAATTATGAAAACTGTGTCACCTCAAATCATAATTCTCTGTCATGGTTCTTGTAAAAATTTTCCCACAACAACTTATATTATTCCAATTTCACTGATGATTTGTGTGTCCTGCTCTTACTGAAGTGGGCGAGCTCCCTTCTCAGAACAAAAGTGCTAAAGGCAGGTGGCCCTTAAGTACTGCAGGACTCTCAAAAACATGGAACAGAAGGAAACTAACAGCAACCATTGGTTTCTGATAGAAGGAATAACAAATTAAAGCGCCAGAACTGTATAGCTGCCTCAGTTATTGCTCTTGGCAGCGCTTTCTGATTCACTGCTGTCATCTTTTTTTACAAATAGGAGTAAATGCATTGGCAAAATGTAATCATAAAGCATTTAGGGCATTCATAAGTAGACTGGTAGGTGAACAATTTGCTCCCTTTCAGTGTAAAAGCAATGCAGTGGTTATGTATTAGCTTTCAGACATGAAGTGAAAATCAATAGTACACACGAACATTTCATTTTGCTAGTATTTGGGGCTATGCAATTTTCTGATTTGGTTTCTCTACAGGAGGGGCCCACACAAGTTAGGAACCAAGAGTGCAGTCTGGCATTGTTAAAATCAATGGACTTTTTTGCCATTGATCTATTCGTGTGTGTGTGTGTGTGTGAGAGAGAGAGAGAGAGAGAGAGAGAGAGAGAGAGAGAGACCAGTACAATATGGAGAAAAGTTTTTCTCCTCTCATAACAGTAGAACATGTAGACATCCAATGAAGCTGAATGTTGTAAGATTCGGGACAGATTAAGGAAAGTACTTGTACATGCAGTGCAGTTAAACTATGGAATTCACTCCCACAAGAGGCTGTGATTGTCATTGTCCCCGAAGGGGACAATGACAATAAAATATATTCAATTTAAAAGAGGATTAGATAAATTCATGGAGGACAACGCGATCAATGGCTACAAGCTATGATAGCTATGTTCTGCCTCCTGCTACGGTTGACTCCCGGGATGACTTGAATATGCCTGATTTGATTTGGGATCCAGGATTCAGCCACAGCTCTAACTGCATTCTTCCCTGTGAACTAGCACAATGTTGTGTCATCTGCTGTAGCCTTTGCCCACATGGTGTCCTCCAGATGTTTTGGATGATGACTCCCACCAGCTCCAGCCAGCATAGCAACGCACTTCTGTTATGCCACCGGTATGCAATCATATCCAATCTGCAAGTATCTGTGCTGGGATATAGGATTGCATTCTAAGAACACAAAATGTTATGGTGAAGCCCACCTGTTGTTTCATAAGTGTTGCTGTCAGGAGGGTAGTTTAGAAGAGGATAGACCTTTCAATGAAACTTATTAACAGTAGAGTTAAGATATGTTACTGCAGAGGATAATTTGTTCATGGGTGCTACCTTCCAAATTACCAAGGCATGAAATAAATTTAAGCATTTTTAAAGTATGTTAATGAAAGTAATTCCCTTTACATCTATTTGCAAAATCTAATGTATACAGCACTATATATCTATGGTATATACGGATCTGCATCCATTTATCTGTCATAGAGTTTTACTCTTTTCAGAACTGGATACTGCGTTTGAAAAGAGATCATGTAAGCAGGTTCAAGACCTGCTTTCCCCTAAATAAACAAATAAAGTGGTGCATGACTTTAGCCATCTTCAGACTTTGAAGGGAAGCATCGCCGGATGACAGTCTAATAATCTGGCAGATCCATGTCCTAGAGCCAATTCTTGAGGCTTGAGCTGTTGTTAATTATGAGGTGCATTTAAAATACTGTGGTGCAAAATGTGAGTCCAATGGGACATTACATCTGCACTATGTTCCAGTTAAATATGGTCAGTTCATGACCTGTTATTTCCATTTCTTTCACAAAAAAATACTGAATGGAAGGGATGAATAAGTATTATTTTAATCTAGTAAATGAATGTGTTTAATTTTTGTCAATGGGTGTTTTTGCTTTACTCATCAAACATCCAACCCTGCATGTTCAAGAAATGACTAAAATGAAATGAAAGTTTCCATTTAAATCACAAGCAGCCTATGAAAAAACATCAATTGCTTCCATATATGCCTCAACTTTAATTCTCAATCAATACGCCATTAACTAAAATTCTGATGAGCTCATGTGAGGCAGCCTGTGAGTGTTGTGATTCAGAAAAGAACACGATAGACGTATCACTTCAACATCCCTCCCCGAAAAAACTGTGTCTGGAGACTGTGGTAAAATAATTCCCTTATTAGACACTAGGCCTGTCAATCACAAAACTAAGCAGACACACCAGCTTGCTCCACCCGCCCTCTAAGGTCTGGCTTGTTCCTTTTAGGACAACTTTGGGGAACAATTTTTGCAGACACACTGCCTGCAGTTCTGTGTGCTCCTGAAACTCCAGGAGAACCCAGATTTGCTTCTAAGCGATTTTGAAGGAGTCACTCATCTCAGGAATCTCTCAAATCCCTCTGAATTAGCCTGATTTGTCTCAGGACTCACCTGAATCCTGGAGTGTCAACATAGGGGGGATTGCAAAGAAGGCAAACTGTATTTTTTGAGAATTCTAAGGAAAAATCATCTTCCACAAAAGCTGCTGCTTGCTTTCTATCACTGTGCCATTGAGAGTGTGCTCACTTATGTTTTATGTGTCTGCACTTCTGGGGATAGGATTGTGTTGCGAAGAATTATCAAAACAGAAAAGAGTATTATTGGCTGTTCACTCTCTACCTTAGAACGTATCTATACCATCAGGTGCCAAAGAAAGGCATTAGATATATCAAGAGAGCCATCGCACCCTGGTCACCGTTTCTTTGAGCTTCTGCCATCGGGACGGAGATACAGAATAATGAAGGCGAGAATGAGCCGTCTCAAGAACAGTTTCTTTCCTAGAGCAATTTTGGCCTTAAATGGAAACTCTGGACTCTGAAGTCATCTTATTTTATTTGTTATATTGTTCTGTATTGTATTGTGTTTATCAGTATTTTTAAATTATGTGGAGTGCCTTATTTGAGTTGATATAGCAACCGAGGAATTTCGTTGTTCCTGCGAGGGAACAATGACAATAAAGATGTATTCTATTCTATTCTATTCTATTCTATTCTATTCTATTCTATACACATCCCTACTTATCAGCTTGTCTTAGATTTTTAGAGGAGGCTCCGAAAGGACAAATAAGGACAGGGTGAAAGGGAACTTTTATACATTCCACTAGAAGGGTTTCTTTTTGGGCAGAGGGATCCATGTGGCCTTGGAGGGAAATGTTCAGTGTGAAAAGAATAAAGAGTCCCTCCATCCCTGCTGACTGTCAATTTTTTCCTTCGTACGATCACCAATGAAACAATCAATAGTCTGCAAGCTAAAAAGGTCAGTATCAATATTAAAACCCCAGGCCATCTTGCTCTGACGCTTTTGACATTTGCTCTAAGTATGTCTAAATAAACCTCTCTGCTGAGCACCACAAAAATACCTTCCTGTGCCTCCAAGTCTGAACAATAGCTGATGTCCTTATGGATTCTTCTGAAAGGGAAGTAGTTGATGTGATTAAGATATACTGTTTTTTATGAGAGTCATCATACCAGTTGTATTGCTCTGCAGTTGGTTCTGTAGGCTTAATGGCCAAACAAATTGCCAAAGAAGCCAGAGCAGTGAAGTTGGTGATACACACCAATGCTTCAGGGAGACAACATAGAGCCATTAACTCAGCTGAAAAGTTCAAGATCCCCCATATGGTCAGAAAATGTTGATGCCTTACTATAATTGCACTTTAAAAGTGAGGGGTAATAACAAAATTTAGTGCAAATAAACAGTCCATCTGGAAACACCCCAAGTCACTTATATCCAAGTCTGGTTAAGCAAATTTAGAGTGCAGAGTTTGGGGTGGGGTGGGGGGTAATTTCCTCAGTAATAATCAAGTGCGCTTTGAATGCTAGAATGCTATGGGGGAAAAAATAAAATAAAAAAAATTCCTTCCAGTAGCACCTTAGAGACCAACTAAGTTTGTTCTTGGTATGAGCTTTTGTGCACATGCACACTTCTTCAGAATGCTATGAAGTTATAGTTATGGGCACTTACCGGTACTTCCCTTCTAAAAAATGTTCTGGTTGAGAGGGCCTATGGGTGTTGAAAACTGATGCAGAGAAACATAAATTTAAGTTACCTACTACATTTGAAGTATGGTGTCAGGGACTCTGTTTTCTGCTGTATCAGAGCAAACATTTATTTGCAGAAAACTTGATGTTTGTTCTGGTTCAGCAGTAATGATGGGTTTTCCCAAGGAAAGCGATGGCCCCAAAAGAAACCTCTCTGACTCATGACTAGTAACCTCTCTGACTTACTTATACAACAGCAGGATGCTAAACTGGAGGGAGATATTATACCTCTTGAAAATCTCATCTGATGGAATATCCCCCCCCCAACTGCAAAAACCAAGGTCATCACCTAAAATTCATTTCTACCCTTGTTTACAGAAGGGCTGCCTAGTTTTTCCACCTACTAGAGGAACATGTATGTTCACCTAAGGTTGTAGGCAGAACTGAGAAACAGGTTGTTTTGCAGGGCTTGAGGACCAGCCGTTATGTGTTTTCTGCTTCCCAGGAGGCTTGACTATAACCTGAAATTTGAATAGCTGCCACTCCCTCCCATACTCAATATTAAGACTCTTACTAAATGCAGAGATGGATGACATGAACTTGTGATTCTCAGAAACTGGAATCAGGGGTATGTTGCCTCCACCAATGCAGATAGTAGTCATGGATAGCCTTATTCTCCGTGAATTTTCAAATTGTCTTTTAAAGCCAGGCAACTTGCTGGCTATCACTGCTTCTTGTGGGAGTGAATACCATAGGTAATGAAGCTCCATGTGAAAAAGTACTTTATCTGTCATTAATCTTCCAACATTCCACTCCATTGGATGTTCCTGAGTTCTAGCATTATGAAAGAGGGAGAAAAGTTTTTCTCTACTCACTTTCTCCACAACAAGCACTATTTTATACACTTCATATCTCGTCTTACTCACCTTTTCTCTGAATTGAAACACCCCAAACATTGTAACCTTTCGTCGTTGGGAGTTGTCTATGCCCTTCATCATTTTGGCTGCAATGAAGGTGACTTCTAGGAATGTAGGAAGCTGTCTTACAACTAGTCAGACCATTGGTTCATTTAGGACAGTATTGTGTACAACGATTGGCAGGGCTACCTGGCTTTCAGACAGGCTCGCTGCACTACCTTGAGATGCCAGGGATTGAACTGGGAACCTTTTACATGTAAAGCAGATGCTCTGCAACTGAGTTACAACCCTTCCCTGTAGAAGACATGGGTAATTTAAAGGAAGGTTGAGATCTCCTAGTAGATCTCAGCAATCAGCACCTATTGACTCCCAATTGTTTAACAACAGCAGTGACAAGGCTCCCCTCCCACCATATATCAAGGCTGTCAAAATGAGAAAAAACAAAAATGGATTGCTGTGTGAGAGAACTCTTGTACTGAGCACATGTGCGAAATTGGCTCATCATGTTGCACCTGACTCGGTGGATCTTGGGGTTCAAGTAAGAAAAAAACAAATTAAATCCTACACACCTAAAAAGCCGGCCAACCCTGACCTAAGAGATGTAACAGTAAGGGCCAGAATGAATGATCTATTTTCAGTCACCTTAAAGCCTTAGGAATATCCAGTGGGATTTTGTTTAATTTATTTTCTTTAAATAGTTTGCCACAGTGCTTTTGGAAGCCCCCTCCTATTCAATATAATTTGCAATGTGACATGTGGAACTTGTTAAAACATAGGCCCAAAGTCCACTCAGACTTGTGAAACTGTCGCTGCTTACACACTATACATTTAAAGCATTGTTTTCCCCCAGTGAATCCTGGGAACTGTAGTTTGCCCTTCACAGGGATACAATTCCCAACATCCTTAACAAACTATAGTTCCCATGATTCTTTGTTTTGGGGGGTGGGGTGGGGTTCTTGAATTGTATGAGGAATACACAGTCTAGGTTCAACCTCAGACACAAGATATGCCCATGTTTTCTCTCCAGCTGGGTGCATGAACACATATATACACACATAATGATTAGTTATTTCTTTATTCAATCTCTACACCTTTTTCTGTTTTGTTTTGAGAGGCTTCTTTTCCTTGCGCCTTTCTTCCTGTTCCAAAATGAGCTCCATTTATTATGAAGATGTGCTGATAGGCTTGTCTTTTACAACTTGCAATGACTCAGTGCTCTTCCTTAGCAAAGTACTCAGCTACGAATACAACATCTGCACCCATAGTAAAATAACCAGTTTGTCCTGCGTCTTAAAAAACACACAAAGTACTTAAGAGAGACCTGCCCCCAGCATATAAGCAATTTTCATTGTCAATATTTTAAGTGTTGCATTTACAAATCTTCTTAGCTCAGAATACTGAATGATAAGTGAACCAGAGAAAACAGCAGCCAGGCTAAAAGTAGCCAGGTAGCATATTATGAAAACTACATGGGTTAATATTGTCAAAGGGATACAGAATTAAACTGAATATTGATTCTTCGTGTAATCCTGAAAATGTATTTTAATTAATGTATAGATTTGAAGATGTTTCAATTACAAAAGTGTAGTAATGCATTAAACAACTTAATCACATTAAGCATTATTCTAAAATATAAATATTTTCGCTTGCATATTCTCATTTCAAAATTGGCAGAGATCAAATTCATTTATGAAACACAGGTGAGAGAGGGAGAGGTGTTTACCTTCTGCTTTAAAAAGTTCAATTTATTTCAGTAGGAAAGTAAAGCATGTGATTAGTAGCTCTTATAGAAATCAATCTACACATATTTATATTTCAAATAACTGCCTCCATCCATGGAGACCTAGGACACAGCCATCATGGTAGTAGTCATGTCCAACTTCATTGGACATCCATCAGTTCTAGTTATGAGAGAGGGAGAACAACTTCCCTCTATAAACTGTGTCATACATGATTTTATAAACTCTTATTTATAAAATGCTGCCTCTTATTAACCTTTTCCCTAAACGGAAAAGCCCCAGATGCTGTATCCTTCTTCTCATAGGGGAGCTGTTCCATCCCCTTGGTATTTTTGCTTGCTCCTTTCTGAACCCTTTCTAGCTCTACAATATCCGTTTTGATGTGAGACTATGAATGAAAGCAAGTGCTGATCCTTATGCACCAAAAGGACATTAAAAAGGTAAAGGACCTCTGACAGTTAAGTCCAGTTGCAGACGACTCTGGGGTTGCGGCGCTAATCTCACTTTACTGGCCAAGGGAGCCGGCATTGTCCACAGACAGTTTTTCCGGGTTATGTGGCCAGCATGACTAAGGCGCTTCTGGCGAAACCAGAGCGGCACACGGAAATGCCATTTACCTTCCTGCCAGAGCGGTACCTATTTATCTACTTGCACTTTGACATGCTTTCGAACTGCTAGGTTGGCAGGAGCTGGGACCGAGCAATGGGAGTTCACCCCACTGCGGGGATTCAAACCGCTGATCTTCTGATTGGCAAGTCCAAGAGGTTCAGTGGTTTACACCACAGCACCACCCAGATCCCTTCGAAAGGACACTACCCATGCCCAAAGTACATATATCAGCATGCTCAAATGTAAATAATAATAATAATAATAATAATAATAATAATAATAATAATAATGTTTAAGGGGCCAAAAAGTGGCCATAGAATGCTGAGTGCCTGTTGTTTAGGACAGGCAGGATGACTGCTGTATCCTTGAGGAAGTTATGGTAGATTGACTGGGACCTTAGACATGAACATTCCACACTGTAATAACAAAAAGGCAGGATTGTTTATTTTTTCAACTTCACTTTATTTTCAAAAATACATATAGCGCAACTCTAATTACTGCCTATGTACATTTCTATGCAACTGAATGTTAATTAAGTTAAGTTATGAGGCAGTCGTCTAGATAAAAAAGACCTGTTAAATGATCTGTCAGTTACCATAAATATTTTAATTTAAACATCTCTCTTTAATCTGGAGACATATAGTGATAGAGCTTAAGAAGTTATTTTGTACATGTTACTATAGGAGAATACAGACAACAATAAATGATTATTAGTTGAGAGGTTTCAGCCTCTGGCCCTGAACAAACTAAAGTTATTTGCACTTAATTCCCATTAACATTAACGAGGCATGTTAGTCATGCTGAAGTCAAGTTCTGTCGATTCCAATGGGATTTCAGCCCAGCTAACTTCTGTTGGATTGGGGCCTGTGTCTCACCTAACTTGGTGCATTGCCACCATCACAGCAGTTGAGGATCCTCTGTCACTTCATGAGAACAGATTGTTCAGGAAAAACCTAACACACTAATTTATTTTTTACAGAATAAAGTTACAGAATAAATCTCCCCAGTCCCATCCCCCCCCCCAAAAAAAAACATTCCCTTGACCCAAAGCTCTGTGATGTATACATGACCACTTGGAATACACCAGAATTGTTGGACAAGGATGATCATGTAGAAGTGAGTCCCAGACAAAGTTTACTTTCACATTGTGTGTTTGAGGTGCAGAGTCTAGCGACTTAATCACCACTCAGGCATATTGAAATCAGAATGCAAAGTTACATGCCAAGTCTGCAACCTTAAGCATTGGGAGTAAGCCCTGGTAAATTCATTGTTGTATGGCCTATTCAGATAGATCTTTGGTCATAGCTCAATATCACCATGAAAGCATGGGTTACCCATGTTCCCTTCGATCACTGTTCCCAGTTTTCCAGGTTTTGCACAAAGGCAAGAATTACACATCTCTTGGATATGGGTACAAGCAACCTTCTCATCCACTTTGACTGAGACCTGGTTGCAGGGGATGAGGAAGAACAAGTCCTTCATTCCTCCTCTGTTGCTACTTTCATGAAAAGTACAAAGCTACCTTAGGTATTACCAGATTCCAAACAATGTATTGAGAGACAACGGTTGTGAAGTAGATGCAGATACCCTTCTTCCTACTTTTTTTAGTCTTGTCTCACACTCTTCCCAGAGGAGCACACCTTGGCAATATCTGGTTGCAGGTTAGGCTGTTTATTTGCATAACTCTAGTGTGGCTGCTCCCTATTCCGTAAGTAATGAACAAATACAAAGACCAGGCTTCCTCAACCTCGGCCCTCCAGATGTTTTGAGACTACAATTCCCATCATCCCTGACCACTGGTCCTGCTAGCTAGGGATCATGGGAGTTGTAGGCCAAAAACATCTGGAGGGCCGAGGTTGAGGAAGTCTGAAAAAGACTCACAAGGAAGGTAGAGAAGGAACGACAATGTTAAATTGGTTGACCCAACCAACAAGAACATTTTAACACATGCCAGAACAACAACAAAAAAGGAGATGTAGGGAGGGAAGAGAAACATCATGGAAGCGGGGTGGGAATCAACTGTTACATTAAATTTGAATTAATTTGATGTTAATTTGTTATTTTTTTTAAAAAGCAATAAAAAGTAATTGGCAAAAAAATAAGATGTAGAAGAGCCTGTATGTGAAAGTTTGTCCTACTTCTTTCAGTGGGGATGGGGAACTTGTGGCCCTCCAGACATTTTGACTCAAAATACCATTATGCTCAACTGTCAGGGATTTCCAGAGCCACAGGTTCCCTATCCCTCATTGCAGCATGCACTGAAGAAACTCCCAATGTCTATCACCCTGCATCTCCCCAAATCAAGAAGGCATTAACTCTAAAAATTGCAAAGAAATATGCACTGGGAGTAAAAATCAGCCCTTAAGTGTAGGTGAAATTCACTCAGTCAAAGAAGTCTACAAAGTTAATTATCACAATGTGAAGGCAAGAAGCACTAGCAAACTGCAGCTTGTACAACATGAAATATATAAACATAAACTGCAGGAATACATCAGACAACAAACTAATGAGAGATATTAACCTGTTCTTAATATTTGAGATTTGAGAATTACATTGCAAATCACAAAAAAATAAAAATAAAAATGTTCAGAAGCTTAATAAATTACTACAAATCTATGATAGCTGGCCAGTAATTTATGTGTTTCCATTAAGAAATGATAGTTTAGAAAGCTCAATAATAAAGCATTTAAAATCGTGTCAAACAATGCAGCCATATTTTTTTTAAAAAGGCAGTCAACCAAAAATTCTATATGAAAAATCTCTTCATAACATCCTGACCATAGCCTGAAGAATTCAGAAAAAAGGTTTTCCTTGTCAAGCTATTATTATTAGATTTATTAACCAACCTTCACCTTAAGGACCTGGGGTGGATTACAATAACATAAGCAATACAAAATAAAACCAAACCATATTTTTTTTAAAAGGTTTTATCAAGTGTCTTTTTCCAGCCATTTTGAAAACAAACAAACAAACAAACCTCCCAATTAGAATGCAATGAATATAGCTTCTGTTTAGTCATTCTAAATATTTCTAATTTTTGTTTGTTGTCTGAAAACAGGCTTCTCACACAGGTGTTCCACCTGGCAGCCATGTACTGTAGCTGACCAGTTTGTTTTTTTAAACAGATGGCATACATACTGCTTGAAGCCTGAGTCTAACATTTTGATAGGCCTGGTCTAAAGTATCAGTTCAGGAGCTAACGAAAATTCATTCTTGTCTATGTCTTCATGCCCAGGACCTTGATATCGGATACATTTTGTTGGACGTTTGCAGTAACAATAAGCAATATACCAAATAAAGGGGCCCAGGTCTTATTTCGTCCTATGGCAGTGTAAAACCTATTCATTTTTGTCATGTTAATTTACTCTTCAGTTGAATAATATGGAAGAAAAAAGCAGCTGATCTGTAAAATGTGCATCAGTTTCAGAGAGATGGAAGACCAATTTTTCAGAAGCAAACAATGGGTAAAGGTGCTCATAAGGAGCTACTGCAACTCAAAGTTGTGGAAACTCCTAAATATTGTTTTGTGAATAACAAAGTCCCAGGTATATTGTATATGGAGTTTGTGGTTCATCAAAGAATCCCCCTTCCCCCTTCTATGGCTAGGCCTAACCCTAAGTTTGTCAGCTTTGCTCTGCACACAGGGCAGGGCAGGGCTTTCAAAGGTTATAACATGTTTAATATGATGTCCACACTGGTCTTTTATATGGTGCAGTGAGCAAGGTTATCATCACCAGAGATGTTATAATGCATTGGCAGTGGGTTCTATGCAAAATACTGAGAAACAATACTTCACGGAAAGCTGGTGTACAAACAGATGATGTACAAATGTATACTGGGTTCATAGGGTAACTGCTTTTCCTGATTTAGATTAAGATTTCAGTTCATCACCACCAAAGTCTATTTGGTTTTTATTATTATTAAATGGCTCTGAACTGTCCTACAGGAACTGTGATATTAGGCTGAACGGACTAAATTATTTCTATCAGTAAGTTTAGAACATATGAGAATCAGCTATAATTTTTATTTTTATGACAAGGAGTTTTCTAACTTGGAAGCTCTTATGCCACCAGAAGTTGGCCCCATAAGAAGATACCACTTATCTACCTCATCCTAATGTTTCTCCAGGGCATTATATATTACTAATTTGCTCTCAGTAAAACAAGGACAGTTTTCAACTATGTAGACAACAGCAACGTCTCCCCTATTGCTGTTTCCGAGTCCTGACTGTGAGTGGAACTGATTCCAGTATCAGAGTCTGTATCATTTATGTCTAAACTAGTCACTTTGTGAAGGAGATCAGTCCCTGTAAAACTCTTGGTGGAAATTTCACTGTCCTTTGCTTGCTCCTCATTAGGTGGGTGCCTGGTTTCACTTTTGGCCTTAGCGTGCAAAGCATTAAACTCTTCCACAATCAGTTCATACTCCTTTTCCTTCTTTTGAAGCATCAGGTCCCTATATTTTAACTCCTGCTGGATGCAGTTTAGTTGAGAATGGATCCTTAAGGCATCTTTCATGCTTTTCTCCAATTCGTTCTTGACACTTCCTACATCGGAGCTCTCCATTTCCTCCTTAGGCGGTTCCTCTGTCCGCATGTCTCCGTTTCTTCCAATGTCATTAACCTCTCGTTCAATTTCCGCAGAGAGCTTTTCAATAAGCTCTTTGTGGTGCTTTAGTCCTTCTTCCACTTGTAACATCCCCTCTCCTTTGCCCGAGCTTTCTGGCATCTGCTGGTTGCTGTGAGGCATGTCTGTTTCTTCTTCAGGATCACTGGGTGTCACCATTAAATAAGACTCCTGCACATAATTTCCTCCATCACCTTCAAGCTGATCTAGGTGAAATTTGGCTTCACACTGTTCGATTTCTAGATCCAGTTCCTTCATTCTGTTGATTTGCTGGTGAATGGTGTGGTCCTGAGAAAGGATCAAGTGGATGAGAGTCTCTATGTTGTCCCTCTCTTGCAGGACTCCTTCTTGTTTAAGTTTGGCCAGCTTCCGGAAGGTTTTCCTAACAATCCTCTTTTGCTTGTCCACTGGCAACATCTTCATGTAATTGGCCGGACTCAGGTCCCAGGGTTTTTCAAGATTTGGTACGAGCTTGGCTTCAGCTGTCCTCCACAATGGAAATGGGGGGAAGGCATCTGCCTTGACCAAGACAAAGTGCAAATTAGGCTGCTCTTCCCCCCAGGCTTTCCAGAGTCTCAGCATTTTAGTGAGAGGCGGAAGGACCCTCTCAGAACCTCTCCATTTTTCTATGATGCAGTAATCCTTGGGCTGTCCAAAAAGAAACCTCTTTTCTGCAAAGGTGGCTTGATGTTCCTCAAGCAGAGCTTCAATTACTTGAGTGCAAGTTGTGCGCTTTGTCAATCCGCTAACAATTTTCTCTTCCTGACAAACCCAGACCACGATTTCTTGCTCGGTAGAACCCATCTCTTTTTCTGGTGACCTGGAATTAAAGAAAGCAAATATTATATAGAGCACTTGTTATCTCTGAAGCTTTGAACATGACATGTATTTGATCTTGGAAGGTGGGGTGAGGAAATTCACAAGTTCAAAGAGGTTATGGCTGTGATCTGCATGCTCATTAAAGCTAATCTTTATATTAACATACGAGAAGTAACTTTATGTAGTTTCATGTTCAATTATTTATAGTGGTCCATGGTACCTTGCTAGCTGATACAGAACAATGATTTGTTGTTCTTGTTGTTGTTGTTGTCTGAGCAGACAATGTTATTTTCAGTGGAACTTTTTCTAGACCCCCCCCCATTACTCAGAACTGTATTCTGATAGTGAAAGGTGCTGTGGGAACTTTGTTGAAATGAAGGCTGGAAATCTTTAAAATAAATAAGTGAATACATTTGAAACCTGAAGGGACCAATGACTTAGCATGTTCAATGGACACAGAATGCTGTCACAGAATGTTGGAGGTGGAGGGAAACCAGAAAACTAGGAGGGAGGGGTGGATGAAATGGAGTATCTTGAAAGAGGGCTTGGCCGGCTTGCTCTAATCCTGAACAGAAGCACTCCTTAGCACAATGCTTCTCTGCAGGCCCCCTTGTTAATATTTGATTCTCAAACAAAGTAGCTGACATGGGACCTCTCCCAGTCAAAAGGTCTGTGGAAGGCTGCAAAAAAGCTGTGATGGAGAGGCTGACAGTTGCAACCGGTTGTTAATCTACGAGAGAAGTCAGCTTGACATAGGTCGAAGTTTAGAAATGTGAAAGTATACCAAGACATTTCTCTCAGTACCCACTCAATTTACCCCTCCTTCACACACAAAACACTGGGAACTCAAACAATGCACCTCCTCCCACCTGTTCTGCATGCAGTCACAATTCCCATTGTTATGCTGTGCCACACAGAATACACCCCCCCATCCCGTTGGTTTACTACCCAGAACTAACACTTAACTCCCTAGTTCCCATGGTGCCTTAAGGCTGTGCTGGCTGCTACATAATATTGGTAGCAGCAGCCTAATTCAAAGGAAAGCTCCAGGGATCTGGGAAGGGTTGGTGTGACTATTAAAAGTACACTTTCTCAAATGTACAAAGCATTTTATAGTCTGAATATTGTATATTTATGTTTTGCATTGACAGAATTAAAAATGTGTGAAGCACTCAGGAACTTTGGGAGCTGCTTTATACTAAGTTCATCTTAGTTCGGTTGTCTGCATTCGCTGGCTGTGACTCTCCAGGTCTCTTCCAGATGTACCTGGAGATGCCGGAGATTGAACCTGGGACCTTCTGCATGCAAAACATAGATGCTCTACCACTGAGCCACACACCTTTCCTTGTATTTTTTCACTTTTCATCCTGTTTAATATTTATAACAACATCATGGTAGTATTGTTGTTTTGCTGATTAAAAAAAGAATGAGTTAGTGACTGTGGGTGTCACCAATGGGTGGCCCCAGAGATCTCAATCTTTTGCAGGAAGCCCTAAATATAGCTTGGCCTCTGCAGTGAATGGGAGAGAGTTTTCCAGAGCCTGAGAAGGTTGACACAGGGGATAGAGAGCAAGAAGCCAGAAGAAGAAGAAAATAGTTTGTTGTCCTCTCACTTTTTCATGCCTCAAGAGCTGTGTGTGCTGGGGGCAAGGATAATAAAAACCTGACAGAAAGGGGTCAACATTAGTCCCAAGTCTGGAATGGAAATCATTCCAGCAAATATGATCAGTATTTGCTGTTGTTGCTTTCTTTCCCCAAATGATACAGATTGTTTTACGTCTCCCGCATCCCATTTGTATTATGTTACCCATGCATTGAAATGAATAGGGTAGAATAAATATAATGGAAACATTAATGATTCTGGATCTTTGAGTGACATCTGTGTGGGCATGAGCCAATTGTGCCCAAGTCACTGTGGATCAGACTATTCGCAATCCATGTCCTTTTTGCATTTGTCCATTCCATCTCACTTTCACATCAATCCATGAATTGTTTATTTTAGGGGGGGGAATCCACATTTAAATCCACCTTTCTTTGAACATAGAGTTGCATTGTAGCATTTCAACACATAAAAGCCAATGGATAGTACTGTATGTTGCATTCCACATGTTTGTCTGGGAGGTACAGGTCATGTCGTCAATTCATATTGCAATTCCAAACAGCAAATTCCTCAGGTATTCCTAGAATTCTGCTGCATATAGAGCCAGTGGTTGTGACACACATTCACATCAGAGACTCATTGTTTTTATGCGACTCATTTGAACAGTCATGAGCTATCATGGAGGATTTTCTATGAACAAAAATGAAGTGTTGGAGTGACCATCATTTTGGCAAGGTATAGTTCTGCATAGATATAATTGGGAAACAGTGAGCTGCAACCAATCTTAGTCATACTCAGAGTAGGCCAATTGCGTGATTTTTAAGTTTTATTCAGAATAGATCCACTGAAATTAATGGTCCTAACTTAGTCATGTTAATTACTTTCAACGGGTCTACACTGCGTAAAACTTAGTTGAATACCACCCAGTGAAATTAATGGACACGATTAATTCAGGCCCATTAATTTTAGCAGGTCTATTCTAAGTAGAACTTAGTTGCCTACAACCCAGTGATGCTATTTTATTTTTACAGCTATCAATTTAAGTACACCGATTCATAACATAGGGAAAGGAGAGAGTGGCAGAAAGACCAAGTCAGACAACATTATTTCTGAATGTGTCACCAGATACAAAATAAATATCTGACACCTTTTGGGATGTTTACATAGCCCAAGATGCCATAGAAATGCTAGTCTGTGAGCTCAGAGCTTAAAATAGAACGTATATATAAATTGCAACAGAGGCAACAGGTGAGCACTAAATGTCAACAAATTCTGAGATGTATTTGCCTTAAGTTTCAGCAATCATAAAAAGTTAGTCCCACAAATGGAACAGAGAGTTTCTGAAGGTGTTTCGATATTTGATATTCTATGGCTAAATGAAAAGCAAAGTAACCCATGATGATTATGCACATTAACACAAGAGTTATCAAGTACAACTGATAGCTTTACAAATAACTAGCAGGTGCTGATAAAAAAGAGAAAGGAGTAGTCTACCAGGAACTATTCAGCTCTATGGAACTATTTGACACCTGTTTGAAATCTCACCTCCATATATTGTACCTGACCACAGCAGAAGTAGTCAACCCTTCTATTCTATCTAGTATTGATTAAGATAATAGTACAGGCTGCTGCATTGATACAGAAATCCTGCAGAGCTCCAGGGAGAATATTCTGGATGCCAAGATTTCTATGGGATTCTATGGCTGAAAAATATGGAATGCCACACCTCACCATGTTCCTAAACATTTATTATTATTTTTCTCTGCTGCACAAATGAACCCATCGATTATACTGTTAATTTAACCTAGGGTCATTTCCATTTGGCACATTGCTTTGGTTTGAATATTCGTAGTAGGTCAAAATCTTTATTTCACCAACCAAAGCATCACAAAATAGGGTGAAAGGCTGCAAGTTCTCCAGAACTCTCAATCAAGTTAGAGAGTAGACAAATAACTTTTTGGGATGGGACGGGGGTGGTTGATGGTAACACCATGAGTTTGCATCTGGTCAGTGTCTTAAAATGGAAAGTAGCAGGCTATGGTGATACTGCTGCTCCCTGGTACGGGCCAGTCAGGTGGTAGAAGGGCAGGTGAGCACAAGACTGGCAGCAGGTAGATGGGGTATAACACCTGGGCCCACAGCTGCTGCCAATCCATGGCTTCATCCACCCTCACTGCTGCTCCACCTCATCCTTGGCAAGGGACAGCACCACTGCAGCCAGGAAGGTGGTCCAGTAGTGGCATCCCACCTTACGTAACATGAATGCAGTTTGGATAACTCTACTTTTTAGTTGGAGTGAAATTTCTCTTAGGGAATAAAGTCCAATCTTCGCAAGATCCTCTTCCTCCAGTTTATGATTCCACTGTTCAATGGCGAAATTCAGTAATTTCCACATCACAAAAAATATATCCCCTCTATTCGCTTTTTTAAAAACCTAGCATATCACCTAGAATTAATTTCCACATTGGTTTGACATTAAGACTGCCTAGGTTTACTTTATTTGTGTTTCCCACTTATCAGAGAATCTGTGTTTTCTCCCACGTGTGAAGATCGGGTTTAATAACAGCCTTAGTAACAGCCGTTTTTTGTATTGAGAGAGATGGGGAAATCGGCTGTTGTTCTGTTTGCCACTGAATAAGGATGGGAAATTGAAGCAAATCAAATGGAACAACTGTACATTGCCCTTTCTATAATACAAATTGTTAATGGCTATTTTTAGGCACACAACTTTAAGGGTCCTTGAGAATGAAAATCCGGAAACCTCATAAGAGCTGAATAATGGCAGGGAGCAGTAACTTTGCAAGAAATGAAAAAAGCAGTTGTAACATGTGATTACGTGATAAAAGATTGTATCATACTCTGGCTAAGCATTTTTAAATTCCAAAGGATTCATTTTGAAATGTTGCTCTGCTTCTAAGGTGGTTGGGTGTACATGGTATATGTCTGTATCTTTAGACAGCTTTCTGGAGCAGTTCTAATCCTAAACAGGAATAGTTGCCTAGAGAGTGGAAATATCTAAGCAAAGGATGGGCAGGAATCTGCCAGGAAATGCTTTATGCATAGGATGTCCTGCTACAGGGCAGGGACTTGTGCCAGATGATTCACTACATTCCCTTCCAACCCCACAGCTGTGCTCTTATGATATACCCACCCTAAATGAAACCTGCATTAGTCCTGATTTCCTTCAGTTGTCATATGACATGCTTTCTAAATTTCATAAACAAATACCAAGAAGAAGTTTAAGGAACTTCCAACTTCAAGAATGCTTGTATTGTTTTGAAGCTACAGAAAGGCTAATCTGTGTCACCATTACGGTTCATGTTAAGAACAACAGTCCTGTTTTCAGTTTTTAGAGACCCACTATAAGGCTTCTGGTTGTGGCTAACACTTTTTAGCCTGGGGAACACGTTCACTCTTTGCAAACCCTCCAGAGGATATATGCCAGTGGTGCAAGTGGCCACCATACACTTGCGCACACTCTCTCATATACATGCAAAAAAGGTAAAGGTTAAGTCCAGTCAAAGGCAACTATGGGGTGCAGTACTCATCTCGCTTTCAGGCCGAAGGAGCTGGTGTTTGTCCACAGACAGCTTTCCGGGTCATGTGGCCAACATAACTAAACTGCTTCTGGTGCAAAGGAACACCGTTTACACGGCCAGATTCTGATGCAGATCAACTGAGAAGATTGTTCATCACTGGGGATGTCAGAGGAAACCGTCCAAATGCCCTAGCAATCTGTTTCCTTCCATCAACTCAGTTTGCACAGACTTGTGCAAAATAAACCAATTGCAACACTGGAAAGTCAAACCAGATGAAAGGGAGAACGAATATCAGAATTGAATGAGACATATTTGCACATAGCTAGTTATCATCCCCCCTATGCTCCTCAAACGATTGATCTGATGACTGGGGACAGAGAGATGTGCACCCACATCAGTTCACCAGGCTCTGATCACCCTAGTTCTGTATTTACTTGGTTTTTAAAAAAATATTCACCATTAAAATCACTAGGATTTTTTATTTTATTTTGGTGAGAGGCACGAAATTGCTTGTTGAGCTGGATCAGGCCCCTGAACTGGGGTTTAGGCACCTCTGTCCTAGACAAATTGCTGTTGCAGACCAGCCCTTTAATGTTCTCAATAGAGGAATAATAATAGTGATATATGAATACTACATACAATTATGGTAACAATTTTAGGTTGTACTCGAGAATGTACATTTATTTATTACCTTAAGCAATCTGGAGGAGTCCGTGGAGACAGAGGTTTGGAAGATACAAAAATAAAATAAAAATAAAAATGGTGATAATAACTAGAGAAGGAGGCTAGCAGCTTTGTCTCAGCTGTGCCAAACAAAGGAGTAATATAGGAACCATGGAAGAAACAGCTAACTTGCTTACAGAAAGAGAGAGATATGTAAGAACAGTGGAAATAACCTTTTTTAAAAAAGAAAAGTACTCTTATTAGCACCACTTGATCTTTACTATTTTTTTCTGATAGGGACTGACCTGATCTACCCTTCTCACACATTGCATGGACCAAAACACAGTTTTCCATGAGCTTTCACACTTCCCAAATGTTTTGATGCAGTTCTTGGTTCAAAAAGCATGCTCAAAACAAAACACATTTTAAAATGTAGTCTTAAATAGGTATTAAAGGGTGCAATCATATGATCATTGAGAGGCCATTTGACTTTGCAGGTGTTTCTCTTTCATGTCAGCCATGACACGGAGAAAGGATCACATAGAGGGGAAAGGGTATATAGGAAAATCTTGGCAGAGAAATGGGAAAGGGGGCATTTCGGGGACTGATTAGGAGAGGCGTTGGATCCAATGAATTCCAAGCTCCCATTATCTCAGTATGCCACGACAGTGGTAGATGGAATAAATGCCAGCCTTCAACCTGGCATAATAATCCCTCCCAACCTTCTACCCTGGCAGGCATGAGACTGGCTGGGCTTGGGAACTGGTAGTTCTATTGCCTCCTCCAACCTCACCGGTTTGCTTTGCCCATGAGAATTTGAAAACAACAGCACATTAACACGGAAATAGGATGAAACGGACTTATGGGTGAACACATGGAAAGCTGACACAGACCAGAAACAGACTGATTCACTCATCCTTAAGCACTACTAGATATTTCATATAAGGCTGATGCAAATATCTCAGCCTAAGGAGATAATGCAGTCAATTTGAATGGAAGCCCAGTAGGCAAGGTAGAAATCCATGAATAGTTACAGAGAAGATAAAATAGGAATGTAAGAAGAGGTTGCCTTGTACTTTTATAATTTCCTGGCAGTCTTCCATGTCTTGATCTGTTTTCCAGAATGGGTAGCATACCATGGCCTAAGGTGTGTGTGTTTTTTTTTTAAACAATAATTACACTTCAAAATGAAATTTGGTAGACAATAAGGAGGATTCACTGACATGGCTCCAATTCTAAAATAGAATCTCAGTGGCTTATTGTTCCGTATTTGATCTTGCAAGACACGGTGAGCCTTGGTCCTAGTACACTGGATGACCATTATGATAATCTGATCTGCTGTCCTTTGCTTAACCAGGAGTAGTGTCAACAGCAATTGCTGTTGAAATGAAAGCTATTGCAGCAACAGATGTTCTCAAATTCCAGAAGTATCCAAGTTCAATCCCTGGCATCTCCACGTAGGACTGAGAAAGACCCCTGGTACCCTGGAGAGTCACTGCCAGAGCGTAGACAGTACTGAAGGAGATGGAACCAATAGTCTGATTCAGTATAAGGCAGATTTCTGAGTGTTTCCCAAAACTCTGCCACCACAATAGCTGGATAGGATTGGGAAATGTTTCTGTTGCAGGTTCAATCCCTGGCAAACCATGGAGAGATGGTGCTAGTCCGTGTAAACAATACCAATCTAGGTGGATCTATGGCAGGCTTCTGCAAACTCGGCCCTCCAGATTATTTTGAGACTACAATTCCTATCATCCCTGACCACTGGTACTGCTAGCTAGGGATCATGGGAGTTGGAGGGCCAAGTTTGAGGAAGCCTGATCTATGGCCTGACTCAGGAGGATGTCAGCTTCCTATGTACCCTCTGTTCCTACATCAATCATGAACCCACAGTACTTATGCAAGTAATGCACTAATCAACAGCTGATGACAATGGGAATGTCAGACAATGTCATGCTACTCAGGTTACGCCTCCTCAATATAAAATCCACAAGAATGCAGGTGGGAAATCTCTGCTTAGAGCTTCTTCTGGTCTCGTGGTTAGTAGGCCTAAATGGAGAAATTAGAGGCTTCTCAGGAAAAGGCCTCAGGTTTTTGAGATACTCTCAGTTACACACAGAGACAAACAAGTTCAGAACACAGACTGCAACACACATCTAGTTATATATGTCGGAGAGGAACAAGCCCTGCTTCAAGAGGGAGGGATGAAAGCCATATGGCTAAGAAAGACTGAAAGCTACAGTAGCACACAGGAGGCAAGACCACCAACAGACCATTCACTCAGAAGGAAAGAAAATACTTTGTGAAACAGGCACTGTGGATTTGAGTTCCACTGCTGAGAGATGCCAATGCATCCTTCACAAGGCAAGGCCCAACTTTTGGGTGTGCTGACAGCAAAAATAACATTAATTTCTTCAACAGGTAATAGAAGGTAGAGTCCCATAGGTAGAGTCCCATAGATGCAGGATGGGGAACCTGTAGCCCCCCAGATGTTGTTGGGGCTCCCACCATTCAAAGCTAGCAGGACCAATTGTCAGGGATGATGGGAACACCATCCAGGAACAACTGCAGAGCAACAGGTTCCTAGCCCTGCACTAGAACAACTCATAAACTATAGAGCAGACAGAAGAATGCCTTATGATATGATTAAGTGTATTATCCTAGCCAATGACACAACCCCTTGCCAGGTTCTCACTTACCCATTCCATATAGAACAGAACTGAAGCAGAAGAGGATTTAGGAGTGGTCGTATCTGCCCCAGCCTGCACAACTCTGGCTTTATTATCATTTACGGTCATTTGGTTTCCTTTACTGCTTCTTTCATGTAAAGCATGCTATTAATTCCAAACTTATCAAGCAGTGCCATGCAACTGTAATATCTCAAACATCTGTTTTTTGTCATCTCACATTTCAGAAAATTAAGTCAGTAAGATCTAATATCATATGGTCTTTTCAGGCAAATTACATCATAATTCTTTAATTATAGCTAATCCTGGTAATACCCAACAAAGAAGCTCTGAACTTAGCTTCTGCTTGTTCAGTAACCATTTAATACCATAAGGGGTTGTGTTTCTTTGTTCTTCTGTCCAAAAATGGAGCTTATGTAAAAATAATGATTATTAATAATGAGTTGCCTCATTACATATGTTTGCATTAAGAAATAAGCAGCTTCCATTGCCATTTGAGGACTGATTCTACACATTCAGAAATATAATGTGGTATGGCTCTCCCAGGACTGTGCCATTTCAGAATGCATTTCTACACGACGAAAACGAAGCCACCAAGGTAAGTAGTACTTGTCGAATATTGTGTCTGAACTGAAGAGAAGACAACATGTATGTACTGCTATGTAAATAGAAGTTAATGGGAAGCAAAGGACTTCTGGTGAGTCCCAGCTCGGAAACCTTTGAAGTTGGAAAAGAGAGGAACTGAGAGAAAACACATAAACTACATGTATTGTTTGATCATCACTAAGTAACCAGAAGCAGCTAGCAATGGGGGATGAATCCATGCATGGTCAGATTCTCAATCTTGTACAGATTTACATGTATGAGGTGTCTGTCTTCTTTAAAAAGTAATTTCAGCCACCTAAGAGCGACTACCTAGTGTGTGGGGCTCCTGTTGCTCATGTGTGTTGAAATCAGTACAGCAAATCCCACGGGGATTAACAGGTCTTGATGACATGCCTCACACTCTTGCAGAAATTTAACATATTTTATGTGCATTTTACATTCAAGTCTCCCTTAGAGTTTTTTTTTGGGGGGGGGATTCAACAACAACAAAATAAAATGTATATAAAATACATAAAATTCCCCATGAGTGATAGAATGCCATCAAGTCTCATTGTACCTACTTGGACTTGTTACATTGATTTCAATATGTGCAACAGCAACCATTTGCTAGTTAGCTGTTTTTAGGCTGCTGTACTTACTTTTTGAACATAGATAGGCATCTATCAGACCCACCATGCAAGCAGGTGGGAATTCCCCCTTTATTTTCTACATTAAATTTGTGTGGATTTCTAAAGAATTATACAGATTTGTCCATAGAAACCTGCAGAGCAATGGGACGGATTGGACTTTATTCCCGTTCTGTAATGAGCTGAATTTTAATTTAATTTTATTATTTATTAAATATATTCATCGCTTGTCACCCAAAGGTCTCCAGGCAACTCACAGCAAAGAAAAATATACAATATATAGTACCACAGGTTATAATACAACATAAACACCCATGGAAAGAGAAAAAAAACCACATACCAGCTTTATAAATATAGTTGTACCTTGGTTTTTGAATGCCTTGTGACTTGAACGTTTTGGCTCATGAACGCCATGAATCCGGAAGTGAGTGTTCCGTTTTGCAAACGTTTTTTGGAAGCTGAACGTCCAGCGCAGCTTCCACAGCTTCTGATTGGCTGCAGGACCTTCCTGCAGCCAATCAGAAGCCGCACTTTGGTTTCTGAACATTTTCAGAAGTCGAACGGATTTCCGGAACGGATTCCGTTTGAGAACCAAGGTACAACTGTAGTAGCAAAAAATAGTAACAATACTCAATAATAAACAAAGCAATGCTTTGATCCACTAGCAAATAAACAAAACCTCAACTTCCCCCTAGTCCAAAAATCTTGCACATCAAACCAGCAAATTTTCCCATTTAACCTCCCCACCCCACCCACTCGTGTCAAGGCCAGTTGTTACAAAGCAGTGGTCAGTGGGTCTAGTGTCCTCCAGGAATGGTCTGTCATCTCCCCTTTCCCTTTGGGGGGAGCAGTAGCGAAGCAGGAAGGTGGTAACAAAGGTTTTGCCTGCTTTGCAGTTGACCCAGCTACTGCTCCTCTCCTGCTTTAATCTTGGCCCCCTTGCTAGAGGCAGCCCAAACAGATCTGGAGTTAGGACACGTCTCTCTTAAGCTCAGATGCTTCAGCTTCAGTGCCACCCCCCACCCCCGATAGTATAGTATACTAACTAGCTGCTGTTTAAAGTAAAGTTTCTAAGATGAGATCACTTCTACTTTCAATCTACACAAATCAAAGACATATTCAGGTCTGGCTTTCCCCCTGGAGTTTTCCCTATTTTTTATACTGCAAAAACTAAATAAATATGGATTTATCAAAGGGCCTTAAGGCAGAACTGTTCAAGTTATGACTGCATTTTGTTTGAAACTCAAAGCTTTTCAAGCTCCATGCTTACGGAGTGGTGAAATTTAGGTATGCTGGGGATATTGTTTGTTATGGTATTTTCACTTTCACGCTGGAGGTAAAAAAAGAGCTAAAATGAAAAATCTAAGGGAACTGCAAGTATAATGTGTGTGTGTGTGTGTGTGTGAGAGAGAGAGAGAGAGAGAGAGAGAGAGAACACGTACACACACAGAGAGAGACTGAATACCCACATTCCTATCTTAGCCTCTTTCCAGCAAGTTCTGCTAGCATACGGATGAAGAAGATAATCACATTTGCCAAACTCATTTTAGATACCTTAAGATGGAGATGCAGGAATCAAACAGTTACCCTATTTGAACATCTTCTCCAGCTACCTGGATCAAGCACACAAGCCATGGTCTCTGGGCTCGACTAATCTGTGATGACTTTTGTGCTCTGAGGCTAATGCAACATCTCAGTGGATGGTATGTTCAAAGCCCACAATGTCCGAGTTGCCTCAGATGCTGTGAATCTTGGTAGCAAAGTTCATCTATTTCTGGCCTATCTCGAACAATCAAACAGCACTGCAAATGTACAGATGAAATAACCTGTTGTGTGATAGGAAATGGTATTTTCCATGGTCTGTTGGAGCACTGTGACCAAAGAGCAATGAACTAAGGAGAACTGTGATGCATAACTGAATCTGGATTTCATTGCTTGAGAACACATACCCCAAATACTTTACAGGGATAAAGCTTGAACAAATAGTTAGTCTGAAAGGAGTTAGTCAATGAACAAAGCACTGACCTTTGATGCAATATGTTCCATGTTAGGTTGCTATCTGGGCAGTTACTCCAGGAAACTGACATGTTTGCACTTCAACATTTCAATATCGTTTACCCAGCATAACATAGCAGCTCAACCAAACCCATTCTGTAGAAAGCACATTCACAAAGGACTCAGCAAAGTTAGTCAAAATTATTCTTTAAAATCACCCTGATTCTGCACACATTTAGGCCATGTTCACACCATACATTTAAAGCACTATGATACCATTTTGAACAGTCATGACTTCTCCCAAAGGATTCTGGGAGCTGTAGTTTATTAAGGGTTCTGAGAGTTGTGAAGAGAACTGTATCCCTCAAAGCTACAGAGTTCCCTGTGAAGAGGGATCGGTTGTTAAAACCACTCTGAGAATTGTAGCTCTGGGAGAGGAAAAGAGGTTTCCTAACAACTCTCAGCACCCTTAACAAACTACAGCTCCCAGAATTCTTTGGGGGAGCCGTGATTGTTAAAGTGATATCATAGTGCTTTAAATGTATGGTGTGAATGTGGCCTCAGAAACAAGTCCTACTGTTTTCCACAGAACTTCCAAGTATGTAAGTGACTAAGAATGGAATGGGGACATGCCAAAATATGTTAAAATGGGAGCAAGACATTGGACACTCAATAGATAACAAAAAATGGCGAAAATTTTGGACTGAAACGATTAAATTTACAGCTTCATATCAAATAAAAGAGAGTTTCATGAAAATCCATCATAGGTGGTATATGTACCCAACAAAGTTGGCAAAAATAAACAAATCCCAGGATGGTAAATGCTGGAGATGTAAGGAAGGGAGGGGATCCCTTATTCATATGTGGTGGTCGTGTTCAGCCATACAAAAGTTTTGGGTCATGATTCATGAAGAGATTACCAAAATAATACAAGTGACTCACAATAAAAAAATAGAAATGTATTTATTAGGAATCATAGATGAAAATATCCCAAGGGATAAAATCAATATATTCTTATATGCTGTAACAGCTGCAAGGAATTTGGTGGCCCAGCATTGGAAAGACGTTTATGTCCCAACAAAAAGAGAGTGGCAAAATAAGTTAGCCGAAAGTCTGGAACTTGCGAAGCTGACTGAAGTAATAAGAGGCGGAACAAACGACATAATTCAGAGGCAATGGAAATGTTTGAACGAGTATATGAGTAAACAAGGTTTGAGTTACAGTTATTGGTTGTGTTTAGACTAGAACGCCATGTAATGGGCAAGTTCAAATGATATAATAGATATTATAAATATTAATGTTATTAAGAATAAGAAAAGCGAGTAAGGAAAGACAAAGACTATTAGAAGAAAGGACTCAAGAAACGTTGTATGGGTAGCGGAAGTTATTTTTAATTTATTGTTTTGAAAAGTATGTTTGAGGTATAGAGGGGAATCTCTGTATGAAATTCTCATAGATGTTTTTCTTTTTTCTCCTTTTCTTTTCTTATTTTTCTTCTTCCTTCCTTTTTTTTTCTTCTTCTTTTCTCTCTTCCTTTCCTTTTCTTCTTCTCTTCCTTCTATATTTGTAAGTCTGTATGGATGTATGGTTGTATGGATGTATACATTAATGATATGTTCAATTGAAATATTTTATATCTGTGTAGAAAGATTGTATTAATAAAGATTGTATTAAAAAAAAAAAAAGAACTTCCAAGTATGTAAGTGACTAAGAATGGAATGGGGACATTTAAGAACAATTAAAAGCTTGGCCTAAAAGTCTTCCTGGAGGAAAAAAATAAATAAACGAGTAATTACTGAGAGACCACATGATTAATTATAATTTAGTTTTTAGGATAACTGACTGATGAAAGAAGTGAGCAATGGAACTGCTACATATTTTGCCATGATAAATCAAAATGGATTGTATCTAACCAAGCTTTCCTCAAAGTAGACTTACTAAAATGAATGAACCTAAGTTAGTCATGACTATTAATTTCAATGGGCTTACTCTGACTAGAGGTATTTTATACAACCCAATGCACTAGCAAAATGCTCTGGAAAGCAAAGGGGTTTAGTGGATGGTGAGCTACAGAGTTTTGCGTGCATAGCAATACAATATACTGTATGCCAGTACAGTGGTACCTCGGGTTACAGACGCTTCAGGTTACAGACTCCGCTAACCCAGAAATAGTACCTCGGGTTAAGAACTTTGCTTCAGGATGAGAACAGAAATTGCACGGTGGCGGTGGTGCGGCGGCAGCGGGAGGCCCTATGAGCTAAAGTGGTACCTCAGGTTAAGAACAATTTCAGGTTAAGAACAGACCTCCAGAATGAATTAAGTTCTTAACCCGAAGTACCCCTGTATGGCCTCACTCAGGCTGCCCAGTGTCAGGGCTAGAGATGTGTAGGCTTTTTCTCTTGTGCAACAGAGTTCCTAACCATTCATTTATATGGAATAAAGTAAAGGTGTATGCTCTTTGTGGCTAGAGCTAAGCACGCTGCCCTCGCTTCCTCGCAGAGAGAGTAGTTTATTTTTATTTATTTGCCTTTCCCCCAACAATTGCCAAAGGCTGCATCACATTTCGTTTGCCTCATAGAACTTAGGCAGTCAGTATGAGTCAAATGGCTCACCACAAAACTGTGCCAATTGAGGCTGCATGCAGGGACATGCTTAACCTTCCCAAAATAAGTCATTGTAGTAGTCAGAGGGCCTGGGACTCTTCTGACTATACAGAAGCGGAAACCATCGGTTGCTTCAACAGTCTTGTGACGACATCAGGATATTATGGGTTTGGTTTTTTTGCTTTTATATGCTTCCTGTGTTTTTATATTGGTTTTAGGTTATGGTTTTGTTTCTTGCGTGTCGAGGTCCCCAAACCACTCCTCAAATAACTCACACCTCAGACAGTAATTTAGGTTTTGGTTTTTGGCATAATTTTGGCCACAACTTTATTGAAATACATGATATGTGAGTGGTTGCATAGGCATTGGTTTAGACTATCTGTCCCACTGAGGACAGAACTGACGACCGTCAGTAAAGGGAAAACACTTAGCGGAAAGAAGAAAGAGAGGTCGGGGGTCAGACCCAATGTCTCTCCCCAAATGCTCCCAGAGGCTCTTGCGTGGCCCTGGCCCCCGACCGGGGGATATGGACAAAAGTATGGTGAGCCCCTGGATTCCTTTAACGGAATTCCCCACACAGCAGCAGCATTGGAGGGGCAGACCACAGCCAATCTTTACCCCTCCACCAACGAACACAATAACCAATGCCTAACCGCCAACCTTACCAGTTGTGACTAATTGCTACGCAGTAGGCGAAAACCAGAAGGCACCAGCCAATCAGCCAACTGGAAAAATTCCTACCAGGCCCCTGTCCCAACAGCAGACGACCCCATGACTGGCATAGCAAGGTCAACACAGAGGCCTAATAAAAGGGAGAGGAAGGGCGGGAGATCCATTGCACGCAGCAAAGAGGAACATCACAGGGTGTGCCAAGGGTTATATACCCGCTGGGCTGTCCATCACAAATTGCAACAATTAAATCTCCCCAACAACAACCCAGGACCCAATCGGAGCTGTGGCCATCTATCCGATCCCGCCCAGCACCAGAGGGGTGATTTGCTGGCCCCCACCGCAACACGTGCTCTCCATGAAGGAGAACACGCTTTATGATATATTGTTTCTTTTTCAGACTATACACGGCTTAGAGTTTTTAAGAATATGAAATGGTTGCCAAATTCTTTTCAATAAATGTAAATAAATAGGAGTATGGATGCAGAATAAGCTAAGCAAATATATTTTATTTATGTATTTATTATTTCCATTTTTAGACTACTTACTATCTGAAGATCTTGAAGCGGTTTACAATAAATAGAAACACAGGTATGAGTACAAACAAAACCATAGCAAATGATTTACATAAAAGCAGAATGGCTACATACACTGTATCAATAAATAGAAACACAATGTTGTTCCAAATAAAGCCAGAAACCCCAATGGGCTCTTGGCCCACTCACACCGCTCATCTCTTATCTCTCACCTGAGAGCACCAAGTTTTATATCGGAGCAGGCGTTTACCCTCAGTTGGGTGTTATAAACCTACTTCCCTCTATGCACTCCCAACTACATAATCGTAACAGGCTTGGTGCTGCACAACCTCAGCACCTGAGAAATCAGCACTGGTAGCAGAAAATAGTAGATACTCCCCAAAACAGATACCCCCTCCCCAAATTCTCCCCAGTCTAATGTAAGTCCTGGGATGGGCCTGCCTGTGATTAACTCAGCTCTTCTGAAATACTGATTTAGATCAAAGAATAGATACTTCACATACAATGCAGTCATGACAGTTATCATTGACTGTGCAATTACCCCACCATCCTCTCAGCTATATCCAAAGGTGTATAAGGACTGGGATTCACTTACCACATATCCACAGTTTGTAAGGTGCTCTATTAATATGAAGGGGGCTTTTTAGTGCAAGATTTAAATGGCTTACAGTACAATATTCAGCTTAACTCCTCTAGGCAGATATATGCTAAAAACACTGGCCATAGGCTGAGTGCAGTGAGCACTTGTTACACTGATGGTTTTCATTCCAGTAATGGCTCTCAATCTGCAAGTCTACACTGTTAGTACATCTATTCTTCTTCTCTTGTCACAAAAAGTTCGTTTACACCATGCATCCTCTACTCACAGGGTAACGCTGCTGGGGGTTTTCTTTGGTAATTCTAGCTCAAATCCAGTCACCTGTCTGACATGATGAAATTCATTCTTATGTATGCAAAGGCACTGTAAGATTACTGGCAATCATTCCAAATATCTTATTGCGAAGAAGGCAAAATGCCAACAGATAAGTTGAGTGCAGTGTCTGCCCTATATTGTAGCCGAAACTGCAGCTAAGGAGAGCCTTAGATTTATTTTCTACAAAAGTGCAGGTGCTGCTGCTGCTTTTATGATCCTCCTTTCAGCCTAAGGTCCCAGGACACGTAGTTGCAAGAGTAGTTTTAAAAAAAATGGAACAAAAACATTTTTTACACAAATAAGTAGGAAGCCTCAGAATTACAATTATAGATTTAATTATAGTCTACACAGACTCCACTAAGGAAAACCAACAACCATTATGCATGTTCTTGCTTGAGGGGGGAAAACAACAAGAAAACTATACATCATATTTCCTCAAACATAGGGCCGGACAGAAAACAGATTGTGGTCCATTAAGCAGTTTCTTAATAGACAAGAATGATGGACAAGGTGGATCTTCATCTGACCTTACACCACACAGTCACACTCCACAACCTATAGGCTTCCGATCTATAGATCTTTCCAGCATATGTTTGGGCATTTAGTGTGGTTTCTTTCTTTGCTTTTTCTAAATGAAGTCCTTTATTTATATATATATATATATTTTAAAAAACAACAACCCCAGTTTATATAAATTTTAATCAGATTTTATTTTTCTTACTCATAAATTTAAGGCAGTCAGATGGGTGGGATATTAATATTAATAATAATACTAATAATAATAATGGATTTCCCTATTTTAATCAGAGAAAGGTTGCTGGAAATGCTATATGACAATGCTTCTATCTTCACCATTTGGTGGCATCTCAAAATAAATAAAGTTAGGTAATATGTTTCCCTCACAAGATGATGTAAATCCATCTTTATAATGGTCTCCTGAGATCTGAAGCCATAAAATGTATTTTGAATTATTATTATTTTTCCCTGTAGCAAAGACAACAAAGAAACTAGTATGCATAAATACACCTGTTCGGACTCCACTCTCATCTCCACCCCAATAAAATCTGGCTGCCTTCCAGTCACCCTTGAATCAGTTAAATTATGTAGGAATGTCTTGTATCAAAGCTGAGGAAAAGAAAATGGATAGGCTCATGCCTAATTTATTTTGAAAGTGACCCAATGGCCCTTCCACCTGCTGGGAGGAAACTAACCAAACCAGTCTTTCCCTTGAAAACAGTCTATGAAAATAAAGCCTTTAGGGACCTGTTACGATATACTATGCCGGGGTCCAGGCCAGAGACCTTTCAAAAGCTATCTAATTTATCCTTCCTTTCCATTCCTGCCAGCATGGTCCTTTCCTTCCTGAGGCAGCTTTGTTTTTCTAGAGGAATGAGTGGACCATCCCTACCAGAGGCAACTCATAGTTTCTTATCTCTGTCCCTCTGTTTCCTGTGAGTGTCAAATCTTTACATCACCCATGCTCGAGAAGGGCATGTCAACAGACTGGGGTAGCCAACATGGTGCCCTCCAGTTTTTGTCCGACTCCAATTCCCATCAGACCCAGCCAGCATGGCCTGTGCTCTGGGATGGAGAAGTCCAGCATCACCTGCACCATGTTGGCTATGCCTGAGCTAGGAGCAATAATAATTATATACTTAAAGGACCTCTGAACCTTCAAAATAATAGGCTCAGGTAAAATGATTGTGTGTAGGGTTGCCATATTTCAAACAGTGAAAATCCGGACAAAAATGTTGTTGAGCTTTTTTTAGTTTTGCCCAAAGTTGTTGACTATTTTCTATAATGTTGGCAGTATGGCGACATGGGTTGCCATACGTCCAGATTTTCCAAGACATTTAGCAAATTTCTGCCTGGATACTACTGACAAATGCAGTATTCCAGATATGTCCAGGAAATTCAAAAACCCTAATTGTGTAGAGCTTCAAGCATTGGGCTTTTGGGGGAGTTTTTCCTAAACGTTTTGAGATCCATTGCCCCACATGTTCCAACAGACTTCCTTTTGCTGAGCAGGTTTTTAGTTCAGGCCCTAAATTAGGAAACCTGCAAACTAAATCATTACCTACAATCATATGTAATTTCTTTTGCACTCGGTGAATCATTAAGTATGGGGAGACAGCTTATTTACATCTGCTTAACTATACAGCTCTTGCCAATTTGGATGAACCAATCATTACTTCAAGGATACCAGGCTAGGACCTGCTTAACTACAGCATGGCACCCAAACCCTGCCTGATCCTTTACTCCCTCAAGGAAGGAGTTGCGTTTTCTCCTGCAAGCCTTCTATCAGTCTTGTTTTTTCAGAAGGGAAGACAAAATATACCTCCCTTGGCCAGGAAGCTGTTTTCTATCCATGCAGGAAATCCTAGCACATAATTATCACCAACACAAGGAACAATAGGTGTGAGAAGTGCACCTACTTTGCCATCCAGAAACATAGAGATAAATAATAATTAAGGATACATTTCTCTTTAGAATTATATCTTGTTTGCAGTGTTATATAAATTAGCCATCAAACTACTATTTTGGTTTATGGAAGACTGTCCAAAAAGGACAACTCTCAGACTGGCTCAGAAGTGTCCACTGTCTTCCCTGAAACAAGCATAGTTCAAAAGTGGTCTAAGTGCAACTCAGAAGGTGCAGGTTTTCAAAACAAGTTGATTGGCCATCTGTCAGGAATTCTTTGCCTGTGATTCTTGCATTCATAGAATCATAGAATTGTGCAGTTGAAAGGGACCCACAGGGTCATTTAGTTCAGCCCTCTGCACTGCAGGAATCTCAGCTAGATCATAGATGACAGATGACAGTCAAAACCCTGCTTAAAGACCTCCAAGTAAGGAGAGTCCACCACCTCTTGTAGCAGTGTGTTCCACTGTCAAACAGTTCTTACTGTCAGAAAGTTCTTCCTGATGTTTATTCAGAATATCCTTTCTTGTAACTTGCATCCATTGGTTCAAGTCTTACTCTCCGGAGCAGAAGAAAACAAGCTTGCTCCACCCTCCATGTGATAGCCCTTTAGATATTTGGAGATGGCTATCATATCACCTCTTAGTCTCCTCTTTACAAGGCTAAACATACTCCATTCCATCAACTGTTGCTCATATAGACATGGTTTCTAGACCCTTCATCATCTTGATTGCCCTCTTCTGCACACATTCCAGCTTGTCAATATCCTTCTTAAATTGTGGTATCCAGAACTGGACACATTATTCCAGGTGTGGTCTGACTAAGGCAGAATTGAGTAGGACTATTACTTCCATTGATCAAGACACTTCTGTTGATGCAGCCTAGAATAGCATTAGCTTTTTTTTGCTGCTGCATCACACTGTTGACTCACCATTGACAATGTTGGCTTGTGGTCTACTAACATCCCTAGATCCTTGTCATATGTACTACTGGCAATCCAAGTGTCCCTCATTTTACAGTATATTTGTGGTGCTGGTTCTTCCTACCTAAGTGTAGAACCTTACCTTTGTCTCTGCAAGGCATCTAACTAGGAGACCCTTGGGGTCCCGTCCAATTCTATAGTTCTGTGATTCCATGAAAGTGACTTTCATTTCAACAGATACTATACATTTAGTAAAAACTATTGAAAGCAGTGACACTTACTCACAAGCAAATGAATGCAACATTCATTTTGGTGACCCATTTGTACTGTCTAGTCTTAAAATTAAATCAGACCTTAAATGATATTTACATTCCTAATTCATAATGATGCTTCAAGAACTAATGTTTTCAGAACATGTGATTACAGAGTTTGCAGATTATGTTTGAAGATTAGGTTTGTGAAATACATTTATGTATTTATCTTATTATTCTGTATATGCCCAAGGAACTTTTGGTCCCTATGATTATTGCCTTGTGAGTAAATAACCAGCTTCTAAATGCACTTATCCTCCCAACACCTAAGTGAAGCAACAAACTGCTGCCTTTCAACTACCATCCCATCTTAAAAAACAAAAAACAAAACTAGAACAGATTTGCACAGAAGTTTCATGTGCTACTTTTGAAAATGCAGGAAGCTGTGTTGCAGACATACTCCATTTTTTTAAAATACTAATAGCAAATTTTCCTTCTAACATTACACTTTCCCATAAGTAATTTGCCCAACTTTTCTGTAGATTTTCTCCTAGAAGGTGGTATCAAATGCTATGAAGGTACTTCTCTAGGGATAAAAATGCATGAATCACAAAGTGGTTCAAAGTCACAGCTCAGAAGTACCTACAGCAGGAGAAGTTACACTACTCAGTCCTGGGTCTACCCTAACACTCACACAAAGCTCTTGCAACCTGACAATGTTGATTCCCTGCCCCCATTCAATGCAATATTGGAAGCAGAGTCACATTCATTGTGAACTGTAAGGATTATGCTATCCCTGACCTGAATGTACCAACACACAATTGACTTTCTTCCCGGTTAAGCACAGGTCTCCAGTAGGTGTTTCAGACAACTGCCTTGATGATGTATGTATGGAAATTAAGTAGGATGGAAATTAAGTAGGTTATCAGAGGTGAGCAGTCACCTCTGCACATTGCATAGAAGCATGGGGGAGGAAAAGCACAAGTTCATTCCCTGCATTGCTATTATTATTATTTTCCTGCATTGCTATTGTTGATTAATTTATATACTGCTCAGTGCCTGAACTTGTTTCTTCTAAGTGGTTTACAAAATATAAATATAAAAACCAAACACATAAATTGAATTTAAAGCAATGATTAAAATATACAATAAAGCTATATGATTTTTTTTTAAGTGAAAACAGAAGATCTAGTTCAAGGGAACAGGAATATGCTTACACATCTACAAGCGCCTGCAGGATGCAAACACAGACTGGGTCTCTCAAATTTCAACAGAGAGGGCATTCCATAGATCTGGTACAATAAGTGGAAAAGGCACCTTCACATTGCCAATAATCATTGGGCCATGGCAACATTAACAGGGTTCCATTTGCTGACTTCAATGCCTTTACAGGGTAAAAAGGTAAAGGTAAAGGTAAAGGACCCCTGACAGTTAAGTCCAGTCGTGAACAACTCTGGGGTTGCGGTGCTCATCTCGCTTTACTGGCCGAGGGAGCCGGCGTACAGCTTTCGGGTCATGTGGCCAGCATGACTAAGCCGCTTCTGGTGAACCAGAGCAGCGCATGGAAACACCGTTTACCTTCCTGCCAGAGCTATTTATCTACTTGCACTTTGACGTGCTTTTGAACTGCTAGGTGGGCAGGAGCTGGGACCAAGCAATGGGAGCTCACCCCATCACGGGGATTTGAACCGCCGACCTTCCAATCGGCAAGCCCTAGACTCAGTGGTTTAGACCACTGCGCCACCCGCATAGAGGGGACATCAGCAGTCCAGAGTATTTTAGCAGTTTATATGTAACTCTCAAGACCTTAAAGCTGGCTCAGTAGCTAATAGGCAGCAAGAGCAGATCCATCAGTATAGGTGTGATGTGTGCCCAATAAAAGACACCACTCAGCACCCAGGCCGTGGGCATTCTGCAGCTGTGGCACCTCTGGACCAGCCATAAGAGAAGTCCGGTGTATGATGCGCTACAGAGAATCTCAGAACTATTTCCCCTGTGGGTAAGATTGTGTCCCTGGACCAAGAGTATGGAAGAAATGAACAGCAAAAGTACCAAAACAGTAGCCTGGGGATGCTCCTAGAGTCATCAATGTCACTCGTGGCTCAAGTAGCTGCAGTAATGAGGAGCATCTCTTACCAGTTTTGGCTGGTACATCAGTTGTGGCTGTGTCTGGACCGGAACAGCTTAGCCACAGTGACTTGTGCCTTGCTAACCTAATGCCTTGATTACTGCTATGTGCTCTATGTGGACCCACCCCTAGCTGCAGTCTGGAAGCTGAAGCTAGTGTAGAATGCAACAGTTAGGCTAATGAGCCAGGGACATGTAACACCCTTGTTAAAAGACCTGTACTGTGTCAATTAGCTAACAGGCCAGGTTTCAGGTTCTAATATTAATTTACAATTTCTTAACTAGCTAGGGACCAGCTTATCTGAGAGAGTGCCTTCCGCATAAAACTGTCTGCTTCCTGCAGTCATCTTCAGTCATCTCCCGCAACCTGCAAATGTCCATGGGCAACAACTCACAACAGTGCCTTCCCTGTCGTGACACTTTTTTTGGAATAACCATCTCCCAGACACAAAGCAAACGTTAACCCGGCTACACTTTTGATGAACGTTGAAAACCTTCCTGTTCATCTTGGTGTGTGCTGGTGTGTGCTGGCAGGCATTATGGTTTTAAAAATGGTTTTGACTTCTGATTATGTTGGACACTTTTTTGGGGATTTTTAAGTATATTGTATATTTGTTTTGCTGTGTGCCACCTTGAAATGGTGCTCTTGCTGTGAGAATCGCAGACAGCACACACATATTTTAAAATAAATAACCATCAACAACAATATCTCCTACTCCTCACTGTATGGAATGACCTCTATTGACAATTTCAAGTGAAGCAATCCTACTAGCCATCTTAAACTGTTCTGACCTCTAGCCACTCTTCACAACTGCCATTAAACATTCTTTTCTATATAAGTGTCTAAGAAGTTTAGAAGTGCTATCTGTTCTTTCTACAGGCTTCATATACAGTATGCTGTACTTCCCCTACAAGAAAACTGTGCATCTTAACTCAAGTGGTTATTTCTGACTAAGTGTTTTATTAGCTTCTATCCAAGCCAGCTCTTTCTCTTTCTCCAGATTATGCAGTATTATGGTCGAGTCCATTAGTCATGTAATTTAGCCTGCCGGAATGAAATTGTTGCCTGCCTTTCTAAAGTGGTAGATAATTAACTGTTGCAGGGAAAGGTATTTGTGCTTTGCCATTGAAAGAAAACTCTTCCTGGGTAAATGAGTAAGAATCCAGATATTGCTAGAATTCTTTTGGCTAACTAGCAATCTGATCCTGTGCATGCTTTAGTTAAACACCAGTGCAGGCTTGTCCATTAGGACTGATGGGGCACTGCCCTACCAACCTCAGTCTGCCTTCATTGAGTTCTCACCTGCCTGTCTTCTAACTTACAACTAGTCCAGGGTTTCCCTATTGCCAGCTTCCTCCTCCTCAGTCTCAGTGTTGCCCTTGCAGAACTCAGTAGGGAGGAAGATGGGGCCCAAACTCAAATTGTTTGGCTCTGCCCATCACTGGCTCAGGCCCCACCTACTGTTAGCATCTCTGCCCTCTGCACCATCAGTCCTAATGGTTACAAGCCACTACTGTTAAATTCATGGGGCATTGCATTTAAGAGTATTCTCATGAAGTGGCAGCCAATGAAATGGAAACCCGAGCATGGTTTCCAGAGACATAGTGCGTTAAATTTAGGAAGGAACACATGTTTTGCATGCAAAAGGTCCCAGGATCAAACTTTGGAACTCCCTGCCTATTGATATCAGGCAGGAATCTTTGTTGTATGCTTTTTGGTGCCTGCATCTGAGTAGACAGTCTACTCAGATGTTTATAAAGTTGATGCAAGTTTTAATCTGCTTTTGGTTTATTGCTGTTTTAATTTTCTGGAAGTTTTACATTATTGTTATTAATTCTTCTTATTGCTAATGTAATTGTTTCATTTTTTGTAAACCACTTTAAGTGGGGGTTGTTTTTTTAACCAAATCAAGTGGTATAGAAATTTTATGAAATAAATAAATGGAATCCCTGTAAGGATGGTAGAGAAAGACTTCTGTATGAAACCCCAGAGAGACACTGCCAGTCAGTGGAGACAGTATTGAGTTTGATAGACCAATGGTCTGGCTTGATATAAGAAAGCTTCCTATGTCCCTATGTGTTTTGACATGCATGCAGAAAGAGGGGAGTGGAATTGTGCCTGCTGGCTCAACCAAATCTGGCATAACCCATGTGTGCAAGAGCCTGTGAGTCCACAATATGTAGGTTTGACAGGGATCACTGAAAGAGAATGTCTCAGATTTGCAAACAGAGAGTATGCATGTACACTCTGCATTCCTCTGAAGAATCTTTATAATGACTACAGCTTTGGAACTCAGAGTCACTTTCCCCACCTCTGCTTCACTGCATTGGTTGCCATTTATCAGGGTCAATGACGCCTGCCTGCCTTCTTTAATTAAAGGTTACTAGAGAAATGCAGAATTAATATGATGTGATGGCAGGCATATGGTTCTGTTAGTATGCTGCTTGAATAACTTACTTCTGAGAAAGCATGTACTGGATCAGATTGCTCGCTGGCAAGCATTTCTTAGCAATCTCTGGGTACTTACGGATTTAAGTGTCATGAAGAGTTTTCTCTCGGTGGCAAAGAAAGCACAGGTACTTGTGCCTTAAGAGTTAATTATCGACTGCTTTTGGAAAGCAGGCAACAATTGCTTTCTAGTGGGGTAGATTGCATGATGAATGGTATTATATGTAATACTACCTAAGCCAGAGAAAGAGGAAAATTGGGTTAAAGAACACACATTGATAAATACTCATATAGGGCTGAGAGCATGTGGACACATAAGTTATGCTGAATGCATGCTGTGAGTAGGGCAAATGGACCCAATCCTGCAGCCCTTCATGTTAATGCGAGAAGAGTTTTATGGTACCTTAAAGATTAGTAGAACTATTGTGGCATGAACTTTAATGGACTAGAGCCCACCTCATCAGATGCATGGAAGTTTATCGCCAGTTGCCCAGCATTTGTCTATCTTTGTGTGCACAAATTTGGAACATATAATTTGGGATTCTGTTAAGTGGAGCTTTTTCACAAGTTTGTGTGGATAAGAATCACAGTCACAAAACATTCAGTACAACATATCTCAGAATGATGAATAACAATAACATCATATCTATTGTGATTTTAAGAAAGATATGGCTGTAATAAAGCTTCCCCCTTAAAAATAAATGTGAGCTTGTGGACCTACAAATATTGTTGGATATCAGCCCCAAACAACCTGATAGGAGTTGATTGGCAGCATATGGAGGGCTACAGGTACCCCAGATTTGTCCTAGGATAACTGGCATAACACCTTGTTGCAAAGATAGCCTAACCTGTAAAAGGCACTATTCCCCCCCCCCCTTTCTCTTCTGTGACTGCATATGTATGCAATGAGAGAAAGTGAAGTATTGTTAGAGCAACCTTCTCCAACCTGATGTCCTTCAGATGTTACTGGGCAACAACACTCCTCAACTTCAGTCAGCATGGACAATGGTCAAGTGGGGAAGTCTGGGTTCGAGTGATAGACTAGGACCAACGAGGTTTGGATTCAAATCCCTGTTGTCCCATGAAGCTTGCAGGATTAGCTCAGGCCAGTCACCAACTCTTAGCTTAACCACTGCACAGGATTGTTGTAAAGTGCCTGTCTATCCTGTGTAAGATGTCCTTGAACAAATATTGGGGTTTCCTCTGAGCATACTGATACCTCCCTCTTGCTTCTCAATGGCCCTATTTTGGCTACATGGTAGCAGCATACAAGGATAGCAGCAGTGTACAGTATAAGGATGACCAAAAGTCACCTCATATCTGTGCATTGAAAAGAAAGATCAATTTCTGAGTTCAATCCACGCTGTGTTCTAATGAATCCAATCAATGTTTAAGGTTCTGAGCCACTCTCTATAAAATGAAGCTCTGTGCTCTCCCATTCACTATAATCGGAGCCTTAACTTTTTCCCCTTTTGGCTACAGTGGATGAAATTTATGAACATAGTAATGGTCAGCAAACATTTTCAGCAGGGGGCCAGTCCACTGTCCCTCAGACCTAGTGGGGGGCCGGACTATATTTTGAAGGGGGGGGGAAATGAATGAATTCCTATGCCCCACAAATAACCCAGAGATGCATTTTAAATAAAAGGATACATTCTACTCATGTAAAAACACACTGATTCCTGGACAATCCGCGGGCCGGATTGAGAAGGCGATTGGGCTGGATCTGGCCCCCGGGCCTTAGTTTGCCTACTCCTGGTTTAAGCTGACTAAGCTGTAGAGCAGGCTAAGCTGTAGGACCAGAACCTTTTTGTGGGTAAAGTTACGAACCCGTTATAAAGGGTGTGTAAGAGTGATGGTTTGCCTTTAACATATTTAAGAGCTGCCAAAATGGATATGCTTGCTTGCACTATTATTATTTTTTTAAAAAACTTAGCTTGCTAGACCTGACTTTGTTGTTTGTAGATCTACACTGAAAAAGCAGCCACACGTTTCTATGCATTTTTTTTATATAGCTGAAAATTGTTTATAGCACAATCACAAACTTTCACTTTGGTCAATCATTTATATTTATACTTTATCCCCTACCAGGTTAGCAAAACTCGCATGAACAATATATTAAAATTATAGGATTGAGACTCACATAGAGATTTTTAAAAATAAGGTTACCAGACGTCCCCGTTTCCCCGGGACAGTCCCCAGATTTACAAATCAGTTCCCTTACAAAATCCATTGAAATTGAAAAGTGTCCCCGGATTCATTGGAAAAAAAATCTGGTAACCTTATTTTAAAAGAAACTTGTTGTATTATCTGTATGTATAATAAAGACAGAGTAGGTATCCATAATATGTTGAAAAACACACACAATATAAAGTTCTAGTGCAAACCCACTCTGCTAAAGTATCCTCCTCCGCAGTCGAAACATTCCTAAAAGATTAGCTCCTTGCAAGAAGAGGAGAATGCAGCCTGTGATCATCCAGATTACAGCATGGCAGAAGGAGACAGCCAGAGATACAGCTTTCAGGGTAAGGAACACATTCAGGAAGGCAAGCCCCAATGGGTCAAACAAGCTGGCCATGCCACATTGCCACACACTTCTGGGGAAGGTGAAAACCTATTTGCTCTACCAATCTATTTGATGCAATGGCAAATTGGCACTGGTCACATTGAAATGATCATCCCTCTTTTCAGAAAGAGCTCTCGTTATGGGCCACTGCATCCACCCAAGCCTTCTAGAAGTGCAACAAGTCTGAAAGCGCACGTGTCTGCCAAATTATACATTCAAAACATGGAAAGGATCATTGCTTTCACATAAGGCCAATGGCCACAACAAGCACAGTAACTCAAACTGTAACTCTCCAAAAATGATCTGTCCCAAACTCAATTCTTCATTCCTGCATGTTTGGGTTTACATAGTTTCCAGGTGGCACAGTACTCTGTGGATCCTTTATCCTCTCTCTATAGCAGTGATGGCTAACCTTGACACTCCAGATGTTTTGGGACTACAACTCTCATCATCCCTGACCACTGATGCTGTTAGCTAGGGATGATGGGAGTTGTAGTTCCAAAACATCTGGGGTGTCAAGGTTAGCCATCACTGCTCTATAGGATAAGTGACTATGCCTCTACCATCTTCAGCACACATTGGAATACTGTGCTGCAAATTCTAAACAAGCAGCAGGAAAAATGTCATTTTTTTTTACTAATCACAAAATTGTCCTTAGTTCCCCCTATCACTTGTAGTGACAAAAATATTGTCTATATTAGAGATGATAACTAAATGGATCCCTGTGGTCACAGAGAGTACATTGCTGAACACCAGGTGTCGTGGGACCACAGAACAGGGAAAATATGTTACCTTCATAGAATAACAGGAATTTCAATGGTCATCTAGTCAAATCTGCTGCCACAGCATCCCAGAAAGGTCACCATCCAGCTTCTGCATGGAAACCTCAAATAAAAGTTGACCCTTCCAGGGTGGCTTGTTCCATTGTCAAGCACCTCATACAATCAGAAAACTCTAATATTTATTCAAAATCCTCTTTCTTGTAATTTGAAACTGTTGGTGTAGGTTCTACCCTCTTGGGCAACAGAAGGCAAGTTTGCTGCATCCCCCATGTGGCAGTCTTTCAAATATTTGAAAACAGCCTCTTCGTCGCCTCTTTTAAATAGATGCAACTGCTTCCACCTTCCTTGTAGAACTTGGCCTGTCACACACCACCATCACCCCCAAAGGACATTTTATCCTGCTTGCAAGCTGTAGCTGAGTGGTAAAACATCCTACTTTGCATTCAGAAGGTCCCACCTTCAATTCCCGGCATCTCCAAGTAGGGCTGGGAGGGATCCCTGCATGAAATCCTGGAGAGCCAGTGCCAGGCACTGTTGTACGAATTTATCTAGATAGACCAAATGGTCCGACTCAATATAAGTCAGCTTCTTCTGCCCTGTGTTCTTCCTTTTCAAGAGGACGTTTCTGTCCACTTCTTAGAAACTGAATAAATGGACCATTTGCTCTCAACAGGAAAACTCTGCTTCCATCTGCTTCAAATAATCTTGACCTCTTTGGCTAATTAAACAATATATTGCCTTTTAAACTGGGGGGGGGGTTCCACTGTTTTTGTTTGTTATTATGGTATGTATTTTTGTGTTTTCATATTGTAAACTGCCGTGTGACTTTCAAATGAAGGGTTCTACAGAAATTTAATAAATCATCATCATCTTTGCTTGACTGAGTAAACTGAAACATACATACTAGAAATGTAAGGATGCTTAGGACTCCTGCCTAAACTTCACTGAAGTCATTCAGATGAATGGGACTTTTTAATATACAAGCATGTTAGGATAGGATGATAAATCAGCGATAAAATATGGATGGCACTCACGTAACTCTGTGGGACTTAAAAATAAATACATTACTTACTATGCTTACTGTGTCAGGTTCCTACTGGAAGACCAGACAAATGACAGAACATTACCAGTGGTGAAGTTTCTATTAGTGGTTGCAAGAACCAATGATCCCTATTCCTAAGTCTGAACAAAATGCTTGTGTAACCTGAAGGCGGGCTCTCGAAATTGTGTATTGTTTTGTAATGAATTGTTGGGTCTCTGGACTGTAATAAAGATTTGATTGATTGATATTTATTGGATAGTTGTTGATAATTTCAAATGTATTTCTATGGACATTCATGTGGAGTTATGAGATGTCTATTGAGTTCCCCAGATCTGGAAACAACGGGCCTTACAACAATTCTGTGGATTACAAATGAATGCATTATGAGTACTTGCATGTACCAAACCACAATGAGTAGCTGGCACTATTTGTTCAAAAGTAGCAGAGCCAGGAACAAAAAGCAAAAGAAAAAACTATTTCCAAGCTTACTGTTCTCTATACCAATTAAAACTTTGATGGACAGATCCTACTTAGGGCAAGATTTTAGTTCGGTTTGAAAAGGCAGCAACTACTCAGGGAAATGATTCCTATCTCATCACAACTTTTCAGATTTACAAAACATCCGTTTTCCATCTCTCTTGGCAGCCTTTAAATTATCAGGCACAGATCTCCACCAGGAGCAAGCTGTAGACAATTGTCCTCTGGTTCCAGTACTGTAGTGCAAGAAAGGGTGCCTTTGTTTACTTTCCAGATTTTGCCCTTTGTTATTGTGCCAAGACTTACCCTCCACCCCTACCCCACTGGTCCAACAAGAACGTGATAAAAACCACAGCAGATTTTGGGACTAACACTAATTTTCGAGGAAAACAAAGGCTGCGGTCCTCAACGCCATCCCACAAAACTCCCCCAAAAAACTTTGGAAAATGTGTCACTTGTTTGTAATTTAATTGGAAAGGAATATATCCAAGTGTAGGCCTCTGAAGCTTTCTGCATATATCTGCCCACCACCACCGCAGCTCACTGTAGAGTTTTAGATTAGCTTCTTACACTGCAATTCTATGCATATTTGCTCAGAAGGAAATCCTACGTAAGACTACATAGCTTTTGCAATCTAAAGCAGCTATCATTTTCTAACATTAACAGAAAACTCATGAACAAATCATTGTTCTCAAACACAGAGACATGCTCATTTATTTTTGCCTGCACTTGTGAATGATAACCACTGATAATATACTGATAGAGGCAGAGAGAGATGATTGCAGATTATTGGCCTTATCATGGAATGTGACCACGGTCCTAAAGAGGCCAAGGCACACAAATGTAAATGAAACAAATTAATACATTGGGGGGGGCACAGCATTCACTTGGGGGAAACTATACAACATGTTTTTTAATACAATAAAATAGAAAACATCTCAATAGAACTCAAATCGGAATTACAGAAATGAGGAGGACACAAACCAGCGCAACAATAGGCACTTTAGCTATTCCATCTCAAGTTCAAGGTCACTGTAATTGCCAAAGCAACAGAAAAAAATATCACGTTTGCTCCAAGGAAACTTACACTTAAGATGTAAAGCCACACCAGCAGTTAAAAATAATTACACAATTCTGGAGCATGCAATTTTGTCTTTACAGTATTGGAAAGAACATGTAGAAGCAAGTGTGGCTATTGTGGGTAGGGGGGTGGATAGGAGCCCTGGAAATATGAGGGAGGGGAACATGAAGTTCTGCCCTTGTTAGGACAGACTAGGCTATTCAAAACGAACCAACTCTTACCCGTAGTAAAAAGTGGTAACAGAAATTTAAACGATGAATTAGGAATCATATCGTATAGATCCCAAACTCTGCGCTCAGAACAGATTAACCCCCCCCCCCAAAAAAAAACCCAACCATCATACAGCCCGCCAAACACAACAAACTTCTCTTTGCAGTACAAAACTTACACTGGAAAGCGAGTGTAGCCTGCTGAGAAGCGAGAGTGGATTCCTGAGAGCTTTCAGGCAAACGTTGGGCAAAGTTTAGGTGGAACACGAACAAAAACATGAGCCGCCCCCTTCAATGAACGAGCGAGTCCCCGCTGTTTGCAGCCAGCCAACTAGTGCGCGCAGAAACTTATCAGCTTCCAGATAAGGGGCGCTGTAACGTTTGTGTTTAGTTCCCACTCCTAGCCAGGACGTTTTCATCCCACCCTGGAATTTTCTCGGACATTCTTTCACACGTTCAGTTTGCAGGAGGAGATGAAATAGTAGTAGTAGTAGTAGTAGTAGTAGTAGTAGTAAAGTCGTGCAGTGCTCCAGTATCCTAGTGCTTACAAGCACCTTTTTATAAAGGGGGAGGGGAGGGATAAGAGTGGGGTGAAATTTTCCTATTGAAAAGCCATGGTAGGAGAAGCCAACTTATAGGCATGGAGAAAGTGCAAAAAAGGGGAGAAAGAGACACACACCCGTCTTGAGTTCATACAGGCACCTTCCCCCGAAGAGTTAATCTTTGGATGATCGTCTTCTACGAGAAAGCTCGGCTGGGTGCGTGTGAATCAAACAGGTACCCGAAAGAATCTCCAAACAACTCCTTACCTATTTTTGTGCCGGGTCTTTAAGAGATTCCTTCCAAAAGGAGCCATGGTAGGTCCCAAAGGCAGGAGGAGAACATCAAACAGGTCCCAGAAGAAAGCTCTGGCTTGGCTGGCGCGTTGCTGTCTCGCTGGCGTTCCTGCTGCTGCTGCTGCTACTCCAGCTTGTTAATAGTCACCCAGCGTCGAAGTTGTGCAACCCGTTGCTAACTTTGAACTCCTGCCTCCTTGTTTGTTGCTGCTGCTCTTTTGGAGCCCTGCCCAGCAGCCGCGATCTTGAAGGAGGCGTTTAGGAACAGGCGGGAGGAGGGGATGGGTGTCGAGAGAGGAAGAGCGAAACCCGAGGTGGAAGGGGGGATAGGAGCGATGGCGAGGGGCAGCAGTGCTGCTAAACTTTCTGAGCGGCTAACTTAAAAAGAAAGAAAGAAAGAAAGAAAGAAAGAAAGAAAGAAAGAAAGAAAGAAAGAAAGAAAGAAAGAAAGAAAGAAAGAAAGAAAGCAGGATCAGTAAAACCAGAATGTTTGGGAACGCGGGGCAGAGGGGGTTTAACAAAGCAAAACGGAAAGCCAACTTTCTTTTTTTGTTGGGGGTGAGCAAGCAAGGTGGATAGTATCATACCACTAAAGGATAGAATTGTAGAGTTGCAAGGGACCACAGGGGTCATCTAGTCCAACCCCCTGCAAGGCAAGAATCGTTTGCCCAATATGAGACTTGAACCCATGACTTTGAGATTAACAGTCTCATGCTCTACTGACTGAACTACCAGATAGGATTCCACTGGCTGCATCAATTTAGCATTGCCATATTTTGAAAAGCAAAAAAAGAGAGGATGCTATGACACTATGATGGCCATTCAAAGCAAATAAATGCAATTTGTCTCAATTTTTACCCCTGGAAAAGAGGACGTATCCTGGAAAAAGAAGACATGTGCACATATCTCTGCCTCCCCAGAGAAGATCACCTGCCACCAGCTCTGTGAAGACCTTCCAAAGCTTTTAAAATAGTCTAGTCTTCTAAGTTTTGAATTCTGTCTTAAATTGTGGTTCTGTTTTATTTTTATTTTTGCTGGAGTTTATATTGTTCTATATGTGGACTTTTGGGGAGAGGATTTTTTTTTTACTCTTGCTTTTTTGTACAACTCTTGTAAGCAGACAGATATATAGCTGTAAGAAGCAAATATATGACAAGATGAAATTCAACAGGGGAAGATTTTTCCATGAGAGAAAAAGATGGAGAGGGGAGAGTGTATTTGTGGAAGTATCTGTACCTTGAACACAGTGTGGTGGGAAAGATATCTCAAGGAAGTTAGGATGCAATTCTGACTCTACCTGAGAGTAAGGCCCATTACATTCAATAGGACCTCCTTCTAGATATGCTTAGTACTGCAGCCTGGGAATAGCATCAGACATTAATAGAAATAATAGGAGTGGGAATGGGGAAATGTGTGTGCTCTTGAAATTGTTACAGCATATACTGTATTTTCTTTCCCTGGGGAAGGTATAAGAGAAGAGTCCTGTCTTCGGAAGTTAATTATATACTTGAATACAGGAAACACGGTTCAGTCACCCTTCCTGTATGTATTTACATGATATTACTAAAGTGTAAAGTTATTTTTAAGGCCCCTGCCTGTGTCTCCTGAGAAACATTACAGCCTTGTGTTTGTATTTCTTGTACTGCCACAACAACATAGCAATTGTAGCATCTCTCCATGCCAGCACTTCCTAAGCACCATGGGGCTCAACACTAGTGTGGGAGGCAGGCACATTGCTGGATCTTCTCACGTACTTCCAACATGACAGCAGAGGAATGGGGAAAAAAGGACACCCCTGCAGCTCCTATGCATGCTATTCAAGTATTTATCAAGTATATATTAATTTTTTTCATTCCATCAAAGCACTTGTAACCAACTCTTCATATGAAAAGCTCTAAGAACAGCTTGTTGTTGTTCAGTCGTTCAGTCGTGTCCGACTCTTCGTGACCCCATGGACCAGAGCACGCCAGGCACGCCTATCCTTCACTGCCTCTCGCAGTTTGGCCAAACTCATGTTAGTAGCTTCGAGAACACTGTCCAACCATCTCATCTTCTGTCGTCCCCTTCTCCTTGTGCCCTCAATCCTTCCCAACATCAGGGTCTTTTCTAGGGAGTCTTCTCTTCTCATGAGGTGGCCAAAGTACTGGAGCCTCAACTTCAGGATCTGTCCTTCTAATGAGCACTCAGGGTTGATTTCTTTAAGAATGGATAGGTTTGATCTTCTTGCAGTCCATGGGACTCTCAAGAGTCTCCTCCAGCACCATAATTCAAAAGCATCAATTCTTCGGCGATCAGCCTTCTTTATGGTCCAGCTCTCACTTCCGTACATTACTACTGGGAAAACCATAGCTTTAACTATACGGACCTTTGTTGGCAAGGTGATGTCTTTGCTTTTTAAGGTGCTGTCTAGGTTTGTCATTGCTTTTCTCCCAAGAAGCAGGCGTCTTCTAATTTCGTGACTGCTGTCACCATCTGCAGTGATCATGGAACCCAAGAAAGTGAAATCTCTCACTGCCTCCATTTCTTCCCCTTCTATTTGCCAGGAGGTGATGGGACCAGTGGCCATGATCTTAGTTTTTTTGATGTTGAGCTTCAGACCATATTTTGCGCTCTCCTCTTTCACCCTCATTAAAAGGTTCTTTAATTCCTCCTCACTTTCTGCCATCAAGGTTGTATCATCAGCATATCTGAGGTTGTTTATATTTCTTCCGGCAATCTTAATTCCGGTTTGGGATTCATCCAGTCCAGCCTTTCGCATGATGAATTCTGCATATAAGTTAAATAAGCAGGGAGACAATATACAGCCTTGTCGTACTCCTTTCCCAATTTTGAACCAATCAGTTATTCCATATCCAGTTCTAACTGTAGCTTCTTGTCCCACGTAGAGATTTCTCAGGAGATGGATGAGGTGATCAGGCACTCCCATTTCTTTAAGAACTTGCCATAGTTTGCTGTGGTCGACACAGTCAAAAGCTTTTGCGTAGTCAATGAAGCAGAAGTAAATGTTTTTCTGGAACTCTCTAGCTTTCTCCATAATCCAGCGCATGTTTGCAATTTGGTCTCTGGTTCCTCTGCCCCTTCGAAATCCAGCTTGCACTTCTGGGAGTTCTCGGTCCAAGAACAGCTTACAAATCAATAAAAATAAGACAATCTAAAAAGACATGTCACAAAAGGAAAATGGATGGTGAGGGAAGAGGAAAACAAAATCAAATTATTAATGTTTTCAATGACCAATTTGAATGAAAACTAGCTGTTCACAGTTAAAAACAAAACAGGCCTTGTCAACCCCTGAGGAAAAAAAAACAAAAAACCATGGTGACTGTACCTTACTGGACTGGTAGTGTGGCAAGCATTTTTCATTTCCCACAGTGCCCCAGATCTAATGTTATTACAGAGCATTGCAGAGAAGAATGACAGTTGACACAAAAATATTTAGAGAGTATTTGGCAACATGTCTGCAGGTTTGTTTGCTTATTTTTGGAGGTGGGTAGTGAGAAAAAGAAGATTTTCATACATTTTATTTTTTTAAAAAAAATCTCCCCCGAGAAATTTCAACTCAGCTCTAAATGCAATGTAAACATTTATGGCATGAAAATATGGACACACAAAACTCCCAAGTCAGCTTTGTGGCACAAATCTAAAGTACCCCTGAACAAGAAAGTCATCTTTCCCTCTGAGGACAGGTGTCAAAAAAGCAGGAAACCAGCTGTGTATTATGCATCCAGCCCACACAGGATCTCACTGTTATCCCCATCAACTCTAGGGGAGATGGCAGCAGATTGACAGAAACTGAAATTTCCAGGCAGTGTGGAAATGGGATATGCAGGACTTAGAACAGGTGTAAAAACCCATCAAATGAGGTGTTGTGTATCTTCTTTAATCATTTTTACACATCACAGGCATAAAGAATTAGAAGGCAGCTTTGATAATTTTGGGAATGTTTTACTATTTTATCTGATATGCTTTGTTGGTATTCTTATTCTTTTTGACACTTTAACAGAGTCCTATAGTGCAGAAACTGTGCAAAAAGCTTTAAATTAGAATCCCAATTCTTTTCTCCTGTTACTCTCGCATCGAAGGAATGGGGAGGGTCATGAGGCACATTCTGCCGTTTTAACATTATGGGCTGCTTTGCTCACTGAAAAGTGATTTTTTAAAAAACAAAAAAACAAAACATAATTTGCATTAAGATAATAACTTGGAAGTCAACTGTGATGCTATAACCACAAACTATATTTTCCTCCTCTCACCTCCCCCATATAGAAGGAAGAGTTTTCCTTGTCAACTTTTTGTAAATTGTGAAACAGCCATGAATGATGGCAAAAAATGGGTGCCAGCATCATTCCTCATCCTGCTATAGTGGCTATCTCAATCAGCCTAGCTAGTTCAGCGTTTCAGTGTACTTGTTTTCTTAAGGTTTTCTTGGATATAGAGGTGTGATAGCTCCATACTGTTGTCCTCTTCTAATGTTTTTGCTGCTGATTTCTTTTACAAATGTATTTGTTTTTAATGGCTGGATTTATCCATGAACGTTTTGAATAGGGGGAGGGCATTCTCCGCAACATTCCCTAAACCATGGTCTGGCACCTCATTATGTAGTTTTTCATCATATGCTGAAGATACATAAGAGGAGCCTGCTATATCAGGCCCCTGGCCCAGGGGTCAGCAACCTTTTTCAGCTGTCCCTCAGACCATGTGGTCTCCCTCAGATCATGTGGTGGGCCGGACTATATTTTGAAAAAAATAATACTGAATGAATTCCTATGTCCCACAAATAACCCAGAGATGCATTTTAAATAAAAGGACACATTCTACTCATGTAAAAACACCAGGCAGGCCCCACAAATAACCCAGAGATGCATTTTAAATAAAAGGACACATTCCACTCATGTAAAAACACGGTGGTTCCCGGACCGTCCGCGGGCTGGATTGAGAAGGTGATTAGGCCGCATCCGGCCCACGGGCCTTAGGTTGCCTATCCCTGCCCTGGCCCATCTAAGAATAAGAATAAGAATATGCCACCCTATATCCACAGGCATCAGGGCAGTTCACAAAATAAAATCAAAATATAAAACCACAAAATATAAAATCAAAATAATAATAACAACAACCCTACCCCCCCAAAAAACCCCACATTTTAAAAGGGTGTCTAGTCGAGCATCCTGGAACTGGCACAATAACACTCTCCCCTCCTGTGTATTCCAGCAACTGGTATTCAGAAGCACCTCATTACTTTGACCTTTGACACCAGAGAGGGATATTTCTAGGAACCACCATGTTGTCTTGATAGTTCATTTGTTTCTACTGAAATTAGTATGGTAGGGTTAAGCTGTTGTGACCTGCTCTGGGACCTCATGATGAAAGGTGGGTAAAAAAAACCAAATTAGGAAGGAAGTTAATGTTTTGATGCAGAGAAAGGAAGAAGTTGAGTGACCAGGGAAATAGGGAACTGTTGTTTGCATTAAGGGGTTCATTGTGTAATTGTGGCAAAGAATGAAAGAAAAGAATGATGCCCAGTATTGTAGCTACACTAACCTTCACAGAACAGTGTTGGAACTCATTCCATGGATTACCTATTACCAGCAGGTTTGGGAATACCCTACATACTTTCAGTTAATCCCATGGCACTAAACTGTGACTACAAAAAGAAGAGTCAGGAGAGGAGAGGAGAGGAGAAGAAAGGAAAGGAGAGGAGAGGAGAGGAGAGGAGAGGAGAGGAGAGGAAAGGAAAGGAAAGGAAAGGAAAGGAGCAAATAAATCCCCTAAACTTGGCAATTGCACAGCTGTCCTTGTTTCATATCTCCATAGAAAGCTTTCTACTGATACCTCAAAACTGGGGTTTAATTCAACTGGAGGGAATTTCCGCACCATTCAATGGTGACAAATATTTCTCAACCACCTGAAATGCCTGCCAGTCTTTTCTTGGCACAGAAACCTCATTCCGCAGCTGGGAATTTCTCCAATACACATTAACTTACTTCCCCCTCCCTTTCCCCTCTTTCTTTGTCTGACTTACAATATTATAGGCAGATTGTTTCAACAGGCAGTTTTACATTATGGTCCTAGGTTTCTCTTATTACAAAGATAAAAGGTAACATTATGACAGCTACGGCTTATCTGACATTTGTACAATTAGCCAATTACTACTGCAGAACAGAAATTGGTGTAGCATGGTGTCTAAGAAGCTGCACTACAAATGAGGAAATCTGCGATCTCAATCTTGTTCCTGACATAAATACCCAAAGTAGTCTTAACCAAGCTCTCAGGCTGGAGTAAACCTGTGTTGGGACCAAGGTAATGTCAATCCATTCAACACATGTCCAGCTCAAGATTTCTAACTTTTGAAAAAGGGCTGTGGCCCAGAAGCAGAGCATCTGCTTTGCATGTAAACATTCACGATAATTTGCAGTCATGATAGTACTGGAGTGGTTTGATGGATTTAAGACTATTTGCACCTGCAAAAGTTTCAGAGAGGACATACTGCTTTCATTCCCAGGCAGCGCATGCCCTGTTCAGCTTCCTGCTGAAATCCTGTAATTTTTTATACCACAAACATTCCAGGAGTTTTGGTCTCGCTTTGGTTGTGCAATAGTGCAAGAGTGCCTCTCCGGATGACAATGGGGCAGTAACTTTGGGGAAATGATCACAGAACAAGGAATAAAGTTTTGTGGTGTGTGGACTTTCCAGTGTAAATACACCACTAACATGGGAGCCGCCCCAGGCATTAGGCAGGATGAGGCCACTGCTTCAGGTGGCAGAAACACACACACACCCGGAGTGGGCACGTCCACAGGTGCCCTGCCATCATCACCAATTGGGGGTGTGATTATGTCCATTTGGGAGAGATGTAACCCCAAATGGTTGTGATATTGCCCAACATTTGTACTGATTGCGGTGCCGCTTCTGTAATTCAGCAAAAACTGTGACATTAAGAGCTGTTCGACAGTGGAATTTGCTGCCAGGGAGTGTGGTGGAGTCTCCTTCTTTGGAGGTCTTTAAGCAGAGGCTTGACAGCCACCTGTCAGGAATGCTTTGATGATGTTTCCTGCTTGGCAGGGGGTTGGACTGGATGACCCTTGTGGTCTCTTCCAACTCTATGATTCTATGATTCTATGATACTGAGCACAGAAGTCCACAACTTGAGCAGCTCCTATATTGCTCAGTGCATCCATTCAAGTTTTTCAGTTATTCAATGGAACAATTCTAGCTAATTGCCATGAATAATCTCCTTTAGGTTCAAAAGGGGAGAGGAGAGTAAAACCATTTGTATTTGGGTATTGCATGGCAAGAATGCTTATGCCCAGGAGATGTAGAAACAAAGGTCGGAAGATTCCAGCTCTGAGCCCATCCCACTTGGTCAGCCGCTCCAGAGGCTCAAAGCCATGGCATATTAATGGGTATGCCATTCACAAAAAGGTTACCTCTTTTGCTCTTAAACTTTGTGTCCAAGCCACACATACAGTGGTACCTCGGGTTACAAATGCTTCAGGTTACAAACACTTCGGGTTATAATAAAATAATAATATTTTTTTATTTATACCCCGCCCTTCCCGATTTAAAAACCAGGCTCAGGGCGGCTAACAACAAATATAAAACATTGATTAAAAACAACTTTAAAAACAGCATAAAGTACAACATAAATGTAGCATTGCCAGGGCTAGCTGGCCAACTCCGCTAACCTGGAAGTAGTACCTCGGGTTGAGAATTTTGCCCCAGGATGAGAACGGAAATCGTGTGCCAGCGGCGCAGCAACAGCAGGAGGTCCCATTAGCAAAAGTGCGCCTCAGGTTAAGAACGGTTTCGGGTTAAGAACGGACCTCCGGAATGAATTAAGTTCATAACCCGAGTTACCATTGTATAGGGTATTTCCAAGGCTGGGAAGTATAGTTAGAGGTCAACTCCAGTGGTCAAAGACAAAGAAGGAAGAAGAAAAGAAAAGAAATTTAAACTTCAAAGAGTGAGTCTGGAATATTTAAAATGGCACAAAAATGAGGGCATAGTTCATAGTTTTAGAGAAGTTGCTGCAGCAGCACTAAGGTAAGCAGGTGGCAACCCAATGGGAACAATGCGTAAAGCAGAGGTGCAAACGTAATAAACCACAACAGCAACAACAACTATTATTGCTGTTGTTGCATGCCACCCCTATCTCTGAGCAGTGTGAGATTCTAGAAGTTCATCTTTCCTTCAGAATGAGGGACAGAGGAGTCTTTAGGATATATGGTTTAATTACACATATATACAACTTGAGCCTACGATGGAGAGGGTTACAGCCTTAACACCCCAAGAGGGTCTTGCTTCTCCCACAGCCACAGCCTGGGATTCCCACACCTGAGAGGATCTGTAGGGATGGAGGTGTTCTTTCAAATGTTTGGTGCCTAACTTGTTTGCCTTGGATTGGGCCCAGAAATGAACTGGTAACCAGTGCACATGTTCTAAGTGGAGTCCAGTTCTGCAGCTGGTGGTTATGGGAGCTGGAGTTCAAAATATCTGGAGGGCACCAGAGGGTCAGAAAAATGTGCTAAGGGCCCTCAAACTGCAGGTTGGTGATGCCTGTTGTAGTTGCCACCTCCTGACTCAGAGAGGCTTCCTGTGCTTCTGATAGTTGTCTGACAGGAAGTTTTTTTTTACTAAGTATATATTCCCCCATTACAGTGCTCCAGGATGTCTCCAGCGATTATAGGTACAGAAAACCCTTTAAGGCCAGGTGTTGGCATCCCTGTGAGACTATTATGATGACTGAGCTTTCTTTGAAATATGCACCTAGTTCTCTCCTCGACGGGATGTTTGTTTATATTTCTTGTTTGTATAAAATATTTATATTTACCAAAATTGGTTCCAGGACAGTCAACAAAATTAAAATGATGATGAAAGTATCATAATAAAGCAACTAGCAAATAAAAGTGGCGGTCGAGGTTTTATATGTGTGGAATACTTTTAAAAGCCTGGGAGGATGAGAAAGGATTTGTCCGGTGCCTGAGAAAAAGAAATGTTGGTGATCTTCCCTGCAGAGAGGATGTTCCATTGTTGGGCACACAGTCAAAGAGGGTCTTTCTGGTTGCTACCTGCTTCATTTGACAAGTTGCAACAGAGAGAAGGGCCTCAGAGTGTGGGAACAATGATCTCGGTGGAACTGCATCTTCATATAGCATCCGCCTCAACTGGGGGTTGGCAATTCAATATGCTGCTAGACTACAGGCAGATCACGCAGTAACATGGATTGCATCCTGCTGTCAGAGAGTTTGTTGCTATCATTGCGGTCATCCAATATCAGTCCTATACACATTATAGATCACACTCCAGTTTCCAGTTTATTGCAAACACAATCCCCTGATCTGGCATATTAATCCTCAGTTCTTAACTCCTCAGCCTGGTGCAGAGAAAATTAGACAGGCACTTATAAATAATTTCAAGGAAAATGATACTCCTGTGATTTCCACAAAAATTAAATCAAAGGTGATGAAAACAACTCTTAAAGGAATCTGCATTAAGGAGCTAAATGAAATGGGGTGTGCAGGAGGTAAAAAAAATTACAAAAATAATGAATTACAAACTCAATGTAATCAATTGGGTTCCAAGAAAATGTATAAGCCAGTGGCGGCGAACCTTTTAGAGACCGAGTGGCCAAACTGCAACCCCAAACCCGCTTTTTGGTCGCAAAGTGCCAGCACAGCAATTTAATATGGGATAATAATGATTGTCTGCATGTGCACATACAAATAAATATAAATAAATAAACCCAGCCAGATGGGCACGGTACAATTATTATTATTATTATTATTATTATTATTATTATTATTATTATTATTATTATTATTATTATTATTATTTGCTGTTTGATGAGAGTTTGCCTAAGAACCCCATGAATGCTAACCTCAAGTTCCATGATGAAGGAAAGGCATGCTATTGGTGTACACAGGGGCACCCATTACATAAAGCCTCATAAAGCTCAGAGGATATAACAGGAAGACCGTCCTGGCCAGGCCTGCGTCCAACTTTTGCTCCCCTTGTCTACAGCAGTTTCAGGAGGAGAGAGAAAGACATGCATAAGCTAATAGGAACTGATCACAAAGAATTAAATTTACTAGATATTATTTTATGTCAATCAACTTTATTATGAATTAGAAAGTTGAAACAAATTAAAAACTAAACAACAAAATTGGATGTTTCATTGTTTTAAAAGCACGGACAACTTCCCAGGGAAACACAGAGTATAACACAAAGTATTTTAGGGATTTACAAATATTGAATCTTTATTTCCTGATATTTAGCAACTTTGATACTCCCCAACTTTGACAGAAAAGGAGAGAGGGGACTTTAATGGCAATATTACAGAAGAAGAAATCAAGGAAGCTATCAACCACCTGAAAACAAAGAAAGCCCAAAACGTTTTGTGAGTGGATATTATAAATTCTATAAAGATTTCCTAATTTCTCTCATAAAAGCCCTTGTATCTAGATTCCTATCACCCTATTTCCTTATTAAATAATGATCGCAAAACACCATGGATAGCTCAGCTGGTTACAGTTTGGTGTTGATAATGACAAGGTTGTAGCATTGATTGGTGTATTCCTGCATTGCGGGGGGTGGGACAAGATAATCCTCAGGATCCCTTCCAACTCTACATTTCCATGATTCTATGATAATTAAAGGGAAAGGGAAAGGGACCCCTGACTGTTAGGTCCAGTCACTGACGGCTCTGGGATTGCGGCGCTCATCTCGCATTATTGGCCGAGGGAGCTGGCGTACAGCTTCCAGGTCATGTGGCCAGCATGACAAAGCAGCTTCTGGCTAGCCAGAGCAGCACACGGAAACACCGTTTACCTTCCCGCTGGAGCGGTACCTATTTATCTACTTGCAGTTTGACGTGCTTTCGAACTGCTAGGTTGGCAGGAGCAGGGACCGACCAATGGGAGCTCACCCCGTCGCGGGGATTCGAACCGCCAACCTTCCAATCAGCAAGCCCTAGTCTCTGTAGTTTAACACACAGCGCCACCTGCGTCCCTCTCTACGATAATTACTCAAGATTAAATAAAGAATTACCTAAATGAATCTTGATCAATCTGGTTGATTCCCACCACCAAACTGCTGACCATATTGGAAGCGTTTTAAATATAACCAACCCATAAACAGTGCCTCTGTGAGGATAATTCAACATTCATGGTGGTAAACCCCTTGACAACAGCTATAAAATCTGTAATGAATTGGACTCTTTTCATATAGTTTCAGGGCTAAAGGCAAATTATAAAAAGTCTGAAATGTTCTGCTTTCATGTGCCTCCTTTAGAGCAAAGACAAGCCTCAGCTCATTTGGATGTTATGTTTCACCGTGAGCAAATACGTCATTTAGGTGTTCAGATTAATTGAGAACTATCCAAATGATTTCTGGTGAATTTCAAACAGGTTTGTTTTTCATATTTGTGGCTACAAAAAATGTTCTGCCCATCCATGCTTGTTCCCCACATTACCAGTATGGATTCCAGGAAAAGTAATTAGCAATTTGGCAAAGGAAACTTTGGGCCATTGTTTCTGTCAACATAAGGGAGGCGTGAGAGATCTGAGGAAGGAGGCTGAGGAAGAGAACTGGAAGCAGGCCCAAGCGCCGCTCATTGGTCAGTTGGGCCAATCCTGGGGAACACCTGTCTGAAGCCTGCTGGGATTGGCCAATTGCCAGCAGCTGGATGATCTGGCCTGCCATTTGTCAGATCACTAGCCTGGCCTGTGGCCTGGTTGCAATACCACCACCACAGAAGATGAGCGGACTTAATAAATGAATGGTGTGAATGCAGTCTAACAGTGTAATTATATGTATGTGTACTCAGAAGTGAGCCCCATTTAGTACAGTAGGACTTACTCTGGGTACATTTATATAGGATTGCAGCCTGAAGGAGCAATCCCTTCTCAACAGGCAGGTGGGTTTTGCAAGCCTGATGATAGCACACTGCAGACTGACAATGGTTATTTCAATAAGTAGCAAGAGACATGTACTTTCATTTGTGCACACATGCTAATTATTTTGTTTGCAGCATGCCATATTTGCAAAGAACCAGACTGATTTAGTTTGATGACTGTTATTATGTATGGTTATACCTGGTATAACTTACTATTAAAGCAGAGGCAAAATATGCATGTCTATCAGTTGATATGTGGAGTCTGTATATAAAAATTAGTTCACAGTGTTTCATAGAGCTCCTAGCAAACCAGAGACAGAAAGCTGTGGTCACAGGTGAGAATTTGTGATCTGTCCAGTCAGTTACTGTCTGTTTCAAACAGGCTGGGGCATCTCCCCAGTCAATCTGACATTGTGCAATATAGCCACTTATGGGTATTTGAAGGATCTGAATCTTTCCCCAAATAGGTAAGGAATTAAAACCAGGGCACAAGACAATGATCACATTGTAATTAAGCCTCTTTCCATTTTTTTTAAAGCATTGTCTTATTTTAAGACTGCACTCCTATAAACATACACACCAGGGAGTAAACGCTGTTGGACACAGTGAGACTTACGTACGACTCAGCATGCATAGGAATTGCACTGTAAAAACAGCAGAGTTAATAGATGTAATCAAAAGCGTTCAAGAAATGGCATGTGGATGGCATGACTAATCACCCTTCCCAACTTGCAAGTCATGAAACAATAAATCATAATTTTGCAAAAATGTTATTTAGCAAACAACTCTAAATTTTCAGGGGTTTCCAAACAGGTATTAACCAATTACTGGCTGAATCATTTGGGAGATGTGTGATACTGCTTTGAAAACAAAACAACAACCCCTAACATGATGAAAGTAAAGCTCTGATCTTCAGACTGTCCTGCCAAAGCAAATCTTACTCATTTCAGGCAGTGCCAGGTATTTTGACTTCCCAAGCAAAAGGATTTCTGGATGTTCCCGCTTCCTCCCACTTCAACCAGCCCTCTGGACTTTGCAGTACCAACTATATCATTGTGAGCTTTGCCTAATTGCTTGTGCATTTTCCTTTCCCACCAAATAACTTTCGAGATTCTGGAGTACAGCATTCATGTTCTGCTCTAGCCGCTTAGTACCACCATCATGCCATCTTCTCTTGCTTCTGCAGGTGTCCCCATTCTTAACCAGTTGAGATTCAGGGCTTACCTAGATGGAAGCTTTCTCAATGGATGGTTTAGACCAGGCCCTGCTTGCAGGCTTCTGGTTGTGAATAGGATGCTGGACTAGGTGGGCTACTCTCCTGATCTAGCAGTGCTGTTCTTATGAATGCAAAGCTGGAAGTGAATGAAAGTCACTTCTGATGATCCTTTGGGTCCTTTCAAACTCCTAATTCACTACAGGAGAGATATGCCAACTACCGTCTTCTAATTGTGCCAGAAAGCCCGCTTACCATTTTGACAAGTGGCAACAATTGAGGCCTGATGGGATCACAAACATGGCAGGGTGGGAGGGGGCATCCTTGGCTCTCATGTGACTGCTGGATAATGTGTTTCCTCCACTGGCTGCTTGAGAGCCCCAGAAAGCCCGTAAAGGTCAAATCTTTTTTTTGGCCAATTGCAGGCCACCTGATCACATGCCAGTTTGGGGCAAGTCACTCAAGGTGGACCTGAATGAAGCCTTTCCTTGTCTGAGTCTGACTTCAAACAAGTCCACCTCCTATTTTGCTTGCACCCAGCAGTGCAGTCAGCAAATGGATGTCCCTCATCCTACCCAAATTCTGGCCCTTCTTAAAGGAAATGAGCAGTTTGTTTGAAAGTATTTGTTATGGAATTACTTGGTCACCATATTCAGTGCCATGGAGGAATTTCCCTGCAGACAAAATTGGGCTTGTCGAGAGGCTTTGCCTACCTCATAGCGATAGACACAACTTGCTAGCGGAAAAGGACATTGGGTTGGATCCTTAGTCTTCTCGAGTAGGTGGGTTGTAACCCCACTCCCATTTCCTCAGTCTATGTATCATGTACCCAATTAAAAGGGTACAGGGAGAAGATTCTGTCCAGTGCTCAGACAGGGGCTATCAGGTTATAGAACTGCCCAAAATGGCATCCTGGAGAGATTGCCCATAAGTGATGCTCATCATAAAAAGGTAAAGGGACCCCTGACCATTTGGTCCAGTCGTGTCTGACTCTGGGGTTGCGGTGCTCATCTCGCATTATTGGCCGAGGGAGCTGGCGTACAGCTTCCGGGTCATGTGGCCAGCATGACAAAGCCGCTTCTTTCCAACCAGAGCAGTGCACGGAAATACCGTTTACCTTCCCGCTGGAGCGGTTCCTATTTATCTACTTGCACTTTGACATGCTTTCGAACTGCTAGGTGGGCAGGAGCTGGGACCAAGCAACGGGAGCTCACCCCGTCGCAGGGATTCGAACTGCCGACCTTCTGATCAGCAAGCCCTAGGCTCTGTGGTTTAACCCACAGCACCACCTGGGGTACAGGGAGAAGATTCTGTCCAGTGCTCAGACAAGGGCTATCAGGTCATAGAACTCCCCAAAATGGCATCCTGGAGAGATTGCCCATAAGTGATGCTCATCATAGGGTGATCCAAAAACCCAGGATCAACCCTGAAGCAAACAAGGTGGTTGATTCAGGATACACACCCAATGACTTTGCCAAACATACTGACATCTGTAATGGGAACACAATTGCTGATTTGGCTCCATCTTTCGAGATCCCATTTTGTCATCTAGACTAGCAAAGATCTGTTTGGGCATTGTCGTCAGAAAGTCTATGTAGTTTGCCGGCAAGTAGCATGTCTGAGCTCTTCACCCCCGCCCACTGCCCCCCACCTTGCCAAAAGAACACTGTGCGACTCCACTGAGTTTCCAACCAATTAAGATGCTCAGGCTCACACATGTCTGCAATTGTGTAGCAACGAGAGTTCTGCTTGAATCAGACGTGTGTGCTTATACCTGTGATTTTACTGGCAGCTTTTGAGGCTGACAAATTGGGGAAGGCGTGATTACAGCCAGTTTAGGGAGCAGCAATGGATGGCATTGTGGGGCATTCCTGTTCGCCTGTAGGACACTATTGAAATTTCATGTTTCATCCTTGCAATTAGAGAAGATCAACGCCACTGTATGGTTGGTTTGTATTATCATAGCATACCATACCATATGACCTCTACAGGTCAAACGTTTGAATTTGCCCAAGATAAATTGATGCAAAATCTTTGCACTTAAAAATGCACGGACCAAAGTTGAAAGCTCAAAATGCAGAACACTGTAGCAGATGTACCATTGATGAATTAGACCTAACAGCTTACAGCACAATCTTAACCATATCTACTCAGAAGTAAGGCCTATTGACTTCATTGAGGCATTCTCCCAGATAAGTGGATTTAAAATTGGAGCCATAGCTGGGCATAGTGTTAAGCAAATGACAATGCAGTTCTGTTCATGAGTTGCACTGGCTAGAACAGTGATGGCTAACCTTGACACTCCAGATGTTTTGGGACTACAACTCCCATCATCCCTGACCACTGGTCCTGTTAGCTAGGGATGATGGGAGTTGTAGTTCCAAAACATCTGGAGTGTCAAGGTTAGCCATCACTGGGCTAGAATAAACTATGATCAAATTACAACAAACCCCATTATGTTTGCATATTTTTTCCCCAGTCAGTGTGACTCATATACCACCATAACGAGGACAGAGTTGTGGGCATGGTGAAGCAACATTTTAGCCAGATGGATATGTTTCCTCGGTGAGAGGGATTGGTGAAACTGTTTCAATTTCTCTGCTTTGTTCACTACCACTGATCAACCAAGCAGGTTACATTGCAGCTTCCTGAGAACTTGTGGTTGCCAAGTGCACTGCTCCTTTCACAAGTACAGTGGCACCTCGGGTTAAGAACTTAATTTGTTCTGGAGGTCCGTTCATAACCTGAAACTGTTCTTAACCTGAGGTACCACTTTAGCTAATGGGGCCTCCCACTGCCGCTGCACAATTTCTGTTCTCATCCTGAGGTAAAGTTCTTAACCCGAGGTACTATTTCTGAGTTAGTAGAGTCTGTAACCTGAAGCGTCTGTGACCCGGGGTACCACTGTAATGTCTTTCCAAAGTGCTTGCTGCCACCATACAGACACCAATAAATACCTACTGAGTGCAGTATTACTAGCACTGGTTCTACAGCAGGACTCAAACCTTTAATAGGACTGCACTGTTGTCTATGGATTCCAAATTCACAGCTGATTCAACTGATATTTTTATTGTTCTTTATTAGCTTCTTTCCCAAGCTGCTTCCTTATATGCAACACACAACCTTGTACTTTAGATCAAGCAGACAGTTCACTTGATCTTAGCCTTGGTTTAATCTCCACCTGTCAAGCCATCAAGTGAGGTACAGACTGAAGATGCACAGTTGAGGGAGCATGTGGCTTGTGAAGCTCAGTTGTGCTCATCCAGAGGCATTTATTTACTCTCTTCATTACAGAACATGCATATTGCTCCTTACAGGCACAATGAGAACTCATCACTGAATATTGCCCTACTCAGAACAAAATAAAAAATAAAAAAATCCCTTCCAGTAGCACCTTAGAGACCAACTAAGTTTGTTCTTGGTATGAGCTTTCATGTGCATGCACACTTCTTCAGATACACTGAAACAGAAGTCACCAGACCCTTATATATAGTGAATGGGTGGGGAGGGGTATTACTCAGAAGGGTGGTGGGAATGGGTGATTGGCTGATAGGTGTGGTAAACCTGTTGACGACTGTTAACGACTGCAATTGGTCTTACAGGAAAAAGCAAGGGGTGAGAAGGTTAAAAATACCTTTGTCATGTATAATGAGATAAGAATCCAATGTCTCTATTCAGACCAGGTCTCTCCATGGTTTTAACTTTGGTAATGAGTTGCCATACTGTTTGGCATAGACTGCTCTTATAAATGTGTAGCAGGGGTCACAAGTGTGTCATCTGCAGGTACCTCTGTGCTCACCAATATCCACTCCTTAAATATCCTGTTAACACTGGCTCAATGGCACTCCTGGGTAAGCACGCAAAGCATTTCAGCCTTTTTATAATCCACACCAGTCTATCAGAGAAAGATTAAAACCACCAGAGCTCTTGTCTTCAAAGATTTGCACCCTGCCCCCCCAAAAAAAGATCTCTTCATGAAAATTCACCAGCATTTTAGTGCCAATTTCTCGTTATATACACATTTTTGTATGCAAGTTTCCAACTCACACATTCTTGCAAATGATTTCCCCCCAATATAATTCATTTCCCCCCAACATAATGCACTAATATATGCATTTATTGGTGCACATTACTCTCCTATATGCATTTTTGCACACATTGCCTGGCTAGAGAACTGCAGTGCCAAATTCAGAGAAATGTGAATTTCAATGGATGGTTGTGCTTCAGCTAATACCGGTATATTGTTTCAGAATATGAGACTTAGGTGGGTTCACTTTTAAATGTGAACTGAATCAAATTTCTCCCCCACTCCTAGGAGAAGACAGTAAGAACAAGCAGCCTCACACTTTGCTCTTTAAATTTCTTCCCATTTCAAACATTATATGTCACAGTTCAGTTTTGTTTGGGAGAAAATGAAACTGTGACCTGGATCAATAGTGCCAGACCTATTCCAGCCTGTTGAAAATATAGCAAGGACAGATTGCATTCTGAGGGAAATGCAAAGGTGCAGAAGACTTTGGGTATCAAAACACTCTTGTCTGCTAAGGTGCCCAATTTGAGATAAAAATAGAGGAGAAAGCCAAAGGCTATTAGCTGGAATGGAAATGCATAATAGACTGAATCATGAACTGTTCTGGGAGACAACCTCAAGAGCATGAGTGGTCCTTTTTGTACCCAATCAAAATGGGCACCATTTACCTACTTAAACCAGAGAGAGAGAGAGAGAGATGTCATCCCATTGTTTAAAATTGCATGATCTTGTAGATGGGGCCAGTGTATGCAGCATTAGTCCTCTAGGGGATATAGTTGATTCCCTTTATGAAATTGCCATGCTGATTCTCATTGTGTGCTAATGAATGTTAATTATTAAATCAAACACTGTCAGAACAGGATTTTATTTATTTAATTTGTTTTTAAAACCCTCTAGTCTTCTGTGAGGAAATGAAGTGTGGGAGGAGGCTTAAAGTAACCCAGAACTGTTGAAATGAGGCTGCTATCCTAGACTCACTTACTTGGGAGTAAGTCACATTGAACTCAGTAGGACTAAGTAGATATGCGTAGCATTGTTCTGAGCTTAGGTCCACATCATGGGAAGGGATAGTGACTTGTTATGGTGGTGCAATTTCTTTGTCATGGGTTGTCGCGGTCATCCACTCTCTGACCTGAGCAGCACCCCCAGACGTTTAACGGTCTATTGGTGACTGCCCCAACGACATGTGGTATATCTGCTGCCACCAGCCAGTCCTCACCCTGGCAAATAGTAACTCACTTCAGACTCGGATTTTGTTGAAAATAAACATAAGTTTCTTTATTTGCGTGCACAAAGCTTAATGGTTTCAGATGATAGGGTACAACATTTTAATATAACCGAATAGTTCTTCAGGTAAGCATAATCCAACTCCCCAACTGGTATTTTAACAAACTCCCTTATGCCTCCTACTAATAACTGTAACCGCTCTAGCTCTGCTGATTTCCAAAATCCCCCTAACTCTCTCTCCCACTCCAACTCCCAATCCAACCCCCAACTGCCTCTCTTCTCTCTGCAACTGTCACTTAACTCCCTCTCAACTGCCTGGAGAGCTCCCATTGGTCAATCTCCTCCCTGCCAAATTAACCCTTGCAGAACCTTAAGGGTGAAACGCCACATGGGTATTGATGGTGCACTATAAATTATAAATAATACTAGTACAGCTAATGAGGATGGTGTGAATTATTAGCAACTCTTTTGACAAATCAGGTAATCTTTCTTTCCTGGTAACCCCTTATGCATAACAGGTTGAAAAATTAATCCCTTGCCTTTTTCTTTCAGATTGCATTGAAGCCCATATCATACCTGCCATCATTTCTCCAATGAAAATAGGGACATCCTATATAATAATAATAATAATAATAATAATAATAATAATAATAATAATAATAATTTTACTATTTAGACCCTGCCCATCTAACTTGGTTGCCCCAGCATTAAAAAAAAATCCCTATACAGGGCTGCCTTCAGATGGCTTGGGTGGTGGATAACTCCATACCCTCCAACATTTCTCTAACGAAAACAGGGACATCCTAAGGAAAAGCAGGACATTCCAGGATCAAATCAGAAATTAGGATGGCTTTTGTAAATCTGGGACTGCCCCTGGAAAATAGGGACACTTGGAGGGTCTGTCATATGCACTGTCGAACTATGTGTGTGTGTGGAGGCCCCTGTTTGTGTGTTCATCTTGCACCCAGCTGGCATTGCTAGCTGATGATATCCCACTCTACACTCCATGCCAGAAAATGACTTTTCTTTCTGCAATGTTTTGTCACGACTGCCTATTTTCTTTTTGCCTTTTTTTGAAAAGAACATTATCTACTTAGCAGCAAAACGGCTACCTTCCAAAAGGAAAATAAGACTGCTTCAAGGGGTGTGTTTCCTGATGTTAAGAGTAAGCATGTCTCTCTCACAGCATGTTTCTCTACAATGCCCTTAGGCCTGGCTGCAATCTGAAACAGATATACTGGAGAGTAAAATGGGGCTTCCTTCTGAATAGACATGCAGAGAATTGCACTCTAAGACTGTGTATACGCCATGCATTTAAAACACCCCTCTTAAAAAATATTGGAAACTTCAGATCTCCCCTTTCAGAGCTTAAATCTGAAACACCCTTAGGAAATTACAGTTCCCAGGATTCTTAGGAAATATTTTTAAAATGTTCTTTAAATGTATGGTGCAAACTTCCCAAATCTCTGCCCTGTCTTCAGGAAGTAGAGTCTTGAGGGTGGGGTGGTGATGGAGGAATTACATTTGAAATCAATATTCTATTCAAGTTTTAGGCTGCAATTCTAACCACACTTACCTGGGAGTAAGCCCGGTTGAATAAAATGGGACCTGCTTCTGAGTATGCATGACTCAGATTGCAGGCTATGCCATCATGTCCTTTCCCTATACCTGTTTATCCTCATCTTCACCATTAATGAAATCCATGTTTCATTTCTTGCTGAGTGATCATGTCCATTGCAGCACGCACTCCAAGCCAAGTAAGTTACAGCAGAAAATGCAAACAAACCTGAGAAATGTTTCACAAGCGTGCCTTACACAGTCAATGATCTACCACACACTGAAGTCACCACTTGTCATGTTGGTTTGTACAATAAGCTCAATGGAGCAAAGTGTATTTTGACCACTTGGAGGTTAGAGTTTTTCTCATACTTCCAGTATGCCCCCTAATGGAAGAAAGGTAGATAGATGAATAAACTTGACTTACTATGCTAACCACGGCTAAGTGTATGTTCATTTCATTCATCTTCTGGGTCTACCTAATAATATCCCGTGCAATGTTCATATTAAATCATTCAACGGTTTTTTACGAACTTAGTTTTTGATTATTTTTCCCTCCTGAAGTATGAAGTTTGCATATTTTGATGTGCAACTGATTATGTTGAAAGAAATAAAGTCACATACATGTTTGTAAACCAATTTTTTATTATTATTAAATATCAGCAAGGGTGCAATCCGATGCATACTTGCTTGTGAATAGGCCCCCTTCAACTTACTGGGGTTTCTTCTGGATAGACATGTAAAGTTAGCTGGACCACATATGTCGATTGTATTCTTGTTCCCCTCCATCAAATATGTAAAATGATAACATTTTGAATACATTATCAGTGTATCAGTCTTGGAATCTTTGATGAGATGCATTTAAATATTATTGCGTTGGGGACTGGGCCATTGATCCAGAATAACCTGCTGGATCAGGCCAATGGCCTGTCTAGTCCAGCATCCTGTTCACACAGTGGTCAGCCAGTTGCCTGTGGGGATAAGCATTTAAAAATAATAATAATGAGATTTTATTTATTAAAAAATATAGAAGCAGCAATGCTTCCGAATACCAGTTGCTGGAAATTAGCAGAGGGGAAGAGTGCTCTTGTGTTCAGGGTTTGCTTGAGGGATCCCCACAGGCAACTGGCCGGCCACTGTGTGAACAGTTTGCTGGACTAGAAGGGCCATTGGCCTGATCCAGGAGGCTCTTCTCATGTTCTTAGGTTCAATGGTCCAATTCCCAATGCGGCACAATTATTATTATTATTATTATTATTATTATTATTATTATTATTATTATTATTATTAGGAATAATGATGCTGGTACATCTTACCTACTACCGGATAACTGTGTCACTACCTATATCGTCTAAGTTGCATAGGACATATGCATCACAGTTCGACTTTCTTGTTATTGTTGTTCCTCTTATCGCCCCATGCCTCCCGGTGTCCCTCTCCCTTTCTCTGCGTCAAGAAGCGCGGAGCGCAATTAACGAAGCGCGTCAGTTTCACTCCGGAGAAGGGGAGGGAGGCGAGGAAGGAGGAGCGGGCGAGTGGGTGGGTGGGTGGGTGGGTGTTTCATTAAAAGACAGTGGCTGTTGTGCGTTTATGACATCAGCCCCCTCGCTTATATACTTAGGGAATGGCCCAGAGCTCCCTTAATGGTCCAGACCTTCAGAAATCAGCTCAAGGCAGTAGGAAAGCCGAAGACCTCTCGACTCTCTCTCTCTCCCTCTCTCTCTCTTTTCCGTGCGTTTTCCCCCCTCTCTCCGCGTGTGTCTCCCTCTCTCGCTCACACAGCTTGTCCTTTCTTTGTACGGACTTTACTTTCTAGAGGGAAAGAAGCATGGCAAAACTGAGGATGCAGCTAGTGTGCGCGATGCTCCTGGCGCTCGCCTCCTGGAGCCTGTGCTCAGGTAAGTCCCGTTACTGCAGCCTCTCTCCGCAGGGCGAACGGCAAAGGGCGCCTCTTTTCGGGCTTGCCTCTCTCTCTGGAGAGGAGGAGGAGGACGCAGGGCGATTTTATGCTAAGCTGGGAGAGCCGCATGCAGGGGAGTCTGCTTTGCGAAATCCCTAGTCAATCGCGAAATACTTGGCCAGTTCCAAAGATTGGGCGCTCAACAGGGCGGATGCTGTGGTGGAGCCGCTCTCAGGAGGTGTCTAAACTCGGAGATTTATTGTAGTGTGCGTGTGAGCGCAAGAGTAGCACACAACTTTCAAGGAAGTGTGTGCGTGTGATTGCCAACGCGCGCGCGCTTCTCCCCTCTGCATCTGCTAAAAAAACCCCGGACCAAATGTACCAAAATAGTTCACTATAAGCTATCTTGATACAGTTGGCCCCATCGAGGAAGATTCGTTCTAGGACTCTGAAAACTGATGAACCACACCTGAAACCGACTGAAAAATTCCTATGGCTTAGTCCAGACTTGGATAGGCTTGCCGTGCGCTCAATCCTGCACATGGAGAAAGAAGGTTATTCTAGATCAAAACTGAAAGAAGACCCTTTAATGTGAAACAAACAATAGATCCATTTTGAAGACAGGCGACTCGGTTCTGGTCCTCAGGTCTACTGTCCGTTTGCTGGCTAGTTTTAGGGAAAGTCACCTTTTTACCTGTAATTCAGTTTTGTTTTTGTTTTTTTTGTAAAATACAATGAGGAAAGTAAACTATCTCATAGGTTGCTGTGAGAACGAGGGTGCTTTCAGATGGGCACTTAGTATTGTTAATGGGTTGTTCAAATATAAAAGGGTTATTGTCAACAGGTGGTGCACATATATGTGTGTACATACACACACACACACACACACACACACACACACACAACTTTTTTTCTTGAAAAAGAGGTTCACTATGAACACCTCCCTCGTTCTCTTAGAATGGCAATGGCACCCACCTGAGAGGTGCCAGAACTGAGTTCCCTGCATTTCCCCCAGAAAAAGCAAATCCTGATTAAGTGAGGTGGAGGTGGAATTGAGCTGGCATTTTGATGCCTTGACATCTTATGGATGCTGTGAAAAGCATGCATACCCAGGGCACACCCATCCATAATCAACTCCTATCTGAAAGCACCCTGAATGGGATAAGAATGTATGGTTCCTTGATTTGGCTCATAAGGTGAGGAATGGCTGCAAGGTAAAAGAGAAGGTACTTTCTGAAACTTTGAGCAAGATTTACTGAAAGGGCAAACTGCATCTTTCCAGTCTGTCCATAGCTGTAACTCATCAATGACATGGTTGATTTCACATGAATTTAAAGGATCAGAAAAAAACTTTTCTCAATAAAAATGTGGGTTTAAGTAAATGTAGCAGCAGATCACCATAAAGAAAGAAAGAAAACATAGGGATATTTAATGCAAATATACTGCTTTAAATCAACTCTCCTCACCTCCCAAAAATTATCTTTTAGTAACTTGTACTTTGGAATATCATTTCCCATAATGAAAAAAGCTGCAATGTGCATAATGCAAAATAGTCTGATATTCCTATGATACACAGAGAGACATAAACTAGGGTAAACCAAGCTCAACGCAAATGTACATGTGTTTCATGACTATTCATGAAATATTTCATGGAGTAAAGATGTATTTCGTATTCAGCTGCTTCATGTAGAGTTCAAAACTCTATGATACATGGTTCAACACTAGAGCAAAAGTATTCCCAATCTCATTTAAAATGCTTATGCCTTAAACCTTTGTATCTTTATGTGGATGTAGTGAAGTAGCAACCCAGAATCCAGTGCAGTTACAATGAAGGAATTCTTTTTTAAAAAAAAAATCAGTGAGGTTTAAAGTTAAACAACACTTCAATTTCTGTGTCATGCTGAACCCAATGAATCTTACTTTCAAAAACAGTGTTTAGAGGAGCATCTAACAGCTCTCTCCCTTTTTAAAATCAGTTTTTATCTCCCTTTTTATCTGTATATTGCATTTTCCTACCAGAAGAAATGTCAAAAGTACATAAACCATTGTTTAAGGGCTCTACAGATATTGGGTACTATAATAGCCCAGTTGATAACATGGATACTTTGATATAAACTGTTCTTATCCCAGTGTCAAAAACAGAGCTTTCTCAACTTTTTAAAATAAATGATCTGTTACCAATTGTGCTGTTAAGTGTTAAGAAAGTTGTTTTAAGAAAAGTGGTGTTTAGATCTACTTAAAACAGCATGAGCTGTTTTCTTCAGTGGCACAGCACTTCTCTTTTGCAAATCACAGAATCACAGAATCACAGAATCATAGAGTTGGAAGAGACCACAAGGGCCATCCAGTCCAACCCCCTGCCAAGCAGGAAACACCATCAAATGTTCTTCTACAATCCGCTGTTATTATAAAGCCAAGGGAACACTTATGCAAATATTCCATTTGAGAACATTGCTATACCTTGTACTTGATCATCCCAAACACAATCTAGTGATAAGTACTTTTAAATCCCACTGGATTCCAATGGGAAGTGCAAGCACTTGCCAAAAAGCTTTTATTAAAACCAGTGCAGTGCCTTAAATTTGACACGATCATACCAATGATATCCATAGACGGTCCATAGAACATTGAATGATTGCCATTAAACTCACTGAGCTTTTAATCTGAATACTTAGATTTACATATTTATAGTTAGAACTGGGCAATAAATGAAGTGGAACACAAAGGGTAGCAAATACTACTGCCATTCATCTCTTTAACTCTTAGGACATGATATGTCAAGCATGACATGAGGTTGAAGGTGACTCCAAGTTTCAAAATCTGCTTGTGATTTAATGCAATTGAAACAGGATGCCTTTTATACAGATTATAGTAGCAGTTCTCAAGTGTAACTATCATGTTCAGTTGTCATTAGCATCATTATTCAAATGTGCACATCCTTGGGTTGTTTTCACTTATTCTGGGGATATATATGCATAGTATTGCTTTTGCCTAGATAGATATTTTCCCAGATCTTCCACAGTTCATCCATATTTTTTTTTTAAGGATTGTTTTTCCATACAGGAAGATGCACACTAATACGGTTTTTTTAATTCACTCACATGCCTATATACCCACATGTGAGAGCCAGTGTGGTGTAGTGGTTAAGAGTGGTAGACTCGTAATCTGGTGAACCGGGTTTGATTCCTCGCTCCTCCACATGTAACTGCTGGGTGACCTTGGGCTAGTCACACTTCTCTGAAGTCTCTCAGCCCCACTCACCTCACAGAGTGTTTGTTGTGGGGGAGGAAGGGAAAGGAGAATGTTAGCCGCTTTGAGACTCCTTCGGGAAGTGATAAAGCGGGATATCAAATCCAAACTCTTCTCTCTTCTTCCTTCACTACAGTATAACTGCCTACTTTGGGCAGCATTCCTTCAGCAATATCGTTTCTCATACGATTTGTATTGCAATCTAGCTCCATTAGAGATGATGAAAAAAATGTTAATTTTAAGCAGATGTGGCTTACACCTATAAGTTGGCATCTGTCTGCCGCTTATAATTTATACCATAGACCTATTAAAAACACTATTCCAAAGATACTGTATTCATTGTGTGAACTTAATACTGTAATAGATATGATCAACAGATTATTCTGTTTAAATTTTACTAGGCTAAATCACTATGAGTATTATTGGGTGATTCCAACCAAGTCATGAGTTTTAATAAGTCCATTTCATTGTTGTTTTCAGCTACTGGTGCCCTTGGAAAAACCCTGTAGCAACAAAATACCCCTTAAGTATCTTCGTACATGTTTGTATATCTTGGCCCCCAATCCCAGTTATGACTTAAAACAGTTAATGATTAAATTTTATTGTTATCAATGGCACAGTGATCTTATTCATATTTATTTAGAGGGAAGTCCCAGTGCTTTCGGGATGCGGGTGGCGCTGTGGTCTAAACCACTGAGCCTAGGGCTTGCTGATCAGAAGGTTGGCAGTTCGAATCCCCGCAATGGGGTGAGCTCCCGTTGCTCGGTTCCTGCTCCTGCCCACCTAGCAGTTCGAAAGCACGTCAAGTGCAAGTAGATAAATAGGAACTGCTCTGGCGGGAAGGTAAACGGTGTTTCCGTGTGCTGCTCTGGTTCGCCAGAAGCAGCTTAGTCATGCTGGCCACATGACCTGGAAGCTGTAAGCCGGCTCCCTCAGCCTATAGAGCGAGATGAGCGCTGCAACTCCAGAGTCGTCCGCCACTGGACCTAACGGTCAGGGGTACCTTTACCTTTTACCCAGTGCTTTCAATGAAACTGAATCTCAATAATTGTGAATAGGGTTGCAGCCTTAGCCACAGCAAACCATAGCTGCATTGGGGCCAAATGAACTAAGTTGCTCTTCTCCTTCCTCTCTTGGAATGCAATAAATTTTCCCATGCAATTCAGTGTTGAAATAAATTACTTCTTATTCATGGATCAGTCCTCCAGACTTATCCTTCCCTTGGGGGAAAAAGGGGGGAAAGAACTTCAAGACTTGCTAGCATGCTAATATAGGGGTCACCTATGTTAGCAGAAAACTCTAAACCCCATTGGAACCATAAATCTCTTACTGTTTTAGTCACGTGGATCCCTACATACAAACTCACTGAATATGGAATGTTTACTGTGAAAAGTGTCCTTTCTGCCAAAAAGAGGTTTAACGCTATTTGACCTCTTGGATTTAAATATTTTCAGGATGTGCCTCTGGGTAAATGTAGTAGGAACTTAAAATAATTACTGGTAAGTCATTAAACCTACCCTCCATCCCAAAGAATCAATGGGTTCTGAGCCCTAAAATGGTGATGGAGCCCTAAAATGTTGCAGTGGACCAATAATAAGCCGCCTTCATGATTGAGCTGCACTTTTCCAGAGAGAGAGACTGCATAAATCAGGGAATGTGTATTAAAGAACAAACCACTTGCCAAGCTTTTATTTTAGCCAGTGCTTAACCCTAAAATCCCTTTAAAGGATATTCCTAAATCCTATGTGTTGAAACCCAAATGCTAGTGATTTATAATGAAATAGCAAACATATGTTTCTGATTAACTTGCAGATTCAGAAGAGGAAATGAAAGCCTTAGAAGCTGATTTATTGACCAATATGTATACATCAAAGGTAATGTTTTCCCCCTTTTTGCCACAGAACGCATGAATTCTCAAACATATTTGTTTTAGCATGCAATCATAAAACCACAGTTTTACAATATTCTATACAAGGTATTGTGCAAAAATTCTCTTCAATTTCAAAGACAGCAGAAAACCAAAATCTATGGGTGAAGGGATAGTGAAAAATTGATGTTTTCTCAGCTGAATTGTTGATACATTTTCTGAACAGCCAGCATGGAATTATGGCCTGAAGTACATTTATTTGAGGAAGATATATTCTTGGTCAGAATATACCTGATGAAAGCTAAGGTAACATAAAATCAAATAATGGTGTAACCTTTTAAAATGTGTGTAATTAGCTGATCAAGCCAGTGAAAATCCACCCCAAGAACTGCTAGTTTTATCCATGTAGCAACATATTTTTAGTGAACCTCAAATTGATAGAAAAATTACTTCCATGGCATGAAATCAGTGAATGATGGTTCCTTCATTTTGAGGATATTGTATCCTTCATGTTTGGTGTCAGATGGATGGCCTCAGGATCCCACAGGTGACATATCAAAATGTGGAACATATGGTTTGACAGGCAGGTAGCCAAAGAAAGGGTACCCAAGTAATATCTCCTTAATGTAAGTGAATAGCTAATGCTTTGCCATCAAAAGATTTATTGCACGGGTTAAAAGCAGGATCCTTGAGACACAAATGGTCATTCCCCCACTCCGAAAGAAAATTTAATCTAAATTTTGGCAAGCTATAGTCAATATTGCCAAGTCTTTCACCTGAAATCCATATGATCAGGACCTTTGTCTTTGCTGGATCAGGTGATTGCAGTCTTGTGGCCTTGGTAGAAATAGCATTTGTGCTGCTATTACTAATTGCTCTAAAAGAATTCTATAATATTGTTGGGCGGGAAGATCTCTCTCTCTCTCTCTCTCTCTCTCTCTCTCTCTCTCTCTCTCTCTCTCCCTTCCTCCCTCCCTCCCTCCCCCCTCTCCCTCTCCCCCTCTCTCTCTCTCACACACGAGCAACAGGGTTTTGTTTTCTTAGGATGATGCCTCAACAAAATACATTTTCTTGGTTAAACTGGTGATACCTTGGAGGAAAATTTAGACCAATCCTTACTGGAAAACATGATCAAAGCCATCAAAAGGCAATATACACTCTCACCTATGGCTAGAAGAGTCTTCACGCTGAAGTGAAGCATAGACCTTGTAAACCAGGAGATAGGAGCCTGTGGTCCTCCAAATGTTTTTAGACTAGAACTCCCTCATGTCTTATTATTGGCAACGCTGGTTATGATTGACATTAATTGGAGGCCACAGGCTCCCCAGCTCAGTTGTAAGTGGTTGCTGAAGCATTAGCAGCTGCCCTAAATTGCCAAGAAAAAGTATAAAACATAAAGAAAACACGAACATTTATATATGGGGAAGGGGGTGGGGGAGACGACCAAAGAACCCATCTGACACAAAAATGAGCAAATTGGTTTCAACAAAAAGAGATGCAAATGCAAACTGAAGTTGTGTGGACCCATAAAGACAAACAGATTTATTGCGGCATAAACTTCCATGGGCGGCTCTAGTCATTAAGCCTAGTCTTCAAGGTGACTCATGACTTTTTGTGTGCATTTGCTACAGCAGACTAACTCAGCCAACCCTCATTGGGATTTATAACAAAGGGAATTGCTGGCACTTTTTAATTTAGATATTTGAAAGTGGAATGACAAAGACATCATTACTTCTGATGTACATGCTTTTTCCTTCCCTGGGCCACCACCACCTACTGTCACCTCAAACAGGTTTTTGAAGGCCAAACTCTCCAAAGCCTGTTTAACAGGAATGATGGTGGGCTGAACTCTGGCACTCTGGGCACTATGGAGCTAACAATCAACCAACGGCTATCTGAAATAGCAATCGTCTAATAATCTTTCCCAACCCTCTTTTACTCTGATAAAATACATGAATAGCACGTTGGTAAAGCATACCAGAGGCTGGCATTAATGAGGCAAACCTTTTCTTCTGGTTTGTGTGATATCATTTGGGATGAATTATCATGGCTAGGTTCACAACCCATCCAATGGCCTTAAACTGAACAGCATAAAGGGATGAAGAGAAATAAACATGAAAGAAAACTGAGTGCTACAAACCTCAGGACTGAGCAACAAAGTATCTAACTGCCACACTGTCTCCATTATGAAAATTTTAAAAAATATTTTCAGAAATGTTACATTTGTTTCTGGTAGGGTGCATGCACTTCCATGAATGCTTTATTTCTTTTTCTTTCTTTCTCTTTTTAAATTAGTGTTCTCCTGTGATGAAATGATTCCCTGGACAGGGTTTTTCTTTTCTTTTTAAAGCCACATCTCTTGCATGCATTGTTCATATTGCAAATCTCCTGCATTTCAGCAAATTGCTCCACGACTCTTGAAAACTTCACACCCCGATTCTCTTTAGGGCTTCTCCAGATGATGTGTTTATGGAGCATTCATCCCAGTTTGCTTGTGCAAAGCATATGCAGAGGTTAAATTATGGTCTCCCATTCAGAGCATTCATTCTCCTTTGTGTGTGGGGTGTTCATATGTCTTTTCATTAATCATTATTTCATCATGCACTGTCCAGTGCAAGTCATTTTCACTCTCCTAACTTCAAAAAGTGGTATGTTTTTTTTAAAGGTTTTGTTGAGCAACATAACCCATTCAATCCACTTCAATTGAGCAAGCCTAAATCTCTGGTATGCCCATGAATCCCTCCCACAAAATAGTTACTTTCTGGAGGGACCATTATTTTTCATTCTTTCTTTTTCATGGGGAGCCTGCTTGTCCCTCCAGATGTTGTTGGGCTCCAACTCCTATCAGCCATAGAAAGAAGGTCCAAGGATCAAGGACAATAGGAGTTCTAGGCCAGTAATCTGGAGGGCAGTAAACCCATAAGAATAGCCTGCTGGAGCAAGACAATGATCCTGCATCCTGTTCTCACAGTGGCCAACCAGATGCCTGTGGGAAACCAGTGAGCAAAATATGACCATAGAAGCATGCTCCCACCCCATGGTTTCCAGCAACTGGTATTTGGAAGCATTGTTGCTGCCAACTGTGAAGGTAGAGCAAGCAAGCTTGGCTAGTAGCCATTGATAGTCCATGAATTTGTCTCATTCTCTTTTAATGCCATCAAAGTTGGTGGTCATTGATGCCTTCTGGGGGAGTGAGTTCAATAGTTCGACTAGACGCTGCAGGAAGACGTAATTGCTTTTATTTCTCCTGAATCTTCTAACATTCAACTTCGTTGGATTTCCACAAGTTCTAGTGTTATGGAAGAGGGACAAAAGCTTTTCTCTTTTCACTTTCTCCATACCAAGCATAATTTTATAAACTTCATTCATGTTGCCTCTTGCTTGCTTTTTCTCTAAACTAAAAAGTCACAAATGCTGCAGTCTTTCTTGACAGGGGATTCACTCAGTCCCCTTTGGTTACCATTTTGGTTACCCATCCTTGCTTTGGATCATCAAAATGACCAGCTGTTGCCTTAAGAGTGTTTACCTGAGCATTCAGGGTTGTATCCAGCTAAGTAGAGTAAGCCCACTGAAAGTAATGAATCCATTATCACCATATCCAATAATTTCAATCTGTCCATTCTGCATGGAACTAGCACTGGATACAAAACCCCTGCAAAACAGAGATGTATATGAGTACCTTAATGATTGTTCATGTTCAGGCTCAATAAAAAAATATCTTTCAGATGAAATCCTAAACAATCTTTCCAAAGACTGGGCTTTGCCACCTTTATGTTTTGCTTCCTGGACCCATCTGTTATTGTATCCCAGTAATTAAGTTGTCAAACAATCCTGCAAGGCTTGGACAGGTTCAGTTCCAAAGTAACCTTGCGTCAAAATGTCTTTCTTAATTAATTAAAATTGCCACTTCATGGGTAAAAAAAATTCAGGAAGGTCTTGACTGCAATTTCAAAACAGAACTTTGATAAATTCAATATTGGTGGAATGAAAAGGCTCAGATTGTAGGATGTGTAGATCACAGAGTGGGTGCAGTCAGGCTGTCAGAAGCCATGGATCACTTCAGAGGGGATCGTTGTCTTAAAGGAGGCACTACTGGATCTTAGAAAGAATCCCGAATATGTGGATTTAATCACATGTATTTCAGTTTTCCATTAAACTGTGGGTATTGTTATGACAAAAATAATAGATTAAATAAACAAAAGCTTTTCATGATACTATATAGAAAACACACTCATTCATGTCTATTAGCAAGTTCCAATCCTGCATCCTACAAATGAAGGGACAAATGAAGGTGTGGGAGCCTGTGGTCCTCCAGAAGTTGTTGGATTCCAACTCCCATCAGTCCTGGCCACTATGGCCCGAGGTCAGGGATAATGGGAGCTTAGCAGCATCCAGAGGGCCACATATACACCATCCCTAATTTATATGTACAAAGAAAAAAATTCTGAATGTTAGAATTAAGCTTTCCACTTTGAAAAATCTCTTAAGGCTCTCTTGAATTGTCACTTATCCAACAGCACAGATGTAACAAGGTTTATTTTAACTGGCAAAATAGCAGAAGTCTGGGGAAATGTTTTGCGTTTGGATCCAACAACTCTGTGTCTGTACATCCATGGTGGAAAATTGCTCGATAGAATTAAAGTGCTCTAGAGAGAGAATTGTATCTTTTTTCAAACTAATTAACAACATTAGTTACAAAGTGTTAATTAGCTGACAAAGAAAAAAAAAACCTTCCCAGTGTAGTAAAAGTGAAGTGTTTTGATGTTAACACACTTTCCCCATGTGTATACTTAAATGCAAAGAACATTGTTTAGGTAAACAGTGAAGGTGAGACTGACTAAAACAGAAAGAATGGTGATCAGTAATCAAAATGTCATGCTCGAAGAGGGAGAGGTGGCCCATCTGTAATTGTATAGGATGGCAAGTGATGGAACTTAGAAGTTCTCCAGATAAAATGCATCCAGTATTAAAACAGCCAAAGTTTACTTGAGTTACTTAAGGGATTCATCTCTATTTACAAAGCACAAAGACTTGTAAATAATATCCAAACCAACCTTAGAGCTATCAGGATCCAGTTAACATTTTTAAGAAGCATCAGCAGAAATGTAGATATTCAAGATATGATTAAAAGTTAAGGACATTGGATTGTAACCATTTCATTTCTACTCAAATTACACCTATGAAAATCTATAAGCTTACATTAGTCATATCCATTCATTTCAATAGGTTGACTCTGAGTATGACTGGTATTGAATGCAACCATAAGCTCAGATCACTCAAAGACTGAGCAATGACAGTTGGGAGTAGACAGCCCTAGGAGGTAGATATTTGATTAAATGCCCATGACTGGGTTGGGAAGATGAACCCTATAACTATTTTTAAGCACACAGAACGTATGCTATCACTAGCATGCCATCATATTGGCCCAGATGGTGAGCTTAACAAGCTGCCAGGATCTAGAGCTTTGTGAGTATCACTGTGACTCTCAGAGTCAAGGGAAATGAAATTCTGATATGCTGAGAAGCATCTCTAACCTTGTGTCAGCTTGCAGCCTGAATGACAGCAGCTGAATCTGCTATATAGGCAGAGTGGATGGCAGAACAGAATAGCAGGCAAAACCTAATCCTCTCAGTTAAGCCTTCAGCCTTCTGTGACATATGAAACACTTCTTAGCATACAGGAACAACAGATATATGGAAGCCCAAGAGCACATTCAAAAACCTTATACTGTTATTCAAGTGGCACTATCTACTGATAACAGGCAAGAACATCTGGCATGCTGTGCCTTTTGATCTTTCAGATAAACAAGGCAAAGCCTCCTCAGTGGAAAATGACCCTTCTAAATATCTGTGACCTCATAAGCAACATAAACAACCAGGAAGAGGATGTGGGTGATGTTGAAGAAGAAGACCTCCTGTCAAGAAGACAGTTTCCCTCTACTCTTGATGGCTCTAGTTTGGAAGCTTTGTTGACATTGTACCAGCTTCAGAAAGTCTGCCACAGCAGAACCTTTCAGCACTGGGAGGTAAGTCAAATCATGCTGGGAACCCAAGTTTTGCTTTACTTTGATCATATTACTATGAAAAACCATTTTTATTCATACAGTGCACAGATGAAATGATTTGTATATTTTCCCCCCATTATCAAGGTATTGTATGAAATTGTCCATAGTTTAACAGGCCCTTGGGCTGGTATTTTTATTCCTTGATTAGGAATGTCAGAGATTTATTCCTAGATGATGAAGGAAATTGTATGGGACCCAATCTTGCCCTAAAACTTCAGAGTCTGACTTCTGAGGCATAGTATGCGAAGTAATACTTTAAAAGACAGTGCCTTAAAAATGTGCGAAGTCCCATCTCCTTGACTACTGCAAATCCCCAACTAGTTCCCATACATCTAGAATTAGATGGAAAGAGTTCAAAAGGAGAGGGAGTTCAGGTAACATCCAGTCAGTCTTTATTTCTACATGCAATAAGTTTCTGATCCTTAGGACATGAAGGCTATTATTCATTTCATTTCTATACAGCTTTCTATTTCCAAGGGGAAAAAATCTCAAAGCGGTTTACAACACATTAAAACATCAAATAAAACAATCCAGAATAAAACATTCAAATATTGGAAGTAAGTCAGATATAAATTATACATTCAAAACAACACAGTTAACAGGAAACTAAAATATTTTCTTAAATATTACAAATGATTTCTCCAGTTGGAGTTGGGGAAAAACCCCTATTGGGTAATGGGAGTTGTTGGGAAAGGCTAGTGTAATTGTTCACTCAGGTTGACAATTCTATAGTAATTGATTAGGTCATATTACATGGTATTAACTTTAGGCAGCATAGATAGATAGATAGATAGATAGATAGATAGATAGATAGATAGATAGATAGATAGATATAGATGATAGATGCAGATGTGCTCCCCTCACCAAAAGTCCATAGGAAAAAAATGATTCCATATTATCTTGTTATTACCAACAGTTACTTCAGCAAGATGTTTATGACCCTGAAAATGCAAGCCAAGATAAAGATCTGATGAAGAGGAAAACTCCTTACATTTTGAAACGGCAACTGCACGTCAACAAAGCCCGACGACCATACATACTGAAGAGGAGTTCATATTACTGACTCAGCAGTTAAAGTAGTGTTTATTTAGTTTCTAAGTAACTGTGCTTTATGGTTACCTTATTTCAACCTTAAATCTTATTTGTGTGGAAAATAGATTATGGAAAGTGACTGTGTTTTCTTGCCACTGTTGTTTCTTGGTTGTGATTTTTTCCTACTTAAAATTCATTGAAATATTACATTTGAAAATAAATCTAGTTTCTAAGCATTATGCATTGTACACCACTGAGAATTTTGAAGAGTTGGCAACATTGTTTACTCTGTGATACACACTCCTTTCAGCAAGTAGAACAGCATAGTTGTATAAAGCCTTACAAGGATATTTCATAATTCAAGCCATGTTGAATTAACCATAGTTATTACACAAGTAAATTGCAATATAAAACATTTTGACATTCATGATGATGAGTTATTCCATCAGTTACTATAGAATGCTTATTAATAAATTCATAACACCCAAATGCATTTTTATCGTCCATTCTAGCTTAAACTGATTCAGAAAATGAAGGAAAAAGCCCATAGATATTATATACACCTTAAACCCCAGAAAAATCAGGGGGACTGGCAGCACAATCCTGTGTTCAGAAGTAAATCCCATTCTATCTAATGGGGCTGGCATCCAGATAAGGGTGCAAAGGATCGGAGTCTTTATGCCACAATTAAAGCTCCAATCCTTTACTCATTTTCTTGGGGGCAGAGACAGAAACAGCTGTCAATATCAGTTCTCTCCATTTCTCATTTCCCCCCTCAATCTAAAATTCAGTTCTCCACATTTCTGCAGCAATTTGCATTTCTCTCTCTAAAAAAAAAAACCCTCATGAAAATTTATCAGTATTTTTTGTGCGAATGTCTCCTAACACAGAAATGTATGCATGCAGTTCTAACTAACGTACACAGTGTTCTAAGTAATTTATCCTAATATAATGCATTTTGTATGACATTTTCACAAATAGCCTCATCTTTAGGCACACTTTCCCCTAATATATACCTTAGAGAAATATTATTTGGTCATAGAACTGCATCTCATAATTCAGATTCATGCACATTTCAAAGGATAGCTGTGCTTTCGTTCTCATATTGTTTCAGAAAGTGTGGAATTTGATAGATTTGGCTTTAAATGAGAACTGAATTGAATTTTCTTCCCCAGCCCTACTTTGGAGTAAGTGCCATTGAACTCGGTGTGACTTACTTCTGCATAGACATGCCTTGGATTGTACTGTGAATTTATAAGGAGCACTGAACTGTCTTAGGACCCCTATCTCCTATGCACTAGAACCCAATGGACACAGTTTGGAAAGGAAAATGAAATATCGTCAACTGGTTTGGAGAGCAAAAAGTATGGCAATCATTGGGGCTGGGCTTGATTTCTTAACTGGAAGCTACACTGATTGCTTTGATATGGAAATTGATAGGTTATAAAGTGCTTCAGGTGCTCCAATTTACTGAACTCGTATGGCTAGGATATGATAGGTAGTGTTTGAGTTATAGAGAACTCTTCATCAGGCATGAAGTCAATATCTATTGGAAACTTCAGACCTCAGAAAGAAGAGTGAAATTGGATGTGAAACTTCCTGCAAAGTGGGAAGAGTATGAAGGTTCACTAATGTGGGGAAACTCAAGGTCAAACCCTACTCATTATTACTATTACTCAGTCTTTAAGCTCATTAGGTATCATCAAACCAGTTGCTATCATTCAGCTTAACCTACCCTCACAGAGGGTATAGAATACAAATTTCATACTGATAATTTTTTTAAATAAAAAACACATTTTAAGCAAATTAAAGGTGCTAAAATGTTTTCAAAAACCTAATGAGACTTATACATTCACTGAAACTGGATTATACTTAGAATTCCTGAAAGCAGAGCTATCACCAGACCATATGCCAAGATAAAGTAAACATATTTAATACTACACGGATCAATCAAAATATTAATATCGGACTGATAACAGCTCTGCGTGTCATCAGGCTGAGGTTCCTCTCATCATCTGCTGCCTTTCAAGTGGAGATACCAGCAATTGAACCTGGGAATTTCTTCATGAATAACACATTTTCACCAAGCTATGGAAGAGGGATTGGGAATCAGTGGTCCTGCTAGACTACCACTCCATATTAACTGGCCATGTTGACTGGGGCTGATGAGAGCTGGAGTCCACAGGTTCTCACTCCTTCTGTGAGCCCTTCCCAGCTCAAAATATGATGTGACTTTTTGAACTGCAGGTCTTTGTATTTTGAATACTTCCCCTACAAATTGACCCCATCACTAGCCCTTATTAGTGATGGTTCTGAAGGTTCCATAAAGGGTGGAGAGCCTGTGAAACAATCTAGGAAGGGTGGAAAACAAATGTTAGATAAAGGAAAGGAAATCCCAGTGGCACAGGGAAGCAGCAGGTGGAAATGATGATGGATACAAGAGTGAATGGATGGTTGTGTTGAAAGTGCTGAAAGTGAGAGATAAAATGAAGTCCATTGGGAATTGGACTGGAAAGAAGGAAGATGTAATATCACAATGCTACCCAAAGCCTTTACAATTGGTCTGTGAGTCCCTTTCTTATTCATGCTGGTAGGAAATCATAAGCATAGGAGCTTCAAAATTAGGATTGTCAAGAGACACTGCAATATTTATTTTATTTACAATAAAAGCATATGCCATTATTTCATAAATATCAAATAATCAAAAATAATACATAAAACCACGCAATGAAACAATATAAAAAGTTAAAATAAGAAAGCAATTTAGTATCATGGAAATATGTATTTTTAATTACCTGCAAAGGCATGGCAGAATAGAAGAGTTATAAGCAGGCATATAAAAAATGAAATGGGAGGTACATGACATCTTAATAACTTCCACCAATAAAACCAAGATTTTAGTTTCCCAGAATATGATATTGCGTGACCAGGCCATGACAGCCACAGCCCCCAGGGATCATAAGAAAGGAATAAAGACTCTGACAACGTGTTATGGAATTAAAATTAGGCCACAACTTTATTAAAATTCCGAATGTAGGAAGATCTTGGCTTAGGCCTTGGGCGTGTATGCCTCCCAGCCCCCCAGCTGGGGGAACTGGGGCACATCAGGGTAAATGGGATATAGGGTACACTGCTATCCAAGTTGGTGAATATCATCACATCTTGTACTAATGAATGCTGTAAGTTAATAATAGTGTGTGAAGAGGCACTTCCTTTTGCCTGTCCTGAATTATAATAGAATGAGAGAGGGAGGTGAAAATGTTACCACGTCAACTTTTGCCATGAGATGCATCATTTGCAGAACAGAGCTGAGAGGAAGACAGAGTGAAGATGCAATGCTTTGGAAGTTAAATCGACCACAACTTTATTACCAAGCTCTAAAAAATCTATTATAAACAGTGTGTTACAGGGTAGGTGAGCTTATTTCATTTCCTTTTTGAATCGACATCTGTCACTTGATAACAGAAGCCCCAAATTCTATCATTTAAATGTCACTCAGTTTTAAATGTTCTGTGACTACTTTAGAGGAATTTCCTACTTCCTACCAGAGTAATGTGGGGTGTGCGAATTGTTCTTACTTCTTCTCTCAGTCTAACTCTAAATAAAAACTTAACACTTAAGAGTGTTTATGTCAAAGCTGGCATGCATTCTGAAAACTTGGGTTGCCTATACATATATGTTTGGCTAGCCACGAGATTTTCAGTCCTTTCCTTTATGGACTAAAGATTCCTTCCTGATTGGACTCCAGGTCTGATTGGATATACTTTCAATCAGACCTGGGGTCCAATCAGGAAGGATTGGTTAGCTGGGAGATCATAAAAGCCCACCTCAAGGAAAAGTGAATTTCACGAGCTCTAAAATTCTTCTTCAGCTATAATTAAAATTAAAACAGGAGTTGAATTCCAGGTTTCCACCCACAAGTCCCCACTAGGTGGAATTATCTAGAAAAGCTTTCTTCTGCCCCACTCCCCAATATGTTCTCCCCTTCCATTGGCTTATTTTGCAAGTAGAAGGAACCACAATAGAAGATGGAGAACAGAGAGATGAGAAGGATTTTCGCTTTCCATCTCATTTTCTTGCTTATTGTGATGGGCTAGGCAAAGTGCATCAGGGTATAAATCCCAGGAACTATGGAAGATGGTGTTCTCCTAAGGATTGCTGCAATGTGGGACTCCCGCTACATGATAAAATAAATTCTGACCCCTTGAGGTCAGATAAATAGGCTAAGTGCAAGGCAAGATCTCATGAGAATGAATTTCTTACCTAACGTCTGAAGATCCCAAGACTTTGGGTCAGAATTGAGTTAGACCATCTATCTCCATCATTGACAACACTGATTGACAACGGTTCTCCAGGGATCCAAACGGGGATATTCCCAGCTCTACCAGGAAATGCCAAGGAGGAAATGCCAAGGAGGGAAACATAGGAAACCTCCATATGCTTGGTTCATCTAGCTCAGTATTGTCCAAACTGGCAGTGGCATTTCAGGGTTTCAGGTAGGGTTCTCACACAGCCTTACCTGGAGATGCCAGGGATTGATCTTCGGCAAGCAAAGTAAATACTCTACCACTGAGTTATAGCCCTTTCCCAAACTTTGAAGAACATATCTCCATTTCTAAATGAGCAGAGATGGGAAATGCAACTGATTTGTTTTAGCCGTGACAAATCATTTTGCAGATAATGGGATTTAATCAACATCTTCAGTGGGCCGTTCTGAGGACCAGTATAAGTAATGACACACGAGGCAGTAAAGCTCATCTGAACTATTTCTCTATAGATAGCTATACTTACTGTGCTCAGGAAAGGCCAATTTGTTCTCTTTTGTCCAGATGTGGTTCAACGATGCTTGAATGAGTCCTATGAGTCAATGCCTAAATTTCATCTTGCCATAAATATTTGTATCCATCAAAACTGTGGGACAGAATGAAAGACTGAAGCAAAAAACAACAACAGCAAAATATATCTAAATAGAGTTTTGGGCACTTCAAAGGCATGGCACAGCATTCTGCATCACTGCACATAACTATGAGAACTTCTGAGCACTCTACAGGTCCCAGGATTCTTTGGCAAATCTGCTTTAAATGTGTTTTAAAGGTATGGTGTGTACACAGCCCTTATGTTCTTATGACATTGTACCTCATATTTTAGGGAACTCTAATCACTCAGGGACCCAGAGCCTAGGGCTTGCTGATCGGAAGGTCGGCGGTTCGAATCCCTGCGATGGGGTGAGCTTCCATTGCTCGGTCCCAGCTCCTGCCCACCTAGCAGTTTGAAAGCATGTCAAAGTGCAAGTAGATAAATAGGAACCGCTCCGGTGGGAAGGTAAACGGCGTTTCCGTGCGCTGCTCTGGTTCGCCAGAAGCGGCTTTGTCATGCTGGCCACATGACCCGGAAGCTGTACGCCGGCTCTCAGCCAATAAAGCGAGATGAGCGCTGCAACCCCAGAGTTGGACACGACTGGACCTAATGGTCAGGGGTCCCTTTACCTTTAATCACTCAGGGAAGCAGTTCTTTGTAGAAATGAATATATTCAGTTTCATAGTGATGTGAATTGAATAACTAAGCATAAAAAAGCTTCCACATTGATTACCAATAATATTAAGTGAATATTCTTCCATTTTGAGATGAATTTTTAGAGGCCAAAACAAAATGATTTATTTGTATTTGTGTCATTTTTTATGTTATAGCATCATCTGGTGGATATTTCTAGGAACAACTATTTAACAAAATAAAATTATTGTGGCTCCGAGGGGGAGAAGTGGATGCATAAAAACATAATAGGACTCCTGCTGGATGAGACTACAAGACATATCAAGTTCGGCATTCTGTTTTCATAGAGGCCAACCAGATGACAACTCAGTCCTTGCAAGCAGCACCTGAACTGGAAACAGAAAGCACCATTTTGGAGGACTGACTGGCATGACTGGCAGTTCCTGGTATGACAAAAATACTACAAAAAACCTTTCTACCTAAGTCAATGGGCGGGGTATAAATAATAAATTATTATTACATTATTATATGTTTATTTATTGCTGTACATGTGCAGTTGATGGTCATCCCCACATTGTCTTTTTTTGCAGTTGTTAGCCTGCCAGGTCTCTTGGGACAGTTTTTTTCAGTTATGGTACGTAAAGAAGGAAGCCACAGTTGACCATTAACTACAGTCAGGACCGGTGCCAGGGTTTCTGGCGCCCTAGGCGAGGGGGAGGGGCACCGTACATCATGCGCAATGACTACGGTGCCCCGGCCCCTGCCCGCCGGGCGCCCCGCGCCGCCGCGATTTTCACCGCTGGTTGGGGCGGCGGCGGGGGGGGGGGGCAGGGGCAGGCTGGCCAGCGCCCCCTCCATTTTGGCACCGCCGCTGCGGTTTTCGCTCCAACCTGTTCGCTCCGCCGCTAGTCTAACCCCCATGGGGAAGGAACTCCACAAGTTAGGAGCTGCCACAGGGAAAGCCTTTGACCAGACCACCATTCCCCACACTTTGAGAATGGTGGAGCTACAAAGAGAGCCCCCTCTGCAGATCTTAACACTTCAAATGATCTGTAGACATGGAAGCAGCTTTGCAGTTATTTGGGAGACCTAAGTTGCTGAGGGCTTTAATCACTAATGTGAGAACTCAGAATTGGGTCTCCTAATGAATTAGCAATGGGTGCAGTTGTTTTAAAATGGGTATGTGTGTGTGTCTCTGTGTTATATGAGCTCTAAATGGAATCCTGGCCAGTAGTCTGGCTGCCGTATTTTGGACTAGTTGAATATTCTGAATCATCCTCAACAGCATCCTCATACAGTTTTCAAGTTAGCAGAGAAGGAAGAAGAGCGGCCATATCATGGATGGCATATCTTTCGATCAATCCACACTGAAAGCAAGCTAAGCAACCCTGGGTGCTTGTGTTATGTACTCAGGGTTAACCTTTGTCTGTTTTGCATTCAAGAACTTAAAAGCATAAGAAGAGCTTCAAAACAGGAATTTGTGCTTTGTCAATTCAGGGAATTCATGGCATTTGAAGTGCGTTGTGTAACTTAACGCAGCCACATCAAAATGTTAGGAAAGATCAGCAAGCAGAGCAAAAGAAACGTCTTTGGACTATTTCTGCAGCAAGCAAGAATATCCAAGTGGCCACTAGGTGCTACTCCTACTCCAAATATCCAGTGGAAAATAAATCCAGAAGCAGCATTCAAATCTGTGAATATGAACTATATGTTCATTTGCAAACAAGCTATTTATACATTTTGTTTTATACTGGCAATCACTACACCTTTCAGCAAATTCCCCATAATGGAAACAATTAAGCATAAAGAATAGTGTGATTTCTTAGAGTCACTCCTTGCTATCTATGGGCAAATATCTGACAGCTTATTTACCTTTCTAGGCCTATATTTTTGTGAGCCTGCATTTCTGTAGGCTTGTGACAAATTAAAAATATAAGAGCCATGCTGCATCAGACCAAAGGGCCATTTATTTCAGCATCCTGTTCTCTCAGTGGCCAACCAGATGCATACCCATCAACTGCCCTGATTTGACCAGGACATCTCAGAATTATAGAAGCCATCCCATCTTCTGATTGGTTCCCAGTGTGCTCGGTGTGCTGACAAAACTTTGGGAGTGGGGCCCCAAAAGATGCGCAACCCGATTTTCCTCTGCAGCATGTTGGAGGGTATGCAAATATCCATGGGAAGCCTGCAAGCAGATTCTGAATGTAATAGCACCTTCCCCACTTGTGAATCCTAGAAACTTGTGTTCAGAGGAATATGTGCCATGTGAAGGTTTACTTTCCTTTTTTGTGTGTCCTGGATCTTCCAACTTTCAGCTTCAGTGGATGCCCTCAAGTTCTAGTGTTATGAGAGAGGAAGAAAACTTTCTCCTGGGAGATAATTGATACTGGCTTGTTCTTCATGCCAGAATAATGTGAAGACTGGTGTTAATTGGTACATCCACAGAAAGCATAAGTCAAGGATGGGGAACTTGTAGCCCGCCAGATATTGTCAGACTCCAACACTCAGCCCATTAAGCCAGCATGATAATTGATCAGGGGTTATGTAAGTTGTAGTTCAGGAATATCTAGAGGACCACGGGTTCCTTATCTATGGGATGACGGCTAATTATCCATGTCGGGAGGGGGGGCATAATTCCAGTCATTTCTCTCCACATGGTGTTTCTTACATGCTCTTGGGTAGTTCCATCACACACACAAGAATTATTTTTATTTGATCTTTAAAAATGGTATAGATTCTTTTTCAAACAAAATGCTTCCCAAAGTGATTTTACAAAATACAAGCACAATACAACTTTAAAATCAAGTTAGAAACAGACATTTCTTTATAGTACAAAACTTTACAAAAACCAGCATGAATGAATATAACCAAACAAACAAAACTAAAACAAAACCCAGATATAGCACAAAGTAGTCATTAAAAGCAGCAACTAAAATACAGATTTTAAAGGCCTGCTTAAAGGTGTTAAGGGGTAGAGCATCCCCAACTCCATGTAGAATTGAGTTCTTTTACTATGGAGTTACTGCCAGAACCACTAGAACTGGGTAGCAATGAGCCTTGGGTTAAATTTGGGCATATATTTTCTTCCAGTAAAAGCTTAGCTTTTTAATAAATTTTCATAAGGATTCTGTCTAAGGATTAGGAATGTGTTCTTAATTCCAAATTTCCTAGAGTCTCAGAAATGGAACTGATCTGTCATCATCATCATCATCATCATCCTAAGGTTGGCTCAAGCATCTTCCACTGCTCAGCACCAGATTTGGGCAGTATGGCCACAGGGTGCCAAACTAAGGGGATGCAAATTGAGTAGATTCATATTTGAGAAGATCCAAAATTTGGACTCGGCAGGGCACCATATTAGGAAAGATTGTCAAAGTCTGCCCCTGCATTGCTTAGGTTGTGACCCCATACATTGTGGGTTGGGAACCTCAGGCCCTGGAGCCAAGTTCAAGCTTCTCTATTTTACTCCCAGAATTCTCCCTAAACTACGGTGCTCACCAGCCCTGCTTTACAGACTCCTCAAGTGCTTTTGTCGGACTGGAATTGGTATTTGAACTGCCATGATGCCTCCTGCTTTGATGTGAGTGAGGGTTGCAGAACCTTCTGACTTTTGTGTGCTAAAGGATAGCCTACTGAATGCAGTTGAGAGTTGCATCCATTGATCTGCCCATTTGTTGTTGCCTCTTTGACCTCACACACCTTTGTCTCTTGTCCTGCCCACCAACAGCATGCAGGTTTGCTGATGAGGGAATGTGGTCTTCAGATGAAAACATTTCCTCCACTCCTTCCATGCACTTAACTGCCAAGCACAGCAATGCATTGCTGTAGATAAAATATTGGGAAAGTGCCTTGATGTGATGATATACATGATCACATCCAGATTCTGTTTTAGTGGTGTTTGTGTGCATGTGTTCTCTTCAATGGCAAATATTGGAGTAGGCAATAGGAATACATGTTCTTATCCATGTGTATTTCATGTTAATAGAGCCAGTGCTATGCATTATTTCACAGACACCCTATTTTTGTAATCTTTGAGATAAATGCTGATTTGTCTATGGCTCTCTCTCTCTTTTTTAAAGAACAGTCATGATCAAGAACAAAGAGGAAGAGGGGAAGACAGTGACACCCCAAATCTATATGGAAATTGAAGACATAAAAGAAGATGTAAACATTTTTCTTGCTCTTATCTGGTCTAATGGAGAAATGGAACTGTGTTGGACTCTGATATCATGAAATGAGAGTTTTAAAAAGGAGAGGTTGTGTGTGTGTGTGTGTGTGTGTGTGTGTGTGTGTGTGTAGACACTTTATCACCATGGAAGCTGCAAAAATCACACTTTTCAAGACAGATCTCTGTGCCATATGGAAGGACGACTCTGTTTCCCAACAAACAGAAAACAAATAAACAGTTACTTAAGATGTCAAACAATTTTACCAATTGTTTTAGCTGTCCCTGCTGTTCCTCGTTTCACACTTACAGTAAAGAATGGAAGATCAGCGCATAGGTTAGTGAGGAGCAGCCATAGTTGTAGATATTTACTTTGCATGTAGATTCATTCCCTATTACTTCTTCCTTTACTGATAGACATGTATAATCCATATTTTTTCAGCCCCTTTTCCTAAGACTTGGTCTAGATTTGCCATGCAATGAAGAAAATGTAAAAAGAACATAGAAGAGCTCTGCTGGATCAGGCCAAAGGCCCATCTTGTTCAGCATCCTGCTCTCACAATGAAAAAAACAGGTGCCTATGGGAAGCCTCTAAACAGGATCTGAGTGCATCCAGCACTCTTCCCACTCATGTTCCCCAGAAACCAGTAATTCCATGGCATACACCTTTTTCTATTGGAGGTAGCATTCAGCCATTGTGACTAGTACCCATTGATAACTTAATTCCCCATGTATTTGTCTAATCCCACCTCAGTAAAATACTGAGGTCCTAGAATGAATTTTACAACAAGTTGGGTTGCTATTAAAAAGTTTTCTTGACCATCATTTTACTTCCACCACAATGTTCAATATCTTACCTCATTCCAAGGTACAGTATTGGGTAATGGGGCACTAGCCACCACAAAAAGAAGGGGAAAAGTGGAGAATATTTGGAGAGAATTTTGCAGACTTTGTATTCTTCCAAGTCTTTAATTCTGGTCATATTTTTATGTGCATTTTAGATCTTGGCATTAATCCCCCCCTTTCCTGGTTCTCAAGCTATTATCTACACTAATTTCATGCTGCTTGTTTGTTTTTGGTGTTGTTTTTTGTTTTGTTTTTTAAAAAAGCTGTGTGGTTTTACTTTATGCTGGGTTCTGAGTCTTTAAGGAATTTGTGTTGAGATTGTTTTATTGAATTGCATTTGTGTGTTTCACTGCTAATTTGTAAACTGCTCAGGGTACCTTAGTTGATCTGGTCTAGAAATTTAAATCAATCAATGAGTGATTGTTATTTTTTAATTGCCTTTGCCAAGTCTTTGCCCATTAAGACAAGAAATGTGCCCTGTCATGTGGCTGGATGCCAGAAAGAAAATAATATTGCTGGCCAAATTCAGCTGTTTTCTGCAAGTGGAAATCTAGGTTTTACAAACTGAGATTCTATTTTTGTGAGGAGGTGTTGCTTTCAGTCAACAAATAATACACTATTGATTACGCCCCGCCATCTACATTGCATCTTCTTTGCACTGAAATGAGTGGAATGGGATAATGGAATGATAACATACTTTACACAATTTACATAATTATTGATGTAAGTTATATAATTTCACCACAGGAGGCAGTGAGATGAATGGCAGAAGATGAACTGCAGAGTGGCAGAAACAGTACTGCATGTGACGAATACAGGCAAACAGAAGAGTATGCTTTCTTAAGTCCCTACACACAAGTTGTACTCTCATTTTGTAGTAGAGCACGTGGTGCATACAGTTTGTATGCACAACTACTTCCTCAGTTGAGCTGCCTTTTCTCCCCACTGGCTTGATGAGGAAAGCAACATTCACAGCTCTGAGTGACTCTTCACTTTCTGAACATAGCAGCTCTACTTGCCCAGGGCAAGACTTTGTAAAACTGAACACATTATGGTAATTGATAGAGGAAGCAAAGGTGAAGGCAAGTGCTGTGTGAGCAACCATCTTTTCCTTAGAGGGGTTAATAGAATAATGGTGCTTCTGGCAGAAAGGAGCATTGCTCAGGCTGGCAATAGGTCAAAAGAAAGGGTTCAGTTCTTCAAAGAATATATAGCTACCTGATCTAGTAGCCTGGCAAACATTTCTTTTTTAGCCCCTGTCTACATGTGTATACATAGCTCTTTCTCATTCACATTTCCTTACCTTGTAATTTCCACATTTTATGTTGCCTTTCGCACAATGTAAAAGTTTCTTTGGAAAAGCTAGAAAAATTAATGCTCATTTCAGTCTCATGTGTTTCGACAATTTGCAAGCCCACGGACACAAAAAATCACAATAGGGTTTTTTCTGTTGTATTTTCATGCGATGAAATTGTTTGTGAATATTTCAGCCAGTCTTCTGGCATAAATTGCTCTTTTGGTTTGTTGTTTTTATTTGGTGTATTAGTTTGTATGCACTGCAACAACTAATAGTTTGAGAAGGCTGCCTTTGAATCGAGATTCAGTCATTTATGGAATATTAACAGAACAAATTTAAGAAGTAGTTTCATTGTTTCTAGAGTCCGCATCTTTGGAATTCTATCACATTTTATCTTATCGTACACCACTTTGAAGGGTTCTGGCTTTGATGTGGTTTATAAATCTTTGAAACAACAACAACCTGTACTTTTTGTTTCTGATAATTCTGTTAGCTGTCCTTTTAGTTGAAGGTGTAAATTAGAAATCATGTAAATGAATAAGTAAAATCTATTTGATGTCATTGTTAACCCTTCAAAACAGTATATAAGATATTTTTGAAACTTCTATCCAACAATAACCAATGTGGGCATTTTGTGATCCAATTGAAATATCTGTCTAGTAATAATAACAGTATTGCTCAAGCATAGAATGGACAATGGTCTGAGTTGTTTCATATCATTTCCAAGCAGAACTTGTGCAGCTGGCAGCACCCTTCTTAATGAAAAATGTTCCATGCATATTTAACCCTAATTGTTTTCCATCTTGGATCAATACTGCACCAGAATTTTTGACAACTGATATGAATTAATTTCAATAGACATGATAGTTGTCTTACCCCTGTTTGTACTAAAAAGAAATGGACACTGCTTCAGCGTTTGATGGGAAGCAGCAAATATAGAAAATTATAGCCAGCTTCCCAAATAACACAATATATTATTTCCTACACAAGCTAATAAATAACTGTCATTTATGGTTTAAATGCATTGACAAAATTGTTTCAAGCATGGGACATTTAGTTCACTGTATGACTGTAAACTCGCTCAATTACACATGGCTTTAATTAAATGGACATATTACATTTTGGTATGTTGTGTACTGCTTGTGCCAATGTGGGATGTGTTTGGAATATGTGGTGTGTACACACAGAGAGACTCATGTTGCATTTCTAAGACTACATTTCCTTTATTTTCCACACAAGCTTATAATATTTAATCTTCTCTGATCAGGTTCCTTCATCACCAATATAGGCAACGAGACAAAAAAGAATGGCACTATGTTTAAGAATTATGTCTAGCCATAAAATTAGCCAGTTACTATAGGAGGTAATTTTAAAAATAGTTAGCCTTTTATGTATATTTAGATGTGTGTTGATTTAAACTCAGTGGTTAGTTTTTAATTTAGAGAAATTGCAGGGGCATTTGAACTTGAGCCCCCAGAAGGTATTTAAAATGCCTTGTTTTCCCAGGGATTAGAGAGGTGGATGGTTGTGAAGGAATTTGAGTTGAGAAATCAAACAAAGATTCTTCTCTTTGGGAAAGAGAAGCTTTCAGGAGTGTTGCAGTGCTACTCGCTAGATCATTTATTTAGTGGGAAATTGTGCTTTTAAAAGGCCTTTGCCAAACCACCCTTGAAAGTTAGCAGGATTTATGAGAAGAAAGCTATGAGGTTCCTACCTCTTGCAGCCACGTGAATAATCTGCCCTTGTGAAACAGCCTTGCAGGTACATACAGTGCTGTGTTTGATTTCTTTTCCTGTTGGCATGTTTGCTCAGGACAGGCATTCTTTCCACTAAATGTTTTTTTTTAATGCAAATGACACCAACACATTTGCAAGCACAGATGACCGCAACATTCCTGGGAGTATCGGTACAAGCATCTATTGTGCTTGCTTTAATGGGCTGAGGATTGGGAAGTGAATCGAACTCCAAAAATGAAACTTTCATCCAGAGAGGAACAAGCCAACCAGAAAATATATCTCCAGATTTGAAAATCGTTTATGCCATAAAGTTTATGGAGAGCAATCTTTGCAGGGTGAATAGGGTCTATTCAGATGTTACTTATTGAACAGAAATTGGTGAAGGGGTTGACATACTCACAGCAGCTTTCAGTAACAAGCCTTCATGTCCTGTTATATTGTCTGGTCATCTCATGTAAAATAGCTAAATTGTGTGGTGTGCCCAGATTCTGATGGCATCCTGCAGCCCTGCTTTCTGTAGCACAGAGGGAGAGCATGTGATTTGTATGTAGAAGGGTCCAGGATCAATCCCTGCCAGCATTTCCCAGCCTTAACCTTTGATCTCAAATCCCCGAGAGCCATTGCTAGGCAGTGTGGGCAATATAGAGCAAATGGACCAATGTCCTGACTTAATATATTGCAGCTCCAATGCTACCCTAAATTAGATGAAATATAGCTAGCTGCCTTGGTCTCCTGGGTTTTAAAATAAATGTTAAAATAAATCGTTTTACAGCAGTTTCAGATAACCAGTCCTCACCCCACCACCCCAATAACTGCTGGTGTTTCAGTCAATAGGCAGTGATAATACGGTGGAACTGGTGTGTCTGAGAAGGCCAACAGGCAGTGGTCTCCTCCACAACCTCTATTTATTGCACCAGTTAGATTTTTTTTTTGCTTCCTTCCCCATGAGTAGCAGCTGATTGCAGATCCATTATTCATTCGATCCCTTTTGACATGAGCTGCATCCTTCAGAACCAATACACAGAACATATATAAATGACATGAGTTGCTGATTTTCCATGTGAGTGGGTCACAGATGCAAGTGAAGAAATAAGGTTTATGCCAGGTGCCCAAAAGATAAAGGGGATAATATAGAAGGAATGTCTGGCTAATAATTTTAGGTGCCCAAAAGATAAAGGGGATAATATAGAAGGAATGTCTGGCTAATAATTAAATGATTGTAGTCTTCAAACATCCAGACCCTTTCTGGTGCATCTTATTAAAGTTTGGATTTTGTAAACTGGTGGTGTTCTTATGCTCAGTTCAGAGACTGTCCACAACTAGTAAAATGTAGCTGTAACAGTTTTTTCTTCCTGGTTCTGGGAAGCAGAATCACTATATTGTCATTTGTTCAGCTAGGACTACTCACATTTTGAGACATACACCTGGATTTTGCTCTAGCATATATTTTCCTAATTTGGCCTCATTGATATTTTGCCTTTTTGTTGTCTACTAGGGGTCTACTGAGTGGACGCGGGTGGTGCTGTAGGTTAAACCACAGAACCTAGGGCTTGCCGATCAGAAGGTCGACGGTTCGAATCCCTACGACGGGGTGAGCTCCCGTTGCTCAGTCCCTGCTCCTGCTAACCTAGCAGTTCGAAAGCACGTCAAAGTGCAAGTAGATAAATAGGTACCGCTCCGGCGGGAAGGTAAACGGCATTTCTGTGTGCTGCTCTGGTTCGCCATGCTTAGTCATGCTGGCCACATGACCTGGAAGTTGTACTCCAGCTCCCTTGGCCAATAACGCGAGATGAGCGCCTCAACCCCAGAGTCGGTCACAACTGGACCTAATGGTCAGGGGTCCCTTTACCTTTACCTAGGGGTCTACTAGGGGTCTTAGTAGACTACAAGCTTAACATGAGTCAACAGGGGGATGCAGCAGCAAAAGAAGCTAGTGCTCTTTTAGGCTGCATCAGCATACAGTGTCCTGATCGAGGGAAATAATTCTCCCACTCTATTCTGCATTGGTAAGATCACACCTGAAATTCTGTGTCCAGTTCTGGGCACCACAATTTATGAAGGATATAGACAAGCTGGAACATGTACAGAGAAGAGTGGCCAAGATGATAAATAGTCTGGAAACCAAACCTTTTGAGGAATTGTTGAAGGAGTTGTGTTATGTTTAGCCTCATAAAGAGGAGAGAGAGAGGAGATATGATGGCCACCTTGAAATATCTGAAGAGCTGTCATGTGAAAAATGAAGCAGGCCTGGTTTCTCCTGCTCTGGAGACTAGGACCCAAACCAATAGATTCAAGTTTCCAGAAAGGAGATTCTGACTAAACATTAGGAATTACAGTAAGAGCTGTTCGACCATGGAACAGACTCCCACAGGAGGTGGTGGATTCTCTCTCCTTGGTGGTTTTAAAGCAGAGCTTGGACGGCCATCTGTCATGTATGATTTAGTTTAAATTCCTGCATTGCAGGGTGATGACCTAGATGACCCTTGGGGTCTCTTCCAACTCTTCAGTTCTATGATTCTATGGACACATGGGCATATTGCAGAATGTGTGAAGGGCAGGGGTCAGAGCCTGCCGCTGCCCTCAACCTAAAGTTCTATGAACACATGACACCCCAGTCCCTCGCCCCTTTAAAAGGGCTTCATTCTTTTTTAATTCCTTCTGCCAAGGAAGGACAAATCACACCTTCCCTTGGCAGTGTTCCAGGTACAGCCTATGCACCTGCACCCACAGCTCAACTTGTGGAAATACTGTACACATCCTAGTTCCACCATAATAGAAACAAGAAAGACTTAACTTTCAAGTAATGAAGACAGTCTTCCATTCTGTCAGTTAAATCAATATTAGAATGGAAGTTATTTACTGTTGCTTCCATAGAGATTTATCACTGCTGCTGTCACAATTGACATCACTTGTCATGATGAAGACCACCTCCAGCACCGGGCTCAGAAATGCCAATTTCACAGTTCATGCACAATGACAACTGCTTCAAGCTCAATAAAATGAAATATTGCTGCAGTTTGTTGTTGTTGTTTTTTAAAAAAAATGTCGGATGTACTTATCTTCGAAAGATAACTCAAAAACAGTCGGGTAGAGGAATATGGACTAATTTTTAAAGTGTCTTCCATCCATACTATTCCAACTGCCGATTAACTTGAGCCAAATTTTCTCACACAGAACTTCTGTAAATGCAGGGTTTCCTCAGGGGATGTCTTCATCTGTGCACTGGGAATGCATATGCAGAGCTGCTCAGCAAGCCAGGAGAAAGAGTTGAGTGGCATCACTAGATCAAGGGGGGAAAGAATGTTAAGGGCATCAGAAGAGGTGTTGTTAAAGGGATGCCCAGAGAGCCTGACCTCTCTGAGTCTTTTATGCACTGGCCTCAGATCTCTTCCCTCTTCTCTGCTTTTTTTGGAACTGAAAAATAATGTTTTGCTTTGCTTTCAGGTCAACTGGGCATGCTGCAGAAGTGCAGTGTCAGTGAGACTGCAGCCCCCACCTGTACCTTAATCTGCACAGAGGCACTCTACACATTTATGCAAATTTGTCCTATGAGCTGGTGCCTTTAATATCTAGCAATGCCCCTGAGCATGAGACAGAATGATGGAATGGGGAGGAATTCAATTCACTTTCCATTTAAAAGTGAACCTAGCTAACTTACACTTTCTCTAACAATTCACAATATACTTCTCCCAGTTTTGCAATGCAATTCTCCAGCAAAGTCATATGTACAATGATGCATATAAGGTTAAAAAAAAAAGCTTTAAAATGCATATATTAGTGGAAGCAACATACATAACTCATCATACTGTATTAGGGGGAAAAATGTTTTGCGAAAATGTGTATTTGGCAAACAAAACTATATATTAGGGGAAATCCGTTGATGAATTTTCATGAGGATATCATCACGATCATCATCGTCAAAGGTGACTATGTGGAGAACTGAATTTACGATTGGAAAAATGAGAATCTGAAACCAAAATTGGCAGATTCACGCATCCCTAGAGGAAAACACCAGCAAACAGTGAAGGGATTCAAATTCAAGGATGCAAGGCAGAGCTAGGCAAAGTCAAGAGATGAGAGAGCAAGCAGGTTTGAGCAACATTCTGAAAGACTGTAGCTTATTAGAAACTTCTTTTAATAGGGCTGCTGTGAGGCTGGAGCCAGGAATGGGAAACTCAAGAGGTCTCGGGTGAGCTTTCCAAATCTGTTAAAAGTAAATACACAAGATTGTAGCCAGAGATGTGTGTTAGCAACAACATTTCATTTTTAGTATCAAACTGCTAGATATTATGTCATTCTGTCTCCTTGTTGTATGCCCTATCGTCCATGGAAAAACACATGAATTTATATTGGGAGGAGGGTAAGAAATAACAAATGAAATTTTTTTGAAGGTAGTGTTGGAAAGTATAAATATGCTTCTTGTTTCTCATTTTCAATGGACCTTCTACAATTATCAAGATGAAAGCATTCCTAGTGGAATATAGAACCATCATAATTTGACAGCAACTGTACATTTTTTACACTATCACCCAAGAACACTTCTTATTCATTTCTTCAAATATAAATGAAAAATGAAGATGATGTATAGTTGCAGTTTCTGTTCTCTCTTGATCCTATTTATATTATTAATTTATTATCTGTATATTATTGGTAGTATTAATGTACTGTTAAAATAAGAAAGTAAAAATTTAAAAATCTGTAAAACAAAACAAGGTACACTTTACATGCAATAAAGCTACAAGCAGTTGTGGGGGAGGGGACTCTCATGAGGGGAACTGCAATGAGGACTGAAGATTTAAAAGTAGTGTTTTAAAAGTGTGACTGTATTTATCAACTGTATCTCCAAAGCAAAACTGCTATGGTGTGCAAGAGCTTTCTACCATGCTTTGCACCAGCATTTCCCACCCCGTTGCACACCATATATTTTTGAACTAAAACTCCCACCATCCCCAGGCTGCATGGCCAATGGTCAGATATCTGTTTATTACTTAGAAAAGTATTGATGTACTGCCATCTCATGTAAAATATCAAGGCAGTGTACAACAAAATGTACAAATACAATAAAACATAGCACACCATCAAAACAATACAAAATAATCATTAACAAAATTTAAGCTGACTTTTGGCATAAAAAGGTCTTCAGGAGATGCCTGAAAGTTAATAGAGAATGTGCCTGTGGAAATCTCCCCTGGAAGAGCATTCCATAGCATGAGACCGGCAACACTAAATGCACGACCTGGTTGAGGACACTTGGGCCTCTGTAACAACTAAGAGTTCTCCTCTGGGTGTTCTCCTCTGGGAGGGAGAAAAGTTGTTTTCTGCTGCTCCTGAGAAGAGGACACGGAACAATGGATTCAAACTACAAGAAAGAAGATTCCACCTAAACATTAGGAAGAATTTCCTGACAGTAAGAGCTGTTAGGCAGTGGAATTTGCTGCCAAGGAGTGTGGTGGAGTCTCCTTCTTTGGAGGTCTTTAAGCAGAGGCTTGACAGCCACCTGTCAGGAATGCTCTGATGGTGTTTCCTGCTTGGCAGGGGGTTGGACTGGATGGCCCTTGTGGTCTCTTCCAACTCTATGATTCTATGATTCTCAGTAATCAAGCTGTGATATAAGGTCTGGACCTAAATTGTTAATATGAGAACCTTGAACCTTGATTGGTAGACTGTTGGCAGCCAGTACAGGTGATTTAGCAAAGTGGTTGTACGCTGTCTGCCACCTCTTCCTATCAGAAGTCTAACTGCTGTGTTCTACCCTAGCTCTGAAGGTGGTCCAAGGGCAGCCCCACACAGAGCACATTGCAGTAATCCAGTCTTGAGATCAGCAGTGCACTGACTACCATGGCTAGGTTATCCCTATCCAGAGGAAGCTGTAGGTGGCATGCCACGTGAAGCTGATAAGAATGATGATGCATATTTTAGTCCAAGGCACCTGGAAGGCACCAGGTTGGGGACACCTGCTTTATTGGGTGGTTTTTTGTTTTTTCCCCCAAAGTTGACTTATTCATAATGATTAAATCAACCACAACAACAACAAAAAGCTCACACTGGGGAATCAGCAGTGAATGACAGCTTTCTAATTTTTTTTAAAAAAAAAACTACAAAGGAAAAGCTGATCTGGATGGCTGGGGAAATGATTGGAAATATCTCACATGGCAATACAACAAAGATATTGTATGAAAAAGAGCTGCTTCTTATAAACCCACCTACTGATTGACAAGAAGAGCAAAGGGGAAATGACTCACTGAACTGAAATGGAGCCGTGCAATAGTAGTTTCTTTCGTTGTTCTTACTGGCTACAATGCATAGCGCTGCAGGGATGCTTTGTGCTCACAGAACTCAGTAGATCACTTTAGTAGTTCACTTTAGTAGCACACTTTACCATGACCCGGGATGGCCTTCTTCCCTACAGCTGTCCTTGGCTGTTCTTGTATTGCAGCCTCCAAGAACTTTGACTTAGTAGCCCTTGGGGTTGGAGCTCCATATGCACATCAAATCCTATAGGGAACCTATAGCCCTCCATCTGCATTGGCCATGCATGCCGGGGCTAATAGGAGTTGGAGTTCAGCAACATCTGGAGGGCACAGGTTTCCCACATCTTCCTTGTATGTTACAGAATTGTCTGTGTTTCTGCAGCTGTCACATATCTAAGTCTCCTCTGTGCTGAACATGAAGACCAAAAAGAACCCTAAAGTATAATATGATGGATAATGCAAAACAGAAAGGCTACTCCCATAATTCAAACTGAATACTGGGGAATGAACCTAAAGGCTAATAAAATTGAATTGGTGCACCATTTCAATGTAATGAATCATGGTAGGATCATACATGGTGACTGAGATCAAGAATAGTTTACAGAACTTGAGGTGAACAGAATGAGCATTACAGATTTATAGCAGAACATGTATTTTCAATTTAAATAAGTTGCAAAGGGTATCAACACTGCTTTCATACAGTTCTCACAGTAGAGATTACCACCTTCATTAACAGGAGTTCTGTCACCAAAACTTTCTTCAAAACAAAACAAACCACCAACCACTGTACAAACACAAACCACCATTACATTTTTAATTCATATGTGGATACGATGGAGTCAAATTCTTTTGACAATATACTGGCACAGGCCTACAAAACCTTTAAATAATGAAACAGCACTTGCTTTGTTTAGTACATCGGATTTCCCCCCAGAGGGGAAATGAAAACAACAGAGAAGTGGATTTGGAGCTTGAGAGATGAACAAGAACTTGTTTGCACTTCCTAAAAAAAATAATAATCAAACATTCCATCAAACTAGTAGTTGTATATTGCCTGGATGAACTAGTAAAAACTAGATTGCTTTTGTTTGTTTTATGATTTCCCAGATTGACAATGTCTTTAGTAAAAATCGGGTTGGGTGGAGTCATTTAGGGAGTGGCACCATTTTTGGGATTCAAGCGATGGGGCCAGCTTCCCTAATAAGGACGGGGGAAACCTACTGTGGTACATTTGCCTTATTGACTTGGGCTCTGTGAAGTCCATATGCTAATGCTCCGAATGATCAACCATTCCTTTTGGCTTTTGGTAACAAGTATTCTCATACAGTTAATATCAAAAAGAACTTTGTGCTCCACACCTGTAATTTCAGAGTTTCCATTTTTAAACTCCCCTAGTCGCAAGAAAGTAGTACATTGCCTCCCTTTTTTGCCACCAACAATTTTCTCCCCAACTTCCAGAGCCCCATGATGCAAGATATCATTTTGTCGGTCTTCTGTCCCAGTGACAACTTTAATTCTGCTGATTTTAATAGGTTTTTCAAAGACGATCATATAGAAATCTCCAGTCGAGGGAGCTTTGCCCCAGAAGTACTCGTCGACGCTACTATATGCCTTGCTTGCCTCGTAGTTTTCAAATACATTCATGTTAGTGTGCAGGTTGGCAGGTGGGTTATCAGGAAGGTCAAATGAATCTTCTTCAAAGTCGTCATCTTTCAATTTATTCTCAGCACCCTTGTAGGATGAATAATATCCCATATGCTGGAAGAGAGATGGTTTGAAACGTATCACATCCTTTTGAGCCAACAGCCCACGGAAATGTATCAGCAGCCAGTCACAAGGCATTTCCTGGTAGAACATCAGCAAGAAATGGGCCAGGCGAGGGAGATCATGGGAATGGTACAACTTCCCAATATAGCCCAACTTTGAAAATTCTAACGTCACCCAGTATGTTCCTTCTCGTGAGGTTATGACTTTCTTAACAACAGTCAAGAAGTTTTTTGCACACCGAACATCATCTTCTAGCATCACATAATAATCAGAAAGGTTAGCACAAAAGTTAAGCAAGAAAGCATAATCTACATTTTGCTTGGAACGAAATTTCACTCGGTCCTCTGGGTCATTATAATTTCTCTTAAGGCCATCCAATACAGGATAGTATTCTTCAGGTGTATGGATCACCATTAATCTCCCAGCAATTACATGATGGGCAAATTTCTGTGAAATATCCTGAACCATCCCATCACACCAGGATGAATCAAACTCTGCCAGGTGGACCACTACTGCAATTTCCTTCAGCTCTTCATAACTTGACTGCTCAAAGATGGACTTGATTGTCTCCAGCAAATAATTCCCCTTTTTCCTTTTGACAGAGGACAGTCCAATGGTAAGATACCCTGAATAGGAGAAGCAAATAATAATAATAATAAACTAAAAAATAGAGACTACAAATATTGTCAGAACATGCGAACATAAAGAAGAGCCTACTGGATCAGGCCGAAGGCCCATCTAGCCCAGCTTTCTGTTTTCAAAGTGGCCAACCAGCTGCCTGTGGAAAACCTACAGGCTCCAAGCACAATAGCACCCTCTCCTCTTATGGTTCCCAACAGCTGGTATTCAGAACCATTACTTCGTCCAACTGTGGAGACAGAGCATAGCCATCATGACTGGTTTCACCTTTTATCTCTGCGAGATAAATGCAGAGTTGCTGTTCTATTCAAAATAAGTTATCTGAATCACAAAGGCCATAGGAAATATATGGCCAGCAGGCCTTTTGCCTTTTCCCTTTTTAGATAGCAGATCCCACTCCAATATCACATCATAAATGGCTTTTGAAACTACCTAGTTTTGTGTGTCTGGTGGGTGGGTGGGGGAGATTTTTTTACAAAGTAAAAGCTCTCCTGAATGCATATAATTGTGAAGATTTTTTTTATTGCTTTAAGGATTATATATATTGGCTAATCTGTATGGTGAAAGAGCAATCTTGATACCTTTTCTCCAGAAAGATGTACTGGGAGCACATAGAGGCTATTCTTGCATTAAACATCAGTTGTTAACTGCAGGAAATAGTGTGAAATGTGAACTAAAAAGCCAGGAGGCATGTGTACAAAGATACCAGCAGGAAAACAATATATTTACAATATTAATGCTATACACTCTGTTTGGGGAATGGGAATTTTAAAGTTATGTCTCACAAACTGTTTAAAATTCCATCCATTAGTGAATAAATGGCAAATTAATGCCCCCCCCCTTTGTACTTAAAAATAAAGCAAGGACTCCGATCCAGTCATACTCATGCATTTTAAATTGTATTGGTGTCAGTGGGAGAATTAAGCTGTGCTGAAGTCTTCACTATTTAACTCAATGCTCATGAAATATCCTGAACCATAGCTAGAATATGCTTAAAAAATAGATTTTGGGTTGGTCGGAGAAAATTGGATAACAACGTTGGTGTCTTGAATCCAGACAACAAACATTCATCCAGAGAATGGAAATGGATCCATATTCATTTTGTATGGGTATCCAAAGAATAAAAAAACAGGCTTTTTCTGAAACAACATGTAAACCAGAACACAGCTATCCTTTGAAATTGTGCTGCTCTGAATTTTGCAATGCAGTTCTCACACCATGTAGTGTGTAGAGGTAAAGGTAAAGGGACCCCTGACCATTAGGTCCAGTCGCGGACGACTCTGGGGTTGCGGCGCTCATCTCGCTTCCAGATCATGTGGCCAGCATGACTAAGCCACTTTCTGGCAAACCAGAGCAGCACACGGAAACGCCGTTTACCTTCCCGCCGGAGCGGTACCTATTTATCTACTTGCACTTTGATGTGCTTTCGAACTGCTAGGTTGGCAGGAGCAGGGACCAAATAACGGGAGCTCACCCCATCGCTGGGATTCAAGCTGCCGACCTTCTGATCGACAAGCCCTAGGCTCTGTGGTTTAACCCACAGAAATGTAAATACAATGGTAAAGTGTGTATATAGATACATATATTAGTGACAATAATGTACAAAAACACATTGCATTGGGGGGAAATCGCTTTGCAAAAATGTGTATATTATGGAAAAATGCATATAAAATGTGCATAGTGAGAGAAATTCACACACACAAAGTTGAATTAATTTCTCACGAAGTCTTTACAAATAAATAAATCAAAAACTGGTGTAGACATGTGGAGAACTGACCTAAATGAAAAATGAGAAACTGAAATTGACATATTTGCTCATCACTAACCCCACCTAAGTATCAATCCTATGCCCTTCCTAAAACTGTGCCACAATTTAGGGGGTTATGAAGGCCTCTTCCTTTTCGTGTTCATGCACTCTGCACATATGACATACACATTCTGTGGGAAAGTAAAGTTTATCAATTAAATACTGAGTTAAAGCTTCTTTCACCCAACTCTACTAAGCAGCAACATCCAACTTGCAGTTTTTTCTCTGCTTGCTGCAATTAGGTCAGATAAAAATCTTGCTTTACTTAATGAAATCGAAATGTTCAGATACTTACTTTTTCTTAGCAAAGGTGTGCCAGCCAGATAGCGGTAGGAAACATTTATTGATCCTGAGAAATTGGACAGATCTTTAAATGTGTGAACGTATCGCTCTGAGTTTAATTGATGTGTGGCTGTTTCTCTGATTAACTGTTTGTCTCCATCCTAGCAGTTGGTAGAGAAACAGAAAAAAGCAAGACATTCACAATTCAGAAGCTAGTATGAGGAATGGGGAGGGGTTTAGGGACGAAAACACATCCTTACACTGCAAATATATGTAGATTAGTCCCTATTAGCCTGGTTATAAGCATGTGCAGGTGGTTTCAGGTAGAATCAAGCACTATCATTTGCATCAAAACCAGAATACATCCAACTTGATAGGGGATAGAGAAATGTATTCAGATATGTGATTCTGAATCTGCACTGTCAATATGTACATATATTACTTGCTAAACTGGAGAATTAATGTACAGGATGTGGATCAGGAACACAATGTCTATGTTTGGATAATCATATAGTGGTTTATTAAACTGAAATATCAATACATTTTTGTTTTGCTATTTCAGACACTTTATTCTTTTTTGGCAAACAATTTGGGAAGGCTTCCAATTAATTACATTTTCCCATTTCTTCCAAATTCAGTAGCAATGATTAACAGCTTCAGAGCAAGTTGGGATGTCCAGTCAACCTCAAAGCAGAGTTTAACACCCTGGCTTGTTCAAAAGTTGTTAACTATACTGCCCTCATTTGGATGAAACAGGAAACATTGGTTAATTAGAGGTTGGCTGGTCTGACTAAAACCAAGGAGGAATAAAGGGGCTGTGCTGAATACACAGAAGGTTAATTTGTATCTCTGCTTATCAAGTTGAGATATATGATCATCCAAAAGTTAAGAAAAAAATAACATTATTATTATTATTATTATTATTATTATTATTATTATTATTACTTTGGGGAGGAGTAGAATTAAATTCCATTGACAGTCAGATAGATAGACAGCTTGTTAAACACTGAAGTTGTTATTTTTCCATGGAACATGAGTTCTGCCCATGAAGTACAGATCCAAAACACTCCTTTGAAACAAGGACACAATGTGTTTCCAATAAAACAAATCCAGGCTGTATGAAAGGTACTGCTGTACATTTCAGAACTACCTCCTGTGCAAGTGTCTTCTCCAATACACCTCAAAGCCATGCTTCATCTATGTATATTGTAGCCATCTCTCTCAAGAGATGTGAAAACTGCTTTGCTGTAGCATCTCAAAGGAGGTCCTGCATTGAAATGTTGATCTTCCTTCTTTTTTCCATGGCAACCTCAATGCACATTTTAAGCAGTGTTGGTTAAGGCAGACTACTAGACACATGGAATGCATTCCGAATAAGTCATGGAAATCCAAAGAGCTCTATGTCTTTACTTGTTGTATAATACTTTTGAAAAAGCTTCAAAAGTCCTCTTTTTTGGAGGGGACAGTGCTGGTTTCAGATTTTACACTGTTGCCTCTGCCCATTGAGAACCAGCCCTGCCATTAGAATAATAATAATAATAATAATAATCTTTTATTTGTACCCCGCCCATCTGGCCGGGTCTCCCCTGCCACTCTGGGCGGCTTTCAACAAACATTAAAATACATCAAAATCACAAGTTAAAAACTTCCCTAAACAGGGCTGCCTTCAGGTATTTTCTGAATGTAGGATAGTTGTTTATGACTTTAATGACTTTAACCTCTGCTGGAAAGAGAGAAGTGACTGCATTAGCCAGCAGATCATGACAGCCAACACTGTTGTTGTTGCTACAGAGAGGGATATTCTGCCACAGGTGCCAAAATAACTTAGCTGGCTTTGAATACTATACTCCATGACTTGGGCACTATATGTTGTTATGTCTCAGGCAGCAACATGCCAACCCTATGCCCATTGGCTTTTCTCTCCCCGCTGGGAATGAATTCATACCACCTCCTGGAGGGAGAGGACAAGGCATACAGAAAATACTTCTCCTCCACCTCACACTTTTTATTTACTTAGAGAGGGTAGGTGAAAAGGTAGCAACACCAAGGAGGTGGAGCAACAGAAGACTCTAGGTTGAGGGGTCATTCCTGGACAATGTGCCTTGGCAATGACCCAACCGTGCCAATCCCTGACACCATCCCACATATAATCTTCTCTGGCATCCTCATCTTACCATTTTCCCCTTGGATAACTGAGAATCTTTATCACTGCTCCCACCACCTTGACATGAGTATTCAGAGGGCTAAGGATTTAACTGATCCATGGAATCTCTGTATAATTCTTTTTCTCATGAATTTGAATTTATGATAAAGGAAGCTCTCAAAAATGTATGTAGCTTTCTCATTAGTCTTTCTTATTATGAGGGACACATAAAATATATCAGATAGTCCAAGAAGAAGAACAATAAAAGTGACAAGTTCCAACATCCTAATATATAGGATAAGCTCAGATGTAACATGAAACCATGGTCTGTTTAGCTAAACTGTGGTTTGTTTTAACATTTGAACTTCAATCTACTCACAAACTGTGGTTTGTTTGGCACTGACAATGCAGGATCTGCAACCATGGTCTGAAGCTAGTTTGCAAGTCATAGGTTGTACCATATATATATTAACAAAAACCACAAATTCTCTAGATCATAGCTTGTCTGAAAGTTCAGACCATGATGTGTGACCTTAACTATGGTGAGTACAAAACATTACTTCTCATTATGTCTAATCTCAGACACTGAATGAACCATATAATCTCAGAAGAACTAGACAAACACAGCGGAGGCTCAGCAATGAGATGTGCCAAATTTGTTTTGAAAGATACAATGGAGAAAAAACACATTTTATTATAAAGAAGTCAAACAAAGCACAATACACCATGCCATCTGGGAAGTTCACAAAAAGATCTAAAGACAAGCAAAACAGAAACAGCCTAAACCACAATAAATAAAAAATCCCAGATATGTATCTGTGGGATTTTGAAGCAATTAGCAAACCAAAGGAGGCATCAGCCAGATTGACAGAAAATATGGTATAAGCCACATCACATCTAATCACAAGTTAGGGGTTGTTAATAAATAAAATCCCGCCTACAATCTTAATGCAGATGGTGCCACAAAAAGAAGCCATGTATCAAAAGCTGAGCAGAATACAAAAAATAAAAAAGACCAAATGTTGGATTCTCTTGGAAATGTCTTGTTGGCTGAAGCCTGAACAGCCATATACAAAAGTGAATCCTTTCTGTGGTATTTTAATAGCAAGGAATTGTGTAATAAAGCAATTTATTTACTTTGCCCAGTTCTTCTAAGTTGGGAGAATCCTCCCCTCAAAGTCATCTTGGGTGGGCAAATGTGGAAGACAAACCACAGCCCATCCATTTCATACTCTTTCTTTTTTGTGGGTTTTCAGAAGCAGCTGGCTGGTTGCCATTGGAAAGACAATAGATGGACCTTTGGTCAGAGCCAACATGGCCGTTTGTTCTCCCCCCCCCCCCACAGTTAGGAAGTGGCTGAAGGATTCTAAATGACTCCAGCTGAAGACAAACCAGAACTGTATGTTTGCAGCTTCAGCATCCAGTATCCTGAAACCTTCTACCCCTTTCCCCTGGCCAACATTGCTAGAGCTTTGGGTAGATTCCATCTTTTTCTGAACTCAAGATTTGCAGCATGGTTGATGTTTCAGTGCTTCACATTTGCTCAATAAATCATGCAGAAATGAAGATAAGGCTCCAACAGGCAATGTTATCATTGCTTTCAGACCCATCTCTTCAGCAAATAAATAATTGTTCACTCTGTCTCACAGCCCACAGACAGTTCAGCAATCCCTTTGGACAAGCTATCACACATTTTATGACTCCCGGGAGAGGACAATGCCCACCCTCACATGCAGTGGTACCTCGGGTTAAGTACGCTTCAGGTTAAGAACTCCGCTAAGAACAGAAATCGTGCTCTGGCAGCGCAGCGGCAGCAGGAGGTCCCATTAGCTAAAGTGGTGCTTCAGGTTAAGTGCGCTTCAGGTTAAGAACAGACCTCCGGAACGAATTAAGTACTTAACCCAAGGTACCACTGTACCTGTATTTGTTTTTGTTATCCAATAGTTTTAAAGGGTAGCTTTTTCCATACACCAAACTTACCAAGACATAGCTATCTTCAATGTATAAATTCATGAACAACAAGCAGACGACAAGGACTCCTAGGAAGGAAACTGCAGATCGCTTTCTCAAGCATCTCATTTTGTCCAGATAATTCAGTGTGAATCTCATATGGAGAAAGGCATAGGGCATCTCCTAAGGGAGAAAAACATAGGGAAATTTGGTTTTCTGTAAAGCTCTTGTGAGAAACAATTGGTAAGGAGAATTTTAAAAACACTACAAAACTTTTGCTCCTCAGAATGTCTTACATCTCTTCACATCTTTATCAGCTGCTTCATGTCATATAAGAAATCATAAACTGAATTTCATAGCCGAATGTTTACAAACATGGAACAGCTTGACATATGAAGTAATAATAATAATAATAATAATAATAATAATAATAATATCCAGTGTAAAGACATCACACCAATTTCTTACTGATCTCTCTCAAATATAGCTTGTGTCTAAAACACTATGCCATCGTTTTAAAAAATGGCTGACACCATACACATTACACAAGGTGGTTTCCAAGAAACGTGCACAATTCACTAGGTGTGCAGAGCTTTTGGCCATCCAAATGTTGTTGAAGTAACATTTGCATCACCCCTGACAATTGGCCATGGTTGTTAGGGCTGATAGGAATTGAATGATATTGCTAACTATCATAAAAGAATGAATGAATTAGACAAGGCTTTGCCAAAAACACTTCAAAATGCCATAAACCATAGCAGCAGAACATGCAATTAAAAGCCTGCAAAAATAGGTTTGTAAAACTTTCTTTAAAATCAGAAACTAGCTGCATATTTTTGGAAGGGAATACCAAAGGATAGAAGCCACCACTACGAAGGTCTTATTCTTATTTCTGCCCCAACTACCAACATTTATGTGACTCCAATCTGAAATCGTTTACTCATCTCTACAAAATTTAGTCAAATTGTATGGGCCCGAACCTAGACTGTAGTGTTAGGAATTGATTAGTGAATGTTTGATAGCAGTTAGTAAAGAAAACAGTAAGAATGCAAACAAGGCGTGGCAAGTACAAATGCTGGGCTTTGTACAGCAAAGTTACAGCAACTGAAGCAGATGTTTTGCCTTAAGAATGTTTATAGCTGGTGACAAAAATGCTAGTTGTTTTCTGCTTTTAAAATCCAGCTTTCATTGATCTCTCTCACATGGTTCTACCTGAAATAGGTCACGTTACCCTGCAGCATAGCAGGGATAGTCCCATAACAAGTTTGAAATTCCACATGAGAGACCTGAAGCTGTTCGGGGTGCTATCAGGGTGCTTCCAGATGAGAGATGAAAATTGCAAATGCTTCACAGATATCACAGGTGAGTCTTAAAACTGTATTTGGATTTTCCCTGGAAAGGGTAAATCTGAATAAAATTGGGGGGGAATAGGAAACGGCATTCTGATGACAACAATGTTGTGTGGACACTGCAAAAAAAACCCAAAACAAACAAACTTGTACGCATGAAGAAGAACACCGTCCCAGAATTATCACCCATCCGGAGGCCTCATTTATATGTTCATATGTAAGTCTTTATCAAGACCTACACAAAGCAGCCTTCAGAAATCTACCGATATTTATAGGGAGGTGGGAAGGCAGCAAAAGAATTGTTTAGAAGAGCTACGTCTGAAAAGAAAATGATCAGATACAACTGGAAAGTTCAGGGCTTCAATAAATAAATAAATGAAATGCTGGAGCTGTAGCAAGGATGTATTGAAACAGCAATGTCATAGGTGTGGCGCAGCACAATGTTGCATGTGTCAAAAAACTTATTTGTACTTTTATAATCACTAGATGGCAGCATGGATGCATATATCTTCTTTCCTAGCTCTGTTTGCCCTACCGCTTTTTTCATTAGGTTATCTAAATGCATCACCTGTTTTTCTTTTAAGCACACTTAGGGCCAAGTCTGACTTAACACTTTCCCTACATAGAGGAATCCATATGAAATGTTTATATCAGAATCCCAAACCCACATCATTTTCTTTTTATTTGCTGTTGGTGAGGAGGAAAACCTGAAAGAATAAGATGAAAACTGTCTGTTTCTGCTCCTAAAGGCATGCATCCCATATCAAGTAATGATATGACTATGTAGTAAACAGAAAAGTGAAACATGGGATAATTAACATTTCCTTTGAATTTTCTATTCTTTTAAAAAATACATATATACACAAATTGCAACAAGGCAGAAAGCACAGGCAAAGAAAAAGAAAAAGACTCAGAATAGAGGAAGGGTGTGTGGGTTAAGAAAAATGGAAATGTTAATTTGCTCCTGCACTTGGGAATAAAGGGACAAAGACAATGAGAATGAGTTAAACTAAGGAACACAAGTTAATTAATTAATTTGGGCTGCAATGCTAAAGCTGTCCAAAGATGAAGAACAGTTTGATGTGGCCTAAGTGCATGTTTGGAAACATAATTTTGCTGTTAAGTTCATGCCAAAAGACAAATAAGCACAAGGCAAGCCCAGCCAGTTTCAAAATAACATGCACATTTAGAATGTCTCCTGGTGTTCTTGGCTTGGCCTTCTATTTTAAAAAAAGACTTGGCTGGTAAAGAGTTAGAGCTGGAAAACATAAACTCTACATGGCACTGACATGCACTATTTGCCCCCCTCTATTTGTGTCGCTCTGGATTGTATATCTTTACAATTTATGGCTCAGTTGTTGCTCTGCCTCGCTGACACACTGGTGGTATTTAGGGATTGATCATGTCAAAGTCCCATCCTCATCACTCAAGTAAGAGAGCAACTTTTCTACTGGTTCTTCAGTACTTCACCACTACTCAGCCACATTAGCACATCAGCAATCTGGATTCCTTCAAAGCTCCTACATTAACAGTCCCTTTTTGTCACATATTTAGGACCATTAGTGTAGCTCTCTGTCCTTTTATCCAGAATTAAAGGGAAATGTGGCTATTCAAGGGAAATGTAGAGGGGTGGTTTTTTTTGGGGGGGGGGTCCCCAATGAAAACAGGGCCCGAGTTTTCAATCTCTTCCTACTTGTGCACCACATTAAACACAGTGGCATTCAAAGATGGGTCTGCCCATGATGTTGTCATGGAAACATTGCTTTCTTGCGGCGCCACGTGTGAGGTGGGCTTGTTTTTATCCCTGGGGAGCAGACCTGAATGGAGTCCTTGTTGGACCCAGTCAGGTCCACCCGTCAGGAGGGAGCCCACCACAGGCCTGCCTGGACTTGACCCAATTGTGCAGGCAGGCTAAATTCAAGATATCCAATTGGAGCAAGTGGGCTGTGCCATCTTCCTATGGCAGGGATTCCTGTCTGTTCTGGCTGCTGTGGCTGTGGGCTGGCCTTGTCCCTCAAAGCCGCTCTTAGTGGTAATTTGCCATGCGCCACATGCAGCTGGTGGTGGGGCTGAATCCAACAGTGGGCAGGGTGAAAGCAGGGATGCAGTGTGGGGGCTTCCAGAGGGGCCATGGTCCCAGGCATGAATTTTTGAGGGGGTGTGAAGCAAGCACCCCCATGCAGGCACCCCCAGCATGGCCTAGTGCTCCTTTCCCAGGAGTTGGAGGAACCAACGCTCACAAAGAGGGCCACCAGGATGGGCCATGCTGGGGGTGCAGGCATGGGGTGTGGCGGATCACACCCGCCAAGTATGTCATCAGCTGGCCAGTCTCCCGCCTGCACCACAAGAGCAGCAGCAGTGCCAGGAGCAGCAGGATCCAAGCCAGTGGCTCTGTGGATGGGCTAGTCGCACAGCCCCATCATTCTGGTCCTACAGTGCTTGACACATCTCTTAGAGGCACTACCAGGATGCAGCCTAACACAGCCCAGTCCAGTGCCCACAGCCACTGCTTTGCCTCCTCTCCTCCCAGTGGCCTTGTGCTTCTGGATTCCAGTTGGAGGAGAACATCGCTCTTGATTTTTGAGGGGGCACCTGAATGGGGGTGCCTGCAGTCAGCAGTGAGGGCTGGAGTGCTGCGGCTTCTGCGCCCTGCCCCCCAGTGTGTGTGCACCCTCTGTTTAGTGGAAACAGGTACTGGGGGGGGGGAATCAAAGACATTGCTTTCCCTATCCCTTGCTGCTTCTGTCATTTCTCCCCCTATCCACCGCATTCTAGTTCCTACCCCAGCCAACCAATGATCAAATAGCGAATGAGATGGTGTTACAATGCGACACATCTGTTCATCTTGGCCATGTGGCAATGTCAGTGAAGGCAAACAAAGTCCATTGAGAGTAAGAGCACTGGTCACTGAAGTCATCAATCTCATCCATGATTCCAGTCAAGTGGGTATCACACCGTAACTGAATGCCACCACAAAGCTATGTGGTCAATTGTATTTGCCTGCACAACAACGCCCCTGAAGACAAACGAAGCCAACTAAGAAAGAAACTGAGAAGAGGCTGGAACAATGCTGCAAACACTGTCACAGACACTGTGGGAAATTGTCAGAAGGGTGTGGGGCTTTTGATGCAGCTCAACATTTGAACAAAATAATATAATTGGTTTTGTCTTAGCCCTGCTTAATTGCCAGCATCAAAAATCCTAGCACTGCAGTCCTGAGCATACTAATTTGGAAGTAGCATTGCATTGATGGAAATTGCTCTGAGGTAAACATGGTTAGGATTGGGCTGTAAAACAAATATCAAGCATCATTTAGCTGTAATAAATGCTCATCAAAAGCAAGTGATATGTTCCACCTACGAAATCATTCAGAGACTGTTGCAATACTTGTGAACTTGCTTACAGTACTTTGCAAATTCTTCTTCCCGAAATAGTATAAACCTATTGCACTTGTCAGCAGCTATGGTTGCCTTCCTTTGTGCTTGGCCAATTTATGTTTCTACTTTTGCTCTTAAAAGACTGCACACGATGCCCTCAGGGTTATGTACTATCTCACCTTCACCAACTGACAACTCCAGACAGTGGGAGGATGCTTAAAAATACCCACCTGAGCAACACAATTCTTTACAAGGATAATAGGAAATGTATGTGAAGGTGTTCAGTATTGTGCAATAGTTTTTCCATAATACATTTTCCATAATACATTCCATTTACAAATATAGGACCTAATTTTTCAGCTATTGTTGGCATTGAACTGGAAATTAAGACGAATTAAACTGTGGTCCATGGTCACATGTAGACTTCCAGTAAAATTACTCTTTGTCCTATGGAGAAAGCTTGATAATATTTATCAGCAAGGAGCAGAACATTTGTTACCATTATACAACAGACAGGAAAATGTCATCAAGTGGCTAAGAAGAAACGTATTGTGGGAATAATGCCAGAAAATGTAGGGATGAGTGGATTATTTCTGCCCCCAAATAGAAGCAGCACCAGGAGTTTCTTCTGTTAATGGTAGAAGCATTAAAAAAAAAATGGACTCGGGGCAGACACCTTCCTAAAGTCCACATTCTCATTTACTTCAAAGTTCTCTACCCATTTTGAAATGTAATCTTTATTTGCAGACACCACTACACTTTGTCACTCTTTTAATTGCCTTTGCGCACATCTTTCATCTGACATTTTAATTGATTTGCCTTTCATTGATTGTCATGTGCATATGTCATCTTCTCTTCTATCCTTATTTTAAGGGCATGGAGCATTTATAAAATCACCCCTAAGGAATGAGTCATGCCAAAAATGAATGATCACAACACCTGTCATCACTTCCCATAAATTAGCTTTAAAATTGCTCTACAACCTTTTCAAGAGCTAGCACTCAAATCCTGTGCTGGATGGGATTGCCACTTAACCCAGTTCCATTACTGCAGACTATAGTTCCAGGCATGGAACTCCTTCAAAGAAAGAACAAAATCATGTAGGATCCCAAACTCTGAGTGCATGCCACAAGGTGAGGTAACTGCCGTCGGTGGCAGGATCCACATGGGCAGCAGATCGAGCCTCCAGTAAATGTTTCACCTGCTGCTTCTGCAGCTGTCAGATGAGCCTTACTCCTTACTCCTTGGCATGCCCCTCATGCCACTTCTACAGCAGCCTCTTGGTGAATAGGAGGTGCTACTGGTCTCCTCCCACTCTTGTTCCTGATGTAGATCTTCACTCACACCTTCTTCCCAGGGGAGGGAAGGACGGAGAACACCTTTCTTTTTTTGTTCACCTCTTGTGCCATAACATTGGGCCGGCCCTGATCATTGTAGCTGTAGTGATTCATTCTAGCAGCTTCACATATTTATTTCTCCATAGTAAAGCTAAATTAAGCTGACATTTGGGGCAATGAAATCCATTTTACAATTACGCACTCCCTGCCCTTGCAGAAACCAAGCCAATCCTATTGCACTCCATCTGATTGCACAAGAGATGATCCAGTGTCATCTGTTCAACGAATATACTTAATAGTTATCAGTTTAATGAGTCCAGTGTAGAACCTATTATTTTTAAACAGACACCACCAAGATAAATTTGGTATGCATTACATCCATACAGAATTGAATATATTCCACATTAAACAAGTGTGCAAGAGAGTCAGCACTTTGAAAGCGATTTATATTCCATTATGTTGCTTTGAGTCCATGGAAACTCACTGCCAATTGGTTTTTCTTTGGAGAATAAACTAATTTTTGAATCTATGTATTAACCTAGAGCCAATTCCATGTGCATCATTTTCTATCCACACACCCCCTTTTCTTTTTGGAATGAATTCCTTTATTGATCAGGAAGCTTCTGTCAGGGCGTTCAATAAAAGGTCTTAATGAAAAACTTATTTTAGAAAAAGATTAATAATATAGCCAGTGGAAACCAATTTCTTCATGTTTAATCCCCTAATCTATTTTACATTATTTCCCAAGAGGGCCCTGGACTTCATGGATACATGGTGCAAAGAATCAATTGTGCTGGAAAAAGCACATGGAACAGAGTTAGATCTTTCAAAACCCACCAAGTTTCTACAAAAAAATATTTCTAAAATACTTTCACAAACTTTGAACCAAGGGCCATGTGGGTGCTACATAACTGTGGTGCTTTTTCATGTTGTTGCATGAAGGACATTTTCTCCTATACTCTCCCAGTGTGCTTTCTGGGGACTTCTCTGCATAGAAGGGAGTTGGAAAACCCTGGAGCATTCATGTGTATTTAGATGGATCAAGGGCTACAAAAACAAGCTGGCCTGAGACAGCTCTTGCATGTGTGTCTTCAGAGTGTTCTGGAGCTGCCATCAGTTGCATAGTTGGACAATGTGTGATTGGCAGCAGCCCATTTTGGCAGCACAGCATTCCCACAAATCTCAGCTCTAACATGGAGATGCCAGCCGAGTTCTCACCAGATCTGAGACATGATTTCCAATGCATATGTCAAAATTTGCTTACTTGTTGAGGGAAAGCATATTAATAAGTAGCTCATCATTTGGGAACAGAAACCATAAGTCATTCTCCACTTTTCATCCCGTTAGATGCTAATCACAGCAGAGTAGCACAACAATCTCCACTGCCCGATTTTTAAGTTGGCAGGGAACGTGCACTCCCTGTACTGGCCTACAGAAAAGCTCTAAAAGGCAATCAATTTCAAAGGTTTGCATTGGTTTTTCTTTGACAATAGGGGGCTGTTATACTGGAGAATACTTGCTTTAGTTTTATGGGTGAAGGGCCAAAGACAGAAGGGGTGTGGCAGGAGGGGAAAGGCAGGACTGGAAAGGAGGGGCAGAAAAGGGAGGCTGTGGTGGGTAGAGGGAGGGGGGTGCCCAATGGGTGACACAAAAGGCAACTTACTGATACTCTATTGCCCACAACCACCTGAAACCCTGATCTACAATCTCATCTATTGGATTCTTCTCTCCCAGACTACTTCAAAGTCATGGCAGCCAGAGGGTTCAGGAAGTAAAAAATGGAATAAAAAGAATTAATAAGTCTCCAAATATAAAATTATTTTATTTTATTTTATTTATTTTATTTTATTTTATTATTTTGCATATTATCAAAGCAAAGGACTCTGAATGCATTCCATAGCTTGCCAAACGTAAGCTCAACTAATTTATCACCGCTGTCTTCAAAGACAACAAATCTCAGAATAATATGAAAAGTAAAGGAGAAGCTGATCCCTGTTTACAGGTTTCCCATTGTAATTTCATATGATACAAAAAAAATGGAAAGGGGAGAGGAAAGACAGGTGTCATTAGGTCTATTTTAACAAGACTACATTATGAGGTCTCATTATAGTGAGATGTTTTACATTCACACAGTGACATTAATTGCTATACTTTAAGGTGGATGTTCCATTTGTATCATGGGTGGTATTATGTGCTTGCATTCATATCTATCCTCAAACTTGAGCTAACTTGAACTGAATCATTAGCATATCCTTTGGAAAAGAAAACCAGAGATGTTTGTATCATGCACTAGATTATCAGCTTTCCCCAAGCTGCTACCCTCCAGATGTTTTAGGATGGAACTCATTTTACCTTTGACCACCGTCTAGGAATGATGAGAATTGTAGTCCTAAACACCAACTTTTTAAGAAAGGAATCTACATTGTGTGTATGTGATTAATTTAGTACTGTGCTGTGCTGAAATCTGTCCACCAGTTTCTATCATGTTGTCATCTTCTGTGAAAGAAGTTTCCATGTTTCTGTCTCATTCATGGAATCTTTATAATTTCTCAGGAATTTCAGTGAGTGCAGGGTGTGTGTTTTTTTGTTTTGGTTTTTGCTTACCTTGGTAATTGTGAGGTGTTTAAGGGCAGTGTATGTGTCTTAAACGTAAAGGTAAAGGGACCCCTGACAGTTAAGTCCAGTCGGGGACGACTCTGGGGTTGCGGCGCTCATCTCGCTTTACTGGTCGAGGGAGCCGATGTTTGTCTGCAGACAGTTTTTCCAGGTCATGTGGCCAGCATGACTAAGCCGCTTCTGGCGAACCAGAGCAGCGCATGGAAACGCCATTCACCTTCTATCTATTTGCACTTTGACGTGCTTTCGAACTGCTAGGTTGGCAGGAGTGCCATAAGTATGTGTCTTATGTTCCAGTAAACATTTCTCTAGCACTCTGCAGCTTTCCTGGCTTCCTGATCTGAAAAAGCCCCATAGGAGGAGTTTGGTCATGATATCTTCCCCTGAGGTTTGACTGAAATGCAAGCACTCAGGAAGGTTTTAAAGAGCAGACCAATGGTGAGTCGATCTGAAGATTTAAAGGACACTCACAGACACCTCTCAAGCGCCTCAGAGTTGAGGCAAGCACAACAAAACCCTGCTCTCCACCTATGTGAATTTTACCAAAGTTTTCTCTTCTCTTTGATAATTTTCAAATGCAATTATTTGTCCTCACAAATTGATAGAGAATGGTCAAAATAAATGCTGGAAAATCTTTTAGCACAGCAGCACCAGTTTAAAAATTATATTAAGCAGTGATATGTTTCTAGAAAAAGAGATGTCAGAACTCACCACGAACACCTCCCTCAGGTGCCCTCCTGAGAGGTGCTGGAACTGAGTTCTGGCTGAAAAACAGCCCTGGTATTAAGTGCGTTGATAACTAAGAGGGGAAGGCAGTGTATTTAAGAAAATAAAAATAAACAGAAAAATAAATAAACCCAACAGCATACCTTTGAATCTTGCTGTGAGCCCACCACATCCAACACAAGGACTGAATTGTAATTGTCCTCTAGTGAAATGGCATCCCTGCACATATAATTGGAAATACTGCTCTCGCTCTCACACACACACACCAAATCTGATTTGTCTCACATTATACCCAAGCCCGACAATATATTTCAGTGTCAGAGTACCATTAGAAAGATCCATAATTTATCCACAAAAAACATTCTTTTGCTTTAAACAGATTAATTATACATTGAGATAAAGTCTTTCATGTATAACTAAGAAATCTCACTCTCATCTAATGCTGTTTTAAAATCCAAAGTATCATTTCTTAGACACCCTTCACTGCACAGGGCTTTCCATATATATATATATCATCAGTTCTTAAGCTCTGTGGGGATCAATGAAAACCATGTTCGAGATGTTTTAATTTGTACATAGCAGAACAGATTGGGATTTCATTTGCGGCAGTGTAATTGAGATAATACTCTTTTCCAATAAGGCGGAATATTAGATTTTCAACAGCGTGCCTCCATTTTGAAGGTGGCAAAAGAACAGTTTTCAAATAGGCATAGTTGCTGAGGAACATTCCTGTCCCCAAGCTTATTCACCCAATGTATAAACCTCAAGGAGAAGGCATGTCAGCAGTTATGTCAGCACATTGCAAAAAATGGGACTAAACTGGAATTGTGCCCATATTTGAGGCAAATGTTCTACTGTTAGAGGAAGAAGATGAGACAAGCATCTATACAAAACTGAATATATTGGAACACCAACTGTTGTCTTTCAGATGGCACCGAGGATGAATCTAGGTGGGTTAAGAACATGAATTGAGCCATGTTTCTCATTCACATGTTTCATTAGGTTTCATTTTTATTGTGATCAGACCATTGGTCCTTCTAATTCAGTACTGTTGACACTCACTGGTACCAGTTCTCCAGGGTTTGAGCTTGGGACCTCCTAGGTGCAAAATATTTGCTCTAGCCCTGAGCTATGAACCTTTCAAAGTGAAAAGGTGGATGGTTGTTTACATACACCCATGGTTGTTTTTCTGAGGAAAGATATTACACGAGATTATTCTTTCAGGGCTGTTTCTTGCTGAAATCTTACATCGTAGCTTCACATAAAATCCATAGTAATAAATTATATTCCATTCCATACATATCAAAGAAGATGTGATACACATAAATATTTGTTCTTATCCACTGGAACGATAAGGTGCTATCTAACCCTTGGGCAAGTTTGCACTAAAGTCTTGAAATTCTACCTCCATTTTCAATCAAACTGAATAAATCATAAATCAAAGCTTATACATGAAGGTTAATTCACGCTCTTTCAGATGGAGTTTTTCTGAGTCTGAACAAACATCACTGTCAGCAGTAGCAGCAATGCAAAAAAGAATGGCAAAGACTATTCAGAAAAAAATATGTCCAAAATTAGAAGACAAATCCTGTAGTCTACAAAGTAAATGAAGGACTTGGCAATAAAACAATAATAATGAATATATTGCAGATGGATCATAGATAATTTTTGTCTTCATATGCCTAGTGTCATTTTGTTACACATTTCATCCAAATAATTGCTTACTAATGAATTAAAATGCACCATCTGCCTATTTTGCTACGGGATCCATCTCTGCAGCTAGCCTAGAAGGCAACAACATAAATGGCTCTATTAAGACAGTAAATGTGATATAAGTATGTGAAGGCAGCAAATGCAAGTGATCCAATTAGAACAAGTTACAAACTTTAGGGACTACAATTTCTTTCCTTGCATGATGTAGGGAGAATGAGATGAGGATGATGGTGATGATATCCCACCTTTCCTTAAAGCAGCTCAAGGTGACATCCCATGGCGATCCTCCTCCTCTTTGCAATCACCCTATGAGGTACGTGAAGCTGAGACTGTGACTGACCCAAGGTGGTCTAGTGAGCTTCATGGCTGTGTGGGGATTTGAACCCCGGTCTCCCAAGTCCTAGTCCAACCACTGCATCTGACTTACAACTGTTCTGATATTGGGTAACTTGCAAGAACATATTGCCATAGCCATGGAAATCAGGACCATCAACAGTAAATGTGTGACATTTGTTTGATCAATAAATTCAAGACGGACTGTCATGCAGGTATACACCAGGATAGAACTGCACCTCCAAATGCAAAAAAGAAAGGAGGGGAGAACTCAGGTAACATACAGCCTGAAAGTAGAGAACGGTGATGTAAGAACCAGAGCTCCAGCTTTGGTTTTATAACTATTTGTTCAAGGCAACAACTGGAATGAATATACCCAATAACATTTTCCATTTGCGATTTGTCTCTTGTTGTCAAATGTTTGAGCTGGAGCAGGTGCAATCCAGTTTCTATAGCTTTGGTGTGTTCACTGGGTAAGCGTGTTTCTTTTGATTTCTCTCTCTCTCCCCCCCTCCCCCGTTCTGGTTTTTCATCTGATTTTTCTGCTGTGGGGGTTTTAGACAGAAAGAGCATCTTGACTTTCAGTGCCTAAGTGCTGATCAAAAGGAAGGAGGAAAAAAACCAAACCCATGCACTCCGCAGGTGTTCCTTCTTGCTCTCGCTTACCGATCAAGTTTTAGTGACTTGGATGTGCAGAGCTGCCAATATTAAATGTAAAAGATATCGCAAGGTGAGTGCCATTAGCTTCCCAAGTTATATAGTGTGCAATTATTGATTTCTAAGACTTATTTTTAGTCTTTTATCATGGGGCAAGGCACCTGCAGGAAAAGCCTGTCATTTTTATGAAGCTGCTCAGTGATTAGGTACTCCCTATTTGCTGATGATTCTTTAGTATAACAGCATCTACATCGGCAGACAATGTGTACCAAAATATTTCCATTGCAATAAGAAATCCACCCCAAGGGCCTTTGTATCTGCTAGCATTTCCAGTTGCATAACCTGTTAATACTCATGTGAGTTATCCACATGTGCCCAGATTTATTTTAATCATGTTAATACATCACTGTGAACTGCTGCTTTACAAAGTAGGTAATTTGTTGCCTGAAGGCATTAGACTATATGCTGAAAACTTCATGTTTCAATAAGCAACACAGTTATTTCTCATTTGGCATGTCTAGAGGAGAGTGAGAGAGATAGTTAGAAGGATGTGTTACCTACAATGAGCCTCCCATGAATATTTCAAGTGATGTGATATTCATACTCATCTAGTGAATCAACCTCATTATGGTCTTTGCAAATTCACAGAAAGGCACATAATTGATCTGTAGTCCATTGCATAGCTTAACCCAATTATTTCATAAGGCGGGGAAAATCTACCTTCAGTTCTTCACAAAACTGTGACTTTCCCTTTGCTGGTGATAAACTGGATTATGAATTCTTTCAAATTTTAATTGTGGGGACAGTGAACAGTGAGTGAATGGATAAATGGGGCATGGATGGGATAAATAGGCTATCTTCTCTACCATTGACTACGCAGATTGCAGAGGATGAGTAATAGAGTGGTTCCCTTTGTCTTCAAACAATTGGAATATGGCCCATATATGACCCCTAAATGATTATAGATTCCAGCACCTCTGAATTCAATGAACTGGGTTAGGAGTAACTCTTGCTGAGTAACTTTGACTGGGCAAACACCATACATTTAAATCACATCTCCTCCCACAACCCAGAATCCTGGGAACTATGATTTACCCTTCACAGGGCTATAATTCTCAGCACCCTTAACAAACTTACTAGGATTCTTTTGTGCAGGAAATGTGTGTTTAAATTCATTGTGCAAATGAAGCCTACCACTCAAATACACTGCTAATAGGAAATGGAATCGGAACTGGCACTAAATTTTAGTCATAATGGGCGGGGGGACAAGATGAATTTAAATATTTCCCTTGCTAAAAGCATCCAGCACATTTTGAGGGAAGCAAAACTAACTTCAGTAAGACTGGTGGCGTTTCTCAGGACATTTCTCATTCATATATTCCAAGATAAGCAGGATTCGGGCTCAGCAATCTTTATTTTCTTATGCATTTTTTTTCCTTAGAAAAAAAAACCAGTGAGTTCCCCTCTTTGTTTTAAATTCCCCTAAGCAATGCCATTCTGACATAAGGTTTGCAAAGTGTTTTCCTTTGCCGGTATTCTTCTGTGGACCAAGAACATTACCTCAGAACTGGCCTTTAAAGGAAATGCTGCTCTTGGTTGCCCTGAACAGACAGACTATGTCAGTGTACATTAAAAGAGAACTAGTATTATATATTATGCCAGAGCTATGCAAACCAGCCATTATTCTTCCACTAAAAGCAGCCCTTGTGACCCCTGCTTCTGTGGAAGACACCTGCAACAGATAAATGCCTGCCCAGCAGAACTATCTGATTGGGAAGTTCATTGCGAATTCTCTTTTCCCTGCCAAGTTTTGGGGTGATAAAATGGTGTCAGTCTAATCACCAAGAGTAATATTATCATTCAGGGCAGGATACAAATTAGTGAATGATCACCACCACCCCTGGCTTGTTTCAGAATTAAGCTCAGCAAATGGAGGTGTTTTGCCTGCCAATCATAAAACACTTCACTATCTTCAATGCCTGATTACAAAATTCGGACTCTTTGGTGCCCAGTGATAATCAACAGAGTGTGATTTTTGAATGAGTCCCTCACCCTTCAGTAAACTGGTGCCCCACATCATGACAATACTTGGCTAGATGGACACATAGTCGGATTCTGGGTAAGGCAGCTCTCGTGGTTCCTGCCTTTGTTTTTGTTTAAAAAAATCATTTTAATAATTGGGGTAAAAACCAAACAGCTCTTAGGAAAAGAAGTGACAGAGAGCAAACAAGTGGTTGTTGCCTAGTATAATAAAGGAAAGGGAAAGAGTCATAATCTGGCTAAAACACTGGGGTAAGCCTGAAATAGAGGCTGGGTCAGATTGGTGTCTGGAATTAAGCCAAGGTGCATTGAAGGATTTTAATATAAATTTCTCCTAATTTGCTTGTATGCCATTTCCCCTAAAACCTGCGTTTTTGCAAAACCACGTACCCACATTTAATGCATTTGTATGTTGTTTTTATGCATACTTTCCCCTAGTTTGTGCACTTTTGGACACATAACTTCGCTGGAGAACTGCATTGCAAAATTCAGAGCAGTGTGAATTTCAAAAGATGATTGTGCTTTGATTCAGGTATTGTTTCAGAAGGTATGAACGAGGTAGATTCGCCTTTAAAAATGAACTTAATACAAAATGGGTGCCTTGAACAATGGTCTGGATCAACATCCTTCACCAGAATCTGAATTCTCTCGCCTCCCCTGGAATTTGGTGCCCCCTGTCAGTGGCAGACTTTGGGTTCTCAAATTTGACCAGCACCCTGTGCGACGCTAAAATTCAGCGCCCCCCACCCTGATGCCTCTTGCATTCCGTTCTACATCATTGTTTTGGCACCCCCTGCAGCATGGTGCCCAGTCAAACTGTACCAGTTGTGCCACCCTAAAACTGCCTCTGCCTCTCCCTTTCTTTGAGATTGTGATAAGCTCATTTCAAATAAACACCACTTTGCAAAGAAAAGCCCTTTCGTGATGTAGTCAATGTTCTCTTTTGATTTGGTTTCAATAGCAGTTCTGTGACCAATCATATGTGAAAAATAGGTTACAATGAAGAAGCTCCAGGTCTGATGAAAGAAGGGTAAAGCCAGGGATACATGTAATTCTCAAAGCTTTCATTGTTAATATTTTATGGACCTCGCTGGTGTGCCCTGAAGTAGAAGCACACACAAAAAAAGATCTTCCACTTAAGCATGCAAGGCAAAGTAATAGGTTTCATCTATAGATGGAGGGAGGTGAAATTCAAAGCGCAACCAAGATGTCAGGAGTAAGAAACAAAACCATTTTCCTCCATCTTATTCGTGACAGGCCTTTCTTGTGAGGCTTGGCCTTCTCTGCACAACAGAGACATCGCTGGAATACAAAGCTTTACATAAAATGACCAATGGACTGAAATCTGATCCATACAATATCTGAGGTTTATACACTCCCCATTTATAATTCCTCTTCATATTCCGGAAGTCTCCAATAATCAATGCTCATCTCTTAACCAAATACTGAAGAAGGCAGTGATTAGCCCAAGCAATCTGTCTGCATGCTGGATGTATTTGCATGGTGGGAGGGTGGGAAGAATATCAAAGAAAAATCATTCTTTTCATACATTCGCTGACCCATCTCAATGATGCATAAGAACCATTTATTAGCCCAAAGTGAAAGATCTGTATCAGCTAAACAGCTTTAAATTAGTTATCTGAAATAGTACCGGTAAGTGCTGAAATTGAAGAGGCTTTTCTCCCCATTACATGCTTCCATTAATGCATTTTTTTTCTAAGAACACAGCTATGTTAAGGGTTTGGGTGGTCCCATTAAATGGAGACAAGTGTTAACTAAGCTTAAAAAAAAACCCACACACACAGCCTGCATTCAGTGACCCATATCACTGAGACAGACAAACATAGTTTGGGCAAGAACTGGGTAAATAAGGTTTATGCCAAAAAGCTTTCTCCATTGTAACTGGAGAATGAAATTAAGGACCCCAACAGTTATATTCTTTTTTTAAGTAAGATGGAAAATTTGCCATTAACTATCACAAATATTTATGGTTCCGATGTAGACTTCCCATCATATTTTCATGATTCTTTTTGACATCTGCAGGTGCTGACTTATGACCATCTACTTATTGAGGGTGGTTTCAGTGTTATCCTAGATCCAGGGTTGGATTGAAACTGCCTTCTTTTCAGCAACATCACAAGCTAGAGAATCTTGGTTTGCTTATATTACAGAACTACAGATCATGGATATCTGGTGCCTTACACACCTCTCCTTGTGATACTACACATTTGTCTCTTCTTACATCAAAACTGTTTTAGAGTGGAATATTATTATTTATATATTTATATATTCAGGTCTTTGATTCCTCTGAGTGAATGGGGAAGGCCTTGCTTAGGCAAAATGTCTGTAGGCTTCCCAGGGGAAGTTAAAATAATTTTGTTAAGATTCAAATATTCCAAGAGACTTTCCACATATCTATGATGTAGGGATTGCAAGAGAAGTGAACAAATTTCTAGAGTAGTGTGTGTGTCACATAAATATCACAACTCTTTGTTGTTCCTTCCTTCCTTCCTTCCTTCCTTCCTTCCTTCCTTCCTTCCTTCCTTCCTTCCTCCCTCCCTCCCTCCCTCCCTCCCTCCCTTCCTTCCTTACTGTAAAGCCCCCACCTTAGGTCACACCCCTCACTAACCTAGCTCCATGCTTTTGCCTGCTTGGAATGTGTTCTTGAACTATAATAATATGACTTGATTGCCTGAATGGATGGGTTTGTGTAGAAACCTCTGACTTCCCATGACTGGAATGCAACCTAATATATAAAGGTAAAATTCGCATCTGTTGCTCTGTCCACTTTTCTTCCTGGCTCACCACTGGTCTAATGTCCCTGGAGGTTCACTCTGATAAGCAGCAGTGACTTTGCTGCTAGGAGATCAGGTATGGAGTTCTGCACCACCCCGCCATCCACTACCAGTGCCATTTAATTAGCTTGAATACAGATAATTTTCATGCAACAATGAACGTGAAATGGATCAATAATGGAATCAAGAATTGTAGCGTTGGAAGGTACCCCTGGGTAATCTAGTGCAACCCTTTGCAATGTAGGAATGTCAACTAAAGCATCCATGACAGATGGCCCTTGAAGCTCTGCTTAAAAACCTCCAATTAAGGAGTCCACCACCTTCTGAGGGATTCTGTTCCAACTGTTGAACAGCTCTTACTGTCAGAAAGTCCTTCCTGGTGTTCATTTGGAATCTTCTTTCCTGTAACTTGAATCCATTGGTTTAGTGAGAAGTGATCAGCATGCAATGGATGAGAAGACAGGTGTTCTTTGTTCTTAAATAAGTTCTTCCATACTTAGGGTTTTGAAGGCCATCCAGCAAAGAAAGCCTTCCAAAACAGATTAGCAGTGGAGGATCAGTCTGGTGTTGGCTAAGCAACCATTATTACTGGACAACCAGATCTATTTCAATAATTACAACGCTAGGCAACAGAACAATAATCCCCCCAAATAAAGATCAGCAAGCAGAATTCCCTCTGTGATTTATCCATAAACACAGGCACTATTTGGTTTACAAGAAAATGAATTAAAATTGAATTAGAAGCAACTGATATAAAAAAAGCTTCTGTAGAATCTGAAAGCTATGGTCACTCATACACACTCAGACCCTGGAGATATTAACAAGGTTATAAAAGGAGAGCCAGCAACTGGCACTTTAAATAATAAATGATGATAATAAAGAGAGAGAGCAGTGCCAAACTGCTAGGAAATGGGAGAAAGCATAATTGTATAATTTGAAGATGAATTAATGTTCACTAGCCTGTTAGCATTCTAAGGCTGCTAGTCAGTGAGGTAAAGAGAAAAGATTTTGCAGATGTGCATTTTTGAGAGTTATATATTTGCCCAAATTTTGTGTCTGGTTTTGAGAGTGCTAAAAAAAAGCTGTTTCCAGCATTTTCTTTTTCTTTGTTAATAAAATTGGATTATTTCAAATGCTGCTCTTATATAGCACCACTTTCCTTCTCCTTCCATACCTTAAGTGTCTTTTGCCTCATTGGTTCTCACTGCTGTTTAGTCCAGCTGGCTCTGGCAAGCTCTGTGAAAGGCTGTGATTCTGGCTTTGCAGGGGTTTGGACTAGACAACCTTTTCGGTTCCTGCCAACTCTACAATTTTATGATTCTCTTACTTTGCCCATGACATCACACTGCTGCCTCTGATGTGACGATGAAAGAGATTATTATCCCCCACCCCCAAATCACAGGGATTACCTGGTTGGATGTAGAAAACTGCTGCAATTTTGTTTGTGATACCACACACTGTTGTCTCTGAGATGATGATGAAAAAGATTATCATCACCCAGATCACAGAGTTTGCCACACTGCACAGGCAATCAGATAGGGATTCAGAAAATAGCAAGGGCAGTGAGGGGAAAAAAAAGGCACATTTCTACCCTCACTTCCTTAGCAGCACCAGATGTCCACTGGAAGGAAGAAACATATATCCTGTATCCTGCAACTCTGGCAGTGAGCTTCATCAGCTTCACAAAAGAAGGAAATGAAATGGGCAAAAGAATAACCAGTGTTGAAAGGAGGAGAGAATGCAGGCTTCAAAGGGGTGGGGGAAGAGTAACAAAAAAGCAATAGATTGTATGCGATGCTGCCCTTCAACTCATGACACAAAGTTTGATTCCAGCATGGACTCTGTAAATGGACATGGAGGGAGGCATCTTTTGCCGATTCCTCCTTCCTTCTGAAGTTTCCTGCACAGGTAACACCCCAGATTTCCTCCAGAGAGTTGGCAGAGCAACCCTGCAGCAAAGACTTCCCAACAGATTTCTTTTACTCGTTTTAGAAATAACTAGGATGATATCTAAAAGAGTGAGAAATTGCTATTGATGATTTGTTGGTTTAGGATACAGGCTCTTTAAACCTTTCATGGCAGACTTTCTGATGGGGATCTCTAGTCCCTGTATCAGTTTTGCAAAGGATTCTGTGGGAGGCTGAGGAACTCTGTTCTGGAATGATCTGCCCATCCCATTTCGGGAGCAAAATCTCCTGAGTTGTATTTCAGGGAGGATGGGAATGGGGCAAACATACCCACACTAGAAAACGGGTTTGTGATTGGTCTTTTCAGAAATGTCTTCTGATACAATCAGTTCCTTGTTAGCTTTAAACTGGGAGAAAATCTATGTGAGTTTTGTCCATAGAAAAATCTATCAACAAAGAAGACTAAATGATCCCATTTCAATATCTATCTCCTCCAAAGTTCTTTAGCAATTATTCAGTTTATGACATTTATTATTAGGTGTTAGAATACTGTATAATTGATCTATAATTTAAATGAAGGAACATAATACAGAAAAAAATGTATGTACTTATGAAATATGGGTAGTGTTCAAAAGAGAGGTTAACTTATTGCATTTATGTGTAATTAAAATGAATTTTAATAAACTTCTGAAGCAAGAGATTATAAATGGAATGAATAAAAGAAATTTTGAATAACTATGATAACAATATACCGTTATTCTATTTGATAACTCATTTTAATTTAGGGCTGTGCCAAAAAAAAAAACCCTACTTCTTCACATTTCTTTCAACAACTCCCCATCAATTAATGTGAAAAGAAATTGGATTCTAAAATTATCAAATAAGTGAGAAAATTTCAGTGAAATTCATAATGGTGGGGTTCAGGGTCTTTGTCACATCTACCTTACTTTTGGTGACTGTGTTGTGGTTGTGGTTTTTGTTTTGTTTTGCTGCTTTCATTTCTACAAATAATTTCTCCAGCGGTCTGCACTCTGCAGCCTTCTGGGGTGTATATGCTTTTATTAAAGCCCTATTGAAAACATCCTCCTGTGGAATATAATCCTAGTGAGCAATGACTAAACTAGCTATTTTTGTTTGTTTCCTGTCTTAAAGTTATCTTAACTTAAGTTTTTCAGTCGAGCCTAACAATGCTACCGGTAGTTAATATTTGAAGCAGTTAAGGACCATAGAGTTCTAAATTTCTAGAGTAGGCTCAGTGATTACATTCCGTCTTCTCCAGATAGGGAGGAAGTAAAACTTTCTTTTCCTGTTCTTTCTTGTTTCTTTGTGCCATGTGAGAAAATGGACATGGCTTGTCTCTGCTCCGCTCCGCTCTGCTCCGAGCCCAGCTTCCATATTTAGAAATAAACTTTGTACTCAGTAAGTTTTTACCTGTGTTAACTTTGCTGTAGCATTGGCTGACACATGAATGAGATTGCAGATTATGTAAGTAAAGCATTTTAACTTACTAAAGTGTAGGGTCTATTCACTGAGAAAGGGGTAGAGACATAGGAGCAGTGGAGGAGCATATTGTAACTGTCTGAAATGGGATAGTTTGAAGTCTAATAACCTATATTCCCCACACTTCACAAACAGTGCATATACTTGTGTATTTAAACTCTGCCGAGGGCTGTTTTGTTAGAGTGAGTCAAGTTCCTCACTTTTTAAACTCATGCAGCCCACCGGTTCTTTTGTAGTTTCCCACACACAGGACTTCAAGATTAAATATACTTTCCCTATTTATTCCTAAAAACTATTTGTCTGTGTGGTAACCATCCTTTAACTGGAGGTGCTCTTTAGCATTTTGCTGGTAACCAGATTATATTTGCTGATCTTTACACAAAGTATTAGGAGCTCAGGATGTCTCCTTGATGCCTTCCAGGACACAACTGAGATAAGACTGGTACCAGGGTCAAGAAAATTCATAATGGGGATCTATTTCATGTTAAGATATGCCAAATTTTACTCATGCCAAAATCTATAGTAATAAACCAAAGGAAACGTTCAGATTGACACATCTATTCACACATCTATCCATGACATCCTGTTTTCATAGAAATCAGCCTGATGGGGAGATACATGTCCTTGCAGCAGAAAATCTTTACAGGCCTCAAGAGTTGTAGCTCAGTGGTAGCTGGCATATCACATGCTATCCATGAAGAATGTCCCAGGTTCAGTCTAACAGTATCTGGAACGTATCACATAGGCTACCCTGGTATGGACGGTGCTGAGCTAGATGCAACATGAAGGAGAATGGTAGGTATTGACACAAACAAAGTGAAAAGTCTGCATCAAAGCAAACAAAAAAATAGCAGAGATGAAGTTTTCCAGCATGTATTTTTATGCAGTTACCTATTCTGAAGGTACAGTCTTCTTACATTAACTTAAATCTGATGGCCCAAAATGACAGGCCATAAAAAAGTATATAGCTACAGGAACTGCTGATATTGTGAGGAGATTGTTTGCTATATCAGTGGAAAATCAGTGAGTGATGTGGTTCATCATTTTCCTCTAATACAGGGCTTAAGATGTTCTCACTTGCAAGATATGTGTATGGTGTCATGTTTTATGGAGCTTATCTAGCTGAAAAAGAGGGATGTGCCTACCTTGGATGGCAAAGCAATATGTAGAAAGGCAAGGTTTTAAACATTTGTATTTTATAAATCTGAGATACACACAGGTTACATCCTCTGGTATTTGGTGTAAGCTCAGGCTTTCTTATCATATCCTCCAGGCACGATTTTAAGACATTGAAGAGGAGATGAGTTCAAAGTTGAGGTCACATTTGAAAGCATTTTGAGTTCCACCAACCTGACTTCTCTTTTGACACCCTGGATATAATCTTTTCCTGGCCCACCTATTCCATCTGGCCTGGAAAAGGGGTAGAGTACCCAGATGCTAGTGTCCTGACATATGCTATATCTAGATGCTAGCAGGTGCATGGGCAGAACTTAAGCCAAGTTTTAAAGTCCATTGTCCATCAGCACACTTGGAAATACTTGGAGCCTGCCCATCTGCTCTTAGGATGCAATGAACCAAATTGACAAAGGGGTACATTTTATTCTGTCTTGAATACCTCCTCTTTCCTGCTTACCCTGGAGGATTGGTAATGACCATAGTATAGTGTGCGGGTCTCCTTTTCATTAACTTTCACCTATCCCCTGCCCACCATGTGTCTCTATACCTGCAACTCAGGAGTCACTTCAGACATCTGATGAAGCACACTATAGTTCATGAAAGTTATACCACTGTAAATGTATTAGACTTTAAAGGTGTTGCATGAGTCTTTATTGTATGTAGGGAATATAGGTTTTGAGGAGACATGTGAAGGAAGATAAATTATGTTTGGATCACCTCTTAACTGTAAGCCTATTAACAGCGGCCTGTGTGATTAGATTTCAATGGTAAGAACACTCAAAATGTACAATTTGCACCCCAGCTGTGAAACATAAATATTATATATACATTTCATGCAGTGTTCTCTCGGCAAAATAATACAACAACTTTAGAAAGTGCTTCACTTACGAGCAAGTGGCCTACAACAGCGTCTTGAGAACCCTGAACAGAACATAAGATCTGCTAGAAATTACTACTTATGTCGACTTGAAGTGGTTTGTGTGATTATGAAATGGCATTCAGAAATGCAGCACATAGAAATGGAGGGTGTGGGGGAGCATTTTGAAATGCCCTAGGCACGGCTTATGGGGAAAACCAAGCTCAGGCCAAAGTGTTCACAGTAAGAGAAAGTGAAATGAAGTATCAGTGGTGGTACAATTGGTTTGTATTTGAGGTGAGGGTGAGGGAGGAAAAAAGTGATATTTGCTTTAGGAATGCTATATGGCCTATGGTGCTGGAGGAGACTCTTGAGAGTCCCATGGACTGCAAGAAGATCAAACCTATCCATTCTTAAAGAAATCAGCCCTGCGTGCTCACTAGAAGGACAGATCCTGAAGTTGAGGCTCCAGTACTTTGGCCACCTCATGAGAAGAGAAGACTCCCTGGAAAAGACCCTGATGTTGGGAAAGGTTGAGGGCACAAGGAGAAGGGGACGACAGAGGATGAGATGGTTGGACAGTGTTCTCGAAGCTACTAACATGAGTTTGGCCAAACTGCGAGAGGCAGTGAAGGATAGGCGTGCCTGGCGTGCTCTGGTCCATGTGGTCACGAAGAGTTGGACACGACTGAACGACTGAACAACAACAACAATGTGGCCTACTTGTGGGGCTAGACATTCATTTAAAAAGAAAACGCTTGCGTGACAATTCCACTGTAGGGGCAGCCCATTAATAAGCATTTGTTCTGATTTGTTTATGAGGCAGTTTTATAACAATGAGCATTCATCCTGCATCCATCCTGATTTGCTTGCAGGGTGACATCTTCCTATGAGTCACTTGTTCATCCCACAACTTTCAACGCATTTCCAGATCACAAAAGCCAGCTTCATTTCAAGTGGGTGCGGTGTACTACCGGTAGGAAAACGGAGTGCTTCAATCCACTTCAGTTGTGCAAATCTAAATTTCCCAGTATGCAATGGAATCTCTTGCACAAAATGCGAACCATATGCAGGCACATGATGTCTCCTTCCCCCAGAGGAATTTGGTGAACTGGTGTCCCCCTCCCCATTTCTCTGCCAGTAAATCGGGTGGAGAATTTCAAAAGGCCATTTGCACAGACTTACCGTTAATTCTCATAGCTGTGTGAAACTTCTCATAGAAATAGAGAAGAATGGGACTCTTCACATATAATTCATTTTTTAAACATTCCTCCCCCCCCACACTTGTTAAGGGTAAAAAAAAACCCAACCATATGCAACTTATTTAAAAAAATTAAAGGAAAAGGACTTGTTTTGAAAGCATTTGATCATTTGAAATCTCACTGTTTTCTTTTTTTCTTTTTTCTTTTTTCAAATAATTTTTATTAGTTTTACAATTTTGTAGGCATTTTACAATTCATCACAGTCAGGTTTTCATTGCTTCCATTCTTATTTAACCCCCTCTCACAGGAGAGTACCCATTATTAGTATTCCTGACCTTGTTTGTTATTTCCTTTACATCGCCCATGCCTGGCCCTGTTTCAGGACAGGTCACTTTTATTATAAACAGTTTCAAATGACTCCCTCACATCCACCCCATTGTCTTCATATACTTAAATTTCCCAATCTTAACAGGTTCCTAATTCATCTTCAATATTTCTTCTTCAAATAATACATTTTAACATTAACTAACATTCTCCTTAGCACATTTATATTTTACTTCAAATACATCCCTTTCACCTCCCCACAGTCCCTGGGTACGTAGCCTTAATTTTTACTCAACTTATCCTTCATAATCAATATCCTTTATAATATCACTTAGCCGTTCCTTTGCCGTGTCCATAGTTCTAAACCTGGAATCCAAAGCTAAAAAATTATTTCTTTACTATCTTCACCCCTCCCCAGTTGGTTCCGAAAACCAGAACCATAGTCTTTCCTGTATGGTGTCGTCTAGGGTATCTTCATCCAAGGTCTCAGGCCAGTCTTTCGCTTGTATAGTCAGGTCTTCTGGGTTTCCTTTCTGCTGCTTTTTGTTAGGTTTAGGATTGCTGGTTTTCCTTATGTTCCTTTTCTTGCTTCTGGGTTTGGCAGCTCCATTTTTCCTGCGTTTAAAAAAATTCTCCTTGCAGCTGGATGTTGTTGAATTGTTCTGTTGCTGTTTGGCCTTGACATGAGATTTCCACTCCTGGTTTGCTTGTACATCCAGTTCAGCATGCACATTGTTTAGGCTTTGTCTTATCTCCTTCATAGAATTTCTCAGTTCTGCTCTTATCTCAGTCGTAGAGTTTCTCATTTCTGCTCTGTATTCCTGCAGCATTTCCAATAGTCTCCACAAGTTTGCATCAGGTTTCTCCGCCATTTTTAGGGCACAGCTTCCCACAGTCCAAAAAGTTACTTTTTAAAACTTTTTTTAATCAATAAGTCCAATACTCCAAATTAATCCACTTAACTGTCACTGTTGCTCTTCCCCTCAGCTACCCCCAGGACCAGGGGTGGTGAATGGGTTAACTCTCAGTCACAAAAAACAGAGTATAACTTATGTTGCTATTCAGTGCTTCGGTAACGGTTTCCTGTTACACTGTCTCAATGGCAGGGGACGGACCTCCGTGTTAACGTCCCAAGCCAGTCCAAATTAAGCCAAATTGCTCCTTCTCTTTACTCACTTTTGTGAATTTCAGGTCTTGGAGGAATCAGCGTGCTCGAGGCAGACAGTCTCTGAAATCTCACTGTTTTCAGTAGTAATGCTTTAGAAGAAAAATGCTATACGAAATGCATCTCAAAGAGATTTTTATTGGTCCATGAAAATCAGCCTGTTGTAACGAACTACATAAGAAGAGGATAATAAATGGGCCAGAACATGAAGTCTGAATGCATAATTGTCTACACTTCTTCTCAAGAACATTGTGATGGATTCTTTAACTATTTTTCTTCACAGTCACTTTGGGTATCAGTATTGCCATAAGAATCCTCGGGACACCTTGCCTCTCATCTAAACATGAATGCAATCAAGGCAAAGCTGCTTCATTTAGAGAGGAAAAGATTGTTGTGAAAAACTGTCTAGCAGGCAGAAACAGTCTGCATTATTATGACATCAGATTTTAGAGTTATAGTTAAACAGTTCCAAATCACCTGTTTTTGCAAAAGTAGCAGTGTGTGTCCAGCTTGTTATACAAGTGGCTACCCATGAAAACCCACAGATAACATTCAATTTCCTCCCTAGAACAGAATTCTGCAGCCTTCCAATGCCATCCTCCCCCATCTCACAAGTTTTGAAGAGTTACAGGAATCGGTGAAACTTTAAGACAATAATATGTGCATCAAACTAATATGTTTTTGATGTCATGAATGAATGGGCAGACTAAGCAATTCATGTATCTTCCAAATTATACTAGCAAAGAGGGGCTGTGTTTTGTTTTGTTTTGTTTTTTGCTTTAGGATTCATTTATGTCTGCCCACACCCATGGCACAATTAATCAACAATATGTGAATCTTTTCAAACTATTCTCCTGACCATTCTGCATTTTTGCAGAATGCCATTGCCTGGCTTCTCTTGTATCACATTAAATGCAGATATCCATGTAGGTAAGGAAACATTATGCTGTTTGTTACCCACATATCCATGTGGGTAAGGAACGCTGTGATCACTAAAAGTCAGCATGGGTTTCTGAAAAATAAGTCATGTCAGACTAATCTGATCTCATTTTTTGACAGAATTACAAGCCTGGTAGACGAAGGGAACACTGTGGATGTAGCCTATCTTGATTTCAGCAAGGCCTTTGACAAGGTGCCCCATGATATTCTTGTAAAGAAGCTGGTAAAATGCGGGCTAGACAATGCTACCATTCAGTGGATTTGTAACTGGCTGACTGACCGAACCCAAAGGGTGCTCATCAATGGCTCCTCTTCATCCTGGAGAGAAGTGACTAGTGGGGTGCCACAGGGTTCTGTCTTGGGCCCAGTCTTATTCAACATCTTTATCAATGACTTGGATGATGGGCTTGAGGGCATCCTGATCAAGTTTGCAGATGACACCAAATTGGGAGGGGTGGCTAATACCCCAGAGGACAGGATCACACTTCAAAATGACCTTAACAGATTAGAGAACTGGGCCAAGGCAAACAGGATGAATTTTAACAGGGAGAAATGTAAAGTACTACACTTGGGCAAAAAAAATGAAAGGCACAAATACATGATGGGTGACACCTGGCTTGAGAGCAGTACAAGTGAAAAGGATCTAGGAGTCTTGGTAGACCACAAACTTGACATGAGTCAACAGTGTGATGCAGCAGCTAAAAAAGCCAATGCAATTCTGGGCTGCATCAATAGGAGTATTGCATCTAGATCAAGGGAAGTAATAGTACCACTGTATTCCGCTCTGGTCAGACCTCACCTGGAATACTGTGTCCAGTTCTGGGCACCACAGTTCAAGAAGGATACTGACAAGCTGGAACGTGTCCAGAGGAGGGCAACCAAAATGGTCAAAGGCCTGGAAACGATGCCTTATGAGGAACAGCTTAGGGAGCTGGGTATGTTTAGCCTGGAGAAGAGAAGGTTCAGGGGTGATATGATAGCCATGTTCAAATATATAAAAGGATGTCATATAGAGGAGGGAGAAAGGTTGTTTTCTGCTGCTCCAGAGAAGCGGACACGGAGCAATGGATTCAAACTACAAGAAAGAAGATTCCACCTAAACATTAGGAAGAACTTCCTGACAGTAAGAGCTGTTCGCCAGTGGAATTTGCTGCCAAGGAGTGTGGTGGAGTCTCCTTCTTTGGAGGTCTTTAAGCAGAGGCTTGACAGCCACCTGTCAGGAATGCTTTGATGGTGTTTCCTGCTTGGCAGGGGGTTGGACTGGATGGCCCTTGTGGTCTCTTCCAACTCTATGATTCTATGATTCTATGATTGTAGTCAGCTGTCATCCATATTTCATTAGTCAGGAAAGCCCCATCTGCCCTATACATTTAAAGCAGTATCTTACCACCATAAATGGTCATATTGTCTCCCAAAGAATCATGGGAAGTGTATGGACTGAGAGTTATTAGGAGACTCCCAAATTCTTGTCATGGAGCTACAATTCTCCCAGTTTCCTGAAAAAAAGAGGTTGATTGTTAAACCACCTCGACAAATGCTCATCAAAGCATTCTTTTTGTTTGGTGTGCATGGTTCTTTCTTCTGAATTCCCTTACCCACTAAGTTAAATTTACTAAGAATTGTAATCTGGCATTAGTCATATTCAGAGTAGATCTATTGAAACTGATGATCCTAAGCTAGTAATGTTAATTAATTTCAATGAGTCTAAGTACGATCAACACTGGATATAGTCCTAAGTCTCAAGAAATAGCCTTGATGTCTCTGTGCCATCCCCATAAAGTTTACTTTTTCTACCCTCATAGAGGAACACAGCTCTCCCTCTCCCAGTCCACATGCTGATGGGGGAGGCTAAAGCATCTGTTGTAACACCACTTTCTTCCCTCCTGTGTTTACATCTAATGAAGCCAGACTTGACACGGTTCAAAGACTGGAGACAGCAGCCACCATACCCTCACTTTATGCTTTCTGAATGTGTTGTTCCTGTTGTTTTTGTGTATTGTGGGCCACTTAGAGTGTGACTGGAAATGGGGTACGTACATTTAAAATCTAATCTAAGTCCAGCCATCATTATTTGTTTTCTCCTCTACTTTTGTCTCTTTGCTTGCTCTGTCTCTATGAATGTTGACATGTTCTGATGTCACAAGGTACATGGGATAACACAGTGTGTAGTTCCCCACTTATTTCTTTCATAGTGGACTACTGAATGCATAGAATGGCATGGGGGGCCATCATAATTCTGTCCTAGTAGCACATGTTCTTCTGGTTATGTGTGGGTGTAGGTTAAGTAGAAGGGTATTATAACTTACCATTTTTGTAGAATTGTATTTGACAACTTTTATGCTCTATTTCCATATGTCCTTAAATATATTATCCATCTTCACATTTCAGGATATGGTAGAACAAAATGTTTCTCTTTACAGGAATAGGAAACATGGCATAGCCTTGACATCATGTCACAAACCAGTTTACGTTTTACATTTATATCTGTAAATTATCTGCTTCTATATATAGTTGGCCCCATCTAGCTTTTTAATTAATCTGCCTAATGAGAAGCTCAACACGTTCTAAAGACTGAATACCCTTTCACTAACTTATAAGGCTATTAATGGCAAAATTAATATTCTTTCAAAGGCTTTTACTAGAAGAGATGTATGGGAAGATCCACATCATGCGTTTGAAGTCCATTCAATGCACATTTAAAAGATGTGATACTGTTGCCCACCCCCAGACTGCAGTTTGTTCAGAGTGTTGAGAATTGTAGCTCTGTAAGGGGGAAACTGCAGTTCTCAGGATTCTTTAGGGAAAGTCATGTGTTTTACATGTGCTTTGGATGCATAGCTGTCAACTTTTGGATTTGAAAATAAGGGATTTTTTCAGACTTTTGGATTTGAAAATAAGGGATGCCGCAAGGGCGGTGCAATGGCACCAAGTAGCCTCGCCACCTTGCGCTCCAGAGGCTGCCCGCGAACGGGTGAGCGAAAGAGTGAGTGCATAGACAGCAGGCAGGCTGGCTGTCTGGTTGGGCATGAGGGTCTGGCTGCACAAGGCATGCAAGCTCCGCCCCCAGTCGGTCTCAGACTCCTTATTAGCAGCCGAACAACGCAGCTGAGGAGCCTCCCTGGCCAGCAGGGAGGGAGAGGAGCTGCTTCCTTTGAAATCTGGGAAATTTAAGGGATGTCAACAATTCGGGATAGCAGCGGGAAACGGCATTGGAATAAAGGAGTTTCCCGCAAAAAAAGGGAGGGTTGACAGCTATGTTTGGATGTGTGGATCTGCCTGTAGTCTTATGTAGCCTAATGCTTATGTAGCCTATCTGATGAACACTCTACATCAGGGTTGGGAAATCGTCTTCAGTCTGAGGGCCGCATTCCCTCCTCAACAACCTTTTAGGGGCCACATATCCGTGCTGTGCTGTGCCACAGGCAAAATTGGATGGAGCAACACATTAAAATGATGCCTTTGTACAGTAGACTAGTTTCGAAACATACTCCCCACACACCGCTCTATTCTTCATCCATACACTATCAGAGTTTGACACATTCTAAACCAGGCAAAATCACCTAAGGAAGGTGAAAAACAGGGCAAGGGAGGGGTGTGGTTGGAGAGGGATTGTGACCTGGGGAGAGACAATGGCCAGATAGAGAGGCTACTTTTAACCCTCAGGCCTAATGTTCCCTGTTCTACATGAAAAGGTCTATACGGAACAAGCGTAGGAGAAAAGAGAATGTGTTCCCATTGCCAAGGCAACCAGGGCACCCTAACACATTTGAATGAACATCCCACCAAAATGAATTCTATACAGGAGAATAACATTCAGATACATATTTGATAAGCAATCAAAGGCACATACCGTATTTTTCCGTGTATAACATGCCCCCGTGTATAAGACTCTTTTTTGAGACTCCGAATTGAGAAAATGGGGAGAGATTGCCCAGAGTTGTTGAGCTTTTTTTGGGAGGGGGGATATTGCCCACAGTTGCTGAGCTTTTTTGGGGGGTTGCCCAGACTTCTTGAGCTTTTTTTTTGGGGGGTGCCAAAAATCACTCACCTGCAGGACCACCACAGCCAATCATGCGCACATCGACGAAGCCACCAACCGTCTGCCCGCTCGCCAAAAGCAAGCGCCAATCGCCCGCCCAATTGCTGTGGCAGCCAATAGCCAGCGGACCTTGCCGCACCCACCAATCACCCGCAAAAACGCCGCTGACAATCTCTTGCTACCGGTAGCCACCAAACGCCCGTCCCACCTCTCCACTATCCGTGTATAAGACAACCACCAATTTTAGCGTTATTTTTAAACAAAATAACCTCATCTTATACACAGAAAAATATGTAATGTCGTTGTTCTGCACTGCATGAAGTTCAGTGGGATGCATATTGAGATGCATTTCCCTGCATATCAGTTACCTTAGCAAGGCAACCCATTTTTTCTTCTTCCGCAAGTAGTAGCATTTCAGATTGGGGAAATGATGGAGGTGGGAAGCTTCTTTTTAAAAAATAAAAGGAAGGGAAAGAAATACTCTTCTAAAGCATGGAAGATGGCTTTCTCAAGTGTTTTCATATTCCCCAAAAGCCAAGGTGAAAACAGAACTTCACAACACTTTTAACACAGCACTAATCTGTAAGAAATAATATGAAAAGTGGGGTGGGGTGGGTGAGACTTCAATTTTTGCACAGTGATAAATTGCAATGTGCCATTCAATCCATTTCACTTCCAAGGTGCCTTTGTTTTCCTCTTACGGTACCAACACCAGATCTGGAAAAAGCACTTGTCAGAAATAAAGACGCAGTTGTGATTCATGGAGATTTTACAGAATTCTTTTTATGTTCCAAAGAATATCCACAAAAGAATATCCCCCCTCGATCCCACTTCTTTCAGACAGGAGGCTCCTTGATTAGGATAATTAGTAAATACTAGACAGCTTCTCTTAGTTTTATCCTGAGATATTAACTAGAATTAGCCTTAGAAATAAAAGAATGACTGCATTAAAAAGATGCAGTAATTGTGTATTCTTCCATTGAGCTTCTTAGAATTCTTTCCTTCACACACGCACGAAGACTGCTGTAAGTTCTCCCTCCCTGCCACTCCAATTATTTTAGCACAATATTTTAACGAGGTTTTCTCTACTCCCAATTACAGTCGTGTTGACTGTTGAATATTGTCAATCCAAGAGTGCAACAATAGTGCTTAACATTGGTATAGTGTTTTCAGGTGTTCAGAGTGTTTCACATCTGTTATCTAGGTGCAGGCCTTACAGTGACCCTGTCAGTATTATTACCCATCCTCCCCTAATAATGAAGACAAAGAGATGGAGTGATTGCTAAACCACTATAGGAGTTGCAGCTCCCTGGGGAGAATAAACCACTGAGCCTCTTGGGCTTGCCGATCAGAAGGTCGGCGGTTCGAATCCCCGCGATGGGGTGACCTCCCATTGCTCAGTCCCAGCTCCTGCCAACCTAGCAGTTCGAAAGCACGCCAAAAATGCAAGTAGATAAATAGGTACTGCTCCAGCGGGAGGTAAAAGGTGTTTCCATGCGCTGCTCTGGTTTCAGTGTTCTGTTGCACCAGAAGCGGCTTAGTCATGCTGGCCACATGACCCAGAAAAACTGTCTGCGGACAAACGCCGGCTCCCTCGGCCTGTAAAGTGAGATGAGTGCCACAACCCCAGAGTTGTCTGCGACTGGACTTAACTGTCAGGGGTCCTTTACCTTTTTAAAAAAACTAATAGCAGGACCTTTAACAAACTATAGTTCCCAGGATTCTTAGGGGGAACCCATGTATCTTAAATATAATAGTGCTTTAAATGTATGGTTTGGATGTGGTCTGAGTCTGGGACAGAGTGGCTTGCCTAAGGCTACCCTAGCAAGCTGAAGACAGAGATGAAATTTCAACAGCCATTACATTGTGCATTTCCCCCCCATGTTCAAAGGGCTCTTCACTGTGTGGTGCCAGCTAATTAAAAGATGACTAAATTGCTATGAAGGGACAGCATGTTTTGTGTGGGGAGGAATTATGCAAAACTTTTAACACCACCTTTTTAGCTCGGAACTAGAAAATCAAAAATGAACAAGTAACATTCTAAAGCTTTTTTGTTGTGTGTGTGTGTGTGTGTGTGTGTGTGTGTGTGTAGAGTGGGGAGAAAAACCTTCCACTGACTTACCTAATTACTTCTTAAGTGGTGACAAAGAGTGCAGAATGGAAAGAAAAATTTAAAATGATTTCCACCTCATTTTCCCAAGATTAACAATGTCATAGTCATGAATGAAAAACAATTCAGTGGTAGACAACCCCTGAAATGCTCCTGAATACTTAAAAAGACAGAAAATCAATGCAGCCCATAACTATTGGCACAGACATGTAATGAAGTGTAAAAACTTTGGTGTAACAACAAATTAAAACAGCATTCATGTCCAGGCTAATGAAGAACATAAAATGAAGTTTTCTTTGTGCATGAGGAGGGGGGAGGATATTATCCTCTCTCCTGTTTTTCTTTTCCTCATTAAGTAAAGAGGAAAAACACGAAATCAAAAGTGTTAATGAGAAGTTAAGACTTATTATGATCCACAGAGCCTTAGCTCACCTGAGTATTGTCAGGTCGGTGCCACATTTTCAATGAATAACAAGCTTTGCAGGAAGAATTTAAGAATGAATATGAAGAATGCCACAGGCAGGTTAATTGGGTTTGCACCTTGAAGTATTTCTTCCAAATTGGTTATCCACCCATTTTTCTTGTCATTGATGCAGCACCAGGTTCTAGGAGGAGGTGGAAAGCATCTTCAATACTGCCTGAGAGTAATGGGGGACTGTGCAAAATGTTTCTGAAAATCGGGTTCAGACATTTTATAAAGACAGAACAGAATGAGTCATGTGTTTGTATGTAGTTTTACATTGCTGGAAAAAATATTCTTATAAACTTAATATGCCATATTTTATTTGGTATATACATTTGGGGAAATATTTTTGCCATTTATTACTGTCATTTTATGTTCACATTTAAATTGAACTTCTGACTGTGCAGGTATTATTTCTTCTGGCAATGGTACAGAGCTGTTTTCCTTGTTCTCCACAGGCACTTAGGATCTTTTTATAATCATTAGTCTGACTTGATGGAAGCTGTCCCACTATATTACCGAAACTAATGACCCCCAAACTGGGAAATTAGTGGCAATGTGTTTATCCTGTGTATATTGTCTGCCAGCTCAAAACTGACATGTGTTATGAGATGCAGAGCAGGTAAAGCCACACATTTGATTTTTGATTTGATTTGATTATTTAATTTTTATACCACTTGATATATTAAAAATATCTCTAAGCAGTATACAAAAACTTATGCAACAACAGATAAACAAAATATTACAATGCAGTTTTTGCATTGACATAATACATTAATACAAAGCTACTGATATATTCACATGTAATTCATTTCCCGTCAGATGTGCACTCCCTCCAAGCGCACCAGCTTGCCCCCATGATTGAAGGAGGCCAGGGCCATGCAATGTGGGAAACACTAAAGGGTGTTGTTCCTTTGGGGCAGCACTTTGGGGGTGGAACGGGTGGCATGGGTCAGCCCCCTTGTGCTAAAATTATGGTTTTAACAAAGATGGGGTTTTAACTTGGGTTTATTCTTTAATGGGCGGTGACGTTGCTTTCAATTATTTTTAAATGTTATATGTTAATTTGGATTTTGTATCTGTGTATTTATTTGGATTTTATATCTGTTTTAATTATTTTTATTATGAGTTTGGTACTTTTTACATTGTACTTTATGTTGTGGTATAGGGAAGTAGACAAATTCTGATGTTGATGATGATGACGACGCCGATGATGAAATTATTGGAGTGTGAACCTATTTTTTTCTGGTAGCATCCAAAGGAGATTGATAGCTTTGCCTCTTAAAATGTATCTATTTCCATGAGCTACTTAGTTTTATTTGGAAGTTGGCTCTATGTAAATCAATGAAAGTTGCTCCCAAGTAAATGTTACTGTATCTGGTTTCTCGCTCCCTAACAAGATACTGAATTGCACCCTTTTCTCCCATTACAGTGGTACCTTGGGTTACAAACGCCACGGGTTACAAACACTTCGGGTTACAAACTCTGCTAACCTGGAAGTAGTTCCTCGGGTTAAGAACTTTACCTCAGGATGAGAATGGAAATCGTGTGGCAGCGGCAGCCCCATTAGCTAAAGTGGTACCTCAGGTTAAGAACGGTTTCAGGTTAAGAATGGACCTCCGGAATGAATTAAGTTCGTAACCAGAGGTACCACTGTACTATTATAATTCAGCAGACTTGGTAGAATGTTTATTCCTTAGAATTGCATTTTCTCATTAGTCTCATTAAGCTTTTAAACAATACAAGGCTGACTGTTCTGCTCATGTGTGTGTTACAGGTAGTTCAATAGAGGCATGCTGCTGACAAACTAACAATGGGTGCCAACCAGCTATATTAAAATCCATTGGAGCTTTGCATACCCACACTATCAAAGCTTATGTTTGGTAATACCAAGCTCACTTTTAAAAAAAATATAACTGGCTTGAAACAGCGGAGGAAAAGATTAACGTAGGATCAGATTTTTATGATAACAACAGATTGCCTTGCTGTCTTGTAGGACTGTAACTAGCATCCAAAGTATGCTGAAATCAATAAATGTCTCCCAATTTAATTCACTAAACTTGGATCACTAAACATTTCATACTAATTTCTTTCTGGGAGACAGCAACACTGCAGATAATTGGAACACTCCTCTCTACTCTCAATCAATGGCAAAAAACTAATAGATTATTCTATGTCTAATTGCCCCATAACCACAAGCACAAACCTCCTAAGCAGAAACTCTGACCAAAGAAAAGACAACTTGATGTAAATGTGGGCAGTGAGAGAGAAGGGGAGAGAAAGTATGTTATTAAAAATATTAAGACCAACAGGAAGGTTTTTTTAAATATTTCAGAAGAATGAGATCAGCCTGAAGATACTGTTTAACTATTAGGTAACGTGAGAAAAGGAAGTGCTAATGGAAGAACATGAGATTGCATATGCTGAATAAAATCTCCTCTCCCTCAATCCCAGTGCTCCCCCCCCCTAAAAAAATTGTTTAGGGGTACTCTCATTTTGACTCAAGAGAATTACCATTTTATAGTTCAGATTGGGGAAAATAAATACAGTAAATGGACAACAGTACAAAGATTCACAAAATGTTTAGGGATCTGCGTACCCCTGAGTACCCCCAGAAAAAGCACTGCTTAGACCTATAGGGCACCTGCATTGGAAAGAGTTGCTTCTTTTTGTGGTGTCACAATCAAGATAACTCATTGCAGACCCCAAATTTCAATACCACTGGATTATTATTGCTTGACACTTGCATGAGGTAGCTTGGTTCTTATAATTTAGTATCAACTCAAATTCATAAAGGTAACTTACAACCAAATTTCATATTTTAAAACTATATTTCAAAGTGCATCCTTCAAAGTAAATATTCAAAATACGAATTAAAAAATATTCATTTTCAAAAAGTCCCGATATTAATCCTGGTTTGTTTTTTCCCAAGTTCATTTCAATTCTAGGCTTTCCTACTGTCAACAACTAAAGTGCTGTCCTCTCTGGAGACAGCAAAAGCGTCAACAGAATCACTGTGTGGGCCAAAATTTCATAAAAACAATTTCCATTTTTATAATATTTCCTCAAACACAGCCCATTTACCATGGCATAAAATATTTATTTCAGTCAAGGCATAGTAGGCTGGCCAGAATGAATAAGATTACATGCACATTTTATGCAAAATAATGGTGCTGAAAGCCCTCCATTTAAATTCTGTGTTTCAGATAAAAAAAACCCATTAATATGTACAGTGGAATTCATATATCTGGTCTGAATATTCTTCAAGAACTGGCTTTAAACAACAACAACAACAACAACAGCAACTAAGAAGTCCAAGCCCCAAACACTGACTTGTCATTTTGTCAAAATATCAAGGATGACCATACTGTTATTCAAAAAATGGATCCCATTTTTGTAATAAAGAATTCTACTCAACAATTTGAATACATGTACTATAACAAGCATAGCTCCATTCAAAATCATTTAGGAATTACATTCAATGGCATTACTGTTTGATAGATGTCACTAGGACAATTCAACATCTTGACCTGACAGCATGTAATGATTCAGATCCCTCCGTAAAATCATATAAACGGCTATTGTCAAGAGCACAAAACCTTTCTCTCAGTACACAAACCTATGTTTTCTCTATTCTGTTTTAAATAAAGTAAATCATTTACATTGTTTATTTTCATTGCCCCTACAATGAAAGGGGCATGCAAAGCAAGAGCAAATCTACTATAATTAATTCAAAGTTCCATACTATATTTGTATTCATAAATGTTCCATAAATGAAACATGTAAATAATACATTAGAGGGCATGTAAAGGAACCAACACAAACAGAAAATGATGTTGTTCAAAACCTTTATGAACTATATTATTGAAACTCCCTGTGAAATAATTGAAAACAGAGCAAAAAAGAGCGACGATCTTACATCTGCAGATGCTGTTATAGTTATAGCCATTGAAGTATAAAGTTATTTTAAACAGCTAATAGAAAATCATAGTCAGCTAATTACAAAAAGAGGCAATTTTCTTCATTAAAAAGCCATAGCATTTCCACAATAGATGGCAATTAAAAAATAATAATGCCAAAGAGTCTCCAATGCAAGAATTTGCTATACTAGTAAATAAATGGTAAGGATATAGCAGTTCCACTAAACACAAAATGATGATAAATGTGCAGGGACAGTGCCAATGAATTGTATACAGATATGCTGCCATGCCTGGCACAAGGCCAGTAGAACTGGAGGTTTTCTACTAAACTCCAACAACTGAGCAATCAAACAACACATACAGATAGCTTATGGTACTGTGAAAATGGACTGTAAACCCTAGGAGCTACTACCATTCCCCCTTGTGGGCTTATAGCCGAATAAAGTATATCTATCTATCTACTACCATTCCAAATGAGCATGCAACCATCTTCAGCGCAATCCATCCTATAGTGTGTTTGTACTGTGCCACCATCAACTCTCGCCCTCTCCATCCTGGTATGCAGCAGTGACTGGGGTAGAGGGAGGTCAGGTGAGCAGCACAGACCCACCATGCTATCTGGTACTGGATGACTTGCCCGAGGCCATCTAAGTATAGCATGGATTAACTCCCTGGCTCCAGTACTAGATCTTGGTTGAGGCAGTGGCATACCAACCACTGCCGGCGCCCTATAAAAATACTAATTAATACTGCTTGATCTTCCTTCTGGGTATCTGATCTCTTTCACCCTAACCCACATCTTCAACAAAATTTCTCGCACTCACTGAAGCAAAATATGTCAGCCATATGAATGAAAAATTTGTGGAGGTCCCGGAATACTGCAGTGAACTGCTATTCATCTATGCTTGTTGAATTGTGATTACTGCTACTCCCACATAACCCTTTTCAGATGATCAAGAAAATATTCGATGCGAGTTCCCTGCACAATAATTTAGAATAGCAGAGACATCAGAAATAGAAAGAGATTCAAATTGGTTAGATAAGCTGATATGAATTATACATTTAGCTACTGTATGCTTTATTTCAGGTGGGGAAAATGAAATGTCTAAGGTTTAACTGAAAAGTTTTAATTAGAGCTGGTCAAATAATTCATGGAAGTTTAACTACCTAATAAGTTTTAGCCTTTGTTTTTTGCCAAGTGTTTTGTAGAAACCAATGCTGTTTTAATGATCATTTGAGCGTGCATACGATTAAATAGTTTTAGCATGAAAAAACCCCAGTTCACTCAGTCAGCAAAGAGGCATTTTTACTGTTAAGCCAGAACAGCATCTTAAAGAGGCCCTTATGATTAAAATGATAATAATACATTAACAAATAGTTAGATAATTCTTATTTAAGAGTTACTGGAAACTAAACTCTCTTGGCACTATGAACCAAGCTATACGCAGGAGAAAGTGAAAAGCAATCTGGCTATATCCACCAGGGTTTGCTCACTAAGAACTACCGGTAACTGGGCTCTTCCCATGCAGTTGGATTGATCCAAAGTCATTATTATGGCCACTACATTTTGCAACATCGATAGGTGTTGGCATTCATACACATTCAACAAATTTCTTTCAGCATACAATATCCATGGACATCTTGGAAGAGGGCAGGTTGTGAATCCATTTCCATATTCACTGAAGCAATCATTAAAACAGATTCACATTGTCTTAACATCTGCTGCATGGACAATGTTTAATAAAAGTGGGGGGATTGTAGCTCTTTCTCTATACTTGTACTAAAGTCCTCTTTTTCTTTCTCTATATTTGTACCAAAAGTCTGAAGAACACTTCCTTTCAGAGCTTGTAAGCTGCCTCATCCACAGACGTCATTCCACTATCCTGTTGACTTACAATTCATCTACCAAGGGATTAATTTACTTGACATAAGGTTTAGCTCTAGAGGCTAAATATTGGAGCCTTGATCTACTGAGGGAAGAAACAGACAAACTGAGGTTGTGGTGAACAAAGAAATCAATGAACAGTGCTGTAGAAAGATGCCATAATGAACCAGCTGGTTACAATGGCCTACAGCATAAGCAGGCATCCTCAGTACTAACAGCATTAAACTCCACACAGAAGAAAATGAACTAAAGTCTATCCAATTGAATAGAATTCTTTGCAGAATTTCCATTTGGGCAGTGGGTGGGGGTTATGGTCAGAGAAAAACAAATTGGAAGTCACAATAAGCCATATACTGGATGCCTAGTCAGGATAAAATATCTCCCCCAAGCTGAATGAATTATCCCAAAAAGGACTGGTGTTGGGCTGATACTGGGTTGCCTGCCTATAGTGGAATGAACAAACAAACTGTCTTCACTGAAATGGTTGTGAGCTAATTCACTTCCTCAAACATTCTGCTGTAGGAAATCATTTTACTGTGCCCAAAACTGTGAGCACACAGCTTCCGATTAAGCCCGTAAAAGCAGAAACCGGGCTTGAAAATAAGTACATCTTCTGTAGTGTAAATCAGGCAGTTCCAGATGTTGAAACCTGCTGTCAATGCTTTCAGCTCCTCTTCCCATTATCATATACGAGCTGCATCTATGGCTTGCCCCTGCTGCATCCATATTGTCGTTTATGGTACTGTTATGTACAGGCATCACAATGGGCTCAAAATGTAAATATGGTAGGCAGTTAGAATCAGCCACAGCAGCTCAGGGTCTGAATCCAACACATTTGCTATTCCCCACCCCCCCACCCCACTCCAGGGAACAATTTCCAAGCATCAAAATAATATACTTTAAAACAGGAGTATTATATGTAAGTAATGTAAATGGAAACACAATGCATCATTTATGTTATTCTGGGAAATCAGGGAATTTTGTCACATTAACTTGATAATGATTATGATTACATTTGTATCACATCTTTCCTTTATTACATTTCTATCTCACTTTTCTTCCAAGGAGTTCTAGGTAATATGCATGGTTCTCTCCCTTTCTACTCTATCCTGTTATGTACATTAGACTGACTTATAGCCCAAAGTCACATAGTGAGCTTCATAGCTGAGTGAGGATTTGAACCCTGGTCTCCTAGGTCTTGGGACGCGGGTGGTGCTGTGGGTTAAACCACAGAGCCTAGGGCTTGCTGATCAGAAGGTCGGTGGTTCAAATCTCCGTGACGGGGTGAGCTCCCGTTGCTCGGTCCCTGCTCCTGCTAACCTAGCAGTTCAAAAGCAAGTCAAAGCGCAAGTAGATTAATAGGTACCGCTTCAGCGGGAAGGTAAACGGGAAGGTTTCCGTGCGCTGCTCTGGTTCACCAGAAGCGGCTTAGTCATGCTGGCCACATGACCTGGAAGCTGTACACCGGCTCCCTCGGCCAATAATGCGAGATGAGAGCCGCAACTCCAGAGTCAGTCACAACTGGACCTAATAGTCAGGGGTCCCTTTACCTTTACCTCCTAGGTCTTAGGTTCACCTCTTTAATGGCTATAGTGCATTGGCTACCTTCAGGAACATGCTTTCCAGACCCCACCTAATCCCTTGTCTAGTTTCCTTGGTATATCTAGACACCAAGCAAAATTTCAGCCCCAAGTAGTTTACAGATCTTCAGGCTGGAGATCTCCAAAATTCTCAAATGAGATGGGGTATTTTCATGTGGTGAGTCTGATGTGTGTAATATCTCCACATATTACTAATAAGCTCCCATTAAAAACATGGGTGGATCTATCCATGCATTCCTTAAGCCATCTGAATTAGTTAACATAGTTTAAGGTCTTTTTTTAAAAGGGGGAGGGGGCAGCTGTGTAGCTGTGGAGATGCAGGCCATGCCAGCCAGCCAACAAGAAGATACAGTATGTCCCTTGTTCAAAAAATCAGGCGGTGGGTTTCTCTTCAAGATGACATATCTGAAGCTAACACTTCTAGAATTTTAATCCCTTAGTTGACACTCTTATTCATTTCTATGATTGTCAAGGCCTTGACAACCTGTTTTATAACATTGTTTGTGTTATAAATGTCACTTTAATTAATGAACAGTTTATAAATTAAAGCAGAATACACACTGATATTTATTAAAGTAAACGTGACATATGCTTTGATGTACTATTTCTCACCTTTTATTTCAGGTATCACAGAGATGGCAACATCATTTAAATATATTGGCTCTGGAGAATTTATGGTCTTGTCTTTCACTGACTTCCAAAGACATAAAGCAAAACAACAACAAAAACAGTGCAGCTCCTTTGAGTTATGAGAACAACAAATTTTCAACATATCAAGAACTCTACGATGACAGGACAGAATAACTTGTCTCCTTATCTAGAATTTATTACTCACAGTTTCATCCCTATACACAATGGAACCTCTGTGTCAGAAATATTAAGAGATGCACCATAGCACTATGAAATCTGAAATGCTGCTTAAAGCATATTTCTGCTTATCTTTCAGCATCTAAACATATGAAATAATGTGCCCCCAAAGTCACTCAATGCCTCATAAATGCATTCTGTCTTTATCACCATTTTTTCAGGGCAAAGGAAACGAAACAAGATGAAAGACTTTGTCCTGGGAAACATTAGTAGTGTCGGACCTGTATTTCCTTAGCTGTATACCTATTTTGAAAGTACTGTCAGAGAGACTTGTTTATTAACTTTCCCTCGTTCATCTGACCTCTGGTTAGTTGGATCACTGCTGCTTACTGGAAGGTATTGCTGCTTACAGGACAAGGCAGCAATAAGGTTGGTGTGGTGCAAATGCACCAGCAGAGTCAATCAAGTGCTCTTCCTCATGTGTTTGCACTATGCCACCTTTGCCACCGCCTCTCCCCTCCCCCTCTACTTCCCAGTAAGTATCGGTAAGTGACCTGCTAGAGATCAGTGAGTGATGCCACCACACCACACTATCTTCTACTGTCTGTACGCTCTTCTGAAGAGCCACAAACAATATTGTTGTTGCCTAATACTGGAGAGGAGGCTGCCAAAAGGAGGGTTATGATAGGGCAAATTAGAGTTGCAGGCTTGGACATGCAAATCGCAGTGAGGGAGACTACAGATTTGTACCAGGCATGTTCTAGAGCAGGCATGTCTAACTTCCAAGAGACTGCGATCTACTCCCACTATAAAAATACTGGCAGTGATCTACCCAATGTTGTTGAGTTTTTTTGGGGGAGCTAGATTTGTTGAGTTTTGTTTTTTGGAGGAGGGAGGAGATCAATCAGGATCACGCGATCGACGAGGATCGACCAGGGACCTGTTAGACATGCCTGTTCTAGAGGTTCGAAGCAGTGTTAGATAATCTTAGGAATGACCGAAGAGGCCTGTGGAACTACATTTCCCATCATACTTCTCAAGATCTTAATAAAGGCTAAAGAAGAAGCGCTTCTTAGTATTGCTACATCTATCAAAACATTTTAGTGGGAAAGGGTAAGGGGAAACTGCTGTATCAGAGGAAGCCTCTGTTAAACCCAGAACTGAAGTAATGTTGAGCTGATTCCAAATTCCTCTTTGTGCATACTCAGTTCATAATTAGCCAGGAAGCTCCAAACTAAGTTTAGACTCCAGACTCTGCAGTTCTGATTTTTAGCTGCATCACTAGGAAAAAATAATAATAAATGGTGCTGTCTGTCTTGCATCACTTCCAATCTACCCAGCTCATGCTACATGAATAACAGAAAGACTTCAGAGACTTCTGTGCCCACACAGAGTCTGTTGAAAATTTTCAAAAGCAGTTTTCAAACCAATAATGTGTACAAAAATACATATACAAGGTAAAGTGTACATTAAAGTGCATATATTATTGAAAATAGGATGAAAAAGTGCATTGTATTAGGGGAATTTTCATGAAAAAAACATATGCCTTTGACAAACTTCTGTGTATCAGGAGAAATCCACACAAAGGTGCTGATGAATTTTCTTGAGTCCATTAAAAAGGATCTCAAACATGCAGAAATGTGGAGAACTGAACAATCAAAACATAGAAAACCAGGGGAAACCAAAACAGGCAGATTTGCCCATCCCCACCCCCACCCCCAGCCAAACCCCAAACCTCTAACAATAGATGAGACAAATTCAGGGAAGAGAGATCTGTCAACAGGTATTCATTATGATAGCTAATCAAGTACTTCTATATATATTGGTCATGCACCTCATAGAATTATAGTGTTGGAAGGGACCCTGAGGATCATCTACTCTAACCCCCTGCAATGCAGGAATCTGCAGCTGTCCCATACGAGGCTCGAACCTGTGACCTTGGCATTATCAGCGCCACACTCTACCCAACTGAGCTACCCACTTCAAAATACAAACGCTAGAGACAAAGGACAGGAGCAAGTCGTGGCTGTGGTACCGTGTATGTGAGCTTCCATGCTGATGGAAACACAATATTTTTCCCAGTTTTAATCAAAGCACATCACAGCCTTCTGAATGATAGCTAAGGGGAACAACGCAAAATGTATTAATCCCCCGCCCTGAATTCTGTACATTGCTGTACATAATGTGGGGGAGGGATCAAGTATCTGATATCACTAACCATGTGTATGATATAGTGGTGGTCGTGATGTATGTGTGTGTGAGAGAGTACGCTGATGCAAACATATGTATTATTTTCAGATGGAAGGCTGTATTTCACATTGGGTGGTATGAACAGTCTCCACCATCCCTGTTATATATAATTCCTGAAAATGCATTATTGTGTGTCCTGTTTGCTCATTACATTCAATATTCATATCTGACCGTGACTCACCTTGACAACCTAGCCATAAGGCTGTGAAAAATCTAGATCCGAATCAGGGCCATTTCATTTCCAGCTTTCCCACGGCTGTAGAAGATTTAACAGCTGCATTGAAATAAACTCACAGAGTAAAATGCCGAAGGCTTTAAAACAGCCCAGGGGAAAGAATAGGTAAGGTATCCCATATATTTGGTTTTCCAATAAGAACACTATACAAACACTGTTGAAATGTGAATGCCATTATTTTAGGTGCCTAAAGGTGGATTCAAGCTGTGCACCTCTAAACCTCACCATGCCTAATAACTGAATCCACCCTCATTCTGAAATAACAATATTTTGCCTGAAGCAATTCCTGTGTTTATAACTCTGTAGCTCAAGCAAAATAGAATTTTGAAATGTTGTAGGGTCAAACTCTCTGAATGGTTCAGGATAGGTTGAAAACTGCCAGCAGTATAATTCTGCAAGGTCAATTTTTTAATCCTCATCTCCTCACACTCTTTGCACCAAACAAATATTCGGAGGGGTGGGAGCTGGTAGGCACTATCGAGCAATCGGGACATTCCTGAGTTAAGTCCTGTTTGAATGAATTAAAATGCTTTCATTTAAAAACAACAACAATTGTGATAGACAGTGGTACCTCGGTTTAAGAACAGTCCTGTTTACGAACGATTTGGTTTAAGAACTCCACAAAACCAGAAATAGTGACCCGGTTTATTAACTTTACCTTGGTCTAAGAACGGAATCTGAATGGTGGAAGGGCACCGGTGGCGGGAGGCCTCATTAGGGAAAGTGCGCCTTGGTTTAAGAACAGTTTCAGTTTAAGAATGGACTTCCGGAACGGATTAAGTTCATAAACCAAGCTACCACTGTATAAACACATACTCATTTTTTTAAAAAAAACAAATTGCCATGTTTTCAACCATGTGAAAGACAGTGAGATGTGTTCAGCCATGCCACTGTTATATAGAATAATAGAATAATAGAAATGGAGAATTAGATGGGGTCCCGAGCATCATTTAGTCCAATCACCTGCATGACATATGGCCATTCTCTGAGGGAGAGTCAATCACCGTCCAATGCAGTCCATTCCACTGCTGAACAGCTCTTACCACCAGAAATTTCTTCCTTATGTTTAGTCACCCACACCCACAAACTCACAATCAAGTTTCCAAACAGCTCAGACAAGCTACCAACCTTAATTCAAAAGACAGAAGCTCACTCTTTTCAGTCTCCACCACCAAGCCCCTGCAGACACCCCTGTTTGCAAGTCCTGGTCAAAATGTCCTGGTCATGAGCTCCCAGATTTACAGCATCATACTGAAATGGATAATGTAGCCTTTCATATAACATAAATAGTAGAATGATGTTCCAAGGGACTGAAATCAAAATACCATATAATTCAGGGGGGGGGGAACCTACATATAATGAAACACATTGCATAAATGGTAAGGGACGTCTGTCAATGTGATTGATACAAATTAGCTGGAAATTGCCCCCAATAAAAGAGTCACAGGTGTATTCAGAAAAAGCAGCTTAGCAGAGTATGGAAAAATCAAAGTTGCCTTGATTGCTGACACAATGTAAACAAGATCCTCAAAGTAGTTCAGGACTCTGACACAATTTTGTTGCCACCTCACCTCCTCTGCCACCCTTCTACTTCTCTGCTTCCTTTTCCTTCTTCCTATAAGATGTTTTGCACGGCTCGGTTGAAAGCCAGCAACAAATTGCCACTCATGTTCCTGATGTGGGCAAGCTAAGTGAACCATGCTGAGGAATGCTTTCTGGTACTGCCTCTAAGCTGGGCTTTGGAGAAATTCCTTGAAATACAGAAAGCTGGAGCTTTTCCTTGGCTGATCTGCCCCTCTGCTAACGTGGAGATACCTTGACTCTTGGACCCACATAGTTATTTGTGCAAGAGGGCTAGATCAGTCTCTCTTCTTGTTTCCTAGCTTCCATAGCACTGGTGCAGGGGGGACAAAAAAGGTGGAATATGCTGGGAAAGGCTGGTTTCCAGGGAAATGTCTTCTTACGTTCAGCTGGCATCCCATTCTAGCTATCTGCTGTGAAGGTCAATACCTACCTTTGCTAGGGAGCTCATTAAGCCTAGTGAATGATTTGAGACTAGGTGCATCTTACTCCATAGTATTGTTAAAATTAAGCAAGTGTGACCTGATTGTGGTGTGGATGAGAAGTCATTGAGAACACCATGCAAGCTATCCTGAACTTTCAAAAGAAGCTTGGATTTATACAGATTAAATAATAATGCTAATTAGGTAGGAACCTTTTGTTACACGGAGAGTAGGCTATTATTGTCTATTAGTCTAAAACATATTTTGTACTAATGAAATAGCATTCATGAATGAAAATATAAAAGAACATTTGGGGGCTTTTGATCATTTTCCACGGAGGTTAGAACACTTTCATTATTGCTGGGTACAACAATGTCCTCTGACTGTTCCTTCTCCAAATATCCTTTGGGTGTTTCTTCCAAAAAGCTATATTCATTTCAAATTGCTTCCCCCCCCAGACCTTATTGCTTCCCCACCCCTTTATGCAGCATAAAACAACTCATTATATCACTAAAAGGTAATGCAATGTACAAGGTCACCTCTTAGTTGTATGCATATTTATGTGGGTGAACCAAACAACAAGAAACCTGATTTATGATGGGAAACTCTGAATGCCACCTTCATTAATGGAATTCATTTAAAAGTGAAGATCCTCTGTTTTATTGAGATTTCTCACCCACCCTATTCTCAAAGTCCTTACGTTTCAAAATATTTTGAGGATCCAGCTAAATATCTTTCTTTTTTAAAAAAAAGTAGGACCACTAATGGGACTCCTCACCATGAGTGCAAACAAAAACAAAAGTTCTTGCAGCACTTTTGGTGATCATCAAGGAAAAATGAATGCCTCATTTGTGACGCACGTACAAGTAAACCTACAGATTAAAATTTAAATTCAAAATGTTACTCTTCATTGATAATGGCATTTTCAATAGGATAATGGGGAGGAGGTAATAGCTCACATTCCAATGTATTAGTTTGGTTCGGACATAGAGAGCATTATAAGACAATGCTTGGCCCCTGTTTGGGGTTGCACACTCTCTCCTTCTCCTATGGAATACCAGTGAGGAGGGGTCTGGAAGCATTCACTTCCATTTCTGTTTAACCACAGTTTGTCACATAATCTAAATCTGTGGTTTTTCTGAAACAATACAACTTCAAACCATAGGGTTATGAAACTGGCTGGTCTCAACAAACCATAGTTAATTTTAAGTACCATTTTGACAGCATGTTTGATGGTGGTTGATCTAAAGGGAGAGCTTCCAATCTTCGTATTGTGGCCACACAAGGTGATGATAGGGATGGGGAAGAGTGTGAGCCCAGGAAAGGCATGACTCATTCTGATAATGTTAACATAATTTAGCGTTATGAGCAAACACAGTTGTTTCATACACATTCTTGCAGCATGCTTTGAGATTGCCTTACTTTTGTAGAGGAGCTTAAAGACTAAGAGGAAAACCAAGTCAATGCATCAACTGATGTGGTTACTCAGACAATATCAGATAGATGATAGAATCACTGCACTATTAACTCTTGCAGAAAATATTTCTACTTGACTTTGTATGACTCCCCCCTGCGGCTATGCTCAATCCACTCTCTTTAAATTGCATTTCATTTTTTGATGAACAATGTCTGGCAGGGTCTAAAATGTGTGCTACTCAATCCTGTGGGGAAAATGATACACAAACTAAAATGAAATAGAATAACTCAAGTGAATACACACAGAGACATCATATGTATTAAGCCCAGTTCCCTGATCTCCATGACCTGGTCCAAGACTGACATCAAGAGTGAAGGGACCTGCAGCAAAAATGTTCTCTAGTGGGCTCCCTCTGATACCGATGGACCCTTCTGTTTGGTGGGCTTGCCAGTGTCCATGAGTGTTGACAGCAAACATCACCACTGTGACAAGGTACCTGCAAGCTACCCACCATTATGATGCTTGCACAATGCTCTGATATAGCAGTCCACTGGGTTATCAACCAGTCACAGGGAAACTTATGGCTCCCAATATTAGCAGACATCAACTGCTAATAGCCCAGTCAATATACATGTCCCAGAAATTTTTGACAAAGCAAAAATCCTGAGCTGAAGGGGGACATTTTGGACAGAATCAAGGCTTGAATGCCTCTGGTCTGGCCATTGTGTAGAAATAAATCTTATTTAACACAAGAAATAGGTTTTTCTAGCTTTACTTGCAGAACTTGATTTTAAACGTTACAAAAACAAGAAAATTATATATTGCAAAAAAAACAAGCAATTACCGGGTAGTTTCAGCATTACATTTTTTTTCCTCACACTGATCCCAGTGTGAGGCTCTAAGCATGTTTACTAAAATGTAGCTTCTCTGCTAAAAAAAAATAGATACTGTGTCTATCTCATTCTCCTGAATGCTGGCAACTGACTACATGCAGCTCTGTGTTGCAAGCAATCCCATTTTCATAGACAAATGCTGATAAGATACTAAAGTTTCAGCTCGCCTGTTGAGTCACAGACCTAATACCTGAGATCTAGTCACAAGGCTTAGGCACAAGGTTGTCTACCACACCCAGTGGAACAATACTGGCTATACGCCTAAAACTGAAAAATAAAACATTTTATGTAAATTAAACTTTTAACAGGGATGTTAAATGGAGGGCAGGATAAGAAGATGCATGGAGGCTGCTTGCAGGTGTCTCTCTCCCCCTCTCCCTGACTTCATGTTTAAATAGAGTTTAAAACCCTAGTTAAAAGCTGTGCATGGTCCCTAATTTGGTTCAGAGCCAAGATCTGAGCCATGTCAGCCCCAGATCATTCCAGGTCATATCAGGATCTCTCTGAAGTGCCAGATCAGGCCCTGTATTGGATTAGAGAGGATTGCACAGTCTATACACACCTTCAAAGGTCTGACACAAAGTGTCAGCTTTCTGCTCCCACCATCTGTCTTGTTTTCCATGGTTCAGGTAGCAAAAAGTGATGCGTTAAAGCTATCTCATTTAAATCAACTGCACCACTAGCCATAGTTAAAATTGGAATCCTCTCATTCCATCTCAGGAGATTTGTATCCATATACTATGAAATAAAGGCTATAATGGATATTTTAAAACAGTGCAGTTTATTTCATGTTTGGATCAGCAGATTGTGGAGAAAGGGGATCTGAGCACCTTTTTCAACAACTGAAGCATGCATGTTCTTCTTCACATGGTGGCCTAATGCTGGCAGCCAGCCGCAGTTCCACTTTTCGGGTCAGGCCTGACCTAGGGGCAGAAGTGGTGGGCTCCAGTGCATGAGTGTGCCACCCCTTCAGCAAACACCTCAGCACATGTGCACCTGCCCCAGGTGGTGATAGGAGACACTATGCCCCTGGCTCCAGGTGCACTCAGAAGTTTGCTTCTCATCTTGTGTGCGTGAATCCAGAACAACAGTACATTGTAAAATTCCTGTTAAAATTAGTTTTGAGGAAGAGGAGCATGTAGAGTTTCTGACCTGGAGTGGGGAGAATAGAAGCCTCTTCGCTATGAATCCTGGCAATGTAAAGGTCAAACATAATGCAAAGTGTGCAACACAAAAGCTCTTCTCCTTTGTTACATTCAAATGCTATTTTGCGCCCATAAATTAATTTGAATTTGGAGCCTCAACATAGACAATCCTCACTTTGATTTTGCTTTCTTTCCTTTGTCCACGTTCCAAACTTGAAGAGGGGTAGAAAATGATATGGCTGTCATCATTGGCTTTTCTAGTTTAATTAGTGTTTATAAATCCAGCTGAAAGCAGATAACAGATTATGGACAAAGCGGAAGCATCCGCCATCCGGCATGAATGAAAGCCATTGTTCATTTCCTCCTATTTCACCTACATTAATGAAACTGGTAATAGTTTTGGACCCCATGCCATTTTGTCATGTAGTTACAGCTTGTCCTTTCACAAAAGAAAATTAGAAAACTGCTGAGTATTATAGATATTAACGGTTGCTGGAACAGTATAATAAAAGGCTCCTTTTCTAAAGCGCTGCCAAGCTTTCATGTCATTATTCATGAATGAGTAATGTATTCAAAAGGAGAAGAGTGCTGATCTCCAAGGATGTGGAGCAGCAAGAAGGAAGGATGGAAAGAAAAATTCATGTAAAACACAAATGCTGGGGCTATGCATATTGAACGGTTTTTAGAATGAAGTGAAAATGAACCCTACTTACAGGGAAGGAAGGTGCCTTGCCAATCAGGGGAAAAGATTCCTGACATCCACAGAAATGTACAGGTAACTAGGCAGCCAGAGAAGGGGAGGAGGGAATCACTAAAGCTTTGAAAATTTCCACAGAAAGAGGAGAGTTCCATCTACTCTTTCCTTCTGAGCAAAAGCTTAAGAACCCAGAGAAAGGTAAGGATGCCTATTCAGCTCTAGTGTTTAACTGTGCGCATTATTCCACAAGTTAAACAATGTTGTTTATTCATTCATTCAGTTGCTTACTTAGTTATTACTAGATGGATGCTCATCAGCATGTGTTCACTGTGATGCTTACAAAAAGGAGTAAAATATAATACTAAATGATGAGATAATGAAATGCTTAAGTGTCACATGAAAATCTCCTTTCTGGTAGAGTAAATGCAATTTAATTAGCAGCCCAGTTTATGAGATCTAAAATACTTCAGGCCCTGTTTATTACAATGGCAGACTTCGAGCACAATGTTTCCTCAGAAGGCTACTGCTCTGTGTTCAGAAGTACTCACTCCTCAGTAGGGACAGCTAGGACTGTGGCCTCATTCACAAATGACTTAGCTCTGATTTATTTCAACTGGAGATGTGCAACGGGCCTGTTCTCAAGACATTTAGCTGCCTGAGGCTAAGGACAATATGGTGCCTCTTCAAATCCATGTAGAGAAACCAACTGAACTGGAAGCTACAACTAACTTTGACACTGGTGACAGTTAGCATCCTTCAGAAAGCAGGCTTGTTTAGGAGGTGCTGGGTAGGCAGTATGTCACACACAGCTCTATCTTCCAACAGAAGGATTTGGCCCCTGGGCTCAGGAGGAATGCCCTTTAGGTTTCTGCCACTACCCTGCCACACAGAGATAGAACATCTGCCTGAGGCTATCAGGGGCAGCTGCCTAACTCTATCTAATGGTAGAGCTGGCCCTGATGGGGCAGCCTTATTCTCTGTGTGATTTTTCATAGCTCTGAATGATTATTCAGAGCTAGGTTCCCAACTTCAATTTTTCTGCCATGATTTAGTTGTCCAATATCTTCAGCCTTCCCCAATGTACCTCCTGCTAGGTTATAATTTTGAGGATGATCACTTGGCAGCCAAGGTTCCTCTTTTGCAATCTCTTCCTTTCAGGAGCCACCAGAAGAATGAATCACTGCAATGGGTCTGGAAGACAACATTGAGCTGTGCATTACCTAGTAGTTTCCCAGATTCTTTGGTGGGGAAGGCAGGGATGTCATCATTCTGCAGACAGCTTCAAATACAGTAAATAAGTGTTTCCTTTCTTCCCATCTTCAAAGAAGACATAGCTTGCTAGGTAGAATGGGCTGACAGCTGTAATCAATGGCGGGGAAAGTGGCATGCAATATTCCTTTGGGCAGCCATAAATTGCATGCTACCTTGATCGTAAAGAAGAAGTTGCAAACTCTTATAACAAGGGATACATAAAAATGAGATGTGAAACTGCAGAGATTTAGGGCCTTCCTAAAGGTTTTATTTGTCACCTAACTTCTGTCACACACACTGGAAGAGATGATGATAACATGTACATATATTGAATACATCATGTGAATTATTTCCTAGATCCAAGGGAGCCCAAGTCACATCTGATGCTATATTCACAAAACAGCTGCAGGATGAAACTGCAAGTACTGTGTTGACTTCACTATATTAAACCAAGAAACACTGCATTATTATTAATATCAGTGAACACCATGCATTTAAGGCCAAAATGAAATTAGGGTGGTTATGTATTACACATCACTGGAAGGCTGTCATTTGGATGATGTACCGTACAACACTAAGAGCTGCTGTTCCAATGAAGTATTGCACCAAATGCCATCACTCTGGTGATATATTTCACCCTAGCATAAGAACCAATGTGAAAATAGATCGTCAGAGCAATCCCTAAGGGTAATATATCCCCTCAGCCACTGCAATACACTTAGTGTTGGATTATAGCTTGCATGGTGTGTATGCATTTACATCTGGAATATTTTCACGTATTCCTGCCAGGAGCATTTATGGAGTGTTGTTTGTTATTGTTGTTGCATGTGTTCACTTGAACCTGAGATTTCTTTGCAGCTGCAGACTACTTGGGGAGAAATGTAGGTAGTCAATTACATTCCTGTTTCCTCTCCTTATTTAAAGCGGGGGCACACACAGATTATTACTACAAACACATTATGCACTTAGGGCAAAACAGCATGGGCTTTATTTAAAGCATCTAAATGCACAGTTGATGAACCACTAACTCTCTCACAGACCACATTGCGCCTTCTAAATCCTCTAGTGATACTTATGGCCAAGTTAGATGGATCAGATGCCCTGGGCACAATCCTATCAAAATAAAGCATTTTAGAATCCCATCAGTTCAATGGGAGAGTTAAGCACAGAGCTTAAAATCGCTTCACATTGACTGGATCATGCTCACTGAGAGTAGCAACACAGGGAAGTTATGATGGCAGTCATGAAGACATAAGTACAGTGAAAGGCTAGCATGACTCTCTGGTATTATATACAGCAGTGGTGCATGTGGGGGTTGAGCAGAGGTAACATTGGGTTGTGCAGGTGCACTGGTAGGACCAATCCAGCACTCCCACAAGCAGATCTACATAGTCTCAATCTCACCACTGCCCCATCCTAGATCTGTCCACCTAAGCAGCACTCTTGCCAGTGTTAGAAGGCCAGTGCCACCCTACCAGCAATGCTGCTGGGTATATTCTTTTATTCGTGCAATAATATTTTGAGATTTCATTGCCACTATGCACAGCAGCTATGAAGTGAAGGCTGGAGGTGCAGGAGTTGGGTTGGAAAACGAACCTGTTTCCAGGCAAATTTAGCAGCCATGTCATCTTCCCTAACACAATCAACAGGAACTGCTGAGCACAGAGAGCAGTTTTATTTTGTTTTCAGCTGCTCTTGGCCAGTGCTTCTGTAGCATTAAGGGTGATTTGGGGAGAGTAAACAAAGAAACCACACTAGACCATAATTAAGGAACCGTCTGGGTTCACACATAATGTTAAGCCATACTTAAGGTTAGTAAGCTAACAACAAACAATGGCATACTTTTAGTGGCAAACCATAGTTAACAAACCAAGCAACATGTTAAGATATTGGTCAGTTTATGCTAAACTATAGTTTATTAATTAATATTTGTTTAAACCATGGTTTAACATTACATATGAACAAAGCCTTTGTTACATTGACCTGGTTTGCATAACACAGTAAGCTAAACAATGGTTTGCTTGGACCATGTGAAAAATTCTCCTAGAGAGAAGCATTGCTCCTTCCCTAATAATAATAATAATAATAATAATAATAATAATAATAATAATTTGCTCCCATGCCACACAGTGCTAAGCCATGATTTAGCTTAGTGTGTCATCTAACTGGGACTCATTGTTAAGCTCACAAACTTAAAACTTCCCTCATGGCTAACATATAGAAGTTCAACATATAGAAGCCACCATCCTGGCTACCTCTGGTGTAATCCTTATTTCAGTGCCTGCTCTCTGATTGTTGGATTCCACAAGTTAGCGTACAGGGCCAAGGAGGGGTGGTAGATGGGTCATCTTGCCTTTGGGACAAAGGATGGCACAAATGAGCTTCCATTCATTTCAGTGCTTCAATTTTCTATCAGTATTGTTTTGTAATGCAACATAATGAAAATGTAACGGAATGAAAGTCGCTTAAATCTCACCATAATATACAGTTGATGTAGCAGCCAAACATTTTGTACACACTTCAGGCAGTCATATTATTAAAGTTAATGGCATCTGTAAGAGGAAGACAAACTCACCGGCTTGAGACTGTAATGAGATAAGCTTGCAGTCTGATCCAGCTGCATGCAAATGATCTCATCTGAATTAAATTTATGTCTGCATTTCAATAATACCCTGAAAAGTATGGCAGTTCTCTTTCCACTTTCCTTTTCTAAGATTTCTATAGTTTCTTTCATTTCTACTCCTCAGAAAATAACCAGAAGGTCACAGATTACTCTGAATTTCCTGGATGTATCGGCTGTGAAGCTCTTATATTGGTTACAGAATATGAACTTCAGAATCCCAACATTTAAAAAAAAAAGGTTTTAGATGGCTTGTGTCATTCTGCGAGTTGAATAAAATGGTTTTTGACTTAAACTGTAACCATGCATTTCTAAAGAATAATGAGATGCCAGGACCTCATATTTTGATGAAAAATGTATTAACGACCTTAATTACATTTTAATCCAACAATCCATTTACATGCACATTTGAAATGGTGAGGTGATACTGCACAAGCCATGCTATGCAGAGGCTTGTGCTTTTACTAAAGCTGGGTAGATAGTTTTGGTCTAGGTGGGGGCAAAAAGAAACCACCCAATAAAACAAAGAGTGATAAATCTTGCAAGTTCCCATGGGAGGAAAGGGTTTGGATTCCATTACATAAAAGTTGTGGCAAGGTTTTTTTCCTTCTACTTCTAAAGTTTGGTGGAGGGACGTGGGTGGAATTGTAGGTTAAACCACAGAGCCTAGGGCTTGCCGATCAGAAGGTTGGCGGTTCGAATCCCCATGGCGGGGTGAGCTCCCGTTGCTCAGTCCCTGCTCCTGCCAACCTAGCAGTTCGAAAGCATGAAGTGCAAGTAGATAAATAGGTACCGCTATGGCGAGAAGGTAAACGGCGTTTCCGTGCGCTGCTCTGGTTCGTCAGAAGCAGCTTTGTCATGCTGGCCACATGACCCGGAAGCTGTACACCGGCTCCCTCGGCCAGTAAAGTGAGATGAGCGCCGCAACCCCAGAGTTGTTGGCGACTGGACCTAACAGTCAGGGGTCCCTTTACATAAAGTTTGATGGAAGACTCACATGTCCACAGAGGAACATCCCATCTCAAAACTGAAATACATCACCAATTGGGGTAGCCAACATGATGCCTTCCAGATGTTGTGGACTACAATTCCTATCAGTCCCAGACAGCATGGCCTATAGTCATGGACCTTGTAGTCCACAACATCTGGATAGCACCACATTGGCTACCCAGACATAGAAAATATTAATTAAAAGCACACTGTCCAAATTAGTGAATGTATATATTTGAATATCTACACTACTGCCTTAAAACCAACAAGAGGTACCGAAAGGAACAAGGAAAATTATGACAATAAATTATTCAGAGTTTGTGAGAAAGCTTGCCACTAATCTTTCAAAGTAAATAAATCAGTACACTGTTATATACCAATAACATATCAGAATAAATAATATGTCAAGGAAATGCAGAAACAAGGATGTGTTGATTTAGCTGTCTTATCTATGCTGAGATATCACTTTTACTGATCTCACAAGAGAGCAAGAGAACAGAGGACAAAACAGCATACATAACAAGTGATATACATAGAAATGAAGATACTCCGAATGTCAGCAGAAAATAAAACATGGGGGAAATGCCAAATAAGGAAACAAGAAAGGTTACACTGAGGTTTTGCTTTATTATTATTATTAAAAAGTGCTAGTTATTGATAGCATAATGTTTTTATTTAATTAAACAATTACAAAAATTTATGAGGTTATTTAGCTTTCTTATGGTCCGTGAAGAGGAATAGATATTCTCAGAGGAGTAACAATTTATTGGGCTGATGTTTCTATTAAGCCTAGTCTTCTCTGGCTTTATAAAGTTGGTAATGTTTCATGGTTGGTGTGCTTGCATCTCCTGGTGACCAGTATCCTACCAGCAACTGAAATAGGCAAATGATCTCATATGGGGTACAGCTCTTGAAGATAAGTATATATTCTTCATAACTTGGTGGGTAAATTCATTGGCAAGCTCTGATAATGGGAGAACAATTCTCAGCTAGCCTAGCTTGAGGATGCTGGCATGTCATCCATCCTTTAGGCTGGATGGTTTCCTTCCATGTTCCACTCACCATAATACAATGTTTTCTAGAAGTATAGCTAACTATCATGTTCATTCGAACACGTCAGCCTGGGTCGCTTATTGGGTCAGACAGGGATTATTCTCTTATTTCTTCCGCTTTCAGGCTAAAGAACAAGTAACACAAGTAACAGCTTGAGATTTCATGGCCTCCTTGACACCATGGGTCTCTCTCAGATGGTCATCAGTCCAACACACCAGGCAGGGCTCACTCTCAATGTGATATTTTCCCAAAGTGATACAAGGGATGGACTGAAGATATAGGGAGTGCTAAGTACTTCCTTGTCATGGTCAGACCATTATCTGGTTGTTTGGATTGACAATGGCAGTTTCCCTCTGTAAGGGTGGTTGGTACAGATGGCTCACCCTTGGGCATTGATGGAACCAGTTGTGTTCCTGAATGCTGTGAGGGATTTTCCAGTGGAGAAAGCTAGTGATCCTGTCAAAGCCCTGCTCTTGCTATGGAATGATGAAATGATACGGGCAGTTGACATAATCAGTCCTGAGCATCCTTTCTGGCATTATGAAGCCTGAGCAGCTTCTTGGGACTCTAAGGACCGCTGAACTATGAAACAAGTTGGATGAAGACTGGAGTGCAAATGGTGCAAGTCTCGCTTTGAAGCTGATTGAGCACTAGTAAGAACACATAATTGTGCCTATCTGTGGCAGTGCAGGCTGTGAAAAAAGCTCATTTTGCAGCTCTCATTGCATTCTCCAATAGCCAACTGGAGAAGTTATCTCAGACGGTCTGAGGGTTACTGACTCCCTATGTGGGAGAGGGATCTCTGGAGGCCTCAAAACCCCACTGTGACCAACTTGGCTAGACACTTTGAGGATAAAATTGCTCAACTTCAGAGTGATCTTGAGTCTCCACTTGTTGCAGCTCTGGTTGAAGTACCCAGTGCTGCTATCAAGGATGTTCTGTGGGATCAGTTTTACCTTATGCAATCAGCTGATGTCGACAAGGTGCTGGTGGCAATGCATCTGACCACATACTGCCTCGACCCCTGTCCCTCCTGGCTTATCAAATCTATCAGAAGGGGACTGAAAGGTTGGGTACAGAGTGTGATGAACACTTCACTGCATGAGGGGATGGCCCCTGTTGAATATAAGTCAGTTTTTGTAAACTGAGTTTTTGTTTGTTTGTTTGTTTGTTTGTTTGTTTGTTTACAAGCAAGTGGTATATAGATTTTATGAAATAGATATATGAAATAGACATGTGACTTGCTTAAAACTAGCATTCCTGTGCCAATTGATTTCTGATCATCTCAGAATCACTTATCAGCTCCTACCATGTGGAGCTCCCATTCATTGAGGCTACTGGAGACTCCATAGCCATTCCAAATGTGGTGGACATGCACCATGCAGTAACTTCTAAACCATGGGTAGGCAAACTAAGGCCTGGGGCCCGGATCCGGCCCAATTGCCTTCTAAATCCGGCCCGCGGATGGTCCGGTAATCAGCATGTTTTTACATGAGTAGAATGTGTGCTTTTATTTAAAATGCATCTCTGGGTTATTTGTGGGGCATAGGAATTCGTTCACCCCCCAAAAAAAAATAGTCCGGCCCCCCACAAGTTCTGAGGGACAATGGACTAGCCCCCTGCTGAAAACGTTTACTGACCCCTGTCCAGGTTCTCCCAGAGATCATCTCTGAGGGACTGCTTAGTATGTTGCTGGTGACTGTAACATGGGATTTCTTCCTCTGTCTTCTAAATGGAAAGTTGTGACCATCTGCAAACCCCAAACTTAAGCTTGAATTTTCCTTCCAGATCCCAAGGCCACAATCCTATATAATATAAAAATATGCTCACTTTAGACAGAAAACTTAATTTATATTTTGGGTTTTGGATTTGCAAGACTACCGGAAGCCAGTTGTGTGGGTTTTTTTAACTGATACCAGCAAAGTTTGAAAGATATCTTAACTATACAGTTTTATGGCATCTGAATTCTGCTACAAAGGCATTTAGGTGGAACATATGGGGTTGAAATAGAGTGCTCCCCCATTTTGCTAAACAGAAATCTACTAAAATTCCTGTTTGAAGAAGCTAGACTTTTTATATCACTTATCTAATTTATTCATTGGATTGATTTTTTAAAGCTTTCTAGATGTTTATTTGATCTGGCACAATGTTCAGATTGAAGCATGTTTGTTTATTTATCTTTCTGCTGTGCAAAATTTTCACCTTTACCTTTCAGTGAGAGATGGGAATGAAATCTGTAAAGAGCTGTCTGGGTTGGCTGTGCAATCCAATGTGAATGCCATTATAACAGGAAAGTTTAACAACATTGTCATTTAGAGGGCTTTGGCAGAGCTGCAATATTGTTCCAAGAACACATTTGCCTTTGGCGTGGCAATGAGAAAGACAAGGTAGCTCAGAACTAATATCTTTATCTGACAGCTCTTGGATAAAAGTCAGCAATAATACCAAGTAAACCAGGACATAACTGGGGAAGAAGAGGCAATAAGTAACCATTTATAAAATGATAATAATGGTTTTGCAGTTCATTTTATTCCAGGGGGAGACATGTGCAAAGAAGTATTCATCCCATCCAAAACTTTCAAAAGAAAAGGTCGTTAGAGTGGCTGCAATGGCAATATTAGAAACATATTAAAATATAATGTAATCTCTACGGAGCTCTCTTTCTTTCTGGCAGAACTTTGGTAAATATTCATACTGTGCCCTAGCGACCGTGTTGTGGGAACAGTTTGGGTGTTGGGGACAAAACAATGCCTGCTTTAAGGACCTTTTAGCATAATTAAAATGTGCAGTTTGCTCCGGTGCTATGGGCAGGGGTTGACTTTGACAATATGGCACCCCATGCGAGCCCAAAATTGTGTGTCCACCCCTCCCCAATGATGGCCAAGCAGCTGCACTGGTACAACAGGAGTCTGGCAGTCTTTTGCTCTCCCTGCCTCCTATCCTCCTATCCTATCCTCTCCTTTATTCCTTTCCTTCTCCCCAGCCTGATTTTCCCTCCCGGGCAATACAACAACAAAAATAACTCACAAAGAGGTGTCAGAGGGATTTCTCTGGGTTCCCTCCCTCTTTCCTGCTTCCTTCCCCCTTTCCTAGCCATCTTTCTCAAGCAGAAAGAAAACTTCAGTGCTTCAGAAATCCCCCCTTTCCTCCCCCTTTTCTCCAAAAAGAAAAGAAAGAAAAGCCATTGACTTAAAAAATAAATAAATCTGAACATAAACCATTTCCCTTTGGCTTCCAATCTCCAAATCTGCCCTATTGCTCTTCTGCATTATGTCTAAGTGAGTGGGGAGGTAGCTCCCACCATTCAGTCCTCCTCCTGAACAAAGAAACCAAGGTTTGGTTTTGAGAGAGAGAGGACAGGAAGTAGAAGTGGTGGAAAGAGATGCACCTTTGCTGGAGAGAATTGGCAGGCGTGGGACACTTAAGCACCTTCTTATCTTGCCTAAAGGTAAAGGTAAAGGGACCCCTGACAATTAAGTCCAGTCGCGAACGACTCTGGGGTTGGGGCGCTCATCTCACTTTAAAGGCTGAGGGAGCCGGTGTTGTCTGCTTCCGCAGACAGTCTTTCCAGGTCATGTGGCCAGCATGACTAAGCAGCTTCTGGCGAAACCAGAGCAACACACAGAAACGCTGTTTACCTTCCCGCCGCAGCGGTACCTATTTATCTACTTGCACTGCATGCTTTTGAACTGCTAGGTTGGCAGGAGCTGGGACAAAGCAATGGGAGCTCACCCTATCACGGGGATTCGAACCACCGACCTTTCGATCGGCAAGGCCAAGTGGCATAGTGATTTAGACCACGGCGCCACCCGCGTCCCTTATCTTGCCTAGGGATGGACAAAATTGTCAATTTCACTTTCTTTTGGTTTCCCATTTTTCTAAACCTAGGTTCAGGGGTTTTTTTATGTCCTTATAAAAATTCATAATCTTTTTGGTGCATATTTCTTCTGGTATACGCTGTTGTCGGTTTTTCGTGCAGTCTTGGCTAGTTTGCACATTTTAGAAATCCGATATGAATGATGAAGCCAATATTAATTGTCAAACCCTCATATTTATTAGTTAAAGCTACATTTTGTTTTAACTGCTAAAGCAGGGGTTGTCAACAAATACTGTTTCCCATGGACGTCTGGTTGGCCACTGTGAGAACAGGATGCCTGATTGGATGAGCCATTGGCCTGATCCAGCAGGGCTATTTTAATCTTCTTAATGAGGTGCCCATGGGCACAGAGGTGCCCTCAGAAGCCTTCCTTGGAGTCCACAGAGGACCTTCCCCCATAAAATTTGCCTTGAAAGGAACATTTTATTATAGCCAATAGGAAAAATCTGCCACCTGTGCTTCCCACATGGTTCCCACAAATGTGGCTTCCACAAATAGTGTTTCCTGTATACAAATGTGCCCACGGGTTCTCAAAGGTTGACATTATGATTTCTACTGGAATTGTAAATCTGAACTCACATTGTATTGAAAAAAGCACATAGAACCCTCTTTTTTATTTTTCAAAAAATGAAATACACGGTCCATTTTGAAGATTTTTTTCTTTAGCCCTCGACAGTTACATCCATACAAATCCTAAATTTCAGTATTGATACAAAGGATTGGTCTGATCACTACTGCCTGGTGGCATTCTAGCAGCTTGTACAGTGAATTGAAAATGCTGCAAACACACAGTGAGGTGAAAATCCAATCTTCCGAGTTGCACTGAAAAACAACAGATGGCACAAAATCAGTGACCCAGTGTAGTAGCAACTGCCATCAAGCCAATTGTCACACTGTATTTATTTTCACTTTGCTAGGTGCCCTATTTCTATAGGTTTGGCAAATCCCTTTCCTTCATGGAAGTCATTTATTTAATTCTTGCCCTTACTGGAGCCAAGTTGATCCCTGACATAAGTGCACTTCTATAGAAAGCAAATCTTTACATCTGTCAGCCAAGTCTCTTGATGCAGGTCTCAGAAGTGTATTAAGAATCAGATCCTCGCCACACCCATTGATTGGTTTTATGCTATCTCTGCTGTCAACTCCGTTTCATTTCATTGAATAATATACATCAGCGCTTCATAACCTCAAGCATGTGAACCACTGCTTGCCTTATGGAATCCTGCCCTTTTATTGTAATACAGATTTTCTCAGGCCACAACCTCAAGTCTTCTCGTGTATTCCCCCCCCCACTAGAATAAACTACAAATGCCTAAATATCACCTATAAAACACTTTTCTGTGCTCAATTTATCCTTGACTGTTTCAGTATTCCCATCTGACGAGCTGCAAAATTTACAAAAGTGTTGAATATATATTCAAAATCCACTCATATTCAGAATAAAAACTCATTTTCTCCCACCCTCACCAATGCCTGAAAAGTGGGGCTGCATTTTTTTTTAAGAACAAATGTGATAATACTGTTCGTCTGCCGTAGCCCACTTTTTTCCAGTTTCAAACATAAATCAGTTCATTTATATGTTATCAAGGTTACTCATATGGTATTCAGGTGAGTGCTACTAGATATAAATATCACTATTAAAGTTTGAATGCTAAAGGAACGCATTTCAAAATGGGTCTTATTATAGCTATATTTTCTTTTTGAGCACATTAAATGCTGATGCCATTTTAAACCTGCCTGAACTGCAAGATGCCTCGGGTAAGTTAACTGTAACGCTACCACAGACTTTTCTAGCTGACATGTTTTCTCTCCTGTACTGTGCAAGGGGTGGAGAGTGGAATTTGTATTCCATTGGAACCTTGGCATTGCTTGATATAAATGAGTGAGAAACACAAGCGATAACCTGATAATCAGACATTACTTAAGCCCTTGATATGCATAAACAGATTTGCATATGGCAAATAGTGACTCTACTTTTACAAACTTCTTAGGGGCATATTTTCAAACAATTCCAAGTAATGGCTATTAATGTTGCAGTGGTCCATAAATTCCCAGCTTGTGTATTATGCTGCTCACAGAAATGGAGATGTCAGGGTGACTCCGTTATTGGAACAGCTGAACTTCTTTTAATTTAAATTTACATATGTTTAAGTGAATTAGCCTTATCAGTCTTCTATTTAGTATTAACTGACCAACACAATGCTGCACAGGTAGATTTTGTAATTCCAAACCATGGTATGTTCTGCCCTGCAGCCCTTGATTTAATTGGAAACTATGAAAAATTGCATAGCACCTTATGGAGCCTAATCTAAGTCTCTGCTGCAACATCTCCTTAGTCTGTGACCAGATACAGGGCTGCTGTCTTTTTGCAGGTATATTTACACCTGAAATCACTGATGCAATAAAAGGGCATTTGTGGCAGGCTTATATTGAACTGAGGGACGCGGTTGGCGCTGTGGGTTAAACCACAGAGCCGAGGTCTTGCCGATCAGAAGGTTGGTGGTTCGAATCCCCGCGACGGGTTGAGCTCCCATCGCTCGGTCCCTGCTCCTGTCAACCTAGCAGTTCGAAAGCATGTCAAAGTGCAAGTAGATCAATAGGTACCGCTGCAGTGGGAAGGTAAAGGGCGTTTCCGTGCGCTGCTCTGGTTTGCCAGAAGCGGCTTAGTCATGCTGGCCACATGACCTGGAAGCTGTACGCCGACTCCCTTGGCCAGTAAAGTGAGATGAGCGCCGCAACCCCAGAGTCAGTCACGGCTGGACCTAATGGTCAGGGGTCCCTTTACCTTTACCTATATTGAACTGCCCATACAATATCTCAGTTTACTAGTTGTTCTGTGATGCTTCCCCAATGACATGCTGCTATTGCCATCTGAAGGGGCACCCATGCACTCAGGTGAAACAAAAGGGGAGCAATTCTCACCTGTTCCCAAGTCAGCTTAGCAGTGCAAGAGGGAACAGGGAGAGGACAGTTTTCAACCTGACCTCCCTCTCCCATGATTCAAATGAAAATCCCTCCCTGCTGGTATTAAGCTAAAGAAAAAACGTAATAGCAGCATGGGAGTCAATCATAATGGAAAACACTCCTCTGATGCAAGTCAGAATGGTGATAAGGGGATTGGACTGCAGAAACAAAAGTAAATTTTTATATGGAACCTTGTCGCTCCTTCCTGCTGCTCTTCTAATCGGTGGAAGAAGATGTTGTGGGCCATGTAAGATTAGGCAGTGGGCAAAAAGCAGCCCAAGGGGTGCAGATGGCATGCCTCTGAACAAGAGATAAGGGGGGGAAGGGTATATTTCTTGGAGACCATGCATACTTGTCAGAGAATGTGTATATTGCCTGCAAGGTGTATTGCATTGCATTGCATTGCATTGCATTGCATTGCATTGCATTGCATTGTACAAAATCTTTATACCACTTGATTGTAGTGAAACCTTTAGACACATTCCTCAAGCCCTGCTGAAGATTATGCATAATGGCTGAAGAAGATGCAGAATTTAGCTGATATATACACATTCCCCAAGGCCTGTTGGAGATTATGTATATTGACTGGGAAATGTGAACAAGTCCCACTTTGTGTAAGGATTATATGCACATTCTCTATGGGGCCTTGCGAATGAGTACGGTGGCCTGTTGTTATGTGATATAGCTGGGATAGTTCAGTCAGTAGAGTGTGAGACTCTTAATCTCAGGATCATAGGTTTGAACCCCATATTGGACAAAAGATTCCTGCATTGCTGGGGGTTGGACTAGATGACCCTCGAGGCCCCTTCCAACTCTACGATTCTATGATTCTATGATTAACCACTCAATTTACATTCCCCTTAATATAGATAGACTGACAGATACCCTTCTATCCTCAAGGATACACACACACACACACACACACACACACACATACACACACACATTCACAAATAATAAAAACATAAAACAAGACCTAAAGTTAGAAGCATACTTCAAAGTTATAACATATCATAGTTAACATCTCAATCTCAGTCTCCAGTCCTTCTTTCTTGGGAACTTGCACATAATGTGTTAAGCTTCTACTATAAATATTAGTAACACTGTACAATATATAACTTAGTTTTGATGAGAATTTACCATCGACAGTTTATTTAGGAGTGGTTTTTGCATATGCAGCCCGTCAGTAAGGTAAAGATATTCATGTCATTAAATTCTTTGTTTATGGAAAAGCAGATGCTATCCCCTGTAGATCATTGAACTCTACAATGAAATATTCATGAAAAGGAAGGTGTTGTTTATTATTAATAATCCTGCTGCTTACTATGGAAATAAGGAGTACATTTCATTATACCATTCTGAAAGGCTTAACAACTTTCAGGGTGTCTTTCCCTTATAACTTTGCTTTAGTTAAAATTGTAATGAATAATCTGTGCCACAGGACCTGAATCTCAGTGTGGAAAAGTGTATTGTCTAATACGATGCATTACATTATAAAACAAAATAGCATTTTGCACTGTAAAACATTGCAGCTGTGCTCAATTTTTTAGCATCAAAGTGGGAAATTCTAGGGGCATATAAATGGAAAAGATTAGACGCTACAGCAGCTTTGCTACACTTACTACAGCAAAATACCCTTACTGCAGGGGTAGACAACATAATGCCATCTAAATGCTGTTGAACTACAACTTCCATCAACTCCAGACAGAATGGCCAATAGTCAGGATGCTGGGAGTTGTAGTCTAACAACATATGCAGGACATCACAAAGGTGGGACAACCCCCATCCACCCCCAAAAATTGTGGTCTGGAGTTACAGGATATGCACTGACATGGCAATGAATCAGTATAATCGCCCCAAAACTCTTGCAGGCAGAAATGGTATTGAAAATGTTGTTGTGTATGACTGTGCCAATAGCATTATGGGGAATAAAACCCATCATGAATATGAAATAAAAAGATCATCTGGAGAGGTCCCTGGTATGGATTAGATCCTAAATATTTGACACAAACAAGTGTTCATGTGTTACTCATGTGCAGAGCATAAATGTGTAGAGAAAGAGGAGTGGGACACCTTCTAGCAGGTGTCCCCATGTCCTGAACCCTATACCAATATTCCTGCACATCATTTGTAAAAATAATGGATAAAGGTAGCCAGGAGCTGCCTGCCTCTATCACCCTCCCTCTGGCTAGTCCTTCCAGGTTGAGCTGGTTTTCTTCTCCAGTCTCCCAGGAGAAACAAGGCAGCCAATGTTCCAGGAGAGCCTTCCAACTGCTCTGAGTATATTCAGTTCTGCAGTGATGACTCCAACAGAGACTCTAAAGTGCTGGCAGTCACTGGGACATCAAAGACAGGCTGGTAGTGAGTGAGACATGGTCTGCAATCAGGCTACCTGGCATAGGCTGAGCTCTACCTTTGAAGGGCAGGTTTAGATGAATTGTGGAAGAAAGAGACATTTAACTCTCTAGTGAGTCTCTCCATACTACATTCATTGTGTGTTTCTAGCAACAAGAATAGCAAACTGGCTTTGTTTTTCCTTTAAGTCCCAGGTTGCACAAGGCAGAATTGGAGGTGAAGGCACAAAAGGCACATTGATGTTTGAGAGGGGTGGTTTTCTGGTTACCATTGTGACTACTCAGTGTCTTTTTTAAAATAAATAAGTAAGTTCAATTTTAAGTTCCTGGTAAAAACAGCTTTAATGTAAAATGGCATGGTTTAATCATCTGAGTGTAGGGAGGGGATGAAGAGAGTGTATTCTCTTATTTATTTTTACAACTACCTTATTTTTAAAGACCTCCTTCATAGGAGTCTTTTACCATATCCAATATGATAGGTATGGGTCCTTTCCACATTTGATTGCACCATGGAACTACAACCTCATTGTGAAATACGGAAGACGGGGATTGTCATTTTCCACCATAAATATGCAATTTCTGCCACTGATGGCTGAATCACACTTGCTGTGTGATTCTGTTTCCCTCCCCCTTCAATGGGATTGTGTGGTAAACATGAAATTAGCATTCCTTGCAAAACTACTTGAAAATGGAGAAACTATTTATTTAATAATCAAATATAATAGCTAAGCAACAGCATAAGAAATAGATCTCAAGCGGAGCTCAAATACCAAGAAATCAACAGCCTTGGAAATTTCATGCCTTGGAAATTAAGAGCTCGAGAAGCAATTTGAAGGAAATATCAGGTAAATTCAATCCTAAGTGAGGTTAGCACTTGAATTGTTCCAATCCCAAAGGATATTAATTGCCTTGCAAAGCCTGGTAAATTCATCATTAAAAGTTTGTTTGGGTCACACATAGACACACACACACTCGCAACAAGTCCACTTACCATTTTTGGCGGTGGTGGCAGTTGTGTCCCGGCGTGTCTATGGGGAGTCAGCAGGTGGGGAACAACTCTTCCCACATGGCCAACAGATAGTGTTTCCTCCATTGGCCATGATGGCTGACTGGACATACCCAGGAATTAGCTAATCATGGATGAACTAAGGGGTGGGTCATTATTTGGCAGACCTGGGTGAAGTCTACCCTGGGTGGGCTTCATTCAGGTCTGCCTTCTTTTTATTTGAACTGACTGTGCTCACTCTATCATCAGATGTCCCACCCTAATGTTTTGACACTACCCATGCAGTAGGCATGTTGGAAAAGTACATGCTCGGACCTTGCTGTGGAATTATTCAGTTACCATATTTTGGGCGAAGGAGGAATTTACCTACAGACAAAATTGAGGTTTTGCCTTCCTCATAGCACTTGTCACAACTTGCTGGTAGAAAAGGGGCATTGAGTTGGATGCTTAGTCCAAGCATTGGGGGAAGATTGGTGCTCTACCCCTATTCCTCTCTCAAGGAATCTGGGTACCCCAGAAAAGGAATCCAGGGGGACGGATTCTGTCTGAATGCCCAAACAGGGGTTAATGGGCTATAGAACATTCTGAATGGCATCCTGGAAGATTGGTCCAATTTGGTGCACATCATGAGGTAATTCATAAACCAGGATTGACCCCGAAGGAATAATCTGTCACCAATACAAGTTGGATGATTCAGGTTTCACACTCATTGCCTATGCCAAAGCCAACTGACACCTGCAATCAATAAAAGTTGTGGCTGGTTTGATCCCGGTATGTTGCCCTTTCATTATTGCTTTCCACTCTCTATCCCAACAACATTAGACACACTGTGCCTAGACACTAACAAGTACTTCAGAAAGTAAACTATGATACTGTGTACCAGGTTTCCCTAACCTGGTACCCTCCAGGTGTTTTGCACTACAACTCCCATGATCTCTGACCATTGTTCATGCTGGCTATAGAAATAGATGTACTTTTTTCCATTTATCATAGTACACAATAGACACGAACATCTCAGCCATCCGTAGATATTTACAAATCAATTGCCTTCCCTGTCCTTTCAAAGTTAATGCATTTCTAGAAGTGTAGCCCTCTTAGTCTTTTGTACTAACAACAACAAAGAGTCTTGTGGCACTTTAAAGATAAAATTAATGAAGTGGCTAAAGGCCTATCACAAAGGCATCTACAGCTGGAATTCTAACCATGTCTACTCACAAGTAAGTCCCATTCAATTACATGGAGCTTACTTGCAGTTAAGTGGGGATAGGATTGCAGCCTCTCTCACTCATCTAACTGCATAAACATATTTTTATTGCAACATTTTATTTCACAAATGTGTATACTATACCAAAAAATGGCCAGGTATGTGTGTCACGTTTAACACCCATTGCAAAGCAATGTATCTATTTACATACAATGTGTGTATGTTTAACAAAATGCTTCTGTTGTAGAGAACTAAGGTGAAAAGAATTCATAGCAAGTCTAAGCTGTGATGAGGGTCAAACATCAAACTGCTTGGTAGTCCATGTTCAACAGATTCCTTTGGCATGCCAAGATACAAGTGGTGTTCTTAAATATTAATTTTCATCAGCCAGGCTTGTAGGACTGTTTACGAGACTAGATGAAAGATTGAGCATCAGAAGCAGGAAATATCTGCCTACACCGTTTTTAGAGATTTGAAAGATGTAGTTTGAAGTAAGTGTCTTGAAAGATATATATTCCATGACTTAAGGGCAATTCGCTTTTTATTTCAGTATAGATACGCAAAATAAATGAGGCTCTCTGCAAATGTGAACTGTGCACACAGACATCATATTTGGAATGTTCCTCTCAAAAATACTCTGAAGTAGCAACTTGGAAAAGTATAAACTCAGCTTCTAAGTATTTAAATGAACATGCCAGATTGTATACAGAGGCATTCCTTCCACACTTGATCAAAGGTGCATATTTATTGTACTTGGGTAGCCATTCCCAAATACAATTGTAAAGAAAATATGAGTCTTTATACCAGGGCTGTCTTAAGCATATCCGGCACCGTGGTGCAAAGATCCCTGCGACGCCCCCCTCCTGACAACTCCAAAACAAGGGAGGGGGCGGTGGAAAATGTCCTTTGCCTCCCCCACCGCCCCGATCCCCGGCGTGGTGGCGGAAATCAAGCAGGAAAATGTGCTGGTGGACATGCTCTCTGGCGTTGGGGCACCCGGGAAGGCTGCGCGCTGCCTTTCGCCAGGAAGCAAGGACCGGGAGCAGGGCCATCTTTAGCAGATGCAGAGCCTTGGGAGGGAAGCTGCATGCCTGCCAGCCATATAGTTGGTGGGGCGCAGCTGGCGGGCGTGCAGTGAAGGGGAGGCTGCCGGCAAAGCCGCGCAGCTCCCCCACTTGCTAGGGCGTCCTTGAGAGGTCGGCGCCCTGGTGCAACGAACCACTAAGACCAATGGGAAAGATGGCTCTGCTTTATACAGTGCCAGATTTAGGGCGGTGTGGGCGCTTTCTCAGACCAAACAGTGCACTCGAGAGCATGCACAGAACAGAAGGCATGAAGGGGGAGGGCACTTCAACAAACTCTTTTCCAAAAGGAATTATTGTGAAAATAAGAAATAGAGAGGGCTCCATATTTTGCCCTCGCTCAGGGCACTGTATTACCAAGCCCTGCCCCTGCTTTTACTTCAATGCTGCAGCTGACTGACTTTTGGAATTGGATATTTCCAAATTCTTTCCAAATTGTAAAGCTCAGTGAATGGTCTTAGACAAAGCAGCAAATCTAAACTATCTGGAGAGGTATGGTATCTCAGATCAAAGGCACACTTTGTAGGAAGGTTAATCAGCATTCATTTGCAGACTATTATTGCAGATCTGGATTATTATTTTTCTGGCTGAATCTGCTAGTACACTGGATTGTCTATGTTAGATAAGGGAACAGTATGGTGGTAAGGGGATTCAGAAAAATGGGAGAAAGTGTGGGAGAAAGCTCCATTTCATTTTTCATCAGCAAGATTTAAAGAGAATTGTTTTAAATTCATAGGTGATATCTGACTCCTCAGTCTCTGAATAGGATAACACATAGTACCAGTCCTAATCATTGGACATTGTGTGGAGGACTAGGTCATTTCACAGTGATTGAGGAGTTTTGGAAGAAGGTTTTCTATGAGCTCCAACTGATTATGGGGCAGCTGCTGTCATCAGATCCACTTCTGGTACTGTTGTCCATTTTAGATAATGGAGACAAAAAGGCACTTTATCATAGTGCATTGGTTTCCTTTTATATTGCAGCCTGCATAGTGGTACCCTGAAATGGGAAATTAACAGAATAGCACCTAATTTGAGGAGTGGTATTCTCAGATTTGGTTGGTGGCCCTAAATGGGGGGGGGGACACCTTGTCAATAAGGGAACGGAAGACTCCAAGGAGGAAAAAAACATTTTATGTGAAATGGTTTTGTTTTATTAAATATGTTTCAGTCAAAGAGCATAATAGGCTCCCTCCATCAACTCATGTGGTTTATGGAGTGATGTTATAGGTTGAATGAGTTAATTTTCCTTCTTCTCTTTATGCTTGGCTAGATGATTACTTCTATGGTGGTTCCCTGATTGCTTTGCTAAGTGTTGATTTCTGCATGTGTTATGATTTTCTGTTGACTACATGTTTTGCTCTTATTTTTGCTGTAACCAAATGCATACGCTTTGAGTTCTTGTTTATTTATTTTTTTGCTTCTTTTTCTTTGATATGGAAAGATTAAAATAAATATAATCCCTTTTTAAAAATCTACCAAGAATTCCAGTTCAAGTAGCTTAGTGTTTTACAAGGGATCAAGTTATTTCCCATCTGCGTCACTTTCACATTTATTCATTCCTAAGTCTGTTCCTTTCCAGTTCTGCATTAATGTGTGATACATCACCTCCTGGCAAATAGAAGGGGAAGAAATGGAGGCAGTGAGAGATTTTACTTTCTTGGGTTCCATGATCACTGCAGATTGTGACAGCAGTCACAAAATTAAAAGACGCCTGCTTCTTGGGAGAAAAGCAATGACAAACCTAGAGAGCATCTTAAAAAGCAGAGACATCACCTTGTTGACAAAGGTCCATATAGTTAAAGCTATGGTTTTCCCAGTAGTGATGTATGGAAGTGAGAGCTGGACTATAAAGAAGGCTGATTGCCAAAGAATTGATGCTTTTGAATTATGGTGCTGGAGGAGACTCTTGAGAGTCCCATGGACTGCAAGAAGATCAAACCTATCCATTCTTAAAGAAATCAGCCCTGAGTGCTCACTGGAAGGGCAGATCCTGAAGCTGAGGCTCCAATACTTTGGCCACCTCATGAGAAGAGAAGACTCCCTGGAAAAGACCCTGATGTTGGGAAAGATGGAGGGCACAAGGAGAAGGGGATGACAGAGGACAAGATGGTTGGACAGTGTTCTCAAAGCTACCAACATGAGTCTGACCAAACTGCAGGAGGCAGTGGAAGACAGGAGTGCCTGGCGTGCTCTGGTCCATGGGTCATGAAGAGTCAGACATGACTAAACGACTAAACAACAACAACATCTGCATAAGAATTCATACTTAAATACTTATTTTAAAATATATTTTGTCACACAATATGCAGTTCTTAACATATTTATAAACACATTTTTGGGGTGAAGGCATCCTGAAATTCAGAAAAGTGTGAAAGTGTGAACCAGATCACTTCATACTGGTATTGGCAAAGGGTTTGTCAGGCAAACCTATGATTTATAATCCTTTAAACGTTGAATGAGAGAGGTTCCGCGCAAATAGATATAACGGAAAACACTATTTAAACTGAGTTAGACTTGTGGACTTTGGCAACGTTCCTAATTATTTCGATGAACTGGGATCTTGCCCTACCTTTGAACAATTCCTCCAGTAACTTATGCTCTCAAATGATTTAACGGCAACAATAAATAATAAGCAGCAAATGTGTCTGGGATTCAAAATTCATTACGCAATAAATATGGGCAATAGAAATGTTTGTGTCCCCAAACTATCATGCACTAAGCTGTTTCTTGTTCAATATCTTCAAAACCCTGTTATTTAGCATAACAACAGACCAGACATGCAACAAACAGAATTATGTGGATGAACAGAGAAACCCGTTACAGAAAGCAATTAATCCTCAGCAAAAAGATTTCTTTTGAAACCACATAATGATAGTGTAGCTAGAAGTATTTTTCATAATTTTTGCTGGGTTCTGCTAGTTATGCTGAACTGACTCTCATCACACTGTTTTTCTGCTTTTTTAAAAAAGATGCTTGATACATTGTGATTAGGGAACTGGATAGAAAGTTGTCTTTTCTGTTATGTGAAAGAGTAACCTGCTGTTCTAGACAATCACCTTTATTGAATTTCCTGTAGATGCTAATAAGCATGGAGTGAGAGTGAACAAAAGCAACACTTTGATACACAAAAAAGGGGCAAATGCATCTCTGATAGTCCATATGGGGTAGCCAAGAGAAGAGGTATTCATGCTAATAATGACTAGAGCATTATTAAATGGCTGGGTGATTTAACAAAAGATTCTGGCTTGTGTAGTTTTCTAGGTGCAAACTGACTGCTGTTAGGTACTTTGCCTAAATCAAAATCACCACTCTTAATTTCTTGTCATTCTTTCATTTGTAGCTTGGGGAGATTTTCAGGGGACTTTTTTTTCTGTATCCTTATTTTTGCACTAGTTGTTCATCCTGGGTTTCCCCAGCTGTTTTTGGACCCCCAACTCCCACCATTACTACTACTACTACTACTAATAATAATAATAATAATAAATGTTATTATTTATATCCCGCCCATCTGGCTGGGTTTTTCCAGCCACTCTGGGCGGCTCCCAACAGAATATTAAAAACATGATAAAACATCAAACATTAAAAACTTCCCTAAACAGGGCTGCCTTCAGATGTCTTCTACAAAGTCAGCTGGGGACCCAAGGTTGAATAACGCTGTACTAGGAGGTTGGAACACATCACATTATATACACCTGTGTCACCCCCCCAAAAAAAAAAATTAGTGATTGTGCGTGTGCACACACACACTTGTATATCTTCGAATTATTTTGCTGAATTGAATGATACCTGGACCTCTCTATGGTGCAGCCATCATCTTAGTGCCAGTTCCATCTTTAAAAATGCAGAAGACCTTCCTTTGCAGATTTAAGTAAAGGCACCAGTACACTGAACAAGAAGACCAATATTTTGTTATAACACTCGACAGCAACATGTCATGGAATTGGTCGTGTGCTGGCCCTCGACCAAATAGATCTGGGTCCAAGTTCTGATTCAGCCATGAAATTCAATGGATAGCAGTGGAACAACAATAAATAAAAATTCTTTTAAACTAATTAAATAAATAAAAACTTCATGCAACACCAACTCCAATTCACTTTTCAAAGCTTGCACATTCCAGCTGGGAATTCATGGTAAACACAGCAAGCTACTCCTACTAATCCGTCATTTTCAGCCTTTGTTTGTTGCTATTCAGTGATGCAAACTCCAAACAGTAGCAATTTAATACATTTTCATCCAATTATACTCCCCTAATGTTTAACATTACACATCCCTAGTGTACTATGTAAAGTCTATCGCAAGCCCAGTTTTAAAATGATGCCAGGCAAGCAAGAAGAGGAGGAGAAAGGGGGGGGCAGAACGCTACCCATGCAGTATACCACATGCTGGCATTCTCATTTAAAGTTGGCTCTCAGCAACTACACCAGTGGGGTGTCTGCCTGAACCACAGATCTCTGGCGTGCTAATGCTGCAAGTGCCGCTGAAACAATTTCATTTAAATTAGTATTGTGCTGAAGAATTCTCCTGCACTCTGTCCCCCAACTATTGTCTGTCAATTAATGAGAAAAGAAATTGCATTCAAACATTATGAAAGGGGAGAGAAAATTATAATGTGGTGTGGTGGTGGTGGTGGTGGTTGCAGCAGCACTTACTTTACTTTTAAGTTAGATGAGTACTGTTTGTGAGTGTTGTTCCTTTCATTCTATAAATCATCTCACCATTGGGCTACACCAGTAGTGACTGGTGATGATGAGGCACCATTGCTGTGCTGGCTTCCCAGCCCAACAGGCTGCTGGCACTTACCGAGAAGAAGGAGGGAGGTGAAAGGTGCAGGGAGCTTGGTGCCGTGTAGCATGTTGTCAAGGCTTTGGGAAAGCTATTCCTCCCCTGGCTGCAGTAAACAAGAAAACAAGCTAGAGTCCTTTTTAATGAGTTTATTCATTCAGAATAGAGAGAGACAAAAGACTGCATGAAGCCCTGACAATGTTGTTGCTCCAACTGGTCTCCTCCTCACTCGATTCTAGCAACAGCACTTCCTTTTACGGTGGCTGCTCGTGGTCAATTGTCTTTGAATCCTTTGTTCCTGTACTCTTAATGAACAATGAGTTATGGGAGAAGAGGGGTCAGGAATACTCTCCAGTGACAATATGTCAGCTGGCTACTCTGCTTCTGTCTCCCCTCCTTATGCTAACACTTCCCAACTCTTCTGTTCATCTATCTCTGAGCTGTGATCTTCCTCAAACTCCTCAAACCCCTGCTGTAATTTAGTTCTGCATTCCTCTTTTCCTACAGTGTCAGGAGAAGGGGGGTGATCTCCATCATTCCTCCTCCATCTTGCCCTCTTGAGTCCAATCCCTGACACATGTGGCAAGAGTGTCCGACCCACTGTTTTGGGAAGCCAGGAGAGCAACTGAGCTTGACCCCCAATGGCTTAACATCCACTGGACTCCATTATCTTCTGATAGTTGCCACCAAGAAACTCCCAATGAGTAGAGGTCAGAGGTCAGCAGAGGTCACTTTGCCCAAGACCCCTCAAACCTGAAACACCCTGGTGTGGATAAATCCTTGCCAACAGGCAAAAACTCATTTTTCATTTATTCTACAGAGTCTGTTTTAGCACAATATTTATCTTTGTGGGCTTCCCCCTTTCTGATTACTTTATTAGCATAACATTTCACTCCATCAGGACTACGATTTGGCATTTAAAAGTGTCAATAAAAAAACCCTTTACATAAATACATTCCTTTTATTGTTTGACTGATAATTTACTGACTATCATAATATTTTGTAGCACAGCATAAATAACCATTAATACAACTACCAAGTTTATGGCAGAGTATGATTTTATACCCTGTGGTCAGGGTGATTCTTCCATGAAAGGGTTTCCTGTTGTCATCCTTTCCATTTTCATTTTTTTAAAAGAACAGGAGACGATGTTCAACTGAGCATGCCTGTATTAGTAATGAGTTTGAATTTTCTAGGCATAAACTTCCAGCTCAAATTGAACAGGGGACACAAGCCAAAAACCTGGGGCCATTTTGGAGGTTGGGTGGGGGTTTCGTATGTGGAGAATTCATCAGGAGGCAGGTTTCCCATTGGTAGTGGGAAGCATCTTGCTCCCCCTTTTAAATTTAAAAGGATCTCTTCTTGATAGATACTAATTGGTGGCTGCCATTTATCGCTTCCCCACATACCCAGTTCCTTGTAACAGTGGTGCTAATTAAGAGCTCCTACAACATCTTTGACAGTGCCACCTAAATATTATTTAGGTTACTACATCCACCTATGTCACATGTGTCATTGTGGAGAGGCCTCATCCAACACTGATGTATCTACAGGTGTACTTTAACTAAACCAAATGTCATTGACAAACTGACAATATATACTCCAAGTTTTGGTTTGTTTCGCTTGTGTTTATTGTTAGGTTGTGTGTGTGTGTGTGTGTGTGTGTGTGTGTTGAGTTCTATATAGTTTTAATCTGATCCTGTATATCTGCTGCAGATTCTTATGCTATTTTATATTGTTTTGTTGATGAACCTCTAAAGGATTTTTATCTGAAGAATTGCATAAACACACTACTGATTGAATGGTAGGACAGCGGCTGTACTCTATGCTCACCCACCCGACAACAAGGGAGCCACAGTGGTTCAGAGGTTAGAGTCCTGGATTAGTACCTGGGAGAACAGGGTTCAAATCCCCATGTAGTCATGAAGCTCACTGGGTGACCTAGTCACTACCTCTCAGCCTAACCTACCTCACAGGGTTGCTGTGGGGATTAAAGCAGCTGAGGGAGAACTAGGTATGCCACCTTGAGCTCTTTGGAGAGGTGGGAAATAAATGCAATAAATATGTAAAATGGAATAAATTTCATGTGCATTTGAATTTATGTTGGAATGAGTATAAATCTCTCAATTGCTCCTCAATCTTCTTAAGAATTCACAGTGTTGAAAATGGCTTAGAAATATAGCCAATCTGTGGGGAAAGTGTGAATTGTCCTCTTGTTAAGTACCAACATTTGCTCCTGGAAAACTGAATTGGAGCAACAAACACAGCGCCGAGAGCGACACTTTCAAAGTGAAAAGATGAAAGGTTGGAGAAGAAAGTAAGTGGCAATCACAAACCAGACACAAATGAAATTGGACAGATAGAACGAGTGCGGATTGCAATTTGTAAATTATTGAGTGGGACTGGGAGCTTAGTGGATGAGAAGATGTTAGAAACAATTTAAATTAACTATGGTATTAAGATGTTGCTTTTTGTAACACTTAAAAAAAATCTACTGGATGCCCTGCCTCCAGTTCTATTTAGATCATTTGGAGCATTTCCTTTGACTTTGCTCGCACTATTCCCTCTACTTTTCAAGGTAGGTTTCCCCATTCTAGTATATTCGAGATTTCAAACCATTCCTATTTCTTTCTTTCTTTGCATTTTTTTTTTAAATTAGAAACTGTAAAGCAAGTTATGCGAAGTTACAGGGAACCAGGCAGAGGGCCTTCTCGGTAGTGGCGCCCGCCCTGTGGAACACCCTCCCAGCAAATGTCAAAGTTAAAAACAATTACCAGACTTTTAGAAGACATCTGAAGGCAGCCCTGTTTAGGGAAGCTTTTAATATCTGAAGGACTTTTGTATTTTAATATTTTTTTGGAATTTGCCCAGAGTGGCTGGGAAAACCCAAGCCAGATGGGCGGGGTATAAATAATAATAATTATTATTATTTTGACTGTACAATTGCAACCTCTGAGAACTTAAAGTGTCTAAGTTCTTTTCTTAATGCACAGAGTTAGTATTTGATGTTAACACAGATGTTATAATTCAAAATGGAGTCACTACCACAAGTATTGCAAGTAATATGGCAACATCCACCTGCAGTAATAAAAAGATTCTAAATGTCTCTCTGTTAAACGCTCCCTTCAAGACTCCCTCCCTGTTGGGGGTCCCTTTGTGCATATATCAATTATGTGCAATGTCCCCATAATGCATTTATTGTGTATACGCTGGGGGTATGACTAGAGTGGACATTGTCATCTAGGATGGACCAAAATAACTGAACAGGGTGAATGAGAGAGAAAGAAATCATTATGCACCCAATACCACCTTAAGTTAACCGAAAACCACCAGAGCCCAGTTTATTTTGCTGATTTCATGCATTTCATAAGAAGCTTTTCACAGTAATGTGAAATGCAGTTTGCCACCACATTTGAAATGTCTAAGCATTGCTGAAGGCGCCCATAGGAAGCTGAGCTGCTGGAGGAAAAAGACTGCTCATTGCATGCGAGTGATCTAAAGTGACTGACAAATCCTCATATATTATCAAATGCCTGAAGAAGTAGCTTAATATTTGCTAAAGGAAAGGGGGGAACCTAATTAAATAGTTTGTATTTGCTAGGAGCATGCTAGGCTATGAATATGGAAGTATATATAAAGTAATAATACTCTTGTTATATCTTTTCAGAAACACAAAAAAGACAACTCATAATCTGCTATTATTTTACTGGATTAACAAAAAGAAAGTAAGGCTGCATTCACATCATGTATTTAAGGCACATTCATGCACTCCAAACAATCATAGGAACTGTTGTGGGTGCTGGGAACTGTAGATTTGTGATGAGTAAACTACAGTGCTCAAGATTATTGAGGGATGTTTTAAATATATGTTGTATACACAGCCTATGATTAGAATTTGAATGGGATGCGGGTGGCGCTGTGGGTTAAACCACAGAGCCTGGGCTTGCTGATCGGAAAGTCGGCGGTTCGAATCCCCGCGACGGGGTGAGCTCCCGTTGCTTGGTCCCAGCTCCTGCCAACCTAGCAGTTCGAAAGCACCTCTAAGTGCAAGTAGATAAATAGGTACCGCTCTGGCGGGAAGGTAAACGACATTTCCGTGTGCTGCTCTGGTTCGCCAGAAGCGGCTTAGTCATGCTGGCCACATGACGCGGAAGCTGTACGCCGGCTCCCTCGGCCAGTAAAGCGAGATGAGCGCCGCAACCCCAGAGTCAGTCACGACTGGACCTAACGGTCAAGGGTCCCTTTACTTTTACCTAGATGGACTCTTCCTATGGAACATCTGTTCATACATAATAACCAGGACATCAAATATCAAAAATGCGAGCATTTCCTATTTTAGGCTATGAAATGTCAAGACCCACACTCACTTATGGTGTGCATAGCTTGCAGGAGGAAACCTACCTGTGCTTATTTTTTAAAAAACATGGTCATTGGCCAGTGTGCAATTGATTCTGGAACCAATCCTGTAAAATAAATTGAATGACTAACTCAATTCTGTTGGGTTACACCTGCAGGCATTTGCATCTGTGCACACTGCAAACAGCCATGTTAACACACTCAGAAAACTTCAACACTCTCAGTTCTTGGACAGCTGAAAAACTAAGGCTTGCAGGTTTTTATTAAAAAGGCAAAAATCCTAAACTGTTCCCTGGGAAGCAGGATGGATTGTTGAACCACTCTGGAAACTAACTCTGCGAAGGGAATAGGGGTCTCCTAAAAACTCTAACGTATGCTGGTGGTGCTGTGGGTTAAACCACAGAGCCTAGGGCTTGCAGATCAGAAGGTGGGCAGTTCGAATCCCCGTGATGGGGTGAGCTCCAGTTGCTTGGTCCCTGCTCCTACCAACCCAGCAGTTCGAAAGCACATCAAAGTGCAAGTAGATAAATAGGTGCCGCTGCAGCGGAGAGGTAAACGGCGTTTCCGTGCGCTGCTCTGGTTCGCCAGAAGTGGCTTAGTCATGCTGGCCACATGACCCGGAAGCTGTACGCCGGCTCCCTTGGCCAATAAAGCGAGATGAGCACCAAAACCGCAGAGTCATCCACGACTGGACCTAATGGTCAGGGGTCCCTTTACCCTTTTACCTTTACTCTTAGCACCCTTAGCAAGCTACAGCTCCCAGAATTCTTTAGATGAAATCATGACTGGCAAAAGCGGTATCATTCTGCTTTAAATGAATGGTGTGAATGTGATGCAATAGTAGGTGGAATTAGAGCCAATGACAAGCAGAGCCAACTAAATTCTAGTTTTGTCCCCATCCGCCTCCCTGCTGAGTCCTATAAGGGGCAACAATGATACTAAGGAGAAGGAAACTGACAGGCAATGCCACTCCCAGGACTGGCTGTAAGGAAGAAGGCAGGCAGGGAGGTGGAGGTGGCTGAAGGTGGTCCTCCCTCTGCCCTAATAGACCAGCCTTCATTGCTGCAAAATAATCCTTACTTGCAAAGGTACAAATCACTTGGTAGAGCCAATTGTGAGCTTGTACATACAGCCATTTCCCAGCATGGAACAACCACCACATGTAGGCAACATCCAGAGGCATTCTATGTTTGCTCAGTCAAGTCAGAATGTGCTGTTTATTCACACAGCTCATGTACAGATGATCTAAATTGACTTTTCCCATCGTCCTTGGAGTATTGTCTTTTAAAAAGTATTTATCTTATTTTTACAATAGCTATTTATGCCCACTTTTTTTCTTTGAAATCCACATGTAGCAAAATGTCAAAAGCCAAACTACGGCTGGCCGTTTCTAATTCCCTACATCAAATTCATTTTATTTCTCTCCCCCTCATGGCCTCAGCGTTTTCATCAAAGATGTTGACCTATATTCTCCTCCCAGAACCAGCACCCCCTTATTTAGAGTAGACATCTACATGCGGCAAGAATAAAAATCCCAATTAATATCCTGGTTTTGCCTCAGCGGTAAAAAAAAAAAAAGGCATCTCTTGAATGCAAATAAGCAGCAATAAATTGTCAAATATTCAAGAGGTGGAAAATAAGCCATAGAGCCGGGCAGGATTTTGTCATGTCTAGAGTACAAAAACGTCTCTCTGGGAGCTGCGAAATAGCAGGCTGTCACATACCACATGTACAATTAAAGTTGGTAATGTCCTCAAGCATTTATGTGTATCTGTTTCAAAGGCTTAAGCATAGATTTCTATTTAACTAGATGTATGGCTGTATTTCTCCATTGCATCCAGGCATAGGAAGGAGGATGTCCCAATAAGAATGCATATTGAAATCATTTAACAGCATGATGATGTGAAGAGATTGCAAATTCCAGCCATTTGGGGGAATGAAGTTTACGCAGCTCACTCAAGCACAGAGAGATCTTTCTGGGGAAAGAAGAGCAGAAGTGAAAATAGGATGTGTTGCGATGTCTTGGTGTCGGAGGACAAAATAAATTGTGAGCCAATGTGTTTAAAATGCTCTTAGAAGATAATACATTATCTCCCCATGGCCTGCCACTATAAAGGCCAAGCATATGTGAAACTCTGCAATGAATAAAAAGGCACCAGTACTTCTTTTTATAGCACTGGATGAAACTGCAAACAAATCAGATCCAAAAGCAATGCAGAAACTCTCACCACTGTGTCTAAATAGGAAATTGCTAATGAACTGAAAGCACAGGGAAAATCATAATAATGAATGTATCTTGACTAGGAGTATGTGTCTCTCCAATTCAGTTCATTATTTGGGACTGAATTAGATGCGTTTAAAGCAAAGCTTTGTTTCACCCCCTTTCACTATAATGGGGAATCTAAAAATGTTGTTTCCCCTTTTTCAAACTAGATGGCATTTACAGGCACACATGCCCATCCAGGGTGTATTTAGGCTGCCAAATTGTAGGCAGATACATACAGGTGTTTTCATGCAGGGACACCTTTAAAATCAATTTGTTTTAAAGGATCTTTATTTTCTGCCAGCATTAGATTCAGTTTACAGGCATGGCTGCCCCTTCTAAGCATACAAAGCCTGCCATATTTCAGAATGATAGCTGTAGCGGTTCTCCCTGGTAAGAATGGGGTGGGGATGGGGGGGGGGAGAGTGTAAATTTCCAAGAAAGATTGGGATTGTGGGAGTGGGGATAATGCCATCCACCAGCAAGGGGGACTAGATGGGCAATTGGCCTAATCCAGCAGGCTCTATTTAGTTTTTGCATTCAGCTCAAAAATGTGCATTTTAGGTAGAATTGCACTGCAAAGCATACAAGAATGTGTATTTAAGGGAGAAGAATGCATGCTAAATGGATACAGTGAAACTGTTTTATCCCTTATATTCCCAGTAGGTTGCTGTGTTTTCAGGTAAGTTTCACTTCCCCAAAAATATCAGAAGCCACAGTAACTCGGGGCTGGACTTCCAGAGTTGCATCCTTGTTTCTAGGGAACAGTATCTCCATCAAGATACAACAGGTATCCACACTGTGTACTTTCCAGAAAAAACTGAAAACATTTTTGATTCAACAAGCTTTTCCAATTGGATGAAAAGGTATTTTCCTTTGTTTTAAACCTGTCTTTAGCTGTTTTCTGTACAGTCGTACCTTGGTTCTCGAACAGAATGCTTTCTGGCAGGGGCGTTCCGTGCCTCTCGGCTACCCGGGGCGGGAAGCTGAGAGGCACCCCCCGGGGGCGGGGCGTCGTGGCGTGTACGTGCGTCATGACATCATGACGCACGCGCACAGCGCGATGCCCCGCCCCCGGGGATGCCGGGCGGCGGCTTTGGGACTCTCCCGAAGCCGCTGCTCGGCACCTGTTGGTGCGGCAGCTGCTCGTGCCGCCGCTCCAAGGGAATGCCGGGCCGGCAGCGGCTTGGGGACTCCCGAAGCCGCTGCCGGCACCCCCTTGCAGCGCCGGCACGAGCACCGCTGCTCCAAGCGGGTGCCGGGCGGGCAGCGGCTTCGGGACTCCCAAAGCCGCTGCCGGCACCCCCTTGCAGCGCCGGCACGAGCGGGGTGCCGGGCGGGCAGCGGCATGCAGGAGAGGGGTGGGCCAGCAGCCAGGGGGGTGTCACCCTCGTGGCTCTGGTCCACCCCTCTCCTGCATGCCGGGGCTCCGCCCAGGGAGCCCAGCCAGCGGCGGAAAAAGCCGCTGAACGGGGGAAAGGAAGACAAAGCAGGCGCTTGAAAGCGCCTGCTTTGTTTTCCTTTTTCGCCCCCTTTCAGCGGTTTTTTTCGCCGCTAGCTGGGCTCCCTGGGCGCAGGCTCGGAGCCCCGGCATGCAGGAGAGGGGCGGACCAGAGCCACGAGGGTGACACCGCCCTGGCTGCTGGCCCGCCCCTCTCCTGCATGCCGCGGCGCCGCAAGCCAGCCAGCAACGGGGAGGAGCCCGAGGCTATTTTTGGTGCTGCGCTGCCGGGGCGGAGCCGCAGGGGCGGCCAGTGAAGGGGGGTGACACCGCTCCTCGCTGGCCGCCCCTGCGGCACCACCCCAGCAGTGCTAAAAATAGCCTTAAAAAAATTAAAAAAACATTAAAAAAAATTTTAAAAAATTTTTTATCTGATTTTGTCACCCCCTGCTGGGTGGTGCCCGGGGCGGACTGCCCCCCCGCCCCCTTGCTACGCCCCTGCTTTCTGGGAGTCTGTTCAACTTCCAGAAGTGTTCGAAAATGAAGACTCGGATTCCAAAAACCGGAACACTCACTTCCAGTTTTCGATCAATCGGGAGCTGAAACGTACGAGTTCCAAGGCATTCAGCAACCAAGGTATGGCTGTACTTTCTTAAGAACAAAAAACATACACATTGAGATTAATTTAAAAGGAAATTGATAACTTAATAAAATAAATACAAAATGTGTACAATTTAAATGGGATCTTTCATACTTTTCTAAAATATAATCCATAAAACACAGAACTGAGGCCATACTAATGGAACGGAAACTGATTCATATGTACTTATGGATTCTGGGTGCAGAATGCCAGTTCAAAGGTCTTTAGAAATAAAAATTAATTCCACAATATTTTTCCAAGCTTCCCACTGTGTTGCTTCACTCTGCCCTCACAATAGCAGAGCATGTTACTGTTTGTCACAGAAATGCCACAAAAGCTTCAAAGAGAGAGGTAGAGAAATGAGCTTGCAACAGGAGTTAATGCATTCATTTCAAACCTGAGAGTCAACACTTCACAACTGTGGTAATAGCAAGTGTCCAGTGGCCACCCACTCGTAAAAAAAAGTGTCAGAATAAGATCAAATGAACAGGGGGGAAAGGCAGCTTTGCAATAAAGGATTGCATTGGAGAGAACAAATGCATAAAACATCGAGACTGGAGATGTACAATTGTTCCTTTAAAAATCTTTGCTTTTCCTGATACAGAATATTAAATAGTGAAGTCACAAATCATAAAATCATTCCAATTGCTATGGTAATAATAAAGAAGAATCCCATTCAAAATGCTGGACACAGAGCAGATGAAATTATACCTTTTGGGACCTATCATTGCCTTAAAATGCTTCTGAAGTCATCTCTTATTCATCCAGAGCTGGTATTCAGAGCAAAACATAAAAATATATTTTGTTATTAGGCCTGGGCTTACAGTTCTCTGGCTGGGTCTAGTGCTCTTACAATGAAGGTGATGAGGATGCAGTATGGAAATTGGATTATAGATAATTAGGCTTTGTCCAGAGAAATGGCTGAAATTTCAGTTCACTTTGATACTAGGAGAAAGATAGCCAGGAAAATGCAGGTAGCAAATCAAGATGTAATTAATCATTAGCAGAGAAGGCATTTCTCCATCTCGAACTCCAACCAGAACCAGATCTCAAAGAAACATGGAAAGGCAAAGAATGCAGAAGTGCAAAGTAGTCATTATATTAGCAGAACTGGGGATGAATTTGGAAAGCAAACTAGGCAGGGCAAGTGTCAAAGTGCTGACACTCAGAAAAAAATTGCTTCATTTGTTGAAATTCCTTTGTTTGAGAACTACAGTACATACCAAAATGCAGGCGTAAGCTACAGTTTATTTTTAAATGAAGAAAAACATGTAATTATTTTCCTCCCAGGGAATACTTAATTGGCTCTTGTTGATGTGTGTGTCTGTGTGCTTTTAAAAACCAAGCAAACAGTACATAGTGACAAAATTTGCACAAATTAGCATTCTTCTTCCTTCTGAATTAAACATCAGACTTGCGCTTACGTAAGCCAAGGAAGATCTGCTAAATCAATGCAGACATCCTTCTTTAGATTGGGAAAACAGATGCACCAACATGTCAACGCTCCATTATGTTCATTCCCATACTGTTGTTTCATCAATTCTCATTTATTACTTCTTTAAAGGACAATTAATTCCAGTCTGTAGATTCGGGTTCGCCACTTTACTCCCTTTGCCTACAGCCTGAAACTTCATTCTTTTCTTTAAACCTTTATATCACTGAAACGTTTATTTAAACCTTTCTGGTCACAAGTGAAGGTGCATTTTTACAATTGTGAGATGTGAGTTGATCATTTCCGATTCAGCAATTAACAAATTAGACACAGAATGATCTCCCCACCACCACCAAATGGGTTGCTACAAGATATCCGGTGAGGTCGTAAGTGTTCTGGAGATACGAGCATTGACTTTACAATATTTTTGTTCACACTGAATGTTTATCCCCACCCCCATACTTTTGGCAGTATTCTGATTGCTCTGAGCAAAGCTATGCTATTTGCAATACATTTAATATTGCCCCTTTCAAAAATGTTCTACTGCTATGCATTAAACTCAGGGTGGCTTGAAACACTGCAGGATGCAGCAATCACCACCTCCTGTTTGTGTTTCATCACTGCACCCAAATTAGGGACAAGCATGCACGGCTTTCCACTGATAAATATTTGAATTACCTATGTGGCTACGTTTCATCATAGTGGAAATATACAGTCCTTCTTTTGGACAGCGCAAAAATGGCACACATTATGATTTATGCACATATCCTGAAGTCACATTCAGGTAGGTTGTGTGCCCCCCCCATGGTAAATAAAGACACAGGACACAAGAAGTAAGGTTAATGGGCATAAAAAGGCCACAACTTTATTGGTTACGGATGATGAGCGGTATTGGCTTAGGCATTGGATCTAACCGATTATATCTGACACCAGCCTGTTGTGCTGGAAGTCCGGGAAGGGTTAGCCTCCGAGAGGGGAGCCCTGCTGATGCACATCAACTAGGAACTCACCCTGGGACCACCGATAGGGGGCGTGCCTTTGGCCCTAACCTTCCTAGGCTTCACACAGGGCCACGCCCCTGGACTCCTTTAACAGAATACCCTTCAGAGATAATCCAATGCCTAACCACCAAACCAGAGTTGTGACGAGTTGCTACGAGGCAGGCGAAAACCACCAGGCCAGAGCCAATTTGCCAAGTGGGAAAATTCCTACCAGGCCCCTCAACGGCGACCAACTGAGGTCCATAGCAAAGTCCGGAAAGGAGAAGCCTAGAGGGTGGGTGGGTGGGCGGGAAAACCGGAGCAGCTGGGAGCAGGAAGCAAGAGGGAGACTATTTAAATGCAGCAGGCCAGACCCCAAGAATGACCGGATTGGACGTTCTGAGCAGTGACGTGGCTGGGACTCCCCCAATGGCACAGGGGCTGGCCAGTCATCCCCTGTGCACGTGAAGGGGTTGTGGCCCGTCCGCAACCCTATTTCCTTGCTAATGGCGGAAATGGCTTTGCCACCACCCTAGAAACCTCCAGATATCTTTTCTTACTTTATGTTTGATCTGAAGTTATGCTTATTTGTCTCTCCAGGGAATGCATGATACATTAAACAGAGTTACAATGTGTGGGCAAGATAGTGGGTGATATCCAACTAAAGCTCACTCGGGGCAGACTCAACGGTTCTACTCTGTGTATGCCTAATGCTAGATGTCATCCATTGTCGCATTTTCATTGTGTTCCGAAATGTAGATCTTTGGTTATGCATTGTATTCATGTGTGCTGCTTTTGGAGATGATAAAAGATTCCTCTGAACCTCAGCTTGTCCCTTTCAGTTCTCCCAGGCATCTAATAAGTAGGACCTTTCAGGTGCCACACCATTTCTGTGCTGATTCACAGCAGAAAGGATGACATTTTCTCAGACAGTAATCATAGCTTCTATCCAACAATAATAATAAAAAAAATAAGACAACCTAATGCTGGAAGGCTGGAGGAGCTGTTCTGCTGCAAAGTTCCCCCTTGAAATAGATGACACTTGATGAGATGGACTAACAGCAGATTCTGAGGGAACTCCAAATATTAGTTCACCTTGTAGTGAGACTAGCAAGCATTCATCTGTGGCATGGCTCAAACATAGCTTGACAGTATTGTAGATGTAGCTGCTGATTTGGATTTCATTACTTCGAGTGAGACAAAAAGAGGGAGCAGGGGGTGTATTTTTTTCCTTTTTCTTTAAAAATATATATACCGGTATATAATCTAAGTTTGGCATGGCAGGAAAACTTGAGTCTAAATGTACAATTTACCATGAGCAAAAGAACGCACAAGGTCTGAATGAAACCTGTTAAACATTACAGTTAATTTATAGCCTGAAACAAAGGAACAGGTCTTTTAATTGATTGACAAAGAGAAGCTAAGGATAGGAAAAGCAAATGAAAACACTCTAGAAATGGACAGGTTTGTAATTGGAAATTGGAAAAGGTCACTCAATGCGCTCTGCGTAATTTAGTTGAATGGAATCATTATGTTATAGAAATCTTTATTTGGAGCCCAAGTGTGGGCAGGACTAAGCAGAATAAAGGTGGACTCACATTTTGCTTACTCCTAGTAACATGCTGCTTCTGAACCGTAACAAGATAGCAATTGTAAAAGGTTTTTTTACAGGCAGGCTTCATACCCAAGTGGAAATGGAAAACCCTCCACATTTCTAGTTAGGGCTAGCTACAGAGGTTGGCATAGTTGGGTACATGCTGAGGTCCATGAAATAGCTGTGATGGTGAGGAAACCACCAAGAGCTTTCTTGACCTACTGCTTCTTCTACTCCTGCACTTCACTATTGTTACCTGCTTGCAGTTAACCTTCAAGATGGAAGGGGGAAATCTATTGCAGCCACCTGGGCTGCACCAGTAACCTTACCATCTAGTTTAGGCATCCCCAAACTGCGGCCCTCCAGATGTTTTGGCCTACAACTCCCATAATCCCTAGCTAACAGGACCAGTGGTCAGGGATGATGGGAATTGTAGTCCAAAACATCTGGAGGGCCGAAGTTTGGGGATGCCTGATCTAGTTGGATCAGAGACCTCATCCTGGGACATAGAGTGCTCTCTGCATTACAGGAGGGAAAATGTGTGCACAGTGAAGGGATGGTAAGCAATGGTCCTCTCACTCTATTGCAGCATGGCCACCAGCATGTAAGGTCTAATGTAGGGGTAGGGAAGCTCAGGCTCAGGGGTCAAATAAAGCACTCTAGACTCCTCTGTCAGGTCCTCAGAACCACTCCCCTTCTTTCTACTCCATACCCTACACTTCACATCCATTGCCCCACCCACTTTTTGTCTCTGGCCCCACCCACGATTTTCACAAGGGTGCCCATTAGAAAACACAGCCCTTGGACTGAAAATTGTTCTTCATGCCTGGTGTAGTGCTAGAACCCTCACATCCAGCAAGGGCCCAGGAAAATGCTCCTGCATAGATGCTGAATCAATGACAGAGACCAGATTCCATATTCTATAAGCCACTCCAGAGTTTGGGCAGGGCAGCAGAATTCTATTTTCCTCTCTGCCCAGACTCCACAAAGTGAAACCATCTAATTCCACTCATCCCTGCTTGTATAGTGTGCGGGTGCATTATTTGCCTCTTTGTGGTGGGTCGTGGGGATTCTAAAGAGAGAATGAGGGATGGATACACCAAGACTACTCAACAGAGAGGGGGATGTCTCAGGGCACAGGCTGCAATAGGGCCTCCCAAGTTTTATCAACTAAGGATACAAATTGACTATCGCTTGTGAAACATGCAAAATGCAAACAGAACAACAAAAGAGACCAATAGAAAAACTGCCCAGTCCTACAAATCCTTGCTGAAAAGGGGCCCATAAAGCAGATGTGTGCATTCACTGCATAATAGTTATATCAAAGAAATCCATACTCTAGCAATGTATAATATATACATTATATAATGTGTACTACAAAAACAAGGGGATAGAGCAAATTGTCTAAAACTATTTCATCACACACTTTATGCCTTTAATTCCCCCCCCCCACCCCAAAGCAATCTGATACTGGAATCCAACTGAGAAAGTTAGCAGTGGAGAGCGATGTGGGAGGATAACACATCTAAAACACTGTGAAACCCCAAGTATGGTAAAATTCATAGTATCAAATCCTACCTGAATCCAAATCTAAAAGAGCAACGTTTTGGTAGGAAAGTAAACCAAATCTAGTAACCTGTCATCAACTGTTAGAGGTGTCCTACTGATATTTAACAGTGCTAGACATTATAAAGAAATTTATCTGTGTTCCAGAGCTACCGGTAAAAGGACAAACTTAAATTTGGTCTGTGGTTTGGACTGGGGAGGAATTTAACCCTCTGCCTTATCATGGCCTCAGTTTGGACCAGTTCCTCCAGAATGGCTAATTTCACCGATGACAGCTGCACCCTAAGGAGACAAAGTGGCTGCAGAAAGGGAGGCTCAGCCCAAATTGGGACTCTTAAGTCCCTACTCCTCCCCTCTGCCACGATGCCCTGATCCCGATGTGGAATACTCCTTCAGCTATTACTTTGGGAGTAAAAACCAAGCATACAATGGCAAATCACATGCTTAATGAGACTTCTCAGTGGTAGGGGAGTTCATTTTTAAAAGGGATGAGTTCCAGCTTCAGTTCATCCCCTCCAAAAAAGAAGTAGTTTCAGTTCAAATCCCCTCCCCCCAAGATATCATTTAATTCCAGTTCAGAGAACCTGGAAGATCCCACAACAGTCCCAAGGCAGCCTGACATGCCTCATCTCAAGTATAGCTGCTCTCGGGCACCCACTAACCCTTGATAGCTGATCTTTCTTTTTGTCCCCTGGACCTCAAGGGTAAAGGTGGCAGTGGACCTGGTGGGAAGCCCAGAGCCTGTGAAGGAGCACCCTTTTGACTGAAAGAAGGCTTTATCCTCAGAAGGTTCATCAAAATGAAGACTGTGCATGGGAGAAGGGGTAAGATCATTGTAGCAGAAAAACAGGAAGAGGAGGAGCTGGCAGTGAGCTCTAAGCCTGTAAGTCTCATCTGGATCCTTGTTGGGTCAACAACCTGAGTACGCGCTTGCTGAGCTTCCAATACCACAGTAAGTGCTCCCCATGGACAAAGGGCAATGCACAAGCTCCAGGCCAGAAACTTGTGAAAGTCTGACCCCACAGGTTCTGGTCGTCCAGGAGATTCTTCCTGGGGTTCCTGTCAAAGAGCCTCAGGCACAGTGCTCTCCTGATCTCCAGCAGCTGGCTCAGAGTCCTGAACTTGATCTTGCTCCTAAGTGACCTCCAGCTCTGTGTCTGCATTGATGCTGGATTCGGAGATCATGACAGTTTGTCTAAGGACCACATTCCTTTGTGGGCAACCTTCCAGGGGCTGCATGAATGTGGTGGGTGTGGCTGGAGGGGAAAAGTGGACAGGACAATTGGAGTGACTCTTACACTTTGTACAGTAGGCTGCATTCTATCCATGCGAAATTCTGAGCTTTCTACCTTCTCTCTCACACACACATATTTCTCCAGGGTGTGAATCAATCCAGCGGAGGCATGTGGCCTGGGGATAGTCTTGCAGGCTTGACAGAGGGGACTGGTGGACCACATCTACCCTCTGGACCTGTTACTTCCCATCCCAAGTTTCTGTCAATAAACCATTGCAAAATCTGGAGAACATCACCCTCAGTTGTCGTTATGAGAAAGAAACACAAATACAATTCAATTTGTTCAATGAATGGGAAGAGACATAGGGCAGGAGGGAGTTGGTAATCTTCATTTAGAAGTAAATTGCATTTAACTATAGAAGTATTGGGAGACAACTGTGCTGCTCCTTCAATATTCCTGAATGCCCAAGACTTCATGATGAAAATAAATTTCATATTGCTGTGAGTCAATAAAAGGTATGTTCCTTTAGTACTGGTGAAGCTTGCCTGACTGCTGAGGAAGAAATGCCTGCTCCTGCCTCTGAAGAGGTCTATAAACTTTGTCTTTCAGAAAATAAAAAGGCGTTCAATTTATGTATTACTGAAAAGTGACTCTGCCTGGACAGAGAGCTCTCTGGGGACTGTGTACCATCTCTTCCCCACCCTTGATAATAGCTGAACTAGCACTAGCTATTTGTGCTAGATACCAAGATAAATTGGTGGCTGGAGGTTATCTTTCTAATTTACTAGAGATTTCCTGATAGCCTTGCCGTTCTAGTATCTAGCATTACTGATCTAAATTGACAGATCAATCAGGCTACAGCAACATGCTCTCCTATATGTCTGACCAGCAATGGAACTGAGCCCTTTGCTGTCACCATGCTGCTAAGGCTGCTCTTCCTGGCTAAGGTCACCGTCAGGAGGAATCCATCTAGAAGGCCTGATCAATCCCTCCATGTAGAGCAAAAGAGGCTGCTTCCGACAAATCCATTAATGCAGAAATTCAAACTCAAAATGTGAAAGCAGGCTATAATAAACATCTTCTACCCTTCTGTCAAATCCAATTAAATTAGAAGTGACACAGTAAATACAAGTGGTATACTATCACACTGTGCTGCAATGGCATTTCATGTAATAGATTTTTATCCTTTAGTACAGAAGGGGTGGGAATAAAAAAAATACCATAGATAGCACTTTGAGAAGTTTGATATTGCTTATGTTCACAATACCACTAAATACAAAGTGCAGAGGAGGGCAACAAAGATGATCAAGGGTTAGGAAACCAGGCCTTATGAGGAATGGTTGAAGGAGCTGGGTATGTTTAGCCTGGAAAAGAGGAGACTGAGAGGAGATATGATAGCCACTTTCAAATATCTTAAGGGCTGTCACATGGAAGAGGGAACAAGCTTGTTTCCCCCTCCTCTGGAGGGTAGCATTCAAACCAATGGCTTAAAATTACAAGAAAGTTGATTCCAACTAAACATCAGGAAGAACTTTCTGGCAGTATGAGCTATTTGACAGAGGAATGGTCTCCCTTGGAAGGTTATGGACTCTCCTTCCATTGAGGTTTTTAAGCATAGGTGGGGTGGATGCTTTAGCTGTGATGCCTGCATTGCAGGAGGTTGGACTAGATAGCCCTTGGAGTCCCTTCCAACTCTACAGTTCTTTGATTCTATTACAGCCAATTTTATGGTTGTTGTTGCAAATCTCTCTTTGAGACCATGGCACCTCATACATCAATCCTATACCTTCTTACCTTCAGAGTTGGTATAATATTGTAAACTGATTGCTTGTCTCAGCATATATACAAAGGATGGGGGAGGAAACAATTCACTCTACTTTTCTCACTGGACTTGTCTCAGTAGACCAAAAAATTCAATTTTCTTAGACTTGCTTGAGAATTAGAACACAACTATCGATTGCATTGCACATTTATCTGATTTCTGTGGTGCAGTTTTTTGTTGTAAATACTGCTTTTTAAAAAAAAAAATTAAAAGAGTCCATAGAATGCATATTTTGGGAAACGCATTGAAAAGCTTTGGAACGAATTTAATTATTTGTGTTCTAGGGAAAGAGTGTGCACAAAATGTGTATAATTTGCTTGCAGCTTTTTCAGAGAGTTTGCAAGAAGTATAATGGAATAGATCTATGTCTGAATATCAGTAAAACAGATATGGAAGGGACTTAGACTGGTCTGTTCATCCCTAATGTACATTTCACACCAATATATTATCATGCTTTCTGAAGCTGTTGTTGCTGTGATATGAACCCTTTTAATAATAATGCTACTATATCAGAAGACTTTGGGCGCTAAACAGAATATACCCCTACATATAAAGCAGTCTAATATCTGTTTCAGGACATGGACACACACTTACAGACACTATATCCTTTTCATTCATGGTTATTTGTGCTCATGATGCTATTGCGGCAGTGACATATAATCCCACTTTCAGTGCTGTTTGCACCAGCAGAGGTTTAGGGGAGGTCACAATGCTTCATAGAATCATAGAATTGCGTGGCAAGGTACCAAACCCTCCCAGGAAGTGGAATAAAGACACATGAAACAGTATTTTTTGGTTAATGGGCGAAAAAAGGCCACAACTTTACTGATTACAGAATGTGAGTGGTATTGACTTAGGCATTGGAAACCACACGACTATATCTGACTCCTGCCCGTCTGCAGGAGTCTTGGAAAGGTTAACTACCAGTAGGGGGAGCCCTGCTGATGCACATCAACTAGGGCCTCCCCCAGGGTCACCGCTAGGGGTTGTGCCATGGCCCTAGCCCCCCCGTCTGAGGCTTCGGACAAGGCCACACACACCAGATTCCTTTAATGGAATACCCTTGAATTAGGAGGGGTAGGTGATGGCCACTACCTCCCCTTACCTTCAACCTAATACTCCAATGCCTAACCACCAAACCTTACAAAGTTGTGATGATTTGCTATGAGGTAGGTGAAAAAACCAAATGGCTGGTGCCAATTTGCCAAGTGGAAAAAATCCTACCAGGCCCCTTGGACAACCAAGGCAACCAACCAAGGTCCATAGCAAGGTCAAGAAATAAAAGAGCCTAACTGAAGGGAGGGAGGGGGAACTGGCCAAGCAGGGAGAAAAACAGGGGCGAGTCCTCAGCCATGGGCAGTATAAATAGCCCATGCCCTGTCCCCGTACTGTCCGAATTGGACGGCCTAAGGGTGGCATGGCTGAGGACCATTCAACGGCGCTGGGGTGATCCCGCCCTGTGTGCATGGGGAGGGCTTGCTCCCAGCCCACAACAACATCTCCCTGGGAACAGGAAATGGCTTTGTAGAGTTGGAAGGGACTATGAGGGTGAATGTGAGACTTGAACCCATGGCCCTGAAATTAAAAATCTCATGCTCCATCCACTGAGCTATCCCAGGTCCATTTCCCATCAGTGCAAATCCCCCCAACTTTCTGATGAATTTACCCATAACTTTTTATATTACAAACGTTCTGGTTTATTTTTGGCCCTCTTTTGTTGCACTTTAGCCCCTCTGGACAACCACCATGGGTAGAATTGTGGAAGCATCACAGAACAAACTAAAGCAGGATAAATCCACCACAAATGCACTATTAGTGCACCAAGAACTTGTAACAGAATACATCTGCAATAAAACACCAGTTTTTTATTTGCGGAGGTGGGGGCATTCAGTGCGGTTTTTCCTAGACAAATAACTTAAAAGTCAGGGTGGGAGGGATGTTCCAGCTTAGAAGTTTCACTATGTTTTTATGCTCCAGAAACTTTATTACAATTTTCTGGCCAGTGAAAGGCTCCTTAGAACTTCAGCCACAGGTGCAGTAAAACCTAACAATTCATGTAGCCAATATTTCTATTCTAAATTCATTATCCACATGCATTTTGCAGATGAAAGAGAAAAAGGTGATGATCCTTATTAGTCCAAAGGTTGGTTTCGCAGAATGAACAACCTTAAGGGGAGATCTGTTATCATTAAATGAATATGCAATTCCGCTGGAACCTAGAGAAGATTGAAAACCTCAAAGCTCTACCCATTAATTTCTCACGCAGGCCAGACTCATCTCTCAGTGGTAGCGCGTAAACTTGCACATGGTCCCAGTTTCAATCTTTGACATGTCCAGCTAAAGAATCTCAGGTAGCAAAGCTCAGAGAAACATTCTTCCTGAGTTCTTGATTGACAGGGGAGCTGCCAGCTGGCTTGATGGCCAAAGGCTACTTCATATGGTTTGTATAGTAGCAACTTCTAGTCTTTCTTATTGGGATTTCTAGAGTAGCGGGGTAGGACAGCTGAAAAAAAAATTAAGATCTGGCAACCAATGTGCCCCTTAGGGTTCAGATAGTACATGGGTAGAAAAGTCTAAAATGCCCAGTACACAAATTTTCATGGCCCTCTAGCGGCTATGGTGGCTCATTTGCCAGAAGTAATGTATTTAGTGTTAACTCTGGAAGTGTATACTCAATTCTGACCAGCCTTGAGTATACACTTCCAGCGTTAACACTGAATACATAACTTCTGGTAAATGAGTCACCATAGCCATTTTTTTAGAGGACTGTGAAAATTTGTGTCCTAGGCTTTTTAGCGTTGTCTACACAAGGGTGCCAACTGAAATAAAATATTGGGGAGGGGCTGGTAAGCATTAAGGGGACAGCATGGTGGCAGTTTTCAAATACTCAAAGGACTCATAGGCAAAAGAGCAAAGACTCTTCTGCCCTGGAGGGCAGGTCTAGATCTTCTGGGCTTAATTTACAGAAGGGTATATTAATCAGTCTATCGTAGGCTCAAGTTGTATATATGTTTAACTACACCATATATCATAAAGACACCACAGTCTCTGCTGTGCCTCATTTCCAAAATAAAACATGAAATCTGGGTGAGAGCCTGGAATCTTGCACAGGTCAGAGATTGGGGTGCCGAACAACAATAATATATAACTTTCATAGTAAGACAGGAAAATGTTTCCTTTGATCCATCCTTTTCAGCCTTAAAATAATAAACAGACTTCTCTCGTTGAGGGTCAAGTTATTATAACTTTGCATGTGTTGAACATTCAAAACACGAGTCATGCAGTTTTAATAAACTCAACCTGAAACTTGAACTGGCAAGATAACTACTGCCTTGATATCTTCAGAGATGCCCAAGTATGGTTGCTCTAGAATTCACACACACACATAAACATTGTTTTCTCCACAGTCCCTTTTCACTTGGGATGTCATTCCCATGGAATACCGTAGGTATTCTAAACATGCAAATCCCCCCATGTGGAAAATAAAAACAGGATTGCTGCATTGCCTTAATCCAGCAGAAACACACAGGATTTTGTTGCTAGAACACCTAAGGAATCTGCCCATATCATTCCACATGCACACATGTGTTGACCACATGGAAATGGTCACAGTGATAGTCTCTCTGTTCTTCCAGCAACTACCGGTAGCTGTGTATCTAAGAGAGCCAGTGTGGTGTAGTGGTTAAGAGTGGTAGACTCGTAATCTGGTGAACCGGGTTCGCGTCTCCGCTCCTCCACATGCAGCTGCTGGGTGTCCTTGGGCTAGTCACACTTCTTTGAAGTCTCTCAGCCCCACTCACCTCACAGAGTGTTTGTTGTGGGGGAGGAAGGGAAAGGAGAATGTTAGACGCTTTGAGACTCCTTTGGGTAGTGATAAAGCAGGATATCAAATCCAAACTCTTCTAACAGCACAATCCTGTGCATGCCTGCTGAGAAGTCTCATTATGTTCCATGGGACCTTACAGAATCAGTGGAGAGTATATCCCACTGAACTCAATAAGGCTTACTTCAGAGTAAACATGCACAGAATTGCACCACATCTCTCCTAAAAGTTTATTTCTCATACTTCCCTGTTTAAAGTCTGAGCATGCATTATGGAAGATGCATAAAATAAATCATAAATCCTCTCACATGCCCATGCTGTACAGCTAAATATTTTATCGGACACAGCAGTTAGTTGCATGCCATAATTATTATAAAAAATATTTTTCTCCCTCAACAACCAGCATAAAGAGAAAAGTGATTTGGGTCTGCGGGAGTTGAATGTAAAATCTGCATGTCAGGTCATGAATTCTTTTTTAAAATGTTTTAAAAGTGCTTTTCTACCTTCATTCACTTTGGCATATCATTATTACTTAGGCATTTTTAGCACTTATTTTAGGCCCTTTTTGTTAAGAAAAATATTATTGTATTATTATTAATATTATTGGTACTGCTATAAGGCACATTTGGAAGGACTGTCCCTTGATAGTTTGTGTGCATCACCAGAGATTAGCAAAGCCATTTTCAAGAAAACATGTACTAGTGGCTCACACTGGGGACATTCGTGACCTGCATATTGAACTGGCAAGACAAAACAATTAACCTGATGTTTTCTTTCATCATGTTGCCCTGCAATGAACAAACATTATTCCAAAATTAATATGCATTTATGTCTTTGAAATTTCAACAAAGTACACTATAATGAGGGAGACTGCTGTAGTATTAGTTATATATCATTAGTCGTTTAAAATCTAATTACAGGAAAAGCTACATGTCTGCAGGTTATTCATCTGCTACCTACACAGGGTAATGTTCCATCACTGTGATAGTGTGCTTTGTCTGCGGAGGGCTTGATTTTAATGATATACTGGGCAGAGATAATGGCTGTAAGAGAACATTCAAGGAAGAACTTTCCAAGTGCATTCCTTATCCAGTTTACAAAGGAACATAGCAAGTGGTGTTATACCTTCAGACCAATGCTCCACCTAGTCCAATATTGTCTATACTCTCTGGCAGCATGTCTCCAGGGGTTCGGTTAGGATATCTTTTCCAGCCTTACCTGGGCATGCAAGTGGTTGAATCTGAAATCTTTAGCGTGCAGAACAGATGATCCACAGTTAGAGCTCTTCCTCAGATGTACTACACACATGCCTAAGGGCTGAACTACTCTTCATACTCCACCACGTATAATTTGTGTTTTTGTTTGGGTGGGTGGATAAAAACTACAGTGACGGCTACATTATGTTCCAAGGGCTCTTTTTTTTGCTCAATAAGACACACCTGACCATAAGATGCACCTAGTTTTTAGAGGAAATGGGGGGAAACCCCATTTTTGGGGGGATATGCTCAAAGTTGTGCAGCTTCTTTTGCAAAGGGGAAAAGCCCCATCTTTGGGGGGATCAGCTCAAAGTTGTTGAGCTTACTTTGCAAAGGGGAAAAAATCTGTTTTTCTGGGGTTCAACTCACAGTTCTGCAGCTTCTTTAGGAAAGGAAAGGGAGCCATTTCTACAGTTTCCAGAGAGATAATCTAATCAGCCAGTCACATGTCGCTGGGGAAACAAACAGCCTCCGTGTGCAGAACATTCAACAATGGAGGCCTGGGCAAGGGGTCGGGGTCGGAAAGGGAGCCAGCGATCGACCACACAATCGCTCCATAAGATGCACAGACGTTTCCCCTTACTTTTTAGGAGAAAAAGGGTGTCTTACGGAGCGAAAAATATGGTAATTCCTAACATTCTGCAGTGAACAACATACGGAGAAAAGACAAATGTTAAGGAAGCCTCAGATAGGATGTTGAGAGGACATATCACCCACAATAAGGAGCCTCGAGATCATGTCATCAAAGCAGGGGACTCAACTGTGCTGAAATTTTACTAATAAGACTAGCTGCACAGCTAAAGAGATGGGGTCACTCTTTTTTTGTTATTCGCATTGTGCTGTCATCACCCAGTTGTACTTTCTTAGAGGAGATGGATTGGACTAGGAGAGAAAGTCAAGCCATCCGTCACCCACGTATGTGAAATAAAAAGGTACACAGTAATTGCTTGCACCAGATCTGTTGTAAAAGATGTTTCTGAAAGTTTGACCTTTATCAGATGCTTGCCTGCTTCAGACACATTTCCTTTGGCTCTTCTCTTAATTTATGTGTGAAATGGAGCAAAGACAGAGCCACTGGATTATGAACAGGTCATCTCCTCCCTTCAGCGTTAGCAGGTGTATTTTTTCAGGGTCAAAACAATCAGCGGTGGCAAATGGATAAGCGTGCCACAGCTGAGGCGCTAGCCTGACTCACTAAAAAACCAACCTGCCTCTCAGCACGGACAAAAGTCTCCAGCAATCATATGGTTCTTTCCAGAATGCTCAAGTTGTGAAGCAAGAAAAACAACTTCAGAAGAGACAAAGTAGGGAAAGTATGAAAAACTCATCCAAGTCTGTGTCAGTTTTTAGCTTACATGCGATTCTGCACTGTGTTCTATCTGCATGGGGTAGGGGTAGGAACAGAGGAGAAATTTGATTCAGTTCACATTTAAAGACAAACCTACCTAATTCGCACTTTCTGAAACAATACAAGAAACCAAAACATAACCATCCCTCAAAATTCACACTTCTTTCAATTTTGCAGTGCAGGTTTCCAGCTACGCAATGTGTAAAAAAAATGCATATACCTGGGTAAAGTGGACAAATGTAGGAGCAATTCACACTCCAATGATGGCAATTGCTCATGAGAAGTTGAAAATAAATAAATAAATCAGAAACTACCATGGGTTCAGAAAGGCTTAGAAGATGAGGACTTCCATAAACGAGGTTTTGAAGGCTATTAGGCTTGGAAGGGGGGGGATAGGGGTTGCCTGAAATCACCTATGCAAAGCTATTAGGCTCAGTGGGTGGTAGCTTGGCTCTCAAGACCACAAACCATCATGAAATATGTGGAAGGAACTGGGAAAAGCCTCTTCATCACTCCTGGAATCAGAGCCAGGCTGGGGTACCCTGAACCTTGTGAGAGTGGAGCAGACAAAAAAGTAGCACCTATCATTTCAACATCAGGGTTATACCCACACTTGTGTTGGGAATGCAGAATTAATAATAATAATAATTATTATTTATTTATACCCCACTCATCTGGCTGGGTTTCCCCAGCCACTCTTTGCGGCTTCCAACAGAACATTAAAATACAACAATCTATTAAACATTAAAAGCCTCCCTAAACAGGGCTGCCTTCAGATGTCTTCTGAAGGTCTGGTAGTTGTTGTTCTCTTTGACATTCCACAGGGCGGGTGCCACTACCAAGAAGGCCCTCTGCCTGGTTCCCTGTAACTTGGCTTCTCGTAGTGAGGGAACCGCCAGAAGGCCCTTGGCACTGGACCTCAGTGTCCAGGCAGAATGATGGGGGTGGAGATGCTCCTTCAGGTATACCGGACCGAAGCCAGTATAAATAATTAAATTAAAATAAATTAAATTAAAGTTATCCCATGGCATAAAATTTAAGCTAGGGTTGGCTCAGCTGTGGCAACTCTAGAGGATGCTGGAGTGCAGCTCACATTGTCCTTGACCAATGGCCATGCTGGCAGGGCCTGACGGGAGTTGGAGCCCCACGGTATTTGGAGGGCCACAAGTTAGCCACCCCCAAGGTAAACTAATTAACAAAGTTGTGATGCTTATTTAATCCATGGCTGGTGTCTTGTCCCTTTTATTTCTGGGACCATGGGTGATTCCCCTTTGATTCATAAACGTGCCATTACATAAGTCACATTTGGCCTTTTTTTTTGGAAAAGGAATAATGATGACCATTTTGGGACACAAATCTCTTCTGTCAATGATTTATTGAGTTTAGTGTGAGTAACAAAAGGCATCTCAAGTATTCTGTATAATCTCCACATTTGTAGAATTGTCTACCATGAAAGATAAACCATATTCCAAATTTTCATGAAATAGAGTATTTTATCACTTGTGGCTTATGGACACAATATAAAAGCACATCATCTAATGAAGGTATATTAAGTCAGTGTTCGAGTAAAGTAAGGTACAATTTAGAAAGGCAGTGAGTTCCATCTAATCTCATTCATGGAAATATATATATATTTATCCACAGAACAGCGGCAGTTATAGTAATAACCAAAGTTCTTTTCAGTACCATCTTAAGATAACAATGGCATTATCATGCAGTAATGTAAGATAATACTTTATCTTTATCATTGTCTGCTATGCAGACAGACAATCTGAAGGCAGCATCTAATGTCATTTTGTACTGGCTCTGAGAAAGAAAAAGAGCCAGATTCTCCATGCTTCATCATTAAGTGACAGAATTTTCTTCTAATATTATTTCATTTAATGCTTGGGGCAGAAGATAGTGGTGTAAGAAACAGTATACATATGCTGAATATCTTCTTAAAAAAATCTCAGTTATTTATACCGAGATTTTCATGAAATGCATGGCACAATCAGGATGGTCATGAGTGCTTATTTTTGGTAATGCCCAACACAGAGAATTATTACCTGTATTTGAGAGTTCAAGGAAGTAAATTGGTTATCCAATAACATTTGTTCCAAAACAGGCTTACTACAAAATACTACAGGGAACCTGAAAGTATGAAATATAAATGGGACTGCATATTCACTGATAACTAAGTTGGAACACAGAGGAAGTGTAAATAAATTTCATTGCTCTGTGCCATGGATGGCCAACTTATGGCTCACAGATGGCACCTGGTTCCGGAGAGGTTCCGGGTTCTCTTTGAGGTCCAGGCTGGCTGACCAGGATGAGTGACCTGGGATTTTCCAGATGTTGTGCTCTGACTTTTGTCTACTCCAGATGGTATGGCCAATGGTCAGGGATGGTAAAAACTATAGTGTAACAACATCTGGATGGCCTCAGGCTCCCCATTACAGTATTCCCAAGCCAATTTAATTTATTTTAAAAATTGCTTAGTTATAGAATACACTTCAGCTGTTCATCAGCAGCAGATCCAAGGGAAACAAACCAATTAAAAGTATAAAGCAAATAAAAATGCAATAAAAACATGGGGACACAGATCCATTAAGAAATGAAAGTCATAAAGCAACAATTAAAAACATCTATAAAATATGCTGAAATGCTGGACAACCATAGAAGTTGGTAACTGGCACCATGTGAGCTTCTCTGGGGAAAATAGTCTAAATATTGAGCATCATGACCAAAAGAGCCTGGTTACCACCTGCCTAAACACAAATAAGGGGTGAGGAACCTGTGGCCTTCCAGATGTTCTTGGACTCCAACTCCAAGTAGTCTGAGCCAGCATGGCCAATGGTCAAGACTGGTAAGATTTAGAGTTCAGCAACCTCTTGAGGACCACAGGTTTCCCTCCCCTGTCTTATATGGTGGGCTAGGTAGACAACTCAGATGGAGATCTGAAAATTTCAGAAGATTTGTATGGTCAAATATTTCTGATTGATTGATAGTAGGTTCTTCCATGGAGGTATTTTGCCCAACAGTATATCTTCCACCTGCGTTGCTCAACTGCACTAGATTTTAGATCTCGTTGTTGTAGATTTGTGTAGATGTCTGAAACAGTTGACACTATTTCAGATGGCAACAATTATTGAAGTGCTAAGTTTGGATAATGCTGTTGAAGAAAAATGAAGAGGTTTGATTCTAATGTGCTTTTCGGCACACTTGACTTCTCTATATCCAACAGTCGAGAACTGAGGATGAAGGCAGACCAACACTGTTGGATATACAAGAGTCAAGTGTGTTGAAATGATTTTTTAAAATATATAGAAACCCTCAAATCAGGCCATAAATAGGCCCTGTCTCCAAATTCATTCTTCTCTCCCCTCTTAGACAGATGCTGGGAGAGAATGTAGAACAGAGTTCTGTAGAACAGTACGATTGCTACACCCTCTCTCAGGGGAAATATAAAAGGACCATAGTGCCTTTGAAACAGCTGGATCCTCTGTGAGAAGCACGCTTGCTATCATTATTGCTAGAAGTCAAGCTGATCTTCCAGAAAGATTCACAAAGCAGGTGTATGCCTCCTCCTCCTTCCCTGTCCTCCAGTTGTGATCTCACCGGCAGCTGGTTCATATAGAGATGGTGGAAGACAAAGGGTGTCGTTTTTTGTCTCCCTTATTTACTCCGATACATCAGCTACTATATTCTCACACTTCCTTGACCACCTTTCTATTGTGAATGACAGACAATGTGTTGAACAGAAATACACGGTAAGAAAAAGAAATACACACCAGGAACAATCCTGTAGAAATGAAACACTTTTAAAGCCCACTGATTTCAATGAGAGAATTAGGCTTAAATCTCTTCTGCTGGGATTTCAAATGTGTTTCATTTCCACTGGATGGCACCTCATTGTGTGTGTCCCCCCCTACTATTTCTTAAAAACAAAATGTGGTTTTCACATGGATGTTTCAAAGACACCTCCTTTAAGAAGGGCTACCAGTTAGTTTAAAATTCCATCCAAGACATTGGGAAGGGGAGTATATTATGACAAGGATCCAGAAAGCTGCTTGAGGCACACCCAAAGTCTTGGGCATTCCCAACCCAATTGGATTTTTGACTACCACCATCCCTTTAAAAAGGAAATGATTTACCAATATGGTGTGGAGGCAGAGTCCTACTTGGGAACTCATTATGCACTTGGGACAAGTTGCGCAGTTCTAAGGATCCTGGCTCACATTTCTTTGATTTGTAAGAGTTGAAAATACTTCCTGTGCTTTTTGTGTGTGTACTTCCAGAATTTATTAAGCACTTCACTGCTCCGTGTCTTAATATAATATGTAGGTATTCATATTTTACTTATAGCTTCTGCAAATCAACAGGTTCGCCATTCATAAATTCAATCTGTTCTTCATAAAATAAAATAAAAAGCAGACATCAGACTATTAAATGATAGCACATTTATTGCTGCCCGGAAGAACAAATTCTTTTACTAACAGACCCAGATCTAGTATTTCCATGCTGCCCCATTTATCTTGAAAGTTGTTAAAATGCACTTAAGATTCAATTAAGTTTCTCTGTTCAGTTATATTATCAAGCACAGTTTTCAAAGCTTGAATCAATCCTTTTCCATTCAGGCTTCTGATTGGGCATTAATATTAATTGATCTGCCACTGGTTCCCAGAACTTCAAGCATAAATGATGAATTTTTTATCGTATCCCAAGTCATTAATCTATCTTTCTTTTGCAGTAACCAACATTATATGTAATCAAGAGACTGAAACCAGCATCTGAAATATTAATGTGCTGACCCCTATCACTGAAGTGATGGGATTAACTCTTCACTTTGCTGATTATAGCAGAATGTTTTTCTCTAAGTGCAAAGTAAGGTAAGCTGTGGAACATAAACTTGCACCCTATCCTAAACAGCTTATTTAGAAGTCAGCCCCAATGTCTTAAATGGACCTTGTTGCAATCAAATGAGAACATCAGACTGTAGCATATAGAAGAAGAGTTTGGATTTGATATCCCACTTTATCACGACCCGAAGGAGTCTCAAAGCGGCTAACATTCTCCTTTCCCTTCCTCCCCCACAACAAACACTCTGTGAGGTGAGTGGGGCTAAGAGACTTCAAAGAAGTGTAACTAGCCCAAGGTCACCCAGCAGCTGCATGTGGAGGAGTGGAGACACAAACCCGGTTCACCAGATTACGAGTCTACCACTCTTAGCTACTACACTACACTGGCTCTCTGTATAACCTCCTACTGGATTGTTTTTAAATGTGAAGAATTCAGATTTGCCAATATGTGGCAAATCTACCACAGAGAATCATAGTATTTGGGCTAGAGGTGGCAAACCTGTGGACAATATTGGCAAAATAATTATTATGATATAACTGAGAGGATATTGCTACAACAGATTCCCAGACATGGCCCTATCATTCACTTTTTGAATTCTTGAAAAGTATTATTATTAAATTATAGAAAGATAAGCAGAGGCAATATATGTGTTCTGGGAAAAGTGGTGGAAAATACTGTCAAAGATAACTTTACCAAGTGTATGCTAGAACAAGCCTTGCTGACACAAGCCTTGTTTACCCAGCAAGGGTAAGTCCCATCTCACTAACCTATTAGAGTTCTTTTGAGAGTGTCAACAAGTATATAGATAGTGGTGATCCAGCTGACGTTTTGCACTTGGACTTTTAAATAGTTTTTTGCATTACCAAGAATCCCTAGTAAGTTAAGCAGTCATGAAATCAGAGAGGTCCTCTTGTGGATTGGGAAGCAGAGAGTAGGAATAAATAGATAGTTCTTCCAGTGGAGGTATGTAGAAAGTGGAGTCACCAAAGGATTGAAACTGGGACCTGTGCTTGTTAACTTGTTCATAAATAATCTGGAGTTAGGAGTGAGCATTCAGGTAGCCAAGTTTGACCATACTAAATTGTTCTGGGTGATTAAAACAAAAAGGGATTGTGAAGGATCTCTCCAAACACAGTGAATGGCAAATTCATGGAAAACGTAATTCAGTGCAAACAAGTGCAAAGTGATGTCTGCCAGGGAAAAACAACAACTTAATTTCACATATATAATCATGGGGTCTGAACTGGCAGTGATGGACCAGGAAATAGATTTTGGGGTGGTAGTGGATCGCTCAGGGAAGATATTGATGCAGTGTACAGCAGCTGTGAAAACTGTGAATTCCATGCTAAGGATCATTAGGAAAGGAACTGAAAATATAACTTGCAAATACCACAATGTCCTTATACAAATCTATGGTGTGACTGCACTTAGAATACTATGTCTAGGTCTGTGCACCTCACCTGATTTTTTTTTTTTTTTTTTTGTAGAGTTAGGGAAAGGTTCAGAAAAGTGTAACCGAAACTATCAAGGGGATAGAGAAACTCCCAGGTTAGACCAGAGCTGCTCCAAAGCACCAGATCAGACCCCAAACTGAATTAGGGTGCTTTAGAATCATAGAATCTTAAAGTTGGAAGGTGCCCAAGGGTCATCTAGTCCAACCCTCTGCAACACAGGAATCTCAGCTAAAGCATCCATGACAGATAGTCATCAAACATTTGCTTAAAAATCTCCAAGGAAGGAGAGTCCACCACAGAAGTCCTATTAGACAGCCCTATTAAATACATCTGGCAAAGGAGAGCTTACACCCTCCTGTGGTAGACTGTTCCACTGTCAATTAAATTCTGCTTTTAGGAAGTTTCTTCTAATGTTGTGATGAAATCTCCTATGATTCCCTTCAATTTCAACTCAATCCAGGAAAAATAATAAAATATTCAATATAAATGACCCTGTCAGAGCCTTTTCCCTCTTCTGTACTAGATTCAAATAAATATATAACTTTTAGGCTGCAACCCTACACACATCTGTACCAGAATCGAGTCACATAGAGCTCAGGCATGTATAGGATTACATATTACCCATGCCTATAAATACACACACATACACACACACACACACAATTAAAGCACATAAATCATTGTACATTAATGAAACAATTCATAGTATTCACACTTGTCACAGTGACAGACACATTTCTCATGAAAGGTTAAGGTGCTGTCGGCATAAGAATTTTTAAAGAAAATAATAATTTCCCCTTTCATTAAAGATCATCTCCAAGCCCTGTGCTCCCATTTTCAGTAGAAGGTCAAAATAATGGCAGGTAAAGTATCCAGGAAAGAATGCACGGCTGCAGTTGCCACAAAATATTTATTATTATTGTGCTATTTCTGAGCTGTAGAAGCGTACTATGAAAGATGTCACTATGCATATATGGGGAGAAATATATGATAATCTTCATCGTAACTTCCATTATAAAGCATTGCCAGCAGATTAAAACTATATGACAAGAAGCAAAAGGAAATATTATACCAATTTTTTTCTTTTCTTTTAAAATTTTATTCATCCAATCTTTAATTTATCCAAAACTGTATTCCTCCAGTCTTAATTTTCTATCTCTGTCTCAGGGTGCATTCACACAGACATTCTGTTTTACCAACATTTCCCTAACAGTTAATCTGTGCATTATATTAGATCTTTCAAATAATGTAAAATAATAAAAAAGCACTTCCAGAATCCCACATTTTTGATTCTGGAAATAATCCTTTTGCTTTCGTGGAAACCTGGAAAACCATGGGAGTTTTGCTTAGGGCTGGGCACATGGTCCAAGTGTCCATATGCCTTTTTCTCTAGCTCACTGTTGCTGTCAGACTTGTGCCAAAAGAAGATGACCGCTGAAAAGACGGTCAGCCTCAAAGTGAACAAGCACTCTGACCTAGTCATCCTTTGCCTCACTCCTGTTGAAACCTGCAGGGTATGGAGAGTCACCTTGCAGGAGCTTCTGCAAGCACCTTGCTTTTAGGGTTGGCCTTCACTCTCCCTGCCCCACCATCTTGCTGGGGATGCTCTACAAATAGCTCTTCTTCTCTGCTGCTGAGCAGAGGGGATTATTGTAAGGGCAGTGCTGCTGTCCCGATTTCTAACTTTCATGTCACACTGCAGGACCTACTAGTGTGAATGAAATTAAGCACAACATGGTACTGCAGTGTGAAAGGAATGTTAGAAAATGGGACAGCAGCTCTAATCTTATAATCAGTAAAATGAACAGTGTAAACCCCATGTATGAATGCAGCCTCTGCCTCTCTTTGGAACCCAAGCATTTTTAAGTAGATAGACCTCTTTATATTTAAAGAATAGTAAAATTACCAATAAAGCACATCCATAGCACAATCCTAGCCATGTCTATTCAGAAGTAAGAAATCCTACTTATTTGTGAGCGTTCCCTCAGTAAGCAGTGTATTATTATTATTCCAAAGAGCTATAAGGATATCAAAAGCTATGATTATCACCAATTCCTTTAGTTTATGGATGGTCTTCTCTAGTAGATAAAGAGTTTTATCAGTATATTTTCAAACAAATAATTATTTACACAATTTATTCATAACATCTCCTGCCAAACCTACTTCATGAATCTCAAAGGCTCTTGATGCTTTCAGAAAGGAGGTCACGACAGAACTCATGATACAATTATTTTACATGAATTATACACAGTAAGTAGTGAGAGGAATCATTAATTTAGAAGTTGCATTGCAGAATTTGATTCATTAAATGATGACATCTTCATGCTAAGCATTTTCTCAGTTTGCTTCCGAAAATCCTGACAGAAAATTCAATAGGCTTTCAGTCTACATATAGATGACAGGTAAGACTCAGAAATCAAATGTGTTTCTTTGAATATTGATTTATTCTTCATGGGAAACGTTTATACCCTGCCCTTCAAAATAAATTTCCAGGGCAGCTGAAAACACAATGTCAAAATACAACAAAGCAATTAAAGTCCATAAAACAATATTCTAATAGCAGCCAATCAAAGAGCAAAGCTAAAATGTTCTGATTGACCGATCTTCAAAAAGCATGAGAATGTGGGGAGGAGGGACTCCTTTGCAAGTTTACCAGAATCTGCCAAGTCTAAAAGATATAACTACTTCCACCACATAGTGATAACCATTCTTGTTTATCATAAATGACTCATATGTTATGTGGCTGAAGGACACAATGAGAGATAGAATGGAATAGTGTCTGCCTGTCTCTAAGTACTTCTTTCAGTGTTTGAATCCTCTCTGTGGACCAATATTTTGGAGTTGTTTGCTGTCATTTTTCTATGAGTTTAACTGAGTGTGCCAATGTGTTCAAACTTTGAAAAGATTAGCCCGTCTTTTAAATTTATCCTACCATCTAGCAACCCATTTGCCAACATTTTCTTCCACACCAGAAAATGTATAGATCCTTGCACCTTATTATCTTTGCTGCAAGGAGTTGGGGCACTAATCTGTCACTGGCAATAGAAAGGGGGATATCTTCCACCCTTCCTATAACCACCTATCCAGAAACAGCATTATTAATAAAAATAGCAATTACTGTATTCCCAAATCATGCTAGGACAATGATGAAAATTGGCAATCAGTCCCAATAGTATATTTCTATGGTATACCAGCATAGCCAAGTAGAAAATCTATGCACCATCAATTCCAATGCAACAGCCATTGGGGATCCATTGTATAGCTTGGCCTTTCACAACATCCATCAATACTCACGCCATGTGCAGGTGCAGATTTTTTTAACCTGTTCCTCCCTTACTATGGTTCCAATGACCCACCACCATCTGCTGCTATTTGCATTTCAATAGAAGCTACCACTGATGCAAGAGGGACAGAGTAAAAAACCACACACACACATACCATAAACAATTACCTTTCACAAGATGTATTTGGGTGCATATATAAGTTAATTCTGTATTGACTAGTGCCATGCCAAAAAAAATTATCCAGCGTTTCCCTGCTCCAGTACTATTTTCCATCACATAATGAGGAAAATTATTCGCATTTGAAAATTATCATTTGGGGAGGGGTGGGAAAATGGTGAATTTCTGAAGGGTCACATGAAGGATATTGGTTGCACTTTTTGGGGTGGCTGAGAGGGTGTTTGTGAGAGTCCATTCTCTCTACAATTTTTCTCACCTTTGTGGTCCACAATCTGCAGCCTTCCCATGTGGACTTCAATTAGAGTCCAGAGGAAAACATCACAATGGAATTCCTCCAGCTGAGCTTTTTTCCTGCTCAGGAAACACAAACAAGGAGGCTACACACCACGCAGCCACCTCATTGTGGTTGCTCAAAACCCACCAACATTTTAGATATTCTCCTGTGCCCCAAGAATGATGCAGAAAAATTCCAAGAAATTAAAAGCACAAAACTGGCAGTGACTCTTATTTGGAGTGTTTTAGTTGTTCTGTATTCTCAGACATCGGTCCTTAGCAGGGATGCCAACTTGAACAAAATATTGTGGACACCAGGTAAGCCCTGCCTTGCATAATCGATCACAAGGAGTGGAACAACACACCGTTAGAATGGCAATGTCCATCAACTGGGGGGGGGGGAATGACCCCCTGAAATATTGTATTGTGGGGGCAAAGGGACCTCAGTCCCTAGGAGTTGGCTCCTATGGTCCTTAGCATTTCCTGTTCCTCCTAACATTTCACTCTTTTGTTTGTTTGCCCTCTGCATCCTGATCCTGCCTGCACTTACCATGGGTAGGGATGCTGTGAAATCCGCCAACGTTCTGTTTCCCAAGAGTTCTATGAATGTAAGAAGGAAAGCCATCAATGCTAGAGAAACGCAATGCACCTTTGATGGTGTACCTGGTCATGGCCCTTTTGTCATTAAATGCTAGCATAGGATTTTACAATAAGATGACCCTGGCTCTTCATGGATTCAGTGGAAACTGAGAGCAGGACAGATGCCAAAGCTTTGACTGTGTTATTTTATTCATTTCCACTTTTCAGGGAATTATTTATCTACAGGATGAGAACAGAAGGGAAAAAATCTCATTGATCATCTCCTGTCTGCTAGCATTAGGTGGAACATCTAAAATATTTTGCACATTTCTTCTGTAGTTTATGACACCTGTTCAGAATTGTAAGTATACAGGAGGGTGGTGGTGGTTACAAGCACATCATCTCAATGTGCGGAGAGATACAAGTAACAACTATAGTAAAAGCCTTATAGAAGATGGACTCAACTTTCTAAGTGGCCTTAGTGAGTCAATATCATTCAACCTTGTCATGGCACCCTGTTTCACATGGATATCATAAAATATGAAAGGTTTGCAAAGGGTTTTAAGGTGTGCCCGATGTTTTAAGACATGCAGTTTCTACTTGCAAAAGCTACAGCCTGGTTCTATGCATATTTACTCAGAGGTATTTCTCAATCAGTGAGACTTACTCCTGATAAGTGTACACAGGACTGCAACCTCAATTTGGAATAACCAACTGGGATATAAATCCCAATAGGATTGGGGCAACACATGACTTAAAAGACTAGCACACTGACAGCATGGTCCAAAGCATGCTAGCTTGGAAGTTGATCCCAATGAGTTCAAAGGGGTTTACTCATTAGTAAGTTTACTTAGAGTTGTAGATTTAGAAACATGTGTGGGCATCATGGAATGATTATGATTTTATTTGCCCAGGCAGGAACATTAAGTGACCCATGAGAGCAGCAAAATAACCAGACTGTACAACGGTGATGGGGTAAAATCAGGCCAATTCTTTATTGACAGCAGCAGGCAGGCAAGGGTTGGCATGGCATTGGGTCCCAGGATCAGTTCATCATTCCACAAGCCCCATGTTGATGGAATGGATCCGCTGGGTTTGGATTGCTCCAAACCTATATGACGGGAGTCAGCCAGTGTTGAACCTTGCTGTGGTGCAAGCCAAGCAAGCAAAGTCTCACTGGGGGACCAGGGTGCAGATTCCTACCAGACTGATACCGAACCCACGCTTGGGTTTGCCATAGGCAATCTTCCCCTCAGGTCCCTTATGGGAGCCCCCCTATACTCTGTTGATCCTGACCAATGCCATTTCCATCCTCATACAAACAAAGTTCTTCCTCCCAACAAAGGAAAGCCATAATTTCACTGTGGGGAAAACAGAAAAAACCCCAACCAAGTGCCAATCAGGTTAAGAGAACAAGATTTCTTTCAGGCCCTGTCAACCAGCACCCCAAAATTGCTCAGTGAAGGCTGTAACCTGAGGGTGGGCAGGCGGGAAGCTCTCAAAGCAAAATGGCTCTGAGTTCCAGGGGAAGCAGCCTTATATAGGCTTTCCCCTCCCTTCTGCAGCAAGGACTCATGGGACAGCTTTTTCCCATGAGCCCATAACACAGAGGAGATACTGGACAAAACCTTGCCCAGTACTTTGCTATAATCTGTGGGTGACAGAGCCACTGGACAAAGGCATCCCGTGCTTATTGGGCATGGAACAGGGCATATCACTTAATACTCAGATGGCTTCTAAACAGTTTATAAAACATAAAAATCAACTGCAGAACACTGATAAAATGCAAAATAATTTAAAATATGCCACCATTAAAATACACAATACAACAATCCCATTATAGCATTAAAATATAAGTGTCCATGATTAAAATAAACAATAAAACAATCAAAATAAAACAGCACAGCAATTAGAATGGGAGACTTGGGTCAAAAGATCAAGGGAATGAGTGGGTAAACAGGTGTGTCTTCAAACGCAGGTGGAATGCCAATACAGATAGGGCCTTTGGTATTTCAGCAGGGAGTGTGTTCCTTAACACTTGGTCCCACCAGTGAAAAATCCCATTTCCATATCATCTCAAGCCAAAGTTGATGGAGGGCACTTCACACCACTAAGGCCACCTGAGCCTCAAGTGACAGCAATGGACCCAGGAGTACCTGGAATGAGGATGTGGACAAGGTGCTTTGATCAGTCAAGGTGACCACTTGTGCTCTGGACCCTTGTCTACCTTGGCTGATAAAAACTAGCAAGGAGGGGACAGCTGGCTACACCAAGAAGGTGATTAATGCCTCCTTATGAGAGGGGGTGGTCCCTGATTGCTTGAAGGAGGCAGTGGTAAACCCACTCCTCAAGAAACCCTCCCTGGATTTGGAACATCTAAGTCATTACTGGCCAGTTGTCATGCTCCTCTTTTTGGGAAAGGTTCTTGAATGAGTGGTAATGGACCAGATTCAGGAGTTCTTGGAGGAAATTGATTTTCATCTAGATCCTTTTCAATGAGCCCAGTTTTGTTTATGTACAGTCATACGTCATGTTGCAAACACTGCGGGTTATGTGTTTTTGGGTTGCACTCCGCGCCGAACCTGGAAGTACCGGAACGGGTTACTTCCAGGTTTCGGCACTTGTGCATGCGTAGAAGCGCTAAATCGTGCTTCATGAATGCACAGAAACACCGAATCACGACTCGTGCATGCGCAAATGCGGCGCTGCGGGTTGCGAACACACTTCCTGCACTGATAGCATTCGCAAACACTGTAGCTTGTTTTTAGATCGTAAACTTCCCTATGGTCTTCAGATGAAGGGTGGTATATGAATTTAATAATAATATAACAACAAGAATATAGGAACATTGCAGCTGTGCCAATGACTCTGTGGAAAAGGTGGACTTTGAGGAGGAATTTGAAAGAAGTGATATCACACATTTTGTGTGGGTTGGCAACAAGTTTAATTTCTCCCAGTCTGAAGAACTACACAATGTTTTAAAGTTTTAATATATTAACGATTAGCTGTTTTAATTGTGTGGTTTTCTTTTAACTGTTCACCGCTCTCAGAAACCCTTGGGATTGAAGAATTATAGATTCAAATGGTTGTACATTGGAACTTACCCCAAGGGTCATCTAGTCCAACCCTCTGCTGTGCAGAAATCACAGCTAAATAATCCCTGACGGATGGCCATCTAACCCATTTTTAAACCTCCAATGAATAGTAATATGTTTGTTCTCTATTTATTCATCTCATAAAATTTATACACCACTTGATTGTTCAAAAATCTCAAAGTGGTTTACATAAGATAAAACAGTAATATCAAGAAAAAACTTTAAAACGTACACAAGTTAAAATACTGAAACAGATTAAACAGATTAAACTCTTTCTAAGCATTTGGCTTGTCTAAACAAGAATGTTTTTTTAGCAGGCATCGAAAAGAGCACAGTGAAGGCACCTGCTGGAGTTCCAAAATGTAGGCGCTAAACACTAAACAATTGAGTTCTTACCAATACAGAATTGGTATTATAAATATGCATCTGTGAAAGAATACAAAAATATACATTTGTAGTTGGCGGAAATTATTAGTTTAGCTTGACAATAAAAGATCCATCTATAGCAGGCATCCCCAAACTCGGCCCTCCAGATGTTTTGGGACTACAATTCCCATTATCCCTGACCACTGGTCCTGTTAGCTAGGGATGATGGGAGTTGTAGTCCCAAAGCATCTGGAGGGCCGAGTTGGGGATGCCTGATCTATAGGGACTAAGTTTGGATGTGCAATGGTTACCTCCATGAACCTATGCAACCCATTTAAAACAAATGAAGATTACACTATTGCTTGCCATCTCCAAAGGGAGGTGTGTGTGTGTGTGTGTGTGTGTGTGTGTGTGAGAGAGAGAGAGAGAGAGAGAGAGAGAGAGAGAGAGAGAGAGAGAGAGATGGAGGGAGCAACCATCCACACAGAAAACCTGAGATTTGGGAATATGTAGAATCAATCACTGCACACCTAAATTCAATCCGCATTCCCATTTTCAGAGTTGTGTGAATCTCCTGTGTTTAAATAGTCATCCATGAGTGCATTTGATTGTTGTTGCCATATAAAGAATGGGAAAAGTTGTTCAGTCACTGAAGTTTTTGTTCTAATCTAAGACTATCTACAATTTCATTCACTTACTATTTCATTCACACATGGCATTGTTTGGGCATGTATGCACCAGAAGAGCTAGATCAGAAGTGGTAAGTAATCAGAGTAACTGTTAAAGCACTTCTGTGATAGAAAAAGAAAAATGTAAGCAAGTACAGGATAGGCAAGACACCTATACTATCTTTTAAGAAAATCCTGAGCCGAAACTCAGTACATCTCCTAAATTACTGATACCTTGACACAAATCTGAGACATGTAGGCAGGTGATGAAATTACAAATAGCATGCACTCATAAAACTCATTCTTATTGTACTATCAGAGATTACTGAAATTAAAAACAATAAAGCCAGATGTTAAGTGGAAAATAGTCAGTGGATTCCAATCTTTCCCATCCAAGTAACTGTCATCAGCTTTTATATTAACCCCAACCTGTTATTTAGTTCTTCTCATTATGCACATTATTTGACTACTTAAACTGGTTATTGGATTGTTCATACAGTAGCCCTTCAACTCCCTCAGTCAATTAAACCATTATTGTATCTGATTTGTCAGAGTCAGTGTCACTGCTAATCTCCTAAATCCACATCAGTTCCGGAGCTTTACATGTGCTTACTATCTTGCAAAAGAGGGAAGGCATATAAGCAGGACCCCACAGAGAACAGCCACAGAGCTGAACAGCAGCTCTACTCTGCCCAAGATGGGCACAATTATACATTTTTATACCAGAAAAAAAAGTAATTATCAGAGAGAGAGAGAGAGAGAGAGAGAGAGAGAGAGAGAGAGAGAGAGAGCACAGAGTAGATCAATATTTTATCAAGTTGTAAAATCTGTGTTTCTCGTTTCCTTATTTCTCAATGAATGAAAATAAGTGCATACAACTTAATCTTGGAATCAGGATAATCTAAATATTAGCCTGTGCTGCTAATGCAGAAGTACACACCGACACAAAACTATTCCGGAGCATTTTAAAAGTTTGATCTGATCTCAAATTCTCTGTCTTCCTGCACAAGTGCATAGTAGCAAAACCTTTTTTAAAAATACATCTTCCCCTTCCCCTGAATGCTAAACGTCTATACATAAAAAGGGGAGAAGTACGGTAAATTATTGATCAGGGTTACAGCTTCGTCAATCCAGTTCTAAATCTTACAACACCCACAGGCTGGCATTGCAATTTTATATTGTAAAGTAGAATTCCAGCCAGTCAGCCAGATAAGACACACACACACAAACGCCACACACGTGCTTTTCTCCCCCTTTAAATAACACGCTTCTTTACATAACAAAGGCTGCAGCTTACATATTAAAACAGCATAACCCCCTGGATTCTAAATGCGGTTCCCTTCCCCGTACAGGTTTGATCCATCATCTCTTTTTCTGAAGAAAGAGGAAGTAAAACAAAAGACTCCCTTACCACAGGAGTAGAGAGAAAGCAATTCGTTCAGCTACATCCAACAGGCTTTGTGCATGCAGGCAGCATGAGTGATTCTTGGGCCTCACACAAAAGCAAAATAATTGGCTCTCATGAAGAGATGTAAACATCCATCATAATGGCACTAGTACTGAAGCTGAAAGCTACCTCAGCTGTTCTATGTACTCTGACTGGGGGATGATGTCACAAACATCAACTGGGTGTACTCTCATTGGCTTCTGTTACCTGGAATCATATCTTAACCCTAAACTGTCAGATGCACATTTCAGTGTGGATCTCTGTTCCTTGGGAGAGGGATAGGCAGCAATCTCCCATTCTGGGAGAGACAGAGTAGCTGGCAGGTGCATATTGATTAAAAATGGGAAGTAGAATTTGTAAAAAATAAAATAAATATATATCTATATCTATGTACCCAAACTAATTTGCCTAAATTATTAAATTAGAGCCCTAGGGAACTGCATTTTCATAATCTGTTTACTAAATGGCAGTAATCATCAAAATAATGTACAGAAAGGATATTAAAGGAAAGGTTAATGAATACAGCATCTGGAGGATTCAACCATAATGTGCTTACATTGTCTCCTATTGTGCCCAGGCTTTGTGATAGATATACGCTTGGGGAAAAAAGGGGGGCGGGTGTTTGTTTTGTGATATTTTACTTTGTTGAAGCGAGCTTTGGAGTTACATTGATTTTAAAGTTTTAAAAGATACATTGTGTGCCCAAATAATACATATATACTGATCTCTAAATAGGAATTAGGAATTTGGGCATTCTGTAGTCCAATAGGAATGCAAGATAATGCTTTGATTATGATAATTTATACAGAGGAGCTAAATATGTTATAATACTGGCAATCAGACAAAAATGTGATTTTAAAGCCAATTTATAAATGATTTGTATTTCTCTTTTAAAACTCTCAAAAATGCAATTTTCAACTACATTTGACATAATCATTGCAATACTTTAAAAAGTTATTAAGCTACAAGCACACACACACACTTAAGTATTTTCCTTCTGTTGCCAAGGTCTACCCCATTACATTTATCTGAATGGAATAAAGCCTGTGTTGAATAAAACATACAACACTCCAATCTATTTTTGAATTCAGAGTTTCTTTTTCAAAAGCTTACAACTATTCTCTGGGAAGAAAAACCTTGAGTTGAACACAGCAAAGGTGGAAAATATTATAGGAGTTTCGGAATTAACTTGATAAACTGCTCTGCCTTTGCCTTGTGGTCCTTTCGCAAAGTTGTAAAGACTTGGGAGATTAAATTCTGGGGACTTAATAAACAGCAGCTCTGTGTGGAGATTCAGACACTGGCCTATTAGTCAAAATGTACTTTAGGCCAAAGTGAAAACCTCTGCTCATTTATTTCTGCCTCAAAACATAGGAGTTCAGATGGAAATGTATAGAGGGGGTGGGGAAGATCCATTGCCATGCAAAGTGACATAAGACTGAATTACAGATCAGAAAGATGAATTTGGACAATGGGAATGCCAACTTTGATTCCCCCCCCCATGATTAATGGTAAAGGTAAGGCCCAATAATTGCTAAGGAGATATGAGTCATGAATAAAAGAATTATTTATGAAGTAAAATCTGTTTAGGCATATAACATGTATAAATTATATTCCTCTGAAAATTTAATGCTATAAATAACCAAGATCAAGCAGAGAGGCACTCTGTGATAGAAATCTGACTGTGTGCTTTAGGTCACTCAGCAAGACCTTCTAAAATTCCTTTATGAAATGAGGTTTAACATCTCCTGTTTGTAAGACTTCTATACAAGGCAATGTGTTTTCTCCGTTGATTAGCTGCTCTTCCTTAAGGTTGGGTGAGTATTCAGGTCACTCCACAATTAGGAGTGAATGCCCCCCCCCATCTAATGGATCGTGCTTGGATCAGAACATAGATATATGGATTATATCACATGCCTATGAACCTTTCCAAGCATGCTTTGCTACTACTTACAGATGTAAGAAGGCAAAAATTTCCATTCTATCCTGTATTCATCATATGCAATGTTGTTTCCATTCCCCTGCAGATCAACTCCCACCAAAAACTACATTATATCCTGGCTCCCACTAAAGGAAGAACTGGAACTGAATGGAAGATTCTTCCCCAATGCTTTTATGCTCAAGGCAGTGCAATACATATGCAAAAACACAGTTCAAAAGCTCAGCAGGCAATACACATCTCTACTCAAGGCATGGATAAACAAAGGCACAGCAGGTGATGTGACTACTCAAAGCAAAGACGTTGATCCAACAATTCTACTCCATTCATTTCAATGCGAAGAAAACACAATAGAGAATGGGGCTGGGGACATAATTGTGTAACATTTGTGGAATGAAAGCAACAAGGCAGTGAATACCAATCGTATTTCTGCTAGATTGATTTCCATTCCAAACCATGGGACAAATATACAAACAGTGGCAATTTCCACTCCTATTTTCTTGGGATTTGCTGATATCAGTACTCCTACTTACATTTCACACACACATACTGTATATGAATATTCATATATACATCCCTATAATGTTTGTTATGATTGTTGTGATTCACCACCATGTCCTGGGTTCAAATGCCCATTTCACCATAAATCCCACTTGGTGACTCCTGTCTCTCAGCCTGACTTAACTCACTGGGTTGTTTTGAAGATAAAAATGGGTATACATAATAATAAATAAAATGCATAATGATAAATTGTATGGCTATAAGGATGGCTGCACCCAAACAGCTGCTCCAAGCAGCTAGAAAATGATTTTAAACAGAAACAACGTAGAAAGAGAGAAAACCCTTGGGCCACCTCCTAAGTGCTTTATATTCTATTCCCCTACATTTTGAAAGTGCATAGATTATTTTAAGCATTTGCCATAAAAAGATCTGCATGGATATTTGACAGAGTGAACTTACTGGTCACAAAACAGATTAAGACCATTTGGCCCATTGCTTTTGTTAAGACCAGAGGTAATTGGGTATGTGCACATGGTGGCCAATCATCTGTCCTCTCCTGCCTCCCACCCCAAAACAACAAAACACAAAACCATATTGACCATTTAGTTTCACTTTGCTTTCAGCTGGTTGCCAGAAAAATTCTTTTTTTAAAAGCACACCACTGTTCCTTAGGTTAATAACCTGAGCTCTGCCCCTAGACATGCCAAAATTGTTAGGTTCTGTCCATAGACCTAGGGCCAGTTTCAGCTTTTAGGGGTCTTATCTGGCCTTGGCAGTTCAAATACTGTAAGCAGCACCAGGCAGCTTGGTCTAGCCATCATTTGAATTGCACAGTCAGTGTCCATAGTATCACATCACTCCAGAGTATTTTTGAAAATAAACATGGCAGTTACTGCTGGGAGCTTTAAAATGGGGAGGGGGCACACAGCTGGCATTAGCAGTGGGTCCTGCCAAGCCATTGGCAATGAAAAAATGGAATCACTGATGGGGGCAGGGGAGAGGAAGATCAACTCCAGGTGCCAGAAATGTGAGCCTAACACATATTGGAGATTTCCTTCTTCAAGAATGTGATTTTAACACCAATTCTCATGCCGTGCAGTAACATGAATAAGTGGTCATCAGGAATTAAACTTTTTCAGCCTGAGTTCTTCCTGCTCTCTCTCTCTCTCTCTCTCTCTCTCTCTCTCTCTCTCTCTCCCCACACACCTCCTCCATTCATGCAAATTGCCTTCATCAAATAGTCTTAAACTGTAAGTAGTCTTGAATCTCATCAGGGAAAAATGCACGGTATAAATACATAATAATAATAATAAAAGGAGGCTGGTCTGCTTAGGGCTACTACAAACGAGCTCTCCCAAGGAGAATGGGAAGCATAAAAATAAAATTTAAAAATCCCCAAATCTCAAATCCAGATACTCTTTCCAGCTCCACAAACATTTCATAATTCTATTTGAATTCTGAGAAGCACTGCAAACATTTCTGCCAATCTACTGTTCTCTGACCAATCTGGTCTCTGGAGACAATCCTAATCGAGAAATATAGCTATGGAAAAGATGCCCCTCTCGTGCATCTCTAAACAGAAAAACCATGCAGCTTATCAGACTACCGGAAAGCCAGCCCAACATGGAAGGCTCCTCCTTGAACCTTCTTGCCTTAAGTCTTCACCCCTTGTTCCCATATTTGGCCTCCTTTGGTTAATGTGTGAAAAGCATGGCACAAAGGAAAACTAAAATGAAAAGGCCACTGTGGTGGGACAGTTTCAGCTTTAAATCAAGAGCTTATACATCTTCTTGGCATTAACAGAAATGACAATTTATGTTCAACACAATGGAAATATTGATGGTTATGGAAAAAACTGGCTGGAAGAAAGCTTAATGAAGCAGACATCTCATGATCATGATCAATGCACTGAGTAATCAACATGGCAAGTTTACATGGTCAACAAGGGAATTAGCAGCATTTCAGTTGCCTGAATTGAAGGGAACAAATGAAAATAATAATAAAAATAATGGGCTGCCAAAGCTCTATGTCTCCTCTATGCTGTAACTGCATACTAAAATTCAGAAATAGCTGCTAGCTATTTTCTTCAATTGACCGCTTGAGTGAAAAGCAAATGTAGAAACACTTAAAGTAGTTCAGAAAATTTTTAGTCCTATTATCTCAGTTTTTTGGTTTTTTTTAATGTTATAAATATCAGAAGAACCTGATGTATTAAACAAAATACAGTGCACATTCCTATTATACTTGTATAATGAGAAAGAGTTTTTTGTTGTTCTTTTTTCAGATTAGGTTGTGCTGATGTGAGTCTACACAGTAACATAGTATATAAGAAAATCAAATGATTCCTTCCCCCTTTCCTTGCCTATGGCCAAATACACTATTTCTGCCTGGATAAAACATATAAAGAAGTAATGTATCAAAATACAGGAAATTGTTTACAATGTAATGGTATGGAAACATGGGCCATGATGCAATTAAAACACACACACACACACAAATTAAGCACTTTATTTCAAAGGGAAATTTAAGCAAGTGCTTAAAACTAACCCATTGAAATCAATGGGGCTAAGGTTGCAATGTAAAATGTACTTATTCAGGAGTAAGCCCCATTGAACAAATGGCTTGCTTCTGAGTAATCATGCACAGATTTGTTTTGTACTAAGTGTTTTGTGCTGGAGGAGACTCTTGAGAGTCCCATGGACTGCAAGAAGATCAAACCTATCCATTCTTAAGGAAATCAGCCCTGAGTGCTCACTGGAAGGACAGATCCTAAAGCTGAGGCTCCAATACTTTGGCCACCTCATGAGAAGAGAAGACTCCCTGGAAAAGACCCTAATGTTGGGAAAGATGGAGGGCACAAGGAGAAGGGGACAACAGAGGACGAGATGGTTGGACAGTGTTCTTGAAGCTACCAACATGAGTCTGACCAAACTGTGGGAGGCAGTGGAAGACAGGGGTGCCTGGCGTGCTCTGGTCCATGGAGTCACGAATAGTCAGACATGACTAAACAACAACAGCAATGTGTGTTGGTGCATTATGCCCTCAGTTTTTTAGGAGTGGATACGTCACAGGAGTTGAAACAATTTCTTTGCCTGACCATTTATTCCGGTATACAAGTTTAACGACCAAAGCAATTCACAATAAAAGGATCTGGCTTACACCGATTAAATGAAAAGGTTCGTGGCATCCTAAGTCAAGTGCAATTGCAAACATAACTGTATCATGTTTCAGCAGAGTCACCAAATGGCTCCTTATCTACTCATTCACAAGATGGCAGCTCTATTGACATCCTCATCCTGACCATTTAAAAACGAAAACAAAACTGGATAATTTCTTTAAAAGGATATGATTTCATGTAGATGCATTTGTAGGCTCTTTTATATGGTATGATCATTTAAAGCTGCAGGGTTGTGAGGCCACGAGTAACTGAAATAAATAGATCAGTCAGAAAATGTAAACATTGTCTCTTCGAATGCCAATGGCAGCCCTCTCCAATTCCCATCAGTCCTAGCCAGCATGGTCAACTGTCAGGGATGCAGGTTTTCCTAACTTGGTTTGTGCAAATTAAATGCATCCCACTAGCCACAAACCTGGACCTCTCAGATAACTTTGCCCACATCTTTTTTTCTGCATTCCCAGGCACAAAGCAAAATATGGGTGTTTATGAGCTCATGAGTACTAACCATTATGGTGATTGTATGCCTCTACACTCAGAGGCAACATGGTTTAGAATATCAGTTTCTGGGAAGCATGGGAGGCGAGAATGCTGTTGCGCTTAGGTCTTGCTTGCACACTTCACATGAGCATCTATTAGGCCCAATGACTCATGAATATAGTGGCAAATATCATTGTAGCAGTGGAAATTTAACTTTAGTATTGCTTGCCATCAGCACTTTTCAGCAAGTTTCTGCACTGAGACCCCAGCAGAGTCTCCTTTAACTTGGTTTCTTTTAAAGCATCTAATCTTTTTAAAAAGTCATTACTATTAAAAGTCTGCCTTCTTGAAATTAGCATTTTCTTTCATTCTTTATATTTACGTGGCTGCAGTGTTTGATCCTATCAGAGAGCTAGACTTCCCCGTTTCTAATTTGATTTGCCCTGCAGCAAGTCTTATTAATTTCTTCTATATAATATACTGAACAACCCCGTGACTTTTTTCTGTCTCTAATGCATTTTGTGCTGTCTTCTTCAAAATGTTCCAGTAGCTTTCACAGTTCAATGCTAGTTCATTTTATTCTAGAATCTCCTTGTCTCTTTATTGCTCAATGGGCAACATGAAGGACTATTTGAGGAGGGGGCTGCCAGTCAAAATAGGCAATACTGGTATATATTTACAAATAGTATTTCTGGCATAAGGCCTTTGTTCCTAGTACATCAATAAGGTGCTGTCTCTATTGTATGTTTTTAGTACATCAAAAATAGTTATCTGGAAAATGTCTGTGAAATTTCACACTACTATGTTTTACATTATTATGTTTTACTAGGGACCTGCCCTGTTCACATTGCTCACCAATCTCACCTATCCCTTACCCCCGGCCAACTACCCCTCCTTTTACACCTCACCCAAACCTGCCATTCTCTCACAGTTGCTTCAAGCCCTAGAGCTCCTTCAAGCCACCTTCCCCTCACAGCAGCCTCATCTGATGTTCTTCGATTCTTATGCTTTTCAGAAGTGTACTTTATGGGTTTTCTTGTACGCTACATGTTGAGCCTATAGCACAGGGGAGAGGACTCAGGCTGAGGTGGAGAGGATGAATGTGGCCTACTAGGCCTCTTTAGCCAATCCTTGGGAATTTGAGGGCCCACCCATCTCCAGTTCTGCTCCAACCATGTCCTTCTCAAATGACTAAAATATGCCCTTTAAGTGTGATAATGCCTCTTGGTTGCCTTGATGGAATATGGAGAGATGTGGAGGGAGGGGGTGGGGGCTTTGGTTTTTGCATGGTGAAATGTATCCTACTGTAGAAAGGTAAGAGCCACATCCATTGCTCTGCTCACTTTTGCCTCTGACCCAAACCAGAAATTCCAGAAGTTTGCTTGAGAGGGAATACAACCCTCAGGCTGAAAAGGTCTCCCTATCTCTGATATAGAGAAAATATGTTATTGGGTGACTAATAAACACAGTGCTTTTGCAGATCAGCTGTTCCTGTCAGATAACGGCTTGGGGCAACCACACCTTCCAAAACTGATCTGAAAGACTGAGGCAAACTGTAGGCGCACAGAGTCTAATTTGTAAGCAAGCATAGTATCTGAGACTGAACAAAGCCAATATCAAAGTTTCTACCCCTATTTACTATGGAATCTTCTTGAAGCCTATAGGATCTTCTGTAGTATATGTAATGCAACCAGTAATAGTATGTGCACTTAATTACTACACCTATCTAGTCTGAATAATTTAGGTACAATGTGTTTTGCATGCTGTGACTGCTCTAATTGGTCACAGACATTGCTTATGCTCCCAAGCTCTTTCATGCAGTCCTTTTCACTCTACATGCATTATTCAGCATCTGGTGGCAATAGTTGAAAGTCACTCATTATGCAAAAAAGATAGCAAACCCCAAATTTGGAAGGATTAAGCCGGAAACAGTTCCATGCTTTCTATGTAAAATAATCAAATGAGTCTCTGGTCACCCATAGAAACAGGATTCCTTCCCTGCCCTGCCCTGCACTCTTCGGCTTACAGATCACTTGCATGCACCAACAAGTTGTAAGTCCTATTAGCAAAGTCATTCTTTGCCTGAGGGTCCTTTTGGTGCCAAAATGGTTTGCAGAAGTACAATAAAAATTAAGGGGGAACCTAAATGGAAGTCAGGGGCGCTCAAAATACCTTGTTGAGGACTGAGCATGCTCAGAGGACATAGAAAGTTGACTGGCTGTTGGAGGGAGAGCAAAATGGAAAACCAGGAAACATCCTGGATGAGGGGAAGGCTGGATTACTGGAAAACTGAATAGGAGCACTGCACAGTATAATGTTCATTATGGGCCCCTGCTTGGCTAAAACATTTGAAGAATTTAAGAGGAATAAAAAATAGTATTGATAAAGCCAATTTTTTCTGGGCACATTTTTCATGTTTATAAAATTACCCTGTGTTTCTTCTAAAGCCTTCACCTTTCCTCTGTCTTCATGTTCTAGGTTCCAGAAGCAATGTAAGAGCAGAGGAAAAGAAAAAGGCTTCCCATGGTTGTTAGGAAGCTGAGGAGAGCCATTTTATTAGGCAGAGTGAGGTGGCTGCCTCAAGAAGCGGGTACTGGGAGCAGGAATAGAGTAGTGGTGAGATGTGGCCTACGCTGAAGAGAGCCAATGTGATGTAGTGGTTAAGAGCGGTAGACTCGTAATCTGGTGAACTGGGTTCGTGTCTCCGCTCCTCCACATGCAGCTGCTGGGTGACCTTGGGCTAGTCACACTTCTTTGAAGTCTCTCAGCCCCACTCACCTCACAGAGTGTTTGTTGTGGGGGAGGAAGGGAAAGGAGAATGTTAGCCGCTTTGAGACTCCTTCAGGTAGTGATAAAGCTGGATATCAAATGCAAACTCTTCTTCTTCTAAGCTAACTTGCTGCCCTCAGATTTGGTGGAGGATGCTGTCCGGTTCATAGTGCTGAAGTAACAGTCAACGTCCACCCTGGGTGGTAACTAGGAGAAATCATTTTCCTCAAGGCACCCCTGGTAAGAAGAGATGTCACAGCATCTTGTTGACAATAACTATCAATCCTAATGATTTATATACCAGCTAATTGTGAAGAAGGGGGTGTACCAAGGTGTAGAAACAGACATGGATAAGCTGTGCTCCTCCATATATTGTTGGACTACAACTCCCATCAACCCCCACCAGCATAGCCAATGGACAGGGAAGATGGGATCTGTAGTCTAAACATCTGGAGGGCCACAGCATAGCCACTTTAAAGAACTCATCAAAAGTGGTTTACTTGAAAGAGCAGCTTCACATGACAAATGTCTGCCAGCGACTGACACCTCCATTTGCACTTAGCAGTTCCAATGTGTTCTAGCTGTCCACCTCATCTGGAAAGCCAAACATGCTGAATGCTGAAAAATTGACTATTTTGTCAGAAACAAAGAGATGAGTTTCCCAGTGAAAATAGGCTACCTCTTCCCCATTCTGCGGAATGCATTGATGTTGATCAGTGTTATTTCTTTGTTCCTTGCTAAAAAATGAACAACAAAATGTTTTGTAGCTGCGATTCTAAATGGATCACCCAGAAATAATAATATAGCCAAGAGCAGCTGACATACGTATGTATGACATCACTGAATTAATCATAGTTTATATTGTCTGTGTTTGTTGCTGCATTTTTTGGGGGGTGGGTGGGTTTTATGGTATTTATATTTTTCCAAAGTCTGCTGTTCCATTCTATTTGACCTTAATTGGTATAATTGATAATAGCTTTAGAACTGCATGCCATTTTAATCATGTAGTTACATCTTTCCTGACAGAAGAAAAATGAAGAAGCAGCTGGGAGCCATCTATTAATAGTTAGGCAACAGAAAGGTAGAGCAGCAAAGCTCTTCTTTGTGGAGAGATTGGGTCTTCTATAGGATAAGTAATGGACAACTAGTGTATTTTAAAGAGGGACACAGTGATCTCTCCAAGGATATGAAGAACAACAGGAGTGAAGATCAATGTACAGTGCGAATTTGGTATCATTAGAGAGGTGTGTGGCTAGAAATTGGGACACCAAATCAGGAAGATAATTCATGCCATGACATTTTCATTCCCCTCGGACTAAATGCATTGCACATGCAGCCACTTGACAATTTCTAAGGTTTTGGAGAACCACGGGGATCAACCAACACATAATATTCAAAACTACATTCTTTCCTACAGTGATTTTCATACTGAAGCCCATAATTTATGCTTAACAAAGGAATATATTTTAGCAAGGTGCCTCTGTATGACTGAAAAAAAGAAAGAAAGAAAGCTATCAGCTGCATTTCTGGGTAGGGATTTGTATGGAGAAATGAGTCTTTTGGTCTGTGATTCAGAGAAAGCCTGGCCCTAGGTGGGAGAAATAAAGTGGGAGAATTTCAGAGCAGGGAACAAAAATGCCCCCTTTGACTGTCCAGCATTTCCTTTAAGTGTTATCTTCTTGAAGGTTTCTCCCTTGCCGCTAAAAGTTGCTCTTCCTGGGTTTCCAGGGATGTGGATCTTTTGCAACAAAGGGAACCTCTTGCTCACCAGGTGGGTTTTATCCATCTCTGACTGATCTAGCAAAAAGAATAGTCTGCCCATGGCACTTTTCCCTCACACCATACTGGGAGAAAGAAAGATGTCCGTGTAAGTGCCAATTACAGATGAAATATTATGTCCCCCTGTGTTTCTCTATGACTGGATAGCTGTGGAGCCTGGTGCTTTCTGTTTTGTTTTTAGAAGTAATTGATTTAATTCTTATGAAACAATATTTCATAACCTGTGCTCTCAAAGCCTGATCACATACTCTCTCATATATATATTGCTGCAAACAATTGCTGCATTTTCTTTTTGCAGTGCTTTTTTGGGGGTAGAGACTGGGAGCTATTTGATTCCTGATGCATGAGTTGAGACGACATCAATCATAGCCCTGGTCACACTGTGAAATATGGAGATGATTCAGGTGCTTGATGTGAACATTCACCTCCACCCCTGCAAAGCCCTTGGTCACAGCTTTGGTATTCTGTAGAAATGAGGGCAAGGAATCAGGAAGGGAAATGGCCAGGATGGAAGTGAAGGAAAGATCACCAATAGTCTGACCATCACCTCCTCTCAGTGCCATCTGGCAAAACCTGTTCTTTTGGGGGTTGAGGGGTGGAGTTTTATTGTTTTCACACCATTGTTGCAATTTAGACCTTCTGGGGATGTGAAAAAGCCTTCAAAATCGCATTGTGTGGTATGTTTGCAAGGTACCTTGAGGATAAAATAACTCCCGCCTGCTGTGACTTGGATATTGTGTTTGGAGGGCAACCTATGGAGGTGCCCAGATATTAATCTGCCCTATATTGATAAGTAAGTAATTGGACATGCCTATGCTCAACCCCTGCCCTTCTTGGGTCATATCACTGAGAAGGAAGAGTGTGACTGGCTGGGCTCAGGTAGTGATAAATGGGAAAGAGAGAGTACTTAGTCTGCTATATAAGCACTACTATGGCCAGTAGGACCATGTGAGGTGGGGCAGAATTTCAGAAGCACCCTCACAACACCAGCATCATTGCTGCTTTCCTGTATGAACCTGAAACTGGGCGGTGGTGAGGTTAGGAATGCATGACTGCTGTCATGGAACCACCACCACCATTTCCAATGGAGGCACCACCCTGCCCCATAGCCCTTTCTTGTAAAGCAATAATGATGCTAGTGTCGGGAGAATGCCTTTTCACCACCCAAAAGCCCTTGCTGGGTACGACTGCTTCTGAAGAAATGTACATTTGACCCAAAATATTATATATAATCCAGTTTCTAATATCCCCCTTTTGGCAATGTGTTTGAGGATGTGGATACAGCTGATTTTATGACTGTAGATTTGCTTTTGGTACAGAAGTGCCATCCTGAAGAATGATTTATGCCAGGGCAGAGACAGGAATAGTGGCATCTTGTTTTTGCTCCTTGGTCTCTCAGCAGCTTTCAGTCATCAAGCAAAAGCCTTTTTTTATTTTACCAACCTTTGGGGCTTCTTAACTTTTGTTATTCTATTTTATTTTCATCCTGCTTTTATAGAGTTGCCATTTTTAGCTCATTTCAATGTAGTTATTTTATGGTGCTGGTACTATTTTATTGGAAGCCACCCTGATAATATACAGGTGCACATGGTATAAATCTGAGAGGTCAATAACAAATCCATACTAACACAGTTGGTTCTGGGTATTCTTAAGGCAGCGGTTGTCAATCTTTTTGGGTACCATGGGTAACAGTCATAAAATAGCTGCCACTGAGGACGTGTCATAATACAAAATTAGAGAGTACACTTCTTGCTTCATGCTCTACAGGACAACCTCATCCTTACCATGGGGAGTAAACTATATCCTGCTGATCCCAATTCTGGAGTTTGCACAATGTTGATTTCTACACACACAGACACACACACCTTCACAATACAAATTTTTATCTTACTTCACATGATAAAGGGAATCTATTCAAATCCTGCTATTCCACTGGAATGAGAAATGGCATTTGTATGTGTGAACTTCAGAAACAGCCACTTCCTTCCTCTTGGACTCCTTCAGCAACAATCTCTCTCTATGGAAAGCTGCAAGCTTCTTCATGCTCTAGATCCCACCCTGTCTAAATATATCAGAGATGAATGGATGCTTTTAAACTTTTGCTCTCACTTGAACCCATTTGTGCCTTAAAGGTTTGGAAACAGGCAACGTTGGTAAACTACTCCGTTGTTGCATTCCATAAAGTGATGGTGGAAAGCAAATTAAGCAAAGTGCATAGTTAGCTTTGCAAAGTGCATTTTCTTTTCTGAGGGGGTGTTCAAGTTTCAAGAGACAGCTCACAGGTAAAGGTTCCCTGCCACAAAGAATGGGAAGTGAGATGGCAGCAGCAGAAACAGCATTTTTAAGACACCACTGTGTGATTACCACCATGGAAATTTAATGTCCATAGGGAAAGCAATACAACTGAAGGGTGCAGAAAAAGTATGCAGTATATATAAATGTATCTACAGATAAAGTTGATTGCTCAACTCATAACTGAAGTGAGCCACCCCAGGGTGACAGGAAAGTTACCTACCAACAGTCACACCTCTTTTTGAATTGGTCCAATATTCTCCACAACAGTTGGCTGGCTATTACAGATCAATATTCAACTCCTTTCCTGATTATCAAAAACAGCCATCCACCCCAAGTCCCAATTTCTTATTTCCATCCCTGCTTCCCTTCACTACTCAGTCTATTCCATGAGCTATGTTCAATGCTAATCGTACTTAGATCAGACACATTAAAGTTAATGGACACTAGTAACTTTGGTTCAATAATTTCAATGGGTCTACTCTAAGTAGGACTTAGTTGAACACCACCCTCTGCCTTCAAACTCATGTCCTCCAATTCCCCTGTTGCTTTCTTCCCACCTTGGCATTCCTCTTCCGTGCCTCTCCAGTCTTCAGCCCTGATGCCTCCCAGGAAGTTACACAGTGCTTGTTCTTTTTCAAACACTGTGTCAGGTCTGTCCCCACACTCACAGCACAATCGACCTGTTTTCTACACAGTCTGTACCATGACTGAGCACATTCTGTGATGCTCCTTTCTCCATGCAACTTGAATGTTTGTGTGTTTATTTGTTAAGCTTGGGGGAGCTCAAAGGCAATAATCACCTTCCCCCCCTTCATGGGTTATTTATTTGTTTGCCATCTATATTTAACGTTTATTTAAAGTATTTGTATCAGCAGGTGGAAAATGTCATTATATGCAGGGGGGAAAGTCAATTTATTGTTTGCAGTTGTCAAACAATTGGAAGTTGTATAAATCCTTCTAGCACATCACCAAGTCTACCACCGATCTACCAACTGCCCATCCCTGGTTTTATCACCAGATGGCACTGGACTTAGGGCAGACCCACACCCTACATTTAAAAAACATCCAATGCACATTTAAAGCACATGGCTTCTCTCAAAGAATCCTGGGAGCTGTAGGGTACTAGGAATTGTGGCTCTGTGAGGGGAAATGTCATTTCCCAGAATTCTTTGGGGAAGATATGTAGCTTATATATGCTTTAAATGTAGGGTGTGAATCTGACTTTAGTTATATCTGGCTGCAGTGACAAATCCCATGTTGCTGTTTTGTTCTTGTTAGAAAAAGGCAATGCGATGTTTGTCTACCTCTGAGTGTGACTTCTGAGCCTTCCATGTCACTCTGCCTTTCACTTTTATAAATATCAAGAAAGATGTGGGGCCGCTGAAGTTAACTTTATAGAAATGGAATAATAAAGCAAATCTCCTCACTTCCCTACACTATATCAGTTGTAGAGGAGGATAGCAGATCTTTATTGTGTTGCATGGCAGAAGTGTGGTTGACTAAAATTACGACCCATATTTCAGCTCCAAAAGATTGTGTCAGTGATATATCACACATGCTATGAAGGGTAATTCAAAAGGCTTACAATGTACATACAAGTAATTGAGTTATATATTGTTTTTTCCCAACAAACAGGCAATGTTTCAATGAAAACTATACCTTGCATACACAACTAAAGATTTTCTGTCAATAAAACATGCCATTTAGAGGTCTTTATGGAGAGAGGAAGTGAAGAACTTGATGGGGAACCCTAGGCGGCTGGTTATGTAAGAATGGGAAAAAATTAAAATGCCAAAAATACTTCTTTGGATGAATAAGGAGATTCACATGGGTACATATGGGATATCACACAATTACTCAAACCTTCCATAAAATCTGTTTGCAATCCAATGACAACTACGGTAGGTGCTTCTTTTTTTGGTGTCCTAGACAACAGATCAAGTGTAAGAAATCTCCTTGATATTGTGCACCACTGCAGTCTAATTAATTGAAACCCTCCCAATTTTCAAACAGTCACAATATACAGTATATAGAACATCAGGAACACACACACACGGCTTTTACATACTAGAATGCACTAGAGAAGAGCTGGCAACTCTTGATTGTTGCAATGAGTTTGATTATAATTAATCACAATTAAATCTGAACAAAGCAATGTATGTCAGCATGGTTTTTGAGCAGAGATTTGACAAGTATAATGAATAAAATTATGAAAGCTTGAAGAAGACAAAACAAAAAGTGTAGAAAAGAACAGATTAATCCACCCAGAAATGCATCCCATATGAAATGAAATATTTATCCTATTCACATATAATAAATAGAATGACTGCAAAAGATTGTTTATATTCAGCTTTCCTGAGGGGCAAACTACACACATGCAAATTTATGTAATGATGCTCAGACAGATTTTCTTTTTCAATGCATAGAAGCCTCAGGAGAGAGCAATTCCAAGCAGATAAGTAGGAATAAGTGAGTTCTTAACCTTCCCGGGTGCTACTCTTTTCCCCCATTCAAAATGGCTTCCCTAAGTTCAAACTTCATTGGGGGTGGGGAAGCATCTTAAGAGAGTAAGAATAGCCAGTAGGGAAATGGTTAACCACAAAGCCACTTTACAAGGTGGCGGCGGCAATGATTTAGTCTATTTATTTATAGCTTAACGGCAATATTCTTTAAGCAGTGTACAAGGAACACAACACAGTGGAACCAAGAACCAGTTAAAACTCTAAAATCAGAATTCAGTTGAAATGCTTGCTGCATTATTATTTTTTTAAGTCTTCAGTAGGCACTGGAAATTCAACAGGAAGGGGTCTGTCTGATCTCCAATGGGAATTCTATAAAATTAGGCCCACAATACTGAAGCACAGCTTCTTGGGGATACAAGCCATGCATCAGAGACATGTCTTATCTGTCAACAGTACTGATTTGACTGGAACATCCTGGTATTACAGAAGCCATCCCGGCTTCTGACTGGATGTCCCATTTTTGGTGCTGAGCTCTTGTGTAAGTCAGGTGGTTTCTGTGAGAGCTGGGCACCAAAAGATACACTGAGCAGGAATTGCCAACGATTAAGGAGTGGCAGACAAAGATGATGGACTATGAGGAATTAGCCAAGCTGACCGGTAGAATCTGGAACCAAGATGACCAAATGTTTCAAAGAGACTGGAGTAAATTTATTGGGAATATGAATAATTATTGTAAAAATGTGAAGGAACTAGAGGGATTGAAATAAATCCTGCAACAAAACTTAAAACATTTTATAACTTTCTAGTCTAGACCAAAGAGACAGAGTTGAGTATAAGGACATAAAGGTCAGAAATGGAGGTTTTAAAGTGTGATATAAAGGCTTGAAAACAAAAAAAACAGTTGAAGGGATGGAAGAAAGTCATGAGCTCGGCAGAGCAAAGAGTATTTTTATTTGCTATTGCAATGTCTGAAATGTTGTGTTAAAAAAGAAATAAAAATTATATGCTAAAAAAAAGATACACTGAGCAGGAACCCATGGAGAAGGAGGAGAGGGAACTGCTGGTGAGACAGGTCAGGCCACCCTTGCCGGACCCAGGCACCACACCTCCTCAGTCCAATGGAGAAGAATATGATGAAGACAAGGAAAACAATGAGGACAGAGAAGAAAGGGAGGAGGAGGAGCTGGAGGTGCCGGTCTGGCGTTCACTGAGGGAGCCAAAATAATAATAAAAAATCCTTCCAGTAGCGTCCTAGAGACCAACTAAGTTTGTTATGGGTATGAGCTTTCGTGTGCATGCCCACTTCTTCAGATAGACTGAAACAGAGAGCCAAGACAGGGGACCAGGGCAGAGAAGACCCAGCAGGCTCATACAGGAGTGCATCACCAAACAACATGCATCCCAATTTTAATTGGTGGAATGTTGGAAGGTATGTCAAGTGATATGACATTATCAGCAAGTCCCCCCAAACCCTCAGTGATCAGGCAGGGATATTAGGGATCAGGTAGCTCCTGAAGTATCCTGGGCACAGGGGATTGTGAGTTAATACAATTGTTGCATTAACCCTTGTTGTAGTCCTGTGCTGCCAACAATGGCAGAGCTCAGTGGAGGGAGAAGCCAGCCAACCAGCTGAGACTCAGGGAGGCACTTTCTTGGAGGCAGAGCCCATATACAAAGTCCTAAGGTCAGGAGTATCTCAACTCACATAGTCAGATGATCCGGGGGGGGGGGGTCAAGAAAGCTGAAAGTCCAAGGTCATGGGAAGCAAGAAGCAGCAAGGTATGGCTAGGAATGGCGAATGTTGTTTGCAGCAACTAACTAAGACTGGAAACCCTGCTTAAGAAAGCTGGAGCCAGCTAGTTCTCATCAGGAGCAAGAAGGCTGATCAGTAGCAGGTGGAGTCACTTTGCCTTCTGCTCCTTCAGGATGCTGCTCAGCAGGTGAAGCCCACTCCTGGTCCATGACAAACCTGGACCCAATATTGTGACGTTTGCCTGCTTCTTAAATGTCTGCTAAAGTGCACCAGTAGAGATGACCATGACTGGCTTTCTATAATTCTATGGCACTTTTGCCCCACCCTGAGTTAGTGACTGCTATGGTATGAAGGTCCATCCCTCCACATATTGTTGCCATTCCTTTCTGGCTCTTTGTTTAGGGAAGTAGATAGTTAATGTATTCTCGCAATCTGAACAGTTTATTTATGCTGATAATGGTGCTGTTTCAAACAGGTCAATAAAACATGCACCACTCTCTTTAGAGTTATTCATTTTCTCTCGGGAAAATTGTCTCACTTGTTTTTAAAATGCCATTATTTGTAAACCCGTGAAGCCAATCTCTGGTGTGTAATTTCATACCTTAAAATCAAGATTAATCATATATACGCACACTGCACTCAGCCCCCGCATTAGACAACACAGAGAATCAGATCAGAGGTATGACTACAGTTTATCACATATTAATAACAATAATAATAATAAATGTAAACCCTCACACAGACTGAACATTATGGGGCTAAATTTAGTATCTCGTATTACTGTGGGCTGTAGCAAGACTCTGGCTTTTGACTTATTTCTTTCTTTCAGTTGTATTCTAGGAACAAGCAGCCGGTTTTTAGTCTGCAGTGAAGTATGTTTTTTATTTATATATTAAAAGATGTTCCTATCAAAAGACAGTAAAAGAGGCTGCGAATCCAGATTCTCTTTTGACAGTGGATGGGTACTCAAGTGGCTATGCATAGCAACAATGCAGTCACTGTTCCAGCAGTTGATGTCCATCAGGATCTCATCTGAGGACCACTTGGGAGTAGTTTACTGATGTATCTTTATCATGGCAGCATCAGCTGGTGACTGACCCAGACCTAAGTTTAAGAAAATGATATAAAATCAGAAGGGGTAGCTTTCACTGGAGTCAGTCCACACACATCCACAAGTGCAGAGTGATCAAAAGTAGAGAAGCCCAGATAGACACATTGGTGGGGGGACTGAGTATTTGATTGATTCTCTTGTGTCAGTCAGTCTCTTGGTTGTATTCAGTTTGCCAGGCACAGAAGCTGGCCCAACATGCTCCTTGAGATTTGTCTCACATCAGCTTTGGCTATCATTTGGCACGAGCTGTAGACCTTCCTCTTCTGTAACGCCTACCAACAGTGAACATACAGTCTTTGACTGTCAAGGCAGAACATAGCCACCATGGCTGGCACCCAGTGACAGCCTTCTCTACCACCAATACTGCATCTGCTTCTATGTGAAGTTAGGGGACCTTACTGCAGTGTGTGTCACTTTACACCAGGCTTCCTCAACCTCGGCCCTCCAGATGTTTTTGGCCTACAACTCCCATGATCCCTAGCTAGCAGAACCAGTGGTCATGGATGATAGGAATTGTAGTCTCAAAACATCTGGAGGGCCGAGGTTGAGGAAGCCTGCTTTACATTTACATTTTACAATCACATTTGCCATTTTATTGCCCAGAAACCGTTTGAGTGGCTCATAATAACCTTTTTGTTTGCCCCCTTGAACAGTCTGGTGTCAGCATCAAAGCTGGCTTTCTCACTGCTAACTCCTAGATTCAGAGCATTTAAGAACTAATTTAAAATCACAAGTCCCAGTACAAATCCTTGGTGGACTAAATGTATTGAGAGTTATCTGGACTGCACCAAAATCACATTCTTCTGAGAGACACATCTGCATCTCTAAGTAGTGCAGTTTTGGTTCCAAATGGTATGCATGTTGGGTAGAATAAAATGCCATAGAATCCTTCTAATATATATTTGTTAACGCTTTAATCTACAAGATTTGGGGCTTTGTGGTTTATGTACAAAAGTCATGCTGTGAGGCTACACGCCATTATTACACAATTCACTGTCACCTGTTTTAGAATCTGATGGTTCATTTAAAGAAGAAACAGGACATAGTGAAATATTAAGGGCAGCATAGGTTATAATAATATATTTATATTTAAGTTGTTTTTCCTAAAGAAACTATGTTGAATTCTTTGCGGAAATCTATTATACTCAAGCTAAGATAACTTTTCATTATTAGTTGACTTGATGGAGGAAAAACAATGAAGAGTCTATTATACATAGCCCCAGCTTAACCTGGTTTAGATAGCATGCATGAATAAGCAACGATGCAAAGTTGATGGATTATCTGTTAACAGCTTCCCTGATGAACCAAAGAACCAAATCTAAACACAAACATAAACACAAATAAGATGGTTGATGAAAAAAACAAAGAAGGATCCATCTCCAAACCAGGCATCCTATTCCACAGCACATTAAGGCATTCTGCAGCCATCTGTCTTTCAAGGTTTCCCCCTCCTGCCAGCTTTTTACAGATATGGTAAGTAAACTGTTTTATTTCAACTTCTGCAAATTATAAAATTAGATTAGCTTTTATTTAAAGTTGAAAAGTGTGCAATTCCACCACCCCCCAAAAAAAATCCAGTTAAAAACCAAAGCTCCTTGGTAGGAAAGTATTTAAAGTGTGTCATCAGAACATAAGGCTCTATTCTTGACGTAGTGGAAATAGAGGTGGGATGAATTCCTCCATTCAGGTTTGGAAGTAGATTTGGAAAACTAGACTATCCCATTGCCCCAAACTCAGAAAAAGAGGGACACCTCACTGAATCCTACACAGTGAAACCAAAATATATGGAGCTGAGAGATATATGCTGAAGGCTACGGAAACACGACGACAGCAACATCTTTAGTTGAATTTAAGTGCAAATAAATCCTCTCCAAAGATATGTACTGAAATCAAATGAATTTAATCTGGGGAATGCTCATGATTTTCAATGCCTCATTGCACATTCCAACTGCAACCTGAAAAACATGAGGTCAACACCAGAGTACTTGTCAGTTGCAACAGGAATGGCTTGCAATGTCAAAATAAGATTGTACCTTTTTTATGTCCAGTTGGCACAGCAGTCACTACTGCATCTTATCTCAAGCATTTCTTAGAAGCAGGCTTTTTGTCTGAGTAGGGAGATGAGTTTCGTTATGAATAGCCCTTAATTTATCATGAACAGCCACACAAAAAATATGTTTACTGTATTATGCTTTCCAAAGAATTTCCTGGTGCTTTTCACCAGAAATCAGAACATTTACCATAATCTACTTCACAGCACTCTGTTAGTCTGTAGAAATAGGGTTGTGGTTCTTGTCCCCCCACTCACTTCTGAATTTATTGCATCATTCAGGCCTCCACAACATAACATTGAAGAATTTCCATTTTTTACCAGTTAGTAATGAGCTGTGTGCATTCATGTTTAAGGAATAGACGCAAAACTTCCTGCTGGATATTGCCTCTTCCTTGGGCTGTCTTACAAAATCCATACATTCAGCTTCCCAGTCACAATCAATGGATTATATGCATGTTGCTGAACTCAGCCTGCTCCCCAATCTAGGCAAATCCATTTGCAAGACAATGTGTATGAATTTTCATACATTTTTAAAATCACTACTGTGTGTGGCAATGGGATGAACTGAACTTTAAAAGGGGGAGAAATATAAACTGAAATTGAATAATTTATCCTTCCGTCAAAATCCAGTACAGTGATACCTCGGGTTACGAACTTAATTCTTTCCGGGGGTCTGTTCTTAACCTGAAACTCTTCTTAATCTGAGGTACCACTTTAGCTAATGGGGGCTGCTGCTGCCACAGCGCCGCCGCCGCACGATTTCTGTTCTCATCCTGAGGTAAAGTTCTTAACCCGAGGTACTACTTCCGGGTTAGCAAAGTCTGTAACCCAAAGTCTTTGTAACCCAATGTGTTTGTAACCTGAGGTACCACTGTACTAAATATGGAAACTGTGATTCCCTACCTATGTCTCTTTCTCCTTTCCCTCTACTTCCAAGTGCAGTAATCTTAGGCCTCTAGCTCCAGCATTTTCAGTTTGCTTTCCCCAGAGATGAAGGAGGCACAGGTGATCACGAAGTAACAGCAGTAGTCAACCATGGAGCTAGTAGAGAGGGGCAGTACTGAGATGCTCTCAAGCTGTGCTTGATTTGCTAGCATGTCTGGCAGTTCATATTTGAAGGTGGGATCAAAATGCTGCCAATACTCTCAAACCTCATTCTTCATTTTTTTAAAATCTCATGCATTTTTTAAAAAATCTCAGTCGGACTCTCCAGCCATACAAAATGTGATATCTAATAATAACAGGTTGCAAATCACCATATGGCTCCAAGGCAACTGTCTCAAGGCACCTGTGTTCTTTATATGCATTCCCTGTACTATATGGTCCTGTATACCACCAATGTTTTGTAATCAGTGAACCTTAGCAAATAGAGTATGTCGTCGAGCAAGTAAGCATTACTGTTTAAATCACATTGTATTACAGAGTACAAATAAAGATACAGACAAGATTGCATCTATATCCCTAAATATGTGTAGACAAAGGGAAACCGAGAGTGCTCTCCAATGTTTCTTGTACTCAGAGTAGACCCATACTCAGAGTAGACCCATGGAAATTAATGGGCATGGCTAACTTAGGGCAACTGATTTCAGTGTGTCTTCTCTGAGTAAAACTCAGTTGGATACAAATCTGACGCCGCCAACTGATATATATTCCACACAACTCTTAGCAATGACCTTCGCTCCAACTAGGTTCCAGCAGTCTGTTAACTGAAACTTCAAGGGAGAAAGGTACTCCTTCTTTAGAGTGCAACAAGCCATTATTCAGAGACTGTATGCAATCAAATAATTAACTGCAAATTGGGTAATTTGCATAAACTACTCTACCAGCTCAATAAATGAGCTCACTATACTGAATTGTGGCACCAACTTTCATTTAATGACTTTTTAAAACCACAGAAGCATGTAATGTACCCAATAAATTTTAATATGTTATTTTTGCTTAAAAGCAAGCAAACCAAAAGAAAAGCAATTAATTGATCCTGATTTTGATGGTATTGTATATAAGCACACTAAATATGTATTTAAAGTTGAGTACAAAGTATGTAAACTTGTCCTCTCTGTAGGCCACAGGAAATTTTGCTGCACTCAAACCTGTACCTACAGATCTATATAAAACTTTTCAGTTTCCTTCCTTCTGAAATCTTATTGTATGGATCTGTAAGGTGTTCATACCTGCCACTCCACTCCACAAGACCATAGTTTACTGCTCTTGCATTGTGAGTGTGTGCAGAGTAAGCAGAGGTTTACACAGGGCCTGGTTACAGCGAGTGAAATAATAAGAGAAAACCCCTATCTTTCACACACAGTGTAACACTTCTCTCTTCCCCATGCTTTTTGCCATCTATATGTGTCAGACCCTTGGACTCAAAGCTACGGGCAGTAATCTCATTCTGTCAGCTGCTTTGGAGAAGAACCTTAAGAACTTCCCATTTCCTGCTCCAGCCATCCTAATTTTTGCTCCACTTCTCATGCACACGGTAAGACATAATTCCCACTGGTTCCCACTGGTGGGATCCCATGTACCTGCAGAGTGTGTGCCAATATCACACCTATGACTGTGTGGGTTTCCTTTTCTACCTGATCATCGCTCTTCGTAAAAGACATAGGGTTGTATCCAACCAACCAAGTAATCCTTAAGGTAGACCCATTGAAACCAATGGATTTAAGTCAGTGATGCCCATTGATTTCAATGGGCCTACTCTCATGATTATTGAGTAGACCTGTTGTGACATTCATACACATTCCTTGATGTTGTGGGATAGCACTCAGGGGAGCAGTTTCCATGCGGCTATGTCTGTCTGAGACCACATCCACACCATGTATTGACTGCATTCTTACAACACTTTAACCATCATGACTTCCTCCAAATAATCATGGGAACTGTAACTTGTTATGGGTGCTAAGAGTTGCAGAATAGAGATGTTCCAACAACTCCCAGCACCAAACACCACATACTTTGGGAACAGGCATGACTGTTAACATAGCTGTCAACCCTCCCTTTTCTTGCGGGAAACTCCCTTATTCAATGCCGTTTCCCGCTGCTATCCCGGATTGTTGATATCCCTTAAATTTCCCGGATTTCAAAGGAAGCAGCTCCTCTCCCTCCCTGCCGGCCAGGGAGGCTCCTCAGCTGTGATGCTCGGCTGCAATAAGGAGTCTGAGACCAACTGGGGGTGGAGCTTGCATGCCTTGTGCAGCCAGACCCTCATGCCCAACCAGACAGCCAGCTTGCCTGCTGTCTATGCACTCGCTCTTTCGCTCACCCATTCGCTCTGGAGCACAGGGTGGCAAGGCTACTTGGTGCCATTGCACCGCCCTCGCGGCATCCCTTATTTTCAAATCCGAAAGTTGACAGCTATGCTGTTAAAGCAGTTTGATGTTGCTTTGAATGTATGGAGTGGAGTTGCCTCGTGTGTCTGTTAAAGACTCATAAGTTGTAACTTTGCGCAGAATTATAGTTTAAAACACACACACACACACACCAAGCCACAAACATTGAGAAAATCTTCTCTGTTTGGTGCCATGCATCTTCTGAATGCCTCTCTATAAACACAAACAATCTGGAAACCCAGAGATGCATGCTATGAGCTGAGAATCTGGAAATGTATGATTTACCAGCCTCCTCTCAAATGGGTGCAGTTATGAAGCTAGTAAATAACTGCACTTTTCTGCTGGAGATCCTGGTTTGTAAAGCTGTCACCATTTGCACTTGGTTGATAGCACTGGGGAAATGACCGCTCACAGCACAACAAGAATGCAGATGGAATTGCTTTGACTATAGGTGCCTGGGGAGCTTGCTAAACATTTTATACAGCAGCCACATCCTGTCACTTTCCTCAACAGCCAGGAATAGCTGCTCTATCATATAGACCTCATAGTGCCCATTTTTCAGGCGGCTCATCTCGGGTGTACTCAGGCAAGATGATGTGGTAAGGACAGACAGCTGGCTCCAAACCCCTTTTACAGGATAATCCTATCTAAACTACTTCTACATTACCTATGATCCACTGGGGAAAAGAAATAAAATATTTCATCTAGTCATAATCCTATATTTTGGCATCTATCCCAATATATCAAAAGGTGGGCTTGTCAGCAGATTAAGGTTTATTTTAGCCATTTTAAAGAAAACTGGCTAAAGCTTTAGGAAGGGGCTATAGCTCAGTGACAGAGCTTTAGATTATTTATTTACTTACTGTATTTGTATCTAGGGTTGCCACTTTTGTTCTGGCAAAATACAGAACAGGGCGGGGTGGGGTGGTTGGGATTGATTTCTCCCCCTTCCTCTCATGCAGAAGTGACTTCAAAACAATCAATTACAATTTATTGCAGCCTAACAGGATGGCCCCTCTACAATTTGTCACACATGCACACACACATGTATTTGTAAACCTGTTTGTGCTTAAATACATGACCTTTCACACTCCCTTTCAAACACATTTATTTGGAGAGGGTCCCTAACTTGGTGGGGGTGGGAGCTTAAGGCAGCAAACATGCCTCTCCTCCTCCCCCCCCACACTGCTCCTGCTTCCACTTTATCCTCACAACAAACCTGTGAGGTAGGTTAGGATGTGACCCAAGATCAGTTTGTGATTGAGTGGGAATTTGAAACTTGGTCTCCCCTGCCCTAGCCCAAGAGCCTAGGGCTAGGACTGGATTTTCTTTCAAGATACAATTTCATGATGTAAGGCACCATCTTGTGAAGGGCTTCTCAGTTCACTCTTGGAATTAATACTGTACAAATGTGCTAACATAACTAAGAAAGAGATATGCCCTTCAGAACACATTTCTGATGTTTTTTGGGACAGTAAACCTCTCAAGGAATTACAAGAGAGTTCATCATATTATTAGACAACAACTGTTCTGCAGGGCTTTCACACATACATAGACATTTATTTGAAAATCCTTTGTAACTGGAATCTGCACAACGCAATGGATTTTTCAAAAATGTAAGTATTGTACTAAAGGCAGCTACACCTGACAACAGAGATATTATAGAATCAACAGTGAAAGCATTCTAAAGGCTACCTAAGACTGCCCCATTTATCTCGACCCATTTACTGAAGTCTGGAAGACCTTTCCAGGCCACCAGGACATATTGTATCCAACAATGTTGACTCTTTTTTTCTACTTGTGAGGACACTTTTCTTGAATTCATGATAGATTCTGTTGTGTTTTCCTTGTTCAGAGTGGTGGCTGGTGCCTATTGAGACTGGTAGGGTGGAAGGCAGGAAGGCCAGCATATAGTGGCAGCAGTGTCAATGTCAGGCAGAGCCAACTACTGATAGTGTTGTTTCCATCCTCATCCCTGCTGATTTCTAGAAGGGGCAACATTGAGGCTATGGAGAAGGAAGCAGATAGGCAGTGCTACCCCCTGGACTGGTCATAAGTAAAAGAAAAAGAAAAAAAGCAAGCAGGTAGGGGCTAGTGACAGTCACCTGAGGTTGGTGGATCAACACACCATTTGCCCCAATGAATCATCTGCAACTGCTTATTCCTTTATTTAAAACAGTATAGTAGGAATAAGACACAGCACTTAGATCAGTAACCATAAATACACATCAATAGTTCCCAATTGGTAGTCTGTGGACTCCAGGGGGTCCATGAAACCCACCCATAGATATATCAATATTTTCAAAAGTAGGGGTTCCATGGCTTGGCTTTTGAAAAACAAGGGGCCCACAGCACTTACCTAACAGGGAACCACTGCTTTAGATTATTTAGATCTGACTTCTTTGGATTTCTGTGGCTGGCGAAGAGGCCAGCAAAATAAATATTTCTGTGTGGCTGTAAGCAGCAACATCATGAGATTAAAAAAATACTTGAGGTTTTTAGAGCAATCACAACATGGAAATATGTTCTATATGGATCAGTGCATAAGAAAACTAAAAAATCAATTTTAAATGACCCATGAATTTTCTCCTCCACTAAAGCTTGCTTGAACAGTAAATTGAAACCGTAAATATACTTCAATAGACTCATTAACATCTCTTTGTCACTTGCTTTCATCTATTGATGGTTAAAGTCAGTCAACTGTTAAATATTGCTAATTCATCTTCCTTTGATTAGTAGACTGCATAAATAAATAGAGAAGTGGTCAATGGCTGGATAATTTTTACTAAATATGGCAGTGTATCAAAGTTCTTTCATGTAAGATTATATAGAGCAAGTTTCCATATTGATTATGGACCACTGTGTTAGTTAATGTACCATAATTAATTTGGATGGGAGTGAAAATGTGATTACATTGTCAAACATGCAAGGAAAATCTTCCTCCCGGTTGCTCATTTCTGCTGTCCTGCTAGAAAAGTAGAGAAAGCAAGGTGTATAATCTGAATTTTGGCTAATAGGTTGCCCAGCCCATCTGATGCCAACGTACTCGTACCCCTGCATGTTGGCATATTATTTATAGCCATACTTGTTGGACCAGTAGGCACATTTTGAATTTTGAAAGAGTGCTGTGAATGCCAGTCACAAAATGGCTGCTGTGGGAGCTTGGCATAATACAGTATTAGACAGTCATGGTGAAATTTTCCCCTTAATTGTATTTCAGTACTAGAAAACACTTACCCTGTTGAGTTTCTGCCTGCCATACAGGTACTAAAGTCACAACAGTCCCATTTCTCTGCAATGTTGACCCTCAATCAAAACCCAGGATGCCCTTTTAAAATGAATAGACTTACTTTTGATTAGATACAGTATGCATACTATTAGCTATACAATAAATATCTGATATTTAGTTCCTGAAGAGCAGGGGACATACCTAAACCTCTTTGGCAAAGTTTAAACATTTGCCTTTGTAACCAACGAAAGAAGACTGTCAACTTAAAATGATGGAATATGCAGAAATGGCGAAACTTACAGCAAGATTAAGAGATAAAGACAATAAGACTTTAAACAAGACTGGAATTTATTCATATGATATTTGCAGAAGCATTGTAGAGAATTAGACTCAGTAGCAGGGTTTGAGTAAACACTTACAACCAAAAAATGTGAATGTTTAAAATATAGAAGGATGATAGGAAAATAAATAAGTAGAACATGTGATTTTAATGGTTTGATATAAAATTTGAAAAACCTCCCAGAGTATTTAGGTAGAAGAGTGTGAAGTTAAGATATATTAAAATTGACAAAATAGTAAAAGAACCAGAAGGGGAGGTTGAGGGGAGGGGGGGATGGGATTTATGTTTATCTCTTTCTTTGCAATCTATGCTGTTGGATTATGTTGATTATAAAATTGTAAAATTCAATAAAAATTGTGTTGTTTTTTTTAAAAAAAAACAACACTTGCCTTTGTGGGGAGTGGAGATTCTGTAACATCCACCTGCACTTGATATGTAGTATTATTTGTACACATAATTTATACGGAGTACCTGATCTCAGACAAATCCATCACAGGAAAGATGCAGCCTGTTTGTTGGGCAAAAAAAGGAACAGCAAACTAAGGAGATTCAAAGGACTAGAAAACAAAACAGAAGTAGGAAAAGGTACACTAAGGCAGGGGGCAGCAGCTCATTAGCACCCCAAGGATTCCAAGGGCCTGGTGTCCAAACAACTTACTTATCAGTCACAGCTCTGAATTCCCTCGTGTGCTAAGAACACTGACAAGTGGGAACATTCACAGAAATTGCTAAAAAGGTACCTACACATTATGCTTCATAGCTTTCTTTCTGGAGCCCTATGGGCGAAAGAAAGAAAGAAAGAAAGGGAGGGAGGGAGGGAATTGAGTCTGAGGCCCCTGCCCAAATATGTCACTGAATGACAGGAGCCACTAGGCACCAGGTTGGTGACTCCCAGCCCATAACTAGAGGAGGAAATGTAATTCCAAAGAAGAGCACACATGTTTTGCATTGAGAGAGTCCCATGTTCACCCCGGGAACCTCCAGTTAAAAGCATCAGGTTGCAGATGATAGCCTGGGCCTCTGCTTAAGACCTTGGAGAGGCACAGCCAGTTCATTAGAGGCAGTACCTTGGGCTCTATGGACAAATAGTCTGAAGTAGTATAAGGCAACTTCCCCAACAAGAAGGAAGACACATTGGTGCAATGTGGAATTGAACTATTTCAGAAGAGACATTCACATAAAGTTGCACCTGTTCTGTTCAGACTGGAGCTGAAATGTAAGACACTTAAAAAGTAGCATTGAATCAATGACATATTGTTTCAAACATGAGAGTTTGTGGGTATAAAATCTGACACCATGTACCAGCACCTTTTCTTTTTGATAGATCTGCAAGGCCAAAACAATCTAATGAGCTTTTCATTTAACTACGGCTTGAAGCTTTCAAGAATGGTAACATTGGTTGTGTTTTGAATGTACAGTCTGTTAATATATAAAAAAGCATTTGACACTCAATAAGTAAAACAAGACAACCTTGGACTATTATTTTTATTAAGCTGGCAAAAGCATTTTCATGGTTACAGATCCCTCCCTGCCTTAAACCTTTCACAGCATAATCCTATCCATGTTTACCCATTTTGTAAGTTCCACTGTGTTCAGCAAGGGAGGACACAATCACTTCTCATTGCACACAGGAAAGTCTGTTTTTCCCCATCACCAAAACCATTAACACTACTTTCCTACTTGACATGTGCTTCAGCGTAGCTAACACAGTTTCTCCCCCTTTCTTCACCCCTCTGCACCTGAGGCAAGGCCAATTATATGCAGATATATTTGGCTGCAGAATTTGCACCCATAGTTGCATAATGGGGCCTATGATACAGAACTGGAGGCCAAAAACACACAAATGATTGTGCCTGAAGAGTCATTCAAAATTCACTGAGCCCAGTAAATCAGTTCCTATGCCCTGGAGGTTTCCTCTCTCCTTTTGTTCAGACTGGATCACATGACCACAGGAGAGGAATCATAGCTCAGAGAGAGAGCACGTTCTTCACATTCAGAAGGTCCCTGGTTTAATACCAGGCTGCTCTTGGTAGAAAGATTTGGTAGCAGCTGATGTAAAAGGCTTCTATGCAGGACCTTGGAGAGCTGCTGCCAGCTAGAGTAAACGCTACCAGATTCAATAGACCAGGCATCCCCAAACTTTGGCCCTCCAGATGTTTTGGACTACAATGCCGATTATCCCTGACCACTGGTCCTGTTAGCTAGGGATCATGGGAGTTGTAGGCCAAAACATCTGGAGAGCCGCAGTTTGGGGATGCCTGCAATAGACAAATACTCTGGTCTGATCTAAGGCAGCTTCTTTTGTTCCTAACTATTTGCAAGGAAAGTGGTGGTGAGGAAGACATTGCTCAGAAAAGGGTTTTAGAAATGAAGACCTTAAAAAAACACCCAAAAAAACCCCTGTTCTTGCCCCAAATATGTGCCAATTGAGATTCTTCTAAATGTCTTCCTGTTTTTGCTCTGAAGGACTAGAGATGGAGGGATGGAAATAACTATCCTCACAAATTTGTATTTGTGGAACACATATACATCTCTTATTCCTGTCTGTACTATGGGAGTTGTAAGGAAAATAGTATTGCCTGTTCTTACATGATTGGTAATAAACTAGGTTGGGGGGGAGGGAGGGGGCAGAAAGCCAAAAGCTATCAAGGCAGCTGTGGCCAACCAGCTCATCAGTGTCCAGCAGCTCAGCTCACATCTCTCCACAATAATAGTGATTCATGCTATAAATCTGAGACTTTATGCTGTTCCGCCCCATCTGTGCTTGTCAAATTCATCTGTTACCATGTGATAAGATTGTTTATCCTGGACCTTAAAAAGGATTCGCCTGAAAAAGACAAACAGACACATGCACATTGCAGGCCAGGGAGAAGTGTGAAAGCCTCAGAGGACCAAACAGTCAGCACAATAAACTTCAATCTAGCAAACAAGCATATAAGCGGCTAATGAGATCTGGCTCTGACGCCCATTGCATTGAATTATATTCTGTATTATGGAACAAATCTCTTCTGCCATAACTCCATTTGTTTCACTGTTTATACATGAAGATTTCATAAGCTTGCATTTAATGAATCTTCAGCAGTCTGACTAAAGACAATGTTCCAGCTGGATGGAAATCAGCAGATCTGTCTAATGAAAAGGCTCACATTTCAAACAATTTCTAACATGAAAGGGGATGACTAAATATTTATGCTTTTGGATGAGGAGGATAATGTGTTTTAGGTGGCTGCAAAGGCTACTGCGGTAGATAACGGAACTTGGAGAGATCACACATATTCATATCTTCCAAAAAGTGGCCTGATGGATTTGAAGCACCATACTTCTTAAACCCCAGGGGAAAAGGAGAGTAGTCAATTAATCAGTCTTGTTGATTGTGGTGCTTTTAACTTGCTATGGGTCTAAGCTATTAAATGTTAAAGTGCTGCTACCTCTGCATAAAAATCCCCACATTTGATGGATGTTGTTTATGAGTGAGCAGTGCAATCCTATGGGTCTGCTAAAACACTTACTGTGTGCTCAGCAAAATGCACCCCAACAACATACTAGTAATAATGGCAGAATAATAAATACAACATCAAATAGTGCCCATCGAGTACCACTTGCTTAAAACCACAATTTCTGAATACCAGTTGCTTGAAACCACAGGAAGTGAGTAGTAGAGGAATCAAGGCAAGGAAACAGCTATGCTTATCGTGACAGTCATTATCAATTGATTGTGTGAATTGACTGAAGTTTACCACATTGAATGAACACATGGCATGTTTGCCCTTTATTGCGAGAGAGTGCCACTTTAATTCCACTACAAAATGGCTTCTTCATCACTCAAACAATTAATGTAGGATTAAAATGTATTAGGAGTTCACATTATCCACACATTAGTGTAATGAAAGCTGCCTTCATTGTTTAGATTATCCCTTGTGGCATTTTCAATTGTTAAACAGTATGTCTTGTGTCAGCAACCCAGTAGCTAATTTTAGTAATCCAGATAGATGTTTCCAAGGGCTGTACATTACAGTACACAATTCCCTAGTAGAAAACTCTATGATGATAGACAGCATACATCTATATATTTGAATTATTTGAAAAAGCGTAGGAAGTACTTTTTCAGCATATATCACATAATTACAAAATGTAACTTTTTTTATTATTTAGAACAGTTTTATATATAGTTTATAGACATTATTTATTACTAATCAAGTTTGTGATCCATGTAAATAGATGTCTTCTATGAGACTATTAGTAATGTACTTCCAATAGATATTTTAATGGAAAGGTATTAAGAAACAAGGTCCACTCTCACCGAAAAAGGGGCCAACCTGTTGCCTGTAGAGACTCAACCTGTATTGCCAGAATAGAATCTACAATTCTTCCATGAAAAGTATATAAGAACTATACTGACAGTGGAATCTTAACATCTGTGCTGTACCTAAGGCAGTATATTGAAGGAGATTCACTGCTATTCCCTTCAAATCCATTCAGGGTGTTGCTGCAGTGAAGATATCCTTGACTTATGCCCTCTGAAATCTGTCTCTTTTTACTGCACTGGTTTCCACATGACATTTCTAATGCTGGGTATGAAGCTGATTCATTGCTTCTAACAATAACTAAAGCTGATTTACCACCAAACTACAACTCGTGTCATAAAACCATTACAGTGGTGGTGATGGAGACTTCCCAATTCTAGTTTCAGTAGCAAACTTGTGGCAGAGTACTGAGCACACACAGTCTCTGTCTCCTGTTTTTCCGCCAGTATTTCTTGACACATTGCACTCATGCAATGAAGCATGTACATTAGATTTCAAACCAGCAACTTAATCTACTGTGAATATTGCAACCAAACCAGTATTTTTATTTTTTAAAAATCCCATAGTTTGAATAATCTAGCCATGCTGACCTTTCTGTCTCTGATAGCCAAACTTAGACAACAAACTCAGAAATTGTTTCAAAGACTTACAATATCAGTCTGGTATACACAAATGGCAGAAACAGCTGGAGTGTTTTTGAATTTAGGCAGGGAAAACCTGTTTTCCTGTTTCTGTAGCTGAGTTCTAAAATGACCTTCATGGTGTGACTGTCACTGCCTGCAGTGTACACACAGGTTTCTATTCAACAGTGTTCCACTTTAGCCTGGCAGGAGAAAAAAAATGCATGATAAAAAGCTAACAAGGAAAGTTAGCCTGGGATTAAAAGTGCAAACTGAATGAACGTTCAACTTGATTGCTCTGGAAATATTAAAAGAGCCAGGGTTTGTTTGTGTGTGTGTGTGTGTGTGTGTGTGTGTGTGAGAGAGAGAGAGAGAGAGAGAGAGAGAGAGAGAGAGAGAGAGAGGTGCAAATTCCATTGTCATAAAAGTTTAAGTATTATTTCATTAGTAGAATAAGGCTTCCCATCAGACAGGATGCTGTCTAGCTGACACCCTCACAGTGCCAAGAGCTAAGACTCAGGGATGGACAGATAATTCCCTCTCACTTTTGCAATGATGTTCATTCCTGAATCCATTCCATCAGGTTTCTGCATTAATCTGCATTTATTTGTATTTATTTGGTTAGTATTTGTAAGGATGGAGGTATGTATGTTGTTATGATTGTATTTGTAAGTTTGTAGGTATGTATGTTGTTTTGAATGCCTATATGTATGTATGGTTTGTCTATGGTATGTTTATGTTTTCTTTTATATATATATATATATATATATATATATATATATATATATATATATATATGTAAAGACATAACCTTAATCAAAAGCAGATTAAAACACACGTCAGGTGCCACATCTTTGGAGAGGATTGCCTAGACAAAATGTTTTTAGCAGGCAACATAAAGAGTAAAGTGATGGCACCTGCCTGATGCCAATCTTCCAAAGTGTGGGTGCTGCCACTCTAAAATATTGTTTTATTACAGCTGCAGAACAAATACTGTGTGTCATGTGTAACAAATGCCAAGTTCCACTGACTGAAGGGGTCAGCTGGGCATATATGGGGTAAGGTAAACCCATAAGTAAGCCTACAGGTATATCCTAATAGTATCACCTTGAACTTGGCCCAGTTTTGGTTTTAATGTTTGTTATTTCTAGTTTTGTCCTGTACCTTCCTTAGAGACACTAACAGTGTAAAAACTGACAAATAGTCATCATCACCTGCAATTTCTCTTCAAATCTGCACAAAAATTCATACTTCAAAACACATTTGCCCCAGAACACACATTCCTAGCCATATTTTACCTTGAAGCAGATTCTAAACTATTTTATCCTAAAATATGCACCTTAAAATGCATTTTTGACCACAGAACTGCACCACAAAATTCAGAAAAGTGCAAAATCTGGAGGATAACCATGTTCTCACACAATTGTTTTTCAGTTGTGTCCCCCTCCCCCTCTGGCTGTATGTGGAACACTCTTCCAGTCAGATCTTCTGTGTGCCTCTGTTCACACATTTTTGGTGCCGAGTAAAAGCTTACCCCTTTTCCCAGGCTTTTGCTGAACTAGAAAGATGTTCTTTGTTTTTAGTTGTGCTGCCAATTATACTTTTAAAGATGTTGTAAGTCGCTTGGAGACCTTTTTTGTGTACCAAGCGACTGACAAGTTCAATTAATCATCATCAACAACAAGAAAAACAGCAGCAGCATTCACACATTAGTCCAGTGGAGGTGGACCAGGTCAGAATTGACCTGGAATTCTCAAAGAACAAATTGCTCAAGCATCCCTAGTTAGAATGGTCTGGGTGGTATAAGATTTGTAGGTCCCTGTGGCGTTTCCCCATTGATCCATATGCTTGGCTAAAACCATTCATCTTTTGTGCACAAGGCAGAAAATGTAAACCCATTGGCAAATGAGCATAAAGGTTTGAAGGACCTTGACACATAACAGCAAGGCCAACTGGCAGTATCTGTGACAGCACAGAAAGGAAAAGAAGGGGATATGAATAGACCTTTCTCATTTTTAATGGAATTTTTATTCGCAAAGATAATAGAAAGAAAGAAAACAACAATGAAACATTGACAGATGTCATTGACTACAAAATATCCCATCAACCCCAATTGAAAAATATAGCTCTATATATGTAGTCTCTTTGTCCAAACTGACATTTAAATAAAATTGACGAATATAAGGTATGGGTCCAAAAGTTGAAATTTTCAGATCACTGAGTAGCAGAAAGTAGATATTTGTTCTTCCAGCCTTACAAAATAACTTTATTTGCCTCTTAGAATCCACTTTTATTACCCATTTGTTAGTCCCAAGTAAGGTTGCCCTATTTCAAAGAGTAGAAACCAGGACACCCCGAAAGTTCCTGAGTTGTGTTTTGTGTGTGTGTGTGTGTGTGTGTGTGTGTGTGTGTTTACAAAAATGCCTTTGAAATTCAAGAAAATTCAGATGTATGGCCCTAATCCCAAGACCACATGGATATAATTTATGGCCATTCACAAATACCAAGGATTTCAACAAGAAAATGCAAACAATAATTTCTGACTGAAGGAGAGTTCAGATCAGGCGACTCCATCCAAATCCCTCTGGTTTCATTCCACTTTCTAGAAAAGGTGTTAGATCCCTTGGTGTCTATGAATATAGGCACACTTTTCAGGAGGCTGTTGGTAAACATTTGAATGATTAATAAAAAATTGACCTCCAAATCCATCCTGGTGAGAATATAAATTTTCTTGCTATATTTGAATGGGCACCATGAGACAGATTGGGTTGAGGTTTTTTTTAATCCTGTTCTTTTTAACAATGCTGCTTCACCCAATTTGTTGCCATAAGGATGAGTGAGGAATTTGATTTATGTACTTTCTGCTGCAAGCTGACCTGATCGGCACCTGTTGTCCTACTGTGCAACTTGGGACATAATTATCCAGGGTTGTATCCAACTAAACTATACCCAGAATAGATGCATTAAAGTTAATGGGTATGAAGTAATTTAGGTCCATCAATTTCAGTGAATCTACTCAGAGCAGAACTTAGTTAGGGACAATCTCCAGATTTCACACATCTCTGAACATTGTGATAAAACCTTTGGCTCCAAAAATGTTCCAGAATGCATATAAAATGTGTATGTTTAGGATTAAATATATTAGAAATGTATATATTGAGATAAACACGCATGTTGAAATGTGTACTTTGTGACAAAATATCATTTACATATTAATTTAAATAAAAAATGGTGGGCATTTTAAAATGTAAATTGGTGTGGAAATGGCACAAAACAGACGTTTGAATGAACATATGCGAAATTGACACAGTCTGGAAACAGACTGATCTATCCATTCCTACTTGCCAATCCCCAAATCTAATAAATATGGACATTTTGGAAACTATTCCTCCTCAAATAATTCACTTCCATACCATTTTGAATATAAAAAGAAATGCCCTGGAAAAGCAGCATTTGCAAACTGATGGCCAAATAAAGAGACAGACAAAGGGCTGCTTTATTTAAGAATAAAATCCACACAAAAAAAACCCTGCAGAGGGAAAACACTATTGGTGAGAGAGAGCAAATCTGATCAAACTGCAGCCTCTAGGGCAACTGAAACCCCTGCCTGCAGGAAGTGCCTCCCATTCCCAAGTCACACCATGAAGGTGAGTAGGAAGATATGTGCTGCTCCACTACCAACCCTGAGGTACCACAGCTTCAGGTCAATAAAGTAATTCAGACTCATGAGCTGCTCTCCTACTCTAGAGCCCAGAGAGTAAGCCTCAGGGCCAGCCCATCACCCAGAAAGGAGCCTAGATGGGGTCAGTGCTGAAACACAAATAAGAGGTAGAAAGAGCCTGGAAGGAATTTGCCCCTGTTTCGAGGTTTTGCCTTCCTCATACCAAATGTCACAACCTTTGGCAAATAAGGCATTGAGGGGAATCTTAGTCCATTAATTGACTTTGGGTGAAGTGGTGAAAGCAGGTACCATTTCATGGTGCCCCATTTGGGGTGGGGGCTAAGTGGAAGTCTCTGTCTAGAAGCCAAGTATGGAGCAGACAGGCCATGAAGTTTCCAGCAGCAACCAAGGATGGGCCATGTTGGTGGATCTGCATCTTGACATGGCTCCAAATCCCAGGCACAAGCCTGCTTAAGCTTCAGCCCTTGCAACAGGAGTCTGACAATGGATATACACCCAGTGCCGGAGCCAAAGTCTAACCTACACCTGCAATCAATAAAGTTGTGGCTAAATTTTGTCAAGTTTGCTCTATCACAACCTTGCTGTTGTCTTCTCCCTCCTGGGTGAAGAGCACTGCAGGTGGTTTCTAAGAGTTTTGCTTCAGAACAACTTCTACAGTAACGAGGTTTTACCTAATGGCCAATTGCATTCACTTCACTTGTGAGTTACATTAGCCTCTGTTAAAATGCTGAATTAATCAACGGTTTAATTCTCGCGGTTCCCTCACTGCGAGAAGCAAAGCTACAGGGAACCAGGCAGAGGGCCTTCTCAGTAGTGGCATCCGCCCTGTGGAACGCCCTCCCATCAGAGGTCAAAGGGATCAACAACTACATAACATTTAGAAAACACCTGAAGGCAGCCCTGTTTAGGGAAGTTTTTAATCTGTAACATGTTAATGTATTTTAATATTTGCTGGAAGCCGCCCAGAGTGGCTGGGGAGACCCAGCCAGATGGGCGGGGTACAAATAATAAATTATTATTATTATTATTATTATTATTATTATTATTATTATTATTATTATAACATATTCAGACTACTATTCTACTATTCTTGCTATATGAAGATGTACCTGTTATATATTCCAGGTCAGGACTGGAAAGGGGAGGAGAAGAAATTTAGTAGTTATCTCTTTGCATGATTTTAATAGCAATGCAAGTGAACAAATAGTATCCAGTCATCACAATTGTTCTGGAATCAGTAGTACAACTGGAATCCATATATTTGCTTAATATATTATCATGCAGAGAAGATTCTGAATGTTAAAATATTCCATTTTTCCTGATTTCCTTGAGAAATAACAAACCCTGCCAGTTCTACCATCTTTAGTACCTCTAAAATATTACATGGTTGTTGCTAATGTTGCAGTTGTGTTAATTTTTCAAATCTTGCATACCATTTCTTTGCTAACAACTAATATGTTTGACACCTATTTTCTTTCATTGTTTTGAGAAGCTAAAATAAACCCGCAGTAATCATATCAGAAAGCTTGGTGTACTATTGATTCCTTTGTTTGATTAAACAAGGATGTATTTCAAGTGACAGCTGGAAGCTTTAATGTTAAAAACCTAAAATGAATTATGGCCAAATTGTTTACCATTTCTCAGAGTTTACTAATACATCTGTGTCAAAGGCAACTTCTAATAAGAAAGTCGGGGAATTTCAGAGTCCACCATATCACTTAGTAATTTGTGATTCTCCCAGGGCAATGAATATCTACTCAGAAATAAGTTCCACTGAGTTCAACAGAATTTACTCCCAGAATTTACTGTATTTCAGATAGAAAAAGTATTTTCCCCATGTTAAATCTTACTGATGGGTATACAGATAAAATGGTTAAACCAACCACATGGCATACAGTATACCACATATAAGCACATTCTGAAGAAGTGTGCATGCACACAAAAGCTCATACCAATAACAAACTTAGTTGGTCTCTAAGGTGCTACTGGAAGAATTTTTTTTTTATTTTTTATTTTGTTTTGACTACGGCAGACCAACATGGCTACCTACCTGTAAGCAGAAAAAATAGGCAGGGAATGAAAGGTACTCTGACAGGATGGAAGAATGGGACAACTTCAAAAGGCAAAAAGGCCACACAAAATCAGGTCCGGGGAAGGGACATCCACAGGTTGCCCACCTGTGCTCATTTCCAGTTTAACCTTACATATATTCCTTCTTCTTCATCTCCCTTTCCTTCTTCTTAAGGTTCAGTGGATCTGGTCTAGCTTCTGTATTCATAAATAATTACCAGTTCGAGGGAACACCCTAGGGCTATTTTCCTCTATCAGAATTGGCAGGCATTGGGCTCCATTTGCAAATCACAGACAAGTTTCTCATGCAGTGAATTTCAGGTCATGCTGCCTTGCTCGCCTCATCACTCAAGTTGGAGTTTTGGCAAAGCAAAGTAGCAGCTTGCCTTCTGCAAACGAGCTCAATTTAAGAATGTCTATGAATATGAATGAGTAAGTACACCACCGGTATGGGCTATTTAAATAAGAATTAACAGAAGTAGTGTTCTCTTATGAGGTCATGGTATCCAATTATATGGCAATCTCAGTACCACTGGATTTCTCTTCGTTCACATCTATATTCAGCTAAAATGCTGTATAGTTAACTCGTAGATAAATTCTCCTTCCCTGTCAGGTTATTAGAAGAAAGATTGTTTGACTGCTTTAAGGCTTCACTAATGCTTATTTATTTATTTATTTATTTATTCATTTAGTATACCACCCTTCAGAGTGCAATCCTCTCTCTGTCTGCTAGGAGTTAAGACCTGAGGAGTTTGGTGGGATTTCACTCCCTCGGAAAGTAAAGTAGGCAGCCTGAGGTTTGCATTCGTATGTGCATGTACTCAGGAAGCAAGACTGCTTGAATCCAATAGGGCGTACTTCTGCATAGACATGCATATGCTTGCCTATACTTTGCATACCATTTAATGAAAGTAGTTCATCTCCAGGGGTATCACCATTCCACAAAGACTTATCAGTGGCTACAAGTCATGATGGCTGCAAGAAAGGAGATTCTGACAAAACTTTCAGACAGTAAGAGCTGTTTGACAGTTGAATGGTCTCCCTCAGGAGGTGGTGAATTCTCCTTGGAGATTTTTAAGCAGATGTTGGGTGGCCATCAGTCAGTGTAGTTGAGATTTCTGCATTGCAGGGAGTTTGACTAGATGACCCCGAGGATTGATTCTATAATCTACAGTTCCAGAGGCAGCATGCCTCTGAGATGGTGTATTCATCATACTTCAAAGCAACCCCCACAAGAATCCTGGGAACTGTAGTATATCAAGGGTGCTTGGTAAACTACAGTTCCCAATATTCTTTTTTAAAAAATCAAGAGTTTAAAACAATCACAGAAATAAGGTGGGTCCTATCAATATGCAACTTAAGTGTCAGAAGCCAGGGTAAAGAGGTGTGTATTCAGCATTCACCAGAAGCTGTATAATTGAAGATGTCAGGCACTTCTGAAGGGAAGGAGTTGCACAGCCTAGGGATTGCCACAGAGAATGTGCTCTCCTAGTCACTCTCCCTGAGCTTCTGAGGACAACACCCAATAAGGCCTTTTGTACCAATCTTAAAACTTGAGAGTTTCTATAGGGAAGGAGGAAGTCCATACCCTCAAATGTCACAGCAGACAACCAGGACACAGGTCTTTTGGAATGTGCTCCCATGCGAGTCACGTGACCTGTGCGAGATTGTGGCCCTAACGTCTTTCAGGGCCTCAGCACCCAAAACACCCCAATTTAATCAGGGCAGTTGAGGAGTATAGACGTATTGCAGGTATTTGGGGCTTGGGTAGCTTAGGGTTTAAAACACCAGTGTCAGCACATTGAATTGGGTCCAGGAACAAGCTGACCCCCTGCCCTGAAGATGTTAGTTATCACCTAATGTTTAGGAGTGGGAAGTAACAGTTTTACAAAAAAAAATTCTACTACACCTGTACTGTACTGTCTTATGTTAGGAGCTGAAACTTGTTGATGTTGACCTTTCTGGAAACAATCCAATTACTCTTTTTAAACACAGAGCCAACTGTTTGAAACTTTTTCCAGCATGCATTTGATAAAAGAAACTTTTTTATTGAAACAACTCATATGAGCCACAGTTACTTTCTACTAAAGTCAATGGCAAATTGCTTCGAGATTGTAATGCATAACGGTTGCACTCATAGAACGTGTATATTGGCATTCCAGAGCCACATCAGAATCCTTCATTCCAGAGCATTCTTTGGGCTACAATGTGCATATGGAACTCCATCTCCCCTTTCACAAGGTTCACACCATTCATTTCAATTAAAGGAGCAGATAAGGACACACAAAAGGAATGCATTCACAAATCCTCTTCTTTCATGATATGAATGGAGCAGCTGTAAGAATCAGGAAGGAGCTTCCCCACCCAGAAAAAATAGCTGGATCAGTGTTAATGCCAAGGAATTGAATAGCATTTTTTTTTAATCATGTGCGTTATTTGTTTTGCTTTAATTATGGGGATAGAATTCCTTTTCTCTCTCTTCAACCTGGCAGCCAAATGAAAACAAAAAGGTATAAAGAAACTAGTTAAACTGCAGGTGCAAACCTTGAGAGGATCCATATCACATTGTTTTTGTTAATTTGATACCAGTGCGCATATATATATATATATATATATATATATATATATATATATATATATCCTTTTATCTAGAAAGTGATATCTGAAGAAATCTCCCTCTTAAGAAGTGTTAGATTGCCAATTAAACATTGCGAAATGTACTTACTGCATTGGGTGCCACTGTTCATTAGACAGCCTCACAAGGTTTTAAGGTCACTGTCTAATTTACAGATTACAAACTGTGAAGCATCTCCTCTTTTAAATGTTGTGAATTCTGCATGATTGGTCTCATCCTACTTCCTTGTCCTCCTTAAACTGGTGCTCTGTATCCTTAAAAACTGCATTTTTTTTTTACTTTGAATACTGAGCAGTCTTATCACTAACATTGGTCCAGTTCCTTAAAATACCTGGCTCCCTTCTGCACTCCATCAAAGCATGACTGTGGTAGAACAATGTCATGCCATGTGAAATGTTTTCCACTTTGTTTCCTTTTTTTTTCTTGGTTAAAGAGCCTGCCTTGTGGCAGCCAAGTGATTGTGCAACACAGACCCAGATGTGGGAAGTAGAAAGCAGAGGCCAGATTGTGGATCCTCCCCTTTGGGTTGCATCCAACATCTTTCTAGACAGGCAGATTCATACGGGGTCATGTAGTTCTTCAAGTCCCCTAAGTTCCAGCCATTGTTGGAGCTTGCCTGGTGGGCTGTCTCCTCTTAAATAGGGCTTGGGAGCCCATAAGATAGAAGTCTAAGACCTCTTTCTATTGTGCCTCTTCTGTCTTCCTTTCATTTACATTCCTTATCTGACTTCAGCTGTAGACTTCCTTATAACCTGTTTTGTTTGTGTTTTACTTTGTTTAGACTCAGTTTTGATCCATAGTCATTTTATCCCTGGCTTTAAATCCCCAAACACACAAGACATTATATCAGCTTGTTTGTTTTATAGTAAATTTCATTCCATGTTCTGACATGGTGAAGCGTATCCACTCCTGTTTGCTTCATGTATTGTCTGTATGTATAACTTTATAATTCTAATACAAATATTCCACTGAATATGATAACCTTCTCCATATATACATAATAGATCGTTTCCCCCCTTAAACATATTTAGAAAATTTAGAAAGTGTTTATCTTTCAGTAGAAAATGATCATAATAGATTTTCACCTAGTCTTCTTTTTCAGTATTTTAAATGCTACTATGCAATTTAAATTCCAGTATCCCACAGCCCAGAGTCAGCTAAAACTGTGGGTGGCAGTCAGCCCATTAATCACATTTTAGGAAATGCAAATAGAAATCTTATTACCATTTGGTAAAGTGAATAATCTGTCTTTAAACACCACCACCAAAGGTGCAAGTAAAGGAAGCTGAATATAATTATTATTATTTCCTTTCTTTTTTTTCTTTTTAAAAGGCCTGGCACACTCATATCCACCAGCCACTCATTCTGCTTTGCAAGGCATCACATAAGTGCTACGCAGCACAAAAATAGCTTATCTACATTATATTTTAAAAGTTATCTGCTTTTTCCAGGAAAAGGCAAGAGCAACATTGCTAATTAGATTGGGGATTCAGCTGCCAAGATCGCAAACAGGAGTGCTTCTGAACCGAGTGTGCTCTATCCAGTGGCATGGCTCTGCTGACCCCCCAAATGTGACCTGTTCCCAACGGAAAGCAATTTAATGCTTCAGCACACAGCAAGTGGGTATATACGAATGCAAAAAGGAATATACAGATAAATTAGCAAAGGTGCATGCGAATAGGACAGCTTCAAGCCTGCTTATCTGGGGTCATGAAAGCTTGCCCCACCTCCATTTAAAATATAAAGCCAAAGGGCAGCCTGCCTCAGGAAGTTCCCATCAAGCAAACAGCCTCCATTGTCCATTAGCAGAGAAGTCTCCCTATTATTTAAGGGAATGTGACAGCAATAAAGGCAAAGTGAAAGCTATCTGCTGGTAGGAAATTCATCAGCGCATTATGAACCTTTGTGCCTTCTGGAATTTTTTTGCTAGCTTTTTCTGTCTTCCACTTCGGCTGTCTGACAGTTCAGATACCCGAGGGTTGTAGTCATGGCAAAGTTCAAGAACGTAACAGCAGGGCTTTACAACAAGGCACATTCGGAGTGGGGGGAACTGTCAAACATTAGCAAATATACCGAGAGGCAAATAATGAAGCCTGTGATTTCAGCGATCTTATCTCCCTAGCACAGGGGCTGCTGTTGTTTGCTGGATAGCATAGTAAAATGTTCAGAGCAGTTTGAATGTGTTTAGATTAGCTACCACCAGAACGCCACACTAAAATATTAAGGCAGGGACCTATGCCACCCAAATGGATGGGAGGTTTCTGCAGTAAATAGGAGATAATCCACATTATTCTCTATCTAAAAAGGAGGAGAGAAAAGATTGGGCTAGATATCATCTCTCTGCAATGTACGGGCAAAACAGGAAGAAGAACTGCTGCAATGCCTGGACAGGAGCCTTTCCCAAGAGAAGCCAGGAATTAAAGCTGCAACACATGTTTTCTAACACTGAGCTACTACTCTTCTCATAGGACTGAATGGGTGATCCTGTGATGTGCTAGAAAGACATAGAGTACACATAGAATCATGGAATCATAAAGTTGAAAGGGACCATGAATGTCATCTAGTCCAGCCCCCTGCAAGGCTGGAATCTTTTGCCCGGCATAGGGCTTGAACCCTCAAGGCTGAGATCAAGAGTCTCATGCTCTATCGACTGAGCTGTCATGTTAATGTTCTTTGTTAGGTGGTGTCAGTACATGAAAGAGGAGATGTGCTGGTTATCATTAATGGCAAAGCACTTACATAACTATACCCAATGTAACATACACAAGAGCTGCTTCATCAAGCTGATTTTCCAATCCATTAAGAGCATTGCCACATTAAGCATTAAGCCAACAGGGGGATTCCCCCACCCCCCGCCCAGGGGTGGAGGAAGCCTCCTCGCTACCCGGGGCAGTGACCGGAGGAGGCACCCCCTGGGGGCGGGGCATCGTGACATCACATCATGATGTCACGACGCAACGTCACTGCGGCTCCGCCCCTACAGCGGGGGGGGAGCACTTTAAAACAAAGCGCTCTTTTTAAAAGCGCTTTCCCCCCACCCGCTGCCGGGCGCAGCCGCCTTCAGAAGCGAGGGGAGAGGCGAGCAGCGATGGGTGACACCCCTGCACCGCCTCCTCCTCGCTCCCCGCCCCGGCAGCGGGGAGAAAAGCGCTTTAAAAAATAGAAAAAGCCAAGGCAAGCTTTCCCTGGCTTTGCTCTTTTTTAAAGCGCATTTCTCCCCGCTGCTGGGGCGGGCAGCGAGGAGGAGGCTGTGGAGGGGTGCATGTCACCCCATCACTGCTCGCCTCTCCCACCGCCTGCAGGGGCGAGGGGAGAGGCGAGCAGCAATGGGGTGACACCCCTCCACCGCCTCCTCCTCGCTGCCTGCACCCCTTCGGCGGAGCGCAAGTCGGGGCAGGGAGAGGGGCGGGCCAGCGAGGAGGGGTGGCACCCCTCCTCGCTGGCCCACCCCACCCCTCTCCATGCCCCGGCTCCGCAAGCCAGCGGCTCCACCCCGGCATTGCCGAAAATAGCCTTAAATTTAAAAAAAAAAAAAATTTTTTTTTTAAAAGTGCCCAATTTGTCACCCTCCCCAGGGTGGCACCCGGGGTGGCCTGCCCCCCGCCCCCCTTGCTACGCCCCTGCCCCTGCCCCCACCCAAGCCTAACTGTGGTGTTGTGATCCCCACCTCCCCAGGTCTGTGTGATCTTCCTGGAGAATGCATCTGAGGGAGGGAAGTTAAGACACACCTCTTTTCTCTATCATTTATCACTTGGGATGTATATATTTAGGACCAACAACAACAACTCGTTGTTTTCCAGGCTGCACTTTCCAGGAAAATCGCCCACTAACCTAACAGTAGGATAGGCTTCCTTGGCAATGATTGTAAAAACAAAATAAAAAAATTCTTTCCAGTCAGTAGCACCTTAGAGACCAACTAAGTTTGTTCAAGGTATGAGGTTTTGTGTGCATGCACAATACAGATCTCTGTTAAACCCAGTGCTTTTTTTTCTTCTAAAAAATGTTTTGGGGTACTCTTATTTTCCTAATCATATTGAAATACTGCCCCTCAATGAGACCAGACTTAGATTCACAAAATATTTAGGGATATTCGTACCCCTGCATCCCCCCAGAAAAAAAGCACTGGTTAAACCAAAAACTGATAGAAAACAGATGATATTTCTGAAGTGCTGAAAAGCTAGCTTTTGATATAATTTCTGAGATTTTTATTTACTATCTAACACCTTCCTAGAGAGGGAGGTCACTTAGCTGATGACATTTCCCTCCCACAATTCCCTGGAGTGACACTAGCACCAGGGCATTGTGGAGGATGCAAAATGGTGGTCATGCTGAAAAGATGGTAGCTTCTGCCACATGCAATGAAAATAAGACAGAAACTGCTGCTGATGTTCAGACTGACCTCCAAGAAACCGTTGGAAAATATATCTGCTCACTGGAGAAATTGGGTGGAATGGTCCCTTCAATTTCTCTGCTCGCAAATAGTGTGGAGAATTTCAAGAGGTCATTTGATCACTGCTCTTGAATAATAGCATTCTAAAATCTTCACAGAATTACATGGTGAGAGGGGAGCTCTAGTTCCAAGGTTTTCTGAACTCCATTCTGCCTCCTTATTGTGGGGTCTATCATGAAGCAAAGTGGATTGTCTCCATAAACCAATTGATATTGATTCTTGAAACAGTAAATTGAGAAGTAGACGTTTCAGCCTATGATCACAATTTTCTTTCCAGAAATGGCTTCTCTTGGCTTTCTCATGATGGTTATGTATGTCTCTAACTGCTGAACCTTGAGCAAAGATGTACTAAATAAGGAAAAACAATGCTTCTCAGCACTAGTTCAGTAACACCAAGGGGAAAATATATGTGCAACAAATTTTAGCTCCATACTGCAGTCATTGAAAATTGTAGTAATTGAAAATTGAAAACAAGCACTTTGACTATTCAGAGTCCACATAGCAAGGTATGGAAATCAGGAAGACAGGTGCAATAGGTTCATTTAGACTGTTTTATATTGTTGCCACCCACCCTGGAACATTAAGGTGAAAGGTGGGTAAAGCAACAACAACAACAGTTTTTGTTGACCAGCTTGCCTCAACCTAGTGTCCTTCAGATGTTCTGGATACAATTACCATCAGCCCCAGTCTAGAAGGAACCAGGTTGGAGAAGGCTGCTATTGACAATTGTTTATCATGTCATCCATGGTGAAGTTCTGGCTAACTTCAAGCTATTCCCTTTCCTGTGGTTTTCTTGTTCATTGCACAGTGATATTAGACTATCAAACCGTTGACAAAATCGGAATATATGGCAAAATGCATTTTCTCACATCTCTGCCTCCTGAAAGGTTTGAAGCTCTATGAGCACATTCTCTTGAAAGCAAGTTCTTATTGAAGTATCTCTCATCTGTCTGTCTGTCTGTCTGTCTGTCTGTCTCTCTATGTGGTTGGGGTGTCCATACTTTAGGCCTAGTGTTACTATTCCACTATGCATGCAAGCATAACAATCCAATATGTGCTCATTGGGAGTGGGACAGGAAACAGCAAGCCCAATTCTGCCACAGTGAGTGCTCTTGAACATCTGCATAGGGCTACCATCATAAGCCAGCATGCCTTCAAAATTGTGCTGGAAATATTTGTGGATTAATATAGTTTGTGTTAATTTCACGCTTCAGGTGGCAGTATATTGGGGTCAAGGAGAAGAGGAAGTGGCAATGGATTTGCAATAATGAGAAAGAAAGACATGGGCCAGAGGAAATAAGTTGCATAGGAGAAAGGAAGGTAGGGATGGCAGAAGGCGAGGAGAATGACTGGGAGAGAAATGTGTTAGGGAAAGAAATAAGTATGCTTTCCTTGTACCACTCTACCAGTCTATGCACCTGAATACTAATCCTTCCCATTCAGATACATGTTTTTATGTTTGGCTGACACTTTATGTATGTTGAGAAAAAAATGTCTTCAGAGAAATTTCAGTTTCATTGTGGCTCTCATTCTGAATTAACATCTTTGCTAACCTGGTGCCCTCCACCATTCCCAGCCACAACTAGTGAATGTTTATTCTAGTTAAGCAACTATTAGTTGTGACTATTTCTGGAAGTGTGCCACTGTCAGAAATAGGTACATTAATAGGCACATTAAGCTATCACTACTATTAATTTTATGTATTAAAAATTTATATACTACCAACCATTAAATATATGAAAGCAATTTACAAAAATATCTATATACAATAAAAACATGTAAAAATTAAATTATAGATCATTAGGTAACTAAAGTTTTCAGCAGTCGTGGTTTTCTTTTAGGATGTTGGAAACCATTAAGAGATTACCTTTGAAATCTGAAGTGATATACATTATCCAAATAAATAAATAACATATTGCACAGAGATTTAAATAGAAAGGACACTTCAGTTGTCATATGTGGGCACTTCCATATGTCTCTTCTTGTGCCACATCTGTGAATACCAATAGGATCAAAGAATTTGAAAATATTTCTTTCTTCTTCTTCTTCTAAATGTCACTCAGCAAAGTGCAAAGCCTTGGTTTTGACAATGCTTATAAGAAAATCAAGCATATTCTATAATGAACAGGCCTAACCAATATCATTTTAAAGTTTATGCTTCCACAGACATCAAACACAGTACTTTATAATAATAATGGACAAAGATTAATGTCTATTCACAAGCCACTTTCTAAATAATTGCTAGCTACATCCAAATGAATAAGACACGACTAAATCTACAAATAATGACAAATTAATGAACAATCATTTCCAAGGGGATTGAAAAGGAAGGCTGTAAAACCTTTTCTCTGAACTGTTGAAGATTATTTCTGATGCTGTGAATAACTTGAACAGACACAAGCCAATAATTCACAGTGATAATTTCACCCTACTAGGAGATATCGTATAAGTTTGTGGGTCAAATTAAATGGCCACATGCTGTTAAGTCCTTCTCGTTTGAAAGAGAATAGCTGTTTTTTATTATTATGATAACAATAATACATGACAAATCTTTATTAACAGATTAAGTCTTCACTACAATGTTATTAATCATAATGATTTAGCTTGGTAGTCATGCAAATGAAATATTACATTCATGCCGCTTATTTTCAATTATTGAATAAGGAGATTAATTTCAGTTTAGCACTGTTGGGTAAATGGTTTATATATGTGCATAAAAACCAATGAAGGCATTGGCGATTTGAACTGGGAGATGTTGTGGAAGCCTCTTTTATAAATACAAATAGACCTTGAGTCCATGAATAATTATTTTGACTTTATCAACTTGTTTCCTTAAATATCTGTGGGTAGGCAAATATGTTTCTAGGAGTGAAGCAACCCATAATCTTGTTCTACATCACTTTAACGGAATTCCTGGCAACCCAATGAGCTAAAATACTCTAGGGAGAAAAATAGAGTAAGATTATAGACATCACTAAATAAGCTACCTTTTCAAAAGAATCACAAGTTTTCAACAGCATACAGTATCTTTTAGTCATCACCTTCCATGCTTCCCTCTCTTGCTCCTTTGAGTCAGATATAATCCAGGAAGAGTCCTCCCTCCTCCCCTACAAAGACATTCAGCCTGTCTTCTGTATTCTTGATGGAAAGCAATGACCTTTGAGAAAGCCTGTGTCTTTTTGTTGAGTGCCGATTCTGCTAATGAGGAAGAGAATGCAACAGTCCAAGCAACACTAGACTCTTCCATGCACTACCCACCCCAAAGAAGTAATCCACAACCTTGGAATGGCTGAAAGGAAAAGAAAGGTGTGGATTCACTAGCCTCATCTAAGGATAGCACTTGCATTTTTACGAAGCTTCAAAAACACAACCCTTGCTGTTGACAATGCAAAATGTCCCCATTGTTTACATGATATGGATAATAAACAGTCTCCAGAGAAAACGTTACCTTGCTAAAGGCATCTTAATTCCTTCTAGTGCTAAATCCAAGGAAATTCAGGGTAGAACATCAGTGGTAAATAACAAACCATAACAGCAAAAGCACTTAGATATACAGTGGTGCCCCGCAAGACGAAATTAATTCGTTCTGCGAGTCTTGTCGTCTTGCGAGTTTTTTCGTCTTGCGAAGCACGGTGCTGCGAACCACTAGATGGCGCTGTTTCCCATAGAAATGCATTGAAGTGCGGTTTCCCATAGGAATGCATTGGGAACTCACAAGACGTTTTCGTCTTGCGAAGCAAGCCCATAGGGAAATTCGTCATGCGGAGCGACTTCAAAAATGAAAAACTCTGTCGTCTAGCGAGTTTTTCGTCTTGAGAGGCATTCGTCTTGCGGGGTACCACTGTACTACAGAAGTTGCACTGTTGTCGTGCCAGGTGTCACTACTACCATCCATGCTGCATTGCAATTTAAGGGATTGTCACTGCCAATGCTTTTGTACACACTTGATGATGATGGTGACGACGGCATAGCTGAGCCAAAATTCATGATAATATTTTTCTGTCTTTCGCTCACACAGAAATTTGCACCTGTTTGCAGATTTTTAGCTGAATATCCTCCACCATATTTTTGTAAAATGGTGCCCAGTCTGCCAGTACAGTTGTTGCTGCTATTGTGGAGGGGCCTGCATTGTAAACTTAGGGTAAAAGAAAGAAGCTGTGTGATTGCTGCTGTTTGTCTTCTTAGAAACTGTTGAAGAATTTCCCTGGTTTCTGGAGAAAAGCGATGAAGTGGTATTCCCCACCACCACCCATCTTAACTTGTCTGTCCACAACTAGGGTGGAGAATTTCAAGAAGCCACTTGTGACCAGCTCTGTGCAGTCGTGAGAAATTTTGGGCCAATGCCCAAAATATTATGATATCACTGATGTGTAGCAAATCAGTGATCATGCAGGTGCTACACAACGATGAAATGTCACATCAGCTCTCTATATTGGACAAACAGGCCAAACCCTACGCCAAAGGATAAATGGACATAAATCTGACATCAGGAATCACAAGACGGAGAAACCAGTAGGAGAACACTTCAATCTCCCAGGACATTCTATACAAGATCTCAAAGTAGCTGTCTTATTGCAAAGGAATTTCAGAAATAGACTGGAAAGAGAAGTTGCTGAATTGCAACTCATTACCAAACTTAAAACCATGGAGAGACCTGGTCTGAACAAAGACATTGGATTCTTATCTCATTATACATGACAAAGCTATTTTTAACCTTCTCACCTCTTGCTTTTTCCTGTAAGATTAATTGCAGTCGTTAACAGTCGTCAACAGGTTGACCACAGCTATCAGCCTATCACCCATTCCCACCACCCTTCTGAGTAATACCCCTCCCACCCTCTCACTATATATAAGGGTTTGGTGACTTCTGTTTCAGTGTATCTGAAGAAGTGTGCATGCCCACGAAAGCTCATACCAAGAACAAACTTAGTTAGTCTCTAAGGTGCTACTGGAAGGAATTTTTTTTATTTTTTATTTTGTTTTGACTATGGCAGACCAACACGGCTACCTACCTGTAACTGTTGTCAAACAATTTGTGTGCCTGATGGCAAGCCCCACTTTTAAATGAATATTGGAGATAGTAAGTGGAAAATGGAAGTCAAATGAATAAAAAAGTGGCTGAGTAGTTTTTACCTATTATAACTAGAGCTGAGATGACAGTTAGTTACTCCATTCAATTCAGTAAGCGCCTTGCTTGATCAGAACTGTGATCTATTGAGTCCAGCATGTTCCTTTGAAACAAGCATTTACATTCTTTGGAGACATACAGAAAAATGAAATACAGCAATCCTCTAAATGGCAGAAAGGGAAATAATTTTCCAACTGCAGCTATAACCACTGAAAAGATAAGGATTTCTCTCTCTCCATCTTCTGTTCCACTACTGACCCATACTTTAATATTTCATATTTCTTTTTATCTTGAAATAACTGTGTAGATGTTAGACCCATTTACTTTTCTATATAAGGATTTTCTACACAGTAAAGATCAGGATGCTATTATGATCCTTAGAAAAGGCATCCTTCTAGCAGATTTCTACTGAATTGCATTCTCCGCATCAAGAGGGAAAGAAACAGAAAGGGCAGATGTGCATGGGAGAAAGCTACTAAATCAACATGACCTTTTTATTTCCTGGTCCTAGTGGTAGGTCAGTCTCTAGAGAGTCAATCAAATGAGGTTCTGTTCATCTTGTAATGAGATGTCAACCCTCAGCTACCATTCTATCATTATCAGCCCAACTTGGCTACAAAGTGAAAACATCTTACAAATGTCAACCATTCTTTCGCACGAGACAGAAGGGGGCAGCCACATTACCATAATTAGTTTTTCTTTAAATAAATTAAAGGGGAGAGTCTTCCTCAGATTAAACACCTAGAGAATATATAGGGAAGCCCAACATGTTTTGATAAGGTAAGTGATTTTTTTTCCAGAGGGTTTTTGAACATACTCGTATACTCAGTCTGTAGAGCAACCTTCCCCCAAGCTGGTGCTCCCTAATGTTTTTAGACTCCCATCAGCCCCAAATTGCATGGACAATGCTTGAGGATGATGGAGTTGTAGTCCAGAAATATCTCAAGGGCACAAGGTTAGGAAGCGCTGCACTACAAAGTGAAAAATGCAAGCTTGAATCAAATGTAGTGCTTCCAGCTCAGTTGAAAAAAAATGAGGAATTTTGAGAAGATGTAGTGGGGGGGGAGAGTTTTGATAGTATAGAAGCATTTCTTGGGGAGAAGAGGATATATCCATAGCTATGAATTTAAGGAATGTGCCAGTTCTCTACCAGTCTACACAAGCAATAACGAGGGCTTCAGGGGCATCTCAGTATGCTTTAGAACAGGCATAGGCCAACTCGGCCCTCCAGATGTTTTGGGACTACAACTCCCATCATCCCTGACCACTGGTCCTACTAGCTAGGGATGATGGGAGTTGTAGTTCCAAAACATCTGGAGGGCCGAGTTGGCCTATGCCTGCTTTATAATGTACAGAGATGGCTTCTTGTTTTGAACACAGAGAAATCCAGAGGGGAGGAGTTCCTTTATTTTATTAGAATCCTTCTCAATCTTGCAGCTGTGCACCTCAATGCATAGGAATGTTAGTAATATTATGCAGATGTACCCATAAGGAAAGGGGGTCTTATCTATCTATCTATCTAAACACAATGTGCTTTTCAATTAGTAAAACCTATGGGATAAAGAGGCTTCATTATAGGACATATTATACATTTGCTCACCAATTACCTCTGTCTTTCAGTTCTTTTAGAACAGTTTTGGAGCAACCATAATTAATGCTTTTTACACTTTTCCTGCTCTTTTGCCAAAAGGGGGGCCTATTAAAAGTGGGAGAAACAAAAAAATAACAGATCCCTATATGTAATAAATGCTTCCAAAATTGAACGCAGGAACATCTTAGATTTTCTGTTGCTCTCACAACACAATAAATATATGGCATTATTTAATTATTGCCGTTAAACTGATGGAGATAGATCAATGCAAATGTTAGACCAAGGCAGAGGTTGGGACCATGATTATTACTAAAAGAGAGGGAAAGAGCGAGAGTGTGCCAGACATAGAAATAAGTGGAGCTACTTTACTTTGAGACTAGTTCTGTCTAAAGTTTCAAATGCTTTTAAAAATGAAATAATATTAACCACAATTCAGCACATTCCCATCAGGTGGCATCACTCATTATTATTCCTATAATTAACTAATCTCACCTCCAACTGCGTGCTTCTCAACCAAAACACAAATAAAACATTTTTTTAAGCATCACACCCTTCTGTCATCTCAACATGTTGCTCAGTGTTCAAAACTTCACAATTAAAAACCCATGATTTGCTCAGATTTTCATATAGCAAAAAGTTAAAGTGCAGATTTGTTTACCCTAGTTTTGACAGCAGGTAACCAAACTTCCAGGTCTTCAAATTCTCTCTAGAATGCCATTTTTGCAGTTGTCATACAGGTGCCCTTTGAATTAAACCTTTGGAACAAACGCACCAGCCCCAATTCACAGAACTATAAGCACAGCAAAATGAAAAAAAGAGAGAAAGTGGTGTGCTCAGCAGTTGCAGAGTGACCATTTCAGAAGGAGCAAAGACATTTCAGATGGAGCAAAAGAGGAGAAATAACTTTTAAGCATGGTTATGAGCAAAACTTCTTATAACACCAGTCACTAACTATGCAAAAGAACAAAGGGGCACTGGACTGCTCAAATGCTCTTGACTTATCCTAACTCAGAATCTGACAATTAAACAAGGTATTCAAAGAAGCAGTGTTTAGCTGTGGTCTCCAGCAGAGCTAAATTTATATTTTTAAAATGTATTTCCATTAGAGTTATCCATCTATGCTAGAGCTACTGCAGGAATGGAGCTACTAAATATTTCTCTTATTTTGTGAAGTAGCTAAATATTATTCTAATATCTCCAGGTCGTTCATAGACAAAATATATATGCACATACTTCCCTCTCTATTCAGCATGATGCTCGAATTATAGCTCCATACAAACAAGGACTTAAAATGAACACATTTGCAGGTCAACCAATAAATACACTAGGCAAAAGCAATTTCAGGCCAAATCATCTTCTGATGGATATAAAAATTGTTAAATGGTCGTAGTGTTCTAGCACATGAGAATAAACATGCATGTTGAAAGTGATCTTATATTTGTCTTCATCTTACATATGTCCACATTGTAAACTTTTCAATGTTTAATTGAGGGGTTAAACACTGATTAAGTTTTGCTTCTGCTGCAGGTGAATATATTTCAAATAAACAGTTTATCATTGTCATCGCATCCAGCAGGCTTCCTGGGTCACACACAGAGGCTTTTCAGAAAGACCAATGTGGGAGAATATTAATATTTAGCTCACCTGTTCTCTTACAAGTTTCCAAAATTTTGATATGCAATGATTGGAGTGCATTAATTATAGCAACAACTTTTAAAAAAACAAAAACAAAAACCTAATCTGAAATATCTTGGGATCCTATATTATTATATTATATTATATTATATTATATTATATTATATTATATTATTATGAGAATGTTGTGTTTCCTTTATTATTAACTTGAGATGGGTAATTTGAAGAATACAATCATGCATTTACCTTTCAATATGACTGCAGTCCAGTTAATAAATGTGTAGCAGGAGGAAAGGGTGGGGATCTTGCCAGTGTTCAATAATGCCACAAGCACAAGGTTGACAAGTTTTTTGTGAGGGTTCCCCCCCTTTTTTTGGTTACCGTGAAGTCAAGCATCAAATATATGGTAAGCAGATACCCAATGGTCACAGGAGAGTTGACAGCTTGAATTACTTAGTTATAATGAAGATAAATAGTGTTCCAGACACAGACATTTATTGCACCCTGAAGAAAAATTGACAATGAGTTTGTTGCCAGGCAACCCCTGTTCAGCATATAAGACATATACTTCCTGTGACTTGATAGCTATCAATGCTTAAGAAAGGGGCCTGGCATATTCTGTGCGCTTATGTTGCAAGAATGTGGCTGAGGACAAATATTTGCATGTACTGTGAACATAACAGAATGCTACAATTTTGCTCCTAAGCAAAATTAATGAAGTTAAATTAATATATATTTTTTAAAAATATCCATACTAAAGAACCTTTCTACTACTAAAAGCATTTTTAAAAGCAGCTAATTTTGAAAAGAATACATTCTTTGGGAAGGGAATTTATATTGTTGAGGGTATTTTTAATGTGCTGCTAGAGCACTCAAAAAACAGAATTGCTGCCACAACAATTGCAGAGAGTGAAAGAAATTAGTAATTTAAAAGGAAAAACTGGACAGAGGTCTATATATGTGCATTCAGGAGTCCATACTCCCTCCCCCTCAAAGTCATGGTGAAGATCATTTTATTTTATTATCAGTAACAGTTAAAAGTAGCTTATACTTTGTTCTTACATGGACTGTTTTTAGCAGGGACAGCTGCAGGATTTTCTTTGCCCCATTTGCATAATATGATCTACATCAAATTTGTATTTACTTTCTGTCTTATATAATAAAATAAAAAAAATTCCTTCCAGTAGCACCTTAGTGACTAGAAGTGTGCATGCACATGAAAGCTCATACCAATAACAAACTTAGTTGGTCTCTAAGGTGCTACTGGAAGGAATTTTTTTATTTTGTTTCGACTATGGCAGACCAACACGGCTACCTACCTGTAACTGTCTTATGTAATGTCATTTTCAGGTGAGTTGGAGGACCCAAAAGCAAATTAAAGCCACAAACAAGTAATTAGATGTTGGACAGATAGAATGTCATCAGGTGAAGTTTTCTCCATAATCACATCCACAAAGGTGGAACCTGTTGTGTTTCTGCCTAGCACACAGATGTGAAAGGCACAAGTGCTCTGATCTCCCTCAATTCCAACACTAAACCATTCAAAGAGCTCAAATTCTATGAGTTCTTACCCAATTATATTACTATAGGTGTTTCATCAATTGACCGTAGGTTGGCAATAGAACATTCACTTCAAGACCAGGCTTGGTATCTCAGGTGGTGCTTATGCTTATGTTTAGATAAATGTAAATTTAAATTGTTATAAGGTAAGCAGTATATTCTAAGAGCTCTTGTGGTGGTTATTTATTTATATGTTGTAATAACCACATCTGTGTTATCAGCACACATCAAAGATTCACCCTTTTCCTTTTTTGAGCAAAAAGGATTTGAGCCTTGGCCATGGATATACTTACTTAACCAGCAAAATTTTCCTAAAATAACAACAAGGAAACAAGAAGTCACCAAGAAACCGAGTAACAACCGTGGACTGTACCCAAAGGGTCATCTACTCCAACCCCCTGCAATGCAGGAAAGGTGTTGTCATACACTACCCTTTTTCATCCCCCCCAACCCAAAATATTAATGTAATAACACTGGACTACTTTGCAGGGCTGAAGTAGCCCACACTTTCTCTAAGTGGCTGGAGCCATACTCTCCCCACTGTAATACTAATGATTTTCATTTTCACATTTACATTGGCAGGATATTTTAGTATGCTTTCATACTCAGATTATTATTATAATTATTATTATTATTATTAATTTAATGAAATTAAGCCGGAGTTAGAAAGCTAATGAATTGTATTTGCTCCTACCTTTTCCTTCTGGGTGGACACGCCTTTGCTCAGCCAATGCTTCTCCTCTTTGTTCAAGAAGCCCTCCCTCAGATATTCACTTCTGGTCCTCTGGGTTCAGCCAAAGTCTGTTCAGACTCGTTCTGCAGAAACCTGGCCTCTGGTTAGCCTGGTTGCAGCTCTTGCTGTAGGGCCACTCATTGCTGGAACTGGTAGTTAGGAAGCCATCAGGAATGGCATTAACCCCAGCAGTTCCCCATAGTGGTTCAATAACTGGATCTGGAGAGCTGTTGTTTGGATCATTCCTTAATGGGGGAGTATAAAATCAAGGAAGTTGGGGAAGGGAGAGTTTATTGCTCATGCCCCAAGCAGCAAAAGATGTAGAAGAATCTTGGGACAGCAATCACTGGACATAATCCAGAAATGCTCGAGCAGAGCAGATGGCCGTATGATAATAATCAGCATTCACAGTCTTTGGATTCTTAAATGTCTATCTCTTTATTAAAATCATTCTTATCAAAGCTGTTTTGTGAAGCTCCACCTTTAATCTCCACCAGCAGCTTTCAAGAACACATTTTCCTCTACAGCACATCACTGTCATTGGCTTCAGACTTCTAACCCAAGGCGAGTCTAGAGTTCCAGACCTGGCCTGGGTCCAATCTGAAACCCCTGGAGCTGCCATCAGCCTCATTTTGCAATGTACCATTTGGTGAAGTCAGCACAAGATAATCTCCACTTAACTGAATCTTACAAAAAGGCCGTTGGAGTGGAGATCCCTCCAACAGAGCTTTTTAAACCTGAAGCGCTAATTGCTTAGTAATGAAAAATTCAATCATGGGGCTATTAAGATGTTAAGTGCTAAGCAGATGGATAGAATCCAAGCTATTCTAGCAGAGACAGATAGAAAGTTTTGCTTGAATAATATATTGGACAACTTCCCTCCACAAAAGCATCTTGTATCCAAATTTTGACCTTTAAGAAAGAGGATTCTACACTATTTCTGTTCTGCAAGTATATCCAGACATCTTTTCCAGGACTGAAGTCTGTCCTAAGTAATTTGTACCTGGAGTTTAAATCAATGGACTCAAGCTAGTCAAAGTATTGATTTCAATGGACCTACTTTGCATATGCATTTGTTGGATACAACCCAACTGTTCTCCTCCTTGAAAGATGATTCATTCTCACCCCAGAGCTGCTTCACATACAGTAATACACCTGCAGGGATGCCACAAGTATACATAGATTTTTGTGTTCTGTCTGAAACTTACATGTGCACAGGGAGCAAGTCTGAGAATGCCAGCAATTAGCAGAAAAGGTGGTGATGGACAAGTTGAAGTGCAGTGCAATCAATTGCAATTAATAATAACCATACAATGTGTAACATTGATCCAGATCTGAATTGCAAGTGTCAAATGTTTGTTTTGTCCTTCATACATAACAGCAACGTGTGTGGGAAGGTGGAAATACCCATAGGAAGAAAGAGATAGGTTTTACAAATTCTCTCTTCTTAGTGCCATGCCTCTCCAAATATTCCAAGCTTCTTTCACAGATATTTAAGAAGTTTGCAGGGGGCGGGGAATCCTGGACATGAACGATATGGAATTTCTTGATTGGAGTGGCTTCAACATTATAGCTGCCCTTCTTCCTCTGACCAGTGGATTGGACCAGAGGGTCCATCCTTTTGTGCCTGAACTCACAGGGCAACTGCCTAGATGTTGCAGTAGAGTTCTTTGTCCAAGCAGGCACATTATGTGACCCACGAGAGCAGCAAAATAACCAGACTGTACAATGGTGATAGGATAAAATCAGGTCAAATCTTTATTGACAGCAGCAGGCAGGGTAAGGGTTGGCATGCCATTGTGGCCAGGATTAGTTCATCATGCCACAAGCCCCATGTTGATGGAATAGTTCCACCGGGTTTGGGCTTCTCTTACATTAGGCAAAGATGACTACTTTCATTTTCATTCTAGCAGGGAAAATGAAGAACTTCTATGATGAATGTGAGAAGGTCGACCAGCTTCCATTAGTGAAAGTTTCTGCCAGAAGATGTCTGCTCAGTTTTAAATCTCATCAACTCGCACTAACAGCTGCACATTAGCATCACAATGCAGACCAGCATGCTCTACACAACGTTCTGATAGGTAAATATTAGCTTGAGTCTGCCAAAGTTTTAACAGAATAGCCAAGTTTGCTGAAGTTTCTGACAGATGGAGAAAACACTTCAGCTCCCTTCTCTCTTCAATGCCTCATGACAAAGATTTTTTCTTAACTTCTTCGATTTCTGTTGCAACATTCAGCCTAAATCCCCACTGAATAATCACCTGATGGTGTATCACAGGAAATCAATTCATTCCTCATGACTTTCCTGGACTGAAAAATAACAGCACTTTGGGGAGACAGCTGCCATGTCTCCTCTGTTTTAAGAATAAAATTCTTCCCGACTTCTTTCTGGCAGGTTCTATAATAATATTTTTATCAAATACTAAGGAGAGAGGGCATTTTAAAAAGTGAACCATTCATCTTCTATTAAATCTCTGTAACCAGCTCTATCCAGTTTTCTTCTTTTTTCCATTATTTGTTGAAGTGGTCCTGCAATGTCTGTCCTTGAAAAGAAAACTCTGAAAGTAAGTAAACTCCAGTTCTTAAAAAAAAAATGTTTCCATAATGTTTTGAGCTAATCAATAGTTCTATAATCCACTAACCACGTGGTGGCTCCAATATATGAATGAAACATCATGGATCAAGCACCAAAGACAATCTAACAACGAGCAAACAGTGTTTGGGGTGGGGGGAGCGACATTAATGGGGGAAGAGGAAGAAAGAATAAAAGTAAATGTGGCCTTAAAAGGAACAGCAAAAATCTGCAACCCTCTGAACAATGAGATTTTTTATCTACATGAAACAAAAAAAGATTGAATAAGGAACCTTGGAGATCTTAACTAAAAAATTATTCTACCCTCTGGACTTTCTGAGGTGCTCAGGGAAAACAATAATAGCCTGATCTTCCTCAGATTACTTTTTTCCTTCAACTGTACATCTTCCTCTCTGCACTGCACCACAGAATGGATAGATGATGGCTTTCAGAGTTTGACACTGGCCAGAAAGATTAGCAGTAGTGTTGACATTGACAAATTAGATATATTAAACCTTTGCCACAGGGAGTCCCACAATGGTGGGATGAATCAAAGGAAGGCACCACATTTACAAGTCTGTTGGAAAAAATAATACTGGCTTTGTGTGTGCTCACATACTCATAAACATTGGTGGCATCATCACCATCCTGTAGAAGTACAAATGTTTGTGTGTAGTTCTGGAAGAATGTTGACTGACCTGCGCTGATGTATCTTCAGAATGTTGTACCTTATGCATGGTAAATTCAGGAGCACTCTGCTCGGGCAAGTGGGTCTTGTGTGAAGGCAATCTTTGGAACATGTCTGGCCGGACTGGTCCCCTATATGCTGATGTGCATGATGACTATGTGCCTTCAGGTCAAAGTGCAGACTGCATCAATCCAAAGGGGAGCTTACTTGCATATGGATATATTCCATGGGGATAAGAAACATGGACAATCTGTGTTCATTTCCTTGTGAATGGAGTACTAAGTACATACAGCTATACATGGATATCCCACACTTCAGACTGATGCTGATCATAAGCTGGCTAGAAAGCCATGGCTGACACATCAACATCTGGGGGATGACAGCCTGTCATGAATTGAAGTCTCTAAATGTCTTTTATTTCAAAACATGCATTTCCAAATGCATTTCCTCTCATAATGCCCATTTTTATAATGCACATTGATATGTTCTTTGAGCTGAAAATGATGTCAGATATGGGAAGAGTAAAAACTTACAAATACTAAGCTCCAATCTGCTTATTAGTTTGAGAAGTGTGTATCAGGTAAGCTTGTATCTGAACTCACAAAAATCAAATTCTTCAGACATCCCAAATTTGACCTTTATAGGTTACAACTGGCAGGTTCAATGAAGGTTGAAAAAAGGGGAACATTGGAGAGTTCCCCAATGCATCTGAAAAGTGAAGGGAGGATCAGTCAAACCAGCAAAGCCATGGCTTACCAGCTTGGTGGGTGCTTGGTTAGGGATACTTTTACAAAAGGGATAAGGAGACCTGCAGTCCTCTAGTTGTTGGACTCCCATCAACTACAAGCTGGATGGCCAGGGGAGATAAGAGTTGTCATCCAACAATATCTGGATGGCCACAGATTTCTCGTCTTTGCTTTACAGCCAACTTAGCCCATGGCTAATGGATTGACATTACTGACAAACCAGATTGCCCTGACAACCTTTTAAGTGTGGGGCTAGTGAAGAAAAAGAAAGAAACCCTGATGCGTAGTCAGGGTGTAGTCATCCACACACACCAGGCAAGAGAAGATGCTAGTTTTCACCTTGGTAGCACACATATCTAAACTTTGTTAAGGTTTTTGGCTTTAACTAAGTAAGACTGCTGCTGATTAGACATTTAGTAATAATGTCTCATAGCTCAATAGGGAAGGACAGTAGCTCAGCATCTGCTGTGCATACGGAAGGTCCCAGGTTCAATTCCTTGTGTCTCCAGGTGGGGCTGGTAGTTTCTTGCCTGAAAACACTGCTAGACAGTGTTGAGAATACTGACCTGGATGTGCCAATGGTCTGACCTGAAGGCAGCTTCATAGGTTCTCGGGTTTTTTGTGTCTCATGACTCTGTTTTGGAAGGGACAAATGGGACAAGGATTGCTGTCCTTTTTTTGATGACGGGATGTGAAGTTAAAAACAAAAACAAACCTGTACCCGTAGTGCAAATATATACATTCAAGAAGAGACCAGATGGATTACTTTCCCCCACAAATAAAAAATATAAAAGAGCAAAAAATTCTCATATCGGCTCTGGTCTCAGTAATACGGTTACCCACACTGCAGTGGGAAATAAATATGAAAATACACATTTCAAAAGGCTACAAGTAATTTCTCTTCCTCTTTCTTCTCATCTGCTTCACATCATAATCCTATTAAGGAATTTCCATGACAAAATCCACCACCCTAACTGTAACAGAATAAAATTATTTTCATATCAGAGGGGAATTAGGGGCTTCAGAATTTAGTTAAATGAGACAGATCTGCAGGGAGGGAGACTTGGCTAATCTCCAGGTCCTGCACAAAATCTGGCTCTCTTTAGAAGTGTGGAAAACATTCATCCCAGGAGCACTTGCATGTTAAAACAATGTTACGGCATTAGGGCCATTCATGCTGCATTTCATTAACATTGCAGAGGTAGATACACCTACGTTTTTTACTACACCAATGCTTGCAAAGTGACAAACTTGTAGACCTTCATACACATTGTCTGTCATGAAGTTTCTCACTTTGCATTTCCATTCTGGAGAAGACAGAATCAGAATGGATGGTCTAGAGATTTTCTCGGGGGAATCTAGATTATCCCCCATTCTTCTAGAGCTGCCACTGAATTTTGCCCATTGCGAAATTCAAGGTGATTTGGGAGGAAGGGGTTCTGCTCTGTTAAAACCTCTGTAACGATTTCAAGGAAAGTGAAAAAGAAAAGGATTTCAAGGTCAGTACCACATTCATGCTTCAAATCCAATTGCAGTAGGTGTGCCAGCTTATCCCACAGCATAATTCATTCTTAAAAAGTCATGTAGACACGTCTTGAAATGATTATTTGGCCAGGGTTTTCAGGTAGAAGTATAACCATAACAAAGAAGGACATTAACAAATGCCTATTTTGTTTGCTTTTCTAGAAAATAGACACTTCTCCTGAAACTTTTATGCCATGGTGACTTCGAAGATTGCCTTTTAAAATTAATTAAATGCCCACTTCACATTATGAGCCAGGAACCTAGTGGATGGGAAATGGAAGGAAGGATGGACTCCCACCTTTAAAGGGGCTGAATCTCTTCAAGTGTTCAATGTGAATACATGGAAAAGGCCCTGTTGCATTCCCCTTTGCTTGCACAAAGCCAAAAGATTTACCTTACAGCAGGGGAAAAGGGAGGTGGGTGCTTCAAGACCAGACTTAAACCTCTTTAACCACTGGAGTCTAGAACTGCAATCCCTGGTGGGAATTCCTGCCTGGAATTCTGAGACAACAGAAGGTTCTCCACTGTGGATTGGGAACACCATCACCTTCCTCTGTTCCATGGTAGGGTTTTGTTTTATTTTGTTTTGCTGTCTTAGAGCATTGGGCAGAAAAGTGTTCAATTAAGGTAGCCCTCATCTATACACTGCAGGCTTTGCTGGTGTCTTTTCTGCTTGCAAGACCTTATGTGTTGATGCTCACCTATGTCAACTAGTGTATGGTTTGACACCATGCACTAGTCATATTCATTGTAATTGGTTAACTAGCAAGTAGCTGAATGCAGAAAGAGCCTTCTAAGTAGTTTCCAACATATACAAACCAGCTGCACCAATGTGAAAATCCCTAATTAAAATCCACAACAAAACAATCGTATTAGAACGTCATAATATCCATGTGTTATTTAAAGGTAGGGCATTTCTGTTTGGATGGTGGAACAGGCTTCTGCTTTTAGACTCCCCCTCCCAGATTTTCTTCCTGCAACCACCATGGGTTGAGCATAGTTGTTTGAAGTAATACGTTTTTCCTCTAGAGAAACGTGTATCACTGTGCCCATGAAATGATTGTTTGAATGAGACAAGCAACTCCTACTTTTGAAGGAGGTGAAAGGACTAGAGCAAACTTCAGTTAAAATATGCATGTCCGTTTTGCTTTCTCGTAGTTTCTCATTCTCCCAAAGTTCCACTCAACATATTTCCACACCACTTTATAATCCTCCTCCTGCTCATGAAATATCAAAGCGAGTATTTCTCCTAGTATACACATTTTGCAAGTGATTTTAACTACGCAATGTGATTTTGTATGTTATTTTCCACTAATACGTGCATTTTAATACGATTCACATATTTGTACACATTTGTGTACACATACTGTGTTTGGGGAGCTGTATCACAAAATTCAGAAAACTGCCAAGTCTGAAGGCTAACTGCATTTCAGTTCACAAACTGGGAAGTGAGAACTGGGTAGGTTCACATTAAAAGGCAAACCAAACGTCCTTTCTGTCCAATTCCTAGGTTAGCTCTGTATTTTAAAAATGCAAATATGATGGTCCTTTGAATCCAGCGGACAATGTGAAAGAGCCGGGGAGGGGGGGGGGAGAGCATATAGCATCCAGCCACAGTAACTGGAAATGACAGGCTTGTGAAGCAAACATAAATAATAAAGAGGCAGTGTTTAGAAATACAAATGACCTGTCCCCTGTTACACCTCTTTCATTTCAGCTTCAGTTACGATGTGACAGAGAAGATGACTAAAATCAGGGGAGGGTTGTGCGTGTGTGTGCATGTGTGCATGTGTACATATTTAAACTGCTGTTGATCATAATCTCTCGGACCGCATGAATAACTAAAAAAAGAAGAAGAAGGGATATATTCTCAACTGCGCATCAATTTTGTAGACAGAAATCCCGAGAAACAACAGAATCAAATGAAAAAGCCATGGTAAACAGCATAAAACATACTGTGGCCTGGTTTTCACATCACGTGAAACCGTAGTTAATCATAGAATCATAGAGTTGGAAGAGACCACAAGGGCCATCCCGTCCAACCCCCTGCCAAGCAGGAAACACCATCAAAGCATTCCTGACAGGTGGTTGTCAAACCTCTGCTTAAAGACCTCCAAAGAAGGAGACTCCACCACACTCCCTGGCAGCAAATTCCACTGTCGAACAGCTCTTACTGTCAGGAAGTTCTTTCTAATGTTCAACTCTGGTTTGATGCAAGTAAGCAGTGTACTGTTGCATAACAGATAAGTCCTTGCTTTGCTGCTCCCTTGCCATGCCATACAAAGAGCAACAAACCTCAAGCCTTGGCTTGTTGCATTGGCCAGACCCAGGCTCATGGTTTGTTTGTGGTCTGTTGCTCCTGGCATGGTGCCCTGCAGCCAGGACTGTGGGCGGGGTGAATTGAGCACCAACCAGCAATCTGCTCGTTCGTATCAAAACAGAGTTAAAACCTTAACAATGGTTTAGAATCATGTGAACATAGATAGTGTGGCAGATCCAAAGAAAAAACATTTTCCCTGTGATTTTATTGGAAAGTGAATGTTCTCAGCATGTGTTGGGACAATTCTGGCTTGGGGGGGGGGCGTTGACAAGGGAATTGGCCAGGTATAGTTAGGACCACCCACACTGATAATAGAGGGTGTAACTTACCTGTTGGTCCTCAGGTGGCTCCTGAACCTTCCCCATCCTGCCCTCCCTCAATTTATGCCTTCTCTCGCAGTTTAACCTTCTTCTTTACAGCTATGCAGGCGCTGCTGCTGCCCTAGATGGTCGCCGTTGAGGGACCGGGAAGGAATTTCCCTGCACTGGCAGGTTTTGCCTTCCCCGTAGCAAAACGTCACAACTTTGGTGGTTTGTAGACCTTGGGCAGAATCCTTTAGTCTATCTTCCCTCAATTGGGGTGGTGGTGAAGCAGCGGCAATCCCAGGGTTCCCCGTTAAAGGGGTTATTTTGAGGGGAGGCACTGGCCATACGCCAATGGGTTGTCAGTGCTCTCCCCTACGATGCAGCGAAATGGGGGAGGGCTCTCTGCTTGAACAGACGTTCTCCAGAGTCAACCCAATCCCCACACACTTTGGATAACCCTGATGTTCCCCAGATCCCCAGCTGGGGACTCGGAGGGATAAACACTCAATGCCTAAGCCAAGGTCTTCCTACATCTGAGAATTTAATAAAGTTATGGCCAATTTTAATCCCATAACACTTTGTCAGGTGTCATTATTCCTCCCGGGGGTGACCTGGGACTTGGGGGGTCCCCGCCTGTCCATGCAAATGACCCATTTCCATAACTTGTCAGGTCCTCCTCCTCCTCCTTTCTCAGATTTACATGGTTTATGGCAGTTTGGCTAAGGCAGTAATCCTATGCATACCTACATAAGAAGACGCTCAACTAAACACAGTGGGTCTTATTTCTGAATAAGTCTGCATAGGCTTTTGCTGCACGTAATTTTGAACTACTTTTTTTCCCCAGTGTTCCAGAATATTTCAGAGTTTATGGGGTGGATTGTTTCCTCTCTTTTCTGATTACATTTTAATTTAAAAAGTTAGCTTAAGATAAGGGAGAGTGTAGAAAGACATAATAGAAATATCTTTGCAATGTTTTCAAAATGTGCAGGAGAAAACCATGCGCACTGTCACAATTTTCCTGACTCCTTTCTCTGTTGTTTGGTTTGTAAAAAGTAAATGGTCTTTTTGGGGGGGAAGTAAGCAATGCTCTGGCTACATCTCTCTCTCTCTCTCAGCATTTCATTACCTCCCTAGAGAAGCTAAACTGTCTCCCTCGTCGTCCTTCTGTTGGCAAGTGAAGAGATTTTTACTCCCACTGACTGCTTTTAATGAAAGGACTGGTTGTTATTATAATTATTTGTAAGGGTTTCATAGATTTTATTTGTGTTTTACTTCTATCAAAGTTTAATTGCTTTTAAATGTTTTTTTCTGTGTTTTTAATGGTTCTCATTTTTATATGTAAGGTGCCTTGAGTCAAATCAGGTAAAAAGGTGGGTATTATTATTATTATTATTATTATTATTATTATTATTATTAATGCAACCGTCTCCCAGTACAACAATATGTGTGTTCCCACATGCCCATGCAACACACCTAGACGATTTGTAAGTCATTTAAATGTGATACAAAGCACTATATGACTTGCAAATCATCGAGTTGTGTAATATAAACACTAATAATTAAAACATCATATTCTGACATATGCATGTGTAGCTATATTATACTTTGATCCACGATGATATAATCTGATCTATTTAATTTGAAATTATTACTGAAAAATTCGGTGAAGAAATTTCGATTAGATCAAACTTGATGTAAGGCTGCATTGAGTTCTGACAGTGCTACAGGGGAAAGATATCTATGAAGTGAGGGCAACTCCTTGGCAGATAGTTATGATTAGCAAGAAGGAGATCTACTCAATAGCTAGGAAGTTCTATAAGGTCAGTAGAAAATGAGTGTTATTTTTCAAACACTTGTCACTCACTGAAAAGACTTTGCACTTCACCTACGTTTATTGTTAGCATACTGAAGATTCAAATGCCACCTGCATTTACACATGGAGCTGTAAATGAGTTGCAGTATAACTGAGATTATCATGAGCCCAGAAAGAAAGTACTTCTTTACATGGTGCACAGTTACATTATGGGATTTGTTCCCACAAGATGTAGTGATGGCTGTCAAAAGAGAATTAGACACACTCATGGGAGAAAAGGCTACTGGTGATTACTAGACCCAATGGCTATGTTTTACCTCCACTGTCAGGAGCACTGCCAAAACCTGCAAGTTGGACATGAGTGCAACATCACTCCATCATCCTGCAATTCCCAGCAACTCATATTCAGAGGCATGGTGCCTCTAACAGTAGAGGTAGAACATAGATGTCATGACAAGTAGCTTTCAGTAGCCTTGTCCACTGTGAATTTGTCTAATCCTCTTTAAAGCCATCCAAGTTTGTGGTTCCCACTGCTTCCTGTGGGAGTGAGTTCATTAGTTTAACAGGACAATTACACAAATTCACAGAGAATAAGCCTCCAGTCTACCTCCGTCGTCAGAGGCATTATGCTTCTGAGTTTGCAGGCAGGCAGGGTGCTTTTCCAATTATGTCCGGCTTGCGGGTTTCCCACAGGTATCTGTTCAGCCACTGTTAGAACAGTATGTTGGACTAGATGGGACATTGGTCTCATCCAACAGGCTCTTATGTTCCTATGAATGTTTAGCTCAATGACAAAGCCAAAAGACACAGCACGTGGCCATTTCACATATTTTGGTGCTCATGCAGAGTTTCTTCCACCAGGGGTATGAAATGTGGAGGCCTTCACATTATTTAATTAACTAATTGCTGTTATGATTGTTATTCATTAAATTTCTGTACCAACCTTCATCCGAGGATCAAAGGGTGGTCTACAATATAAAAATACAAAAATACATAACATGGTAGCAAACAAAAACTACATAGAATATTTGTAAGACTGAATCAAAGGGACATGTGTTTGTTACTATTATTAATGTTTTGTTCACTAGAACTGGTCTCAATGAGAGCCAGCGTGGTGTAGTGGTTAAGAGCGGTGGACTCGTAATCTGGTGAACTGGGTTCGCGTCCCCGCTCCTCCACATGCAGCTGCTGGGTGACCTTCGGCTAGTCACACTTCTCTGAAGTCTCTCAGCCTCACTCACCTCACAGAGTGCTTATTGTGGGGAAGGAAGGAAAAGGAGATTGTTAGCTGCTTTGAGACTCCTTAAGGGTAGTGAAAGGTGGGATATCAAGTCCAAAGTCTTCTCCAATGAGTCTCTGTTGCCATTTTACAGGACACCAATAGGTTTGGCCTGGCTGAGGTCTACGTGGCACCACTCTGATCATGTTAGTAGGTAAGAACAACATTTTCTTGTTTTCTTGTTTCCTTCAACAACTGCCCCCACCCCACTCCTTATTGTCCTTTAATTTTTTTATATTAACTTTCTTCCCAAAGAAGCCCACGTGTTAGAGTGTGTGAGAGACAGCAACATTGGAATTAAAGCTAAGAAGGGAAACGGTTCTAGGCAACCCCACAAAAAGTATGTGTTTGTGTCTTAAGATACAGGTAAAGGTAAAGGGACCCCTGACCATTAGGTCCAGTCGTGTCCGACTCTGGGGTTGCGGCACTCATCTCGCTTTATTGGCTGAGAGCCGGCATACAGCTTCCGGGTCATATGGCCAGCATGACAAAGCCGCTTCTGGCGAACCAGAGCAGCACACAGAAATGCTGTTTACCTTCCTGCCAGAGTGGTTCCTATTTATCTACTTGCACTTTGACGTGCTTTCGAACTGCTAGGTGGGCAGGAGCTGGGACCGAGCAACGGGAGCTCACCCCGTCGCAGGGATTCGAACCGCCGACCTTCTCATCAGCAAGCCCTAGGCTCTGTGGTTTAACCCACAGCGCCACCTGGGATAGAGATAGAGCTCACCAAAATTAGAATCATAGAATTGTAGAATTGGAAGGGACCCTAATGGTCATCAAGTACAACCCCCGGCGATGCACTTGTACTCAAGTTGCATTTACTATTCAATCATCATAATCATCATAATCATCTGGTATATAAAGGATTGTGTACTCCCATTGAACTGAAAACAAACATGTTCTTGCCAAGACGTTTGCTGTTCACATTCTTGAAAGGAGGTGTTGGTTTCATTCCTACTCTTACTTCCTTTAAACTTGAGTAAAAATGAGGGAATGTTTTTGACAGGAAGTTAAAATTATTCCTGGCTAATTGCTGTCCATACAATTTTGGGTCACGCTCAGGAGAATATAGCTGTCTCTATATTTTGAACACTTAAGTTCCTTTCAATCATAGTTAGTGAGACTTTTGCCTAGGCTTCAAAGGCAAAGAAAATAGTATGTTAATTTATTCTATAACAGAGACTTCTGGACAGTTTTCAGACTCCAGAGGCTATAGCTGGTGATGAAGCTGTCAGAAATCGCTACACTTTCTCCACCCCCTGAAGGATATATGATGTCTCTGGTAAAATCAAAAACATATTGCTGCCACTGAAACCTTGTTAAGATTGCAAAGAATTCATAGGTATTCTTTTCCCCACAGCAAGTGGTAACTATGAAATTAAAAATAAGTCTGAAGATACGAATCATAATCTAGATTCTGAGCTATTTATTTATTCACTTTACTTATTAAAAAGATTTATACTTTGCCTTTTGATTAAAATCTTCAGGATGGCTTACCAAATTTTCTAAAAACAACACACATTTAAGCCACATTAAAACAAACACACACACAAAATAGCGCTTATAAGAGTAAAATGCTAAATAGCAAAACCACTGGAAGCAATTGAAAAAGAAAAAGCATCCCAAAGGTTTTCAGAAGAGAGGTTCCTGGTCTGATGCCTAAAAGTGCAGTAAACCTCTCTATGGAGGGAATTTCACAACCTTGTTGCCACCATGGAGAAAGTCCCGCTCCCACAGCCAGCCTCCATGTGTCAGATGGAGAGGGGCCTCCAAGGAGGTTCTTAATGTATGAGTAGATTTGGACAGAAGCAGTTGGTCCTTAAGGTATCCTGGGCTCAGATTGTTTAGCACTGTGCCTTTTCAAAGATCAATTACAATGGTGGCACTCGCAAGGGCACTAGGTTTCGCAAGCATGACCAATCAGCTGTTTGTCAGCACGTACAAAACACTGTGCCTTTGCCTGAAGTGGTTTGATTTCAAACCACACAGGCAAAGAGAAACTGGGTCACCTGGCATCATTGTGACATCAGGTGGATAACAGGTGATTCCCCACCCGCTTGATAAAGTTGGCGTGCAATTTAGTGTTTTGAAGGTCAACACACCAGTACTTTAAATTGGTCCCCCAAACCGTCTGGGAACTGATGTAGTAAATTCAGTGTTATGTGCACAAGACAGCTTGTCCTATTCAAGTCTGGCAGCTGCATAATATGGAGCCTTTTCTGATGCACACCAGAGAAGAGTACATTGCAGCAGCTTAATCACAAAGAAGAGGGTCACATATTTGACCAGCTGGATATCAAAAGATCAAATATTCAACCAGCTAGATACTAGGACGCATAGAATCAGAAACATGACACTCTCAGGGTCTTCTCTCCCCAGTCAGGGAACACCACAGAATACAGGAGAACTACCTGTCTGCAGACCAGAGGATTGGTCCTTTAAGAGACTCCAGATCTCCCAACCCTTTTGGAGCAAGCGGTTCACTGGCAGCTGTCCAAGGTTCTGCAACTGCCTAGCTGCCTTTTTTTCTGTGGGCTTCTCTGCATGGCCAGAACAGGACAAGATTTGAGCACACATACAGTCAGGACAGTTCTTCCACAAGTTTGTGAAAGTGAAGCCCAGCTGGTCTGGACAGCACCCTTGTAAATTGAGTGTGTGGCTTTGAATGTGCCCCAGGACACTCTTTTACTTTCATAGTCAATGTTATTCATATGAAGGGCTGATCTGCTAAATGTAGAAAGTTTGAAGATCATGGTACTAGAAAAAACACGTACATCCGTACTGAATGCAGCATTGCACCCTAATATACAGCTGTATTTAAATCATTTACATCTTTCTTTTTATGGCTATAACAGGGAAATCTGTTCTTTCTCATTTACAATTAGGAACCAGAGCAGATGGCAAAAAGCTCAGTTTAAACTAATACAGGCTTTAAAATAACCACATTTTTCTGCATTTTCCAACGTAACAGACATTTAGTTCTCTTTAAAAGCAGTTTGTGCTACAGTGAAATGCATTAGCAGATGCATATGGTTTTGTATGACTTTACAAAGCCATAAAATTCACTCCCTTTTCCTTCTTGCAGGTTTTCTCAAGCCCATATGCACACACATATCAAGTAAATGGATTCAATGACTGGTGGGTTATGAATATCCGGAATGTTTCGTAAATCTGTTAATACATAAAAGATGTGTAGACTAAAGAAAAGGAAACAGGATTTCAGAATCTCTCCATGGGTGTTATGGACAACGGAACATTAATTTACTCTAATTCTTGATAATGTAACAAAATATTGAAAGAAAGTTTAGCTGCTGTAGATATAGAACTATTTGGTGAAAATGAAGTATAAAAATAAAGCTTGGAACTTGAGAGCAGGGTGGTAAGGGTAAACTTTACATGGATAGTTTACAGGAAAAGAAATTATGATTCAAATATGGAGACATATTGACAGAGCACCCATCCACCAACGTCACTACATGTGTTACAACATAGGAAACTTTATTGTTCCACATCAGACCATTGGTCCATCAGTAAAGTCAACACTACTGGCAGCGGCTCTGTATGGTCTCAGGCAGGGTGACACCACTTGCAGATTAAACCTCCATCATTTTCAGATTAATAGTGCTAAATTTAATGTGAAGACCTATTTAAGAAAAAGCATCTTTGAATAGTATGACATCAAACACAGATATAAGGATGGATGAATTAGTCTGTTTCTGATCCTTGCCAGATTCATTTGTGTTTATTAAGAAGCCCATCTTGTCCCATTTCTACAAATAATGTGACTTTAAAAATCATTTTGAAATACTTATGTTATCACAAAAAGCCTATTTAAATTTTGATATGTTGTTTGAGCTGAGAACTGTATTGCAAAATTCAAAGAAGTGCAAAATCAAAATGACAGCTGCATTCCAATCCATGCATTAGTCTGAGAGGTGTGATTTACACCAGATCACTTAGAAATGCAGACCAGATGAAATTCTCCTACATCCCTATACAAATAGAACACCTTTGACTCATTAAAACTGATTAGCCCAGGCTATCTTTGCTTCTCTCCCCCAGTTTCATATTCCAGCATAAATCTTATACACCCCACATTCCCTCCCCTTCCCACCTCCACAATTATTTCTCAATTCACTGGTGAGTACAGGGCAATAATTAAATCTGTTTCTTTGGTAAATGGAAATAGGGCAGGGAGATGAAGCCATTCCCCTATTGGTTAGAATTAATTAAGTGCCTAAGTTTACAGATACATGCACATTTATCCAGGGAGACTAAATTAATTTCCTTGTTGCATGAAAAGACAAAGGATGGCATGGAGGATGAATCCACTGATTGCCCAGATTAGCTCATGTCGAAACGTTTATTGTTATATATTAAAGAGAATTCTTAGATCACAGCTGTTAAGAGAAGGGCAGACTGCACTAAATCCTGGGGATTTGCATATTTGAGCACAATGTACTCCATATGACAAAAACATACTTTCTAAGGGAAGTGGCACAATCACATTCTTTTAAATGCTAAACTAATAGTTTTGTGAATTCCAAATTCCCAGCCTGAACACACAGCCCAAGAGTAAATGTGTTCCTCTGTGCTACTCAATATATGCACATTTGTAACAAAAGGGAATCTTTGAGCTAGAGGAAAATCACTCAGTTCAACAGGGTTAAACCTCGAATGTAATCAAGACAAAACCCTACTATAAGAAAAGTTAAGTTAAGTTAAGAAATACAAATGTCAATTATTATCAATATGATGTTTAAATGTTGTATTTAAGATTTGGATTTAAGGATAATAATAATAATAACAAAATGCAATATCAGAGCATAATTAGGAAAAACAATAATTGAGGAGGGAAGTCTCAGGCCAAGATGGCCACGTGGTCTTGATATATTATATGTAAGATGGATGTTTTGTCAATTTTTTAAAATAAAATTCAATAAAAATATTAAAAAAGAAATGCAAATGCTACACAGATAGATAGCAAATATTTCTGATTACTATAGTATATAGTAGTAGTAGTAGAAGAAGAAGAGGAGGAGGAGGAGGAATGGGGCAGGAGTGTGCACACAAGTTCCACACCCAATAGCCTGAGGGATATGGGCTGGTCTTCAGTTCATTGGGTGATCAGCATGAAGGTGTGAAGGGTTTTTTAAAAAAGTGTATTCAACTGAATGTGCTTAGAAACTCTAAGAACATGTCTAGAAACTCTCCCTGTGATCAAAAACAATGGTAAAAGAGTGATCCCACTTGCACTGAAGGTTTCTAATTGTGCTGCATGTGCCTAAATCTGTTTTCAAACCTTCATGCTAATGTCACCAAAAACGAAGATCAGGCCCAGTTTAACTGGTCACATGTTCAGTCCACTTTGTATCAAATCATTTGAAAAGCTCTCTTTGTCCTTCCAGCTCCTAGTCATTCTAGTCATGCATCCAATATTTCTCGCCCTCTATTTTTGCACTGAAAATCAATTTCGATAAATATCAGCAGACACAGGGAGCCGAATAAAACATCTTACACTGATTCTGTAACACCTATTCTCTAGAGAAATGGCAAAGAGGAGCAAAATATTGTTCAGAGTTGTAACAAAATAAAAGAAGAAAAAGAGTTCTGGCTAAGTAGTTAAAGAAAGTTCTAATAAAATTACAGAGCAATCCTAAGCTTTATTTGGGCAGCATCAAGGTGCAATGGAGTGGCATAACCATCAGTACATCTGCAGCCCCACCATCTGTCACTCATACCACCCAGAGGGAAGCAGGGAGAAGGCAACCGCCTGTTGTCTACTTCAGCTGGAGCTGATGAAGCAGAGGCAGATTTAAGGGAACACAGTTGGTTTGATGTCACTGAGCCCTGAGCCTCAGGGGCACCTCAACTATGATTTAGAATGGAGCACAAGAAGTGGGGCACCAAATTTTGGCATTGCGCAGGGCACCACTGAAATTTGAGACCCCATCACACAGAGCACCACTGAAATTTAGGCTCTGGGTGCAGTAATGGAGCTGGATGCCATCAAGTGACAATAGTGGGGCAAGATTGGGCTGGCTCCTCCTCCTCCTACCCCCCAGTTGGAACTCAGCCAAGTTTTACAGCCTGTGCATCTTTTCTGACTGATGTATGGAAAAGCACATGAACCTAACCTTTGACGAGTTTGTAAGTAAACAAAATTTAACTTACCAAACCTGTGGTCTTCTTATGCTGGGGATGGACGGAAGTTTTCGAACACACAAGGTGAGCTAAGCCTTGCAGGACAGCTTATTCTATGGCCATAACCCCTTAATTAATTAATTAATTAGACTTAAGTATGTTGGTTATATGACACTGGTTTCCCCAGAATTTTAAATGCCACAGTTATGTAAAACAGCTTCATTGGTTGTTTGTAGTTAAACTAGGTCAGATAAAATAATAGAACAAGCAAAATGTTACCAATTCAAACTTTTCCCCTAACTGTGTGCTAAGGAGCAGGAGAGACAATTTTTTAATTTTTCCATGTACTTAGAAAATAAGACAAGAACAAAAAGCTTCTGGAGGTTAAAAAACCCCAAAACCCACTAAAGAAGATGTATCTGCTTTCTACTTGCTGCGAGATTTTATAAAAATCATCTTTCACATACAGCCTTAATGATACAGCCTATTTACTAGTTCAGGACTCTTAACACCTCATTAGTCTTCCAGGTGTAAGCTGCCTCTTACATTTATCCTCAGTAAAACTCAGTACAACGAATAATAATATCAGATTTCCATATCTACCAATCACAATAATTGAACAAATTTGCTGTGAACAGTCATTTTTAATGTCTCTCTGATGTACATTTTCATTCCAGGTCATTCTGAGGGGATTAGGATTTAAGCCTGTAGAGCAATTTCATACCATTAGTATGAAATTATTAGGACTAAAACACTTTGGTCGCAATTAGGTGTTCTTTCCTTCCAAGCAGAAATTATTAACTAGAGATCAGAAATGTAGCACCCGTCAATGTGATTATATAATTTAATATTCACTTTGTGAATCTGTAATGATTTTTCATCAGTTAATGCATAGGAAGCAATAATCAGCTCCTCCTTCTAGTAGAAACTAAGCAGTGAAAGAATCAAGTTATTCAATTTGTACAATTACAACTGTTCCCTCTATTATCTTCTATTGTAGAGAATTCAGAGTTAGATTAGAATTAGATGTAGCATTGCCATTTTCTTCTAAACTGACACAAAGCACTGAATTGGGTGCGGGGACACTTAAGTCTGCTGAAAACTAATATGGGATGGGGGAGAAATTTGATTCTCATTTAAAGCCAAATTTGTCAAATTCACACTTTCAAAACCAATATGAGAACCAAAGCACAGCTGTCCTTAAAATAGTGCTAATTCAAATTTTGTGATGCACTTCTCTGTGTTTTCAAAAATGCACATATTAGGGGAAAATGTGAATAAAAAAATAAATATAGTAATGAAAATCACATACAAAATACATCAAATTAGGAGAAATTGCTTGCAAAAATGTGTGTTTGTGAAAAGTGCAGACAATAAAAGTGTTTATTGGAAGAAATTCATACTAAAGTGGTCTAGAATTTTCACAAGGATTAAAAAAAAAATCCAATTGCTGCAGAAACCTGGAGGACTGAATTTAATCTTAGGAAAATGAGAAACAGAGAGAAATGATACTTACAGATATTTTCATCTCTAACCCCCTTCCGTACACACACTTCAACCTCTTACACACATAGGCTTAGTCCGTCACACATTTTGTTCTGTATTTTAATGAGTAGCATTTTGCATTCCACAGAGAAGATGGAAAAAGACACCCTGCAGAATCTGTGTTTGGAATCTGCAGAGAACTGAGAAAATAAAAACAACACAGGTGGGATAGTATCATTTTTTTTATCCCTGCCTGTGTCCTACAGTTTACAAAGGAATAGTTCCAACTATAGTTTTCAGAAAGACAGCTCCATAGGGAGGGTAAGATTCTTTCGGCAGAAGGTTTGGCTCCCATGGAGAAAATGTTTCACAGATCTATCCAACAGGGATGCTCGTAATATTAAACTAACATCAACCTTATTCTTATGTGCAATTCAGGCATGGGAGCGCAACCTCGTGGAAGCAGCTCCATGTGCTCTTCTTGAAATTCCAACTTTGCTGACATTAGAACCCATCTTCTCTCACTGCATTTACTTGCCTGACTAAGACTTCTGCAACTAGGTGGGAAGTCTCTCCCCCAAGTGACACACCCTTTATTCACACAAATTCAAGTGCCCAACACCCCAAGCACCCAGGACACACATTATACAACAGCCCTCACCCCCCCCCTGCAATGCAGCCCACTCCCACATCTGTGTTTTGGTGGGGGAATGGTAGATTGGCTGGTGTCCTTTAGATTATTGTATGTGTGCATGTGCATGTCTGTGCTTCCTGAGTTATATTTATCATGCATGCAAATAGGCATGTGTGTTAATTTGCCATAGGCTAAAATGGCCATCCCTTGATGCAATATGTGAAGGGAAATGTTGGCAAGATATCATAGGGTGAATTAGTGAAGCATTTGGAAGGGTGTGCTTATTCTGCCTTTTTTAAAAAAATACACTCTCACTCTCTTTTGCGGTCCCCTATCAGGAGGAAGATGGCAGCCAGCGTCATGTAGGAACCTTCTTTCTCTACAAAAGAGAAGGGAAGAGAGAAAGTATGCACGGACAGATCTAGAGCTAGCAACAAGGAAAAGCTAATTCTATTTTAGGCTGCATCAACAGAAGTATAGTGTCCAGGTCAAAGGAAGTAATAGTACCACTATATTCTGCCTTGGTCAGACCACACCTGGAATACTGTGTTCAGTTCTGGGTGCCACAATTTAAGGAGGATATTGACAAGCTGGAACGTGGGCAGAGGCAGGCAACCAAGATGATCAAAGGTCTGGAAACCAAGCCTTAAGAGGAACGGTTGAGGGAGTTGGGTATGTTTAGCTTGGAAAAGAGGAGACTGAGACGAGATATAATAGCCACCTTCAAATATCCAAAGGGCTGTCACATGGAGGATAGAGTAAGCTTCTTTTCTCCTTCCTTGGAGGTTTTTAAGCAGGGATTGGATGTCCATATGTCATGAATGCTTTAGCTGAAATTCCATCATTGCAGGGAGTTGGACTAAATGACCCCCAGGGTCCTTTCCAACTCTACAATCATATGATTTTTTGATTCTATGCTTCTTATAAAATTTGGAAGAAGTAATAATACAGACACTTCAAATGTATTCACAACCTGATATTTGCAGGAAAATACTCATTTTTATTTCAACTTTTATTAAATCCCAAAGGCAAACTGCAAAAGAATAAGCAATTTACTCTAAAACTGCAATAGTTCTGTACTGTGCTTTAATCAGTCAGCAGAGAAAGAAAACAGTTAATTAACAAATGTTATTCCAGGACCTGTGGTGGTATCATTAATAATGTTGATACACAAAGTACTAAATGATACAGAAAGCTATTGATTAGTGATACATAAGTCAATGAAGGAAATCTCTAGATTCACTAGGGCTATTTGTTTTCCCAATACAAAGTGTTACCTTAGTCCATTAAGTGTTGCGTAACAAAATTGTTCTTCTGTAGAAATAAAGGTGACATGAATAGTTTACTTTAATATGAACAGAGGTTAAGGAGAGTGCAATGAAATAAAGCAGCTCACATCTGATAAGATGCAAGTATTGTTTTCTTCAAGAAGCAACCAATGGGAATTTAGACTAAAGAGAAGACTTTTTTTACATAAAGAAGTTTGGATCTCCCTCATTCCATGCTGCATTGAGAAGCAGAGCTCTAAAACATGTTATATAATGTATGTAATCCAAGCTATAAGAACTTGGAAACTGGACATTATTTAATTCTTAAAATTGACGTCAGATTAAATACATACTTCCCTGAAGAAGAAGAAGAAGAAGAAGAAGAAGAAGAAGAAGAAGAAGAAGTAGCAGCAATAGCTAGAAGTCAGCTCGTCACTTCACAGCAACAGAATGAAGCATTTAGTAGGACCAGAGCAACAGCAACCATAAAACATTACAAAACCAGGCATCATTTTTTTTAATATTAGTACACTTCACATTTAAAGAGACAGAAAAACTCTCCCACATTGATCACTTGACTGGTTGTATTCAGTGATACACAAGGATATGTGAAGCAGCTCTAACTGAAGCCTGGACTTTGGCCACTGACCCAAGGCATGCTCAGGTGTTTGCCTGAACATGCTAGTGCTGCATCCTTGAACAGGAGGCAGGGGTATACATGCAAGCCAACACCTTTGTGCATGTTGTCCCACCTGCTTTGCCTCCAACTTTCTCTGTATTGAGTGAGAAAGGTCTGCAATGGGCTTTTCACTTGCTTCTGCTTGAACACAAATAGAGCCCTATGTTGGACTGCGGACCCAGATAAAACAGGGGACCCCACTGTGCAAGACATTCTACATATGTTCATTCTACTTTAAAGAGTAAATTTCCTGCTCTCTGTCCACAAACTATTATCAGTTTCTCATTCATTAATGCATGTACTTAAGGAATTCAGCGTTGAGTCTGATTTTGCTGCACGTAATACAGTGTAAGGATACTTAACTATATATTACAAAGATACTTCTTGTGATATGCCTGGAACTTACATTGATTTTATAGATATAGCTTACCAGCACCCCAAAGAGAAAACTCAAAGGCTCAAAGTATTTTGATAGCAAAGAGGTTTAAAGAGACATCTACACACAAAACGTCAGGTCATAGCGGGGTGGGAAAACATAAAAGTCCTGGAGTAGGTAATGAGGTAGATTCAAACACCCTGATGCTTTGAAACCGCCGTCAGATCGCACGAACACCTTAGCAAAAAAACAACTGTTTGATTTATGAAGCCCAAGGGTGTCATCACTATTGACAGCTCCCAAAATTTCTAGAACAAAGTAAAAAATTATTTGAGAAGAAAATAACATGTCAGTTTCTATGAAGGACATGCCAGTGCTTAGCAATGAAATAAGAGATGGTGGAGAGAAACTTTGCAAAGCACAACTGGTCTTGGTGTTCAGCCAGAAAGAAACTGATAAAGGGTTTGGGGGTGGGGTGCCACCACTTCCTGCAATCTTTAAGTCAGATTTCAAATTTATTTGTATGTTTTAAGAGAATATATATACTTTTAACTCTATCAATGTCTACTTGTTTTTAAATGATTGATTTCCCCCCTATGTTTTTAGCGGTATCTGTAAGCTACGTTGAGTCCCTGTCTGGGAAAAAGTGAGTGTAAATAAATAAATATATAATGATAATCCCCCAATAAAAATAAAGATAAAATTACTAAAATAAAATGATATATGCTGTCATCTATCCAATTTGATGCATAAACATCTGATTTGACAAATAGTAAATGGCTTTATACTAGCAGTCCAACATGTTTTGACCTACTTCTTCTTCAGAGCTCAAGGAGTTTGTAACACACATAGGCACCAGCTTCTTTGGGTCCAGACAATTTTGGGGGGTCCCATTTTTTTAAAGGGGCCAGGCCCCCTCAGTGTTCAGAGGGCTCCTTGCGATATTGCAAGGAAGACATTGTCAGGACATTATATCGCCCCCCCCCTAATTATATTGAGAAGTTGACGCCTCTGGTAACACATGATTTGACACTTGACATTAGCCACTTGGCTGATCTATATAGATGATAACGTAAGCTGACCTGCAATGGCTACAATACAGAGTAGTGCATAGCTCATGTAAATTCTACAAAACTGATGCATTTTTTGGTGGTATTTAAGATGGATTTTATACTTATACACATTTTAGGAGTACTTTACATATACTCTTTGCTCTTCCCCAGTTCTGCAAAAGGGGTCTAAGTTGAAGTATGGAAGTTGGGATTTACATACATACATATATACTGTGCTTTTTTTCTTAAAAAAAAAAAATGTTTAGGAATACAGTGGTACCTCGGGTTAAGAACTTAATTCGTTCTGGGGGTCCATTCTTAACCTGAAACTGTTCTTAACCTGAGGTACCACTTTAGCTAATGAGGCCTCCTGCTGCCACCGTGGCACACTTTCTGTTCTCATCCTGAAGCAAAGTTCTTAACCTGAGGTACAATTTCTGGGTTAGCGGAGTCTGTAACCTGAAGCCTCTGTAACCTGAAGCATCTGTAACCCAAAGTACCACTGTATTCTCATTTTCCTACTCATATTGAAATACTGCCTCTCAATGGGGCCAAACCTAGATTCACAAAATGTTTAGCTGCATGTGTACCCCTGCATCCCCCCAGAAAAAAGCACCACACTTCCATAATTCCTCGTGCACTAAAATGTTGAGGAATTATGGAAGTATGGTCACCATGCATATCAGTTTCCAATGCATGTGTAGGGCGTGTGAATCCTCTTACGGCTGTATAAACACATTATACATTTAAAGCACATTCAAAGCAACCCATAACAAACTACAGTGCCCAGAATTCTTTGATGGAGGGGGATGTGCTTCAAATACGCTTTATGGGTATAGAGAGTATGCAACTTCTCATGGGTTGGAATTTTAAAACCATTAGTACCCTTATCTCTCACCTTGTGCTATAAAAATAGATGAGTATTCCTTCTGAAAATGAAACAAGAGTAAGCTACAGAATAAATTACATAAAACCTCAAGACATGTTATGTTTAATTTTTACATGAATCTGATGAATGTCAATTCAATGGTAAACATGACTTACAAAGAAATCACAAAGATGAAGTCAACGGTGATATAACAGGATTAATGTTTGATATACTGTATTAAAGTCTTTTCTCAGATTATACCGCTATGAAATAAACATATCAATCTTCCAGTTCCAAACTGTTTTTTCCTTCTTCTCTCACATAAATTTTTTCCTGATCTGATGCTAAGTGCAACAGAATGAATGCTTCCAACATAGCTGGCTAGACTCTCAGAAACTCTCCCACCTCTAAGTTCTCGACAAATATCTTTTAAAGTCATAACTGTCCACAATATTAATTAGTAAATTATTTGAAAGTCTACTACATGATTGATCTGCTAGCAAATAGTACTCAACTTTCCACATAACAGTAAGTGTAATTCAAAGTGATTCCCACACACATTCAACAAAAATTCCGCTCTCATTTTTGAACCAGAGGTAGAAATCCCACAAGCATGTCTCCCTGGGAGCAAACATCTGTGCACTGCTGCTCCACTCATGTATCAGATTTCCATGTGCACAGTGGAACTGCCTCTTCCTCTCCTGTTCCCTCCAATCCCTCTCCCCCTCCCTCAGCTCTGGGGGCTTGGGGTCCTCCAGAGCAGATTATGGGGTATGCACAGGGGTAGGAGAGGCACCAGAAGTCCCATTGCATGAGCAGAATTGTTGGATACAACCCCTTGTTATTTGTTACCGGTATAAGCAAATTTTCATCCTTCCACATTTATGTTGCATAGGCTCTGATTCTAGGTGGATTGAGAGAAGAACTGTGTTAATGGTCAATTTTTTAATTACAGTGGTACCTCGGGTTACATACGCTTCAGGTTACAGACTCTGCTAACCCAGAAATGTTATCTTGGGTTAAGAACTTTGCTTCAGGATGAGAACAGAAATCGGGCAGCGGCAGCACAGCGGCAGCGGGTGGCCCCATTAGCTAAAGTGGTGCTTCAGGTTAAGAACATTTTCAGGTTATGAACGGACCTCAGGAACGAATTAAGTACGTAACCAGAGGTACCACTGTACTATTTTGTGGTTTCTCAGCAAGCAGGAAAGGCTGAGAAAGACTGGGAATTTCATGGAATGTCTCAACCCTTCACATCAGCCTTTGCCAATCTGTTCCCCTGCCCCCTGATGTTTTGCACAGCAACTTCTAGTAGTTCCACCCAACATGGTTGTATTGGCTGATGCGAGCTGCCAATCTCTTTCTAGGCATCTTCACTAATTCATATTTCTCATTTGGCATAATAGTTTGACTATGGCCTCAATCTGGAGGGGGAAACTTTAGTCCCATCTAATACTGCGTGGGCAGTGTTTTTATGAAACAACGATAGAACTAACTGTTCTGAAACACTTGAAGCAATTAATTACTACCATTCAGAACTGTAAATGCATACTTCCTTGTAATTGCTTTTAAATTATTTAATTTGGCCCATACATTATTTATGAGGCATTGCCAATACAAAATCCTTCTGGGGGGGAAATGTTTAAAGAGTCTATGAAATCAGTTTTATAAAAAGCACATTATGCATGTAGATGTAGGCAACATGAACATAGTTCCTATATTGCAGCTTTATATATATATTATTTTTTAAAGAAACCCTAAATTAAATTTCTAAAAAGCAGGCATTCATTTGTAAATGTATTAAAATTAACTTGTGCATTTTTGCATAATAGGTTCATTCAATTTGCACCTAATAGTAGGGATTTGGGGAAGAAACACTCATTAAGTGGTCAAGAAGAGAGTGGTGAAGTGGAAAGCTAACTGTGTTAAAATATCTTACACAAGCTGTCAGTTTTTTTGAGTTGGGAAGCTTCTAAGTTAGACAAGCTCATGGGACTGTCTCTCCCATGGCAGTGTGCAGGCCTACATACCAATCCCTGGAACATTAAAACAAAACAAAAAAAACCACCACCCTTTGCTCTGTTCTGTTTGAGCTGACATTTGTGTCCAGGGCATGGGGGGAGGGGAGAGAGAGAGAGAGAAATTGACTTAAACTAATTTATTCTGTAAATCTGCAAATCTTGTTATAGATTTTCAGCTATCAAATAACTTTTCACAATACATGCATGTGTTGCATGACTGGCAGATCTGTATTTTGAGCTAGAAAATTTGTAACCTTTTAGCATCTCTAGAAACAACTAGCAGTAGATCAAATCATTATCTCTCTGAAACTCTGAAACAACAAGCAAACTTCCATATCTCATCCTGTGTCCCTGAAACAATAAGCACTCTCCAGCTGGGCTTTTGGTCCCACAAACAGCCAGATCATCACCACATACTGAAAGGAACGCAATGTACAAGTAGGTCAACCTCCTCAGTGGGGCAGAGGACTGGAGCTGAGGCAATAGCACCAGCATTGCTGTTGAGTTTTCTCCCCTAATGAACCTTCTCTACCATAAGCATCTCAGCTATACTATCTGCCTGTAATAGAGGGGGGAGGAGGTCCCAGTGCTGTTGTGTACAAAAGCACCTAGCATTTTAAGCACCAAAGTATCACACAAGCCACACTTTGTCATACCCCTATTGTTAACAATCCATTTTTGTGTCATGGTGTGAGTACCATGTGGTGACATATAAGCAGACTCAGACCCTGAGCAAGATTGGTCTTGCAGTCCCCTAAGTTTGTCTGTCCAAGTTTTGAGAAGCTTGATGTTGATTCTCAAAATGCTCTGTTTGCCTGACTGCAGATCACCTGGTTCTCAACTAGCAACGCCAATTGTCTTATCTGAGTTAAACTTCAGCTTTCTCACCTGCACCCATTCCATAGCTGACCTCAATGTCAATTCAGGACCTTCACTGTTGCCCTGGGCTCTGATAAATGGACAGATAAAGTTGAGTATTGCACACATATTGGGGACACCCTATCCTAAATCCCTCAGCTGTCTCACCCAAGAATTTAATGTAACCAGATCAGGAATAGGCAACCTTGGCTCTCTAGATGTTTTGGGACTACAATTCCCATCATCCCTGACCACTGGCCCTGTTAGCTAGGGATCATGGGAGTTGTAGTTCCAAAACAAGGTTGCCTATGCCTGAACCAGATCAACCAGAGCCACCTCAGTTGAAAGTCCTTCATAAAGAGTCTTGGCATCAAATACCACCAGCACCAAGTGCTTCTCAAATTGGCCATAGTGGCCCAGTGGTTATTCCTCTAACCCACTGTAGGCTAAGATATAAACAGTCCCTCACCAAAGAGGATCCAGTGGATGACACTGTACAGATACATGGCAGTGGAAAACTAAGAATATGAGCTAATAATAAATAATGTGAAGTTTGCCAATGGTACACTCTTAGTGGAGAGAATGCCGTTTGATGCTTCTAAGGTAATAGAGCTCACAATCCCTTCATTCTGTTCAGCATCAGGCAATTCTGATGTGTATAGTTTTTGAAAGACACAACACTGGAGTTTATCGGATGGTTGTGGAGTTAGGGGCTTGGCCACTGTGATATGAAGCATGAATCTGTGCTATCAAAAGGATGGATTGCCATATATGACAACCTTGGCATGAATTTTATGGTGGGAATCAAAAGCAGGCACTCCTCATCATAAACAGATAATCCTGCTAAATTTTTCACACTGACAGCTGAATCCATTGTGTGTTTTCTAGAAACACACAGCAGCATGTGTGCATTTCCAGTGCTATCAGTTCGATAATCCTGCATTTGTTTTCCTAATCCAAATAAATTATGTTGCAATGCTTGATGGTAAATTAACTTTTATGCACTAAAGGGTATTTTTTCCCTCTTCTGTATCAATTTGAATATTGCCACAAAGAAAGAATACATAGTTTTCCCTTTATATGGTACTAAACATCATAAATCATATATGGGTGATTATTAAAATCTACCATTGTAAGAGTGCAAAATAAAACTGAACTAAATGGAAGGCAATCATCAGCAGCCAGGCTGGAACTGTGGACAGTATCTAAGCAGGTAGGTTGCTGTGTTGGTCTGATGCAGTCGAAATAAATAAAAATTTAAAAAAGTCCAGTAGCACCTTAGGGACCAGCTAAGTTTGTTCTGGAAGTGTGCATGCACACGAGAGCTTATACCCAGAACAAACTTAGTTCTGGGTCTCTAAGGTGCTACTGGACAATTTTTATTTATTCCGAGTATCTAAGCAGTTCTGCTAGGACAGGTATGTCCAACAGGTAGATCGTGATCTACTGGTAGATCACTGGACGTCTGCGGTAGATCACTGGTAGATCATTGGCTCCCCCCAAAGAAACTGAACAACTGTGGCTCCCCTAAAAAAAGAAAAAAAAGCTCAACATTTTACCTCCTCCCTGAAAAAACTCAACAACTTTGACCCGAACCCCCCAAAAATGGGCCTTCCTCCTTCCTAAAAAAAGGCTTCCTAAAAAAAAGTTGTTGAGCTAACTACTTTGACCTGAACCCCCAAAAAGGGGGTAGATCACTGCCAGTTTGTAACTCTGTTAGTAGATCACAGTCTCTTGGGAGTTGGCCACCCCTGTGCTAGGACAAGGAATTTTAGCTGTGCAATGGAACTTCCCCATCCTTTTCTCTCCTTGTGCATACCTGCCAACATTCCTCAGGTGAAAATAGGGACATTTCTCACTCCCCCACCCCCAACTGACATTCCTTGACCCCCCCCATGTTTGTCCCCCACCTTCTGCTGAGCATTTCCTATCAGAAGAAGGGCAAGTTTTGCTACCACTACACCAACGGGACATAGCACACACACCTTCCACTGTCCTGAGAATCCTGATTTTATTTTACTTTATTCTTTGGTAGATTTACAAAAAGGGGGGAAATACACACCTATAAATAAATGTTAGAAAGGCACAAGATCAGACACAGACAGCCAAAACATTAAAAAATAATAATAATCAGGACTCCTTGTGCTCTGCTCTGTTCCCCCTTTCTTCCCGCCCAGGGTGGCCCTGCCATCTGTCTGCCCCTCAGAGCCGGCATGTCACACGAGGCTGAGCCTTGGTGGCTTCAGTCTCTCCTCCTTGCCTGCTCTCCAGCAGTCACTACAAGCTGCCCAAGGGAAGAAGCTGGCAGCAGCAGCCACGGAGAGGTGCAGTTACCACCACCACCATCGCTTGTGACAAGTGCTGGCTCATTCTCCTCCTCAAGTTCAACAGCAGAGGCACTACAAAATAAAAAATAATAAAATTCCTTCCAGTAGCACCTTAGAGACCAACTAAGTTTGTTCTTGGTATGGGCTTTCGTGTGCATGCACACTTCTTCAGGCACTGGCAGGGAAAATAGGGACATTCCGGGGAAGGTGGCTTGTCAGGAGTGAACTTTGGTCTTTCCAATTTAAGCAGCACCCTGTGTGAGGACAAAATTTCGCGTGCCCCCACCTCACAGCTTCCATTCTGCTCAATTCATTATGCCATAGTTGTGATGCACCATGGCACCACCTAGGCTTGGTGCCCAATGTGGAGGAACTGGTCACACTACACTAAATTCACCTCTGGATTCATAAATCTACCTTTGGCCATGCACGACCTTTTTGGCCCTGCAGCCTGATCACGCTGGCACATTCTCAATGCACCAGGGTGGTACCCCTCACGAGGTGCCACCTCACAGTTCTTTGAATATGCAGCTTCTCTCGGGGCTTGTCCTTGGGATGTTGGGGCCCATGTACTTAGTGTCAGGTGACTGCAAGCAACTCCCATGACCGGTTGTCCAGGAATGTACAAAGACAAGGAAAAGTTCCTTACCACCCACTTTTTATTCGGTATTTGCAGAGACAGACTTTGGAACACAGCCTCTTGGATAATGGCGTTGTCCTGAGTGACTCTCCTCCCCTCTTCTCTCCCACTTCCTCATTCGTCAACAGCATCATCTCCTCTACAGGTGCTGCTAAATGCCCTCTGTCTTCAAGTTCTTTGCTCTCCTTTCAAGACTCACTGGGTTCTGGGAGAGGTGAGGGTCTGGAATGCTTTCGAAAGAAACTGTCTCCATCAGCTGTTGTCCCCCTGGTGCTTCCTCTTTCTCCTCCTCCTCTCCCACTATTTCCCAACTTTCCCCCTCATCTGCCTCTGAGCTGTGACCGCCCTCAAATCCCTGTTGTAATTCTGAACTGTCTTCTTCTTCTCTGGAAGGGTCAGGCTGGGAAGGCACTCTCCACCATTCCTCTTCTGCCCAGTCCCTGACACTTAGGATATAGGCACTGACATTCATGGCAGAATGAGCTCTGCCAACCTTTCAGATCCAGGCCAATGGCAGAAGGGAGTCTTCAGCTTGTCAATGATACATCTACCCTCATCAGGTTAGGCACTGCTTGATCCACTTTAAGACTTTCAGTTCCCTTAAATGCTTGTGCTACAGTGGCCGATAATAAACTTGACAGAATACCCACATGCCTATGTAACTAAATCTAAATAGGACCATGGTATGTGGTTTAATCCATAAAATAGTCAGTATTTTGGCACTTCGGCAATCCATTTTCATTGGGAACTAATTTGCAGAAACAACATGTATCTATGAGCTGTGTATATTATTTTTTTCAGATCCAATTGTTTGTTAAACAGCTCGGTGACTGATGTTTAGTTAGATGAATTAGCAATTTAATAAGTAAAGTCGTAATGGTTTTTGAACAAATGGGCCGCACAGCTTTTGATCCGTTTTCTTAAAACAGGATGAATGACAGAATGTGTTTGTTTTACAAAACAGGCACTCTTGGCTAGTGATCCCAACCACATTTATTTGTGTGAGAAGTCCATGAAAGAATAGATGAATGAGCCACTTGACTTCCAGTCTGTGTCACTTTTGTATAACAAGCAATAATCCAAGTTCTGGGAAACATTTACATGGGTTATACAGATAGGAATAATTACCCTTGTGGTTTTCTCCCCTTTTTGTTTCTTTTTTCCTGCTTTTATATCCAGATCATAGAATCTTAGAACCATAGAACTGCAGAGTTGGAAGAGACTACAAGAATCATTTGGTTCAACCCCCTGCAATGCAAGAATCTTTTGCCCAAAGTGGGACTCGAACCCACAGCCCTGAGATTAAGAGTCTCATGCTCTACCAACGGAGCTATCAGAAATCTTTCTTTTTTTAAAAAAAATTAAATTTGTTTCTCCTTGTTTCACTTTGAAACTGATCCATAACTATCATATTTCTGTCAGGTAATATTTATAAAGTACAATATGCAACATTGTGCATTCCAAGTTATGTCATGATTGGAGACAGATGAATTAGCATGTTTCTGGACCACCTGAGTTTCACACATGCAGTCATAAATCTGTTGCATTCTGTTTCTGTGGGAAACTGCAGATTTTTTTTTTTTTTAAGAAATTCAGATAAAAAATTCTGATTTAAGTATTATTTGAATACAAATTTATCACGCTTTCTATCAAAGTACATTTTTCCAGACATGACAACATTGGAGCTGGCTTGGCACCTTTCTGTCCACAGAATGACCCGTTAAGGGACTTTTTGCAGGATGACACAGACTGAGTTTGGCAGGACTGAGTAGAGGGACACCTCTTCCTAATACAATGCCCCTGCAGTCCAGTGTCAGCCTCATGGAATGGGATTTACTTCTAAGTAGACATGGTTAGAATTGTACTGTTGTTCTGGAAGGTGTGGATTAGGTCAGTTTGTATTGGAATTTCTCAAGTGTCCCTAGTCCTAATACAACCAGCATCACTTAGGTCAGGTTCTTATGATATCATAGGAGCCAACTCCAGGGGGCTGGGCACCCACAAAGTCAATGAGAAAAGCCAGCAGGTGCCAGTGGTGCTGCCTCCAAGAGAGAAGTAGTTCAGCTCCATCCTCCACAGCCAGCCAGCAAGGCAGCCTTTTCTGCAAGGAGGGGCTTGGATACAGAGGCAGAGATCGAGCCCCTCCCCACAGAAAAGGGTGCCTCCCTGTCTGGCTGCAGAGAGAAGTAGGAAGAAGAGCTGCTGACCTACGCAACGTGGACGTGTGACATGACACACGCAAACACCTGCATGTCACATGCATTACATACAGGTGTGGGAGTGTGATGGTGCACGTCCATGTTGCGGTGGCAGACACCCACAATCCTGAGGGCAAGCTGGCACTCCTGTATGATATACAGTGGTACCTCGGGTTAAGAACTTAATTTGTTCTGGAGGTCCGTTCTTAACCTGAAACTGTTCTTAACCTGAGGTACCACTTTAGCTAATGGGGCCTCCCGCTGCCGCCACATGATTTCTGTTCTCATCCTGAAGCAAAGTTCTTAACCTGAGGTACTATTTCTGGGTTGGCACAGTCTGTAACCTGAAGCGTCTGTAACCCGAGGTACCACTGTCAAGACAACCAAAAGTGCTTACACATGATGACATATGTGCAAGGGTTCATCGTCTGATGTCCCTTAGTACTTTGTGCATGGCCTTTACCAAAGAATCATAGAATTGTAGCGCTGGAAGGGACCAAAAGGGTTATATAGTCTAACCCCTGCAATGCAGTAATCATAGCTAAGTGATCACTGGCAGATGCCCACCCAACCTCTGTTTAAAAACCTCCATCCCCGGATTCTCATCCTTCCCTGCCTGCCTGCCTTTAGGGGTCGCCCAGCCCCAGAGCCCAGCCTGGCCTTGCCGCATCCCCAGAAGAGGTTGGCAACCGCAGAGGCTCTGCACACACCAGGTAGACAGCTCCGCCTGCCTTCTTTACACTCCTGAGGGTGCATTCCTGAGGTTGGGCTGCCCTTTGGCCAGGCCACACTTCGGTCAGCCAGCACTCACTTGCTCCTCGCTCAGTGTGCTAAACACCCCAAATAGCAATGGCAGCCGCCTAGGCCCACAGTAAGCAGGTGTGGATTGAGGGAGGTAGAGGGTTAGGGTAGAGAAGGGGCAACCCCAATGCAATCTGGCCTGGTGCTCCTCTCTGTGGGCATCTGGGGGGATCTGGGGGGATTTACCCACCAAGGGCTGTGTTGGCTGGCCAGGCTCCCCCATGCACAGGTGGCCAGGCAGTGCAGCTTGGCTCTGGTGGTGGGGAGTCACGCTGCTGGCATTGGCAACTTGCCTGCCCTGGGCACTGGCAACCCATGCTATGCCACTGACCCATGGTATCAATATATGAGGACCAGTACCTCATTTTTCACCCCCCAAAAAGCCCTGCCTAAATGTTTCAGTTTCTGGGTGGTACTGCATTTTCATTGCATTTCTATTTAGGGATGCATGGACTCCAAGAAACATGTTGTAGTCTTTTCAAACTCTTTCTTATCTCCTTCAGCTTATCAAATGACTTTTCTGAACTGGAACCTCCACAGTTGCTTTAGCATTTTGCTTTAGGCACAATCAAACAGTAGCAATATGTGCTGCTTGGTTCAGCTTATAAGAAATGCTACAAAGGGAGACTTTCCTGCCATTTTTTCCTATCGTTAGTAGATAACCGTTAGAAAGAGTTTTAAGATCTGGTCTTCAGTGGGCTGCCTTTGTGTCCTTCTGTGTCTTGAGACCAACAAATTGGAAATGATTGCTAGAATCAAGCCATGTAATTAGACAGCATAACATCTAATATACTCCTTTTGTCAGTGCGCCAGAGAGGAATTTTCTGTAAATGACACATTACACCATAAAAAAACCACTTTCAACAGGCCTGTTAATGATGATAAATAAAGAACTTGTGGAAAATCAAGCAATTAATCCATTGGAAGCTTTCCACTGGAGTCACTAATAAGGCATCAGGAAATGCAAACACATACATAAACAAACCCTTTGTGAATAAACTGTTTTAGATTACTACAGGTTTTTGGGGGAATAAGCACCCCTAACCTCAGCAGTAATGTCTTTTATGCCATTAAAATAAATCAAATTATTCACTTAGGAAAGATGATGTGCAAAGCAAGTTCTTTTTATTAGAAAGTATTAGTTACGCAGATGTATAATTTTATTTTGTGGACAAATCAGATAAGGCAGCTACATTATGTTTTTGTTTATTAACCATCAAATAATGCATTACAGGCATAATGCACTGCTGGTAATAAATGCTGAAATTTAGAATGTAGGAGGATATTATTGAGTAATTCAAACTGAGGCTATGTTAAGTAGGACACTCTGTGAAATAAAGAACAGAAGGTCCTGGCATGATAGTAGGCATAATATTGGATCCATTAGCACGGTAAATGTCCTTCGGGGGTTTGGCAGTCTGTCACTTTGGCAGGTGCAATCATTATTTAACAAAATGTCCCAACATTTCTTACATTGCCCAGATCTGAGTTTTGCACATGTCCTCCCTTTCTACAGAGTAGTCCATTAACTGCCATAGTGCAGGATTTCAGCATAATGCTAAGTTCCAGACTGTACGGAGCTGAGAGTCTGCATGAAATTGTTGGAAGAAGATGGGCCAAAAGTGAAGATACTAGTGGAATTAAAGGATCTGCAGGGAGAGATGGAGGGAGATGGAGAGATGGAGGGAGATGGAGAGATGGAGGGAGAAAATTGCAAGTGTTTAATGAATTGGTGGTGGGGGTAATGGTGGGGGTTATATGTATTTATTGTAAAGTGGGTAATGTCCTGATTGAAATGTCATTTCCTTATATAAGGAACATCAACAAGTATAAGAAAGATGATAATTTGCCATTATGTAATCTGTCATTTCCCCAAACAGAAGGTTGAAAGAAAAAAAGAGAGAAGTGGTCATAAATAAGTTCAAACCCAATGCTGGACTGGTTTAGACCTGGTAGGTGTATGGATTCTTTACTTTCTTTACTTTACTCCGTTTCTTCCTGTTTTAGCCAAGTAATATGGATATGCCTTAGATGTGATGCTAAGATCTTTGGAGAAGGGCCTGGGGAAGGTTGACTGATGTTTTTGAGTTCTGCATACACTACTATGTTTGCATTTTGTCTAATTTTTTGTGCTTGATCTGAAACTCAATAAACATTAAAGAAAGAGAGAGAGATTGGAAAAGAGTGCCACAAATGTCTATGCTTTAAGACAGACTTGTGAGCTTCCATATGTTGTTGGACTCCAACAGCTTTCACCCCAAGACAACATGGCCAATGGTCAGGTATGATGAGAGCTGGAATCCAGAAACATTTGGAGGGTCATAGGTCCCTCATCCCTGTTCTAATAAATTTACAGCCTAGTCTTTTAATGACTATCCTCACATTAAACATCATATCAAATAAGAACATTTACAGGAAACATCCACTAAAGCCAGCTAAAAGATAAGAAATACCTCTAAAAGCCCATTAGAAAAAGAAAGAATTCAGGAATTGTGCAAAAAACACCCATTAAGGCAACTGGGCTTAGAGAGAGTTCCAGAGTTGAAGTACTACCGCACATACAAAAAATGTGTGCTACTACTTTTTCTTTCCTGTCCGAATCAGGGTATTTGCCAAATGTACGCACTTGTCTTAAGCCACACTGTTAATTAATGAGTCACAACTGGCACTCTCAAACGCTCCAGAGATGCCAATAAATATATTGCTAGTGTTATCTGAATTTCACATCACCTCCTGAGTGTTTTGGACACCTTGGACATCGGAAACTGCCTTATACCAGGTCAGAAATATAAAATGGAAGTCAGCCTTAATTACTGAGTCCCAACTAGCATTCTCAGAATCTCTGGAGTTGCAAATAAACTCTATAAATATGGCATATGTGGTTTGAAGTTTCCTTCATTATACTTCTGTAAAGTCCTTCTCACTCTCTATTGCCTCTCATGCAACCTGATCCAATGAATCTGACTTTATTTAAACTGGATATTTTTTTAGACATACTGTATGCAAGACACACCCTAAGCCTTTTAATAAGCAAAAAATTGGGTTGTTCCAGTATTGTTAGATATAAGATCTGGAAGTGGGGAAAGACTTTCCTTACACTGCTGCACCTAAAGCTCATTGGGCTCCCAAACCACAATCCTAATCTAGTTGGATTTTACAAGTGACACTGAAATTCAGTGGAATTTACTGCCATGGAAATGTAGAAGGTGTTACCATTTTTCAAACAGCCTTTTCTATTTTTCCCCATCCCCAATTTTCCATCAATATAATACCTAGAAATTCAAACCTTGTTTCACAGAGACACCCTCATCAAGGGCATATATTGTATTCTCAGAAGTTTGAAGTTCTTTTTTCTGAGCATTTAAGTAGGCAGAAAGAAATATTTCTCTGAGATGAATAAGTGAACAGGGAGCCAACCCAGAAAATAATGAATTATCAACCATATAGATTTGTCACTGCAGTAAGGAATAATGGATGCTGCATGCACAATTACAAGTATGTATGAGAGACTGAAAAACCAGCCTGCTTCTTGTTAATTTCATATTTGCAGATTTATTAGGGAGGTAAAGATTTATTCAAGTAAATCCTTCTAATGACAGCAGACACTAGACATAAAAAATACAGTCGGGAGATAGTAACCATGAAAGACACAAAGAGAAACTGGAGCAAAGATTTGTGCAAGAGGAACAGAAGTAGGGAGGGGAGGAATATATATATATATACACATACACACAATGCATTGTGCTATACATCATACAAAAAATGAACAAATGCCTTTCCGTTAGGAAAGTTCAATTTACATGTTGAAAAACAAATTCTTCCTGCATCATTAAACCTTAGCAAAGTGGATGCATAGTTTGGGATAAATTCTGTTTACTCCATTTCACACACAATTCCACCTCTCCCTCTCTCCCTCCCTCCCTCTCTCTCTCTCTCTCTCTCTCTCTCTCTCTCTCTCTCTCTCCCCTCTCCGCCCCAAGCCATTGAGGCAGACTTTCTTAATGGTTGTTTGAAACAATCCTGGGATAGATGAAAAGGTTGATTGGTTACAGTATAAGCACTTGAGAGTTTAACTGATTTCAGTGGGAAAGATTGAAGCACTTGCTGAAGTCTCTTGGGACTTAATGACTGCCTCACTTTGACTGAATTATGCCCAACATTACAATACAGCATCTTTCCTTGTTTGCGACTGAAGCCTGCACAGGAGCTACTCCCGACTCGCTGCAGGAATGCTACTGAGTACCTGAAGTCCTGAACAAAGATGGGTTGCAGAACATGGCAAGCAGCCAATAACGAGAAGCGGGGAGTGTTAAACCTATATCAAAATGTGAAATACTTAACTTTGGGAGCTAAAGGAAAGATAAAGGTCACATCTACACCAGTTTACCTCTCATGGAGTCACAATTCTCTAAACTTTTAACGCATTACAGTTTTCAGGATTCCTTGGGAGAAGCCATGTGCTTTAAATATATCATGTGGGTGGTGTTTAAACCAGAGTTCCTGTAACCTAGAGTGTTGTCCCAACACTGATACTGAAGGGTACTATATCACCGCAGGGCAATGCACATATAAGGTTGTGTTTCACTGCAGAATATCAGCTCTCAATTGCCCTATTTCTGAGGGGTCCACTCTGATGAAGTTGATAGGTTCCCTGTTACTTCTGAGGATGGAGCAGTAAAATGAAGGCAGGAAGCTGAAAGTCTGAGCACCTGGGGAAGAATCGAGGGAGTGAGGTGGAAGGTGGACATGAACTCTACTTCTGGCACAGGTCTAGAGATACTTCGAGTTTCCTAAAGCTCACCTCAATTTCACTCAGGAAATAACTGGATTTTTTCAGGGGGTGGAATGGGAGATATTAGAGGGGCACTTGTAACCCCTCAAATGCATTCATAGCCTATGCTCATACACTTATTAAAAGGGGATGGAAATGGAAGTGTGTTTTGGTGCTAGGAGTTACTCTTCTGCGGGTGGAAAATGGCCATTTTGATCAAATTTTTATCTGAGCTGGATAAGTGTGTGAGGGCTTCAAACACTCACCTTTGAGGCTACAAAGTTCATTTCCAAGCTGGGATTGGATGAACGTCAATGGGATCTCTGCATGGAAATAACATCCTGAGTTCACCCCTAATTGCCTCCTGCCTGCCAAGTTTTGTAACTGGAAGTGCTCAAGAGCCTTACCCTGCCACTGGGTAAGAAATATTTGCCTTAGTGGCTGTTTCCCAAGTTGGTCCAAGAAGAGGGTTTTTGTTAGATGTCTCAGGGCTCCTCTTCTGATGCAAAAGTGCCTGAGTCTAGGTCCTGAGTTCCATGGCATATTCACCTGAACACAGCAAAAAATAATAACTAGGCATGCCCAACAGAAGTCAAGGACCAGACCAGACTTGAACTCTGATGACAGAGGATGGGGAAGACTGTGGGGTAGCAGCCATGTGTGGAGATAGCCCCAGAAATGCCTGCCTTGTTGGAGACTCCCAAAGGAAGGAGACCCCAAGAGCTTACATCTTCATCATTTGCTTTGCTCAAGGTGGCAACGCTGACCCTGCACCTTGGAAACCTCATTGGTGTAGGAAGGCACTATGCTGTTACAATCCAACAGGCAGAAAGAGTAGGAGGCTTCCAAGCCCCATAAGGGGCAACAGCTTCTGTCACAGGGGTTGGAGCTAGAATAATCCTTTAGCTACAGAACAATTAAAAGCCAGCTGTTGCTATTGCAATTTCTAGCTCGCTGCTCTGAGTGCCCTGACTTGTATCCAAATCTTACCCCTTGCTTGACTTTCATATGTGCCATCTAACTACACAGAGGGGTGATCATTCGTTGACTCCAACCACACAATGAGTTGAAAAGGGATATGGAGAAAGTGCATACCGGTATGAAACAAACTCCCTGATTCTCTTTGTATCAGATATTTTTGTTGGTGTGATGCCTTTAAATAGCATTCTGCACCATGTCCAAAGCTTGCAAAGTGCTTCAGGTGTGAGCTATTCTTTCATAAGCCTATATCATGTCCAAAGTAACTAGCATTCATATTTGTGAAAGAGACTTTTGAATAATGAGATTTTCCTGTGTTGGAGGATATCAATCATTTGTTGTGAGTCAACCCTGAGTATAAGAAAAATATTCCTATTTGTCTAAAGAAAAAAGAAGCATTGTACCTCTCTCACCCCAAAATGTGCATGACTCACTTGAGAGCGCTAGATTTCCTACTGATATTGACCTTGAAATGCATCAACTCTCATTTCACCATGCTCTAGCCATTTCAGCTCTCAAATAAAAGACACCTTAGTATTAAAGGCCTCAAGAAACAAAATGTATTAACTAGATCACTTTAATGCTGCCTTAGTAAAGTTGTAACCTCTGTGATCCCCATTTTAGAAGAGAATGTGTTCTACTTGCTCTTGAATGTACATGGTCAAAACACTTATATCCCAACTATTTATATGCTATTGAATTGCTAGATTACTTGCTGTGTTAGGAAAACAGCTTACGTTGTTAAGTCTGACATGCTTTGAGCATGAATGAAAACATTCTACAGGGCAATACTCTTTACGTCATTCTTGCATAAGGCAATGCATCTTGTGCTTTCTTAGGCTAAGCAAAGAAAAATTGTATCAGGAAAGTTGTCCCCCAAGAAGGGCTTTCATTTCATACCTGCTACAACAATTCATTTTCTCAGCATTCTTCTTCCTTTTAAATCAAGGCTGGGAGACCTGTGGTCCTCCAGATGTTGTTGGATTCCACAACTGCAACCAGCATGGCAAATGGCTAGGGATGATGGGAGTTGGAGTCCAACAATATCTGGAGAAGTACAGGTTTCTCATTCCTATTCTGGTAGTTCCAAATTACTAAGGCTACAATCCTGTACCCACATAACTGGGATCAACCCCAACCAAACTCAATGAGACTTACCTCTGAGCAGAAATGTATGGGATAGTGCTTTATAGTAGTTCTAAATTACTCCGTTCCTTGTTTTTGATCGACACTTAACTTCCCTTCCTGTGAAGTTAACCCATGAATCCAGACTATAGAGTCTGTAGTGTTCTTTCGATAGTTATATGTGCAAGACAGGACTGTCTCACGCAAAAGTTATGATGAATTTGTTATTGTATCTCACACCTGTATGAATGTATTTATTTATTACACTTATATTCCCTCTTCCTTCCAAGGAGCTTAGGGTGGCTTCTTCTCCTCACAACAACCCTGTGAGGCAGTGTAGGCTGATTGATACTTCTTGGCCCAAGGTTCAACACTCCAACCATTTCAACACACTGGCTCCTTAATTAAATTGCCCACTTACATAAGAAAATGGCTCAAGAAGGATTTAGATAAGTACATAATTTAAAGCTAGGAAACTGACCTGTGCAAAAAACAGCTTAAATTCTGAGTTTCTAAAATAATTTGATGCAATCCAGCCAAAAGTTAAATATTTTTGAGTCCCGTTAATTTCAGTTAGAGTCTCCTGTTAAAATATATCAAAGTTCTAAGTCCTTAATTATAACAGGGTTGAATTTTACACCAGAACTCTGGAACACTAGAATTCATGGACATACGATGAAGCTGATTGATGGAAGATTCAGGACAGACAAAAGAAAGTTATTCTTCGCATAGCGTATAGTTAAACTATGGATTCTGCTCCCACAAGATGTACCCCGCAACTTGGATTGTGTATCCGTTTATTGTGCAGATGGTGGGTAATAGGTTGTTAAAATATCTGTGGGATAAAAGGTCCACAAATAACAACACTTTGGAGGTCCCGAGCCACAAGGTGGTTAGATTAGTCTCAACTAGGGCCAGGGCTTTTTCAGTACTGGCCCCGACTTGGTGGAACGCTCTGTTCACAAGAGACCAGGGCCCTGTGGGATTTGACATCTTTCCGCAGGGCCTGCAAGGCGGAGCTGTTCCGCCTGGACTTTGGGTTAGACTCAGTCTGACCCTTATGTTCCCCCCCCCTTATGGTTTTGATTTATGGGCTACTACTAAAATAAGGCTGCATTTTAAATTGTATTTTAACCCGTATTTTAATTGACTGTTTTTTCTTTCTTTTACGTTTTATTGTAATTTTATTGGTGTTAGTCGCCCTGAGCCCGGCCCTGGCCGGGAAGGGCGTGGTATAAATAATTTTTGTTGTTGTTGTTGTTGTTGTTGTTGTTGTTGTTGTTGTTGTTGTTATTTTGGCATCAGGAGGTATGATTGCAGCTGCATCCATTCTTTGAATCCAAGGGTGATTTGGATTTTTCTTTAAAAAACAACCACAGATACAGATAAAAGGCATCTTTAGTGTTTACTATAATATGAAAAAGAAATAATCAAGAGTTCTTATTTGCTTCCCCATCAGTTTTATATCACTAATTTTACTATTTGTTAATTCTTCTCCTTCCCTACTATTGGTCATGTTATTGCCTTTCTTCAAACATATATACCAACAATAAATCATTTTGTGTATTTATGAATAAATGCCTGCAAGAAAATGTCTTTGCATATATTCTGCTATATTCCTGAGCTGCCTTGTGGGCAGGGCCGGTGCGTCCATTTAGGCCAACTAGGCAACTGCGTAGGGCGCCCAAATGGAGGGGGCGCTGGCCAGCCTGCCCCTCGCCCCCCGCCGCAGCCCGGTGCCGCCCCAACCAGCGGCGAAAATCGCGGCGGCATGGGGCGCCCGGCGGCAGGGGGCGGGGCACCATACATCATGCGCAGTGATGTCACGTGCCCCGCCCCCTCGCCTAGGGCACCAGAAACCCTAGCACCGGTCCTGCTTGTGGGACATCTTTGGGAGAAGAAAAGGTTAAGGAGTAAACCCTACACAAATCCAGAGTAGAATCCAGAGTAGATGGTGCCCTTGCACCTGCTTCCACCAACTCCTGCAGCCAACCTGGTGTCATTGCTCTGCTTTCCTTTGGATCACATCAGTGAGGCCGAGAGGGGGGTCTTGCCATCTGGGCAGCCCAGGACCTCCATATACATTGCCCAGACTTGTGCCCCAGAGAGGACTCTACATGGCTTGACTTCATCCCCAAAGATGCAATTCACTGTCTCTTGAGACAGATGGATGCCAACAGCAGCAATCTGAGCTCAAGTTATAACCTTAAGCAAAGCAATGAGAAACTATTGAGAGGAAAGAATGAAGAACCCAGTGGATTATGTACCTATCAGACCTTTGTTACAAATATACATTCCCAGGAAATGAGTTTGCCATACAGCAGCATTCAAGCTATCAAAACATCAACAGAAGAGAGAGTGAATGAAATATTCAATGGCTTTCCTCAATAAGAAAGGTAATAAAGAAAGCTATTGCTGGCAGCCACCCATTTGAAAAGGTAATATGGCTGTTTGCAAGCTGAGCAGTGCTTTTTTCTCCCTTCATTGAGCAAAGTTCCCTGCCGTTGAGTAACTGAACTTAATTTCTCAACGTCAACACCTCTGCTAATCCCACACCCGCTTTCAAAGCCAGCTCTGTTTAGCTTTACGTGGAACGAGCTGAATGTTTTACTTTCAAAGCAATAGGTGAAACAGGAAGATTTCTCTCATGCTTCTCTACCTCAAAAGGGAAAATTACAAAATGACTATTGTGCTACTTATTTAAGTGGGAAATTGGCCTTTTATGTTCATCAATCCAACTTGTATACAATAGGTAAAGCAGGAGTGCATGGTATGCTTTCAAACTGCTTTACCTTTACCTTTGATCTATACACATGTTCCAAGACTTTTTAAAAGAAGAAGAGAAGAAGAAGAGTTTGGATTTGATATCCCGCTTTATCACTACCCGAAGGAGTCTCAAAGCTGCTCACATTCTCCTTTCCCTTCCTCCCCCACAACAAACACTCTGTGAGGTGAGTGGGGCTGAGAGACTTCAAAGAAATGTGACTAGCCCAAGGTCACCCAGCAGCTGCATGTGGAGGAGCGGAGATGCGAACCCGGTTCACCAGATTACGAGTCTACCGCTCTTAACCACTACACCACACTGGCTGATCCTCAGTGATCCTCTTGACTCCTGCAATCTTTTTAGTAATTTTGCCTCAGCAAATCTGTTAAACTTGATGATTCTAAGTGATCCTCAATGAGACGCTGACTACTCCCCACATTTATTTTATTTATGTCCTTATTACGGTTGTATCCAGTGCTGGCTTTGCCTTTTCAGAAACCGCTTTCACTCATAAAACTCGGGCCTCCATTTGTTGCTGCCATACCTCCTCACTTAAACCCTTTGTCTTCTCAGCCATTCCTGAGAATCACTGGCTAAAATGTGGTGCCCCAATTTATGCTAACAGAACCCTCTTGCATTAAGCAAATTCATCACTAGAAATATCAGCATCTCCATGACAAGACACCCTTAACAAACAACAGTTCCTAGAATTATTTGGGAGAAGCCATGACTCTTTCAAGTGGTATAGTGCTTTAAATGTATGGTATGAATATGGCCTTAGAGAGTTCATGATTGAGGCAATATATGAATCAGGAACTTCCTGATTCATAGCTCTGTTCTATGATACACCATCTCATAACAACAATGCACGAATTTAGGCAAAACTATGTAGTGCAATGGTCTCTAGACACAAAGATTATTCTTCAGACATCTTTATCCTTCACAAAGTGTCTTGGGATAGGCAGTCAATATACCGGTACCCCAAGAACCACCTCTCCCCACATAAACTAAGCCCATTCACCACCTGAGGCCCTTCTCTGCAAGCCCCCATAGAAGGAGTTTCAGAGGGTGATGACATCAGGCCTTTTTAATGGTGGCTCCCCACTTATGGAATTATCTCCTCCAGAGGCACATCTGGAATTATCTCCTCCAGAGGCACATCTGGAATCATCACTATCTTCATTTAGGTTACTGAGGCTTTCAGCATTTAATTTGAAGAGCTTTAGGTATTTGTGGTCTCTTTTCAGTGGGTGGACTGTGTTAGATGTATTTATTTATTTTTTCCATTTTGTTTGGGTTTTATACCGGTTTTAATCTTTGTAGTTTTTTGTAAGTTGCTTTGGGTTACATTTTGTTAGAAAAAAGACTAATAACTGCAATAAACAATCATAGTCATGATCTATAAAAAGGTTCAATTGGGTTCCAGACCTTGTCAGCTTGGAGCTGTTCAAGGTCCCACACTGTTGCTATGGTCCGACACTACCTGCTCTTCTGATTGAGTGGTTGATTTAGAGCTGCTGATATCTTGCAACTCTCTCCCATATTGGAAGGTCGAACTCATGATCCACCCAGAAGAAATGGATTAGATTAGGAATGAGGAACCTGTGGGCCTGCAGATGTTCTTGGACTTCAGTTTCCATCATCTCTGCTCAACTGGCCATGCCAGTTGGAGTCGATGGGCATCTCAGACAACATCGGAAGGGTCTCAGATTCTATATCTCTGGATTAATTGATCCAGAATATGTAATATGATGATGCATCAAGATCCCACCACAAACATGGTAACAACATGAAAGGCACATTACAAAACCTCTAACTATAGCGTTAGCAGCACAATAAGTTTAGGGATAGTGGAATGTTTAGTGTAAAATGTTCATCTTTAGGAAATGGATTCTAAATCCAAATTAATTTTAGTTTATCGTAACAAATTCTTTGCAGTTTCACACCTGAAGCAGATGGAAGGCGACTGCATCAGTAAATCAGTCCCTTCAAATTACTGTGGTTTATGAAGCTCATCTGCATTTTAATCAGACATAAAGGGTTTATTCTTGGAAAACCTTAAGAATGCCAGTTTTTGCCACCTGGAAATACATGGGAGAATTCATAGTAAATCATATAAAATATGTTGCACATTTTAATTTTGCATATATTTCTCTCTTGAGACTGCAGTGTTACATAGTTACAGGTATCAATATTTTTTACTAGCAATGATATATTAGAACTCAGATAAGAAGCTGATTTCCTGCCATAAGCCCATTTAATTGGAGATTTAGGACTTTTTCAACAGTGTTACAAAAGTGCAATAATTTTTAAAAATCCAAATGTAGTTGTGGCAACCTTCAAACAATTTCTGTAATCTGAATGTGGGTCAACCAGTTTCCACTTAGAGAGAGAAGTGATGTATTCCAATTAGGATTCCCTTTATTATTATGTTATTATTTATTATTATTGGGTCATAAATGCAGCAAAGAAATGTAAGAAAGTTACATTTATAATAGTTTGGTTTCAATCAGCTCAGTCAAATTAATGAGTGAATTCATGGGTATCCATTATGTGCTCTGAAATCCCCTTGTAAGTGCACAGAATTCCTTGGGCTTTTGGAGGCAAGAAGAACCTTGTCAATCTAATTCAAACTCAGAAAAGAAAATAGTAGGAGTAGCCAACATGAAATGCCATGCTGTGGTTCATTAGCTTCAGTCAGCATGGCTAATGGCAAGGGATGATGAGTTTCCCAACAACACTTGAAGGACCCACACTGGCTATCTTGCATTATAGACTCTGATCCAGATGCTCAAGTGCCCAGCTCCCAAAACTAACTATTCAATGTATCCTTTTCCTCAGCTTTATTTGTTGCTTCAAACAGTTCCTTACAACCAAGTGCCATCTGAATATTAGGCATTATACACGCTTCACAACCATATTTCATATCTCTTTCCAACATATGACTTCATCATCAACAACTTTTTACTTTGCTGTTCAGGTCACATGGAATCAATTGGATAACTTCATTCTCTTTCCACCCACCTGACAAATAATTTCCCAAAGATGAAAAATGTGTGTACTTGCCTATAATATTTTTTTTCAAAGCTACCATAATCCTTGACCACATGCATTTAGTTTTCAGAATATGTCACTTTTTTAAATACTTTAGTTTACAGTTATTTCATTTAATTATCATAACATACCCTAATTGTTCGTGTTGACTGGTGTTTATTTAATATCTTACTTTTTTGCTCTTGCTGTTTTCAACCATGGTGGTAGAGCTGAAACGCCATACCAATATTGCATTTAGGATTCCAAGCCTCCACAGTTTTCTTGAAGTCTGGAGAGAAAGAAAAAAAATCATAATATATATCTCTTCAACTTATTACCACTATTATGATTTCATTTATTATGGGTTGGATCCAACACTGCCCGTCTATGATCAATAAGAGTTCACTGCGGACTTTCATGAATGAAAGTAGGGTAGGGACCATTTTTAGCCAAGCAAACTCCCACGTTGTTTCACAACATCCTCTAACCCTCTAGAGCAGCTGGGCCAGCCCTATCATTAGGCAGAGATGGATGCGGCAGAGTGGTGAGAGGCACCAGCTTGGGAACCCCCAAGGGAACCCCCAGGGGAAGAAGGCTCAGAGGTGGTGGATTGGTTGAGGGACTACAATGAGTGGTCAGAGGGAGAAGATTGGGAGGAGGAGGTGTCAGAAGCTGAAGAGGCAACAGGGCTTAGTGAGCAGGAAGAGACTGTGGAGGACCACAGTTCTGACTCAGAGGCAGACTAGGGGGATCAAGAGGTTGAGAGGAGACAGGCTGCTGAAGACACCAGGGAATCTCCCCCTGTGACCAGCTCCCATCCCCCCTGGTCTCCCAGAACACAGAGACAAATAAAAAGGACAGAACAAAGAGAGACAAGACAAAGGAGCCTTAGGCTGCTGGTGAAGGAACTGGGGGAGGAGCCTTAGAAAGCAGTAGGAAGGTGGGGGGGGACCTTCAGTCCTTGCAACTGAACTGCCTCATTGGGGCAAGACCTACTGGGAAGAGTTGCTGTGATCACTAGGCCTGCACTGTTTTGGTTTCTTGGAATAAAGAGTTAACTTCACAGACACTGAGTGTTTTATTGCTGACTTACTCCTGACTCCGGCTCCTGATAGCCCTGCGTTGTCAATCTGGCACTTTCTTGAAATATTAGGTAACATCACTACGCATTTTAGTGCGTAAGGAAGTAAAATGGGCTAATAGAATAAAGTTAGCACTGACAGTGTGACACAACTCACAACTGGCATCTTGTCCATCAGTATAGGAAAATGACCACAGCTCCAGTTATGTTAAAGCGTGGGGAACTAGGCAGCATTGAGCGGCAAAATGGCCTGACTCAGTAATTGTTGTTTGCTCTCCTGCTTCATTATGGAACCTTTTATAGCTGCTTAATTCAGGTACTTAGTTGTGAATGCTGCTAATCGAAGTAATCATGGAAAATTAGAGCTTTTTCACAAGGCAAGAACAACGTCTGCATTTATAGTCACATAAAATAGCAATAATTTCATTATGTGCTTTGTCGCTTTCGCCCTCATATAGTTCTTTCTACCCTTCTATATGCTGTATGCATAGGGGTGGGGGAGAGACTTTGTGGATGTCATAAGCATTTGCTGAAGGTTTGCTTGACATGCAATCCAACCATCTGCCATGCTGCAAGTGTTGACATGTCCCCAGCTGTCACTGGAAACCTGACTCCAATCTTGAGGATTGTTAAAGCATGTGAAGAAGAAAAGTATTCTTATTGTTTGACAGTGACCTCTTGGTAAAAAACTCAGTGAAGTTCAAGCCTAGATAGATAGACAGACAGATGGATATTATGGCCATTAGATGATTGCAAAGATGATTGCAAGGGCAACTAGTGGAGGCTGCTGAGCAGAAATGACTCACCACACCACTTTATTACAGAAGATTCAATAAACTAGAATAAACTACACTTTTCTCCACAATCAGAGAGATTGCTTGGTGTGGTGAGATGTTTGCATGCAGTAGCTTGCAACTAGGCTTGGGCAAATATGGCAATTTTGGTTTCTCGGTTTCTCTCCCCACCCGCCATCTCCACATTTCCACTTCAGTCTGCACAAATAATATATAATGCAACTGTTAATGAAATTAGTGACCATTTGGAGGCTGATTGCAAACCACCTGTTTAACAAATGTATAGACATATTGACAAATTATTAACATTGCCCAGTCAACATTTCCTCAACTTAGAAAACAACAACCACTGAATAAATATTCATGTCATCAATGTAAAAGAGAGAGAAAAAGTCACTAATTATGCATATGCATCTGTGCCGAAGAAAAACTCAACACTGCCAAGAGACTTCAAATTGTGGATACGTTTGGGATCTGAATAGCCTTGCTTTGCAAATAATAATTTCAGAGAGAGTTGTAGTTCTTTCATTGCTTTTAATATCATGTATGTCCAGGAAAACAAATGTTACACTTTTATTTTTAAGCAAACAGAAATGCATCATGAGGAAAACAAATTATATATGGTGCACACACAAAAATGTGCCAGATATTTAGATTCCTTCCTTCTGGCATAAATGGTTCAAATTGTACATTTTCTTAATGTTCATGATTCAATTTCCCAGGAATGTGAAAGACTCCTTGGTAGTCAGTTACAGGTAGGTAGCTGTGTTGGTTTGCCATAGTCAAAACAAAATAAAAAATAAAAAAATTCCTTCCAGTAGCACCTTAGAGACCAACTAAGTTTGTTCTTGGTATACTGTTACTTTCTGTTACTGTTACTGTTCTTTCTGTCCTTTCACAAAATAGGTAGTAGCAAAGAAATTTGATAGTTTGGGATGTAAATACAAGGATGGACAAAACAGGAAAGTATTGCTGGGTTAGAAGCACCCTGAGGGGCAGTAAGAAACTGCTCTTTTGCTTTTGGGGATTTGAGGCAAAATCAGCCCTTTGCTGCATATTGTGGAAGTAATTTTGTCACAATGTGCCCTGCTTGAATATTTCCAACACACATACCGGTATTACAAAGACACTTTTGGGTAAATAAATGTTTATAGAAAGTGGAACAGGAATAATGCCAGCAGTCACCACCTCCAACTCCTGTTTAAGCTCTATACACTTGATCAGGAACACTGTTTTTTATTAGTGAAGCAACCCAAACTTGTAACTGGTCAGTCTCAAGGACGAATCTGATGTCCAGATGAATACAGAGCTTTGGTGTCTCTCTAGTGAACTGAAATATTCTTGTAATTCTAACCAAGTTTGATTACGAGTTAATTCATTGTTTGCACACATGAACGTTGAGCATGTATCTTTGTGTATATTCAGATGTTGATTGCTACTGACTCTTTACTGAGGTATTAATGGACAAGATTTCTTCACCACAAGATGCCAGGGCGGATTGCAACAATATAATATACAGTTATAAAAACCAATAAAACCATTACAATTATGAAACGAGAAAAGTCATTTCACTCGGAGCAGGACAGTATTCAGCAAAAGAGGTGAGTCCCACACAATGAAATACAGTAGCTGTCAAAGGTCAATGTAAAGACGTGTGCCTTCATAATATGGTGAAAGGTGAAGAATAAAGCACACAGGAAAAGCTAGACACATCTCTGTGGGGAGGGTGCTCCACAGATAAAACTCTCACCTGGGCTGCCATGCTGCACATGTCTGAGGGTCATGGAACTATCAAGAGAGCCCCTCAGTAGATCATAACATCTGAGAACGTTAGTAGGAATGGAAGCAGTCTTTCAAACATTTGGGGCCTAAGTCATTTAGGCCTTCAAAATACTAATGCAGACCCTCCAGGTGTCCCTATTTTCCAGGGACATCCCTGATTTAGAGAAGCTATCCCAGTTTCTGATTTAATCCCAGAATGTCCTGCTTTTAGGTTGTCCCTATTTTTACTAGATAAATGTTGGAGGGTATGGAGTTATCTGATCCCCAAGCTGTCTGTATACGGAAGTTTTTTTTAAAAAAAAATGTTTAATGTTTTATTATGCCTTTATATATGTTGGAAGCTGCCAAGAGTGGCTGTGCAACCCAGTAAGATGTGTGGGGTATAAATAGTAAAATTATCATTATGGAATGGGATGTCCCTATTTTCATCAGACAAATGTTGGAGGGTATGCTAATGTGAGCAGGTTCAATTAGTCCTGGAAACAAACTGGCAACCAGTGCAGCTTCTTTTAAAAGGGCTTATATAAACTCTAAACACAATCCTGACAAATAAAAAATAGCTGCAACTTTTTGAACCAGTTGATATTTCTGAATAGTTTTCAAAGGTAGCCCCACATAGAGCACATTACAATAGTCCAATCAGAAACTCACCACAGCATGGAGTACAGTGGCCAAGTCATCACTGTCCAGGGACCACAGCTGGTGAACCAGCCATAGCTGGGAATGGGCACTCAGCCTCTGAGACTACCTGAGCCTCCAAAGACCATGCTTGATTCAGGAGCACCTCTGAGCTACAAATCTGTTTCTTCCAGGGCAGTATCAAGCTAAATACCATTCCTGTTCTCAAAAGCTGATCCCACTGTTTTTACAAGCCTCCTCCCAACTTGCACAAGTGGAAGAATAAAATAAACAAACTGGTGTTGTAATGAATTTTGGCAGGGAGAAATCTCTCTGGTTTACTGTCAAATCCTCTCTCTGTACCTCCACTATACCCTTATACTGAAAACTGAAAACTGTACCTGGCAGGGGAAGATTCAGCTGGTAAGTTTATAGATATATTGGAAAGAGCAGGTAGGAGGTGCTTTGTCTAAAAGGAAATATGTTTTCACTCATTCCTCTTGCAAGAAATCAATGCAGCTCACACCTGACATTTCCTACTCTTCTATTCAGGCACAAGTAACTCTGAGCCCATATTTATTTATTCAACTGTTAGAAAGCTTTTGCACTTCTTGTTGGCATCCATCTGTCTCAAGAGACAATGGGGCGTGCCTCGTGGGGTGAAGTCAAACTGCTGGAAAATCATAGCACTTGCTGTGGCTGCAGAGACTGGTAACTTGTAGCTGCTGGCTCCCACATTCTTTTTACTGCGTTAGCTGCACCAAAGCGACCTTTCCAGGGTGCAAGCCTGGTATAGAGGTCCTGGGCTGTCCAGACAATATGACCTCCCTTTCAGCCTCACTGATGTGGTCCAAAGGAAAGCACATTTGGCACCAGCTTGGTTGCAGAGTTGTCAGAAGGAGATGTACAAGATGCCATTCAACCATTTTAGGGACTTTATTCCAGATTTGTGTAGTATTTACTCCTTAGTCAGGGAGAGAAAGAGAGACTCCATTCTGGGCTTCTTGCATTTCAACTGCAACCAGCAAAGCAGTTGTCCATGATTACCAGATAGGGAACAAACTCTAGTACAGTGGTACCTCGGGTTAAGTACTTAATTCGTTCTGGAGGTCCGTTCTTAACCTGAAGCGTACTTAAACTGAAGCACCACTTTAGCTAATGGGACCACCTGCTGCTGCTGCGCCGCCAGAGCACGATTTCTGTTCTTAGCAGAGTTCTTAACCTGAAGTGTACTTAACCCGAGGTACCACTGTATCTACCTGCAGCAAACAGATGTTTTGTGTGTGTTTATGAAACCCAGCAGGTCAGGATTTACTAGATGTGCACATTGGCCCAAATTACAAAGTGAATAGGGGTGATTCAGGTGAGGTTTTCACAAGTCAAAGTCAGATTGCATTGTTATCAAGGTTTATCAAGTTATTTCATGGAATCCTTAAAGTGCTGAGGAGCTCTGTAAACTTGGGTATCCACACAAAATGCGTTGGCATTTAAAATAAAGCAACCATTCCATTGTTGCTGCTGTGTTGCTTTATTGCTATTGTGTTTGTGGTTGTTGTTGAAGTGAAACCAAGCTAACTAGGGAAGCTGCCCTGAACTCAAGTCAAGAGGAGTGGAGAGAATCTTGATTTCATGACTGACAGGTCTAGGTTTAATTACATTGAATTATTTTCCTAGGCCAATAGTTAAAGTGATTTGTAATAACTAGTAGTCTTTTGTTTTTCAAATGGTTGTGTTTTTCTGCAAGTTCTGCCTAGGAATGCAAGGTATACTGCTTTCTGATTCTTAACAAATAAAATCAACACTGCAATCAATTTGTCTTCATTCTACTGGCTCCCCCCACCCTTTCCTTAGCCTTCCTCAGTTTGCATTTGTTTGGTTACTAGTTTGGCTACCAGTTTGCAAACTTTTAGGAGAGCTCAGTTCAAAGCAGCAAAAACAAGATTTTCCTTATATATGTATTTGCAACATTTGGAAGCAGCCTGGTCTGCTCTACTGATCTACTCTGTATGATTCCAATTCTGTCCATCCTACACATTTCCAATTTTCGAACTGATTGTTGCAGGCTGGGAGCATAGGAGAGGAAACATGATTTATATTTTTGATGGTAAAGCCTGTCCATGCAGGAGAACCACAGTCCCTCTCATTTTGAGGTTGCATCTCCCTAGAAGGGGCAACTATGTATGTAAATTTCATCCAGTTATACAAAAAATCAAAAAGTCAGAGAAAGTTTCTCTTGATTTTTAAAAAATAATATTTAAGGGTGTCCCATACCAAAAAAAAATTGAATTGATCTGCTTACAACTCATCATGCTTAATCTGTTTAGCAGATCTGATTCAGACCTCAGTAACAAACTGAATCTGAAAGACACAGAGTGGATCCAAATTAAATTGAGTTTGTACTATAGGAAGTTGAAATGTTTGGGTCCAGATTTTTTATTATTATGCGTTCTTTGCTAGACTTATCTGTCAGACTGGTACATCTTATCATTCCCTGGTCAAAGTGTCCCATTCATGAGCCTGATGCTGATCCTTTCAAACCAGATATGTTATGTTATCCCAGACAGCCATCTTCTTTTTTCATTCAAGTGACCAAAGAGTTAAACTTATACATTATAAGTGTGCACTTAATTATATGTCATTTTACTTTCCACATGAAGCCTACTTCCTTGAAGTTCGAAAACATCTTAGTCCAATTAAAAGGTATAATTTCACTCGCTCTGTGCCTGCATTCTGTGGGACCAACATGACTACAAAGACTGTGACCTAAATTTATCCTGCAGCAATATGTAAATTTTATAATTCATATGGATGAGCTTGGGGGAAATAAAGCCAACATTAATAACTTGAGAGGGAGTCACACAGATGGGCCCATGGATGTGTTTATGCTTTGAATATATGATTTCCACTTTGGACTGTTTCTGTCTTTCGTTGTCTCCAGCTGGGTTAGCCTCAACACTTTAAAACAGAATACACATGTCTCTCCCCTTCCCTCCCTGCTCTCTCACACTTGCTCATCTCAAAAAGCACATTCCATGAAATTATAATCTGAGCCATCCTCAGCTAAATCAATCTTCAAAAACATCTGCTGACACAAACCTCACCAAAGTAAGCAGTTGCAACTGTTTACCAATTAGCGTTAGGAGGATTGACTCTGTCTTTATTTGTAGGAAAGAAAAAAAAATGTTATCTACTGGGCAAGTCACTCGAGATTTTGAATGAAGGAAAATATTCTGATGGACTGTGGTAAGAGTGATGCTTTAATAAGTTCTACAAGCAGAAAACAAATTCCTGCTTTGTATGTTGCCATGCTTTCTTAGTATTAATGTCCTGGGGAGTAATACAGCACTGAAAATATTATACGTAAGTGTGATGTATCATTTATTTATTTATGCACAACACTGTAAATTTTACTCATTTCTTAGTTCAGATGGCAATTAAACTATGGCAATAGCCATATTTTTAAGCAAATATTGCTGTGTCTGTTGCTTATAGCTCTGCTCTGTGCGTGTTTGTGTGACATTTCCCCCCAATGTTATTTAAAACATTACTGCTTTTTTAATCATTGGGCACCCATGGGATTCCTCCTCAAGCTTAGACCCCAAGGGAAGCTCTTCTAAGGAAAGTGGAATGTCTCTACCCTTTTCTTCTTGCATCCACATTGCCAGGTCCAACATTCCCTGGGGCTGGGCCAACAAGACTAGTAAAGTCAAACTGAAAAGCTGCCGATAAAGTCAGATAAAAAACAAATGCACATGGGAGAGGAGCTGTGTTAGTCTATTGTAGACAAAAGCAAATGGTCTTAAAGGACTCTGTGTGTTCTCTCTCTCTCTCTCTCTCTCTCTCTCACACACACACACACACACACCAATTTATTAGAATCATTATGACTACCACCCTCTGCATTGTTTCCTGAGGGTAAGCTCGATTGAACTTGTTTCTGGTTGCATGGATTCAACTTGTAAAACATATTGAGCGTTTACAACAGATCATGAGCCATGCAAAATACAATATTGCCCCCCCCCAAGTCACTGTTTAAACTGCAAGCAATCTTGTAAAAACATTGTGCCATTTAAACTGCTAGCATGAAGTACTAGCCCCATCAAAGGAAAGAGTACCAAGCTTCTGTTTGATTGTTTCCCCAATCTCTGATTTTCTCTGTATCAACAAACTTGAGAGCCTTATTATCACTTCATTCATTCACCTGACAGAACAAGGAGGATCTCTCAGTCATGCTAATACTCCAGCTCTGGGTGAGCTGCACTCCCCAGTGTTTTCTGTTCATTACATCAACCTATTTGATTAATAATATTAGTCCCTGCTATTTGTTTCTCTCATTTTAGCTTAGGCTGTAGGGAAGTCCCCAAAAGACCTAATTTCCAGAAAAGTTCAAATGCCAGCAAAAACTTCAGACTTTAATGATACTTAGAGAAGAGACACTGATTTAATACCACTGTACTTTCCAGTGTGCACAAGGGAGCTCTCAGAAGTCTTTCATGTGGAGTGCTATCGTGCTTCCAGAGGATTTAGAGATAGCATTAAGTCCTCTGAGGTTTGCGCGATGAGTGACTTCTCTTTACTATTCATTAGCGTACTCTAAAAGACAAGCCCTCTCATTCTAGGGGTTCTGCACTAAGTCAAAAAATGAAGGGGACAAGAAAAAGAAGAGTGAAGGCAAGCATTCTTGTCGTTGTTGTGGACAGGTGGTGAGACACGTGGCAGTTTCAATACGTATTCAGTGCACAACTGTGTCTCTTGAATTGCAATCTGTTGGTTGCTCTCCAATAACTTTTCACCACTTTGTGCAAGGTATTTGGGGTGGGGAAGAAACAGAATAGGGCTGTAGGACTGTGTTAGGATATTTGATTTGCATGCAGAAGGTCCCAGGTACAATCCCCAGAGTCTCCAGGGTAGAGTTGGAAATGTCTTTTTCCTGAAACCCAAGACAGCTGCAGCCAGTCAGTGCACATAGGACTAAGCAAGATGGAGCAAAAGGTTTGACTTAGAATCAAATAATTGGACAGTTGAAAGGGACCCCAGGGTCATCTACTCAAGACCTCTGCAATGCAGGATTCAAAGCTAAAGAATCCCAGATGGAAGGCCATCCAACCTCTGTTTAAAAATCTCCAGTGAAGGAGGTGGTATCGGGCAACTTCCTAAACTCCTTTGTAATATATGTGTGTAATATATGTGTCTACCCTCTTCTCTTCTTCCTCTTCCACTATTATAATTACTTCACTCATATACCAGTGTGTTTCCATGCACAATTCAAACTGTTGGTGTTGACTTTTAAAGCCATAAACGGCCTCGGCCCAGTATACCTGAAGAAGCGTCTCCACCTCCATCGTTCAGCCCAGACACTGAGGTCCAGCTCCGAGGGCCTTCTGGCGGTTCCCTCACTGCGAGATGTGAGGTTACAGGGAACCAGGCAGAGGGCCTTCTCGGTGGTGGCACCCACCCTGTGGAATGCTCTCCCATCAGATGTCAAGGAAATAAACAACTATCTGACTTTTAGAAGACATCTGAAGGCAGCCCTGTTTAGGGAAGTTTTTAATGTTTGATGTTTTATTCTGTTTTTAATCTGTTGGGTTTCACCAGAGTGGCTAGGGAAACCTAGCTAGATGGGTGGGGTATAAATTATTGTTATTGTTATTGTTATTATTTTACTGAAGTAGGCCACCATTTCTTAGGAACTCAAAAATGTAGAATTCATTGCAACTGACACATTAAAGTAATGAATACATATACATATACATATACATATACGTGTGTGAGAGAGAAAGAGATATAGAGCAAGCAAAGACTATTGAGTTTTGAGGGCCAGGAGGAACAAATAAGCTTTCAACAAATGTCAAAAGCACATCACCATTTGTGCTCAACTTATTTCAGAGGAGGGTCGATTCTGTAAGGTGGGGGCCACAACAGAGAGTGCCCTCACCCTAATTAATACAAGATAAGGACATAGGAAGTAATATAGGTGGGGGGGGCAGGAAGTTTCAACTCAGTGAAAGGAATCAGTGTATCTCATTAAAGGCATCCAGGGGGGAATGATTCTGTCAGGATGCCCAGATAAGGACTGATGGGCCAGGGAACCCCAAAATGGTGGTTTGAGGGTGGCAGTCACCCTGGTTTGATGTATGTCATGGGAAAATCCATAACCTTGGTTAACCCTGCCTAATATTCAGCCAGCAAATACACACCCAATACATGTGCCAAAACCTGCTAACATCTATAATCAATAAAGTTGTGGCTTGTTTAAATCCCAAGCAGCTGTCCTGTATTTATAACAACCCTGCCCCGCCTTGGCTCCACCACCGCGCTTGGACTCACAATGATTCGAGGCACTTAGAAGGCACATGGACAGATTAGCATTTATATTATAATAACTATGCAAGAGCGAAGGGATGCCGAATTAAACAAGGCTTCACTAATTAATTTTGGGGAGAATACTTTAGATTTTAAAGGTCCTAATGAGCTTCTTAAATCAAGCACTTTAATTATACAGGTTAATTAATATTGCTCCAGTGCTCTAAAAATACAGAGCACTTCATAAGGTCTATGAAACCATCCTAATTAGTCACAGAAAAACATTTGATTCTGGGACACAGAGCAAAAAGATATTGTTGTTGACATTTTAGGATCCCTTTATCTCGTTTTGCTACTTATTTGTACTAGCTGAGCATAATTGATACAGGCCCACAAAATGAGGGCATCTCTGAGGAATATTACAAGAGGGCCAGCTGCCCTGGAACTTTGAGAAAAGCACCTTTTGCACATGCACCTGTCAAGTAACTTGCCTTGTGCAACCTGCACACCATGTTTGAGAAGTACAGTAAGGAATACAGATAAGATTGGCATCGCCATTATTATTATTCACATGAATTAGAACAGAACACAGAGAGAAGTTTGCTCATGACCTGTTTTACAAGAATGTGAAGCTTGCAGGGAAAGCAGGCAGCATCCAGTCAAAGCAAAGCCATGTTCACACCATACATTCAAAACATTAAGATACCACTTTGAACAGTCATGGCTTCCCCCAAATAATCCTGGAAACAGTAGTTCATGAAGAGTGCTGAGAGTTTTTAATAGACCCCAATTCCCCTCACAGAGCTACAATGGTCAGAGGATGAATGGATTATTAAACCACTCAGAAATTGTAATTCTGGGAGGGGAACATGAGCCATACCCTTTTCAGCTTTTAAGTGGAAGTAACCAGAAAGTACTTCAGTGCCAGGCTAATAGTACTTCACTACCATCAGATAAATTCCCACAGATTTTAAGGACTTCCCAGAGAGGAGAGCAAAATGGGTGCTGCTGATAGATAGTTAATTGAGTTAAGAAGGGTGCACCTCTCGGCCTGTTTACCTCACAAAAGAAAAGACTGGCTGCTCCTTTATTACATTAGGAAATATGAACATTAGGAATCTATTGCCATGCACTGCAGCCTCCACAATTCCTTTCTACCCTCCTCCCAGAATCCAGCCATTTTAAAAGTGGGAGTGTTCATTTAATTCGAAATAACCTTTTAGGTTATTGGGGTCTGCCCTCCTAGAAAATACAAAAACTTTTCCTGTAATTTCAACACACATGAACCAGATTCCTGTTTCACAGAGGATACCAGTTTTTTAAAATAAAAATAAAAATGCAGTACTCCCAGTGAAAACAGCTGTCATTATTGAGCTGTGACAGAAAACAAGATGGCAGCTACTGCTGTACACTAAAATCCCTAATGGGTGCACCATTCTTTCTAAGCCCCAGGCTGTCAAGTCTATTCACATCAATGGCTCTTTCAAAAAGTTTTTTCACCAGGATAACAATAAATAACCTTGATGACTTATAGAACGGAGTTTACAGAGTTTTTTGTTCTGTTCCGTTTTCCACATATATCTTTTCAAATATAACTAGACCAAAGCAAAAATCTGCACACATTTTTAATTCATTGAGAGAAAATGAGTTGGCTTATTGAAATCTATAACCATCTTAATGAAAGAATGAGAAACAATAGGTCTATAGAAGCAAAAGGGGGGGCACTAGGAGGGAATCAATCAAAAGCAGCCCTCCTTGGAATAGCAGTAATGCTTCAAGGACACAAATGGTGCATTGGAAAATGCTTCTACTTATACCAACTCCCTGAACAGTAACAGCAACACAATAAATATTTCATATACCAAAAGACATTATCCTCAACGAATAAACTAAGGTTAAGTTTCTTCATCCTGTTCCGTAAGGCGAAACGGTTCTCTGAGGACAATAAATTCAACTCTAACACTGAATCAACAACCACCGCAATGCTCTCCCTACCAAACAGGATCTTGTTATTATGATCACAGAATTCTAAAGCACAAAAAAAATCAAAAGCCCCTCTAGCAGAATACAAGGTCATCTGCCCATTATGAATCTGTGCGTTTCGGGTTCTGAATTCCCATGAAGCAGAAACAACATGCAGAACCAATCAAGAAGAGAGAAAGAGTGCAGAACAACTAATGTATATACCTCTTAACAGCAGAGAGAGTACTCTGTCTAAGAATGGGCATACCAACCAGAGTTGGTAGTGAGCACTCCATGTAACACAGGTCACTTCAGCCTCTAAAAACTAATATGGATCTAGGAGTGCAACCCAATTACTGGACTCAAGATTGGACCCAGACAAGAGACCCACCCACACATAGGGTCTCTTGCCTGGTCAGAATTCAGTCTCCATTATTAGGTATCATCAAGCCCATTTCTGCTTCCAGGGACTGGTTCAGGACATGCAATGCTGTTACTGAGTCAGATGTTACAGAGAAACACAGCCAAGTATCATCCACGTATCGGTGATGCTTCACTCCAAATCTCCAAAATGACCTCTCCTAGCAACTGCAGATAGATGCTAAATAGTGTTGAGGAATAATATAGTGACTGCTAGGTGGCCAAGGCACAGTTACCCAATGCAATTCTCTGGAACAATCCCTGCATGAAAGAATCAAGTCACTGAATACAGTGCCATTGAAATATATTAGCTCAGTACATAACAATCATCAACCCTCAAAGCAAGGAAATCATACATGAGAATATTGTGGTCAGTGGTATTAAAAGCTGCTGAGAGAGCCAACAGGATTAAGAAGGTTGCACTGCCCCTGGCTCTCTTCTGGAGAAGGTCTATCAGAGCATCCAATGTCTATTCTTTCCCCAAACCTTCCTTGTTTGTGTATAATACAAATAATTCTTGAAGCACAAATCAGATTCTAGAAGCCTTTGGTTGAGGGTGGCAGATAGGCTAAGCTAGACTCAAGGCTCTTGTGATTAAAATTACGTAGGACACAGATGTTTTTGTTTTTTGCCACTATTGGATAAGAGGTTTGGCTGAAGTGTCTATAAAGGATGTATTATGAAGTCCAAATGTCCTTGGAGAGAAAGTTTATCAAGCTACCGTTCTGGCCACTTTCAGAATAAAGGCTAATCCCCAGAAGAAATATTGTGTTCTGAGCCTCACTTGTCCACAACTGGCTGTTCTAAATGATGCCCAAGTCCCAGCTTCTCCATTTGATGAAGAAAAGGCTAGTCATTAGTATCTGGTTTCTACTGGATTAGAAAGATATTTTGCATTGGATTAGTCACTCCATCGATGCCATTGTATTCCACAAAGGAAAGCTTAATGATTTCACGCTCTTGTGTTCTAAGCATTGAGCCACTGGATTTCTGCCAAGCAAATGTTAAGTCTGTGCTGTGTAATAATTATTTTTAATCTAAGCTTTAGTTTGTGCAGCTGTCATTAATCAGCACCGTCTTGTTGCCTATTTGCTTTGGCATTTGAGGCCCAGTAACCATATTCGTTCAACTAGCTTAAATGCTGCACAAACCCTAGGGTGTATTGTTTATCTGTGCTCAATATAGATTTAAGTTTTGAGCTTCAAAGAAATGACATGCATTTTCTCCATAAAAAAAACTTATTCCATGCTCTTGGTACCCGCCTGCCATTTCCATTGTGATTAGAATGAAAAAGCTCAGAAAAAGGTTGGTCTTTCAAAGCTCCGTCTGGGTATACATAAGGGACTTGTCAAGAAAGCAAGCTCATTATTCCATCCAAAAATGAACATAACCAGTTTAGAGTGAAACTGAGAAAAGGCAATTCGACTAACACGCTAATCAATAAAAAGCACTAGTTTCACAACATCAGATTTTAATTTGCTTCCAACAAACAAACACTAGCAAAATACCCCATGCATTTCTGAATCTTGTTTCTGCTTTAAAAAAAAGGAAGGAAGAAAAGTCTTTGCAACTCATCTATTTAAGACTGAGCTGTAGTGTATATCCATAACAAGAGCTTCTAGACATATCGATTGCCATTTGAGAAGAGAAAAATTAAAACTAAAGTTACTCAGACAGGGCAATTTACTGGTCAAGTATGGCAGTGAATGTGACAAAGAAGGTATTCAATATATGCTGAAAATGTAATATCATGCCCATCTGATATGGGAGTTCCAAGAAATAGGTGCTACTACACTTAAGACCCAGTTCTGATCAAAAAAGTGCCTTGTCGAGAGAATACAATAAAATTCCTACATAAAAAAGACCCTAAAGACCCAATTATGACATTATGTGGAACAGACTTCCTGGTAAGACTGTATGTTCAGTAGGCTTTCTCATGCAGGTCAGTTGGGTCAATATGGGGTGATCTTTTAGAGAACCTAGTCCCAAGTCATATTTGTACACCAGAACCAACAACTTTGAACTTTGTTCATCAGCTAATTGGCATCCAGAGCAATTATTTCATCAACAGCATAAGACGGGGGCAGAAGTCTTTTCCAGCTAACAGTCAAGCCACTGTATTTTGCATGAGCTGCGGTTTCTGGGTGAACATCAAGGGCTATATACCTGCTAATTGTGTCTGTCCCTCATGCAATGCCATGAATCCACTCTGTTGTTCCACTGATGTGTTATTCTAAGACAATATCATCCAGATTCGTTGTGTTTTAACAATATGGTGGTTGTGTTCAAACTATGCTCTGGGTGCTGAGTTCAGTGCTTTGGAGTTTCAGAAATAAAGGACATGCACACTCACTATTTAAAAAGGTGGGAAATAATTTTATGAAACTAGGGACATTTAAGTACAGAATCTTTTGAAACTGAACACACCTGCAACATCTGTTTCAGTATGAGGGATGGTTTAAGATACCAAGTTTCTTCACAAGAATTACTGATAATTGATTTCTCAGGTGTCCAGGTCTTGTCCAAAAGCTTCAGCTAGTGCTGAATGCTGAGGCTAGCCTGGTGATGGGAACAGGCTACCACTCAAACATGACACCAGTGTTAAAGACCTACAGAGTCTTTCCCATCCATAAGTGGAAACAACTTAGCCCCATAACCAGAAGGACCACCTAACCCTGTATGACCCAAGTAAATCACCAATATCATCTGGGGGAGCACTAGTCATGTCAATGAGGATTGTGCCTTCAGTGTAGGGGCCCAACTCTGCGGAACTCCCTCCTGCTAGAAATCAGGTAGGCTAAAATAGTTTTATTTCAGGAGCTTGTTGCACCATGAATGCTAATCATTTACTCTAAAATATGGCATTGCCAGTGTGGTATGTTGGTTAGAGTGCTGGCCTAGGACCAGGTAGGACCAAGTCCTACTCAAATTCCTACTCAGAAATGAAGCTGACTGGATGACCCTGGACCAGTCTTTAAACTATCATTCAACTGTCAATCGATCATCATGTTGTTGTGAAGATAAAACAAAAACAAGAAGAAAATGAGGAGGAAGGAACCACTCCAAGCTCTTTGGTGGCATAAAAATATTTTTTAAATGGCTCATCCCGTTTACCTGAATGAACACTGAAGCTCTGAGCAGATTTCCCATACACATAACTGCTGCACAGGGACTTGCTAGTCTCATAATAGTGTTCCTTAAAATATCATATATTGAATGAGCTTTCTTAAAATGATAATGTTATCTTTCTTAACTTGCTTTTCCTTCTTTAATTTAAGGTATATCTGCAGGAAAATTGGATGATTCATTCTGAAGAATTTGGATTTGACTATCATTAAAATCACTATTTTCGCTGACACCTACACAGTTTCTCTGCAACCGTAAGACTATTAATGCAAAGAATTATGGTTTAATGAACAGGATTAGAAGCCCATTAGAAAAATCATTACCAAGATGTCTGTTTAACTTTTTGTTTCATTCAAAACACATTACTTATTGCATCCTTTCCTACATTCAGACTAAGCTGTGAGTTCCTAAGCAGCAGAAATGCTATTGAAATGACTTTTAAATGCCTTCAGTGGGTCCAGTATAATATATGAGAAAGTAAAAATAGCAAAAGTATTCTAGATCCTGTTGAAGCCTTTAATTATCATTTGGAATAAGGAGAAAGCAACATCTCTAGACATTTAGACAAAGTATTGTGGCTTACTGGGTTAATGATGAATTTTTTGCAAACACTTTGATGAAGAAATACTCCTTTCTTCTGCTGTTCTTGATGACTATTGTTACTGAAATAATTACTATTTATAACTTTTTATATCTTTCAAATCTTCAAATCAAGAGCTCATGATGGCTAACATCTGCATATATTTCTGAAAGGTTTTTCTTTTTTGGTTCACTATGCATTTGGATGTTTTATAAACAATTTTTTCATGATGGTTCCTAAGATCAGGGAACAAGTTTTCATCTACTTTGGAATATGGGCACCATTTTGAAACAAGATGCTGAAATGAACCTTTCACAACTGCACAAAGCTTAACCAAATTTTGTGTGGTGGTTCCTGAGATCAAGGAACAGGATTTTTGTAGGTGTTTGGATTTAGCTGGGGGCCATTGTGAATTAAGATGTTGGACTCACCCTTTCAAAACGGCACTATTTTAACCACTGTTTTCCAAACCACTGGTTTTGGGTTCTTCTTAGAATTCCCCAGCAATGCCAGGTATGAGGATCCAAGTAAATAATAGAAAGCCATATTGTAAATTAACCATAATTATATAAAACTATAATTAAAATCACAGAACCACAATTTAATTTTAACAGAGCTCAGCAGTGTCAATATCCATAATAGCATCTCACTAAAATCCAATTTCCTACACAATTCTGGAAAATAAAACTGTGTTTAACTGCCACTTAAATATTTCTATTGTGGCATCAGCCAGATGTCTTAAGGGCGGGACCTCTCTATTTCAAGGACTCAAATTCTGTTACCTTACTTCCTGCACCATCATGATAGCTTTCCAGAAGATGGAACTGCCTTTTCTGAGATCCATAAATTGATACTCAGGAGTGCTGCTGATTCAATGAGTCACAATAAATCTATCATAGCCCATTGACATACAGAGACTGACTTGGCAGTTTGGCAGCAGGTGACATAACCAACAAATTGGGTTTCATCCTACTCTAGATTGCATCTCAAGTCTCTGCACCTTCTGCTGCCCCCATTACCAAGCAATAACCAGACATAACACAATATCTTAGGTCAAAAAAGGCTCAACTTTATCGATTACAAATGTTTGGCATAGGCACTGGATAGAACCATTGGCTTCTGGCCCATATGCCAAAAGTATTTCCTGTGCCAACCCAACAGCAGGGGAATCCTGTGACTTACATCAAATAGAAACGCTCCTGATGGGATGCTGTCTTGAGGAGTACTATGGCTCTGGACCCTGCCTAGGCATCTGGACAGAAACAACTCCTCCCAGAGCCCTTTAACGGGATACCGTTTCTCTCAGAGGGGCAGGCATTGGCTACCAGCCCCCCTCCAACCAAGACTAAGACTTACCCAATGATTAAACCACCAAAAGTTGTGACGTTTGCTATGAGGTAGGCAAAGCAGCCAGACTAGATCCAATTGGCCCGGTGGGAAAACTCCTACCCAGCCCTGAATACAGTGGCCAACGATGTCCATATCAAGGTCAAGAGCAACCAATAGCAGCTATTATTCAAAAGTGATGAACTGGGCACTGACGACAGGACAAAGCACTTTATATCTCCCAGGAGCAGACCCAAAGGAAGCCTGCATGCTCTGTTGGGTTTGCCCCTTGGGAACGGCCAGCCTCCAAGCCTGCCTATGATTGGCCAGTTTTGCAGGCAGGCTTGGATCCTAAACTCTGGCCAGCAATGCAAGCAGTTCTGCCTCCCACTGACCATGCAGCCACAGGATCAGTGCTGGACTGCATTGGAGGGAAGCAGCGCTGGCATGCAAAGCCGCCACACCACTGATGGTAAGTGGACTTTGCCTGGCTCTTCTGATTAAGCATCACATCCCAAGAGTACTTCACCTGTAGCTCAGACGACTAGTCTACTTGGTTATAACCCACTGTCTGCTTCAAAGATCATGCCTTGGTTGCACCTTCAGACTGACAGCCCTGCTAGTTACGTGTGCTCCTTACATTCTTCAGATATTTTCTGCTCCATATTCGAAGCACAGCACTGGAACATACACTACTGAAATAAACAGGGCTCGCACAAGCAGAGCAGTTGAGGATCAGGAAGTACATGATTAAAAGATTTCCAGTTACATCCGGCATTGCTGTAAACCCAGGCAATCCCCAGCAGTATCCAGCTCAGCAAAAAATATGTAATATTTTATGACACTCTAAAAGCATCAACTTCGTATCAGTCTACAGACTACATGAACGTCTCCCTGGTAAAAAAAAAAAAATCAAGCTATTAAATCAATGAGTAAGCACTGCCTCTATATTTTATAAATAATCCAATATAGAGTTTCCTGACATTTATGGACATTTACAAATTAAGCGTGTACTTTACTTGGAAGATTGAAGATCTAATCCTCAGAGTGCTTAGCTAAGATTGAACTGCTTATTTTATACGCATGAAAGGATTCCTTTTTCTACAAACCTTGGATGCTCCACATCTTTATACATGATGTGGAAGCACAAAAATATTGGTGGCTTGGGTACCCTCGGTCCATACTGCTGAGGTTTCAAGAAAGGGAAAAGTGAATGCATTTACTTGAATTGGTAAAATGTACACATATCCCATGGGAGAGATGTGTGAGCTCCCTAATTCCATGAGCCTCATAAGTGTGGGAAGATGACACATAAATCACCACTTTTGCATTGCATGCAAATCAGTTCTATTTTAGGGGGAAGCTAAAATGTGAGAAAATGTTCACTACAGAGCAGACAAAGGGTGACAATTTCAGGACAACTGGAGTCCCCTGTTGAGACCACAGTAGATTGAGAATTTAAATGTGAAAGGCTTTGGGCACAGTTTACATGGATATTTTAATCTGGAATTCACAGATTCAACCCATAACCCAGAGTGCTATCTTGGCACATTAAGAAGTTAGTGAGGAGTTGAGTGAATCCAAAGACAACTCCTTGTGTTGGGGAAGGAGCTGGTTTTATCATGTTTTACCTTCCTTCTTGTTAATTTTAAGTTCTACACAGACAGGAGCGACCTATTTCAATGAAGTTCTTGTTTTCTTACATTGCCTATCAGTGGAGTCAATAGAGACAGACAACTCAAGTTCAGTTGTTGTTTTTCCTATCCTGGCTATTGACTGTGATCTAGGAAATCCTTATTTCACAGGCTTGCTTAATAGTTCTCTTCCCAACTGCTTGGAATACATAACAAGTCTGCCTTGCCAATGTCTGTAGGAGAAAGGAAGACCAACAGAGGTTGAAGACTGGTGACAAAGGTTAAATGAGAGATTAGAGAGTGTTCACTGTGCTTTGATCTTGCCTGCAAACCTGAAGAGCCAGATACATCGGTGAATCAGAGATGCTCATTTAATCTCTTTGGTCTTGTGTTGCCACACTGGCTCCATTACTTGCTACTGCTGCCTCTTCCTTCACTGGGGAAAACTAACAGAGAGCCCTGCCGCCAGGTGGTTTGCTTTCCCTAGCCAAAGGTGAGGCAGTTGACAGCAGAAGAAAAGAGGAAATGATAGAGCGAACAATGTAGCCTGCTAAGAAGTGAAAGACTGAAGAGCTAGTGTTCATTTCGCTGCTGGTATGTCTGAAGGAACTTGGAGGCGGAAAAGTCTTGTTCATAACTTGGTTTGCAGAACTCTGACTTCTTCTAAATGGGGTATTCATTGTACGTGGCAGTGTATATGAGGGAAGAGAAGTCTGCTGATTTATTTATGAGTGGCACATAAGTTCATTTCAATCACATTTAGTTTATTCACTGAGTTCCATTCTGAAGGAATGAATTCATTCTGATCATTTCGTCTGTGGCTGAGAAAATTGAACTCTAACAGATTGCAGTCCCAGAAGAAATTGCTTGGCGTTAAAGAGTTTCAAGTAATTGTTAAACTCCCACATGCTTCAGGGGAGAAAGCATGTCCCTGATTAGAAAAGCAAGCTGGAAAAAGTAGACAGCAGACTTGTAGTTAATAGGTATGATGCATCCCAGTGTAGAATACACTGACCTAATAAGATATTTCCATTCTGAATAACTAGCATATTAATTGATATAGACTCTATTCATAATCATCATTAGGCATCTGGATGCAGAGCTTTCAGCTCTTCGGATTGCTCTTAAAATGATAAAGATGTTCTTTTTTAATAAAAAAAAAGCACATACACAAATGAATATGAACAAATGCCTAGGAAACTTACTTCCATTGACTCATCATTGCTCACTGAATTATGCACTTCAGTCATGTCAACAGCAAATTAAATAGGGGGGTTTACTGACAAATCCTACAGCTAGGAAATTAATATGTGACAATTACAAGGACATGTTAATGGCTTTGGTTCATCAGGGAAATTTATGACAGAATCCAGGGAGAACAAATAAACTTCTCATTTATGAATTTATTTTGCCTCTGCACCATACACACACAACTCCCAAGGTGGATTAAACTGAAACAATAGGTGCTACATTTACAAGACAGGATTCCCAGTGTTATACAAACAAGTAGTCAATGGATGATTCGGAAACAGTGTTAACATGTCCTCTTGTATGGGTTTTTGTACATCCTATCTATGGTTGCAAAGGCCAGAAACTTGGCTGAATTCATCTTGGAACACTATTTCATGTTATTTATCAAAATATTTCTAGACCTCCCATTCAAAATATCAGACTAGTATACAACTAAATTTTAAGAAGAGATAAAATACAATTAAGAACTATGCAAAGTGACCATAAAATTGGTTGGCTCATCTTAAAAGCGTAAAACACTGAATAGGCCTATCAACACACACACACACACACACACAAGTCTTCCAACAGATGCCGGAAGGTTTAGAAGTCAGGATGCTTACTGAAATTCTGATAGAGACTATTTCACAGCATGGGACCATCAGCACTAAATGCCCAACTTCTAGTTGAAGCTGGTTAGGCTTCAGAAACACAGGGAACAACTAGCAATACTTCTACTATTGCTAAGAGCCAGCATGGTGTAGTGGTTAAGAGCGGTGGACTCGTAATCTGGTGAACTGGGTTTGCATCCCTGCTCCACATGCAGCTGCTGGGTGACCTTAGACTAGTCACACTTCTTTGAAGTCTCTCAGCCCCACTCACCTCACAGAGTGTTTGTTGTGGGGGAGGAAGGGAAAGGAGATTGTTATCCGCTTTGAGACTCCTTAAGCCGCAGGCATGTCCAAAGTCCGTTTCGGGGGCCTAATTCGGCCCCTGGGCAGTTTATTTCCTGGGGTAAAATCCTAAGAAAACCTCAACAACTTCAATCCTAAAAGAAGCTCAACAACTTCAATCCTAAAAAAAGGTCAACAACTTTGGTTGGCCCTTTGGTTGGCCCCCACGGCCCTTCACTTCATCAAATCTGGCCCTCTTTGAAAAAAATTTGGACACCACTGAAGGGGAGTGAAAGGCAGGATATCAAGTCCAAACTCCCCCTCCTCCTCCTCTTCTTCCTCTGGATGATCTCAGTAATCAAGCTGGGACAAAAGGGCTCCGGCAGTTCTTAAGGTATCTTGGACCCAACAAATTCAGAGCATTGTGTTACAAATAACTTTGAGGCTGGCCTGGTAACATATGGACATTCAATGCAGGTTTTTTAGCAGAGGTGTCACATGCTGTCAGGGGACCAACTTGGGTAATATGGCACCCTGAGTGAGGAAAAAAAAATTGGCAGGCACACACACCCAATATTATTTGGGCACAGTTACTTTTTTATGGATCTTCTCAGTAGGCACCCATATAAATATAATTAATTAATTAATTAGCTAGCTAGCTAGCTAGCATAGCTGGCTATGTGGTACTTTAGGTCTGGAGAGTAGAACTTTACTTTACAAAACGCCTACTTTATTAATTTGCAACATATTATTCCATGCCAGAAAGAGGAGAAAGGAAAAATGTTTGTCACTTCCCTGACCGGTAGATACACCCCTTTAGATGGAGTACATGAAAATGGCTGAATAGAGAGGCTTCATTGCCTGAATCAAAATTACTCCCACTCCTTGGCTGAAGAAGACAATATATACAAATAGCTGATTCTATGTAATGCATCAAGTTCCAAGTCTACTACTCTTGCTAATGTTGTATATTTGTAACACCAATGTTGTTGATTCAGTTGTTGTGGCCAAGGCAAGGGTGAGATGGGGCCTGCATCTCAGAATGCCCCCCATGCTCATTTCTCCATGAATTGAAGTTATACTGTACAATCCTCTAGACATCTACTCAGAATTAAGTTACAATTAATTCAATGGGATAAACTCCAGGGTAAACTTGTATAGGATTACTACCTAAAGTATATTATTGCCTTTTCACACATTCTTCCATTGTTACTCTTGCATGTTCTCATCTTCCTTTCCTTTCTTGTATCTCCCAAATGAAAGTTTCTATCAAAATTTAGGTTTTAAGCTCCTTTGGAAGAGACCAGTTATTTTTCTTTATATTATACTATATTTAACAAAATGTGTACACGGCTTACTCAAGCAAAAGACCTGTAGGTGGTTTATAAAAGGCAATCTAAGATATCCATTACAATACCAATAAAAGCAAACATTAAAAACAAGTTAAAATATAACATTAAACCTGTAATTTTAAATTAGCCATACTTATTAAAGATCATGGGCCAAAACTGCTTGCTGAAATTACATGCCTGGGCAGATTTGTTGAAACAAAAAGTATCTAGCAGCAGCTGAAAACAATATAGTAACAATACCTACCTACTATTCATCAGTAGTTGCAGTTCTGCAGATCTAAATAGTTGAGTGGGCACATATTGGGTTAGTTGTTAGAAGACCTTTATTTTCCCTCAGAGAGCTACAATTTTCAGAGTTCCATGTTAAGAGGGATTGATTGTTAAACCACTCAGAACTGCAGCTCGGTGAGGGCAATAGGGGTCTCTTAAGAACTCTTAACACCCTTTAAAAAAACTACAGTTCCCAGAATTCTTTGGAGGAAGCCGTGACGGTTTAAAGTGATATGATACTGCTTCACATGAGTAGGGCAAATGGGGCCTTGCTAATCAACGCTGAGGCCAGGGATGGCCTAAAATACAGAGTTCTGTATTATGGACATTCTAGCAGAGCCTGATGGGTGCTAACAAGAAGCCCCACAAAGATTGGTTACATTAAGAAGCTTTCAATCAAAAACTCCATATTGCAGATTACTTTGGATGGCTGTAAAAGAGGATTATTCATGGTGAGTAAGACTAGCCACAATGGTTATGTTCAACCTCCACTGTCAGAAGCAAGCGGCCTCCGAATAGGAGTTGCTGGGAATGGCAAGGGGAAGAGTGCTATTGCTCTCGTGCCCTGCTTCAGTGCTGCTCACAGGCCGATTGTTAGCCACTGTGAGAGAGAACGGGATTCTGGTCTGATCCAGCAGTCTTTTCTGATGTTCTTACCTTCTTATGTTGCTGCCTAAAGCAGGGATTACTGCTATTGTTGATCAGCAATCTTCCATCTGGATTGAGTTCAAGCCAGGTTGCAAAGAAAGGAAGGCAGGAATAGGGAGCATGTTTAGAGTTTGCTTCCGATTCTTTCCTTTGAATTGGGGTTACTTGATGTCACGGTGTGGCCTGCCTGTCAAAATAGCCTACTGGTGAGTCCACTGGCCTACTAGTCCTATTCTTCATTTCTGGTCTACAGAGCAGTATTTTTCCCATGGTACAACTACTATTAATGAGAAACTTTACTTTCCAATCAAGGCTGCTAACAACACTTATAGGGAATAAGCTCCATTGAACACAACAGGACTTACTTTCAAGTAATCATGCACATGACTACAATAGATGATGACGTATGAAGCCAGTTTGAGAAATCTAACAGGAATTGATTTATATTCCCTTCTTAACCTTTGCTTTGTAAAGTTCCAGGAACACTTTCATTGTAATCCCAACAAAACCCCTCATTACAGAAGGCTATGAACAATACCGAATGCCTTCACACCTGTCAGTCACCCTTTTCATACACAATCAGAGAAAGGTTACGATCTGATCTTGAAAATGGTTTCTCTTTGCCATTTAAGCTGCTACAGGTATATTGACTTCAGCACAGATTTTGAGACTTCAATTAAAATAGCCTTATAGCATTTTGACAATCCACTTCTGGCACCTTCTGTGCTAGGTGTTGTATTTAACCAGCCTTAAAGGGCTAGACAAGTTATTTAAATGGATGAAGCATATTGATATTGAAATCTGGGGGGGGGGGGGGAATAAAATTATTTATGAAAATAATGGCTGTTGTCAAAGCCCCGTTTGTCAATGCTACCAGTACTATGTATCAACAATATCAATAATCTATATCTATATCTATATTTATATCTACACACACACACACACACACACATATATATACATACACACACACACACACACACACACACACATTTCAGTTCAAACTGTTTTATAACTATAAATCTTAAGACAGGAAATTTTTAATGTTTTGTTTTATTTTATTATATGTGCTGGAAGCCTCCCAGGGTGGCTGGAGAAACCCTGCCAGATGGGTGGGATATTTATTATTTTATTATTATTATTATTATTATTATTATTAGGCTGCTGCAGTTCTAAACCAATTTAATAGAGCAGAGTGGGGAACCTTTTTAGAAGTGAGGGCCATGTTCCCTTCTGGGCAACCTTTTCGGAACCACATGGCAGGTTCCTATTATGTTATTTCGTTTTTAATAGGACTAATGGCAGTGATGGCTAACCTTGACACCCCAGATGTTTTGGAACTACAACTCCCATCATCCCTAGCTAACAGGATCAGTGGTCAGGGATGATGGGAGTTGTAGTCCCAAAACATCTGGAGTATCAAGGTTAGCCATCACTGACTAATGGGCTTTGGGGCAGCAAGTAACCCCTGAGAGATGCTAGTAGACCGTTTCCTTGGAGCATGTTCTGGCCTATCATCACATTGAAAAGGTCCTTCCTCCACTTTCCTCTTCTCATTTTCTATGGTCAAACATCTCTCCACTTCCCTCCCCCTGCTTGCAGAGGCTTGCTTCCATCACCTGAGCATTGCTGCCATGCTAGCCTAGCAAGTGAGATGAGAGGGAAAGCGGTTCAGAGAATGGGGTAAGAGGGGCAGTGTAGTGAGCTGATCCCTATTTGGATCAGCTCGAAATAGGCCAAGCAGTTTCCCAATTTTAAGTAGTTAGGCTCATTTCCAAGGTGGAACTTGTCAATCACTCATCCTAATCATGTTTATTCATCATTTTAGTGAGGCATTTCTCCTGGTATGAATGTTTTTGTATGCAAATCTGCTAATATATGCATTTTGGTGAGCCATTTCCCTTAGTGTAATGCATTTTGTATGCTATTTTCACAAATATGTGCAATTTTATGTACCCTTTCTCCAAATATGTGCAATTTTGCACAAAAATGTCATCACAAAATTCAGAGAAGTGTGGATTTCAAAGCATAGCTGTGTTTCAGTTTTGTGAATTGTTTCTGTAAGTGCAAATTGAAATCTCAACAGAAACAAATATCCCCTCCCATTCCTTGCATAGCACATCAATGAATTAGCACATCGTGTGGTGATAGATGATGCATTCATAGTATAATACACTTGCTTATGCTGATTGTGGTATATATTTGAGTATAGACTATGTTCATGTAGCCACTTCTTAACACAGTAGTGTATCAGATCAACACACAGGCTGCTCTCACTTCCACCATGCAGGCAAACCATCCAGTCCAGAGCAATTCAAACCTTTTCCCTTCCAAACAGACCACAGCAAGCAATATAGGCCTAATTTATTCGTTGTACTGAAACCAAAAAGCAGATTATTTATTCACAAGATACCACACAAAATTTATTAGCACAGCTGTCGCTGCTTGCACAAAGAATTACAAATGAACATGATGGGCAATAAATTTAAATTAAAAATGATTGGTAATGCAAATTTTAATGACTGCAGATACAGGGCTATGTAAAGTCATGACATTGTTTTGTGTCTCTACTCTGGAGTGAGCTTGGTGTGCCACCAAATGCCCTTATGTACAAAAATAGCATTAAGTCATGACTTGCATATTTATCACTGATATACTTGGTGTAGGAACATTTGTATTCTTGATGACACTTCTGAACCTAGCTTTCAGAGTGCTACAATAAGTGTTGTCCCTCATCCATTCCAAAAACAGGTGACAAAATTTCCTTAATTTTACTTGCATGTGTGTGCACATATGTTAATAGCATATGCATTTCTGACAGATTAAATGAAGGGTTGCTAAGCATTTTTCAGGCTGGGGGGCACATTCATGTTTAGCCAGCACACCAAGAGTCACATGCTGCTTGCAATGCATACAAACTCACCACATATACAGCACACACAAACCTACACATGCACACTATATGTACCTGCACACACATGTGCACGTGCACACACAACACTCATTTGCATATGCAGGCACACGGCAATCTCTCCTTCTGACAAACACACATATACACAGAGAACAAATTCTCTCACACACATATAAAAGCACACTCTCTTTGTCTCTCTCTGACACCACACACATTCTCACACACAGTCTCTCTCTCATTCATGCATACTCATGCAGTCACACAACTCTTTCCTCTCCCCCTTTCTTGCTCACGCATATAAATACATATGAAGATACACAGCACACATAAATGCATTCACACATGCACAGAGGAACACACTACCCGTGATCTAATGCAATAGATTCAAAACAGCCCATCACGGGGAAACAAACCCAGCCCATCACAGGACTGATCTACATTGTCAGGTTTCAACATCTCATCTTGTTGGGAACATCATCTCATCACAGCACTGGCCTGAGTGGAGAGGTTGAAACTCCTCCACTCAGTGCTGTGGTGGAAAAATCTCAATGCTGACAAGGTGTCTGATTTTGCTTAGGCTGGCCAACCACTTGTAGTGTCTTTGTGGGTCAGATCTGACCTGCAAGCTATAGGTTCACCCTCCCATAACGGCTTTCCCAAAGAATCCTGGGAACTGTAGTTTGTTGTTTGGTGCCGGGAGTTGTTAGGAACCTCCTATTTCCTCACAGAACTACGATTCTCAGAGTGGTTTAACAATCCCTCTTCTCAGGATGACTCTGAAAATTGTAAAACTCTGTGAGGGAATGAGCGTTCATCCTGATTTGTTTGGGCAGAAGGCCTATATGCCTTCTTGTTAAACATTCATTCACCACATAAATTCCAGTGCATTTCCCAGTCACTTTCCTGAGCCACAAAAGTCAGTTTCTTTCTTATAGCAGATTTTTTGCACTAGAATGACAGAGTATTTTAATCCACTTTAATTGTACATACCTGAACATTCCAATAAGTGCTTTAATAACTTCCACAAAGTACTGACCGTGTGGAGGCAACCTTAGATAAGGCTTTAAAATGCTTTTATTTATACAGGCCTACCCTGCCTGATGGTCCAGTTTTATGTTCTTCTGATCTTTGTCTTTATATGTTTTCACCTTTGATTTTATGCTGATTTTATGTAAAAACTGTTGTGAGGTTTCGTTGTTGTTGTTGTTGTTGTTGTTGTTGTTGTTATTATTATTATTATTATTATTATTATTATTTCTCAGTAAGTGTGGAAATATATAAATAAATAAGCACTTGAAAATTCCAGTAAGTGGAAGCAGAGCAGATACTATTAGAAGAATATAAAGACATACTGTACAACCATAATGGCACTAAAAATTTGACTCACATGTTCCTTCTCATAGATTGCTACTATTAAGATTTGAGTAGCCCACAAAAGGGAAGGAACTTTCTCTCTCTCTCTCTCTCTCTCTCTCTCTGTGTGTGTGTGTGTGTGTGTGTAAAAGCAAAGTGAAAACTTGGTTACACACATATGCACTTCACATACATTTCTCCAGTGGCGCTTAACGGATTAGCATTTCCATATTTCCTATACCTAAAAACACATAATTTGTTTATTTTCATTTCCCACCAAGTTGACTGCCTATTTATTCTGAGAAGGGGGAATAACTTTGATATAACCAGTTTCATCTTATTTGCAGGAAGTTGTTAAACACTGGGCTTTTCGCTTGATTACCTTTTACATGTAACCACAGCATGAGAGGAATATTCAAGTCCCTGTATTAAATGAAAGCCCTTTGATCAACTGCCACCTAATTTTTGTTTTTCACCTGACAATATGTTCCACCAGCTGTCTGACATTTCTACTTAAAAGAGCTCAGCCAAATTCATTAGCATCGAGAAGCCTTTAAGAATTTATGCCCCTTCCTGCAAGCACCTCCCTCTGAATGCCAATTGATTACTGATAATTTCTCAAAGTCTCCCCCCCATTTCCTAAGACATTTATTATTATTGCTATTTCACTGCCAATTATATATATATATATATATATATATATATATATATATATATATGAGGGGTAGCAGATACAGCAGCACAGAGACCTGAGAAATCAGAATTCTAGCCAGAAACCTGGATTATGAATGAAGGGAAAGCACTCCTAAGGTCTTGCTTTCAGGCTTTCCATAGACATCTAGATGGCCACAGAGTGCTGGACTAGATGGGCCTTTGGCCTGATCTAGGCAGGGCTCTTAAGGAAGATGGTAAGTGACTTGCACAGCTACCCATCTCTCTTGCAACCTTCTCTTCCTTGCTAGAAAGCCTTTTCAGGGCCATAAAGAAAGCACCATAGCTCAGTGGTAGAACATATTCTTCTTATGAAGAACATCTCAGATTCCATCACTGACATTGTCAGGTCAGGCTGGAAATGTCCCCTGCCTAAGACCTTGCTGAGCCACTACTAGTCAATTAAGATAATTGAACCAGTGGCCTGGCTCAATGAAAACAGCTTTTTTGTGTTCCTAACAACACCTGGAAGGTTCCACATTGGCTAATCTAAATTGTATCACCATTATTTCTTATTTGTATCTACCGCTGAGGACAAAGTCAAAGGAGCCCAGAGTTGCAACCACATCCTTGATGCAGGAGGTCACCTTAACTGTTTCCCTTTTCACTAAAATAATTTGAGAGATGCACAGCTGTCATGCAGGGCCAATGCCAAGATGCCCAAGCATAATTTAGATGTCATTTTCTCTATGCATAGCCGTGATAGGATTAAGACAAAGCAGATTATTCAACTCTGATATGAGTTTGGAAATTCGAGTGATTTATGGTGTGTGAGCGCTCCTTGGATGAATAGCATTAATTACCTAACTTAATAAAAACCGCAGTACTCTTTGGGTCAGTTCCTGTGGCAAGAATCACTGTGGTGTTGAAACGAGTATTACAAGGAAACAAAGGCAAAGTCGTTGACAAGTATGTATGTCAGCTGCAATTTGCAATGATAGATGTGAGCATTAAGAAACCAAATTTTGTGATTAAGGAAGCACAAGCCCTTACTCAGCAGAAGACAGTGGAAACCATTTGGGTCTGCAGAATATAGCAACTTATTGAAAAAGTAATGCCGTGTGATTAATTTTTAAGCAGATTTTCCTAGGACTGCATTTTATGACATTCAACTGCATAAGGAGCTGTGCTGAAAATCTGGGGTCACTGCATTACAAATTTAAGGTCAGGTTTCTAGTTCTCTTGAGACCCAAGTTTGTTATTAAAACTCCAGCTTTGTTACACTACTTGGCCTCAGAGCTGGAGCATGCCACACAATTACTATGTGTATTCATTTCATAGCCAAAGAAAGAGCTCCAGTGCATTCGTAAACATTGAGGAATAGGATGGCAAGAGGAAAAAGCTACCAGTAACAGGGCTCCTGTATCTCTATTAGTTCAGGATAAGAGGACATTCCAGCAGGTGTAGCTTGCATGGCAACTTCTACACAACTATTAAAGATGTAGGAGGGCTCCTCTTTTTTGTGTCTGGGCATGCCACTGGCCACCTTACAAACACCAGTGGCATGCCCTAATCAGAAATCTTGTGGGTTGTGAAGTGGATACACAAAATTCATGCACCTCTGTGCTTTGCTCCATCCCAGATGACTAATGCTATTCTTATACTTCCACTCATGATACACTTGGATAAGCTGTAATTCTTACACAGCTGCAACCTCACCCAGTTCAGCATTGTGGAATAAAGCTACCATTGGTGATGAGTAAGAGCCTCTAATCCCACTGTATCAGAGAGCAGCTTGCCATTTCCTTACCTTGCAGAGATACTGTCTGCAAGTACTGCAGGCACACCATTTCCCAACAAAGCATCTCTATGCCGGGGGGGGGGGACTATTCCTGTTAAACTTCTGACTTCCATGCAGGTGTTAAACTAGGCACAGTTGCCCTGGATGATACAGCTAGACAGAAGAGGATTCAATGGGTATTTCTTCCAAAATATTAGTTGTTGCCCTTTATCATCAAACTTCTTGGTGTGGGCAGAAAGAGGAAACCTCCAGAAAAGTGGCTGGGTGCCAGAGAAGAAGTTCTAGAAACCATCCCCAAGTTGAAGTTACAAGTTTAATGTAGATAAAATGCTGTGTTTGAATGCCTTGTGTTTAAAGTGCTATAGTTTTGGGGACGCAGGTGGGACTGTGGGTTAAACCACAGAGCCTAGGGCTTGCCGATCAGAAGGTCGGTGGTTTGAATCCCCATGATGGGATGAGCTCCCATTGCTCGGTCCCTGCTCCTGCCAACCTAGCAGTTCGAAAGCACGTCAAAGTGCAAGTAGATAAATAGGTACCACTCCGGCGGGAAGGTAAACGGCGTTTCCGTGCGCTGCTCTGGTTCTCCAGAAGCGGCTTAGTCATGCTGGCCACATGACCTGGAAGCTGTACGCCGGCTCCCTTGGCCAATAATGCAAGATGAGTGCCACAACCCCAGAGTCGGCAAAAAGAACCTTAGGCAAAAAGGTTCCACTCTGGCAAAAAGTGTCAGAGAAGGCTGGTGTCCGCCCCCCACTAGAGTGAGAGAAGCTACCTGATGACTCACCTCAGGAAACACAAGCTCTCACAGCAGGAAGCTGAAACTTGAGAAGCCTGTATTTGTTTGTTGGAGATGGTTAGTAGTAGTAGCAGCAGCCGTGAAGTTCTGCAATGATAAACAAGCTTAGGATCTCCCTCTGGGAACAAAGGAAAGTTTCCTGGATTGCATAAAGGACTGAATCTCACTGCTTGTTTGCAATGTGTTACAATAAGATAAATGTTACAAAATAACAATGTAGCTAATATTTAAGAGTGTTCTGCAGTAAAGCTGTGAAGCGCATTCTTGTGGTGGAGAGCATCCATTTCTACACAGGATTCAGACCAGGGATTCAAATGAACAACTCTAGGGACTTCCGGTTTCCGCGAATCGCAACACGGACGCTCGGCTCGGGCTTCTCCGAGAGGCGAGCACTCAAAGAGGGGTAAAAGGGGGTTGCTGGGCTTCGCAACCCACCAAAAGACACAGAGGGATTTCTTTGGGTCTAGAGAGGAGCGCCGAGGTGTCGGAGGGGTCCCCGCGGTGAAGGAGACCACAGACGCTGAATCGGCATTCCCACCCCGCTGAGAGTAAGCCTGACTCCGGGAGCGATTTGAGCGGTTAACCCCATGGTAAGAAGAAACGTCTCCATAAAGATATAAGAAAGGGGTTCCCTCTGAATGGACATAAAAAAGCGAACTTAATTGGGAGAGAGAGGCGGGAACCCCCTTGAAAAGAGGAAAAAAAATTTTAAAACTGCGGCGTTTTTTCAATGAACGCAAAGAGGAAGAGGACTACTCCCATTACATTCAAAGGGTGGAAATCCAGGCAAAGTAAACTCGTAAAATTGTTACTGTGAGCTTTTTAGTATGTCGGCATAGAAACCTAAAGATCAATAAGAGAGAGGAGGAATAAAAGGGACAGAGGGAAGTTAACCATTCCCAAAGAAGCTATTCATACTTTATTTTTTTCCTTTTTGGCAAAAACGGAGCTGTAAAGCAAATGTGAACGGCTGCGGAGGTATCCTCGCTCCAAGCCCCATGATATAAATATAATTGCGAAAGAATTTACGAAATAATGGTTGCCTCTTTTCACTGAAAGGTTGCCTCCTTTTCATTGAAACACAAAGACAAAGGGAAAAGGGATAAAATAAATCTAAATGAGACAAGTTATCCTAGAAGGATTTTGAAAACGCTGAATGGGAGGGAGCGGAGGTGAACTATCTAATGTAAAGAGTGGAGAGGAGGTTGTTAAAGCTACAGTATCCTTCGTGAAAAAGTGTCTCCCGTGACAGAAAATATATGCTGGTTGAAATATACGCGGGCTGGAACAAGCACGGGCTGGCGGTGCAGATAACCTCAACCAAAGAGCAGAACTCCGGAGCTCCTTTCATTCGACAGTAAGAAATATAAGAACAAAGAATAAGGAATTGGACAGAACTTGTTGAAAGAAAGAAACGACAAAGGAAATAAGACTGTAAGGCTGCAAGAGAGCAACGGATAGATGCCCCAGAAAGAGTGGATTTGAAAAGAATAACGGACTGACCGATAGACTATTATTGCAGACTCATCGAACGACCGATTTCAGGCTTCTGTAGTTGAACGATTAGTGACTGGATTTAAAAGAAAATTTGATCTAGAAGGATTTGTCCGAACTCTCCTTCCTTTCTCCTTTTCTAATCTTAATTTTATATAAGATTACTTACAGATAACGGTACGGCGGATTATAATTTTGATTTTTATGAGGTTTGTTGCATTGGAATAGGAGGGACCGTTTCAAATTAGGTACGATCTTTGTGGGCTGGTTGAGTATGATGGTATGAGTGGGTACTTAAAATATGCCAAATCCAACTGTACTTTACTTGTAATATATGCTGAAATCAAATTGTACTTTAAGGTGCTTGTCTAAACAAGGTACAAATTGTACTTTAAGTGCTTGTCTAAACAAGGGCAAGACAGGTTTGTTGGTACCAAAGATTTGAAAAACTTGGAAAGATTGTATTTTGCTACAGTATATATGGTTTGATTAGACCAAAATTTTCTTTGTTTAGAATTAGTTTAGCGGGGAATAGCAGGCAGTTGTCATTTTGGATATAAGTAAGTGGTATAACCCCTTGTCTACTGACAGGGGGGATGCCAACCAATATTAACGCAAAGAAAAATACCAATTTAACATCAGCGCAACCAACAAATCCTAATAGAAGAAACTCGATTCCAAATCCGACCAAAAATTTAGAAATGAATACGGAAATGAAAGACATCCTTATGGGCCTAAAGAAAGATTTGGCTGATATTAAAAAAGAAATGAGTGGGACAGATAAAAAATTGGACAAGATGGAGCGGAAAATTGATGAAAACTCTAGGGCAACGGACAATAAATTAGATAAAATGGAACAAAAAATTGACGAAAACGCAAAATTGGTAGTAGAGATGACGGGAAAGATGAATGATTTGGTGGTTAAAAATTTAGAAATAACCAAAACAGTACAAGAGTTAAAAGGAAAGACAATAACTTTGGAAGAGGGTGTAAGGAAGGTTCAAAAAGAAAACAGAGAAAAAAAGGTTGAAACGGAAAAAATTAAAAAGGAAATCGGGGAGATTAAAGAAACGCATGAGGCAGTACTGGATGCAGTTGCTATGATCGAAATGCATAGAAGGGAGAGGACGCTGAGATTTCGATCAGTTCCGGAAGAACCAAATGAAATGATAGACCAGAAGTTGAAAGTAGAATTAGCCAAATGGCTGGGTCTGGAAGAGCAGGAAATGGCAAAGCAAATTGAAAGTGTATTTAGAGTAAGGTCAAAAATAGCGAAACAAAATAATTGGCCAGGAGACTGTCTGGTGTCATTTTCCAACATGACTATAAGGAACAGAATATTGCAAACCTCAAGCAAGAATAAATTGACAATACAAGAGGTAGAAATAATAATCCATAAAATAATACCAAATCGCCTCTTGAGAAAGAGAGATGCATACAAACCTTTAGCCGAAGCGTTATCAAAAAGAGCAATTACACATAGATGGGAATTTCCTGAAGGAATTTCCTTCTTTTTTAAGGGAAAAAGGAGGAGATTTGGGACGTGGAGCGATGCGGACAGATTTTGGAGAACTTACAGAGTCGAACTGGGGAGGAAGGGGCAACAGGGGGGAGGAACAGAGGAGCAAACAGAACAACAGGAAGAGGAGGAAAACTTGATTACTAAAGAATAGAAAAATCAAATATAGGGATAAAAAATTTCTTTTATTTTACACGCTACTATTCAAATTGTAAATAATCAAAATAATAAAGGCTTAATGGATTTAAAAATAACATCATGGAACGTGAATGGCTTGAACGATAAAAAAAAAAGAAACAAAGTGGAACATATACTTACAAAACAAAAATTTGATTTAATTTGTCTTCAAGAAACACACGTACAAAAACAACATATAAGAGTTTTGTCAAATAAAAAATTAGGAACAGAATTTGTATCTTCAAATAAGAGTAAGAAAAATGGGGTAGTTATATACGCTAAAACGTACTTGGAACCTAAAATTGTATATACAGACAATCAAGGAAGAGTAGTGGTGATTCAGATAACAATCCGAGGAGAGAAAATTTATGTGGTAGGTTTTTACGCTCCAAATGAAAAAAAAAGTGAGTTTTACCAAAAATTAGAGAAAGAATTAGGCGAATTGGTGGGGGGAAAGGTAATATTATTGGGTGATCAAAATGGGGTCGTGAATCCAGAGATGGATAGATCAAAGAAAATACCAAAAAAGAGACAATTAAAATTACCAAGGTCCTTTTTTCAATTAATCGAAATATTAAGGCTCCAAGATGCATGGAGATTACAAAACCCCACAAAGAAAGAATACACCTATTTCTCTTATGCAAATAATTCTGCGGGCAGAATAGACGCAATTTGGCTTACAAAGGATTTAACAATTAAAATAAAAAATGTGGAAATTCAACCCAAAACTATAGCCGATCACAATGCGATAAACTTAACTCTGACCTGGGGAAAGACGAAAATGACAAACTGGAGATTAAATGAGACATTACTAAAAGATGAAAAATTAATCGACAACGCAAAAAAAGTAATAAAGGAATTCTTCGAATTAAATTTAAACCAAGGCACAGAACTCAGTGTTGTGTGGGACGCCGGGAAAGCCGTGATTAGAGGCTTTTTCATTCAACAAAGTTCAATACGGAAGAAACAAAAAGAGGAAAGGATTAAGAAGATAAGAGAAGAGATTAGGCAAAAAGAGATGGAATTATACAGAGAACCTAATAGTACGATATTAAAAGGAAATATAAAACTATTACAATCACAATACTCAATGATTATAAATGAAGAAATAGAAGCAAAATTAAGAAATATGAAACAGAATGCCTTTGAGTTTGCCAATAAGGCAGGAAAATGGTTATCCTGGAAGCTCAAGAAAAGAGAGGAAAAAAGGCTTATTAATACAATAAATAAGAAAGGGAATCTAACAAATAAACCGGATGAAATCGAAAAGTGCTTTCTCGACTTTTATAGAGAATTGTATGAAGAAGGTAAGGAAACGAAGGAAGAAGTAAGAGATTATCTAATAAAGCATTCTCTAAATAAAATTACAAGAGATCAAAAAGAAAACTTAAATGCTCCTATAACACCATGTGAAATCCAAATAGCAATTAAAGAAGCAAAATCAGGGAAGGCTCCGGGCCCTGATGGGTTATCGGCGATATATTATAAAAAAATGGAAGAGATTCTGTTAGAACCATTGAAAAATGTAATGAATGGAATATTGAAAGGGGGAAAAATACCAAATTCATGGACAGAAAGTATAACAACTTTAATCCCAAAACAAGATGGTGATAAGTTTATGGTTACTAATTATAGGCCAATTGCATTACTAAACAATGATTATAAAATATTTACAAAGATCTTGGCTGAAAGAGTTAAAAGAATTCTACAGAAGATAATTCACGAAGACCAGGCAGGTTTCCTGCCTGGAAGGCAAATTAAAAACAATACCAGAATCATCATAAACTTATTAGAATACCTAGATCTGAGAATTGAAAAACAAGCGGCCTTCATGGCCATCGATGCAGAGAAGGCTTTTGACAGAGTCTCTTGGAAATTTATAAAAGAATTAACAACTCAAATGGATTTCGGAGAGCAGTTTCAAAAAGCAATTGAAGCAATATATTCAAATCAAAAGACAAGAATTAGAATAAATGGGAACATGACAGAGGAATGTGAGATAAAACAAGGAGTAAGACAAGGGTGCCCTCTGTCTCCCTTGATATTCATTTTAACATTAGAAGTACTATGTAATCAAATTAGGAAGGATGATGAAATAAAAGGAATAGTGCATGGGCAGAGAAGTTACAAGCTGCGGGCATTTGCCGATGATTTAATAATAACAACTGAAGAACCGGGTCAAAGTTTATCAAAGGCTCTGGCAATAATACAAAGCTATGGGAAAGTTTCAGGTTTGAAATTGAATCTAAATAAGACAAAACTTTTAACAAAAAATATGTCAGTACAAAGCAAAATAGAATTGGAAAACCTAATACAAGTCAAAATACATCCAAAAATTAGATACTTGGGGATATGGATATCCTCGAAGAATATTAACTTGTATGAGGACAATTATCTGAATTGTTGGAAGAACATTAAAACAAAGTTAGAAGTGTGGACGAGACTAAACCTTTCCTTCTTAGGACGGATATCATTGATAAAAATGATGGTCTTACCTAAACTTTTGTTCCTCTTTCAGACTATCCCGATTATAAGTAATCTAGATTGTATAAATTCATGGCAAAAAGAATTATCTAAATTTTTATGGAATGGCCAAAGGCCAAGAATAAGACACAAAATTTTGATTGATAAGGTAGAAAGGGGTGGATTTGGTCTACCTGACCTAAAAATATATTATGAGGCCTCATGTATATTATGAGGCCTCATGGTGGAGAGCATCCATTTCTACACAGGATTCAGACCAGGGATTCAAATGAACAACTCTAAAAGCCCATTGGCCTCAACATGTCAAGCAAGGGGCTCAGTTTCTGGATCAAGCTCTGAACCAGTTCTCACACCTTCAGTTCAGTACTTCAGTTCCATTCAATCAGGTTGAGAAGGAATAGGGTACTGGTGGCCCTCCAGAAGTTGCTGGACTACAGTTCTCATCATCCCCAACTATTGGCCATGATGGCTGGGGCTGGTGGGAACTGGAATCCAATAACATCTGGAGGACCACAGGTTCCCCATCCCTGAGTTAGAGCCAGAGCAGTGAGAATTTGCTCATTACTGTTTTCATCCTTCAAAAAATATACAAACAGGTATTTAATGCTGTAGTGAACAGTAGAATACCTATGTTTGGATGCATTCCCATAACTGTGAAATACGTCCAGGTTGGACTCGCAATTAATCATTTTTCAGCAAGTCTTCCATTTTAGTGGGATTATAGAAAACCTGTGACACATTAATACTTCCCACTCCCTCCAAAATCGTTAGCACAAAGGGTAAAATGGCAACACACCATTGATTTTTCATTTTCGAAGGTTAGCACAACCTCAGATTCTTCTTGAAGCCAAGAGCAAGATGCAGCTATTCAAGCATCCAATGTAAAACAAAAGACTTATTTACAGGCACAGCAATTTAACAAGCTGGGGGACCTGTTTGCTGTGCAGATTTCAGATGGAATTAATTCTTTGTGTGACAGCATAGATTGAAAAAAGCAACAATAATTAGCAGCATTTTGTTCATGACTGACACTCAAGAAACAGAGACAGGTACCTTATGAAGTGATTGTTTTTGGAAAGATATAAGAAGAAAACCCTGGAGTGGGGGAAACATGGGATTTTTAGCTTTAGAGAGAATGCATTTTAAATGAAAAATAAACTCAGAGGGTGGAATCCATTTGGTTCTCTCGTACTCATGGAATACTTTTTTATTCCTCTGCTAATGGAAGGAATCAAAAGGCATGGGATTCACCTTTTTCATGGCTGACAAACACTGGGTCTATGTTTATATCAAGATATCCACTACTACAACACTAAGGTCTGAGTAAGAAACTGAGAGAAACCAACATTTGCAGATTTGTTTTATTCTCCTGCTTCTGCCTTCCTCTCTCTCATAGTGCCCAAAGTTAACCAGGTCCTTAAAGGCTCAGTTCTTAAAAGAGCAAAATAATCTCAGCACACATGCAATTCTTGTCTGAATTGGGCTAAAGCTTCAGAAGGCATTGCTTCCTCAACTTAAAATTTTAAGAGATAGCAGAGTTAAGTGGGTTTTTTAAAAACACATGTTAAGGGATTATCAGTGATAGTGAACTCCAATCTAGAAAACTCCTTTCTGAGCTTAGAGTGGCATCATATGGGGTCGACTCATATTTGCTTCAAGGGAGTTGATTAACTTTTCAATAAAAATCTCAGTCGTGCAAGAAAGTAAGAATTACAATTTGAGCTATCTATTCTTTCTCCTAATAAATATAGTATTGGTAATATGCACTTCCTTACTCATGAAGGATGGAGAGAAGCAGATAATACAAAGTAATAAATTAGCATAACAAAGACTGAAGCTGAAGGGGAGAATCAACTTATGAGAAATCTGACTGGGGGGGAAATAATATAGGATTCAAAATTGTAATATCAAATTCAAAATGCAACATTTCATCAGACAATTTTTATGCACTCGTTCCTTTTCATATGCCAAAATACCATCCAAAGCAGAAAGTATATGCAAGTCGTGCAATGATATCTTCCATACTTTCATTGTGTACCTGTACTGGCATCAAATGGGGAAAACCAAAAGGGTATCATTCTGTTCCCTGCATGTGAAGGATAGTGTAAAGAAACTTCTAAATTGTAGCTATGGAACCATGTGGAGGTGCACACTATCAGAACCCAAGGCTCTATGCCCATTCATTACGCATGCAGCATTCCTGACCCCTGCACCTGTCTGGAACCAGGAGTAAGCAGCTCAGCTGGTGGGATTTTGGCCACTCACTACTTTATGGGGAGAAATGATGCCCATGACACTGGGAGCCAAACAAACTGGTTGCCGGAGAGACAAGGGAGTATGCTGGACTACCCACTCATTCCCTCACCTTAAAGTGGAGAAACCTGTGGCCTACCAGATGCCAGATACAACTCCTCTCATTTTTGACCATTGGACATGCTGGCTAGGGCTCATGGGAGTTGCAGTAGGGCCACTGTTTCTCCATTCATGCTGCACTTCATTCATCACACAGCAATGGTAGCTTCCTGAAAGTGAAACTAAATACTTCCTTGGGCACCAGACCACTGGCCATTCATACTATAGTCGCCAACAATTTTGCATAAGCAAGATTCAGGGAGAATTAAGAGAGTCCCACACAAGGCAAAGCAGCCAAGGAACTGTGGCTGGCAACATAATGGGGGTAGCAGGAGGGGAGAAACACTAAAATAGGATGTTGTCAAGCTGTCATCATCAATTTCTCATCTGCATTGGATGAAAATTTGCATGTTTTAGCCAAAAGTGAAAAGATTGTTGGCTGTCACTAGATTTTACTGACAAATTTAAGAGGATACTGCTCAGGGGAAACACCAATAGGTTTAGAGGAATAAATTAGCTATGACTATAGAAGTCGTAGGGTTTTTTTTTGGGGGGGGGGGTTCAGAGTTGAACTAATCCCCAATCATCCATGAAGCTCACTTTATATCACTGCCCTATTTAAAGAGGGATTATTACTAAGTGTACAAATCTCAGTGTGTCTGCTCAGAAGTAAATCCCATTGAATCCAATGGCACTTACTCCCAGATGAGTTAGGTTAGTACTTCAGCTTTATTCACACACACAAAATCCATTGAAAAATAATCGTTTAAAAATCTGGAAGTCAGTTAGTGACATGATATAATTTTAAATGTTAATTACTCACTCATCTAGTGCTATTTCATTGCAATTTTTTTTGTTTTAGAAGCCAATAAATTAAAATCATTCTAGAATCCATGAAGAGATCTGATATATTATCCACTTCTTGTTAGAAACTGGAGTTCAACCTATGGAGAGGTCTCAAAGCAAAAGTGTCATTTTAAAAACAAATTTAATCATCATAATACTATTTTTTATATTAAAAAAACTATGGCAACCTTATCAAAGGGCCAATGAAAAATAAAATAGAGAATTGTTTCATTTTATTTTAATAAAGGATTTCAATGTTGCCTTTAAACTATAAAAAGAGCCTCCCAGGCATTTTGCCACAATAAAACATCAACACAATTAAACAGAGCATTCAAATGCAAAATTTAATCAACAAAACCTAGCAATATAACAGCAAAGGGCAGCAGAGAAGGGCCCAGTCTAACCAACAGGATCACAGAGGTGCAGTGGTCTGGGGAGGAAAAAGACCTGCTACTATTTTTGGGCTGTATCTCCGGCCAAATCAGCATGAAAGGGAAACTTTTTAGCCACTGATAAGTCTTCTCACACTTTGTATTGATTGATTCAGAGTGAAAGGAGGAGAGTCCACCACTGAGGATTGGCTCTTAGGGTCACTCTGGTGAAGGTGCGTGGGAAGAACACGAAGATGTTATTGTTCTGTATGCTTCAAAGCTAAGCATTTAGGGACACTGAAAACACAAGGTGCTTCAGTTTCAAGAGAAGGGTGTGCAAGTTCTGTTACATTTAAAGTTGAGCTGCGAGTTATTATGATCCAAGTATGTAATATAAGAATTTTCACAAACTAGTTCTGGGTTGGGGGATCAGTTACCCAACTGTTCTTGGTCAGATGTGTTTTGCCAGCCTTCTATTTGTTGATTATGGTCGTTAGTGCCTCTTAGGGATGTAAAATTCATTGTCTCTGAGGCAGAGCCAGTGGGGTTAGCCTTTACGGCATCTTCAGTAGCTATAGGACTAGTCACCACTGGGTGGCAGTAATCTAAAATAGACTTTTATAGGAGTGACGGGGCTGTTTCTTGATTGCTCTGCTTCCTCTCCTGGACTCTAGTTAGCACCATGGTGGAATTATTACACATTTATTCTGGGTGTCTCCAAGAGTTCAGCCGCTCTCAGTAGCAGCCGAATGGAGATAAGTGTGCTAACAGGCTCGTTAGCAGGGAATTTCCTCCGAAGTTCTGTTACATACACTTGAACTTCAAGGAAAGCACAACCTAAGTCACTACGAAAGAAGAAATTGGAGTACTCCAAATGTTGTATAAGATTATTGCATAATCTTTTAAGGTTGTATAAAGGTTAGGTGGTGACAGGGCATGACATTGAAGCATGACATTGAATTCATTTTTGTGTTGTGGTGGAACACAAAACAAGGTCTTGGAAGCTGACTGCAGGTGACAAGCAAATTTATGTGGGAAGTGACTATCCTTCAATGATCTTCAGCCCAAGCCATTTAGGTTTCTACAGGCAGAACTGGAAACTGGAGTCAACTAGAAGACATGGAATAGGTATTCATTCTGTAGAAAGGGGAGGATACAAGTCAAGATTTGCTTTTAGAATGAAGAGATTGAATAGGTGCTCCCATAATTTTTTGTAATCTTGTGTATCTGGGGCATAGGCTGCATGGAGAATCTGTCAGCGTTTACCCCGCCTGGGGCAGGTTGTGAGACTGCCCCAAATCCAGAGCAAAGCCGTGGGCTCATCCCCGGCTACATGGAGTCCGGTGGCGCAGTCTTATGTGATTGTTCCCCAGCTGAAGAACAACACACACAAGCCATGACTAAGGCTAAACTATTTATTGTAGGAAAAGTGCAGAGAGAATCTCTGTTGCCAGCTCAGTAAGTCAGAGCTGTTCAAAATGCTTCCGTCCGGCATCTTGTCTAGCCAGAAGAGAGAGTACAAAAGTATTGAGTACAATAGTACAGTGAAACATAAACATCACATCACATTGTGGAGAAAGTAGATAATCTAGCTTTCTCACGGGTACAGGCACAAGTCATACCAGCCTCGCTGCAGCTGTTTTCCGCTCGGCTTGGACAAATATCATAACAGAATCATCTTTAAATAGCACTATTGTCTAGCAGACACAAAATAAATTAATTTAACTCAGAGGAAAAAATGAACTCCCATCCCCCTTTCAACAAATTCTCATGCAAAAAGTCAGTTAACTAGCAATGTTATAATACATCCAATTAAAACTGACCTCAGCTCTTCTTCATAGTAAATTAAACATCTAGATAAAACAGAAGTAGCATGTGAGGATACTTGAAAATAAAAAAGGAACAACAAGGGATCACAAGACAATTAGAGAGTGGGATTCAAAAGCATCTGGAAGTGCAAATGAAGGAGAGGTTTAAATAAAAATGAAGAGGAAGCACACTGAGGTTCATCAAAGAAAAAAATGAGTGTTCAAGAAGCAACTGAAATTATTGTGATGAGTGAAACACCCACCTGCCCAATCTCAATTTAGAATTGAGCTCTGCTTTCTGGGCTAAATGGTTAGGAAATAGTGAGGCTATTTCTGAGCCCAAGATAAACTTCTTTTCTGATCCTGTTATACTTCTGATGGTGTTGTTGGAAGCAAAAAGGGGTACCAGTCCCCTCCATTTAGTCTCTTGACACCTTCTTCTTAAGTTTCCAATGTCTTAAGCCCAAAATAGCTAATAGGCTGCCTCTTTCACCACAGACCCTCTCAGATGCAAGGGAGCCCCCTTGGTAGCTCCACCACACTTGGAAGCTTGGGATTGGTGGTCCAGGGGATTGCATTCTCTGGGTCAGTCCTATAGCTGTGGAAATCTCTCCCTGCAATGATCACCGAATGGTGGGGATTTGTGTGGAATAGAAAGGTGGCCTAGAGATGGCAGAGTGCTTGCAGAATGAGCCAAGCTTAATGTTGGTGAGGGTGCTCTCACTTCCACAAGACCTCAAATGTAATTCAATGACAAACAGTAGCTCTGCTGGTAATCACCATCTCTTCCCATTTTCATTTTGATTCCTATGCTTCTATTCTTTACAGCATCTTCCACCCCTTTCCCTGGTCGGAAGTACTGTATATTTATTGCTAGGGATGGGAATAGTGTAGGGTTGATGCAGTGGCAACTGCTGTCACAAAAGTACTCATAGCTCTTTAAAGCAGAGAGAAGCCATGTTTTCTTGTGCAATTCCTAGCGAGACAGGGCAGTTGGAGGCTGATTTCCAGGTGAAAGGTAGGTGAAGCTTCTTTCAAGTTTCCAGCGACACGTCTCTTTGATCACTCTTGCAGACGGATTTGAGAGGAGCAGGCAGACAGATTCACAAATAGAAGAAAAACACATGCTTGAAATTGAACACACACATCCATCACACAAGCAATTCCATTTGAAAGATACAGAACAAATGGGATGGGCAAGAAAGCCAATGATAGGAGAGGTTGTGAAAGTGTCTACTATGGACACAGAGATAACAGAAAGATCCAGTATCTGTTAGGCCTAGTGGTTAGGCCTGTCTTCAGCCAGACAGGAGCCAGTCAACTGGAAAAGGTCCAAAGCAAGGCTGTAAAAATATTCTCCCTAGGCTAAAGAAACCTTCTGACATTTTGGCCTTACGAGCTATTGTGCTTCAGTACCTGTGGAAACCTCGAAGAAGATAGCCTTCACAAAACAGAATTGATCAGACTTCATTTTAGGTCCCTTCAATTTCAAGAGGCAGACATCTTCACCAACAGTTAGCAATGTCTTCTATACACCTGCTGAAGTGGTCCTCCTACACCAGGACTAGGCTGCATGGGATGATGATTTGATGACAGTAAACCAGTGGCCTTGTCTAGAGTCAGCAGTCACTTACCACTGGAACAAGGAAGGCTGAACATGAAGCAGGCACCCTTGTGTCACTTCTAACACTTGGCCCCTTGACCTCTTTCCACCTGCTCTCCATCCATTTTACCTCTTACAGCACCAAGTGACAAAGGACCTTTCAAACCCCATAGCTAACCAAAAATTAAATTTTTGTGGCTGCAGAGGCAGGGAGGGAGAAGATAGCCTTGCCATGAAAGCTGCCACATATATTTAACAGATGGAAAAGCTATGATCCCCACATACCTCACTGCCCATCACAATTGCACTACCTTCCAGGTGGCAAAATTTGGCAGCAGGTGGGGAGGGACAGCTTAAATGCCCAACCATGAGAAGCTGCACTGGAATGGTCGCAATTTGTGTACATATATCCTAAAGAATTCCCTCCTTTGTTCCTGCTATTTTATTCACAATGCAAGAAAGGAACCAGATTATTAGTAGTAGCATTTATTAAAAACATTTCTATAGCACTTCCCACACCAAATCTCAAGGCAGCATACATTATTAAGTGTATAATTATTTTTAAAATGCGCATCAACACATTCAAATACAGGAAGAAAATGTTAACCATTCAATATGTTAGCATTTGCCTTAATTCCTAATATATTCCTAATTGTTCGGTAATATATTTCCATCACAAGTTGGCTCCATGACAGTACCTGTCAATGCGAGGGAAATATGCCAATAGTGAGATTGGGCATGGAAGGGGTCATCTTAATTTACCACACGACCTACAAATAGGGCTCTGAAACTCTCCAATTAATGTTCTCTATTCTACCCAATTATGAATTGTGGACTGATTCATCAACGTGTTAATTTACAGAATCTGTGACCGTAAGAAGACTGCTTGGCAATTGGATAATTCAACCACTTAATGAGTTCAATACTTTTCATGGAAAACTGCTTCTTAGCTCCCAAACTGGAAAGGTTGATGAGTCTATGATTCATATTGTTACTACATGCTGCACTCGTTAGAGAAGTGGATATTAATTATATATAAACTTAAGTGGAGGGGGAGCAATGTGTGGGAGGAACAGGAGTTTATAGACAACTCGGCATTAATAAAGATTTAGAGCAGTGTTCTCTTCTGTATAAATCTACTGCTATTTTCTATTAATTAACATAATTGATAACAATTATAAAGATATCTGGCATTTTAATCATGCAAATACGTCTTCCACTGTCAGAGCAGAAAATTAAAAACAGCCAGGAGTCTTTTATTTGCTGTGTGAGCTGGAGAGGAAATTAAAACAGCACCAGTAATGAATGAGTGATATATTCACTTTAAAAGAAATCATAGATTAAGTTCATAAGGCTAAGGACAGGACACCAGGAAGCTTTGTAATGAACATAAGAGGTAAATGATGCTGCCACTCTAGGAATACTAGAATGAATTGCAGGGGGCAGAGAAGAGCATAGAGGCAGTTCACATAGTTCTGATGTCCTGGGTACTTCTCATCTCTTTTAAATATTACAGGATGATAAGTCCAGCATTGAGAGATGAGCAGATTACCCTTATGCCAAATGTCTATTGCTGTCATATACTTCAGTGTACAGTAAGGGTTTATTACAATGTAATTGGGGTGCTTCAGGAATTCTCTTCATCTGGGTTTATCCTAGGATTGCAGTCCTATGGCCACTTAGCTGGAAACTTAGATCAGAGCAGATATGCATAGGATGGTGTGGTAAATTACCTAGTGCCTTGAGAGCCACTGTGGTGCAGTGACAGGTAGTTAGCTGTGTTGGTCTGCCGTAGTCGAAACAAAATAAAAAAATATCCTTCCAGTAGCACCTTAGAGACCAACTAAGTTTGTTCTTGGTGTGAGCTTTCGTGTGCATGCACACTTCTTCAGATAGCGGTGCAGTGGTTAGAGTGTTGGACTAGGACCTGGGAGACCAGCGTTGAAATCCCCACTCAGCCTTAAAGCTCACAGGGTGACCTTGGACTCACATGGTTGTTGTCAGGCTTAAATGAAAAGCAGCGGACAGCTTCCGGTCGGCGATGCCGGAGAGGAAGGTCGGGGGGACATGTCGCTCCTGACATTCCCCCGTCCGACTGGGAAAAGGGGAGCTTGTGCCAGCGCCACAAACCCCAAAACCCCCGGGAAGGGCGTCCCGGGGTCCACAGGACCTGCATGGGCTCGGACGCCGAACCTGCTCCCCGGGAGACCGCAGTAAGGGCTCCCGAGTGCGAGCGGGCGGCGGAGCCCCAGGGTCCGCTAACTCCCCGTCGGGCGAAGCTGCGAGACCGTCTTCTTCGAGCGCGCTGATTTCTCCAAGACCTGTAATTTGGAATCGTGAGTAAAATTTAGAAGAAGTGGAATTTGGACAGAATTTGGGCTGGATTGGAACGAAAACACGGAGGTCCGTTCCTTTCCATTGTTGTAGTGAAGCAGGAAATAGATACAGTTACATTGAGAAAGACTGAATTGACTTTTATTGCTGTATGGCTTTAAATTAACCCTTGAGCCTCCCCTGGTCCTAGGGGAAGCAGAAGGAAATGTGATAGCCTTGTGGATTATTTTTCAAGCTGAAAATTTGAGAACTGTTATAAGAAGAAAAGTTGGAAAAAGTTTTTAAAGTTTTAAAAGTATAAAAACTGTGATCAAGAAAATGGCGATGAAACCGGATATTACTTGGCAAACTGTGCTGGAGAAGATGCAGGAATACATTGCGGAACTAAGAGAGAGGAATGCGATGGGAAAAACTTTGGAGGAGATAAGGCAAACCCCAAACACTGCGCCGGCTGAACCAGCTGTACAAGTAACCATAGAAACGACAAGACCCGTCAAGGCTAGACAACGAAAGACGATTTGGCGAAACATCTGCTGCAGGAAAAGATTTTACAACCGGAGAAGAAAATGTGCTTTTATCACAAGAAGCAAGATTGGGAACATAAGAAAGAAGAGCACATTGAAACTCATTGACAAGCAGCTGAAGGGAAGCCGAGACGAACTGAATATGAACTGGGAAGGCTGGACACAGTTTTGGGAAAAGGCCTTTTTGGAAGATGCAATGCAGGACTCATGCTGGTTCTGGGTCTCTCCGCCAGCAGGAATAGGATAAGAACTCTTAAAGTACGGCCTGATTTGTGGATTTATGGTTTCTGACTTATGGACATGTCAAGGACTGTTTAAACAATATGAAATATAAATGAAAGATAAGTATTTTGATGTCTAGAATGATAAGTATGATATGTAGTGAATAATGCAAATAATAGCTGTGTACCCGGGGACCGGGGGAGGCAAGAGGGACGTAGATGAAGATATATAAGTGATTTAAGATTTGTGATTTTTAAAGATTTGAATATTGATATTGATATTAGGAAAACAATTATTGGAATATGAAATTAGGAACCTGTTAAAAATTGGGAAATGCTATCAGATGGAAAATAATGGAGTGGACGAGAGGAAGCATGACAATGATTGTAACATAAGTGAGCTGGCCTGAATCGGGGCCAGACAATATTGTAAAACCAATAAAAATTAATTTAAAAAAAAATAAAAATAAATGAAAAGCAGCGGAACCATGCTGATCACCACCTTGTGGTCCTTGAAGAAAAAGGTGGGATATGAATGCAGTAAAATAAAATAAAAACAAAGGCCTGGGGGCAGAGGGTGGTGCTGTGTGTGTGTGTGTGTGTGTGTGTGTGTGTGTGTGTGTGTAAAAATGCAGAAGTAAAGATTAAACAAGCAATTTAAGACCTACAGATAGGATGAAATAAATCCAAGAGATGAGATGGGGGCCACTGATAGCTCCAGTGAAGTATTAAACCTGTAGAAGGCTGAAATGAAGCAATTTGGGCCCTGTACACGAGAACAGAGACAGTGAATGCTGCTTTCAGAAGTTAACAAGCAGGTGTGCTTGGGAGAAAGTTACTTAAGGGACGTGAGGGTACGGGGATAAGACAGCGGCTGAGGCAGCCATAAAATGAATGATAAAGTTCTTAAGGGGAAACAGTTGATCAAAGGAAGCACCTGGGCTGTCAGATAAACCACTGATGAGGTGCTAAACAAACAGTTCAGTTGGTTATAGGAGCTGTAAAATGCGAAGGAGTCTTGTTACTATGCAACCACATGGAGAGGGCACAAAGCTCCCAAAGTAAACGGATGGACTAAATAACCCAGTATCTCTTCCACATCAAATGCAGAGCCCCCGAGAGTTCTGTAAGCATACTCTAACACTATAAAGCTTTCTTAAGGATCTCCAGTATTTCCCTTTCATCACACTGTAGGGATTTGACAAGCCATCGATTAGACCAGCTACAAACTACAGACTTTACTTCTGATTTCCCCGTGGTTAACTTAAGATAGGAATTATCTATCCAGGTTAAAAACAAAAACAAAAACTTCAACTCTTGGCATGGTGCAAATAGTTACTGGAATGGCCATAGGCAAAGATGGGCGAATATATTTTGATGTTTGAGGTGGAACAGCAAATAGTGCACACACATATACACACATATATGCACATATATTAGTGCCTGTGATCATGCACAGCATTGGTTTTGAAGGATCTTTTTATTCCAGATCAGTTGGTAGAGCAAACATCATCCCCATCACTACGCATCCTCCCTGCCTATGCCTCCTCTTCCTACAGGACAGGGGTGAGGAACCTCAGACCCATGAGCTGAATGCAGTACCAAGACCTCTTTATTTGACCCTCAGGACTCATTGCCAGGTTACAGCATTCACTGATCCTGCTCCACACCTCCTGAAGTGCTTTTGCCTGGCTGGAATGTGCCTTCAAACTATTGCTGAAATGGAGGATGGAGAGGTGTGTGCATGTAGTAGAACTCCTGAACTTTCGCATGGTTGAAATACAGTACAGCCTATGCAGGATCGATTGCTTCACCCACACTTGGCAAAGGACTTACTTCTGAATAAAGCTGCTTAGAGTCAGGGTGAAAGTGACTGACAAAAAGTTCTGGAGGAGCACTTCTGCCTGTTTCCGAAAGGGACTCATCTCCCCTTGCTCCCCAGCCTCTATTCATTATTAGGAGAAGTTAAATGCCGTCTCAGAAGAGCCCCACAGATTTGCACTAGAACACTTTTTGCATAACTAAAGAGCTACATACAAATAGTTTAGTTTAATAAATAATGTCCAGCAAATTTATCCAAAAAAGGCTCCTGCATAATTTAAGCTTGCTTGAGGGAAGGTTGAGTTTGTGCGCTGGCAATGCGCATTCTTGTTTTTCCCAGACTCCTTACATCACAGTGTGAACCACAAAATGAAATATGACATGTGTTAATGTTGCATGCTTGTCTATTTAAACTCTCTTGCTCCTGAAATGTAGAACTTGGCCTTATTCTTACATGCATTAAACCTGCCTCTTTCTGTGAGTAGGAAAGCCCCTTTTGGGACAGTGGGATCTCCAGAATTTCTTTACTAAATATAATGTATCGAAATGAACCTGTTCTAATGGATATTTTGATTTTTTTTCCACCTGCAAGTGTCCCTGCACTGGCAAAAAAACAACAACCTGATACTTTATTTCAGACTGTAAAGGGAGAGAAAAGAATCAAGTGAATCATGAACTAACTCTGAAGAATTGCATCAGTTTCACTTCACTTCATTATTTTATTTTTGTTAATTAATAGCACATACTACCCACTCTTCACCAGTTAGTGCTGCCAGGGTGGGTTACACACATAACACGCCATTCATAAAAAAATCCAAGTGATAAAGCCACAGTTAATATGTATTTATTAATTATTTGAGTTTACTGAATTTATATAGGACCCTTCATACAAGGATCACAGGGCAGCTTACAGTATCAAAACCACAGAATTACATGACATAATAGCAAACCAGACAATATCCTCCCACAATTTAAAAGGCCATAAAAGGTAAAGGTATCCCTGACTGTTAGGTCCAGTCGCTGACGACTCTGAGGTTGCTGCGCTCATATAGGCCAAAGGAGTCAGCGTTTGTCCGCAGACAGCTTCTGGGTCATGTGGCCAGCATGACTAAGCCACTTCTGGCGAACCAGAGCAGCGCACGGAAACGCCGTTTACCTTCCCACTGGAGCGGTACCTATTTATCTACTTGCACTTTGAGGTGCTTTCGAACTGCTAGGTTGGCAGGAGCTGGGACTGAACAATGGGAGCTCACCCCATTGTGGGGATTCGAACCGCCAACCTTCTGATTGGCAAGCCCTAGGCTCAGTGGTTTAGACCACAGCGCCACCCGTGTCCATAGCTTGTTTAATTAGAATTAATCGTTTAATTAGAATCGTAGTGATTGCAAGAGTCATTGGAGCCCATCTAACCCAATCACCTCCCCCCAGTGCAGGATCTGCACCCTAGAATCACATCCTCCCTTCCATTTTCACTGTTAATGTTTATCACAATAGCTGTGTCATGTTTAATACTATCCACAGTTCAGATTAAGTCACTTAGGTTATTTTTTTTATTAAAAAAATAATAATACACATAGACTTTAAAAGTTAAAACCATTAATTGTGAATTAGGAATGACTTCCCATGATTCAGCCACTTGCCATGCAGTCCTAGGCATGCCTACTCAGAAGTAAAATCCCATTGACTCCAATGGGACTTACTCCCAGTGTGCATAGATTGTAGTCTTGGTATACTGCCCCTTACACCCATATGAATATTGAACAGTTATAAACTCAAGCTGAAATCCTGTTAAGGTCTTTTTTATATATATAAAAAAAGGACAGATGAAGCCCGCAGAACGTTCTATAGTCAATTTCTGCTTCATTGATCCCCTTTTGCAAGAAGAGGTATAAGGAGCTTAACCCTGCACTTAACCTTAACTGAACAAAGCATGCATTCCAGCTGTTTGCATTCCAGCTGTTTGCCAAGTACCCAGAAAAGCATAGCTGTAATTTAAACAGAGCAGCACCCATAATGATTGATAAATACTTTCTTGCTAGAGCAAGGACAACTATGGTGTTGCTTCCAGTTTTATTTCGGCAGTGTTTTTGAAGCACCCGCATTCCGCATTGGTTTCTATTCTTTGCATGATGCCTAGAAACCTCAAACTCTAGCAGTGATGGTGATAGTGGTCAATAACCAACTTGGATGACTTCAAAAGTGGATAAGAGAAATTCATGGAGGAAAAAGCTATCAGAGGTTACTGGTCATGATGGATGTGCTCTCCCTCCATTGCCAGAGCCCCTGAAAACTAATTGCAGGGGTCTCAGGTGAGGAGAGTGCTGTTGTGTTTAGGTAATTCTTGCTGATGTCCCGTAAGCAACTGGTTGGCATTGCAATAATAAGATACTGTCTAGATGGGCCTTTGGCCTGATCCCACGTGGCTCCTCTTATGTTTTCACATAGGAAAAAGGCTTCGACTGTGAGTATCACCAGTTCCCTGAATTAAATCCCTGAAACAGCAGCAAAATGGCCACACTAAGAGCCCCAAATTAGTAACTCCCCATGTGCATTACTATTGATAAGAGAGATTATCAATACAACTCTCTTAACCTAACATACTGTATTTACTGCACGACTGCTAAACTCTTTTTTGTTGTGTGGCGGGGGGTTCTTTTGGATGAAATATTTCTGCTTGCATCGGCTGAGATAATTACAAAGACAGCTTCTAAATTGCTTTTGTCATCCTGCCAGCAACAGATTTGTACTTAAATGGTACACTTTACTACTGTACAGGCTTATTATACCAGGGAAGCTAACGAGAATATATTTGACTCTCTCTCTCTCTCTCTCTCTCTCTCTCTCTCTCTCTCTCCCTCCCTCCCTCCCTCCCTCCCTTTTGGGGAAAAGCAATTTATTCCCCAAATCGGCAGGGAATACATCCTCATGAGACTATAATCATGCTATTTTCATTTTTTTTCTTTTAAAAAGAAATATTGATAACATCATTACTGTTACTTTATGGATTTCTTGGTTATGTGTATCAGTTTAAATCCATTGACACTTTGTTCTCCTGTCTTTTTTTTTTCACTTGCTTTTTCTCTTTTTTTTAATAATAATTTTTATTAAATTTTTCAATTTTACATTTCAAAATAAACATTTTACAAACTTTAAAATAACCAATGACTGCCCTTCTTCTCCTTCATGTTACATATCATTCCTGCATATTTTCCATGCAAATCAGTTTTCCACTTTTACAGCCATCAAAAATTATTTACTCTGTTGAAATTATCATGGTGCTGCCAGTGTTTTCAGCTTTATAGTTATCTTCTATATATTTAATCATTCATTTATTTATTTTTCTAACTATTCCAGGACCCAGTTATTTTGCACTATAGGACAGTTTCTACATAAGCTGCTTTCCCTGGGAGAGAACATTTGTACCTTTTTTAAAAAAACTAAGTGTGTGTTATGATGGACAGTCATTTCCTGAATATCATACAGTAGGACCAACAATATATTTTGCATGCAACCCCAATCTCTGAGTGATGCAAAACTCCGGGGGTCCCAGGAGTTTATCCAGTTTGAATTCCTTGGAGTGAGGGACAGCAGAGACCATGATGTCTTTATGACAAATAGTTTATTTACACATATGCATAACCTGAGCCTTTGGTGGAGGGGGCTCACAGCATTAACACCCCAGAAGGTCTTGCTTCTCTCATAGCCACAGGCTTGGATTCCAGCAGAAATCAAGCATGTCTCTCCCTCTCAGGGTTCTGCCTGCTTCTAGCCCAGCTCTTAGATACTCAACTCTGGTTTTGTCTTTCTCACTACTGGCCAGGTGAGGGAGGGGAGCCACCCATTGTTCTCTGGCACAAAGCCACTTCCTCTATGACCTATACTTACATTAGGGGCCATTAACACACCGAGAAGCTGTCACAGGGCAGCCAGGGAACGCCCTTGGGTCGGGGGGGGGGGAGAGTCAGAACAGGAACAGTCAGAAGGGGAAGACAGGGAAATGACGGAAGAGGCAGAGGGGGAGAGGGCAGAGAGCAGCCAAGTGGTGTCAAGGCTCTGCGATGCTGAAGAAGAGCCCAAACACCACCCAAGCAGTTCAGGAACAACGGGAGAAACTGTGCCTTTGGCACAGGAGAGGAGAGAGTTAAAATGCAGGGATCAGAGATGTCTGGCGAGATTCCCTTGCTTACTGTCCTGGAGAAGGAGTCGAAGGAAGCCACTCCCCGAATCTGACCCGTTGGATTCAGACACATGAGTTGTAACTGTGCTGTTTGTACATATGTAAATAAAGAACTGTAGATATCTCTCTGAGTGAGCAGAGTGATTATTGCGAAGCCTGGCTGAATCCTTGCTGGATCCAGGAATTAAATGGGATTCAAGGATACAGCCTACCCTGTTTGAAAGAATCCTCTTTTTTTATATGCTGTACCAAGTCCAGTTTAAACATAAAGGAGCACAAGATGGGAGAGCAGCTGGAGTCTTGAAGTTGCCCATCAATGCTTACCACCTGGACAGCTGACCAAGCAGGCAGACAGGCCACCTGGTTACAGTATTCCCCACTGCTGTTTTTCTATTTTAATTATAGTAATTATGGCTAAATTAGCATCCATGCAGCTAAATTAGCACAAACAAATCTGTGTGCTTTTTGTCCTCTTTTCTAGTGACCACTAGTAGTCTGAGTAGAGGTGGCTCCCCTACTTGAATAGCTTTTTTAAAAGAATTAGACAAATTCATGGAGAATAAAGATATTGGTGGCTATTAGTCAGTTGCTGGGTATTTTTCATTTCCAAGCCATCAGGCTACTGGAAACTGTGCCCAGTACCACTGAAGATATTGCAGGGGAAATATATTCAAAATTGCTCCTATTAAATAGTTTGTCTTCCCATCAAATTCTAGAAGGCATAGATTACTTATCTACTTCTTAACAGCACACACATACTCTTGATCAATCACCCAAACGCCAATATGGATGAAGCCAAGAGTGCATATTCTCACAAAGTGAATGGGCCTTGTTAATTGGCTCATAGAAGATCAAAACAGCAGCACTCACTTTTGGTTTAGAAGTGGCCCTGAGTTATTTTCTTTGCAGTTTTGTTGTAAGAATGTAGCAAGAGCATGCTGGATCAGGCCAAAGGGTGGCAATTTCAGAACTACAGGGTGTTGGGTTTATTTTTGGCCAGCATTGTCTAATCCTTTGGGGTCATGCAGCTGCTGTTTGGTGCAGAACGAACAGTGCTTTCAACATTTTAAGGCTCTAATGACTGCTTAGAACATTTCAGGTTTTCTGCAAATATATTTAGTTTTTGTTTTTTTCAGAAAAATCTCATTCTTCACACCTAGTCAACCCTGACGAGACTACTGCTAAGTAGATAGAAATTTATCCAAGTGGATCGCTGTACCTTGTTAATCAGGATAGAAGTGTAAAAAAGCTATATATGCAGCACATCAAGGCATTTTTCCCTATAGCCCTTTGAATTCAATTGAATTGAATTGCTGTGACCCGAGCGGGTCAACTTGTATAAAGATGGAATAAAAGAATCCACAACATAAAGCATTAAGGGAAGGGAAGTACAAGTATAGATTTCATTCCTTCTGCTTATTTGAAATGGGGAATGTGGCATGAAAATAAATTCCCAGTTTTACTATGTACATTCCTGTGTTCCTCTCATCAGAGTACAATAACATTTAATCTATGCTTTCACATCTTTAAATAACAAGGTGTCAAGAGCCATATTGAGACTGTTGTAGCACCTTTGAGACTTAATATTTTTAGTTTGCCCAGGAGGTCAAAGGCAAACCTATTTTCATCAGATGCCGGCTGATGGAATGGTATGCATGATCACATGGATTTAGTTTCCCTAGACATAAACCATGTTAAGAAGAAGGTAATGGAAGAGGTAAATGGCAATGGAACACAGTTTCATTTTAAGCAGTTTTTGTTTTACTGATCCTTCTTCTCCCAATGGTTTTGTCTACCTTTGGTTTCTCCCTAATGCCTGAGAATTGGTTGCTCACAAAAATTTCATCAACAAGGGGAAGGACAGTTAACGTACTGGAACAGAGAATATCACGAAGAACACAGAACAGATATTTTGGAGGGCACAGCAGTTAAAACTTGTAGAGTTTGAAGACTCATTCTCTCTCTCTCTCTCTCTCTCTCTCTCTCTCTCTCTCTCTCACACACACACACACACACACACACACACACACCAGAGGCAGATTTAGGGCATTGTGAGTGGTGCAGTTGCACTGGGTGCACAGCCAAGGAGGTTGCCTTCTCAAAGCCTGGTAAGTGCTTGATCAACTTTGGGAAGGAGATGTGCAGCCCTGGCAGAGTTCTTGAGCCCTCCCACCTGCTTCCCAAAGTCCAGTAATTACTTGCCCAGCTTTGAGACGGAGGCAGAGGGACTCTAGGACCTGTCAGAGCCTCACGCCTTCTTCCCAAAGCCTGGCTTAAGCCGGTGCTGTGAGGGCATCAAATATTGGCCTCACACAGGGTAGCATATTACCAAGGTCCGGCTGTGAGCACACATATATCTTAGGGCTCTCGCACATAATTCAGTACTCACCCTCATGCCTCAAATCAATGTTATGTGGTGAGCCTGAGAAGCTCCAGAGGGCAGGGTATTCAGAATTACCTCATGAAAAGCTTAGATTAGATCCAGGGCTGCCATTTTGTTCTTCATCTGCAAACCATAGTAATAGTGCAAATTTAGTCTATGGAATTCTGTCCAACAAGTGTGAGAGATGGCCAACAACTTGGGTGACATAGAGGAATAGACAAATTTATGGAGAATAAGGCTATTGAGGACTAATAGCCACAATGACTATCCATGTTCTGCCTCCACTGTTGAAGGCTGCATAACTCCGAATACCAGTTGCTGTAAATCACAAGTGAGGGGAGTAATGTTACAGATTTCCCTTAGGTATCTAATTAGCCACTCTGAGAATACAATACTGGATTAGCTGGGATTTTGCCCTGATCCAGCAGGCTCTTCTTACATTCTTATGACAAAACTGTAGAGAAAAGTACTTGGGACAAGTGTTAGCATGCTTGTTTTCATCTTCTATGGGCCAATTAATAAAGGTCATTCAGTTTATGAGAATATGGGTTCTTTCCTCCCTCCACGCTGGAGTTTAGATGCTTGATCATGTAAGCCTCATGCGAGAGCCACAAAGTCCTCATTGACATAGTTAATAGTTTACTAGGAACACACCAATCTAGGTCATTTTGCTCCTCCCCACTAGTGTGTGGGAGAAACAAATGGCAATGGCTGATTTGGTGTTATGTCCAAACCAAGAATCATGGTTTGTTTTGCTCCCAACAAACCACAGTCTGTAGCCAAAGTTTGTTGTTTGAGTGAAACAAACCACAGCCCTGATATGGGCATAACTCTAAGCCAGGGAGTGTGGTTTGTTACTCCCATGTGCTAGCAGGGAGGAGCAAAGTAGTCTAGAGTAAGGATTAATTATGGTTTACTGAGGTGGTGGAACTGGATCAGTGCAGGAGACAGTGGTTTGAAAAAATGTTTATGGACCTAAAAAGAAGAGCTGAAAACTTCAAGCTCTAAAGATTCATCATTGCACACTAGTTATTGTAAATTATTTCAGAAAGCATGCTATTATGCTGCATATTACAGTCATATTATGTTTGAGTGGCAAGTAGCACATCCAGGAACTGTATAATTCAGTTTCCATGCTTATACATGTTCTTGCTTCACATTCCAGCAAAATGGGAGAAAGAAACATTTGTCTTCCAGGAGTACACATATGAGCTTTCCCTAATATGTCTCCTGGAAGATATGGGAAATGTGCTTTATTTGTTAGGAAGTTTGTCACAACCCTCTTAATGTGGAACAAATGGACTATGATACAAAAAGTTGCAGGTAATGGACATCTTTCAAAGCAACCAACGCTGAAAAAGAAAATGACATACGTACAGCCTGATCCCATTTAGGCTGGCACCCAATTTCTGTTTTATGCATTTTAAAATGTTCTCCACTTCCAGTTCATTGGCAGTGTCTCAAAATTTCTGATGATACCAATATATTTGATGTGGCAGGAGGAACCATTTTTGAGAGCAATCTGCGTATTGTGGCTTGGAGGAGGCATAGCTAAATCATCCCTTCTTCAGCTTATTTATATGGATGTTTATCTCTACCTTATCCAAGCTCTGAGTCCCTCTAGTGCCAGGAGCTCTTATTCATGCCTGCAATGGAGTAGGGGGGGTCAAGGGCACATTGCCCACCCAGCAGCATTGGCAACAGGCAACCAATTTGTCTGCCCGCCTCCAGGCCAATCAGGAAGTGGCTGGGAAGGAGGAAGCAGTGTTTGACCCAAGGGGAATCTTCTTCCCTCTACGCTATCAAAACCCCAGAAATATGAAGTCAAACGTTACTGACAACTGAGATGTAGAGCACAATTAATTCTATTTGCACATTCCTAAAAGCCTTTGGAGTTCTTTCCATGGCGGAGGCTTCAGAATAGATCCAGTTCTACTCTAAAAAGGCTACTGTTGCAGCTGGTCCTAGGGTACAGTTTGACAGGTAAAGGATGCAGGTGGTACTGTGGTCTAAACCACTGAGCCTCCTGGGCTTCCGATTGAAAGGCTGGCAGTTTGAATCCCTGCAACAGAGTGAGCTCCTGTTGTTCTGTCCCAGCTCCTGCCAACCTAGCAGTTCAAAACCACGCCAGTGCAAATAGATAAATAGGTACCATTGCGGCGGGAAGGTAAACGGCATTTCCGTGCACTCTGGTTTCCGTCATGGTATTGCATTGCACCAGAAGCAGTTTAGTCATGCTGGCCACATGACCCAGAAAGCTGTCTGTGGACAAACACCGGCTCCCTTGGCCTCAAAGCGAGATGAGTGCTGCAACCCCATAGTCGCCTTTGACTGGACTTAACCACCCAGGGATCCTTTGCCTTTTTTTTTTTTAACCTTATAGTTTGGCAGCATACCTAGTTATCAGATAGTGATATTTTCCCCCCAGTTCTTGACCAGGTTGGTGAAACTGCAGCTTGTTTCTGCTCCTATTGCAGACACTCTCATCAGTGTTTTTGCCTCTGCAACTCATTGCTGTAGCCTGGGTCAAAAGACAATTGACTAATTTGGTGCTGGGCGGGGGACACAGATACTTTCAATGCTATGATTCCTCCCTGCAGGAAGATGGAATAACTGGGAAAGCTACACAGTTCCTGAAAAATAAGTCATGTCAGACTAATCTGATCTCATTTTTTGACAGAATTACAAGCCTGGTAGACGAAGGGAACACTGTGGATGTAGCCTATCTTGATTTCAGCAAGGCCTTTGACAAGGTGCCCCATGATATTCTTGTAAAGAAGCTGGTAAAATGCGGGCTAGACAATGCTACCATTCAGTGGATTTGTAACTGGCTGACTGACCGAACCCAAAGGGTGCTCATCAATGGCTCCTCTTCATCCTGGAGAGAAGTGACTAGTGGGGTGCCACAGGGTTCTGTCTTGGGCCCAGTCTTATTCAACATCTTTATCAATGACTTGGATGATGGGCTTGAGGGCATCCTGATCAAGTTTGCAGATGACACCAAATTGGGAGGGGTGGCTAATACCCTAGAGGACAGGATCACACTTCAAAATGACCTTAACAGATTAGAGAACTGGGCCAAGGCAAACAGGATGAATTTTAACAGGGAGAAATGTAAAGTACTACACTTGGGCAAAAAAAATGAAAGGCACAGATACAGGATGGGTGATACCTGGCTTGAGAGCAGTACAAGTGAAAAGGATCTAGGAGTCTTGGTAGACCACAAACTTGACATGAGTCAACAGTGTGATGCAGCAGCTAAAAAAGCCAATGCAATTCTGGGCTGCATCAATAGGAGTATAGCATCTAGATCAAGGGAAGTAATAGTACCACTGTATTCCGCTCTGGTCAGACCTCACCTGGAATACTGTGTCCAGTTCTGGGCACCACAGTTCAAGAAGGATATTGACAAGCTGGAACGTGTCCAGAGGAGGGCAACCAAAATGGTCAAAGGCCTGGAAACGATGCCTTATGAGGAACGGCTTAGGGAGCTGGGTATGTTTAGCCTGGAGAAGAGAAGGTTAAGGGGTGATATGATAGCCATGTTCAAATATATAAAAGGATGTCATATAGAGGAGGGAGAAAGGTTGTTTTCTGCTGCTCCAGAGAAGCGGACACGGAGCAATGGATTCAAACTACAAGAAAGAAGATTCCACCTAAACATTAGGAAGAACTTCCTGACAGTAAGAGCTGTTCGACAGTGGAATTTGCTGCCAAGGAGTGTGGTGGAGTCTCCTTCTTTGGAGGTCTTTAAGCAGAGGCTTGACAGCCACCTGTCAGGAATGCTTTGATGGTGTTTCCTGCTTGGCAGGGGGTTGGACTGGATGGCCCTTGTGGTCTCTTCCAACTCTATGATTCTATGATTCTATGATTCTATGATACACCTGCTAATTTCTGTCTGTCATGAAGATAAATGGAAGCAAAATTTCAGTTATAAAAGAAAAGTTGCACTTCTACCAGTATACCACACTCTATTAAATGATGGGGTTGCATAGCCTGGACCTTAGATGAAGGCAAAGGACTATGTGAGTTTTTGAGCTTCCTAACATAATTTACAGTAAACAAAATGCACACAGTGTTATTTTAGTGGCAAGTACATTCATAACAAATTTCTCAGTTTTTAAAGAAATCCTAATGTGAAACAGTCATGGAATGAAAATTGGCTGATAGTCATCCTTATAGTGCACACTTCTGTACATCAGCTCTGATAATGCACACACAAACACACACACAAGGCAGATGAGAGAATGTTCTCTGAGATTAAATAGCACTCAGACATTATCAGGAATCCTATCTAGGCTGTGGCAGTCTGTATTCCGAACATTTGTTTGACAGTTTTGTATATATGGAAAAGAAAACCCTCATGAATGCAATGCAGTTGTATCTAAATATACATTAGCAGAAGTACCAAAATTGTGTTTTGAAATGAGTCAGAGCTGCAAATGAACACAAACTGTAGACATAATTGCACATTTTAAGGCTCCCCTATAAAGTTCATGCATACCATTCCATTAATTAACTGTTATGAGGTAACAAAAACAGTCTTCCATATATAGATTTATTCTAAATTGCAACAATCTTGAAGCTTTGCTTTTCAAGGCAACTCTTCATTTTATCTTTATTGGAATGGTTTTCAGGTAAAATGCTGTGATCTTAGTTTTGCAAAATAGGAGTTCCAGAAACACTTGTAAACATTTAATGAGATACTAAAGATAGCTTAAGAACGATATTATCAGTCACAAATAATAGTCTTAATGACTTGCTGTCTATTAAAATGGTAACAATGGCTGTTTTAAAATAATAAACAGCTGAGTAATGGCATAAAATGTGATAAATGCTACCGTACTAATGATGACACCATTTATACAGGGCTTTGTAATGGATTTCCACTCTGTGGTGTTCAGTAATAAAAAGAGAGTCAACTGCACATCACAAAATCATAAGCCTAGCAAAACACTGTTTAACAAAAAGGCATATGTACAATACATACTCGCGTATTTTGTATGTTCACAGTTATTAAACTGCTTCATAGCAGAGTACTTTAAGATAATACTTGACAAGAAACTGCTAATTTCCCCTCTAGCTAAATAACAGTCAACCAATCACTAACATTGGCTTGGAAGTGTTAAATGAACCTACTCTTTTTTTCTGGATGGGGTATCCCTAATACTCTATTGATCTTTGCTGAACAGCATTTATTTCCTGAGCTGTAAAAGGATACATCACAATTCATATCTAATGGTGTTATATCAGTGCTACTGACTTTAACTGAACTACTTTGGATCAAATGGGAAGTCTCCTCTGGCTATGTGAGCTTTCCTGTATTCAACTGGTATTCCATGTATAATAATTATCTACTTTCCTGTAGGTAAATCTTCAAGTCCTACTGGAAGCTCATCTTTGTGATTTGTAGGGATAGGGGTGGAATCTGGTAAAAGAAAATCCTCATGTGGGATCACCTGATCTGCCTCATCCCAACCAATGTTATCTTCTTGGGAACCCATGCATTGCTGAATCCCCTATTGACTATGTGAAAAGGTCTGAGAGCTGCCTCACGGTCTTCTCTTGCTTGTCTCTAAAAAAGCATCACAGCTGCCTATGAGAAGCGAGCTAATATATGGGTCTCCTATTGCTTTGCTCATGGGGGTGGGGATGAAATGAGAGCAGGAAATACATAATGAAATATCATTGGAAGAATCACAACCTGAAAACATGGTTGCCAGTTCCGGAGAGAGTTGTTCAGAAAAGAAAAGAAAAACCATGGCTGACTCTGTAGAGCTCTTGGGATGAAGTGGCAGGAAGAGGAGAGAGGATTATTTTTCACATGTGTGAAGTCAGGAGCTTTGTGTGCCATCATAATTACATTTCAAATGTAGTAAAGGAAGATAGAAGGGAAGGTCTTGGACAACCTCCAAACTGTGTGCATTTTTTTTTCTTTAAAAAAAAATAAGTTTATTGTTTTGTTTTCAAAATTCTTCCTACAATATGTGCATGGAACCAGGACAGGGTGGACATTACCCCAGTCCCTTGTGGAACCAGGACCAGCTGGAATTTGGACCTGTGCCCATGCCTAGTCATCTCTCCCTAAGTTGGAAGGAGAAGAAAACACCATGATTTACTGTATCCAACTGAGTATACATTTGGGATCTTGTACCCTGAGTTATCCCTGCACACATATCACCTAATCAATAAACTGCTATATACATTTTTGTGCTTTAATCCTGATAGTGATGCCTCCTTGGAGCTAAATAAACCACCCTGGGAAAAATGATTGAAGAGTACTGTAAAAATGCTTACAACAAATAACATAACAAATATAGGGTGCTTTGCATTGCATGTCAAGTCCTGACCCCTCCCGTGGAGAAATAAAGACACACGACTCAATAATTAAGGTTAATGGGCATAGAAAGGCCACAAATTTATTAGTTACGGAATGTAGAGAGGTATTGGCTTAGGCATTGGAACTAACCGACTATATCTGACTCCAGTACGCCGTGCTGGCAGTCCGGGAAGGGTTAACCACCGATGGGAGAGCCCTGCTGCTGCACATCAGCTAGGAACTCACCCTGGGGTCACCGATATGGGGCGTGCCTTTGGCCCTCACCTACCACGGCTTCGGACAGGGACACGCCCCTCGGACTCGTTTAACGAAGTACCCTTCAGCATTTTGGGGGAGGTGATGGCCCAACCTCCCCCCCACCACCTTCAGCCTTCCCGAGATAATCCAATGCCTAGCCACCAATCGAGCCCCAAAAGGCTCGCCGCGACCAGCTGGAATTTGGACCTGTGCCCATGCCTAGTCATCTCTCCCTAAGTTGGAAGAAGAAGAAAACACCATGATTTACTGTATCCAACTGAGTATACATTTGGGAGCTTATACCCTGAGTTATCCCTGCACACATTTCACCTAATCAATAAACTGCTATATACATTTTTGTGCTTTAATCCTGATAGTGATGCCTCCTTGGAGCTAAATAAACCACCCTGGGAAAAATGATTGAGGAGTACTGTAAAAATTCTTACAACAAATAACATAACAAATATAGGGTGCTTTGCATTGTCTGCTTCCTCAAAGAGTGGGAAGTTTCAGAAGTTTTAAAGCAATGCCTAAGGCTCACATGTTAAAATCCATGTGTTGGTTGTTGTTTTTAAACAAATATGCAGGTAGAAAAGATTGCAAGCAAATAAGCATATGGACAGGTTCTTCAAATCCCCAAAGTAACATAATTCCCAAAGTGACAGGCAACACCCTTTTTGTTCCAATTCAGCTTTTGCTAGCAGCTCCAAAAGAAAAAAGAATATATATATTTATCTATTCTTCAGGTCAGAACCAAAAGGGGCAATAGCACCAGAGTATTGTCCTCCAGTCCACCAATGGCTTGCTTAGGGAGTGCAGGGCAAACCATGCAGCACACACAACTTTGTCCTCTAAAACTTCACCACCACAACTTCCTTCCTCCCAGTAGCCCTTCACCTCAAGTGATGGCCTCACTCTGCCTAATGGTCAGCGTAGTTATCGCCGACTTATGAATTCGATCCCATTGTTCACTGCCAGGTTGCAGAAAAATCCTAAGAAATCATATTAACACTAATGAGAAAGTGCAATGATGTCCCTGTCTGCATGGAGTGCTACTCAGTTCACAGACTTAAGGGACTACATAAGCAACAAAGGGACAAACAAATTTATTGTGGCATATGTTATGCTTATATTCACTTAAACATAGCTACCCTTCTGGGAAAGATGCTACAAGACTCTTTTTATATTTGATAGAGAAGACTTTTGTTTTTACACTATTGCTTCTGCTGCTCACAGGCAACGGTGAGGGAAAGGCAGAGCAGAGTCTTGATACCATGAGGAGGCAGGGATGGATGGATCAATGTAGACAAGAAATCCAAGCCCTAATGCATGCTGGATGTGGCATGAGTTGATTATGATCTGTAGAGCAGGGCTCTCCAACCTTGTTTGATGTTGTTGGGGCCAGTAATGGTGTTGTCCGGGCGTATGTGGCAGCAAAGTTAGCATCTGGGTTTATTGGTACCAGAGCCTGCAATAAACGCAGATGCCAACTTTGCTGCCACATACACCCGGTCAACACCATTACTGGCCCCATTACTGTCTACATCAAACATACCATCTCAGGACTATTTAATTGCTCATCTTCTAACATTGTGTATGCCATCAAATGCCAACAGTGCCCTTCAGCTCTCTATATTGGACAAACAGTCCAAACCCTATGCCAAAGGATAAATGGACATAAATCTGACATCAGAGAAACCAATAGGAGAACACTTCAATCTCCCAGGACATTCTATACAAGATCTCAAAGTAGCTGTCTTATTACAAAGGAATTTCAGAAATAGACTGGAAAGAGAAGTTGCTGAATTGCAACTGATTTCCAAATTTAAAACCATGGAGAGACATGGTCTGAAAAGAGATATTGGATTCTTATCTCATTATACATGATAAAGCTATTTTTAGCCATCTCACCCCTTGCTTTTTCCTGTAGGACCAATTGCAGTCGTTAACAGTCGTCAACAGGTTTACCTCACCTATCAGCCAATCACCCATTCCCACCACCCTTCTGAGTAATACCCCTCCCCACCCTCTCACTATATATAAGGGTCTAGTGACTTCTGTTTCAGTGTATCTGAAGAAGTGTGCATGCACACAAAAGCTCATACCAAGAACAAACTTAGTTGGTCTCTAAGGTGCTACTGGAAGGAATTTTTTTTAAAAAAAAATTCCAATCTTTTCTGGTTAAGCTCAGACCTCCATATGTTTTGGGGCTACAGCGCCTTGGTCACCTCTAACTATTGACAATGGTGGCAGAGGCTGATGGGAGTTGTAGTCCAATAACAGATAGAGGGAACCATGTTGTAGCAGCAAAGGATGAGGTTCTGCCTGCAGTAGCTTTGCTATATTTGAACACTTATGCATCATTTAATTTTATTGTGGGACTGCAGAAAGGAAGCTTAAAGACAATGAGAAAAAAATGATCCTGTCTCTTCCAAGGCTATTTCTTTTTCACTTTCCCAAGAACAGCTGGGTAATCAGCTGCTGGCTAGGGAGTCCTACAACTCCATTTATTACAGCCCTTTGTCCATCACTAGTGAAAATAAATTGCCATGTTTCACTACTAAGGGTACTTCTGCAGAACAAGGTAGAATAAGGTGGAACATTTTGAAGTTTCTTCCCATTGGCTCTAAGGTAGGAAGCAATTGGAAAAAGAGCACAGATATTAAGCAGTGAGAAGGAAAATACAGTGCTACACCTTAAAAAGATACTATTTTCTTAATACGGCAAAATTTCTGCCCTACCCCATTTTACAAATCTTTCCCTTTTCCCCCCTGAAAAGCATTCTGCTTAGCATTGCAGATGATAAAATACTTATAAAACTACAAGTAAGGTTGCCATCTTTAACTATTCTAAGCGGTAGATTAATCTGCTAATGCTTCTTTAAGTGGGGACCCATTTAAAATAACAAGTGCACCATGAATTGTGAACTGTGCAGCACATGCAGGAAAAATAATAAATATACAGTGGAAATAGAGAGCTGATAGTTTGAATGAAACCTATTTCCTCCCTATAATCTCATTGCCCTGAGCATGAAAATCGGGGGCACCCATAAATAGGGGGCGGACCACACATAGGGGTATAATACATTTAAATACTCTTTATACATAAACTCCTTTAAATAATGTTTTTCTCCCTTCACAAATGTTTGGCAATAGACATATCTGAAAAGGCGAAATAAACTCATGTTCCCACCCCACCTGCTGAACTGAGTTGATGTTTCAGATACAAAATTAGATTTTTTTAAAAATTTGGGATGCAAATGATAAAATATGCTCATAATACGAAAGAAGGTGGCTTTCAAAAACAGCAGCTTTGTGGCATGTTGATACCATTTGTCATTATTTCCCATGGTTTTATTCGATTGGCCATTATGTAGATGCGTAATGTATCAGGGCTACTGAGATTACTGTATCTGAAATCTCAGCATGGCTCTCAGCTTTATATTATTTCATATACCTGTGGCTCAGCAAAGTAATTTCTGCAGAGATTGCTTGAAATAACATACAATGCAATCTCCTATGGCTTTATCTGGAGGGTATTTCCCCCCAGCTTATATAGACCCCATAAAAATGAAGTAAAGTTACCATATTGCCTTTCTTGCTTTGACTTGCTTCTCAGCATGCAATGCAAAACATCTTCCTTTGCTCTCCAGACTTCATATAAAAGTACAGTAAATACTTTTGTGGTCCCCTCCCCACCTCTTTTTGGGTACGTCATGATGTAATGATAAGCTTATACAGACCCGGATTGTTTATTAATTCTTATGGCTGTGCACCCATTTGCACTATACATCTAAAGCAGTATCATACCACTTTAAAAGTCATGGGTCTCCCAAAAGGCTCCTGGGAACTGTAGTTTCCTAAGGGTGCTGAGAGTTGTTAGAAAACCTCTCTCAGAGCCACAGTTCTCAGTGGCCAAAACAAACTACAGTTCCCATGATTCTTTAGGGGAAGCCATGACTTTTTAAAGTGGTATGATATCTGCAGTAAATGTTGTGAATATAGAAGAGTCAGGATCACAAACACACACACAAAAACATGGCTTCTATATTTCTGGGATATTTATCCCTTTTATCTAATTTAGGACTTCATGCTAGTGAACACTTCTCTATCAGCTACAGCATTTGTCAAATTGCTTGAGTTAGAGTTATATCAACCTTAACAACTTACAGAGGCATCTTATTTTTAGATATCCTACATGAAACCAGCTTCTTGAGTACTGTATTTTGACCTCTTTATATTTGTATGTGGGTGAGTGGATTTGTGTCTCAGTGTGCCTAAAATAGTTTCTCAGGTGTGAGATCCTGTTATTTGCTCTGTTTCCTTAACTTTATTTTTCAGTTGCTAAAAAGACACATAATAAGCAATCTCCATATCCCTCCCCTCCCCCAGGAACTTTCTGTGCATATACAACGTAAGTAATGCAGTCAAACATTAAGGAAGTTTGTATAATAGTTTAGAGCTGATTATATCAGGAACTTTTCATCTTAACAGATAGTTACAGAGCAGAGGCAGACTTAAGGCAGTGTGAGCGGTTCTACTGCACTGGGCACTGAGCCTAGGGGATGCTGAGGGGCGTCACAAATATGATGTCATGAATTGAGCAGAACAGAAGGTGAGAGATGGGGGTTGCCGATTTTGGCCTTGCACTAAGCGCTGCTAAAATTTGAAAGACCAAAGTTCTCCCCTGCCCAGACTGAGCCATCGGTAGCTGGTGTACTGAATAAGCATGTGCCATCCAGTTTCAAAATCATTTTTTTGCCTTTGTGTTCTTTGGTACTCATAGACCTCCTGTTATTGACCACATCTTTTGTTCTGCAGTTCTTCCTCAGGTGCTTAAACTTGCATTCTACTTCATCAAAAACGTCTTACATGTAAAATATATGTGAATATGTCTCCTTTGCAGATAAGTATTTTCTGTCACCTACAATTCAGCGATGTTCTTCAGCAAACATTAACATGCTCATATGGGGAAGGAGGTTTTTTGTTGTTGGTTGTACCTATGAATACTGATAACCTTTGTTCACCTCTGCATTTTAATTAAAGAGCCATACTATTTGACAGATTGGAAACACTAAACCCTTTTGAATGTATTGGAATGGCTGGTTCTAATTGTTCTCTTATCAGTTCTTCAACTGGCGCAGATTTTGATGCATATATAAAGACTGCAAATCGGTGGTGAGATTTCAGCTACTTTATTATTAATTTTATGAATCTCCTTCTGCATGGGTCTCAGGACCAATTTAGTTTTAAAATAGGGTTATAATAGTTTTTAAATGGTTTTAAACAGTACCCCCCCAACAGCTAATGTTTTTTTCTAAAAATCAATATAACATGAATACCTAAACAGAGAACACTTAATCCCACTGGAAAAGCTTGTCCAAACAAAATTCCAGAAACAATTGAGAAGTGAAAATAGTGGGTGCCTGTTGTGTCACAATAAGAATGCTGTTCCACAGAACAAGGACAGCCCTACTCCAAGCTATCATGAAATGGACTTCTGATATTTCAGGGATAAATCCTCCTGCAGAATACAGTGGCCTGCTAGGTATTTACGGGGTAAGTAACTTGGACCTAAGCTGTATCGGGGCTTGTAATAACTTGGTCCAGTATATAAAGTTGTTTTCTATGCAACTAAGATGTCCTTTAATGCCTAATGCCATCAGCTATATTGGGATGAAATCAATTTCATGCCTGGTGGCTAGGGCTATCTAGGCAAGATGCATGGATCCAAGCTTAATATTTTATATTAGTCTCTCCATATAAAGTTATTCCATTGACAGCTACAGTCATAAAGAAATGTTTCCCCATATTTTGTATAGCTTTTGTTAGGCCACACTAATTTGTGCATTTTCTTTTAAAGAACCTTACATTATATGCATTTATTGGTTCTCAAACCTTCTATTTTTATCAACTTTTCCTGTTGGCTTTAGTAGCCATATGAAGAAGAAAAAATCCTAGTCCTGTTATAACAGAGATGAAACTTTAATCTATCAATCAGATAGTTATTAATGTGATGTTAAGTATAAAAATCCAGACAATTCAATCAAAGAGTAAATTAAACACATAAATTTCCAGAACTCCATGTTTTCATAATTTAAAATAGCATGGAACTGAGCAAGGAAGGGTGGACTTGAGTCAGCTGGGGCTGTTTCTGGTGGATATACATTTTTTTTTGCTCTCCCACAGGTTGTATAAGCACAAGCCAAAGAGTGAAAACCAAATGAATGAGGTTGTGGCACTGAGATCTGCAGGTCCAAAAAAGATAAGAACTACATAACTGACTCTCTTTCTTAATTGTTTCCAGAAGGGTAGCTGTCTCTGTCTCTTGCAGCAGAAACAAGGAATGTGTCTTGTGGCACATTAACGACGAACAAGCTTTTTTGATTGTGGCATATGCTTTCATGAACTCAAGCCTATTTCATCAGATGCGTTTTTTCATGCTGCCCAACATGAAGTGACACTGTAATATAAAAGGGTGTGCCTTGGCAGAGCCTCTGAAGCTAACAATTTATTGATTTGTTTCTTTGGAAGAATATTTATGCACTGCCAACATAAAAAAGCCATGGCAATGTGCAGCAAAAACAAAAAACAAAAACCACCATAATTTAATAAAATCATTAAAAATGGAACAAATTGTCAATGCTGAATTAAACTGAGGTTTAATATATAAAAAACACTTGGTGAAACAAAAACACTTTCAGCAGGCAACAAAAGGTTTTAGTGTTCAGTACATACTGTAATTTTAATAATGGATTTGTGGTGTTGCTTTTGAAAAGATTTAAGGTGCATTTGTTGCTAAGACCAAATGCCCAAGTAGTGCTGGACTTCATCGCCTTCTCTCTAAATCTAAACAGAGAAGAATTGATTCTTCTATTGTTTCTCCAACACTCTGCTTCTAGATTAACATTCCTGTCAGTAATTGCTTTTCAGTATTTGATCAAACACTGCAGGGTTGACAGTGGCTACAGATCAAGTTGCTACAAGCTCACCTGAGATATCAAAACCTACATCTGAATCAGATCATGAAGCTGCACATCCACCTGAGCCATCTAAATCAGCTCTGACACACTCAGTTTCTAATGGGGAGGATGGGAGCATTCCAGCTGGGGCTGTGTTGGGCAAGGGTGGTACAGCTCAAGGGTAGAGCATCTACTTCACATGCAGAGGGTCCCAGGATCAATCCCTTGCATCTCCAAGTAGGGCTGGGAATGTTCTGCAGCTAAAACCATGGAGAGCTACTGCCAGTCAGTCATTGTTTGCCAAACCTGGGTCTCCAGCTGTTTGGGGACTACAACTCCCATCATCCCTAGCTAACAGGACCAGTGGTCAGGGATGATGGGAATTGTAGTCCCAAAACAGCTGGAGGGCCAAGTTTGGCCATGCGTGGTGTAGACAATACTGACCTGGAAGGACCAATGGTCTGACACTTGAAGAAAGATAGATTACCTCCAGAATAGCATCCCCAATGGCTATAAGACAAGTAAACCAATGTGGAACACCTAAGTTGCAGAACTGACCTAGATCTTTTACTACATGATACTAGATACCAGGCTTTTCAGCAAAGCTAAAGGCAGTACAGTAGTTCTTGGGGGTGGTCCAAATCATTGTAAAATACAGCTGTGGAGTTAAAGACAGTTGTGTTAGCCAGTTGTCTCACCTCTTGAATCTTCACAGGAGCGCAAATAATGTCAGGTATGGGGGGTTATTTTCACAAACTAAAGAGATACATTCTTACTTTCTACAGAAATTGGATTCCTGATATGTTGTCTGATAGTAATCACATATTAACAGTAAATGGCATCTCATTCAACTTTAGTGAAGGGTTTTTTTGGGGGGGGGACCACCCTTGCTTGTTTCATTCATTATGTTCTGTGCATAACGCCAGCCCCTGTTTATGCTGGTGGAGTGGACCGGAGTGAAGACTTCTGCAACATGGTCTGCTCTAATTGCCCCTCCCAACAGGCTACCGCGGATTGGCCAGAATTTGAATCTGGGTTTGGCGGGAACCCAGTAGGCTCCATGGCAGCCGGGGAAAAGGAACAACTGTTGAGGAACGATGGCATAACTTTGGGAGGATGAGGGAAGCGTTGTGTTGGGTCTCAACCACCACCCACCCTTGAACTGAATAAGTGGTCATTCTTGAGATATGTGATGTGTACACTGCACAAATGTGATGCTCCTTATGGAGGAGAATGGCCAGCACAACCTAAATGTCTCTGTATTGCCCTCCATTTATGAATCTAGATCTTGAAAGATCTAGGAAGATCCAATGGAAATAGCTGATTTGCTCACTTTTGTTTTGTTTAACATACATTTGTATATGTCAAATGCTGGTAGTAGGCATTATGCAAGTGCCATGGATAAAGCACAAAAATACATTATTGTGTGCACTTTAAAAGTGTTCTACACAGAATCTTGACGTTTGTTTAGACTCTGTGTTTTGTGTGTTTGTGGTTAAAATTCTTTCTTCAGTAGCGACATCACTACAAAAATTGCAGGCGTTATTTTAAAAATGAACTGTAAAATGTAGTTATATGTGTCACCTGACACTGGGCAAATCTTTTAAATAAGATCAACACATTCTATTACTAGTTCAATGCTTTCTTCAAAGGCATTTTGTTCCAAAACGTCCATCTTCCATAACCAGGTCACTGCATGTTGCATCTCCAAATAGCAAAACACTTAAATCTAGTGACATGACTGCCTTCACTTAGGAGCTTAGCTAGTACTTTCTCTACTAATTTATTATCAATTTCTGTTTTCATTGCTCCCCTCCCCCCCAAAAAAACCACATACTTTTTGGGGCAATTCTTAACGCACCTAAAGGAGACCAAATATCGTGTAACTTTATTATGGGGTGTATTTTATCTTATTTATTTATAAAATTTATAAACTGCAAGCACTCTCCAAGCATTGTACAGATAAAAGAAGGGACAGAACATGATTAAAATCCAATTAAAAACATACATAAAATCATCATTGTTAAAAAGAAGGATATACACCAAAAAAGGTATATTTGAGCAAACGTGTTTAGGATTGCACTGCATGGCTTTTTTCTAATTTTGGGCATACCAATATACCTTTGGGTGTCCTAGGAAACATATGCTACATATCTCCAGATATTAGCATATTGTTACAGAAAGGTCACTCAAATCCATTTCTTAAGGCCACTGCAGATATTTCTCTTTTGTGCTTGGTTTCATAGTATCTTCTTGACCTTCTTTTAATACCTGTTTTAAGCTTCTAAAATGCAGCACTGCGATGTGTATTTATGCAGTAATGCTCTCATGTGGAAAATTAAAGGAGCTAGATGTGGTATGTACTGTCTGATAACTGCATCATTCTAAAGAATTTTTGTACCCCTTCCTTATCTGTTACAGCAGATGTGACAGCAACTGTTGGATCAACCTTAGTCTGTTGTTTATTTACCCAAATGGGTATCATTGGTTTTGGCTTTGCATTTTCCTTTATTCAATTTCAGCAACTCTATCCTGGTTTCCTCCCTCCCCACAATGCTTTCTGAAGCCTTCAGTTATGTTGCTCACTTGTGTATTTCTAGATTAAGATGCCATCTATGAAAACCTGGAAGTCTTCTCCCTTGATAGCAGTAATGTTCTTTGAAAAATCTGCAGTGTAAATCATAACCAAAATGTGGGCCTTTTAAACACACACATAGACTACTATGTCCTACACAGATAGCACTTTGGAGAGAACTCCAAGGTAGCATCAAGTGTGCAAAAATAGTAATAATACTGGATCACAGTGAATTCTCCATATGTTTTCTCTCCAACTCCCAATAGAAGTATCTTCCTTTGTTTGTTTAGTGGTGAAGACTAGGGATGGACAAATCTGTCAATTTCAGGTTTTTTCAGTTTCTTATTTTTCCAATCCTAAATTCAGTTCATTGCATTTCCATATCATTTTTTGAAGTCCCACAAATGTTTGTTAGTATTTTAGCATCCGTTTCTTCTGACGTGAATTTATTTGAAAGCAATTTTTGCCTAACAATATGCATTCTGAGAACAACTTTCCTTAATATAATGAATTTTTGTCTGCTATCTTCCCCAGTGTAGGAGTTCCTTTTGCACACAATTGTACTTTTGCTGATATATTTTGGTTGGAGAACTGCTTTGCAAAATTCAGAGAAGTGTGAATTTTGAAAGATTGCTTTGTTTCAGTTTGCATACTGTTTTCAAAAGTGCAGATTAGGTTTGTGTTAACATACAAACTGAGCCAAATTTCTCATCTTTCTCTTATGAGAACATAAATGTAGTTTAGACCCTATCCCTCAGTTTCTACACATTCTATTGGCCTGCTGCTCTTTCTATATATTTTTTAAATAATATTTTTGAGAACCACAATTATTTACATGTAGCAAACAGAAATACCAGTAAACAAATAAAACTCTGGACTGAACGAAAGGCCCAGCAGCTAACAATGGCATGGCAGCAGAAGTTTCATAGCATTATTCCGTGTTCTGCTGTTTCTATTATTATTAAGCACTGAGAGCCTCTTATAATTTCTTTTTTAAATGCAAAAGCCATAGTTCTAGATATGTGATGTGGAGCAGCAAGGTTCTATTACCTCTGTTGTATATTCTGTAGGCAGCTTCCTTAACAACATCTGAGAATAAGCTCCCTCTTGGTTTGTTCTGCCCTCTAGCATATACAATTTATTTTAATGAGACCCAGAGCATGGCAGGTTCTCCATCTTAGCACTGCCACTATTTGCTCAGGCACTATTGCCAATGCAATTATTTCTTGTTTGTTGTTGACTTTTATATCTAGCTCACAAATCACCCTTGTGAGTTGAGGTCACCATTGTAAGCCCTTCATTTTATTTGATTACCTTCCATTTCTCCCCCCCCCCTTTTTTAGTCTCTCTATCATACAAACAGGGACCACATTGACTCAAGAACCAATAGCCATTTCCCCCCAACTTAATAGTCCAGTTATGTGCTGCTTCAGTGTATGCAGTTTGCAGGATCTTCTACCAAGCTGTTACTTCTGTGCCTTTCTTTTTATGCTTTGACTATTCCATTCTAGCTACAGAATGAGGCCATGCACCTTAAAAGATGTGACTTGCTTTGTGATTCCAAATTTGATTGCTGCAACAACTTCTACATCTTCCAGCATTTTTCCAACATTACCGGTACATCTCTGTAAAGGGAGGAAATGCCCATCTCTATAAGCCTTTATCTAGCTTTAGATACTAATAGACACTGATATCCAGGTGATAGTTCTCAAGCTAAGGGGACAAGTCATACCCACCAACTAGGATCAGGAATGGGTGGAAGCAGAGACAGCTAAGATCAGGGTATAGAAGCTGTATGGAGAAAAGAGCCAGTGTGGATTTGAAGAAGGAAGTTACGTTTTAGCAACTTGCTGACAAACAACTTTGGGAAAATATTCTCCAGACATGTCTGTACATATTGCATGGTAGTGGGATAATTCATTGGCACCAAATGATATGGCAGTTTCATTTATGTCTGCAAATGACTGTGCAGTTCAAATGTTGGATGGTATGAAAGTTTCACTGATTTCTGCCATGGGTCTGTAAGATGCAAGCTGTATTATGTAAGTAACTATTCACAAAGGCAATATATGAAAATTTGTAATTAATATGCATCACGATATGAATTTTATACATGGTTTTTGATTTTGTGTCTGTTCTTCCATCTTACTGTAGTGCTTCTCCCCTGCCCCCACCACATTGTCCATTTTAGGTTTGCTATAGGTCATCCTAATCAACAGCAGATCTGAAACAGATTGTTTCGATTTAAATCTGCTAAGTTCCACCAATGCCAAGCTCAAACACCATGAGTCAATTACTCCACCCAGTTTTGGATATGGGTTGTGAAGTGGGGCAAGGGGCTACTTGATGGTTATTCTGCAAGTGCTGAAATAGTCCTGAGAAAGTGCTTCATGCATTCAAATGTATCCTTTGCTGAAGGAAGGCTTTTTTAAATAAAAGAGTAATTACTTTGTGTACTGGTTTTTTGGGGTTTCCAATTCATTGCATATCTAGTGATTATTTGGGCTGGAAAGACTGTAATCTACTACTTGCAAAACACTTCCATACAGAAGCCTTATAATGTTCCCTATTTTGTATTTTTAATAAATAAAACAAAAACAAAAATTTATTTTTTAATAAATTAATTTTTCCCCACTAGCAGCTTAGAGACCAACTTCAGATACTTCAGATACTTCAGGTATCTGAAGAAGTGTGCATGCACATGAAAGTTTATACGCAGAACAAACTTGGTTGGTCTCTAAGGTGCTACTGGACATTATTATATTATATTTTTTATTTATTTCGACTGTGTCAGACCAACATGGCTACCTGCCTAAATCTTGTATTTTTAAACAAATGATAATAATAAAAGTAATAGTGACTGGTATGGGCAAGGTACTTTGTCTGTTTCATTTTCCCATTAGTCTCCCAAATAGCGGTTGATATTCAACGCTAACTATATTCAAAGTCTTGTGACCTTTTTCTTAAACAAAACAAAACTCCATTGGTTCTGGAGTATGATCCTGTTGGGTATCACTTATTAAATTTAACACTGGTTTAAATTTTATAAAAGAAATATATCAGTTTATGAAGATATGCATGTAATATTGCACAGACTTTCTACAGACAACTGAATCGAACACGAAAGCGGCAGTGCATCCTTAAAAATGAACCACTTTTATCATCATATATTCCCTTTATGTCTTTCACCTCAATAATTTGTTATGAAGGCAAAACACTACTGTAGCATAATAAAAATGGAAATATTCCCAGAAGCTTTTAACAAAAATCCCAAGAGTCAGTATACAATGAAAATTATTCAATGCCTTAAAGTAAGGAATCCACACTTTTGATGTTCATAGCCATGAGAATCTTGGTTACTTAATAGTAAATAAATTAAGAGGATAATTATGAAGAGAGTTTTGATTATAATATTCAAATCCTTGTTTGGTATAAACAGCTGGTACCTGATAATGAAATTATTTGCCTACATATTCATATTTAATAAGGAACGATAAGAAAAGTCACTGTGATAGAAAAACAGATACATACTACCATGAAAATGTCCTTTCCCTTGAGAAGGAAGGGTTTCAAAGTTTGGAGATTCTAGAGAATGAACCTTGACCCTTCTGCACGAAAGCTACATGTTTGACCATCAATGAGATATGGCATCTCCCTAAGCATTATTCTCTGTACTTTACAAATAAAATCATACTATGACAGAAGTGGCACATCTGTGATCTGAAAACCATCACAGATTTCACTTGAGGTTTCATGGAGTCAAGACCAAAAACAAAATAAAAACACCTTTATATCCTGAATCCAAATAACATCAGTAGAAGTAGGAGACAAATCAAACACTCAGTGGGACATGTCTTACACCTTTTCACACAACTGCACCACCTCAGGATGCAGGTCATATTTGACAGTATCCACAGCTTAACATCTCCTAGGGAATCTTATCCCTGATATGTTCCTTCTGAGTCAGTATTGTCCACTCTGATGGGTAACAAACAACTCTCTAGGGCAGTGATGGCTAACCTTGACACTCCAGATGTTTTGGGACTACAACTCCCATCATCCCTGACCACTGGTCCTGTTAGCTAGGGATGATGGGAGTTGTAGTTCCAAAACATCTGGAGTGTCAAGGTTAGCCATCACTGCTCTAGGGTCTTAGGCAATGTTTGACACATCATCTGCTCCTTTTAACTGAGAGTGCAAGGGATTGGACCTGACTTTCGCATGCCAGAGCAGAGATACTTTACACTATGAAAGCATTTTCAAAGAAAAGTAACCACCAGCTTGTATTTTGAGAAAGTTCAAATCTTTCAGAGTTAGTTGAGTACAGCCATGCTAGTGTAGGAGGTGAGTTGAGGACAACCTGTCAGATTAGATTTTCTTAAATACTCGAAATGCCAAACCTTTAAGAAGTGCGTTATAAATCAATATGAAGTTCAGTATTTTTAAAATATTAAAGTATTGTTAAATATTATTTTTAAATAAGACACACCTCTTACAAAAGATGCAAAAGGAAAAGTTGAGTGATGTTTGCTAAAGACAGGGACCTCAAAGGTGGGTTAGTCAACCTCATTTTTCCACAATTTCCCCAATCTCAGTGGAAGGGGACATGCTTTGGAAAAGGAGTGGATAAGCTGTGGACCACCAGATGCCAATGTACTACAACTCCCATCATCCTTGACCATTGGCCAAGCAAGTTAACTGGTGCTGATGGGAGCTGGAGTCCATCAACGCCTGTAGGGCCACAGGCTAGGACCCCTACCCCCAATTTAGAAGTTGTCCACTTAATGCTTCTGGCTCTTCCATCTTCTCTGTTATTATTCTTACACCTGACAAACGTGATTTGCCATGTCTTTTCCATGAACTGACAATATCAGTTCTATAAACAAATTGGACAGCACAGCTAACATGTGTCAACTTGTAGCTAGTCGATTCATCCCACCAGCGGTGTCAGAAACTCCAGATATGACCTATTTAGTCATATATTTTAAGAGGCATGCCAGCAATGTGTTGGAAGAAAAGGAGGTTTAGTACGATCTGTAAGCATGAAATATCATGCTGAAAAACAGGACATCTGTGCATCATTTCAACTATCAGGTTTCCCTCCCGGGTTCCTTTCCTACATCTCCTTAGAATATATGTGTCTCAGCGCTGACACACACACGCTGAAGCCAGCAATGTTACATCAAGAATAATTTCATGATACACCAATCTCAGCCTGAATGCAATTGCTGTCATTTCCAGCAAGCAGAACCTTGAAACAGTTTGAATGCTGACTTCTCTGCAACACAGTAAAATGATCCCTATTTATTTCTTTTTTTTAAAGGGATCTACCCAAAGCACCACATGCTTAAAAGTCCTCTTAAGTCACACAGAACTTTGTTATTACTAATATTTTACTACTCCTGTAGATTTTTAATGCATTCATGTCCCTGGCTGCATAATAAACTTTTATCGGGATGCTTCTGAAATTAGGAAGGCAAACGCCTGTCACATCAATCATATTTGATGAAATGTATTGATATTAAATCACTTGTAATAACTCAGGACATACTGAGCCCCTGAAAATAATTCATGTACTTGCGAAACTTTTCCGAGCTTCTCAGCATGAAAGCATTCTACCATTTTGTTCAGCCCACCAGTATCAACAGTCATAGATGGGTATCTGCTTCCCTCAAACATGTTTTGTCAGTCTCGGTGCTATGATTCATTGTAGAAAAATCAGGGCAGCCAATGCGAACTTATACTAATACAGCTTGCAGGCTTGTGTGTGTTTGTGTGTGTGTGTGTGTGTGTGTGTGTGTGTTTGCTGACAGAGCATTTTATGGTAGGGTAGGAGACACAGACCAACAGTAAGCAGTTCAGAGTATTTTACCTGCAACCATGCTGCAATAAAGTGCCATCATCATTCAATCGATAGAGGTTACTTACTTAACATTTGCTTGAACATATTTGGATTGCCAGCCCATTAGATCATAAACAGCATAGTTAATGAATGGAGAAAGTAACTACCTACCTTCAGGAAGAACCTGCCCAATAACAATAATCCATCAAGAAAACTGACAATATCCTCTGATCTATTGCCTGCAAAGCAGGGACTTGATGGAGAGTTTCATTCCTTCTGCTCAGTACTCCAGGAGAAAATCAGTGCAATTTGAATATTTCTCAGGCTGTGACACCTCTCCAAGATTCCTGGTTGCGTTCTGTTTCCCAGAGGACGGCAGACTGGTGCTCCAGTGTGCATACAGCAGTGAAGATAAATAGAAAAAGGCTTGAGATAAATTAGGGATGGCTAAGTTAAAATTGTCTCTGCTCCTGACTCTCTCATCTGCAGTCTGAAAGTCTGTTTTGCTGTGAAAAAGCTAGATGGCAGGCTGCCTCAGCGAGTTCTTCTTAAGCTACAGAGAGCATTTCAATGAAGAAAATTTTTTCCCATTATCTAAGCTAATGTGACTGAAGCTAAGTCTAGTTTTTAAAAAGTGTCTGCTGGCATGAAATTCATTTTACTGTTGCTTTCTTTCAAGCTACAGGTCAAAAAACATGTTATTGGGCTATATATTTCTATCTAAATAGAGCACTTCAACTTTTCAAGGTACACAAATGGTATCTAGGATCTTTTTACAGCTTTGTTCAATAGCTTAAAAGGTAGTCAATTTCCACTTTTGTACCTGAGTGTGTCTTACATCCTCTTCAGTCTTTTAACCTAAGCTTTATTTCCCACCACACAAGCACACTTTACTACGTCTCTACAAATATAATAATCTAGAAATTAGGGTATTGACCAGATGTCCCCCAACTAAGGGCCACGGGCGAAGCTGCCCACTTCCGGGTTGGTGGAGCACCGGAAATAGCTTGCATGCATGTGCAAGTGTCATTTCCGGTGCACAGCGCATGCACACAAGCTACTTCTGGCGCTCCTCTGAACCGGAAGTGCACCGGAAATAGCGTGTGCGCACGGCCCGCCGCACGATCGGCACTGGAGGAACCGGCCCGCGGCTTGGTAAGTTTGTCAACCCCTGGTATTGACTCATTATAGAACACTTATTTGGGGGGCAGGGCGGGGCAGAGGCTTGTTATGCTTTCAAAACAAAAACAAAGGAATCCCAACCACAAGTACAAAGAAATAAGTGTTATTGACAATCTGCCATTACTTTTGTTATGAAGCATTGATACCTAAAATTGCTCCTGTGGCCTGAGGGGAAGATCGGGTGGCAGTCCTGAGAGCTAACCAGGAAACCAGGCAGCTGGTTGGGGTTTCCAGTCCTGGGGCATGGATGTCCAGATCCAATAGCTCCTCTGGATCATTGGTGATGCAGAGATTCTCAGGTCCAGTGTTCGGTCCAGGCTGAATCCTAATAATAACACTGGGGAACAATTTTTTTTCATTTTCTGTTGCATGAGATTTTTCAACTGTTCCTATATGTTCTTTCAATGCTGATTTCAAATCTGAAGTCGGTTTTGTTCTGTAAGCTCTAGGTTTTTTTGCAATTCATGTTTTTCACTTTTCACCATAATCTTCGTTTTTCACAATGCAGGAATTCAATATTTTATTAAACACATAGCCAAAGTAGTACAATATGAGTATAAATGTAAGTGACATATAGCATTGCACATGACATGTATAGCATTGAAAATGACATGTATATCTATGTACAGTTGGAGGTATGCAAAAAAAAAAAATCGGTATTCCCTTAGAATACACAGTACTGGTATCTGCAAGCTGTTGTTATTCAGGTAAGAATTTGCGCTTGTAGCTCTTGCGTTTGTGGACTTGCACAGGGGATTCTCATTTGATGGTCTGACATCATAGTTTTGTCCCATCACCCTTGATAACGCTCTTCCATTGTCTTCAGGTCTTGATGGAAGCGCTCTCCCTGTTCATCATTGACTGCCCCAAGGTTTTCGGGGAATTGATTCCTCCTCCTTCTTTAATTCCTCCTCACTTTCTGCCATCAAGGTTATGTCATCGGCATATCTGAGGTTGTTGATATTTCTTCCGGCAATCTTAATTCCGGCTTGGGATTCATCCAGTCCAGCCTTTCACATGATGAATTCTGCATATAAGTTAAATAAGCAGGGAGACAATATACACAACTTGTCACAATCCTTTCTCAATTTTGAACCAATCAGTTATTCCATATCCAGTTCTAACTGTAGCTTCTTGTCCCGCATAGAGATTTCTCAGGAGACAGATGAGGTGATCAGGCACTCCCATTTCTGTAAGAACTTGCCATAGTTTGCTGTGGTCGACAGTCAAATGCTTTTGCGTAGTCAATCAAGCAGAAGTAGATTTTTTTTTTAACTCTCTAGCTTTCTCTTAAAATTAGTTCAGAGCAAATTAAAATCTGGATGGGTAAAATTGAAAGTGGACACACAGATACATATTCCCATTACAGACAGCTGGCTTCCATGAGCTGGAAGCAGTAAATAATGACTGAGGGGGCAGAGCTATTGTATTCAGCCCCAATTCCTCCTCATGTGCTAATTCACTTTAAAATATAGCTTGAAGAGGACTTTAGTGAAGTTTTGTGATGAAATATATGTGCATGCTTAATGTTTAATAAGTCACTTTCCTGTCCTATCTCAGGCTGCATAAACACCATATATTTAAAGTATCCCCCTAATAATCCTGCAAACTGTAGTTTACCCCTCACAGGGCTATAATTTCTAGCACCCATGCCAATTTACCTGTTCCCAGGATTCTTTGGAAAGGTGCTTTATACGTGCTTTAAATGCAGTGCTTTTTTCTGAAAAAAATGTTTAGGGGTACTCTCATTTTCACTTAAGAAAATCACCATTTTATAGTTCAAATCAAAAAATAAATACAACATATGGACAAAAGGCCGCCATCGGGGGTAGCAATGGAACTGACGATTCACTATGCTAGAGAAGAAACTTTTTTTTTTTTTTTTTACTTTATTCTCCCATTAGATTCACAAAATGTTTAGGGGTATGCGTACCCCTGCGTCCCACCCCAGAAAAAAAAAAACACTGTTTAAAGGTATGGTTATATGTAGTCTCACCTCTCTGGGTATCCCCCACTCTCAGTCTCTCATTGTCTGGTTGTCTCAGTCATCCACATTTTAGCTGCATAGTAGCTGGAATAAAAGCCATTGTGCTGTTGAAAGCGTGGTGTTTCAGCCCTGCATTATTCAGGCCTAGTCGCTTGAGGGCCTGCAAGTCATTAGGGCTAAACAAAATGAAGTTCAGTTATGCTCTCTCAACAATACATAATAAAATATATATGGAATGGCTGAATTAATCTTCACTATGGAAGCAAAGCCTCTCCTTGTGGGGTTTTTCCTCTATCTCTTTACTTATTTACAGCATTTCTATATCACCCATTAGCAAAAAAAAAAAAAAAAAAAAAACCACCCCAAAAAACAAAAGTTTTCTGAGCAGCTCACAAATAGTTTTGATGGAACCAACATAACTGATAAAAATAATGACTTCAGTCAAGTCAAGTGGATGTACATTGAACTCTATACATTTCAAATATAAAAATAAATCTGAATGGTCCTTACATTTCAAAGATCACCACTGGAAGGTAGATAAGACATCTTCAGTTCTTTGCAGTGATGCTGAAACATTAAGTAAAGATAAAAGTCAGCAGGGGAAAGTTTCGCTCAATTAACATTTCTATTTCCTTCTTATGCCTGAAGGGCTCTCCAACTTCCAACCATCAACAAAGATACAGGGGGCCATTCATGAAGTACTGTTGTTATGTAACATCTATTCATTTCCCCATAGACCAAACATGCAAAGAAGATAAACAGTAGAGTACTTACAGGGGTTTACTTGGAAACACCATAGACATTTAAGTCCTTCTGAATTCAGTGGGGCTGATGTCCCAAGTTCCTGTGTTCGAGACTGCAGCCTTCATCTTGGCTGTATGCTTCCTTCCTTCCATTTAATTTAGTTTAGTCCTAATAATAGCACCCATTTTTGCTTTTCTTTAAAAACAACAGCTCAATGTAAATGAAATGTTTAGTTGACCAATATAATCCTGGCTTCCATTTAATTGATTTTGCTGCATCTTATTTTTTGTTGTTTTGTCGTGATTTTGATTTGCTGAATGATGTGTAAAGATCAGAACAGCAAGGTAAAAACATTAATAATAACAAAAATAATTTCATCTATGACAATGGCATATCCACACAAATAGAGAGGGGGACATTTTAAATACAACTGTACAAGAATCAGTGATGTAGATAGAGAACCATTCAGTGTCTCTTTGTTTTTTAGTGCATTCTGCTTTTCTTTGTAAAAATTCAAATTACAAATTAGCTTACAATTAAAACCTGGATCTACCCTACACCTTAAACCTGTATCTACACTTCAAAGAGGCCACCTTGTGACTGCTACTGTATTGTAATCCACCCTGAATTCATGTAAAGCAGAGGATCCTAACAAAATGGATGATAGTGAAACCATCAATGAAATTCCAGTTTCATAAATGTCCCCCCTTCAGTTTTCATATAAATGCATTTTGTCACTAAATACCATTGAATCTTCAATACACTCCTTTAAGGACAACTACTCATTCTAATAATAATAATAATAATAATAATAATAATAATAATAATAAACCAGTTCCAGATGAAAGAGCTTCAATGTACAGCTAAGAATCCGCCCTCCTGAAAAAAATTGACCTGCATTTGCATTTCTTGTGCCCCCTTTCAGCTATTTTCATTGAAGGAAAAGATCACACACAGACACAATGCACATGAGAGGTCCATGCATGCCAAATGCACAGATAGACGTGAATCGGGGTGACAGTATGGGAAGCAGAATTGGCTTTGTACTCTTCAATGCTCCTCCTACAAAATGACAATATTTGATTGCCTCCCATTTGCAGTTTTCATGCCCAACATTGTCATTACAGCTAAATAAATACACTGCAGCATTTAACAGCAATCTGGTCCAACAGTAAATTACCACCTAGTAAATCACTAATATTTTTCTTAAAATAACATAAAAAGCACAGAATGGCGTTGCCTTAGAACTTTGTGCTGAACAATTGTGATAACGTGGGTGGGAAACTGTATTTTGCAACAATGCCTGTGGAAATTTAGGGCTCAGTCCCAACCCCTGACCAGCACTCATGCAAGCCACACTGGAAGTTGGGGTGGCAGAGGGAAAAAAGCCCCTCTGCTGTGTCATGTGATGGCAGCAAGGCTCACACGGGATCCAAAAGAACCTGTGTTGACCCGCCCACTCCTCTCTCCTGAAATGAACTGTTTCATGGGTTTTTGCCCATTTGTTACTGGCAAGGATGCCACTGGAGGTAGCTTCCACTTGGAGAGGTGCATTGGTACATTCCTCACCAACAGGATGTCCTCACTGCACTGGCGGAGGAAGAGGAGTGAAGGGGGAGCGCACCGTCCCTGGCAGCGCGATCCCGGTAGGGTGCCATCGCAGTTCCCCCCCCCCGCCTGCGCTGGGCGCCACACCCCTGCAGACGGCGTGCCCCGCCCCAAGATGTACGCCACACCCGTGGGCGGCACGTCACGCCCCCAGGATGTGCACCAGCCCCGCCCCCGCCTGCTCTCCGCTCCCCGGTGCCAGAGCATGAAACCCGGCCACTGCCTCACTGTCTGATGGTGGAGCTTGCCTAGTAACAGTGGAGCTCCCCTAACAGTGGAGGTCAAAGACCTCTTGCTTCATCCAATCCCCCTGCAGCAAGGCTGATCAGGGATTTGGGTTGCTCCATCAGATAATTTAGCTATGATCTGCTGACGATATCCAATAAACACAGATTCAACCATGTAAAATGGGAAACTATTTGAATGGAAGACTGGCATTAGAGTAGCAAAAGAGAACATCTATAAAGTGGCATGAATTCTACTCATATTGATCCAAAGCAGAACTCCAACATATAATTAGCAGAGTAAAAAACTTAAACGTGTTGCAGGATTCCCAAAAATAGACAAGAGGCAATTGTATTTCATCCAGCAGAGTTTACTACTGCTACTGAAGGTAAATGAGCATAATGGTCACAACATATTCAGAATTGGCGCTGCCCATAAGAAATACAGTTGCAACAGACTTAAATTTGCAATGAGACTAAAACCTTAACACCAAGCACACCAGAAGGAAAAGAAAGGTGAAACCCAGGATCCTTCTGGCCTGTTATTATAGTCAGCATGACCTTGAGTGAAAGAGATAATAGTACCAGTTTAAACCAGCTGTTCAGTTTCTCTGAAGGAATAACCCAAACATCAGGAACCTTCTGCCTGTTTCTAGGTGGAATAGAAGCTTGCATGTCAGCTAGAAACTTCCAGCTTGCACTGGCTTGTATCACAGAGAGAAGCTTCCAGAACCCTCTTGAATCAATTAGTGTAGGAAAGATCTTTACACATCAGAGTGTCACCTTGGGCTGATGCTTAAAGGCCAGTAGGGAACAAATTTGGTGGTCTGTGGTTTGGTTGTTGTTGTTGTTGTTGTTGTTGTTGTTGTTGATGTTGTTTTGGGGGGTTCCAACAACATTGGTGCCTAAATAGGGACAGAGTTAGGTTATCCTTAAATAACTACATTATTAAATAAGGCTTTTCTTTTTAAAAAATATGTGTTAAAAGATCAGATGGAAGTGTGGTGTGGAGAGAAATCACCATGGAACCAAATTTACTTAGCAAACACCAAGCTTGTTTTAACACTCCGTGACTGTTATGGCTGCTGTGAATTAAATTCACACAGGATTTTCATTCTTCCAGTTGAAAATAAAATTGCTTCTTTCGGCGACAAATTGAGTGTATATATATAAAACAAAAGAAACCCCACAATATATTGTATATACATTCAAGTGTAAGTGAAATAAAGACCATAGTAGGCAATTGGCACATTTTTTTAAAAAATCAACCTTTTTTAAAAAAAGCCACCAGAAATGTCAAAGTAATGTGGCACTAGCTGGGTTTGAAACCATGAGAAACAAAGTCGACAGATACTTTATAGAAGCAGTTCTCACTTCCTGAAGAGAAGCCTCATCATCTGATTTAATGATGCTGTCACAATAGCAAATAAAAAGGGTCACCAGTTACATTAGCACCATTAAATACCATAGACAGTTTATTTTTCCTACTGGAAGAAGGGTCTCATAACAGCACAGCAGGTTTTTTTTTTAAAGGTATTGTTTTCCTTTTTGTTAGTAACTCTCAATAAACAGCAGCTCATTGGCTCAACTGTCATCTCCTTCATTCTACACCTATTTTAGATGCCACAGCAATATGTAGAGTTTTGGGCTATGGTTTTGAGGACCAAGGTCCATGTTCACCCAGCCCTGAAGCTCGTGGAGAGCTCTTGGACTAGTCAGTCTCTCAATCTAACCTACCCACAGTGTTGTTGTGAAGATTAAAGGGAGAGAAGGGAGAACCAGGTATACCACCTTGAGCTCCATGGAGGAAATGTGGGATATAAATCAATAATAGTAACCACCACCACCACAACAATGGCTTCAATTTGAATGGCTTCAATACCAGGAAAACAATTTGGTTTTCTCATGGCAGGGCCAAACATAACAATAGTGATGGATATGCAGAAATCCCCAGGTATCAAACCTGAACAGTTTTGGCCTTCTAGAACTGAACCATAACATTGGATATGTTTCAATCGAGGGTTGGATTGCTGTGCTGGGCCTATCATTAGATGGCTGCCCAGGCAGCTGATTTAAGGTGTCAAGAAGGGTCAGCAAATTATTGAGTTATTTAATGTATTATAATTGCATTTTTTTAAAGCAAGGATGTAGAGAAATGCTTGTGGGGTTCTTACCTTTGGTTAACAATGTAATATGGCTTTTCTTGGGCACAATGCCTCTGGACAGAGATGGGGCGGCATTTGTTTCTCTGCCTCAGGCAGAAAACGGCTTTAGCCAGCCCTATCTCTGCAGCAGAAGAAGGAAAGGCAGAAGCAGCAACCCACAATATGCCATTGTAGTCACCCATCAGGGTAACTACCGGTATATAGAAAACAAGGGGGGAAATAAGGGGTTTGCATGTGGGCACTGTGCATCTTGACTTGGTGGAAGGATATCAGGGAGCAAAACGTCTGGAGCTTGCCCTAATCTTAGGGACAAAGGCACATGAACAAATGGTTTGTGTGAGCTGGATAGGGTACCTGTTGTGTCACCCCTCCCATTCCCAGGAAGGTATAAACAAAGGAATGGGAACCTATTGGACTCCTGGTGCTGTTAGACTACAACCCCCATTTGTTCTGACCATTGAGCAAGCTGGCTAAGGCTATCCGTGTCTAACAACATCTGGAAGGACACAGTTTTGCCATCCCTAGTGCAGAAGGTTATGAGTATCAGGAATGTGCTGATGCATAGTGCATCAGCCATCTCACCTATGATGTCATTTGTGTGGTCCGGCCACATACAAATGACATCATAGGTGAGGCCCAGCCCCACTCCTTGTGAAGGGCAAGCTCACTGTGTCTGAATTGAGCCATAGTTCCAAAGCCATGCAGTGTTCTGGGTGTGCTCCTGAGGTGCAGAACCATCTTATTTTTGTTATTTCACTTTATAGCTTTCATTATTCTAAAATATATCAACCCACATTGTGAAGAAAATTGTCCTCTGCAAATTTCTAATGCAGTTTATAGTTAGGGTAATTCTCTCCTCCACCCCACCCCTGAATACTGCATTGCTAGGTAGCAATGACATGCTCTGTGTGTGAGGACCATATATCAATTTCGTCCCTCGAGTGTAGTTATATCTGATTTATCAGTGCCTTCAAAGTTTCTAATTCCTCTGCAAGCTGCATCACCCTCCTCACTCAAAATCTATTTATTTTATAATATGTTTGCAGACAACACCCTGAGAACAGTCTGCTAGTAAAACCCACACACGCACACACAAACACAAAGCAGGGAGATTTAATGTGCCCTCAAGGATTCCTGTTGTCTGATGGACAGTAGCAATTAATAGTTAGGGCTAAATAATCTAATGGTGCCAAGGAAATAAGTGCCTAGTGAAATCATATTTATTTATCTTTCCTGCTAACATCAAAACCATTAAGATGAAAGGTTCAAAATACAAGTGCTCTTTACTGATATGAGCTTAGGAGAATCAACACTTGAATGCTGGAATCTAATTATTAGGCATTTTTAGCCACACACAAAAACCAGACATCGCCACAGCATGCTATGTTATATGCAGTGCAGTAGGCAAGAGAAATAGCACTTAAGGGTTTGCAGATTTAATTTCATTTTATGCACACAAATTTGGGAAGCAATAAGGTTTGTGAAATATTCCGTGCAGCTAAATGAAAGTCTGGTATAACATTATCCATTCTGCATGCTTACCCAAACCCTTCTGTCAGGGGGAGAAATCACCTCAGGCCCACACAAGTCTTGCGGGCCCAACCTATTGATTCAGCCATCTTCAGCGGATGAAAATGCTATTGTGACTGCATGAGTGAGTCAAAGCTTCTGACTTTTGAGTGGCTGGTGTGTAGCTACTGTACAAGGATAAGAGTCACACCCATTGCTCTGCCCACTTTTCCCTTCGGCTCCACTACTAGCAGATGCCCCATGAAAGGTTTCCCATGATGATTTGTGGCCCTTGAGCTGAAATAGGTTCCCCACTCCTAGTTTAAAACTTAACAAAAACCAAGACAGTTTTTCTTGTCTCTGGATCCATTTGCTGCACAAATATAAGATGGGCAACACCTGTCTTGCCAGTCGTACATTTGAAAAGGATCTACAGGTCTTAGCAAGCTTGGCATGAGTCAACAGTGTGATGCATCAGCAAAAAATCTAATGCTATTCTAAGCTGCATCAATAGAAGCATAGTGTCCAGATCAAGGGAAGTGATATATCAGACCACACCTGGAATACTATGTCCAGTTCTGGGTGCCACAATTTAAGAATGATACTGACAAGCTGGAATATGTGCAGAGGATGTAGGGGCCAAGATCCCTTTGATTCCCTCCCCCCCCAAATATTTAAGGGGGACGGGCCTCACCAAAGTTGATGTGCATTGCCATTAAAATGGGGATGGTGGTGGTGATCAATTACAGTGGTACCTCTGGTTAAGTACTTAATTTGTTCCGGAGGCCCGTTCTTAACCTGAAACTGTTCTTAACCTGCAACACCACTTTAGCTAATGGGGCCTCCCACTGCCGCTGCGCCGCCCGAGCACAATTTCTGTTCTTATCCTGAAGCAAAGTTCTTAACCTGAAGCATTATTTCTGGGTTAGCGGAGTTCTTAACCTGAAGCGTATGTAACCTGAAGCGTATGTAACCTGAGGTACCACTGTATACAGGGTGGGGGTTTTATTGGAGTTGGCAACCCTGGCCAAGGAAAGTGACCAAGATGATAAAAGGCCGGGGAAACCAAGTCTTAGGAGGGATGTTTGAATGAGCTGGGTATGTTTAACCTGGAAAAGAGGAGACCAAGAGGAGATATGATAGGGGTCCTTTCCTATTCTACAATTGTATGATTCTGTGATTCACACAGGAGAGAAGCTGTACAGGTGCTCTGAGTGTCTAAACAATTCATTCAGAAGGGAAACCTTAGAATACATGAGAGTATGAACCTGATAAAGAGGATTTATTATGAATTCAATAGTGGGGGATGCGAGGAAGTCAATTGAAATATGAAATTGAGAAATTAGAAATGCCTGGCCTACAAAATTGGGCCAGGCCCAAGCAATGTTACGAAACAATATTAGTAAGGTTAAATGTATAATGAATGTGTATACCTCTGTGAGAGGGGGGATGGATTTGGGCTTCCCACGGTGAGAGGGGGGAAGTATGAAAATTTAACTGATATGTTATCTGCTTATAAAATTGTAAAAACCAATAAAAAATATTTTTTAAAAAATAGAACACATGAGAGAACGGAGAGAACATTGGGGGTCAGAAGGAAGAGGGTGACTAAACAGTGATATATAAGATGCACTTGGAAGTAGAACAAGTAAAGTTCTGTTATTAGATCTGTCACAATGTCTTACGAGAATTAAAGTGTGTAAGGAAACAAAATAATAGGAAAATATCATGTACTTTGCTATGTGATTGAATGTGTTCCCTGATTTTATGCTATTTTGTAAACCGCCTTGGGAGACCCTTCTTGCCATAACAGATTGCCTAATTAAATTAAATCAAATTTAAAATAGCAGGTGGTTTGTAGGGACTAATCTGATGCAAATTGTAATCCTTAATGAGTGGTAAATAAGTGAGATTTGGGGGCAATTCAAAAGAGCTCTGACAGCCCCTTTCTCTTTTCTAACTGTATTTCCACAATGAATGCAGAAGCTACAGTCCATTTCCCATTTCAGGTGTTGAGGCCAATGGCCAACACAATAATGAATATCAAAATTACTCCTTTATTGGAAAATCTGCAGTCTGGATGGTTAAAGATGGCTTAATAATTTTCCGAGCCAGAAAGATATGCTCCTGTTTCCTCATTTGGGGGAAAGTCACTTAACCTTAGTTGATTATGGTGTGGAAGTCTATTTTCATGGTTGCAAGGCTTTCAGTCCATTAATACTGCTTTAATGAATATAAATAACTAGAATTACATTAGAAGTAAATTATTTGCTTCCCTTGTGTAGAAAGCAGGATGATATTTTGGTAATCAAATATGTTGCGAAAGCCCCAGTTTGTCATCCAATGGCTTCTTGTTGCATTACTGGAGGGGCAGAGCTACTACATCTGTATTGCTGCTGCTTGACGGAGCTAGCCCTACAGTGAGGCAGAGTGAAGCAGCTTCCTCAGGCAGCAGATGCTCTGGGGAGGGTAGGAGGCAAAAGCAGGGAGAAGCACCAAGGTAAAAGAAGATGTAGCATACCCTGCACTCAGTGGTAGAGGAGGCTGTTCCATTGGCTGCGTTGAAGTACTATTCAGTTGCAACCCATAGAATCCTAGAACTGTAGAGTTGAGAGGGACTCAAAGGGTCACCTAGTCCAAACTGCTGCAATGCACTCAGCTTTTGTATGTGGACTGGGCAGGAAGCACCACTTTCACCTTGAAAATGAAGTTCTTAAATTGCCCTACTGGGCAAAAGGGTGGTGACCAAACAGGATTCAAGAGACTAAAATCTGGTTAGACAAATTTGTTTTAAATACATCGGCAGTGTTTGCATTTCATTATATGAAAGATGGGACGTGGGTGGCGCTGTGGGTTAAACCACAGAGCCTAGGGCTTGCCGATCAGAAGGTCGGCAGTTCAAATCCCCGCGATGGGGTGAGCTCCCGTTGCTCGGTCCCTGCTCCTGCCCACCTAGCAGTTTGAAAGCACGTCAAAAGTGCAAGTAGATAAATAGGTACCACTCTGGCGGGAAGGTAAATGGCGTTTCCGTGTGCTGCTCTGGTTCGCCAGAAGTGGCTTAGTCATGCTGGCCACATGACCTGGAAGCTGTACGCCGGCTCCCTTGGCCAATAATGCGAGATGAGCACCGCAACCCCAGAGTCGGTCACAACTGGACCTAATGGTCAGGGGTCTCTTTACCTTACCTTTATATGAAAGATAGAAGCAAATGAGCACCAAAAAGAAATCAACAGCACATTACACATGAAGGCCACCCTTGCTGTCGTCCCCAAAGATGTCAAAGGATGCTCACCTAAGAATGTTGTTCCTTGTTCAATTTCCCATCTCCTCCTTTCAAATGTGGCTCATTTAACCTAGGGTTCATCCATACTTCCACTTGTCCCATACCTTGAAAGCAGCTTGGGCCCTGCTTTCTCGGACCCAGAAAGAAGGGTCCGAGCTGCTTTCTGCTTGTCCCATCTGGTTATTTCCAGGTGTAATTAGACTGTAACTCCCATCAGCCCAGACTATTGGCTGTGCTAGCTGGGCTGATAGGAGTTGGAACCCAACACTCTCTGGAGATCACCATACTAGATAACCCTGCGGTACTGAGTAGACAGAGGGGAACAGGGGAACTACTAACCACGAGGCCAGTGTGATGATGGATGAAAAATGTTTGCAACCAATTTGACCGGCACTATAGCCAAAGGTGGAGGACTGGATGCTAAAATGGAAAGAGCCTGGTGAGAAGGCAGAGTTTGGTAGCCACGGATGCCCTGCCCTCTGCAACACTGGCTCTGAAGCCCTTGGCTTTCTTTAAATCTCTCTTTATAAAGAGAGTTGCTGGATCTCCCAGTTTATTAAAATATCCCAGTTACTTTTGTTATTTCGGGGTTTGGATATATGCATATACGTGCACAAAATAGATTTGGCTGTGGCCTTTTATGAAGAGGGATGCCTTCTAGGAAATTACTTTTGCATTGGCCTTTCAAAACAGTCATCTGCTCTCTGCTGTGCAGAAGTTGGAGAATTTTGTATTCAAATGAAAACTGGGTAATTGAGATAAGTGGTCTCAATTACTCAGCTTTCATTTTGAACACAAAACACCTTACTGAGATAAAAGGCCTTCCTAGATTATCATTTTTAATGTTCTCTTTTAAATTATACACCAGATAGCCCGGGCCCAGCAGCGGTAGCCCAATATCCTGTCTCTATAATGCATGAGGAGATTTCTGTCTCTTTTGGGGGGCTGTGGCTTAATGAATTTGCTTTACACAGAAAGAGGGGCACTCGAGATAGCAGGCAGTGAAACAGGAATGAGCCTTAGGAATATAGGAAACAGTCCTATACCAAATAACACAATGGGTCCATCTGGCTCAGAATGGTCTACACTAGTCTTTTCAACTTTGGTTCCCCAATAATAATAATAATAATAATAATAATAATAATAATAATAAACAAATAAATTTTGGAAAGGGTCAAGATTAGAAGTGAATACACAAAGTCTTTTTTAAAAAATAAAATAAAATAAAAAATCAAGACTTCTTGCCCTCTGCTCTGCTCCCCCTTTCTTCCCGCCCAAGGCAGCCCTGCCCTCTGCCTGCTCCTCCAAGCCGGCATGTCCCACAGGTCTGGGCCTTGGCAGTGGCAGCCTCTCCTCCTCCTCACCCCGCAGTGGTCTTGGAGAGGCCATGAGAGGTAACAGGATGCAACCTCACTGCCGCTGTCACTCAGGACAAGAGCAGGCACATCCTCCTCCCTGAGATCAGTAGCAGCAGCACTGGCAGGGAAAATAAGGACATTCCGGGATCAGTCATAAACCAGGATGGCATTCATAATTCCAGGACTGCCCCTGGAAAATCAGGACACTTGGAGGGTATGTGATCTTCAGTGGGTCTCCAGGGTTTCAGAAAGGGGTGTTGCCCAGTTTATGTGCGTACCTGCATGTCTTGGTTTATAAAAAGTCTTTGATCAATCATTCCGGGAATTGAACCTGAGTCTTTCTGCATGCATACCACTGAGCTAGGGCCCTTTCCCATAAACCCATACTGTTTTTCACAAGTTTCAAAAACAAAAAAAATCCCCACTTGACACAGATTAACTTACCCAGGCATTCAATTAACGTAAAACTAGCATGATTATTTTGAAGTGTGAGCCATGCTCAGAACATGATTTTTTTTCTTTTTGGCAAGCCTGCAAACACTTTGTGCATTTTTTATTTTTTTGCCTATCTACCTGGCTCAGTGCTTGTTGGGTTTCCGTGGTTAATTAGGATGTGAGGATTTGAAGCTGAACCTGTTGCCAGGTTCTGCACATTCCTTGACTTAGTATAAACCTCCCCCATGCATATGGCAGAACAAAATATTGTGGGATGTATAACACCGGTGCAGTCAATCACAACATTCCTAGAGTGTACACAAAGGGGACTTGGTCCTCCAGGTAGAGTTTCCTGTGCCAAGACTGAAATCACTTCCTTTGTGTGACCAGAAGTGGGAGTGGCCTTACCTGTAGCTATTCAAAGATACAGGTGAGCTGCTACTCTCCCTCTCTTCCCACCAGGACTCCGAGGATGCAACATCTCAGGAGATGCTCTCTTGGCTTCCAGCCAAGAGAGGCCCACATGGAGCCTTTCTCCCTTAAGGAGAATCTCCACATGTAAATACATTTAATCTAAGCTAGCCTGCCTTTCTGAGACTGTAGAAGCTTGGAATGTCTGTAAGTAAAAGCTTTATACTTTTATAAGCTTATGTGTCGTGTATTTTCTTTTAAGAGGGAACCAGGGGAAATATGTGCCAGGATCTGCCTTATTCTAGAAGTTCATAGGAACTTAAACGCCACGCTTTGCTGCGCTTTATTGGGGATGAGAAACTCTGCTAGTTTGGAGCTTGTTAGCACAAGCTGGGATAGGAAATATTAATCAATATTCCCTCATCCACATTCCCTCTCATCTCCCACAAAGGGTTTTGAGGCCCAGAACTGCGTATTTTGTGTATTTTTAAAGGATTGCTTTGGATTGTGATTTTTGGCAGAGTAGAATTTTTCTGTTTGTACTTCCTGGTAAGCACATGGTCTTTTGTTCTCCATTGTGCTGTGAAAGGGGGATTAGCGACCCCTCCCCTCCCTCAGAGCTCACAGACCTCAGAGGCAGTGAAGATTAGTTTGCATTTTGAGATTTTTAAGTTTTGATTTTTGAATTTTAACCATTTTTGGGAATTTTTGAAATTTTTGAAATTTTTAAATTTTTGAGGATTAAGATGGCAAGCTCAGGTTTTGATAGTGAAGCAAGATCAAGCTTTATGCTGCTGAATGATCGTAACTTTGTGCAATGGAAGCAGCGCCTTTTAGTGCATCTTGGTGCAAAACAAGTGCTTAAAGCGGTGAAAGATCCCAAACCTGATTTTGCTGATTTAACCAAGAAAGCAGATTGGGAAAGGCAAGATGCAGAAGCTAAACACATAATTTTGAGCAGTTTGAAAGATGAGCATTTATCTCTGATTGACTATGAAAGTGATGCATCTCAGATTCTAAAGGATATTGAGAGGGTTTATGCACAATCATCAGAGAACTCTTATAGACATTTATTGGATAAACTGCTGAAGTTAAAGATGAATTCTAGAGAACAATTTACAGGGCATTTTAAGGACTTTAATGAAATTGTTCAAAGGATTGCCCTAACTCCCAGAGCTTTTGATGATGCAACCAAAGTGACTTTTATGCTAGCATCATTGGGACCAGAATTTGCTTCATTTAAGAGTATAATGGATCACACAAGAGATTTGACTTTTAATGAACTAGCAAATCACTTAAGAGAGGAATGCAGAGATTACCTTGATTCTCCACAAAGGAATCCAATGAAAATGGACACAAGTTATGTTTCTAAGCAATTTCCCAGGTCCAAGGAAGTGTCCAAAGATATAATATGCCATAACTGCAATTTAAAAGGGCACATGGCAAGAAGTTGCAAGAATAAGTCCCGCCCCTTTCAACCAAAAGGTGAAAAGAAGGGGGGTCACGAGCGTACATTTCTACTGCAAGAAAAGAGTTTAAATGTGCAAAGAAATGAAAGGAAAAGTGACCAATTTATTTTAGATTCGGGAGCTACAAGCCATTTTGCGCATAAAAGAGAATATTTCAGAGAAATTAATGATAGTGAATGGACTGAAATCCAGATTGCTGATGGAAATGTTCTAAAATCACAAGGTACAGGTTCAATGCGTTTGAAATTCAAGGTGAACAATGAATCTCTTGAAACAACTGTGCCTAACGTTCAATATGTCCCAGAATTGAATTGTAACTTGCTTAGTGTGTCTGCTTTAGACAAGAAAGGTTTCAAGGTTACATTTGCCAATGGAGAATGCAATGTAACGAAAAATGATGAGGTTTATGCTCAAGGGAAACTAATCAATGGTGTTTATGAGATTAACGTTTCAGAAAACCAATCAGCACAAGTCGCCCAATCCAAGCAGAAGCATGAAGCAGATCTGGAGCTCTGGCATCGAAGACTGGGTCACCGGGATATCAGAGTCATCCAGGAACTGCAGAATGGAGATCTTGTGAGAGGTCTACAGGTAAACAAAAGTAACACACCCACACCAAAGTGTATAACTTGTGTAAGTGAAAAAGGAGTCAAACCTTCTTTCCCACGTTGTGCAGAAAAGAGAAGCACAAAAGTTCTGGACATTGTGTACACTGATTTAGCTGGACCTATGAATATACCTTCCTTAGGAGGAAATAAGTATATTTTGATATTTTTGGATGATTATTCAAAGTTTTGTGTGGGATACCTTCTCAAAGAGAAGAGTGAAACAGTGGAATTGTTCAAGCAATACGTAAGCATGGTCAAGAACAAATTCCATCGAGCACCCACCACCCTAATGTCCGATAATGGTGGGGAGTTTTGCTCACGTGAAATGGAAGCCTTCATGGCTCAGGAAGGCATAGCACATGTGACCACAGTAAGCTACACACCTCAACAAAACTCTATTGCTGAGAGGAAATTTAGGTCCATCCTAGAGATGACAAGGTGTATGCTAAAAGGATCCAACTTGTCGAAGAAACTTTGGGGTGAGGCAGCAAATACTGCGATTTATATACAGAATAGGCTGCCAACAAAAGGCACAGAGCGCACGCCATTTGAACTTTGGCATGGAAGAGTCCCAAATTTGTCACACATACGTGTATTTGGAAGTTTGTGCTATTACCACGTGCCCAAGGAGCACAGACACAAACTTGACTCCAGAGCAAAGCCTGGTATCCTAGTTGGATACGCTTCTGGAGGAAAAGGCTACAGAGTTGTGGACTTACAAACAGGGAAAACAAGTTCACATCACGTGATTCATTTTGAGGAGTATGAAAAGGCTGACACAAGGAACACAGCAATTGACTGTTCCAATGAGCCACCAACAGAGGAGTTTGTAAGTTTTCCTTTTGAAGCCATACCAGAAACTAATCCACCTCCTAGTATTGTACCTCCTAGTGTTGTAGCACCCCCTACAGATGACACCCCAGAAGACGCGGAGGACCAGATGTCAGAAGGCTCCAGAGACGAAGAGGACCCGTATGCAGGGATGCCGCCATTGGAAGGAGATGAGGAAGCTGATGCGGTTCAACAAGAGCCAGAGGTCAGACGTTCCTCCAGGTCCAACAGAGGCGTTCCACCACTACGACTGTCCTACTTTGCAGGGTCGGCGCCACCACAGGAACCTTCCACGTGGGAACAGGTTCAACGGTTGCCAGCTGCTGAGGCCAGTCTCTGGAAGCAAGCCGCGCAGGAAGAGATGGATGCACTGCATCGCAACAAGACCTGGACCCTGACAGAGCTACCTCCTGGTAAGAAGGCAATTGGGTCCAAGTGGGTGTTCAAGCTTAAGAAGGGGTCAGAAGGGGAGGTGCAACGCTACAAAGCTAGGCTTGTAGCACAAGGATTTTCACAACAGTATGGCGAAGACTATGATCAAGTATTTGCGCCTACAGTGCGATACAGCAGTGTTAGATTACTCCTAAGTATTGCAGCATCTAAAGGCCTATCAGTCCGTCATGTCGACATAGCAACAGCTTTTCTTCATGGGACGATTTCTGAACAGATTTATATGAAGCAGCCCAAAGGCTTTATCAAGCAAAATGAGGCACATCTTGTATGTAAACTTCAGAAAGGAATTTACGGTTTGAAACAAGCTGCAAGAGCATGGAACCAGAAATTACATGAAATGCTGGTTCAGCTTGGGTACAAGCAGTCAACAGCTGACAAGTGCCTGTACACTAAGAACAGAAATGGACAATTCTCTTACATTCTGGCTTTTGTCGATGATTTATTAATATCAACGTCCAATGACAGAGACTATGAAGACATAGTCAGACATCTCAACAAAGAGGTGGAAGTAAAGGAATTGGGACTTGTCCAGTATTACTTGGGAATTCAAATTGAGAGAGAAGAAGACGGCTCATTTCTTCTCAGCCAGAAGCAGAAGATAATAGAACTGATAGAAAGCATGCAGATGCAAGGTGCACACCCTGTCGCGACACCCATGGCCACAGATTTTCTAAAGAATCAGCAAGATTCGAAGCTGCTGCCAGACAACAGCGAATACAGGTCAGCGATTGGTAAACTTTTGTATTTGGTTACTACCAGCAGACCTGACATAGCAAGTGCAGTGGGGATCCTAAGCAGAAAAGTGAGTTCTCCCACTGAACATGACTTGGGTGGGGTCAAGAGGGTGGTGCGTTACCTCAAGGGTACAATGAATTGTAAATTAAGATTGCCAGCTGTAAGGGACCCTAAGTTGGTTGGGTACAGTGATGCAGATTGGGCTGGGGATAAGGCGGATTACAAATCCACAAGTGGTTATGTTTTTATGTTTGGAAATGCACCTATCATTTGGGGCAGTTATAAACAGAAATGTGTAGCCTTATCGTCCACAGAGAGTGAATATATTTCAGCTTCGGAAGCATGCAGAGAGATCATCTGGCTGGATCAACTCCTGACAGACTTTGGTTTGCCGAGAAAAGGACCTGTCAGCTTGATGGAGGACAATCAAGGCTGCCTGCAGCTAGCGCAAACCGAAAAGTTCCTTGCACGTTCAAAACACATTGGGGTCAGGTATCACTTCATTCGCCAGATGATCCAAGATGGACTAGTAGAAATGTCCTACTGTAGTACACAGGAGATGACTGCGGACATTCTCACGAAACCCTTGCCACGAGAGAGTTTCCAGAACCTACGTGTCAAGCTGGGACTCTGGGTGGTTGAATAAAGTTGTTTTATGTTTGTTAAATGTTGTTCAGACTGAGAAGGGGTTTGTGGGATGTATAACACCGGTGCAGTCAATCACAACATTCCTAGAGTGTACACAAAGGGGACTTGGTCCTCCAGGTAGAGTTTCCTGTGCCAAGACTGAAATCACTTCCTTTGTGTGACCAGAAGTGGGAGTGGCCTTACCTGTAGCTATTCAAAGATACAGGTGAGCTGCTACTCTCCCTCTCTTCCCACCAGGACTCCGAGGATGCAACATCTCAGGAGATGCTCTCTTGGCTTCCAGCCAAGAGAGGCCCACATGGAGCCTTTCTCCCTTAAGGAGAATCTCCACATGTAAATACATTTAATCTAAGCTAGCCTGCCTTTCTGAGACTGTAGAAGCTTGGAATGTCTGTAAGTAAAAGCTTTATACTTTTATAAGCTTATGTGTCGTGTATTTTCTTTTAAGAGGGAACCAGGGGAAATATGTGCCAGGATCTGCCTTATTCTAGAAGTTCATAGGAACTTAAACGCCACGCTTTGCTGCGCTTTATTGGGGATGAGAAACTCTGCTAGTTTGGAGCTTGTTAGCACAAGCTGGGATAGGAAATATTAATCAATATTCCCTCATCCACATTCCCTCTCATCTCCCACAAATATGCTATGGAATAAAGCTGGAAAGGAAAATGGGAGAAAAGCTGCAGAGTGACGGGTGTATCAGAAAGGAAACAAGCAGCAGAGGAAAGCCCTGAAAAATGGAATACCGCAGCACAAGGGAGCACTTTTTTTTATACCAGAGGAGATAATCAGCAAGGCAGCACAGAGCCACACTTTATCACCAAACACAGGCAGTACGGCAAGAAAAGATAGGGTTTCCATGCCAGATAGAGGCAGCACAGCGGGTTTGGCAGCACAGAAGAGCACTTTTTATAACAATGCAAACAAGCAGTGTGGCAGCCCACAAGATACCAGTGGGAGCTGATTAAATAACTCTGGGCTTCTTTCTGCCTTTCCCCCCTACTTCTTTGTCTTTTGAAAAACATGTCTTTTTAAAAGTTGAGCATTTATAAAGGTTAAACTTTCTCCTCACATTCACCTTTTCAAAATGTCAGTGGAGTTGGCTAGACTCAGAAAGCAAGTGGCCAAGAGATGCCACACATTCAGATATGTCCTTGGTAGCACTGGTCGAGGATACGCTAAATGCTGTCAAGAGGTGTGATTTTGACATAGAGCACCTACTTTGAGTGCAGAAAGACCCAGGCATCTCAAGATAGAGCTGGGAGATAGCCCCATCTGAAAGATAGAGCCAATGCACATATTACTTAACTCAGGATAGATTAAGGTTACCAGATGTCCCCGTTTCCCGGGGACAGTCCCCGGATTTACAAATCAGCCCCCATACAAAACCCATTGAAGTTGAAAAGTGTCCCAAGATTCATTGAAAAAAATCTGGTAACCTTAGGATAGATTAGATAGATAGATAGATAGATAGATAGAGATAGATAGATGATAGATAGATGATAGATAGATGATAGATAGATATAGATAGATAAAGATAGATAGATGTTTGATAGATAGATAGATAGATGATAGATAGATGATAGATTAGATAGATGATAGATAGATAGATAGATAGATAGATAGAGAGTTTGATCATGTCTGTACAGAATCTTATTATCTGTAATCCTTCAACCTGCTCAGAAAATAATACAATTTCTCCCCAAAATATTCTGAAAACTTATGACTCAGTTTTATGCTATTAAGCTGGATCAAAATTGAACTGTAGGCATTCAGTGAAGAAAATTGGTATGTACAGTTCGATGTAGCCTCACTGATTAGTGACATATTCAAATATGACAATCAAACATTGCTGAAGGTTGTATAAAAGAGGCTGTACTCTAAAGTGAAATAAGCAATTCTGTACAAAATTGGCACATATTAAAATGTATGACATGAAAATGATGTTCAGAAATGGAGTGAATATATATATGTCCTGTTTGCAAACTACAAACCAATAATGGATTTCAAGCACCAGGTTTCAAATATTCTGTTGAATTGCAACGCCTCCTCTCTCCCTACCAAATTTTATTCAGACCTACCAGATGTATACAAGTATCAATGCTTTTTTCCCCCTCCCCCCCCCCTACTTGTCAAGTGACAAAAAAGGATTTGAAAATATTGTGCAATTCCAAGTAATGTTGCTGGTGGTAAATGTAGATTAGCAGTGCATTCTTATTCACATTATTTGGAAGTAATATGCATAGTGCAATGAAACCTACTCCCTGGTAAATGTGTATAGTAGGTGTAGGGAACATTTGGCCTTCCATAAGTTACTGAACTACAGTTCCCATCATCCCTGGCCATTAGACATGTTTGCTGGGGATGGTGGCAGTTGTAGTTCAGCAACATCTAGAGGGCCAAAGTTCGCACACACCTGGTGTATAATATTGCAGTCATAACCGCACTTACCTGGGAGTACTCCCCATTGAATTCAGTAGGACTCACTTATGAGAAGACATGATTAGGATTCGGTAATGGGGACGCGGGTGGTGCTGTGGGTTAAACCACAGAGTCTAGGGCTTGCTGATCAGAAGGTCAGCGGTTCGAATCCCCGCTACGGGGTGAACTCCCGTTGCTTGGTCCCTGCTCCTGCCAACCTAGCAGTTCGAAAGCACGTCAAAGTGCAAGTAGATAAATAGGAAGGTAAATGGCGTTTCCGTGCGCTGCTCTGGTTCACCAGAAGTGGCTTAGTCATGCTGGCCACATGACCTGGAAGCTGTACGCCGGCTCCCTCAGCCAATAAAGCGAGATGAGTGCCGCAACCCCAGAGTCATCCGCGACTGGACCTAATGGTCAGGGGTTCCTTCACCTTTACCTTTAAACCTATGTTTGATTTTGCTGATTTAATTATTTCAATATTAAGAAAATAATTTTTATATACATATGGATACTATGATAATTCTTACCTTTGCAGGCATGGTTTCTTAAAACAATCTGCATACAGTTCACCATTTGATGAACCAGAGTGCTTGAGTAGGCCCTGGCTGTAGCAAATTTGAGAATCTTTATTTCAGGATTTTGTGGGTTCGAGCCCACAAAAGGTTCCTGCATTGCAGGGGGTTGAACTAGATGACCCTCGTGGTCCCTTCCTTCTCCACAGTTCTAGGAAACATGTATTTGTTTTGGCATTTGAAAGATGGCTATAAAGTCAATAGATCTGACAAGAAAACCCAATATACAAATTGGGCTTTGTGGTGATAGGCACTGTAACTTGCTTTTACATGACGGTTGCCTCAGGCTACATTGTTAACCAGATGATTAACAGCGCAATCGTAAGCATGTCTGCTCAGAAAGAAGTTTCATCCTGTTGAATGGAGCTTTCTCCCAGGACTTGTATAGGATTGCTGCCTTATTTCTCATTTCAGGAAGTTCAAAGCTTGCACTGGTAGGAGGAGACATCTTGAGACATTTTAAAAAGTGGGTCTTCCAGCACTAATCTGACTAGCAACTAAACAGGGAGCTGCTATAACACATTCTCCTTTCCTTTTTCATTTTGAATTATCCTGCGGCTAAACATGTTCTGTTGCAATGCTCTTCATGTCCAACCAATTTGCTAAAACACCAAGGAACAGCAGACTCTTCTGCTGTCTCCAGCCATTTCGCCTGGGTCTTTTTAATTAACAGCTATTAGCCCCAACAGAGTTCCAGGCATTGCGCACAACGTAACACAACTGTATTGTAGCACTGTACAGAGAGTGTTTCGTTTGTATGCCTACCTTCAGCAAACCAACAGCCATTTAAGGCTGCAATTCTATTCCTACTTACCTGCAAGGAAGACCCACTGAACTCAACAGGCCTTACTTCTGTTCCGAATCAATGTCTATAGTTTTGTTCTGTTCAGTTCCTTCCTTGGACTTTCAGGTCTATCACAGCTGAAAGTGAAGTCAAGAAAACAGGATATATTATTGATATTTCTTCTGGGTATTCCCCCCCCTCCGAGGATCAGTTCATAATACAAAACAAATAAATGAAAATGTACAATTGTTACTGCATGCTGAATGTGTAGCATATCCTTTGTGTGGCCTTATGGTTTCTGGCAACCAAACCCACACTCTGATGCTTTCTCTGGCTTGTGAAACCATTGTGATTTGAAAGTCTGCATCGATTCCTTGACTAACTTTTTAGCTGTATTATGCCCAGTGTGGTGTAGTGGTTAAGAGCGATAGACTCGTAATCTGGGGAACCGGGTTCGCGTCTCCGCTCCTCCACATGCAGCTGCTGGGTGACCTTGGGCTAGTCACACTTCTTTGAAGTCTCTCAGCCCCACTCACCTCACAGAGTGTTTGTTGTGGGGGACGAAGGGAAAGGAGAATGTTAGCCGCTTTGAGACTCCTTCGGGTAGTGATAAAGCGGAATATCAAATCCAAACTCTTCTTCTTATATCAACACAGTGTAGTAGTTAGAGTAATTGCCTAAGGCCAGGGAGACCTGAGCTCAAATACCTCTTCAGCCATGCAGCTCACAGGGTGACCTACAGCAAGTCAACATCACTTAGCGTAACCTACCTAACAGGGTTGTTGTGAAGATGAAACCAAACTAAGGGCCAGAACCAAGTTGTTCTGAGCTCTTGGGAGAAAGGGCAGGATGCAAATGCAAAAAACAAAGCCTGGAATACACTCTCCTAAATGTGCTGCACAGTCCTAACTACATTTACTCAGAGGTGTAGTCAATGGCACTCACTCCTTTGTAAGCATGCATAAGATTGCAGCTGTTCAGAATACTCTGAAATGTGACTGTCTAGCCGCGCCATGAAAACCTGACAATATACATTCCACACTTCAGTTTTCTTCTAGAGGTGGTCATCATCAAAAGCAGATGAAACAAAACTCTCACCACCACCCACCCAGCCCAGTTCTTAATTTTCAGCCTCAGCCAGTCAATTATATAAGCCTCGATTTGGAACCATTTGCCTGGGCATCTTATCTGTTTCAAGGAACACAGATACTTTGAGAAGCTGGGTACAGTATATCTTTCAGTTTGGCCAAAGTGATGTTATTTCCACTTAACAGGCATATGCATGTATCCACCAAGGCTGTATTCTCCCTTCCTTTAAATCCCTGCTTTGTCACCCTAATAGAACCGTCTTCTCCTTTGTTCACCACCAGGAATATTAAAAAGCTTTATCGGAGCTTCAGTTAAAGCTCGCGTATAAAACATATTGTAGTTATATAAAACAGTATTTTTCTTCGGAGCTTGCAAAATTAATTGAAATCTGAATGTGCTGCCTTTCACTTCACCCTATGTCATTATCCCACCAATACAATAATCATTGCATTAGCATTCAGCCGGTAATTACTTAGAACCTACAAGGTCATGTGGTGTGATGGTAGATATGTCCAGTGGCATTAAGTTGCACATTAATCCTGCTAATTTATTTGCAGAGGGAACTGAATAAATGCTCCTCCAGCTGGATTCTAGATCTGTAAAGAAGGGAAGAAGAAAATAACTTACTGTACTGCAAGCTGATCCATAGCTATTTTAGATTATACTGCCCCCATTAATAAGGCACATAACCAGAACTGTCAATAATGCAAGACATAAATGACAAAATTTAGATTTGAATGTAAATGCAAATAGCATTCCTATTTTATCATTTGCATTTTCAAATAAATAAATTGAAAAGGCACTAACTGTATCTATGGAAATACAGGGGTAATAAACATGCTTGATTTTTAAGATCAAGTGACAAGTCTATGGCTTCTGGGGCTTAGCCTCCGTTTTGGGATACCGTGGGTTAACTGTGGACTCAGCTACATTAGCAAAGAAATAGCAATTTGAATGCACTATAAACATGCAACATCAGATGGCTCCAGAGAGCAGGAAAGTTTAAAACGTGATTTTCTATAGAGATTTTTTTCTTTTGTTATAACGATCTCACTTATTTACAGCGTTTTTTCCCTGTGTCTAGACCCACCCTGTGTCGACTCAGAAGTATGCCATATTGAATTTCTTAGGGTTAGGATTGCAGTCTAACTCGTGCTTAATGTAGATCTAATGAGATCTATGGAACTTACATTAACCCACATTTGTCTCATTTATTTCATTGGTTCTGTGTTAAGTAAGGATCCGACTAAGTATACCAGTCCAATTGTTCAATTGTCCCTCACAATCCTCATTTATTTCTTTTCTGTGTGTGTTTTGTGCTGTTTTTTGCTTTGTTTTTTCTTTCTGCCTGTTTTTACGGGATAGCATACAATTTCGTTGCACTTGTATAGCATTGTGCTTGTACCGTACTTGTGCAATGACAATAAATTATCTTATCTATCTTATCTTCTATAATCTCTTTTTGAGATGCTTAATCAGTTAACATAACCAAGAGACAATTGAACATTCAAAGATCATGCAGGGAGTCCGAGTGAAAACTCAAGTGCCCCAAAGTTTTAAAAAGGCTGAGTCTTAACTAGTACACATCACAAATTGATGTGAATTGACAAATTCTATGTTTTCTGCACAAGGTAGATGAGAATCCACAAGGAAGTTGAAATGTTCCCACCTTTGCAGAGGGGGCAGAGCAGTGTGCAATAACTGAAATGGGGAGTGTTTTTCATGCATGTGTTTGCTATTTGCCAAGCACTCTACCTGTTCAGTGATTTGTGTACCTCATCGTGAAAAGTTGGGAAAGGGTCAGGTGTCAAGAACAAAGGGGGATAGGATCCTCACTGCTGAGGCAAACCGATTAACACTGCTTCTTCAAATTCAGTTGTATGTGGCTGAATATGTAGAACAGCGAAGCAGAATTATTTGAAAAGCAGTGCTAAAAGAACACCATACAGGAGCTGTGAACAGGTAAAATGCAAACAGCCACACATTAAGCATCATGCTAATCCAGAACAATGTTTACAGTAGATTGGATTCTTGAGTTTCTCATGTTTCCAGTCTTCAGTTCAGTCATCCACATTGCCACACCTGTTTGTGAATTTCTGTTTAAATACCTCATGAAAATTCAAAAGCACTTCAGTGCAGATTTCTCCTGAAGTACACATTTGTATGCAATGTCCCCTAATCTACACAGCATTGCAAAGATATTTCCCCATATATAATGCATTCTCGTATGTTATTTTCAAGAATGCATTATATATGGGGAAATTTCGCTTCTCGGCCTTTTGGCTAAGATCAAGTGTATGTTATTTTCCTTAATAATGCTTTTATGTGTACACTTTACCCCAGTGTATACATTTTTGTGCACATTATGTGGCTGAAGAAATAAAATGTAGAGAAGGTTGGATTTCAAAGGAGGACTGTGCTTCACTTTGAGCACAGTTTCAGAAGGTGCAAGTGCAGAAAGTTTGTCTTTAAATGTGAACTGAACTGAATCTCTCCCCCCTCCCTTCTCTTCAAATACTAGAAAATCAAGCTCTTGGTACCGGTATTTATTTCTATAGTCCACAACAGTGGCTGGTTTCTTATTTGACTTGGTTAAATATTTTCTTTGTGCTTTGCTGTCCTGCCCCCTGCACATTATGGTAATAAATAAATAAATGAATACACACACACACACACACACACACACACACACACACAAACACTGAAGTTTTTTCAATAGTGCATCCCCCAAAAGTACATAATTATAAGGTGCAAAGAATTTGAATTCAAATTACCCATGAGTCCAAATGCTTGGCTTGTTATAATTACTTTCAAATTATTTCTGTCAAATATATGTTATAGTTGACTTAGTCATTCATTTTTTTTAAGGGAAACCAAGGAAGTCTTTATTTAGAATTGTTAATAAGGAGAGATAATACATTCTTTCCTCCTTTGAAAAAACAAGGAAGTTTTTAGAAGAAATAAAATCAGCATATGAAGTACATTCAGTATTCTGGAAGATACATTTGCAAGTTAAAGGCTGGAATTCTAGCACACCAAATGTGTCTGACTTTTTTTTAAAAAAGACTATGACCTCAATACATAAAATTTGAGATTTCATGCTTGTGATGTTTTCGTATGAAATCTTGGGAAGCATTCAACACATTTCCTCCACCACAAACTGATGTTAAACGTATCTACAGTGATTGGCATCTGACAGTGATGTGTTAAATAATATTTGCACCCATTCTTGTAGCAGTTCGTTTTTACTGCCAGTTCATAACAGGAGACCTCAAGCATTTATAAAGACGTCCAGCAGCTGCAGGAATTAAATGCCGATTCCCACATGGGAGTTGATGTTTCATAATGTGCATAGTGAACATGTGAACTACCTCCCCGGAAACATCGTGTGCTAGATGCTAGATGGAACTTTTGCATTAACTGTCATGGTTCATCTGTGATGCGATTGCTCTGCACATATATACCGGTAGTTCAGAGAAGCAGCTGAGAGATCCAGGAGGAGGATGTTTCTTCCCTGACCTTTGTCAATGTGTGCTATCTGCCAAGAAAGGAGAAAGACACCCACTCACTCACTCCTAGGCTCCTCCTCCTCTTCCTTTCATCTCCATCCTCCCATTACGCTGCCACCAATTAAGAAAGAGACAGAGCCGTCCATCCACCATGTTCACCTGGGTAGGCACTACACTCCTCATCTTAAAAGGATGGGGAAAGAGGAGGACGCCACACAGCAAAAAATAGAAAACCCACAGTTACACACAGTGGTTGAACACACACTCCCATTTCCTCTGTGTTCTCCCATACATACAACATTAGCGACAACCCACACCTGTCCTGTAGCTTTTTGTGGCATACTGCTCTTTGATGTCTTTCCTCCAAAGTGTAGCTTCAAGCTGAATTGAAAACGGCTCATTGGGTAAAGACATCCCTGCCCCATCTCTCCTCATTGGTGTGGGCTTACCTCAGGAGTCAGTGTGGTGTATGGTTAATCTGGGGAACCGGGTTCGCGTCTCCGCTTCTCCACATGCAGCTGCTGGGTGACTTTGGGCTAGTCACACTTCTTTGAAGTCTCTCAGCCCCACTCACCTCACAGAGTGTTTGTTGTGGGGGAGGAAGGGAAAGGAGAATGTTAGCTGCTTTGAGACTCCTTCGGGTAGTGATAAAGCGGGATATCAAATCCAAACTCTTCTTCGTCTTATGCAGGAGATCTAGATATGCAGAAAACCACACTGCAAAACAGCAATGTGCAAATACAGTTTGAAATGTATTTTTATAGCCAAGGAGAGGGAGTGGAGCTTGTGTGACATTCTGCCGCAGGTGCCACAATAAATTGACCAGTTTTGAGTTCGACACATATTTACTGGGGTGGGGTGGGGAGACACTCCTGTTTGCCTCAGGTGTAAACATGTATTGAGTTTGCCCTGCCAGATGATTTTTGTGCCCTTCAGAATGTAAGGTTTGGAAGAAGTACTGCTACCACAGAGACCTGGTTAAATGTGATTAACAGCTTAAGAAGATATCTGCTGAATCAGGCCAGTGTCCCATCTGCAGTTCTCACAGTGGCCAACCACATGCCCATTTGAAACCTTCAAGGAGGGCCTGAGTACAACAGCACTCTGTCCCCCTACATTTCCCAGGACTCTGGCACTGCAGATAGACTAGACACACCGTGGTTAGTAGCCACCATTAGCCTTATTCTGCATTAATTTGTCTAATTCTCTTTTAAAACCATCCAAGTGGATGGTCATCACATATAACAGATGCATGTTAGCAATTCCACATCGGTTTTTGATAGAATTGAATTTGTCATAGTTGTACCTCTTTGTACCACCACCAACACACTCTTTTCCTCCTTTTAAAGCCTTTGAACAGCTTTGCAGATGCACAGTCTATTTATATTTATGATGGCTACAGGGCTGGCAATAGCATAGTTAAGCAAGAGATGTATTTCTTATATAACCTGCTGTAGCATTATGGTTGGCATCTAGTAATTTATTCATATCTGACTGTCAAGAGCCTGCTGGTATCCTGTTTATATGTGCACATAAATTCTTAATAGAGGGCCTTGTAAAAAATAAATATTTTAATATAACTAGTTTTTTCCTTAAATGCAAGTATTTCAGATGCATTTTAATGTTAAGATACCACAGCGATTTAAGCCGCATAAGAACAAAACAAGATACAAATTGATCTATACTCAAAATACACTGTGCTCTGAAAACCATCCCTGTTGCCTTAGCACATCAAATTTTATATGCTTATCCATCTTCAGACAAAATATTTTTTGTGGGTTAGGCCTGTCTAAGGCTCATTCCATTTCACTATGGTATACAAAGCAGCATTGTTTATTTCTGAGTAAAGGCCATTTCTATATTTGGTTATCATGAATATGCCCAAGCATAATAGGATATCAAAACAGGGGGAATGCATTTATAGCTCCAAATAACATAGGACTACACTGTATCATGCAATAAGAGTTTCCTTAGCAGTTTTGTTTGAAACATCTCATTTGTTCCTCAGCCTAATTAAGTGAGATGAATCATTTATCATCATTGATTGTATCAACAATGTTTTCAAAATGATGGAATACTAGGACAAAAACAGCTTGGGGACCATGCATCATCATCACGGGATTGTGATTGAACATTTTTTTAAAAAAAAAATGAATAAAAGAACAGCAACAATTAACTATTATTTTGCTATGTTTTGTACTAGGTCACCACTTACCCCCCCCCCCCAAAGAAAAGTATATAGTCTTGCACACCACTTCTAAGAATCAGTGGCACAGAGAGAGAGAGAGAGAGAGAGAGAGAGAGAGAGAGTCTACCCTACAGACTAATATACAACAATAACTAATACTTAGGAAACTATGAACCATATTTATATATATGGTTTTATAAACAAGAATAATGCTATACAAACAAATATACCAAGTTTTCTCATGTCATTTGTATATCACAAAATAGCATAATAAATGTGGGAAAATATCTACAACTTATGTTTCATTATAAGTGGTCAACGTACACGTTCTTGGTTCATGAATTGGTTTAAACAGTTAAGAAGAAATAAATAAATAAATAAAAGGGGGAGAGAGGGAGGGGGAATGGTGAGGGGGGTTGGGTGGTTATGTTTCTATTCTTCTACTTAGTGTGTGAGTGGGGGGGGTGTCAGCGTTACTCGTATGGGTTCTCTTACTATTCCCTTGTTGTAATTCTTTGGTGGTGAGAGAGGTTGAACATAATTGGGGGAATGCTTTAAAATGAAATCCACCATGAGTCAGGACAAAACTGCCTTAAGAGGTCATCCAAAAGTGAGAAGACATGTAGTGATAATCATATCTAACAGGCAGGATATAAATGCAATGCAATAAAATAATAATAATAGAAAAAATATTTCAAGCACACATCTCATTTTAGGTTTGCGTTTGATATTCTTATGCTTAATTGTGCATGTTACTGATACTTTGAAGATTTTGATTGAATTATCCTCAAGGCAGCTTACAACCAATTGCAATAAAACAATACAAATGAAAGCGCCACACATACAAGATACAACAGGAGTGCCAGATTGACTCTGGCATTGTGTTTACATCACATGGACCCAGATGCTGGAAAACCTGTGTATTAGTTCCACCCACCCAGGGAGACGCTTCTGCTGACAGTTCCCTTCCCTTCAGCCAATACCGTTCAGGACAATAATAATTATTATAATAATAATTTATTATTTATACCTGACCCATCTGGCTTGGTTTCCCCAGCCACTCTGGGTGGCTCCCAACAGAATATTAAAAAACACAATAAAACATAAAACTTCCCTAAACAGGGTTGCCTTCAGATGTCTTCTAAAAGTCAGATAGTCGTTTATTTCCTTGACATCTGATGGGAGGGTGTTCCACAGGGCAGGCGCCACTACCGAGAAGGCCCTCTGCCTGGTTCCCTGTAACTTCACTTCCTGCAGTGAGGGAATCACCAGAAGGCCCTCGGCGCTGGACCTCAGTGTCCGGGCTGAACGATGGGGGTGGAGACAACTAGCATTGGGCTGAGGTATTGGGGGTTTGTTTTTTGGACATGGACAGTGGAAGCCATCTCCCTGAAACTGCTTGTTTTCTGGCTTATGGGATGGAACCAAGCTTGCCTTCTCTTTGCTGTTACGTCATTTGACAGGGAGAAAGACAATCATCAAGTAAGGCATCCAATATAGAACTTTAGTATAATTTCTTCATTGGATACTGGAAGACTAGCACTGAAGGCACATTTGTGATAATTCACAATGTGAATTCAACCCTTACAGGCACTTGTTTGGCTTCACTGCATAGAAAGTTTATAGGCGACTATGGGGTTGCGGTGCTCATCGCGCTTTCAGGCCGAGGGAGCCGGTGTTTGTCCACAGACAGCTTTCCAGGTCATGTGGCATGACTAAACTGCTTCTGGTGCAACAGAACACCATGATGGAAACCAAAGTGCACGGAAACACTGTTTACCTTCCCCCGACAGCGGTACCCATTTATCTGCTTGCACTGGCACTGGCATGCTTTCGAACTGCTAGGTTGGCAGGAGCTGGGACAGAACAATGGGAGCTCACCCCGTCGCGGGGATTTGAACCGCCAACCTTCTGATCGGCAAGACCAAGAGGCTCAGTGGTTTAGACCACAGCACCACCCGTGTGTGTGTGCTTGTCTTGGGAGAGTTATGTTAGCCTGAACATTCCTGATTTTGCATGTATGGTTTCTGGGACTGCATGGCTTGTTTTTTAATGAGTCTTAATAATGCTTACTTCTGAGCAAATCTGTTTGAGACAGAGATATAGTTATTCCTCCATCCACTTTGAGTGTTGCTGGTTTCAGTGTCAAGTGACAGCCAAGAATGCACATCCTTGATCAAGAATGCATGGAGATTTTGTAGTGTGAAATATTCCTGCTCACTCTGCCTGCCAGCCAGCCCTGCCTTCCATGAGGGAACATTATTCCATTCCCCTGCTGACCTGACAATAGTAAATCAGATGTCTATGGATCTGGGCATGTTCAGTCTCCAGTGGAGGGGAGGTTCTGGAGTTCTTCCTCCCCTTAGGCTTTCATAAAAATACTTTTTGGGCTTTTGCAAAGCTTGAGATTCCACAAAGCCTACTGATACCTCCTTTTTGTGCATGGAGAGTGCCATCTCAGCCACACGCAGAGTGTTAGCATTAGTACCTAAGGGACCGCCTCTCCTGGTATGCCCCGTGTAGGACCTTAAGGTCCTCAAATAATAACATCTTAGAGGTCCCAAGCCATAAGGATGCTAGGCTGGCAGCAACTAGGGCCAGGGCCTTCTCAGTACTGGCCCCGACTTGGTGGAACGGTCTGTCGCAAGAGACCAGGGCCCTGCGGGATTTGGCATCTTTCCGCAGGGCCTGCAAGACAGAGCTGTTCCGCCTGGCCTTTGGGTTGGTTTTAGTTTAATGTTTTATTCCTTTATGGTTTTATTGGTGGGCTACTTAAAAATGAGGCTGCATTTTAAATTTTAAATTGTATTTTAACTTGCATTTTAATTGATTGTTCTGTATGTTTTGTTGTGGTTTTTATGGTTGTTAGCCGCTCTGAGCCCGGTCTTGGCTGGGAAGGGCGGGGTATAAATAAAAATTTATTATTATTTATTTTTATATAGGATTGCCTTTAATATTTTGCTTGCTTGTACCACAGTCAATATCCTTATATTTTCACATGAACAGTGTCAAATATCTAATATATCAGTTACAGATAACCTGTTTTAGAGTTACACACAAACACCCTCCCACCTTACTTTCCATTCAGAAATGCAAAGGTATGTTAAGCTCTGAAAGAAATCCAGGCAACTTCCACCATAATGCTTTAGGTGGATATATTACATTTCCACATGGCAATGTACCTCTGCAGGGAGCTCCCTATAATGGCAGTGCTTGAAAGGTTAATGGCATTCATCGCTCTACTAATCTATCCTTTGAACCACTGATTAGCATTGAAATTGATTTGGAGCTACCTTGTGGCTGAAATGACATTAATCTAGACTTTGCAGTGGGAAACTCCTGTTACTAGGTGATGACACATTGTTTTCTTCGTTTTTCCAGTAGAACATATGAAATTGGAAATATTATTCCCCCTCCCCCCCAAAAAAAAATCAATTTCATTTGCACCTTAAAGTTTCAGCAAGACATCAACTGCCTGGTTGGAAATATATACACCTGATAGGTGAAAATGAAAATGAATTTAACACTCAATTTTACCATGATAAACAATTATAAGATTATAGGTTTGATTTTCCCAAAGCTTGACCCTCCGTGATATATTTTGCCATCAGGATGGGACTTAAATCACCTACCATAGTGCAAAGTCACAGGGGTGGGCATTATCCTGCACAATGACCAAATATGCCAGGATCTGTGTTCAGGGTCAGATGTCAAAATTGAGAATCACATTTCAAAACATCCTGAACATCACCTCTGCATCTGCATATGGTGATTAGATGGAATTGTTGTATCATTTAATCAAGTGTATTTGAACTTTTCAGAAGATCAGTAAAAAATGGTCAGTGAGTGAAATATACTCGGAGTCAAGTGTGAATTTCATGCTCTTTATTCAGCTCATAGTAGCAAGGAATAAATCTTTCCCCAAAACGTCTGCTGATATACATTATTTACACAATGGGCCCCACGTGATTGGCTAATTCCGGGCTACTCCTGTAGGCCAATCAGGTTGCAGATTCACTTCATCCAGGAGCCTGATTGGCTGCTCTTGCAGGCCAATCAGGTCGCTGATTCACTTCCACTTGGAGTTGGATTGGGTGGCTCCTGCGGACCAATCAGACTGCTGCATTTTGGATCCTATTGTTCTAGGATTCAGCTCAGTACATAACAGTGGGCTTTCATGGGACTTCATTGGCCATTACAAATGTTTTTACTGAGGAACCCCTGAAAAGCTACTAAGGAAACACGGGGTTTCCTGGACCGCTGTGCTACATTTTTTGACATTCAATTAATCAGAGGAACAAAATTGATGTTTGTCAAACATGAGCAGAAGAGCAAAAGGTTATTCTGAACCATTTATGCAGAAGGAATGTACATCGGCCTTAAAATATAAATATGATTCTTTGAATGCTTTGCTATTTTCAGGAGTATAGAAGGTTAAAATAACGACAAGGTGTTATTTTTACTGCAACGTTTAAAATAAATGCAATTCTTAAGTGTAATAAAAAGATCCAAGCACTCTTGTCCATGTGTCATAAAGCATGGAAGAAGACTACATAAAAGAGTCAAACATAAGCATTCTGAGCATGATTTCTGAAAAATACAGATTTTTATAGAAGTCTAAACAACAACGGTGCTTTTAAGAATAAGGAGCAAAAGATGACAAGAATTAGAAGCACTCTGCTATTAAGTGGAAGAAAGAATTGCAGGTAGTCCAAAATCTAGGTACAATGTGGCAGAGGTAGGCAAATAAAAGTATGCAATTTACTGTGTGTGACATGTTATAAATATGGAAGCAGGGGAAGGGATAATTGTAATCTAGCAACAAACCCTTTGCATTATCCACCAGAGGATAACGCATAAGGAAAAGAAAAGAAAAAGATGGAATTAAATATAGTCACAGATTAGCTTGGACTTTAGAGCCTATGAAAGAATAGCTTTGACCTTTAATAAGGGAGGGTAATAATGGAGGAATATTGTTGTCCTGATAAGCAGCTCTACCACCAAAAGACGAAACAGATTCAAAATGGGGGCAATCTTCGAAGTAAGCACCATTCACAAGATTTACTGTCGAAGGGCCAGGCTCAGTGGCACTCAGAGTGAACAACAGTGGTACCTCAGTTTAAGAACAGTCCGGTTTAAGAACAATTTGGTTTACAAACTCTGCAAAACCGGAAATAATGTCTCAGTTTGAGAACTTTACCTCCGTCTAAGAATTGATGCTTTTGAATTATGGTGCTGGAGGAGACTCTTGAGAGTCCCATGGACTGCAAGAAGATCAAACCTATCCGTTCTTAAAGAAATCAGCCCTGAATGCTCACTAGAAGGACAGATCCTGAAGTTGAGGTGCCAGTACTTTGGCCACCTCATGAGAAGAGAAGACTCCCTAGAAAAGACCCTGATGTTGGGAAAGATGGAGGGCACAAGGAGAAGGGGACGACAGAGGATGAGATGGTTGGACAGTGTTCTGGAAGCTACTAACATGAGTTTGGCCAAACTGCGAGAGGCAGTGAAGGATAGGCGTGCCTGGCGTGCTCTGGTCCATGGGGTCACGAAGAGTCGGACATGATTGAACGACTGAACAACAACAAAAAGAATGGAATCCGAATGGTGGAAGGGCACTGGTGGTGGGGAGGCCTCATTAGGGAAAGTGCGTCTTGGTTTAAGAACGGTTTTGGTTTAAGAAAGGACTTCCAGAACGGATTAAGTTCGTAAACCGAGGTACTACTGTAGTTGGAGCAATGACTCAAGAGAAGGCAGCTGTCCCTATGACTGTGTTTAGGAACCAGACTGGTACTAATTGTTCATCCTTCATGCAATGAACAAAGAACATCAGGTCACTTCTTAACTTGTGCCTGCAGCATTTACTAAAGGGTGGTGAGAAAGACTGGAAGATGACCATACAGCTTCGATGTCATAGGCCACAACATCATTTTCAGGAATAGCTTCCAAAGAGTACCAGGACAAGGTAGATGTTGCTGACTTGATGTTGATGAAGTGTTCTTGTTAGCAATCAGCAACATCTTGACCACGGGGTTATCCTAAGAGATAGCATTTCCAGAGGGTTAACTGTCCATGTTGCAGCAAAAACAACAGAGTCTTGTGGCATCTTAAAGACTAATGACTCTATTGTGGTAGAAGACTAAAGTCGCCAACTATAACTCCTATCACCCCGACCATTTGCCATGATGGCTGGGGGTGGATGGGAATTGCAGTACTGCACTATATGAAGAGCTCCACATTAGCTATCCAGGCATAAGCTTTCACAGACTAGGGTCATCAGATTAAGGTTTTTAAACCCTAGTTAGCTTTTAAGGTGCCGCAAGACTCTCTGCTGTTTCTGCTGGGTGGAAGGGGTGGCTGGTACCTGATTACATGTGTCAATCCTGGAATCTTTAGATCATCCTGCAAGCTCTTCAAGGTGTCTGACTACTGTTATTCTCTTACCAGAAGGTGCCAGAAGCTTTCTAACAATTGTATATGGCAAGTTAAAATGATGACTTCCCACACACCCCATATTATAGAAGAGAGGTCTAAGGCTCAGGAAGAATGGTTTGCCGAGGCAAAATTCAAACCAGAGATTTCCTAATTTTCAGTTCAGTCTCTTTAACCATCAGAATTTATTCAGATACCTATTTTTTGTGAGGTGTTTGTGTCTGTCTTCAGCAGCATCAGTTTTGAAAGTAGATAAAATATGCCATTTAGTAATCCTATATGTATTTTTTACCTTTTCCAAGTGAGATCCCTTCATTGGCAGGTCCACATAGAATGGACCAGGAAGATCATTTCATAGTGGTTCTGAAGTTGTTTGCCCAATGACAATTGAAGGTGACTGAACATCTCATCCTAAGGTAAAAATTAGACAAGAGAGAACAATTATACCCTAAGTCTTGTCATGTCAGCTAATAGAACACCTGTTTCTCTAGATGTGAAAAAGAAACTACAATCCTTGAGGGGGAAAGAGAGAAAAGATCACAGCATGAAAATATATTCTGCAGCTCCAACAACACATTTTAATTGCCTCTGATTCTTGTTAAGTTGTGATATTTTAGAAGCTTAAAAATTAAGCTTCAAGTGCATGACCACAAAGTATAATTTGACATTTTTGGTCCTCTGTCAGGTTTGTCAAATATCAGTAAAGGGCATTGTTTTGCTCCTTGCCCCACCCTCACCGAACCTCCCCCCCCTTTCCAGCTGATGATGCATTGAAATTTGATAACAAAAGAATGACCTGGTTCTGTGTAAGTGGCTAAGAGGTGATATCCCAGGAGTTTGATGGAAAGGGAATGAAAATTAGTCAGATGTTTTCCATTATCACCCACAGTTGAGGTGCTGCCGCAGAATTACTTTATCACCAGTCAATAGCTGAAGCAGTAATTAGGCACGGCTTGCTTCTGATTATAAAGAAGATGAAATCCACTCTTGTTGGCAATATTAATTTTAGTTATTACAGCTGCAAACTATTAGTTGAAAAACAGCACTGATCTTATATATGCATGCATGTACTTGGGTTTTGCTAAAAGAGGTTTCACCTCATAGAATTGTAGAGTTGGAAGGGACCCCAAAGGTTATGTCGTCCAACCCCCTACAAAACAGGAGTCACAATAGAAGAATCCCTGTTGGATGGTCATCCAACCTCTGTTTAAAACCTCTAATGAAGGAGAGTCTACCACCTTCCAAGGGATTCTGTTCCACTCTCAAACAGCTCTTACCATCAGTAGGTTCTTCCTAATAGTTAGTCAGAATCTCATTTCATGTCATTTGACTCCATTGGTTTGGGTCCTGCCCTCTGCAGCAGGAGAAAACAAGCTTGCTCCATCATCCATTTCAGATATTTGAAGACGGCTATCTCAGAATAAACACACCACCTCCCTCAACCATTCCTCATAAGGCTTGGAGTCTTGACCCTTTGTCTAATTGGTCGCCTGCCTCTGCGCACGTTCCAGCTTGTCAATATCCTTCCTAAACTGGGGTGCCCAGAACCAGACACAGGACTCCAGGATGTCTACAAGCCACTTCCACAGGGTGTGATCCCACACTGCAGGGGCGCACACACAGGAATAATGCAGGTGCGCAGAGGTTGTGTGGATATTTCCAAAGTATTTGGCAAATATCTGTGACAATGGCAGGAGCTGAGAGTGTGGAACCAACTCACAAGATCAGCCCTGTTCTTGTGGCGGCATGAAGCCCAGGAGGGATGCTGCTGTATACAATGGCACCACACAGAAACAGCTTTCCACAAGGCTCAGAGCACATGAGGAAGTATGGGGGCTCAACAACAACAACAACAACCCTGAATATACTCATTCAAATTTGTTTCCTTCAGTGCTACTTACCTGATGACCTTTGTCTATTTCATTTATTTTTATTTAGCAAGATTTATATACTGCTCAATAAATATATATGTATAAGCAGTTCACATAATCATATAAAATAGTCATTAAATATAATGTTAAAAACAGGCTTTAGAAACAACAGACAATAAAATGACCCAAACACAGCTAAAATCAAATGTTTTCAAAGTAAATATACATAATAAAATTTCACATCTGCATAGGCTTCCGTAAACTTAGACAGACAGAAAAGCAGGTATTGAAAACACAATGAAGATGCTGCATAATATTAATAGGTGGGGAGTTCCATAAAATAGCTGCTACCACACTAAAATATTGATTTCCCACATGTGCAGATTGTGCATTATGTGATGCTTGTAAAAGATGGTTTCTGTGCACTATAGGAATAATTTCTTCATTTTCTCAGTATAGGGCCATGGGTAGTGGAAGCTGTTGCCCATTGGTGTTAGTGGTGCAGAACTCAAGGCAGACAACAGGCAGGTGGAGTCACTATATCCATTTTCTTTTCCTAATGATCAATGCATTTAACAACAGCCTGCTATGCAGGAATTAAACAGGTGAAGTAAAGGACATTTAAAGAAACAGGATGTTTTAAAAGACTGAGTGACCGAGGAAGTATAATAGCATGGGAAATAGGAAGAATGGAATAGCAGTGACCTTCATGGCACACGGGAGTGACCAACACTGGCCACAGGTACACTGTGGTGAAGTGGTCAGGGTACCTGACTAGACATGGGTTCAAATGCCCACTCATTTACGAAGCTCGCTGCTTGACCCAATCCCTAAGTGTAATCAGGGCTTTTTTTCATCTGGAACTTGCTGGAACTCAGTTGCGGCACCTCTCAGCCATTGCTATTCTTGGAGAACAACGGAGGCGTTCGTGGTGAGTCCTGGCACCTCTTTTTCTAGAAAAACAGCATTGAGTGTCACCTGCTTCCTAGAGTCATTGTGAAGAAAAAGGGGGAGAGCCCTGTAATGCCCCCCTCCTCTTTGGAGAAAGAGCTGGATAAAAAAAGTAAGTATATGTGGAAGGGAGAATGAAGGAAAGAGAACACAAAGGAAGGCTTTTCCATTCCACACATTATTTTGGAAAATAACAGTGTCAAATGCTTGTTATTGCAATGCTGAATTAAATAATGGCATGCAGTATTAGTGCCAGTGTCTTCAGCAATACAAACAAAATTGTTTAACTACCTTATCGATCCACAATATTGTATTTCTAAAACATAAGATATGTAACTCCTGCACTTTCTTTTCCTCAATAAAATAAATAGGCCTTTTGTGTAGTGGGCTGTGGCAGAGGCTGTCAAAGACTGTGGCTGGTGAGAAAGAAATAAAATAGATTTTTCCAGCTTAGGGCTGTTTCATTATTCCAGACAACACTTCATATTGATCCCCCTCTATTTATTTCTAATTTTGTTGCCTCTGATTGAGCTGAGCTCTAAATCTTCTGATGGCTTACATGCTGTAAGGATGCAGCATTGCTACATGAAGTGCAAGGTAGCAATGTTCTCATTTTAAGCTCTAATTTAGTCTGATTTGCAGCAAATTAAGGTGTCTGAAGGAGCATTTTAGCACAGAGGCCATCGCTTTATTATATGACTGCTATTACTTGAATAACAAACACTACACCAATTACTGTGCTGCCTTCATTTTGCAGCCATCGGTGCCTCTTGGCATTTTCCCCAATACAAAAATCAAATCTGAAACATTCAGTAGCATTCTCAAAACTATTCAGAGCCATTAGACATAGATATATAAAATTTTCGGCATTAAAACCAGCAGAAAGAATAGGATTATTTAGAAAATTGGAATCAGTCGAGAATCTCCACACATATACAGCAGCATCTGCATAGCCCTCCACAAGTTGGAGGTATGCGTTCTACAGCAGAGAGCCTTTCTTACTATTTCGTATCGCCTTCAATACATTGTCCAAACTTTTCCAAGGCTCTAACTCATGCAGAAAGTCTACATGAGTAGAGCAGACTCCCCGCTTCAGATGCTATTCCTCCAACTTGTGGAAGGTGATGGAGCTGGTGTACCTGCCCTTGGTCTCTCTCATTGTGGGATTTAAAATGCTCATAAAGTGTTAACATGCATGCTGTTTCTGGAAACCAGATAGCTGTTAATATCTATTTTACATAAAAGATGTACGTGAATCTTAATCCAGTTAAGAACATTATGTTAATTGATGCTTCTGACCTTCCAGTTTATCACCTTGCACATGCAACTTTATCAGTGGAATTAGGCAAGTCATGCAAACATTCAAATATATAATATTTCTGATGTTATTTAAAATAATGTTCATTGATTCAGCTGTTGGGAGGACATGGATACCTTAGATTTCAAGGGAGGGACCTACTGGCATCAATCTTTATACTTAGGTTAATATTTATTGGCGGGCTTGATCAGTTCAGACCAGTTTGTGTTAGGCTAGCCACCCTTTCACTCAAACACTGCACACCCCATAAAATCCAGTTGTCCACAAGACATTGTGGACAGAGAATTAAGCTCACCCTCCTTTTGCTCTAAATTGTCCCTCTCCAAAATTGCTTTTCAGTTTTTTTTAAAAAAGCAGGACTATCGTTAACACCATTGACATATACCAGCTCCTTCATTATTATTTTTTGCTAACTCACAAAAGGTCATTGAAGAACACAACAAATTTCCACCTAGTTCGTAGTTTTGTTCTCAACTGCAATTTAGGAACAAAAGTGAACTACCATTAAGACTGAAGAAAATGCAAAGTTCTCAATTTGTTTGCTTCAGATTTCTAACTTTTATATTTAGGCATAAACTAAGCTGAAATATTTTAGGGTAGTAGCACTGAAAAACATGGGCATTATTCAGTACAGCAGAACCTAAGTTAGCATCTTAATGCAAAAGTTGAAATCTAGCACATTCACATGCCCTTAAATCCCATTGAAATCAATTATTTTAATGTGTGGTCATGTTGTTTCGTTTTGGCTTTGTTCTCCTCATCAAAGCCCAAACGTGCTTAGCTATGGAGTGCTTGTAACTGCCGCTAAGTGTTTATGCTGATTCCCCGAATCCCGTTATGTATTCGGCAGAAACAGATGGAATTTGCTTTTCTTGCCATTATTTTGACCTGAGAACAACATTTCAAGAAGCCCTTGAGAGAGTGAGAGAGAAAATATTGAAAAGCTGTACAAACATTCTAACAATGTGAACAACAGAACAGCCCAAGTCCACCTTGACACAATGAAAAATGGCAACTGCTGTGTTGCATGTTAATGCTTCCTTATATGTTATATTTTTTCAGAGTTTCCTAAATCTTGCCAACTTCTGAAAACTTGAGGACCATGTGCATTGGTACCCAGTGGCTTGGCTTGGACCATGGCTCTTTGATGCACAGCAAGTCACCTGAGAAGGCATTTGTGAGAAGGTTCTCCCCTTACTCACTGCTCTCAGAACTCTAATTTTACAAATGAAGCACCAGGTCAGTTTCCTTTGTCCCTCATGTAGCTGACAGGGACTAACCATCTGACGATAAGCTTCCACGGAAGAAGATTCCCAAAGCCTACTCATGCTATCATCCCTGAATGACTTAATTAACCCTGCACCAAAACTACTTTGTTCGCGTATTATTTGATTAATTTATGAATTCACATAAATATCAAAGCAATTTACATAAACTAAAAAAAGTACTAAAAATGGCAACTAAAATACTCAAATAAATAAATAACCAGCTTTGGGGGATCTCATGGAACACACTGGGGCAGGGGGAAGAAAAAAACATAAGGAGGAAAGTTGAGGAAGCCCTGTTGTGAAAGTGGAACTCTACTCCCATGGCATTGAATTTCAGCCTATATGCGTACATAGATCTAGGGTATTCCAGTTTAGAGCTGAAAGTTTTGTTTTTCCTGTTTTTTAGTCAATTCCACTTTTCACACTTGCTTGGCTAAGCACCGGAGTGTTCATGAGAATTAAGCTTTCCAGCTTGAGACTCTGTTTACCTGTACAATCGCTCATTTGTACAACCAAATCACAGTTCCTTACACATTTGGGTGACAGCTGCAAATTCTGCCTGATTGCTCTTTGCCTTGGTATAGAAAGCTGTATCAGTAGAATGTAACAAGCATTAACTACATTCCCATCACATACTCTCACTAGGCATGTTCCTTTGCTCTGTGTATTGGTCTTGACAATGGAAGCAACAGTTCCTTTTCTACAGAGAAAAAACAAGTTAACAACCTCATGTATTGAAAAATGTCACTGTCGGAGCTTTTCATTGTAACAATTATAAGGTCAAAGGTTTAGTGAACACTCAGGTACTTCTTCAGTTTGGCTGTCCCATAATCCAGATCTAAACAAGCGCCAATATGCACATTGTAAATTAAACACATTACTCTATTTTAGTGGTGGATGGAAAATACAGGGGGAAACCATACTCTCCAGGACAGGTTCAAGATATTTTGTTGTCTGAAGAAGCAAATGACCACCTTCTCCAAGGCAAAGAGGAATAGTACACAAGGCTAGTCAAGTTATTTGGGTACCTGAGGCAGAAAATCCCAGAAGCACCTCTCAATTTCCTTGCCCACAGAAATACAATAATTATAAATTAAAGAGGAATGTGCTGCCATTTCATTAGAACTCAACATGGATGGTGCCGGGGGGTGGATAAATTCCTTCACTTGCCAGACTCCTATCATTAACACGAGACAGCTAGGAATTCCAGGAATGTACTTTGCCCCTTCTGTACCCATTGCCACGAAAATAGACAAGTGGCATTCAAAGGTCTGGTGTATAGCTTTAGCAGAAAAGCTTGCATGCAATGAGTGTGTTATGAGAGGACACTCTAAAACTGATGCATTTAGAAAAAAGGGAAAAGCTTCATTTATTTTCCAAACTAGTCCAAAAATGACAAAAAACATCCTGCTGCATATAAAATGCTTTGGTTTCATGAATAACACACATGACTTTACACATCTGAGAGGCACTGAACAAACAGACTTCCACTATCATCATATAGGATCACTGAGTCAATAAATTAAATATGTCAAACAAGACCTGCTTAAGTACTGAAAGAGCTTCAAACAAAAAGCACTTTATAGGAAAAAGTGGAAGTTGTAGCGTTAAAATATGTGAGGATTTTATTTGTTTTAATATGTTGCATGTCTAATTGAAAATAAAAAGTAAAAAGAGGCAGGAAGTGGAAAGAACTTCTTCTTAGGAGGAAGATGGCAATAACCTGAGATTTATTGTTTAATATGGTACCAAAGTGAATCTATTGTGTAAATATTGCCTAAAAGAAATGTTACCTAAGTGGGATTCTTCCATTGACATCTACCTGAAATAGTTCAGTCCCTAGCTATGTATAGTGTTCTCAATCCCTTTGCTTTATCAGTAAATCCACACACTCGTAGGAGAGGAAGATTTGCTTGCTATTTGATTTATTTAGAACAATTATAAACCACTTAATAAAACGCAGAACAAGTCCTCTAAGTGGTGTACATAAAACAATTATCAGAAGTACACAGGTAAGAACAGCAAGTACTAAAAGCAGGCACATATAGCTAAATGATTAGGCTTGCTAAAAACAAAGTTTAAAAGTTTATAGCAGGTTCTAAAATGGCGTAACAGTGCCTGCCTAATGTTAAATTGTAGGGTGTTCCAAATCGTTGGTGCTGCTATGCTGAAAGACTGGCTCCCAACAGATGTGGAATGAACAATATATGACACTTGTAAAAGTGCATGTTTCCACTGAGTCTCTGCTTTCTTCAGCCTTTGTGCTCTTATTGCATTGTTATTCAAGACCGTTATCCATTCCGTGTTCATGTCCTTCCAGAAGTCCCCTTGGAAAAAAATGGCATAAACCTTAAATTTCCCCTTGGTAAACATCATCATAAACCTCATCTCTAAGCCAGCTAGTACTTTCCAAACACAAAGGATTATTCCGAGCTAAAAATGTCAGGCAAAGTAGGTAGTTTTATACTACATTTCTCAAGAATCTTTGTGTGCATTTTTGAACTTGTAGAATTCACTGCTGTTGTTGTTTTTATTAAACATTTTATTACAAAAAGTAAGACAACAATAGAAACTACATTTGATTCCACAAGATACAAGAGCCGTGGGTGGTATTCAACAAAATAATTGTACAAGAGCAAGGATTAAATGCAGTAGCAGTGGGACTTTCCCTATCCTCCCCCACAGGCACCATGCACCTTCTCTGATTCTGTTCCAAAGGTTTGTGATTCTGCTCTAAAAGTTCATCCTCATTTATTGTCAGCATTTTAGTGCACATTTCTCCTAGCAAACACATTTTTTTTTTGTATCCCCTTTTCCTAACATACTCATTTTCCCCCCAAAGCAGTTTTCTCTAATATAATACCATTTTGCATGTTATTTTCACAATTCTATGCATTTTATAGACCCAGGTTAAACCACAGAGCCTAGGGCTTGCTGATCAGAAGGCCGGCGGTTTGAATCCCTGCGACGGGGTGAGCTCCCGTTGCTCGGTCCCAGCTCCTGCCCACCTAGCAGTTCGAAAGCACATCAAAGTGCAAGTGGATAAATAGGAACCGCTCCGGTGGGAAGGTAAACGGCGTTTCCGTGCGCTGCTCTAGTTCGCCAGAAGCGGCTTAGTCATGGTGGCCACATGACCCGGAAGCTGTATGCCAGCTCCCTCTGCCAGTAATGCGAGATGAGCGCCACAACCCCAGAGGCGGACACGACTGGACCTAATGGTCAGGGGTCCCTTTACCTTTATGCATTTTATGAACATTATATGCATTTGCAAATTTCAGAAAAGTGTGAATTCTGAAGGCTGGCTACATTTCAGTTTCTGTTTTGTTTCAGAAAGTGCAGATTTGGGGAATTCACCTTTAAGTGTGAACTGAATGAATTTCTTCTCTGTCCAGATACCAGATTCACACTGAGCTGCCCGCAACTGACTTCCCAAACAGATGTCTCTGCCTCTGTCCAAGGAACTGTTTTCTTTCAGAAGCCTCTGCGTATCTCAAAGCAGATTATACATCACTGTGCTACCATAACATGTCCAGCCTTCCAACATCTATATGCCAACCTGCTTCAAACCGCAAAACAATATTTTATCAATAATAATAATTTTTAAAAACCGCTTCAGCCCACAAACACATAATAACTGGTAGGCTTGTTGGAAGCTTCATGCTTTCTACTCAAATTCCACTTTGATAGGATTAAAGAAGAAATTAGCTGACTAATTTAAGGATGTAATGTGCCCTTTGAAACTCCCTTTTCCCATTAAAAGAGAAGATGCTGTTGAAAATTTCATTGGAGAAATCTGTCTCCAATGTCTTTTTCATTTTCAAATTAATTAGTTAGTGTATCATGAATAAAATTTGTTATACTTTATGTGCCTCAGTGGTTCATAGATTAAAGCCTTGATTCCACAATTCTTGTTCAGTGCACAGAGTGCATAAGGTTGATAATGTCCCTTGTGAGGGCTAATGGAAATAGTGCAGAGCTGAAAACCCAAACAAAGCAAGCACAATGTGGTGTTCTTCACTAAGCCTGGGGGACCTGTGGCCCTGCAGCTGAGGTCGGACTCAAACTCCCATCAGCCCCTGACAGTACAGCCAGTGGCTAGGAATGCTGGGAGTTATAGCCCTACAGCCGGTGAAGGGCCACAGCCACTGGAAAGTAAGAAGAACCTTCACTCAACAACAGTGTGACCTGTGATTCTATCTGACAACAAGAGAAAGCTCTCTTTTGCTTCCCATTCTGCTCATCAGGACACAGAACCCAAGAAGCCCCATTGTACTGGGCCATCTTTCTCCGTGCATCTAGTAAGCATTGTCTACTTTCCAGTTTCTCAGCACGTATTTGCTATCTGATCCTTAAAACACCCGTACAATTCTCCTAAGCTCTGTCACATGATCCCCCCCAAACCCTTTCGCCATGTGCAAGCATCTTTCTTTTTTTCCAAGCCATGAAGCTGTCTCGAGCATCCAACAGATCAGTCCTGCCTCGGGGCCTTATTATTTCACGACCAGACAAAGCTCTGATTCTAAAGGACATGACTCTGTCGGTCCTCTGTGTACGAGTACAGAAAGAAGCAAGGTATTATGAAGCCTTTCCCCCTAGGTGCATTATTACAAAGTTACAGTAAATACAAAGTTACAATAAATACAACCTTAAATCCTGCAATGCCCTTGCGAGAGCGGAGAGGGAGGAGAGAGAATGGAAGAATAAGGCAATACCTCCAGGCCTATAGCCTTGAACCTTAATAGAATTATTTTTGAGGAGGAACATAGGAGTCAGGATCAAAATCCCATTTACACCACTGCTTTAGACTGGATTTTTATGCTTTCCAAGAAAGGACTCTATTGAGCACTGTGGGGCTTCTGTATACTCAAGTGTCTTGCACACAACCTGATCAAACTTTTAGTGCTCAAATAAAACAATTCAACATAGCAATTGTACATTATCTAGCTGTTGGGAGGGTTCTATTTCTGGGCTGTTAAGCAGGGCTGGCCCAGCCATAAGGGAAGGTGAGGTGACCGCCTCAGGGGGCAAGATTCACAAGGGCAGCAGATCCACCTCCAAGGAATGCTTTATCTGTTGCTGCTGCTACCGTGCTAGTAGTGATGGCTGCAGCATAGAATCATAGAATTATAAAGTTGGATGAGACAACAAGGGTCATCCTGTCCAACTCTCTGCAATGCAGGACTCTTTTGCCCAACCCAGAGTTTGAATCCATGACACTGAGATTAAAAGTCTCATGGTCTACCGAATGAACCATTGCAGTTCTTCCATACTCCTTGTAGGCTAGATCTGTCACCTCCTCAACATTGCCCTATGTCACCTCTACTGCAGCCTCTCAGTGAATAGGGGGTGCTGCTGGTCTCCTCCCAGGGAGGAAATAACAAAGGCTGCCCTCTGGAGTCTCCTGGGCTCTTAATCCACCCAGGATGATTCAGAACGGGTCCATAGCTCCTTGCCATGATAGACTTTGATTCCCATGTCAACCACCGGATAAGGCTGATTTGATTCCACCCCCTCGTTCCCAATCTAGATTTTCACTCCCCTTTTTTTCATGATGTAGAACTTTACTCCCTCCCTTGCTCCTGATGTAGATCTTCACTCACCCCATCTTCCAGGATGGGATGGGGAGCCCCATTTTGTGGTTTGCCCTAAGGTGCCAAAATGTTTTGGACTGGCACTGCTATTATGGGATGGGAAAAGGAGCATGACATATGTGGAAAACTCTGGATACTGCTTTACTGCTATTTTGGATGTTGGAATTGTTCCATATCATTTCCCCTTTGTAGCATCCATCATGATTCAAAACCAGCAGCAAAGACTGATGGCGTGACCCTGATGGGATACGTTAAGAGTCAGCACAACTACATGATCACAAACAGCAATTCAATGTCTCTGAATGTGCTTGTATATGGAAGATTGTGAGGTTTGGGCTGTTCACAACAGCTTCCCTCGCCATTATACCCAGGGATGAAACACCACTACAGAACAGAACCTGAAAACAATCCCTGCCAAATATCAAGAGTTGAACTTTTGTTATTGTTCTAATAACAAAAAAGATGGATGGAGCCGAATACCGAACTTTACATTCCAAACATGAAATACTTGCTTATGACAACAAAATGCCTTTTAAATAATTTGTCTTCTTGGACGTTTTATTTGGCAGCACTGAGAAGTAGAAAATAATGGTGATATATTTCTAAGGTATGCTATTATAGATCTTTATTTACTTTATTTAGCCTGATACCATTCTTTCCTCAAGGGAGGGGAAGTGAAACTGCTAGGATAAGAAGCATTGTAGCATCTGCACACTTAGAAGTAACTGCTTCCAAATGACAATTAAAAGATCAGTTCCATGTCACACCTCGTGCTTGTAGGGATCTTGAGCACTAACTTTTGGCATGTGACACTCTGTAAATATTTTGGGAGGGGTGTCTCAGTTTTTGAACCAATCCTAGAGAGAGGCAGTGCACACATGTGTAATCTTGAGGGCAGTATGCCTGTGTAAAATATTGGCCCTAGCTCTTAGGTTTGGGAAGTCACTCCAGATTTGGACCAGATTGGTCCATGCCAGCCTACATAGACTTTTAAAAATGAGATGCCACATGGTTAGCAGTTTAAATTGTCAAACTGCAGACCCAACTTTGTTCAGCTTCGTGCTGTGAATTGCATTTCTGTCTGCTATATGTTTCATTCGCAAAAGGTTGCAGTATTTGGAGCTGATGGCAGTATGGGGTTGCTTCCATTCCATTAGGGAAAGGATAATAGCTCAGTGGTGCAGCAACTGATTTGCATACCAAAGGCCCCAGGTTCAATCCCCAGCATCGTCAAGGTAGGGCTGGGAAAGATGCCTGAAACCCTGGAGAGCTGCTGCCAGTCTGAGCAGGCAATACTGAGCTAGATAGACCAATGAACTAGATGGACCAGTGGCCTGACTTGGTATAGGGCAAGTTCCTACAGTATATTCTTAACACAGAGAGATGGAAGAAGTGCCCATGTCAACCCCTCCCTTGTAGGCTGAGGTTGTATATATGTGTAAATAAACCATATATCATAAAGACACCACAGTCTCCACAGTCTCATTTCCAAAAGGAAACATGGACCCTGGGTAAACAACTGCACCCCTGGAATCTTACACTGCTCTGAGATTGGGGTGGGGTACATTTTATTAAAGTGAAACCAAGCTGATGTGCTTTAAAAAAAAACACATTTTTATCCAAAAAATCTTACCACCCTACCTCCCCATATATATTTGAGAACCGTGTCCAGAGACTTTTAAATCAGGCAATGAACCCACATATATCCAAAGCTTTCTAGACAATGGAGAAGAGAAGAGAAACATCTTTCAATTTTAGCCTCAGGGCTGTCATCTATTTAAAGCCGCCTAATGTGGAAAAAGTCCTGAGTAAGCAAGACAAAATATACTGGTTTTAATCTCCAAGACACCTTTAAGGCTATATAAAAGGATTATGGCTTTTACGAGCTTCTTTTAATACTGTATCAATATTGATCTTATCGTGTAATTACATAAGATTCTCCAGCCAGCCTTACTGGGGTAAGGTTGTTGTAAGTATTTCAGAGTATGATCTCTCTCTCTCTCTCTCTCTCTCTCTCTCTCTCTCTGTGTGTGTGTGTGTGTGTGTGTGTGTTCATACCAGGAATTACAATTGTAAATGGAACTCTGTAAATGGAACTCTCCTCGCTATGGAGATTTCCATAGCCCCCAAGTCATGAGCACAAAGAAAATACTATTTATATTCTTCTATATGGAATGAAGGCCAGAGTTGATAATAAAACTGTCTCCCTACATTCTGCCACAATGTTTCTCTAAGAGTTTAAAATATAGATGTAGAAAAATGACTATACATTTTACTTCTCCATTTGCGTTTGTGAAATTATGTCGCACAATGATGTGTGTGAGAGAGTCTGCATTCACACAGCAGTTTATTCCATTTCCCTGGCATTTCTCTAAACTGTTAATTTCCTCATTATAGTTGAGCTTTCATGTGACATAAAAGCCACTTCTAGAATTATAATGGAATAAAGCACATGTTTAGCAAGTTCCTGTGTTATTTAATTAAAAATAAATAAATATGTTTTCAGGCCCCTTCACCTGGGAAATGTGGGAGTGAATTGACAAAAGTTGGGGTTGTATACCAGCATACAGTTCTTTCCAGATGTTTTCTTGGGGGACCAGAAGTGCACATGTGCAGAAATGGTGAAGGAGTAGCAATGTCGTCGAATGATATTCATTGTTGTGTCACACCCTGCCCACTGGTGTGAGTGATTGAAATTTAGTGCATATAGTGGTATGTTTTGGCTCATCACTAGCTGTGATTTTTCTGACCGGTCACAATGGCACAGGCAGTTGTTGCTGCTGGTTGCACAACAACATTTAATACAGGCTACTGTAATGTTCAAAGGGAAATGTGAGTTGCAGAGATTTGAAAGCTTTGGGTGCACACATTTTCTGAGCCTAAACTGTACAAATCCTGCTTTGGGTATTACAGCCAAGTGCAGCAGAGCAGCTGAGCTAGCTTTCAGAAAGATGGGTTGCTGTTGCTGACCAAGAGAGATGGTGAGAGGGTAGAGATGTTGCAGTGGTCAGTGAGGTACAGATGCACTAGCAGAGCCCAATTCCTGCTGGTGTATTTGCTCCACAATGACCTCCCTGCTGCCCTTACCTTCTCCCTCCCAGTAAGCATCAGGAACTCACCTTCCAGGAAGCTAATGTAGTGCCTCCAATCCATTTGGAAGATGCTCACACAGAATGGCCAAACTACTCCTACTTTTTTTTTTTTTTAATGGATTTGGTGTAGGGTTTTTGTTTTTCTTTGTAAGCGGGGGGAAGCAAAATGTGTACTGAAAACATTTTCCTTTAGTAAGTTTTAGTAACAGATCTTCAAACTGCCTTCTGAAAGCATGAGGAATCCTTGCTTGTGTGGCATTCTTTTTTTTCTTTTCTAAAAGGCATGCTCATCATTATGCATATCGTGAGGATTATGATCAACTAGAAAATCCTTGACAGTTATGCCTTGTAAAATCTATATGCATGAATTTAGTGACAGAGATAGTAATGAGAAGAGAAATATGGGGGATTGTGTTATGGTGTCTTCACCCTCTTCCCTCTAATTAATGTAGAACAAAACATGAACTCAATGTATTTTATATATTTTTTAAAAAAGCATTATAATATATTGAAGGCATTCTGCTTGATTACTGATGTTGTTGTTGTTGTTCAGTCGTTCAGTCGTGTCCGACTCTTCGTGACCCCATGGACCAGAGCACGCCAGGCACGCCTATCCTTCACTGCCTCTCGCAGTGAATATATATGATGTATATATATATATGATGTATATATATATATATATATATATATATATGAGTATATGATGTTACCATATACTATATACCCCACCCCAGAGGCGTAGCAAGCCCAGGTGGTACCCGGGGCGGAATTTTTTTTGTCACCCCCCCCACACACACTTTAATTAAAAAAATTTTAAAAAATTAAAAAGTGTCACCCCCCTCTGATGGTGCCACTTTGTGAGGTGTGGGGGGGTTGTGTGTGTGTGTGTGTGTATTATCTCTTTTTTTCAATGAAGTTAAAATAAAAAAAGGATTTTTTAAAAAAAATTAAAAAATTTTTTTTTAAAGTGTCACCCCCCCCTCTGGCGTGGAACCCGGGGTGGCCCTCCCCCCCGCCCCCCGTTGCTACACCCCTGCCCCACCCAGTATGCCCTGATGGATAAGCAGATAGGAAAAATATTGCTATACGTAGATGTGACATCAGAGAAGTAATAAAACATATATAAACATTGAATGTACATTTGGCTACCTCCCCCCAAATCAAACACTTTTAATTTTGTAGAAAAATGATCTTTGGGGTCAAATCCATCCTTTCTTCCCACAAGGTCAAATACTACTATTTCCCAGGCCTGCTGTCTGATCTAACCTTGAAAATATATACAGCAGGAGAAGCAACCCTCTTGCCGTCCCCTCTCTCTTTACAGAAAAATCCTTTGTCATTACTACAGTGGAAGACTGAGCACTTATTGGTAGTGACCTACATTGCTTTGTTCAGAAACAAAAACTTTCAATATTGAAAGCATAAATGGATACCATTCCAACAATAAAGGAAAGTGGGAGGCATCTAAAGAAACCAGTGTGGCTGCATAAGGAGCTTAAAGATGAGTTGAGATTTAAGAAGGGCAAGTGGAAGGAAAAGAAGAAAGGGGAAATCATATGCACGAGTATACATGAGTAGTCAACAGTTATAGGGAGAAGGTCAGGTGGAACAAAGCTGAGAATGAGCTCAGGCTTGCAAGAGAGATAAAGAACAATAAAAAAGGTTTCTTCAGTTATGTTTGAAGCAAGAGGTAGAACAAGCAAGTCCTCTGATTGGAGAAAATGGAGAAATGCTATTGGGTGACAGAGAGAAAGTGGAGCTGCTCAACGCCTACTTTGTCTTTGTCTTCACCCAGAAGGAAAGCAGTGCCCAACTTGGTGACAACAGAATAAACGATGGAAGGTGGGAGCTGCAGCCCAAGACATGAAAAGAGGTGGTAAGCAAAAATCTTGCTACATTAAAGGAATTCAAATCTCCAGGGGCTGATTAAGGTAAAGGTAAAGGGACCCCTGACCGTTAGGTCCAGTCGCGGATGACTCTGGGGTTGCGGCACTCATCTCGCTTTACTGGCCGAGGGAGCCGGCGTACAGCTTCCAGGTCATGTGGCCAGCATGACTAAGCCACTTCTGGCAAACCAGAGCAGCGCACGGAAACGCCGTTTACCTTCCCACCAGAGCGGTACCTATTTATCTACTTGCACTTTGATAATAATAATAATAATAATAATAATAATAATAATAATAATAATAATAATTTATTATTTGTACCCCGCCCATTTGGCTGGGTCTCCCCAGCCACCCTGGGCGGCTTCCAGCAAATATTAAAAAACAAAACATTAAAATATCACAGATTAAAAGCTTCCCTGAACAGGGCTGCCTTCAGGTGTTTTCTAAAGGTCATGTGGTTGTTTATTGCTTTGACCTCTGATGGGAGGGCGTTCCACAGGGCGGGCGCCACCACCGAGAAGGCCCTCTGCCTGGTTCCCTGTAGCTTCGCTTCTCGGAGTGAGGGAACCGCCAGAAGGCCCTCGGCGCTGGATCTCAGTGTCCGGGCTGAATGGTGGGGGTGGAGACGCTCCTTCAGGTATACAGGACCGAGGCCGTTTAGGGCTTTAAAGGTCAGCACCAACACTTTGAATTGTGCTCGGAAACGTACTGGGAGCCAGTGTAGATCTCTCAGGACCGGTGTTATGTGGTCCCAGCGGCCACTCCCAGTCACCAGTCTAGCTGCCGCGTTCTGGATTAATTGCAGTTTCCGGGTCACCTTCAAAGGTAGCCCCACGTAGAGCGCATTGCAATAGTCCAAGCGGGAGATAACTAGAGCATGCACCACTCTGGCAAGACAGTCTGCGGGCAGGTAGGGTCTCAGCCTGCGTACCAGATGGAGCTGGTAGACAGCCGCCCTGGACACAGAATTAACATGCGCCTCCATGGACAGCTGTGAGTCCTTTGACGTGCTTTCGAACTGCTAGGGCCTGATTAGTTGCACCCAAAGGTAGTAAAGGAGCTTGTGGATGTAATCTCAAAGCCCTTGTCTATAAACTTTCAGAATTATTGGATAACAGGTGGCGTCCCTGTGAATTGCAGGTAGGCAAACATTGTTCCCATCTATTAAAAGGGGAAAGAAGATTGAGGTAACTGCCAACAAGTGAGCTTGGCATCAATACCAGGAAAGGTCCTAGAACAGATAATTCAACAGTCAGTCTGTGAGCACTATTCTATTATTCTAACACACAAAGGAGGATATAAATTTAAAGTATGAGTACAGGGAAGGGGTAGCTAACCTCCAGTTCTGATCCAGCTCCCCAGGCAAATGCATCCTCATGGCGATACAAATTGCCCTCCTGCCATTAATTAGATTGTTCATTCGAGCGGCAATAATCTTCCCTCCTTGTCTGCAGACACATCATACATTGAAAGCAACCCCCCCCCCCAAAGAATCCTGTAGTTCTGCCATTAGAAAGCTGGAATTTCTTATTCCTTTAATGAACTACAGATTCTGGGAATCTTTGTGGGGTTCTTGAAATTAGGGTGCATGGTGGTCACACCCGGTGCTGGTGTACAGCCTCCCCCACCTCCTGAGAGCTGGACAATGGTGAATGCATCTCTCAGGCATCCCAGACCAGCTAGTCCTTTCATAGCCATTTCACCAAGTGTGAATTCCAGAACTGACATAAACTCAGCAGTCCACTCATTGGGCTGTGGGCCTTCAATCTGCATTTGGGGAATTGCATAGTTTGTTATAACCCCACATCAAAATCTCTCCACATTTGCAAAGCCCACATGCCCAAGAGCTCACTGCTGTAACCAAGCAAACAGCCATAGCTGAACCTTTACACTCTTTGCATGTGCTGGAAATGTTAAGGCAGTCACTTTTAAGTGATGCTTCCTCCCAACATCTGAGGTGATACACAGACCCTTCTGAATCCGCTCTTGGTAGATGCTTCTTTTAAACTGCAAACAGAAATAAATTATAAACTAGGACCTTCAAAGAATACGACATGAGAAAGCAGCCTTTGGGAGACTTGGTCTTGTTCCTCAGAAGGCAATTGCTATTTTTTACAGGAGCAGAACTGGAGAATGGAGTGTAAACCTAAGGAAGGGATGACCCTCCAGATGTTGTTGGACTCCAACTCGCATCAGCTACAGACAGTATGGGCCAATGAACAGGAGCAATGACAGGTGTATTCCATGAACATCTGGGAGGTGCCAGGTTCCCCATCCCTGGTCTCAACCATAGGTTAGCAACCCATGTCCCAGTGCTTATCTCCCTGCCATTTATCCTCCTTCCATATTTCTTGTTGTATTGTAAATATTCTTATGGAAACACACACAAGCACACACACAAACAGGAAAAATCCAGTGGTGTAAATGAAAAAAGGAGTGAGAGGTGTGTCTCAGAGATTCTGGAAAACATACATGTTTGTTACAGTGAAGTGTGATGAAATTTTTCATGGGGAACAGTTAGGCGCCAGCTCACAATGGTGATTTGGAGGGGGAGGGGACATTGCACATGTGATGTCATGCATTTGAGCATCACACCACTCTCCCTAAGCTGGGAAGAAGCTTCCCAAGCTTCGGGAGGGAGGCACCAGGGGAACATTTAAGGGGACTAGTCCACTGACTGCATGCCACTGGAACACACAGCCTACAGTCCTGAACCTCCCTACTCACAAGTTGTCCTATTAGCATTCCAACAAGGCTATTTTTAAAACCGTCACCCAAAAGGCATATTTAGCATTAAGCAATGATAAATAGAAAAGATGCATTTATTTCAGATGATTAATTTGAAAGCATAATTAGCTGAAACATAACATGCAAAAGGCCTTTCAAAGTCCTCAGACTCCTGATTGATTTTGAAAGCCTCCTTCTACTTAGTGTTGTAATGGAAAACACCTAGGAAATGTTCTGCTATTACATTATTTGAGTTAGGAAAATTCAAAATACAATTTAGTTGCCACTATGCCAGCATTCATTTCAGTGGAGATGGAATGCCTGCTTTACTGAACAAATAGCTGCTTACTTAGCCAGCTATTAAAATGGTATGAAGTGATCTACTCAACAAAGGGCTGCCCCATCTGCTACTTACACCAGAATCTATATGTTCTTGGTTCACTGAACTGTCTTTGTTCAGTGCAGACTTGTCACTTTCACTTTCAATAACTATAGGCATCTTTCATGGAAGAAAGATGTGCCAGAAAATGAATAACAATGTTTTTTGTTTTATTTTATTTTGGTACTCGTTGTGGACAACTGAGAGAGAGAGTGTTGGAGATGAATGTGACATTTGCTTCCTTTACAAATATATACTAGAGCACAGGTACCAATGGAAGCACTCCTATAAAGAAGCAGAATCACTACCCCATAACAGAGGGAGGTCCTAGAGCCCAAGAACATTCTTCTTTTAACCAACTAACTGTGATCCTTCCATGAAGATGAAAAGTGGGTGGAGAGGGGATTTGAAGCCCTGCTTCATGGAATTTGCCCAGCTGATGAACATCTCATTCAAACATAAAAAATCATCGCCTATCAGGAGACTATCTCCAGAGTACAAACCATTAGCTTCCTGGGCTGTATTCAAGAGTTTGATATTAGTGAAGAAAAATCAACCAACCATCCTGATGAGTACCACAGCATCTTCTGAATGTCTACTCACAAATAAGTGCAACTTAATTCAATGGGGCAAGACTGAATCCTCAATCTGCTTAAAATGGGAATAATAGCACTATGTTGTTGTTGTTGTTGTTGTTGTTGTTGTTGTTGTTGTTGTACCTCAGTGGAAAAGGTATATGGTTTGTTGTACTGAAATAATGTTCCACAAATGGGTCAAAAATACAAAAATACTTACTAGAAGCAACCCAGAAGAGAAACTTCAAAAGCTTTCCTATGTATTTTCCTCTGCAAATTGCAAAGATGCTAATCTACAGTTCATCAGTTTTGCCATGCTGGCTCTCTATAGGAAACATAAAAGCACCAGTGAAAAGGTTCTGCCCTTTCTTATTAGTTTTACAACTCATATCATCCTGTGTCTGACTGGCCAAGTTTATCAAAGTAAAAAAGCTGAAATAATTTCATGCACAGAGTTATCTGTCTAACCTGGGTCCACATCCAAGCACTGAATTTGAATTCTGCATGGTGGAAGCCAATATACCCCTTTGTTGTATTATCTACAGTTTACAGCCAATCATATGCAGTTTATTCAGAAATAAATTCCACTGCATTGAGTGAGATTACACCCAGATAAATGTGCATGGGATTGCAGGTTTAGAGCCTTTAGATAAGGAAAAGCAATACAGCACTTCCTGATAAAGACTTACATGGGTACTTTCTTGGACTCTTCCTGTTTTTCTGAAGATTGTCTAGAAATCCTTTCATTTTAATACTACTCTGAATTCTTAATCTCAAATGGTTGGACTTCAAAATACTTCCATTTATTACTAAGCAACCAACATGAGGTTCTATTTCAGCAGTGATTAATAAAATTTCTGCATGTATAATATTGTAATGCATATAAGACAAGGCTCTGAACACATTCTCCCATTTCCTCTGCATTCAAGACATTCCTGCTACTGGTTTGGTAAGAGGTGTATATTGCAAATATTAATATTGTACAGTCTGAAGTGACTGGAAACCTAAGAACTGGCTCCTTTTGGAAGAAAACATTGTCCAGACCCATGGAAATATTATTTTAAGTTTATTTGCAGAACTTTTTTAAAAACACACACACATAAAAAAAACAATAAATGAAACATCCTAACAGTTCCATTTCCGGCACAGGCTCAGCATCTTTTCAGAAATAACTTTAAACACGGTTGAGATAATAACTCTGTCTCTCCCCCATTCCAGCCTCCATTTTCCCTGGAGCTGTTTTTCCTGGAGAGCTTCATTTACATCCTCACTCCATGGAGTTTGGAAACAAAGGGAACTCTCTTCAAAATATCAATTTGCAATTCAATACCTTTGTCACCTGATCTAAGGTTAAAACACTCACTTGTTAGCTGCTAAATGACAAGAATCAGTTAATTATCAACTTCTTAAAGCTCAGAGAGAGCTCTTTTTGCTGTTCTTTTGATTCAGTGGAATCTCCCCATGTTAAACTTTTTCACCAGTACACAGAAAATCCCATTTCAGTGTGAATTAAATCAATTATACTTATGGTGTTAGCTACAATACACACCTATCCTATCATTTCTTGTGACATACCAAGCTTTTATGTGTTCCCCCCCCAACCAGCTTCAATGAAAAATGGGCGGCGGGGGGGGGACGACCTTACCTGTGTTTTAAACCAGTAATATGTACACAGCCCTAGCCTGACACTATTCTTGCTGAAGTCAACGTCAAAAGCACGCTTGAATGGAATTAATTACTTTTGGAAGAAAAGTACAGTATAAATGGAAGTTTTATCCATTACACGATAAGATTTCACCTGAAAATGTGCAGGCATCCATCTCACCATGACACCATCTTTGCTCTGACACTTGTCTTGAAGGTAAATGCTGTTTTTATATTTATTGCTGCTGCACCAGTGATTATAACTGTCTTCAGGCATTACAATTAATGGTTAAATAAACACATGTGTGGAAGAAGGCAATAGTTTGCCCCTCCATCACCCTTTTGACTTGGGGAAAGTGACTGTCTGCAGAACCTTCTGTGCTCATGCTTTTTCCAAGTCTCTAAAATGTGTGAAGGGAATCTCTGTTAATATGGAAGGCTGTCATCTATTGGAGAAAGCCCATAGATGGCAGAGCAACTGCTTTGCATAAAAAAGGTCCTAGATTCAAACTCTGGCATTCCCACATGATACTGGCAAGTCATTGTAGACAATAATGAACTAGGTGGAACAATGATCTGACTTGGTTTCTCCATGAGTTCTTCTATGAATTGGAGGTGACTGAGATGGGGATGGACCTAGCACACTCATCTCTGCATTCATTTAATTTCTAATTTAATGCTTGAAGAGGGCTCCATGCAGTTGAAACATGACTTTGAGCTGTACTGGCACAAATGGCTAATACATGAACAAGCAGTGTCCGGACAAGAACAATGGCTCTATCTGAGAGTCACTGGATTGCATGGCCAGATCTCGACCCAACGTGGGGAAGGTGGAAGCAGAGAAATGGAGGCACGAAGATTGGAATGGTGCCTAGAGAGTCGCCATTCTGCTTCTTCTCCACATATTAGCCTTTCATGCAGGGAACTAACACTTCAGAGAGGCTAAAGTTTGGGCTAAATTTTGAAGAAGAAGAAATGAATTATTATCCATTCCTATCTTTGAAATCCCTCACCTCCAGCAACAACATTTTAAGGCCCTACATTTAAATATCTGCCCACAGCTCTTTCTGTTATTGTTATGATGCTCAAGGTGAAGTTGAATGTTCTCGTCTAGTAAAAGATAGCTTATTGCTAATAGGCATTCATTTTCCTGTCACTTTCCTCTGCAAGACTAAGCAATTAAAATATCCTTTATTTTCAATTCTGTGAATATTTTCCCTACAAGTCATTAGGGAGTTCATTATGGACTCCTTTACAAGATCCAGTGACATTTTCTTGATGCTGCTTATATTAGTGAGGATCTTGAAAAGTGCTGGCTGGTAATTATGAACCTACCGATATGACCCATGGATGGGTTCAGCATGTGAATTGCTACTAACATTATTAGCACTTTAAAAAAAATCTGAGTTGCTAACCTCTGTTTTGTGCAATAGCAATTTTGTACTTTGATTCAAAGAGTATCCCCTCCCCATGCAAGGGAAAGCCAGCCATAAACTGAACACTTTCCTCCATTCCCAGGGTTGCCAACTTTGCTTATCGGCCTTTGCTCCTAAACCTTTAACAGCTACTTCATCTGCAGATATTAACAGGGCTGAGCTTTAGCTCCCTACAAAACAAAATAAAATAAAAAAAATTCTTCCAGTAGCACCTTAGAGACCTTAGAGACCAACTAAGTTTGTTCTTGGTATGAGCTTTCGTGTGCATGCACACTTCTTCAGATACACTGAAACAGAAGTCACCAGACCCTGATATATAGTGAGAGGGTGGGGAGGGGTATTACTCAGAGGGGTGGTGGAAATGGGTGAAAGGTTGATAGCTGTGGTAAACCTGTTGACGACTGTAACGGCTGCAATTAGTCTTACAGGAAAAAGCAAGGGGTCAGAAGGTTAAAAAAGCTTAGTTGGTCTCTAAGGTGCTACTGGAAGAAATTTTTTTATTTTATTTTGTTTTGACTATGACAGACCAACACGGCTATCTACCTTTAACTCCCTACAAAGAGAAGCTCCACCTGCTGGTCAGTGATAATTCCAGGCACTCTCCTATTGCTTAAGTGGGGGTTGCTAGTTAATGTGAACCGATCCCGAGTAATCTCCTTATACGAAGATTGTTGTTAATAGAGCTGTTATCCCATGCAATGCATTTGACCTCATTTGGACTAGTCTGGAGGAAGCCATCAGTGTGCTTAATTTCTGATTAATGTCACATAATATATAGCCACCCACAAAGAGAAATGAGCAGAAGTATTTAGATAGGAGATTTGCTGAAATGTGAGGATTATAAGGGAGGAGGGGGGAAATCCAGTTTTATAGTCATTAACTTCTCTGTGAGACTAATCTCAACTTCAATGAGACTTCAGTAGGTCTATCAATAGGTCTGTTCAGTTGGATATTAAGTGGCAAAGATTATAGTCTTGGGCAAATTGACTGTTCCCATGCTTAAAATAAGCAAGCTCTTGACAACTACTATGCACAGTATTTGTGTTACAGTTGGGATGCCCAACAATCAAGTGAAGGAACAAATCATTAATTTGCAGGTACCAGGATCTGCAATCTGGGTGCCATGATTCAAAAAATTAGTTTGTATGTAGTAGCAGTCATTTATAATTGTTTCAGTCATAAGCAATGATAAAATTAGTGACAATGTAAAACCCAGCATTTGTAAAGCATCCACCAGGGACTCATGTAGTTGGCCCATTAAAGTATTAATTTAATGGCGCACATTCTTGAATTCAAGCTAGCAAATTACAAGTCTGCTGAATCTTCCTATGATGAAGTTCTATCAGGGAATGGAAATCTTCAACCTATTCTACAAACATAATATAGGGAAGAATTCAATGATCTCAGAGAGAGGAAGAGTCATATTGCCATGATACATTAAAAAGAAAGATGCAATAGGTTCTGAACTTGTCCTAGCTGGTATATGAATATTCAAAAATCCAAATAAGTTCTCTCTCTCTCTCTCTCTCTCTCTCTCTCTCTCTCTCTCACACACACACACACACACACACACACACACACACCATATCATATAAATATAGGTGTGTGCATATGGAATGGGCAACCTCTGGCTCTTGAGATATTGTTGAACACTAGCTCTCATCAGTCACAGGCAGTATAGCCAGTGGGGGGGGGGTCGATGGGAGTTATAGTCCAACAGCATTCAAGTGTCACATATTTGTCATCTCTGATACAATCTATTTAGCTTACACTATAAGAATATTTATTTAGTTATTTAGAAAATTTATAGCTTGCCTTTCATCAGTACTAATACCAGGGTGGGGGTATTCCCACCCCCAGAAATGTTTTACATTTCACTCACTTCCTAGAAACAACCCAAGAGCATTACTCCAGTGTGTGCAAATAACAATCAGTTAATTAGTTTTGTTGTGTTGGTTTTTTAAAAATAGTGCTAGCAGAGCAAAACCACATATTTTCCCCCAAAACCACACATTCCTCACTCCTATGGATCAGTTAAAGCTGTAGTGATTCAGGTAGCAGTGTGTCCTAATGCCAGCTTTCTATTTGATTCTTATTTAGTATATTTTTAAAAATGCTGGGGAGTAATGAGAGCACAAAAGCCACAAATCCCATATCATTTGCTTTCTGCATTTAAACAAAAGGAAAAAAGAATTAGGAAAAAGGAAGAGCTTACTATTTAAGAACTAATGAGATGTGATGTGTTGTGCTCATTTCTTATTTATTGTGTGTAGGAAAGCTACCATTTCAAAATCTCTAAGTGCATAGCCAGATAACTCAGCTTTCCCTATTGCTTGCAATAACTTTCAGTCTGTCCTTGCTGCTGGCTGTACTTTCCTTCTAAGCATCTTTGAAAACCCATTTGATATCTTCCCTGGCCCTGCAGCCATCTATTTTAGCTGGTTTCTTTCTAGAGAAAACTCTCGCTTTCTCCAGCTGGTTCCAAACATTCTCCCACTGCTGTTTATCATTTTCTCTTTCTCATTGACTCTGATCAGGATTAAAACTGTCAAATCTTAAGTGGGGATGTAGCAGAGAGAGCCAAAATGACAGCCATTTTATAGCTAATTTCTTGAACACAGTCAGTATCATCATCCGGGGAAAGTTAGGCACACGTTAAGGGCCATCTTAATAATAAATAATAATAAACATTTATTGTCACTACACCACCTATGTGCAGTGAAATTAAACGAGCCCCCTCCCCCCCACACACACATACACTCAGTCTTGTTCACACTCTGTGTGTTTGTTGGAAGTCAATTGCACCACTATTTTTTTCCATTCAGCAGCCCACGGATAAAAACTGTTCTTTAACCTGTTGGTGCGGCTGACTATACTTCTATATCTCCTGCCCGAAGGTAGGAGATTAAAGAGGTGCAGGCCGGGGTGTGAGTCGTCCCTAAGAATCTTGCACATTACACAGAGGCAAACCCATGTTTCCCATCAAGAATGAAGTTACAATTAAACTGTAGTGAATAACAAGCATACCTTATAATGTATGTGCTTCTTCTCTGTATGCAGACTTTACATTTTTAGGCCGCATTCACACCATACATGAAAAGCAGCACTGACATGGATTCCCCCAAAGAATTCTGGAAGCTGTAGTTTGTTAAGGTTGCTGAGAGTTGTGAGGAAACCTGTTTTCCCCTTCCAGAGCTACCATTCCTAGACTGGTGTTATTAATCAATCCGTCTTTGTGAGGAACTTTGCACTCAGCCTTCGTCAACCTGTCCAGATGTGTTGGACTCCAATATGCTTCAGCTACGTCAGCGTGGACAATGGCAGGGGTGTTGAAAGTTGGAGACCAGAATGTCTGGAGGCCACCAGGTTGGCAAAGTCTGATTTAGCCGAAGGGTGCAAAATGCACTCAAAAGACGAAGATATCTGTTGGGAGTTGTTTCAGGAGTTGCTAACCTTTTTGGACCAGTGGACACATTTAGAATTTTGAGAAAGTACCATGTGTTCCAGTCATAAAATGGCTGGTGTGAGCCTGTAGTACAATACCAAATGGCTGGTGTGAGGGCCTGGGGTAATACAAAATGTGAGGGTATAGGTATAGCATAACACAAAATGATTTCTGTGAGGGCATGGAATAACACAAAATGGTGGCTGTGGCATAATAGCTTTAATGTAGAGGCTGAACCAGTGCCAACAAGAACTGAGCAGGAGGGGCAAACATTCTCTCATGCATTTAGGGAATATTTACTGAAGAAGAAGAAGGGTTTGGAGTTGATATCCCGCTTTATCACTACCCGAAGGAGTCTCAAAGCGGCTAACATTCTCCTTTTCCTTCCTCCCCCACAACAAACACTCTGTGAGGTGAGTGGGGCTGAGAGACTTCAGAGAAGTGTGACTAGCCCAAGGTCACCCAGCAGCTGCATGTGGAGGAGCGGAGACGCGAACCCAGTTCCCCAGATTACGAGTCTACCGCTCTTAACCACTACACCACACTGAGACATTTTGTGAGCACCATGATGGCAGGCACACTATGTTTCATGAGTTACCCCCTGCGCAATTGTAACTCAGCCAAAGTGCTAATAATATTCTTCCTCTGCCTACTCATGCCTCCATCCCCTCAGGGCAGGGGCCTGTCATATCCATTCTTTGTAAAGTGTTGAGCATATAGAAGGTACTACAGTCATTGTCATAATCATCTTAAAATCTATGAAATCAAGCACTAGATGTTTATGCGTTTAAATGTAAGCTGCACAAGCCCATTGGGAGAAATTCCCAGGAGATAGCAAATGAAACACTGCCAATCTGAACAGTTCCCTGCCCTGATCCATAGTGATGGTCCACCACTAAGAGAAGGAGATGGTCTAAGCAAGGTGGTGATCAGCAGGCCTAGGTTTCTGGAATAGATGGCAAGGCACTGGTTCAGCACCATGGCTAGCAATCCTGCATCTGATGCAGAAAATCATCCTGGTAAGATATTGAAGCAATGGACAGAATTTTATAGTTTGTGCTAGGCAGTCAAGATGAAAGCCTCACGCCCTGAGTAGTGGCCAGTTGAAGGGCTGGTGCCTGTTCTGCTGCCACGAGGCAATGGGATTTCAAGCCACAATGGGACATCTCCACCATTCTCCCCTGATCCTCTGAGTTGTCTGTGGTCCAGTAACTGGTGTTTGGTGTCTCTTTGGGGTTCAGAGGACAAGATGCAGGCTCCACTGCCTGGAGCAGTTCCCTCACTTTGCTTACTAGTAGGGCTGCCCTTGACTCTAAAAAGCTGGGAGGGATGCAAACAAACTTTATTCATATGGGTGCACATTTTTATTTCTAGCTACTCAAGCAAGAAGCTTGCCCAGCCTTCAGTAATGGCTCTTTTAGATCTGCAACTGTTTTGAGCAGGGACAGGACTTTCTTGTCTCAATGAATCCAGAAAGTCGTGTCCCTGCTCAAAACAGTTGCAGATCTAAAAGAGCCATTACTGAAGGCTGGGCAAGCTTCTTGCTTGAGTAGCTTGGCTGAGCAAGTAAGCAAGATTGGTGACCTTTCTGCAGCTTTCACACTGTGGATAATTTCTGCTGAATAGGTCTAAAAGTAATCAGGATCCAAAGGTCTACAGCAGGGGCATCTGATCTCATTTCATCATTACAGCACAAGGAGTGAATCGTACAAAGATTATTCTTTGATTTTAATTTAAATGGATTTTACTGGTAAATTGGATTTTGTTATGCTTCATAAGAATATATTTCATAAAGCAAGCTGAATTGCCCACCTTTACAAATAGATATGGATCAGAGGAGAAACTTCATTTCATGCAACCTTTGAAATATCCATACAGAAATGTAAAATTTACTCTAGCAAATCATCTGTGGTTCTAATGCCTTTGGAGTTATTATTATCTAAGCAAATGGAACAGCTCACTGTTTCATATTTTATTTTCCACTGTGTCTAGTATCAAGTAATATATAAAACCTATATAATCTAACATTAAGTAAATGCATAATAAAAGTATGTTTTTGTCTCTAGATTTTAAAACTTGTTTACACTTCCATTTATTTATATTTATATTTCAATTTAATCATATCGTCCAAGTGGAAAACAGAAGAAATAGTGCTTCTGCTGTTGATGATTTAATGGATTTCGATGTATTTTTTTATATTGCTGAAACTTTATCATACTAGGACTTTACAGTAAAGGGTGGGTTATAAATATTACTGTTGTTGTTGTTGTTGCTGCTGCTGTTGTTATTGTTATCACCACAATAGTAAAACCCATTAAATGACTATCAATATGTTCTATACCTCTAACCCTTTTACCATCCTTGCAAACATGTTAAAGCAGGATCCAAGTCACTTATCTTAAAGATTTGGCATTCCAAGTAACAATATTGTTGCAGGCCACCCCCAATCTCTACTGAGCAGTGGCAAGATTTCAGGGGGTCCCAGGCACTCACCTAGAAATGTGTTTCCATTGGAAAAATCAAGGCACAACTGAGTCCTGAGTGTATTTGAAATATGATTTATTCACATATATTTATTCCTGGAGCCTACAGTGGAGGGTGTGCAGAACATTATACCCAGGGCTGCCTTACCCATAGGCACTAGAGGTGTGGGGCACCTGGGCGCTGGGCTCTCAGGGGCGCAAGGCAGAGCATCCGGGGCCCCAGAGTTGAATCCGGAGAAGAGCCCGCCCATCGGTTGGAGCGCCGCAGCAGGCTCTTCTGCTGCGCCCCGAGTTCGGGGGCGACTGAGCCAGCGAGGCACTGAGGCGGCCGGCTCTGCCCTCCTGCGCACCTGGGACTCGGTGCTTAAGACAGCCCTGATTATACCCCAATTGTGTTTATCACTTATTCTCTCATAACTTCAGCAAACAGCAGCAATTCATGGTCCCTGGTCTCTGATACAGCCTCCTCTATCCAGTCCCACCTAATTTCCTCCTCCTCATTCCCAGAGCACCTTGCCAAAAACCACTGCATAAAAGGACTTTTTTTCTCTGTGTGTGACATCACACAGACACACACAATGCCCTGGCTACCTCCCTCTCAGTTACCAGTAGAGTCTTTGGCCTTGTAGATGGATTTTGTGGGGCCATCATCTCCCACTAACCCTGTCTGGCAGAAAAACAAACTCAGCCTGTCAGCTCACTTTAATTATCAAAGCTTTGATTAAACCCCAGCACCCAAGAATCTAGAGGGGGAAATCTGGCACCCAGGAATCTAGGGGATTCCTATTGCACCACTAACTCAAAACTATATATTTCCAAACACACACACACACACACACACACACACACACACACACTCCTTGACATGATTCAAGCCAACGATCCACAGAAATGCAATTGCTTCAAGGATGTGATGTGATTGGATGTGTTGTTCTATAGGGTCACAGTCTCCTGACAGTAATTTTTTAACAATCAAAGCACTTCAACTCATACAGATCTCACTTCACTTCTTACTATCACGGTGCTGTCAGCAACTCCCTCTTACAAATTCTATACATATTATAGACATTTCCCTTTGTGCAAAGTGTCATTAAAGATAGCCAAGATATCTGCTTGTTTAGCTGGCCTCTTTAAGATGGCATTTAATCTCCTTCTCCACTCTTCCTTAGGCGAAGGGGGAATTTGAAACATATTGAAAATATAAGGCCAATAGACTGTTGCAAATTTTATTAATGCTCATTAATTTATAGAGCATCCTTCTCCATCCTGTAAGCATACTAATGTTCACTGTTTATAGAATGAAAATTATGTGGGTTAAATGAAAAGGGGCTAATAAAATATTGGCTTCTCTCTTTTTAAAAAATAAATAAATATCACTTTCATTTGTAAATAAATATTTGTCTACTCCTAATATGGAAAATGTGTTTTTTCCCTTCCTGAGACTACATAGTTCTATGTTTGTGGTCAACAGGAAATATTTTGAACTCTTGTTGCCAAGCAACTGCACGAGAAAGAAATTATATTCCTACCACACGGTTAGCAGAATACAGGTTTCTAAAGTGTCTATAAAATGAAGTAAGCTACAGTGCAGCTTCTAGTAATGTAATGCGACAAAAAGAAAAGTTTTATGACTAATTAATTAGGGATGTAAGTTGGAATTTAATTTTTTGCATGAAGGTTCAGAGGAAAAAAGAAAATCCTTCAAATGCAAACAGCCATGTCATTAAACCTTTGGAAAAGTAATCTAAAATCATTATTGCTGATAGATTGTTGTTCATCCTTCTTGCTCTGCAGTAATTTTGAAATAAATATGGTTGTCTTCAGGAAACGCCTGTTCTTAAGTGCAGTGAGTGAAATCTTTATTCACTTGCAGACAATTATCTGGATACAGAAGCATTTGAACAGTCAGGTGTTCCAGCATGCATGCAGAGTCTCTGATATGGGATCCAGTCAATGCCAATCATAAATAGGTCTCATGGAAACCCACTGAACAAGTTAGTTGTTACTAACATGTTAATTGCTTTCAATGGGAATAAGTAACTCTAGCTCAATTGGAACAGGCTCTGTGACCGTAAAGAGCTTCTTCATTTTTGTGTCAGAATAACCATGGAACTTTGAATCAGATTATATAAAATATGTTTTTTTTTTCATTTGTAGAAGCGCATCGTTACTATAATCAGTGGGTCATAACAACTGTTAAATAAATGGGTTGCATCCAGAGAAGCCCGCTGCAAATAGATGACGTATTCTGCAAATGGATGCTCCTTATGTGGTAATCTAGCAATGTGCTTCTTTTAACGTTAGGCATTGCTCAATCTCTTAGTTTTGCAAAATGTATCAATGAGTGCTAGTACAATGTATCCTGTAACCATTTGCAGAGATCTAGCACAAGACGATGAGCAACAATGAGTTGTCTAAGCAGTCATCTACTAGCTCTTGCACAACAGTGCACAGAACAACACCACTGTCGGATTCCCCCCGCCCAGCGTACAACTGGATCCTACTCAGTGTATGCAAAGGCAATACTGAATATTGTTGTGTATTGTTCTGCATTGTAAAGCCACTCTGCTTTATTATATATGATTAGTTGATTAGTTCTAGATAGGCTATGCTCTTTGACTTTAGAATTCCCCCTTATTTCTTTAACACACATTGAATAACTGCTCTGGAAGTGCAACTGTGTTCCTTGACATTCCATTTATAAATAGACAGCAGGTCTTTGATTAGAATCAAAATGGAATGAGCTCATGGATAAGACTGAATAGTTTTACCACTCTAAATGTGGTTAACAAAAGCAATACAATGAATATATCTATCCAGAGGCGGATCTACTATGAAATTAATGAAGCTTAAGCTTCAGGGCCCCTAATCCCAGGGGCCCCCCAGAAGTGATTTTAGTCCACATTGCTTAAAACATTTGGGTCTGTTGTTGTTGTTTAGTTGTTTAGTCATGTCCGACTCTTCGTGACCCCATGGACCAGAGCACGCCAGGCACTCCTGTCTTCCACTGCCTCCCGCAGTTTGGTCAGACTCATGTTGGTAGCTTCGAGAACACTGTCCACTGGGTCTAGTATAGCCAATTTGAGAGGCAGAACTCAAATTGATTGATTTTTGGTTGTATATATTTCAACAACCCCAGTCTGTAGCACAGATGTTGTAAAGGTGTGGTGATCTGTCGTGGAACAACCCCATTGACAAAGATGACAGTGGACTTCCGGTTTTACCGCGGATCGCGGCAGGTCGCAACTTGGGAGAGCTTGCTATCTCGAGTCACCCGCTAGAAGAAAGGAGGCCCCGGAGGCTAAAAACGGGGTCGGAAAAGCTTGGTAACGGGACTTCCAAGCGAGGGGTCGGTGGCAGCCGGGGGGCTCCTGGCATCCCTCGCGAACAAGCAGAGGAGAGGAGGAGTCCGGGGTGCGGAGACCAGAGAAAAACAACCTTTCTAGCGGGGAGCCGGCGTACCAACGCGAGTTCTGACGGTAAAATTTCCGTTTTTCTATCGCAAAAGAACTTAAACAGAAACGGTGAGACGCAGGCAATTTAACTTGAGGAGTAGAGTGGAGAAAGAAATCCCCGGGTTTCCCCTGCAAGCACAATTTGGAAGGACTATAAATTCCGGAAACGGAGGGGAGAAAATTAAGAACCAATTCAAAATTTAAGCAGAATATGAGAGTAAAGGGAAAGCGGGAAGAAGAAGTGTTTACTAAGACGTTTCTGAGTGAATAAATAGAAAGAAATTTAAACAACAACAACACACGGATTTCATACCTCAGTGGAGCCAGCTGGATCACCATAGTAAACACGGACATACAACTTAATTGAGTCGGAGGTGGGGAATAGTGAGGAAAAGCTACGCAGGGCGAGAGAGCCATAAAGAAATAATTAAACCGAACCTAGCAAAGCTGAAGACTTGCAGAGAATAGTAAAAACAGCAGAAAAAATGGCGCTGCGTTGCTAAATGAAGAAGGAAGCAAGCGGAGGTGTGGAATAGGAGGTGACGTATAAGGAAGTGAAAAGGAGATTCTAGAGTAAAGACTGCTGGTGGAAAACGGAACTAAACGGACAGAGACCTCTAGTGGGTGGAAGAACAAATAGCAGGAGAAATAAAATAAAATAAAATAACAATGAATAAAACAAAAACCAACGCGCAAGGAGGTGCACAGTCACTCCCACCAAGAAGATTATCCACAGCAGACCACGAAATGGAATTAAAAGAACTCATTCTGGGGCTACGAAAAGACATAGGAGAAGTAAAACAAGAACTTACTGAAATAAAAAGGGAAATGAATGATAGACTGAAAGGAGTGGAAAATAAAATTGGAAAGCTTGAAGAAAAAGTGGAAAGCAGTGAAAGGGAGAAGCAGGAAATAAAGGAACGTTTGGAAAAGGTAGAAGAGAAAGCTACAGAATTTGACAAAGTAGCATTGGACATAAAAAATAAAAATCAAGCTTTAGAAAATGCAGTAAAAAAATACCCAAGAGAAAAAAAAGAAGTCAAGAAAGAAATTGAAGGAATGAGGAAAGAAATGGAAACCCAAAAAATCTTACAAGAGGCCACGCAGGATGCTCTTGCGATGATACAAATGCAAGCCCGGGAGAAGACGTTGAGATTTAGAAATATTCCAGAGATGCAAAATGAAGAAGTGGATAAAAGAATGGTAAACATCCTGGCTAATTGGCTAAATATACAAGAAACAGAAATTGAAGTACAGATGGAGAGAGCATTTAGAGTGAATTCGGAAAAAGCAAAAAGGAACAACTGGCCAGGAGATATTTTGGTCACTTTTACCAACATGAGAATAAGAGGAAAAATATTGCAGACAAGAAGAATAAACAAACTTATAATTGAAGGAATTGAAATCATAATTTTGAAAGAGATACCTCCCAGATTGGTTCAGAAAAGAAGAGGGTACCAATTTCTAACAAAACTTTTAAAAGCTAAAAGAATTCCTTTTCGTTGGGAATTTCCTGAAGGTTTATCTTTCACTTTCAAAGGAAAGAAAAGAAGATTCGACAATGTATATGACGTTGATAGATTCTATAGATCCTATGCAAAAGAACTGGGAGGAGAAAGAGTGAAAAGCCACAGAATGCAATGGAACGAAGGGGAAGACAAAAAAGAAGAAGAAGTCACCGAAACAGAACTAGAAGAGGGTGAAAGGGAGGATGAAGAAGAAGAATTAGAGGAAGAAGAAGATTTGGGAGTGAGACTGTAAAATAACTCCCTAGTAAACCCATATTAACGGGGGAAACCCCCCTCCGCTTTCCCTTCCTTCCTCCTCCTTTTATGTAAATTCTTTGATCTGTCATCCAGAGACTTTCTATTAAGAGAGAACTTAAATAGATAATTTAAAAGGTTTCCCTTTGTTTCACCGCTGTGAAAATTAAGGGAGGTATACTACAATATATATACTGTTATTTGTTAGTTTGGTTGTTTTCTCCCTTTCTTCTTCCTCTCTTTTTTCTTTTTTGGTTTAATAGAGGGGAAATTTTGTATTAAATCAATAAAATGACATTTAAAGTTATATCATGGAATATAAATGGGCTAAATGATAAAAGGAAAAGAAATAGAGTAACACATTATCTAAAAAAACAGAAATATGATTTAATTTGTTTACAGGAAACTCATATAAATAACAAACATGAAAAATTGTTGATAAACAAAAAATTGGGCAAGGAATTCATAGCAGCACAAGAGAAGAAGAAGAAAGGGATAGTTATTTATGTTAAACCAAAATGGGACCCAGAATTATTGTGGAAAGATGAAGAAGGTAGAATAATTATAATAAAAATCAAGAAAGAAGGGGAAGAATGGATTTGTGTAGGACTGTATGCTCCGAATGGTGGTAAAGTAGATTTTTTCAAGAGATTAGAAGAACAATTGATGAATTATATGGATAAAAAACTGTTAATTATGGGAGATTTGAATGGGGTAGTGAACCCAGAATTGGATAAGACAAGAGGTCGAGGAAGGAAAAAAGATAATAAATTACCAAAAATATTTGAAGAAATAACAGAGAACCTAGAATTAAAAGATGCATGGAGATATAAATTTCCAATCAAGAAAGAATTTACATATTACTCAGGAAGATACCAAACAGAGTCAAGGATAGATACAATATGGGTCACAAAAGAGTTACTTCCACGATTACAAAAAATAGAAATAAAAGCAAGGGTATTATCCGATCATAATCCAATAGAAATGTGTCTGGATGATGAGAAAAAGGATGGAATCAGGAGGTGGAGAATGAATGTATTTCTGTTGAATAATGTAAAGGTAACGCAGGAGACCAAGAAAATATTAAAAGAATATTTTGAGATAAATGGAAAGGGGGAAGTAAATTTGCAAACAGTATGGGAAGCGAGTAAAGCAGTGATCAGGGGCTACTTTTTACAACAAAATACAATTATGAGAAAAAATAAAGAGGAAAAAAAAGAAAAATTATTAAAGGAAATAAAAAATAAAGAAAAGATTTGGTATAAATCAGGGAAAAAAGAAACACAGCAAGAAATAAATATCCTTAGGATGCAATATGAAAATATAATAGATCAAGAGTTAGAACAAATTAATCAATTCTGGAGGTATAAATATTTTGCTTGGGCAAACAAACCCAGTAAATTATTATCGTGGCAAACAAAAAAAGAAAAAAACGAGAGATTAATAACTAGAATACAAGAAAAAGGAAAGAGTATAGAAAAACCAAAAGAAATAGAAAAAGCCTTTTTAGACTATTATAAAAAATTATATCAGAAGGAAGAGATTAATGAAATAAAGATAGAGGAATATTTAAATAAGACAAATCTAATATCCCTGGAAGAAGATAAAATATCAACATTAAATAGAGAAATTACAAGTTTGGAAATTCAAGAAGCATTGAAAGATATGAAAAAAGGAAAAGCGCCTGGTCCAGACGGGCTACCGATGGAATACTACAATGAAATGCAGGAAGAATTAATACAACCATTAAAGGAGTTAATGAATGAAGTATTAAATAAAAAATTGATACCCAAATCCTGGAAGGAAGCCCTGGTAACACTTATACCGAAACCAAACAAAAATGTAGAATTGACCCACAATTACAGGCCAATCTCTTTACTTAATTGTGATTATAAATTGTTCGCAAAAATTATAGCAAAAAGGCTGGGGACGGTATTGGAAACGATAGTTCACAAAGACCAAGTGGGGTTTATTAAGGGGAGGCAGGCAAAAGAGAATATAAGAATTATTGTAAATATCTTAGAGTGCCTAGAAAGCAATAGGGGAAAACAAGCGGCATTTCTGTCATTGGATGCGGAGAAGGCATTCGATAATGTCTCTTGGATGTGTATGAAAAAAGTATTGCAAAAAATAAAAATAGGAAAAAAATTGGAATCGGCCATAGATGCTATCTATAAAGAGCAAAATGCAAAATTAATAATAAATGGAACAGTGACAGAAAGTATACAAATAGAGAAGGGTACAAGACAAGGTTGCCCTCTATCTCCCCTTTTGTTTATATTAGTTTTGGAAAGCCTGTTGATAAACATAAGAGAGGAAGATAAAATTAAGGGTATTTTAGTGGGGAAAAAATCTTACAAAATAAAAGCGTTTGCGGACGATGTAATCGTCACTACAGAGGACCCCATAAATAGCATCCCAGAGGCATTAAAGAAAATAAAAGAATTTGGTGAGATAGCTGGATTGAAGATAAATTATGAAAAATCTACAATGTTAACTAAGAATATGGATGAAAAAGAAAATAAAAAATTGCAAGAAAAGACAGGAATAAAAATAAATAAAAAATTAAGATATCTAGGTATAAATATGACAAATAGGGGGATGGACCTGATACAGGAAAACTATGAGAAAATATGGACCCAAATTAAAAAAGAGATGGAACTGTGGTCGAAACTAAAACTTTCTATGCTTGGCAGAATAGCGTTAATAAAAATGAAAGTTCTATCAAAAATGAACTATTACTTCCAAAACCTACCCCTTCTGGGTGGATCAAATATCTTTAAAGATTGGCGAAAGACAATATCAAAATTTGTATGGGAGGGCAAGAAGCCTCGAATTAAATACAAAATTTTGATTGATAAAAGAGAGAGAGGAGGCTTCGGGCTCCCGGATCTCAAATTATACCACGACGCAGCGGCAATTTCATGGATCAAGGAATGGATAGAGTTAAAAGACACAGATTTATTAGACCTGGAAGGGATTGATATAGGGAGCGGGTGGGCTTCCGGTTCTCGTGCCGGCGCAGCAAGCTGGGTCTCCGTCGCGTTGTGAGGGGACCGGCTGAAGAACGGCTTGGGGTTCTGTCACCGCGCGACGAACCCCCTTCAAACTTCAGGCAGGGCGGCCTGAAGGCTCAGAGAGTCGGCGGCGCCCACTCAGACCTCTCCCCACCTTCGGAGGAACCCGCAAGGGATCCGAGAAGGAAGAGCGGATTGAGGTCGGGGCGCTGCGACTCCATGATCGGCCGCTTCAGCGAAGCAGCGTAGCGGGCTGCGACGAGCGCAGAACACCTCCTTTCAAAAGAAATTGAACCAAAAAGCAACGGAACCGTGAGTAATCGGGACAATTAACCATCAATTAGGCTGTCTGTAAATTTGGCCACGGGAAAGGCTGAAAAAAGGAGGTCCACCTTTCCCTGCTATGTGAATAGACAAGCAAGTCACCAAGTATAAACGTTTAGAGGTTTTTTTTTCTTTTTGAAGCTTTAGAACTTTGACGTTTGATAGCTGTCAAAAACCTCCTCCAGGCTTTCTGGGGGGAGGGAAGGAAAAACAAGACTGTACTATTAAATATAGACTATTTTCGTGTGGATTAGACCCACTGTCACCTCTGGATTGTGGATGAGCCGGGCAGTACAGGGGTTGAAGAAAGAACTTTAGTAACTGTGCCACATTGTATGGTTACTGTTTCCAAACTTTGGCAAATGTTCTTTTTGTATCAGCTATAACCCTGTGGATTACAAATTTTTCTTCTTAGGACTTTGTAACTTTCTTCTATCCTTGGGAATAGGCAGAATTGCTATTCCACTTAAAAGTGAAACTAACAGTTAAGACCAGACTGAAATGCAAAACTCTTTGTTCCTTTGGCAAGCAAGCACTCTGAGGAAGTGCCTGCTGTGAACTGACCTTGAGCAATAACTGTTTTGACTAAACTAAGTGATAAAGACAACAGCTGCGGAGGCGACGGTGTGAACTACAGAGAAACAACAGGAAAATATACCTCCATAGCAACAGAGGCCTGTGTTACTCAACTGAATTGAATAGACTGAATAGACTGAATAGATTTTGAGAATAATTGACTGGAATTATTGATTGGAAAAAGGTTGGAAAATTGAAAATAAATGTCTGGTGGAGCAGGAAGAGGTGTAGCAACAAGAAGCACCACTAAAGCAACTGCAGTAGAAGGAACTGCCAAGGAAAAAAGAAGATTGTCACAACAAGTAGATTCTGCAGGTATGAATCAATTATTAGAGCATTTTGAGGCACTAAGGAAAGAGATTAAAGATAATAACGAAGATCTCAAACAGGATATTGCAGGAATCAAGACACAACTAGACCAAATTGGACAATTCCAGCAAGAATTAGAAGCAACCAAAGAAAAAGTCAGCAAAGTTGAAACCCAGGTCCAAACCTTGGAGCAGACACATGCCAGAGACCATTACAATACGCAGGTATCTCTTGCCTTTATGCAAATGAAGCAGCGAGCTACCAATTTAAGACTGAGACATCTGCCAGAACAGGAAGGAGACAATCTAAAAGCCTATATAGCCAAGACCCTCGGAGAATATTGGGGACTGGACCAACAAAAATTGGAAAGTACCATTGTAAGAGCATACCGCTTCGGACCAAAGGATAGAAAGAATACAAAGACAGTTAATGACTGTTTAATCGAATTTCAAACAAAAGGCCAGAGAGACGAGATTTTGAAACATCATTACGAAAACAACCTTGTGGTCGGCACCAAGAAAGTCATCTTATATAAAGATATCCCCAAATTCTTCTTGGACTTGAGACCTAACTATACTGATTTGACACAGGCTCTAAGCAAGAAGAATATCAATTACAGGTGGGAATTCCCTCAAGGCCTAGCTTTTGGATTTAAAGGAAGATTGATTAAAATCAAATCAAAAGAAGACAAAATTAAGTTCATACAGAACAATCTGGACGAATTTCCTGGAATTTTGGCTGGCAGCCCTGCTCCAACACCAGAGGAAGAAGCCGAAGGAGCGGTAGGAGGATCAGAATAATAGAAGATGGCGTTAAAGATCTTAACATGGAATGTTCGAGGTTTAAATATTCGACCGAAAAGGAACCAGGTCTTCCATATGTTGAAGAAACAAAATTTGGATATCATTTGTCTACAAGAAACGCATGTAACAAGAATACATAGGAGAGTTTTGGAAAATAAAAGAATAGGCCTGGAATTCATATCTTCAGCAAAAGTGAAAAAGAGAGGAGTAGTAATTTATGCCAAAGAAAAGTATAATCCTCAATTGAAATTTAAGGATGAGGAGGGAAGATTGATTGCTATAGAGATAACAGTTGAAGGCGAAAAATTTTTGATATTGGGACTGTATGCACCAAATGATGCAAAATCGGAATTTTACAAGAATATCCACGAAAGGCTAATGGATTATTTGGACTATAAAATAATAATTCTAGGTGATTTCAATGCGGTAGCCTCTACACTTATGGACAGATCACAAAGAGTGAAATTCACAAATGAGGGAAGGCTACCGAAAACTTTCTTTGATATGACTGATAACCTGGACTTGACAGATGCATGGAGAACATTGAATCCAACAGATTTAGAAGCCACTTTCTATAGTGAATCAAACCAAGCCTGGAGTAGGATTGATCAAATATGGGCATCCAGGGAGCTTACTCCTAGGATGCTCCAATCTGAAATACATCCAAGGACATGCTCTGACCATAATCCGGTACAACTGGACCTAAGATTAACACCGAAGGGTTCCTTCAGATGGAGAATGGATGATGCACTGTTTAGAAACCAAAGTATTTGTGAAAAAGCCCAAAAAACAATAAAGGATTATTTTGAAATAAATTTAAATACTGCAATGGAAAAAAGAATAATTTGGGACGCAAGCAAAGCGGTGATGAGAGGATTTCTAATACAACAAAAGGCAATCAAAATGAAGCTGCAAAGAGAGAAAAAGGACTCAATTTTACAACAATTGAAAGAAAAAGAAAAACAATTGAGGATAAAACCTAAAGATAGTAAACTGCAAAAAGAAATAAAGCAGTTGCAAGTTGAATTCTCAAAAATAATCAATTGTGAAATCGAATGGAGAATCAAATTAATGAAGCAAAAGACTTTTGAATCAGCCAACAAGTGTGGAAAAATGCTAGCGTGGCAATTAAGACAGAGGCAGAAACAGAATACCATTACATGTATCAACATTAATGGAAACAAAGTTGTGAACCCATCGGAGATAAGGAAAAATTTTGAAAAATTCTATAAGCAGTTGTACAAAGAAGAATCCCAAGAGAAAGATAAAATAGAGCAATTTATAGTAGAAAATGGCCTACAGAAAATCCCGGAAAGTATGAAAGGCCCCCTAAACCACCCAATAACACCAAATGAAGTGGAAATGGCAATCAGCAATATGAAAATGGATAAGGCCCCAGGACCTGATGGACTTACAGCTAAATACTATAAAATATTGAAAGATTGGATAATTCAACCGTTAATGGACGTATGCAATGAGATACTGAAGGGAAGGGGGGCACCAGAGTCTTGGAAAGACGCTTACATAACTCTGATACCAAAGCCAGATGTGGATCGGACGCTGATGAAGAATTATAGACCTATCTCCCTCCTAAATGTGGACTATAAAATATTTGCAAATATTATGGCTAGCAGACTCAGGAAGGTTCTAAAGGAGGTTATTCACCAAGATCAAGCCGGTTTTTTACCGGAAAGGCATTTGAATACAAATATAAGAAATGTGGTGGATATCCTTGAAAAACTAGAACAAGATAAGAATAATAAAGCAATCCTGATGTTTGTGGATGCCGAAAAAGCATTTGATAACGTATCTTGGACTTTCATGAAGCAGAATCTGCAACACATGGAGGTGGGGAATGGTTTTATGAACGGTATTGAAGCGATCTACACTAACCAAAAAGCTAAGATCATTATCAACAATGTGGTATCAGACAACATCAGAATTCAGAAAGGAACAAGACAGGGGTGCCCCCTATCCCCGTTATTATTCATCACAGTCCTGGAGGTACTGTTGAACTTGATTAGAAATAATCCAGACATTAAAGGGGTGGCGGTGGGGGCCAAAGAATATAAGCTAAAAGCCTTCGCTGATGATCTAGTTTTGACATTACAAAAACCAGACTCCAGTGCACCAGCGGCACTGGAGGTGATACAAAACTTCGGGGAAGTAGCAGGATTTAAATTAAATAAAGCCAAAACCAAAGTCATAGGTAAAAACCTGACACAAGGAGAAAAAGAAAATCTGGAGAAAGAAACAGGCCTACAATTTGCAAAAAAAGTAAAGTATCTGGGCATAAATATGACAGCCAAAAATCAAAATTTGTTCAAAGACAATTATGAGAAGGTTTGGAATGAAATAAAAAGAGATCTGGAGATCTGGAATAATTTGAAATTGTCCTTGATGGGCCGAATCGCAATTATAAAGATGAATGTGCTGCCTAAGTTATTATTCCTCTTCCAGGCAATTCCAATACTTGATAAGATGGAACCTTTCAAGAAGTGGCAGAAGACAATATCAAGATTCGTCTGGCAGGGGAAAAAACCCAGAATCAAATTTAAGATATTAACAGATGATAAGAAAAGAGGGGGATTCTCCCTGCCGGAATTAAGTATTTATTTTGAAGCGGCAGCCTTTTGCTGGCTGAAAGATTGGTTCCTATTAGAAAATACGGATATACTGGACCTGGAAGGATTTGATAATAGATTTGGATGGCATGCATATTTATGGTATGATAAGATAAAGGCCCATCAAGGATTCAAAAACCATATAATAAGAAAGGCTCTGTTTAGAGTCTGGATGAAATATAAGGATCTCCTTGAAAAGAAAACACCCAGATGGTTGTCACCAGCAGAAGCAAAGGCCTATAAAAGAGTCAACATGGAAAAAGATTGGTTAAAATATCCAGAGATGCTAATATATGAAGGAGAACAAGTCAGGTTGAAACCTTTTGAACAATTAAGAAGTAGAATTCGAGATTGGTTACAATATCATCAGATCAATGAACTCTTCAAATTGGATAAAAAGATTGGCTTTCAAATGGAGAAGTCAAAATTGGAAACAGAATTGTTAGAACCAAAGAATAAGACTTTGTCAAGAATGTATGACCTGCTGCTGCAGTGGCACACGCAAGACGAGCTAGTAAAATCTGCAATGATAGACTGGGCAAAGGATGTGGGACATAACATTATGATGGCAGACTGGGAAAGACTATGGAGAACGGACATAAAATTTACAGCATGTATTTTGTTAAGAGAGAACTTAATGAAAATGATTTACAGATGGTACTTGACCCCAGTGAAACTGGCAAAAATCTATCATTTGCAGGATAATAAATGTTGGAAATGTGGCAACACGGAAGGAACGTTTTATCATATGTGGTGGACCTGCCCAAGGTTGAAGGCCTTCTGGGAAATGATATATAATGAATTAAAGAAGGTGTTTAAAAACACATTTTTGAAGAAACCAGAGGCCTTTCTCCTTGGAATGGTACACCAAGATTTACCAAAAGAAGACCACACGTTGTTTATGTATGCCACTACGGCAGCAAGAATCCTTGTTGCAAAATACTGGAAGACAAAGGACTTACCGACATTGGAAGAATGGCAGATGAAAATGATGGACTATATGGAAATCGCTGAACTGACCGGGCGAATCCGCGACCAGAGGGACGACGCAGTGGAAAAAGAGTGGAGAAAGTTTAAAGACTATCTTAAAAAACATTATAAAGTACAGAATTAAAATGAATAGAAATGTCAATGTATAAGATCAGTTTATAAAGGATTAATATAGTAAATAGTATGGTAGATAGAAGGTAGAACTAAGTATTAAGCGATATTGAATTTAAGTTTCTTTTATACATATATAAATATATATTAGTAAGTGTAAGGTTGATGAAAAAGAATCAAGAAGTCACATAAGTTAAAGAATGTAAGTAAGATAAGATTAATGTAATAGATATGAAAAGATAGGAATATTAAGAAATTGCTGGTAGATAATAGATAAGGAGAACCAACATAGAGGGAAAGAAAGGAGGAAGTCAGGAGACAATGTTAAGGAGATATGTTAAGAAAATTTGATGAATGTAGTGTTTTAGTTATAGTATACTTTATATGTATGTGTGTTTTTTTTGTTTGTTTGTTGTATGTTTGTTTATTTTTGTGTCCTAAAATAAAAAAAATATTTAAAAAAAAAAAAAAGATATAGGGAGCGGGTGGCACTGGTATCTCAGCCAAGAAAAATTGAACCAGAAAAATGTTTTCCTGAAAAATATAATTAGAAGGTCACTCTATAAGGTATGGTATAAATACAAAACACTCTTCGAACCAAAAACACCCTGGTGGCTGTCCCCACTCGAAACAACAGCAATTGTCTCCAAACAACAGATCTGGCCTACTTATAAAAATTTGTTAATACAAAAAGATGGAGACTGGAAATTAAAAAGTTATGAAGAGGTTAAACATCTTATGACAAATTGGTTACAATACCACCAAATTTCTCAAAGATTTCAATTGGATAAAAAAGTGGGTTTTGATAAAGAAAAATCGAAATTAGATGAAATTTTGATAGAGCAAAAAAGTAAATTTAGTAAAAACCTCTATGAAATTTTGTTAAAGTGGGAGACAGAGGAAGAAATGATAAAAGAAACGATGATAAAGTGGGGACAAGATCTGGGAAAGGTAATTATGTTAAATAAATGGGAGAACTTATGGCGGAGAGACAGGAAACTTACCCCAAATTATGAAATACAGGAAAACAATTTAAAAATGCAATATAGGTGGCACCTGACTCCCGCAAAGATAGCAAGGATGTACAAAGGGGCGTCAAATATTTGTTGGAGATGCTATGAAGAAGTGGGCAATTATATTCATATTTGGTGGTCTTGTAAAAAATTAAAACCATTTTGGGAAGTTATTTACAATGAAGTAAAAAAGATATTAAGATATTCTTTCAAGAAAGTACCAGAGGTATTCCTCCTAGGAATGATGGATGGCGACATAAAACCAGAGGACAGAACAATAGTGATGTATGCCATGACAGCGGCTAGATTGTTGATTGGAAAAAATTGGAAAACACAGCAGATATCTACAAAAGAGGATTGGCAATTAAAAATGTTAAATTATTACAATCTAGAAATGAGATACAGTGAATTGGAAATGACAAACAAGGAGAAAAAATTAATAAATTGGGATAAATTTAAAGATTATATAACACAGATAACGGGAACTGCTAACCTACTTGTAGCTACATAAAGACTCAAGCAGAATAATAATAGAATAAGCTTAAGAGATTGGTATGGGAAAAAAGTATTAATAGAAAAAGAGATAGGTGATCCAGAAATAGGCTGAGAAGTATAGGGAAAAGGGGGGGGGATTCGAAGGGTAGGGGACAGAAGGGTATAGGGGAAGGGAAGGGGAGGGATAGAAAGGGAGGATACAGAAGGAATTATATTCTTTTTATTTTGTTCTTCATCATAAATTGCAGGCTAGTTTTGTAAATATATTTGCTTAGGAAGTAATAGGTATGTAAATAAGTAAATATATTTACTTGAGAAATAATATGTATCATTATGATTACTATCAATATTAATAATGATTATTGTTGCTACAAAGTTATCTAAGGATAATTTTTCATATATATATATATATATTTTCTTTTTGACACTATTTTCTTTTGATGGTTCACCTTTTGTTATTGTACCCAATGTATCCTTTTTAAAAGATTTAATAAAGTTATTTTTTAAAATTTAAAAAAATTAAAAAAAAAAAAGACAAAGATGACAGTGGTTACCCACACCTAGCTGCTGGTTTCAAAGGGGGCCCCAATCACATTTCGAGCTTCAGGGCTCCCCAAAATGTAGGTCCACTACTGTATATATATACACACTATATATATATCAATTCAGTTAATCAAAGTCTGTGATGTTGATAAATAAAAGAACAATCTCTACACTAGAAACCCTTCAATATGAAGGCTTGTAGAAACAACCAGAGCTTCATGCCATGCATCTGCATTGCATTATTTCAGAGATGAGGAACTTCTGGCTCTTTAAATGTTTTGGGGCTGCAGCTATCTTTAGTTCAAGTCAGTGTGGTCAATGGTCAGGGATGATGGGAGTTCCATGACATATGGAGGGTCATAGTTTCTCCTTCCCTGGTCTATTTAAACTCATTATTCCAGATCCAGCAGTTCTTTAGTTCACATGTGGATTCTTGTATGCAAATACCCCACCAGTTCCAAAGCTGTTCAGTTAAATCAGAGCTTCTTTCAAGAGGCACCTCCTTTACAAATCCTCTTCAATAGCTTTTAATTATGGTACCTGCACTCCTTCTTCCAGCTAACTTGTACAGTAATTAAAGGCTACTTTCAGAGTCTTTGCAAAGGATCTGAACTCTTCCAAAGAGTTATAAATTAACCCCTGAGCTTTCGCTAATCATCTAATTGTCAACAGAAGAAACAAAAGTGAAGAGGTTGAGAGGAAGTTTCTGATATTCCAATCCACAGCCTAAATTCTGGGTAATTTGGCTAAAATCCAAGTACTCAGTTGATGATGAAAAGCCGAAGCGAGAGGAGATTGGTCCATAATAATGGTAGTCTAGTGCTCCAGGAAGTTAGGATTAAGTCTGATTGAATACTAACTTCATCACATTTGCTGGAAATAATATAGAATGATAGTAAGCAATATAGCCACATTGAAAAACAATTGCACATAAATGAAATGGAATGATTTCTTTCTGAAGAGTCTATTAAAGGAATTGACACTTGACTTGTACATGCAGCAGGTAAAAGCAGAAGGCAGAAATATTCGCTACATGCTATCTTTTGACACAAGGCTCACATAAACCCCCCTATTCATTCTCCTGGCAGTAAGTGAGATAGCTTTCAAACCCACCGAATAGTCAGAAAAGTGTGATTCATATTTAGTGTAAATAAACCTTTCTTCCTAGCACTTACGTTGTGCCACAAATGTTGCCAGAAGGCAGGGCCCTCGTGGTATTCACAGTGCAAAAACTGCTAAAAAGGTTCAATGTGAATACTATATTTTGGCAGATATTGAGCCTTGCATGCTGAGAGGACAATTCAATTCAAACAGCTGTTCTTCTAAGACGAGTGAAGCTGTGTGCTCTTTCTGCGCAAACGACACCCCCAACAACATTGCCTCTTTAACCGTAATCAGATTTTTTTTCTGACGGCGTGATCATGGTGGTTTGCAGCCAAATAAAGTTTTGGTTTGGGGCAAGGAAAAAGCCGAGTTAAAAAAGAAGAAGTACAGATATGTATAAATTGAAAATGATTTAAATGTATATGAATATTGTCCAAAAAACAAAAATAAATTATTATTTTTAAAGTACAGATTTAAAAGGTTTACTGATGTTAGTATGTGTTCTTGGCATTTGGTTCTTGGTTTTCTAGGTTGCATCAATAAACTCATTGCATGAGTGGAAAAACTCAAAACTTCTGCTCATGCAAAGGAACTTTCCCTTTCCTTTTATAATATCTCCCACATCTGCTCTACCAGCTCCTCCAATTCCCCAGAGCACATCTGAGGGGTGGGGACCATGCAGGGAGAGGAAGGGGAGGAGAAGTTCTGTTGTGCAAGTGGAAGTCATTCTGTTCACATAATGATTGCATTGGATTCAACCCTCTGTCCGGAAAATGTGCAATCACAAATGTCTGTGTCTAACATCTAATATGTCAATTAATGTTCATGATCTTCTTCTACCCATTGTGAGTTTCTGGCCTTGAATCTTGCAATGGCTTCCTGCTCATAGGGGTGGACTAACATTTCACCAGCTTTGAATGGATAATAATAATAATAATAATAATAATAATAATAATAATAATAGATGTATTTGGAGCTATAGTCACAAAATGTTCCTAGTGAGTCTCAAATATAAAAGGTATCTTTGTCAATCCACTTTTGCAGACAAAAAGGAAAGATTTTTCTTTTTAAGAAAAAAAATGAAAAGAAGTTAAAATTCTGTTCATTAAAATACAACAGCAGGACATCAATTGAGAATCAAGAGGATTTTTTCTCATACAAATGAAGCAATGTTGAACTTCTATGACATTCTGTCAAGCTGATCATTAAGAGTTCTATTCATCTAAAATTCCTGGCTCCCTGGGTGTCTGCTCTTGGAGTTTCTCAATTTAGCATGCTGGAGCTGCATCAAAGTTTAAACTTTAAAAAGTCTCTGGGGTCAGAAAGAGCTCCCTTAAGACATTGTCAAAAATGAAAAGGGTGGGTGAAGGTGTATATACGCTCACATTATTACTCTTAAAAGGCTGCTCAAGCAAACTTTTTAACTGAGGACCCATAAACCCACAAGAGATCTCAATTAGAAAGTGGATCAGGTGTTAAGGCTGTCACTCTTTGTCAGGGCTGAGATAAGGGCAGCAGTCTGAGGTGAGGTGAGAGCCAAGAACTAAGAGCTGTGGGACAAAGCCAATAGTCAAGACCAAATAGCAAAGTGAGGACCAGAGTAAGAAACTAGGAAACAAGATTGAAGAACAAGCCAGGAAGCAGGACTGAAGAACAAGCCAGTAGTCTGGACCAAATAGTGGTGGAATTTGAGGTGGCATACTGGCATAAATTTCTTTTCTGCTGTTTTCATGGGGGAATCATGGGGAAACAGAAGCACACATGTGCAGAAAGAGTGGGAGAGTAGAGACATTGTCCAATGATATTTGTAGTGTCACACCATGCTTATTTAGCACCTCATGCCAGTGTATTGCTCAAAAAGTCATGGTTCCATAACACAACAGGTAATGATGTATGAAAGGAACATTAGAAAAGAGAGCAGAAGCTCTAGTGTTATAATCCAGGGAGGGGAGGGGGGAGAGACACATTATTTGAACTGCCTGGGGACAGAAGTGAGCACTGAAATGCCTAGTGCCTTGTTATTCCCCTCAGTCATGCAATAAGACCCATAATGAAGCCCATATATTTTCCTTCTCAAGGCAGAGCAACAAATTTTTATCTCTGCTGCCCCCCACACCCCCTGAGTCAACCTGAACAGTACCCAAGTCTGCCTCTTGAGACAGAAAATCAATTTCTCCAGCAGTAAATATACAGCAATAGCAAATTAAATAAGTAACAATTTGCTGCCCTCTCAGAAACACACACACACACAAACCTGCTGGTTATGGTTGCCTCGCTCTACCTAACAGTAGGGCTGGCTCTGCTACTACCTCTTTGTCAGCCTTCCTAATATTCTTTAACCATTCCTCAAGAGAACATTCTATTAACTAACAAAATTTTCCCTACAAATGTGGCAACAACAAAAAAATGAAGCCTAGCTACAACAACAGATATTAGCAATAAAAATGTGCATCTTTCCCCCTTTTTTAGTTGGCATGACTACCCCCAGACTCTTTCAAAAACAAATCCAAGGAAACTTTTCTTCATTCTGTCACTGTGAGTGAAGAATGCAACCTCCTACAAAATGAGGTAATTTGTGCTTAATTTAGTTGTGTACACATTTATCAACATGGCAGTCTTTGGTGTGCAAGGCGAGACTGCATGACGTGTGTGCTTTGTTTTGCAAAGCTAGAGGCCATTGCCACAAAATTGAATTAACTTCTAATTTACGCTTGTCAATAAGACCAGTGATGCATAATAGTAATTAATATAGAGACTCCTCCTCATTATCACAAAACAAATAAACTTCCTATCAGACAAATAAAAATGTTAGGATTTTTCCCCTTTAATGACTCTGGGTTCCATGGTAATGGTATAAGAAAATATCAATGGTAAATCATGTTGAGCAATAACCATTCAATTTTTTAAAAAAGTGAACAATTGTATCTTAGTATTTCTATCAGTGGACTAGTTAATGATCCACATTTAATCCTTAACAGATAATCATGCAGAGCTGGAGTCAAGAGTTTCTGGAGGACACAACATAAGCTATCCCTGCTATGAACATTTATTTAGGAGCAAGTCCAATGGTACTCAATGAAGTTTATTTCAGAGGAGACATGCATGGGATTGCACTGTTGTTGTGATGATGATGATGATGATGATGATGATGACGATGACGGCGACGGCGACGATGTGGGGGATGTTAGGTGAGTGGTAGTATGTCTGGTGGAGGAAGAAGAAGAAGAAGAGAAGAGTTTGGATGATATCCCACTTTATCACTACCCTAAGGAGTCTCAAAGTGGCTAACATTCTCCTTTCCCTTCGTCCCCCACAACAAACACTCTGTGAGGTGAGTGGGGCTGAGAGACTTCAAAGAAGTGTGGCTAGCCCAAGGTCACCCAGAAGCTGCATGTGGAGGAGCAGAGACGCGAACCCGATTCCCCAGATTATGAGTCTACCGCTCTTAACCACTACACCACACTGGCTTTCAAGGACACATTGTGCTTCTTCTGGGGTGATCTCTACCTGCACTCGGCTCTCACCTTTGGCTCCTAGAAGCTGTCGGCATGAAGCAGTGGCCACACCCTAGAAAATGACTTTGACTGACTGACTGAACCAGGTAAGGGTAGCCAAAGGGTCTCAAATCCTCAGTGAGTTGGGGCCTTCACTTGCATGCAAAGACAGGCTCTGGATCAATCAGATTTTAGTCTTCCAATTGACTTTTCCTGGCACATCCCCAGTCTGCTCTCTCTCTCTCTCTCTCTCTCTCTCACACACACACACACACACACACACACACACATTTTTCAGCCCTACCAGTGCTGGAAAACTGCCATCAATAGGACAAGGGCCCCAGATACTTCCCAGCAGTGGGGACTGAGAATCCAACACCAGGTCATTGTTGTCTCTCCGTCCTCAAAGAAAGACACCTGGAGCTTCCTGTAGCCCCTGCTGGATCACATGAATTTTCTTCTTAATGGGGTTTTAGTCACATTCCCAGGTGCATTTAAGTCTATGTCACATTCCCAGATGTATTTAATACTTTCCTGATGAAGATTTATTGGTCTTAATGCACGCAATCAAGGCAATGCAAAAGAGCCTGACACTTGCATCTCCTTACACTGCATTTGGAAAAAGATTGTTCTGTAACACAGCATTCATATTATTCCCTCCTGTTATTTATGATCCTGCAGCCTACATAAATAATGCATATGGAAAAAGATATGTCCAAATGATCTAAATAACAGGAGATAAAAACACGATGTAGTGTCATATAGCTTATCACCTGACACATATGAAAACACTCTGGCAGAAGCACAGTGTTTACATGGAAGGTTCCTTCTGTTATAAGCACTTTTAATTTTCTGTTCTCAAATTGCTTTAAGACTATCAAGATTCAGTTGTAGAAGATGAGCTATCCCCTTCATTTAAAAAAAGAAAGGCAAAGAAAAACAGTTTGTCTTGTCCTAAAAGCTGTGTGTGTGTGTTGCTTGAAGCTGCTAAAGCTTTGCGTTGTATTTTATTCTGAAGAAAGATACTCTACAGTCATACTAATGTTCATGGACCAAAAAGCACAAAAGGTCAAGGATAAAACACAGGTAATTGCTCATTTACAGGTAGGAGCAAGTGAAAGTATAATTATATTTCCTCCTCCTTGTGTGCAGCTAACGGGGCTATTCTGTATATTTATAGAATGAAGATTCACAGAATAATTTACATGATAAGGTCTTGCACTACTGGAGAAGTTATTAAAGAACCTCATAAACTTCCCCTCTGAAAGATATATGGAGCAGTCTATCTTTGATAAAGAGTTGCTGGGATTGAATTATCTGCATGCATTCTAGATCCTTGATCTTTGGACAACCTGCTAGTTGTAATGTGCAGCTAATATTTCTTCCAACTCACTCCACACTGCAAGTTGTTAAATTGGAGACATATTGCCTACTGACAGGTTTTGAATAGCTTGTAAAAATTATACAAATCCTTGTACAAATCTTGGGGAAATTATGTCATGGAGAAAGCAGAACTATTGACTGTGCCAGTTCTATAGATTTATGAAATATCAGATTTGATCTTTAGACTCTTAATCAACGCATGGTGGGGGGTGGGGGGGAAGGTGCCCTTTAATCATATGATATTTCAAATTCAGCCCTTCACAGCTACTGAAAGGGATATGATTGGTGCATATTAATTGCTTCTCTGCTAATTTCCAGACCTTGAACTCATTTGTATGATAAAATGTGTAATAATTTGAAATTTCTTTCAGATGGATTACAAAAATGTAAATGAAGAACAGCATAGGAGAAGGAATAAAAATTGCAGCTTTAGACTTCTACATTTCAAATTTATGATAATTTTTTATGTTGGTGTTAAATACATAATCATATACATTTGGAAAGTGCTAAAATATACATCATTATGAAAAGCAACGTAAAACATGACAAATGTGTAGCATATTGTGCCTGGTTGTTTATAAAATAAGCCTGTGAAAATACTAATTGAAATCTAGCAGATGAAACAGCATGTTCTAAATTATGTTCAGTTGTTGGAAAGGGCATGTTATTGGAGATGGTATTTGCTGGAATATTGGAGCTTTTTGATATTTCAAAATGGACCTGCTTTTGATTCAGACTATTCTAGGTTTGAGACCAGTGCTTGGATAAGCTATCTGTTAGGGTAGGGGGATCATATTTATAAAGTTTCTCTTGGGGGAAAGAAAAACTAAACCCAGTGACCCATAAAACCTTAGAAATGTAGAGGTGGAATGAGCCATCCAATACCCTGCACTAGAGAGAACTGAGGCTTCCCAAACAGAACATAGCATTAGCCAGCCATTCTGGGATATTAGCCAGCAATCCCTATAGCCATAACCAGTGATGTACCACAGGGAGAGCACAAGGGAGCCGGGATCTAGGACTTCATTTAGAGCAGGCACGTCCAACAGGTAGATCTACCGGTACTGGTAGATCATTGGACATCTGTGATAGATCACTGGTAGATCATTGACTCCCCCCCAAAAGGCTCAACAAGTTTGGCTCCTCTAAAAAAGCTCAACATTTATGCCCTGCACCCCCCCCCCCAAATGGGCCTTCCTTCTCCCTAAAAAATCTTTGACCTGAACCCCCAAAAAGGGGGTAGATCACTGCCAGTTTTTAACTCTGTGAGTAGATTGCAGTCTCTTGGGAATTGCCACCCCTGGTTTAGTGCATGAGAAATGATTCCATGGAACTGGTGGACCCTCCTTGCTTTGGTGAGTGAATGAGATGATAACGAGGCTTTAATGTTTGCTTGTGACAGATTAGCATAGGGCAGGCACGTCCAACAGGTAGATCGTGATCTACCGGTAGATCACTGGATCACTGGCTCTCCCCAAAGATCACTGGCTCTCCCCAAAGAAGCCCAACAAGTTTGGCTCCTCTAAAAAAAGCTCAACAACTTGGATCTGAATCCCACAAAATGGGGTAGATCACTGCCAGTCTTTGTGAGTAGATCGCATTCTCTTGGAAGTTGGCCACCCCTGGCATAGGGGAAGTCAGAGGATATGCAAAACAGAAAAAGCCTGTTCTTGTGTTGCCACCCTCTGGACCTCTTACAGAGGAGGCACAGAAAAAAGGCCCTCAGATGATGATTGCAGGGTCTGGATCAGTTTATATGGGGAGAGGCAGTCCTTAAGGTATAGCAGCCCTGAGCCATTTAAGGCTTTATAGGCCCAGTACTTTGAATTGGGCCAGGAAACTAATTGGCAGCTTGTGCAATAGGGCCAGGATCAGTGTAGTATGCTCAAACCATCTTGCCCCAGTGAGCAACCTAGCTGCAGAATTCTGCCAACTTCAGCTGAAGTTTCTAAACTGTTTTCAGAGGCAACCCTCTCATATAACATGTTGCAGTAATCTAACCTAGAGGTTACCAGGGCATAGACAAGAGAAGTTGGGCTATCCCTGTCCCAATTGGGGCCCAGCTGGGCCACCAGCTGAAGCTGATGAAAGGTGCTCTGCTCCACTGAAACCACCTGAGGTTCAAGTGACAGCAATGGAACCAGAAGTACCCCCAAGCTGCGTACCTGCTCCTTCAGAGGGAATGTAAGCCCATCAAGAGCTGTGTGTCATCAGCATATTGCTGACAATGTACTCCAAAAGTCTGGTGACCCCACTCAGCAGTTTCATGTAGATGTTAAACAGCATGGAGGATAAAATTGAACCCTGAATAACCCCACATTGAAGGCTCAATGGGACTGAAGAACACTCACTACATGTGGAGGGTTGGCATGAGGTGAGGTGGGGCAGCCAGCGACAAGGAGCTGCTTAGAGAAATCCCAGGGCTTTGTGGGAACCAGGTGTTTGTCCGATTCCAACACCTGACTACCACACACTTTATCTCTAATTGCTTTTGAGCCTCCTTCCTTTTTCCAGAGTGCTTTGTCCTTGGTATGCAAAACCTGTTGCTCAGTTCTTTGGATCGTGGAACATGACATGGGTGAAGGAATGTTACATATTAGAAAGGGAATTGCTCATGACTGAGCCTCAGAGTATGCCTTCAGGGAGATTTTTCAGGAGCTTTGATACATTGATTCAGCATATTACCAGTTCCTGGTGAACCACAGAGCGGCTATATCTATCTTTACTCTAATCTCCCAGCTGATGCAGAATGGGGGAATTGTAAGTGACACCGACCACACAAAGAAATATCCAACTCACTGTCAGTCATGATATCTCCTTCCTTCCTTCCTTCCTTCCTTCCTTCCTTCCTTCCTTCCTTCCTTTTTTTGAGTTACTGCTTCTCACACTTCTTTTCAGCACTGAAGTAACCAAGCAACAGCAGGAGTCCCAGTCAGCATTTCAAGTATGCCTAGATAAGGCTGTCATGATATTTACTTCTTCTTTTTTTCCAAGATAGTCAAGTTCCACCTTCTTCTCAGGTCATCACCCAGGCCAGAAGAGACTCTTCAGTTGGTTGGCTTCCATACAGAATTGCATGAGACGGCTGATGGGAAAGTTTGTTTTATTTTCATTTATTTTCATTCTGTTGCCCTGACAACTGTGGATGGCACCACAGAGATAAAATAAACCAGACTCGACAAGGCAACAAATGCAAAAACATCATTAAACTATAAACACTTATTTATTTTCACATTTATTTTTGGCCCTGTTATACCTTGCCCCTTCTTAATTTGATGGATACTGTACAAAATATTATGACTTTAAAAATAATTAAGCTGCATTTGGTGTTAAGTTAGATGTTTTTAAAGTATTAGTTTTTTGTCTTTTATGCTGACTTATCTATTTTTAGTAGAAAAAAATATTTCTACTAAAATATGTGTGTGAGATAGAACAAAGACCTATTCAGTCAACTGAAACAGGATAGTTGATGCAGGAGCAGGGAACTGAGATACTGTAGCTCCCACCAGCCCTCTCCTGATCTCCATATATGAATCCAGCAATTTTGTAAAGAACCTGAAATAAAACTGCACACACACACATGCACACACCCTTGAAGCCTGCAAAATGTACAGTCCCCGGTTGAATGGAGAAAGCCTGTGCTCAGATAGTTTCACATGCAAAGGTTCTGTAGGGGAGACAGATCAATGTGCAGAGGTCAGACATAAGACCCACAGTTGCTATCTCACCTTTCCCCCTGCAGTTATTCTGTATCCCTTGGGTTGTAGCCATGCTCAGAGTAGACCCATTGAAATCAATGGATGTGTCTATTTAAATCAATTAATTTCAGAAGGTCTACTCTCAGGATCTTCTTAGTTGAATACAGCCCCTTGTTTTGGTCAACTGGACAGGGAGCTAGAAAAAAAAAAGCAATGTACACCATTTTCAATTAATATTTCATTTTCCCCCTTTCTATAGTTATTCTAAACCTGTGAGTTGAATTTACTCCTACTGCTAAGCAGGGGTGGACATCTGAGCAGTTTTACTTGCTGGTAAGCCACTACACCAATTGCTATGGATAAAATATGGAAAGAATTATATTATGAAAAATATCATGAATATACTATTACACAAACAGATAAAAAGACAGTAAAATAGCATTTTTCATCTCACCATGACCTTGGTGTTCACTGTGTACATAGATTTCAACTTGCATCAGCACTTAAGCAGCTCCATCTTGTAGGAAATGCAAAATTGATACCACTGCAAAGATCTTTAACCTAATAATAATGTATTTCCCTAAACAAATGTTATTTCTAAGACCAAAAAAGAAAAAAAAAGAAACAGCATTTCACTATATTGCTTTATTTAAATCAGAATATTTCCCTATATACAGAGGAGGAAATAAAATATTCTGAGAAAAGCAAAAAAATAAAAATAAATGGAGAAGTATCTTACAACCTCTGGAGATAAGGCTTGGGTTTTATTTTTTAGATTTAGGATACAATTCTTCCCTCATTAGGGGTTTGAGGGGGATGGCATAAATTTGCTGCTCTGCCAGCAGAGACCAAAGTACATAATACAAAACTGCTTTAATATGGCCATGTATATATGGCCAACAGGTTACGTCAAAACCAAAGTTGTGTCATTTGGAAAGAACCCTCTTTAGCACAAACAATGGGGTGGGTGGAGCTATGATAGGCCAGGTTCAGCCTGAGATTTCTGTTCAATGACTATAAGAAGAGTCCTGGTGAATCATACCAAAGGCTTGTCTAGTTCAATATTCTGCTCTCACAGTTTCCAACCAGATGCAGAGGGGAAGCTTGCAAGCAGGGCATGAACACAACAGCACTGCTCTATGATCCCCAGCAACCAGCATTCAAAGACATACTGTGCCTGCAACTGAAGGTAACACAGCCACCATGAGTTTTAGCCACTCAAAGTGCCTCACTATGAATTTGTCTAATGACCTTTAAAAGCCTTCCCAGTTGGTGGTCATCATTATCTCTTCTGCTAGTGAATTTCACAGTTTAATTATGCACCGTGTGAAGAAAACTGTGTGGCGTGTGAATAACTTGTTGGGGGGGAAAGCAAGTATCATCAGTAAGATTTATAACAATCTGAGCAATACAGACTGTCCTTAAATTGTCATGGTCGAAAGGAGGTAATTAGACATGTTGCCAGTTAAAGTATTTGTAGGTCAAATTACCTTTCAATTTCTACATGGTGCAGAAATCTGGTGAATTCGTACACCATACTTTCTAAGAGGCATACCTAGAGTCTCTTGTGCCCTTGGCAAGGAGCTGTATCTGTGCCACCCCCCCAAAAAAAATCAATTTACCGCAATTGCCACATTATAAAAATAATTTATATTTTATATTTGATGCAACCCAAATATTCAAAGCATCCGGAGTGAGGGAAATGCAAGGGGGAAGGACAAAGAAATTCACATGTGACATAGTACAAGAAGTATGGGCAGTTCTCCTCCATTTGATCTCACTGCGACAGTGGCATTGGGCCACCACACACATATACGTTATACAATCCATAGTCACCAGCAGTCTACCTTCATACCACATTGCCATTTCCCCTGCTGCTCAGCTCCTAGCTCTTATATAAACTCACAACCTTAACCAGATAACTTGAGGCAGATTTCTGGGTTGACTTTCCCAACCCCTTTGGATCTGTGCTGCCGGCAGGTGCCAGTTTTGCCAACCCTTGGGTACAGATCTGCACTTTTTTGAGGCCTTACAACAGAGGCGGATCTTGGGGAGTGTGACTGGTTCCTCTGCCCTTGAGGGTGCTGCGGAGCTTCACAGCGATTAGCATAGTGAATGGAGCAGAACAGAAAGCAGGAAGCCCCGCCCCCCCCAGCGGGGCACCATATTTTAGGCTTTCACAAGGCACCTCTGAAATGTTAAAGACCAACGTCCATCACTGCTTACAGAACTGGCTCCTTAAAACCCTGCCTGTGGTATGACAACAGTGATGTTGACAATCAAGGTAAGCATGGTCCTTTTTGTAGGTTTCCTTCCACTTGTTCAATGAGCAATGCCCACTGGGCCCATCCACAATGGGAGCATCCTTGCTGGCTTTTACCCCTTGACCTCTGACTTCCAGGAGATCTTTAACTCTCTTCATTAATCCCCTTCACAGATGGGTAGTAGCAGAGGAGAAACCTGTGCATGTAGACCTCTATGCAAGTCTGCCCGCAGCTGATTGAATCACATGGATTCCCTTCAGCTTTTGCCTCTAGATGGAGAAAGGAAGAATGGAGGAGGTAGGCAGACAGCAATTCACATCTGTGCAGGTTCATATTTTCACATTATGATTCACAGCCTCTATCACCTCTTATTTGAATGAAATTAATTTGCAAAAGCTGGTGATTGAATTTAGATAATTAAATCACTCAGTAATTAAATCAGCTTAATAACATTAATTATGCAAGAAGCATATCAGTTTTTATAGTTTGTAAAAAAAAAGAATCTTGAGGGTTTAATTGAAAAAAGGTGATTCAATTACACTGATACTGAATGTTTCGCTCATATTCTCAGTAATTATTCCAGCATACTGGAAGCTGGTTAGAAAATGGAGAATAAGAATTGATCCATGGAAATGTCATTTTGTTCTATTGTCCTTGTAGTTGTTGTTAAATGTTGCTGACTAACATTAATGTTGTTGGGGGTGTCCAGCGAAGATAGATAATTCATTCCTCCCTATCCTTCTGACTTAGAATAAACTCTCCTAAATCTTGCCAGCTATTACAAGAAATTCCTAAATCTGCTTGCTTAAGATAAGTATCACACATGTCATTTCTGTACTTACATTGTTCTTTTAAAATACCCCCTTTATCCCTATTCCCTCTGGTATTGTTAATTATGTACTATAATTGTCAACTTTAATCACAACTGAAATGTTTAATCTGTGTTAATTGCATTTAATTAATCTTTGTAACTTTTTGAAAAGAAAGTGTTGCAAAAGTATGAAGCCGTTGCCAAATCACATCTTTCAACCTTTCAAAAGAGCTTTAAAAAATTATTTGCAAGTGTATGGAATTATTAAAATCACAGGAAAACAAATATTGATATGTAGATTTAATTAACACTGTGCAAATGCAAATAAATAATGAGCATTATTTTCCAATCTCTTTGTAAGCCTGGAGGAGATCCCTAGGAAAGCATGTACTCTAGTTATGTTCAAAACTAGGCAAATTCAGAGGGACTATTCAGTTCAGAGGGACTAGCAACGGGGTCTAGCCTAGTAGTCTTTAGTCTTTACAAGCCCAGATCAGCTTTTAACCCAAACATGCATTTAGAGGCCCATTTCTTAATATGTTTTTACCATATATTCACATTGTGGCAGTTCTGCTCTTGTGTTCCAGTAGTGGGTTCTGACCCATCATTTGAAGTCCATTTGTCTAGTTCCCATTACTATAATCAGCACCACTAACGAAGAACAATAAGAAGGTAGAGTGAGCAGGACCCTTGAAGTTGCTCATTAGCACTTGGACAGCAGACTGAATAGACCCATAGGTCACCTCGCCACAATTTTGCATTTCTGTTGCATTTCTATTTAAATTATGGATTTTTTTTAAAAAAAATGCCTAAACTGGACTTAACGTTTATGCATATCTGTGCGCTTTTGTGCATGTGTGTGATGCATTTCTTCATTTTTGGTGGTGTGTAAGTGGCCACCCTACAAACAAACAATTTTGAGGATGTGAAATCTACACCTATGAAGGGGCTCATGAAACCTCATCTGGCATTCCCGCCACTTTCCTTAAAACAATGCCCCCCCCAAAAAAAATCTACTGAAGGGGTGACACCCTGAAATAATGTAAATTATGGGGCTGGCCTGGTTTAGAGTTCCCCAAGGCTACACTTACTTGGATACATTTCTGTGAGCTCTCCCAGCTCACATTGTTTCTAGAAGTCATATCCAATAGTAGTGCGCATAGAAACAATGTATTCTAACTGTGGTCATACATGCATGAGGTAAGCAAGTGGAAATAAAGCAGAAAGTATAATGTCATTAAATAAATCTATGGTGCAGCTATATTTAGAACAATGCAAGGAGCTCTTTCCACTCTCCATCTCAAATGTTATATTGTTGAGGAGGATGACAGAGTGATTGAGAGGGTGGAAGGTCTTTATGAAGAAAGGCTTAAGAAGTCGAGGCTCTTTAGAGGAAGGGAAAAGCTGACAGAGAAGATATGATAGAGATTTATAAAACAATGAGTGCTGTGGACAAGGTGAATAGAGAAGAAATTATTCTGTCTGTCCAAACAGTGAAAGCGATGGGCTGCACTTTCAGGACAAACCAAAGGAAGTCCTTTTCCACTTCTCATATAACTAACTTGTTGAATTAACAGCAACCTGTTGAATTAATAGATGCTAGTGAAATTGCAGGTTCAGATCATAATGGGAGTGGGTTTTGAATTCTCTGTCATAGCCACCACATTATGAATGTTGGTACCATCGCAATGCTCTCTTTCCCCCCAGGTGACCTGCACTAAAAAATAAATGCCCCTGCTTCCACATTTTACACCAAAGTCTTGACCAGCTTCCTTCTGGCTGTGTGTTGTCAAATGTCTGATAAAAGCTGTTGTTTTCAGAGCTTTTATGGTGGTGATGGGGTAATATCCATGATGGACCCAGCTGCAAACTCATGTGACGACTGGTTAAATCCAAGAAGATGGAGGTGCTGTGGGTGGGGAGATCCCCAGCTCTGTCAGATGGTGACTCCATGGCTGTGGAATTCGATTCTATTGGACCTGCAGCAAATTCCTACATTGTAGGCTTTTTGGAAGGCCCTGAAGACCGACTGTATCTTTTTGCATTGGCCTTCAAAATGTGATGTCTTTTAGCTGAAGGAAGACTTAGTAGAATTATGTTTTGTTCTGGCTCTTCCAAAAAGTTGTAATCGTACAATGTTGTACAATTGTTCTTTTAGCATTTGGAATGAGTGGTTTTTAATAGAAAAATCTGATTCTTAGAAAATGTGACGTTAGCTTGGTGCCAAAACTTTACAAGGTTCTGCAGCATTATATCAGTTAACAACAGTATACACAGTAGGTATCTCCAGAGTGGGCAAGATTTGCACAAATTGTGAATTCAGTTTAATGTTAAATGTATAGTAAAGTCAGAGCTTCAGCATAAATTTAGTTTTGGGGTGCCTTTCATAACTATGTAAGCTAGAAAGCAAAATTCTATATACTTTCTAGATGAAGGATAAGAAACCATTAGAAATAGGGAACCTGAGGCCCTGCAGTTGTTGTTGTACTCCAACTACCCTGTTTCTCCTAAAATAAGCCGTAGCAGGATTTCTACGCATTTGTGAAATATAAGCCATACCCCGAAAATAAGACATAGTGACGCGGCGCCTCTCCCTTATGACGGCCTGGATAGGCGTGGCTATGCAGCGTACCGACACGGAGCGGTTAAAATAAGACATCCCCCGAAAATAAGCCATACTGTATTTTTTTGAGGGAAAAAAATATAAGACGGTGTCTTATTTTAGGAGAATCACGGTACTAGCAACCCCAACTGGCATGGCCAATGGTCAAGAAAGATGGGAGTTGTAGTCCAGCAGCTCCTGAAATGCCACACTTCCCTATCCTGTGTTAGATGAAGCTGACTCACATACTGTATTTAAATTCTAATAAACATGTTTGCTGGGATAGCTCCATTGGTAGAGCATAAGATTCTTAATCTCAGGGTTGTGAACTCCACCTTGGGCAAATTATTCCTGCATTGCAGGGGATTGGACTGGAAAAGCCTCACTCTACACTTTGATGATTCTATGTTTGATTGATTAGGTAACTTGACACTTATTTCTAATTGGTATTCACATTGAGGCTGTGATCCAGACCTTGCCTCTCTTGACGCATACCAGGCAAGGAGTGTGTGTGCATGTAAAGGATGGAATGCCAGGCCAAAAAGCCAAAAAAATGCCACTGCCTTACCACCATCAGTCGGCATTGGGGCTTATGCTCCCACAGCCCCTTTCTGCTAATGATCTACACGCCTGCCTTAGGCAGTTCCTTAGCTAGCTGGTGATTCCTTTTCCTGGGAAGTCTTTCCTTTCCAGGCTTCCTCCATGACACACCAGACACTTCTGTCTTCCTGGCTTCCACCACTGCCTTCACTGCAGAAAAAAAGGGGACTTTGAGTATGCCTAAATATTTTTATGGCTAATATCCTGGGAAATGAGGGGATGGAAATTCTGGGTAAGAGGTCTCACTCAGCAGTAGCTTAAAATTTCCTGTGGTTTTACATGCAAACTGTCAGCTCTTCCACTGAACTACATTCCCTCCCCTATGATGATTCTCCTTGCCATTCTCAAGCAGTTTAGGCAATTGGCATTAGATTTTCCCCTCGCCCTCCTTCATTATTCAGAGGCCTTTTTTATAGTCCATTTTGTTTTCCAACTTATTCGAACAAAATCACATTATAAATAAAATAAATGTTTCCAATCATTCTTTTGGCAATTGTCTGTGCTTGTTATTCAGCACTGAGCTTAGTAGGGAATATCAAATCTCCTCAAGGAGGTTTAAGTGAATTTTGATTAAATAGAAGAACCAAACAAAGTCTAATTACAGACAGCTTTTATATAAAAAAAGTTGTAGTATCATCCAAGAATCCAAAGCTTGCTTCATTTAATTGCCTTTAAATTATTTGTGCTATCCTATTGCTATAGGGATTTATATGCCTGGCTCTAAATTAAAAAGTAATTAAAACAGTTATCTAGTAGCAGCATGTCACATTGTATTGCAGAGAATGCAGAGAATGCAAAATAAAATAGATAGGGCACAATTCCAAAGAAAGAGGATACAGAGAGAAAGATTTCAGTATTTTTCTACAAATGGAATCTGAAGATTTTGAGAATTGACTCTAAACCTAGGAGGTTGAAGCCCTTCTTTACATATAGAGTCTCTGCTTGCAGAGGGAGTGGAGCACATCTGCTGTTCCCACTGCCCTTATTGCATATCCCACCAGCCCTATCCCCTCGACATTTGTGTGTTGTGACAAATATGCAGTGGGGAGCCCTGCTTAGCTCTCTCTTTGTATGTGCATAAGGTTCAGGACACTTGCATGATCAGGGATCCAAATCTGACATCATATAGGCTATCAGGTGTGGGATTGGTAAAATGCAACTGAACTATATGCATGTAATTATTATTATTATTATTATTATTATTATTATTATTATTATTATTATTATTATTATTTTATTTGTATCCCGCCCTCCTCGGCCAAAGCAGGGCTCAGAGCAGCTAACAAGAAGTAAAAATAGCACAGTGTACATAAAATCATTATGTATAAAATTAAAATACATTCTAAAATCAGTTCAGAATCAAATTAATGGCAACCATTGGGTTAGAGTTCTATGAGGATTACAGAAGGAGAGAGGGGGGTCAGACTGTGCCTTAGCCAAAGGCCTGGCAGAACAGCTCCATCTTGCAGGGCCTGCGGAAAGATGTCAAGTCCCGCAGGGCCCTAGTCTCTTGTGACAGAGCGTTCCACCAGATCGGGGCCAAGGCCGAAAAAGCCCTGGCTCTGGTTGAGGCCAGCCTAACCTCCCTGTGGCCCGGGATCTTCAAGATGTTTTCATTTGAAGACCCTAAGGGCCTCCGTTGGACATACCAGGAGAGGCAGTCCCGTAGGTACATGTGCACATATACATAGTAAGGACCCCAAGTATGTTTGGGTATATGTGCATATTATGCAAACACTTAAGCTCCTCTATGTGTTGTCCACACAGGCTGTGTATATGGGAAGCTCCTCAAGATTCAGTGTAGGTAAGGGATGCTTTTTTAAAAATATTGAATTTACATACCGCCCTATATCCAGGGGTCTCAGGGTGGTTCAAAGAATAAAATCAAGATATAAAACCACAAAATACATAATAAAAATAAAAACAACAACCCAATAGCCACCCCGCCCCCAAAAAAACATTTGAAAAGGGCATAGTATGTAAATCAGATCAACCAAAGACCTGGTTAAAAAGGAACATTTTTGCCTGGTGCCTGAAGGCACCATGCGAACTTCCCTGGGGAGAGCATTCCACAGATGGGGAACCACTGCAAAGAAGGCCTGTTCTTGTGTTGCCACCCTCCTGACCTCTCGAGGAGGAGGCATACGAAGAAGGGCCTCAGAAGATGATCTCAGGGTCTGGGTAGGTTCATATGGAAAGAGGCGGTCCATGAGGTATTGTGGTCCTGAGCTGTTTAAGGCTTTATAGGTCAACACCAGCACTTTGAATTGGGCCCAGAAACTAATTGGTAGCCAGTGCAGTTGAACCAGGATCGGTGTAATATGCTCAAACTGTCTTGCTTTTTAAGATGTATGGGGCAACATATGCCCCTCCATAAATGCATTGAACACCTGGCCAGGTCTTTTGTACCTGACTATTGTGTACTCAAGGTTTGCTTGAAAATAAGTGGGTGAAACTATGGTGGTTGAGCTCAGAAAGGTCCATCGCTCAGTGGTAGGGAACATTAATTACACGCAAAAAGCCTGAAGCTCAATTCTCAGCATCTCCAGGTTGGGCTGGGAGAAGCTCTTGTTGAAAACTGAAGCCCTGGAGAGCTGCTGCCAGTATATATAGTCCAGGCATAGGCAAACTTGGCCCTCCAGATGTTTTGGAACTACAACTCCCATGATCCCTAGCTAACAGGACAAGTGGTCAGGGATGATGAGAATTATAGTCCCAAAACATCTGGAGGGCCGAGTTTGCCGATGCCTGATATAGTCAGTACTGAACTAGACAGACCAGTGACCTAGCTTCATAAAACACAGCTTTCTGTGTCTGGCCAAAGTTTATTGAAAGCTTCCATAGGACTTTTAACTGCAGCATTTTCTACTGTAATGAAGCAGCAGAGCTAACACAAGTTAGGTTTTGCTTTTGCATCAAGTTTTGATTGTCTGGTAACTTCAGATTCCCTCGAAATTAAGATTTAGTGGATTGAAATATGCCTGATTACCCTTGAACTAGTCTATAGTGTGACAGCAAAATGATCTTTTTATATATCTGTAGTTCTCATATTATAATTCCAGCGATATGAAAAAGGAACACATTTGCTAATATGACCTTGCCTTTGTTAGCTGTAAAACAATTATATCAAAGCTGGCCAGTTTTGTGAGAACAATAAAGTAAAATAATTGCACGCAAAGGCAATTCAATTATTTAATGTTTAGACTCTTACCCTTTATTAAGGAAAAGGTCATTAGTACACCACATTCAGATCGTAGTTAAGCACATTTTTATTCATAGGTTCCACTTGGATGGAGAACAGACTCATGACAGAGCCTCTCCTTAACAGGATTGTCAGCTTCTTTCTGTCTCTTTTAACAGTTAGGTGTCAGGCAAAAATTCAGCAGGTAATGGTCCCTGGCATAGTGGCCGGAAAGAGTCCACCGGCTGGATTTCTACCTGCTAAGTACAACTTAGAGAGGCCCAGAGGCCCAGCCCAAAAAAGCAAAAAGGAGACCCTGAATAACAGCAAGTAAAATGGGCAAAATAAAATAAAATCAGCTGTGAGTATCATCATTTCACACCTGGGACGTGGGTGGCGCTGTGGGTTAAACCACAGAGTCTAGGGCTTGCCGATCAGAAGGTCAGCGGTTTGAATCCCCGCGACGGGGTGAGCTCCCATTGCTCAGTCCCTGCTTCTGCCAACCTAGCAGTTCGAAAGCACAAAGTGCAAGTAGATCAATAGGTACCGCTGCAGCAGGAAGGTAAACGGCATTTCCGTGCGCTGCTCTGGTTCGCCAGAAGCAGCTTTGTCATGCTGGCCACATGACCTGGAAGCTGTACACCGGCTCCCTCGGCCAATAATGCAAGATGAGCGCCTCAACCCCAGAGTCGGTCATGACTGGACCTAATGGTCAGGGGTCCTTTTACCTTTACCTTTTTATCATCATTTCACATCCTTGGGGTAGCCCAAGGTCACCCAGTGAGCTTCATGGTTGAGTGGGAATGGTAACTTTGGCTTCCCAGGTCTGAGGCTGTAACCACTACACCAACTGGTTTCTCAACCAGTTGGCTATAGCAAACCATCTCTGGATCCCTTTCCCCATTGACACTTACTAGGTGCCCATTCCTATGTCCTTTCAGTACCAGGGCGATAACTTTTTATTTTCTCATGGTTTTAAATTATTTGAATTTGTATGCCATTTTTGCATATAAATATGCTCAAAGGCAAATCAATTTAAACTTACACTAGCAATCAAATATGTGTAGATCAATTCAAAATATTAGAATCCAACAAATAACTCAGTTTGATTCTATGAACATTGCAACACTAAAACTCATAAAATAGCGCTCAATCAATAAAACATCAATCAATAAAAATATATAATCATTGATACATTTTAGTATACTAGCTGAAGGCCATGACAGAACCATGCAATCAGTTCAAAATATAACTCAAACTGCTGCAAATAGAAACAGGGACCAAGATAACTAATGACAGGGACACCAGCACAGCTACACTGAGTTATCACATGTCAGCAGTCATATAACCAACAGGTAGTGCTTTCGATATAATACAAAAACTAACAAGTTTTCATAAAGAGGCTAAAAATGTTAAAGTGCTCACAATGCCTAGACGTTGGATCGTATATTATATAATACATAGCAATTATTAGATCTATACTATAAAGTTATACAAGCTGAATACTCTATAATGATATACTGTAATAAGTTATAGAGGCTAAGAATTAAAGTGTGCACATATCAGGACAACTTGATCGTATAAAGGGCTAAATAAAATAAAATAAAATATCTCTCTTATTTTATTTTTATTAATAAAATAAAAACTCTTTTCCAGTCCTGGCAGGAAACCCCTCTTCTGTAAACAATAGATAGCATTAATCACCTCCTTCAGACTGGCATCTCACTCCAGATTCCCATTCAAGCGATTGAATTCTAATGGATTAGTGAATATTGCTTTATTTGATGTAAGTTATTTATTTTAAAGTCATTGTGACTTTTTATATAGGGTCTGATTGTTACTATTAATATTTGTTGTTGTTGTTGTTACAGGTAGGTAGCTGTGCTGGTCTGCCAGTCGAAACAAAATGAAAAATAAAAAAAATCCTTCCAGTAGCACCTTAGAGACCAACTAAGTTTGTTCTTGGTATGAGCTTTCCTTGTTGTTGTTGTTGTTGTTGTTGTTGTTGTTGTTATAAATGCAACAAAGAATGCATCCCCAAAGAGCCAATCCCCATTTATGTCACCTGTGCAAGGGCCGCCCCATTGTTGGGCGCCCTGCATCTCCCAGTAGCACATCCTTTTATCCCTAACCAAAATGCCAGCTAGAGACCTCCCAAGGAAGCACCCAGAGCTGGTTCAGGTGTTTCTGGTTTGGAAAACAAAAGGTTTGTGTCCACCCCCTTCACCTGAACTCTTGAGCAGCCAGGAAAGTTTCCGCTTAAAGTTCTGCTAGGCCTCAGGAGGGCAGATGTTCCAAGAGCATGAGGGGAAATACAAGAAAATCGTCTGTCATCCCAGCTCCAACGTTACAGCCTCTGCTGGTCACCATTGCAGCTGCTGCTGTTTGTTTGGTTCACTTTCTTTGTCCTTGTCATTGAGACTTTTGCAATAAAGAAGATGAAAGAACATCAAACATTAAAAGTTTGCTCCTCCCACAAAAAAAATAATAACCCCGTGAAATAACTTCCATGTTTCATGTCTTCCATGTGTTGTTGTACAAGTTAAGTGAGCAAAAGCATTTGCTGACAGACTGTAAGGAAGGTAAAGGTAAAGGGACCTCTGACCATTAGGTCCAGTCATGGACGACTCTGGGGTTACGGTGCTCATCTCGCTTTACTGGCTTCCGGTACAGCTTCCGGGTCATGTGGCCAGCATGACTAAGCCGCTTATGGCGAACCAGAGCAGCATACGGAAACGCCATTTACCTTCCCACCGGAGCGGTACCTATTTATCTACTTGCACTTTGACATGCTTTCAAACTGCTAGGTTGGCAGGAGCTGGGACCGAACAATGGGAGCTCACCCTGTCGCGGAGATTCAAACCACCAACCTTCTGATCAGCAAGCCCTAGGCTCTGTGGTTTAGACCACAGCACCAGCCGCATCCCAGACTGTACATGCCGCTAAAGCAAAGCCAGTTGTTGATTGTGGTTTCTTAAAAAATGTATTATAACAATAATGAATAAATTGTAGTACCTGAGAATAATATTGCATTCCAAGTCACTTATCATTTTTGATGCTTCACTGGTTCAAAATTGGGATTTTGTTTGTTCTACGTTACATTTGATACCGCTTTTTGATTACTTGCTGGTTTGCCCTAGTTCCAGGACTTCTAAGAACTTGTTCTATGGGTTGCTGCATTGTTTAGGTGTGTACTGGCATGACCTTATTACCTCATGGCAAACAGATCAAAATACAACTGCCTGCCAAGTGAAGTTCAAATGGGCTGGCTCATGGTCAACTGGCCCACATACTAATTTCAAAGTTTTAAATTACTAATTTACATTTATATTAAACTTAATTATATCTCTCTATCATAGGAAATTTCCTAGCTTCCTATTTCCCTCTTTAAAATGATGATGAGTGAGAGGGAATTTGTGTTTGATACAGTAGATTAATCCAATAAAGCCTACTTAATATGAAATTCTGGCTTTCTAGTTACTCATGTGGACTAATTAAATCCACCTTTATAAAAATGTAATAATGCCTTAAAGCATAGCCAGATTTCTCATTGTTTAATTCTGACATTACCCTGGTGGCATGGCAGCGGAACATGACATCCCTCCCCCAAATGAACCAATATAGGACATAAGACAATTAACTTGCCTTTATTAAATTGCTTTAGTTACCGCTATGGCTAGGATAATATACTATGAATGATATTATATTATAGCAATTGACCAGCAATATCACATTTGAAAATCATAACACCGGTTAACTGCAGAAACACTTAAGTTTCTCGCTGTTATTTTCTACTGGAATTGGGGTGGGGGGTGGCTCTCACCCCCTAACTCGCAGCTGTGGGAAATTACCTCCCTTAGATGTTTATATTAAGACATGTTCCTTAGATTGCAAATATACAAAAACTGCCAGCTGGTATCTCTGCAATCAGAAGATGCACCCAGAAAGAAAAAAAATGTAGGATGAAATAATGTAACTGAACTATAAACATAGGTAAAGCAAGGTGCTGAAAATACAAAATAGTTATAGTTTATGACAAATATCTGCATAATAAAATTATACCGCAGCCATCATATCATTCTAGGAACAATCTATATAACCTTAATCATTGCACACATCTCATTAGGCACATCTCACATACGCAGCCTCATTTGTTATATATAATCTTCCCCAATCTGTGACCATCCAAACATTTTGGACTGCAACTTCCATCATCCCAGACTGTTGGCATTACTGGCCGGGGCTGATGAGAGTTGTAGTCCAAAATATTTGGAGGGCAGCAGGTTAGGGAAGGCTGCCATGTTGCCTTGGTCCTACTGGAGTTCAAATAAAAGCCAATAGGATTTCAGTCGCAGAATCACAGAGCTGGAGGGGGCCAATTCAGCGTTTCCAGCTTGACTTTGTACTGCTTTAAGGGCATTTTCTGTTTCATTACATACACATTGCTGTGCATCACCCCGATATTTTATATTATGGAGGTATATTATTTTAAAAATATGAATAAAAATGTAAAAATCCAGGAAATCCAGAGCTAGAACATCGTCAACAGATAATTGTCTAACCCCTGTCTGAAGGTGTCTGGTGAGGGACACTCCATCCTAGCCACACACCTGGGTATAATTCAACTGGACGGACTTCTGAGTAGTGAGACATAACAGGAGTGAAGGCCACCTTTTTGCCCCTGAAGGCCTTGGTCTTCCAGCGCTGGGTGAGTGTCACATGCCAGTTGTAGAACTGACGTTGGTGGCGGGCATGGCCATGAAGACACATTCAGTTGACACTCACATATTCAGTTTTCCTTCTTATTTTGCCCAAGTGATTCCCAGCATTAACATCTCCCCCAGTGTTTGCTTTCCCCACCCCAGTGGTTCTGATCATACTAAGACTGCTGTTCCAAAACTGCTGTTATCAACTCAGAGACACCAGCTCAGAGACAGAAATTTCAGCTGTATCAGTTAAAAGCTTTCCTACCATAGTGATGCGGGTGGCGCTGTGGTCTAAACCACTGAGCCTATCCCCGCAACGGGGTGAGCTCCCATTGATCAGTCCCTGCTCCTGCCAACCTAGCAGTTCGAAAGCACGTCAAAGTGCAAGTAGATAAATAGGTACCGCTCTGGCGGGAAGGCAAACGGCATTTCCGTGCCCTGCTCTGGTTTGCCAGAAGCAGCTTAGTCATGCTGGCCACATGACCCGGAAGCTGTACGCCGGCTCCCTTGGCTAATAATGCGAGATGAGCGCCGTAACCCCAGAGTTGGACAAGACTGGACCTAATGGTCAGGGGTCCTTTACCTTTACCGTAGTGATTATTATGTAGCCCAACTCATCATCTTGCTTATAGCAGAAGAGGCACAACCATCTTGTCTTGCTAGTTGACAGCTGATCAGCTGGATGGAGGGAAAAAATGAAAGGGTTCATCAGGGGTCACACAGGGAGTGGCTAATGGCTGTTTGTGCCCCCTGGGCCACAGGTTCCCTTCTGGTGATGCAAAGGGCTACATTTGGGTTTCAGGTTGTATTGGCATAGCAGTTCATTCCACTTCCTCGGTGTTTCTCTAAACTTTTAGTTCCTGCATTATATTTTAGCTTCCGCACAACTTCCAGAAAACAAATGGAATATAGCTCAAGTTTAGTGTTCAGTTCCGTGTTATTTGATTCCAGAAAAAAATATGTTGGCAGTCCCCTTAACCCAGAAAACCACAGGAGTAAAGTGATGAAATTTGGGGCAGTATACTGACACATAGTGTCCCCCCACTGTTTTAATGGAGAAAACACTGGGGAACAGAAACACACGTACAAAAAGGGTGGAGGAACAGAGGCATTATCACTGGTGTGATGGAAAATTATACTCTTCAAAAAACCACAGTTCCACAACACGATGGGCACTGTAGTGTGAAAACGGGAAGTGCTAGCATCAGGGAAACTAATGCAATATTCCCCTCAGTATCAAGCTGCTCCTGCCATTAAGACATTTCTCTTCCTGTTCAACAGAACTCTATTGAACTGCAATTTAAGCCCATTATACCTCGGCCTTGCCCTTTGGGCAGCACAGAACAAGAGCTCGCCCTTTTCTTCGTGACAGCCTTTCTGCACAACAGCCATCAACAATTTAATCAATATATTTGTTTACTGTTAGAAAGAAAAGTAACTTGTCACCAACGTATTTGAAAATATTAAGAGCTATGAATAAGTGGCCGTGTGCTACAGGTTTGTGAGAAATAACTTCAGACCGTTGAGCTGAAAAATTCCATTTAGGACACCGCATAGCCTTCTTTCTTCTCTAATTATAATTCTCTGTAGGTATGAGTTCTAATAGATTCAAGCATTCAAGTCTTTCTCCATTCAGCTACAGGCAATGTATAACAGCAAGAATGATTCCCCCCCTTTAAATATATTCTGTAGACAAAGTTGACATAATAGGCTACATAAATGGAATTGATTTTTAAAAAAACTATTTTAGTCTCCAAGAGCGTGAGACCCATTTAATTGTTTTACTTGTTGAAAGGGGCAAAAGTCCTAGCTATTAAAGTGGTCACATGAGGACTAGATCTGAAATAAAATCAAATTGTGTAGTGTGTTATTAGTACATTGATTTTTCTACCAGTGCACGGGTAATATAAAGCTTCGTGCTCAATATTAAAATTTTAAGGAAGAATATAGTATCGTATGGTAGCTGAGTAATGTTTGCTTTACTTAATAAAGCCATAAGACAATAGCATAATGGGGGGGGGCAGGAAAACATCCCAGGAATGCTATAGCTTATGCCTCAATGTGAAAACTAACATAAGAGCAAGTGTTAAGAGGAATGCAGTGCCTGTGCATTTCTGGGTTATGTTCTATAAGACAATCCAGAAGACATGCTGGCACAAACTTGCAGCACGTTTGCTGTTTTCAGGTAGGATTCAGTCACATAATCCCAAATCCAGGTGGTGCAATTAAAGATGGAGCTCTTGCCCAACAAACCCACTTCTCAGATTAGACTTTATGCAATAAGGAAAGAGACGGGGAAACACACTAAAAGTGCCGGGCGCCATTCACTTGATTCAACATCATCCAATCTCACTGCGAACAAATCAGAATGAATGCTCAACAAATATCCAGTTTTCTAATCTCCACGCAAAGAAATGGGGAAAAACATTCAATCATCAGGTTGTCTGGAGGCGATCTTACTGTCTTCATCTTGCTTTTGTCCTTATGGTCCCCGCAAAGGGAACAACAACAGTTGCTGAGAACGGAAGAAGAGTCTGCTAGATCAGGCCAGTGGTCCATCTAAGTCCAGCATCCTGTGCTTACAGGGGCCAACCAGCTGTGTGGCAAACTGGCAAGCTGGACCTGAGCACAAGAGAAATCTCTCCTCCTGCAGTTGCCAACAAATGGTACTCAGAAGTATTACTGCCTCCAGCTGTGGAAGCAGAGCACAGCCATCATGACTGGTGGCCATTAATACCATGGATTTGTCCAATCCCTTTTACATGGTGGGCATCACTGCCTCCTCTGGGAGTAAGTTCCATAGTTGAATTACATGCTATGTGAAGAATTATTTTCCTTTTTCCCATCATGAATCTTCCAGCATTCAGTTTCATTGACTATCCATGAGTTCTATGACAGAGGGAGAAAACTTTTCTCTATCCATTTTCTCCAAGTCATATATCATGTTGTACACTTCTATCATGTCACCTCTTACGGTACTCAACTTTTCTCTATAGTACAAAGTCCCCAATGCTGCAACCTATCTTCTTTGGGGAGTTGATCTATTCCCTTGAACATTTTGGTTGCCCTTTTGTGAACTTTTCCAGCTCTACAATATCCTTTTGAGTTGAGGCCTGAGGCTGTTCTCTAGCTGCCTTAAAGGAGGCAGTAGTATGGTCACTCCTGAAGAACTGTTTCATGGTATACATATAATGAAATATACATAGCATTTGTGTAGTTGTCACAACAGAAGTCTGTCTTAAAAATATCTCTCAATTTCCCAACACAGTTCTAGACCTCTTCCAAGTCTTTATGATGGCGTCTCAGGTGAACCTTCTTATCTTGGACAGAAATGTTGTAAGTGCTCGAAGCTAGGAAGCTTATTATCTTGACACTGTAGGAAAGACAAAAAATGAAGCCCATACAAATTGGCTTTACACTACTTACAACCTGAACTATGAAATATGGTTAAAAAGCACACTGACTAACCAGCCTGTTTCAACTTGAAACTAGAACACTCAGTGCCCTCCTGTCTCTATTTCTGTACACATACTAGTTTCTGAAAACAGGAATGAATTTAAATATGCCCCTTGAGGAAGCCATGGGAGGAAAACCTGTGAAGTTCTCATTCTTTGAGGGATCTCTTCATGAATTTATAGGAAATTATACATTAGATGTGGTTCAAACTCTCTCCCTTATTTGATGAAGCACTTGGTCATTTTTAGATTTGCCTAGGGTAGTTATTGATACTTTGCGGTAAGAATATACACATTGCAGACAAAACTCAGCTACATGGGCCAGTGGTGTGTCTCAGTATAAGACAGTGTCTTATGTTCCTCTATTTTTGGCATGTTTCTCAATTGCCGATAGAAAGCTTTCATCCTTACAGTTTGTACACCCGGAGGTTTTGTTCAGAAGATATGCTGAATATATGCAGGGAGAGGGCCTCTGATGCATGTTTCATCTAGACGTAGGTCTGCAAAATGCTATGAAGCTGATCATGTTTCAGAATTGTCCCCCTGATTGTGACTGTTACCCTGTAGGTGGCCTTGTTGATCTGTGGAACAGAGCTTGCAGGGAGCTCTATAAATGCATGGAAAAAAAATATAAAATGCCAGTCACTCAGCATGTACATTGGAGATAATTAATGAAGTGTTTACAAAAACAGTGCTCTAAGTATAGAGATAACATCAGATATTGCTGTAACAGCACATTTATGTCTTATCTTTGCTGTCTTTTGGCTGTGGTATATCTATATATATTTCTTATGGCACTCTAAAATTAATCCCGGACACATAATTTTAAAGGAGATGGGACTTCTAATAAAGGGATTATAGGTAATTAGAGATACAACATTTTACAAGATCTCCGAATCCTGACTAAAGCTTTCTTGGCTAACTTCCTTAATGTTATGCTATTTTATTTATTTCTCTCCCGTTTACAGCTAATTAATGGCTTATTCATCTGAGATTTGTTTAACCTCGACCCCAATTAATGTTCATCTTTTCATTCGAAAGCATTGCTATTTATTTGGCCCTGGCTTTCAAGCAGCTGAGCGTTCCTGCTCCCTTTGAAGCCCAGTCTTTCCATTTAAACAACAGATTAAGTTTTATTAAAATTGCCATAAATATTGCAGCCATCTCCATGGCACCAAAGCATTTGGGTATGCTCGCTGAGGTCTGAAATAATATGTCAACTCACACTGTAAACTGTTGAATAAAAATGCATTACACCAAGGGTTGCTATCTCAGGAAAATGGATGGGCCTGGCAAACAGGAATGTCTGTAGCCTTCTTATCTTTTTGTAGCTTCTCTACTCTTCTCCATTTGATTATATATATATATATATATATATATATATATATATATATATGCAGTTTTATAGTACAATTTCAGACCAGATAATTTACTAAGCAGCGTTCGCTGCACCTAATTAAGAGGACATCAGAGTGCTCCACAAATCTGGGGGGGGGGGGGAAATGCTACACAAATCAATTGCTTTATTAGTCTACTAAAACTAATTAGAAAATGATAAATAACACCAATTTCGCTGAATAATAAATGCCTTACATTGGTCAATAGAGAGAGTATTAAAACTTTAAATATGAAACTGCTATTGACATCTCTGCATTAACTTATTATGGAACAAGCAACAAGATAGCGGCTCATTAGAAAGGCAGTTAACTTGCAAAAGAAAAAAAAAATCTTGCAGAAGGAGGGGGAAATCTATGGTTGGAATATAATTGTGCCCCTCTGTTTGCAGACGGGCACATGATCTAATGCAGGGCTTTGCTAACAGAAGACAAGAAGAGGGGATTCCTGCCTCTTTCCCCTGCAGCTCCCTACAGTCCCCCCCCAAAAAAGGTGACATGGGGGCTTTGAGGACATTAAGTGAAAAGCCCATCTCCTCCTCTCAATCAAAGACTCTTCTATAAATGCAACTGCATACAGAAATTGAGGGTAACCAAATGGCACGGTGTTTTACATTACTTCTCCACAAATTGAAATATTAATAATTAGCATTATTTGTCATTAATTGCCATTGTTATCCTTATTTATCAGTCTTATATTCTGCCCAAAGGAATCTGGGGTAGCAAACACACACAAAAATGAAAACAATAGAATTTAAAAAAAAATAACGTTTATGGACAATTAAAACATCTAAAACAATTAAAATATCTAAAAGTATTTTAAAACAAAAACATAAGTTTGCCAGGAAGAATATCTTTCAGCGATCAAATGCCTGGATAAGTAGAAATGGTTTTAAATTCCTTCTGAACATCAGTAGTGATCCACTAATGGAACCCACTTTTCTCCATGACAGGGTGGTACAGTGGTTACACAAGTGATCATCGACAACTTGAGTCTTGGGCACATGTAGAAATCTAAGAGACTGTTGTGGGGGACCACACGTACTACAGCCATGAATGTATGCATTCCCATGGAACACACTCACACTCTCCATCTCGTAGTAGAAACCACTAACTCATGGCCCAACACTGAGGCCCCACTCAGAAAACACCCCTCCACACACTGGACCCCCCACCCACCAAAAGAGTTGTAAGGAAGACAATGGTCCTCCTTAAAACAGCTCAATGATGTAGGCCATGTGGAGAGATAGGAATGTGGCAATGCATTTCTGTCAGACGCATGCCATGTGTTTATCCAGTCAAATATTCAAACAACTAGAGGAATCCACACCCCAAACCACACATGTGCCCCACATTGTAAACCTCACCCCAGGAAAAAAATGGAAAACAACAAGAAGTACCAATGAACGAAGAGTGGCAGATGAAGATGATGGACTTCGCAAAATTGGCGAAGCTGACAGGAAAAATCCGAAACCAGCATGAACAAGTATTCCAAAAAGACTGGAGTAAATTTATACAATATCTGAATGATTATTGCAAGCATTTAACATCACTAGCAGGGTTATCTGAAGACTTATAATAAGAAGTTTTCTACCTTGCTATATTTATTTAAATTTTGAGTTATTTTAAAATGAGAGTAATTGGAACTGGAAAAATGCAATGATATAAAAGTTAATTTTGGAAGCCATGAGGGGGGAGGGAAGGAAGTCAATAGGCGCTAAAGAGCCAGGGAGGTAAAGTGGGTAATAATGATGTGAATGTATATTATTGAATGGAAAATAAATAAAAATTATATATAAAAAAAGAACATGCAATTTTCAAAAACAAAAACCAAAAAACCTCACCCCAGTCTGCAAGCACTGTAGAAGCCCTATGCCACACTGAAACCCACCCCACACTGAAGCCTCTCTGCCCCACATGGAATTTTGCCCACTACACACTGAAATTCCTTCTACACACTCCACCCCACAATTACAACCCCACCACAGAACTCCACAAACACTCCACCCCACAGTGAAACCCCAGAGCAGACACACACCGTGCCTCGCACCTATTCCCCCCAACTGACGGGAGGAATCCTCTAGCAATATAATAAGGAAAGTAGATGCTTTGTTCAGGACCATGACACCTGGAGGCATCTTTGCCAGGGGCGTAGGAAGGGGGCAGAGGGGGCGGTGTGCTCCGGGTGCCATTCTGGGAGGGGTGGCAAGATGGCCCCTGCCTCCTCCCCCAGCTGTAGAGCGGCCAAGGGCGTGTGCAGTGTCCGTATGGGCAACCTTGCCGCCCGCTTCTTGGGCCAGCCCCGCCTGCCTGCGCGGCGCTCTCCAACCTGCCGCTACCCGCCCGCAGCATGCGCATAGCCCGGCATCCCTAAATGGGACAGTGTTGTCCATCACGTTGCCGCTCCGCCGTCTCCCGAGAAACTTTTGTCCTGCTGGCCAATCAGAGGAGGGCGGCCAAGGAGCGGGGAGGAGAGGCGGGGAGCCGACTCTGGGGACAAGGCTTTCCCAGGAGCTTTTGCTCACGCTCGACTCGTGCTGCTGGCTGTCAGTCCCGCTTCCTGCACTACAAGACCTTCTAGTAGAGCCACTGAGCAGAGAGAGCGGCTGGCAGAGAGGGAGGCGGGGAGGGAGAGAACGCGTATTTGCGTGATTGGTGAGCGGCGCTGGCACCCCCGGGAAGATCGGCGCACCTCCGTGGGCAGATCGCCCGGCCCCAGGGTGCGCGTCATATTTGCCACTCTGGGTACCCCAGTAGCTTCCTCTGCCACTGAACTTTGCTTTCCCCATGCGCTCAAGACTTTTGAGCCTGAAAGGCCAAAAGAAAGTTTGGAAGCATGAAGGATAAACTGTAAGCAAGCACAATTTGTGGCACATTGCCGCATCTTAGGTTCCAGTTTCTCAGCTTTGTGGACCCTGCGCCAACATGAGATAGCCTTAAGCCTGATCTAAAACTGACAGGATTTTTTAAAATCATTGAATAAATAAGCAAGGCCCTCACATCCAAATATGCCAGCCGGACTGGCATCCCTATTTGCGAAAAAGATCAAGGCTTCAGCTTGGTACGAGAGTCGGGAAGGACTCCTCCTCTTCATAATTTCTGCAGTTAGCTTCAGGGCCACTGAGCAATCTCTCCTGCTTTCATTCACTGCTTTATGACAAGCTGCCTCCTCTAATCTGCCTCAACCTGTACATTAATTAACTTAAAGTCACTGTGACAAGCTTGTCATTTCAGATTTTCGGGGAGCAGGGAGGGAGGTTCCCAGAGATTCATATATATATATTTTAAACTATGTATAATCTCTCCACAGTTTTAAACCAATAATCTGCAACAAATCTATATGTCATCTATAATGAAAGAAAGGAACAAGCTGGAGAGGGGGTTGTCACAGGCCCCAAACTCTTCCAACTTTCAGGCTTCTTCTGTTTAGTATATGAACCTCCCTGAGATTTTTGATGCAGGGCAGGATACAAATCTAGTAAATAAATAATAACAATAATAAATAAGTCAACAGGAAATTAAGTGTTCTCCCCAAAGCAATCAGCAAGGATCTGCATGCCTATGTTCACCCTTCAAATAGTTCCCATGCAACAAATGATCCACACCAGCAATGGTAATGTCGATTTAGGAATTGGGTCATTAGATTTTTTAACACCTTTTGAACTCCCACCCCTTGGACATTAGACAGGCAACACCTCTGTTTTCCCCTTCAGCACCTGCTGAAGATTTTCCCCTTCCAATGAAACTTTTCAACTGATATCTTTTCCAGTCTGCATCAGTATTGGAACAGTTTTAAATATGCTTTTAAGATGTTTTAATTGTTTTATCACTAGTTGTTTGCCGTCTTGGGTTCTTATGGGTGGAAGGATATAAATTTAATAAATAAAAGAATAAACTCCCCAGATTCTCAAACTCTGTGGCAAAAAAAAAACCATAAGATTGGGTTTATTAATGTATTTTCATTAATTGCATTTATATCCCACTTCTTCTCCAAGAACATCAAGGTGGCGTACGTGTTCTTCCCCTCCTCATTTAATCCTCACAACAACCCAGTGAAGTTGGTTAGGCTGAGAAGCAGTGACTGGTCATCCCACGAGCTTCATGGCCCAGGGAAGGTTTGAACCCTGGTCTCCCAGATCCTAGTCTAACACTCTAACCACTGCACCACACTAACTCTCAATTTGCTTGGTGGTTTTGCTTCTTGGAAGTGTATTTATGGACATGGCATATTATTGTTGCACTAGAAATGCTATAAGGTGAAAGCTTTCTCCATAAGGAGACACATTTATAGCTGAAAATAGATTACTTCAGCGCTTTCTATTTGTCCCTGGAGTGGAGACTGGGGGCACTGGAGATTGGAGAGAGGGATGCAACACCTTTCAATAATTGCTTTTACTCTGCCAAATAATTTTAAGGAAATAATTACAAATGACTACTTTCTTTTTTATGGTGCTGATTTTATATCATTATATGTGCTCCAAAGTAAATGTGATGTGACTCCCAACTGATAAATCAGTAACTAATTCAGAAATATCCTGATAAATCGACCCATTCAGTTTCATGGCAGCAGCTAGGCTACTTATTCAAACTCTGATATCAATCTGAAAGCCTCTATAAAGAGCAGGATAAGGCTGGCAAATATCTCTCTGTTCAGTAGTCTTTGGATCAAGATATTCAAGATTATTTCCTGAAAGCACACTGCACAGATTTATTGCTGATTATTTATGTAGTACTTGAAAGCAGACACTAGTACATTCAACCTACTGCACGGGATTCCTGTTCACTTACAATCACAGTTCAAGGTGTTGACATTTTAACTGGTTTTAAATCCCCATATGGTCTAGGTCTGGCTAAGGAATGTCATTTTCAGTTCCTATACCACTCTGCCAAAGTTATTGAAATGACTAGGGCAGGGGTCAGCAAACTTTTTCTGCAGGGGGCTGGTCCACTGTCCCTTAGACCTTGTGGGGGGCCAGACTATATTTTGGAAAAGAAAAAAAAACTATCGCCACCGACTCTCCCCTCCATTCGCCACAGCACCAGACGAGCCCCGGTGGCTGCTTACCTGTGCCTTGTGAGCGACAGGGTCTGGCAGTGGTGGCAGAGGGACAATGAGCGGCACGAAAGGGCTGGCTCCAGAGAGGGGCTGCTTAAAATGGCGCTCAGCCAACCACGGCTCAACAAAGCCCAGCCCCCTTCCTCCTCTAGGCAGGGAGGGGAGAAGTCAGGAGGAGGGAGGGAGGAGGTGCCGCTGCGGTGTGTGTGAAGGAGGGGGAGAATGGCACAGCCCAAACAATCAGAATCCCCACACCAATCCACGTGGCAATTCCCAGACCATCTGCTGGCCGGATCCAGAAGGCAAGTGGGCCGCATCTGGGCCCTGGGCCTTATTTTGCCAACCCATGGACTAGGGTGTCCTACTCCACATTCTGCTTCACAGGTGACCCCTGTGAGTCATCAGAGCAGCGTCTTTTTAGTTGTGGCATTGTGAGCTTTGGGTGAAGTGTGGTATACAAATAACAAGTGTGGTATACAAATAACAACAGCAGCAGCAGCATGTTCCATAACACTATACAGTGGTACCTTGGGTTAAGAACTTAATTTGTTCTGGAGGTTCATTCTTAACCTAAAACTGTTCTTAACCTGAGGTACCACTTTATCTAATGGGGCCTCCTGCTGCCGCCACGCCGCCACTGCGCAATTTCTGTTCTCATCCTGAAGCTAAGTTCTTAACCCGAGGTACTATTTCTGGGTTAGCGGAGTCTGTAACCTGAAGCGTCTGTAACCTGAGGTACCACTGTAGATCCTACCCTCCATACATTAGTGGAAGCTTTTTGGTTTGACTTCCAGAATGTGACCTCATTTGGGGGTCAAACAACACTTTATATTAAATATGCGTTTGTCTTTTTAAAAATAAAAATGGGGGAATAAGACCACAGAAGAGGAAGGAGGAACTGAACAGTCTAGGTCACACAGTCCTGACAAAAAAAAAATAAAAAAATCACGTCCTTCAACCCCGAAACTGACAGATCCATCCATAGCTGTCAACTTTTGGGTTTGAAAATAAGGGATTTTTTCTAACTTTCGGATTTGAAAATAAGGGATGCTGCGAGGGCAGTGCAATGGCACCAAGTAGCTTCGCCACCCTGCGCTCCAGAGGCTGCGCGTGAACGGGTGAGCGAAAGAGCGAGCACTTAGACGGCTGGCAGGCTGTCTGTCTGGTTGGGCGTGAGGGTCTGGCTGCACAAGGCATGCAAGCTCCGCCCCCAGTCGGTCTCAGACTCCTTATTGGCAGCCGAGCAACGCAGCTGAGGAGCCTGCCTGGCCGGCAGGGAGGGAGAGGAGCTGCTTCCTTTGAAATCCGGGAAATTTAAGGGATATCAACAATCCGGGATAGCAGTGGGAAATGGCATTGGAATAAGGGAGTTTCCCGCAAAAAAGGGAGGGTTGACAGCTATGGATCCATCCCTAGCTCCAGAACTGTGATACTAGTACAGGACCTTCATAGAATCACAGAATTGTAGAGTTGGAAGGGACCACGAGGCTCATCTAGTCCAACCCCTGCAATGCAGGAATCTCAACTAAAGCATCCCTGACAGGTGGCCATCTAACCTTCTCCTAGAAACCTCCAAGGAAAGAGAGTCCACAACCTCCCGAGGGAGTCCGTTCCACTGTTGAACAGCTCTTGCTGTCAAAATGTTCCTCCTGAGGTTTAGCTGGAATCTCCTTTCTTGTAACTTCAAGCCATTGGTTCAAGTCCTACCCTCTGGAGCAGTTGAAAACAAGCTCGCTCTGTCTTCCACATGACAGCCCTATCATATCTCCTCTCAGTCGCCTCTTTCCCAGGCTAAATGTACCCATAGCGTTGTGGAGCATGTTTCTTTAAAAGTGAGACAAAGGCAGTTTTCCAATACAGGATTTTTCCTTCAACAGTGACGTTCCTTGTTAAATCTGATGCTAGGCCAGGTGTCAACAGCCGAAATTTGCTTTCCACATTTGAAACTGTGCACATATCATAATTCGATCTCTACATGCAGCTTTAAAATACAGTGCCTAAACCAGGAAGAAAAACAGCTTAGAAATGACATGTGCAGAATTATAACGAAGCACGGAACAGAGTAGGGAAGAACTGCTTCTCCTTTCAATCCACTGCTTTTCAGTTAGTAGCTACTTTTGACCTAGGTCCTCAGAAACCAGCTTCTTGCTGCACTAGTTATACATAATAAACCAAGTACTGAAATCAGTAATAACCACAAAATGTGCTCAAGCATGCCAGGAAAGAAATATTCCGGTGATTGCAGCCAGCAGCAGCAATATTTATATTTAATAAGTAAATAATAAACATGACATTAAATTGCAAAGATTACAAAGAATATAAACCATCCATGAAATTGTCAATTAACAGGATAGCCCCTTGGTTTTGATGAGATAAAAGAGAGGGGGAAACCAAACAGCAGTTTAAACTGTAATAGCCTCTAATTCATCCAATCTTTTCCATGTGGATTTCTGTTTCAACCTTCTAGAAGTAGCTCCCTTCATCTTCAGGGGATCTTTTTTTATTTTTTAAAGTCAGTATTAAAATTGGGAATGGCTCCCACATGATACATTCCAGTTGCATTTCTTAATATTCATTTCCAAAGTAATTTGGAGAAATCAACAGTAGCCTAGGTTCAGCTGCTTTAATCTCTGAGCAACTTTCCAAAGTCTAGGGCTGTACAGAAGCGTTGATACCCAATTTTAACTATCAGATATTTTAGGATTGTTGTTGTTCAGTCGTTCAGTCGTGTCCGACTCTTCGTGACCCCATGGACCAGAGCACGCCAGGCACGCCTATCCTTCACTGCCTCTCGCAGTTTGGCCAAACTCAGGTTAGTAGCTTCGAGAACACTGTCCAACCATCTCATCCTCTGCCATCCCCTTCTTCTTGTAGAAGGGATAGGATCATTTCTAGGCTGTTTTAGGATAGGAGACATCAAACTTTCTAAGCTTATTTTAGGATAGGAGACATCAAACTTTTTGTACCGGCAGGCAGATTTCAAATATTAAGGAAGCACTGGCCACTCCAGTCACAAAATGTCTGCTATGGGTGTATGGCATGACACAAAATGACTACCATAGGGAGGCATGGCATGACACAAAATTAGAGAGAGCGTTGTGGTCCTGATAGTGTAGATCACACAATATTGATTTAAACACAGACAACACTTTGCTGATGCTTTGTAATAACTACAGGGAGCATTCCCTGGTCCCCAGAAAAATATACCACACTTACTCTTTGTCACACACAGAACACACAAACTCAGCACACACATATGGGACACAGACAAACATGGAGCTCTCTCGCTTACACACTTCACATACACACAGCCACATCTCTCTCTCTCTCCCTCTCCCCCCCTCTCTCTCTGCCCAATTGCATCTCTCCTTCTCTCTCACAGAGAGGCGGGCAGTACTTTGATTTTGTACCATTGCCATAATCCGCCATCTCTCTCCTGAGTCAGGATTGCACTCAGACTGACCTCGCAGACTGACAGCTCTCACCAATAGAGGAAATTGGCGAGCGGCATGAAACCCATGTTTCCCAAACCACACCCACCAACCCCAACCTCCTCCCCACAGAAAAGGAGATGATGCTTGTACATATAGCTCACAGATGAAAATATTCAGGATCCAGTCCGGATCTTCCACGAAAGACAGATTATTTGAAGTATAAGAAAAAGTGGTTGTGGTTTTGTTTTTTGAAAAGCACATTATTTTGGAATACGAGCTGAATAATGATGATGTTGTTTAGCAGCATACCAACCCCCCAACCCCTCCCCCCCAAAAAAAATCCCAGCAACTACACCACTATAAATGGTAAGTGCAGAAAGGGCTTATTTCTCAATGCCTATTTTAGGATGCAGCTGTTCTTTAAAGTGCTCATCACTGACCATCATCCCTTACTGACTCCTTTGCGTCACAGCAATAGTTAACCAGGACAAACCCTTCCACAAAACATGAGACTGCCGAGGACAGCTAATCTTGAATGAATATATATTTATATTGCTCAATACTCACTGCTTGGTTTTTTCTTCTGCTGCTGCTTACGGAACACAAGAAATAAACCAATTATTCTCACTGTGCATAGCTAAGAAAGTCAGACAGTTTCTCCTTAACAATATACCCAAAAGGATTATATGGTACACATGTAAGAAACTCATTTAGGGGTGAGAGGTGGGCATTTGGGGTAGATAATACAATGTCTGCACATGGCAATACTTGTTCCACCACTTGCTCATCCATCAGGGCTGACAACATGATCTTATCAGGCACCATTATGTGAGACAACTCAGTGCTTAATATATCATGGGAGACTTGAGGTAGAGCCCATTTTTCAACAGCACTTTTCTCAGCCCCATCTACTTTTGACATAAACAATCTTCTTGAAGTTTCTCCACAAATATATGTATGAATTCAGCATGCAGTGATGTATTGCTATGTTTAGACATTTTGCTATTTCTTACGCCATTCAAATAGGTGCTTCAGTAATGAGGTCTGAATGAATATTAGGTGTAGGCTTAGAACTAACGTTCAGTCTCATACAATAATATTCTCTTCATCTCAATGAAATCCCCCTTTGCATAAGAAGTGTGTATTAGGAATTCATAGGTTTAATCATGGTTACCCAACTCACATATCTCAAAGAGAATTTGCTTCCTTCTGCTCCTTCAGCTGTCTATATTTTATTCACAACAGATTTTCTTTCGTATCTCATTTTCCCAATAGTCTAATCTTCAGAAATCTGTCCCAGGAATAGTGTTTAGGACCACTACATGATCATTTTCATTTACTATTATTAGACCCTTTGAGACATGACTTTTGCTATATATATATATATATATATATATATATATATATATATACACATACTTACCTTTTATTGGTCTGTATAGTGAATTTATTTGCAATTCAGTGGCCTTGAAATAGAATTGAAATTCATCAATATATTTGTTATAGTCATTTTAACTTCTGAACAATTGTAAAACCAAGAACAGCTGAAGTTTCATTTGAAAAATATATCATGCTTCAGTTAATTTTAATAACTATAATTCATAATAAATGCAATCCAGTGTGAGATTCTTAATAATGTAGATTCATGCTTTCTTGCCAAGGAATATTAATAAGATGAGACAGAGGCATGTGATCATATATTAAAAAGCATTGCTTTTCACTCATAAATACACATAATTTGTAATGAAAGTTTATTAGAAATTTGTAATCTAAGAATTAACATTGGATCTGACAACTTGGGGTGGGGGAAGGACCCTAAACCCATCCGAGTATTTAAAACAAGGCATAAGGTGTTGAAATAAATGTGACTCTAAAATGTTTCTAATGCTTCTTTCTTGCATCAGTTGAGAACTATGTGTTAGAGATTAAGAACTATGTTCCAAAGACCTGGAAGAGGAAGGCAAATAGTCTCAGTGCTGTTCACAAATGCTTAAAAGAGCAAAGTAATAGAAAAGGGCTCTGGAGCTGTTCCCATGATTCTTCTTGTGCAAAAAGTTGTTGCACAAACAGAGCACCATTTTTTTCATTTGGTTTCATTCTCCCTCTGTGATGCTCTAGAGAAAACTGTTAAACAGCCCCTCTCTGAGCGGAACTGAAAGTCTATTTTAAGAACACAAAGGCACCCAACCCCATGTGTACCTGCTTAAAACTCATGGGACAAAATCCAGCCAGAGTTAAGTGCATCCAAGAGAATTGAGACCCAATCTAGATCTGGTGAAAACTAAAACAAATCTTAAATGTTCAGGGGCTGGGCTGCTTACTAGGAATCAAGCAATGAATTCTTAGCAGAGCCAGATCTGGCCTTGATGCTTAATACTACAGAGAGTCTGTTATCTCTCTTTGTATGTTTGGGTGGGTGTGCTTGTGTACAGTGTCGTGCTGGAAAAAAAATCTGCCTGATGATTTTCCAACAATTAAAGAGAGAGTAAAAATGGATCTAGAAATTATCAAAAGGGATAGAAAAGGTCAGTGAACTTTTTTTTGGGGGGGGGGGGAGTGCAGCAGATTTTTTATTTCACTTTCTTTTGATGTGCCTGAAGAATGTTTGTAAGTGTCTCTCCTTTCATTCTACAAATGATCTCATTAGCGGTCTGCACTCTGTATCCCTCCCAGGTGCCGGTTTTTCAGTTAAAGCCCAGGGGAAGGCATCATACAGTGGCTCTTCCCATGGGCGTTTTTCAGACCTGGAAGCGTTGGCGGCCATGAAGGCTGCAGAGTGCTGGAGAAATGTTTGCTGGAAAGGAAAAGGCATACACCACTCTGGCCACTTCACAATATAAGCTCAAAGCCCTGCACTGACAGATAGTCTAAAGAAATTATCAAGTGCCTGGAGAATAAGGCAGAAAAGTAGAAGCCTCTTTTGCAGGGGAAGAAAACATTTAAGATACAAGAGGGTAGATTTGGGTGCACCACTAATTCTAAGAGAATTGATGGACTTCCTTTTTGAACTCTAACAGCAGTCTTACTGAGGCACAAGCCGCATTCAGAGAGAATTATTCACCTTCCAGTCATTGTTTAGTCCTCTTCCATCTTGCCGAGAAATATTCTAGACCTCTGCAAGGCAAGCTGTTTGTTGCCTTTATGAACCTAAAGGCAGCTTTTGATTCTGTATTTCAGATTCCATCTCCAGAACTAAGTTATGGGGAAAGCTGGAAAAGGTTTTGGTCGACAAAAGACTCTTCTGTCTTATCAAGGCCCTATACAGCCGTACCTTGGCTCTCAAATAGAATCCATTCCAGAGGTCTGTTCAACTTCAGTAAACGTTAGAAAACCAAGGTGTGGCTTCTGATTGGCTGCAGGAGCTTCCTGCACTCATTCAGAAGTCGTGGAAGCCAAAATGTTCAAGTCACAAGGCATTCCAGAACCAAGGTACGACTGTATTGTAACAGCAAGCTATAAGTAAGATGTGCCATACAGGGGCAGCTTTTGAGAGAGAAATCTGTTCAGAGGAGTCAGACACGGATGCATCCTAGCACCTTCCTTGATAAATAAATTAAATGACCTAAAGCATACCTTAATGGACCCAAATTGCGATCTATCCAAACTTGAGGTCAGGAAAATTGACATTCTACTGTACGTTGATGATGCAGCTAATCTCTCACGCTGTAGACCTGGATTAAACCAACTATTAGGAAAGTTTATGACTCACAAAATTACTTAAAATCAACTATGGGAAATCTAAAGTTATGGTATTTGAGAAGAAATTCCCCCAATGCAAATGGTCACTAGAAGGTCATGTTTCTGTCTGAGGTGGTCAGGATCAGAGTTCAATTTGTATTAGACCAAGTCTGAAACAAGCATAGTCTTACGATTTGTCCAAGTAGTCTATGTGCTTTTAATGTATTTTAAATGTGCTGAATTTTGTATTGTGGGTTTTTGGACCACAATAAAGAATTGTTGTTGTAATTCTAAGAGAAGTGGCCTGTACCAGCATGAAGATAGCAGAATCAGCCAGCTAGCCCTCTCCCTTCCTCTTCCCATGGAGCAATTTGTGTGAGTTATCACTGTCCTACTTTCTTCTCCAAGATACCTAGCAACTATTCTCATGGCATGAGTTGTACAAAGCATTTTATATGTTTGTATGAAGTGTATGTTTTTATTTTAATTTGCATGTGTTGTTTTGCTGCATGCTATGCAGCATGTGAAAAGAGCTCTTTGAGTTTTATGACTGAATAGAAAATAAAAAGACTACTGGGAGGAGACATGTTTGTCACAGCTAAATAATTTTCAGAGTGTCACTGAGTCGCAATTTACTTGCTTGAATAAACATCCCAAATGAATGCTGCATAAAAGAGAAGAAAAATATTACATTTGCTAAAATAAATACGTGTTAAAATGTGCGCAGCTACAGATGACTTTAACGCTTAGTAAAATAAATAGAGCTAAGACGGGAATAAATGTAAGACATTGAAAGGAGCACACAAGTGTTTTACAGAACATGATAAAATGAATACTGCACCATTTAAAACTGATTGACAGGTAATGAACTATAAAATCTATATTGAAATGGGAATGACAGAGAAAGAATAGTGCATGGCTCCATCAATGTAGTGATGCAGCTGAAAGATGGGAACTTTTCCTAAGACAACGGCTCATGAAAATTAAGCAAATTAAGGGCTGATGAAAAATCTATGTGTGCTGATTGCATTAGCAAGTTGCTCAGAGACAAAATAGCACGGCAGTTTAGCGTGATTATTAAGCAGATGCTCCTGCTTATGTCTGCCTGCGTAGATGTGAGACGTCAGTGGGACAAAACGAGACGTCAGTAAGACAAATGGCACTCATGCAACTGGATCTTACTTAATTTTAATAACTCAGATGTTAAGTCTCTTTTGTTTAATGAGCAGCTTTTTAATTAGTTGGTGCACATTGGATCCAATATATAGATTTGAAAATGAGTTTTGATCAGCAGTCATGATAGGCTCCAGACAGTATCATTTTTTAGTTCAAGCTAGGCAGCAACCACTATTTAATTCAGAATTAGCATATTCAATGCAGCTGAACTAATTGCTGGGGGGGAGGAACTGTCTCACTGACTTTCTGCATAGTTTCAGTGCTACTCAGTGTCCTTTTGTTCTCCTGGCGACTGCTAATTCTTGGTTCAATGTGCCCATCATCTTTGCTCTCACTGCCCTCCCCTTCATTTCCATTTATCCTGATGGGCTGTGACAGCCCACATGCTTGTGTTTATGGGCAGTCAAGATGTCATCATATCAGACATAACACTATTATGCCATCAACAAAAACACCTAACTTTCTGCTGATCGGACTCCACCAGAGCAACACTCAAGGCAAAGAAAAACATGTGCGATATCAGATTTCCAGTGTAGAAAATGTATCTTTTACAGTTTGTGTGTGTGCGCGCGCGCGCCACAACATATTTTAGCAAGGAAAAAATTAGATATCCAGCTAATACCTCTCAATTTTATGAACAATGAAAAATGTCTTCAGGAAGATAGCCATATTTCATTGCCTGCTGTTTCATTGTTCAAGTTCATTACATGCTCATTCATACCCAGTGTTCAAGTAATACTCTAATGTCATACTTAATAACACTGTATTCATAATTATGAGTAAAATGTTAAACCCAAAGGATCCCAGATAAAACTATTTCCTAAAGTAACAAGTCCTATTCATATGTTATGTTTAATACATACTGTGGTGGGGGCGAAGCCGCCACTCCAGTCCTCAATATATTCAGCTTCTGTATTGACAAAAGGGCAATGGTTCTTTAAGGATTCAGAACACATTAAACACACAAATAGAGTGAAGGCTGAAGATGTTATTAAATAGTTCAAAGAAAGCTACAAAGCACAGTCACTATCTTATGCTGCTTTGGTCTTTGGTTGCTCTGGGAATCCTTTCTGCAAAGAACGTGGTCTCAAAAGATGGTGATGGAGCTGTGCCTGGGTGCAAGCACTTTCCATGGTCCAGCCTGCATAGAGGTTCCCACTAACAAAAGTATCATCATCATTATTTCATTTATTAGATTTATATACCACCCTTCATCAAAAGAAGAAGAAGAAGAGTTTGGATTTGATATCCCGTTTTATCACTACCCGAAGGAATCTCAAAGCGGCTAACAATCTCCTTTTCCCTTCCTCCCTCACAACAAACACTCTGTGAGGTGAGTGGGGCTGAGAGACTTCAAAGAAGTGTGACTAGCCCAAGGTCACCCAGCAGCTGCATGTGGAGGAGCGGAGACGCAAACCCGGTTCCCCACATTACGAGTCTACCGCTCTTAACCACTACACCACACTGGATCAAAAGATATCAGGGTGGTTCACAAGATAAAAGCACAAATAAATAGTTAAAACAGAAACAACAAGACAATAAGCCTCCCTCCCACAAACACATTTAAAAGGCTGTAGAATGTTAACCAGCCAAAGACCTGGTTGAAGAGGAACGCTTTCACCTGGCACCTAAAAAGATATAATGAAAGTGCCAAATAGACCTCTCTGGGGAGAGCATTCCACAAACAGGGAGCCGCTGCAGAAAAGGCTGGTTCTCATGGTAGAGGCACACAAAGAAGGGCCTCGGATGAGTCTGGGCCACTTTATATAGGGAGAGGTGGTCCTTGACGTATTGCGGCTAGTATACCCTTTGCATAAGCCACATCTGCTCCATTCCAATCCAAGTGAAAGACTATTTCATACTGCTGGGGTTATATAAGCCACAGCTGGTTTTTGGGTGACAAACCAGTCTCCCACCCGAGTTAAAAACTAACTAATATGACTGATTCACATTTAAGCACATTTAACTTACATGATCTCAGCTAGATGCACTTGGCTGGAAAAAATATAAAAAGTGGTAGGTTGTCGGGGGGGATGTTGGCAATCCCACCTCCATTGCACTCACCTTGGGAGAGCATTTAGAGTTGCAGGGAGAGCGTGAGCAGCCTTGGGGGAGTGCATGCGGCTTCTTACAGATCATTTTTCATTGTTTTGATTATACGTGATTTTGACTTTACACGTTATTCCTAGAATGTAACACTGGCATAAGATGATAGTTGGTTATACTTTGCTGGAAGTCAACATAAATAACTTTCAAGGCTAGACTATATTCCTAGGAGCTCAGGATATATGTATATTTCTCTTTCATTTGCCCCAAAGCAGCAGTGAAGGACTTGGCATAGGGGGCGAGGTTAACATCCCTGCCCCACTGCAAGTCCATCAGCTGACAACATGGTGGGGCAGCACCACTCACCACTCACCTTTGCCTCTAGTGTTGCTACTGCTTACCAGGAGGTAGAGGAGAGAGGCAGGATTGGGAACATGGTGCAAATGCACCAGAAGGCACACTAGATTGGCTCTGCCAGTGTGTTTGCACTGTGCTGACTTCACCACTGCCACCTTTCCCCTTCCTCTCTATCTCGCAGTAAGTAGCACCAGGTGAGCAATGGTACCCATCATGAAGCTCACTACTGCTACAGCCTCAGTCAAATTTCCACTCCAAGCTGTTATTAGCTGTATATTTCTTATGAAAGTACTTCCTTTCACATGCCTCACTGGAAGAAAGATCATTAGACATCAGAGGCAGAGACGGCTGGGTCTTCTCCCCTTCCACATCTAGAAACCCATAAAGGAATATGTCTGTAAAGCCCTCTGGTTTTTATTCAATCTAACCTTTTAAAAATGCTGTAGAATCGTGCCTGTTCCCAGAATTATGTATACTTTTCCACAAAAGAAACTGTAATTAGATTGTTAAAAAGAAAATTGGAGGAGGAGGTGGTGCAATTGTTGAAAATTAAACTCTTGCTTTCCTTGAATCAACTCTGCTTTCATCAACTTTACCCTTTTATTGCTAGAAAAGGAACAGAATAGCATTAATTGAGTAGGAGATGCATTAAAGAAAGAAAATGGTAACTTATATTCCTTTAATTCAAAAAGGTTTATGAAGGTATTGATGAGTTTGGGAATGGGCTTTTGCAGTTAATGGACAGCTAAATGAAGGGCCCAGTTACTAACTGTTAGGAAATTCTGACCCAAACGCCAGCTATACTTAAATACCCTGCCATTTATAATGCTAATGTAATTGCTAAATAGATGTACAAATATATATCTGAAGGAGAGGTGTAGGGAAAGGCTGAAGTTTACTGGCATGGAAGCTTGTGCACAGTGGTGTTGATGGCATGCCCTCCAACCTTTTTGTCGGGACGTCAGGAAGGACGTGCCTTCCAGCTCTTTGTTGCTCATCAGCAGGGTCACACCAGAGCGCTGGACCTTCAGCAATTTGGCACGACCCTGCTGATTCGTGGCAGAGTGAAGGTCTTTTGATCTGGTGCTGTAGTGCGAAGACTCACAATGGAACAATGTGAGTGGGAATGGGACATCCAGGCTGCAGGATTGGCTTCTGTGATTCTGGGATGTACCACTTAAAACGGGATAGTTGGGGGTGTTTGTGATGGGGCAGAAGGCAGGGTAGACAATGAAGGACATGGGTAGCCAGAGCCAGGGGTCACATTAGGTAGAACCACTACTTCCCGCCCCCCTTTCCCCCTAATGATCTGTGCCTTTAATGATAGCTTGACATGGTGGAATTAAACTGGTGAAGGAAAGTACATTTAAATGATGTTTTGAAAGACTTCTGTCAGTGGTTGAGTGAGTGATGGGTGATGAATTATAATAGCAGAGGAGACTGACTTATTTTGCCCATAGGAATGGACACCATTGGTTTACTCTGAATGGGCATGCAGGGAATGAATGTGGAGTTGAGGATATGTGAAGCCCAAAATATATTCTCCAGAGCCACCAAAATAGCAACACTTTTTACAAGGGCATGATGTACTCTACTCAAGTTATCCCCCCCCCTTTCCGTTATTTTAATTTTCTTTTTGTTACAAATATGTATATGTACCTAACTGTTCATGGAAAATTATATTTAAATATATATATATACTCTAGACAACGAACATATCCTTCTTAATTCTAGTGCAGTTTCATAACTTATAGATTGTTATTTGTTTCTGCAACAAGGAGATACAGCTTGAAAGGAGAATGAAAAATGGGTTGCAGGTCCTTTCATGTAGCTCATAGCTAGTGTCACAAATGAGGCCATATTTTTCCTGAAAGATGATCAATAATAATAGCAACCCGAAAGCATGAAATACTAACTGTGATTTTAAAGAACACATTTAGAAACCATTTGGGAATGCATACATTGTGACAAATTATTTACTTCAGTCTAACAAGATTTCTCCCCAGGTGACACAATTAGGCATGAATCTATAAAGTGAATTGATCAGTAAAAGGCCAGCTACTTAAAAATAAGTTATATATGGAAAATATTAACAACAGGATGACAACATGTGTGTGCATGAAACCCTAGGGACATATCTGGAATCATAAAAGGAGGTACACCGAAGACCCAGAGATCTGCAGCACCACTAAAAATGCAAAAATTCCTTAGACCAACTAAGTTTGTTATTGGTATGAGCTTTCGTGTGCATGCACACAAAAGCTCATACCAATAACAAACTTAGTTGGTCTCTAAGGTGCTACTGGAAGGATTTTTAAAATTTTGTTTCAACTACAGCAGACCAACACAGCTACCTACCTGTAACTAGAACTAAAAATGCAGATGCTTTATCTGCAGGGCATATGAAAAAAGAAAATGTCTTGCTCGCCTATCACACTTTTTCATAATACATACAGTAGTGGACTGCATCTGTGTATTTCTGTGGAATACTGTTCCACACCTGAGAACCTTGGCACAGATTTATTCTCCAGTTGAGATTATTCATAAATTACAATTGAAACAAGTAAACTCTTGGTAGAAATTGCACCAAATTTGAGCTAACAAACATCAAAAGTTGAAAAGCTGTATTGCCTACAAACTGCTGTTGGCAGACTGAAGAGAATATTGAAAAGAATTAGAGCACTCATGCTTCAAATACCTGAAGGGCTGTTTCATGGGAGAGGTCAATTTAATTTCTGCTGCCCCAGAGAGTAAGACTGGATTGAACGGGTTTAGGTCAGAGGAGGATCAGCGAAAAGAAAGTAAGATTACCAGGGCACTCTTACTTGGGCCTCATCTGCACTACACATTTAAAGCAGTATCATAACACTTTAGCCGGTCACAGCTTCCCCCAAACAATCAGGGAAACTGTAGTCTGTTAAGGGTGCTAAAAGTTTTTGGGATACCCCTGTTCCCCTCTGAAAGCTACAATTTCCAGAACTTCCTGAGAAGAGGGACTGGTGGTTAAACCACGTGGAGAATTGCAGCTCTGTGAAGAAGAAGAAGAAGAAGAAGAAGAAGAAGAAGAAGAAGAAGAAGAAGAAGAAGAAGAAGAAGAAGAAGAAGAAGCAGCAGCAGCAGCAGCAGCGTTTGGATTTGATATCCCACTTTATCACTACCCGAAGGAGTCTCAAAGTGGCTAACATTCTCCTTTCCCTTCCTTCCCCCATAACAAACACTGTGAGGTGAGTGGGGCTGAGAGACTTCAAAGACGTGTGACTAGCCCAAGGTCACCCAGCAGCTGCATGTGGAGGAGCAGAGACATGAACCCAGTTCACCAGATTACGAGTCTACCACTCTTAACCACTACACCACACTGGCTCTGAAGGGAATAGTGTAGTTATTTGCACTGAAGGAGAAACAGGAACCTGGATACATTTACTTAAGCAAGGAAGAGAGTATTGAAATATGCAGTCGGTTGCGCATATAATTGTGTGTATGCATATATATACCCAGACATTCACCTTTAGGGTCATGCAGTTTGAGGCACAAATTCCCAGCTGAGGATGACAAAAAGCAAAAAGGGCAGAGATGTTAAGAGCGTATCCTTTAGAGGATGCTACTGAATACACTAGATCCATATGGAGGGCATTACTAAGAAACCTTTATTTGGGCTATTTATTTTAACAACTATTCTTTGCTTTATGGGGGGAAATGATCTCTATTAGAGTTCCGCATATAATTTGCATTGTTTGTAGAACAGGAAAAAATGAAACATTTGCCTGGAATACATTAACTACTATCTTAACTTCACATTATACCTGCAATACACAAAGTCCCATGTTCACTAACACTTTTGCAATGGACAAATTGGGGAAAATGTGTTTTTTTAACATTCTTGGGCTGAATGGGTATATTATTATTGCTGGTTCATTTAATATTGGGATTAGGGCTAACATTAGGGTTGCACTGTAGAAGTTATTGTGTATTTTACATTTTCCTGCACTTTCCCATAACCATTGATGATATTTTTTTGTTCTAACAAGCTTTCCCAGCTGGATGAATAGGACTCTGCCATGGCTGTCTACTTTGTATTGTGTTTAAATGTTCCTGCTGTTATTTTCGGTATTGTTTCTAACTATTCTTCATTGTTTAAATGTTAATCAGTATATGCAGCACTATGCTATGCAGGCTTGCTGTGTAGAACAGCTGTCATGTGAAGTGACAGCTTCAAGTGGGAAATTGACTTTGGTAGGCTTAACATCCAAGTACACAGGCAAGCAGGACTTTTTTTCAGCTGGAACTCACCGGTACTCAACACCTCTCAGGCGGGCACCATTGCCATTATAAGAGAACAAGGGAGGCATTCTTGGTGAGTTACGCTACCTCTTTTCTAGAAAAATAGTACTGTATGCAAACATCTGACTGATCCTAGAGTTAAAAACAAAAAAACAAAAAAGATCTTCTGTGGTACATGACAGGTAAAGGTGAAGGAACCCTGGATGGTTAAGTCCAGTCAAAGGTGACTATGGGGTTGCGGCACTCATCTCACTTTCAGGCTGAGGGAGCCAGTGTTTGTCCACAGATAGCTTTCCGGTTCATGTGGCCAGCATGACTAAACTGCTTCTGGCGCAACAAAACACAGTGATGGAAGCCAGAATGCATGGAAACACCGTTTACCTTCCTGCCACAGCGGTACCTATTTATCTACTTGCACTGGTGTGCTTTCAAACTGCTAGGTTGGCAGAAGCTGGGACAGTGCAACGGGAGCTCACCCCATTATGGGGATTCGAACTGCCGACCTTCTGATTGGCAAGCCCAAGAGGCTCAGTGGTTTAGACCACAGCACCACCCGCTCCCCATAATGACGATGACGACGAGTGGCTGAATATGTACTTTTACCCAATGGACTTTGATTCAGCCCAATTGGAGCATTTGGCTTGTACAAGCTCATTGAAATCAGTGGGAGTTGTACTGTGCTCTTTTGCAATTCCAGTATAGAATTTCCTACTGGAAGGCCTGAGAATTGCCACAGATATGGGGCAAAGAAGTGAACCCCTGTAGTTGCTGCCTCCTCAAATTTTCATAGAATTCAACAAATCATTTTCTTCATGCAGATGACACAAAGCTAAAGAGTCTTGATTATCTGCAGATGGGGCAATGTGTCAATGATGGAGCATGCAGACACATAGAACATGCAATGTTCTTGGAAGAGGGTGTAGAGCCCACAAATGAATACTACACAAATATTTATCTGAAAAGATTAAACTTTTTAATTATCTTCCATAAATACCTCTTATTGAAATAAACTATTTTTCACAGTTATTGGTGCAACAATAAGGTCTGCCCATTAGCAAACAAATAAAACAAAGAAATTAAAGATTTCCAATTAGCACAGTGTCTTCTTGAAATGAAATACACTGCAATTTTTACAGTGTTATGCTGGATAGCACCAATCACTCTGAGGAGTTTGCATGTATGGATTATTCTCTTAGTATTTCCTTAAACTTTCTGCTGTTTACCTGTGTCTTTAATGGCCTGTGGCTTCACCGTTTTCAAAGGAAATCGACATCTGAGTGAGCTTACCCTACATACTTAAGCCTAAGGAAAGAGCACAGCAAATCATAATCTGTATATTGCAGTCCTGCTGTTCTTCAAGAAGTAGAACTCAATAGTCTTTTTCAAGGGCTTCCCCACCCCCCTGTGTGACAGAATGAGGAGACGCCATCTGACCCCAGAAAATTACAGGTTAACAACTCAGGCTTACACAAATACTTCAGGCTGGGGGCATAACAGCAGTTGCTTTATGAACAGGAGGAGGCAACACTTTCAGAAGAAGGCCACGCTCTGAACTCCAGGCACTGCATTTGAAAATCGAAATTGGAGGACATGGGGGTTACCTTCCCTGATGTTTTTCTGAATCTTGTCCTTTTAAAATGCCTTACGCTTCCCCCCCCCCCACAGGTAACTATGTTGAAAGAATGGGCAGTTGTGCTTCCTTACCGGCTTACACTTATTTTTTTAAAGCTGAAGGGTGACTTCAGTAGGATTTTGGTAGTAAAACTGTGACCACATTGTAGCTTGTGAACATATTGCCCTTTAAAAAAAAAAAAAGCAGACTAGCAGCATTTAATCTCTAATATATTCAGTGGTGGAAAAGTGTGCCTTTTTCTTTCTTATATATATATTTCACAGTGAAATATACAGCAGTGAAAACTAGGGAAATTCAGAAAAGCCCTTGGTTTAAGAGGACAAGGTATTTACACAATAATTGCCTTTCTTAGAAAATTGATGCAATCAGTAATCATATTTTCCTGGAAATAAACTTCCAGTAATACATGTTTAGCAGAATACAAGTCACTCCCCAGAATATGGGTTATCTGTTATCTCCTCCAAACCTACTTGAAGGTGTAGAATGCCAGGAATATGCAGGATAGCTCAGTCGATAGAGCATGAGACCCTTAATCTCAAGGTCGTGAGTTCAAGCTGCATGCTGGGCAAAAAGATTCGCAGGGAGTTGGACTACATAACCCTCCTTGTGCCTTCCAGTTCTATGATTCTGTGCATTCGGGAATTCTAAAGCTGGGGGGGGGGGACTACAATGTAGTTCAATGTCAAGTCCAAAGTGAGACCCACCCATAAACATAATAATAATAATAAAAATACTCTCACAAGTAGACAGCAGGTGAACTAAATCATATTTCAGTGTGACTCAAAAAAAGGAAGGTTCCCAAATGTGGGCTAGCAGAGGTCCTGTTTATTTGAAAGTTCTACCTGAGTCTCTCCCTGGTGGTACTTATTCTCCAGAGTTGCCTTAAGATTGGATTAATCATACATATTCACACACAGAAAGAGACAGACAGACAGACACTCCTGTCCCCACTGCTTCTGTACCATGGTAGTAAAGCAAAATGTAGTTTATCCTAGAATCAAATGGTCCAGTGCAGAGCATCTGAAAGATCCTTGTCATTGTCCCTTACTGATTCACTGTGCCCATTGAAACATAACAGGAAGAGATCAGTATTTGTTAACAGGAGTCAGGGGAGTAGAAAGGCATTATTGTCTGCTGCTTCTCCTTTAACAGCGATGGCAAATTTGACTGTGATCCATTGAGAACACAAAGACATGATTGCTTCCCGAAACAGAAACAAAATCAGTGTGCACAATAAATAAGCTGTCCGACCGGCAGTCCAAAATTCAATTATTCCGAGTCTTGAAAAGGCTTTTGGAAAAATTGAGCTCTTTAGCCTGAAGCTCTCCAACTTTAAAGAGACACATGTGGGTGTATTAAAAAATAAATAAATGCACAATGAGAATTTTCAAGATTACAAAGGCATTGTTTCAATTAGAATACATGGAAGAAAACATATTTGCCAGGTGAAAGCCCGTTTGTGTTACCCCAGCAAAGATTGTGACTGGGTGACAAAGTTGTGATGGGTTCAGAACCATTAAAAGCAGCAGCAGCAGCAGCAACAACAACAACATAAGCAGTTAGGAGTATAGGACAGTAATAATATAACTCATATCAGGGGGAGCAGAAGCAAGGTAAATCTAAAACATTTTATGAAAGTTCTTTGTGACTGCTTGAAGTTGTTCAGGAATAACCAAGGTGATGAACTCCAGGTGTTTGGGGGATTCATCTCGCATCAGCTTCAGCCAACATTGTCCAAAAACATTTGGAGGTTCACAAATTACCCACTCCTAAAGGCTGCTGAGCAGAAGTGTGGAACCTCAGGGCCCTCCAGATGTTGCTAAACTCCAACTCCCATCAGCCCCAACAAGCATGGCCAGTGTGTTGGAGATGCTGGGAGTTGTAGTCCAGCAACATCTGGAAGGCCAAAGTTCACCATTTCTTCTGCTAGGGACCTCTATGAAAAACTTTTCATGTTTTCTTCACCTTTTGAATTTTATCATTTAGAGCATGTCCATTACATAACACAAGAACTTCACGACCAGTTCTGATCAAGGTAAAGAAGACTGACATTTTCATACTGATTTCAGGTGACCAGCCAAATCCCTAGGAATCATTGCCTTAATTCTAATTCCTATAGTTTGCCTACAAATGCCAGGGAAGATCTTTTGATTTTCTCTGCCGCAAACCCCAGAGGGAGGAGAAGCCATCAACACTGACATGCCTATGATGCTTAATTTGGTTGAATTATTCTGGTTGCAGATTCTATAGTTGTTATATTTTAATAAATATAACCTGCTGCCCATCTAACTTGTCTCAAGCCTTCTTGTGCATGTTAGCAAAACCCCTTTGTTTTAGATAGCTTTGCTTTTGTTCAAGATTGCGGAAGAAAAGGGGCGCTGACTCTTATCTATGAACATCTTCCTAGCTTGGAGTTTTAAACCACTTTGCCTTTCTGTTGTTTTATTGTTCTAATGTAATGATAAATGCTTTCAAACCCATTTGAGGTTGAAGAGCAAGCTACTCCCCCCAAAATATGCAACTAAATAAATGAATGAGATTCTTTGCATTTTATTCTTCTAGCAATGCAGAAGAGAAAGTTGTTGAACTAGCAGTTTGTGATGCTGCTGACATGAGGGATATTATCTTTTCCCTTCAGATGGTCTGCATCCTTTGATAATAAATAAGGCTCCCATCTCTAAGAAATATGATGCCAAGGATGTAAGAAGATATGTCAAATATTTATCATTTTACTTAGATTATCCTCTAATGGTCACGATAGGGTTTTTCCCCCACACATCAGCTTTTTGTAGCTTTTTGAATGCTTTTTCTCAAAAGAATTGAAAAACTGCTGGAAATGCAGTGAAACTTTTGAGGGAAAGTTTGACATTGATTTCTCAGTGAAATAAATGTCCAGTTATTTGGGAGAATCCACACAACACCCCACCCCCCACACCAACTAGCAGTTCTATTGTAAGGAAAACCACAATCCTTTCACAGAGGGAATTGCTTCACTTCCTTCATGCTAATACATAAAACTGACCTTCTTTGGTCCCCTTTAGTGATTTTAGAGCAACCTATGCCAGGACTTGTTCCCACTCAAAAGGCAAAAGTGTCTCCCCAGGAGGTCTGTGAAAACCAGTCTGAATACACTCTGGGGAAATGAACTTGACAGACCAGTTTACATCAGTTTTCAAAGTTTCTCATTTTTTCAATCTTAGATTCAATTCTACACATTTCTGCAACAATTTGCAATTTCTATTAAAAAAAACCTCCTGAAAATTCACCAGCATCTTAGTGCACATTTCTCTGAAGAATCATGCCTTTCGAAGCAGTATTTATTAAAACACATAATTTTGTTAGTGGTTTTCCGTAATATAATACTTTTCCATGGTCTATTTTCACTCATATGTGCATCGTAAGGCAAACTTTACTGGAAAAATGCATTTTTGTACACTCTGCTTGGCTGGAGAACTTCATTGCAACATTCAGAGAAGTGCAATTTTTGAAGGGTGGCTGTTTTTCAGTTCACATATTGTGTCAAAATGTGCAGATTTGGTAACTCTGCTTGTTAACTTAAAAATTCTCCCCATCCTTCAATGACAAACTATTATTTGTGGTATTTGTTCTCGGAGACACACAAAGGGACAAAGGGAACCCCTTCCGGTAATATGAAGTGGTCTTAGGGTTTTGGTTTTTCAGTAACTCAACCTGTACAACCAGAATATGCCATAAAGTTCACAATAAAAAGTTACCCATAGGAGTGTCTGAAAGGAAAAACAAGCAGATTTGGTTGTTGGCTCTTTTACATGATACGGTAAATATCATTTCTCGTTAACACATTTTAAAACAAGGATGTGTTTGGTGGTAAATGTCACACACACACACACACACACACACACACACACACACACACACTTTTAACACTTTTTGTTTTAAAAACATTTTCCCCTATTATTTTTCTTGTATTTCCATAGTAGTGATTAGTAATTATGAGACATAGGGAGTTGGCAGGCAAATATCTTCAAGGAACAGTACAGCTCATGCTGTACTCTTGAACATACAGCACTGAATCTTTCAGCATATCTTATTTATAGGTGCAAATATTCATATTTTTTATATTTACTGTCATTCTGTTCAAGTCATAATAACCCTTTAGAAACAAGGTCCTCTGGGCAACCACTTTATTTGTTTCTTCAGCAAATCTACAATCCAGGTAGTTTGCCATGAGCACAGTGGCTGCACAACACTATCTCCCTGTGAGCATGTACACATTTCAACATTAGTGTTTGACTTGTATTTTAAGTTGTTCTACAAATGGGTTTCTTAGCTACCCTTAAATGTCTGGTACTAATGTTCCCACCGAATGAGTTGCTGCGAGGGCAAAAAAGTTATGTACGGTTGAAAGCAAGGACGGCTGCACAAATGCATCATTAAAATGTGTGGCTTTTTGCCATTCACCTCAAGCAGATCCAGCACATTCCATTGCCAAAGTCACAAATGTCAAAAAAAAAAGTGCATGGGCAGCAACCAACATTTTAATTTAAATCATGGAAACATGACACAGATTCCATATGTGGCTTAAAAATTCAATGGTGTTTGGACTGTAGGTGATGAGCAGAGGGAATTCTGCTGTGCATATCCTGGAGCAGGGATGTCCAACAGGTCAATCGTGATCTACTGGTAGATCCCCATGAGGTTTTGATCTCTGGCTCCCTTTCCATAGCATCACTAAAACTGACTCCTGCCCCGCCCCCTCGGATTGTGGAGTGTGACCCTGTAATTCTTGATGAAATCTATTAGAGCATCAAAACATTAAATTGTTTCCATCTAGGTTGTGCATAAATCTTGGTGTCAATTCAAAACCTGTGAACAAGTCTTGCTTCACTGCAGAATATGCCACTTGAGGTACATTCCAGTAAGTTATATCTCAACAACTAATAAGGTTTGGATAATCAACTTTGCATCTTTCCCTCTTAAAAAATAGGCTTCCTTAGGCCAAACACGGAGAAAACAGTCATAAATATTTTAAGGCCAACTCAAACTGCCTGAAACAGATTTTAATAAATTACTTTATATGCTGCAGCTCAAACATTAAGCTGCCACACTTATGATTAATAGAGGTGGAATGTAATTAAAGGAAAACATCTCTAAGAAAAGAGAGTTGTGCTCTGACAGTGGTATAATGGTGGCACTATAAATGGTACAAGGGTTTCACAAAAAGATAAGGGAAACGGTTTTATAAAAACGCAGTTCCTTGTACATCCTTCAACTGGTTACAATAATATCTGTACAAATGAATTTCAATAAGATGAAAGGAGGAGGACAAGGTGAGCATCATCATTACTTGATAAGAAAAATAGATTGCTCTTATGAGAACAATTTGCATTGGAAGACAGGAGACTGCAAAGCTCCTAACTATTGATGAATGCTGCCTTTTGTATCTTTTATGGAATATAATTAAATGGGGACAGAAGTGATTTCAGCATGCCCAGGAATCTGGGTGTGCCTGCTGCGACTCTTGATATTTTTGTTTGCAACAGAACCCTCTCCCCATAAAGGATTTTTAAAAATATCCTTTATTAAATAACCATGATCATAATTTTCTCCTTCCCCCTCCCCTCATCACTGCACTGCAGGGAGCAGGGCGAACCTTCTGCACTGCAGCAGGTGAGCAGAGAGTGCAATCCTGCTGTGTGCTGCTTCACCAAGGTGTTCCCTGTAGAAACAGACACACACAGCCAAAGCACAGTGTGGGGCTGTTTGAAAGCCCTTTTGCAAACAGCTTCATGTTGCTCTTGCAAAGGCCTACCTCTCCTGCTTGCCACTCTCCTGCTGCCCTCAGTCCTAGAGTTGTTGGGTTTGTTTGTTTTTAAACTACAGTCTGTTCTCTCCCAACTCCCAATTTTGTTATTTGTTACACTGTCTCCTAGCATTTAGAAATGCTTTAATTTTCCCACTGTTGAACAGTTAGCAACTTATCAAGCCTTAGTATCTACTAACATGCACTTATTGGTTTTTTCCATGGAGTATGTCTAATCCTATTTAGACTAGTTCTCCTCAGAAAAAGAAAAGTCTCCCTCTGGACTTGTCCAAATCACTCCTGAGTTGCAGCCTGGAGAATCAGGCCTTGCACTACATTTTCTGCTCATTCGTATCACCTCTTTTTTATTTCAGTCAGAATAAATCTTCCATTAATCCTTCTACTACAGTTAAATATTTGATCACCTGTATTTACAAGTTGTTTGCTGTTCAAGTTATTAATAAAGTTCAAAATTTATTTACATGAAAGTATGAGTTGGATGTGTGCACACTGAATATACATGCAAATTAACATGTATTGATAATCACCTACACTTGGCCAACTCTCTAGTTGTGCAAAGATCCGTTCTCTGAACAAAAGGGAATGTGTGCTGAGCTATCTCCTTAACAAAGGCAACTGGTTAACTACTCAGCAAAATAAGCTGGATGTTGGGCATGATTAGTTATGTATTGAAAGAGCAACAACGACATCTAAAAGTAAGCATGGTGAACAGTATAAAACCAATGTATAACTTGCTAGAAGGAGGAAGGACAGGAAAAGCGTACTTTTGCATGTGGATTGGACAAAGAGGGCAAGATACACATGGGATGAAGGTAAGAAGGAAGCACTATAACTCTCCCATGGATACTTTAATGTTGTGATCCTATACAACCTTCAGATGAAAGGCAGTATATAAATTTAATAAATAATAAAAATAACCTTACCTGAGAACAGGGCTTTTTTTTAGCTGGAACTCACTAGAACCCAGTTCTGGCACCTCTCAAGTGGTTTCTGATAGCTCTTGTGGGGGTGGGGCACCATTGCTATTCTAAGAGAACAAGGAAAGTGTTCATGGTGAGTTCTGGCACCTCTTTTTCTAGAAAAATAGCACTGCCTGGAAGGATGCACCATTGAAGTCAATGTAGCTTACTTCTGAGTAGACATGCCTAAAATAGCACTAGAGAAGTACCAGACATTGATGAGATTGCACCCTAGTGAAACAGACCCAGAGATTCATTGGAGTACAGAGTATTAAGACTCCTTCAAATCATCTGTTTATTCTGTATTTGTCTTGATTTGCTTGCACAAAGCTCACACAGTGGTTAAACTATATATGGTCTTTGCTGAGCATTCATTCTGATTTATGTACAGGTTTACCGGTACATACTGTTGTAAGTGTGGGGGAGGAGACTCCCCGAAACCTAAGAAATTAATGAATGTCAGGATCTAGCTAATATCTGGAGTACTGAAGGGAAGTTTCCTGGCCAGTATAAAAATACTGGCTAAGCTTCCTTTCCAAGCCAGGGCATCACCTGAGATACAGGCATTAAGATAACAAAATGTGTTGATGACCCATCCAAGAGGACTTCTTGGGCCTGGGCAGACAGGGGTTGCCAAGGTGGTGGGGAAGGGGCAGGCAAAAATGTGCCTCTCGAAAACTAGACTTGGGATGGGAGATGGATGAGCAGGAGTTGCTTGGAGCAGAATTGTGCTGAGGAGAAGGAGAACAAAGCCCAGACCTCCATGAGTTGCTGGGCAGACCATAACTCCATATGGGAGCTGGAGATCAGAACCATCTTGGCTGCTGTCTGGAGAGGCTGCAACCCGAAGACCAGGAGCCCTGACTGACTGCTGCTTTGAACGCAAGCTTGCTGAAGCAATAAGATACCCTATTGGGGCATAATGTTCTGCATCCCCTCCACTGCAGACTTCCAGGTGTATACACTGTAAGGTAAGGTAAAGGTAAAGGACCCCTGGATGGTTAAGTCCAGTCAAAGGTGACTATGGGGTTGAGGTGCTCATCTCGGGTTCAGGCTGAGAGAGCCAGCTTTTGTCCACAGACAGTTTTCTGGGTCATGTGGCCAGCATGACTAAACCGCTACTGGCACATGGAGAACCATGACGAGTGCCAGAGCGCACGGAAATGCCGTTTACCTTCCCGCCACAGCAGTACCTGTTTATCTACTTGCACTGGCATGCTTTCGAACTGCTAGGTTGTCAGGAGCTGTGACAGAGCAATGGGAGCTCACCCCGTCACGGGGATTCCCTGTTTACTGTAGGTATAAAGTAAACCACATTTCTTAGAGACACTAGCCACCACTGAGCTTCAAACTTCCCAATGGAAACACAACCTTGGGTAAGTGCTTGGAACCCCTGGAATCTAGAGCAGCTGTTCAATGGAGATAGGGGTGGTGTGTAACAATACCTTCCTGTTAATTCCAAACCACCAGAAGTCTGTGATTATTCTAAACCACCAGAAGTCTGTGATTTTTTAAAAGTGGATTTGTTGTGCTAGTCCAACAGAGCCTTTTAATCTACTTTACCTGTGCAAACCTAACATTCCAGAATGGGCTTGAATCCCTCCTGCAAAATACTGACAGACTGGAGGCACCCAGAGTTGTCATAGTCTAGGGTTCCCCCCTCCACTTCCTTTCTATAAAACCATTTGCTACTTATAGTTAAGAGAAAGAAAGGAGAATAATTTTGCATTTCTTCATAATTACAACACTTTGTTCAGTTAAAATAACTGCTTTTTGTCCTCTGAAGGATGTCTTTCCACTATAATCTGCTTTTTGCACACTGAGATACTTTAAGCTTGCCAGAAAATGGATGCATTATTCTTCCTCTTTTCCTGACAGAAAACCATAGAATTGAAAAATTAAAAAGCTAAAGTGGTTGACTTAGATATATTCATATTGACAACAATTAGTTTTAGTATGTAATGAGTTTTAATTCAAAGCAGTACAAATGGCTTCCTGGAGTTTGCATACTGAAGCCAACATTTTATCTAAGTTTACTGTCTTGTACTGTTCTGCATGTGGCATATAAATCAAATGGAAAAGGACAGAAAATGCTGCTTATCCACAACTTTGATAGCATTTCTCTCCCAGTATATGTTTCTCTGAACTTGCACATCCAGGTGTTCCACTATAAAAGCCACATGTTAACACCCATTGGATATGATATCTCACCTGCACAATTTCTTCAGTCTGTAGGCCAATTGCTTTGGTCTATGCAAGTATGCAGGTCACACATGTGAAATGGTACTATTTGACAGACACATTCATCCTCCACGTATATTATGTGGCGATCTGCTGTGCTGGATTAAGTATGCATATGTATCCTCAGCAGAAACTTGGTATAGTCAATTTTGACTATACAGCACATCTGTTTGAAGAATAGGGGGATGAAGCCCAAGTACTCCTCTTGTCACTTTAGTCTATTCTCAGTCCATGTAGGTTTTCCATGTGTAATTTGTAAGTCCACGCCATCCTTTTCCTACATTAATCAGCAATTCATTTATCTATTGATTGATCTATCCATCCATCCATCCATACACACACTTACAAAATGCATATTTAAATATTATTTTATAATGAAATAGGCAATTAAATGTTGTTTTATTTCAATATATGTCCTTCTGAATGTATTTTACCCTACAATATGCACTTGGTTACTTTTTTTTGAGCTAAGAGCTACATTGCAAAAGTTGGAACTTCAAAGCATCATTACATTCCAAACCACACCTTCGTCCAGGAATCAGGTCAGTTTGCATTGGAATTCACAGAAATCAAATTCTTCAAACATCTCTACAAGGGTCATCATAGTTGGCTGTGCCAGTCATCTGTTCAATGAGTGGCCATGCATAGATCTTTGCAGGCAGCACCATGTATAGTGTTGAATGCAAGGATCTGTAAAGGACCCCTGGAAGGTTAAGTCCAGTCAAAGGCAACTATGGGGTACAGTGCTTATCTCACTTCAGGCCGATGGAGCCAATGTTTGTCCACAGACAACTTTCTAGGTCATGTGGCCAACATGACTAAACTGCTTCTGGCACAACGGGACACTGACAGAAGCCAGAGTACACAGAAACACCACTTACCTTCCCGCCACAGTGGTACCTATTTATCTACTCACACTGGTGTGCTTTTGAACTGCTAGGTTGGCAAACACTGAGACAGAGCAATGGGAGCTCACCCCATCATGTGGATTCTAACCGCCAACCTTCTGATCAGCAAGCCCACGAGGCTCAGTGGCTTAGACCCTATATTCAAGGATCTGTAGATTAGTGCCAACACCACCTAATTTAGTTAGTGGAAAATTCCACCATTGTCCTAATTATAAGAATAGGGAGCTGTTTGGATATGGAATAACTATGGATGTCAAAGAATTTTAAGCCACCAAGACTGCAAACTAAGAAAATAAGAAGTACCTACTGAATCAGGCCCATGGCCCATCTCGTCCACCATCTTGTTATCACAGTGACTAGCCAGAAGCCTGTGGGAAATGTGGCCTTTAGGCACTTCTACTTCACCCCCAGGACTCTTCACAGACCATATGTTCTCCTTAGGCCACACCCATCATTGGCCTTGCTCCACACCCTCCTCAAGTGCTTTTGCCTGGCTGGAATGTATCATCGAACTGTAACAATACTGTACCTCTTATTTGCCTGGATGGAGGTTGGGGATGTGGATGTTGAAACCTCTTACTTTTGCCCAGCCGGAATGTATCCTACTGTACAGAGGTAGAAGAGACAATTGCTCCACCCACTTTTTGCTTCTAGCCCCACCCACCACTGGCACGTGGCCTTTGGAGACCTGCATTCCCACAAGGGAATGAAGCCCACTGACTTAAAAAAAAAAGTTTCCCCACCTCTGCACATATAGACCATCCTTTTCAAGGAAGCCCTATGGGGCCTTGATGTTTACTTTCCTGGAGTAAATAGCTGGATTTAGGAAAGTCTCTCTTAATAAGTGTAATACTAGTGGTAGAAGTCAATGAACTTAGTAATATGTTTTAGAGCTCTTAAAAGGTTACCCACCATATTAGAGTGAAATGAGACGGGCCACAGTTTGTCTGAGGAGTGGCATATAATGATGCTGAAGATGGCACTGTGCAGAAGGCTTTACAAGTTGCTGGATTCTAACTTCCAGCTGCACAACAAACTAACATGAACAGTGAGAAGCAATTCATACTCAGAAAATACTTCATTTGCAGTGGAGTTACAAAGACCCAGAGACTAGATGGCTTTGTTTGAGTCATCCATAAAGGATGATATCTCGAGACAAGAACTGCCATCTGTCCTTTATTGTGTTTTAGCTTCTTTATTTGTCCCCCAAACAATTTCACAGAAAGCTGTTCTCAAATATCTTGACACCTAGTTCCCAGCAAGCACAATAGGAGGAGGCTTTTAGCCAAATGATTACCATATGCAGATTAAAAGGTTTGTTTTACGTTATTTACCATTTAGAATAATTATGAGCAGAAGTCCCTTGTGGCACTTGAATTAGTGAGAGAAATAAGCTGGCAAATGACATTTCACATGATCTATATGTACAAATTATGAATACAGTGCTAATACAGGGAACTGGAAAAATTCTTAGGCTGTGTGATTGTACACACTTACCTAGGAGTAAAATCCAACTGAACTACTTCTGACTTGACATTGTGATGAGTGTAGTGATGATGCTTGTTTGGGAAGAAAGAGAGTGATATGCATCACTGGAACAGAGCTGAATGATCACTATTGTTTTCAGCATATGACACTTGAGGAAAATATATATAGTCAAATGGTTCTCAAGGATTCAGATCCAATAAGAATGATGGCCAAATGATGCATCACACTCTACAATAAGAATTAGGAGCCTGGAGAAGTACTCTTCCCTTTACAGCCCAAATGCAGCTCTTATGTCCCATGTCAGTTCCCATACATCTGTCCCAGTATGTAATGTAAGGATGAAAATTCTGCATATTCATACAAATTTAATGTCTACAGAACTCTAAAAGCACAATGATTTTTCTCTGTTGTTTTTATAGAAAGGGGAATGTTGGGCTTGGAAAATGAAGAGTGTCTGCTTTCGTCCACACAAAATCTGTGCTATCAACTGAGGGCTTCTAGAATGTAGCCATTAGCACTAAGAAATGGGGCTATAATTCAGCATACACTTTATTGAATCCTGTAGAAGCTGATGGACTCACACTTGTATAGACATAAACTGGATTGCAGCCAAAGTTACTCATTTCATATTCAGTTAATACATTGAGGAGGCAAGGATGACTGACTTGCATTCTCTAATTCCTCACAAAAGGGATAACAAAGGAAGCATAATTTGTAGGACAAAGAGCAACACCCTGGGAATTATTTCAAAATATAAAATAGATTATGCCTGTATGATAAACATTTCAATGCAGCAAGATCTCTCTAACCTTGTAAATTCCCAGGTCCGCTATGATGAGCCCTGTTCCAATGAATTTCTTTATTTAAAAGAGAAGTGGTAATTAAAATATGCAGTCAGAATGCATGCAGTAACTGTCAGCGTATAGTCTAGAAAGGTGGGCTCCTGGTCTTTAATCATCAAACATTATCAATTGGCATAATCCTGTCTGGGGCAAATGAGGTCGCTAAGTGCTTTGAGCATACTTAAGCAGCATTAATACAGCAGTCACAGCCACCACACAGGCACAAAACCCCCACACACAATATCATAAATCAAAAGGATGAAAATGCAGGAGAGTTTTACCACCTTTCCATTAATATAAAAAGATTTTTACATTATAAAATTCCAAGAACTAATTTGCATAATTCAGAGAGCCTTCTGTCTGAAGTTCAGGGACTTCCAACCAATTAAAATAGTTCATAAAGTTTGTTTACCATCTTCCTCCCCAGCTATCAAAAATCTCTCTGGAAACCCTCTTCCAGTAGCTATATGTGCAAATTCCCAATTCTCATTAGTTATCAAGTTCATTCACTGTACTCAGAAGCAATTTGTTCTGCTTTAATTAAGGTGGTAAACATGCCCTCGAAGCTCAAGGAGGAATTCTTCAGGTCATTTGTTTTCCTCGCTTCTTTATAGAATTTGAAGAAAGCTCCCATTTCCTACACACACACACACACACAGTGCCCGTAGCTTACATGGCTATAAAATAATTCAAGGCTTTGCCAGTTATAAGTTTCTACAGAGAATTTCATTCCCCAAGGCATAAAATATGGCTTTGAATTTAGAATGCAACTGAAGGCCTAGCTTGTTTTTAGAAGCCAGGTTCCATCAATTACTTTCTGTGTGACCCTGAGCAAGGGAGATGAGAACACACTGCGACAACTGAAGCTATTGGGAAATGTGGTGCAGCTTAACGTCTCTGATAATTGGGCCAGGGCTCCACAACTCTATTACTAATACTACCCCCAGAATCAGGAGATAACTCACTTTCAGACGCTTATCAAAGGCACTACAAATTATAGTGAGTAATGTTTACAACCTGTAATGTTTACAACCTGTAATGTAAAACTTTGATCAAAATTCTGTGGGAGCGGCAAGATTCAGACCAATGAGGAAAGGGGCGGAGATGCAAAACTCATTCCGCTACAGAGCATCATTTCAGAACGGCGAGTGACTCCGAATATTCTAAATTTGTAGTCTGGGAATGAAGACTGAGGGTTTTAAATAGGAATCTACAATGTGTTGGTGTGCTTTAGTGAAAAGGGTGTTAATTATGGTAACTATTTATGTACTTGTACAAATGTGCTGCATAGGAAGGTATGTCTTCTGTTTAGAAGTCAATAAAGTAAAGTAAAGTACCCCTGACAGTTAAGTCCAGTCACAAATGACTCTGGGGTTGCCAAAATCTCCTAACTGGTGGGGGAGTTTGTTCACCGTTAAATATAGGCATTACCCCTATTTACCGAGTCCCGTCCTATTTAACATCACTTACGGTTGCCACACATCGTTATGCCTTTATAAAAGCTAGGTTTAATGCTTTTCCATCAAACGTACTGAGTCACACATTTACCAAGGGCCAAGTCTCTCCTATGTGTGCCTGTGAAAATAAATCAACTGAATCTCTACAGCATGTAATGTTCAATTGCCCTATGTACAGTTCGATCCGTGCCAGTATATTAAATCCGATAATTCAGTCCATTGCTGATAAGCCAGCTGATCAACGTCTTGCTTGGATGCTCCAAGATGTGGACCCTTACATAACTTTACAGGTTGCTAGATTCCTAACAGCAGTTATCTCATATAAGAGACGAAATGGAATGTCAGCCGATTATGGATAGTTATAAATATGTTTTGTTTTTTAAATATGTTTTGTTTTTAAAATTAATTTTAGACATTTATTTTAGTTGGTGCCTAAATTTTAATTTTAAAATTCCTCTGAGATATGTTTTTATATGTTTTTATGGAAATGTTAATATTGGACCCAGTGAGTTGTGTTATCTTATTTGCGGCTTGTACAGTGCCGTTGTTTTATTTGATTCTTGCTTGTTTGTTTGTTTGTTTGTTTGTATTGTATGATGGGCGCAAATGCCGAAATAAATGATCTAAGAACTAAGACTCTGGGGTTGCGGCACTCATCTCGCTTTACTGGCCAAGGGAGCTGGCATTTGTCTGCATACAGTTTTTCTGGGTCATGTGGCCAGCATGACTAAGCCACTTCTGGTGAACCAGAGCAGCGCACAGAACCGCTGTTTACCTTCCCGCCGGAGCGGTACCTATTTATCTACTTGCACTTTGACATGCTTTCGAACTGCTATGTGGGCAGGATTAGAAGTCAATACATCATAACTATTTAATCAAGAGAGTTGACCTATCTTCTAGCTCTCTTCCACAAAACTTCTGTCCACAGGTTCAGCAAAGAAAGGAAGGTGGCCTCATTTAGAAATGCTGTATCTCTTTGATATAGGCACGGGGGAGAAAATAGATTCAGTTAAAATTTAAAGGGAAACCCACCTGATAGGCACTTACTGTAATAATTGGAGAACAAAAAGAAAGCCATCCAAAATCCACTGTGATTTTATTTTCTATTATTATTTTGGCAATGCGGTTTTCCAGCCAAGGGCACATTAATGCCACTGTCCGCTAGGGTCCAAAGGGTGTGAAAATCACAACACTAAATCATAAGGGTAGTCCATAGAACAACACTAGCCTAAGGACTCCAGTTTTCGGGAAAGGGGTAAAAAGGAAGCTCCAGTGTATATACAGTTCAACATCGTGCAAATCTAGCTATTGGGAAAGTGAACTTAGTTTTTTAAAGGGCAGGCTTATCTACAATTCTAATTACACACTACCAGGACAATACTGATCACTGGTCCAAAAATATCTATCACAAATCAGAGAAGATGCCACATAAACACTTGTTCTTTGTTGTGATTGTTTTTTCTTAATGAATATTGTCAAAGAGTTGTATTAAACACTAAGTTTTACATGGAGCAGACCCACTGAAATCAATGGCCATGGCTAACTTAGGTCCATGAATTTCAGTAGGCATACTCTGGCTGCAACTCAGTGATTCTAATGAGAAAGTGGTGTTTAAGTAGAAATAAAGTGATTTTTTTAAAGCATGGAAACACTTGAAATATACTTTATAGAAGTATTCTGGCATAAAGTCCTTCACAGATTTGACTATGTCAACAAGATCCTTTAAAACAAACAAGCCTTAACATTGTATCAGGGAAAAGATTGATCTCTTCCCTGGTCACATTTCTCCATGACATGTAGAACAACTCTGACGAGATGGAAGAAAAAACAAAGAAAATGAATCATCAAATGGAAGCCCGTGTATTCAGATGAAAGATCAACCGCACAGAGAAATAAATAAATTTTCACAGGTGGAGAAAAGTGACTGAAAGCTTTCAGAGAGATGTGCTTTCGCCAAATATGTGAATTCATTTGGATTCCTGGCAAGACTAGATCATTTCCCCCAAAATTTTGATACACTGAAAGGGATCATGAAAGGGATGCAGAAGATTTAGTGAGAGCTTACTCAAAATTCCTTCAGATTTCTCCATCCTCTGAGCTAAACCATTTCATTCACTACTTAGATGCCACAGAGTGAAGTGATGGATCTGAGAATACTGCACATAGAAGACAATTCACAGTAAGGACCTACATTAGAGACTTTTCCGAAATTGTACCATAGCTCTTTGCCTTTAACTTTGTCCATTTCAAATTCTGAAGGGAAAAGATCATTCACCAAGTAATTTTTTCATTAAAAATAAATCATGGTTACCACTGCTGCAGTCACGACTGCTATCATTATCTGTTCTTTTCTACAGAATTTGATATTACAAGAGAAATGTCTTTTGAAAATCTCATATCTGAATTTGCTGCCAAGAAAAGTAGAAAAAGAAGATAGAACTTTACCTATTATATGGCCACTTCTACAATGGCAAGGTTTACTGTGTGTAAATTTTATTTTTACTAATGTTCATACTAGATGGAATTCTGAACACAGGAAGCTGCCTCACACTGAGTCAGATTGTCAGTCTGCTTAGCTCAGTAATGTCTACACTGATTGGCTGTGGCTCTCCAAGGTTTCAGACTAGGGACCTTCTCAGCCCTTCCTAGAGTTGCTGAGGATTGAAATTGACAGCTTCTGTGTGCAGAGCAGAGGCTCTACCTCAGAGCTTGAGACCTCCCATAAAAAGAGGAGCCTATATGTGCATATTCCTGAAAAACAACATACAAAAATTCATCGTGTTAGGAAAAATTGTGTGCAAAAATGTGTATATTAAGATAAATGAACACCAAAAATGCATATAATTTTTAAAAGAATCTGCAATCTGATGTACAAATGGGGCAAAGTGAACATAAGATGGGGAAAGTGAGAAACTAAGAGGAAGCTTTATTGAAAGATTCATCCATCCCAACCTTACAGACTAACAAATGTTGTTATGGAATAAAGCTCTGTGGACTAGAGCCCTGACCACAAAGGCTTATTGTCATAATAAGGCAGGGATGAGCCATCTTTTTTTGGAGGGGGACAAAGACCTTAAATTTTAAGATGCCTCAAGAATCTTTGAATCAAAGAAAACCATGAAAACTGTAACATTATGACATTCATATCATGGGCTGAATTGGCACTGAAAGTCACGTCTTTGAGCATGTTTGGAGTGCAGTGGGGGATTCATCAAGTTCTCACAGCATATTATTATATCTAGAGCTCAGACCTATGCTCTGCTGTGCTTGCATCACAAAGCAGCATCAGGTTCATGGCTCTCAGCAGCAGTGCAAAGAGATAACTTATTTGCAAAACTCTGACAACAAACCCAGCCTCCACTTCAGCCCAGCACCTCGGTGCTCCAGCAGATGTTGGTATAGTAGTTGCAGCATTGAACAGAAATGTATTTGAGAAAGGTCAATGGGGCAATTGCCCAGGGCGGCAAATTTAAGGGGCTGGCATATGAAACATCAACTCGAGGCCTGAACTTCCAGCTTTCATTTAAGAAAAAGTAAGTTCTTTTTTTCCCCAAAAAATTTTTTATTAACTTTTAACAAGTAACAACAAACATCAATACATGTATTGATGTAAGAAAAAGTAAGTTCATAAGCCTAAAGGTGAGCTGCTGCCACCTGCAATTTATGTGAAATGAGTTAGCTCACTTTGGCTGACCTAAGTCCTCACCAATGGTGATATCAAAGCTGTGGGCTGAGGGTGCAAGGACTCCTTCAACACCACTCCCATCTTCAGAAAGTCCATAGTGAGGGCAGAAGCAACAGCTTCTTCCCTGGGAGATAGACTTTTCTCCTCTCCTTCATGCAGTGCTTTTTCTCCTGACAAAACTGACTGGTACTCAGTGCTGGCACCCTTTTTTGCTGCCACCCCACCATCTTTTGTGAGGGGGTAGTTTTGCCTCTACCTCCCTTTCAAAAGAGAGGAAGACTCCCATGGCTTCCTCTAGCTAGGAGGCGGGCTTTGGCACTCATCGCATTCATGGCAGCCAGTGGGAGACAGGCAGCTCTCTCCAGTGAAAGAAGCCTTCTCCCTCCTTGTCCTCCACTTTCCCCAATAAATAATACCCAGATGAATAAAACACAGAGTCATACCATTATTTGCCATGTGACTGATTCATTTGTGGCTAAAACAAGCCATGGAATCTGTTGTCCCATGTCCATTACCTCACTTCTAAATTACATGACAGGGTGCCAAAACAGTCTGCCGCCTCAAACACCCTGAGACATCATCTTTGAATCACAATAATCTATCTATGGCCAAGAGATTCCTTCTGTACCTGTATAAAATCCTCAAGGGAGGGGTTAAATGGTCTAAGACAAGAGCTGCATCCTATATCTCACCTGTAGAGAATGACACCAGTGAAGCACAGCACTAAGTGTCTCATGGCCTCTTAGGAAGTTGTGTCAGGAACGCAGAATCTGTGGCCCTCTAGATGTTGTTGGACTCCAACTCCCATCAGCCCCACCCAGAATGACCGATGCTTGGGGATGATGGGAGTTTTGGCTAGCAACATATGGAGGTCCACAGGTTCCCTATCCCTGACTTAGTTACTTCTTTCCCCTCTTCCACTGCTTTAGCATTAACAGTTCCACTGTGCAAGAAACACCAGCTATTACTACAGAGGCTAGGGCTATTGTGCTAAGTCACCCAGCTGTGTCAGTACTTTCTTCCACAATTCCCTCAGTCAGCATAATAGCTTGGCTTATGCTCTTATGTATTTTCAAGCATGACATGTTGCAAAAATTGGTCTTTGGTTTTCTGATATAATACCAGGCCTTAGCTAGACTACTTGAAAGAGGTCTCCCCCAACTTTCTTCAGAACACAAAGCTCGAGTCTGATTATTTATTTCCCTTATATCATCTGTGGGTTCCCCCACCCCTTTTCTTTATCTAACTGCAATTTAGCTGCAGATTTAATTGAACTGAAATGACTGGGCCTAATGTAACCATGGCTATAAACTAATTCCGAAAGCTCAATTAGGTATCATTTTAAGTATCTCTTTTCGAAAAAGAATACATATTTAACATTCACTCTTTACTTTTCAATTATTTTTAAGGAAAGAATTGTGTTAGTTATAATTAAAGAACACACAGAAGAGTGGCATTATCTCTGGACCAGCAGGAGTTTCCAGCAACAAATACAACCATGACCATTTTTGATGTGCACAAAGCTACTAATGGAAAAGCATCCCACTGTTTCAGCTATTTATTGCTAAAATCATGCACCATTGTGAATTCATCACTCATTCATTCATAAAATGAATAAACAGTTATATTGCCTCTTTCAAAATGTGTGATAAAAACCAGATGATCAGATCTCCCACCTCAAAGATATTTCAGCAGCCTCTCGAGATACATGCGAAAGCAGTTATTGACACAGCAGGTTGATCCCATGGCAACTGATTCTTCCCCTGATCTTTCTTATGGTGCATTCAATAATCTCTTTCTCTACAACCACATAAGAGCTCTCTGCATGTAATTAGGACTTTTCTACAATATCTCTAAAGGTTTCACCCTCCAGATCACATAGCACATAGCTGCAGAACATACATTTCTTTCCTGGGAGTGAGGAACTCTTTGCAACATGTTGGAAAATAATAGCCTCTGCCCACCTCCTGGATTTCTCATTGCACATCATTTATTGGCTTTATGAGCTATTTTGCAAGTGAAAAATGCAAGAAAAAGTTGCAGCATGGAGTGCTCCTTTGCAGTCCTCCAAACTTGTCATGTCTTCTTCCAGGATACTCTCCATCCCAGCTTTTCATTTCCGGGGTTCCCTTGCACCTCCTTCTTGTGCATGGATGGTGCCGTTTTGACTACATATGGACTGGTCCTGCCATTAGGCAGAATGAGGCAGCTGCCTGGGACAGCACATGTTGGGGCAGAGAATGGCAACAGATTGCTATAGACCATGGTCTCACTTGTGCCATCTAAGCTAGCCTGTTGCCTTCAGGTGTACTGAAGGATGTTGTCCTATTGCCAGTGTGGAAGGTTCAACTGCCAGTCCATTAAGCTCCTGTATGTTGAATGCAATCAACACTCTGAGAATGACAACTATTATAATATATAGCAGGGATGGTGAAACTGTGTGCCTCCAGATGTTGTTTGGTCTAAATTCTCATTATCACTGACTGTTGGTCATGCTGGCTGAGGTCGATGGGAGTTGGAGTCCTACAACATCTCGACCATGGGTTCTCAATCGATGGTATATAAGGCATAATTTATATTGAGGAAAATTGAAAGGGTTTTCTTTTTTAGTAAGTTAGTATGGATCAGTAACAAATTCTCTTGAATTTCCAGCAATCTACCTCCATTCCTGCCTTATCTACATACTCTGACTTTCTAATATCACATGTTCCACTTATGGAGATTTTCTTTATACCCCACACTTCATATTTTGTGAAGAAACTAAGGATGCATCAAAGTGGACAAGCTCCTAGCTTAAAAAAAAAATAAGAACAGTCTAGCAATGCCTCTTAAGCCTGCCCCACAAAATTCCTATTTGGGAAATTTAAATATAAATAGGGTCCTCAGTAAATCACCTCCTCAAGACATGTGATATCTATGCATTCAACTTAAAATCATGGCCCTGGGTTTGTAATCTTTGGCATCAATTTTCACAAAGAGGAGCTAAACTACAATAGATGAATCCACCCTATCATAAGGCATTATGCTCAGATAGAAACCAATTACTCTTTCCTTGATAGAATATGAATTCCTATGATAGAATAGTGGTTCAAGTTCAATTTGCAGCTAGTGCTTTCAAATTCCTGAATGCTACTTGAAAATTCAGAAGCACTTTGAAGACTTATGAAAGTCACAAAGCCAGCAAAGAATATCTCCTGAGTTCAAGGACCTACATTTTTTATTTGGGAGTTATTATTTTTTTAAAAAAAGATTTAACTCTGTACTGACAGATGTTATTTTCTTCAGTCTTTTTTTTTTTTTTTAAGAAAGTAAAGTTGTGGGTGTGCTAATGCAGACTTCATTGGCAATATTGCATGAGTCCCTTCCCCCTTTTCTATGTATTAAAGATAAAGGTAAAGGTACCCCTGACCGTTAGGTCCAGTCGCGGACGACTCTGGGGTTGCAGCGCTCATCTTGCTCTATAGGCCGAGGGAGCCGGTGTTTGTCCACAGACAGCTTCTGGGTCATGTGGCCAGCATGACTAAGCCGCTTCTGGTGAACCAGAGCAGCGCACGGAAACGCCTTTTACCTTCCCGCTGCAGTGGTACCTATTTATCTACTTGCACTTTGACATGCTTTCGAACTGCTAGGTTGGCAGGAGCAGGGACCAAGCAATGGGAGCTCACCCCGTCGTGGGGATTTGAACCGCCGACCTTCTGATCGGCAAGCCCTAGGCTCTGTGGTTTAACCATGCTTACTTGGAAGTAAATACTGCTTCTGGCAAATTCCAAATGAGCATGCTTCCAATTGCACATGAATAAAGAACCTTTTATGTCACTAGCAGTACAATCCTATGCGTGCCTAGTTAGAAGTTCCCTTGAGTTCAATGTGACTTAGTCCCAGGTAAGTTTTCCTAGAATTGCAGTTTAATGAAGTTTTGTGCTGGGCTGATGTCATGCTATTGTAGCTTCTGAAATTGCTGTGGATTTTGGAGAGGATAAAGCCAAATACTCACAGATGTTTTCTTTCTTGCAAACTTGCAGGGAGCATTGAACCCTAGTATAAAGTGCTATGGTTAAAAAAGAAATATTTTTATACAGCTTTGCTTCCAGAGTTAGTAATTATTAATCTCTACAAAGTCTTTCTTGTCTTTTTACCTTAGCACTTCATCAATGTAGTCGATTTTCTTTTTCAGGGGAAAAATAATCTATGGGAATTACATTTCCCTTCCCCTTGCACCCTATAAAACTCACAGTAGTATCAGAAACTAAAAAGGCCGAAGTGATGTCTCTTTCTACCTTACTGAAAGTGTAGCTAAATCCATTCAATATCTGCTACAAATCAGAAAGCAGATGATAGAGTAAGAACTCCCTTTTGACTCCTCTCCTTAGCTATCTGCATTCTTCTTATGTAATGCATCCTGTTTGTATCAACTTTTATTGTTCCGTAACTGTCATGAATTATTTATTCATTCTAATTGCTTTTTTTTTTTTTTTTTTTTTGGTCCCTTGATTTAAATGTGTTCTGCAACTGATGGGGAGATTCTGAACTATTTAAATTAACTTGCTTTATAACACTGTGTTATGGATCAATATGATTTGTAAACCTTAAACGAACGTTCAACACAGACTCAGAATGCAGATGGGATAAAGCAGAGGTAAAACACAACAACAAAAATCTAGCACAGGTTCTGGCATGTTTAGGAATATTGTCTGGTATTATTGTCCAGCATTTAAACACACCTGTGTTCTGTATCGATCATTAAAACACAGCATGCTTAAGTTTTTTTGGTTTTTTTTAAAAGTAATATGAATTAGCAGGGAAATTAATATTGTGACCTGTGATCATTTCATATAATAATAATAATAATAATAATAATAATAATAATAATAATAATAGGCATGGAGGAGGGCTATTTACACCACAAAAAGTAAAAATAAGTATAATATTTCATGATCCAGGAAATAAGCAAGATGGATTGATGTAAGGGTTATTTTGGCAAAACACCAAGCCTTCCCCATACTGTGCTAGCATGGAGGCATGTGTCTCAATCAATTCTACTCCTCAAAAACACACTGTTTAGAGAGATAGCATGTCTAAGTGCAACTCAACAGTGTTTCACAAAATTGTTATGAGGTACAAAAACCAGTAGAAATGGGACGTGGTCAAAGACAGAGCAAGAGAATGTCATTCAGCCACCATAGAGCCCGTAATCTATATCACAGTCTTATATGCCTGATACATTGCCAAAGCCTGTTATAGTGAGATTGCAACTAACAAGCAGCATAGGGATACCGCTGTCTCTGTCAATGTTATGCTTATTCTGTTTCAGCATCCATGGAAGACGCTCTGCACTATTGTGGCTAGATAGATCAAGAGGACAGATGTGCCCAACCACTGGCAGAGGAACGGGGGTGTGGAAGGAGTGGACCACCCCTGGCACCACTATTCTGGTAGGGTGCCATTGCGGCGCACCCCCACTGACACGCACTGCACACTCCACCGTGTCCCGGGCACCCCATAGGTGGCGCGCCATGCCCCAAGAATGTGCACCACGCCCCTGTGGGCAGCGTACCACGCCCCCGGGGTGCACGCCATGCCCCTGTGGGCGGCGTGCCATGCCCCGGGATGTGCGTCACGTCCCCAGGGTGTGCATCATGCCCCCCGAGGGCACCAGCCACGCCCCCGGTAGCAGAGCACGCAGCCTCACAACTGTGCCCAATGCCAATGAAACACAACCAGTTAGTATCAAATCTAGCCAGCGTTACACTAAACTGTAGGAAAAGGGCATACAGGACACTGTATCACGCATGTCCTGGGGGAATGCCTCTTTGTAGCATTTGAAGTCCACTCTCTTATGTTATGGTAGACTTTGTGCAACAGCCTACCGCCCTTTTTCCTCCACTTACCCAGGAGCATGCATCTGCTCTTATCCCGGCTGGAGAAGGCATCAGATAACGTTCACATCAACACCATTTAAGACACCTGGCTTTCTCCCAGGACTCCCAGGAACTGTTCCCTGGAAATATATCTATGTACAGTGGTACCTTGGTTCTCAGACTTAATCCATTCCAGAAATCCATTCCAAAACCAAAGTGTTCCATAGAACGTAATGCAAAATGGATTAATCTGTTCCAGACTTTTAAAAACAACCCCTAAAACAGCAATTTAACATGAATTTTACTATCTAATGAGACCATTGATCCATAAATTGAAAGCAATAAACAACGTACTGCAGTCACACAATCAATCTATCAGTAGCTGAACATACAGTCCATACAGTCACAAAAACAAACAAAAAGAGAGTCATAAAAACAAAAACTCAAAATAAATAGCAAATGCAGACAGGCCTCAGCGTAACCCTCAAATTGGAAGTGTAACACTCAAAACGGAAGCGTAACATTTAAAACGGAGCACGTTCGGCTTCCAAAAAGGTTCGCAAACAGGAACACTTACTTCCGGGTTTGCAGTGTTTGAGTTCCAAGTTAAATAAAATAAAAAAAATTCCTTCCAGTAGCACCTTAGAGACCAACTAAGTTTGTTCTTGGTATGAGCTTTCGTGTGCATGCACACTTCTTCAGATACACGTGTATCTGAAGAAGTGTGCATGCACACGAAAGCTCATACCAAGAACAAACTTAGTTGGTCTCTAAGGTGCTACTGGAAGGAATTTTTTTTATTTTATTTTGTTTTGACTATGACAGACCAACACGGCTATCTACCTTTAACTGAGTTCCAAGTTGTTTGAGTACCAAGGCATTTCAGAACCAAGGTACCACTGTACATATTTATAGGGAGACATGATATAATAGTAACATGATACAGGGTCCCATCTCACTCTTCCATCTCTTGCGTTGCTGGGTCTTTTTCTACTGCCATTCATAATACTTTGAATGACATTCATAATAATTTCTTCCCCCGCCTTTTACTTATGTTCATACCATTTGTTGTTGTTTTGTGTTGTTGTTTTGTGTGTGTGTGTCCTAAGAGATCAGATTGGGGATGCTCCTAAACACTGGGTTGGGATTTATTTGCATAGATCGGGCGAGGGCATAAAGTTATAGAAGTCACTCTATCATTAGCTAAAGAGGGATATTAGAATTATTTAATTGGGATTTGAAAGTTTCCTTACTGTCCAATTATGTCTGTGTCTACTCAGAAGTAAGTCCCATTGAGTTCAGTGAGGCTTATTCCCACTTAACTGGGTATAGGATTGCAGCATTAATATATATTCTTTATATGTATATAGATGTATACAATCAATCCTTGTTTTGCACTGGGGTTACTTTCCAGATTACACACACACACACACTGGTGGAACATGCATAAACCTACTCTGCCCCGCCCATAGTCCTCCCCATTCTGCACCTTTTCATGACATTTGGGGGCTATTGCCAAGTTTGGTGCCATGCACACATGCATGATCGTGCATCTTTCGGACGCTCCTAAATCAGTTGTTGCCTGTATATTAAAAATCTATTCTCTTTAAACAGTAGTGTGTGTGTGTGTGTGTGTGTGTCCTTGTATGTTATATGCATGCAGGAAAAGTAAACAGTTTTTCTCTCTTACTAAAGCTGTTCCTTTTTGGCCATTCCTGACAATAATCTACATCCCTGATAGCATCGGGATTAACTTTTCTAATTGTGCTTGGTTTGTGCCAACAGCTATCACTTTTAGCTCCTGTTACTTAATGGAAGAAAAAATTTCTGGTCACTAATCTGTTGGGGATCAGAAGGTTGGTGAAGGAAATTGAATTCAACATCAAAATAGATCTTCTGTGAAATTTAATTTTCCCCTCTAGGGGTTCCTTTGAAGCTTTGAGATTCTCTCTCCTCCTCCTTATTTCTTAGACTCACAGTAGGATGACTTGGCTTCTGGATGTGGAAAGCTGGTTGTCTCAGATGAAGTGTATTCCCAGCTCTGAAAGACAAATGACCCCCTTCTGTTCAGCTACATAAATACTTCTGAAGACTTAAAAATTTAAGGCATGCTGAACCTGGATCTTTAGCTTCTCTAGAAATATAGCTGGTGCATTAGTAACAGAAGCCTGAACCAAAATTGTATTTTGTTTCTCTAAAGAAAATGGACTCAGACAATTAATTAATTATCCCACACATAGTCTATGCAGTTATTTATTTTAGACTTTAATCTGATATTCCTTCAAAAATATCTCCATCTACTTATGTACGAGGGAGCACAACACAATGCCTTCTTACCTGACTGATACCAAACCTGTAATGAAGGCCCTATAGCTCCCCCTGCTTTGTTACACATAAAGCCCATTCATCAGTTGAGCCACAAGCTCACCATCAAGACCAGAAATATCAGGAGGAGAGACTTCATAGCCTGCACCAAAGAACAGTTGGTAGAAACTGCATGGTTAAGTTGGTGTATTGACAAAGAAGTTGAGAATATGCAAAATAGTAGCCGTTATTTTGTGTCGGAGACTAGATTGAGGATTACAGCTCTGAAGAGGAATGGTGGGAACCTCCCCCTTTTCCTGCTCCTGACCAGGATCCTGAAGCTGCTCAAGAACAATGGAGCAGTATAGATTTAGAGAATTGGTTTGCAGAGGGACATAGTTTGGAAAACAACAGCTGGGCAGAGCTGAGTGGGGAACAGCTAAGAGAAGCAGAACAAGGAGAGAGAGAGATAACTGACTCCCCTTCGCTAGAAAGTATCCAGCCTCTATCTCCAAGGGCAAGGAGAGCTGATAAGGTTGCTATGCAGAAGGCTCAGTAGTTGCGAGATCAGGTTGCAAGAAGGGGAAAGTGACAGAGATAACTTGGGGGGGGGTGGAGTAGGAGGGAAGCTTAACTGGGAGTACCTTTCCTCTGAGAATGGCTGCATTGTTCTTTTGCTCTGATCATTAAACACTCTTAAACTGGTAAGGGACTCAAATTGCTTTGTTCTGCTGATGGACAGGCAAAGTGGGGGGAGGGGAAAAGCCATTCTCCAAAGCCTGACATTTTGGGACTTGGGATATACCAGTCTTACTGAGCCTTTCTCTTCTATATGTTAACCCCAAACACACTAACTCACCAAAAGACCATATGGAAGCAGGAGCAACCTGGTGTCTGTATTACAGTTTTTGATAAATATAGCAAGAGACAAGAAGCACGAGACCCACTGGAATGGGGGGAAAGAGCTCCAGTGTGATGCAACTAGAGCACTAAGAATAGACCGCACCAAATACCTTTGGGGAATTAGCTCAACCCTATCTTAAAACTGATCTTGTTATGGGTTCACGCCGTTGTTTCTTTTTGGAGATTGTTCCCAAACTTTACATGCTAAGCAGTTTGAAATCTTCTTTTAATTCCTCGTTGAAACTGATTAATCAACTTGAAGTTAGTAATCCCCAAAAGAATAATTTGTTTTGCATGCCAAAGGGGGTGGCATTTTAAAATGCACCTTCTGTTTTTCTTCCTCTCTGACTCTGCTGGTTATCTGCAGAAAGCTTTCTTCAGATTCCAACATATTAAAATTTAACAACTGGAAATCTCAAGGGATTATCATTTATAATTTATAGGGAACGCAGGCAATCTGACATATACTTCCCTTTCCCCTCCAGCTCTACTGTTGTATCCTTCCTCTCTTTACTGTTCTATAAAATATACAATTGTTTTCCGTAGTAGTATTTTTTTCATTACCCAACAGATTTTTCCCGTTACCTGCTCAAATATTTCAAGATTCTCATGTTGCATCCCCACACCTACTTATCTGGGAGTAAGCCCCACTGAACTCAGTAGAACTTACTCCTGAGCAGATGTGTATAGGATTATGTTGGACAAGTTGAAGTGGTAACATTTTTATCCCCACATATTAACGTTTCATTTTAGCTGATTGGATTAAGAGTTGTGTGGTGTTACTACTTCTATTCTGTAAATGGGGATGGATATATTTATATGCAGAATTCATGATGCGAAAGGCTGGACTGGATGAATCCCAAACTGGAATTAAGATTGCCAGAAGAAATATCAACAACCTCAGATATGCTAATGACACAACTTTGATGGCAGAATTAAAGAACCTCTTAATGAGGGTGAAAGAGGAGAGTGCAAAATATGGTCTGAAGCTGATTGGATTAAGAGTTGTGTGGTGTTGCTACTTCTATTCTGTAAATGGGGATGGATATATTTAAAATATAGTGGGTGGAATTAAACGCCGTGCAATTTGATTGTGTCAGTTTCTGCTTGACAAATTGAATGATCTACCCTTCTTCATATGCTGTTCTGGGGAGTTCTCCTGCCCCCCCCATTTGGGTTGGGGGGCATGCAGGGGGAGAAAGGAAAGCCTCATTGCATTAGTGGGACTCATTGCACTTACTTGCACTGGTGCACCTATGTAGTTGAATCCAGCTATTTGAATTTTAACATCACTGGTTCAGAATACATAAGTCAAAAGATGAAAACACCCGACTTGTCATACAACCATAAATTAGGCTGGCGTCACAGAAACAACCCTACAAGTATTTAAGTTTTCACTTATGGGACACAGAACAACTGGGGGAATGGATTTTCAACAGGGTAACAGTGGAGGGATTGCCGGAAGAAATATCAACATCCTCAGATATGCTGACGACACAACCTTCATGGCAGAAAGTGAGGAGGAATTAAATAACCTTTTAATGAGGGTGAAGGAGGAGAGCACAAAATATGGTCTGAAGCTCAACATAAAAAAAAACTAAGATCCTTGTCCCATCACCTCCTGGCAAATAGAAGGGGAAGAAATGGAGGCAGTGAGAGATTTTACTTTCTTGGGTTCCATGATCACTTCAGATGGTGACAGCAGTCACAAAATTAAAAGACGCCTGCTTCTTGGGAGGAAAGCAATGACAAACCTAGACAGCATCTTAAAAAGCAGAGACATCACCTTGCAGACAAAGGTCCGAATAGTTAAAGCTATGGTTTTCCCAGTAGTGATGTATGGAAGTGAGAGCTGGACCATAAAGAAGGCTGATCGCCGAAGAATTGGTGCTTTTGAATTATGGTGCTGGAGGAGACTCCGGAGAGTCCCATGGACTGCAAGAAGATCAAATCTATCCATTCTGAAGGAAATCAGCCCTGAGTGCTCACTGGAAGGACAGATCCTGAAGCTGAGGCTCCAATACTTTGGCCACCTCATGAGAAGAGAAGACTCTCAGGAAAAGACCCTGAGGTTGGGAAAGATTGAGGGCACAAGGAGAAGGGGATGACAGAGGACGAGATGGTTGGACAGTGTTCTCAAAGCTACTAACATGAGTCTGACCAAACTGTGGAGGCAGTGGAAGACAGGAGTGCCTGGCGTGCTCTGGTCCATGGGGTCACGAAGAGTTGGACACGACTAAACAACAAACAAGTGCTCAATGTTGCTAGCACTGGGGTGTAAGAAGGGCATTCCCCCCCCCCCGTTGAGAAACCTAGGTGCTGAGCTAAATTACAGTAGCCATAACATTATGCAGAATGTTTATGAAAAAATGCTAGACCAACATAGAATTTCCTTTCCTCAAAAGTGGTTATTACCGATGCCACAAAAGGAACATTTAAATAATAATAATAATAATAATAATAATAATAATAATAAAAAAAAAACCAAAACATGGAGAAATTAAGGAAAGTTCCAAGACTCCCTGGAAAAGACCCTGATGTTGGGAAAGATGGAGGGCACAAGGAGAAGGGGACGACGGAGAACGAGATGGTTGGACAGTGTTCTCGAATCTACCAACATGAGTCTGACCAAACTGCGGAAGGCAGTGGAAGACAGGAGTGCCTGGCGTGCTCTGGTCCTTGGGGTCACGAAGAGTCGGACACGACTAAACGACTAAACAACAACAACAACAACAACAGTGGAGGGGGAAAGCACTGAACTAAATTATTTGTACACACACACACACACACACACACACACACAACCATCTTGTAAAATATCAGGACAATGCACAACATTACACATACAATAAAATACATTTTTTTTAAAGTGCACAATAATCATGGCTCCCCTCAAAGAATCATGGGAACTGTAGTTTGTTAAGGGTGCTGAAAGTTGTTAGAAGACTTCTCACAGAGCAACAATACTGCACTTCCCCAGCAGAAGCTATGATTGTTAAATGTGAGGTGGTGTGGATGTGACCTTAAGCCCACACCAAAAGGTGGGTCAATATTACACACTCCACAGCCTTGGCACTCCCTGCCCACCCCAGGGGGCACCTGCAATCATTCCTCATCCTTTGAACACTATATATCATATAGCCACTGAGAAGCCTACTCTGAATTTATATTTCAAGTTTTTGTTCTGAAAGTAAGCCTACAACAGTCATCCGAAGCAGTGTAGCCAGAGGCACAGTATATAATCGGCTGAGCTAGCAGCTTCAAGGCACAACTGAAACTGCCTCGGTATCTAATCTAATTGTATTCAAAAGATAATATTCAAGGGGCAGAGCAAGTAAAGATTCAATAAAAGCCCTGTCCGTTTTTTGTACATCAAAAATCCTTGTGCATGTCTGAAATTGATTATTCAATTGAGCAATCTCTGCAGCCCTGAATAGTCTTTCTGTAGTGTCAGCCAACCTTGAAACCTTTCTCTTTTTCAATTTGACTATTAAGCAAGTCCTGCAAGTTACATTTTAAAACACTGAATTTCATTTTCAGAAAGGGTTCCTGTATAGCCGAGTTACAAAGGTGTAAGCCACAAAGCCTCTCTGTTAGGCTGCTGCAATACTGCAGTTCTCCTTCCACAATGGGACAGCCTACCTGCCCGGGCCTTGGTGCTGTTGCTACTGCGGGGAACAGTTGCGTGTTTAGACCTTTTAATCCCACCCAAATAAATTCAGACGACTCAAATTTTTGGTTTGGTTTTTGGCAGAATTTAGGCCACAACTTTATTGATTACATCAAGTGAGTGGTTGCATAGGCTCTGGTTTGATTAGCTCCCTGCTCCGCAGGTAGCGCTGACCCAGGGTTCCAGCATAGGTCAGCCAAGGGTGAACACCTGGATAAGTGGAAAGCGAGGTCAGGCTAGTCCACCACCCAGATGTCCCCCTGGACTCAGGCACGGGCACAACCCCTCTCAGGGTTGGCCAAACCATCGAGTCCCTGGATTCCTTTACCGGAATACCCTTCACATAGGGATGGCAAGAGCGTTCTCCCATCCCTATCACCTGAACCAGAGCCTATCCGCAACCTTACAAGTTGTGACGATTTGCTATGCGGCAGGCAAAACCCAAATGGCAACAGCCAATCAGCCAAGTGGGGGAAATTCATGCCATGCCCCTGTCCCAACGACAGACGACACACAATGGCATAGCAAGGTCAAGCACAAGCCCTAAATATAGGGAGAGGTGGGTGGGTGTTCCGATGCACTGGCCCAAAGAAGAAGCTCAGGGACACGTGCAAGGGCCTTAAGTAGGTCCCTCGTTCCGATTTCCTAGCGTCCCATTGGTTTGATTACACCCCAGCAATGAGGGACCTACCAATAAGGTGTTGTGGCTATCCAATAGAACCCACCCACAACACAGGGTTTGGTTGCCAGGTCGCACCGCAACACGTGCCCTCTTTGAGGGAGGACATGATCTGCAACAACTCCTGTCCAGGACAATGTTCTTGTGGCTCTTTTGACACTAACAAGCAATCACACAGCACATAGCCATGTATCCATGGACTTTTAAGGCCAGGTAGGCTCCGTCTACCCAGGAAGTCTCTCCCCCCACCCCCATGCCATAATAACATCCCTTTTATAAATGAAATAAAGAAACATTTGGCTATATAAGCCTGGAACTTCCCTCATCTTCGACTAATGGTTTTCCAACTTAATCTCTAATATGCATTTTGTTTTTATAAATATTACTATTAAATCATGATCTTAAATAAACAATTTGTAAATTGCATTTAGTAATAGATAATTTGAGTCTACAGAACTTCTTGTAGCCCTATTAGCAATGTCAATTATTTATAGTTGTCTTTCAGATACAACATAAATTTATTCCAGTGTTTCAAGAAATTCTGGTCCTGCTGGTTCCGAATTTTCCCAGTCAATTTCGCCAATTCGGCATAGTCCATTAATTTCATCTGCCACTCTTCTTTCTTTTTCTTGCACATATCCACAGCGTTCAACACTCCCTGAAAGAGAGAAGCAGCAGAACAAGAAAGCAGCTAACCCACATGCCTCATTGAGACGAGAGAAATGCCTTGGTATGTCTTAGTAAATATTTGGATGTTACAGTTTAATAATTTAGCCATAAAAGTGCCAGCTCAAACTGAAAGTGCATTGCGCAATATTGCACCATACAAACAAAAGAGAATCCATCTTCATTTTCATCATACCAAATGAGCAATTAAACTCGGCTTATGCACGGCATACAACAGCTGCTTTGTTGCTTGAATGTGAGGCCGATTATTACATGGCAATAGCTTAGCCTAAGTTTAAATGAGAAATCAAATTGATTACCATATAATTGGAAATAAACAAGCAGCCTCATATAAAATCTCAACCTCACGCTAGCATTGTCTGTTCAGATAAGCAGAGCTCAAGCTGAGCTTTCCATTTATAAGCATAAATTGAATGTAGGAAGCTAAAAATTGCTCTGTCTCCTGGCTCTGAGTGATACGATTCAGCATATTTGATGCTCTGTCATTGTGTATTGGCATTCAGGGCACCAAATTATCGATATGTGTTATGACAAAGCTATTTTTTGCCACATCCTTCCAGTCTCAGATACGATCAGTCTGATGAACTTTGCATTTGTGATTGAAGTTAAAGACCTTCATCTACTGTTATAAAAAGGAAGGGCTTGATGGCTTAATGGATAAAGTGCTGACCTTTTCCCTGTTCCTGCTCTAAGCACTTCACTGAACAATAGACATCCACAATGGATGAAAAGAACATCAAGTGCCATGCAATCAGCAGGTGCTATTCACTGGAAGCTGAAGTCTAAGCTAACTCAAACAGTGAATTCCTCAGGTAGAAACTCACTTTACTGCACTGGATTTTTTCCCTTTATTTTAGACCCTTAAGCATAACTCAGATGCCACTGAGTGGGACATGATGGCAAGGGTGGGATCAGAGGGTGGGACCCTGCTTTTACTCTCCCTACCGCTGATTATCTCATTGAGATTATTGAGCAAAACCTTTGAAGCATTGAAGAGCAGCAGCAGATGCAAGTTAGCAGAAAATGTTGCATTCTTCTGAGTCAGACCATTGGTTCACCTAACTCAGTGTTGTCTATAGTGACTGGCAGCAGCTTTCCAGAGTTTCAGACTGGTGATATTCCAATGCATGGCCTACATACTAACGAGAATGAATGTGCTGATCTCGACAGTACTACAGGGGAGATTCCAACACTACTTGCTGAGAGACTGTGCCCCTGTGGGGCAGAGAGAAATAGAATCAATCACACATGTTCTTTTGCACTGCCCCTGTTATCAGACCATTCAATGTAACAAGTTTATTGTTATTAGGGAGTGGTTAGTGGGGGTTGTTAGTAGGGAGCGGCATTCAGATGAATGAAAGGTATGGGGAATAAGATCAGGATGGGGAATAAGATGGAGATAGTAGCCAGGTTTCTGCAACACACAATGAGGATTCATGAATGCTATGCAACACTAACTTAAGTGTTAGGTGCAGGGAATTTTTTTGTGAGTGATTCTTTTGTATTGAGCCCTACTGCAATATTTGTCAAGCTCAGAGAGTCCTCCCCTCCCTTCCACAGATAAGAATTAATGAGCAGTTAATAGATTTACAGTCCTTTTATTAAAGCTTCATGTTGCGGTCACAAAGTACACAGCTCTCCGCAAGGAGGGCAGTTTCCTACTCTGAATCCGCCTCCCTACTTCCGCAGCAAGGAGCGAGCCAATGGGAAGTTCCTCTCCCTCTTTGCTTCCTTGGGGAGGGGGGTTTCCCACACACTCTCAATTGATATATCTCCCAACTGCACCCTCCCTTCTGGATCTCTTGTCATTACCTCGTAAACTGGGTAACTCCTCCCTAATCTCTTCAGCTTCTGTGTCTGTGTCTGCCTGTATCTCTGCTTCTGTAAACGCGGGAGGTGGGGGGGCAAATATTCCCCCTCCTCTTCTGAGAGAAGCTGATCTGTCAGCGACTGCATTCCCCAGTCTTCAGATCGAGAGCATTCCCTGACAATATTGTACATATGCCAATAAAGTTTTGAGAGAATGTGACGATATTCCCAACCTAAGCTAGAAATGCTAAGGATTTGAAAAGGACAATCGGGACTTTAGAGAAGACTGGGAATTATTTACAAAATACTTGAAAAAACAACAAACAGACTTAGATTCGTTGGCAGGATTTGAATAAACATACACAAACTTTATTAAAAATTAAGATTCGAAACAACATGGGAACAAAATTTTAAATCGACAATATGCAGAAAGAATATTGAATGAATAAAGCAGTTATGGAAGCTGGGGGAAGTCCTGGGGGGAGGGAGGGAGATAAAAAGGGGAAATTGTATAAGATTGTATTGTTTGATCATTTGTTGGAATTTAAAAGCTTTTCAATAAAAAATATATTTTCTTAAAAAATAGAACTGCTAAGGATTGAACTTGGAACCTTTTGCATGCAAAGCAGAGAAGGTCCCTGGTTCAATTCCTGGCATCTCCAGGTAAAACTGGGAGAAAGCCCTGCCCTAGGGAGACACTACCAGTCACTAATGGTCTGATTAATGTTCCTGAGTTACTAATCCTGTTGGTGAGTTCCGTCAGTGCCCCTTTCTCGCAAACAGGGGATATTTATCTTGGCTGATGTGACATTCTCTTCAGTTGGATCAGTATAAGGCCTGCATGGCACTTATTCCTGACTAAATGGAGCCTAAATGGCATTGGTCATGCTGCTCTCCTAAGCGGAAAAGAAAGAAATTACCTCTGTCCTGTTTTAGGGGAAGGTGCTTTGAAAATGAAGATCTGCTTTTTTAGAGACAAAAATGCTGCAACTTAACTGACTTAGACTTGGTTTCATCATAACTTGCCACTGAGGGTGGAATACAGAACACCTATCAAACAAGGAAACAGAATCATCTCCCACTGTGCTACACAGGATAACTGAGCTCAGGTGTTTTATTTCATTCAACAAAGCAAGACTTTTGAAGCACAAACACCAGCCTAGACTGGAGAGTTTAAAATGGCATTTATTTCCTACAGATAGGAAATTCTCTTGTGGGTAAAGCAGAATAAACAAATGTCATTAATATTTATTTGAGTGTGAATATGTGTGTGTGTGTGTGTGTGTGTGTGAGAGAGAGAGAGAGAGAGAGAGAGAGAGAGAATGAATTTGACAAAAAATGTTGTCTTGTCCTCTTAATGTGCTTATTTGTTTTATGAAGCAGTTTAAAAAACATTTTGGGCAAATTCAAATGTTTTTAATAGTTACAGTGTGTGTGTGTGTGTGTGTGTGTGTGTGTGTGTGTGTGTAATACTTTTAAATGCTTTAAGAGTACTGTTTTCCCAGCAAACAAAGGAAGCATCAAAGCTTTGATAAACCCCCTTGTTGACAATTATGTGTATGTCTATGCTAAACTAACTTTGAAGTTGTATAGAAAATCTGTATTAAGATATAAACATCAGAGTGGTGGTTCTAACCTCTTGCAGGTGCTTTTAAAAAGCAGCATTCATTTTAAAAATAACAATAAATTATGGAAGCCATATTTTTTTTGTTTTTACAAGGTTTGTGGACAGCTATTTTTGTTCCGTTTTAAAAATATATATATAATGTTTTTCACCTATATCTATCTCCCTGTAGGCTGTGCCCCTGCTCATTCCTCTTGCGTGTGGGAATGTTGTGGATAGTAGGAGAGGATATATTGATTAAATATTATCCTTCCTCTCTCATGCTAGTGAGTCAGTAACAGAGTACATTCCCCAGTATATAGCAGGAAGCTAGTTGGTAGAGATTCATTTGGATCTCTTTACTTAAGTAATCCAATCTGGCTTTGTCCAGATTGGGTTTTGTTCCTGGTAAATTCTCCTTTTATCCCTCCTAAAAAGAATAAAGACACAACAGTCTTTTCTTAAAAGTAAGAAGAAGTTTACTCACATTCAGTTCACAGTAGGTTCTCTGAAGGCAGGCTTTGGCTTGTAGTTACAAAAGAGAGTTTGAGTTCATCCCATATGGAAATGAGCCCATGTGCTGCAGTCTGAGAGCCAGCAGACAGCAAAATACATCAATATGGAATAAAACGAAGAAGAAGGGGAATGGAATATGGCTGCGTGACCAGTCATTTTATGAGGTCTCAAAGGGTCACACCCATCTACCTAGTCACATGCAGGGGAAGGATGCTCCAGACAGGTGTGACAGGAAGTCCTCCTGGCTGGAGTAATATCCACCTGTGCGTCCACTCTGGGAAAACAGGAAGTGTTGTACTTTACTGCTTATGTTACATCTCACATTGCCAACCCACCACCACCACCACTTTCCCCACATTAACCACCCAGTGTTTACCCTTCTCAACCCATGCAACCACTGAGCTCAGTTTTCATCTTTCAAACCCCATTTCTGAAGCCAGCACTCTCTTCTGCTCTGCAGCCCCGCTTTGCTTCCTTGTTTTCCCCTTTGGTTCCAAGCTTCTGAGGCAAAATGACCCTGAACTCCAGAGTGGGAGCCTTCTAAAGGCTTCTATCTCCTCCTGTGGCATCCCATGGGAGAGCTTTTTTCTGGGGGTCCCCACGGGAGCATGAATTGGGCAGGACCCTGCCCCCATTTGCGGCTCACTTGGCCATGTGTCACCTGACAAAAGGGGTCCCAAGACAAGAGTGCCCTGGAACAAGGCTCATTTGAATGGAAAGTGGACTAGATTTTTAAATAGGTATATATCAATAAATTGGTTAGTATAAACATAATTCACAGACCTGCACTCTAATGTGGTTGTGTTTGCTTGTTTAAAAAAGAAAAAGCTAACAACAAACAATTGCAAAAAAAAAGATTTGGAAACTAGCCATACAGCAGCATTGCATAGCAGTTCAACATCAACCTAAAGAGAGGAGATCCGGCTTCACTTGACTCCAGTGGCAGCTGGTGTCCATTGGGATTGGTAGGGTATAAGGCAAGAGCCAACAGCAGGTGAAGCCAGAGCCAATTACAGGCACAGTGACATCCAGTGAAAGGCAGAACTAATTCCAGTTTTATTCTCATCTTCCTCCCTGCTGGGTTCTATAAGGGGAACATTAAGATTCAGGAAAAGGAAGCTGAAAGCTCTGCACTGGATGCAAGTATGAAGGCAGGTGGGTGGGGGTTGTCTGGGAATAGACTGAGCTTGTTGGGACAGAGCCCAATTCACCCTAACGGACCAGCCTCTGCTGTTTTGCTCACCATGAAGAGGTATCATAGGAGCAATTGCTGAATCATGGACAGGCTACCAACAAGTTAGCTGTGCAATTATTTTCTCTCACACATGCTCCAGTATAGCAAGATCCAAATCATCTACTGAACCTTCTCCTTTAAAAACAAAACAAAAAAACAATACTTTCCAGCCAGTTCTCAATCAGAAAGTTTCAAAGCAGGACCAAGCTAACTACCGAGGTCATAAGACATGACCAGTGTTTGGTCACAAATTTGACTTAAAACATAGGTGAAGCATCAGCTGCAACATGAAGTTCTGCTACAGACAAGTGAGATATGAGGCCCCCTTCCTTAATGCCAAGATACCAGCGTATCACTCAAAACAAAATTTATACATGTATCTCCCATATTTCATAGAACACAATTTTCAAGGAATGCTGACTTGCACATTGTAATGACTTAAATGATCAGGGCAGAAAGGAAGACCACGATAACTGTCATTCTTTAAAATGATGCTAAAGTCCAACCATTCATCATAGGGCATGCAAAAAAAGAAAGAAAGAAACCTTTGTGCTGAAACCAGCAGCTACCTCAGCAAACCTTGCATTTACCCAGTCACTCATAATCACCTTTTCTTAAAGAAATGAAAGCACCAAACAGAACATATATTTCCTTATTTTTTTTACAAGCAACTAAATATTCATATAAATAGTTTTTGCCCTTTCCTTAGCAAATCAAGAGTGTTGCTGAACACCTAGATATTGGTTTCTTCAGCAGCTGTGAGGATGACTTAGTAATATATGACCCCATGATATTGCATGAAAATCATCATCATCATCAATTAATTAAGTTGCACTGGGATGGAAAAACCTTTGTGATGGTTGAAAAAGGGAGGAGAATTTTACAAATCATGGTCTGAAAATTTGTAACCATTGTTTGGTGCACAGCAAGGCTGAGCCAGTATGGCCAGAAAAATAACTATTAAAGTTAACAGCTCTGCACTGCAAAATCTGACTAACCTACATTTAATTTCAAATGCAGCCATTAATTTAAATGTGCTGCAGCAGAATCAACAAATGGAAGTGAACCAAATGTTCATTGCATGATGCTGGCATTGTATTACTTGCCTTCAGCAACATTTATGGGGATGAGCAAATTGCAGGTGTGGTCACAGGCTGCTTCCATGCCTACATCTTCTAATGGAAAGTTCTGCTGCTATGTTTTAAGACAGATTATGTATTATGGTTTATTTCTTATGAGAACTGGATACCCACACCCAGTGTTCTCTTCTGTAAATATTTCCTTTACTCTTAGGTGGGTCTTTCAATCACGGAAAAATTATCCCGCCAAAATACTTGATCCACTGCAGTTTGGGTATAGAGCTACGTAGGATGAGATCCAACTTAACACCTCAGGTGTCTGCTTGTACAACAGAGACTATTCTAGCTTTCCTCCACCTGCAGCCTCCCCCACATACCCAAAGAAACATGCTCTGGCAGGTTGGGCAGAGCATATTTCAGAGCCACATGGGAGGGGACAAGAGCAGCCAGAAGTCCCATGGTGAGTTGATTTCCATTCCTCAAGCAAGTAGACATCATTTGAGGCCGCTCACAGTTATTTTGAGCTATTTTGACTGAACATCATGCATTTAACTACCTTATTTCAGTACAGCCGCAAAATAGGAAAAGAGCAAAGAAGAAAATGTTTCCACGTGGTCTAAAACACCTTTTAAAAACCTTCTACTTTACTGGCTTCTGCTTAAAACATGTAAAATAGAGGCGGGAAATAATAATCACAGAATACGTTGATATTTACTGTGCTTTATACTCATGCTGCAACACACTGAACAGGTATGGTGTCGTGGCTAAGAGACTGAATTAGCAAGTGCCTGGTTCAATTTTTACCTCTGCCATGAACCCACTACATGGCCTTAGGCAAACCATTGCCTTCCAGCCTCAATCTCTTCATCTATAATTCGGGTAGATAGTAAGATAATAGGTTTATGTAAAAATCACTCCATAATGCATGTGAGGCACTTTGAACACTTGAAAGAGCCTAGGAACTTAAGGAACTGCAAGACACTGAGTCCATTGGTCCACCTGGAAGTTGTGCAGAGGAGGGCAACTGAGTTGATCAAGGGTCTGGAAACTAAGTCTAATGAGGAACGTTTGAAGGAGCTGGGTATGTTTAACCTGGAAAAGACTGAAAAGATATACGATAGCCATCTTCAGATATCTTAAGGGCTGTCCTGTAAAAGATGGAGCAAGCTTATTTTCTCCTGCTCTGGAGGGAAGGACTAAAATCATTGGCTTCAAGTTACAAGAAAGGAGATTTTGACTTAGCATCAGGAAGAACTTTCTGACAGTAGGAGCTGTTTGGACAGTGGAATGGTCTCCCTTGGGAGGTTGTGAACTCTCCTTCCTTGGAGATTTTTAAGCAGAGGTTGGATGGCCGTCTGCCATGGATGCTTTAGCTGAGATTCCTCTATTGCAGGGGGTTGAACTAGATTAGCCTTAGGGTTCCTTCCAACTTCACGATTCTATGATTCCATTATTATAATAGAATTATTATTATTATTATTATTATTATTATTATTGTTTAGTTCAGTATTGTCCACAGTGATCAGCAGCGGTTCTCTAGAGTCTCAGTTGGAGGTTGGTCCCAGCTCTTCCTAGAGATGCTGGGGATCTCTAGGAAGGACCCTTTGCATGCAAAGCAGATGTTTTAACACTGAGCCATTTTCCATATTAAACCCTATTTAGGGCTTCACGATGCGGCTTGAATAAGCACACAAGAAGAAAATGTGCATGAATGTCCTACGTCCACATTCCCATCTCCTTGTTTCAAGGCTATCTTTCTCGAGCTCTCCTGTACTTGTGAAGGGTCCTGCCTGGCTTTGTATGCTGATAGGGAAAACAATCCATTCCTGTTAGAACTGGAAAGCTGAATTCAGTTTCCCAAACATAAACATGAAGGTGATCAAATTAGTTGAAATAGTTCCTATAGCTAAATGGGCAAGGTGTATGTTTAACAGACACACACAGATCATCCTTGCCCTCTCCATTGTAGCACAATAGTGCAAAACCTCAGTCTGTTAGCAGGATTACAGCATTGCACTATTCAGCCTTTCTAACACAGCACCTCTGCACATTCAAAATTCTGCTCACATTGTAGGTAAAATAGGAAAGTAGTCAGTAGTCATACTAAGGTATTGATGCTTGTAATCCATCTTCAGGTCATCGATTCTCAACTAACTGCTCCAGAACAACCTCTTTTACTGGCTTTAAGAGAACCAATGTGTCACCAGCTGCTTCTCTTTGGCACAGGTTTTTTTCCCCTAACAGGTGATGGCTATAGGAAAAATGGGGCCCACGGTAACAATGCTTCATTGCTAGCCAAAAGATAGAGGGTGGGAAGAAGGGAGAGGCAGCTCTCATTACATCTCTACTGTGTGAACCTGTTGTTACCTGGCATTTATTGCTGCCGAGAAATGGACTGGCCAGCTGCTTCGCAGGCTTTCTGCTCTTCTAACAGATGGCACAAATGTAGTCAGTCTATTGACAATGAATGCAGCCAGGCTTGCTCACAAGAAGGGAAGACTCCCCAGGTAACAAGGTCTAAATGGTCACACATGCTGGAAATACACGACTGTGACAGCAGCACTGTGTTTCTGAGCTGGTCTAGGTTTTTAAAATTGAAAGGAGAAGAAGAAAGCACATCTCAACAAAATGAGCCTGGAGACTGACTCTCAAACAGTGAAAACAAAAACAGTGTCTGCATTCCCTCCTCAAAGATGATATACATACATCAGTTCTGCCCAAAGCTCTATAAAGGCATACCAACATTTGTGCATCAGTGTGCTAATTACTGTTGAGAAAGATCTCCAAAGGACACGATAGCCTGCTATGGAATAATTATCTCAGCGTGGTGTTGTTTTTTTTTAAAGGAGAGGAGCTGTTTTAGTAGATACTGACAAAAAGAAGATGGGCTCATTTCAAGCCAATATAAAAATGTATGAACAATGTATGAACAATCATAGATCAACAGGGTAACCAGTTAAGTGAACCTTCCACTAGCTGAATGATTGTGTGATGGCCAATATTTAAATTTTTAAAAAAATCTTTTTAAAAATAAACCAAACTCCTAATTTTATTTTGCATTTTGATGCAGAGAGCAAAACAGAGAACAGAGGAGTATCTATGAGAAGAAACAAAGAGGAGATCATTTGGTATATAGCTTGCCTCAAATAAGGTTCAAATCCATCTGAGAGAGACAATTTTCTAAAATCCAGTGCAGGACCCAAGGTGGCTCACAGCATAAATTAAAGCACATAGTCAATAAGTAATCCTATTAAAAGCAGCACTAAAAACTTAAACACCATTTAAAAGCACAAAAATATGAAATAAATATTTTTTGTTCAGCGTATGTCTGAAATTCTTATCCCAGTAGTTAATTGTGATGTTTTGGAAGATAGGCCATTTTAGGTGGAAGGTGTCATGTTTGGGGCAGGCCCTCTTCATTCTAGAGTAGATCATTCTTTGAATTGGAGAAGAGTCAGAGATATAGCTATTTCACTACTTCACATTTTTAAAAAAACCTTGCTCCTTGAGAAATGATTATGTGGGAATCTTCTTCCAGTTGGCATCAATGCTGGGACTATCTCATGGAACACATGCATAAGAGCCAGGACCTATAGCCATCGAAATAGAGATGTAGATATCTTGCTACATAAAAATCTGAATGGAAAGTACTGCACAGTGAAATTCCATGTGGGCAAGCGGCCGCTGAATCTGGGCATCTCAAAAAGGACTTTCCAAGGCCTCATAGCAAGACAGTTCTGAAATTGCTCCAAAAGCAGTTGGTGATATGACACAGTGATTAACTTTGCAAATAAAAAAAATGTCAGACATTTCAATCAGAAGGCAATCTCTCAGGCATGGCTGGAGTAGCACATACTGGATCCCAGCCAACATCAACTTGTGTAGAATCTTTAAATCAACAAGCTTAGGGTCAAACTTTGCATTTAACATGCAGGGAGGTTAATGATGATATTATGGTGGAATTGGCTTAATGTCCCACTCCTTTCTAGCCGACTTGGTTGAGGTAGAATATATACCTTTTCTAACAATTGCCTGCGTCTTCTCAACAGAACCAGTATTTCATTTGGAGAATTTAAAATATAGGCAGAAAAAAATGCTCATATATTTTCAAAGGCAATTAAAAGAAACACCCTGCTCTGTTAAGTGGAGAGTCAAGGTGTGATGTCAGTAAATTTTAATGCATAAGCAAGAAAGTATTGCTTATTGTTTTAAATGCATAAGGAAGAACATTCATAATTGAGCATCCCCTGTTCTTGGTGGCAACCACAAAATCATTGATGCTCAGATTCTGTCTTTGAGTATCCCAGCATTTGGCAGTTCTACTTTCAGCTCATCTCTTATCTGTCAGCTCAATTTGCTTCACTATGAACTTATGTGAATGAAAACCTCCTGTGGAGTTTGAGATTAGTTTTTAATCTGGAAGCTCATGGTACCCACTCCAGAATGGGGTGGAGTGGTTTTGTGGGCATATTCTGCATCATGTCATTACCACAAGCATAGTGCATTCGTAGTGGATTTATACTGGACCATCCACACAGCATTCCACTTCATGTTTTCTTTCTGCAATGATTCCCCAATGCTGCCACATAATTGTCACCTAGAGGGGCACTCTTGTGCTGTAGTGCAACAAATGCAGGATACCTGTCCTTCCACCCCACTCAAACAGTTGTGGTATGAAAAGTTGCAGGATTTCAGCAGGCATCTCTGAGACATGCACCAATTGGAAACTAAACAGTATGTCCACCCTAAACCTCTGCAGAGAGAAACAGTATTGAAAGCAGAGGGAAATGTGAAGTTGCAGAGTGCATTTGAAGTCACATCAGGAATGCAAACTGTATCCACTGCTTGTCATTTTCAGTCACTAAATCCTGACACTTCTATAATCCACAGGATTAAAATTCACCTGCCTGGTTAAGCAAGTTCAGTCAAGAAGATATCTCTTGCAAGCATTTTATACTTGCTGTCCACATATACTGATCCTGGATATGTTCCTATCTGTGTCAAACAAGGACCTTGCTTGCCTAGAGTTCCCTCACACCAATTAATGTTCAGGATGTTCTTTTTATATCTGTCCAAAAAGAAATTGTGCCTGTCAAATCGATCTTCCAACCTTGGACTGACTTTGGCATGTCAGAGCATCATGTCATACAATCATATTGTCTACTGCCTTGACAGGGATAGTGTTCCTATTAGAGTAGCCGGCATGCTGCTGCTAAATTAAAGTGAAGGTGGGCCATTTTATTTTTCTTTGGAAGCACTCAAAACAGGGCTAGAGATTTTGCTTTCTCAATACATTGCAAATTTTCTTTCAAACTTTTGGAGATTTTTTTTTCTTGAGATGGCATAAAGCAAGTCATAGCCTAAGCAAAACAAAACAAAACAAATCTTGTTTAAAAGCATGAACATATTGTATAATATATACATTACAACATTTATATTTTACTCAGTTTGAAGTCATGGTTAAGGGTGCAGTCCTTACCCTCCCCTGGGAAGGTGTCCTACAGATATATAGGTGTCCCTTAGTAACAACAGTGAAAAGCCAACATACCATATTGCACTTTCAAAAAATGTTTTTTCTTTACAGGTTTCTCATCCATATTATTTTATTCCTCCCCAAAGTCTTTTCATAATCACAAGCAATCATTTTTTTGCTATTTACCATTTTCAAATTATTCTTTAGGAGCAGCCATTTTTAATGTAGTTATATTTTATGACAACAAAACAACGGAAATGAAAATTGTATATTTTACAGGGTAGTCAATCTGTGAAAAAGTGTGAAACAAAAATATAGGAAGTTGGTTGCAGACCCCCCCCCTGCCCCCGCGGGTGAAGACATTAATCAGTGGTAGAGGGAACAAACTACACAGGAGAACTTTCTGGGACTAAAAACCAGCCACAACTTTATTGATTATGAGAGGAAGGCTGAAGTTGAACAGGGCTGGATCTGGAATATGGACCACGTCAAGACGCAGGTCAACTAAAGTGGCCAACCCGAGGCTGCTGTCAAGGCTTCACCTCCATGGCTGACCCTGATTGGCCATATTTGAACTGATTGAGCTGTCCCATGATCCCTTGTGGCCAACCAGAGAATCAAACAGCTGGCCACAATATAGAGCCTTTTCATCCTCAGTGGGTGAGGGATGTCACTGTACAGCAGGCTACACCCAACATTGAGAAGGGCCTTGTGAATTTATATCAGCATGTTGAATTGGGCCTGGTAACATATAGGCAACCAGTGCAGCTCCCTCAGAATCTAAAAAAAACCTCGCCCATTTCCCTATGCTGTTCAGGACTGCCACAGAATTTACACCTCTGTTGCAAATGCTAAAGTATCTGTTTAACAACAGCCAGTTAAAATGGATAGTTTGAAAGGTAAGAACCTCCCCCTCCAAAAAAAAAATCAAAAAAAAAAATCAATCGATTATGGTACACTGATTTGTCAATATTTTTCTAATTCTTTCATAGTAGAAAGAACAAGGGAAAGAGAATGAGGGACAAAGAAAGCAAAGTCAGACACAAGAGTGTCAGTTTACCTCCCTCTCTTTTTCTCCCTGGATGGAAATATTCAATTTATCTTTAAGGGTAAATGTCGAAACAACAAATAGTCATTATGTAACTATGCTCAGCTCAGGAAAACCTGAAATGGATTTTCAGGCTATTTGTCAAGTTATTCCTTCAAGCAGGACACTTGGTATTGATTTTTTAAAAGCTGACCCTGCTCAAAACACACTGAGCTCCACTGTAGAGTGAACATAACAGCATGTGATATAATGTAAAATTACTTATTATTGCTTAGAACAATAATAAAATGATCAGCTTGACAATAAAGAGTAATTGCATGCAAAAGGCACACTTCTAATAAACAAATATCAGGATTAACAAAACTGCTTTGTATTTGTCTTCAGTGTGTTGACCTGATATTCTTTTCACAAGGGCCGGCATTGATGCTGAAATCCAGCATCGCTTGAGCTCTGCGACAGCAGCTTTCTCAAGATTGAAGTGCAGAGTGTTTGAGGACCAGGACATTCACAAGGAAACCAAAATGCTTGTTTACAAAGCTATTGTACTACCAACCTTACTATATGCTTATGAAACATGGACCACCTATAAACGCCATCTCCAACTCCTCGAAAGATTCCATCAACGGTGTCTCCGAAAAATTTTACACATCACTTGGGAAGACAGGCAAACTGTCTTCCCAAAGATCACCAGTGTTGAAGCAACATCAACTTATTGGACTGGTCATGTTGTTCAGATGCCTGATTATCGTCTTCCAAAGCAACTTCTCTATTCCGAACTTAAAAATGGAAAGCATAATGCTGGTGGTCAACAAAAGAGGTTTAAAGACTGTCCCAAGGCAAATTTTAAAAATTGTGGTATAAACACCAACAATTGGGAAACACTTGCCTGCAAGCGCTCCAATTGGAGAACAGCCTTTACCAAAGGTATCATGGGCTTTGAAGACACTCGAACTCAGGATGCAAGGGAGAAACATGCTAAGAGGAAGGCACATTTGGCAAATCCAGACCTTGATCAACTCCCACCCAGAAACCAATGTCCCCACTGTGGAAGGAAATGTGGATCCATAATTGGCCTCCACAGTCACTTATGGACTCATTGTTAAAACCGTGTTTATGGAAGACAATCATACTCAGCTATGAGTGATCGCCAAAGAAGAAGACTGGTACACTTTCCTTGAGGCTGAAGGATCTCTAAACAATCTAAAGGAATTGTTTCCTGCAATAAATGCTTTAAAAGTTACCTTGAGGGTAACTTAATACAAATGTGTATTTTGCTGGAGAATTTACCATGAAGAAATTCCCTAACAGCTTTGGGACCCTGAACTCAATCCTAACCTAATTAGTTAATGACCCATCCCACATGAAGAAAATATTGTTCAGAAAGAAATATTAGAATAAAAGCACCCATAATGTTTTGGGCTAGGTCCTGGTTGCAGAACAGAACCTATAACAGGATGGGTAATATTGCAATGGTTAAAAACAACTAGGTGAGAACTAGGCTAGGTGAGAATTGACTTCATGGTCCCAAATCTCTTATGGAATGGTAAAAACAAAGGGGGGCTACTGGTTCCTCAGTCCTACCGTGGAGCAAGAGTTCTCTTAATTTGAATTAGTTGCTCAAAAACAGAATGGGGGAAAGGCAAAACATAAGAGGGCATCAGATAATACTTATCTGCCACAATAACCAGGTTCACCATAGCTCAAGAAGACTTGTAGTTCCTCCTCTAATCTCTTATACTCCTGCAAGATTAGAGTTCTGGAATGCTAGGCATTATTATTATTATTATTATTATTATTATTATTATTATTTTAAAAGCTACAAAAGCTTTGCTTGTAACTCCAATATTTACTGACTGGAGGAACAGAACTTTTTTCAGTTTGGGCACAATCCGCCATTAGTATAGACAGGAAACTCCCACACTTACTTTCTAACAGCAACATTTGAGCAAAAGTGCAGATAATCAGCTACAAATTCACTCTTAAAAATGTTCGATCAATCAGTCACAATAACACTAAAAATGGCAAATGTGGAAAGGCCCTAGCTAAGGAAGAGTCAACCGCGGCTGGTCTCTCAGCTAAGTTGATATGGCTTTACAGTAACAGCCATGAATAAGCCACAAAGCTAATGCAAGAAAACCACTTACAGTAGTTGGTTTTCCTGTCCAAAGGTTGAAGAGCTGAAAATACAATCTGACATCATTAGCAAGCCAGTAGCTGATATGTGGCATCAGCTGAATGTAGATCTTCTGTATTTATTAAAGCACAATACCCATCAGGACTTTTCAGTGGTGACCTACTGGGTTAAGGAGTGCTTCTCTGAAGAGTTTGTCTTATCTTTTCAGCACCACGTAAAACCCACCCTGCCCCCCAAAGCTTTTGAAATGTGAACTTTTGTATTCCCTGAATTTGACATCTGTTGTATGCTTTTAATGTATCTCTCTGGAAACTCCTTACCACAGTGTTAGAGCATCTGCTTTGCATGCAGAAGGTACCTGGCCTCTCCAGGTAGGGCTAGGAAAGACCCCTGCCTGAAACCCTGGATAGCCACTGCCAGTCATTGTAGACAATACTGACTTGGATGAACCAACTCAGTACAAGTGCTGCTTCCATTTTTATGTTGATTTTTCTGTGCTGCAATTTATTTACTATTTTTGGTTTCTTCTGCAGCTATACTGTATTTTCATGTTTATTGTTTGTAACCCACCCAGAGAATACCAGTACTGAACAGCATAATAATAAATAACAAAAATAAAAAAATGTGAAAATTCTGGAATGAGGTACATATTATAAATTAGTTGTTTTCTGGTTTGTGTCAAAACACATGTTTTGAAAGAAATTATTTTTAAAAAAAGAAGATTGACAGAGAGGAGATACAAATCAGCACAGGAACCAGTAATACAGAACTATACCTCAAAGGTTTTATAAATTTGTACGTTTGCTCATGTAATAAACTGCACCATAACCAGGAGAGATTTGATTTATTGCCTGGTTTGACTAACATCACAATCCCATTTCCATCTCTGAGGGGATTTTCAGGCACAGAGTAACTAGCAAGGTACCAAGCAGAGTCTCGTTAATGAAATGTGTTCTGTCACCAACGTCAGTTACTGCCTATTATAATCTTAGAGATGTCTGATCATTTTGACTGTATTTAATTTAATAACATGCTGTTTGTCAGTTTGATGGGACCCGCAATTGCCAAACAGGTCCACTCAATCCTACCGGCTTTAAAAAAAGATGATTTCTTAATTAGAAAGTAACTTTGTCATTTATTAATGTCAAAGAAATTTAAAGTGTTGGCAGAGTCTTCTCCAAGGGCTCAAATTAACCAACAAATAGATAATTAATATAAAATGTCCTTTCTCTCCACTTCCCACCTTCAAGCTGGATCCAGTGCCGAGAGGGTTTCTTCTTTCCAATTTTTGGGTGGGAAATTTTCCAAGTGTAGATCAAATGTTTCAAACTTGTGAACTTATCTCATCCAAGCCCTAAGTCAGTGGTGGCTAACCTTGGCACTCCAGTTGTTTTGGAACTACAACTCCCATCATCCCTAGCTAACAGGACCAATGGCCAGGGATGATGGGAGTTGTAGTCCCAAAACATCTGGAGTGCCAAGGTTAACCAACACTGCCCTAAGTAGTATAACTTATGAAGAAGACTCAAAAAAGTAAATAAAAGTCACTTTTCAAGTCACTTCTGCGTCCCCAGATTGTTGTTGTTTAGTCATTTAGTCGTGTCCGACTCTTCATGACCGTATGGACCAGAGCACACCAGGCACTCCTGTCTTCCATTGCCTCCCACAGTTTGGTCAGCTTCGAGAACACTGTCCAACCATCTTGTCCTCTCTCATCCCCTTCTCCTTGTGCCCTCAATCTTTCCCAACATCAGGGTCTTTCCAGGGAGTCTTCTGTTCTGATGAGGTAGCCAAAGTACTGGAGCCTCAGCATCAGGATCTGTCCTTCCAGTGAGTGTCCCCAGATACAGAACAAAAATACAACTCTTCTCAAAGACATAAATCAGGGCACCTCCGGACTAGTTTTTTACTGCATGTCTAATCTCCAATGTTCTTGAAACAATAATAGTGCATTTGTTGTGTATTTTGTAATACTTTAGCTTGTTCTGCGATGCTTCCACAATTCTTCCACATTAATGCTGACAAGAGGGGTAGAAGCACTGGGGTTTCTTCCCAAACCCTATTCCCTGGTGTTGGTCTTAGTGCTTGTAAAGATGAATGTCTGTTTTAGAATTCTATCAGTTAATTAAAGAAACAATTATAGGTGCTGAGGGGTGTGTGTGTTTGTGTGTGTGTGTGTGTGTGTGCGTGCACACACACACACACACACACACACACACACACATACATGCATACACATCATGGCCAAGCCCTTGGCCACACCATCAAATTTCAGCTTGTTTACTCTGCAACAGATAACACAGTTGTGGCAGCTTAACAATTAACAGATTTATCATGATGGAAGCATAAATGGATTGGAGACAACTTCATTTGATTCAAGATGATCTCCCACTTTCCACTTATACTTTCCATGTTGACCAATGAAATAAGCTCCCATAGGCACTGAGATCTTTGCATTTTCTTGCTGCCACTATGAAACTGGCTTCTGCTAAAGTTCTTGGCTTGGGGGTGGTGCAGGCTAGATTTGTAGTAAGCTTCCCTCCTTTGGTCATCTGGAATCATTTGCTCTGTACATGCTTTTCATCTGCGGCATGATGGTAATCAGGATTTGGGCTGCCTGGCTATGTCTGATGTGCATGCACAGGTAGGTCCTTGTTTTCACTTGTGAGGTGCTGGATGGTATTCCAGTAAGAAATACTCATATTCTCTGCTTCACTTACTGCCATCCAGTTGTTAATTACTAATGGATCATTTTAATTAGGTGTCAAAATCAAAATTGTTACATAATCAAACTTGCAATATAAAACATGAAAATGGCTTGAAAATCAATAGTTTAAAGCTATTGTTGCATGGTTCTTTTATATTCATTCCAATACTTGACATATTTTCCCTATGGTGTGCTTTTATTATCTCCCATAATTTAGGGCATTAAATTAATAGGAGGCCATTGTAATTTATGCAACCAAATAAAAAGTGCTCCTCTTTTCCCACATTTTCCCTCTAAGTCTAGACTGAGATAAAAAAAAAACTGGAGATGGAATAAGTATTTTTTTAATAATAAAAAACCCTGCAAAGTACTCAGTGGCAGAGAACTTCCTTTGCATGCAAAAGGTCCCAGATTCCACCTCTAGTACAGGCTTCCTCAGCCTCGGCCCTCCAGATGTTTTTGGCCTACAACTCCCATGATCCCTAGCTAACAGGACCAATGGTCTGGGATTATGGGAATTGTAGTCTCAAAACATCTGGAGGGCCGAGGTTGAGGAAGCCTTCTCTAGTATCTCCAGGTAGAGGTTGGAGAAACCCTGGAGAGTTGCTACCAGTCAGGGTCAGCAATATGGATCAGTGGTCTGACACAGTATAAAGCAGCGTCATATGTTCCTAAGCAGCTATTTCTGCTTTGTTTTAATTTATTGGACGAGGGGCAGTCTTATACTGAGGAGGACCAGAACAGGCTGTATGAGTCATCAGGCCACACTAACAGATGAAGGTATCTGCCAAACAGCAACATAACTCAGTTGCAAAGCGCATTCATGTGCTACCACCAAGAAGCACAGTATAAGCAAGCATCCATGCTGTGGTGAAATTAAGCTAATAAACTCCAGCTTCAGGAGCACCATAAAAAAGCAGGTGTTTCTTCATCAGCAGGAATGGCCCAATACATTTCGTTCTTGAGATTAAGCACAAGATGGTGCATCCTTGCAATTCCATGTACTGTACTAAAGTCAGATGTGTTGCAATGGCTCTGTTCCTGATTGCAGGGTCGTGCCCAGATAATAGCACTGGAGTCTATGTGCCAGGCCCCTCTGGCAGTTACATTGCAGGGTCCCACCATTTTCTCTGAGCAGCTCAATGTGACACACATGATTCTCTCCACACACACCCCTCCTCATTTAATCCCCACAGCAACCCTGTGAGATAGGTTAGGCTTAGAGGCAGTGCTTGGCCCAAGTTCACCCAGTGATCTTCATGGCTGAGTGGGGATTTGAACCCTGGTCTCCCAGGTTCTAGTCCAACACTCTAACCACCACACCACACAGGTTCCACACCACTGTACAAATGTTTAGCATCAGGATGTTGATGAGGTTAAAATGTGAAATGTGAAACTCACAGGCAACTGGTTGGAGATGTTGGCCATATGCTGGCATGATGGGAAAGCAAATTTTCCAAGAAGCAAAATCAACAATTTTCAGAAAGTTATTGCTAGGGACATCAATGCCTGTTAAAGGAATAGTTGCAGATGCTGCATTAAATCCTACACATTTTTCTTTCCCCATCGTAATAAAGCATCTTTGCTTTATGGGAAGCCCTCCCATCACCTTTCTTCAGTTTTCTCCATTCTTTTAATGTAGATCTTAACACAAATGAAATCTTATTGATTGGCATTTTTTTCTTTAAGAGCTTGTATGATAAAAGCTTCTTCTGGTTGCAAAGGAAGAAAAGGTATCAGCTTATGGAAAAATGGGGTTGTGCAAAGGTAATTCTGGAACCTGAAAACTTGTCAGGAGCCAGACAGAATGAGAGAAACAATGTTTGCTGACAGTAACAATCTCAGCAGCTGCATGAAGATATAATTAGACTTGTGGGTTGTTGTTTTTTTCCTAGTGTCCATTATGCTTTACATCAGGATCATGTTCTGGAGGCAGTCAATCATCTTCTCCCCAGGCTGCTGTCACAAAGAGATCATCAGCACCTGAGCTGACAAGATTATTAAGGTGGAGATGTTTATTTGGTCCCTTTAAGTAAAATATTGCAACAGGATATGGCCATTAGTATACATACACAGGCACCTTTTTCTGCTGTGTTGGTCTGTATTTGATGTCAACAAGGAATATATATATATAGTGTAGGGTTGGAAGGAACCCCAAGCCTCATCTAATCCAACCCCTGCAATGCAGGAATCACAGCTAAAGAAACCCTAACAGATGGCCATCCAACATCTGATTAAAAACCTTCAATGAAGAAGAGTCCTCCAGCTACTTAGGGAGTCTGTTCCACTGTCAAACAGCTCTTACCAACTTATTATTGATAAATTAATTTATAGACCAATTATTATATAAATATTTGCTCCATCCTCCATGTGACAGCCCTTTAAATATTTGAAGGTGGCTATCATATCTCCTCTCTGTCACCTCTTTACCGTAAAATTGTAGAGCTGGAAGGGACCCTGAATATCATCTAGTCCATCCCCCTGCAGCGCAGGAATATGCAGCTGTCCCGTGTGGGGATCAAAAATGCAACCTTGGCATTATCAGCACCATGCTCTAAACAACTGAGCTACCCAGCTTGTGCCAGGCTAAACACATCCAATTCCATCAACTGTTCCTCATAAGTCTTGATTTCCAGAATCTCTATCATCTTGGTCACCGTCCTCTGCACATGGTCAAAATCCTTCTTCAACTGTGGTGCCTTGAACTGGACACAGTATTCCAGGTGTGGTCTGACCAAGGCAGAATAGAATAGGACCAGTGCTATTTTTCTAGGAAAGAAAGGTGATGGAACTCACCATGAACACCTCCCATGTTCTCTTGTAATGGCAATGGCACCCACCTGAGTGGTGCCGGAACTAAAAACTAAAAAAAACCCACTAAAAGCCCTGGGTGGGGCCATTCCTTCCCTTGACCAGAACATTATACTTCTGTTCATGCTGTCTATAGTAGCATTCACCTTTTTTGCTGCTGCATCACCCTCTTGACTCATGTTAAGTTTGTGGTCTACTAAGACCCCATGATCCTTTTCACATGTACTACTGACTTTCCAGTCTTTCCTAGCCATACCTGGACACACCAGCCATTGAACCCGAGACATTTTGCATGCAAACTGGGCTGTGCATGGTTGTGGGCCTTCTCTTAAGCCTATTCTGCATCTCTGATCTCAGGGTCTCTCTTTTGTGCTATCGATTCTTGACTAAGAATATGTTTTGCCTTCTGCGTTTTTGCCCAGTCAAAATGACTCCCTCCTTCCCCCCCCCTTTTTTCTTTTTTGGTAGGCCAATGATTTAAGCTCTGTGATTATTCTCCATTAAACTGCTGCAGAAATGCCAGTCAGGCATTATGAGGTTTTCACTCCAGCTGTGCCGAACCACAAGTAGATATGAAGTAATTGACCTTGTTGTTCACTGAATTGTACAGTGCTTTGCTGCCTACTGTTTGGTGCCACTCACTTCGCTTCACGCGTCTTCGGAAGTCGCAACCTTTGTGGAGGATATTACTCTCCAACATTCCAAAAGGGGGGGGGGAGCTTTTGCAAAAGCAAAACATTAAATACTAGGAGTCCCTTATGCCGAAACATCGGGGGCAAGCAAACCTTGCAATATTAAAATGAAAGGTTCCAGATTATTCTCAGAAAAGAAAGTTAGGGTAGGGAAAGCTGCTTTTTGTTCAGTATACAGATATAGGAATAAAGCTTCAATACTTTCACTGGGAGATCGGTATCATATTAGAACCTACTGTGAGCCGAATCATCCATTTATGGAGAACCTCTGGGCTGCCAGGTACACTGAAAATATATATATAGCTTATTCCTGATGTGTTACCTTCAGCGGATGTATTTTACACTTGCTTCCACAAAATTAAATACTGAAATTATCAGGATCTCACCACAGCACAAACTGCTCTGTGCTCCCAAGTTGAAGCTTGGTGCAAAGGTTCATTCTGTGCAGAACTGCACACATGGAAGGATAGCAGGATTGCAGTCCAAGAGTGTGCAGAAGCTCCATAATCAATGTATGAGGCAGCTTATTTACAGGACTGTAACAAATAGGTAGTATCCTAGGTGTTAAAACTATTATGAGGAGTAGGACGGTCACCAGTGTGTATTAAATCCTATGTTGTCTATTTATTTGGCCCCTAAACATTTTAATGGTTTTGTTTTTCTTTTTTAAATTTGAGCAGCATTTTGGTGGAAGAAAACCACAAGAACCAGTTACTATAATTGGAATAACTCTTGCTTTTAGATTAATTGATCTAGAGCCCAGTTAAGCTAAAGGACCATTTGAACTAATTCTGTTCCAATGAAGTCAATTAACTATACTGATTAAATCCAAGTACTTCACCTGAAACAATTGAGTTGGCCACCTATCTGGGGATTACTTTATTCCTCTTTCTTCATGTATAAAATATTTAGAAAGTTTGCAATTTGAAATTCTGAAAAGCCTGATATCACCGTTATGTATAGTTTATAGGTATATTTTTATAACCATTTCCTTCTCCTTGAAACTTGAGACGCCCTGTATACATTTCTGTATACATTTCTCTGCAAAGACATGCAAAATAGCTTTAACTTGGATGGATGTGATAGGATTCTAAACATGGCAACTGGGGCAAGTTCTTGTAGTGGACTCTGTCTGTTGCAGTCCAACTAAGCATTGTTGTAAGTTGTTATTTGTTTGTTAATATACTGCTTAATGACAAAATAGGTTTATTAGCAGTTTACAAAGTATGGTGTGCATTCAGCTAAGTTCTACTTAGACAGGGGTGGAGGAAGGGGATGCGGTAGGGGTGGGCTGCCCCGGGTGTCACTTCTGAGGGGTGACAAAATGCCGGCAGCACTCACCGCGGTGCCTGCAGCGCGCCCGAGCCACGCATCTCTCCTGGGAGAGACACGGTGGCTTGGGTATGCAGGCTTTCCACTGCCCCAAACGGCCCGCCCGCTGCCTCCCCCTCAGCTGTAGGGCGGCTGAGTGGGAGGAGGCAGGCAGACTCCTCAGAGGCCCCCTGGAGCATGCTGTCCTGGCTGGCCCCACCCCATGGGTGGCTGACCCCGCCCCCGGGCGCCAGGAATGTGTGCTGCCCCAGGCTCCTGATTGGCTTGCTCCGCTACTGCATTTTGAGCAAACCCACTGAAATTAATGGGCATGAGCTAATTTCAATGGGACTACTTTAAGAGGGGCTAGTGTTGGACACAATGCTGTAAAGCCATTATGTTGGCCTTCATCTGTCTTGAGAGACAATTAAGTGTGCCTCTGAGCGGTGAAATCAATCAGTTGTATTAGTAGCACTGAAGTGACCTATCCGGGGCACACCTAGGCAGAGTGTACGGAGATCCTGGACTGCCCAGATGGCAAGACCCACCCACCCCACTCTCGGCAACTGGCATGCAGAAGCACACTCCCTCTGACTGGAAGAGGTGAAAAAGCAATTAAAACAGCTGGATTAAAAAAAATCCACAACACCATTGTGTTGAATATTGGCGTGCTAGCAACTACTGATGCAACCACATTGACCCATACTGCTGCACAGTCATGGACTTCTTGAGAGAGGAAAAATTAACCAGTTTGTGTGGAAGAGCAGTTTTTAGGACTGAACCTCAGCTGCATCAAACCTTCCCCCCTCAATATCTCTTCAACGTCTCAGAGTATAATGCCTCGCTTTCCGTAACTATAGCAGAGTTCAGCTGACATGCTCAGCTGACAGAGCCACATGGCTGGCCTTGTCTCATTCATTTCAATTGAACTTTCACACGTGCAAACAGGTCCTTAGAACTACTGATATCACCACCATCTTCATCTTCTTCTTCATCCCACCTTTTTACTTACCCAAGGAGTACTTAAGGTGGCTAACAACATTCAAAGTGCAATAAAACAAGCAACAATTAAGCATTAAAGTGAAGCAGCAGCAGAGCAGATAATTAAAGCAGCACCAGCTCAGAATACGGAAATTAATGGGAAAGCCACCTGAACAAAATGTTCTTACTCTAATAAAACACTGAAATAATTTAAAACGAACACAGATACAACCTTGGAACTAAAAGCACCAAGCACAAAACACACACCAGCTTTAACTAGTTTCTAAATCCCCAAGTACATCCTAGGTGCATTCTTATACACACATTTGGTCACAGAGAAAGGCACATGCCAAAGGCACAGCCTCAGGCTGCAGTGGCTGCAGGTGTGGGCAGCAGTGGGAAATTCAACAAGCTCTCATGTTCTGCCTAAATGGTCTGGTGTGGATGTGTCTGCCAAAGAAAAGAAATTAATGGACTTAAGTGCCCATATAAGTCCCTGCTTATTTAACTTATATGCAGAATTCATGATGCGAAAGGCTGGACTGGATTAATCCCAAACCAGAATTAAGATTGCCAGAAGAAATATCAACAACCTCAGATATGCAGATGACACAACTTTGATGGCAGAAAGTGAGGAGGAATTAAAGAACCTCTTAATGAGGGTGAAAAAGGAGTGTGCAAAATATGGTCTGAAGCTCAACATCAAAACAACTGATCCCATCACCTCCTGGCAAATAGAAGGGGAAGAAATGGAGGCAGTGAGAGATTTTACTTGCTTGGGCTCCATGATCACTGCAGATGGTGACAGCAGTCACAAAATTAGAAGACGTCTGCTTCTTGGGAGAAAAGTGATGACAAACCTAGACAGCATCTTAAAAAGCAGAGACATCACCTTGCCGACAAAGGTCCATATAGTTAAAGCTATGGTTTTCCCAGTAGTGATGTATGGAAGTGAGAGCTGGACCATAAAGACGGCTGATCGCCGAAGAATTGATGCTTTTGAATTATGGTGCTGGAGGAGACTCTTGAGAGTCCTGTGGACTGCAAGAGGATCAAACCTATCCATTCTGAAGGAAATCAGCCCTGAGTGCTCACTGGAAGGGCAGATTCTGAAGCTGAGGCTCTAATACTTTGGCCACCCCATGAGAAGAGAAGACTCTCTGGAAAAGACCCTGATGTTGGGAAAGATTGAGGGCACAAGGAGAAGGGGACGACAGAGGACAAGATGGTTGGACAGTGTTCTCGAAGCTACCAACATGAGTCTGACCAAACTCCGGGAGGCAGTGGAAGACAGGAGTGCCTGGCGTGCTCTGGTCCATGGGGTCACGAAGAGTTGGACACGACTAAACAACAAACAAGTGCCCAATGTTGCTAGCACTGGGGTGTAAGAGGGGCATTCCCCCCCTTGTTGAGAAACCTAGGTGCTGAGCTAAATTACAGTAGCTATAACATCATGCAGAATGTTTATGAAAAAATGCTAGACCAACATAGAATTTCCTTTCCTCAAAAGTGGTTATTACCGATGCCACAAAAGGAACATTTTAATAAAATAATAATAATAATAATAATAATAATAATAATAATAATAATAATACCACCAAAACATGGAGAAATTAAGGAAAGTTCCAAGCATTTATTCACATACTGGAGCAGAACAGTTTTGAAGACAAAGCTCAAGGGGCTTTATTGTGAATCTCAGCATTTCATTTGAATGCTAAAGGCAGTTGCTCATTTGTAGCCTTTGCAAATTTACATTTAAGGGTGTTATGAGAATACTTTGTCTTCTACTGTGCATTGTGGAAACAAGAGTTTGAAATATGTCATTTCCCAGAAGGCTGGCAAAAGACAAAAGGCCCAGGAAGCCTAGCTCAGCTTTATCTTGCAGTTCCTCAAGGATGATTCAAGTGCAACTCTCTTAAAGGAGGGAATGCAGATGTTGTTATGCCAGTAATAAATTGAAAAGTTATGAGCTCAGCAAATAATCTGTGTTAAGTTAACCCCATGTGAATACGAAGGTTAAAATCAAGAATCAAACTGGGGAATAATGATGCAAAATAATAATTAGACTCTTATTTATAATTTATCCTTGACCTTCAATTTATTTAAAGAGAATAAGTAGTAAGAGATAATGTGTACAAAACTGAACACATGTTGATCCTGGCATTTTAATGGCACACACAAGATGAATTGATTACAGGTAGTAATGATTGAATGGCTTCAGAAGCTGCTGCTCTGCCATTTGTTTGTTTCTTAGGGTCACTGACTTCATTCATGTGTAGGAGAAACAACCTACATAGACTGTGATGAATGGAGAACATGGATATATTGACTACATGAATATATTATGTAGAATTTTTCATGTTTCTACCACAGTTAAAGCTTCAAGGTGAAAAATCTATAGCTAAGCCAAATGAGGTCCACTGAGCTACCAGAATCATAGACTTGTAGAGTTGAAAGGGAACAAAGGGGTCATCTAGTCCAACCCCCTGAAATGCAGGAAACCTTTGCCCAATGTGGGGCTCAAACCCATGACCCTGAGATTAATAGTTTCATGCTCTTCCAACTGAGCTTGCTTCCTTTTTTCCTTCAGTTGGGATGTCTTACCTGTGGCCTTCCAGATCTAATGCAGCTTGCTGACTATAGCCCATGTTTGTCCAGGCTGATGGGAATTGGAATCAAACATCATCTGGAGAACCACTGTTTTCTCATTCCTTTCCTACATGTACTGGTAACTCATTCTTTACAATGGCTTCCCAATTTGTATCCATGCTGTAAACGGACTTGTATTCAACATTGACACAGGATGTTGTGCAGTGATTTCCCTCTCCCATAAAGAGGAAGAGTCATATGTGTAGTATCATACAGGTGACTTCCAACGTGTGCAGGTTGGCATGGAATCCCATCTAGAATCATGGGGGAAATGTCCATTTTGGAATGGGATTCTTGTGTACTCCCCTTTCAAATTCAGGGAGGTGGTGTGGATCAAAATCCCCTCCCCCAAGGGGCTTTAACTCCATTTTATCAGGGGTTTCTATGTAGTTTTGTGACCTGGAGGTACATGAATGTACTCAAGATTGCCATAACACCAAAAAATGCAACTTCAAAACACATGGCCAGGATCACAGCAATCTCTGCTGAATCCATAGCCTATTGTTTTTCTAAACAATTGGGGTTCAGAGATAATTGCATAGAAAACAGCGGGTGCATTCTGGAGGTGTGTGTGAACTGGCCCTAAGCTTAGCTACTTCTACAATGGCAGTTCTTTATTCAACTCATTAAAAAAACTAATGAAGCCAACTAGTCTCTAAAATCCCATGTGCCCAATCTGTCAAATTCTCCCTACCCATATTAATAATGTTCTATAAATTCAAAGCCTGGCTTAGAAGTCAGATTTGATGGTTTATATTTATAATAAGCAGATCAGTAATGTGGTAGCGTTATCTCCTTGAAAATATTGCTGTTACTATGAACTTGTTAAAGAGCAATAGACGTGTTTTCTGGAAACTCTACAAAAGGTACAAATTAAAATGGCTCAAGGGTTAGTGGGTAAAAGCAGATTTTTCTCTGAACATTTTACCATGCGATACATAAATCATTAGAGTAAATCCCATATTGCAAGTCAACTCAGGGAATGGTAGAAAGGTTAATGCTTTGAAAAATGATGAATGGGGAAGAAATTCCTATTTACTTAGAGGGAAGAATTTGTATGATAGAAATTTTACATGTAACAGATTTATCAATGCCTCGGAGCTAAATTTTGCAAGGGATCTCGGTCATTAAAAAGAAGGAATATACTCCTGTTATTGGTTCATCATCTTCTTACATGTGCATCACCAGGAATGCAGAGAAATTCAGGTCTACTTCTCCCATTCTTCCCCCCCCCTTTTCTATTTTTGTATTTTTACCATGATAATTCTGTTCCCCCCGGTGGAATTTCTTTAGAATAAGACCCTAGATTGGAGTAGGGAATCTTCTCCAGCCTAAGGGCAGCATGCCCTTGTGAACAGTCTTCTGGGTACCACATGCTGTGGTGTGCAAGGCCAGAGGCAATAATTGTGACTCTTACATTTGTACAGTTGGCTACATCCCAGCCACATAAAAGCCAGATGTTTCTACACACAAACACCTCCATCCAGGCAGGCAGGAGACATTGTCACAGTTTAAGGATACATCCCTGCCAGTAAATGGACCCAAGGAGGCCACAGAGCAGAGTCCCAAGGGCTGAATGATACTGAATCGTGGAGGGCTATATTTTGTCCCCATGCCTGAGTTCCTTGTCATGGATATTCTCTATTCTGGAGAACTTTAGCATTTGAGGGGACTTCAAAAGACAGCATACCTTACAACATCAAGATGCATTTATGAAAAAAAGAGACTAAACAGAGCATGTCTATCTATGCGTACCTCAATGGGACTTACTTCAAAGGTAAATGTCGATAGCATTGTGGCCAAGGACACCTAACTATGACTTCATAATGTCAAATATGAGAACAAATCTGAGAGCCATTAACCCAGAGAGGTCCTCCTTAAGAGAAAAACCACAGCCAATAAAGGTTAAAGCAAAGGACAGGCACATCTGGCTTCACTCTGAAGCTTATCCCATTGCTAATTTTCATGAATCTAGTGATTAATATTTGGACACTCTTCCCCAACAGTAAATATGGACTTTCCACTTGAGGAAGCAAAAAATGATGAATACCTATGAGATCTACATGATCAACCAAGGAGATGGCAAACTGAAAAGGAAATAACAGAAAAATCATGTTTGAAGCATTGCTCTCCTGCCTGGCGACATTTTGAGATGATTTTTTAGTTTGCAGTTGTTCTCAGGGGATTCAGAGGGTGAATGGATGAGTGCACTAGCAAGAGACGTGGATAAGCATGACATTTTCCTACAGACATCATCAGCATGTTTTTTAACCGAATAGTAAACACAGTATCATAAATTAGGGAGGCATGAAACCTGTCCCTGTGAATTTTTCCATTTTGCCTACTATGCTCTCAGAAAGTAACAAGAAGTCCACGGAGTGTCTCTGATATCTGTAGTTTTCTGGATAACTTCTACACATGTAGGCTCTTGGTTCCTTTCCCATTGAAAATATAGTTGTGCAAACATTAAAGCAGCATAGCGGCTAGTTTCACTAGATGTGGAATTCACATTTGAATGTGTATCAGAAGGGACATCCCAGCAGGAATAATGCTGGGCTGGCAGATGTTTGCACCCTGGTGCACATTCTGATGCACAACTCCTTGCTGCTTTCAACCTGTGCGCTTTCTGCCCTCACTCTTTGCTCATTCAGTCACCAATTTTCTTTTCAAAACGGGAAGTGAATCAGATCACATTAGGCAGCAGGAAAAATCAGGCTAATTTTCCACACCACTGGACTAGCAATATCCATGTCAACAATCTAAGCTGGCAGATTGTGATAGAACCCCAAATATAAACTAAGAAATGTCATGCATAAATTACTAAGCAAAACGGAAAAAAACCAGTGGGTGGCAGTCTTTAGACAGAGAACCAAAAAAAACGCCACACAACGGCCACTGTAGGTAAGCCACAGATGAACGAAAACTTTCTTAATTGAGGTAAGCCACAGATGAACGAAAACTTTCTTTATTACCTACAGTGGCCGTTGTGTGGCGTTTTTTTGGTTCTCTTTCTCTAACATGTCTCAGCGCAGACGTACGTCTTCCGGGCTTTGCTCCTGTGCGAGTCACATGACCCGTGCGAGCATACGGCGCCCACAGTCAACGTGTGTGCACCACTGTTCTCGGTGGTTACCTTGCAAGAAGCAGCAAGAGGAGAACCACACAGGAAGTATAGCATGTAGAAGACGAAAAAAGCACAAGAGGGTAGAGGAAAACTAGGCACCCCCTGATGCCAAGAAGCATGAGAAGACCTTTAAAGGGAATCTCAAAATACAGGAGTGAAGGAGAAACTTCACTGTAACAAGGAGAGATGGGTTTAAACTACAGGAGGGAGGAGGGAGAACCTGTTTTGGACCCCGGGCAGGCAGCATGGCCAATGGCCAGGAATTAAGCGAGTTTTAGCGCAGCAGCACCTGGAAGGCCACAGGTGAGTCACACCTGAGCTATAAGGATGCTGATGAAATAACCACAGGTGAGCAAGCATGGAGTTAATAAGCACACCCAGGAAACTACAAAAGGCCAGTTTACCTTTCTTTATTAATAAAGAAAGTTTTCGTTCATCTGTGGCTTACCTCAATTAAGAAAGTTTTCGTTCATCTGTGGCTTACCTACAGTGGCCGTTGTGTGGCGTTTTTTTGGTTCTATGCATAAATTACTGTCAGGGACCTCAAAAGCTGCATGTTCATATAAGGCTTGTAACCTCATCTCTAGTTTCTTCTGTGTTTGTATTTTTGTACAAGTGTCAAGTCATAAAGATTCCACCAGATGCCCAAGACTATTCATTCTTCATTTATAAGACACCGTACTGCAGGCCCACTCACATTTCTTTATGGGATTTTCAGCTTGTGTACTAAGTAAGGTAAAGGTAAAGGGACCCCTGACCATTAGGTCCAGTCGTGTCCGACTCTGGGGTTGTGGAGCTCATCTCGCTTTATTGGCCGAGAGCCGGCGTACAGCTTCCAGGTCATGTGGCCAGCATGACAAAGCCGCTTCTGGCGAACCAGAGCAGCGCACGGAAACGCCGTTTACCTTCCCGCTGGAGCGGTTCCTATTTATCTACTTGCACTTTGACGTGCTTTCGAACTGCTAGGTGGGCAGGAGCTGGGACCGAGCAACGGTAGCTCACCCCGTCGCAGGGATTCGAACTGCCAACCTTCCGATCAGCAAGCCCTAGGCTCTGTGGTTTAACCCACAGCACCACCTGGGTCCCTTTGCGTACTAAGTACCTTTTGGTAAAAATACTATCAAAGAATGCCGTGTTTCCTTCATTGAGAATGAGTATAAATGGATGACAGAGGTGGGTGGGAAGCTCCTAAATGTGTGACTCAAATAGATTCTGAAGTAAAAATAAATAAATTATTCATTTATGAAGAAGCATTCGGATGAACAGTTAGCAGGGGTTATACTTTATGTCTCCTTAATAGTCTGCATGATGAAGGGGGGCGAGCCTTAATTAGAACTCATCTAGCTATGCATAAACAACGCCAATCCAGCTTTTTTACTTGAATATGTTTGGACTCCTCAAAACACACGCACGCACACCCACAGTCAAAATCTTAATTTTATTACTACTCATGTGCATTAATGACAGTGGCTACAGCTTCTGCGCCCAGTCGCATACTACAGCTGGAGCTACCGTCGTTTAATAGCTTTAACTAGAGAATTCCAGTTAGCATGTTGAGGAGCCCCTTCCCCCTCCACCTGCAAATTATCTATGCTATTTTACTGGTTATTTGCTTTTCTTTTATGAGCTGCTAGTCCAGCAAACAAATACGACATCGTGTACATTGCTTGAGCAACACAAGTCACCCCAGGATCTTTTAGGATTTTACGGAGGGACCATTGCTTAGCAGTAGAGCACACATGCTTTAAAGAACATAAAAAGAACCTGTTGGATCAAGCCAGTGGCACATCTGTTCTCACAGTGCCTGAACAGTTGTCCTTGAAGGGTTTTGCACAGGCAAGAGTACTCTCCTCTCCTGTGGTTTCCAGCAACTGGTATTCGGAAGCATCCAACTATGGAAGTAGAGCATAGCCATCATGGCTAGTAATCATCAATAGCCCTTTCCTCCATGCATTTGTCTAATCTTTTAAAGCCATCCAAATTGTTTGTCATCACTGACTCCTATGCAGAACTCACCATGAATACCAAGAAAATACTTAGTTGGTCTCTAAGGTGCTACTGGAAGGAATTTATTTTATTTTGTTTCAACTACAGCAGACCAACACGGCTACCTACCTGTAACTCACCATGAAATTGTTACAGTAAGTTGTCAAGTGACTCAGGGCAGCTCTGAACAGCCCTGAACAGATGCTGGTTTGACAACAGCCACATTCACTGCCTGCAGAGGTGCTAAAAACTATGGCAAGCTGTCACCCTAGCTGATCTGGGGGGTCACACCTGGTTCTGGTGCAGGTCAAATAAATGTGCACCCACCTGCTTCGTTCTCTTAGATTCAGGCAGATGGCTAGGGAAGCTCAGAAGGGCCCTCATGCAAATCCTTCGCATGTGCAATGGTATATGCCTGGCTGGAAAGCTTCAAGCCCGCCACTGCTACATGGGAGATGGATTGAAGAAAATGAAATATGAATTGGGCCCACCCCCTAGCTTGGCCAATCCCTGCTAGAAGCAGCTAGGAGCTAGGTGGAGTCATAGATCTAAAGAAAGTGCAGACTCGCACATGCTGGCCAGCTTCCATTTTTACTTGAAATGTTTGTTTGGGGCTTCTCAGAAGTATGCAAAGGCATGAAGTGGGTGGAGGGAGCACTGGCCCACAATGGTGCCAACCTGAGAGGTGCTGGAACTGCGCTCCAGCTGAAAAAAAGCACTGCTCCTGTGGGAGTTCCATAGTTTCACTATGTGCTGTGTGAATAAGTACTTTTGTTTATTCATCCTGAATCTTACAACACTCAGCTTCATTGGATGTCCATGAGTTCCAGTCCTCTCACTTCTCCTGTCAATGGGACCAGATAGCAAATGTTGGGAGAAATCTCTGCCTGAGATCTTGGAGAACTGCTACCAGTCAGAGTAGAAATCATAGGCTTGATGGGCAAATAGTTTGGCCTGGAATAAGGCAGCCTCTTGTGTTTGTTGTGTACACTGATACAGCACAATTCTAGTTGAACTATGTAATTCACTCCCACAAGAGGCATTGACGGCCACCAACTTGGGTGGCTTTAGAAGAGGATTAGATAAATTAATGGAGGATAAGGCTATCAGTGGCTACTGGCCATGATGGCTATATGCTCTGCCTCCATGGTTGCAGGCAGTAATGCTACTGAATACCAGTTGTTGGAAACTGCAGGAAGACTGAATGGACCTGTGCTTGAGTCCTGCTTTCAGGCTTCCTGCAGACATCTGGTAAGAACCTCTGACTGAAACAACCCCCATTTTCCCGGGGGGGGGGAAGGAAAGGTCCCCATTTATAGAAAGCATTATGACTCCTTTCAGAAGTTATAATGTTTTCACTCTTTGTTTTCCTGCTGAATATCACTGCATTTTATCAAAGCAACTTTATGAGTAAAAATTAGGAATGTCATCTAGATAAAAAGATCAAGCATAAAAGTGAAAATGAGGATGCCGACATTTTTCATGCATTAAAATTTACTGTGTTTATACATCCTCTTAAACATTAATATAGATTTTGCCAGCTTCCGCTCTGAGATCCAGCAGCATATTCATTAATAGTGGCAAGTGGCTGGCATGCCAGCCAATATAAAATAAATGGATGATAGTGGCATAAAATAAAATGGCAACAAAAGGTAGGTAAGCCGGCATCTGTCCTTGAAGTCTGATTTGCTGCCACATAAAAATTATCCATAACAAATTTAAAGCACCATTGAAAAGAAGAAGAATATAAGCCAGGAACTAATAGCAATGAATGTGAAGTGTTTCTCTGAGTAAATGTGTCCAGTAAATGCTGTAGTATGGGAAAACATATAATAAATTAAAGCAAGGCTGTTTGCAAGGCAAAGTATATAGCTGTTCCAACAAATCCCCTCAAATGAATATCTATCAGAGTTCTATGCATTCCTAAATGCAAAAGATATCAATAACAATATGGAAAAGCAGGAAGGCAGTGGATGGTTGCCAGTACCTTGGTAATTAGCTGTGCAGTCAGATCCATGTTTACAAAAAAAAAGTCACACTGGAATTCATTTCAAAAAAGTGTGCAAGGATTGCAGGACAAGGAGCAAATCAAATGTTGAATGATCATGTGGGTGGGATTTCCAAGCAAATGTAATGTAAATAGCCAGTATGGCCAATAGAAATAGCCACTCTGAAGTCCTACTCAGGGGCGATGGAAATTATAACCCAGCAGCATCTACCAGATGTCATCATTCTTGCTCATACAACTACACTACACTGTCTCCTTATACATATACCATATTCCTTATACATATACCATATTCATTCAAAGAGGCACATTATTATGGGTACTCAGAAGTGTTCAAGCAAACCTTAATCAGCCTTGATTGAGTATATGCAAATTGTATAATACGCACTTAAAGAAACCCTCTCCAGCAATAATTGCCAGTTGCCAGGTTTGAACCTACAAAATGCTGGCTTCTGTATCTATATAAATTGTATTCATTCCACACATGTGCATGCCTTTCCTTCCTCTGCAATAGTTCCCATATGCAAGGGGAAACTGTTTAGTTAAAAGCCATATCTACAAGTTAGATCTTTATGAAAGAGAACCTTCTTGGCTGACCATGACTAGACTCTGGACCCATCATAACTTGCCTTAACTGAACAACTGTTTTAAAAAAGCAGAAACTTCTTTGGAATACAGAATCCAAAGAAGCTTTAAAAAAAAACCCAACCCTCAGCTAAATAGTTCTGATTTTAAGTGATGTTCTGTACAGGTGTGAAATGCAACTCTAATGGCTTTCCCAGCTGAATTTCATTAATATTGCAGTGAAACCATTTGTGACATTTAGTATAACATGTATAATGCAGGATTTGAAAAGATGCCTGTCTCTCTTAGGTATGCAACTGTTTTATGTAATCTGGAAACCTGGTGGGAGGAAAGAAGCTGAAATAATTGTAGCTCATTTCCATAATGAATGCTGCCTCAGAGATAATTAAAAGCAAAAACATTTAAAACTTTGCCTACCCCAAATTAATTACTGTGACTCAAACCTTCATAAGAAAGAAATGGTCAATAATAACTGGCTTTCCCTTGACCTTATTAATGTTGGCTTATCGGGAATAGATGCAGGTTACAATCCTGAATAAAGCAGTCATGACAAAACAGGAGTTGGATTCATGTAAATAGCTGGAATTACAGGTGAATCACATTAAATGACTGAAGCAAACACTTGAATTCTAGTCTAACTTGTTGCTACAAAGGGGTGGCCAGTGGATTCAGACCAAGTTAGAACCATGGAAAGCTGCCATCTTAGATATGCATCATCTATTGCCACAAGCTCCAGCTGGACGAACCTGTAAATTTTGGGTTCTCTTCGTTTCTCATTTTAAAACTATTTTCAGTTTGCCCCATTTCCACATCCATGGCATCAACTCACAGGTGGATCCTCTTCCACACAAGGGAAAGGGAAAGGGAAAACCAAATGGATTTTTTTCTTTAAAAAATCAGCTCTCTCCATCTTTTCTTTTTCTTTAGTAGATGGGGGGGATTTTCCATTTAAGCATGGCATAACATCTTAAAAAGTTTATTATGGCACAATGAGTCACTCTGAGGTTCAAGTTATTTTCTATCATGGTAGACACTACTTGGGCAAGCTGTAGCAGGCACTTAAAGAAAAGTGGTAGACTTTAGATGAAAGGTCTTTTATTTCCTTTTTGACAGCATTGAGGATCAACCTCAAGGTCACAAATGGTTTGCATGAGAATTTTCTCCTTCAGATACTTTTTTGAAAAACAGCAAGGCACAATTTGTATATTTGGCAAGAATAAAACATGGCAATAAGGATGTTGTGTCAGGAGATTGTAAATCAGGCGTGGGGAGTCTTTGGCCCACCAGATATTGCTGAACCACTATTCTCATCATTGTTGGTCATTGGCCAGGCTTGCTGGGGATGGTGGGAGTTGTAATTCAGCAACATCTAGAGCAGTGTTTCTCAACCTTTGGTCTCCAGCTGTTTTTGAACTACAACTCCCATCATCCCTAGCTAGCAAGACAAAAGGTCAGGGATGGTGGGAATTGTAGTCCAAAAACAGCTGGAGACCAAAGGTTGGGAAACACTGATCTAGAGGACTAAAGATCCCCCACACCTGTTTTAATTTAAGATGCTGGACTAATTCAAATTAAAGTATTGAAACCATCCTGTAGGCTTTAAAAAAAAAAGCGCAAGTAAAATAATCACCCCCAAATTACCCTAAGATGATGGACTACTCTAGTGCATGATTCCTACTATAATGCAGAAAAGAGCCCCATTAGGACTGGCCTTCATTGCCTTTCCCTATCTATCGTGCTACCGCTAGCAAGAGAATTGCATGAGTTCATATGAATGAGATCACAGTTATTCTGCAGCAACTCCAACCCCATTAAAACTACTGAAGCTGCACCAGGTTTTAACAAAGGTCAATGGAAAAGCTCTCAGTAACTCCAAAGTGCTTTGGATCCAACCTAGGTCTGTATCTAATTTGGCTCAGTTCATTTCAGGTCCAGGCATTTGTTAACACTGCAGTTTATAATGCTTGCAGCTCCTGAAAATCCAGACCTTAATCAGTGGCTTCAGCATCAGATCAAGTCAGAAAATTCAGGAGGGGGCTTGGCAGAATGAATGCTGATAAACATATATATATTTCTGATAGCTTGCAGGAAAACATAATGTTATAGATTCCTCCATACAGTTTTTTTCCCCTTCCTTCATTTCATACACATAAAAAACCCTAATTCTGCATTGACACTGAATATATTTAATTTGTAAGAAATGAAGATACTGGGACTGAAAACAGATTAGTATAAGCTTTGTAGGCTGCTTCAGTGCTTCTGCAAATGAGCTACAAGGGTGGTGATTAATCTGGTGCACTTTAACTTTTAAATTTATTCTTAAAATTCAGCTCCTCTTACAAAAAAAAAAGTTTTTCCCTGTCACTTAAGGCCCTTGAGAAAAGTTTTTCTTTTTTGAAAAACAAATTAACAGAGATTAGCTTTCCCTTACCATTGTTAAGATAGGAGCATATCTGCTTCTTTGTTCATGGTTTTTATGCCTTTGCACTGCAAGACAGATTCATTTATTAGGAATGGCCTACGAAAAAGGAAGTACCTCAGTAATATCAGTCGAATTCTAGGCTTATTTCAGAAACTCCCATGCCCTAGCACAAGGTTCAGAACCTGCGGCCCACTGTAATATATGTCAGGCGTTAGAACAGGTAAAGGTGTAGCTGGGTCAAAGAGGGCTTACAGGCACTACTGATCAGCTGGTCAGCAGCCTCCACAAAACCCTTTGCACTTCTACTTCTGCAAGCATAGGTGATCATTGGCTGAATAATTGGGCGAACTGGCCTTTTGTGCAACCTCCCAAAATTTTTTGTGGGTGTGACACATCATTAGCCGGAGTTTCTGTTTGCACAAATATGTTGGAAGTTAGCCACTAAATGGCAGGGGACCCAGGTTGGCGCTGTGGGTTAAACCACAGACCCCAGGGCTTGCTGATCAGAAGGTCTGCGGTTTGAATCCCCGTGACGGGGTGAGCTCCCGTTGCTCGGTCCCAGCTCCTGCCCACCTAGCAGTTCGAAAGCACATCAAAAGTGCAAGTAGATAAATAGGTACTGCTCTGGCGGGAAGGTAAACGCCGTTTCTGTGCTCTGCTCTGGTTCGCCAGGAGTGGCTTTGTCATGCTGGCCACATGACCTGTAAGCTGTATGCCGGCTCTCAGCCAATAAAGTGAGATGAGCGCCGCAACCCCAGAGTCGGACACGACTAGACCTAATGGTCAGGGGTCCCTTTACCTTTACCTTTTTACCCACTGAATACCTGGCACTTTACTTCAGTGATGTAGGTTAGGGATGGATGGGTCAGACTAGGTTTGGTCTACCTTGCTTTTGCTTGTTTTCGCGTGCTCCATTCCATCCTGTTTCCACATTCGAATATGAGGCAGTCTGGGGAGGGGGCGGAATCTGATTGAAATTCTACTGTTTTAAAAGTTCTTTGGCTTTTAGGAGGTAGTCTACAGTCTGACTTGCTTAAAAGAAAGAAAAAGCACAGGTAGTAGCCACTGCAAATGGCTGGAAAGAGTAGTTGTTCACTCCCCATCCCTTCTAGGAAACTTGAATTGGGGGAGGGGAAATGGCTTCCTGGTGGCATCATGTCCCATCACTCCCAGGGGCACTTGAGGCCCCAGTTTCAATGCACATTGCAGTTCACACTTACCTAAAATCAGGGTTGCCATATTTCAAAAAGTGAAAATCCAGACACAAAAATTGTTTCGCCAAAATCTACACTACTGACACGGGCTGCCATATGTCCGCATTTTCCTGGACATTTCAGCGATTTCTGCCCAGACGCTGCTAACAAGGGCCAAATACCAGCTATGGCCAAGAAATCCTGGACGTATGGCAACCCTGCTAAAAGAAGGTAAGCAAACAAGAAAATAGTGTTCGTTTTGCAAACTGGAGGGGGGCCAGATCAGGAGAAGAATTGTCAGAGAGTCAAACACAATGGTTGGGTTCTCTTTGAAATGGAGGCTGCAGCAATGGAAGGGACGTGAAAGTTCTGCATTCTCTCCATCTAAGTGCAGGTTGTATTTATATGTAAACAAACCATATATCATAAAGGCACCACAGTCTCCTCTGTCCCTCATGTTTTCCAAAAGGATACACAAACCCTGGTAAGTGCACCTGGAACCCCTGGAATCTTGCACCGCTCAGAGATTGGGATGGCTTGTAACCATATATACACCCAGGGCAGCCCTACCATTAGGCAAAGTGAGGCCTCAAGTGTCAGAGTCTGGGAGTCAGCAGCAGCCTCTTGGCTGTTCCTCCTAAGACCTCCAGTCATCCCCTCTGTTGGAAGACAGATCTGAGTGTGCTATGCAGCCTGTCCTGGGCCACCTAAACCTGCATGCTATCCCATCACCAGAGTTGAAGAAGGATTCAACTGCCACTCTGTGCCTGGAATGGGAAGTGGACACAGTCTTGTCCTTTGCTTCGGCCAGCAAAATGTGTTGAGCCAACCCTGTGTTTACACGCCACCTAATGGAATTCACAAATAAGGATTCCAAATAAGGACTACATTCAGATCAGCAAATTACTCCAGAATATATGGAGTCTGTTTTGCAATATGGACCCAGCAAATGCCTCCTCTGTTCCCAATATAATATTGCAACAATATTTCCTCAGTATATTCACTATCTCAAACAAAACAAAAGGAAACCACATGCACCCTAAAATCTGTGTTCTTATATGGATCATGCTTATTAGGCGTTCACAACAATTAGAGCAGCTGCTCTGGCTTTCCTCCCCTTCTTTTCTTAATTGATGAGTCAAAGCGAAAGTTTCTGTAGAGAGCTTGATTTATTTTAGAGGGAGAATTCAAACCTGAGCATGTGTTGGGAAAATAAATCAAGTAAAGATTTCTTTGTTCTCATTATAAAGCAAGAATAAACCTGCAGAGGAGCAAAGTATTTTTCTTTTCTTTTCTTTTTCTTTTTTGAAAAAGGGAATTACACTGTCAGAAATGGATTTTGCATTAAACTGTGCCTACATACACTATGCAACATCTCAGTTGTGATCACAGCAAAACCTATTATACTGGCCATTATACTGCACCACTTTATTTTGCAGGATCTATTTCTGAATATAAGAGAATTTTTTTCCTTGCTAACAAGGAGCAAACACTAACATGGAGAACAATGTCCTAGTAAATGTCTCTCTCACAAAGTGTCATTCTCGGCTTCTTTTCTGTGAGCCTCTGTGGCACACAATGAATTATGGTAATCCTCAATGTTCATTTAATTCTTTCAACAGAAAAGGAAAACCTTCTGAGGCCAACATCGATATTACCGCCTACACTTGCCACTCAGAAGTGTTTGCCCATTGAGTTGATAGAATGGTAATTCCCAGACTTGTGTGTCATGTCATGTGCCAAGGAAATGTGAGACCAGAAGATGCATCCACAGAGGAAGCATTCTGCTGCAGCCTTTTTCAGACACCCCACCACCTACCACCACCAATGTACATGCCCCCAATGCCTGCTGGCTATGCTCCAGATTGTAATGTGAAAGTAGGCAAAGGATAAGATAATGCTCCCTCCCAATTCATTTATAGAATCTGACTTGCTTACATCTGTTCTTAAATTTATTACCTAAGTTTTATTGTGTTTTGTTGTTTTGGGTACTTTAAATAACTTTTTCATATTTTAACTTAGTTTTTTATTTTATTTTTAATTGTATTTTTGCCAGGCATAGGAAAACTTGACCCCCCAGATGTTTTGGGACTACAACTCCCATCATCCCTAGCTAACAGGACCAGTGGTCAGGGATGATGGGAATTGTAGTCTGGAGGGCCGAGTTTGCCATCCTGAGCTCCTTTGGAAGGAATTTAATAAATCAATAAAATCAAGTGAAGATCCAGAGTCACTTCTATCAGTCAGTTCAAGAGATCAGGGTATGGAAGGAGTGGATCTTACATTTGAGGGCAAAAAGGTTATCTTTATCCAAGCCTTTGGAAAAGCAAGCATATGGACCAGACTTCAATGTTCAGGCAACTGCTTCAGAACTTCTTCAGTATTTCATTCTGTAGTAGGTGAACTGCTGCAGGACCCCTGGAGATCTCTTGAAGTGAAGCTATAATGAAATCGTTAGTTTCCTTAACAGTATTTTTCTTTCCATCATCTCATTTGAAAGACATGAAATCCATTCTTCTTTAGTCTTTCTACAATTTATTTTTTTTGCTAAAGGATTTAAAGAATTATGCTCTCAAATCAATACTCTCTTTTGAGCATCCTGCCAATAATGCATTCTTCTTTTATGTAGGAAGCGATCAAATCTGAACTCACAATGGAAAGACTCGCCCAACCATCTTTGGGATTTCTTTCAGGTGGTTAAATTCCATCTTAAAATAGTCACTGTTGCCATTATAGGTGGTAGATTTTTAAATCAAAGACTCCTAACAGGTCACTATGAGACCATTACAAATACTTGATCTCTATTCTCTTTCAAGTGTTGCTAGCATAAGGGATAATGATAATAAAAAATGATGGAAAACTAAGGAAGCTTGAGGGTGTGGTTTTAAAAATACTAAATCTAGCCATTCTCTGGGCAGTAGAGATATACAAGTTTTTCTCCATCATTAAAGGGCCGCTTTATCAATAGTCCTAACCTGGGTAGGCTGGTTATTTCTTTTAGAACTGCAGATATATTCATCAATGGAAGAATTCCTTCCATCAGAGGAACATCCCTTTCTTCAGAAAAAAAATGAATCTTTGATCAAACCCATTATCTTTTGTAGTTGCAGATATGGAAGGGATCAACCATGTGACCAGGTTCAAATGTGAGCCTAATAAATCAGGAGTTGCGTGCCCAGACGCCATGTGCCCACTACCCCTTTGATGCTGTATATGTAGAAACTGAAAGGACCACAATACAATGTCACTTTGGTTCTAATTAGGCCCCAACTTTTTTTGATTACAGATGTAAGTAGGTTTTGGCTGAGACATTGAGGATCTCCTGTATTAACCAGCCCGCCTGCTGGAAGATTTTCTGGGAGATCGATCCTGATATACTGTTGACCTATGGCATATATCAAATAGGTGCAACCCTGACAGGATCACCACCTTGGGAAGTGCTATGGTCCTTAGCTCTCTCCTGGGCACATGGACAGAAGCACCTCCCCCTAGGATTCCTTTAACTGAATACCCCATTTCCTTGGAGGACAAGACTTTAACTGCCCCCTTCTGTCCTTGACTAAAGATCTTACTCAATGCCTTATTTACCAAAGTTGTGACAATGGCTGGGGGGAGGGGGTTTGGATCCAGACAAGCCCAATTAGTCTGAATGAGAAATTCCTCCCTGGCCCTGAATACAGGAACTGATAGTTCCATAGCAAGGCCATAATAAGGACACTACCCCCTGTTGGGTGGGTGCTAGCCATGCAACAAGGGAGGGTGGGTGGAAAATGCAATGCCAGGTGAGGTAAAGGTAAAGGGTAAAGGGACCCCTGACCATTAGGTTCAGTCGTGACCGACTCTGGGGTTGCGGCGCTCATCTCGCATTATTGGCCGAGGGAGCCGGCGTACAGCTTCCAGGTCATGTGGCCAGCATGACTAAGCCACTTCTGGCAAACCAGAGCAGCACACGGAAACACTGTTTACCTTCCCGCTGCAGCAGTACCTATTTATCTACTTGCACTTTGACGTGCTTTCGAACTGCTAGGTTGGCAGGAGCAGGGACCAAGCAACAGGAGCTCACCCCGTCGCAGGGATTCGGACCGCCAACCTTCTAATCGGGAAGCCCTGGGCTTTGTGGTTTAACCCACAGCGCCAGAAGCAGGCCTAATTGAAGCCTGGGGAGCAGACCTGAGTGAAGACTCCAGCCTGAGTCGCAGTTAGCTCTGCCCTGCCTCCAGGCCCGCCTGTGATTGGCCAATTTTCAGGTGAGCCAAATTCAAATCCCCTTGACCAGCAAAAGAGGACGTGACATCTCCCACGGGCCATTGAGACTCCATCTGAGGAGCCTTACAATGGCAGTGGGGCAGCACCATGACACAACTGTCACCTCACAAAGGATGGAGACCGGACATGCAACCCATTATCATGATTACCAAAGTTGATGTCTTTGGCTCTGAGAATTCTAGGCTGTCTACGAAGTGTTCCCCAAATTAACTTTAGCAAATAAACTAATTCAAATACACTCTTTATTGAATGCAGGCTCCCAGGCACTATGTTGTTGTTGTACCCTTCCTGACTTGAAGCAGACTCAGATCAAACGTTCTCTGCTAAATTATTGCAGCTACAAACACTATGGGAACTGTACACAAAAGCTCTATGTAACCTCCAGAGTCCACCTGCAAAATGGGTCAGATCCCCTGGAACAGAACTAAGCGTATCTAATCCTTAGGTTCAGTCTAATCCATTAAGATAAACCTCATTAGTACTAATCCCTTTTACTAATTACAAAAGTTCCTTAAAGCTTTAAGATTGCATTACAGATAGGAGGACATATTAATTATACCCATGTGACTCCATTTACCACATTAGAGCCACCAAATTGCTACTTTGGTCTAAAGCAAAAGATGATGAACCAAAATTAATAAGTATAAGAAGTAAACTAAACTAAATAATCTTAAATTAACACTGCAGTTATACTGACCATTGCTTTCAACATTAATAAAAAGCAACAGTGTTCTTGAATTCTGATGGCCATCGAGATTTAGATTACCTATAATTCTTGGTTGAGCTGAGAGTTTGTTTGGACTGTGGGTGAAAACCTGGAGGCTGAGAAGGAGGGTGTGTCAGAAGGAAAAGGAATTGGTATGAGTTTATATCTATTAGTAAATTTGTATTAATGTAGCATTTTATATGTGACTGTATTTTTGTAATATTTTGTTTAAGTTATCTGATGTTGCTACCATTTTTGTACACCGCTTAGAGAAAATATATTTTTGTACACCACTTTTTAATATATTAAGTGGTATAGAAATCAAATAATCAGTCCCAGGCATTGAATCCTAGACCTTCTGGTATATCAAGCACTTTACTAATGAACTACAATGAGCACTCAGTTACACCATTAGTTGCAACGGGTTGCATGGCAGATCAGCACTGAATGCCTTGCACTTCATTCTAGCCTTGCTGAAAAACCACATCATATACTTCTAATTTATGTCGCATTTATCATTCAGTCATTACAACTCTCTCATACAAATAAAATGTTAGATGTCTCTTGAAGGGGAGTGCGAATCATAGCACTGTCCTCCCAAAATAAAATTGATCTGTATTCATTTGTCTTCATAATTCATAGTAGTGATTGGGGGAGTTCTTCATTTTTATTTTTCACAGTGTGAGAACAAATGGCTCATTAATTTTAAGCACATCAGTCTGCAATCCATGTCAGATAGAATAATGACTGACATTATATAGAACACAATAGACTGAATGTACAAATTTAATTTCCCTGCATTCATCCATGTTTGCATAGGGAAAACTTTTAAGAAGAACCAACTGATGAGAGAGGTGCGTAATTTAGCAGAGACAGGAAGAATGTGTGATGGGTACAGATATGGGCAATTCTGGGTAGAGTGGATGTTTTGTAAAAAGACAAGGCTTGAAATGTCCAAGTCATTGGGCACCTAGCAGAATGCCCACCATTGTGCATGTAGGTAGATATGTAAACCCTTCTTACCTAACACAGAGAGCTCTGGAGATGCCATGGATGTCTGCATTCTCTGAATGTTTAAAGACCCAGCAGGATACCTGCCACTGTAAGGACACTCCATCCTGTGTCAGACAGACTCAAAGGTGGAGAGTAGCCTTTGCTTTCATCATAGCAATGTTAATGGCAGCCATTCAGTTGTGGCATCACTGAGTACCAAGTCACCTGTTATCTACAGATTCCTAGACTGGAGTGCTGAACTTGCCCACACTGGTGAACCATGGAGCTGATGGAGTGCAATGGGGTGCTGCAAACTTGCATGCATAGATAGATAAAGAGATCTGAGAATACAATGTACCATGTCTGCTCTAACAGGAATGGTCCTGTTCAGGGTTCTAGCTAGCAAGCCATACTTCCCTACCCACCTCCCCTTTCTCCAGCTGACACCATTTCCTAGCTATTGTGTTCAGTTCTCATTGGGTTGTGTTCTCTCTACACCCCCCTATTTCAGCATACCTCAGGATTCCCCCAAGCATGCAGATTCTTTCTTCTCATTTCTCAACTGATATCAACAATGTTGGCAAAAAGAGGGAACTTTTGGATGTATATGCTAGACCAGGCATAGACAAACTCGGCTCTCCAGATGTTTTGGGACTACAACTCCCATCATCCCTGACCACTGGTCCTGTTAGCTAGGGATGATGGGAGTTGTAGTCACAAAACATCTGGAGGGCCGAGTTTGCCTATGCCTGTGCTAGACACTTTAACACTGCATAACGTCAGTCTGGAGGCAAGCCCTTCTGAACAGTCCATCATCAAAACTCTATAACTGCCAGGTTGGAAAGAGCATAATTTCATTTTTATCAGAGCAGCTCGTGAAGACGGAAGCCAAAACATTTTTCAACGTCAAAAAATACTCCATTTTGTTAATCATAGCAACATGTATATTATTTTTGTTACCACTCCAAGCTTGTGGGAATTGTTGTTTGATACAACAAAGCTGTCATCCTATACCACCTGAAGTTGCTATTAGGGGAAGTGATGGGTTTGACCACATTCTTTGATTTGTATATATCCTTTATATAGAGGATATATAGTGGGATGACCAACTAACATGGCCAGTTAAAATATTCATGCAAGGGCTTTTGGCCTAATGCTCACTAGTGGTGAGAAAGAATTGCATGGAAAGCACTATTTTATTAAATTGATATAATTAAATCAGTTGGATGAACTTATCCAAAAGAAGCGGTAGGCTTTCCGTTTCCAATGGTGTAGGAAGATCTTGCCTGAAATCCTGTATATACCGGTAGTTAGACTGTTTAAATTCAGTTGAAGTCAATAGTATTTAAGTGCCATCATTGTGCACAGGATGGCAGTTCTTGAGGGCATTTCTATCATTCCACTGCCACCAAAAGAGCCTCTTAACTAACATAAGGCAAACCTTCCCCGTTACTGCTTGAGAATTATATGCTTTCCCAAAGTTTTCCATGACAATGTTGATGTACATTTATTAGGAGTGGAGCTTTGGGAGTAGTTGAATGATCTTGCAAGTGTTTGAGATTGCAGCTCCAGGAAAAAAGTTGAGAGGTTCTAATGTATTGAAATCTATTCTCAACATATTATGCCAAGGACATTTTTGAAACTGCTGCAAAATAGCTATTTGGGTTGCCCTCCCACACCCCCCCACTCTACTTAACCATTTTGTAGAATAGCCATTCACAGGTTTGCATCATTTACGGGATGGAAAATACTCAATGGCCCTGGAATAATTGTATGCTACCTCTAAGATAATGGGAATGTTTCCTTAAGATAAATGTGACATCCTTCGTGTTTTTCTACCATCAATATTTACTGCCCAAGTGAAAAAAGAAACTTGAATAAGCACGTAAGAGGGAATGTAAATAAGAATATTGCATGCATTTTCTTAATATACTCAGAGATATCATCCATGAAGCTGCTTAGTTAGCAAAATTCTATCAGTTTCCTGCATAAAAATGGCATTAAAAAGCTATAAAGGCAGCTGTTTTCAGGAAACTGAGTCTTTATAGTCCCAAGCTGGAGATACTCTTGCACATCCCAGCATTAATAGTCATGTTTTGTTACTTAATTTAGAGCAAGCAACAGCATAATGTAGTGTGACTAATGCAGCCTGACAGTAAAACATTGTCCGCCTCCCCAAAGTCCATCACCTGGAAAATGTGGAAATCAAAGCAATTTTCTAAAAACAAAGGTTAAATAAATCAAACTTTCAAAAGGAGAACACACACAAAAATTGGCATTTAAAAATATTTATTTGATACTATCTTTGTTTTTTGAGGACAATGATTTACTCTAGTCACTTTGAAATCAATCAATGGCATCAGATTCAGTGCCCAAGCCAAGTATGATGGCAACATACAAATTGTCTGAGTTGTCAGTGATTTGCACCCAGACAGCAATGATGCACACATGTCCTAGACTGGAAGCAGCCTCCCCAGAGCTGCAAAACTTTGAGTCTGTGATGGTCTTGTCCTCCATATATAAATCTAAAATGCCCAGAACACATCGACCTATATTAGCAAATCTTTATAATGCGGTTCGTGAAGGAGCAAAATTCAGTGTTATGCTTCTACACATAAGGATTTTCTAATGTAGGTCAGAGTGTTCTGGGTGCTTTAGATTAATATATTGAAAATAAGACCATCAAAGATTAATAGTTTTAGTGCTCTGGGGATGTTGCCTCCTACTCTACCAAGTGCCTGAACTAATACATCCCATAATTGATGGTGGAGTACTACAAAGGCATCATATGTTTTTAATTTCTCATCACTTAGGGAAATTGGGATTATGCAACAATATTGTTTATAAAATAGGTAATTAAAGCCAGAACATGACCTCGCCATTTCAGACTATTTAAATTTTATATTCTCAGCGTCTAAATATGCTTTAGCTCTAACCTGACATATTCTGATACTATGAAATCCCATTCTTTTTACAAGGTGGCATCAGAGTTTAAAGGGCCCCATGAGTAATTAAGACACTGCCAGAATTCTTTTGAAAGGTTATCCTTGTTAATCTATGACCTCTGGTATTATTTTCACCAAAACAATTTTTTAGTAGCTTTACAAAATAAGATATAGAACTATGCAACATCATTTGCAATATTACATCAAAAACAGGAGAAAACTTGTTGCAAGTTAAAAGTGGTGTATATCAGAGTGAGAAAGTATAGATTGATGGCTGGTTGATTGTTTTGAACCCTTGGCCTACCTGGCAGCAAGTCACTATGACAAGTCCAAAGTTCAAAGTCCGAGGGCTAATCCACATAAGCAACGTCCAAAGATCAGGAAACTCAGTCCAGAGTCGATCCAAGTAGCCAAGTCTGAAGTCCAGCAGTCAAGATACAGTCCAGAGTCAAACCTGAAGCACAGTCCTGTGAAGGTCCAGGAGCATCCAAGTCAAGGTCCACCAACATGGTCAATGGAGCAAACATAACAGTTTAGCTCTGCATCCCTTTTGTAATTTGCATGCTGATAGCAGAATCTGGGCTTGATAAGGCATGTGACCCTCACCTGTTCTCAACCTACTCCAGCTGAGGAACCACACACCTCCTCCCAGAGCTAGCAAGTCCCACCTGGACAGCTAGTGAGCTGGGCCCTTGCCTGCCTCAGTCTCCCAGAGCACCATTCCCACTGCTTCCTACATGTCAGAGGCTGCCATTCATGGATACAGGGGCCCCTCAGGCTCCAACGATGGGTCCTGCTGCTCTGGTTCCTGTGCACTGGCCCCCATCTCCTCTCCATCCTCCATCACCCTGTGAGTTCTTCCTTCCCCATCCCCTGCTTGTCCCAGTCCTGCCTACATCCTTCGCTGGGATCTTCTTCCTCTTCTTCCTCCTCCCCGTCATCTTGCCAGTTCCTGACACTGATTGAGAGACAGACAGACCATTCTAAATGAAACTTCCAAATAATCATCAAGGGCAGACCCATGTATAATATGTACATTACAACAATCCAGAAAGTCTTTTGCCAGAGCATGGGCCATTGTGACCAAGCTATTTCTATAAAAGAACAACCATAATTGGTGAACCAGCGCAAAGTGCAAAAAGGCATTCTTCACCACAGGTGCTACTTGAGTCTTACTCAACAAAGCTGGATCCATCACATCAACGCATTGAATTCAGACTTGCCTTCCATGATCAGAAAAACTTCTAGTGCAGGCATAGGCAAACTCGGCCCTCCAGATGTTTTTGGCCTACAACTCCCATGATCCCTAGTTAACAGGACCAGTGGTCAGGGATGGTGGGAATTGTAGTCCCAAAACATCTGGAGGGCCGGGTTTGCCTATGCCTGTTCTAGTGTCCATGGAAGGCTTTTGAGCTAATGGAAGGAACCCATTGGTGGAGTAGGATTTCTACCTACCTACCCCTGCAGATCACCTTTCACACTGTTCCAGGATGTTGTCCATCTCCAGTGTGGCAGGTACTGCTGGGGGCTGAAGGGGTAGAGTGAAATCAGCAAAAGTTGCCCCCACCCTGCTGAGAGGATGCTCCCACCAATGGCAGCAAAGGCTAGATCCAATATAAATGCAGATGGGAGCCTTGCAGACTTTCCAGGTGGAAATGGACTTACCAAATAACACAAAGAAAATAGCTCCTGCCCTGAGCATCAGTTTTTAAGTTTAGAATTTTTCTCTGTTTAAGGTGAAAAATGAGATAAGCCGCATTGAAAGCAGGAGGTGAGAGTAGCACCCTTAATGTGCTCTGCTTTGTCTGTTGCTCAAACATGTTAATGTGATGCTTCCTGAAAATATGGAAATTAATTTCCTAAATGATCCTATTGCCTCTGCCAGAGCTGGAGTGGATAATTACTCTTTGGAGCCTTTCGTTTTTGTGAGATAATGCTAACAACTCTCTTGTGCAATATGATGTATCCGTACACTTCAGTCTCTCTCCCTTAAGTCAAGTACCTGACACATGGCCTACGATGTTGCAAATCTCATCCAGGTCATTATTCCCATTAAACACCTCAAATGCCACCTGCCTTACCCAGGAGAAAAACTAGTGAAAGTTTCCCCTTGTAAATATCTGCAGCAGCAAGCTATATACAAAAAGAAAGAGATCACCTTTTACAAGGTACTCAAGTAAAAGCTGTTATTTATTTTGTTGCTATCTTGGATCTTCACTGTAAGCACCAGGGAGATCCAATAAAGATAGAGAACTGCAACGCAGAGTTGTCTGAGGTACATAAAACACCCAAAGGTGATAAATTTCATTGACTTACCTGGTGCATTGGCCTGGCTGGTGACTGCAAACCCTCTGTTGTTTATCAAATAAATAGCATGCCATTAGGCAAAAACATGCAAGCCAGCTCTGTAATTGCTCTTTTCAGCAGGTGGCATTGATATCTTATAGACAACCTTTCCATCAGTACAGACCATGAGTATAAAGAGGTGGAGATATTTGCAGTAACACAGGAGAACCAAGCAAGTCCATTTCTGTTTGATTAGATTAGTAACAGGACCAACTATCTGTATTCACCAAGTCTTCCGAGCACAGAATTCAATACTTACAGCAAAATTAGGGGTGGGATAGGGGAATACCTCAGTCTTTACTATTTATTTTAAAAGGCAAAGTCGCAAACCAGAATAACATAACTTATGTTTTCTTTGTTTTTGAAAACCATTAAGTACTGTTTTGGTATTTGTGTGACTTTGTTGACTCCCAAGTGTGTATAGCATTGCAACCTAATGAGATGGTTGCATCCTACCACAAGACCCAAAAAGACTATTACTCAATGCCTGGTAAATGTCACTGATCTAAAAGTGACTGTGAATTTAATCACCAATACTGCTTCATGTATACCTGCTTATTGGAAGCAAGCCACATATCCAGTAGTTTTGGAATCTCACAGTGGTTTGGAATGCTACTATTTGATCAATTTGGCACATATTAGAAGGAGAAATAGATAACATGCACATAATTGTGTGGGCTTTCATACTGTTATAGAATAACATATTTTATAATAGCATCCAACCATGTATTATGTTTTCCTTATTATACTGGCTTTGCATACGTAGTTGATATTTCTACTTTTTAAAAAAAAAATGGAAACATTACATTAAACTTGAATAGATGGGACACATTCAACGGTGTCTATATAACTAAAATCTACCGGTAGTTCTAAGTTTGCAGTATTTTTTTCTTTTCATTCAAGGCTAGCATTCTCCTCAGCATGGATGTTCCTTTTATATTCTAATGAATTGCTCACATTGCACATCACTCTGTAAAGGTCAATGTGACAAATAATTAAAACTGCAATTATGCACAATGCACATTATAATTAGCTTTTTTTTCAAATAAATAAGAATGTGTCACAAAACATATATGCATGCAAAACAGAAATGCTCCCAGGGTTTCTTCTAATAATATTGTATGACCTAAAGACAATTAGAGTTCTTTTTTAAATTCCATTCATAAATATAGCACTTAAAAAAAAAACATTGATGATTATCTAATATGTTTGTGCAATATATTTGTAAATATATAGGAAGAAAGATCTCAGGAATAAAGATACAAATATCTTTACCCCAATTGCATCACCATAACAACTGAGTTTGGAGAAATAGTTAATTATGGAGTACCAGCAGGGAAATGCTGACCTCAGTTCACAGCTGGGAGTAGAAGACAGCAATAAGATGTAGCCATAGAAATATGTCACAAAACCCCACTAGCAAACAAGTAAGGTGCAGATGCCAACAGTCATCAGAATCCTAGGAACCAAGGCAATTAAACAAGAGGCATCTCCCTAATAAATGTTGCCTTTATCAAGCAGGTTTTGTTGTGTTTTTAACAGAGAAGCCCCATCCTTGGGGATATTGTCTACACTTTCCCCCATCCGTCTCTGTCCAATGTTTCCCACTTCTCAAATTCATCTGCAGTCATCTAAATGATGATCTGCTGAAATCCCCCTGTGGCTTGCAAGCAATTAAAAGAGAATTAGAACAAATAGGTTTTTAGGGCAAGCTCAGTCATCATGTCTCAGACTTAAAACTGCCTTGGAGAGTATTTCTGATGCAGATGAGGCTTTTGTGGAGCTGGGTCAGGAGGGCAGCCAGGGGAAGAAGGTGCTGCTAGCTGTTTGATGAAAAAGGATTTCATGCCTGTCTCATCCTGTGGGTTCAAACTTCTCAAAGAACGAACTAGAACCCTCAACTCCATCACTTCTCCAGTCACCTAAGGCTCCTCACACCTGGCAGAGGATACAGAAGATGCTGATTCTGATTTTTTTAAGCTTAAACTTACAGCTGGGACTGAGGCTTTGGACACCTACTAGACCTGGCGCCCTATTTAGGTCAGGGCTGTGGAACCTGATATTACTGGGCCACAACTGCCATCATCCATGACGATTGGCTATGCTGGCTGAGGTTTATGGCAGTTGGAGCCCAACCACATCTAAGGGGCCACAGGTTCCCTGTTCCTGGTTTAGGTGTTTAACTGAGCAATGCCCCCTCCTCCCTGCTTCACCCACCCTTAGCTGTTTGGACACTTGATCTCCCTGCTGCTGGGCTCACATCAAAGGCCAATCTTCTCAAGGCCTAGATGAGCAGCACTTCACAAGCGTGCAACTTGGTTAGAACACAACATCAGCATGCCCTACTGAACCACTAAGCAAACCTGTAAATGGCAAAACAGTTGGTAAACAGGAATGATGGGACAGCCATGTGTCCTACTTCACAGAGGCAGTCCTCTGTTGTGAAAGCATGCCATCCAAGTGTGGTTAAAAGCTAAGGAAGAATAAAAAGGATGATCAGGGACCTTGGAATTGGCTATCAACCATGAACAGTACCCGGTCAACAGATCAAGCAGGTCCACAAGACACCTGGTGCCTCTCCCGCTATGGCAGGATGCATTGAATTTATATTTAAATTATAGTAATTATTTATAAATTTGCATAAACATTAACATATGCAGATGGATGTCCTCTGTTGTGATTATGCAAATGCCCTCTTCTTTTTCTATGGCAAATTGGTAACCATAAACAAGGATGCAATCTAATTTTAAAAAACAGGAGCATAAGAATGTTTTTTGCAGGGGGAAACATGTATGATAGATAACCGAATGCATGTTTATTGTGATGCAAGTACATTATACACAATTCTGCACCCCCTGTGCTTATGGCTGGGGTGGGGGTGGGGGTATAACAGGCATTTGCTTATAGACGAGCAGCTTTATTGTGTGTGTTTTATAATTGCACTGGCACTTGCTCCAAGAAAGAAGAAAAACAATGCAAAGTCTGTCATTGGCCTGGAAGCAAACCCATCTGGTGAAGTCATGAATGACTGAGTTTAACAGCAGTACCTACTGCTAATCAGTTTTGCAGCCAATTGAGAAAGCTAGTGAAATTTCATTGAAGAGACAAAAAACGACCTTAGCCTTCTGCAGAATGGTGGGCTGCTGAAAGTAAATATCAACCTTCCCACCACCACCCCACTATGCAAGACACTCTATTCACCCAGCCCTTTGGGTGAGCCTCCTGGGCAGTTAAGTTCCACTGCCTATCAATAGTTTATTGGTCATTGTGTGCTGTTTCATTACTCTGCTGTTTCATTATGCATCCCATTTTTGCAACCCACTCTGAGATTACTTTTAGTAATGAAGAACAGGCAACAACCATGCTCTGAATGAATGAATAGAATACCTATGTAAAAGGACAACAGAAATTGTTTGAAAGCCTAAGAAAAGAGAGAAAGAGATTCTTTATGATTTCAAGTACACTCCGTGTCAATTGTGTCTATGCAATGGCCACTGAGTTGGGAGGAGTTTCATGCTGTTGCACTCATGACCAGCTTGTGAGCTTCTTGCAGGTTAGCCACTGTGAGAACAGGATGCTGGATGGGATGAGCTACTGGCCTGATCAAGAAGGTTCATCTTACGTTCTTATGTTTTCACAGCCATAATGCATCTCTCTCTACTCTTTGCACTTAGTAAAGTTTTCTCCCCTTAAGCCCAGCATATGCTTACCAGAAAGCAAGGGACTGCTGGAACCAATGTTGCAAAATACATTCAAACAGACAAACAGGAAACACAGTGTTCAAGTGATGGAAAGATAGTTGAATCTGAACCAGATTACATAGGATTACATTTCCTGACTGTTCAGCTATAGAGCTTCAGTTCTTGGACTCTCAAGTCCCATCAACCCCACATAGTCAGTGTTAGGGATTATGTGAGCTTTATGCCTTCTTGATATGTTGACTGGCTGGTTTCTCCAAAATTGTGAAAGGATCCTCTGTTCTTTGCTCCCCACATTCACCTCCGTTCTCCTGACAGAAGGTTTGCATGGAAAATGGGGAGAAGGCACCAGAAGCCTCACCAAACAGAGCCATTTGCTATTAATAGCATTAATGGGATGTTGCTTTCCCAATGCTAAAGTTTCCAGTCAGTGGCGGAGCTTCATTCTCCAGCACCGGAGGCAGGGAGCAGGCAGGAGCGGGGCTGGCACGTGTCCCAAGGGTGGGGCGCGTCGCCCAAAGGGGCGGGGCATGCATTCTGGGGGCAGAGTGCGCCGCCCGCATGAGTGTGGCATGCGTTCTGGGGGCGGGGCGCGCAGCCTGCAGGTGTGGGGCACCCAGCATGGGTGGGGGCAGCCACAATGGAACTCCTCCCCGGGATTGCGGCAATGGGGGCGATGCTCTCCCATCGCCCCCATCTTCCTCCGCCCCTGTTTCCAATGAGCGAGGGAAAGACTACCTGAACTCTCCTTCTCTCCTTGCCTCAGAAGAATATCCCACTGCTATTATTCCTGCCTTAATTATTACTAAGTAAAGAAATAGGAGTCCTTGCAACCTTGCTATTTAATTATTACTAAGAGCAGCAATATTTTCTCTTCCTCAAGTGAGGAAGTAGGAGAAGATTGCCAGATCACTGACCGGCATGCTTATGCATCCAGTCCCAGAAGAACATGCCAGCACTCAGACGCCAGAGAGAGTGGCTGGCTACCTGGGTTCCTTCTGCTACAGCCCAAGGGCTACATTATGTTCTGGAAAACCTTCTGAAGGCCAGTTTTATATACTGAAAATCGATTTCAAATCCAATATGGATACAGGGCTCTTCAATGTGCCTTTTTTTTTTTTTTAATGAACATTCATCCTGACCAGATGGTGCTAGCTGTTTATTGGGCATTCATTCTGTTTTGTTTGTGGGAAATGTGATATTGCATGAATGGGCAATTTTCCAACACTTTCCTTCTATTTTGGGGAAGGAGGCATGCTGCACAAGACCTCCCAGCCTGTGGGATGTATAACACTGGTGCAGTCAATCACAACATTCCTAGAGTGTACACAAAGGGGACTTGGTCCTCCAGGTAGAGTTTCCTGTGCCAAGACTGAAATCACTTCCTTTGTGTGACCAGAAGTGGGAGTGGCCTTACCTGTAGCTATTCAAAGATACAGGTGAGCTGCTACTCTCTCTCTCTTCCCACCAGGACTCCGAGGATGCAACATCTCAGGAGATGCTCTCTTGGCTTCCAGCCAAGAGAGGCCCACATGGAGCCTTTCTCCCTTAAGGGGAATCTCCACATGTAAATACATTTAATCTAAGCTAGCCTGCCTTCTGAGACTGCCTGTATGAGCTTGGAATGTCTGTAAGTAAAACCTTTATACTTTTATAAGCTTATGTGTTGTGTATTTTCTGTTAAGAGGGAACCAGGGGATATATGCCAGGAATCTGCCTTGTTCTAGAAGTTCATAGGAACTTAAACGCCACGCTTTGCTGCGCTTTATTGGGGATGAGAAACTCTGCTAGTTTGGAGCTTGTTAGCACAAGCTGGGATAGGAAATATTAATCAATATTCCCTCATCCACATTCCCTCTCATCTCCCACAAAGGGTTATGGGCCCAGAACTGCGTATTTTGTGTATTTTTAAAGGATTGCTTTGGATTGTGATTTTTGGCAGAGTAGAATTTTTCTGTTTGTACTTCCTGGTAAGCACATGGTCTTTTGTTCTCCATTGTGCTGTGAAAGGGGGATTAGCGACCCCTCCCCTCCCTCAGAGCTCACAGACCTCAGAGGCAGTGAAGATTAGTTTGCATTTTGAGATTTTTAAGTTTTGATTTTTGAATTTTAACCATTTTTGGGAATTTTGGAAATTTTTTAAATTTTTGAGGATTAAGATGGCAAGCTCAGGTTTTGATAGTGAAGCAAGATCAAGCTTTATGCTGCTGAATGATCGTAACTTTGTGCAATGGAAGCAGCGCCTTTTAGTGCATCTTGGTGCAAAACAAGTGCTTAAAGCGGTGAAAGATCCCAAACCTGATTTTGCTGATTTAACCAAGAAAGCAGATTGGGAAAGGCAAGATGCAGAAGCTAAACACATAATTTTGAGCAGTTTGAAAGATGAGCATTTATCTCTGATTGACTATGAAAGTGATGCATCTCAGATTCTAAAAGATATTGAGAGGGTTTATGCACAATCATCAGAGAACTCTTATAGACATTTATTGGATAAACTGCTGAAGTTAAAGATGAATTCCAGAGAACAATTTACAGGGCATTTTAAGGACTTTAATGAAATTGTTCAAAGGATTGCCCTAACTCCCAGAGCTTTTGATGATGCAACCAAAGTGACTTTTATGCTGGCATCATTAGGAAAAGAATTTACTTCATTTAAGAGTATAATGGATCACACCAGAGATTTGACTTTTAATGAACTAGTAAATCACTTAAGAGAGGAATGCAGAGATTACCTTGATTCTCCACAAAGGAATCCAAGGAGGGACACAAGTTATGTTTCTAAGCAATTTCCCAAGTCTAAGGAAGTGTCCAAAGAATTAATATGCCATAACTGCAATTTAAAAGGGCACATTGCAAGGAGTTGCCAGAAGCCCAAGAATAAGTCCCGCCCCTTTCAACCAAAAGGTGAAAAGAAGGGGGGTCACGAGCGTACATTTCTACTGCAAGAAAAGAGTTTAAATGTGCAAAGAAGTGAAAGGAAAAGTGACCAATTTATTTTAGATTCGGGAGCTACAAGCCATTTTGCGCATAAAAGAGAATATTTCAGAGAAATTAATGATAGTGAATGGACTGAAATCCAGATTGCTGATGGAAATGTTCTAAAATCACAAGGTGCAGGTTCAATGCGTTTGAAATTCAAGGTGAACAATGAATCTCTTGAAACAACTGTGCCTAATGTTCAATATGTCCCAGAATTGAATTGTAACTTGCTTAGTGTGTCTGCTTTAGACAAGAAAGGTTTCAAGGTTACATTTGCCAATGGAGAATGCAATGTAACGAAAAATGATGAGGTTTATGCTCAAGGGAAACTAATCAATGGTGTTTATGAGATTAACGTTTCAGAAAACCAATCAGCACAAGTCGCCCAATCCAAGCAGAAGCATGAAGCAGATCTGGAGCTCTGGCATCGAAGACTGGGTCACCGGGATATCAGAGTCATCCAGGAACTGCAGAATGGAGATCTTGTGAGAGGTCTACAGGTAAACAAAAGTAACACACCCACACCAAAGTGTATAACTTGTGTAAGTGAAAAAGGAGTCAAACCTTCTTTCCCACGTTGTGCAGAAAAGAGAAGCACAAAAGTTCTGGACATTGTGTACACTGATTTAGCTGGACCTATGAATATACCTTCCTTAGGAGGAAATAAGTATATTTTGATATTTTTGGATGATTATTCAAGGTTTTGTGTGGGATACCTTCTCAAAGAGAAGAGTGAAACAGTGGAATTGTTCAAGCAATACGTAAGCATGGTCAAGAACAAATTCCATCGAGCACCCACCACCCTAATGTCCGATAATGGTGGGGAGTTTTGCTCACGTGAAATGGAAGCCTTCATGGCTCAGGAAGGCATAGCACATGTGACCACAGTAAGCTACACACCTCAACAAAACTCTATTGCTGAGAGGAAATTTAGGTCCATCCTAGAGATGACAAGGTGTATGCTAAAAGGATCCAACTTGTCGAAGAAACTTTGGGGTGAGGCAGCAAATACTGCGATTTATATACAGAATAGGCTGCCAACAAAAGGCACAGAGCGCACGCCATTTGAACTTTGGCATGGAAGAGTCCCAAATTTGTCACACATACGTGTATTTGGAAGTTTGTGCTATTACCACGTGCCCAAGGAGCACAGACACAAACTTGACTCCAGAGCAAAGCCTGGTATCCTAGTTGGATACGCTTCTGGAGGAAAAGGCTACAGAGTTGTGGACTTACAAACAGGGAAAACAAGTTCACATCACGTGATTCATTTTGAGGAGTATGAAAAGGCTGACACAAGGAACACAGCAATTGACTGTTCCAATGAGCCACCAACAGAGGAGTTTGTAAGTTTTCCTTTTGAAGCCATACCAGAAACTAATCCACCTCCTAGTATTGTACCTCCTAGTGTTGTAGCACCCCCTACAGATGACACCCCAGAAGACGCGGAGGACCAGATGTCAGAAGGCTCCAGAGACGAAGAGGACCCGTATGCAGGGATGCCGCCATTGGAAGGAGATGAGGAAGCTGATGCGGTTCAACAAGAGCCAGAGGTCAGACGTTCCTCCAGGTCCAACAGAGGCGTTCCACCACTACGACTGTCCTACTTTGCAGGGTCGGCGCCACCACAGGAACCTTCCACGTGGGAACAGGTTCAACGGTTGCCAGCTGCTGAGGCCAGTCTCTGGAAGCAAGCCGCGCAGGAAGAGATGGATGCACTGCATCGCAACAAGACCTGGACCCTGACAGAGCTACCTCCTGGTAAGAAGGCAATTGGGTCCAAGTGGGTGTTCAAGCTTAAGAAGGGGTCAGAAGGGGAGGTGCAACGCTACAAAGCTAGGCTTGTAGCACAAGGATTTTCACAACAGTATGGCGAAGACTATGATCAAGTATTTGCGCCTACAGTGCGATACAGCAGTGTTAGATTACTTCTAAGTATTGCAGCATCTAAAGGCCTATCAGTCCGTCATGTCGACATAGCAACAGCTTTTCTTCATGGGACGATTTCTGAACAGATTTATATGAAGCAGCCCAAAGGCTTTATCAAGCAAAATGAGGCACATCTTGTATGTAAACTTCAGAAAGGAATTTACGGTTTGAAACAAGCTGCAAGAGCATGGAACCAGAAATTACATGAAATGCTGGTTCAGCTTGGGTACAAGCAGTCAACAGCTGACAAGTGCCTGTACACTAAGAACAGAAATGGACAATTCTCTTACATTCTGGCTTTTGTCGATGATTTATTAATATCAACGTCCAATGACAGAGACTATAAAGACATAGTCAGACATCTCAACAAAGAGGTGGAAGTAAAGGAATTGGGACTTGTCCAGTATTACTTGGGAATTCAAATTGAGAGAGAAGAAGACGGCTCATTTCTTCTCAGCCAGAAGCAGAAGATAATAGAACTGATAGAAAGCATGCAGATGCAAGGTGCACACCCTGTCGCGACACCCATGGCCACAGATTTTCTAAAGAATCAGCAAGATTCGAAGCTGCTGCCAGACAACAGCGAATACAGGTCAGCGATTGGTAAACTTTTGTATTTGGTTACTACCAGCAGACCTGACATAGCAAGTGCAGTGGGGATCCTAAGCAGAAAAGTGAGTTCTCCCACTGAACATGACTTGGGTGGGGTCAAGAGAGTGGTGCGTTACCTCAAGGGTACAATGAATTGTAAATTAAGATTGCCAGCTGTAAGGGACCCTAAGTTGGTTGGGTACAGTGATGCAGATTGGGCTGGGGATAAGGCGGATTACAAATCCACAAGTGGTTATGTTTTTATGTTTGGAAATGCACCTATCATTTGGGGCAGTTATAAACAGAAATGTGTAGCCTTATCGTCCACAGAGAGTGAATATATTTCAGCTTCGGAAGCATGCAGAGAGATCATCTGGCTGGATCAACTCCTGACAGACTTTGGTTTGCCGAGAAAAGGACCTGTCAGCTTGATGGAGGACAATCAAGGCTGCCTGCAGCTAGCGCAAACCGAAAAGTTCCTTGCACGTTCAAAACACATTGGGGTCAGGTATCACTTCATTCGCCAGATGATCCAAGATGGACTAGTAGAAATGTCCTACTGTAATACTCAGGAGATGACTGCAGACATTCTCACGAAACCCTTGCCACGAGAGAGTTTCCAGAACCTGCGTGTCAAGCTGGGACTCTGGGTGGTTGAATAAAGTTGTTTTATGTTTGTTAAATGTTGTTCAGACTGAGAAGGGGTTTGTGGGATGTATAACACTGGTGCAGTCAATCACAACATTCCTAGAGTGTACACAAAGGGGACTTGGTCCTCCAGGTAGAGTTTCCTGTGCCAAGACTGAAATCACTTCCTTTGTGTGACCAGAAGTGGGAGTGGCCTTACCTGTAGCTATTCAAAGATACAGGTGAGCTGCTACTCTCTCTCTCTTCCCACCAGGACTCCGAGGATGCAACATCTCAGGAGATGCTCTCTTGGCTTCCAGCCAAGAGAGGCCCACATGGAGCCTTTCTCCCTTAAGGGGAATCTCCACATGTAAATACATTTAATCTAAGCTAGCCTGCCTTCTGAGACTGCCTGTATGAGCTTGGAATGTCTGTAAGTAAAACCTTTATACTTTTATAAGCTTATGTGTTGTGTATTTTCTGTTAAGAGGGAACCAGGGGATATATGCCAGGAATCTGCCTTGTTCTAGAAGTTCATAGGAACTTAAACGCCACGCTTTGCTGCGCTTTATTGGGGATGAGAAACTCTGCTAGTTTGGAGCTTGTTAGCACAAGCTGGGATAGGAAATATTAATCAATATTCCCTCATCCACATTCCCTCTCATCTCCCACACAGCCATCTATGGTAGTGAAGCCTAAATTTGCCAGTATGTGTCTGAATCCCACTTAGAAAATAGCAACAACAGTCTGGAGATGCCCATGGACTGGGATCAAAACCTCCAACCTGAAAGTCTTGTTGAAAAGGAAGAGTCATTAATATGTGCCCAATCTGTAACAGGTGGAAATGTAACAAAATGCTGAGCTGCTGCTAATGTTACCTACAAAATGTCTTATTTGTATACAAGAGGAAGGTATCTGAAGAAGTGTGCATGCACACGAAAGCTCATACTAAGAACAAACTTAGTTGGTCTCTAAGGTGCTACTGGGATGAATTTTTTCATTTTGTTTCAACTACAGCAGACCAACACGGCTACCTACCTGTAAGAGGAAGGTAAGTTTGCAACATCTCTGACTTTTCTGACTTGCATTTGGGGAAGTCTGACAAGGGCTGGTGGAAGTTGAGTCTAAAAGACGAGGAGGGCACCAAGTTGGTGAAGGCTGCTCTATTCAGTGCACAACTTCTCAGCCACCCATGGTGAGGAATGGAAGGCCATGAAGTGAAGCAACCAATTAAGATTCTGGAATCTCTGGTCCACTCCAAACGATGCAGCAGCTACTGGTGTGAATTCAAGACTCCTGCTGTCAAATGACAACTATATACCAGCTGGAAATCTTTCCACTTAAAGCAGAATTAGTGCTTCAAATGTTTCATACAGCATCTACTATGGGAAGGATGCTGGCTCTTACTGAAATTTGGAACAGAATTTACTGAAATCATGAAACAGTGCTTTTTTATTTTAAAATCATTCAAATGCTTTCCAATTTAAAACACATTCCTTTCCAAATAATTTTGAGCAGACAAAAGGCTGCAAAAGAAGGTGCTAAAATCATTATAGTACTCAGGAGAGTAACCTATTTTAGAAGCAAGATGTCTGCTAGAATGCTTAATAGAAACTTAAAATAGTATTAAACTAGGAAAGTTTCCTGCTGCTATATAGTCTACTTCAGGGACCACCAACTGATGAAGCAGCAGCAGGAACAATCACAGCAAGACCAGCTGTCTGATCAACACACAATGTAAAGATGAAATGTAAGAGAAAAATTGTAAAGGAAGAGATTCACCACATCTTTTCAGCAATGCCCACGGCAGCTGCTACTCCAAATAGTTTCATACCCACTGATGCACACATAGAACCTCTCAGGCACCGTTTTCTGAAATCTCAGCTTCCATATTTTTTTATACCCAAAATATACCTGTAGCATGTTGGACAACTGTGCTGTTTGGTGACCTACAGGGATATGTTCTGAAGATGTAGTACACTGGGTCCATTACAGCTCATTTGTTTGAACTAGATGGTTTGAGCTGCAGTGGAAGGAAAATAGAGATGACCCTGCCTTGAGACAAGAATGAGGACTTGATTACTCTTGTTGTGTTCCTGCCCTGACTGGGTATTGGAGTTCCTGAATGAGATGAATGTGATACTTGGTACTCCTCACCAGCAATGTCCACTATCATGGGGCCACATTCTTCTGCTGTCATAATCACAGGAGGTGGTGGTTGTATCTGGTTCACAAGCGACATTCCAAATGTAAACGTATCCCTGCAGGTGCTGGAAGTGTGCAATATAGAGGAAAAAGTGACCACATTAACTGACCTCATAGCAATAATTCATCCAAAAGGCCACTAAACTTTCTTGTTTCGACTGGCTGGAATCCGGTGTGCTCTGCTTTTCCTTTAAAGGATGCTCTATTTAAAATAATTTGCATTCCTTTAATTTTTGCATATTTACTTTCATATCATATGGACCAGGGGCTAAAAAAATGGCTAATCACATGTTGGTCATCATTGTGCATGCAGCTAGATTTGGGTGCATTGTTTTCCTTGTTGTGTTGCAGGTATATTGCTCCACCATAAGATTTGAAGGAGAAATAAAGTCCTGGCATGAATGCACTTTCCCACTGCATGTATCATATATTTGAAATCTGGAAATGGGCCAATGTTATCAGCCTCAAGCCTTTATTATGGAACTATAAGAGGGGGGAACTAAATAAGCAAAATTTCACTTGGATGATCAGGGATAATAAATGGAAGAAATTGTGAACAGTTAAAGATTTTATTTGCTTTTGCTTTGCTTTGCTTTTTACAAAAACAAATGTTTCATTTCAGCAAGTATATAAAGCTCTTCAGGTCTCCTATGGTTTAGCAGTGCTGAGTTCAAGTGTGGAGGAAAGAGCACCAAAGGCATGTGCAGTAGCTAGAATTGATGGAGGTGGGAATGGGATTTTGCAATAGGCTCTCCCCTCTCCCCATAAATAAAAATAGATCAAAGCTGACACTCTGAGCCTTTGCAGATACAAATCTTTTCTGTATGATTTGTGCAAATTTCTGCACCTACAGCTTATATAAATGAAGGCTCCATTCACTATGCATGAGCAACACTTGGAGCCTGGATGTTAAATCTGTCACTACAATACTTTCTCCTCTTTCATGTGTTGCTGGTGCCTAGTTCTCATTCTTCTGCTCAGGGCTTTATTGGTGCCTCATTGATAGGGGGAAGGACAGGTCAATCCTTCAGTCTCATTTGCCGATCATATGACACTACTCGTTTCAATAGACCAATTATCTGTGAATATAAACTTGAATAATCTCCACGTTCCAACCATGCAAGAAATGATGGTGCTGTTTGTAAACTGTGGTCTTCTTAAAAACCTTCAGCCACATCATGCATACTGAAAGCAGATGGCTTCCCCACAAAGAAACCTGACAACTGTAGTTTACCCCTCACAGAGCTACAATTTCCAGCACCCTTTACAAGTTACACTTCCCCACATTCTTTGGGGAAAGTCATGTGCTTTAAATGTATGGTATATACATTTAAAGTTGGGGGGTTTGGGTAGGTATGCAGTCCCTTTATGGGTATGTCATTATCACCAAAGTCAGCTGAAAGAGTAGACTCTTAAAAAAAAAAAATCATTTCCTCCTCTGTGTCCCTCAAGAAATGCTGGCAAGGTGCAGTCATTGCTCCACAGCCTCTAATCATGCTGCTCTAGCAGCTTTCAGGTTGCTTACCAGGATAATAGCAATAGAGTAAGCTCAGGTCTCAAATTTTATATATCCCTTGTGGCAGAGTGTTGTGCTATCAGCTGGTTTCCCACGATGTGCGTTCCATTAAGCTCTCCATATGTAATGAGAGGTAGCAGGTTACTGTGATGGCTGAGTGACAGGAGAACGCTCTCAAGCTCTCACACATGCACACACTAACAATGTTAGCTCTGTGTCGTGTTAAATGTGATGTGATCTGATGGACTCTTTCTTGACTGAACAGCCCATTATGGTCGTTCCATTTACACTGTATCGATTAAGACTGCCAGAATGTTTCTAAAATAGCTTTTCTCTCCTCTTCCCCCCCTGCCCCCCGCAAGGACTTGACATTAACAAAAAATAATAGTTGGAAAATAGAATTAAGTGAGACACAAATGTTTAAGATCAATGTCCTTCACGTTAAATTGCTCTTGGGGCTTACATTTCTTTAAAAGGAAATTAACATGTAAGAATGTACGCCTGAAAAAAAACACTGCTAAGTTAGAGATAACTGATAAATATATACAGACAAAGTCATTGTAAAGCAACCGCCAATGACTGTCTACAGCATGTCATGTTCAGAGCTAGGGAATACTGCAGGCACGTCATCGCTCTTGTCCTTGCTCTTTGTTCTCTGATAGACAGACAGCATGTGCTTAAGGATGGTGACAGCTACAAGATTTTGCCTCCTACTCCTTGGACTTGACTTGGGAAATGGAGCATGATCCTGCCCCTGTGGGGGAGAGAGAGAGCTTTTTAGAATTGTCCCTCCTCATTTTTGTGGCTGTGTGACTTGATTCCTATGACAAGCATCTTTTCCCCTTCACATTCTAAACTGCCTCTGGATTTGAAACTTTTGCATCAATATATGGGCCTAAGAACTCCCTGACAACCGAAGAGAGCTAGTAAACATAGGAACACAGGAAGCTGCCTTATACTGCATCAAACCAATGGCCCATCTAGCTCAGTATTCTCTGTGGTAACTGGTGGTGACTCTCTGGGGCTTTAGATGGGAGTCTCCCAGCCCTACCTAGAGACAAAGGGGACTGAACATGGGAGCTTCTTCATGCACTGGAGATGCTATCAATTATGTGGCAATTGCCAGGAGAAGACCATGGCCTCATTTAGCTAAGGAAGGCTTAAAGAAAGGATGCAGAGCACTTTTCAGCCTTCTGGGCATTTGACATGATACAGCAAGGCTTTTATGTTATATAAAAGTAGAGGTGGGAAAACAATTTTGTGGGAGGTCAAAGCGGGCAACTAAAGCAAAATGGTCAAGGGCATTTGATTTGTAGATTTTTCCCTCCAGTCATGGGATGATTGAACATCGCTAGGCAAATACCTATTTCCATCTCTAGATGTATTGTTGTACACAGGTTTCATTCCTGTTCATTATTTCCAGCAAGCAAACATAGGATCCGTGTTGAGATGCTACATGATGTTATTTTGCACCAGGATTGTATGTGTTGTGCCACTTGCATTGTGAAACTCTTAATGTTCTCCAAATTCATTTTAAAAATGAAGCACGTTTCTTTGTGGTATTGATGGACACTGTTTAGCCTCTCATTCTCTATGACTTGATAAGAATTCATAGTGAAACTGTAGCCCTTTTTGGCATCAAAACCATGCATGGCTCTTAGAGGTAAGTCAAAGAACTTCAGTCAGAGGCCTGGAGAAAACCTATCCTCTGTCAAACCAGCAGTCCCTCCAAGCAATTTTTCAAAGACCTCCTCTCTCTGTAAAGTGTTCTCCTGCAGAGCTTAAAGAGCCATTCTGGAAAATAGTTTCCTACATTGCAAAGAACAAGTACAAAAAATAAGACCTCCTGCGGTTGCTATATTTGTTCATTAGAGTTGTGGCCACAAGCTATTTTTCTTCCTCTCAAAAACATCATGTCAATAATGGTTGAACATCCTCAATAATAACTTACTTCCTTCAGAAACAAATTAGATCTTGTCAATGTTTCACATGAAGGAATTTATCTACTTCATTAAATAAAAATCTGGTTACTTTACAGATACAGTTACCTGGTCCAGTACAGATAATCATATATTGGTTCAATAAGTAATATATGCATGAGCCCTTTACAAGCACATTTAGTTATTCTTTTCTGTCTTCATGACTGGAAGCAATTAAAGCTGGAAGCAGGGACAGGTGAATCTGTCAGTTTTGGTTTCTCCCAGTTTCTCGTTTTTCCATCTCCAGTTCTCCACACCTCTGCAACAATTTGCAATTGGGGAAAAAATCGTTATGAGAACCCATCACCATTTTAGTGCAAATGGTTTATTTCTTCAAATAAACATATTTTATATGCAGTTTTGACATTTTTGCAAGCACTTCCCCTTAATTTAATGCAATCTACGGTAAATGTTATCTTCACTAATATATGCATTTTACACACATTAGTTGGTGGGAGAACTGAAAAGTGTGAATTTCAAAGGATAGCTATGTTTCAGATTATATATTTGTTTGAGAAGTGAAAATTAGTAATTCCTCATTAAGATGCACACAAGATCAAATCTCTTCTCCAACTAAGCATAGTAGTTAATAGGTCCATAACAAGTCACGATCTTAAACTTGGCTCCATGACTTAAGATCCTGGTTTGTTCCAAAGTTGGTAACAAAGTTTCCTGGTGAATTAGTGACTTTCTGGTCTAATGGCACCACACTACGAAAGGAGTTTGTGCAAAACACTTGTGCATATCTTGGTGTTAGCTAGAAACAGGTTAAAGATTTGGTTAGCTCTTCAGAGCTCTTCTGTAGGATTGGCAGTTTTGCTTAGGAACTTATTTGTTTCCACCGTTCTCTGTTTGTATATTTATAAGTAAAGCAAACATTGCAAAGCCACCTTGAGTCTCCAGTACATTCTCTTCTAAAGAAAACTAAACCCTTTAGCATTGCTCCTGGACCTCTCACAGAGAATCAATGATTATGTTGTGTCAGATGCCACAGATTTTCCACTCTAGCAAAATGTCAGTTGATTTTGTCCACGGGATGCTTTAAGAGTTTGCTGCTCCATTATCAGGTATCTTGATAATGCTGCATCTTTTTCTTGATTTCTACAGATTTCCATAAACTCTGCTCAGGACTGTAAGTCAATTTCTCTACAATAATTTTTAATCATAGTCTATATTTTCACCCTGGGCTCTGAAAATGTGGGAGGGAGATTTGTTTACAATCTCTGGACCTATATTCTCAAATATGAAAAAAAAATAGTATCAATGGATACTGGAATTCCAGCATCTTTAATAACTTCATTCAAATTTCTCACACATAAACAGAAAGCTTGTTACCCTAGGATAGGTCTATTACCTGTTGGTGAGGAATTTCTGTTTCATTGTTAAGAGGTGATAAAATGAAAGCCTTGCTGAAATGCAAAATGGAAGTCAGCCTTAATTACAGAGTCACAACTGGCACTCTCAACATCTCTGGAGATACAAACAAACTCTGCAGAGGCCCTGCCTTGTGGAGTTTGTGAAAGAAGATTAATGATCTGCTGAATTCCACAGATTTGGAGCAAGCCTGCCCGTAGAAAATGTCAATAATGTTACCTATTTATCTTGCACTATATAGCTCAGTGATTTAAGAAGCAACAACAAAACTATGTGAAAATTCCTGGGAAATGAATTGCAGACTATAAGAGAGAAGATATTTCTCCAATGTTATTTCAGCAAAAATAAGTTTATAATGTACTCTAGATTCCACCCCACCCCAACCCTGCCAACTGGTCTGTATAATGTTTCTTCATTTTTTGTTCAACTTCTGTATTGAGCAAACAAGTTCATATGGATACATATCAACTGTGGGGGATCTATAGCTTGGTCAAAGTTCAGAAAATGTACCTGACAGTATAGATAACAATTTTGTGGCCTGTTCTCTGATTGAAATGATTGCCTCTGGTTAGAAATAATACAAGTAAATCCTGGACAACTGAAACAATTTCCATTCATTCATGCCCTCTCTTCCTTCCTTTTGATTAGTACCTACTTCAACAATAGCAACTGACCTCAGAACCTTTAAGAGAGCCAGTGTGGTGTAGTGGTTAAGAGCGGTAGTCCCGTAATCTGGGGAACCGGGTTCGTGTCTCCGCTCCTCCACATGCAGCTGCTGGGTGACCTTGGGCTAGTCACACTTCTTTGAAGTCTCTCAGCCCCACTCACCTCACAGAGTGTTTGTTGTGGGGGAGGAAGGGAAAGGAGAATGTTAGCCGCTTTGAGACTCCTTCGGGTAGTGATAAAGCGGGATATCAAATCCAAACTCTTCTCTTCTTCTAAGTAGCAAATATATATAATGGCCATAAAACAACATACACATTTAAAAATCACCAGCAGGTATTGTAACCACATTGCAAGATTATTTGTTGGGCAACGATTGACTTCCAGCCCACCTGCCAGCAGTGAAACCAAGTGTAAATCCAGCAGCAGGGATTTATGTGGTGTACATCAAATAGGGGGACCCAGACAGGGATTGTTGTCTTGAGGAGTGCTATAGGACCCTGACCCCGCCTGGGCATCTGGACACAAGCAACTCCTCCCAGATCCCTTTAACAGGATACCCTACCACTGGAGGGGCAGACAGAGACCTCCTCTCTATCGAAGACTAACGTTTACCCAATGCTTAAAGTACCAAAATTGCTATGAGATAGGCTATATCACCAGGCTGGAGCCAATTTGCCTGGAGGACAAATTCCTGCCCAGCCCTGAACATGGCAACCAACAATGACATAACAAGGTCAAAATTACACGATACACATCTTAAACAAAAGGGTGTGGGTGAGTGGGAGATCTGACATGGAAAACCAGGTGCTGGGTTCAGGGCAGGCCATCTTAAATACCCTAGGAGCAGACCTGAAAGAAGCCTACCTGTTTCATTGGGCTCATCCCCAATGGAAGTCCTGCCTCCAAGCCTGCCTGCCATTGGCCAACCTGCAGACAAGCTTGGATCCGGTTCCCAGTCGGTGAGGAGAGCATTAAGCTCCTCTCTCTGGCCAGGCAGTCCCAGCAACCTGAGCCTGCATCAGATCCGGTGGGGGAGGCATCACTGGCCTGCAAAACCACTGTACCTGGGCTGAGTAAGGGGGGTCTCCATCTTTTACATATAAAGAAGGTGAAGAGAACAAGGAAGATGAAGAGCCATCAGATCATCTTGTACTACTGTCAGTTCACTGGTAATCTGGCCACCAGAAGGTCTATCTCACCAGGCATGGCCTACTCTGACAGGCAGCAGCTCCCCAGGGTCTCGGACTCCTATGCAGATATTGTTTCTGACATCTGCAAGCTAGTCTCCTTTTAACTTGAGACACCAGGGACCAAATCTAGGATTTTCTGCATACAAGGCACCTGCTCCATCACTTAGCTATGGTCCCTGTAACGATACAGTCAGAAGATCAGGCAGGAGGAGAACGTTAGTGACATGGAGGAAAGACACAGGTTGAGGGAACACTGACTCAACCAGGAAGTGACTCAACACAAAGAGGAAGGAGAGAAGCAGGACAAGAAAAGGCATGTTTATTCTGTAGAAATCAAGACTTCAGTTTTGCGTAACTCTGAACTCTTTGTTAACAGCAAACACTTTCAGAAACAACCCCGATTCAGAATTCCCAGCCATTGCTTTTCAAAAGTAATCCCCACTGAATCCAGTGAGACTTACTACCAGGTAAGTCGCAGCCTGAAACGTGTGTTATTTTAAAGCCATTATGCCAATGGCTGTGGTGACACCTAGTGGTAAATACTGTGGTGTTTAAATATTGGAAAGTATGGTGTATGTGAGAGTTAAGTATTTATGAACTCCATGCCAACATGCAAATAGGACTTCCCCAGACCATTTTCAAACTGCTTTGACTTGTTCACATGTGCCAGGGGGATGTGAAAAGCCAGAAATCTTCTTATTCACATGTTAGCTTTCTGTGTGCATAGAACGCAAAATACATGGATGTCCCTTGCCTGCAGTCTGAAATGATACAATCCAGGACAGGCTGTAACACAGACAGTACTATTCAGCACTTTTGGGTTGTCTCTAAAGATGCATTTGTGTGACTTAAAGGCAGGTTGAAATGTGAGCTGGAAAATGGGCTGAGTCTGAGTATAGAGATGTTGTTAGGTATTGCCCCCCCCCCAAGCATCAGGTCTTTTACTTTGGGCCCCAATCTCCTGCAACCCCCACTTTTTAAAAAAAACCTTATATTTGCTTAAGGGGTGACTGGGCATGTTGCAAAGTAGAATGCCAGTGAGACCCTAGCCACTTATTTAACTTACTCTTCTCTCTCTTTCCACATTATAGGTGTTAATAGCTCGCTCATCACAATGTAGTCTGAGGGTGGGTTATATACTGCTCAGTACAACTGAACCATATAATGGCTTCAACCCCAAAGACTTGTGGGAAGAGGTGCATCTCTTTACCTAAAATATATGCACAGATGAGGTCAAATACCCATTGGAGATTCCACAATCTGAGGACCACCACAGAAAGGTCTTCTCATGCACTGCTGTCCCTCAAACTTGTCAATGGAAGCACCTTGAGTTGATCTCTGAAGCACACCAACAACCAGTGTCTGCCCATACCCAGGGCACTGCATTCTGCACCACTTGGAGCTTCTGAATGAACAGCCCCATATAGCCACTCCAGGTATGCCATGATCCATGGTATCACAAGCTTCTGAAAAGTCTCCTGACAAAAGTTACCAGCCAGGGTGACCAAGGAATGTATGCACATGCAAATTTGTGTCATGAGCCTGTGTTCTGAGTCTTTAAGGTAGAAAGGGTACCTGCTTGAGCATATGGAAATGGAATAGCTTCAGTGTGCAGACTCAGCTTTTTCAATGCATTCAGACATCCTCTGAAGATGATTCAGAAACTGCAGCTAATGCAGAATGCAGCTGCTAAACTTGTCAACTAGAACAAGTAGGCATGCACATATATCACTAGTAATTTGTTTCTGTACCCAAATCAAAGTGCTGGTCTTAACCATTAAAGCCTTATACAGCTCAGAACTACCATACCTGATGGAACAGCTCTGCTCATATGAACCTGCCTGGACCCTGGGACCATCATTTGAGGCCCTTCTCTGCATGCCACCTCCAAGGTGGACCCAGATGGTGGAGAAAAGAGAATGGTCTTGTATCTAAAAGTCCCCAATTTGTGGAATGTTCTCTGCAGGTAGGGCTATCTCTCACCAATGTTCTCAACATTTCGGTGCCTGGCAAATACATTTTTGTTTTCCTGAACATTCGGGCCGCATCAGTGATATGATAATGCATTGCTAAATCTGTTCTTAATATGTTGATGTGCTTTTTTTTTTAAAACTTGGCTACAAATCACTCCAGGACTTTTTCTGTGGGGAGCAATGCATAAATTTAATAAACCTAACCCAAATAAATCTTAAAGGCTTTTGCTAGTCTGGACCTTGCATAGGCTTCTTCAGAGCTGTTGCTGATGGTGTTTTAATATCATTATACTTGGTGTGTTTTTTTTTTCTCCCCTAATTGTCCATGACAATATTGGTGCTTGTTTCCTGTACTTAGTAAAATTATTCCATCTAGTAAAATAGAATTTTAAAAAATCTATTACCAACCACTTATACTCTGGAGCCAGCAGAGAAATGACTTGTCTCTAGCGTTTCTTATTTTATTTTTTCCAAGCATGATCTCTGCTGGAACTCTGGAGTGGTGGCAGTTGTTGAAATTCTATAGTTGTCCCTGATTGATATTTGTATGCAGGGAGTGGAGCAGGAGCTTAAGCTGCAAATACAAATCCTTTCTTCTTCTTTTTAAAATCATCCCTTAAGTCAAAACAAAGAAAGAATTAATTCCTGTCTGTTGTGGTTCTCACACAAAACATTACAGCATTGCCGTTTGCAGGTAACTATAAAGTTGATTTACAGTTAGCAATCGTTAACACAAAGCATTGCTAAAGCCCACCAAGTTCTGAGATATTATAATCTTTCCCTTGAAAGATACAATGACTATGCTAGTTCAGTCACGAAGGAAGGAGGGGGAGGGAGAGACTTTCCATTCCCAAGGCAAGCTATTAGTTTAGATAAACATTCTACACTCTGAAGTGCTTATCACTTTTAAAGATAAAAGTTCTCCTCTCCTGAAGAGTCATACAGAAGAGTGGCCTTCCCTGTTTCCTTTTAACCTTGCCGCTCCATCTATTAGGCTCCACACTGCTTCAGGTGTGCTGTTTTTGCACCCTATTGCTCTGTCCTTTTGTTTTCTGATTCTCCGTGACTGCAGGGAAGCTGATGAGATTTCTCCACCTTACTGGAAAGGGAAAGTAAAGCAGACCCGACGAGTCTAACCTCTGTGACCAGGGTTAACCCACCTGGTGCCACTGGATTCATCAGAGACTCATCAGTCACAGAAAAGCAAAATATGATCGAGATCAACAACTCAAAATAAGGATAACCATTTCATTTAACTGTTTTGGGAAGAAAGTGGTGGGATTAGTCATACTCTCCAGAAAGGTTGATGCCTGGCAATGAGCAGAATGATTGTTTCTGTGAAAGGAAGAGGTGAATGAAAGTCATAGGAGTGGGTGTTCTGCGTGGGGATGAATGACTATTCCAAAAGGTTGACAGCATCTTTGGGGAAATTTACAGCTCATGAGAAAAAAAATTCGCGTTTGTTGTTGTTGTTGGCAATTGTCTGTCCCAAGAGACAATGGAGTGTGCCTCCAAGGTTGAAGTCAAACTACTGGAGAATCATAGCACCTGTTGTGACTGCATAGACCTTGTAACTGCTGTCTCATACATTGTTTTTGCTGCGTTAGCAGCAGTGAAGTGACTTCTCTGGGGCACAAGCCTTAGTTTTGTATGGTCTGCCCAGACAACAAGACCCTCCTCTCGGCCTCACTGATTTGGTCCTAAAGAAACCAGAGCAATATGTTTGGCACCAGCTTGGCTACAGTAGTTGCTGGAAGGAGGCATACAAGACACCATCCAACCATCTTAGGGACTCCACTCCAGATTTGTGTACAATTTATGCCTTAGCCTTTTCTTCTCCTGAAAATGCTCACTGGGAGAACTTGGGCCACTCACTGTTTCTCATCCTTAATTTATCACACAAGATAGTTGGGAGGATAAAATGGTCCATATAAGTCACCCTGAGGGAGTTAGAGGAAAGGTAGTATAATGGATATCATAAAATAGGTAGGTAGGTAGACATACAGACTTGGAAAGATGCTTCAGATCTTGTTGCTGGACTTCAACTCCCATCATCCCTGACCACTGGTTGTGTTTGCTGGGGCTGATGAGAGTTTTAGTCCAACAATATCTGGAGAGCATCATGTTGTCTACCCCTGGTCTAGAACTACAAGTTTAAAAATTCAGTGATAAAATCCTAACAGATTTGTCTGTTTAAAGTCCTGTAAATCAAACACTTAACATCCCATTTAAATGGTTTCTTGTATAGGTGGTATTCCAGTTCAAGGACAGAGAACAGTATTAGACTTCATGAACCACTGCAATCTTGGTAAAAGATTAAAAAGGAACGCAAGTCCTCCTCACTTCCTTTTTTAAAATTTTCTGCTGAAGCTTGAGCTAGCTATACAACTCTTTTTCCAGAATTCTCTTCATATTTCATAAGCTTTCAGCTTCACATTTTACCTGAGACAACTCTTATTCCATGGTTTATTACTCTAGGCTGAATTTTCAGATGGATGGGAAAAACTATGAGGAAATCGAGGCACATAACTGTACTCAGAAGCTGACAACTGTAGATTCTCTTCCTTGATCCTTTTGCACTCATGTTAGATAGCTTTCTAATGTTTGTATTTACAAACAATATTGGAGATGCAATAGATGTGTAAGTAGCAATATCTTTAGTGATATTCTAAACATTTCTAAGCATTTCATTTTACCCCAAGCATATATGATAGTCTTTCTATCCTTAATCTATAGAACAACAAGCAAATAAATACATGGGCTCTGCCCTTATCATATCAGATCTGGCACCATGCTTAAGTTCTTCATTAGCCTTTCTGACTCTTATAGGGTACAATTATTAAGATCCATTTAATCAGCTAAGAAAGGAAGCCAGAACTACGCATTTAATACATTACCATACTACTGGCTCCTGGAAAAGAGTTGATACTCAGGAAATATCATACCTTTCCCTCTTTAATGTGCTTTTGGCAAAGCTCCCCAACTCTTCAAAAATTACACTTAGCATGAGATACTCAGCCAGACTTGTCACTCGTACCAAAAAATTACAGACGCATTAGTACAGTTCACCCTCAATTATTCCAACTTACCCATTAGTGGAATGATTAATAACCCGGATATTTTAAATGGCATATAAAACCTTTCACAGTAACATTTTCATACAGTTTGCCAGAGATAGTAGCTGCTGGGTTGCTTTGAAAGATTTACACTTTGATCCTAAATATGGAAATGATTCTTCCTGAGTTTAATGGGACCAGTTTCCAAATGAATATGATAATATTCCAGGCTTAAGAAATAAGGTGACATCTTGTTGGAAGCTGCCCAGAGTGGCTGGGGAAACCCAGACAGATGGGTGGGCAGTGTATAAATAATAATAAATTATTATTATTATTATTATTATTATTATTATTATTATTATACTGCTGGGATGGGACTACAGCTCCCATCATCCCTGACCACTGGGCATGCTGACTGGGACTGATAAGATTTGGAGTCTAACCACATTTGGAGGATGAGAAGTTCCTCATCCTTGCACTAAGGCCTATATGTCTTTTTGTCTGTTTTATTTTATCCTTACAAATTTACATGACTGGTGTTGGAATGACGGTGACATTGGAATGGAGAGAGAGTAGGATTCAGGTGAAGGAGTGATCTGGGCCTCCTCTAACTGGAGTGTGCTCTGACCTCAAAGGACCATCATAAGAACATAGGAAGAGTCTACTGGATCATCTAGTCCAGTGATGGCTAACCTTGACACTCCAGATGTTTTGGAACTACAACTCCCATCATCCCTAGCTAACAGGACCAGTGGTCAGGGATGATGGGAGTTGTAGTCCCAAAACATCTGGAGTGTCAAGGTTAGCCATCACTGATCTAGTCCAACATTCTGTTGGAATGTTTGCTATGTATGTATGTATGTATGTATGTATGTATGTAATAGAACTGAATTTATATACCACCCTATACCCAAAGGTCTCAGGGGAAGTTCGCAGAATGAAATCAAACCACAAAAGATACAATCAAAATAAAAGCAACAACAACCCAATAACCACCCCCCCCAAAAAACCCACATTTTAAAAGGGCATAGGATGTCAATCAAATCAACCAAAGTGGTCACCTTCATCAGTCAGAGCACCTTGTCCACATCCTTGAGCCTTATCAAGTGAAACTCATCCAACACAACAGGACTAGACTGTGCTCTGGACACTGTACTTTCATTTATCTGTCCTGAATCTTCTGACATTCAGCTTCCCTAGATATCCACAAGTTCTAGCATTAAGTGCTTGATGGGAAGGATTCCAGGAAAGAGAGGCGAGCGGGCAAATATGACTGTAGAGCCTGCTCCAGATGGACTTCCCTCTCTGCCCTCCACCTTGCTCCACCTTGGATGATCAATCCTCAGTTGTCCTGTGGGTAGGATGCTAGGAGAAAGAGGGACACCGGCTTGTATTTTTGTGCTGCTTTCTGTGTTTGCTTTTTCTCACCGTCTCTACAATAAATACATTTTAACTACTTAGCATTACTGCTCATATAATATTCCCTTCATGGAAAAGACAATCTGAGCCCATCAACATTATCCAGAAAATCCCATTCACCAAGAGTTTTTTCTCTTCTCTGACTTCACGAACTCCTTATATGCTCGTGATATAGCAGACGTCAAGGGTATAACAAAACTCTTTCGAGAAGAGGCTAAAGAAGCAGTTATCATTGTGTGTTTAATGTGATAGCTCAAAACACTTTCATCTCTCTTCCTTGATTAGGCAACTCCAATGCAACACTTCTTTAAACTCAAGAATCTTACCTCACAAAGGGAATTCTGTTAATAATGCCTTTTGAAGTAGGATTTGGGGGCTAACTACAGCAAATTCTTGTTGAACCTTATTTTAGTTTCTTGACATTTGTCTGGTTCTCAATTTTCTATTCTCGGTTTTACTGACTGCGTATTCTGCAGTATCCATGCAATTTTTAAAACCTATTACAATCCAATAACAAAGAAATGTCAAAGTCATAAGCAAAGACTAGCAGAACCTTAAAAATGAGACATTGACAGTGGTTTGGTTTTTTTAAACATGTAACACTGAAAAGGGAATGGTGTTTTTCACATTTCTTACCCAAGGGTGCATCATGTGTGATCCCATCTTCAGTGTTTTATTTCTGTACTGATGAAATTGCAGCCTTTGTGAAATTAAAACACATCTTACGTATGTCTCACATCTGGGATCCAAGAACAAGGACATGCAAGTTCTTTTAAAAGAGATAATTGAAGAGTGAATAATGAAATGTTTTCAAAGTTACATTCTCCTTATAGTACAATATGAGATTCTTTCAAACAAAGACTGTATTATCCTGTTGGTTTGGGAAGGTTACTCACTGTGTGAAGAAACCACAAAATGGGTATACCCTAATATCAGAAAGCAACAGGAGTCAAGAAAACTTCAGCAGTTGTACTTATTGGGGAAGAACAGATCAATAACTCAACATAGCAGCTACACAGGTAAGACTAAGGTTTCAAGAGAGTGGATGTAGTTTCTGTTACAGACCAAGCATGTCTCTTAAAGACACCAGCCACACACACTATGAAGGCTGCATCATTCCATGTCAAGATAATTTATTAGGGTGAAATAAATAAAATAGATAAAATATAGATAAAATATAGGACCTTTGGTGTCTAGATGAAAATGGTTAACATCGTTTTCCACAGAATGGTGGGTCCCTGAGATACAGATTATCCTGTCCTGACTTCAAGAGGGAGCCCACAGCACAGGAAGAGGTTTAGGGGAGGGCACTGACTCAGCTGGAGCCGGTGCATCAGGGTACCAGGTGTGGTCAGGCTACAGGACCTTGGATAGGTCCTACAAACACATCCTTCCCAAGGTTTTGAAGAAGAAAAAGAAGAGTTTGGATTTGATATCCGGCTTTATCACTGCCCGAAGGAGTCTCAAAGCAGCTAACATTCTCCTTTCCCTTCCTCCCCCACAACAAACACTCTGTGAGGTGAGTGGAGCTGAGAGACTTCAGAGAAGTGTGACTAGCCCAAGGTCACCCAGCAGCTGCATGTGGAAGAGCGGAGACGCGAACCCGGTTCCCCAGATTATGAGTCTAACGTTCTTAACCACTACACCACACTGGTCACAACCTTGGCTCTGACTTGGAACTTTGAGACTAATTTCTACTTGCCTGCCTCTGACTTATCTCACTTCCGAACCTGTTCTCCTAGGACCTCATCTCTTAGTATAACCAACTCCTTGATTCTACCTGGAAATGCCACCCACAGAAAACAGATCTTTCCAAGCTTAATGAAGATTGTGGTGTTTCAGGGTGTTCAACGCCCCAGGAAGCTCCATCATCAAAGAGTTGCTCATGTCATATGTGACCATGCGACCATTATCACTAGTGTCTGATTATCAAAACTTTTCGTGGCAATGCTGTTTGCCTTCTAGATACCCCATCAGACGTTTCTAATTTTCTTTTTCTTAAAGCTGTGCATAAAAGTGGTCAGTGTGCCATGCTTTTCCTTAGAATAGCTTCCCAACAATTAGGCACTGTTTTATTGGCTAGTTTGCTGACCATGTCAACAGAGCTTGCCAATGACTTAGTTTTTAATTTAGGAAACATATGCTTAATGGTTGTAGTGTTCAAAGTTTCATCGTAATCAAATTTTGTAGAACTGCTTTGATTTCATTTCATTTAGAATTTGGCAGGGAAAATGTCTGGAAGGTGGAAAACAAACATTCTTGTTTATGTACTTTCTCCTGCCCACAGTGGAGACAGAGCATGAATTAATTACGATTCTGTGTGAAGGCAATACCTGGATGACTAGGTTTTGATATATTTTATTACAGCTTTTTCTGATTACATCTTTGCCTGTCATTTTTCTCTATTCACAGTTCCAAAGATGATTTCTTTTATTGGTAAACATTATTGCTTTGGGGGAAAACAGGAGCATTTTTGGAAAGTAGGCTGGGGTTTATTTTTATTTTTTGTTGTTGCTTAAGTTTTTATTTGAGTATGTTTTCAGAGTCCTTACAAATAACGAGTGTTAAAAATGGCTGTCTATATCATTCTTTGTTTTAAATGCTGGTCTCAAATGTACTCCCAGTTAAGTATTGCCCTAAGTCTGATTACACAAACATTATGATTGATAAACCAATATGGTATTGATAGCTGATACAATCAATTGAGATATGACGGATAGGGCTGAGTTATACTATATATTTTTATTTAAAATGTATTCTGTTGTCCTCTAAAATGACAAGCCTAACTTCAAATGATGGAGAAGTTGCTATGGTCTTGAGAATATTAGCTATAAATATAAACTAACAACATAAAATATTGCTGTGTTCGTTCTTGCCTATGAGAACTGTATTGTCCCATTTTCAGATTCATCAGTGTATTTGTTCTTTCACTGTCAGTACAAAGAAAAAAATGACTGCATTCAGGGCACGAAAAACAGTAAATTGCCTACTCTTCCACTCTCTGCAACAAACACAACATCCCCAAATAACATGCAAAACAAGATAACAGACCCCTAAGGACTACAAAGATCTGGTGAAATGGGTCGGTTAATTGACCAAAGCCCCATCTAAGTCTAGAATCCTAGACCCAGGATTGTTTTGATTAGGATTCATTGCCATATTCTTTTCCTGCCTTGTTAAAATAACATATGTGACTTCTTTCTTTCCCCAGCAGTTTAAAGTAAGAAGTCTTTTATCCTGCCGGATCCTGAAAGTGTGCCCTATATAATTCTGTTTAAAATAGTGTGTTCTGACCTGTTGCACCTCTGGGAGGGATGATTGTGTGCCAAGGCGGTCCCCTAGTGGATAAATAAAGCACACGAACAAGCGGATTTTGGTTTATGGGTTCAAATAGGCCACAGATTTATTGGCTACAGGGGTGAGCGTTTTGGCTTAGGCATTGAATGAAGCCAGACTATATCTCGACTCCTGCCCGTTTGCTGGGAGTCCAACTAAGGGTAAATCACCAATAAGGCAAGCCCTATGACTTACATAAAAAGTGGCACCCCAAGGCGTCCCCATTGGGGTAGTGGTGTGGCCCTATCCCATGTCTGGGCATCAGACAGAATCCATACCCCCGGACCCTTTAACAGGATACCCTTAATGAGGAGGGGCTGGCAGAGCCTACAATCTCCCTTCCATCCCAACAAAGGCTTACCCAATGCCTAACCTCACAAAGTTGTGACGATTGCTATGAGGCAGACGGAAACCAAATGGTGGAGCCAATTTGCCAAGTAGAAAAAATCCTGCCTGGTCCCAACAATATGACAACCGTCCTTTGTCCACAGCAAAGCCTTACACATCAAAGCAGAAAAAAGAGGGTGAAATGGGTGGGAGACCCAGCAAAGGGTGCGATAGGATGGCCTTCTCGCCACACTGGAGTTTAAATTCCCTGCAGACACATCTGTCAGCGCTGAGAGATAAAACTTTATTCGCAATAGCCAATGGCCATAGCAACAATAAAACATTACAATGTGTACAGAAGAGAGAATTTGATATAAAAGCACATTTAAAAATCCTGAATCATCAATCAGTTAGTGGCCCTTATTCTAATTGCCCCTGCTATGAACCTGGCAACCTTAGCCGTTATTTGCTCATTTTGGTCTGATAGAAGAAAGGACATTATGGCCATGGTTGGGCACCCTGGGATGGTAAGTAGGAGTGGGGTGATGATCTCATTCCTCAGATCTTTATAGAGGGTCCAAGACAGGAGGACATGTGCCACTGTTTCTGTACTACCATCTCCGCAGGGGCAAAGTCGATTCTCAGGTAAGATCTTTTGGGATCGACCCTCAAGTACAGCAGATGGCAAAACATCCAATCTTGCAAGTGTAAAAGCACGTCTGTATTCTGGGATGATAAGTTTATGCAGATATGGAGCCAGAGAATCGAAATGGGAGGGTGAAAAATGAGCATACCAGGGGCAGAACTGTCAGCGCTGATGGGACAGCAAGGCCTCCCCTTTGAGCAGGGCTCTGCCCAGCACCGATGGCATGGGGAAGTGGAAGTGGGGAGAGCGCCAGTCTCTGACCCTCGGCCAGGTCACACGGGGCCCGGGGCCCAGCCACAGTACCACTTACCATATAAGGTAAGCAGACTTATTGCAAGGCTGTTGCCAGAGTCAAAGACTCAAGAGGCCAATTTGTGGCTTGAATAGCCACTCCACTACCTTCCTACCTACCTTCAATGCACTATGAATCTGACACCAATTTCACAAAATTCTCAATGGGATTCTTTCCTTTTCTCAAGCTTAAACATGGGCCAAACTAGATCTTTGTCACATTGGTCAGCCCTTTGAAGTTGGGTTTTTTGTTTTTTAGCAAATAGCCAGTGTGGATGAACTCAAACTGTGAATAGCCAACCTGCACCAGTTATTTGTTAAACAAAAATCAGCTATGAAAAACCAAAGTATGTGCTAAAACACAGAGACCTCTAGTCTGACTAGTCCAATGACCAATGTCCAATGCTCCACTAGTATCTGGGTTACTGCTGGATCACTCATTGGTGAGACAATAGTTTTTTAAGCATTTGAACAAACAAGGCATAGAAAATAGGATCTAAATTAAAATTCAAAGCACTCCCAACATAAAAGTCACTAAGGCCTAATGCAATATAATAATAAGTTAAAAGAAATAATTTTTATTTGCAGCAGGAAAAATATTAAATATGTATTTGAGACTGTTGGGGCTGACTCATTGGGGGAATCAATAATTAATTGGCAGGAAAGTTGTGGCTCACTTATAAATATCAAAGACTTTTAATAATTACTTTACAAATCCAAATTAGCACACACCACACAGGCTTCAAACTGTGTGGGGCACAGAAGCACGTTAAGAAGCTGCGTGATTCAAAATTCATCCAACTAAACTGCGGTTCTTTCTTTGAATTATTGCTGGCATACCACGCAAATCCCCGTTTGACCATGAAGGAGAAGTTGCTATAGATCACAAATGGCTTTCCAGACATTGTTGGACTGTGCTGACCATGGCTGGTGAGAGCCCCACAACAGCTGGAGGAGCACAGCTTCCCCATCTTTGTTAAATCTAGTATATAGGTCACACCTGCACCATATATTTAAAGCACTAATGTGGTTTTAAATATATATTTAAAGCTCTATCATGGTTTTCCCCAAGGAATCCTGGAACTGTAGTTTGTTCAGGAGCCCCCTATTCCCCTCACAGAGCTACAATTCCCAGAGTGGTTTAACGATGAATCCCTCTCCTCAGGGAACTCTGGAGATTGTAGTTTTGCAAGAGAATAATTGTTGCATGTTAAGATCCCAAGACCTCCCTCAATAAATAAAGACACAATTGACACAGAATTTAGTTTAAGTTTATTGGCATAATTTTGGCCACAACTTTATTGATTGCAGATCATGAGTGGTTTGCTTAGGCATTGGTTCCCAACTAGCTGCACCTGACCTCAGCAGGGCAGCACTGATGCCTGGACTCCGGCAGATGTCAGTAAGGGAAAACATCCTGGGGGAGCATTGGACCAGGTTCAGACTCAAGCTTACCCCAAATGCTCCCAGGGGCTCTGGCGTGGCCCTAACCCCTGGAAGGGGGTCAGACAAAAGCAAGGCGAGCCCCTGGATTCCTTTAACGGAATACCCTTTCGCGCACGGCAGGGGCAGGTGTGACAACCTCCACTCCACTCCACCTTGAACCAATGCCTAACCGCCAAACCTTACAAAGTTGTGACAATTTGCTACGCGGCAGGCGAAACCCAAATGGCAAAATTCTGACCGGGCCCCTGTCCCAAAAACAGATGACCCACGATGGCATAGCAAGGTCATAATGAACCCTAAATATAGGTAAGGGTGGGCGGGTGATCCGGTGCACGAGGTGAAAAAGAGGAAGCTCAACGCAACATGCAGCAGTATATAAAGGTCCCTCGGTTAATGCATGAAAACGATCCCATTGGCCAGATTTACCCCAGCAACTGAGGGACCACCAATCGGGTTGTTGTGGCTATCCAATCGCTCCGACCCACAACAGCAGTGGGGTCAGTCTTGATCTCACCGCAACACGTGCTCTCTGGGAGGAGGACACGATGTTTCACATCAACTATCCTTTGCAAACTACAGTTCCCTGGATACTTTGAAGGAAGCAATGGCTGCTCAAAGTGATATAACAGTGCCTTACATGTTTGTTGCAAATGTGGCCATAGTTTAAGTTCTTGTAATAGTCCAAGTTGAACATAACGGTTGACGAAAAGTAGGGAAGAAATTTAGTTTGGTTCACCTTTTGATGTAAGCCTACTTAATTTACCCTGTCAACAAAAGAGGTTTAAAGACTTTCTCAATGCAAATCTTTAAAAAATGTAGTATAAACACCGGCAATTGGGAAACACAGGCCTGCGAGCGCTCCAGTTGGAGAACAGCCTTTAACAAAGGTGTCATGGACTTTGAAGACACTCAGACTCGGGACAAAAGGGAGAAATGCGCTAAGAGGAAGGCACATTTGGAAAACCCTCACTGTGATCAACTCCTGCCCAGAAACCTATGTCCCCTACTGTGGAAGGACGTGTGGATCCAGAATTGGCCTCCACAGTCACTTACAGACTCACTGTTAACACCATGTTCATGGAAGACAATCTTACTTGGCTATGAGTGATCGCCAAAGAAAAAGACTTAATTTACACTTCCCAAATAATATGCTAATCAAAACACAGATCTCCTTCAAAAGCCTCACTTCTCCAAATTTCACAGAGCTAAAGAGTACATACATAAATGCATATATTAAGGGAAAGTGTGGATAAAAATGCTTATATTAGGGGTGGAAAGTAGTTTGCAAAGAATGTGCACATTAAGAAAAATGCCAAAATGCTGTCAACATTTCCATGAGAACTTTGAAACAAACAAACAAACCTGTAAACTGATACAGAAAAGTGGCAAAGTAAACTTAAGAGTAGGGGAAAATGAGAAAATGAAAGAAATCAAAATAGATAGATTTGTGCATCCATAGTGTGGATCCATGTAAGCATCACACAAGCTGGTTCCAACATGGAATAAACCCTATTGAACTCACTTCTGAGTAAGCATTTTAAATTGTTTTGGGGGGGTGTAATTATTTTTTAAAAGAAATTGTTTTTAAATGTATTGTTTCAACATTCTTGTGTTTGCCGCAGGGTTGAAATGCTGTTTGCTGTATAAGTGTAATAAATAAATATTAAACATGAATAGGGTTTTTCTTTAAGCCCCATTTTGACAGGCCCAGGGCTTAGTTCATCTGTGTTTGTCCTATGCTATCTGTAGGTACATATTTATATGACTGAATGATCACCCATGCAGTAACATATACAAATATAGGGGCCTGTGAGACATTCTGATGGTATTTGTGTGCAACTATTCTCTATTTAAACAGGACCCAGGTGGCGCTGTGGGTTAAACCACAGAGCCTAGGGCTTGCTGATCAGAAGGTCGGCGGTTCGAATCCCTACGACGGGGTGAGCTCCCATTGCTCGGTCCCAGCTCCTGCCCAACTAGCAGTTTGAAAGCATGTCAAAGTGCAAGTAGATAAATAGGAACCACTCTGGCAGGAAGGTAAACGGCGTTTCCGTGTGCTGCTCTGGTTCGCCAGAAGTGGCTTTGTCATGCTGGCGACATGACCTGGAAGTTGTACGCCGGCTCTCGGCCAATAAAGCGAGATGAGCGCCACAACCCCAGAGTCGGACACAATTGGACCTAATGGTCAGGGGTCCCTTTACCTTTTTATTCTCTATTTTGGGACGTGGGTGGCGCTGTGATCTAAACCACAGAGCCTAGGGCTTGCCGATCAGAAGGTCAGCAGTTTGAATCCCTGCAACGGGGTGAGCTCCCGTTGCTCAGTCCCAGCTCCTGCCAACCTAGCAGTTCGAAAGCACGTCAAAGTAGATAAATAGGTACTGTTCCGGCGGGAAGGTAAACAGCATTTCCGTGCACTGCTCTGGTTCGCCAGAAGCAGTTTAGTCACGCTGGCCACATGACCCGGAAGCTGTCTGCGGACAAACGCTGGCTCCCTCGGCCTATAGAGCGAGATGAGCGCTGCAACCCCAGAGTCATCCGTGACTGGACTTAACAGTCAGGGGTCCCTTTACCTTTACATATACTCTATTTTGCACATGCATGTTGGCTAAAAAATATCCCGTATTTCCATAAATCAGCAATAAAGTAGAAACTTGAAACTGCTGAATATGTAACAGGAATTATTAGAGAAGATATCTTGTGTTTGTGGATCAAAACACTGCTCTGGACTAATTTTCCACTACATTTTCAAATTAAAGTTAATGAAACATGCATTTTTCATATCGTTAGGCAGGCAAAGTAGTTCAGCAACGTGCCCGGTAGGTGGGGGAAGATGCTTTGCTTTTTTCTAATTGCGAGCCACACATTTCTTCTGCAACAAGAAGCTGAGAGATGAAGAGTATTTCAGACAGCTCATCCCTCTGAGTTCTCATTCTTCGTCTTGCACTCTGCTTTCTGTGCTCCAATTCCCATGTGCTCTGTGTTGTTTACCCTTTTCTCTCTGCTTTTCATCTCTCTGCAGCGCAGCTCAGAGGGAATTAGTGTCACTAATATGGCAGCGGGGAGTTCTCCCTGCAAGATGCTGTTGACAAGATGCTTAGAACTTTTGGACTTCAAAGTGCACACTCTTCCCTCCACCCTCCTCAAAGGCATGTTTAAGATAGACCCGGGGGGGGGGGGGATATTGCTTTACCCCTGTGAGCAATTTCACAATTATGTAAGGCAATCAAGAGGCAGCTCTTAATTAAAGGCATACCGCTAAGCAAGATTAATGTTCATTTATTGATCCTTTTAAAAAAAAAAATCTCTTGAAGAAATCTTTAGAGGGACTTCTTTTGTTATTGTCATAATCATTCACCCCCTTGATTATCTCTCTGTGTCCTGGTTCCTTGATTAAAGTTTATGATTCGATCTTGTCTCTATCCAGCTTTTTGCTCTTTAATCAGAATGCTGCCTAGCTGGTTACTTTGATTTTACAGAAAATTCCAGGTGAGCTTTGCACCAGCTGTTTGAACCCGGACGGTTCCTTTTAAAAATATTTAAATAGTTTTTTTTTCTTTATTGTCCTGGCTTGTGTTAAAATTGCATGCCTTTTTAAGTGCTGCAAACAGGCAAACAATGTAGCTTTAAAATTACAGGGCCACAGTTGTGGTCCTACCTTATGCATGAATCGGCTGAATCACTTTCTGCCATTATGGTGAGTAATTGGAGGGGCAGGATAATTAAACATTATTCAATGGACTGGTTTGAAACTTGGCAGTATAGGAGAAGTAAACCTAAGCATTGCCCATGCCAGATTTGGCATGAAAAAATAATTATTTTAAACTGATTAAATGTATGTTAAGTAACTCAGAGCGGTTGACATGTGATATGTGCTTTTCTGCCATAGCTTTTGCAGGAGAGGTTTGGGGGAAAATATTTATCCATTTTTATTATGCCTTATGTTTGTTAGTTTAAAAGGGGGGATAAGAAGAGTGTCTAGTATGTATCACGTCTTATGAGCTGTTCAACATATTTATACTGTAGGCATTTTTGTGACCACGATTTCTCCCACCAAAGCCTCTGAACCTGTTACACCTGCCTCCATCATATAGCATTCCCTCCCCACTGCCATTGCCTTCCCATATTACTCCCTTGTAGAAATGTGGCTGTGTTGTGTTGTGTGGATGTGCCCATGTGTGCACAACTGGGTATATAAGGTGGGAGGGCAATGTCATCTTATTTGCTTGCATCATTCAGTCGGGATGCAGCAACAGTGGCGAGAGAAGAATGCATTGGGTTTGGAAAATGCTGCCTAGGCTACTCCCAGCTATTGCTGGGCAGGTGAACGGGCCTCCTAGATCTTTTTTCAGGCAGGTAGGCAAACTGACAGGAAGCAGTCCAGCAGCACTGGTAATCCCTGATAGACTAGCTCAAGGAAACCGATAGTCTGCCAGTTCTTTGGGAATGAAGAACTGGCATTCCCAAAACTGGGTAGGCTAAAGAGATAAAGACTGGATTCCTCTTACTCATTGGTAGGCAAACTAAGGCCCGGGGGCCGCATCTGGCCCAATCGCCTTCTAAATCCGGCTTGCGGACGGTCCAGGAATCAGCATGTTTTTACATGAGTCGAATGTGTCCTTTTATTTAAAATGCATCTCTGGGTTATTTGTGGGGTCTGCCTGGTGTTTTTACATGAGTAGAATGTGTCCTTTTATTTAAAATGCATCTCTGGGTTATTTGTGGGGCATAGGAATTCGTTCATTCCCCCCCCCCAAAAAAAAATATAGTCCGGCCCCCCACAAGGTCTGAGAGACAGTGGGCCGGCCCCCTGCTGAAAAAGTTTGCTGACCCCTGTCTTACTGCTTGTATAGCTTTCCAGTTTGCATCAGGATCACAGAGCAATTAATGAACCAATCTGAAAACAGTTGCTTTTGGGTGCGAAAAAAAAGTGGCACAAAGTTTTCTGTTTTGTAAAAAGGATAAAATGAGCCTGAAAGGAAAATGTCCATGAGGGAAAATCTACTCCCCCTCTTTGTTACATTATATTGCAAATTCAAAGACTTGTAATACCCCACATTTCACAAATAAGTAAACCTCCCTCCATTTTTTAAACCCCCTTCGGGAACAAAAGATGATGCAGAACATACTAAAAACAATTGCCACAATGTCAGATGGAAAGTACAATGAGCAAAGGAAAGGAAAGGAAAAGAAAAGAAATGTAGGAGAAATGCTTAGCATTAATCCTCAGGAGCATCTCCTGAATATATTATTAAGTAATAATTCACCTCCAACTGAAAGTAGAAGTGTGTACAACAACCAGGTTCTCCAGGAGTCTTACTGATATTGAAAAATGTAACTTTTATTCTTTTTTGGTGACGATATGCATTATACATAAAAGCAAGAACCATGCATAATGGAAATTAATGTCATCCCTATATGTCCCATATGTATCCCTTTCTATTAATCTCTGGAAAACAAGTAACACATCAGGTGAGAGGCTTTGAAGGTACCTTTTGATCATTCTGAAGTGTCACAGTGTTCCTTCTGCAAGCAGGGTGGGTAACACATATCTATTAGAGGCACACAGGGAGAGCTATTCGAGGATCCTGTTTTATTTACTAGTTCAAAGAATGGGGTACAAGGGATTCCTGCAGAAAACTGTCTAATCATGACCAACAACAACATATCCTCCAACATCTCAGGAGGGTAAATCGGGACACAAACACACCTGTACCACCTCTCTGTCCCGCCGCCCATTCACCATCGCCTGCACTTCCACCACAGCCTCTGATGTACTTCTGGAAGTGCCGAAATCACAGCACCAGCTTCTGGAAGTACAGAGGAGGAAGAGGAATGAGCCAAATCAGGACATCCAAGATTGAAGAAAGAAGCCAGGCTGGCATCTGATAATCTGGTATGTCTTGCTCAAAACGGGACAGTTGGGTAGTATACAACAGTAGAATGGGAGGGGGGTAGGGATTTAATTAACCCATTTTTTTAAATATCAGCTTTTTAGGCTGCTGTTTTGGGCCTGACTCTGCCTCACCCCAATACAGTATAACAGGCACGTCCAACAGGTAGATCATGATCTACCGGTAGATCACTGGATGTCTGTGGTAGATCACTGGCTCCCCCCAAAGAAACTCAACATTTCTGCCCTGCACCCCCCAAAAAACGGGGCTTTCCTCCTCCATAAAAATAGCTCAACAACTTTGACCTGAACCCCTAAAAAACGGTCTTTCCTCTTCCCTAAAAAAACTCAACAGCTTTGACCTGAACCCCCAAAAAGGGGGTAGATCACTGCCAGTTTTTAACTCTGTGAGTAGATCACAGTCTTTTGGGAGTTGGCCACCCCTGCAGTATAACATACATTAAAATCACCAAACAAATCTTCAAACAGCTCCAAAAATACTGACTTTAAAACATAGCCAGAAACGTTTTAGCATGTTATTATAAAATAACTTTAATCAGATTATTATTTTTAAAAGCAGCAATTTAACAACAATTTTAAGAAGAGGTAATTCAGAACAGATTAATTTTAAGGCATGTTTAAAGGCTTCCATAACGAAGGCAGGAACCACTGGGAAATGAGACTTAATAATATAACGGGATGGGTAACCTGTGGTCCACCAGATGTTGATGGACCTCAGCTCCAGCAGTCCTGACAATTGGCCATGCTGACTAGGGTTGAGAGAAGCAGGAGTTCCACAACATCTGGAGGGTCACAAGTTCCTGATACCTGGAATACAGAAAATTCAACAGTCAGTACAGTTAACCTTTTTGAGATTGTCTTTTGTGAAGCCATTTCATCTCACTATCTATAGTCTTTCACCTTCTTCACTTCTGGAACCAGGCCTCGATCTTATGGCCTCGATCTTATGGCACTCCAGAAACCATTATCTACAAAGCTATCCATTTATGAGAATAAATGGATAGCTTTGTAGATAATGGTTTCTGGAGTGCCATAAGATCGAGGCCATAAGAATAAATGGATAGCTTTGTAGATAATGGTTTCTGGAGTCTGGGTAAAAGCTGCAGAATTTATCCTAATGCTATAGTCATTGCAAAGGTTAAGAACAATATTGTGTAAAACCAACATGATATCTCACAATATGACCATTCTCTGAAAGTGAAGTCAGGAGGCCTAAATTCTATAGCAGCGTCTTTTACATCATTTGATCCTGCTTTCGTTGTTCTCCATGAGAAAAAAATATTCACTGAAAATTGCATTACGTTGTCGTGACAAGTTTCCCCAGCTCCTGTTCAGGGCTTTAGCCATTGTGAAACTAGGTGTCACAGAGCAGAAATTTGTCATTTTAACTGCATCCTACCATCTTGACTCCATTAATGTCCACATTGCCTGTAGGCGGTATATCGTAGTAGAGATTTGAGATGATTTGGATGAAGTTGTCATCCAAGTTGTATTTCCCGACCTCTATTCAGGTTGATCAGAGGGATTCTCATGGGTTGTGTGTATCGGCAATGAGATATCCAGAACATGCAATTGCTTTTTTTTTTTTTTTCTATCCTACCCATAACCCAATTAGGTCATTCCAGGCATAGCTTGTTTGGACCTCCAAAGAGCCCTGATGGAGTGAACTCCATGTCTCTGGCATGAACACTGCCAGCAGACACATTAGCACCAAAGAGCATGGCTTAAAGTTGGAGCAGCAGATATACGCACCCAACAATCTTTTTTGCAAACAGCATACCTGAACATTCATCACCTGAATTAAATCTGGATAATTTAAATTGCCAGGAAAAAAAAGAAAAGGCTGTCTTCTATTTTTTTTATTTTTTAAATTGTAAGTTCTATAAGGACACAATCCTAAGGTCTTGTTTTCCAGACCACAGGATATTGTGTATCTCTCTCTGGGCAGACAGGGAGGTCAGTGGTGGAGCAGCTCTTGGGGCTCTGACAGTGGAGAAAGCAAAAAAAGAAGCATTATGGGGGTGTATTGTGGTGGATCGGTGAAATGTTTGGCTCTGCTAAATCCAAAGCCCTCCTATTCCCCCAATGTGCCTCAATAAAAGTATGCCAGCCCAGGAGTGGAGCACTCATTTTTCCTCCTCTTGGGAGCAATGTGAGGCAAAATCTTGAGAAGAAGATACTAGCTGACAAGTCTGGCAGGGCTTTGGATATGGGAGTTATTCACCTGTGATTCTCCCTCCCATGCCCTCTTTGAATGGCTCTGCCTAGGCTGTAGCCTACAATACACTTGCTTGATTAAGCCTCATAGAAAGCAAAGAGATTTACTTCCAAATAGCATTGCACTTTAAATGAAACCGTACTGCTTTAGCGGCAGCATAGAGGACAGCAAAATGGGATGTATTTTATATACAGTACTTCATATAACTTCTCTAAAACGGAAAAATATATATATTTAAATGCACAGAAGTCAAAATTTTAAAAGAAACAAGTGTCATAAGTTTCTGCACTCGCCTTTTTTTTAAAAAAAACAAAAACGCATTAAGTAGCTAGACTTTTCAGAATGCAACACAAACTCTGTCTAGCCTTGAGTATTCAGAAGCTGCCACTGTTGAATAATGAGGTCATTTCTAAGGATTTAAATCATAATTTCAATAGCCATTAGACATCAAAAAATTGCATGCATTTAGGGAAATAGTTATTCTGTATTAACATCAGGTCTAAAGTGGATGCACATCAAAATAAAAAGTGATGGTGCCATTAATACAGAATAATGTAAACAGGTTTTTTCCCCCAAAGTTGATGTCAAAAATCTGAAACAGGCTTGTAGAAAGGAAACGGGCTTCCAACAATCATACATAAAAAGGGCCCTATCAGTGGGTGTATATGCCGTCTTAAAGGGCAGTTTTATGGAGTTATTGCAACAGCAACATTACAACATGGTGGTGTTGCATTGACTATATCAGGTGTAGCCTAGGGAACCTCTTTTAGCCTACAGGCATGTTTCATCTTAGTGTCTTACACCATATTGTATGAATTATTTCCATTCATCCATTCTGGCTGGGGCTGAGGAGAGTTGTAGTTCAATGTACCTGGAAGGGACCAGGTTGGGGAAAGCTGTTTTAGGGTTAGAAACCCCCCAACAGAATTGCTACATCCCCAAACCCATTTCACATTGTGGTACCTGCTTTTGCCCACCCACTTTTGCCGTTAGCTCCCCATTCGAGTGATGCATTTATTTACAGTTAAGGGTTTCATGTGCAGCAAGTGTCAAATCTGTGTATTTGCATTTCAACACTTGCTTTCTCTAAAGTCAGAGATAACGCTGCAGTCGAAATTTGCCCTGCAGAGCCTTGTGGTGTTGCCTGCTGCTTTGTTTGCTGAAATAGTTGGTGTGGCAGACAGAAGGCACTTTACCTTGTGGGGCAATGCTAGCGTGTCAAATTCCAGCCAGAAAGCTGTATGCCATTGTTTAAATCTCACAAAGGTCCTGGGGTGTCTCCCATTTTGCTGCACTGGGGTATGCTTTCATCTAGTGGTAGTTCAGGGAAACAGATGCCATGCAGCTATTTTGTTCTAAGCATGAACACTTATGTCCAGACATTCCCCTTGTGTAGCAGAGTTGGAAAACATTGGCTTGATTACTCTAAATGGGAGTCAGTCAGTTCTGGTTGTACTGAGCTATATGGATCGCTGGCCTGACTCAGTGCCTTAATTAAGGTTACAAACTAGATAATATTGATACAGTATCTTACATCAGACCAGCTACTGTTAGTTTTTGGAGCATTCAGGTTTCCAAGAGACACAGAATTCTCTATCAGACAGGATGTGGCAACCCTGGCTGTTTACACATTCCCGTTTATTCTGCCTCTAGTGCTCTCCCACTACTGGTTTGGGGAGCCATATATTCACAATGTTAACTATGTAGTTCCTTGAGAAATACTGTGTTTTCATGCATTTCCTGCACTCCAAATCAACTTCGATCTAACTTGAAAATGGTAGCCATATTAAGACATCTGTGACACCCTCTGTACCCAAAGACCACAACTTTGAAACACATACAACCTTAGTGATTAGACAAATCTCATTGATCTTTTTCTTCTTTGATAGAGTTGCAAACTTAGTGGATCAAGGGAATGCAAGGGATATAGTGTATCTTGCGTTCAGTAAGGTTTTGAAAAAGACCCCCAATATATTTTTGCAGAGAAACTTGTAAAATGTGGGCTGGACAAGGTAACTGTTAGGTGGATTTGTAGCTGTTTGTCTGGCCAAATTCTGGAAAAAAGTAAAAAGTGTGGTGTCGCAGGGTCCATTGTTGTTCAATGTCTTTATAAACAACTTGGCTGTAGGAATTGAGGGGATGCTCATCAAATTTGCAGATGACACCAAACTGGGCAGGTAGCTAATGTCGCAGATGATAGAATGAGGATTCAAGATGACCTTAACAGATTGGAGACCAGGGTCCAAACTACTAGAATGAAACTCAATAAAGGCAAAAGTAAAGTTCTACACTTAGGCAGGATGAACCAGCTGCACAAATGCAAGATAGGGCACACCTGGATTGCCAGTAGTACATGTGAAAAGGATCATGGGGTCTTAGAAGACCACAGGCTTAACATGAGACAACAGTGTGATGCAGCAGCAAAAAAGCTAATGCTATTCTAGGCTGCATCAACAGAAGTGTCCCAATCAAGGGAAGTCACAGTACCTCTCTATTCTGCCTTGGCCAGACCACAGACCTGGAATATTGTATCCAGTTCTGGGCATCACAATTTAAAAAGGACATTGACAAGCTGGAATGTGTGCCATAAAAGGCAACTACAATGATCAAGGGTCTAGAAACCAAGCCTTATGAGGAACAGTTGAGGTAGTTGGTATGTTTAGACTGGAAAAGAGAAGACTGAGAGGAGATATGATAGCCATCTTCAAATATCTAAAGGGCTGTCATGTGGAAGATGGAACAAGCTTGTTCCTCCTGCTCTGGAGGGTAGGACACAAACTTCAAGTTACAAGGAAGGAGATTCCATCTAAAAATCAGGAAGAACTTTGACAGCAAAAGTGGAATGGACTCCCTCAGAAGATGGTAGACTCTCATTCATTGGAGGTTTTAAGCAGAAGTTGGATGGCCATTGGTCATGGATGCTTTAGTTGAGATTGCTGCATTTATCATCTTCTTCATCATAATCAATTAATTAAATTTCTATACCACCTTTCATCCGGAGATCCCAAGGCAGTTCACAACAGCATTGGAGGGGTTTGACTAGATGACCCTCATGGTCCCTTCAAAGTCTGTGATTCTATGATGTGTACAACAACATGCAAATGCAATTGGAAATGCAGGCTAGCGGGGTTGATCTGGCTGAATTTTAAGCCAATAATGTCTACACAGTCTAGTCTAAATTGTAAGTAAGGCACAAACTAGAGGAAATGTGAAAAATGTATGTATTTCACATCTCTCTGTATGTGGTTTAACAGCACCTACACAGGGTGGAGCAGAATTGGGACTAAAGCATGTACACAGAAGAGGTTTAACCTTTTCCTTCCATGACTCAGTCCTAATAAAAAACCACCCACTCTCCAAGCTTTTCTTCATCCCAGGAGAGAAGTTGCCATTAAGCTAATGACAACGAGCATGTGTCAGATTAAAGTATGTTGTTGATAAATTGAAAGGGATTCTCCTAGTCTTGCCCACCCCCACCCCCCAACCAATATTGGAAGAAGCCTAGGAAAAGCCTCTGAGATTCATTGAGGAGCACTGCTTCAAAACCGTGCACGGCGACCAAGGGCAAAGGAGACATGAGAACAAAGATGAGTTGAACTTTTGAAGATGTATATTCTGCCACAGTTTCAGCTCGGGCCATGCTGAGAGCTTTTCTAACATGCTAAATCAAAACAGCAGGGTAGCTGTGGCCTCGAGGAAAGAAATATTAAACATCTGCTAGCTTTTAGACTTGAAACATTGCCATAACCTTATCGGAGGGGGATTTCTTGCCGTTACTCCTCTGTGGAACACGCTCTTGCTGCAACGTGGAGATAAAGGTGTCAGCACCTTGACACCAACTGCCACTTCCCAATAGTTACTGATCACACCTAGCGCTGAGCTCCATATTTAGCTACCATCACAGCTTTTCCAATACAGATTTATTATTTTTTTAACACCAGTGACAAAGTCTTTTGTGAAGAAAGAGTCCTGAATGCATTGCCGTTCTCCAGGCAATATGAGATGATGTAGATGCTATGGGTGCACACCAGCCCCAGAGTTCCTTACCAGGCCCAAATTCACAGTTATCACATTAGTGTTTCAAACCCTAAACAACTCAAGTCCTCTTCCTTCCCTCCAGATTCTCTCGGGTGCCAAGATTGGCAGGGGGGGCCTAGGTAGTTCCTCCACCCTTAGAAAATTGGAGTGGGGGGAAGAGTAGTGGTCCCAGAGAGGGAAATATCTGTGGTGGCCCCAAAGTTGTAGAATTCCCCACAGAGGTGCGTCTGGCACCTTTATTATACAGCTTCTCACAATTGCTGATGACACATCTCTTTGCCATGGCTTTAGACACTTGAGGTGGATATTTTTGGGACCTCATTTCTGCAATTGTAAGTTATTTTAAAACAACCTGTAGTTGTGTCTGTAGCTTTGGAAAGTAGCCTGAGCTGTTTGGGAGCCACTCCCATTTACTATAATGGGCAATCTAAAAATGGCTATAATTTCCCCTCCCTTTTCACCAAAATGGATGAAATCTGCATGCATGGCAACCTTCCAAGAGCAGATTAACCTTCCCAAATTGTAGCAGGGCAGGATTGTGCAAGGCATCTTTAAATTTTGATTTAAAAGAAACAAACAAAGGGGGGGAAGCCTGTAGGTATTTATTTTCTGCCAGCATTGTGCTAATTTGCAGGCCTGGTCAACCTGTTGAGGGAATGGCGCCTGCCAAATATCAGAATGACACCTGTCATGGTACTCACCTTGGTTCACATCATAATTCAGGGTATACAGGGTATACTCAGAGCCTGGTGCACATCCCTAGCAAATACCATGGACTACTGGCATATACAAATGCCTCAGTCTGCTGGCATTTTCATGTGCAGTGATACCGGCAATGATTTGTGTGACAAGTTTTCTCACATTGATTTCAGAACTGCCCCATCTATTGAAGTGAAGTGGGGAGCCAGCTTGCGCAAGGATCCCTATGAACGCATCGGGGCCCATGGAACTCTAGGCAGGGAGGAAACATTTCACAATTTCGGGTGGAAATGTCTATGGCGTTGATGACTTAAAACCTTAAATGGTATATAGGATTCCTGGGCTATCACAAGCTGCATTATAATAAGTTAGGCTGCTTTGCCTTCTCTGGCTGATAGCAGCTCTTTCCAGGTCCCTTTTAAGAGAATATTAATAAACCTGAGAATTTCCACATACAAGGCATGTGCTCCCACCCCATATTAGATTTGTTTTTGTATGTTCAGGAGGCAACTGCCTCACAGTCTTTCTCAATGTAATACACAGGACAAGTCTAATCAGGTGTTTACCAGTTGCCTTATCCCAACTTCACTGCTTCTTCTTGTCTTCCAGTTTCTCTCTTCCGTTTCCCCCTCTGCTAGAATAAAGTCTTTTGAAACATACTTTTTAAAAGGCACCCCAATATAGCAAATGAGATCTCCGTACAAACTTCTTTGTAAATGATAATCGGGTCTACAACTCTTTATTGCCTAAATACCTTGATGGGATGGTTTGACGACAAAGTTCCATACATGTGCTAATATTGCCCTCTAGTGGTTACTGTTCCATAACCATTTGCATTTCCTCCCCTGTTGCTTTTGAGAACCAAATTCATTCATGTTGCTTTTGTTTTTAATGCACCATCCTTGTAAAATTAAAACTTCCTCTTCACCATCACTATCATTGGGTTTGAGGGGATAATATACTATTATCCACTGTGCTGACTCTCATCAGTGAAACATTGGCATTTACTCTCTCTCTCTTTTAAGTTTTAAGAGTTTTGAAATTTCCTCAGGTTCATTCATCCATGACAAAATCCCCAAACAGAAATTGTCACATTCCATTCCCGCTATGTAGAAATGTTACCATGTGTGAAGCAGCCCTGAGTCTCAGGGGAAGGCAATTTCACATTTGTGTAGGAGCTTCTTAGAATAGCTCTGGGCACTACAGGCACCATCACCAGTCACTCTCACAAACAGCTGGCACTGTTTCCTTTTAACAGGCAAAAGAAAATTCAAACTGGGGCTGTGCGCGCATTTCAGAAGCAGACACAGATTGCACATGTCATCTGAACAATTTTCCCTATGGACTTGTGAAAAGGCTTACATATGACGAAAAGGAACCCAAAAGAGAATGTATTGGTATATAAACTGTGTATGTGCTTGTGTATATTGTTGCACACAACCCCAATCTCTGAGTAGTGCGAGATTCCAGGGGTATCAGGTGCTTACTCAAGGTCCCTGTTTCCTTTTGAAAATGAAGGGTTCACAGAATTAACACCCCAAAAGGGTCTTGTTTCTCCAATAACTGCACAGCCTTGGCTTCAAACAGAACTCAGACATTGCTCTCAAATGTTGCTCTGACTCTCTCTCCAGCTTCCGGGTCACATCACTGCCACTTTCAACTCTAAACTCAGACTTGTCCTATCTCTGAGTTGAGAGGGGGCCCACTCATTGGCCGTCTCACACTCTGTTCTCCTAATGGTCCATCACCCAGGTGATCACCTGGGTCACACAGGAATCTAGCCAGATTTATATTTTAGCACTTGCTGGATTCAGGGGTTAGAAGGATCTCACATACAGCCTACTTCTTCCTTCTCAAACTTATAACAATAAGCATAAATGATGGTGGTGGTGAGGATGACTACCCACTATTCACCAGCAAATCTCAGGACAGCTTACAACAATTTAAAACTCAGGATTTAAAGCAGGTTACAGTCTCTGGAATAGGGTGGGACCTGAAAACACACACCTCAGGTGCCAACGGCCAAGGTAAAGAGGCACCAATTTAGAAGTAACTACCAAGAGGGCTCCCCCTGCAGATCTTAACACCCAAGAGGGTCTGTGAAGGGTCTTGAACCAGTCACTGCAGGTCCGTGTTCAAGCAAAACTTTACCTGCATATTTCAGCAGGTGACAAGGTTGTTTCCATGCTATGAAAGAGTTTTTGACTACTGGTTTACTGGTTGACTGCTGTTGAGCATAAAAGCAGGCCAGGCGCTTTCCCAGGGTTATTTTACTACGCTATGCACATACACTTCATAACTCGTTTGTCCTTTGTTTACCAAGGGTCAAAATGTTTGCTTTATTTCCATAAAAAAAAAAAAAAAAAACCTCACTTGAGACCCTCCTGGTTGGTGCTGAATAGTCCTATGGAAAAATAGCCAAGCTGCGAGCAAGCCAGGGTAATACCCTCCCTCTAGCTTTTCATTCCCCAAATAAACTTCTTTGGCAATGTGAAGGGAACTTGTTCTGCTCTTAAGGGTGCTTAACCTTTAGAGTGAATAATATGTCCCGGCTAGCACACCAACATTTGCAGACATGAAACCTTAATATTGCACATTATCACAATGCAATATTTCTCACACTGAATTACAAAATTGCTGAGCAGGTAGTAATTGCAAAAAATGAACACTTCTGCCTGGAAAAACCCTGTGAGTATCTGCCCCCGTCCAAGCCAGTTAACAAGAATTACGCATGAGGCCTTTTGGAATTAAAAATTTAAATTGCTTTGGGCTGTCAAGATGTGAAACACAGCTATAGCGTTATGTGGCCTAGAAATTCAAATGTATAGCATCCAATTATGAAGGAGGGGAGAAACAGTTTCAACAACATACTGCATCTTTAGAATGTTAAAATATGATCCTTCTCATTTTTTTACATTTTTCTATTGGCCTCAAAGCTGACATATATTCTGTGCCTCTTCTGTGCTTGTCTTGCTTCTCTTTCTGATTGGAAGTACAAGGTAAGTTAGAATGCAAAGTGTTCAGAAGGATTCTGAAAAAATATAGCCCTAAGGATGTGCCTGTAAGAATGGGCACATCTAATAAGTCCACACAAGACAGCAGGTTTAAAGTTTCCAGTGACAGTAAAGGCAACAGAATTTGAGATTAGTGCCATGATCCTACTCCTCACTTACAATGCAGAAGCAATGTAGCAAGGAAAGACAGGTTAAATTGGGTGCTACTTTGCACCATCTTTCTGCTCATGTAGGACTGCAGCATTATTTTCTTGGAGATGTTAGGAAGCAACAAAGCTTTAAAAGGAGATGTGTAGTGTTGAAAAATCTGGAGACCAAAGAATTGGGAATAAGCTGCAACCATTCACAAGAATTCAGCCATCACTAATTGCAGAAATCCCAAACCACATGCAAACTAGATCTGTAAACAGTTCCTTTAAAGTCCTTTGTGCACATTTTGCGTGAGATATCTAAAGGCAAAAAACAAAACAAAAACCCTCTGAATTTAGGAAAGTTAAGACTTGATCATTTTCCAATCTAGCCTCCTCTCTCTTGACTAGAGAATCAGCTGGGCAAATATTATTGAAGCTTAGTGGAAGTCCAACACAAGAATTGGACTCAGATACTTTAGCAGATAATGGTTCCTTTATTCATTCTTGCCCCAATGTCAAATTTGGGTAGCATGACTACTAAGTAAAAATGATTGGATTAATTGAACTCTTACAATGCCTGCATTTAATGAGCCCCTCTTATCCTCAGAATTTCAGACAGTTATTGTCTGTATTGTTCAGAAAACCATTGAATAAGCATTGTTAGGATTAGTCATGCTGAATCATGGTCTCCTAGAACACAGAAAAACAACAGCTTGTGCATTCATTGATGAATCACAACATTGCTACTGTATTTCAGCATTATAGAAAAGGGGAAATCAGATTTGTCTGTCAAAATCTACCATATGATCAGTACTACCATCTCTAAAATCCTGCTGGCACTGTATTCTGGAGGGGGTGGGGAAGGGACATGGAAACTTCTATTCTTTAAAGCTGTAAAACTGTCAAACAATATTTAAACTTCAGTTGCAAAATAATTCATTCAGAAAGATGTGCCTTGTTTACATATTTTTAATACGTATGTTTTAGCCTCTCTGTACTTCCTGCTTTTTGAGTGTTAAATTTTGTCACCTTTGCATCTGCAGTTTAACTCCTTGATAACCGTATCATTTGAATTTTCACTTTTGTTTCTCTTATGATGGTAGTAAGAACAGAATTTCACTTCTTTTTTGCCCTTCCCTCTCCTTCAAATCTGCTTCCACTTTATCTGCTTCCATTTCTTCTGGGCTCTGAAATTAAGATACACACACAATTTGAAAACACAGGCACCCAAAATGTGAAGTTTACAGAATCAAAGTGTTCCACAACAGAGATGCTGTAAACCACTGCCTATAATAACATATGGAACTGGGACTATAACTGACATGAGACGGAGCCTCAATAAAATCAAGAATGGAAATAATCTAACTATAGTTGCCAGAGTTTAAAAGTCCATCTATCAGCACCCTCAGTCTTCAGTACATTTCCTCTGCACAATACAAACTGTTGTCCTAGGGCAGTGATGGCTAACCTTGACACTCCAGATGTTTTGGAACTACAACTCCCATCATCCCTAGCTAACAGGATCAGTGGTCAGGGATGATGGGAGTTGTAGTCCCAAAACATCTGGAGTGTCAAGGTTAGCCATCACTGTCCTAGGGCATGGCTTGAAGGCACTTGAGGTTATTACTTTACAATAGCTAAGCATCATCAGGGTCTGGTTGGTGCCTGGATGGGTCAATTACTGGGAACCATGTGTACATCTCCTTGGATTCCTTGACGGAAGGAAGATGGGATATAAATGTAAGAAAATAAGATAAAAACAGATAATACTTGGGAGCAGGCCTCATTGAAAAAGAACTTCAAGAACAAGTTCCTCCAAGCAGAATTATTCTATTGTGTATGGCTATTTCACTTGAAAATATAATCCATATTAATAAAATTCCTATCTTGCCATCCCTCCCTCAGGAGCCCAGAGCAGCAACCAACAAAACAATGCAATTAAAAACAAAATAAAATAGCCACATATCCTTACAGCTAATAATTTCAACACTGCCAGGAACAGCATCTTACAGCCGTCAAATGCTTGGGTGAGCAGGAATGTTTTTCAATTCCTTCTGAAAGTTACTAAGTACCCAAAAATTTAGTATAATACAGTAACAGATAATACATTATTATAATAAATAAAAAACACACTAAAATCAGGCAGAGAGGACTGGAAACTAAACTTCAGACTAAACAAACAAAAAGAAAGCTGGGCAAATAAATGGCCTGGTACTGAAATGGCTGTAACATGATTGTAACATTGGCACCAGTCATGTTCCTTTAAGAAAGGAATTCCACAGATGGAGACACCACAAAGAAGGTTTTATTCGTCATTGACACATAGCAAAGATTACCCAACAAACACAAATGAAGAAGAGCCTCATCTCAAGATGTTAATACATGGGCAGGACTGTTCCATTTTCAGACCACCTTCTAGATAGAGCAGGGATAGCCAGCCTGGTACCATCCAGCTGTTGCTGATTCCAACTCCCATCCACTCCAGTCAGCATGGCCATTGGGGTAAGGGAAGATGAGAGATGTAGTCCACAACATCTGGCACCACATTGGCAACCCTGGGCTGGTTTTAGGCAAAAGTACAGATTGACGCAAGTTATCATTTTGCATATCTGATTGCCACATGTCATCTGTACCCTCTGTTACTCAGGACATTATCACACTTCCCCCTCCCCTTGTGGTTCTGGTATGTTGGTTCAGCTTATCGGATACCCTCCAAGCCAAACTTCAGCCCCATATACTGTATCTCATTATAGCTTCCTAGCAGGCTATATGCTAGACTGGGAGCAATGACGATGGCACAGTCAGTGGTAATGTGTGCAAAATGCCAGCAAATGTGAGAGGACAGCAAGGAAACTCAGGATACCATCTAGAGTTAGGTGAAGTTTCCAAGAAGCCCAAAACAGGTGAAGGGTATTATGCTGGGAATGGAGGTCAGTGGAATAAAAAAGGGGGAGCTGCAGAACTACAGTATCAGGAGCTATGAGGGTTCTTTCACAGAATAACACTATATAATCTTAATATTTCTGAAATCAGTATTATCTAGTAAAGGACAGAAATGGGTGGGATAACCTCCCATGCAGCCAACACTCAACTAGAGAGAGAAAACTGGCATCTGCATCCAAGACCAGTTACTATGTGAGAGTAACAACTGAGAAAAGCAGTAATGGATGTCCTTAGTCAGTTTGTCTAAATAACACAAATTTAAAGAACAAATCTCAGATGTCAACACTTTTCCTTCTTATCTCGAATGTCTCTGGGGCACAAGTGCATAGGCTCCAACACTAAACAAATTTTGTGAGTTCTCCCCTCCTATCCATTAGCAATATACAAAGATAAAGTAATCTACATAATAAGATACTAGCTCTTTAGAAATGTTCCTCATATTCTAATTTTCTTTCATTTTCAGCAAATACTGTACCTTCATATTGGCATTATAAATACCTGAATGCATTTTTTCCGCTTTAGTATATACTTTAGTATGTGGGCTTCTTTTTCGCCAAGCTGGTATATTATATGCTGAAGTGCACCTCTCTGTAAAGAAAAATACAGTTTTGATTTACATTTTCAGCGATAATTATAATCATATTCTGCCAATCTAGTTACACACAGAGAGAGCGAGAGTTTTAGCCATGATGTTACCTGACATCACATAAATCATAGATCACTTCGAAAAACGTATTAACCCCAAGGGAGAATACATTCCATTTTCAATCAGGGAACATGAACTAGGTTTTGGGAAAGGAAAAGCCTACCACATATGCCTAACTTGGCTGGCTGCTTAGAAAAGCCAGATCAAGTGTGGTTCACTGGGTGGCAGGACCAGTAAATACTTCCTTAAAAGAAGGTATGATTCCATTGGCTGTTTGGGACTTCTCAAACCTTTAATTAAGCCAACAACTCTTCTGCCAAATTCACCAATCTTACAGAAGTGCTATTGGGACTCCAAGTATCCTTGGATGAAACCAATTATTTAGATCTGTTCTAATATTCATTTTGGACTGGAACTGCTTCAATTGTCCTGGTGGTTGACTTCCAAATAGACAGGAGGAAGATGGCTGTTGATTGTCCAGGTCCTAGCAATAGTGCTTAATAGCAATGGCCATGATATACTTCTGGGTCACCTGCCTGGAAAAGAACTGATAGGACAATGGACTCCAAAGATACTACAAAGTTCCATCTTATTTCTCACGCTATTTAACATCCATGTGAAACTTTTGGTTGAGGTAATTCAGGTGATACCCAAAACTCTCACTCATTTCTTTTTTCCTTTTTTTTACAAGAAGAACTATTGCAAAATGAGAAAATATCAAACCACACAGAGAATTAACCAAACATTTTTCTGAGAATAACGTAAGGGTTAGAGCTCGCAATATTTTAAGTCAAAATTTAAACTAGAGGAACTCGTCTGATTTTTATGACATTGTCATTACAAAATTGGCAGAGTTGGGACAGATTTATAAGAAAGCAGACAAAGAAAATAAACATTAAGAAGGATAACGACAAAAGGAGAAGAATTAGACCGTCCAAACCATTCTTGCCATAACAACAAATCATCTCTATTTGCATCTGAACTGAATAAAACCCCACCAAATTGCAGCAAAATCTTGTGGCTGTGTTTTTACCTTGTAATAAACATAAACTACAAATATTATTTTTTCCAGAAATAGCTATTGATCAGACAGAGACATTACAAGCAGACAGTTTAGAAGGTTAAAAAATAATAACAATCAAGTACTTATATATAACCTTACAAATATGTGAGACTGATAGATAGAACAGTCAACAATAAACAGTATAGTAAGCCCTCAATTTGAGGGGGTTATGTTCTATAACTAGTCGAAACACAACTGGGTGCAAGGGCCGGTGGGACTGCCAAACTCTTTTCCCCTGGATGCCAACCCACTTTCTGCCTCCTATTTATGCTGAATGCACACAAGATAAATGTGCTCAAGCTGCTGGCTTATTGTACATGAAGATACCTTAAAATCTTGAGAAAATGGGAGGGGGAACTTTTTCTTTTTCTAAAAGAAAGCAATGTTGGCCACGAGGCAAACCTGCTGAGGGAAAGCATTCTATATTCAGGGCACCACAACTGTAAAAGCTCTCTCTGCAAGACAATCTTACATTTAACTCAAATTTGGTATAACAGAACACAAACTCAATAACGCAGGCAAACCTCCATGCCAGAAGGAGGGGTCTATGAGACTATGTGCTCACCTGCAGCCAAATTCATCTTGGATTCTTTGGTTGCACCAACTTTACCATAGGTCAGATTGGGTGACCTTGCAGCTGCTGGAGAACTCAAGGAAATACTTCTCCCGCTGGCTCTCTGAGAAGGAACATAAGAAGCATTCTCAGCATTCTTGCTTTGATCATTTTGTTGGCAATACCCTTTACCTTTAGGGTTTGAAGTATGCATTGCTGCAAGAAATAATACGATAATCAATATTTTCCCCAGACTTGTAAGAAGCTACTGAGTGCTGCTCAACATATAGGGCAATGGATGGGGACATGCAATACAAATACTGAGCTCGCCCCTTTTAATAGATTGCCTCTGATGTTGAACCAGGACCAAATGAGTCAATTCCCCGTGTGACTATTTCAACCTACTAAAAACGGCTTCTCAAAATACCTTTTGCTGTCAACGGGAGAGGAAGGTTTTTGGGTTCCTCAGAAATCCATTTCTTTTTCTTCACTCCTTTAAAATGATGCTTCTTTATGCTTTCAGCGTGACTTGTAGCTAAAGAGAAGAAAAACAACAGGATTTTGCCTCTCAGTTCTAGGGCATTGAGAAAGGAGGAGGATTCCCAAGGTTGTTTCATGCATTCACTGAGGATCCAGTAAGGGGGGGGGGGCATGGTAAAGGCCACCCTGGCTGTATTCATGACTTGGTATGTGACCCAAGAATGACCTGCAGATAGCCTTACATGCATAAGTATGGTTTTAACAACCCTCCCTTTCTCCTCCCATTTTTTGTGCAGTATCATCATCACCATCACTTTTAATTTGTATACCGTCTTTCTATCTTACAATACTCAAGGCGGTTTACAAGCTGAAGAAACAAAAAATGTACATCTTATAACAATCTAATGCAATACAAAAATGTGATGATAAAACGTAACTTTAAAATAAGCAACCTACATCAAAAAAAGTAACATTCGACAATCATTAGAATAGCATAAAATAATATCAGCATATAAAAGTTAAACAGAAATTCACCCTTAACAGTTACGATAAATAATTTCTAAACTATAATCAATAAAACGGCAAGCCACAGTGCATAAAATGATACAATAGAAATTGAGAAGCAGAGACTAGAGGTTGGAGCAAGGCAGGTGGAAAGAGGCCTTGCCTGATGGAGTCTCTCCCCTCACAGTCTATAAATTATAGACTGTGTAGCACACCTAACACCTGAGCTGTTCCCTCTATGTAAACCAGTGCACAGATGCAACACAATAGAGATTTTCCCCGCCACCATCCCAGTGCATTATTACGGGAGGCAGCTCGACTGAAGCAGCTGAAAGGAGCTGTCCACCCATACAGAGAGGGGACACAATGAATAAATGCATGTATTAAAATGAGGTGGTTGACATTTTATGCAACTAGATGCCTGTTGTAGTGGTCAATAATGGATCGTTTATGGTGCTCTTTCAATGGCAGCCAGGGGCATCAGAGGTGGGCACCACAGGGTATCTGCCGAAGCTCCTGCCCTACCAGGTAATGCATCACTGGTACCCTGATTCTGCTGCTTCAACCATTTGGTATTGTTGCCTGTTTTTACCTGTTGTGTCCAAGTGAGTGATAAGTGACTGGCATAATAAGAAAGGACGGCAGTCTCTGCTTACCTAGTGCACACACACACACACACACACACACATACACACTGGGCATTGGAGAACATTGGGCAGGGAGGGACAGGGCAAGTGAATGGGCAACACCAATGAAAATGTGGGACTGCTCAATAATGGGGATCCCCTGATCTTGCCTAGCCATCTCCCTCCCCCCATAAAAGAACACACCCCCACCCAGATCTTCTCCCACCTACAGAATGTCTGAATTTGAGGGAGTATCATGCTGTCAAACAAGGCTATATCCAGGTTAACACAGAAGCATCTTTGGTGGCTGTGATAATTGGCGTTATGTGAAAAGTCCAGCTGATTATTTCACACATTTAAATGTGTCATGAAACTGAGCCCGCTATCTAATACTACTCAGCACGGTCCCCTTTTAGACTCTTGGGAAGTTGCAATGGTTCACTGCATCATAGGACAGTAAAAGTGATCACAGTAATTAATTGGATGATCCTGCCAAAGCTAAACTCCGTAACAAGCTTGTGTTGGCACCAAAGAGAATAGACAGAATGAGCTGCAGCTGGGGGTGGGGTGGGGAATGAACCGAGTGTTAACTCTGATAAGAAAATGAAATTAACCACCAGTACAGTTGAATTCCCTGGCACAAATTATAGAAAAATCACACAGGCAGCTTGTGCAGATGCATTTTCAAACTGCAAAAAGGAAGACACATACCGGTATATCTTCCCAATTTCTCCCCCTTCTCCCAAAAGACAAGACATGAGCTCTGAATACCTTTAATGTTCGAACACTTCAGCATGGCAAATTCTTTTTCTCCACCAAATGCTTTGCTTTGTATCCCTGCAACAAATATATTTCTTTGTGGCAAATAGCAATCACCTCCTACAAAAAGAGACAAAAAAAGCACAAATAAATCACAGAACTTATATTTGTATTTTAGTTTCCATTGTCATTTGATTGTCACGTAAATCATAAGAATTTAAATAGTCAATGTACATTTGAAGTAATTACCTCCATTTTCAAAGGCACTAAGATCAGATCGAGAACTACAATCTAATGATGCCGTTATCTCCGTTTGCCTTTCTGCAATATTAAACTTTGATGAAACTGCAACGCCATCACCTAAAAGGGCAAGAGAGACAGATCATTGAACTTACTAAACTTATTTTAATATTGGGAAATGTCCATGGCATACAAAGGTATTACCATAGCATTAGTCAAACTGCTATTCTGTTAACTTCAGCTTTCCCATCTGCAAAATGGGGATCATAATATTATAAGAATCTAATAAGAATACTATAAGGATTGCTGAGATGGCATTTGTAAAGTGTTTTGAGCACTTGGAAGATAAATAAGGCTAGTAAATAAGACACCAAAGTTATCAGCCTGCACATTAAAAACAACAACAAACAAACCTAGACTCCATTTCCATGCTGAGCTAGCATGGAAATACAGGCATATGAACAAGCTATTTTATTTTAAAGATCTTCTAGCATATGGGTTGGTGGAAGATGAGCAGGGCGATCCATCTCACCTTCCAGCAACCCATTCAATCACCTACATGGAATTCCTAGTCAACTATGGTGACCAAGGTGCTCCAATTCATCTTTTCTGAGTATGTATGTGTGAAAAGACCATTTCTCCTTTTCTGCAGATTCATCCCTTCTCTCCTCTTCCTTAGAAGCACAGCTTCGACTGCACATCTGTGGACATGTTTAGAGACACGCATGGTAACAAATCTCTCTCTCTTCCAGTTCCTTAGAAGCCAAAGTTTACTGTGCCACCACACTTAGATCCCTCCTTCTTGGTCTCCCTGCCCTCCCTGTGTGAAGTCACTAAATCACTACAGTGGTACCTCTGGTTACGAACTTAATTCGTTCCGGAGATCCGTTCTTAAGCTGAAACCGCTCTTATCCTGAGGCGCTCTTTCGCTAATGGGGCCTCTGGAGCGTGATTTCTGTTCGCATCCTGGGGCAAAGTTAGCAGCCAGGAGCAGCTACTTCCAGGTTAGCGGAGCTCATAACCTGAAGTGTTCATAACCAGAGGTACCACTGTATTTTGTTATTCCCCAAGTAGTCTGCAGATGTGTTTAGAGACATCTATCCCAAGCAAATGTGGCAACAGATAACGCCCAGCAGTTGACAGAAAAACACAGTTTTACAAATCAAAACGGATTTTTCCACAAGTAGCTTTTTTGAGAGGGTCACTGTTAAATACCCCTCCAAAGAAAGGATAGTGACTGAAGCAGGCTTTTTAGGTTTACAGTTATTAAAGGCTTGTTCAAAATATAAAGTCACAGTGTGGTGCCTCTTTACATTCAGTGGGGTCCACTGAAGTCAACATAATGATGAATCAGCAAAATAAATCAGTGAAACTAAATTGAGCCTTCCACTAAATATTTTTTGCTTAAATTGACTGGGCCAATTTAATGATTTCTTCTTTTTTTGTCCAAATCACTGTTTCTCATCAGCACTTCCTAAATATTATTATTCCTGAGTTCTCTTATTTTAAACATGGATTACGTGAGATATTACAGGTTCTTTTTTCCTGACTGCTCCTTTAAAAAAACCTACAGGGGAAAACCCTGGGGTCACTAATGGCAGAATAATTTGCCCATTTCCAGTGAGCAATGACTTCCATCTTTTATCTAATAAAAAGAAATCATATAAAAATATACATTTTTCTCACTTTGTTAATTTCCTTTACATGACCAGTATTGTTTGTTTTTATTTATTTTGTTGAAAACATTCCAGGGTGGTTTACAACTCAATAAAAACAGTCCATTAAATTTGAATAATTACAGTAAAAATAGTAACAATGAAGGTAGATTGACAGCTCTTGGGGACATTTGTATCAATGTTCAGAGTTTGTTTTGCTTGCTTCACGTAATTCAGTTGATTTTGAAATTATAGTAGCAGATTTTGATAGTTTACCCTCACATTAATCAAACAGCTTCAAGTAACTTTAAGACAATATCAATGAGCCACTTATATTAGCATCTTACTTTTAAAATAACAAGAACAAGACTTCAGCACACCTACTGGACCTGAAAACTCAGGACACATAGAACTTCTGTCTTATCTGGATTCAACTGAGTTTACTGGCTCGCTTCCAGCTGGCTCCAAGCACCAGTTCAGCACCTGAATTGCCTCCACAGGATTTCTTGGGGCACACCACTTCCTACAGTCCTTCGGGAGAACTGTCTATTTATTCCTACTGTCTGTTTCCTGCCACTAAACCAATTTCCGATCCACAAGAGGACCTCTCCTCTTGTTCCATGACTGCCAAGCTTCCTCAGGAGGCTTTGGTGAGGTGCCTTATCAAAACCTTTTGAAAGTCCAAATACACTATATGTCAACCAGATCAGTGCTGGCTATATGTTCGTTGACACTCTCAGAGAACTCTAAGAAGTTAGTAAGACAGGACTTGCCCTTGCAGAACCCATGCTGGCTCTGCTTCAGCAAGGCTTGTTCTCCTATATGAAAAATAAAATAAAAGTTATATTGCTCAGGTCCTTGCCTTCTTGTAAATCTCTGCCAGTTTCCATGGTTTTCAAGAGCTCTTTCTCCAGCACCAAAGGTATGTTTTTTGTTAAGTGGTTTTCCTGAGAAGTCTGAATTCTGTAGTATTCTCCTGTTTCACCCCAAGGAAGAGAAAATGGGGGCAGTTACCAGAGTGATATCAGCTGGAAAGTGAGATAAAAGAATCAGAAATCACATTCTTACCAGATTTATAACACATTTCCTTTATTGCCTTTTCTTCTTCTATGTCTTCTGGTGTTTTAGACAGCAAATAAGATGCATCTATAGGAAACATATTTCAAAGAGCTTACTAAGCAAAGACCTTGCCAGATATCTTCCTGTACCATGTAAAGCAAACTTAACTGCAATTGCATTCATAGTACAAATTGCAATATAATTTTTTACTGGTGGGGTTCTTCAACTGGGCTGTATTCTGAAGAATTTTTTTTAATATTCTGGATAAAATAATATTACTGCTTAACATTCTATTTTTTATTAATAAATGTTTGAGTCCTCAATTCAGCTGTAATTTATTTTAGGAATAATATTAAACACAATAGGCCAACTTCTATTATCAAACAGGGTTGCTCATTTATGCAATATATTAACACTACTTCGGGATACATATGAGTAGGTAAAGTCTAAAACATTTTTTCTTTGTATTTGTTAAAAGACTGAAATCACAAAACTTGGGATGGGAGCTTTAAAATACTATTACAGTTATCACAAAAATGCTAAAAAACCTCTATAATATAATGTTATATGAGATCCTATTTTTTAAACTTTTTCTAGGTAGATTCAAATTGCTAGAAACATTGAACAAGCACACAAAAAATATCTGGCAAAGTATTTACATTTCTCCTCCTGTTCTTCTTCATCGTCGTCCTCAAGATTGATGGTAATAATCAGTGGAGGATGGATAGGTCTTAATGTGTTTTCTTGACCTTTTGTGGAATCTTGATTTTGGGCAGGAGGTAAAATCCCTTCCTGAACTTCCCTTTGCAATGTAGAATCTATAGGAAGGAACTTAAATTTCAGTATAAAACTTTGAGTAAAACTTTGAAGTCTTCATCATACTTAACTCACTCATAAAAGCCAAGACAGTGGTTTGGTTTTGTTCTTAGACACATGCAGGTGTAGAAGTGCAGCAGATACATATTACAACTTGGGCCATCAACTAACTAAATCATAGTTGATTAATTGTATGAATCCTACACAAAGCATTGCTTCGTATGCCCACTATTCTGTTCTGTGGAGTTCACTCCTATGCAAGTGTGCAGAGGATTGCAGCCTATTAATTGATTACCCGGTAATTAAGGTTGCAACCCTATGCACACTTACTTGGGAACAAGCACAATCAAATTCAGTGGGGCTCCCTACTTCTGATCAGATATTTATTTTTTATTTCGATTTCAAGACCACCCTTCACCATTCATGATCCCAGAGCAGGGTACAACATAAGACCCCAGTACCATCAAAACACCAGTGAAAGCATATATCACAATTGAAACCTCAAATACAAATATGCAACCTTTGCAACACAGCAGGCACAAACCCATAATCTCACAGCTGGCCATATCAACTTACCTCTGTTGACATGAGGTGGGCCTGGGCTTAAGAGTGTGCCTTCAAATGAATACAACAATGGTGCCATCACACTCATGTTAATCATTTCCTTTGATAGCCCTGTAAATCTATGGCAGGGTTTCCGAAACTTGGGTCTCCAGCTGCTGTTGTTTTTTTACTACAACTCCCATCATCCCTGACCACTGGTACTGATAGCTAGGGATGATGGGAGTCATAGTTCAAAAACAGTTGGAGACCCAAGGTTGGGAAACCCTGGTATAAACAATTCTATGCCCTCTGCCATTATCATAGCTTGGGGGGAGGGAGGCTTTTATTCCACCTGTTTCCCCTCCAATCAGAGTTAGTTCAGAGAAAATATATTTCTTCTGAGCAGGAAATGCATGTGGAATCCATCAAGAGTGGAATGGAAATGCACATGCATTTTGCAAGAAAGATACATGACAGAATTCAATCTGTGGATCTTTCCTGCAATATCCAAGCTGATTCTCCCCACCCCATCCCTGCTCATTATAATACAATGTTTTCCACATGTGTTCTTCCATGTACAGAGATATTAAATTGGAACCATATTCTTGTGTTTGAATATAAAATGTAACGTTCATTCTTCGATGGAATATGTACACTTACACAAACACACACACACACACACACACACACACACACATATAAGCAGAAGATCCTGAAGTTATGCAGTATGTAAAATATTGCACTTGAATTCCTCAGTAGCACAGATACAGACCCTGGCAGCACCGCAACTGCCAGCCACTTCTCCCCCCAGGATTATCTGTGGTGCTACTGTAATGGGCTGGCTGGAAGCAGAGGGGTTGCTTGGCTCCAATTGGCCCTGGTGGTCACCATGGTTTCTCCCCCTTAATGCAATATCTGGTTGTCAGATGCAGCACCTGTATTACTGTGGAGATGGCAAGGCAGGGCAGTAATGACAGAGGGATGGCATGGGGGGGGGGGGCAGCAACTCAAGTCCATGTTTGGTGGTGGCATTGGTGACATTATGCAGAGGGTCCACTCAGCCTGGTGTCTGCCCTGTTCTTATCCATATGCATGGGCCATTTGTCTTGAATTCTAGACATTCGACATGTCTAGAATATCATTCAGTGCATCAATGCCACGTATTAAGAGGAATCCTGGTAAATCTTAAAGTGCTGAACAGTATTTTAAGAGATGGGAATTTAGGAATCATACATTCCAGAGGCATGCTTCTAGTTTCATTAAAAAGGACGCTAGTCTTACATATGGACTGGTTCCGTGGTAATTAATAATTATGTATTAGTCAAAGCATACTTTCTAGTTTTCCAATGCCGGCTTTCTTTCAATTATTACGTATTATTTATTGAATTTATATACTGCCCTATACCCAGAGGGCTCAGGGCTGTTCATAGAATAAAATCAAAATATTAAACAACAACATACATAATCAAAATAAAAACAACCCAATAACACCCCCCTCGGGGGGGGGGGAGACTGCAGAGAAGGCCTGTTCTTGTGTTGCCACCCTCTGGACCTCTCAAGGAGGCGGCAAATTAAGAAGGGCCTCAGAAGATGATCTCAGGGACCGGTAGGTTCATATGGGAAGGGGTGGTCCTTGAGGTATTGCAGTCCTGAACTGTTTAAGGCTTTATACAGGTAGGTTAAAACCAGCACTTTTAATTGGGCCCAGAGACTAACTGGTAGCCAGTGGAATCTGACCAGGATCAGTGTAATATGCTCAAACTGTTTTGCTCCAGTGAGCATCCTGGCTGCTGAATTCTGGACCTAAACCCCGATTGTAATGGATCCAGAAAATTGGTTTTTTTCCAAAAGTGCCTGGATCTGGTCTCCCACCACTCACTCCAGAACCTTGCTCAGGAAAGGGAGATTAGCAACTGGCCAGTAGTTAGTTAGGTATTCCGAATCCAGGGAAGGTTTTACCACTGCCTCCTTCAAGAATTCCTTCCAGTAGCACCTTAGAGACCAACTATGTTTGTTCTTGGTATGAGCTTTTGTGTGCATGTATCTGAAGAAGTGTGCATCTGAAGAAGTGTGCATGCACATGAAAGCTCATAACAAGAACAAACTTAGTTGGTCTCTAAGGTGCTACTAGAAGGAATCTTTTTTTTTTTTTTTTTTTTTACTACGGCAGACCAAAACGGCTACCTACCTGTTCCTTCAAGAATGTTAATCTTGAAAACACTGACCTCATTCTGATCAGTTAGGCAACAGCCCAGAGTATTTCAGTGTGTAAGAGACAGTGTTCTTCTACAATGATGTCCTTAATGTTTTAAGCCTAGACTATAGAACATTTATATTTCCGTTTTCAGAATATGGAAAAAAAACATTTGTACTCACCATTACTAGGTGGCAAAAAAAGTCCATTTATGTTACGAGGTTTCCGGTGATGGAAGACACAACTGATTCTCACACAGCCCAATGGCTGTGTCTCCCAGAAACATGAAATGCTGTTGTATTTTTGCTATGGAAAAAAGAAAAAAAGGTGGTTCCATATTTAATGATTACAAAACACGAAAACGGGTCATGGCTGGAACACTGGAATCCATAAAACTAGACAGTGAAGAGCAATGGCTGAGAAATTGCTGAGAAGTCAAATAAGGCTTTGTCCTTTATATTTTGCAACGGAAACTTGCAGAAACATCAATAAAAGATGTGTGAGAATGTGATCTTATTGAAAATGTTTGGCTGATTTCCCTACCCAATCAGCTATCAAAAGAGAATCAGGCTTCTGATTCTTTATACATTACACATTTTCTGTTGAATCTAAAGGTACGCTTCCAATCACAGGAGTTGTGTGAGGAAAGTAAAACTCAACCCAGACTTATTGTTCTACTTGTGTAGAGTATGAGCACTTGAACATTTGCATTATAACATAGTATTATTGAGCTCTCCCACTTTTGCAGAGCACTGCTAGTGGCTTTATCTTGTGAACTACCCTGAGACCGTTTGATGAACGGTGGAATATACATCTAATCAATAAACAATAAAGTGAAATAAATATTTCCCTTCTGCCCATTTCCTTGGGTTCCAACCCATATGTGGTATCTGAGAGAGGATGTTCTCCCGCCCAGCTTCCTTTTAATTGACTTGAAGCGCAAAAACATGACTAAAGGGAGCTCATTTTTCTCCTCTATACTCTCTGCAGTATAAAAACATTCTATTCTCACAGTGCAAAGAAGAGCGTTAGGGGAACATAAAGCTGAAATAAAGTACAGATGAAGGGATCCTTAAAATTCAGTGAATTCGTTCAGCTTTTCAAGTAGGGTAGAAGGTGTGAACCAGTTCTATCTTTAGGTGATAAAATGATGTTTGACTATTTCCAAAGCTGATATCTGGGCGTCACAGGAACATCATGCATCTTAACTGTGAAACTTAAGATGTCACATCTGCAGCAGCAGAGGCGAGAGACAGCCAATAAATGCTTATAACAGATCTCTTCACAAGAGAACACTTCAAAGTGCTTGCCGTCTCTACCTGTATTTCCATATGTCTAAATTTGCAAAGTTGATGGGAACATCTCCCCTCTCTCCATAATGAGCACACGGTGTCACTGCCAATGGCTTTTTCACAGTGACGGAATCGGCACTTTGATCCCTGAATAGAGAAGAGAGAGAGGTTGGAAAATTCGGCCAGGCAGCATTTCTTTAAGTGTTCTTTAGGCTGCCCTTCAGTTTCCAAAAACTCTAGCGTGGTTCACAAACAAACAATTAAAAATACAATAAAATTCTAGTCAGGGAACAGCAGAACTGGCAGAAAGGCAGCAGCCCAATAAAAACCAAGCTGAACAAATAAAATATCAAATAAGATTGGATTGTATCAGATATATATATTACCTAATATATATATATATATATATATATATATATATATATATATATATATATACTAATTTAGGTAATATAGATTACCTAATATATATATTAGGTACCGCTGCAGCGGGAAGGTAAACGGTGTTTCCGTGCGCTGCTCTGGTTTGCCAGAAGCGGCTTAGTCATGCTGGCCACATGACCCGGAAGCTGTACGCCAGCTTCCTCGGCCAATAATGCGAGATGAGCGCCGCAACCCCAGAGTCGGTCACGACTGGACCTAATGGTCAGGGGTCCCTTTACCTATATCAGATTATGTGACCTGTTAGAAGGCTGGACAAATGAAAAGCACTTTTCGCCTTGCTTGATACATCAGATGTGGTGTCAAGCAAGCCTCCTGCGGTGGGTGGGTGTGAAGGAGATAATGATCCAGACCACTAGAAAGATCCAGTTCCACCCCTGCCTTAGGACAAAGACTTGCTGCAAGCTACAGATCAACAGTTTGAACCTAGAAATTATGCACGGACAGTATGGGCCGGAAACCAGTGTGGAAGCACATTTAACACATTTAAAGGGCTTTGTAGGTATAGCATGTTGAGATGACCATGCCAGTGGAGCGCATTGATATTTGAAAACTGGTGAGGTGTAGGGACTGTCTGTAACTGAAGGAATTTCTCGCTAGTGTTTGCAAGTGATGTGGAAGTAGAATGGTGGGAGCCTGAAAGGATTATTAGGTAAAGGTAAAGGGACCCCTGACAATTAGGTCCAGTCGCGGACGACTCTGGGGTTGCGGCGCTCATCTCGCTTTACTGGCCGAGGGAGCCAGTGTTTGTCCGCAGACAGTTTTTCCGGGTCATGTGGCCAGCATGACTAAGCTGCTTCTGGCGAACCAGACCAATGCATGGAAACGCTGTTTACCTTCCAGCCGGAGCGGTACCTATTTATCTACTTGCACTTTGATGTGCTTTCGAACTGCTAGGTGGGCAAGAGCAGCGATCAAGCAATGGGAGCTCACCCCATCGTGGGGATTCGAACCGCCAACCTTCTGATTGGCAAACCCTAGGCTCTGTGGTTTAGACCACAGCACCACCTGTACTATTAGCTAATTATTAGTTATTAACTAACTGTAAATATTGTTTTGTTTTGAGGGACAATGATGGTCCAACTTGGGAAGTTATATATCTATATATACTTAGTCACACAACTCATTCATTGCTAATGGGAAAAGATCTTCATAACCAATAAATAGCTAACTACACATAGCCTTGTATTTTTTGGGATTTTTTGTTAATCTGTTCAGTTATCTCCTACTAGGGAAGCCTTGTGATCACCACCACTCTTTTAAGCCATACAGTGGTACCTCTGGTTAAGTACTTAATTCGTTCTGGAGGTCTGTTCTTAACCTGAAACTGTTCTTAACCTGAAGCACCACTTTAGCTAATGGGGCCTCCCGCTGCCGCTGCGCTGCCAGAGCACAATTTCTGTTCTTATCCTGAAGCAAAGTTCTTAACCTGAAGCATTATTTCTGGGTTAGCGGAGTTCTTAACCTGAAGTGTATGTAACCTGAAGCGCATGTAACCTGAGGTACCACTGTATTTGTAAAGGAAGAAAAGTCATTAGGGGAAAGCTGCAGGCCCTCTTTAGTCTTCTAAATGGGATGCCCATTTGAACTTGGAGAAGGTGAACACTCCTGCTGAATGGGGAGAGCAGAGGAGCAGCAAAAATTTGTTTGCACATTCCATAATTATTGTGGGTTCCAATGGAAAAGACAAATGAACATTCCTTCTGCCGAGGACAAGGGGAGAGAAACAGCAAAAGTAATCTGCAGTTTTTTAAATGGTAGAAACACAAAGAGGTAGATCAACTGAGACCTGAGAATTTCAAGGTGGAATTAAACAAAATGAAGTATTTGTGCTCTCTAGGGCCTCTTCTGCCCATTGTGGGAATGCATGTTTGCTTTTGCTATGCAATCATCGTCATCATCTTCCTACAGGTATTACAAAGACAACTGAAGTCTCCAGTGCTCTTTCTTATTCAAAGGAAATGAGACTCCAGTTTTCTACACGTACCTGGGAATTAGACTCTGCTGAATGGAGCTTACTTCCACACAAAAACACACAGAATTGCTCTCTGAACCCTTCAGCATCATCCCTGAAATATCTCACTACTTGGAAAAGTGGAGGGCACATAACAACACAATAGATGCAAGCCATTATAAATTGTGCAGTATTTACCTTTATACAGGTTGAATGAAAATAGAAATAGCAGTCATCCCCAACTTCTGCCATTGCCACCACCTCTTGTGCTTCTACTCCACTGCCTTTAGAAAGGTCTCAATGCAAATGTAAGAACTATCAACGTGTGAGGAAAGAACATTCCCTTTTGTTCTGAATACAGCTGTATTCGGGATCTAAATTCTATTTCCTCTTAAAGGGAGACCTCCAGTTGATAGCTTTATTCAAAGGGTTACTTATACTAATTGTAAAACAGACGGTACCTTCTCCAGGTTTGTTGAAGTGCTCACAGATTGAGAGTGGTTGCTAGACAGTGCGCAAATTCAAACTTCCAGAATTTCTCTCATTGTTACCTTGGTTCTTATGACATCATCACAAAGGCCACCATACGACCCCTCAAACTGGGAGTGCTTGCTTATTTTCATCGCTCCTATGTTTAAAAGAGGAAGGAAACAAGTGATTTTTGTGTAGCCTTTTCATCTCATACCAAGTCAGTAGAATTCAATTAAGAGAAGAACATCTGTAACGTATATAATTAAGAGAAGCAGCACAAGGATGGGAGTGAAAGCAAGTGAGGACATCAGCTCCTGCCCTCTTCAATAATTGCCTGCCTGCCAAAGCCTTGGTTTTTAAATATATTTTGATCATTGATTGCTGCTGACTGGCATATCTACCCTGCAAACTGAAGTTACCTGGGAGTGATTCTGTACATTTCTGGAGAGAGGGATTCCTGTTTTGTCTCCTTTAAATTATCCTCTCCAGTCCCACAGAATTCTGTTTGTCATTAAATGACAAGATTATCGGAGGATTTGGAGTTCAGTGTCATTTGTATTGCAGTTAATACTCAGCTACATCTCTGCTTTTCCTCAAATATGAGTGAAGCAGTGGAATCCCTGAATCATGACACAAAATCAGTAACATGCTGGATGAAGGCCAATAATCTAGGAAAGATATGGATTAAGGTGGTTAGCAGGACTCTGGATTGTGGAATGAATGAATGATCTACTCAGTATAGGGTCTCACCCCTCCGGAAATAACAAGTTTGCATTCTATGACTTCTGTATCTGGCCTTATTCCTAGACTATCAAGGTGGTGGTTGTGATCAGGAGTAACTCCTTCTAGCTTCACCCGGTACACCAGCTGCAATCTCCTTTGATGATGCAGCCTTTGTGAACTATACTTTGCAATATCTTGATTGGATTAATGTCCTGGAAGACCTTGCTGGCCTTTTTCCCACCTGGCCTGGGAAGGTGGTGTATTTTTTATTTTTAGGTTTTATTATGATTTTATATGCAAACTGTTCAGTTTGGCTGTGCACTTTTTAATGCATTTTGGTTATTGTTTATTACTGCTATTGTTATGCTTGTAATTATGCAAATCTTTTCAAGTTGTATGCTGCCTTGAGCCTGGCTTTATCTATGGAAAGGCTTTTAGTCCATAAACTTTTTAAGGGACCTGATTTCAAATTGGAGAGTGGTTGTTTTAATCCTTGTAAAAAATATTGTTACTATACATTTAGTTATATTTTACAATTAATATTTTTGTGATTTTTTGTGTGATAACTGTTGTTAGAGACCAGTGCACCTGTTTAATAAACATAGTTTACATTTTATACAGGACTTGATTTCTGCCTTAAAAACTGAGCTAGCCACAACAAAGAACACACAATGAGTTTAGAAATAAGTTTTAAATAAGCAGAACATTAGAAGAAGAAAAAACAATGAAAAAGGGTTAATGCAAAAGGCTAGTCCTTGCTATTAAAGTTTGGGGAAGCATAGAACAGTACCAGCTACAGCTATTCAGACTGCATATGCAACCTTATAAAGCATGTTTACCCTAATGGCTCTTGTAGTTCAGTGGCAACTGGTGTTCCTTCCATAAATGAAACCATGAATAAGTCACCTGAATGAAGAAACAAGCTGATTTGGTATTATTTTAAAATATATTCATATATGTGGCTAGTGTCACAATAACACTGAAGCCCTAGAATTAATAACACTGAAACCCTAGAATTCCATAGTCAGAGGGAAGTTCCATTGTTTTCAGTGGGGCTTCTTCCCACTTAATTTGTATGTAATTAAAGCCAAAAGTGCTTTAGTAACATTGATCTAATTCAGTCTAATGCTTGACATGGAGAAAGGGCACACTTATTTTTATGACAGCTCATAGTATAATAATAAAGAAGCAAAACACTTCTGTTGAGCAGGCTGCATATCTAATAGAATATTTAGTAACTTGTGAACATACATTTTTCTACAGCCCTTACATTCAGATTTTAAAGACTAGACATCATTTCCCCCACACAAAGGGAAATCCTCTGAAGACTCGTCTATGCAACAGAGAAACTTTTTCAGAGTTACGGAAGCTAACCGCTGGACATATGCTATAGAAAATGAACTAAATTGCCCGTTTAGATGTAACTACATTACCAAGCAGCAGTTGCAGGGATAAACATCCAGTGAGCGCATGGATTTAGCCTGTAAAATGGTATAAACACCGGAGATGTATATTTTAAACGGTATTTCCTTCCTGAATAACCACACACCACTTTGGTAATTAAGTGATATATAAATATCTAAAACGTGTGTGTTGCCAGTGCCCTCCTTTAGAAAGGACGATGGTCCATTTGAAACATTGTTCAAGGACAGTCCTCTATCTATCTGAACACACTGCTGGAGTTGTCCAAATCCATTTTTAAAGTATATATGTGTACAGCTTTAATTCTATCAACGCTTAATCGCTTCTTTTTTTCTTTTCAGCGGTTCCTCTTTTTCGCCGCCAGCCGCCTTTGAGTCCCGTCGCGGGTGAAAGGCGGAGTATAAATACTAACAAAGTGGGGAAAGTTGGCCATCAACAGGGAGCACCTGGGTGGCTGCTGTTGACTGAAAAGCCACGCAGGTCACTTTGCTCATACTTTTCCCCGCTAGGGGGAGATGTACTGTCTTATTTCCACGCATAATCATTTCTCTTCAAGTCTGGCATGTGCAAAAGCTGCGCTCTCTCTTTATTAGGGACGAGCGAGCGGCCGGACCAGCCCCTCTGTGCTGACGTCACGCGAGAACGAGTCCCTCAGCTTCCCTCCCGGACTACATTTCCCGGCACCCCTTTCAGCAGGGCCTCGCCACTCCTGCTGCCCCGGTCGCCGCCGGGGGTGGCAGCCTCTAGGCCTGCTGCTGCTGCTCATCACCGGCGTGGCGCGCGGGCCGGCCGGCCCCTGCCTGCTCCGAGGCCGGAGGTTGGCGCTGCAGGGACCATGAGCCGCCTGGGCTCGGTGCAGCAGAAGGTGGCCTGCCTGTTCGTGACCCAGGTGAAGGAGGAGCCCTCGGCCAAGAGGGAGCGCCAGGTATGCGGCAGGGAAGGCAGAGCGAGCCCCGGGCTGGAGGAGGCAGCCCGCGGCGGGGAAGAAGAAGCCAGCGCGGGGACGGCGGGGGGAGAAGGGTCGGCAGCTGGGAAAGGAAGGCGCTTCTTCCCCGACTGCTTTCTTGATCCGCCTCGCCTCGTGTTTGCATCCCACGTGAGGCGAGAATAATAATAATGATAATGATAATAATAATAATAATTAGTTAATAATAGTTAATAATAATAATAATAAATAAAGACCTTGCAGTCTGTACTTCGTATGCAAGGGCACTTTACCTGCGTGCACCTTTCCTTGTAGGAATGTCGGCAGGAGCGAAATGGCCCTGAATGTTTTGAGGGCATTTTGGGGCACCTTTCTCGGCTTCCTGGTCCTTGCTAGGGTGGGTCATTAGTTTCTTGGGCATAATATTTGAGCCAAGACTTAGCTCGGCTTAGCACCCCGTCCACCCATCCACCTTGCATCCCCTCTTTCAGAAATCCCATACAGTATTCCTAGGCCTGCACACAACATCAACACCAGCACCCCTCCCTTGGAATATGTGAACCATTTAACGCAACAGGTGTATCTTGTTTTATTTTTGCACCTGCTGCTCGAGTAAGCACTCTGTCATTTACATTGATCTACCTAAGTGCCATCAGTAGCTGAAGTGGGCTGAATACTTGTGAAGGTGAATATCCCGCTTTCCCCTCTTAGGTATATTTTCGCATTCAGTCTGAACCATTATAATGCACTGAGCGAGTTCCTTAATAACTTTTCTGTATTCAGATGCTAAGAAACAGCAGTAACCGCAAACCATCAGAATAAATCTCACTCTTTCTATGCTCAAGTTTGATGGAAGAAAAGGTTACATTACAAGTTGGATTTTCATAGTGTAGCCATATTTTAATGAGATTATCCCTATGATTTCAAAGTAATAAACATAGCTACGTACCATTATTTTGTTGGTGATGCGGCTTCTAATTTCAAACTGAAGCCTTGAGAGCAACTGTTGTTCCCATGATAAATGATGCATGGAATCTTTGTTGCCATGGATATAGTAGCTTTTAAGATTCTGTAACCCTAGGCTTGATTCCTTCAAAATGGAGAACCCTCTCAAAATGACTTTGAAATTCAATAGGAAACAGAGTCTACGTTTCATCCTGTGAATTGATATTGTTATCCATTACTTATGAAATTTATATACCTCTCTTCATCCAAAGATCATAGGGCAGTTTACAACATAGAAATGATGGCTGTACAGTGTCATGGAATCAATGCTATTAAGAATGAAGGTTTCTGGGTTTGGGGGCAGGGGTGGGGGAGCTAATTCCTGCCTTGAAAAAAGTTATACTTCCAAAATACTTTGACACCTATTTTCCCCTTAGCCTTTTAAAGTGCTGGCCACCGAAACTATTAATCCAAAGGCATTAGATGCAGATATATACAGTGCGATCCCAACTGAAAAGGTGGATGGAACTTGCTGCTACATAACTACGCACAAAGGTGATGTGAAAGAACTCTGTTAAGTAGTCCTTTTAATAGTGAAAATATGCTGTACATAATTCAAAATATTGGCTTTATCCATACTGAATTCATGGCTAAGGGAAGTGTTGGGCTCCTGTCGATGGTCAGAGACTGAAGGGTAGATAGGACAGCCTCCTTCATTTGCCCAGGGTGATGGAGATGAGTATATCAGCCCACAATTTCTTCACTGATAAGAACAGTGATTGCCTGATGTCACTGTAGCCACCTTGGGCAAGCCAGACCTTGGGCAACTGGCTTAGTCGCCTCCTTCCATTTCTCTGTAGGGTTCCCCCTCTCCACTGAGTGAGCAAGGCCTTCCTCACCACATATTGATTGGCAAAAGGGACTGTCTGTTCTCTTCTCCCCCCTGCGCATGACTCTCATTTGCAGGCATCTGGGCCCCATACTTTCTCTAGATGCTTTTGTAAATTTCCTTCCTCTAGGCCAGCGTAGCAGCATGGGGCTACTATCCCTCTAGCAGGCCAGCAGAAATTTGTGTAGATTCGTAACTTTTGTGGGTTTACTTCCAAGATTGTTGTAAGAGCTTATACGAGCAGCTGCTCCATGCCAGAGTTAAATGCAATATTTAGTACTCGTTGAAAGGAGTTGTCTAGATTTTTGTTTGTTGTAAGGAACTCCATGATCAATTTTGATGCCATTTTGTTCACTATAGGGCAGCCATACCTTTGGGCCCGGTTGGATAGAAAACCAAACAAGCAAGCTGAGAAAAGGTTTAAACGTTTTGTGCACTCAGCAGGCGACTCAAAAGGTTGGTGGCTATTTTTTTTTATAATCAAGAGCTTATTTATTTATTTTAAAGATTTTATTTGTTTACAAAAGTACATGTCATCTCTTTTGGTTGTACAGTCTTTCTTACAAATCAGTTACATTTGTTACCGATATGAGACATTAGTGTTGAGTACAGTATAAAGTTGGGGAAGAGGAGGAGTGGGGTGGTGAGGCTTATATTCTTTTGTATAGTGTACGTGTGGGGTTTTGTGTCAGCATCAACTGGGTAGGTTTTCTTTCTATTTGTTTATTACAGTTCCTTGGTAGTGAGATGTATTGGGGGGCAGGGTGTGGCTGGTTGACTGTGGTTGGCTTCAGTGGGGTTTCTTTGCATTTGTGATATGAAGGCAGCCCTGTTTGGGGAAGCTTTTAATGTTTGATATTGCTGCTGCTGCTGCTGTTTTTCCTGCATTTTTGTTGGAAGTCATCCAGAGTGATTGGGGTAAGCCAGTCAGATGGGTGGGGTATAAGAAAAGTAATTATACATACAAATGCAGAATCAACATTTTAATACCCTTGATGATTTTCTTAACAGAGCAGTCCATACTACTTAAATTTATAAAATCCATGTAATCAATTGCTATTGCCAGTTTTGCTTGTCTTAGCATGAATTGTGTTAATACTTCAGAAGATAGATAACAAGTGTATTTAATATTCCTGCTTCTAGGATTTACTTGGAGTATTGAAGACGACTTCAAGCCTGTCCCTGAATGCTGGATTCCAACAAAGGAAATAGAGTACTGCAATGGAAAACCTTTTCCTGATGAAAATGGGCATATTCCAGGTAGAAAAACATAGCTTAACACCAGAAAAATATGTTCAAAACGTTAGTCATTTAGAGAACTTGAATACTTTATGTAATAATTTATTAATTTACTCATCCAACGATTATAACCAAAAAACAAGCCACCCATATAAATTTCTAGGGTGGCCTATAAATATTTTAAACAAGTAAGTTGGGAATTACCATGTGAAAAGTCATACTTGCATGGTGAATTAGTCTTTGTATAGCTTATTTCTTGTTCCGAGAACTTTATATATCTTGTTTGCCTTCACTATATTATTGAGGGACTAAGTCTGAAATATCATGACAGGGCTTATCTGAAGTGCAATATAGAGACAGAATTGTTGGAGGCGTTCCCTAGTGAGCAAAATAAATTTGGATATATGCAAGACCTCAGTGTGTGATTAGTAATTATTTTTTAACCATTGGTTTTTCATATGAGTAATATTAATGTTCATATCACCTGTAATATTTTTATAAACAATGAAGCCAACCTAAATAGGGGGGAAATACTGTTTTGTTTTTACAGGCTGGGTTCCAGTGGAGCAAAACAGCAAACAATATTGTTGGCATACCTCTGTTGTTGACTATGAATTTGAACTAGCGCTCATTCTGAGGAATCACACTGAGGAACCTGGTCTTCTGGAAATTAGTCTAGTGCCCTTATCAGATCTCTCAGAACAAACTCTGGAGCTTATTGGAACGAGCATTAATGCAAATCCATATGGTAAGCATATCTTATATCCATCAACAAGGTATTTTTCTGAGAGCTTTAAATCAGGCACTGATAATAAACACTGTGTACCATAATTGCAAACACAATCTTTTAAGAATTACAATACACAGCAAAACCTTTGGCAAACAAACATATTAAGATGCAGCTTGCTTGAAGTATTGACAACTAAACAAATAACAAATAAAAGCAATATGTTGATAAAGCCTAGGTGAGCTGCAGCAAACAGAAGGGTTCCTGTCTGTCTTTAGCTGAATTGCTCAGACTCTAGAAACAAAATATTTGGAAAACATCTACAAGTAGCATGGAGCTATAAAAACAAAAGCCCAAGAGAGTTGGCTAAGGGAGCACCGTTGGCGATTAGGAAATAAAGGTGGGACTTGGGAATTTCTGTAATACAAAAAATAGTTGATTGTATTTGTTTAATAATCTTTTAAATAGGCTTAGGAGACAAGAAACATCCTATCCACTTTCTCGTACCACATGGAACATTTCAAATAAAAAATGCCCCTCCACTGAATCATGATGACATATTGTCTTGGTTTGATGGAAGCAAAGAAGGGAAAATTGAAGGAATTGTATGGCATTGTGCTGATGGAAACTTAATTAAGGTAATTCTGAAAGATTTATTGAATAACCAACATCTTGATTTTATCTCCGAATGAAAGGCCTTTAGTTCAGTAGCCTCAACATGCTGCCAAGTTTATTTTTTAAAAATTGAGCAAAGAAGAAAATGGATTTTCAGCTGCAATTGAAAGCTTAGTAAAAAACACCAAATTATGTTATCTAGAACCTTTAATTCCCTAGAAGCACTTTCACATTACAGTGGTACCTCGGGGGTTAAGTACTTAATTCGTTCCGGAGGTCCGTTTTTAACCTGAAGCACCACTTTAGCTAATGGGACTTGCTGCGCCGCCAGAGCACGATTTCTGTTCTTAGCGGAGTTCTTAACCTGAAGCGTACTTAACCCAAGGTACCACTGTATACATGAATGCATTTCAACATATCAGTGCTTACAGAAAAAGTTGCATAGAACATGCAAATATACACAAGTGAATCCATATAATATATTGGTGTTTGCTCATCATTCAATCTATTTGGCTGTTAATTTTTCATTCTCATGGCTTTCTTCTGAAATAAAGCCTCCAGAGTCATTTCCAGATGTCAGTTTTGATTTGGTGCAATTTGTATCTTCTATTTTATGCTTGTAATGTAATGTTGGAGAGAAGAATGGAGTAGCTGTTTCAAACACAAGAGGGAAAGGATGAAGGCTTCAATCATCAAGAATTTAAGAACATGTCTCAGTGATTGAGTTTTAAAATGTGTCCGTGCAATTGTTTCAGACTCTGATCTGGTACTTAGTGTAGTTAGTAATGTAATTGTTTTTCTTTTCTTCATAGCTCCATCGGCATCATCTTGGCTTGTGCTGGCCAATTGCGGACCCTCATTTGATTTCTCAGCCAGTTGTTATCACCTTTAGTAGTGCCAAATATGACTATAATTTTGAGCCAAAGACACTTTTCCATTATTTTTCAAAGTTGGAGGGACAAAGATTCAATAGTCTCAGAGATATAGTAAGTAATCTGTGACCAAATTTTTTTTTATAAAAAAAAGTAGCCATCTGTGCGATTGTTCATTCCTCAGATAGGGGATGTCAAAAGTTTTCCATTGTTGAAATGCAATGTAAATAGTATTTAAGCAACACATGGCTTGATGTGTACATGTATATATAACAAATACTGCTGCTTATTATGTAGCAGACAAGCCACAAATAAAAATCTATAAACTTTTGAGCATTTTTTTTTATTCTGTGGGAAACATACCTTTATTGAAGTGATGGTTACATACCTGAAATGTCCTGCTTTTCGTTTTAAATTATTGTAGCCTATAGTTTGTACGGATGAATTTCTTCTAGCAACGTATAACTGAAAAGCATATTTAAATTTTGCAACAGATCAAACTATAAAGTGAAAGAAAAAAATCCCAAAGGCTACTGTCAAACTTTTGAGGAGTAGAACATTATTCATCACTAACTTAGGGTCAATTGAGTAGCCTCATGGTAGCTTTCTGTTTATATTTTATACTCTGCTACAAATATTGTAGCAAAAAATACTTGTGTGCAAATTCATTGCTGTTTCCTCAAAAATACATAAATGTAGTAATTTCGTTGCTTCCATATATTTTCAAAGGAGCAACATAGTAATAAAAGTAAGATACATGTGTATATGTCATGGAATATGTTTGAGAAGCCACTGGCATTTGTTTTAAAATGTTTAAATTAATAAGATACAACATTTCTTTTGAAATGCATATGTTACAATACTACATTGTTTGCTTAAATAATGTCAGGGCAGTTTACGTAAAGTCGTTTCTGATAATGAAACTAAAATTCAGTCACACTAATGGAATGCAAAAAATGAGAAGCAAATTTGTTTAGCAAGTTTGTACGTATTTTATTAGATACAGCCCATATTTCTGGACTGTCCGTTTTAGGGTAAATAAGCATTAAACTGTTTGAATAATACACTAGTAATGAACAAATGTAGAAAAATAAATAATTTCTAAACTGCATTCAGTTTTATACCTTCACTGCAAGCACATCAATGTAAGATCTATAAAAATATAATACTGACTATATAATAAATTAGCACAAAAAAACCAACAGTATAATAGTACTATACCTTTATTCCTTACTTTTGCTTCTGTGTTTGCAGAAGTGAAAACAAGCAGTAGCTCATGGAGATGCTTGCTTTGGCAAGAGCTGAAACACATTCTGTACTAAAGAGTCACATAGCAAACCCAGACTGCTTGCTACTGACATTTCTGAGAAAGTACAAAAAAGCTGGTTTGACTCCTGACATAAGAATGTTCTTGTTTCTTTTCTGTGCCAAGTCTCAGGTCTTCTTCAAAAACATTCTGTACCTTTTCATTTAATCAATGGAAACTCTGGCTGGAATATCTACCTGAACACCAAATTGTTCAGAAAGTGTTTTCAATTTCTCTTCCAAGAGAATATTTTTTTTAACTTCTTCATTATAGTTGTATTTTAGATCCTCAATTTCTTCAAAAAAGGATGGATCAAAGTGGTCCAGTTCATTTTTCAGCTTTCTGACTTCTTCCTAATGAGGAACAGCAAAAATTTCACACAATAAATCCTTACGCATTAAATCCTAACAATTTCATCTGAGATACATGTGCATTGTTTCATCTTTCACTTGGGGCTTTGATGTAAAATGTAGGCCATAAACATAATGGGCACAATCAAGCCAAAGTTAAGTACTTTTAAATCCCAGATATTCTAGTAAGAATGTAGCTCTTTGCCCACTAAAATCAATGGAACCCAGAAGTCTGACTAGCTCATGCTCCGAGTTTAAGAACATGGATGCAACTTTTCATTGTAGTAGAGGAGTGAATCTTCAGGTGGGTCGTTTCTCTTCACTGTGCTAGGTAGGACTGTAGAAATACAGAAATGTATCTGTGGGAGAGAGCCTTGCCTTACCTCCTATAGACAAGCTCTGGGTTTGCTCTGCCATTTTCTCTGCTTGCTGGAACTTCATAGTCTTTCTTCTTGCTAGATCTACTCTCAAAACCCCAAAGCTTTGCACTTGGGACAGTTTCACTATTTTTTTCCACAGAATTAGGTTAAAAATATCTGGTGCTGCTGGCTTGTGCCTACACTGCTTAGTACAGTGATGGCTAACCTTGGCACTCCAGATGTTTTGGAACTACAACTCCCATCATCCCTGACCCTGTTAGCTAGGGATGATGGGAGTTGTAGTTCCAAAACATCTGGAGTGTCAAGGTTAGCCATCACTGGCTTAGTATCTTACCTTTGGGAATCTACAATCCAATACGGGGAAATTTCACCTGTCTTGAAAAGCTTGATAGGAAAGAGGTAACCTGTGAGTGGCAGGTGAAATATCTAGCAAGGAATGACTTAATAGCTTGCCTCAAATTGTGGGCAATGATAGCTAAAACACATTCTGAAAATCTTCTCAATAAACAGATACTTATCAGGAAGTAATTGGAATATTTACAACACTTACATGAAGTCGCTGCTGTTCTAAATCGGAGGTTTTCAACTGTGTCTTGAGGCTTGCTACCTCTGTCAGTAGTTTATAGTTTCCATCTTTCCCTAGGGATTCAAATGGAAGATTTTCCATATGTATGTGTGTGATGAAGATTCTTCAAAAGTTACAAATAAGCTAGAAAGTCGGTTCTCTACTGCTACAAAGTTAATAATTTACTGCAAACATTTACAGGCAGCTCCCCATTTACGCACCTTTGATTTGCATGCAGTGCAAGGCACCCGGAAGTGATACCCAGAAATGGGGAGCATCTGGTTAGCCAAGCTCTGCTGTCCCATACATGTCAGCTGTGCCTGCTATGCCACCCCTCTGACTCCTGTGAGCATAAGGGACAGCAGGCCTTGGTTGAGGACTCCTCTCCAGGGTGCTTCCATTTTACACGACTTCGTGTGTGCATGCGGGGCCCCAGAACGGAACCCCCACATAAATAGGGAGTCACCTTTACATTACTTACATAAGCATATTGTTAAAGTAGGCATCTCCAGACAAATAGTCTAATTGCTCATGTGTTTACTAGGCTTGTACCACAGGCAGTTTGGCATATTTTTTTCCATACATGTAGATAATACTCATAGGTTTTAGATGCCAGTTAACAGCCTTATGTGCAACAGCTGTATAACCTCAGAGAACAGTAAAAACTACCACTACTTTCCAGTGTTCTGTTCTCATTTTCCTGAAACATAATATTCTAAATCTAATGTTATTTCCCTCAATAAATGTAGTTTCCAGTACAAGTGGAGTAAATGAAGCCATTTCATTGGTCCAGCCAGTTGAGTAAATAAAGTCCTTACATGACAAACTGGGGAGTCCCGGGTTTTGCAGAGCTTCACCTGAGTTGCTTTGTGACAAAAAGTGGATATTCTGGGAGAATGGTTCTACAAAAACTTAGATACTGCTTCTGTAATTTACTTCACATTCAAAAACCTATTAGTCAAAAGCCCTAAAGCTTCTTTATATTTAAGTCTTTAGTAGGTTTGATCTGTAGTATTTTAAATGTTACCAGCTGCAAAGCCACCATCTTCCTTAACTTCAGTCTGTTTTCGAGAACTCTCCACCTGGTAAGCTAACTCTGCTTTTTCCTTTTCCAAACGATCGTTGGTTAATCTGCAACCGCATAAAACAGGACAAAGATCTAGATAGTCCTCAATATTTTTCCATGTAGATCTGTAGAAGAAACAAGCTTTTCTTTGCTTTACCTGAGAAGCTGAAGTTCTTTGGCAAGCCCTTGCTCTGTTTTGGCACCCTCAGGAAAGTGTTTGAGAAGTTCAATCTTTACATAGAAGAAAAGAAAAAAATACTTTTATTTTAACATTAGAAATTTCTAGGTCTTTGCCAGATTGCCTGTAGCAGAACAAAGAACCCAGAACACAAAGTTCAGCTCCTGTGCTGTCTGGGGTTGGGGTGTGGCGTGTGGACAAGAACAGGTAGTGCATGCCTGACTCCAAAGGAAAGAAGAATCTAAAAAGTAATGAATTAAAAAGCCTGCTGAAAATAAACCACAGTGGACCCTCGACTTACGAGGATTCCGTCAGAACGGATTATCTTCGTAAGTCGAAATCACCGTAATTCGAGTCCCCATAGGAATGCGTTGGTAGAACGCATTCGTAGGTCGAAAAAACCTTCGGGACTCGAGGAAACCGCATCTAAAGCGGCCGCGGCTTCCGATTGGAAGTCGAAAAAATTCGGAAGCGGCGGCCGCTTTGATCCCTCGCAACTCGAAAGTCGGGTGATTCGGAAGTCGAGGGATCACTGTATAAGGGACTCTTTAAAAAAAACCAACCCTGTTCTTTGTACGGTAAAGCCAGAAGACATGACACAAACAGAAGATTGTGCTATTCCAAATGCAAGGCCTTTCCTCTAGATGTGTAGAGGAGAGGAAAGTACAGCATCCTGAACAAAAGGTAGATAGATTGTGCATTAAAATTTTGCAAATAAAATATAAATTAAAGATGGTTGGCAAATTACACCCAGAATCATGTTTACTTACCTGTTCTTTTAAGATTTCAATATATTTTTCATTTTTTTCTTCACTCTCTGTGGATTTTCGTAGTGCCTGTTTAAGATCACTAATGGCTTGAGTTTTTTTGGCAATATCAGCTTCCATTTCTTTCATCTTATTTTCATACATTCTGAAAGAGAAAATTAAGATCTGTTCAAAACATTGTTTCTAGACGTTAGAATAAAACCTTAAGCTGCTATATCAAGGGAGTGCAGCAAAGAGGGATCATTTTCCAAAACAGTATGGGATAGATGTTTTATATGTCAAGACTTGCTGATCTACAAATTATATTAAGGCACCACACGTTACGAATTTTGCATTAAGGAACTTGCACAACTTGCATTTATTTTTCCATTAATATACAAAGCAGAAACATCCAATTGATGAAATTCAAAAGTGGGAGAAGATATAAATAAGGAGGGTGGGCAATTTTTTAGCCATTTCTCTTCAGTAAATATGAAACCAGCATGATGCCTTATCAAATTGGTGATGGTGGGTTGTTGTTTTTAAAAATGATACTTTCCTTCTTTCCAACATTGTTGCTCAAAGTTCGAAGAAAATATATACAATATGAGAAGAAATCTATATGATGAGTACACCCATTTTCTATGGACCACTTGATGCCTGTTAGTTGCTGGGAATCTTGCAAAGTATCCTGGACTAGGCAGAGCCTGGTTTGATATAGCCAAGGCATTCATTATATTCCTTAACAGGAGTGCAAATTAAGGATAATTTAACTATCAAAAAGTCCCAGTGTGTGTCCTCTTTTAACAAATGTGAAACATGTGAATGGACCACAGAGACTCCAATAAAAATAAAAGCAAGCTGAAATCAGCTCACTTCTATTGCATACTACATTATTCACAGTAGTCTAACAACAGTCAGCAACTGTCCCAAACAGCATTTTATACACTTTCCTAACTCAACTCTTGATTATGTATGACTGACTAAATAAGTATACTGTATACATGACTCAGGATCATATACTGGATATGTACAATATTTTTTTTATTCTGAAATTAAGTCTCTTGTTTATTGGCGATAATGAGGAAAATAGATAAGCAAAGCTATCCAATTAATCTTCAAGTTCTTATCTTGTTATCACAATGGCTTACTTTGTTATCACAATGGATTTCCCACCCTTGCCATCAGCTCCCTCAAGCTGCAGGTTTCTGCTTTCTGCCAAGCTTAACTTCCTTATGGTCTCTTCCAGTTCTGCAGTCAATTTCTCATTTATTATCTCAAGATTATTCTTTGCAATTCGCAGCTTCTCTGAATTCTCTGCTTCCTATTGACCAACAAAAAAACGCCCAAGATATTGCATGCACTGAACTGGTTCAGATGGAATTTTCAAGACAGGGTACGCCTCCTCTATACCCCACCACACCTTATGTCAGCTTAAGCACTGTTCAGTTCAAACTAGAGTTGTTCATTATATCTGAAATGAGAAACTGTTTTAATACATGTTTACAAACCTAGATCTCAGAAACCATCTTTCATTCCTGATTAGTAAATACACAAAAACATATTAGCTTGTTTCAGATGTAATGAAGAACCCTGCTCTGAATAAAACAGAAGTGTGGAAGCTGTTGTGCAAGGGAAGGGCGAAAGGAGAGTGTTAATTCCTACTTGCTATCCTATATAATAATTCCCTAATGTCCCCACGTCCGTGGTGTGTGTCAGTGGAAATTTTCCACTGCGCATGTCCCAGGCGGACGGACGCAGGGATTGGAGGACGGGAGAGGGGGGCGTGTCCGAGAGGCAGCGGCGGCGCACGCGCGTCTCAGTTGGGGCACCGCCACTGCCTCGGACGGAGCTCACGCCGCTCTCCTCTGAGCGATCCGCCGAGGGAGCGCCGGCTCCTGAGGCTGCCCGCCCGTGCTGCTTACAAGCAGCACGGACAGGCAGCTCCAGGAGCCGCCCCTCTCTCGGCGGCAACGGCGCTCCCTCGGCGGATCGCTCAGCGCTGACTGAGCGATCCGCCGAGGGAGCGCTGGCTCCCGAGGCTGCCCGCCCGTGCTGCTTACAAGCAGCACGGACAGGCAGCTCCAGGAGCCGCCACTCTCTCGGCGGCAAGGCGATCCCTTGGCGGATCGCTCAGCGCTGACTGAGCGATCCGCCGAGGGAGCGCTGGCTCCCGAGGCTGACCGTCCGTGCTGCTTTAAAGCAGCACGGACAGGCAGCTCCAGGAGCCGCCACTCTCTCGGCGGCAAGGCGATCCCTTGGCGGATCGCTCAGCGCTGACTGAGCGATCCGCCGAGGGAGCGCCGGCTCCCGAGGCTGACCGTCCGTGCTGCTTTAAAGCAGCACGGACAGGCAGCTCCAGGGGCGACGTCGGGGCCGGAGAGCTTTCTAGCGCCCGTTTTTTGTAACGGGCTTAATTTACTAGTATACTATACTTTAACATGCCAGGGTTTTAATGCCCCAAAGGATCCATTGTAACAATGAATTTTAAAAAAGCTGCATTAGATATTCTAAGCTAGAAGGCCTTTGTGTTTTGAGAGAAGAACTGAATGATAATAAGAATACTTCATGATATCAATGTTTTCACAGATGTACCTTTTTCAGCTCCTTCCGGATTCTCTCATTTTCAGCAATTATCTTTTCTGTGCCTTTAGTTTTCAGTTCATAGCGCATACTCAATTCACCTCCAAGGTGAACTTTTAGTTTTTCCATTTCAGACTTAATTCAAAAATAAATAAAAAAGAGTATTGGTTATCTGTCATGTTGATATTGCTACAAACTGGAAAAAAAACCACTCTGGCCATTTAAGTATAGGGAAAAAACTCACACCAATTTATAGACAGCTGTGTGTAATTCTTTAAAAATCACCAATAAGTTTAAAATAGAATCCTACACTGAGCTTTCCATGTATACATTGAAAGTACTGACATGGATCTTATATACATTTAATTTTTATATTAACGAACAAAATCATACGGCTTTCAAAAGGGAATATGTTACCTTTAAACATTCATTTTCTTGTTCAAGGCTGGCCAGTTTTTCATTGGAGACTATTCCAGGTGCTTTCTTAAGCTCTTCGTTTTCTCTCTGAACTCTCTCCACAACCTTTTTCATCAAACCAATTGTTTTCTCTAATTCTGGAATAGTTTTCCCACTTCTTCCAGACTATACAACACAACAAAGAAATATTTGTCATTTTCATGTCAAAGAACTCCAGAGTTACCAGACAGCACCAGTTCATTTTCATTTAGTTCTCACAGAATCTTTAGCTTTTTCTGAAACATTAGTTATCAAGGGTTGGCAAGCTGGAATGGTATTTTTGCAGGACCACCTCTATCTATCTATCTATCTATCTATCTATCTATCTGGATAATAAACTTGGTCATACAAAAACCAAACGTTCCCTATAATCTTAATGCAATCAAGACAACTCCTCAACACTTGGCTCGAAAATTCTAGCGCTGGAACTCATCCATCCAGAGTCACATGCCCAGAAAAGTGCAGATAACTGCATTCCCTTTTTACTCACTTGGAAATTTCCCTTTCAGTTGCCACAGTGGCATTTTGTTCTCTAAGATAACTGACTTTAATCCTGGGACTCAGCGTTCTTTGAAGCAGAGGTGTATGTGACTCCCAAAGTTAAACATTTCATATTGGTTTTTGTGTGAATAGCTAATAGCTATAAGTATGATTTAGGAAAAAGAAAACAAAATATTTGGTTTACTCTTGTTCTTAAAATTCAAGCTCCACAATGTTTCATACATACCCCTCTGACATTGCCTAGCTTCCGCTCAGCTTCTGCCTTCTCTCGTTTCAGGAGCTCACACATTTCCTTTAAATCAGCCACTTGGTTCTAAAGAGAATAAAATGGTTTTACCCAGCTGAAAACTATACTCTAAAAATTATGCAGTTTACACTGAAACTGAAAGTAATTGTTCAGAACCATTATTATCTAATGAATTTTTCTGTTTGGGGTAAATGAAGGTTATATATGTGACTTATCATATAAATGATTCATACATTGGCATTCCAAGGCACCAGTCAACACATTGCATGTAAAAAATATACCTTTAATCTTGGCAAGTCTTTGTTGGCCTGTTCCAGCTGGAATCGTAATTCCATATTTTCAGATGATAGCATTAGGTTCTCCTTTTGAAGCTCTTGTTCTTTTTGATATTGATCATCTGATCCTAATCCTGATGTCTTAGCAAGCAGAAAATGAGAAAGATTAGTATCAAAATGCTGAATATATGCATTGTTTCACTTGACAAATAGCAATGCAATTGTTACATTCTGGTAAATACCTGATCAGTTTAGCCTTAACATTTTTGTCTTTGGGTTGGCCACTGATTATGGCGTCTGATACAACACATGTCAAAAAGAAATGTTGCTTACTGCTAAGGCTTTAAAGGTACTAGCAATTGGAATTGTGCTTTGAAATGGACTAGAAGCCATTTCCAAGAACAGTCCCAGTGAGCAGACTTCAAGTTATATTTTGAACTAACAGCAGCTGTCACATACATATGATGCATTATAGTAGTGAATCCTGGGTCCTATTCACTCGATAATTTCATGAGTACTGTTCCACTGAATTCAACCAGAATTGTAATATTTGATTTGAACTCAACTCACTGCAACACCTTGCCATGGTTCTGTTATGAAAATATTATCTACTTTGTACAGCTAGCCACTATGCACAGAACTGTATGCTAATATGCTGCTCATGGTGGCAAATAACTACTTGTAGTATTATATGCACAAATAGCAAATAAATTCAAGCCCTATTTGGATGCACACGCAACAAATGGAAGGTGGTAAGGCCAGATGGCAGGGATGCAGCAGAGATATCAAGGCTAGATGTTTGGGCCTCTTCCGCCTTCCCTCCAGTGACTAATCACATGAGGGACCCCTTTTCCAACTCTACAAATCTATGACTGAACATATAGGGCTTGAACAAGCAACAGCAACAAGACACATTCACAATGAACCATAAACAATGCTCAGGATATATGCTGGAATGTTTCTGTTGTAGAAGTACAAGCTCATATTTTAGTACCACCACTACAAAAAACAATTTTTTACATTTCATTCACCATCCTGGATGTTGTGGTAGTCCATTTCATCCTATGCACTTCTATTCTAGAGCAAAAAGCCTCGGGTGTGGACAGTTACTATGATGGTGCTGTAGGTTAAACTAGGAAATGATGGGGTTTCTGGTCACACTACATGACATACTTCAAGCAGGATCAGCTACACAAAGGATTGGTAAAGGGGAAGAGCAGGGAGTTCTTGTTTTGGCAAACCTGAGGAACTTCACAAAACTCTGGAATCAGGTCAGCCCTCTCTTGCTCAGTTTGGTGGCTCTCATAGGCATCTTCTATCATGATCTCATCATTATTTTGTTCAACTTCTGTATCAGAATCATTGGGCTGATTAGCAGCTTCCTCCGAGTTAGGCTGAATGGAGCTCTTTCCATCAGGACAAGATTCATGCCCGGTTGCTTTTTTTTGTTCATCTTCATCACCTTCATCTTCATCACCACTGCCACCAGAATGCTGGTAAGTTTCTTCTGTTTCTCCTTTGGTTATTTCACATTCTTGGTCAATTTTCTCTTCTTCAGCAGAAGCATTTTTCTGTTCTGCATTCTCTTCAATAGAACTCGTTTTTGGAGAGTTGTTCTTTTTATCTTCTGATGCTGCTTCTAAATCCACTTGATTTCCCCCATTTTCAAAGTGCTGTTCTGGAATCCCATTGACAGCAACACCTTTGGCAGCCTGATGGGATTCATCTGTAATATGTGTCCCCTCATTGTCCCCGTCTTCTTCTGTGTTAGTCATATCATCAAAAGCTTGGTGTCTTGTCTTGGTGTTACCTAACAGAGTCCTCTTAGGCAGGTATTTTAGATGTTTGTGCTTAGTGGACTTGTTAGTAGTAAGAGAAGTATTAGCCAGTGCAGCTGTCTCACATGGAGAACTCTGATACAGAAGAAAGAGGTAATGTTGCATAGAAAGAAAAGTAGTAGATAGTAAAGGAAGGAAGACACCTATTCACATTAATGTAACGTAATCTGAATATAGCTTAACTGCAACAAGAAACAAGATGCAAATCAGGATGATGTGGACTCGTTCAGGACATCAATTTTATCTGGTTTCAGTTTTCTAAAGCTTAATTCATCCTCTGCTCCCACTTGTCTCAAAACTAAGCTGCCATATTCAAATAAAAAAGGGAATTTCTTTTCCTGTCCTTAAATCTAACAGAACTTTGTGGCTTATCTAGTTCAACATTCTGTTTTTAACCAGTTGTATGCTCCTGGTTGGTACTTCACTGTTTGTCCCCGCATCTAGTACTCTGATGCAGACTGCCTCTGAAGACTGAAGGATCCATTTAGTCGTAACAAAAGAGCCACTAAACAGACCTTTGAATTTGTCTAATTATTATTTTTCAAGTTATCCAAGCTAGCAATTATCACAGTATTACAGTAATGAATACTATAAGCAGACCACAAGTTGTTTGAAGAAGTATTTTCTTTTGTCTTTCTTGAATACACTACCACATCAGCAATTTAACTGTGCAACCCTGAATTATAACATTAAGGAAAATAAAATATTCACAATTTGTTTCCCCCCCATAATGTTAACAAGTTTTATAAATCAGTATCATGCTCTCTTTTAGCCTTCTTTTTGGAACTTAAAAGCCCCAAACATTTTAACCTTTCTTAAGACGAGAGTTGGGTTCAACCCCTGATCATTTAGTGCCCTTTTCTAGTTTTTGAAATAGCAAGGTTAAAACTGCACAAGATGTGCTTGCATCACTACATAAGGATACACTGATTTTATATCCTTTTTCTAAAAAGTGCCTTACTCATAATTTGCATTTTTCACTTCCACTAAGTTCATACCTTTAAGTGGGGGTATTCAGATATTACTAAGTTCAGTGTATCTCTCTAGTGGAGATGGAATTGAAATCCCCCTTTTATCTAAGTCTGCTCAGGCAGTAATTCTTCCAGCATTACAGGACCTTATATGCTTTCTCATCACCCCTCAAGACAGGCATTGATACTTCAATCTTCTCACTTCAGTCCTTGCAATATAAAATCTGAAGGTTCTCCTAATGTTAGCACAATGCTATCATTACAAAACAACCAGGTACAGAGCCATTGGTGTTCAGAATTACAAAGCTTTAAGTACCCGGTTTCTGCAGCACTTGCACAGGCATTAAAATTCTCATCAGCTGAGATAAAGAACAGAAACAAGACAGCTTACACAATGAAGGCTACAAGTTGAATGTACACACACACACACACACACACACACTCTTTTTGGGTTGCATAATTCAAGTAATAAGAATAGATTAACCTACCGAAGGTCTTGAAAAAGTGTCTCTGGAAAGCTGTTTCTCCAATACAAGAAGCTTTTCTTGTAGGTATCTGTTTTTTAAGTGTAAATCTTCTACAACAGAATCTCGAGGGACAGCATACTGTGTCCTGCATAAAAAGCATGTGAGATTACAGAACCAGTGCATGACTTGACATACGATTTACAATTTTATAATTATTCTACTTAAACATGGGTAAGGATGAGTAGCATTAGATATGCACCAGCTTTCCTATAATGCACATGCTATCCTACAGCATTACATAAGATATATTTATCCACAGACATATTGATCTGGTTCAGATACAATGCTAAACTATGCTTTCGTTTTACATGCATAATTCTCGAACTTGTACACTACCCATTCCCCTCTCCTCCTCCAAAATGACCATGAGCAATTGATCAGGTTTCACTTCCATTTTCAATTAACCATGATTAATCATTTTGTCAGAACTCCTAAAAATACATATTTCTGCACTGAACTTGTTAATAAGAGGGTGCCATAGAAAACTTTAATCCTCTTTTAAGAAATATATTTTTGTGAAAAGCAGCACTCCTTTCTAAAATATCAAGAGTAGCCTAATTTGTACATAAAGCTAACCCATAGCTGTTTATCTAGAGTATGGTTTTTCTGAAAATCTGAACCCAGCTTACTACTTTACCCATATTTGTTTCTGCCAACAAACCATATTGTGAAGCCACAATTGGTTATTGGGTTACAATGATTTGGAGTAATGCCCAAACCCCAAAGCTGTGCTTAACCATGGTTTGTTGAGCCAACTCACCCCAACCACTCACCAAGTTACACTCATGAGGCAAGAACAACTGGAAAGCAAACTAAGCTTTAGAAAAATAAGCTGTGGCTTGTTTGCCTGTCTGCTTCTTCAACAAAACCATGGTTAAAACAAACAAGGATCCAGCATTGTGTGTACATTAAAACTAACTAATGTAATTTTTTAATGCCATGCTTGTATTAATTCCTCAAAATGGTTAAAATGTTCAGCTTCCACGAACAGCGCTCTCTTGAAATGTACTTAATATATCAAAAGTGCCTATTTAGAAAAGACCACAAAAAACAGAGCACTCTTAATTTCACTTTTTTGTAGTATTTCTTACTTTAGATGAACAATCTCATTCTCCAAATCTATATTTCGTTTTCGTAGCTCTTCCAGCTCTCTCTCTGATTCAGAGACTCGTACTCCTACAACCTGATCAACAGTAACACCACAGCTCTTGAGTTTCTTCTGCAAAGTAATTTTTTCTTTATCCGCCCTGTAATATTTAATGGATTTTCATTAATATAATGGTACATTTGCTTCCATACAAAATAACATTTGAAGATTAATTGGTCTGCTTAATCTGATGCATGCCTACTCAGAAATCATTCCTACTGAGTTGAATGAGATTCCCTCTCAGGAAATGCCTACAGGATTGCAGCCCTAGTTGAGGAAGTTTATTCCAGGAGTACCTACCAATTGGGAGATCTAGAAAACTGTGCCAGTGGATTACATTTGAGAAAGTGCTGTCTGCAGCCTTATAGACATACCATACACCACTATAGCACCATGTCCTTGATCAATAAATAGTGGTATGTCATATTGCTGTGAGTTTTGTTAATTAAAGTAAGCTTACTTTGAAAAAAGTTCCTTTACTGTGTTTAACTGTTTGGCTAAGGACTCTACTTCCTTCTCCTTTTCTTTCAGTTTGTTCCTCATTCCTTCCATTTTCATCTGCCATTTCTTACTTTCCTCCCATCTAATTAATTCTTCCTTAGAGCTCTGCAAAATGATCAAAAACAAAATGTAAAGTTCTCTGATTTTATTTCTAAAGAGTGAAAACATCCATATTCAAGCATGCTTATTTTTGTTTAATAAATGTACACCTAAATGTCAGATGTGCTGTTTTTTCTATCCTCTTCACTGTGGAATCGAGAACCCTTTTTGGACAGACAGGACCAATCATGCTATCATTCATTCATTCATTCATTCATTCATTCGTTTGCATTCTGCCTTTTGGGGCACAACCCAAGAAGCCTTGCAATATCAAAACAGTATAAAACACATCACACATAGAAACACTTTAACAGGAACCTAGCATTAACAATGATCTAAAACAAAACTTTAACCACCACTACCCCAACCCTGCCCACAAAGTATTTCATTCATAACAAAGCAAAGGAGTCATTATAATGCAAAAGAAAAAACATGACAGTGAGAAATTATGTAAGCTAAATTTATTTTAGTCATGCATCTCTCATACCTTGTCCTCTCTTGGGGTTTTCATTTCTGACTCATCACTCTTCTTTCCTAGTTCACTTTCCAACTTCTTAATTTTTCTTTGAAGTTCCTCTATCAGGCTTTGGTCATCAGCTTTTCCCTGAAAAATTGGGAAAAGTTTAAACTAACTTTAATTGGCATGCATCATGACTGTGGACATTGGGAGCATCTTAGCAGGTATCACCACTGCACAACCAGATGTGATATGCAAGCTCCATTGAAATGAATGCAAAATACCCAGTGGCTGTCTTTTCTGGATTATGCTCTTAATTAGAGAAGCACTGGCTCTAAGAAATGATTATATGTATTATACACACACACACACACACACATTAAGGGAAAATGCAAGCGTTCTACACATGCAAATATTCTTCATTCAAATAACCAAGTTTAATGCTTCAATTATATAAATAGGATTATAATTAAGATTTAAATAAGACACAAGCACAGATGCATAGATAAGCTGGCTGATTTGCACTTAATCATAGTTGCCAGGTTTTTATTTATTCAATTCATTTATATATTGCAAACCCACATAAATATATATGCAGTGTACAAAATTCTCAATTAGAACCGAAACAACATTCAGATTATTTGCTGCAGTGCAAAACCAGCCAACCAGTGACTCAAGAAATATGCAATTTATTTGTATACTACAAAACAATGTTCTTTGTTTTATAATTCAAAATATATTTACCTGAATTGCATTGGTTAGCCTTTTAATCCGCTTTTTCAATTCTTCATTTTCTTTTTCCATCTCTTCTTTCTCCCTTATAAATTTAGTGTGGGCTTTAACTTTTTTCTGAAGCTCGTGATTTAAATCATCCACCTCATCTCGTAATGAATTCTCTTTATTTTTGCTTAGCTTGAGAGCATCTTTAAGTTTTGAAAGTTGGTCATTTAAATCTTCTAACTGAACCTAAGAAAATATTTTTTATGATATATTATCTCAGGACTGCCAACAAAATGAACAAAGAAGCGAATGACAATGCATGCCATGTCAGACAATAAACATCTTTGCTAATATTGGGCGATATCATGGTCAATTAAACCCAGAATGGATCCACTGAAAACAACATACAAGTCAAATGATCTCTATTTGTCTACTCTGAATGTGACTAATCTTAGATATCACCTACTAAAAACACAGTTCTAAAAACCCCGAGTACATTTCTGACCCAAAAAAAGCTAAAAGGAGAGATCCTTTTTTTCTTAACCACACCAAATACTCAGTTGCATTAAGACTCTATGCTGCTGGATTCAACATCAAAAGCTGGGGCCGTTGGTGCATCAAGCCCAGTACGATCAATTCTTATAGGCAGCACCTGTCTTTTGGAAAGTTACTAACTGAAATAATTTTAGTGGAAATGCTAGAGATACAATCCAGGAATATATGTACGCAAAAGGACATGGTTTACCACATAGCAGCCCTATTACCACATAGTAAATAATTGCTGAACTGCAAGCCTAAATTCAGCCAATTTTTCTAAACACCAATAAACTATTATGATGTATCAATTTATTGTTCTTCTAGGGAAGAAACCATGCAAAACCATGGGTAGTATCCCATACATCTTGCAATCCATGTGCCAGGTTTCAAAGAAGCACAAGTCTGTTTTTTTGTGGAACAGACTACGATTACAGACACATTATCAGTGTACCTTGATCACAGTAATACAGAACACCATTTCATTCAAATTTGTGCAGGAAGCCCACACACAATGTGGTGAAATTAATAGAAACTGCTAAGTAGCAGTGTCTGAGAAAGTGCATTGTGGGGCTTTTAACACTCAAAAATACTATTTGAGGACAGCGTATTGGTGTCTGTAATGCTTACAGTGACATCTATCCCCTCTGGTGTTTTGCTTTCACATCAGGCCAATATAGGTAAAACTTCACTTCCTGCTCACCCTCAGTTCCTTTGTTTGTTTGTCAACGATCTGTTGAACGTTCATGTGTGCCTCTTTTTGTGATGCTACAGAAATAATCTGTTGTTCTGCAGCATCTGTCATTTCTCCTCGGAGCTCCAGAAGTGCTTTACTCAAAGCCTGAAAAATATTTATCAATCTTAAAAATGATAAATTTGATGAAAAACAATAAACACAAATACTTATAACATCTAGGTCAAAATTTTGCAGTTATATGCCTATGTGCTTTGCTGGACAGCTGAAGAAAGCAAGCAATTTTAAAAAAAAAACCAACAGAGATAAAAGACAGGAATAAGATATATGTCTATGACACAAAGTGGAAAAAGGTTAACAGTACATAGAGTTAATATTAGGTTCAAATAATAAAGTAGCCTAATATTCAACAAGCTCTAGCTGCTTAATATAGTGCCATCATTTCTGGTGGCAGTTAACATAAGGCAATAAGAAGAGCCATGCCGGTTCAGACCAATGGCCCATCTAGTTGGGGTAACCCAGTCAGATACAAATAATAATAATAATAATAATAATAATAATAATAATAATAATAATAATAGTTCAGCATCCTGTTCTCACAGTGGGAAACCCACAAGCAGGATTTGAGCACAAGAGCATTCTCCCCTCCTGTGCTTTCCAGCAATTGGTTAAGTGTTTGGAGTGAAGTTGAGCCCATGACATTCAAAAAGTTATATAATTCAAGCCAATGTTCCCTCAATTAATTCTTTATTGTTATTATTTCACAAAAGTGTCTAAAATATACTAGACACTGTATGTAAGAAAAATGAGTAGGTCCCTGCAGAGAGGCTCACAATAAAAAAGGTGAAATAATTCTGGTTTGTTAGAGAAAATGAGCTGGTTTACACCCAATTACTAGTTTCCATGCTTACCTTCTGCTGTTTCTCTTTTAAGGCTAGCTGATTCTTCAGCCGTTCCACTAGATTTTTCATTGTAGTTGTTGGAGCTCTATTATTTGCTTCTCTTTGGGCCTCCAGCTCCAGTTTTGCATTCAATAATTCTTTCTCCATCTGTGACAACAAACTCCTTAGCTCATCCACTTCATCTTTCAATTTTTTCACTTCAGCTGCATGCTTCTCTTCAAGCCTAGCAGAGCAAAATAATAAATAATAATGACATCCATTGGCAAAATTGAGCAAGTTCCAGATGGACTAACTAGGCTGAAGTATTGCATCGTTTTGATTATAATTATACATTATTCCCAACAGCAGCCTAGAGGAGCAAAACACTGTCAAACTGTCTTTGTGATAAGCAAAGTCAGCTGCGTTCTCTCATTTATTTTCTTCATAGCTCATTAACAAACAAATGTCCTCACTTTATTTCACCTCATGACTCAAAAATCTACTGTTCAAAACATATGCTTGGGAGGAGAATCATCAGGGTAGTCCCTGCCACCACCCACTGCATAAAAATCCTGTGAGCTCTGCCAGATGTGTGCTTGTAAAGTTTCATGTTTGAATGGGGGTTTATCAAAGCTGAATCTAACGCATGTGACCCATTCAGATCTTGTGGGACTGTTTCCATGAGCCCCATACAGCAAAGTCAATGGCCAAGGAGAATGAGAACTCTTGTCCAGCAACATCTAGAAGGCCATGGGTTCCCCACCCAACTGTACATTGATTCTGTGATGCACAGACTGCACAGGCCAGTGAATGGATTCCAACTGACCAAATCTTCCAGTAATTTGAAGGCAAGTAGTTACAATCCAGTCATGTATACCTAAATCTAATTTGAAAAAAGACATTATATAACAACCCCAGTGACAGGAGGTTAATTATGGAGGGAAGGATACTGTCTACATAATGCTTATCCCAGAGCAATGAAGCTCAGCTAAATAGGACTACAGGCTATGGACTACAACCAATTTTATTCTTTTAACAAAATCCTATAAAAACCAAAGGGTGGTATCCAACGAAGCAGTTCCACTAGCCCAAGCAATGAAACTTATTCTCCCTCTCCTCTCCCCATGCGGTCCATAAAAATGTTCTGGGATTACCCCAGAGCAGGTTGGGGGGCCTGGTGGGAGAGGAAGCTCCATAGTTCAGCCAAAAGGGCTTGTGTAAGAAGAACTGTTAGTTGGATACTGCCCAGCGAACTGATCTTTTCAACATACCTTTAAAAGATATTATTATTATTATTGTTATTGTTATTTATATACCGCCCTATACCCAGAAGTCTCAGGGAGGTTCACATAAAAAGATCACAGTATATAAAATAAAAATAAAAGCAATAACCCAATAATATCCCCCACCCCCCCAAAGAGCCACATTTTAAAAGGGTATGGGATGTTGATCAGGTCAACCAAAGGCCTGGTTAAAAAGGAACATTTTTGCCTGGCGCCTAAAGGTGTATAAAGAAGTACTCCTGAAAACAAAAATAACCCATTATTTTTATATGATAATGAGCTCTATGTTTAAGCTGAATGTTTACCTCTACGATTATTTATATTATATATTTTAGCCAAGGTTTTCTAAAGATTAATGAAACATGACGACTCTCAAGTTCTCAGCAGATCATTTACAGACGAAGTATAATTCTAATCTACACTTACTGGACCCTGATGTTATTAAATTCCTTGATTTTTGCCAAAGTAATCTGCTTTTGCTTCTGCAATTCGGACGATGTTCTCTTTAATTTGTTCAGAAGGGATGCAAGGGAACTGTCCTGTTCTGCTACAGTTTGCTCCATCTCTGCCAGACGAATTAAATGTTTATTTGCTGGGACAGCTAAAGATGGCTTTTTCACCAACTCCTGTGGAACAAAACAGGTTATCTAATGAATAAATATTCCATTGTTTGTTTGATATTACTGTTTAACTCATATCCTAGATGTAATGCATAAGCTAAGATGCATGATATATTTGCATCTTAGCTAAGTTGAGGTATGGCTCATTTGCCCTTATTTTCTCATTTACCTGGTAAATTCTTGCAATATAACCATGTTTTTTCATTCGCATGCTGTGAAGCCCTATCAATAGCTTGTCTAAAAATGTTTTACAAAAATTCCTAAAAATGGTTTCCAGAAATCCTTTTTATTACCAGTGTGTGTTTTATTACTTTTCTATCATCAGGAATGCAGTACACTATGGCACTGATTATATCATCAGAAAGGCACCTTTGTTGGTTTAAACATTCGGTCACAGGATATGAAGTCATCACTGCAAATTTGGGGCCCAGATCTTTAAAAGCTTTATATGTCAACTCGTCACTAATGGTGCCCCAAAGGCTGCAGAAAGTCAGTGGAAGCCTGATGGAACTCAATGGCTGGATCCCAAGGGCTCCTGGTGTGAGCAGACATTGATTCAGCTCACTCAATGGGTGGGACAGTGATCTGCATTGACTTCCCACTCCAGATGCATTCCTCTTTAAAAAAAACCAAAAACAATTCCCAAGGTTGTCTCCAACCCATGGGACCAGCGTTTTGATGGTGGGGTGGGCAGCTGTAAAGAGACAGCTTCCACAAAGTACTTTACATCTGAAGTTTGCTGGATCCAAGCCAATAAGAAATCACCATATTTCAATTCTGTCCCCATCTTATCTTTATTCTCCAAATCCTCAAATGCATAAATCATGAACAAAACTTATACTTACTAATGCAGTTTGCTTGAATTTGTTAAAAGAACTGTCAGCATGTAAATCTAACTTTTGATGTAGCACTCTGAGGTCATCTTCATGTTTCTTTGCAATTTCCTCTTGTTCCTAAATAGTGCAAATATATATATATATTTGTTTCTGTGTCCATTCTATTCTACAAAAATTTCAAATACAGTTAATCTTATCACTCTAAATGCAAAAGAGACTGAAAAGGATGTCCACAACAAAAGACAATACTCTTCAAGTTTTCCAAACACAGAAGTCACTTTTAACTTCCTTTACTTCCTTATGCTACATATTCAGGACTTTCCCCCATGAATGGCACTCAAAATAATGCAGTCCCAAGACATTAAAATCATGTTGGAAATACCAGTTCACACAAATGGCACCTCTGTGCCATCACTGCCCAGTTCAAATGGCCCTGTGTAACCCAGCATTGCATTTATTTATTTATTTAAAAAAATTCTACAAAACTCTTGAATTCAAAATTTCCAGGGCTGTTTACAATAACAGCTCATGTAAATACCTCTCTTGCTTTGGCCAAAAGGTGTTGGTACTTTTTCAACACTTCCTCTTTTTGATTTAATCTTGCTTGCATATTTGCAATTGTTTGATGCGCAATTTTCAGAGCACGAGTAGAGGCAGCAGAGTCCTCTTCTTTTGGTCCAAGCTCTGCTATTATTTTCTCTCTCTCTGATGATGCTGGCAATCGAAGTCTCAGCTCATTTATGACCCTGTCTCTGGATAAGATACTTTGCTCCGCTTTCCACAAAGCAGCTTCTTTTTCTTTCAGTTTCTGTAATAAAATAAATCTCTGTTACCAAAAATGACAAAAATAATTGAGAGGATTTCTTATTCTTTTTCAACATGGAGAAAAGAGTGGGGAAATAAAGGCAAGGGGGAGCTGTGAAAAACAAGTGGTGGGGGCAGGACCTGAATAGACATACAGTAGTTGCTTTAATATATATATACACCCCCACCCACCCATTCATTTTTAGGTCAACAGAACTAGACAACCAACAAGGAACATCATAGCATAGCTGCTTTTAATCAAAGGCAGGAGCAACTGAAGTGCATTCTGGGAGCTACCTCCTTCCCAAGACATTGTTCCCGCCTTTGACCACCAGGTGAAGTCACAGCCCAACCTGATAGCCTGGCGCCTTCATTACATATCTTTAGGTGCCAGGCCAAAATGTTTCTCTATAACCAGGCCTTTGCCCGAGTTACATTCTGTGGCCTTTTAAATGTGTTTGTGGAAGAAATTATTTAGATATTTTTTTTTGTTCTATTATGAATTTTATGTTCTCATCTTATATTTTTATGTTGTGAATCACTGTGTGATCCTTGGGTGAAAGGTGGCATACAAATTTAATAAATAAAAGGTTAAAAAAAAGATTTTAAAAAGTGAACACCTGTGCCGCCTTCTGGAGTGAGACGAAGGAGCAATGCAACTAAAGATACCCTCCTCTGCCGGAGGCAAAATCTCTACTCTATAAATCACTAAATGCATATGATTCAATTAGCTGAACAATCCAATCACCTCTTCTAAGGATTTGCAGGTGGCTTGCACTTCTAGGATAGTTCGGACGTGTTCTCGTATTTTCCTTAGAGCCTGCTCAAGCTGATGTGCAAGGGGCAAGCTAGGGTCTGGAACTGATCCTGTAGCTTCATCAAACTGCAGAGAAGGAAACAGAAAGGATCATTTTCCTTCCCATTACTACAGTCAATACAAAGACTTATCAGTATGAAATCAGGTACCTTCTGAGCGGTTCTAATTATGTCCTTCTGCTGACGGTCATAAGTGTCAAGCTGGCGTTCTAATTCTACTTCTCTTTGTTCCCAGGCCAACTGCCGTTCCTCATGGAACTACAAGATTTAAGGGGTTTAATAAGGTGAGAGCAGCACAAATATATGCTAGATACAGAAATGTTTTTCACATTACATGCAGCAAAACTTTTGTAGGAGTTTACTCTGCAGAATTTCTAAAGTTATATAAAATTTTTAAAAACCCAATAGTGCAACACCACATGTTTTTCTGTACCTTGCTCTGCTGTACAATTTCTTCTTCCAGGTTATTAATGGTATGTTCGTATTCAGAAAGGATATTGTTCAAATATTTCATCTCTTCCTTTTTCTTGGCTAATTCGCGGTTCAGTTTAAGCTCCTGAAGACGAAGCTCTTCAATTTTCATATGCCACTCAATTACCTGACAATACACAAATGACCAAATCTGACAACAATTTAAGGACCAAGCTGATTCCAAATAGTGCCAAACTACTGCAGAAAAAAAGATGAACTAGCTCATTGTGGAGTTTCTCTCAAAAATCAGGAGAATTTGGTTGAAAGGAGTGGTGGTTGGGGGAAAATACATAACCATGTGGAATCCTTGGTGCATGGGTAGAGGCACAAGCAAGCATCTCATGAATTCTTTGCATTTTGGCCCAGATTAACAAAATGAAGAATGTGTGCATGTGATTAAATAGGAATACAAAAGAATCTGAGCGATGAAGCACTAATAGAATACACTACACATTCAAATGGGGGGTGACTGACATTTTTACAGTGGAAATTGACATTCTGTCAATCCAACACAAGAACAATTAAAGGCAGACACTGCTTTTACCTCTTGGCTAATCAAGGCAATAAAAATGAAAAATCAAATCAAATAAACCCCAAAACTTTCTCTGAACTGAGAGTCAATTCTCAAATATATATTTAAAGTTGTTATATCGCAAACCTTCTGTGCTCCTCTTGTATCTTTCAATGTGGCTATTAGTTCTTCTAATCCTTTTAATTTCATCTCCAACTCCAGTGCTCTGTTCTCTGCGTTTCGGCGCTCCTGCTGAGCAAGCTGGACCTCATCCATAGTCTTAAGTTTGTCATTCTGAAGCTGAATCATAGTTTTGGAGAACTTCTCCTGCTGAGCCAGGGGCAAAGCACCACTGAATTGTCTTCGCAGTGACTGTACAGTCTGGCGGAGATGCTTAGCTCTATTCCTCCCCTCGAGTCGTGTATAGTACAATGCTTGCTCTTTATCATCCAGTTTCTGCTCTAGGCGCATATTAGCCACCTCCATCTTCTGAAGTTTTGACATGGCAGCCTCTAACTTGGCCACAGCAGTGGCTTCGCTAATCTGAAGGGCCACGATATGTTGATGTAATTTTGCAACAAGTGTTTTTTCATCTGATTGTGCCTAAATGGCAAGTAAGATAAAAAATATATATATAATCAAATGCATTCGCCAAGCATTTACATGGTATTGGGCTTATTATCTGTGTCACAGGGGTGAATGGTTATGCTTCTAAGCAGAGATAGCCCATACCTGATAATCCAAAATTTGCATTCTGAGCGATTCCACCTCTTTCTCTCTGGATTGCTGGCGATTCTCCAAAGCATCAACTTGCATCTTGGCAATATCAGACAGCTCTTTTAGTCTAGCAAGACAAATGAAACCGATTTACCAAAAAATATTGCAAGGGTAACAGCATTCCCTTTTTCTTTCACCCCAATATGCTAATAATAAAAACAGTACTGAAAGGATATATGTTGAATGGAACTGCTGCACATTTAAGGCTAGCAGATGAAAAAGCTGTTTGATTCTCGATGCCTGAAGACTGTGGAGAATGTGGTTAAAACCTGGAACATTGTTGCAACAGCACTATCACTAGGTCCATATGCAGTGCCACATGGAATAGTTGTGTCACACAACACTACTGAGTTTTGATGCTATAAATGAGCTGTTTACATTAAGTTATAGCCCACCACATACTGGTTGCATTCACAAGCAACATGGTTTAAAGCTATGTGGACAAGCTACAGCAAGCCTGAGCAAAGGATCTGGCTCCCAACACTCCCCCTCTCACATTCTTCTACAGGTCTGGGGAAAGGACATCTTCAGAGTTTAGTTTCCCTTTTAAGGACTCTTGACTTAGGATTTCATTTCAACCAGGTACATTTCATAAGAAGCCATTTTCAAACCCTAGGTTCTGCTGCTGGCTTGTGAAACCATTGTTTGATCCTTGGTTTGTGCATAACGCCAAGATTCTGTAAAATTGAAACTATAACTTAGCAGAATACAAAGGCGAAGCAGGGCTCATTTAAGCCAGGCACTTCATTTGGGCTTGTTGAGCTTCATCCGTACAACACTAAACCTTGATTTCGCATTACGTGCAATCCAGGCCACTATGTTAAACACATGCAGGTTTTTTTTATAGCTTCTTCCAAACATAGATTCTATTCTGCGGAATTGTATAGGTTTCAGTTGCTGCTGCTGTATAATTTTTTTGTAATGCTTTTATATATTTATTATATATTTTATACCTGCACACTCTGCCTTGCAAGCCTTTTCCCACCTTGCCTGGGAAGGCTGGGCCCTGACTGACTTCAGCTACAAAAGTTGAGGCTGTTGAACAGACTCTTAGGTTGTGATGTTGTTTTTCTATCTTTATTTTTGTAACTTATTATTTGTGTGGATATTTTCAATTTGGTTGTGTACTTCTGTACTTTCTGGTGTGTTTTGTTTGTTGTTTATTTCTACCTTTGTTAATTTATAAGTATGTAAATATTTTCATGTCGTAAGCCACTGTGAGCATGGTTTTAACTATGGAAAGGCAGAATACAAATAAAATGATGCATGTATGTTTACTCTTTTGATTAATTTATCATAAAGCTGCCTGAAAAAATGACTGATAAACTTTTAATTAAACAAAACTAGACCTCCAAAGAGCAGCATGTGTGAACAATTTCAACATTTCCTTTGAAAATCTTCCCCAAAGACCTCCCAATTACTCCTTAAACTTCCCCCAGGTCATAAAGCAGCTCCAGGGTGAGGAACGGTTGGTTTTTAAAGTGAAGAACCAGTGTCATTCCCCACAATTTTCCCTTTAAAAGGCTCCCATGACATGTGTGCGTGCATATAAAGGCGGGGGGGGCAGTTCTAGAGGGAAATTCAAATAAATTTGGAAGTATTCTTCCCCCTCCCCCACCTCTTCTACGCAGGGCTGAAATCAGAGTAATGCAAGAACCTTTAAACTTACTTTGAAATTTCAATCTTGAGCTCAGTTTCACTTTTCTCCAGGTCCATAATTCGACATCTGTCTGCCTCGCTGACTGCTTTACTCACACTGCTTGACAGTTCATCTCGCAAAGACTGTTCCACTTTCTGTGCTTCAAGGTTGATCTTTGTAAGCTAAGACATGGCAGGTTTGGTAAATATATTCAGAATCTGAACGTTACATTCAGTCCAAAACAACAACAACCTATTAGTACATGGGTAGCCAACATGCATCATCAGATGTTTGTGGCACGCTTTGATAGGATTATGAGGACTCGTGGCATGCACAGCTGGCTGTAATGTAGAACACCAGCATGTCTTTCCTGGGCTGAATTTCCGCCTGCTCTGACTACTTCAAGATACAGGAGCCTTACAAACACTAACTACACACAATCATATACCTTAGATTCAGTATGTGACAAACTTGCCAAAAAACACCACTCTCTTAGTTCATGTACCTCAAGAATTAACTGGGGGAGAAAAATGGAATGAGAGCCTTTCAGCAGAATGCACCAACATCCTGTGTATTCACATTAATTCACAGTTTATTTCTAACTACAGTTTAATGTGATGTTTGGCTTGGTCATATAACCATTTATTCTAGGTGTTAGGAATTCGTCAACCTTATATGCATACTTTCCACCTTACTCAATAGTGTCTCTCAAACAGCGCAGTATCTCTAAATGCATCTAGCTCCAAGAAACTTTTTTTGGGGGGGAAGGGGATGATAGGAGTAATTAAAGAGAACAGTATGCTAATACATTTTCCAACACTTTAAGCAAACTATGTAATCACAGCTCAGCAGCCAACCTCAGCAAACTTTGTTTCCAGTTCAAAATTACGTTCTTCCACTTGTTTTAATGTGTTCCGTAAGTGTTCATACATGCGCTGAGAGTGCTCTGCTCTTTGCCTTTCATTTAGTTCTTTCATTTCCAGCATAGTAATTTTCTTAGAAATAGAAACAATCTCACTGTTTGTTATGGCTTTCGTGGCCTTATCTGTAGCACTGTCTCCTCCTACAAATTGACAATAATATAAATGGAAAATTTTAGTGACAGACACATTTTTAAAAGAAAACAATATAAAATCTGCAGTATGGAACAGAGGCAGAAATCTTCAACTTTTTTAAAATATTTAAAGCATCTTCTTTTGCATAGTTCAGAACTGGAATATCATTTGTAATTGCCCTTTACCTTGTTTAGTTATTATTACTTCCCTTTTTTATCAAAGGAACTGGGTTGAACTTTTCAGACTTTGGCAGAATCTTGACAGGATATCTCACTTCTAATACACTACAGGGGTTGTCTTTGCAAGTAAAACACTCTAATAACAGGTAAGTTGTACTAATGATCACAGATGCCTTTGGGAATATATTGAGATCAACATCATTTTCCCTTTAAAAAATTTCTAGGCTTGTGTGAATACCATTTAAGAATACTAACAAGCTTTCAATTGAATGTTTGAATTCTTGTTAATTTAAGAATAAGAAGGCTTCCTTGTGTTTCAAAATGTTTTTCAACTCTACATTTTAAAATACCAGGTTTACAGAGAAAACATGTATCATCTCATTGCAATAAAATAATCATAATACACAATGCACTCACCCAATTTTGCTGCTTGTTCCCAAGCTTGTTCAATTGTATGAAGTTTCTCTTTTGTAATTTCCAGCTCCTTGTTAAAAGACTCAATCTGTTCTTTCAGGGATGCATTTTCACGCTATATGGTATGGACAAGATGTAGCACACCAAAAACAATTTAAAGACAAATTAAAATATAGTAACAGTTTAAAAACAAAACAAAAAGATTGCTTTGTGCAAGCAGAGAGAGAATGTTAGACACCAATGAAAAGAATGGGACCCATCCATACAGTGCTTTCCCCTAAGTTAAAGTGTAAGTAGCTTTCACAAGAGAGCACTACCGGTATGACGTTCACACCTAAGTATATCCTCCCCTCTCTTTCTATAGTTAAAGCACTAGTGGTCTGTAATAGTATTTGGGGAGGGCAATAAAAAATTGTTTTCCTTTCAAATCCTGCCTACAATATTAGGCAGCTGAATCTTCTGCTGGACCTGCACCACCAGCATAAAAATGAGATGGAAAAATGTAAATACTCAATTTAAAGTTAACTCAAAGTAGCATGGTAGTATTACCTCTAAGTGCTCCAAATTAGTTGTTCTTTGAACAAGCAAGTTATCTTTTTGTAGCATATCCCTGTATTTAGCCGTTAATTCGTTATATTGTTTATTAGCCATTTCCAGATCATTCAGAGGTACACAATCATCCAACGCTTTCTGCAATGCTGCCATCTTGAAGGTTGCCATTTCCTGAACAAAGAAGGAAGAAACAGTCTACTGTATATGGCATTCAAAAAAGGAGGAATGCTGAAAGCACATTCAAAAATACCGCAGCAGGTCACTAGGAATATAGAAGCCAAACTGTACTGTGAGAATAGCTGTGGCATATATTGAAAAGTGCAAAAACAGCTTGGATTTTGCAGAGACACTTGGAAGGAGTACATGATAAATCCTATTGAAAAAGAGAAATATTGAGGCTCCACACAATCAGGACATCTGATTTGAGTAGGAATATGACCCATATGGTGTTCTTATCAGCAGCTTGTGTGTAACACTTGGGATTCCTTTTCAAATGTTGGGCAGGGCACAGTCGGTGCTACCTGAGGATGTGATGCTGGAAATGGGTCAGGAAGCACAACCTCACTGCTGCTTTGCATACAAAAGTGTTTTGTACACAATCGCCATGTGAGTAGAGCTGGCATGATATATAAAACATACCTTGAACCTTTGCAAACGGCCAATCTTTTCTCCGACTGCAGCCTCCACAGCTATTAACTCGGCCTTCATCTTCTCATTTTCTTTCCGGAGATGCTTCTCCATTTCAAGTACGGTTGTGTACTGCCTTGCCAGTGACCTTTCATTTACCCTCAGAACAGTTATTTTTCTACTGTAGTCCGCAAATAGCCGTTTAAAGTCATCACTATTCTTTTCAAGTGCATCTAATAAATTCTGTGGGAAGATTAAAAATGTCACTGGCACTGTGATGTGAGTATTAACACGTATTTTAATCAGTCAGTGGCTTTGATCTAGCTAAACAGAAGCAGATACATTGGTGCATAACAGGCCTCTTCTCCCCTCCCCTCCCCAGTCCTATGAACTTCTGGAAAAGCCACTCCTGAGAACTGCATGAGACATAGGCATGAGGGAAATCGCTGCAAATCTCCCCTCAAAAACCTTGCCAGACCCCACATTATTTTTTATAAAATAATCCAACCTTTAGAAACAGCTTTTCATGAGATGAAAGGGCTCATAGCAGGAAGGCAGTGGGAAAGCCTTGTTGTCCCATGTGGAACTTGTCATTCTTGGCACCCAAGCCCATGAATATAGGATCACTACTTACATAATATTCTTTTATTTTTACATCATCTTGCTCCTTTTGATGTTCCAATCTTTTCTTTTCTTCTTGTATTTTTTCACCAGCAGTATGCCAGTGTTCCCTTTCCCTAAAATAAGTAAACGAATGTTTAGAGCTTTTTTTCCTTTTTGTAAAACACATTATTGCAACTATTGCGTCATATTGTGCTAGGTAAAAGTCTGAAAGTTCAGATCAAAAGACTTATAATCTGCCAATGGAGGGGAAACAGATTTTGGAAAGAGCAAGTTAACACTTCCATCATTGCAGAGAATGGCTGAATATAAGCATTATGTAGTAGAGCTGAACAATCTTTGGCACCAGAATTATTAAGGGTATTTGAAACCCTTTTAATTTATTTTAATTTGTTTATTTATTTATTATGAATAAACTGCATTAATAAACTTTATTTTTTATTAAGTACTAATTTATTAATTCTTATTAACAACATTAGTTTGCTGCCCCATAACTGTTTTCTAGGGGAAAAAATACAATTTTTTTCCAAAATAGATAAAAATACACTAACTTAACTGTAGTGTTTGATTTTATCATTTCATTATAATTCACCTAGATACACCTTATTTATTGTAATTCACCTTCTTTGGATACTATACCAAGATATCATCCTCAGGAGCAACAGTTATACCTTTGATATTCTTTATACAGCAAGCCTTGCTGGTGGCGGGCAACTGCAACTTTCCTTTTATAGTCTTCTAGTGCTTCTTCTAATTTCTTCAGCAGCTGCTCTTTATTTTCCAGTTCCTAATGATACACATCAAATTAATTGCATGACATATCTCAGCTTCAATTCTAATGTCAATGTCATACAACATGGAGTACCTTTCTATAGCTATACGCTTTCTGAATTAAAATATTCTACAAAGACTGACTTCATCAAATATATTTGTCTATGGAAAAAGTTGGAATTCAAGATGTAATATCAGTTTTCACCTTAAATAATAATATCAAGGTTATATAAAAGATCTGTGAACAGGACTTTGTGCCTTTCACTATTACTTTAAAAACCATCGATGAGATGCTGAACTGCCATGAATAAGAAACTTTGATTGGAAATATATTGGAAATATTGGATCAAAAATTTAAAAGTGACTGTGGAAAGCTGTGCCCTTGAACATGGCGGACAACCATGATGTAAGCGTGTGGAAAATTTTGCAACTGATGGAGGAATGTAGAGCTGAAGCCCAAGATTATGCAAACAGGATGAGACAAAGCCTAAACAAAGTCAATGCCAAACTAGATGCCCAGCTGCAGGTGGAGGGGAACAATCATGTTAAGGCTAAAGAACAAGAAAAGAAATCAATAACAACTAGCTGCAAGGAAAAACTTTTTAAAGATAGGAGGAGTGGAGTTGCCAAGCGACGCATAACGACAAGGATTACAAGGAAAACCAGCAAAACTAAACACAACAGAATGCAGCAGAAAGAAGAACCAGTATGCCTGACTGAACAAGTGGAGATTTGGCTTTGGACTTGGAAAAACATGTCACAAGAGAGACAATGGTATTGGACTTCGGTGCCGACTGGAATAGGCTGAAGAAGGATATACAAAATTACCCTTTTTTGGATTTCAGGACAAGAACAATGGACATGGCAAAGGAATGATTATGAGATTATGAGAAATTATTAAGATTATAATGATTACAATGTTTATGAGAAATTATTAAGATTATATATCACAAAGGATAAAATTAAGGACAATACTAAGGCTACAAACCTAGGGATTGAGGAGAGGCGGAAGGGGAATAGGTATTTGACGTAAAGATAAAAGTATGCTGAGGAGATATTTGTAAGTTTAGAAGTTATGAATCTGTTTAGAATTGTGATTTAGAAAAAAATGGAAACAGTGGGGAGGATGTGAGGAAGTCATATGACAATGACAATGTAAGATGATAAAAGTGACCTGGCCTGGAAAAGAGCCGGGCCTAAATTGTAAAACCAATAAAAATTATTTGGAAAAAAAAAATGAATAAGAAACTTTGAATATAGGGTGCTTTGTTTTTCATTAAAATACTGCATGGCTTTCAAAGAACCATGGTATATACATACATATGCATGCATACATACATACATACATACGTGTGTGTGTGTGTGTGTGTTTGTGAGAGTGAGAGAGAGGACAGAGGTGAACATGTTAAGATACACCCACTAGCCAGTTTTAAAGTATTTACCTGCAAAAGGTATATTAAATATTCATTCTGTGAATTAATTATGTTTACACTAGATGGAGCCATTCCTTCCGGAAGATTTACTGCTTTGAACACCATACCGGCATCTTCTGATTGCCGCAGCAAATGGATCTCATTTTCTAAACAGGCAACCTGAAACATATAAGCAAGCAACAATAGGACGCAAAGAATCACTGAAAAACTTTCAATATGTTAAGCGTATCATTTACATGTATTGCAAAATATTGTCATTACTAGCCAGAAAGCTTACACCAAATAAAAATGTTTCTGAAGTGCCACAATTTTTAAAAAGCTGCTTTCAGTGATGGTCAGATGAGCAGCTGTTTGGGTGTGCAGAAGTTACAGCATCACTATCAGGGTCCCAGTATGCACCCAAAATCCCCCACACTAAAGCAGCACTCTTTGCAGTGGGTCCACCTTTGTCTATCAATCAAATCTTGCATGACACATATGAGGAGCTGTGGATAGAAACCCATGTGTGTTGCTACCTAGGCTACTTTTGAAGGCTAAGATAACCTGCATACCTTGGCATTTGCTTTTGAAAGCTGATTGGAAAAATTCACTGCTTCTTTTTGTGCTTCCCTCAGTTCCTTCCTTAATTCTTCATTTCGTCCTGTTAGTTGGTCAACTTGAGTCTTTAAGTGTATGCTAGCATCGAAGTTTCCTTCTGTATTCTTTAATTCAATTGCCTGCCAACAATTGATTCACCATAAAAGAAAGTAAGTGCTTTCCATTAAACTCTTTTCTCCTAGCCCTACATGGAGATACAAGTCTGGTAATTTTTCCATGCATAGCATGCACTCTACCAATTGCCTAGATTCCTCCGTTAACAAATACACGCCAAGTTCAATTAAAATTATATAAAGCCAAATAGTAAATCTGGCCATTTAAAGAGTAAAACATGCTATTTGCATGAGGAATAAAACTGCAATGGAAAGGAATATTGCAAAAGTGTGATTCTACATATGGCGAATGTATGGGGTGGCGGCAGACCTTTTCTGCAACAGTTAATTCCATTACCACGTGATTTATATAGCATTTTAGTACACAGGACTTTCCCCTCCAAAACCCAATTTCCTTTATCGTCTCATACCTGTCATTATGTACATACGGCAACCAATCATGAAATCCCTTTAATGTTTTCAGCTAAACAGATTCAGCTAAGCTAAGTAAGTAATGAAAGACAGACTTACATTTACTAATCGTTCCAGACTAGGAATGATTACAGCAGTTTCTCCACCTTTCACACCTGAATCTTTCTGCATGTCCTTTATAGCTTGTAGGATTTCTTTCATGCCTTCTTCAAGGTGCTTATTTTCTTGTACCAATTCTTTTACTGCAATTACATTACATATAGTTCACTTCCGCACATTTTGCAATGGACAATTGCAAGCTCATATGTATTTCAGCTGGGTTTCTAGTTATGGTATCCACACTTCCAAGAGTAGATATTAATGAATTTTAGCAAGAGTTGTTACTCAAAACGATTCATTCAGAAAATATTTTCAAATTTGGATTCTTTAAAGTCAGTGTAGATACTACAAGGTTTGCAAGATTTGTAAAACAAAACAACAAGATGGTGTATTTTTGCCTGACTCATTAACCATTGGTTTAGCACTCTTATTGTATAGGTAAATTAAAATTTATGCTTACATTTCAATTGAAACTTGGCTATCACGGCCCTGTTTTGTTCCAAGTCCCTGTCACGTTCATTTAATTCTTTGGTAAGGTAGTTATTCTGCCAGTAAAAGAGAATTACCATAATAATAATAATAATAATAATAATAATAATAATAATAATAATAAATATTTATTTATACCCCGCCCTCCCCAGCCAAAACCGGGCTCAGGGCGGCTAACATCAAATAAAAATTACAATAAAATATACAGAAAACCATTAATTAAAATACAGATTAAAAATGGGTTTCCAGAACTTTAAAAATGCTCATTTTTTAAACTGAGTTGTTGAAAAAATGTTAAATGAGACAAAACATCATATCTAACCTGCATTTTGAACAATGTATGACAGCATATTGCACTTCATGTATTTCAAACAAAACAGCAATAATGTTTTTGTAATAAGGAGAGAATAAGAATAAGAATAATGTTTTTTGTGATAAGGGAACACCACAATTTGCATGACAGTATACTCAATCAAAGAATACTAAGTTATTAGAAAAATACTTATCAGTCTCTTAATATGGACTATCATGACTTTATCTCTCAGGGGGAAACCCTGAACTACCTCAAACTCCTGGCTCCTGTGTCTGTGAAGCTCTAGCTCTGCACTTTTATTCAGGGTATTCTTGGCGAACAAGTCTTTCAAGATCTGCTCGTTCTAGAGAACAAGTAATAATTAATGCATTTGAATTTCAACTCCTAAAGACTTTTACATTCTATATGCCTCACAATTCAGTTTTAACTATTTGTAGTTGCCTTTCATAATGAGTCACAACAAGGTATCTATCAATAACCCAGTCACTGCCGTTTTACTGGGATGATCTTTTTTGTAATGATGCAATGATACCACCATTCTCAATCACTTTTATGGGTGAGTACAGCCAATCTTAATATCAGACAGTGACAAATAATTGGTTCCAGTTTCTGAAGTCCCAGTTTTTGTGCCTTTAATCTAGAAAGCATATATATATTTATTACATGTTTGCAAATGTGGCACATGTATCTGTATTGCAGTGGATTAGTTTTAAAAATGAAATTGTTTTACTTGGTAATCGCTTCAAGATGTTTCAAATGAAGCGATTCATAAACAAAAGGAAACAAATCAATTATAGAAGGCACAAATTTAAGCGCATATGAAGATGTCTCACCTCTGACCTAAGGAACATTAATTCACTCCTCAACTGCCTTATAAGACTCTCAACTCGATCTATCTGATATGCATTCACTCGCAGGCCACAATCAAGTCCTTCATCCATGTGTTCTACTGGCCATGATTCTGGAAAATAGATCTGGTCTTTCTCCATCTCTCTCATATCAGTTCTCAAATCCAACAATTTTATTTCAGAATTGTCCTTCTCATCTCGCAACAGGACTTCCTGCACTACGTAGGAGGACACTGGCTTTCCAAGCAGAGAAAGAGGCAGCCCTTCCTGGAAATCCAGTGACAGGGTCCGAACACGAGATGCTTCAGTTCTCTTCATCTGCCTTCCCTGTCTTTGTCGTCTTTTACTAGCCCTTTGTTTCCCTTGCATAGCAGAAAATGATAGTGGACTGTCTGCTCTCAGTTCATTTGATTCACTGTAACTGACTGGACATAAAGCTGTCCCTAGCATTTCTTTAGATTGCTGCTTTACAGAACTGTAAAGTTCCTCTACTGTAAAAGACTCGGAGTCATCACAGTTATCATTCACTTGTATCTCTGAATCAAGCTGAAAACTCAACTGAAAAGAAAAGAAGATATGCTTTCACTTTTTCAGAGAAATTAACTTTAACACGTTCCAGGTCTTCTCAATCCATTCCTCAAAGTTTTACTTTTTGTCCTCTGTTGCCTACCACAACTCTGAGGGAAAAGAGTATTGTTTTCAGAGAAGCTATGTTTTTCTTTCTGTATTACACTAACTGCTATTTACAAAACAAAGATTAGCATTCATTATACATGAAAGCAATTAACAAGATGGCCACACATTAAATAATTTCAACATAGATTTTTTTTGTATACAATGCTTTAAAAAAAAAGACACTTCAATGATACTCCAATCTAAGAAATCAGTCAAAATAGAATTTACAATGAATAAAACTTAGGCCATTACCTTTTCTTTAACCTCATCAACGTTAACTGTACTCATAAACTCAAATTTACTCCTTCTCATCTTCAGATCTTCAGTAAAGGTATCAATCAGCTGTAGGTCATCTGTATCCAATCCTAAACAGAACAAAGTTTACAAGCAGTCCTTTAAAATTTAAAACAATGCAAGGTTGACCTCAGTAGTAATGATAAAAAGTCTCAAAAGCAAGTAATGTGAAAAAACACTGTATATAATTTAAAAGAAAGATCTCTCATTATCTCTGAGGAGCCTGCACCAGAAAAACATTGGTCATCACACATCCAACCTGATTTAGGGAGGGATTAAGGGGGCTAGATAGAACACAGATAGGAACTGGCCAGCCCAGATGCCGAGATCTCACAGGAAGTAGATATTGCTTAAGTAAAACAACAATTTAGCAGATCAGATTACCTAGGGAGGTTTAGCATCTCCCTCTAAATATATATTCAAAGGCAAATGCTATAATCATCTGTTTAGGACTGTCATAGAAACCAAAGACCACACTAGATTCCCAACAAGAATTCAATGAATTTGAGAAGGATTGTTTAATTCGTTTCCTCAGCGGTACCAAAAATTCATTATTCAGACAGTTCCAAGAGATAAACGAAGATGTTCTTCTGGAATCATCTATTGTTTGCTGCATGGCACAAAGTAACTTCAGAGACAGCCTACCTAATGTTGCAGCTCTTCTTCCTTTCTCCTGAGCCAGTTTACGAATATGTTGTTTCAGGGCAACTCTTTCTTCTTCTAGTCTTTCAATCTGTAATGTATTCAAATGCCTAGTATTATTATTATTTCAATCTTATTGAAACGGTATGAAGATTAATCAACTTAGATGCTTAGACAAGAAAATCACGACTATGTCCATTTATCACTTGCCTCTTTCAGCAGGATTTGGTTTTCAGCCTTGTACTGCTGCTGTTTCAGTGCTTTGCTATTTCTAAATTCCGTTAAATCAATCATTGTCTTGGGATCAAGACCTGAAATGTAATACATTGCAGAAATTTGTATATTCAATTAGAAGAATTCCAGTCAAGGATGATGGCCTGAGGGATCTAGGGTAGGGAGAGAATTGTCCTCCTACATATCACTCAGTTGGATATTTTTGCTAAGATCCTCATTTAACCAGCCACACTAGGAGCAGTCATCAGCCGTTGCTTTCAGCTTGTTCATTAAAGGCAGCAATATGCTCTAGAATTCTCTAACTGCACTCTCATATACACTTATGAACATGCACTATGTGGCAGCTCTACACGCTTCCTAACAATGGCAAATAAACCAACTCTCAAATCTTAGTGAAACGTTTCTCACACTGTCCCTGGTGCGGCAGTGAGGGACTACTTCTTCTGTAATTAATTATTTGTACTTTCCACTTTTGGCGCAGGGGTCATAATAAGCCCTGGATCTCTTGCTCTGAGGGAAGGGGGGAGAGGACCCAACCTTACGATTACATGATGTCAGATGGTCCTTCCCCACTGCCACAAAAAAATTTGCAGCCCTTGTCCTAACACTGGAGTTTCAGTGTCAGTAAGTCTAAAAATATGGGTTTGCTGGAGCATACCAGGGGAACACCTGGTTCCTAAAGATCCAACACCTTTCCAGTGTCCCAACATGTTCCTAAACCAGAGAGTATGGTAGCCCTTGAACAGGGGTAGTTCAGTCCCATTTATTTCACTACCATTGTTTCCAGTGAGAATAAAATTAAGGGGGAAATTGAAAAGAATGGAGCAGCACAAGAGGATCAATAGTCTTCAGTTTGCAGTCCCTCTGGCCATAGGAAGGTTATCTAAGGGCTGCTGTACAATTAAATATCTCCAAGAGTTAACATGATACATACCCAGTTGTCCACGGAGGTCTTCATTTTCATCAAGAAAATCATTGATTTTAATTTCAAGTTTGTTAACTTCTTTAATTAATGTTTCAATTTCATGATCCCTTATTTTAATTTGTTTTTTTAAGTCTTTTATTTCAGCAACAGCATCTTCCAGGCCATAAATTCCCTTAGAAAAGGAAAAGCAGATAAACTAAGACGTGCATTAACCAAATGGATTAACCAAGAAATATATTAACACAAATTCACAGAAGATAAGGCTATCAAAGACTACTAACCATGATAGATATGTTCTACCTCTACTGTTGGAGGCTTTTGAATACTGGCTGCTGGAAACCACAAGAGGTAAGAGGGTTGTTGTGCTCAGATCCTGCTTACAAGCTTCCCACAGGCATCTGGTTGGCAATGTGAGAACATGAGGCTGGACTAGATGGGCCACTGGCCTGATATATATGCATAATTAAACTTAATTAATTTTCATCTTTTCTGTGGTTCTGTTGTCATGATCACAAGTCATCGACCTATTAACGGTCTAACAACTTTGGCTAATTTAATATATTCAAGGGAAGGGGCAGATCTGGCATGGACAGAAATTATAAATAAAGAAAAGGACTCCAGGACATATTATTTAAAAGTATGTGTGACCCATTTAACAAATCTGCTACTTGTCTTCCCCGTACCCTTTTAGAGTATTGTGTCAAATCAAACTACATACCGATTCATAATCTCTCATTCGTTTCAGAGTGTCAATAAGTTCTTTGTCCTTCTCCCTTGCATCAGATTCTGCAAGTTCTGCTACCATTTCAGCTTCTTTGGTTTTCTGTTCCAACATATGTAATTTCCCTTGGATGTCACCAATATGGCCCTGTTGAATAGAAGATGGCAGACCTAAAAAGATACAATAGACATCCATAGAAAGCTGGTGAGAAACTAACTGGAAGACATACTGACAGTGAATGAAAATTAAGAGAGAAACTCACAGAGAGTAAAAATTAATCAAACCTCCTTCCTATCATATATATCTAATCCATTAGGACATTTGGAGCAACCAATACCTACTTCACCCATACCTAACATCTTCTGATGTCAGACATGGGGAAAGTTTCAGCTACTAGGAAAGGAAGAATCTTCCTTCACAGTCATGACTTGAAGTTTTAATCACCTGACATCCTATTAACTCAGGTGATTGACCGGTGGGTGGTTTGACCCACTTGTGGAAGTGGCCTTCTTTTTTAAGCAGGGACTGGCCTTTTCTGGATGTGGCCCTCCGACTGGTTGAAACATATCATTATGAGACTATGCAGACACAATGCTCCCACTCAATAGAGGTCCACAGGAATATGTGCTTTCTTGTCTCATGCACAAAATCCACAGTATTAATCACAATAAATGGGTTCAGAATAGACAAGAATCATGGTTAACACTAACCAAACTTGAGTCTTAAGCAGGTTATAAAACCAGTTTCAAATCCAAACAAAACATATTGCTAAAGTTACACAAAACACATAAACAAGTTACTTTTTTCTTTTTGAAGTTCTCTTTTCATGTCCTCAATAATCATTGCATTCTTTTCCATCTCTTTTGTATACTGTTCAACCTGTTCCGTGAGCAGTTTGATCTGACTGTCTCTTTCTTGCACACCCTGAAAAAATATAATTTGATACCTAATTAATAGCACTGATAGTAAGCCATTAAACAAAATATCAATGTTAAAAGAAAAACAGAAGTACTTACAACATAGAGTTCGGATATTATCTAGAAGAACGACAAGCAAAGGCAAAAGCAGCAAAAATAAAAGCAGAGAGGTAAAAATAAAATGCACATTCTGCATCATCATAAAAACGAGTAACTTTTTTTAAAGCTAAACTCAATTTCATTTGTACTTTGGTCTGGACAAATATTACTTACCTTATACTGTTATATGAAAACAGAACTAACATTTTAACTGCATACAGTGGAACCTCGACTTACGAATTTAATGCGTTCCGAAAGCACACTCGTAAGTCGAAAATTTCGTAAGTCGAACAACGGCATTCCCATAGGAATGCATTGGAAACGTAAGTCGAAAAATTTGTAAGAAAACCCTATGTAAACCTTCGTAAGTCGAGTAAACCCCATCTAAAACTTCGTAAGTTGAGTAAACCGCAACTAAAATCCAAGCGGATTTCCTTTCGGAAGTCGAAAAATTCGTGGGCGCGCGGCCGCTTTTTCCCTTTCATAAGTCGAAAAATACGTAAGTCGAGTACTTCGTAAGTCGAGGTTCCACTGTACAACAGTTTTTTTCATAATTTACTCTAGGGTAACATATGCCCAAGAGCCACATGTTAGTTACTATGGGTGCACATTAAAATTATAGCATGAGAATTTTCCAGGGGTCCACAGATTTTTGGGGTGAAGTTTTACCACCCCCCCTCACTCTGCGCTTTTGGAGAAAGTACAAGCAAAAGGTAAACCAGAGGTTGCCGTTCATTGTTGAAGGCCCCACAGGCAGGAACAGGCAAAGAAGCTGGCATGCTTTCAAATAAGGCCACAGCCCCATTGATGAATAGTGACCCTCAACTTCAGAGCTAAATGTTTAGTAGAGGGAACCATTCGTTATACTGGGAGTGGATCCATTGAAATCAATCATCTCAGGTTATTTTAAATTCCTTGATTTCAGTGTGTCTATTCAGTGTGTGACATAGTTGGGTATAACATAAGATCAGGGGCGTAGGAAGGGAGGGACGGAGGGGTGGTTCGCCCCAGGTTCCACTCTGGGAGGGGTGACAAGATGGCCCCTGCCTTCCCCCAGCTGTAGAGCGGCCAAGGGCACGCTCTCGTGCGACAGCCCATATAGACACCGTGCAAGCGGCAGCCTGTACGGAGTACGCGCGGGATGCCACACATGCGCACTCCGTATGGGCTGCGCTGCCCCGGGTGCCGGAGAGGGTTCCTCCGCCACTGCATAAGATTATAACATAATAAAATGTAAACATGTGAAAGAAGGTAAAGTTCATGCTGGAAAAGATATAATATAGTTTCAGCTGAGTTTATAGTAAGTTTTAATACATGCAGCTCATTAGAAAATGCAGCACTGTTTTAACAGGTACACATTTTTGGTCTACAACACCTATTAAAATCCTAACACATGGAGACGTCATCAGATTTCCCCTCCAAATGAAACTCAGGTTTCATACTTCATAAGTAGGAACCAGTGAAGGTGAACCAGTAAACCTACTCTATAAGTAGGAACCAATCTGAATCAGTGAAGGCGGTGAAGGTCCTGTGTGAGTGTCTAGAGGTTGTTGGAGGATGGATGGTGGCTAACAGATTGAGGTTGAATCCTGACAAGACAGAAGTACTGTTTTGAAGGGAAAGGCAGGTGTAGAGGGCTCCCTGGTCCTGAATGGGGTAACTGTGCCCCTGAAGGACCAGGTGTGCAGCCTGGGAGTCATTTTGGACTCACAGCTCTCCATGGAGGCACAGGTTAATTCTGTGTTCAGGGCAGCTGTCTACCAGCTCCACCTGGTACGCAGGCTGAGACCCTACCTGCCCGCAGACTGTCTCGCCAGAGTGGTGCATGCTCTAGTTATCTCCCACTTGGACTACTGCAATGCGTTCTACGTGGGACTACTTTTGAAGGCGACCCAGAAACTACAACTAATCCAGAATATGGCCGCTATACTGGTGACTGGGAGTGGCCACCGGGACCATATAACACTGGTCCTGAAAGGCCTACATTGGCTCCCAGTACGTTTCCAAACACAATTCAAAGTGTTGGCGCTGACCTTTAAAGCCCTAAACGGCCTCGGCCCAGTATGCCTGAAGGAGAGTCTCCACCCCCATCATTGAGCCCAGACACTGAGGTCTTCCTCCGAGGGTCTTCTGCTGGCTCCCTCACTGCGAGAAGCGAGGTTACAGGGAACCAGGCAGAGGGCCTTCTTGTTAGTGGCACCCTCCCTATGGAACACCCTCTCTTCAGATGGCAAGAAAATGAACTATATGACTTTTACAAGACATATTAAAGCAGCTGTAAATCAGGAAGTTTATTATGTTTGATGTTTTAGTATGTTCTGATATGTGCTGTGAGCCACCCAGAGTGGCTGGGAAAACCCAGCCAGGTGGGCAGGGTAAAAATTATAAAATTATTATTAGTTAATATTATTATGATTAAGATTATGTAATACATTGTACACTGACAGCACATATATTGATGGTAAAATCTGTAATATCTCCCCTCTAAAACAGGGGCATATAAAGTAAACTTCATCTGTTTATTGTGTTGTACTCTATACCCATGCATAGATTTCTAATGTTTGTTTAACACAAATATTTGTTTGGTTTCTTCTTATTGAACAGAAAACTACCTGCTGGAGGGCCATAACGCTGCTCTTGTCAGCATCAAGGTGGGCCATTTTCAGCTTCTCTCTCAGAGTTAACATCATTTGCTGATACTCAATGATTTCTTCATCTTTAGAAGCCAAGATTCCCTGCAAAGCAGAATATGATAAGGTGGAAAATCTTAAACAAAACATAAATCTTAAAAGGTAGCTGAAATAATATATGCAATACCTTCCATTCTTCCACTTTTTCATTCACAGCTGCCATGAGAGGGTCATCTTCTTCATTCTTTGCTTTAAGTTGCTCCATTAACTCATGCACCTGTAAGATACCATTGATATATGATGCATGAAATATGGCGTATGAAAATACAAGCTATGAGTGCATTACTCCCGATGTATTAACAATGGGAATCCAGTTTTTACTCAATTTACTTACTGGATCAAATACCGGTACTTGTTTAATGATCAATTTGTCACGCAGGATGTGTCATCTTTCTGATTTGATCTTTCTGTTTTGTTCCTTTGTATTCCAATTTTAAGGCCTTTTATAGTTGTACAGTATCTTTACTAATCTGATTCTGGAAAGAAGGTAGGTTACATTTTACCTGAAACTTATACTGTTCCTTTTCCTTTCTTAGTTGGTCCATAACAATGTCAGATTGCTGCACGATAAGCTTCATTTTATTGTACTCATCAGTCATCTTTTCCATTTCTTGCACCGATTCTTCTAGATTCTTCCTCATTTCCTGATTCTGAGCCTCTAATTTTTCATTAGCTTCAGTCAAACTCTACGAATTTAAAAGTAAAATATTTATAATGAGAAACCCATTTCAAAATTGAAAAAAGCCAGCTCTGGAAAACTCCAAAATGGACTGATAGAGCCAACCCTGGATCCAAGTAAAGTAGGATTAATTTTACCACAAGACCACCACAACTGACAACCACTGTTAAATCCACTGAAAGATATTACTCACTTACCTCTTAGCCCCAAAGTCTAAAACAAAGCCATCTGCAACATTCATAATCAACAGGGATCTTAAGAGCCATATCCTAACTGTCACATTAAAGTCCATCTAGAAAAATTGGAGCTATGCCATCTTCATATCAGCAGAAGATACAAAATTCACTGAATGTTGATGTTTTAAATTTCTGCTATTTTTGTGCTGCTGATTGTATCAATATACAGCAAAAACAATTTCAATTTTTTTTATTACACTTAGATTTGTATGCTGTTTTGGTCATTACTGTAGAAAAGCAGGATAAAAATAAATTAAAATACCACTGTAATGAACTTCTCTAGTTACTGAAAGGTGAAGTACTCATCACAATAACCCAAATTCCTAACTAAGTATCCTTGGGACAAGAAAGACCCAGAAGCCTACTACATAGAATAATAGAGTTTGAAGATTTATATCAGGTTCAAAATTCTGAAAATAAAGACAAGACAAGGGCAACCCCTTTAAGTTTACCTGAATTTCATCTAGATACTGGACAAGCTCAAAGTTTTTTTTTGATAACTGTGACCTGTAGTCTGATTCTTCTCCTCTTCGTGAAAGAAGACTTTCTTTTTGCGTATCAATCTGTCTCTGATAGTCAATCACATCCTGACGAAGTTGTTCATTCTGCATAAGACAAACAGGAGGAATTGGGGAAATTCTACAAATCAAAGCATTTGAAGTGTGCCAATAAATGTCACAAGTCAATGTGCAATCTAGAGTATCTGAAACAAACTACAATATCACACACAAATATATCAAGTAATCCTACAAACTATTATGCTGAATACTCACCTTCTTTTTTCTACGCTTTTTCTTCAAAGGAAATAGAGCAGAATAAGAAAGAAAATCAAGGCTAATTAACATATAACTTAGGAAAGCTTAAAAGTAAAAAGAAAAGAGCTGTTCATAATTGGCTATGAAACATCAAAAAAGCACATTAACAGTGTAACGCTATGAGACTTATATTGGCAGTGGCTAATAAGTTAAAGTGAGAGGTCTTGTCTTTGTGCGAGAAGGTGAGGACTTCCTTGCATCATAATTCACCCATAGCAGTGATTTAAATAATTTCAAATTAATGGGCCTAACTTTAAAAAATATATTTAGGACTTGGATACAAGCCAGAGATAAGAGATGATGGATAGACAGCAAGTTAGAAGTACAGTGCCTGATAAAACAGTTGTGACAGTAAGACAAAGAAAACAAGCAGGTTATAAAGAATACCTATGAAACAGAAAATACTCCTTAGTAACTCTGAAGGCAAGGAAACTGATGTGAAAAAGCAGTGACCTAGCAGACCAAAAAGACAAGTTCAAAATATGTAATGTCCAGATCCTTGCCACCCTACAACGGTCTCATTCTAAATTATTTAAAATACTATTTTAAACCAGAGGAGGGAGGGAGAGCTGCATGCATGGGAGGAAAGGTCAATCAAACAATCATACAGTCATTGACTCCAAAGTTCTTCACTAACCTCCCTCCTCAACTTGCTGTTTTCATTTTCTGCATCCTCATTTCGAAGGGCAAGCTAAAAACAACAAAATTAGTTAGCTGGAAAAATGTATCAAGTTCACAACAAAGGCATATTTTCCAGAAGTACCAACACTCCTGGAGTACATGAATAGTAAATATTGTATTATATATGCATAGATAGATACATAAATAGATACACACAAACAAACACACACAGGGGGAGGGCAGCTCCTGCTCGCATTTCTCATCAATCCTTCCTACCAACTACCCCCAACAAACCCTTCAACACTATTGGCAGCCCACTTCCTTTACAACTCACCCAAAGCCCGCATCCCCTCACAGCTCCTTAAACCCATTCAACTGATCTCAGTCTACCTGCCAACCCACCCCCACCATATTGCCAATCTCTCTCCCCTCACAGCTTGCTTCAATCCCAAGATCCCTCTGTACTGCTGCCACTGGAGAGGGGCAGGGGATTGAAGAGAACAAAATATTTCATCCCTTTGCCCCTCCTAAAACTGTACAAGTCTGCACTACATATTTCTAAATTCCCCGTCTCATAGTGTATACACAACCTGTTTCGTGCAAATGCATACATCATTAACTTTTTTCCATTTCTATTGCTATTATTCAATACAAGTCTTCAATTTTATATTATTTTCCACAGTTTTACAGATGTCTACTTAAAATACTGCATACCTGTTCATTGACTTTCTTTTCTTTCTCCAGCTCCTTCTCCATATCTGCCAACTCTCTGTCTTTTTGTTCCATCTGCCTTTCCAGCTGACGGATCTCATCACGCAAAAAGCGAGTATCACGACCACCAGTAGATCGATGTGCTACCTTAAAACACCATTAAAATATAACAAGATATGAATGTGTTTCCAGTTAAGGTAAGCAGAACAGTACAGAACTGTTTTAATCAAAATTTCAATACACACGCACACACCAACAACAACAACAACAAAATTTTGCATTCATTCATTCTGAACAAGTTGGGAAATAATCTAGTATTTGTATTGCAACATATTTCAGCTTCAAAAATTCAAATGGTTTAAAATAAAGGTATGCCTTAAAGGACTAACTATGCACAATTATATATATTTTAGCTGGTTTACATTTCCACTATGTTTAATACATGAAGAAAAATCTAAAAGTGATTTTGTCATAGGGTGCAGTAGGAACTTGCCTTTGCTACATTCTAAAGGCACTATGCTACAGATGAAACCTGTGATCAATATAGCTGTGATTTCAACCAATAAGGGTCTGACCTTCCTACAGTTAAGCAAATTTAAGTCCTGCTTATTTCATTTGCCCATTGAAATTGCAGGACAGGGTTTAAAAGTATCTAACTTTAAAAGGTTGAATTGCACACTTACAATTATTATGTCCCCAAAAGTTCTGTTTATGTTTAATCAAATAAAATAAAATTAAAAATAAAGACTAGAAATGCAATCCTATTCTCCTCTCCAATGTTTACAATTGGAAGGGGTTAGGATTATATGTACGGTAGTTTCCTCCCTTCCATCCTCCAGGGGGAGACTGCACAGAAGGGAAGCTAAACTTTCCTCAGGCACATGGAAAGCTATGGTATTACCAGCAGTTCATGCCAGCATGAAGCTGGGATGTTCCACAGTGGGGTTTGGGTCACGTAATGGTGTCAATTATTTCTCCCATCAACAGTGCCAGACTCATGCTGGCACAGCAGAAAATGTGCTCTTTCCCACTCCTTCTGCCCTGGCCAGAACGAGCCAGCAGGACTTGGAATGTAGTGGTAGATTTGCTGTTCCACTCCACCACTGCCCTGCCTCTTGTTAGGATTGCTTTGCCAATGCCCATAAAAAAGAATAACTTAATACCTGTAATGCTATACATCAACTAGTACCACCAAGAACAGAATAAATAGTATAACATGCAACTTTACATTTTGACAAACCGTACCTCTAACTCCTTTTCCAGTTTAATCACTTTAGTTTTTAACTGATTTTCTGTTAGAATAAACAAGACAAACAAAATTACCAAAATATATTTCCATAAGCCTCCAAATGAAATCTACACTGAGCTTGGTGTCAACCTCTGCTAACATTACAATGAGTGACTTATTTGAATCAACTTTTAGTAACAACAAAATTGAAGCTATATTACAATACTTTTTGTAAAAAAAAAAATACTCTTTACATAGTTTTGAAAACAATAAAACAAGCAATAGAGGAGAAATGGTGAATCACATGTTGATGGACTGTCAATATAAATAATATAAATGACCAGTGTATCTTTGACTTCACAGAAAGAATACAAGAATAGGAAATGAGCTGAAAAGAAAAAATGGGGACAGGACGAATCAGAAGAGCCATGCGTAATAAAGTTCAAGATACTGAACTCAGGAACTTAAATATGCTTTAACTTCTAATGGAAGTTTCCATCATCATCTATTGACCCTGTTGAAAATTGGAAATATACAAGTGTACATGTAAGTGTGTGTTACTTATCCACAAAAACTGATGATACCAAATTTGGCTTGCTCCTCCCCAGCTTTCTCAACTTCTTCCAATGCCAGTTCTACTTCTTGATTTTTCATCTACAACAAAAATAGGAGTAAGACAAGTGCCCAGAACAAATAATTACATATGAAGCTACAAGATTATGTAGACTAAAATAAGATGCATGTTGCTACACACAAGTAAACACAATATAAGCAAGCAGAGGTTTGAGTTTGGAGGAATGCATCCGTTATAAATTTCAGCAGATCATATAAAGCAAGCAACAGGAAGCTATTCATCCAGCTATTTCCAAATGTGCCGTTTTGAAAAATGACCATGCCCACCTTTCAGCTCCTAGGGGGTTGGGAATGGATCCATGCGGCCCTTAGCTCAAAAAAAATAAGCAACCTCTATGCTATGCATCAGAAACCAAGAAACTTTCTCATTTTCACACTTGACATAGGAATTGGGTAGAAAACTTTAAGACCCAGAAGAAAAACTCCAGGGAAATTAGACTGTTTCCTAACAGGGTTATTCAGACTAAGGACTGGGAATCTTTCAACGGGTGTACACCTTCCTGTAGACCAGGAGGACAAAACTCAAATTACTCAGGGCACTGTCACTAGCATTCAAGAGGGTTGCACTACTGCATTAACTATGAAAAAGCATTTCTGCCACATTTTTCCTAACTGCATTTATCAACCAAAGGAACTGTAGATGGGCAAGCCAAAATGACATGTTTCACCTCAAAATTCTAATTTATCCCTGTAAAAAAACCAGTAATTACCCTGTGACACAAACATCAGAAATTCCATCATAGATTAAGTGAAAAAGACTGACTTTCCACAACAAGATGGACTTTTGAAACGCCCCTGACAGGAACAACTGCACTTACTACAGTTGGGGGCACCTGCTGACTTGGCTGGAGGGGAAAGGCTGCAAGCAGAGAGTTTGCCCTAGAATGGAGGAAATAGACTCTGCATTGCTGCCTAGCCTGGAATGGAAAGCTCGTGCTCATGCACAATTTGCTTCTTAGAAGTAATTAGGAAGCATCAGTACTGACCCTCATTAGTGACTGAGAAATTTTAAAAAGCTGAATTAAACGTTCAGGGTTCTCATCCTTCAGATCCCTTCCATCAACCTAAAGATAAAAGCAAAATACTTTGTTACTATTAAACAGTTTAATATTAAGCATTATATCCATTTAGTTTCTTCACATAAAATGTTCATTTCACTGTTCAAAATACCTTAGCCAACATCTCCAGCAAAGTATCTGCTAGCTCCTCTTGACGAGGTAAAGAATCAGGATCTACTCTCATAACCTTCTTCCATTCTAAAATGGGTGCCATCTTGAATGTTCATTTATCTCTGTACAAAAAGAAAAGGTATTTTGAGAAGACATGAAAATATCCACAAAGGTACCGGTAGTCATTCACTTCTTGAGCTGTTTACAAAGGAAGCAAAAGCTTACTAGACATTATGTTCATGATATAAACAAAAGCACAAAACAGGTCATTATTAGAATCAAAATATTCTTGCTTGTGTGCTCAAGTGCTTCAGCATCATTTAACACTTCTAACCATACCTCACTTATAGCTCTCCTGAGCTACTCCTGTCATACAAAGGAGGCAAAGGACAACTCTAATGGTATATGTGCATGGCTTTGTTGATCTCACATGGGATTGAATCCCACAACTTTGGAGTCACAGTTAAGAAAACCCTAAAGTACAGACAGTGCTTTTTTACTTTTCATACAGAGGTTGTGAGGTTTCCACGTGCCACCTCCCACCTCCATCCCTCACCAAACGCAGCATATCCATCAAGTGAGGATAACATTTTAAACCATCAAACTTGCTCCCACAGGAGCCCCGTGATGGTTACCAGTTTGGATGGCTTTAAAAGAGCACTGGACAAGTTCCTGGAGAAGACCATTGATTGTTACTAGTCAGGATGGTTACTCTGCTCTGCTGCTACAGTTGGAGGCAGCAGAGCCAGTTGCTGGGAATCGTGCTCCACGGATCCTGCTTGCTGGATTCACACAAACACCTGTTTATCCCCTGTGAGAACAGGATGCGGGGCCAGGTGAGCATGGCTCGTTTTTATGTCCTTACCTGTTGCAGTGAGCTCAAGTCCACAGCCCCCACGGTCGTTAAGCGCACAGACTTAGACTTACAAGCGAGTACTGTAAATCCTAAACCTCTATTAGTCCACGGGTGGGGGGGGGAGAGATTAATAGATTATGTGGTCTTTCAATGTCTACTACAAGACTCTCTAAAAGGAGTGTAAACACACACACAGGCCTTCGCCATAAACCTTTCGAAAGCGCCTCTAGACCCTCCAAAGTGGCTCAGCTGTGAAAAGAAGCAAAGCTATGAGCCTTTTCACGCCGGATACCTAGGATGCGGAGGCTCCACGCAATCTCTCCTGCGCGCTTCGCAGTGAGCCAGTAGGTTTACTCCAGAGAAAGCGGGTCGAGGATTGCAGCCATTTGTTTCCCCAGGCAAGGAAACGCCTCTCCGCTCTCGGAGGAAAACGGGCAGCGAAGGAGAGCAGCCTAGCGGCCCTTCCGGAGCCCCGCCTCGCCCGCCCGCCCGATGCAAGCGACGTTAATCCGCGTTTATTTGTTCACGAGAACCTCCCTCCCTCCTTCTGGCTCGCTGGTTTCCTCAAGTCGTTCACCGAGGAGGCGGAGGCGGAGGAGGCCGCTGCTGCTAGGCGACGCCCTCAAACACCGCTCGCCCTCAGGCGGAAGAACCCGGATCTTCTTAACTGGAGCGAAAGCCGAGTCAAAACTCCCGCGGGACTACAACCCCCATCATGCCCCAGCCGAAGACCACAAGTCCCGGCATGCCTTGAGGGGAGCGGACCGAAAGTGTGGCGCGCGCTGAGGCTGACTTCCCACTGAACAAGGGCAGGCGCGCTTTCCCGAGTGATCGTGCCTGCGTGCTTGTTCACGGCATGCCGCGCCCTTCAGCAGGGAAAAGATACCGCCGAAGGAATCTTAGGTTAAAGAAGGGAAAGGGCGGGAGCCACTGGAGGACTACATATCCCAGGATGCTCCGCGCCGGCCAAGAGGCAGAAGTCGGCGGAGTGTCCGCCGCTTGGAATGCCGGGGGAGGGAGTCGGGCTTCCCAGCATCCTTTGCCGAGCTCCGTGGGTGACAGGGGGAAGTGTCCGCGCGTGCGCACTTGCGGGAGGGAGGCTCCGATCGCTCGCCCCGGGTTCGGTTTTCCCAGGGAGGTGCGGCTGAAGCACCAGCGGAGCGAGACATGGCGGAGAGCGTGTGCATCGCAGGCGGACCCAGGTACAGGATCGCGCGCAGCTAAGAGCTGCGGGGAGAGTCTCGGGTCGGGGTTCTGAGAGAAGAGAGCGGCTGGCTCTCTGGTCCCCACGCGACGGGGACGGGAGAGGGACGGAGGGGAAGAAACGGGTGTGCCTTGCTCTGCCCGGTGCGGTTTCTTGCGCGACTCTCGAGGAGAGCGCTGCAGCTTCCATGCCAGGTAAAGGATTCAACCCGATGTAGGGATGAATCGCCTTTCCTTTTGGAATTGCGCGCTGGACCTCGCGTGCAGTTCAGCAGCTCCCGGTGTCCCTTAAGGTGGGAGGATGTGCTGTTAAGATATGGTCGTCCGAAGGAAAGGCTTGCGGTGTGCATAGCGTGAGTGTTCACACGTGACGCTTGTGAAGACCCCCGAGTTAAGTCGTGGATTTCTTCGTGCATATCATGGGCGTGATGAGGGGTGGGCAAGAGAGGAAAGTGCTCTCTGTGTAGAAAATAGTGGCTGCAAGAAAATAGTTGCACATGCCCCATGGGAAAACCTAAGTGTTTCCCAACTGCTGAGTGCACCGTAGGCCCAGCACAATCCCGTGCATCTTTACTCGGAAGCAAGTGTTTGTGCATTCCATAGGATCTACTCCGGAAGTATGCGAGTTTAGGATTGCACCCTGAAGCCGCAGCGAAGTTAAATGGCCGCACATTAGTTCCAACTGAGTGATACGATGGGTTACACGGGGCTTAAACGCTACTTTCTCTTACTTTCTCTGTACTTATATTGTGGAGATTCCAGTTACTGTGTAACATGTTATGAGCAAACCTTACAAATAACGTGCGGCGTTTTTCGTTACGATGTTGATTTCATCAAGTAGATAGTAGCAATGCAGAGTAAAGTGCTGTTATGTTTTGTTGATATTCTACATGCTATAACATTTGTTAAGGAATGCTTTGGAGAGCAGGCTGCAACAAAACTCATTTTGGAACAGTAAGAGGGGTAGAGGAAATAGATACCCGAGCATACACACACACACACACACACACACACACACACACACAGAGTATATATAAACTTGGGTATCACTTTCGTTCTGCATAGATAATTTATTAGCAAGGTTTAATGTTTGTTGGGGACTGTATCTATACTGTATCTATTCACCATTTACAGACTATGAGCTGGAGGGGGGGGGGGAGCCTGAAACTTTAAGCCAAAATGTGGTTCTGACTGATTATCCCCATCTGCAATGCTGCTTTGTTTTATTTGACCACTTATCATAAGCAGCCTTGAGCAGCCTGAGTAAAGAACAGGCCAGTAATTGGGATGCTCAACAATACTGAACCAAAGGCATTCTAATTGTCTTCTTTCCTTATTCATGTGTCCTTTTTTTGTTAGCATAAGCCTGAAAAGCAATAATCTGTTACATGTGAATATTCTTGATATTATCAGCTTGTCACTTCCCAGACTCTCTCTTTAAGAACCAATAAAAAGATCATAGCTCTCTTATAAGTGCATTATTGCTTTTTTATGCTCGGAGAGAAGCTTGCATACCTTACAAACAAACATTTTAAAGCAATTAGTGCAATGCAGAATGCCAAATGGTTGGTGCAAAAGTAGTAATTGACTCTACTCCAGTTCGACAAAGATGTTTTAAATATACTGTATAACTGGATGTGGTGATTCAAGCCCCAGTCCAATAGCTTTTCGATCTACTCTGTGTGAGCCCAAATACTTCTAATTGTCCTGTGGGACATCTAAATTTTTCTCTTCCAAACAACAGATTTCCACACCATATCACAAACTCCTTTTGAAGGTTTTGGGAAGGTTTGTAGTGCAGTGCTTTACATTTGAATGGTTTGAATGGGAATGCCCCATGCCTGAAATCCTTGAGAGCTGTTGTCAGTAGTGCACTGTACAGTCATACCTCGGGTTGTGATCTGTGCAGGAGGCACATTCGCAACCTGCAGCGTTCGCAGTCTGAAGCGCTGCGCATGCGCGTGACACGATGCAGCGCTTCTACACATGCACGTGGCGTCATTTTGCATTTCTGCGCATGTGCGAGCGCCGAAACCCAGAAGTAACCCGTTCCAGTACTTCCGGGTTCTGCGTGGTCCGCAACCCGAAAACGCGCAACCCGCAGCATTCGTAACCCGAGGTATGACTGTAGACAGTATTGAGCAAGATGGACCCAATGGGCTGACTCAGTATGAGGTCACTTCCCATGTTGCTTGTTTGAATTCTAAAAATGAAAGCACTATAGAATTGTACAGTTGGAAGGGAACCTGAGGGTCATCTAGTCCAACCCCCTGCAATGCAGGAATCTCAACTAAAGCATCCATGGCAAAGTGCCATCCAGTCTCTTCTTTAAAATCTCCAAGGAAGGTGAGCTCCCAAGGGAGCCTGTTCCACTGTTGAACAACAGCTGTAACTGTCAGAAAGTTCTTCCTGATATTTAGTTGGAATCTTCTTTCTTGTAATTTGAAGCCATTGGTTCAGTTCCCATACTGTGGAACAGGAGAAAACAAGCTTGCCAGCAGTTCAGACTCATACTGTATATGTTTCTAGGTATGTGATCCTCTGGATTTGGGTAACTACCGGTATGTGCAACCAGGTGTGGAGAATGGATTCATATTACAATTCCTCACTTCATCTTCCTATATTTGTCAGGCGACCATCAGAAAGGTCAGCATTCTAGATCTTCCAGTTTTCTGCCTTTATGCAAAGTATAAACTTAAAGCAATCCAGTCAAAAAGCAACAATCAAAAATAAGAACCACCAGCAGAAATTATACAGTTAAAACCTGCTAAGATAAAACATGTTTTGTTTCCATATAAAAAGACACCAGGAAGGTACTCCATAGTCCAAGTACTACTGCCAAGAAGGCTCTGTCTCTCATGCTTGTTCACATAACCATCCAAGATGTTGGCATAGAGAACAGCAACTCTGGGACAGACCCTTCTTGAGGTAGCAAGGTTCAAGACTGTTTAGGGCAGTGGTGGCTAACCTTGGCACTCCAGATGTTTTGGAACTACAACTCCCATCATCCCTAGCTAACAGGACCAGTGGTCAGGGATGATGGGAGTTGTAGTCCCAAAACATCTGGAGTGCCAAGGTTAGCCACCACTGGTTTAGGGCTTTGAAAGGCAAGTACTGTAAATGGAGCCTGGAAACCAAGTAATCAGTGAAATTGAAACAAGGTTGGAGTTCTGTGCTCCTGTTGTTGGGCTGCAGGCAAAAGTCTGACTACCACATTTTGAAGAAATCGACCTTTCACCATTCACATTTTAACAAGGCAAGTGCACAATAGGCTTCTTCCTCAAAACAGTTTGTAGCACACGTCTTTCTGTTCACAGTGAGTGAATTCAGGAAGATTTACATCATTGAGTTGCCCTTTATGATCTATTCAGTGTCTTAGTTATACTATCTAGTTTTGTGGAACAATATGTCCAGACACTTCTGTTCTCCCACAGGGCATTGGTGCTCAGCATTGTCATTTGAAATGTAATCCATGGTTCATGAGCTGTCCGAGTGAATCTACAGAGGGATGAGCCAGACCCATGACTCATTTTCCCCAACACATTTTATTTCTCATAGTTAGCCAAGATCCCTCCTTCCATTTGGGGAGATCCTTACCTTGGATGTTAGAAAGAATTGAAGCACAGCCGTCTTTGTAATGTCCAAAGGGCCAGTGCAGGCCTGGCAACTCTCTCTCTAATCTACTCAACATGCTACGTTTGATACACCTGTTAGGCTACATGCAAGATCTGCAGACACTACAAAGAAAAATTCCAGCTGATGTTTTTACAAGCAACTCTTTAAGTGATCATAAGTCTTAAATTAGTTTTGTGCAATGATGGTCAAACCCTTTACTGGAGGCTCCCGGAAATTCCTTCACCTTTGCAGGCAAACAATATTTTCAGTAGCGACCATTATCCTTGAGGCCTAAAAAAAGGGCAAGGCTAGTGGTATAATTCCAGTTGCCTGCTCTTGCATAATCCCTCTTCATTTGAGACGAATTGTGAAATCATTTTAGCTGAGTTAGCAAGATGGGAAGATGCTAAATATGTAAAAAATAAAAATAAAAAATCCCCTTGCTTCCTTGATGCATGGGAAATTCTTGTCTGTTCCAGGTTCTCTGCAGTAGGCTAAAGGTAAATTTACTGCCTAATCCATATATACTTAAGAAATTCCAGGGAAATACGACATTCTGTGTCTCCAGAGACCTTTCCTGTGTGCGTGCTCCAATACACAAGTAGTTCATGTACATGCATAGGGATGTCAGCTATTTATTTATTTATTTCATATAATTTATATACCGCTTGATCGTAGAAAAGAACTCAAAGTGGTTTCCAAAAAGGGGGCAACAATGATATTATCACTAAAAAAAACAAAACACAGCAATAGTTTTAAACATTCAAAAAGTGAAAACAAAAACAGACTGAAACAAATTAAAACTCGCACCAGCTTTCTAAACATCTGGGTAGACTTGTCTGAACAAGAATGTTTCTAGCAGGTGCCAGTAAGAATACAGTGAAGGTGCTTGATTGATATTAATAGTCATATGGGTCATATGACGGCTCAGTTGCCTGCCCAGTCTCTGTGGACTTCCTAATGTTGTTGGACTCCCAACTCGCACCATTCTATCCAGCATGTCCAACGTTCTGGGGTGATAGGAGCTATAGGCCATCGACCTTAGGAGGCCCACAGGTTTCCCATCCCTGCTATAGTGAGAACTTGGTCCATGAGGGCAGATCAAAAGATAGTCTTCTCAAGAGCAGTCTGTATAGCTTCTCTTGTTGAGGATGCCAAATGGTTTCTTCTCATGGTTAAAGTATGGAACTAGGACCTTGAGGGACCAGGGTTCAAATGCCCACTCAGCCATGAAGCTCCTCTTGGGACAATCATTGCTTCTCAGCCTAACCTACCTCACAGGGTTGTTGCTGGGATTAAATCAGGAGAACCACGTATACCAACTTTAATAAGATTTTTGGTTTGTTTGTTTGTTGTTGTTGTTGTTGTTTTAAAAAAAACTAATAATGGGGGGAATCTAGCCGCATCTAGCTCTTTAGAAATGATCCCTTTTCAATGTAGATTTTGACTCCTAAATATGCCTGTTAGTTTGTGTTAGAAACCTGATCATTTTCCCATTGGGTGCCTATATCCTAGCGACATCTTCCCTGACATAAAAATTGCATTCCTTCTGTGTACATTATGGCAGGCAGGTCTCTATTTAATTGCTCTTTAAATAGCACTAGGAAGAAAAGGAGACAGAGTTCTCTTTGTTGGTTTTTATCTTTTCTTTTTCTCCTCTGTAGTGTGTTTCTGGAGATCTTAAATGACAGCTTGTGAACTTTCTGATGTTTGGTTGTTTTTATTTTCTAATTCCCAGAGTGTGAGATACATTCACTGTCTTCTGATTTCTCACCTATGCATCACACCAAATGTGTGTGTGTGTGTGTGTGTGTGTGTGAGAGAGAGAGAGAGAGAGAGAGAGAGAGAGAGAGAGAGCCTACTACGCATGTTTTCATTCTCTGCTGTAGAATGTTAGGGATGTGTGTTTCTGGAAAATTTTCATGGAAAAATTTATAATGCTCTAGAGAATAATCTAGTATAACGTGTTTATTTCACTTATATTTAGTCAATTAAGCTAAAAATGGTTGCTGCCAAGCCTGCCTAATACTGTATTTGCAATTGGCATGATTAGTAATGAACTCAAAAAATGGACAGATTTCCATGGAAAACCGAAGCACTAGAAAATTCCCACCCCAGAACACAATTTTTGATTTCATACCGTAAATGCGTACTGTACTGGAAATGAATACTTCACCTGAAGTTCTGAAGGACACCAATATGCAAAATTCAGGTAGGTAGCTGTGTTGGTCTGATGCAGTCGAAAGAAATAGAAAAACACTTTCAAGGCTGACTTTAAAGCTTTTGTGAGCAGAAGAGGAAGGCAAGCAATGTTTATCAACTTCCGCTGCCCCTTGCAGCCCCTTGGAGACCCCCCCCCCCAATCCTCTGGAGCAGATTTATGGGATGTAGGGAGGGGGAATTGCCAAAAACTTCCTCTCCACTCCACCTAAATGTTTAACTGTACATGTGGGACATGTACATTGTAACATGCTACAATAGTACAGTATACCAGTTCTGATGTATTAGAGGCCAAGTTTGTTAAATGGGTATCTTCAAATGTTATTAGTTACTGCTTATTAAGGTAAAGGTAAAGGGACCGCGGACGACTCTAGGGTTGCGGTGCTCATCTCGCTTTACTGGCTGAGGGAGCTGGCATACAGCTTCCAGGTCATGTGGCCAGCATGACTAAGCCGCTTCTGGCGAACCAGAGCAGCGCACGGAAACGCCGTTTACCTTCCCGCCGGAGCAGTACCTATTTATCTACTTGCACTTTGACGTGCTTTCGAACTGCTAGGTTGGCAGGAGCAGGGACTGAGCAATGGGACCTCACCCCGTGGCGGGGATTTGAACCGCCGACCTTCTGATTGGCAAGCCCTAGGCTCTCTGGGTTAGACCACAGCGCCACCCGCGTCCCCTGCTTATTAATGTATAAACTGCTTATATGCCAAGTTGGATTCTAAGCTATTTACATCTATAAAATCAATTATAAAATAATAAAATCAATTATAAAATAGATATAAACTAATGGGGTTCCCTTTGACAGTTGGAAAGCCCTATTTAGGCATTGAAGCAGAAGATGGTTTTGGAAGTAATTTAAAGAGTGGTTTCCTAAATTATTTCCTGTATATACGATTATTTGTATATGATCCTGTTTATTACACCTTGCAGTATTTTAAAATATATATTTTGTCAGTTTTCAACAATCTGGGTGTGATGGCTTTGCAACTGTATGGGGAAATCGCAGTTCTTTTAGCAAAATGTTAACTATCTTGCTAATAATAATAATAATTATTATTCTCTGTTTTTCTAGTAAAGATCCATAAAAATCCAATGCTGATCACAGTGACTTCAAAACAGATTTTTAAAGAACAGAATGCGTAAATGAAGAGATACTGTGCTTGAAACGTAAGTCAAAGATTTTATTAAAGATGTTCAGCTGGTCATCAGGTTCATACTGCTTTAAATTATTACACGCACACCCCAAATAAAATCTAGGTAGTTGTTTCCTTCTAATATAAAGAGCATAACTGAATTTTTTTTTAGCAGCAAGCATTCTTTGTGTTATCTGGGGGCATGTATCTTTGTTCCTGAGATCAGAATGTGAACCCCAGGTTGTTAATAGAAGCCAGTAAAAAGGTAAAGGGACCTCGGACCGTTAGGTCCAGTCGCAGACGACTCTGGGGTTGCGGCGCTCATCTCACTCTATAGGCCGAAGAAGCCGGTGTACAGCTTCCGGGTCATGTGGCCAGCATGACTAAGCCGTTTCTGGTGAACCAGAGCAGCGCACGGAAACACCGTTTACCTTCCTGCCAGAGTGGTACCTATTTATCTACTTGCACTTTGACGTGCTTTTGAACTGCTAGGTTGGCTGGAGCAGGGACCAAGCAACGGGAGCTCACCCCGTCACGGGGATTCGAACCGCCGACCTTCTGATCAGCAAGCCCTAGGCTCTGTGGTTTAACCCACAGCGCCACCCGCGTCCCGATAGAAGCCAGTATCTGCAACTAATTCCCATATCGGTTTTTTTTATAATGTGGTTGATCCCACTGAGTGGGATGGGAAATGATCTGAAACCCTGACAAGCAACAACTAGTGAAAGAATAGTTTGAATTTTCCATAAATTTGCTTTTGGAGACCAACATTGTACGTTGGTTAAGAGACAGAGCTGTGAAACTGTAGCGCTGTGAGCTAGGCGTAATTATTTACTGCTGGGATACTTCAGTTGGTGGAGCGTGAGACTCTTAATCCCAGGGTCGTGGGTTCAAGCCCCATGTTGGGCAAAATATCCCTGCATTGCAGGGGATTGGACTAGATGACCCTCAGGGTCCCTTCCAACTCCACAATTCTCTACTTCTAGGATTCCTATAAACTAAATCTAGCAGCTCAGTCTTAAGCATGTATTCTCATAAGGAATCATCATTTGTGTCCAGTAGGTCTGATTCCCAGGTATGGGATTGAAGACTAAAAGCTTATCCCCATGCCACCTAAAGCAGGGATGAACACTGCTACCCTGATTCCTCTTGTAATCTCAGGATTCAGGTTTGTAGCTTTCTCCTTTGCACCATTCATATGACAGCACTGGCAAAATACCAGTAGGTGAGAACACTGAAATATATGGCTTGGATTTAAACCCTCTGGAGGGCACCAGGTTGGCGAAGGCTGTGCTAGTTAATTTTGATTTGCAAATGCCGATTTTTATGAAAAAAAAGATTGTTAAGACATGTTTGAATCTGTTCCACAGCTATAATTTTTGAGAGCTCCGGAGAAGATGGCTTATGTTAACCTAAAGGAAATTGCGCTAATAGTTGGAGTGGTGGCAGCTTGCTATTGGAACAGCCTGTTTTGCGGCTTTGTTTTTGATGATGTTTCAGCCATTTTGGACAACAAAGATTTGCATCCTTCTACTCCTTTAAAAAATCTCTTCCTGAATGACTTCTGGGGGACTCCTATGTCTGAGGTAACTGATTATCATGCTGCATTTTTAAAGTGTGTTGCTGAGCTGAAACATTGGCCACATATATTGGCTTAAGCTGGTTTTTGATTGAGGTTTTTTTGCCTCTGTCTGCATCCCCTTCCCTGCCATTTTTCAAGCTTCAATTAGGTCAGGAAATCTCTAACCATGATTTCCCATTCCACCCATACTGGGAAAGTAGGGTTTCCAGACTTGAAACGAACCAAGACGTTTCACAGTTTGAACTAGTTTGAGATCTTGGCTTGTTCAGAAACCAGTAACTCAACCTTCCCATGTTGGGAAATGATGATTTGTTAGAAATTTCTTGGTTTGGATGTTACTCCTGCAAAAGGAGGAGTGAAGGGGCTTCGTTCAAAAGGCTTGTTCATATAACTGCTTATTAAGCTGATGTATAATTATCTGAAGTAGGCCAGTGGCTCGCAACACCCAGATTTGAAAGTTCTTAATGAGATTTTATGAAAAGCTGAAAAATTAGTATTATACCTTCCATAAACTTTATTTTGTAATGTATATGTTCACGGTCTTGATCATGGGTAGGCAAACTAAGACTCGTGTGCTGGATCCAGCCCAATTGCCTTCTAAATCCGGCCCACGGACGGTACGGGAATCAGCGTGTTTTTACATGAGTAGAATATGTCCTTTTATTTAAAATGCATCTTGGGGTTATTTGTAGGGCCTGCCTGGTGTTTTTACATGAGTAGAATGTGTGCTTTTATTTAAAATGCATCTCTGGGTTATTTGTGGGGCATAGGAATTCGTTCATTTTTTTTCTCAAAATATAGTCCGGCCCCCCACAAGGTCTGAGGGACAGTGGACCAGCCCCCTGCTGAAAAAGTTTGCTGACCCCTGGTCTTGATCATCTAAATACAAAGGAATACAGGGACATTGAACATAATCCAAGCTGTAGTACCAAGAGAAGAGCAATATTATTTTCTCTATATCCAATTCATGATTTCATGAGCTTGTATAAATGTTGCCAAAATAGCAGCACCCTTAAAAAAAAGGTGGGAGGTATTGGCAGAGGAAGGTAACCATGAGGTTTGCAGGAGCACCAAAAATGTCTGTTAAAAAAACCAAAACCACCAGTAAGGACTCAATGGCTATGGATTGCTGTCTGATTGGGTTAGTAAAGCAGGTGGGAAGTGGAATGGAATGGGGCCACTAAGAGGAAGAGGAACACATATATAAAAAGGCACAGACAGAGAAGGAAAAGAGTGGCTGGAACCCCGAACAGTAGCTCTCCAGTCTTCAGCAGTTTGTTGCAGGGCTCTGCTTGTATGATCTAGATTCTAGACACCAAGCCCCATCTGCAAAACTGCAAGGTTTGCAGTAAACAAATAATCAAAGTACATAAGCTTGCTGGGGGGTTGGGACGGGTTCTTTTTATATGCTACAGGGATGAACAGGCAGAATTGGGATGAATGCATCCAAATTTCAGAAGGACATCAAGGAACCTCCCAAGCTTCCCTTGAGTCTTCTCCGCAAGCCAGCAGACTTGGGAGAGCACTGGGAAGGTCTCACATTGTGCTGAGCTTTATTAATGTAGAGTATGAGGCTTTCTTATGAATTCTGTACAATGCCCAGCAGTCTCAGGGGTAGGGATTTGTGTGTGCAGTCATACCTCAGAAGTCAAACAGAATCCGTTCTGGAAGTCCATTCGACTTCCGAAACATTCAAAAACCAAAGTGCAGATTCTGATTGGCTGCAGGAAGTTCCTGGAGCCAATTGGAAGCAGCGGAAGCCCTGCCGGACGTTCCGCTTCCAAAAGAACGTTTGAAAACCGGAACACTCCCTTCCAGGTTTGTGGTGTTTGGGAGCCAGAACGTTCGTCTCCCAAAGGGTTCGGGAGCTGAGGTACGACTGTATTGCTTAAGGTAGGGTTTCTTGCTACTAGTGACCATATTTGTGAAGCCCGCATCTGAGCAATATCTTTCTGAATGTTGGGAGGTTTTCTTTTATGGTGTCTGCCTTCTTGGGAAGACTCAACTATTTGCAATGTGTCTTGCTTTTAGGTTTCTGATTTTATGCTCTAGTTGAGCTATTTTACCCCAAAGATGGATATCCCCCCCCCACACACACACACAGTTCGATCTACATGTGGGTCTGTGTGTTTTTGTTTTTTAGGAGCGAAGTCACAAGTCATACAGGCCGCTCACTGTGCTCACGTTCCGTTTGAACTACCTGTTCAGCGAGTTAAATGCTGTCTCTTACCACTTCCTGAACGTCATCTTCCATGCAGTTGTTTGTATCGTCTTCCTCAAGGTCTGTAAGCTTTTCCTGGACAACAGGAGCAGTTTGGTTGCTTCCTTACTGTTTGCAGTGCATCCAATACACACTGAAGCGGTAAGTAAGCCTGAAAAGGCTCTGTTGAGTTCTTGTTAAAGAAAAGTTCTCTTAACGACAAATGGAAGAAGGGGCTCAAATGTCAGCAATGACAGGCTTGTATCTATCTTGGGAAGGAGAATAGGAACATAGAAAGCGGCCTTGTATTGAGTCAGACCTAAATCAGACCGTGGTGTGTTGAATTTGTCAACTTTCAAATTCCAACAATCTCAAGAAGTTGGTTCGGCACGGTAAAAAAAATTCCAATACAACTGGAGCATTTTTTTTGTCATCTTCTCTGTGGTAGGTTTCAATGACAGGCCATTGAAGTAAGCTGTCACTTGTCTTTAAAATGAGCTTACCTTGATGGCTGTGGGAATTGTATCAGGGTTAACTACAAAGAGAATTCTGCTAGCTACATAGTTCATTTGCATGAACAAATCCTTCGGATGATGGCCTAGATTAATATGTTAATTTCTCTCTCTCCGTTTCTTTCCATCCCTGTTAGGGCATTGGCTGAAGCTCAGTGGTATAGCTCATCCTTTGCATTCAAAACGTCCCAGCTTCATCCCCTGATTTCTCTAGACTGGTGAAGGTCCCCTCTCTGTAATCCTGGAGAGTCACGGCCAATGTTGGCTATACTGAGCTATAGGGTCTGACTTTCTTCCTGTTGCACTGTTCAGTTTGGGCAGTTCCATAAGCCTGACTGCTCCTTGAGCCCTTTTTCAAAAGATACGCTTTGTCTGTGAGTGCCATCAATATCGTAGCTTTTGCATCATGCCCTCCAGATGTTGTGAACTCCAGCTCCCATCATCCCCAACCAGCAAGTCCAGCGCTCAGGGTTGGTGGGTGTTGCATTCTAATTTTTTTTTCCAAATTTTTTTTTTATTGATTTTAACAATTTTAAGCACTTTACAATACCGTTAAATTTTCATCCTCCCTCCCCTCACTGGGGGAAGCAGGTTTCCATTCCCTTCTCTCACCGGGCAAGACAATAAACATTACACATTTAACATAGTTAACATATTCAATATCATTGCTTAGGCCTGGCCCATTTCTGTGGGCCAGGTATTCTTCCTTTCCTCAAGTTCATATTTCGGTTGACTTCCTCAAGTCCCCCTCTGTTGAATTCATGATCTATCCTCTTTGTCAGTTTTCCAAATTCATAAACTTATCTATTTTTACATTCCTTATCCTTTTTCACAATAACATAGGTGGGTGTTGCATTCTAGTCACACCTGGAGGGCCACAGGCTTTTCATTGTCTGGTTTAGTGCTTCAAAGGTAGCAAGTGACACTTTGAATTAGACCAGGAAACAAACCAATGCAAAGGGTATTATGTGCTCTCATCACTTGGTTCCTGCAGGCAGCTGCCTTCTGCCCCAATTGAAGCTTCTGAATTTAGCCAGATAAATCAGTGTAGAGCAGTGCTTCTCAAGCTATCTGATCTGGGGGACTGGCAATCCCCGCCCCACCTGCCACATGCCAGGGACCTGTACCATATATGGTCCATGAAGCATCCTGCCCAACCTGGGCTGTGATGTTCACAGAATCACAGAATCATAGAGTTGGAAGAGACCACAAGGGCCATCCAGTCCAACCCCCTGCCAAGCAGGAAACACCATCAAAGCATTCCTGACAGGTGGCTGTCAAGCCTCTGCTTAAAGACCTCCAAAGAAGGAGACTCCACCACACTCCTTGGCAGCAAATTCCATTGTCGAATGTTGTTGTTGTTGCTGCTGCTGCTGTTGCTTATTGAATTTATATACTGCCCTATACCCAGGGGTCTCAAGGCAGTTCACAGATGGGGTGATAGAGTCGCTGAGGATGAGCAGCCCATGACTCGCAGACAGCACCAGCCTGTGTACCATCACTTTGAGTAGCACTGGTGTGGAAGTTTAACCATGGATTTGAAATGCAAGTTCTAAACATGGCTGATCAGTTGTAGAAATAAACAACATTGAAGGTTTATAGCAGTCAAACCTGAAGCACTCAACTCCTGGGAGATGGTTCTGCTAACTGAATATGTTCTATATTGCTCTGTGGTGCTTTTATAAGCTACTAAAAGCCTCAAAAAAATGAACAGTACATTTATTATGGCAAAGGCCACTCTTCCCAATCTGGTTCCCACCAGATATTTTGGGCAACAACTTTATTCGGCACCAACCAGCGTGACCAGTGTTCGGGAATGGTGGTGGTCTTGTAACCCTTGGAGGGCACCTTGGGAAAGGCTGTGCCCTCTGGAAATTGGTGCATGCGTGTCTTTTTGAGCAAGCACTTGCGCATGTTGCACATGGTGAGACTATAAATGCATCCACCGAAAATGTCATTGGTTAGGCATGCTTTCTCACCACGTTATGTACATAACAGAGCAATCCTGATTAGGACTTGAGTACTTCCATTTATCAGCCACATGAGGGCACAATAATGCTGTACTTGACATCGTCCGTCACCAAAGAAGTGGAAGCTCACTCCACTGGTCTTTGCTTTTTTATTTAGTTTACTTTTGGTACAGGTGCCCCTAAGGATTGCATTTATCCTGTACAGTGGTGCTTCGGGTTACATACGCTTCAGGTTAAGAACTCCGCTAACCCAGAAATAATGCTTCAGGTTAAGAACTTTGCTTCAGGATAAGAACAGAAATTGTGCTCTGGTGGCGCAGCGGCAGCAGGAGGCCCCATTAGCTAAAGTGGTGCTTCAGGTTAAGAACAGTTTCAGGTTAAGAACGGATCTCCAGAACGAATTAAGTACTTAACCCGAGGTACCACTGTAGTCTTTGTTTATCACTTGCATAGCTGGTTTATCTCCTGTCTTTGCATCCTAATTGTGTTTACCTAATGATCACTCTCTCCTCTTCTGTTTAGGTAACTGGTGTAGTGGGCAGAGCAGAACTTCTCTCCTCCATCTTTTTCCTAGCTGCTTTTTTGTCATATACCAGGTCCAGAGGTCCAGAAAACACGATTGGTAAATACCTGCTATATGGGTCATGTAGTTTTATTCACAGTGTTTATTTAAGACACAATGACCTCTAAGGGCGCAGTCCACAAAAGAAATCTATCAAAACAGCCCTTTGTGTTGGTCTCTGGTGCTCCTTTTCCTTCTGGGAAATGTAGAGTACTAATAGTGCAGTCCTAGTAGTAGTAGTTCTTACTACCAGTGGTATACCAGTAGTAGTACACTACTGGTAAAAATTAGTGAGTGTGAGTAAGAGGCACTCTTCTTAAATCAATGCATTCTGATTGCTTTTACTCCTAATTCACACCCTGTTTGGCCTCAAGCATCATTAGGAACATAGGAAGTTTCCATTGGTTATCCATTGGAACATAGGAGTCAGACCATTGGTCCAACCAGTTCAGCGTTGCCTGAGCTGCCTGGAAGTGGCTTTTCAGGGTTTTTGATGGGAGTCTCTCTCAGCCCTGCCTGGAGATGCTGCAGGTGGGGAAGGAGCTCCTAGGATGGGTTCTTTTTCATCTGAATGTGCTTCTTAAAATGCCAGTTTTTAGGTTCATTTTTAAAGGAACATATAGCCCTACTTGCCACCTCTAAAAACTTCAAAAACAGGCAGCATATACAAGGATTGCTTTCTAAGTCTGTGTCAGTAGGTGAGAAAGCTACATTATTGTTAGCTTTCGGTGCAGTGGTACCTTGGTTCTCAAACGCCTTGGTACTCAAACAACTTGGAACCCAAACACTGCAAACCCGGAAGTAAGTGTTCCGGCTTGCGAACTTTTTTCGGAAGCAAAACGTGCTCCATTTTTAGTGTTACGCTGAGCTCTGTCTGTTTTCGCTATTTATTTTGAATTTTTGCTTTTGCGGCTCTTTTTGTTTTGTTTTTGTGACTGTGTGGAACCCAGTTCAGCTGCTCATTGATTGATTAATTGATTGATTGTGTGACTGCAGTACATTGTTTATTGCTTTCATTTTATGGATCAGTGGTCTCGTTAAATAGTAAAATTCATGTTAAATTGCTGATTTAGGAGTTGTCTTTAAAAGTCTGGAACGGATGAATCCATTTTGCATTACTTTCTATGGGAAAGCGCGCCTTGGTTTTGGAACACTTTGGTTTTGGAACAGATTTCCGGAACGGATTCAGTTTGAGAACCAAGGTACCACTGTACTAGCAGTAGGAATGCACTTTGCTCAACCCGGTATGATTGGCTTGCCCACCTCATTTAGTCTACAAAAGGATAAGGAAATTGATGATAGCTCTCAATTCATAAAGTATTGCTAGTCATGCCCTTGGCAATTACAAATGACACCTTTTTCTTTCCCTAGATTTTTTGCAGGCTAACCGTTTGTCTCTTTTGCATTGCAGTGTGGACTCCTATTGCAGTGACTGTGTTTCTGGTGGCTGTGGCAACATTGTGTAAGGAACAAGGAATAACAGTGGTGGGAATCTGTTGTGTCTATGAAGTATTTATAGCTCAAGGGGTAAGGAACTCATGCAATCTCATTCTAAGCCTGTGGTTAACCCAAGAATTGTGCAGTTTAAATAGTTTTTCTTGTGCACATTTGCTAATTTTGTGATGATATGCCGTGCTCATGTGACCACCTATTTTATTTTGTCATGCTTGGGCTTGCACCCCTCAAAAGGTTCGTGGCAGCATAGAACTAAAAATGACCTCAAGATAATCTAGTCAACCTTGCTGTGCCAGAACAGACTGACTGAAAACATTCCAGGCTGGTTGGCTCACAATGTACAGTGCCACTGTTGGAGAAATTTAAAAGGGGTTCCTAGACTGGAGGTTACCCTCCCAGAAACTGAAAATAAAAAGGATGCAAAAATAGGCCTTTATTGAAATACAAATGTGCATAGGGACAGCCTCAAAAATGAGGAATCTGCAAAAGAACCACATCCAAAGAAATGGGCTTTTATACATTTCCAGTTTACACACATGATTTCTATCCACTGATCAAACCGAGCAAGCTTAATAAATGCAACCCATCATCCTGAACCAATCAAAATCTTTTGGCTCCTCAGATCAGCCCTCATCATAATATCATGTGATTACATATAACCGTTCTTCAGTGTCTTTCTTTATTAAGACTTTGACTAATTTTCCTATTCATTAAATGTCTCTCAGTATCCTCTTTCACCTGTCTACAAAGCAATTCAAGATTAATCACCATCTAGAGATGTTTTGAAAGCATCCCTCCCATTTAGCCAGTTGAACAGAACTTCCTTAGCATCGTTCCACTCTATTACAAAATCCTGGCTTTTCTTCTGGCTCCTCTGAGAAGGGCAGGGCAACTGGGGAGGAGAGCGCACTCTTTCCTATTTCTAGAGATACACTCCTGAGCCAATAGGGGAATAAGTAATCAAATAACCGCCCTTCGTAAATGTATGCTGCTTACGGTATAAAAGGTGGGGGGAGGGGAGCATGCAAGCACCCAACAAAATACCAATAGAAATGTGTTCAATTTAAAACAGGCCGACTTTTTAATTTGGTGAACTTTAAGACTTTTTAATCAAGGTTTAGAAGTTATAATTGTGGTGGTTAGAGTGAGAGAAATAGGTTTCCTCCCCGCACCCAGTTCTTAAAATTAACTTGGAAAACATGCTATCCTCATGTTCCTCCACCTCATTCTCTTCTTCACTGGAAAGGTTCTCTGGAAAGTTGTTCATAATGTGCCTATATATAATATTCGCATTCTTAGATATTTCGCAACTTTTGGTAATAAACATTGTGGGGGCAGGGGACTGTCACAGATTGGATTTTGAGTTGTGTGTTTTTCTTCCTACTCATGGGTAGGACCATAGGTTGGCCATCCATGATACGTAGATATAGATAGATAGGCATCTTTCTCCCTTAAAGCAAAATAGTTAGGCCTTTGTTTTCAGAAAGATCTTTTGTCTGAGATCCAACAAATGGGGAGGGGGAATCCTTAATGATTTGGCGATGGCTAGGTGTGCAGTCCACACCGCCAGGGCCAGACTGCCCATGAGGCACACTGAAGCAACTGCTTTGGGTGGCAGAGTCTTGTGGGTCAGCACTCCCATGGGTGCCCTGCCACCATTGGGGTTGCATGGTGGCGGGTTCCCAGGAGATCTCACCAGAGGCTGCCACAGCTGCACAACCTCAGTAAGTGAGGCGGGGGCTGCGAAATGGGATGGGTCATTCCTGTGTACTGCACTGCCATGCCATGACTCCCCAGAGAAAGCAAAACCAGCCTGGCAAACCTCCTAAGTACTGTATATTCCTGCGTATAAGACTACTTTTTAACCCAGGAAAATCTTCTCAAAAGTCGGGGGTCGTCTTATACGCCGGGTCGTATTTCTTATACGGCGAGTATATCCCAAACTCTATATTTTAACTGGAAAAGTTGGGGGTCGTCTTATACGCCCAGTCGTCTTATACGCCGGAATATACGGTACATGGAATCGGGGGCACTGCATGGCCCAGCAGCTATGGAGTCTTTGCAGAGGCTGCTTTGACTAAATAGAGCCACCACAAAAGCTTCCAGCAGCTGGAATCCATAAAAAAATACAGCAGCAGCAAACCATTAATGGCATCCATGGAGCCACTTCACTCTTGCAAGGCTCGTTGGCAGTACTTATGGCTGTGCTTACTTTAGGCTGCCTCTTGTTGCCTTTATGTGACTTTATTGCTTGCGCTTTTATTGTACACTGTTTCGGGAACTTCAAAACTGAAAAGTGGTCTATCAATTTAACTAACCGTAACTGTATTCATTGTGGATGTTGGTTCATGGCAGTGAATGGCACTGAAAGGTTTACTTTGCTTGAAAACTAAGCTTTTTCTTTTTCTCTCTCCACCTTTTTCAGTATACCTTGCCTATTCTTTGGGATACGGTGTTACAGATTCTCCGAGGCAAAGGCAGCATTCCTTACTGTATGCTCCAAATGCTGTTGAAGCTAATAGTTCTGATGTTCAGTACTCTGCTTCTTGTTGTGATCAGAGTCCAGGTCATTCAGTCGCAGTTGCCAGTGTTTACAAGGTAAAAAAACAACAACACCCAGTATATAATTATGAAATGTTACAACTAGGTGAGGAGTAAGTTTCTACCAGGTATCCACTTGGATTTATTGCAGAGCTGATATTCTATATTGTTTGAGTTCTCTGAAAACTAAGATATCTCCCTAATTCATGTCCTTAAGAAGAAGATATACAAAGCCTGCTGGATCAGGCCGATGGCGGTGTCTTGTTCTCACAGTGGCCAACCAAATGCCCACAGGAATCGCAGAACCAAGACCTCTGTGCAACAGCCCCTCTCCCCACTTGTGATTCCCAGCAGCTGACAGAACAGAGTCATCATGTGCTGTGAGCTTCTCTTTTAACCATGGCTCAGAAACTATAATTTTGGTGCTGGTTTGGCTGTAACACTAAATCACAATTTAGTGTTGCACAATAAGCCTAGGCAAGCCACAAGGAAGGATATGAAAGGTTTTGTGTACATTTTAGATTAACCACAGCTTTCCATACTGGCTAATCTTTACTTCTTGCTAACCATAGTTATGATATGAAGAGATCTTATAGTAGAGATTAATAACCACAGTTTCGGGTTCAGGCAGCAATGCCTGTTAACTGTGGTTAATCTAAAACTGAAGTGGAAGCTTCCAGTCTCATTGCAAATACACTAGGAAAGAGGGAAGGGAGAAGCCTCTTGTGGCTCATCTTTCTAACCCCAAGCCATGGCCAGTCAGTGCAGATGGAATAAAACAACTTTTTTAATTAAAGGGAGCGTTTTCAGAATGCTAGCAATTCTTTGGGAAGTGACCTCATGTAATACTTCAACCTTATTCTTCATGACAGGCTGCATGGCTGATGTGTGTTTCTGACATAAGCACAGTTCTACAACAGTAGCTCATGCTATTGATACAGAATGTATGAGGCAGACTGATTATATTTTATAGTAGTTCAAGTGGATAAGAATGCAGTGGTTTTTCAGTGGTTTTTGTTCTAAGGTGAGGCTCCTGAAGGAGTTGCGGGGGAAACAGATAGGCCTCAACTTGACCTCTACTTGAGAGCCACTGTGGTGTAGTGGTTAAGAGCGGTAGACTCGTAATCTGGTGAAGCGGGTTCGCGTCTCCGCTCCTCCACATGCAGCTGCTGGGTGACCTTGGGCTAGTCGCACTTCTTTGAAGTCTCTCAGCCCCACTCACCTCACAGAGTGTTTGTTGTGGGGGAGGAAGGGAAAGGAGAATGTGAGCCGCTTTGAGACTCCTTTGGGTAGTGATAAAGCGGGATATCAAATCCAAACTCTCCTTCTTCTTCTTCTACTTGTGACTCATTATTAGGTCATTGCAAAGACTTGAAGGCAAAGGGACTTACATGCAGGGTGTTAGAAATCAGAAGGCACATGTAGCCTCCCCCTTGCAGCCCAGATGTACTCTTGCATGATTCACTTGTGGACTTCAGTACACTCTGAGGTTCTCCTTAATCCATTCTGGTCTCTGAGCAGCAGTGAGAAAGAGTATACTCTGTCAGATTGACTTAACTGTTACGGCCCATGGCTTATATTTGTTAATCTTGGCAAAGCTTGAACAATTATGGAGTTGGAGATTTCAAGATTTTTCTCGTCACTCCAACTTTTCTTACGGCAAATTACTATGATTTAAGTTCAGAATCTGCTGTTCTTTGCAGTGTCTTGGGATCTCCTGTTACTCAGAACGGTTTAAAATGGAACCTTTGTTGTTGTTTTGAACCAGGTTTGATAACCCAGCTGCTGTCAGTCCATCTCCTGCAAGGCAGCTGACTTTCAACTACCTCCTTCCTGTGAATGCCTGGCTGCTTCTTAATCCCTCGGAATTGTGTTGCGATTGGACGATGGGCACCATACCGTTGGTAGAATCCCTTCTAGACATCAGAAATGTTGCCACCATCGCCTTCTTCTGCTTTTTGGGAACATTGCTCGTCTTCAGCCTCCGCTATGCTGGAGATTCTTCCAAGACTGTGTTGATGGTAAGTGATGTCTCACTGTGATTTAGAATTGAAATGGCAGAATGGTCCATGGCCAGAATTCTCAGGAGAAAATCATCTTGGCTATTCTTTCAGACAACCCTTACCCTGCTGCAGTCTCCTGGTGCCTGTCTCCATCCTGCCACCGTAATCTGAAAATATTCGTATTCTGATTATAATGGAAACTTTTTGCAGGCTTCTTCATGAATCTGATTCTGAGAAGCTCTTTAAGTCTAACACTAGATGCATCAAAGGGCCCTGAGTGCCAGAAAATGAAAATGCTTTAGTGTTCTTAGAATGATTCCTTAAAGTGCTGCTTAAACTGGTTAACAGGGAAATCCATTTCCTTCCTTTTAGAGCCTTTGGGTATGAGCTGCATTCATACACCTTTTAGGGGCCATGCACCAGGGACTTGCACTGCCAGATTCCACTGCTTCATATTAATTGATCCTTGCTACATATGTGCTCATTCACCTCCACTACTTTGCTTCCTTTGTTAGAACATTTTGCTTTCATTCACTGACATGTGGGTCCCTTTGGACCCGGCAAAGGGTAGAATGGACTTACATGTGGTCCGCTGACAAACGCGAGGGCCGGGAACCGAACCCCTAAATTAACCCCCTCAAATTAACTCTCTTTTATATATTTGTTACCACCACCTAGTAGGTCCTAACATGGCTTTCTATTATTTAGCATGACAACATATCAAGCGGAGTTAGATCAGTGCTCCTGAGAATGTTATTGGTAACCATCAAATTGGTACATTGTATAGCTATAGTTGTGGTGGCGCTGTGGGTTAAACCACAGAGCCTAGGGCTTGCTGATAGGAGGTCGGTGGTTCGAATCCCTGCGGCGGAGTGAGCTCCCGTTGCTTGGTCCTTGCTCCTGCCAACCTAGTAGTTCGAAAGCATGTCAAAGTGCAAGTAGATAAATAGGTACCGCTCCGGCGGGAAGGTAAACGGAGTTTCCATGCGCTGCTCTGGTTCACCAGAAGTGGCTTAGTCATGCTGGCTACATGACCCGGAAGCTGTACGCCGGCTCCCTCGGCCAATAATACAAGATGAGTGCCTCAACCCCAGAGTCGGTCACGACTGGACCTAATGGTCAGGGGTCCCTTTACCTTTATAGCTGTAGCTTAAGGTTGCATGGTATGTAGTGTTTGTCAATAGTTTGCCATTCATTTGCCCCATTTTTCAGTGTATCTCTAACTTTGCACTGTCTGTTTTGCAGTGTACTTTTGTGACTGCCGATTTCCCCCTCTACTCTTATCGCTCCTTGTAATGTATCCCTCCCCTCCCCCTCGGTAATGTGTTCACACAATGTGGGCCGTGTTGGCAGCAAAGTTTTTTTTTTTGTCAGGTTACGACGACATCATGCCAGTAGCACTAGGAACAGTGTGAACATTAGGACAGGATGATTTCCCCCCCCCCTCTCCCCCACACGTTCATTCTAGGGATGAATCAAAATTTGTGAACAGCAAGGATGCTGGCAGCTGTTCTATTACTTGTTAACAGCCATCCCTGCTACAGAAATGGTGTGAGAATTCAAACAAAATTCAATATAGGAGCAGTCCCCAGGGCGATTCAGGACTCTTGAGTAGGCATGTCTTGCAATCTGGATCAGCTGAAGCCATAACAAGATTTTTCTTCTGTTCATTTTACAGCTCACTTGTTCTACAGATTTGATAAAAGTGTGCTGTTGGTCATGGTTTCTGTAGAACTGAAAGGAATGCAGTTTGCACTTCAAACTTATTGTTATTTTATTATGAATGTCAGAGTGCCAAAGAAGAAAGGTGGTGGTAGATAAATGTAGTAAATAATACATTATATGAATATATGCGCAATTTGCAATTCTAGCTAGTGTTTGTGTGTCTTTTTTTCTTTTGCTTTTTTTAGGCACTTTGTTTAATAGTGTTGCCATTCATCCCAGCCTCCAACCTTTTTTTTCCTGTTGGCTTCGTAGTAGCAGAGCGAGTGTTGTATGTTCCCAGCATGGGATTCTGCATGCTAGTAGCCCATGGGTGGAAAAAGCTCTCAAGCAACAGGTAGGTTAAAAGTTACTGCTTGCGGGTGAGAATGGGGTTCACGGGGCAATTTAATGTTGTGGCGTTGCATGCACGGCAGCTGTCTCTGTGGCTCAAGCTCTTAACTCGCTTTACCATCTTTTCCCATTAACATGATTAGCAAAGTCATGGGTAATGCGCCCTTATGTGTCATTCCATTTGGCCAGGAGGCCATTTTTGTGGATATCCCGTGACAAATGTGACAACTGCTACTCTGTCCTTCAATATGAGGATAAAGCTCCAACAACAACAACAACAACAACAACAACAATAATAATCTATTATTTCTACCCCGCCCATCTGGCCGGGTCCCCCCAGCCACTCTGGGCGGCTTCCAACAAACATTAAAATACATCAAAATGTCACAGATTAAAAACTTCCCTAAACAGGGCTACCTTCAGGTATTTTCTAAATGTCATATAGTTGTTTATCTCTTTGACCTCTGATGGGAGGGCGTTCCACAGGGCGGGCGGGCGCCACTACCGAGAAGGCCCTCTGCCTGGTTCCCTGTAGCTTTGCTTCTCGTAGTGAGGGAACCGCCAGAAGGCCCTCGGCGCTGGATCTCAGTGTCCGGGCTGAACGGTGGGGGTGGAGACGCTCCTTCAGGTATACAGGACCGAGGCCGTTTAGGGCTTTAAAGGTCAGCACCAACACTTTGAATTGTGCTTGGAAAATTATTATTAATATTTAAGAATTTATAACCCGCTCTTTCTAAAAATGCGGCTTGAACAAAATCAACACAGTACAAAATAATACCATTTTTTAAATTCTGATGGAAATCTCAATTGTATGCAGTGTGCATTGCATGAAATTGCCTTTTTTAAAATGTAAAAATATTTTGAAAGTAGCTATTTAGTAACTTGCAATGGACACCTATGTCTGCCTACCCACCATTGCGTTCAATGAGGCTTACTCCCTGGAAAGTGTGCACAAGATTGCAACCTTAAAACACTCTTTTAGGCAGCAATCCTATACACACTTACCTGGAAGCATGTCCATGTGAACTCAGTGGCGCTGAGGATTGCCCTGTTAAATCAGTCTTATAAACAAGGCTACAGAAGTTACTAGCCTGCAGAAAATGTTCACTAGCCTTGGGATTGATGGAGGAAAGACAGGCAGCTCCATCCCATTTGCAGCAGCCCACTACATTTTTTGGCATGGAGAGAGCTTTGCTTCCCTGGCCATTCACTGTATTCCTCCTGTAATATGCTTGCCTACATGCAGTCACTTTGACTACCAGGCAAGTGCTTAAATGCAAGGCTGTATAAAATGGTAAATACCCTTCTGAAACGAAAAGTTACTCATTGCTGGAATGTACTGCAAAAGATTTCAAAACGTTTAACCTCTTTTATGTCCACCACAGCAGTTCTCCCTTAGTCCAGTAGTGAATTTAACCCCATTATGTTATCTAATAAGTATTTGTTGAAAACCATCTTGAGTACATCCTATACACTGAGTAAAAATGTTCCCCCCTTTTCTCTTTCCCTCGGTTCCTGTAGCTATTACACATTTGTGTTTGCTTCTTATAATTTTCCACTAAATGTGATAAAAGGATCTTTTTTATATTTGATTGAGCACTTCTTATAATTGAAACATCATGTGGCTATTATAAAATGGTTGTGTTTTCAATTTGAAAACAGAACTCCTGCTTTTCCATGAGTTGGAACAAGGAAGGAAAAGCAGATTGGGGAGTCGTCTCCATTGTAGTTTAACTGTACAGCTTCGTGAGGCATGATTTAAAATCCATACTTGTCTAAAAGAGCAATTTCCTATAATACATCTCACCAGTAGACATTATAGTTTAGGGATCACTAACCCATTGCCCACAGGCACCAGGTTGGTGGCCCTCGTGTATTAATGGCCGGCACTTCCTTTGTCCATAGAGGAGCTTTTTCTAAATGGAGAAGGAGGAGAGGCTTGATTATTGTGGGTGGGATGAGACTGAGAGAGGTTCCCTTTGGTAGAGAGGGAAAGGGAGAAGTGCGTGTGTGGTCTTTGTGGGAGGGAGGTGTGGTGTGTGAGAGAGGAAAAGGCGTAAATGGTGTGTGAGAAACGGTGTCTATGAGTGTGGTCTGAGAGAGACATGTACAGGCAAGAGCAAGTCAGTGTGGTATGGTCACCTCGTATCAATCTCTATTATGATTGATCAACTCCAAACCTGTGCATCTTTTGTATATTTTTCCTGGTATTGGGGTATGCTTCTTCCTGATAGATGGCAATAGCGTTGTTGTGGGGAGGGGGAGACCCCCCCACACACACACAAAATCAGGATCAGCAGGGCATAAGTGACTTCCTATGGAAGCTTGAGGTTGTCGTAGGGCCAATGGGGATCAGCAAGGACTGTATTTACCCTAATTTGTATTGGGCAACTGTTGCATTATAGATTATGGTAGTCCCATCCATGGAAGGGGAAACAGGGTCCACCAATTTGCGCATTGCTACCTGTGTCCTTTCTGTGTGCTGACGAGCAGAAGGACACATTCCCTGCAAACAGGACCCTTTTTGCTTTGAACCTTATTCCAAGGATTCCAGTAGGCAAGGAACCCTTCTTGAATCCTTGCAATATCCCTGTCCTCTCAATAATCCTATCCTGAACTGAGCCACATAGTCACCCTGCCTGCCTATTTTCCTATATAGGACAAAGAAGGGGCCTTAGCCTTCATACGCAACAAGAACGTGTGTGCATACACAATACCTCCGTTGACACAAATGGGAAAGCATGAACGGAAGATCTATATCTACACCTCAGATGTGCACACAGAGAGAGATCTCTAGATCAGGCTTTGTGTTCTCAAACCAAGAGTCAGATATGTTTTCAACATCTCTTTGAAAGAGCCATAATTGCTTTCCAACATTGTACCTGGCGTGAAGATATTTGTTGCAGCTTACTAATTACACTTCTAGCCACGCTAATCCTAATAATTAGTCTCAGATCTTTTTATATCAAAGAAACAAATGATTAATTTTGTTTCTCTCTTACATTGCGCTCTCTTTTTAAGAATGAGAACAAAGAAAATGTAAATTAGGTGTATCTAAGGAGAATCTGTTCCAGCTTGACTTTACTGGAGGGGGAGATACTATCAGTTGCTGATTTCCCCCACCCCACCCCAACAGATTATTATTATTATTTTTATGAAATGAGTTGCAGTTTATTAGGTAATTAAAATTCCTTTTCAAAAGTACATTTTCATAATATCAGGGGCTATATATAGATGCAGAGTAATATCTGTGAATACCAAACATGCTCTCTAGCCTTAATCATTTGAATCCGTCTTAAGAGCTTAGCAAGATGTAAAATAGCACATCATTTTGGTAATTTATTTCATTTCCCCCCGTGAGTGTGGAAGATACCATAAATCCATCAGCAGCCTTGACATGTATATGAACAGAGGAATGTAAATTGCAGTACATGCTTCTGATGGGATCACAACCACAGTGAATCAATACATGGCAAGAATTCTGAATCTGTAGCACAGTAATGCAGTTTTCACCAAGCGTTGTTCTGATTCCATCCCCGTGTGAATTGTACCAGCAGCCTGTCGCTTAACCGGTTATTGTCTCAGCACACAAACAATATGGTAGATGGTGGAATATGATAGTTGTAATCTACCTTTGAAAGCCACTCTCTACACATTGTGCTTCTCCCACTTCTTAGTGCATTGTTTAGTGTTGCCTAAACATTGCGCAAGCTCTCTGTCCTTTGATATTAAAAGTAAGGTGATCATTATCTATCGACAAGGATCAGCCTGGAAGTTTCAGTACTTAGGGTGACATCCAATGCCCCATGTGTCGTTGCCCTTGTCCGCCCCCATGCCCTTTCTCAAATCTGTTGCAGACTCTCTGGAGCAGATGTTAAGGTTGCAGTGGGTGGGGAGTGAGCACCACCTTAAAATTAAGAGAGGCCCCCATTAATGTCACATTTAAATTTTCAATGGTATTTTATTACTCATTATTTAAATCAGGGGTCAGCAACCTTTTTCAGCCGTGGGCCGGTCCACCGTCCATCAGACCATGTGGTGGGCCGGACTATTTTTTTTTTTTTGGGGGGGGGGGATGAACGAATTCCTGTGCCCCACAAATAACCCAGAGATGCATTTTAAATAAAAGCACACCTTCCACTCATGTAAAAACACCAGGCAGGCCCCACAAATAACCCAGAGATGCATTTTAAATAAAGGGACACATTCTACTCATGTAAAAACATGCTGATTCCCGGACCGTCCGTGGGCCGGATTGAGAAGGCGATTGGGCCGCATCCGGCCCACGGGCCTTAGGTTGCCTACCCCTGATTTAAATTATATATCACCTGTTCTTTCCCCTGTTCTGATTCCCTCCATTCAGATGAAGGTTATATATGGTCTGTTTCCGTTTGCTTTGCCTTTTGCGTCTTCACATTTAGTGCTGTTTCTCTAACTTCCTTTCATGAACTAACCTCATCCTCCCTGCTCTTCATCTGCTGCCACCTAATTTTTGTCTGCCCTCTCTCCTGCTGCTTATGGTCCCTTCTACTGCTTATCCCCTATTAATGTCTTGTCTGTGAATTATTTAGATTACCTCTTGGATGAGGACTATAAAACCACAGAATTTCTGGAATGACATGAACAGCAGAATTATTGGTATCGGTCCATGAAGCACAGTATTAGTGCTGGTATTTTTAAATCTGGAAAATAATCTCAATAAGAAACTTTGTTCAGTCGTTCAGTCATGTCCGACTCTTCGTGACCCCATGGACCAGAGCACGCCAGGCACGCCTATCCTTCACTGCCTCTCGCAGTTTGGCCAAACTCATGTTAGTAGCTTCGAGAACACTGTCCAACCATCTCATCTTCTGTCGTCCCCTTCTCCTTGTGCCCTCAATCTTTCCCAACATCAGGGTCTTTTCTAGGGAGTCTTCTCTTCTCATGAGGTGGCCAAAGTACTGGAGCCTCAACTTCAGGATCTGTCCTTCTAGTGAGCACTCAGGGCTGATTTCTTTAAGAATGGTAGGTTTGATCTTCTTGCAGTCCATGGGACTCTCAAGAGTCTCCTCCAGCACCATAATTCAAACTAGACAGGGAATAACTAGAAACTAGACAGGGAATAACTTTTACAAAAGCAGCAGAAATACCTTACTGGTATGAAATGTCCAAAACCATTAACATTTCTTTACAGAAATCTGGTCAAATGTTTCAGATTGCTGTTTATTTGTCGTGTAGGCAGACGTCTTCGTTAATTTGGCCATTACAGCTAGATTCCAAATCTTTGAAAGCCGTTATCTGGCAGTTGGAGGATTAGAGTCCTACCATGAATGGGGAGTTAAGATTATAGCCACAGTTCATAGACGTCAAGCCAGTTCACAATTCTCTCAACACAGAGAGCCTTCCAAGCATCCTAACAAAATCCTCGGAGAATTGAATGAAAGGATATAACCAATTATAGCATTAAGAGCAGAAATGGCTTCTGAAAAGTCTTAATCCCCAGTTCGAAGGGTGGATAAAAATCAGCTGCAGGTTCAGAGCATTTTGGGCACCTTAACATCCGTATTTTATTTTGCTTTGTTTCCAAGCTGTTTGAGCAACTCCATGCAGCAAGCTCTGTACTCCAGTGGGGAACTAAGTGTGAAAAGGTGGAATAAATGCAGGACTCTGATGGGGGTGGGTTGGGGTGGCCAAGAAAGTAAGATGTGTTCATATGGGGTAAGTCTGGTATTTGCTAGCACGGTTGGGGTGTCTATCATCCAGTGATAGAAATGGAATTAAATGTATTTTTTTAAACTTGCTCCTCCCCCCTTTTTTCTTCCCAAACAGTGTCCTAAGAAAGCTATCCTGGGTTTGCCTCTCTCTGGTGCTGTTTATTCATGCCTTAAAAACCTTGCACAGGAACTGGGACTGGGAATCGGAATATACACTGTTCATGGTCTGCCTTGAAGGTACAATATTACGAATCCAACTTTCTCTTACTGTACTTCTCATCATAGAAAAGAACTTCAAGATCCCTAAAAACCCAGTTGAGTGTGTTCTGTACAGTGGTACCCAGTATGACCAAATTCTCTTGGTGTCTTTTTCTTCAAATGTGAAACTCTGAGCTTCATATCTAAAAGTACACATCCAAAAATAAAATTGTATTATGGCTTCTTACAGATAGTACATTTAAAACCCTGAAAAGTTTCCTCAATATAGCCCCTTAATATAGTGTTGAATTGAAATCTGAACTTCTAAAGGGGGTTGTGTTGGATATATCTGTTGTTTAATAGGTAAAGCTATTGGAAAAAATACAAGATTCAGTTTAAATCTCAATGGAGTCTCTATAGGAAGAAAGTAGATTGAGGAGTCAGATATCCCAAGTGCACATGAAATACATTTAGGGGGAAAGGATACCTGGATATTACAGGGAAACATTGTTGTGTCTGCCCCTGTTTTAGATTTAACAGACTGGTACAGGCATTTTCCGGACGCGGGTGGCGCTGTGGGTTAAACCACAGAGCCTAGGGCTTGCCGATCAGAAGGTCAATGGTTCGAATCCCCATGATGGGGTGAGCTCCCGTTGCTCAGTCCCTGCTCCTGCCAACCTAGCAGTTCAAAAGCATGTCAAAGAGCAAATAGGTACTGCTCCGGCGGGAAGGTAAATAATAATAATAATAATTATTATTATTATTATTATTATTTAATAATAATAATAATAATAATAATAATTTATTATTTATACCCTGCCCATCTGACTGGGTTTCCCCAGCCACTCTGGGCGGCTTTCAACAGAGCATTAAAATACAATAATCTATGGCGTTTCCGTGCACTGCTCTGGCTCGCCAGAAGCGGCTTAGTCATGCTGGCCACATGACCCGGAAGCTGTACGCTGGCTCCCTCGGCCAATAAAGCGAGATGAGCACCGCAACCCCAGAGTCGTCCGTGACTGGACCTAATGGTCAGGGGTCCCTTTACCTTTACCGGCATTTTCTGCACAAGCCCCTAGGGAATATGTGTGTAATCCACCATGAGTTAAAAAATCATTTTTCTATTATGAGTTCTGTAGATTTTTTTTCTCTGCATTGATTAGCTCAGTTTCAAAAGTCCTTTGAAGTTACAGTGCACACATGGAACTCCCATGTATGAAAGACGGTCCTACACAGACAGATACTTAATTGAATACAACCCTACATCATAGTGTGTGCCAAACGACTTCCACAAGTGCAGCGGAACTACCTGCCCCCCTTCCTTCGCTTCCTTGCACACCACCTGCCATACCCCCCATATCTACTCCAGAGTGTTGGAACTCCAGAGCAGATTAGGAGGGGGGGGGAGGGAAGGAAAGTGTCCTTGAGCTTGGAGAAGTCATTCGATGAGGACAATTGTTTTGTTGGACATGGGTGCTAGCCAGTTCCCCTCCACCCAGTCCAAGGGATTTGGCAGATAGGCTAACGCTTTCACAAATCAATAAAATTGCATTACTTAAATTTGTATGGCACATGCCTGTGTTGGATGCGCTTAAGTTTGTTTCTCTGTGGTCAGGTCAATAAGAACAATGCTAAACTCTGGAATAATGTGGGCCATGCTTTGGAAAATGAAAAGAATTTTGAAAGGGCCTTGAGATTCTTCATACAAGCCACCCAAGTGCAACCTGGTGAGTTTGGAAACAATTTTCTGGAGGGACTGGCCAGGAAATAAAGATTGTACTCTGTCTTTGCATTATTGCCGACTGCTTAATACTGTGAAGTCATAGGGGGTCTGTATTATTTACGAGGGTGTATGGCTGGCTAGCTTATTTTGTATCCTCAGTTCAACAATAGCAATATTTCAAAAAAGGTATTGAAAGGGGTTTTCTCTGTTTCACCTAGCTATTGCTAAACTGTATTGTAAAACAATATTAGCCACATGTTGTCCCAGAGAAGACAATCACACCATGCCTTGTTTCTGCAAAGTTTGGTTCATTTTCCAGCTATTCTTGTCTTGTGCCTTCATAACTGGTGAGTGTCTAGAGTGGGGATGACCAAACAAACTATGGTTAAGGGAGGATGCCAGCGTTGCACATTCCACCAAGCCATAGTTTAAACCAGTGGTGGCTAACCTTGACACTCCAGATGTTTTGGAACTACAACTCCCATCATCCCTAGCTAACAGGACCAGTGGTCAGGGATGATGGGAGTTGTAGTCCCAAAACATCTGGAGTGTCAAGGTTAGCCATCACTGGTTTAAACGAACTAAGGTTTGTGAGCTAATAGGAAACCAGGTCTTCAGATTTTGGTTCTTTGGTTGCAAACATATTTAAGCCACTGGGCTGGGTTTGGAGAATCAAACAAGCCAAGGTTTTTTGTTTTTGTTTTAGCAAACAATGGCTTTATGTTGTATGAGATCCAGGCAATTGTATTCAACCATACTTGGCATAGGTGTTGTATCCTGAATAAAACTTGTGCCTGTTTGTTATATCTCCGGATGCCATTTAACATTATTCCCAAGGCAAATGTTCTTAGGGGAAAAGAAATGTGAATATTTGTTTCTTTACATGTGAAGATGATATTGGTGCCCACATGAATGTAGGAAGGACTTATAAAAACTTAAACAGAACCAAAGAAGCTGAAGAATCTTACTTGATTGCAAAATCATTGATGCCACAAGTAAGTAGGACGACAGTTCTTCAAATGCACTTTCAGTAGATCCGGAATATCATTTTAAAAGCAACAGAGTTTCTTCTTCCTTTTCATTAATTATTTGTGCGGATTACAGTATCCTGACTTAACCTTTCCGTTATCTTGGAAAAACATATACAATTGTGGTCAAAAGAAGCTGTGCATTTATTTGCACAATTCATCAAGATCCAGAATTTCAGTCACTTTTGTACAGTGTGGAGCAGCAAATCTTTGAAAGCCTGCCTGAGTGGTGGCAGTGGCACTTAACTCTGCTCTGCTTCCTAAAATTTCTGCATTCCTTTAAAAAAATTACAATGATGCAGTCTAGATATTGCCTGCAGGTCATTCACTGCATGGCTCTGCGATGACATGTTTACTTTTGGTGCAAATGGAAGTAGCTCTTTCTTCAAAAATAATATTTTGAGATATATCTTTGTTTAAGCAGTTTTTAAAAGATATATATAAACCTGCTGCTTTTACTACATAGCCCTGGTTTGCAGGTCACTTTAAACCATAGTTAAGATGGGATGCGGGTGGCGCTGTGGTCTAAACCACTGAGCCTAGGGCTTGCCGATCAGAAGGTCGGCGGTTCGAATCCCCGCGACGGGTGAGCTCCCATTGCTCGGTCCCTGCTCCTCCCAACCTAGCAGTTCGAAAGCATGTCAAAGTGCAAGTAGATAAATAGGTACCGCTCCGGCGGGAAGGTAAATGGCGTTTCCATGCGTTTCTCTGGTTTTGCCAGAAGCGGTTTAATCATGCTGGCCACATGACCCAGAAAAACTGTCTGCCGACAAACACCAGCTCCCTCGGCCAGTAAAGCGAGATGAGCGCCGCAACCCCAGAGTTGTTCGCGACTGGACTTAACTGTCAGGGGTCCCTTTACATTTACCTTTAAGATTAATCATAGCTGAAAGGTGAATGGGCAAGCATACTGGTGCACAGGTTAAAAATCATAGTCCCTGCTGCTGTAAGCTAAGTTATTATTTTGCTTAGTGTTAGACACAAAGCCAGATTTATGGTTTCTCTCCCCTCAAAAAAAAGAGCTGTAACCAAGGTTTTGTTTTTGGCTTGCTGCTCATGATTTGTCAAGGGAAATGAACTATGGGCTTCGGTTCAGATGCTAAGCCAAGCCATATAGCAGAAGGGAAGAGCTGTGCACCAGAACGTTGTGTCCTTCAACCCTTAAACTATAGATAAACCTAACCATGGTTTAAAGACATGTGTGGAAACTGTCGCTGATCTTGTCATTCAGCTCAATTTAACACCCTCCAGGCCTAAGAACCGTTTCTTCTGCTATCAGATTATTCCAGGTAAGAAATACGCTGCCCGAGTCGCTCCTAACCACCTGAATGTTTATATCAACCTTGCAAACCTGATTCGAGCGAATGAGTCGCGCCTTGAAGAAGCAGACCAGTTATATCGCCAAGCCATTAGCATGAGGCCGGACTTCAAACAGGCGTACATAAGCAGGTATTTATTTATGTTTTGAGATATTTCCTGGCATTCATTAATGTAAGCAAAATAGTGTGCTGTGAATAGGGGGGCAAGGTATATTGCTTTAAGACATCTGTCAGATGGGCAAGAGGCTTATCTCTTTATAACCTTTGGCCTTGATCAGAAGAAAGTGCCTCTTAACCTACTGTAGCCTTTGCCATCCTGGTGCCTTCCAGCTGTTTTGAACTATAGCTTGCATCATCCCCACCTAGCAATGGCTTCCCTATTGCATAATAATGTTGTCCTTCACACAGTTTTTTGCTTCCCAGGAACCTGGTCCCCATTTCCATTGACTGCCTCCTGTAACAATCAGCTTTGGCAAGATGCATAGGTGTGAAAGGTTCAGGTTCAAAGTTATTGGAGCAGGAAAACATTTCACATTTCCCTAAGTTTCAAAGGAAAGGAATTAATTACCATCATCTACACCGGTCAGTTAAAACAAAAAGTTTTGACCTTATGATTCAGCATCAACAAAGATGCATAGTTAGAATTCCCTACAGATGTATCTCCTTCTCTGCAGGAAATACCCTTGCACATAGCCAGAGCAGCGCACCATTATCCGTCCATATTTAGCGTTAGATTCTGGACAGAGACATGTTTAAAGTTCTTGGTGTAGACTTGTCATAACACTACAACTTATTTTTTTGAGATGATCTGGGAAAGAATACATGTCCAGTCTCAAGGGCTTTCCCCTGTACACTGGGTCTAACTCCAGCCCCGCGACTGCTTGGATAACACAAAGGAACTATTTAGAATGAGCAAGGAATGTACTGCTGCAGCCAGCCAAGCTGGATGGGTCCTTCTTTTGCATCTGGTTGTAGCTCTTCATCCTGTGCACACTTCAGATAATAATAAAACAAAGCAGTTCATGGGCTTGGAATGCACTCTTGAAAAGGCCAGGCTGGGCATTCCTTCTCCTTCCAGAATGCTATTAAGAAATGAGAACAGAACCTTTTGGCACTTAAAAAGCTGACTAAATGCATCATGAGCAAAATAGGACAGAGGTGGGGAACCTGTGCCCCTCCAGATGTGGTTGAATTCCCATCAGCCCTAGCCAGCATGGCCAGTGGTCAGACATAGTAGAGTCCAGAGAACATCTGCAGGGATTCTCTGCCTCCAAAATTAACTCTTGAAGGGTGTAACTGCAAGAGTGGGCAAGTCCATAGATCAGCTGTGTCCAACCTGGTATCCACCATGGTTGTTGTGGGACTGCAAATCCCACCACTCCCAATCACTGGCCATGCTGGCTGGGGTTGATGGAAGTTGAGGTTCAAAACATCTAGTGGGCACCTGTTTGGGAAAGCCAGCCAATGCTCATGTTGTTCATTTCTTTGGCGCTGTGGGTTAAACCACAGAGCCTAGGGCTTGCCGATCAGAAGGTCGGCGGTTCGAATCCCCACGACGGGGTGAGCTCCCGTTGCTTGGTCCCTGCTCCTGCCAACCTAGCAGTTCAACCTAGCATGTCAAAGTGCAAGTAGATAAATAGGTACCGCTGCAGCGGGAAGGTAAACAGCGTTTCTGTGCGCTGCTCTGGTTCGCCAGAAGCGGCTTAGTTATGCTGGCCACATGACCCGGAAGCTGTACGCTGGCTCCCTCGGCCAATAAAGCGAGATGAGCATCGCAACCCCAGAGTCGTCCGCGACTGGACCTAATGGTCAGGGGTCCCTTTACCTTTACCTTTAAATCTATTCTATAAATTGGTCTTTATTGATTTTAAGTAATGAAGGCCCCCTTTAAAACTTGAAATCTTGTTCTTCTAAAGAACCTGAAGATGTGGGGCCATCCAGCTAGAGTCTCTCACTCTGCGTCTTACTTTGTATTCAAAAGGCATCAGACTCATTTCGTTCGATTCCTCAACAGGGGCGAACTGCTTCTGAAAATGAACAAACCTCTGCAAGCCAAGGAAGCATACCTTCGAGCCCTCGAACTGGATAGGAGCAATGCAGACCTGTGGTATAACTTGGCAATTGTTTACATTGAACTGAAAGATCCGACGGAAGCTCTGAAGAACTTCAACAGGGCATTGGAACTGAATCCTAATCATAAACTAGCACTATTTAATTCTGCGCTGCTAATGCAAGAATCCGGTATGTGTGTATTCACTTAAAACTCACAAATGTATAATGTGCACACCCAGGGCTGCATTATGTTTCTTAGGACTCAGCTTTGCAGCTGCAAATTTATAAATGTGACTCTAGATGGCGATGGTGAGCTATGGCAAATTCAATATATTTTTCGAAACTTTAAAAAAAAACATTTCCACAGCTTTTTTTATATGTGTAGATTCCACCTTAGCTTGACACAGAGCACATGAGTACAAAACAGTCACTGAACCCCTTTAAAAGGTGCATGAGCAGGACAGTGCTTTATCTGCACCTAAAAGTACAGCAACAAATGGTGCAATTAGTACAGTTGGTAGTGTTCAATGATGTCTCCTCCGCTGATAGAGAACATCAGTTGGTGAAGGAGGGTGTAAGATTATTTCCAGTGATTTCTCCCTGTCCCCACCCATTCCCTCCCTAAACCTGCTCCAGAGGGTGCTGGGACCATCCCGAGACAGATTGGGCTGGGCAGAAGCTGGAGTTGCCAAAAAATCCTTTCCATCCATGGAGGAGGCAACAGTGAATTCTCATTCTTTTCAGCCTGCAACACCCTTGCATGCTTAAGTAAATCCTGAGTACTATTCCAGTCTAGATTTAATACTAATGTGATATTACTCATGGCCTTGCCTACAGCGTGTGTTTTTTCCCTCCTTTAGGCTCAGTATGCCCATAGCCCCCCTAAACCCACTTATTATTCACTGAGGGGTTCTGGTGTGTCTTTTATTCCTCCAGAACAAAATCTCAGGCTCTTCTCATCATAGGGCACCCATGGACACCATGTGCTGTGTTTGACTGCCATTTTCTAGTTACTGAGCCCCTTGGAATTCTGTATTCATGGCATTCCTGTCATTAATGACCTTGTAGAAATAGCTTCCCCTTCAGGTCCAATTTTATGGGTCTGGTGTGCTGCAACGTCTTCCTGCAAAGTCCTCCTTTCACATTCAAAGTCAGTTGCTGTCAGTCGTTCACTGAGGCTCTGTCCTTCCATTATTATTATTATTATTATTATTATTAGGGGAAAACAGAGCATGCACAGCATGCAGCTAAAACTACACAGTGATCACTTTAGTTTAGAATATATTCATGCTCTGTATATTGTCACAGCTGTGCAGCAAAAGGACAATTTCATAATACTTCCCCCCCCCCCCTTTGCTTTAGGTGATGCTAGACTTAGGCCGGAAGCTAAGAAAAGACTTCTAAATTATGTGAAAGAAGAGCCTCATGATGCAAATGGCTACTTCAACTTGGGCATGCTTGCAATGGATGACAAAAAGGATGCTGAGGCAGAAACCTGGATGAAAAAAGCCATAAAGCTGCAGCCGGGCTTCCGAAGCGCTCTGTTCAATTTGGCCCTGCTTTATTCCCAGACTGCAAAGGAGTTGAAAGCTTTGCCGGTTCTGGAAGAGCTGCTGAGATACTACCCTGACCATACCAAAGGCTTGATCCTGAAGGGAGACATTTTGATGAACCAAAAGAAAGATATACGGGGAGCTAAGGAGTGTTTTGAGAAGATCCTGAAAATGGACCCTAGCAACGTACAAGGGAAACACAACCTTTGCGTGGTTTATTTTGAGGAGCGGGACTTGATCAAAGCGGAGAAGTGTTTGGTGGAGACTCTGGCCTTAGCGCCGCATGAGGAATACATCCAGCGTCACTTGAGCATCGTCCGAAGTAAAATCGCTTTGCTCGGTACCGGAGAAGCAGCTGCCATTCCCGCGGAAAAGACGCCAGCTTCGGAGGGAGGGAAAGCTCCGCCTGAAGACTGGAAAGGGGCAAAAAACGAGAACTTGAAAGCGGCCAAAAATGAACAGAGGAGCTCTCGGACCACAAACGGTGACAGCAGCAAAGGGCAGGCGAAGCCCAAGAAACAAGGGGAGAAGAACACCACAGACAAAGAGACGAAAAAAAAGTCTACAAAAGAAATCAAAGACATTGAGAAAAAAAGGGTTGCCGCTCTGAAAAGACTAGAAGAGATTGAGCGTATATTAAATGGCGAATAATTTCTTGGGAATACCTCCAGTGCCGGAGGCTATTTGCACCTACTTCCGAGGTTCTGTGCGCGTGTGCGTCTTATGCTCAGTCGGTATGACTACTAGGCAGCTTTTGAATTTGGAAAGAAGACTGAAAGCATATCATCTTTAAAAAGAAGAGCAGGAGAAGGCTGTTCCTACTACACAAAGAAATAACACGTCGTAAAAATAATGGATTTTAATCTAATGTTTTTGGTTTAGGCTTTTGAACATAACTGACAACATGGGGATTTTCCAGGTACAGCACCTGCAGTTCTAATGCTGCTGTTGAGAACTGCAGGCCGACTCACAAGAAGCAAGCCCTGCTGAACTCCAGTGGCACTTGCTTCAGAGTAAACCTGCTTAGGTCCAGGCTGCAAATTACTAGCAATCAGGTATCTTCAGTTCTTTGTGTCCTCTAAAGAACTGTCAAGTGCTAGAAGGCAATTTTTTAACAGGGGTACCTCAGGTATGATGGCTTCCAGGCTGACTGTAAGGGAAATTCGCTGGTGCAAATGATTTAGGAACGCAGCTTTCGTTTGGATAACTTTCTTTGCTTGGGTTTACTCATCAAGTCATTGGTGATTTTTATAGGTATTAAGTTATGCATCATACAGTCCATTTCTACATACACCCTGGAATTACAGGCATTCCAGAATGTGTTGAAGGTTAACTAGGAAATACCACTCATATTATGTATGTGCATGCATGCATTTTGTAGTTTTTTCAGTCTTGCGCAGATCATATTAAAGGTGCAGCGGTCCGCTAAGCCGGGGGTGGGGGGGGACATCCCTGCAAAAACCCACAGAGGTTTGTATTCAACAGTGTCACTCATTTGACGATAAGGGTTTCATCAGTGGAGCAGAGAGAGAAGCAATTTTCAACTGTTTCCCTTCCCTCTAAAGCCCCACCCTTGTGTCTCCCACTGAGGTTTGCATTGGGAGGGGAGATTGCTGAAACTTGCTTGCCTTCCCATTCTGCCTTACCCCCAGCTGAGCGGCTCCACTGAATATTATTCAAGCTTATTGAAATTCCCTGCCCCTTATGCTATTTATTGCAATCCTATGGTGCTCTTACATTTTAGAAACAATTGGGATTGTTTCTCAACAGTCCCCTGCCATGCTGTAGGGAATCACTTTGTGTGAATCCAGTGTGGAAATTTTTTTGGGCTTTCTTTCCCCCCATTACTTTTCATTTAAGCAATATTTGTGGGGCATCCTGTGCTTTTTAAGTTTCTCACAAATTGACTCCCAAAATTTTATGGATGGCAAAACATCACTCTACTCATTATTTTACTTTTTTTGCAGTCACTGTAAATGTGCTTTAACTTTTTGACATAACTAACCCAGTGCTTGTCTAGTCTGCTGTTCAGGGCTGTTCTGCGGTGATTAAGGTTGCAATCCTGCGCACACTTCCTTGAGAATAAGCCCCACTGGACTTAACTGGGAAGATCCGTAGCTCAGTGGCAGAGCACATCATTTGCATGCAACAGGTCTCAATCAGCCCCTAACAGCTGGAGGGCAGGCTGGAGAAAACCACTTCCCCAGGACACTGGAGGATCACCTGATCAGCCTTCCCCGACCTAATGCCCTACAGGTGGTTTTATACTACAGCTCCCCTAATGCCTGCCGAGGCAGATGAGAGCTGTAGTTGAAAACATTTGGAAGTACCAGGCTAGGGAAGGCTGTGTAGTAAAAGCACTTCCCGGTAGGAGAGAGCATGTAACGTGTGGATCATCATGTGTCCATAAAGCAAATTGTGATGATCACACATACACTTAATGTATATTCCATTTGGAAATGATGTGTAATCTCCAGATTCTGCATTGTTTCCAACCTTGAAAGGCTGACTTCTGGTTTAATTGCTAACACACTAAATGTTTCACTTTTCATGACAAAAGTCCTAGGGCTTTTAATTAAATATTTATTCAGTCTGCTAAGTTTTCAGATGGTTTCCACTAACGACATTGTTTTTTTCTAAAATGAGTTAACCCAGTTCCTTATGTGAAACATGGATTGATAACTTCTGCATTTTATATTGGCGGCTATGCATTCCCCCCCACCCCCAATCTAAATATATTGTTGGATTGCCTAAAAAAAATATATGCTGCTTTTTGTTTTGTTTTACTGTAAGCTCTTCAAGTGTGTTCAACACTGGGAAGTCAAGAGTAATTGACACAAGCAAACATTTTTCATCTTGCATTTAAATTTATCACAAGAAATACCTTGGCATTAATTTAGTGCTTAGTTTAAGCTCTTGAACACTCAGGATGTTTTGTTTTGTTTTGTTTTTGGAAAAAGGGCAGCCACAAGACCAGACAGTTTGTGCACACCAAAAAAGGATTTCAACTTTTACCATATCACAAACTGCATCTCAAGTTCCCACAAGTGCAACAAAAAATCCTATGCTTTGGAAGGAATAAGAACAAAGGGCAAATGCTACCAGTCATTCACATCTAAAGTATGACCACAAAACACAACAATAATAGATGTATTTCTTAATCCCTGGTTAAGAATAACAGGATTCCCTGTGTCAGTGACTTTTTATTCAGTAAGCAAGAGATGGTTTAGGCATCTGGAGGCTGGGCTTTCATTTATGCAAAATATAGTTCAGCATACTTTCAGAAAGCTGTAGTTCAAGCTGTGTATATACCATATACACAGCTTCAACCACAGCTGTAGTATAAACACCGACAACTGGGAAACACTGGCCTGGGAGTGCTCCAATTGGAGAACAGTCTTTACCAAAGGTGTCATGGGCTTTAAAGACGCTCAAACTCACGACGAAAGGTAGAAATGTGCTAAGAGGAAGACACACCATCACTGTCATCAACTCCCACCCGGAAACCTATGTCCCCACTGTGGAAGGACGTGTGGATTCAGAATTGGCCTCCACAGTCACTTACAGACTCACTGTTAAAACCGTGTTTATGGAAGACAATCTTACTCGGCTACGAGTGATCTCCAAAGAAGAAGATACCATATCAACAGTTCAAACTTGGAAGCAGATTTTAGTGAAGTGAGGCCTTGTAGGGTCAAGTGACCACTCCACCTGGATTTAGTATTTGGAGCATCTCTACTTAGAAAATTTTGTCCACACAGCCAGAGAAGGTAAAAAATACTATCTCAAAAGGATCTGGGCAATGCATATGGATGTGGGGAGCCTGTAGTCCTCCATCATCCTTGGCCGCACTGGCTGGGAGTTGGAATGCAACAACATCCCTCGCTTAGGCAAATCTCATGTGACTTATCCCATGATAGGCCTTTGATACACAGAGCTACAAATCCCTGAGTTTCTGGGGAGGAGGTATTGCTGCTAAACCACTCTGAGAATTGTAGCTCTGTGAGGGGATCAGGGGTCTCCTCACAGTTTTCAGCATCCTTAACCAATGACTGCTCCAAGATTCTTTGGGGGAAACCATGTCTGTTTAAAGTAATATGATACTGCTTTAAATGTGTCGTGCAGGTGGACCCCCAGCCAGGTTTCAACCCAATAATTGTATTCAATGCCCGTGTCATTTGGCCTTGCAAATATATTGGGGAATGCAACAACCTCCAGCACTTCTGGGATTAGGTAGGCAATGAGTCTTCCAGTGTGTGTGTGTGTGTGTGTGTGTGTGTGTGTGTGTGTGTGTGTGCTTAAAGAAAATAAGTTTCAACATCAGTCTTGATAGTCTTCAGTTTGGCTTAAAAAAAATATCAAACCCTGATCTGAATCACTGCACCTTCAAAGGGCCCTTTTTCAGTGGATGGCTTAACCCCAAAGCTTCCTTTCCTTTATGAACACATTTTCGTTCTCTTGCTTTTTACTCACCTGCCCAGCGTAGCAAATTTCAAGAGAAACTGGGCAATCAAAACTCAACAACATTAATGAATGATCAAACCAAGGGTCAGTGAAAACCTCTGTAAATAGAACTCTTGTTTATCTGAATGTGTGGAATATTATGGACACCTGGGGCAATTCGGACTAGTTAAGAGTTTTTTCTTTCCTTTTTTGTAATGAGGACAGAACATTTTAAACTTAATAATAATAATATAATCCTAACTGCATATTAATATCTTAACTATAGCTGTGTTCAGACCCACATTCTGAAGTTTTAGCTGCAGATGGAGAAAGGGCATGCATACAAGCAAGTCCCACCCCCCAGAATCCCAGGGCTGCTCTTACAATCTTTGCATGGTTAGCACAAAAGTATAGACTGGGTTTAAAACTGTGTTTAATCGAACACGCTTAAAAACCTGCCCACAAGCAGAAAATCTGACTTATCAGAGTTTTGAATCATGGGAATTCCTAAACTGAGCACCCTTAACAATCATGTACCTTTGTAGTAATTGTACAGAGATCTGAAGAGCAGCCTAGGCATCAGGATTCTAGGGGCATGGCTTTTATTTGCTGCTCTGCACCACCCCCAGAATAAGATTTTGTGTGCTCCGGCAAATATTTGAACATCGCTTATGTCATTATTGGTTCTTACAGTGGTCAACAGCATGCCATCCATTATTGGTTTGACTAGGATGCTAGCTTCAAGGGACACACATGGGTTTCCCCCACCTACTCGATTTATCCTCACAACAATCCTGTGAATTCTGTTAGGTTAAAAGACTGTGACTGGCCCAAGGCCACCCAGCAGGCTCCATGCCTCATGAGAATTTGACCCTGGTTCCCAGTCCAACATTAACCAAAATATCACACGACATAAGGCTCAAATAAATAGTTTGAGTTGCACTGGTGAAATCTTGTTTCAACACTGTACCTGAGTGCAGCAACAATCTGTCTTGCAACAGCTTGCATCCACTCTGTACCCTTCGTGTCACATGCTAGAGGGTGGATCGCAAGACCTGCCATTTTCCTCCTATAGGCTTATATGTTTCCTTACTGCGTTCTCAAGAGGTCTATTTTTGAATGTTCAACAAGGCTTTCCTTGGAACAAAAGGCTATATTTGAACAGGAAAAAGATCATGGCAAAGCATCAACAAAGCTCTTCAAACGACGCAAATTCATTTTAACTTATCAGTACACTGCTTTGTAGTTATAGTTGTCACTGTGTCAGGGAAAATCTAATTCCAGCTAGCTTGCTCATGGAATCTTTTCACTTTCGGTGGCCTTCCATTGTATGCTTTTATAAACCTATGTTTTTAAAAAGGTATCAAACTGGCTACCTCGATATACCCGGAAAGTAGTCCAGCTGAACTCAGACAGGCTTATTTCTGACTAGATATGCATATGATTGCTTGGTAAGGCTAAACGTCCCTGCATTAGCTGAAATTTTGTCCCACCTGTGTTCTGAGAGGATAGATGGACAGTGAGCTAGAGAACATACTTCAGGCATATGTAGGATTATGCCTCCGCAGGTAGCTGTGAACCCAGGCATAGACACTGTGTTGTTGGATGAAAGGGAACTGTGAACATTGAACCATAATAACAGACACAGTGCAGCTTGCATCTACACAGCATATCGCTTTTGTGCTCATCAACTTATAAAGAGCTGGTGTATTTTAAGCTGTGATGACCAGGGTACCTATATTTGCAGTTCATTCATGTGCACAATAGGGGAGATTTTGGGGAGGAAAGGATCACAATTCTAGGAAGTAGCATAATGTACGTGTGACTTTTGGTTTCTAAATATTTTAAGAGCATTCTCACCTTTGTTTGGTTTTTTATTATTATTATTATTGGTAACTGCAGTGTAGTTTTGATGCCATAGCTTTTCTTAACAATAGCCTTTGTCAAGGCAGCAATGAAATGCTTAAATATAAAATCTACAGTGAGTGAAAGCACAGTTCTTATTATTTGTTGCTAGAAATTAATGCATTTTCCCCTCAAAATAGACATGGGAGAGCAATGAAGCTGAAATAAAAACACACACAAATAATAATAATAATAATAATAATAATAATAATAATTGAAGTTGGTTCTTTTGTGTCAGCTTTCAGTGTAGCAGCTTCTGGTGTGTGGGTGTATCACTGGGTATCAGCACAGAAAACAGCAACCATTTTGTGCCAATTCTAGAAGCATTTAATGACTTCTCTGCAATTGTTTAAAAGCGTGTACCCCCTCATTAGCAGTCAGCAGAGGTCTGAATATAGTATGTGCAGAACTGCAGGGTTGTGAGTGATTGGAGGAAGCAGGAACTTATGAAGTAAGCTGCCAAGCGCTATTCTCTAAAAGGTACAAAATTAATGGAGACAGGGCAAAACTATGTATAGTTAAGACAGTGGTGTGCCTCACTGTAAATTACTGCAAGTCAAAGAACTGATAGATAAAAATCATTAAGCGTTATTTTGTTCATGACCTCACCAACCATGCAACATCGATGCAATGCAAATAGTATAATAATTCCTGGAAAGAAAGTGAATGTGTGTGTGAGAGAGAGCACAGATGCTGTTTCTATGGCATGTGTAAAGGGTCATGTTCCTAGCATCCCCATCTATAAGCATAAACAGGAATATATTCTCCTGGAATACACCCAGGAGACTATAGAAGCTTTCCTCTGCTCCATCCAGCCCAGCCAATGGTCTGGGACAATGAGAGCTGTCATCCAAAACTTACGATAGCTGGAGTGCCACCTGGCTGAAATCTTATACACACATTGAGTTCAGACTAAGTCTCATTGAATTTAATGGGATTTACTCCTGAGTAGATATGTATAGGATTGCACTTTAAGATTCCATTGGCAGCCCAAAGTCAGGCACCAGAGACCTGGAAATGTCCACTAGTCCCACTCTGCTCCATCTTTACCCAAACGGAAATTTCAGCAAGTCTGTCAGCTCCTGGGAAGCTGTCAACAACCATCTCACCTAGGTATTGTGTGTCCCAGGGATGGTTTGATCTTCATTTTCCCATTCCATCTGCACGTTGCAGTTTCAAAATGCCATACACATGGACTGAGGACCTGACGAACACTTTGGGTCTGCATTAACTGCTGTCAGCTCTTCTCACTATTTTTCCCCCGTTCTTTCTAGCATGGCAGATGTTTGCTAATTGTGCAAATGTATTGCAGATGCCTCATTTCGAGAGGTGATGAGGCCACTGTTTCACAGTTTTGGTGACTTGTACGCTGGACTGAATGGTGTTTTTTCTCACTTCAACATTAATAAAACCCAATCCAAGGGGGAATGGCGATGACAGACTCCTAAATGCAACGTAGCAGCAGCCAAGTCTAAATGTACTAATGGATAGTTTGTTACTACCTGCCAGACTAAATTGCTACCAGATGAGGCGGCTCTTAAAATTCGGTTTTATTAGTGTGATAGCAATGGCATAAAATTAAAGCTACCGGGATGCATAACTCTACTTACTGGAACTGGAACTGCTGGGTTGAATTGTGGTTGACTTTGGGACAGCCTTCCCAGTCTTTGTTTGGTGTGTTTCCCAAAAAGATAACCCTCATCCCAGTCCCACCCAGGATTCAGGAGAGCTTTCTGATGGTAAGAGCTGTTCAGTAGTGAAACAGACTCCTTCAGAAGGTGGTGGACATTCCTTCGCTGGAGGTTTTTAAGCAGAGGTGGAATGAGATGCCAACTTCAATGTACAGGGCAGTATTTATTTTACGTACCTGTGGATTCACTGTATATAGCTTTGTCGTAGCTTTGTATATCATCTGCCACCTGGACAGCTCCTCCAGCTTTTACTCTTATTTTCCAAGCAAGTGTTTAGCCTCCAAGTTTGAAAATGTGCAAATTCTGAAAAGTTCTTAGGTGTGATCCTCTTGCATATTGCTACGGATAGATGTAGGAGTAAACATCTCCTTGTAAATGTAAACAACTTTCTTTTGTAGGGGATGTGCTTTCATTTGTAGAACAAAAAAGTTTGTTTAGTGGTCCACAGAGACTTCTGGCAATTCTCAGATGGTCTGCATGGGGGGTGAGGGGGACAACAACTTTGAGAAGTACTGAATTAGAGACCTAGGCAAGATCCTTCTTTAGGTGTTCATGCCATTTTATTTTTTATTTTATTTTTGCAAGTGATGGAATAGCACTTTCCCATCAGCAAAGGATTGTGGGCTGTTATGAAAAATGAAGTGCTGCCTTAAGGAAAGATAGCTAGATCTTTCAACTGACAACTTAGGTTGCCTTAGATCCCACTGCAGGGACAGGACGTGCAGGGTATAAATAAGTAAATACAATGTTGTTCTAACATCAAAGATTTTAAAAACAATGCAGACACCCTGAAAACAATAACAACACACAATAAAATGATGTAAAAGCACTGTAACAAGTAACAATGTCAGGAAGCAATGACATCATTCGGCTATGAGAGTTAAACCAGTTTCAGTTTTCTATGTAATCACTCATAGGATTGGTTTTTGCCATCTCTGCTCTGTTGGGTGCAATGGAGGAATGGGCGCATGCTTGCGTTCACTCCATGCATTTGATATAATGATGGATATGAGTGTACCTGCACATATACATCAGATCAGGGCCAGATTTAGGTTTGATGAAACCCAAAGGTAATGGGGCCCTTATATATGTCCAGCTGTCCTTTGTCAGCAACAAATTGTCGCTGTTTTTTGTGTTGAATATAGGCTATATGGTAATTTATGGACCTAATAGGTATTTAAAGCGATTTGCACATAACAAAATATGTATTTTATCAAAGTAATTGTTGAACGGAAATACAATTAAGAATAAGTATATTAATAGTGATAGTGATATTTTAGGGAGCAGGCTAGCAGGCGGGGCCAATTACTTGCATCATAGGAGCATACACAACACACAAACACTGTTGCTGTATGTAGGTTTTATTTTGTTTTTTATCTTATATTTTGGAAATGTACATCCAGGTTTTTTTCCCTTTTTTATTTTTATTTTTTTGGAGGCCCCCAAGAGAGTGGGGCCCTAAGCTTTAGCTTATACGTAAATACGGCACTGCATCAGATGCTGGAAACTTCCCATTTTGTATCTCCTCCTCCACACCACACAAAAGGATGCTGGAGACCTCACATAAATCCAGAGCCCATTTGGGAGAACATGTGCTATTTAACCACAGCAGACACACTTTCTCAGCGGCATACCAGGGAAGCATCTAAGGATAGAGAGCTAGTTCATGAATATAGCATGCAGTGCTCTGCCTAAGATGAACAGTTGCTGTGGATCATTTTCTCTGATTTATTCCATTCTATGTGAAGAAAATTGAGTTTGTTCAGACTATTCAATGTCATTTCTACTTGATCTTGGAAAGAGGAGCTGGGGCAATATAATTTACTACTGTTACCTCATTTTAGAGAGATGAAGTCTGCATGTACAAATCCATTTAAATGGGAGCATTTTGACTTCAGCTGATTTAGTGCCATTTGCTTCAACCGAGTAGCTGTCTTTAAGTATTGTGGTTGGTTGATTTGGAAGTGAAATGCAGGAGTCTGTTGTTCATCGAGGTCACAGCTTGTTAAGAAAGTAAGGCTGCAATCCTTGAATTCAATATGACTCACTTCTGAGCAGGCAGGCATAGGAAAATGCTGCCAATCTACATTCTACATAGATTAATGTAAAGGTAAAGGTACCCCTGACCATTAGGTCCAGTCGCGGACGACTGGGGTTGCGGTGCTCATCTCGCTTTATTGGCCAAGGGAGCCGGCGTACAGCTTCCAGGTCATGTGACCAGCATAACTAAGCTGCTTCTGGCGAACCAGAGCAGCGCACGGAAACGCCGTTTACCTTCCTGCCGGAGCGGTACCTATTTATCTACTTGCACTTTGACGTGCTTTCAAACTGCTAGGTGGGCAGGAGCTGGGACCGAGCAACGGGAGCTCACCCCGTTGAGTGGATTCGAACCGCCGACCTTCAGATCGGCAAGCCCTAGGCTCAGTGGTTTAGACCACAGCGCCACATGTCCCTGTCCAACCTTAAAAACTTTGACTCTGATCTGTGATAAACTAATAATTTTGAGGTATCATTTATTATTCCTTTTAGCAAAACTGTTAAGCTTTGCTGAGTAGATTTGCTTTTATTCCGATCTTTTCACTTGGAATGCCTTAAAAGATTCTGGCATGCATCAGTGTTAGGAAAGTGTGTGTGGATACATACATACATACATACATACATACATACATACATGCATGCAGACACATGTGCACCTACACGTTACAAAAAATCCAGATGTCCCTCCTAAAGGTGTAGCAAAATAAATCCTGATTAGATGGTTTTGGAAATAAAACTGTACAACCTTGGCACAAACACTTTGTGAACTTCAGCCTGGCAGAAAGTTTTCTTGTGTTCTTTTCTGTTGCGGTGGGTGATGGGAAGGCCTGGGTTCTGCTGAGGATGTTGTGAAAAGCATCAGAGGTAGCATGTGCCTTCTAATGACCTCTAGTAACCTGTAAAATGGAAGTAGAATCATAGAGTTGGAAGGGACAATGGGGGTCATCTATTCCTGTCAAAACCCCTGCAATGCAGGAATCTTTCACCCAATGTGGGGCTCGAACCCACAATCCTGAGATTAAGAGTCTCAAACTCTACTAACTGAGCTATCTTGTAGATCTGCTTTTTGGAAAGGATCGACTATGCTGTCCCTTTCCCTCTGGTTATTCATTTCTTCTGTCTAGGATCTCCAAGGACAGATTTTTCTAATGCAAGGTGTGCAACTTGTGTTAACCACCTATTAGGGAGGTCACTGGGGGTGTAGTTCTGTGAAAATGAATCTGCCTAACACTCCCCACAAAAGGTCTGTGACAGTCAGTCATGCAGTGTGCCTAGCTGAGATTCTTGTCCATGACAGGAGGCATGAAGCTAAGCCTTTTCACATGATTTATGCTTCCTACAACAGAAAATGTCAACAATAATAGGGCAGATGACTTACAGTCATAAATATTGCCATAAACCAATTGGGAGTAATTTTCTTTCCTGAAGCACAATTGTAGCAAAGTTCATGTTCAGCATTAGCCAATTAGTCCAGGGAAATATATAGTTATTACCTTTGTTCAGTGCAAGTACCTTTTACAAACCAGCAGTCAACTAAGATTGTTATATTATGATGTTAACCCTCTAAGGTGTGGATTCAGACATGCATTTCCCACTCCATCCCAAATCAGCAGTCAGTTAGGTCATCACCCGTCAAGTGAGAGTTAAACAGAGTTAGGGTGCCTTAAGGTATACAGGGAGCAATTGTCTGCACAGGCAATGCTAGACAGACAAGCTAAAGTCTTTCATGTGTTGAGTCTTTCCAGTAACAAAGGTGATAAGGAATGGACAGGAAATGTGTTCAATCAGAAAGAAAAAAAACATTATTTACATTAATTAAGGATTGGAAACTTCTTATGGACTTTTTGTGTAGAAGAGAAACTGAACTTGTAAAATCTGGATTTGGAGATTGAAAAAATAGCGGTTTATAGAAAATAGAATAGTTGGATGTCAATCTGAGTGAATACTTTGAACAAGTTATTATATTTAGCTGGCAGACAGAGAATCAGAAGTCTTTTGTCTTTTCCTTCCCTTTTTTCTTTTTCTGTTTTCTTTTTCTTTCTTCCATTTTTTCCCTTCTTTGTTCTCTTCACTCCTGTTTCTTTTTAGATTAGATTTTAAAAAAATATATTTCTTTTATTCTTTTATATTATAAAAATATATATACTCAATAAAAAAGTATCTTAAAAAAGGAGTATTGGCCAAACATGATAGAATATCTGCATAATCCAATTACCCTCACCACGAGAAGCCAAGTTACAGGGAACCAGGCAGAGGGCCTTCTCGGTAGTGGCGCCCGCCCTGTGGAACGCCCTCCCTTCAGATGTCAAAGAAAACAACAACTATCAGACCTTTAGAAGACATCTGAAGGCAGCCCTGTTTAGGGAGGCTTTTAATGTTTAATAGATTACTGTATTTTAATGTTCTTTTGGAAGCCGCCCAGAGTGGCTGGGGAGACCCAGCCAGATGGGCGGGGTATAAATAATAAATTATTATTATTATTATTATTATTATTATTATTATTATTACTATCTATCCCAACTTTATTAAAGGACAACTTGTAATAATGTGCTGCTGCAAATCAGTAAGAACGATACAACTTGCACTAAATACATGTCTGAACCCTCCACTCAAAAAACAGCTCTTTTGTTATTGTGGCAATGGTTTCAATTTATGGCTCTGGCAGACATAAGACATTATGTAATTGTGATGTCTGTCATATGTGACGCCAATGTTCAAATGAAATGAGGAGAGTTAGTGAATTTAGAGTTGGTTTCTCAGATGAAAAGGTATAGGCTGGCTGCTGAAATAAAAAGGTCAGTTAGAGTTCTTGAGGCTATTAAAGATAATGTATCATGACCATAACATTTCCACCATCAGCTCTTGCACTGCTAATTTTAGCAAAGTATTGACTTCTCTGTTGAGAAAGGGACAGCACAAATTTTGGGCATCATGCACTAATGCCATGAGTTTTTATTTATTTATTTTAAAAATACTAGTCACAAGCTTTTCTGGCATGAAGAAACTTCTGAAGCTATCCATAAAAATCTCAGCACAAAAAGTTACTCATTGCTGTGTGTGTGTGTTTTCAAAAACATTTTCTCGATTTTTTATTTTTGAACCTGTAAATTAATGTAGAGAAGAAGGCAGCAAGTGACATCTAGTGACCTTTATTTGGCACTGGATTTTCAGCTTGCTCAGTTCCAAGGAGGAAGAGCTCCCTGACCTTTCAAAACTGGCAGGAGAAAGTCATGCTAGAATCTTCATGGTAGTTTTGCATGTGTAGAGAAGCTTCCATGGGGGGGGGGGGAGGATTTTTGGGAGAAGTGGGTGGGAAATAATCAAACCCCCCCCCCAGATCTAAAATGGTAAGAAAACCAGAAACAGCTTCATCACATCACTAGGGCTGTTGCTTATGTAGGTGAGTGCAGCTTTCCCTGCCAAAATACTCACAAGGCAAAGGGAAATCGTCTGAAACATCTAACAATTTGCGGGGAAATAGATGCACTTTTGTTTATTTTTCATAACTGAATGTGTAGCTTTCTTCCAAAAGATTGGCTCTCTGGTTACATTGTGTGTGTGTGTGTGTGTGTGTGCGTGTGTGCGTGTGTGCGTGTGTGTGTTTAAGAAAGACACTTTTGAAATCTACACGTGGACCATGATCAGACATGGTACTATCAAGAGATGACTTTGAAGGCAGATATCTAAATCCTGCTCCTCAGAATGAACAGGAGAGCCCACAAACTCAGCAGGATTGGCTTACCACATTTTGAAGCATCATCTTAAAAGTAAAAGACCATTAAGGCCAGACTCTAAGGTAAAAAGGTAAAGGACCCCTGGACGGTTAAGTCCAGTCCAAGGCGACTATGGGGCGCGGCACTCATCTCGCTTTCAGGCCGAGGGAGCCGACCTTTGTCCACAGACAGCTTTCCGAGTCATCTGACCAGCATGACTAAACCGATTCTGGCGCAACGAAACACCGTGACAGAAACCAGAGCACACAGAAATGCTGGTACCTATTTCTCTACTTGCACTGACATGCTTTCGAACTGCTAGGTTGGCAGGAGCCGGGACAGAGTGATGGGAGCTCACTCCATTGTGGGGATTTCAAACCACCGACCTTCTGATTGGCAAGCCCGATAAAACCTGTTATGTTTTATCATTGTATGGTTTTAATCAGTGTTTTTGTAGTTGTTTTGTTTTTGCGTGGAGTGCCCTATCTGGGTGGATGGAGCAGCCAAGTAATTTCGTTGTTCCCGAAGGGGACAATGAGAATAAAATATATTCTATTCTATTCTATTCTATTAGTGGTTTAGACCACAGTGCCACCCGCGTCCTTAGGCCAGACTCTAACATTATGTAAGTGCAGCATAGTGGTACAAGAACAGACAGTTCTGGTTGCATCTCATATGAGGAGTTGTTATCAGTGTAGTGTTGGCACCAACGCCCAGATACCTGAATGACAACGTTTAGTATCCTTGTGCACAAATCGGAGAGAAGTGGGTGTCAGGGGGAGCCCCAAAAAAGCTGGTAAGGGCAACTAAGGCCTTCTGGCAAAGACAAAACAGTTCCCCAGCTGCTGACAGAATTTAGCTTGGAGCAAGCAGTATGATCCTAAAATCGTCAATCTTCTGGCCAAAGTCATGCTTTGTTGATTAATTAAGGTGGTTTCTCTGATGTAAGAAATAAAATTCCATGGAGAAGAACTCAGTTGAACCATCTGGCTTCTGTGTTTGTGTTTGTTAAACACATGCATGTAATATGCCCAACAAAGACGGAGGAAGCCAATGAAGAATTTCACACTGGACTTCAGAGAGAGAACAAAAATAATATGACCATAGGACTATAAAGGAAACTTTGAAACTGAAATGCATGGCATATCCTCCAAGTGCCCCAATTTTCTAGGGGCATTCCTATTTCCCCTGCCAGCACTGCCACCGCCAAGCTCAGGGAGGAGGATGAGCTGGTCTGTTTCCCAAATGGTGGCCGTGGCAAGGGAAGTATCCTGTTGTGTAAGCAGATTTGTAAGCACACACAGAGAAGGAGACAAGTAATTAATACCTTTTCAGCCCAGGAAGGAAGAAAAAGAAAAAGATGATAACGGAAGGGGGGGTGGATTTCCAGGTTTCTGTGTGAGATGTGAGAAGACAGCCTCCCTGTATTGGAGAGTTGAAGTCATTGGGCCAGAAGGAGAGCTTCTTAAAGAGGCAGACATCAGATTCTCAAATCCTTCACAAGCCACCTGATCTGGTTCTCAAGTGCTTTCACAGTTAATTTATCATGCTAGAAACTGTGTGTCTGAGAAGTCAAAGAAGTGTGTATCACAGTAGCTTTCAGAAGTAGATGTTTATTGCTACAACAATGGGGGATTGTAGAATTCAATGCAAGACACAGAACTGGGTTGAGAAGTTAGAATATTATTTGAAAGTTTTCTTTAAAAACTTGGCAGGCTGTTCACCAGCTCCTGGCCGGCTTTTTACTAACTACTGCATTATCTTTCAAAAATGGATAAACTTCCTAGAATTGTGTGAAGACTATTTAAAAAACAGAACTCCATGCAGTCATAACAAATATATTTTTAATATGAACATACTTCATTGCTTTACAAATTCAGTATCCTTATACAATTCTGGTCCTTTGTGTTATTTCACAAGGATCCAGACAAGGATGATGGGAGCTGCAGTCCAAAAAATTTCTAGGGTACCACAATGGCTCCTCCTGCTTCAGCCTGTGCCTCCTTCTCCAGCTGTACAGATTGAACAGAGAATAACAGAGGGGAAAGAAGCAGGCTAGGTACCTGGAAAGGTATCACCGTATGGATGTATGTGATAGTGGTGTTGTAAGCACTGAAAGCAGGGCTAGAAAGGAAAGGAAGAGGTGGGGCAACCAGTGGGGGAAATTATCACCGTAACCACCTTTGTTATGGAATGGCACAGGAGCAAACCTAATTCAAGCAGAAAGCAAACACAGCATTTCTCACAAGGTGAAAAGTAATACTTGCTCATTGTTTTTTCAGATGCCAATCACAGTCAAAATGGTATGTGCTGTGATTAATAGGAGTGAGCAGCAGCGTACTGCTACTTGTGAAGTTATAACAATTGCATTTCGCACGGTAAAGGAATTTGCAACCCTATTTGTTGTTGTTTTTTAGTTTGCAAGATTAAAGTACTGAACAGTGTTCTATTTGGGCAGCAGCACAATTAGTACTCCTACTGCTAGAAAATATTGGTTAGAAATATATAGCAGCAGCTTCTCCTTTTAGAACCAGGAAGGTTTATGTTAGTTGTGTGAGATCTCAACAAAGGGAAAGTTAATATTGACAGCTTCATGAGTTTTATCAGTTAAACCACAGTCCCAAAAGTTATACCCACTCCGAAAAGGTACACAATTGTCCATGCCTGCTTGATGTAGGTATTAAGGAGCAGTCAACAGGAATCCACATTGGTCTTTGTTTTCTTTGCTTGCTAGCTAGCTAGCTAGCTTTAAAAAGCCATGGGGTTTTTTTTGCACTTAAAAATGCTAATAAAAGTTGGAACAGCGTATCATTTTACACTGGGTCAAGTGCAGAGCTAATGCAACGTGAACATATATACACACTGAACAGAACTGCCCTCCTCATATGTTGGTGGTGTTCAACAAAACATGAAAATACAATAAAATAGAGAATTCCGTATGATAAAACAGTAGATCTTCCAATATGACTTTCTATAAAAGGCCAACATTTTTTTTCTGAATGTATGACAACCTGATGCAGCTAACTTACCCATTACATCTGCATAAGCAAAAGAAGCTGGAATATCGCCTTCCTCCTGTGTGTGAAAAACTCTACAAAAACAGTGGGAAATATGTGACCCCCTGGTCAGCGATTAGGAGAGTCCAAAAACATCAGCTTCATATAACCAACATGTTTAACTCTAATGAATGCATGAAGGGGTTAAGAGCATAGCGTAAGCGATCCCCCCAGGTTTAACTAGGCCACACACCCTCATCTTGGGAAGAAGGGTTACCCAACTCTTTGTTCTCTTTCTTCTACCATGTGAACCATATCAGTAAGGAGGTTTAACTGGATGTTCCAAGCTTAGACTGTGTGGCTTTTTTGTGTTTCTATACAAAAAAGTTAGAAACATTTACCATTTCAGAACCTAAATTATACTGCCTGTCTTTTCTTGCTGCTGTATGAAAAAGCACATGAATCTGACCTTTGAAGAGTTTGTAAGTAAAACATTTTTAATTTACCAAATATGTGGTCTCTTTCTATGCTAAGAGAAGTGGGGAACTTTGGAAGCAACTTAGAAGGGGATATTTTAAGGGCCTAGCAGCTTATACTTCCATGTTTTGCTTGGTTGAATGTTTCGTGGTTTTAAATCTCTGCTGGGACTCTCTCACCAAATATTATTTGCCTCAACCTTGATCTGGGCATCCAGGGAATTCCCCCTTTTTAATTATACCATATCTAGTATTTATACTTTTAACCAAGCCAAAAACTAACATTATCATGCGACAGCCCCATATCCTAGTAGTGAGAAGATGAATCTGGCACCTTCACAACCCTGCCCTAAGATAAAACTATGGAGACAGTTCTATAGTTTTTAACAGACCATGTAGCATTCTGAAAGGTCAAACCTTTGGCAGACTCTTCATTTTAATGTTATGTTAAAGTAAGTAAACACAGTCAATAATTCATTTCTTTTGTAAAAAGAACAGATGAATAATGAAGGAAGCTTCTGTTTAAGAAGTGTGGGGAAATCATTTATTTACTATACTGTGATTTCATAGACATTTCATCAAGAAAAGGTTGAAGAGCATTATTTTAATATGGAAAAAGGAAGCACTACAGGTTTTTCTTTCCCCCACAGGGAGAAAAAAAAAGGCCATAAAGAATTATGCAAGAGTCTTCTCAGGTAAACTCACTATTTAAATAACTTTTTTTTTTATCTCACAAAGGAGTTCAGAATCTTGCACATGCCCCCTCCATTTTATCCTCACAGCAGCTTTGAGGGGTAGACTGGGCTGAAAAGTTGGTAACTGGCCCAAAGTCTCCTAATTAGCTTCATGGCTGAGTTGGGATTTGATCCAAGGTCTCTAGGTCCATGTCCAAAGATTTCATCCCCCCACTCCCCTCTTTGTTTTCAGTTTAACTGTGAATCTAAGCATTACATCATTGCTTATTTCGATGCTATGATTCTCTGTTGGGAACAACAACTGAAGCATGAACAGCTAACGATCTTAAAACAACAATAAAATCAGAAAAAGCAATCATAATGAAAAACAAAGACCTATCAATAAAATACTACAGGACATATGAATAACTAACCAGCAACAATTAACTAATACCATGATCTCATCTTATGTCAGACCACCAAAAATGTGCTCCAAAACAGCCATGCTTTTAGATGCTTGCTAAAAGATAAAGCATTGTCTGTTCTGAATCCTGTTGTGGTTTGTATGAGTCCAGAGAAATCCTAATTCTCCAAGAGAACCTGGAGTAGTCCCAAACAGCCCACTCCATTATGCAGCTCCAAATTAGATACCAGTCTAGAATTGTTTATATCAGAAAAAAGGGGGCTTTTCCTATAAGGGGAAAATTACAGCTACTTTTACTTGGTCCCCAGAACTCCCATTTAAAAGCTGTCAAAAAGGAACTCAGCAAAAACTGGTTGGTTTTTACAAGCCATGATGATCAAGGGCAAGTCAACTACCACGTTTACAATTTCCAAAAATCTTACCTTCATCTTGCCCAACAAAATGGCACAAGCAGAAACTTCAAATACAATCACACCTGGGCCTGCAGAAACGCCAGAATCTGAGTTGGGAGAAATATGAACAATTGTATCTGTAAAATATCTAGGAAGCTGGGCACAGCAGTCCATTGGTGATTATTTACCCTTTGGGAAAACTGAATGTAATAAACCCTTTCCTATTTGGCAGAACTCAACGAGAGGGTATCGATCAGATGCTGTGGTGCCAGAGAAAAATAGATTTTTTTCTCCATCATCACATAGACTTTAGGATGTCCTCTAATTTGCACTCAGTGTATGCTCTGGCTATCTCTCTTGCAACTTCATATCTTGGAGCTCCTGTGTTCAAGCCAAAAAGGCATCAGCCACATTCACACCATATATTTAAAGCACTACGATCCCCTGAGAGTTTTTAAGAAGCCCCTCACAGAGCTACCATTCCCAGAGTCCCCCATGAAGAGTAATTGATTCTTAAACTACATTGAGAATTGCAGCTCTGTGAGGGATCTCCTAAAACCTTTCAGCACCTTTAACTAAGTACAGTTCCCAGGATTCTTTGGGAGAAGTGCTGCCTATTCAAAATGGGATCGTAGTGCTTTAAGTGGTGTGAATGTGGCTGTCTTTGTTTTATTGTCAACAGAGAGGCTATATGTGCGTGGTCATGTCCAAAGCTTAGTCCTGTTCAGCCATGCTCCTTCCATGCATTCAGTTGTGTGCAACTGCATTTAGCTGCACTCACAGAGCATCCCTCCAGTATCCATATGTGTGGCTGAGCATACATAGATCAGGATGTGGCCTGCAGGTGTACTCCTCCCTCATGCTTAAGAAGAAAGCCTCAAGAAGAAAGGCTGTGGCTGAAACCATTGGGTCCACCAAGGTAGTGATAACCCCAAATTCCCAAGGCATCCCCAAATCATTCTAAAAACCAAGTGGATTCACAAGTCTCTGTGGGTGAAGCATCATAGCTCCTATGCACAGAACGAGCTTTCCTCCTAATGAAAACAGAAACTTTAGCAACTTGCAGGAGAGGACATGGATAAACTCCCTTTCCCAACCTACTGTGATCCTGGTAATCATCAGCCAAACTCCACAGTGACTGCTATTTGCATTTTAGAAAACAAATGTGCATACCATGTTCAAGGAGTCATTTAATGTTACATCTAGCTTGACCAATAAGGCTGAAGTGTTTAGAACTATACATATCGTTCCTGTGGAGTAATGAATCATAGGGAGAAAGACTTGGGTAATACTTAAAAACCATGGCAAAAGACCAAAACATAGCTAAATCACTTGGATTCCGAAATGTACTGCACCAGCCTCTGATGCTGCTACCACAAGACACGCCAGTATGTGCTGTGCAGCATTGTCATAAAATGTGATATCACACCAGGATTGCAGTGACGCTCCAAAAATCTCTATACTGCACTAGATCGTTTCCCACAAAACTCATTGCTGATGATTACTTGCAAGGCTGTGATGGGGTAGGGTGAGCTACAGATGTTATAGTTCTGTCTTTAAGGCAACTATTAAAGTCGCATGAACCCTGTCCCCAAACGAGTTCAGAAACCCATGGGAAAGGGACAGGAAGGTTGTCTTCAGCTGGACCATGACTCATCTTTGTAACTTATTTCCGGCTATCATCAGCCTAGATATTGGCTGGACTATGCAAAAGGACTATGGTCAAGTCTAAAGGGAGAAGGTTTGGGGAGGGGGGAAGGAAAGCAGGGGGCACAAGGACTTCCGGCAACTAAACCTACAGGGAGTAGTTTGAAAACATGTGATCTATGTCTGCTTGAGGCTAAGAAATGAAACAATTTTGTGGGAAGAGATTGGAGAGAAATTCAATTCAGGTCTCTGAAACCAAACCTATCGAATTCATACTTTCTGAAACAATTATACGAACCGAAACACATATATCCCTTGAATTTTGCACTTACTGTGCAGTTCATCAACCTTTGTTTACACAGGCACACAAAATGCAAATATGTTTTTAAATGAAATGCTGCATCTGGAGGGCACGTGACGGAGAACTTGGCAAGCATCTCTTAATGCAGGACTGTTTAGATCCTTTCACACGCAGTTTGTTCCTCAGTTTTATGGGGACACGGTATTGTAGGATTCAAGACTTCCTTTCAAACAAGTCCAAATCCCAGTGATAGTTCTTTTGAAATCCTTGAAATATTGCTTGACCTTCACATTACTCATAAAAGAAAGCTTATGGAATTAGGCTCCCTGAACTCTTTTCTGTTTTCTGTTCCTTCTTACAGATTTTAGGGAGCTTATTGTTAATTGCTTTTAATACAATTCTAAACACTATAATGCCATCTCTACATTAAAGTATTCCCCTACTGGGGAAAAGTTAAACAACACGAGGATTTTATTTCCTTTGGATGACAGAGAACTCCCTGGAAACTTTTTACTGCCTTTGTACTATTTGCCAATATTTGCTTGATTTACAAGTGGACAAGCAAATGATGGCACTCCTATAGCAAGCAGTGTACAGTACCGGTATCTGCTCAGCTTGACTCAAACAATTCCAGAGAAGGTAAAATAAAAAAGGTAAAGGACCCCTGGACGGTTAAGTCCAGTCAAAGGTGACTATGGAGTTGCGGCACTCATCTCACTTTCAGGCCGAGGGAGCTGGCGTTTGTCCACAGACAGCTTTCTGGGTCATGACTAAACCACTTCTGGGGCAATGGAACACCATGACGGAAGGCAGAGCAGATGGAAATGCCATTTACCTTCCCACCGCAGCGGTACCCATTTGTCTACTTGCACTGGCATGCTTTCAAACTCCTAGGTTGGCAGGAGTAGGGACAGAGCAATGGGAGCTCACCGTCACAGCACCCCCACTTTTGCTAACTCTAGCTAAACGTTTGGCTCTCTCCCCCCAAATTCAAAAGTGCAAACTCTTTCCTTTGCTACATGCATACCTCAGCAGCACATTGTGGTCACAGATTCCACCTCTTGCAGATAGATTGAATTGGGGTAGGGAAATCTTCAAACGATTAGCTCCTCCTGAAAGAGTTTGTTGACTGTCCTGGATTATTAGCAACTCTGCAGCCAAGAAAGCTGCAACAACACAAATTTAAATGGCACTGAACCATCTCTTGAGAGAAACCCGGTATAGATATGCCTCTATCTTAGTAAAGATACTGCTTCTATTGGTACAAATACAGTGAAGGGTTTTATGTAAGAAGAAGAAGAAGAAGAGTTTGGATTTGATATCCCGTTTTATCACTACCCTAAGGAGTCTCAAAGCAGCTAACAATCTCCTTTTCCCTTCCTCCCCCACAGCAAACACTCTGTGAGGTGAGTGGGGCTGAGAGACTTCAGAGAAGTGTGACTAGCCCAAGGTCACCCAGCAGCTGCATGTGGATGAGTGGAGATGTGAACCCGGTTCCCCAGATTACAAGTCTACCGCTCTTAACCACTACACCACACTGGCTCTCAAGTAAGTAGCTACAACCAGCAAAGCGAGAGAACACTGAACACTCTTATGAACTCTTATTTATGAATCAGTAGAGCCACAGGTTTATTCAATGCTGTAATATGTTCTTTAATAAATGGGCATGAGAGTGGCAAGTGGGTTTGGGTTTTTGACTCCTTTCCTTGACCCTACTTCTCCCTGAAGAGGAATTGGCCTTTAATAAGCTCCTGACCTCCAGGAGGATGTGTTCCGGAGTCTAGTACACTCTCCTAAGTCTGACAACCTCCTAAATTAAGATGCCCACCTCATGTGGGAATTTTCAGAAGGTTTCCAGCCCATCTGGATTCTTATAAAATGTCAGTTTAGCTATCTTGGTGATGCTCCGAATCTCATAAATCCACTAATCTCTTGCAATTCTTTCTGTCTTCATTTACAGCAAGCCATTTGGCTGATCAGTAAATAATTTACAGTGCAATCTTAATGGTAGGTACCCAAAAGGAAGTCCTATTGAATTCAGTGGGGCTTACTCCCAGGTAAGCGAGGTTAAGATTGGAGCCTAAATGAAAGATCCTCCTTGTAGAAAGGGCGAGGAGGGGGAGACAAATAATCTGCCTTCCAATTTGCTCACATAGCTGAGTTCATTCTTTTTTGAAGTAATTATTGACATTCTTTCAAATGAAAATATAATCATTTTAGTGATTCGTTAAGTTATATATGTATCCATGCACCATGGAGGGGTAGCAGCAAAATGTTAATGGATGTTAGCACTAGTAGGAAGTTTTTTAGTCCCTTGTGGTGCCAAAAACCAGATAATTCTTTGCTCTATTATACAGCATTAGTGTTATGTTCCCAACAGCAATCAGTATTTCTGGCTGGCATTTCGGACAGATAGATTTCCTATCAATCACAGTTGTTTCTGAGGTGCAGTATGAGCAATTTTCCTCTTACAAGAAAATAGTAAGTAAAGACTAAGTAACGTAGAACAGGGAAGACTAGGAAAGATAATGGAAACAGCTTTGCTTCAATAATGGGAAGCCATCTCAGGAATTGATTGTGACAGGACAGTCTACTTCAGCTGTTTGTGAGAAGAGAGACCTACCATCGATAAGGAAGAAGATGAAGAGTGGAAAATAATTGCGACTGACTGAAGACAGAGCCAACACATTCGAGTTTGTAATCCAATTTACTGCTAGGAAAGAAATGCAAGGGAAACTGGCACTAAAGCAAAACATAAAATTAAACTGAATGCATATAATAAGTATTTTATATATATATATCTATTTCCTCCTCCCCTAGTATTATGTTAAGTAACTGTATTACTGAAATGAGCAAAATATTTTACTTTCGCAACAACAAGGGGCATGTTCAAACTGTTCTTTATCATGTGGCATTACGATGGCCTGGTTCATGAGCCATGATCAGCCAAACTGTGACTTACCTGGACTGTGCAAACATGTGAACTCCCAGAGAGGAGCTCACAGCTGCTTTGCTCCTTCCTGGTAAATTCTCTCCTCACCAACCACAAGTTGAAGCTGAGGTCCCAGTAAGCCATAGTTTAATGTGACCTGCCAACTAGTTCAATGAGTGTGAATGATGAGATTTCAGGTGGACCAGAGCATTATAAATGCTAACACCTGATGACAATCTTCTCTTGAAAACATGATGCCCTCCCAGTGATGGCCTGGCGCTGGTCCTCTTGGTTATTGTAACTTTCCTCAAATAGGAACATGTTGTGGGCTTTCCCAGAGAGTCTAGTTTGTTGCTTCTGCTTCTTGGGGTCACTCTGAAAAAGACTATCAGCAGACAGGCTAAAGGAAGTAGTTCTTCTTAAAACTGTTTTTAATGCAAAGTTTTTGATGATACAGGAAAAAACCAAAAGTGGGAGGGAAGGAAGAAAGAATAATAAAAACACAGAAAAAACCCCACAACCACCAGTTAATTAATAATACAATAAACATCAATTCATCCATCTTAGTTTGCATACAGAGTGATATAAGCTATCCTAACATTTGAACAGGTATCTAGGCAAAGTTGGTGTTTATCAAAAGCATGTCTAAGTGTTCTTAGTCTATGGGTGTTAAGGTCTTTGGACATTTGCATAATCAGTGGTGCTGATTCCAGGCGCTTAGAGACCACAACGGCCCATAAAGTCCATTTTTGTCATCCTGCCATTAATCCCCATGCAACTGGAATATAAGTGAAAAGTACATGAAACCCCACAAATATCAAGGATTTCACCATGCAAAGTTAATACAGTGGTACCTTGGTTCTCGAACGGCTTAGTTGTCAAACAAATTGGCTCCCAAATGCCTCAAACCTTGAAGTAAGTGTTCCGGTTTGCGAACGTTTTTCGGAGGCCGAACGTCCGACGTGGCTTCCGCTTGAGTTCAGGAAGCTCCTGCAGCCAATCAGAAGCACCGCCTTGGTTTTTGAATGGTTTCGGGAATCGAACTGACTCCCAGAATGGATTAAGTTTGAGAACCAAGGTACTACTGTATGGACAATGACTTCATACCATGTGCCTCGGTGAGGCATTTCGAGGATTACAGCTCCATGACCTATCTGAATGAGATGGCGCCTTCCCACAGAGATTCTGCGGAGTCTACTATACCTGAAATATAAAAGGAAGTCATTATTTATAGTTCATTGAAGGCATTTGGTGCCACAGGGTGTGGTCATAGCTGCTGGCTTTAAAAGATGTTGCACAAATTTGCCTACATCAAATCACCAGTGTGCTACTAAATACTAATGGTTTCTGAGCAGTGGTGGTAGTGGGAAACGATGGTAGGGGGCTTTATGGAGGCCTCTGGTGAGCACTTCTGTGAAGCAGGATCCTGCACTAGGTAGACCTTTGGTGTGATTCAACAGGGCTCATCTTATGACCTTTATCTTATTATCTCATCATTTTGGCAGCACCATGTCCCTTTCGTGGTCTCCATTACAATAGAGTCTAGATTTATTAACATTGTTATTTCAAGCTGTGGTTATAATTCCTCAGAGAGACCTGTCTTTTATCATGGGATCTTTCCAAACTCACAGGTTTTACATTTAATTTAAATGTTACTGCAGAATGATCTATTGCTCTTCCTCATTTCTTTTGGATACAGGTGAAGAACTGCTGACTTGTATAAATCACTGCACTTCTTAGAATTCAGCAATATTCACTTTCAAAGGTAAGTGTCCCTTAGCCTCTCCTTTCACATGTGAGAACAAAGAACTCTTAAACACCTGTGGATTTTCTTTGTGAGCTGGATTCATTAAATCAATGGCATTTTATTCAACTTTGCCAACAAAGTTGAATAGCTTCTCAGTTATTATTTCAATATGATTTGAGTTCTAATTTCACATTCAGACTCCATTTTGCTTTCTAGGTGGCTGTAACCTCACAGTTACCTGTGGCACACAGCACAAAATGCAGCCTTAGCATTAAACTGGATGCCAGGATTTTTCTGTGTAATCATTTTATGAACCGGTGCTACAGTTCCAGGTTAAAAAACTCTGGGTAATTAGTTCTGACAATGGTGACAGAAGTGGCTCATTAGCTTCAGCTTGGATTCAGTAGGAGGTTCAACTGCTAAAGAAGAGGACTATAGGTCTGTGGTAGAACATATATTTTGAAGGCAGACGCCCCCTAATTCAAGCAGATCCTGTCTTCAGTCCTGGAGATTGATTGATTATTTAATTTACACACCACTTAGCATATTTAAAATATGTCTGAGTGGTGTTCAAAAAACTGAAGCAGCAACAAACAACTTAAACAAAAAAAATTACATCAATACACAGTTACATATAAACATGTTACATCAATACAAAGTTACTAATATATATATAAATCAATATCAATTCATTTTCATTCTGATACACCGTCCCTCTCAGCACCAGGGTCCAAACAAACTCTCAGCTCAACCACAAAAGTCTCACAACTTAGAAGGGTTCTGAAAACAGCAGACATCGCCCTAGTCTTGCTTTTTGTGGGCAGGCCCAAGGTAGAAGCTATTCCCTCAGACGGCCAGTAGTTGTGTCCCACCCAGCTGTGCTCGCCACACCCAGTTCCAGATGTAACAAGGTTTCTTGAGTTCTCCAGGAGGTCCAGAGGATGGGAAACTACCCCCTCTACTCATAGCTCTTTCTTCACCCTCTCCTCCTCTTCCAGCTGGAGAGCTTCTGCCATTCAGTTTAGAGACAGTATACATGGCCATACTAGTGACACAGGAAGCTATAGCAGGTATCAACCCAAACTGGTGGTTATGCACAAGCCAGTTTCTCTTCCGCTTGTGCCACAGCACCGTTGGGTGCAAGCCGATGCAGAAGAAAAGTTTCTGAGTTGGGTTCTCTGCTTTTAGCAACAAAACAACTGATGGAAGTCCTTTTATTTCCCAACAATCAAGTTGGAAGGCAGGGTTGGTTATAGCTGATTGATTACTCTATATCAGTGATCCAGATTGCAAATGGAGTAACAGTAGGACTTGGTTTGACCACTGAGCTTATTAACAAACATGCAGGAACTTTTGCTGTCATTTTCTCAACTGCAAATTTCCTGCCTTGTGCTTTTATGAATTAGGATCCTGGTTTTCACACAGGGTGCACGTACTGAAGCTATTTTTTCATGTCCTTAAACACTGTTTGAGTAATCAGAGTCTCTTTCTGGTTATGAGTTGTAGCCGAACGCTGCTGGACAAAGGCCACAGTTCTTGGCATGAAGTCAGCAACTGCTTGTATGCGTGATATTAAATCCATGCTCAGATTAAGGCCTGTTTCCGTATAAATCGAAACATGTGCTTTCACAAACTATAGATTGATGCTACGTTGTTATTCAAAAGTACGTAATTTAATTCAGAAAAAGTAACTTTATTTAGCACTTTTCCACTTCAGTTTAAAGGATTGAAATATTTCCTTCACCTAATTGTTCTTGCAGGCTGCATACATAATAATAATAATATTTTGAATTTACCATGAAGGGGCTTAAGTTATTAATTTGGTTCTCAAGGCCCTCCACAATACAAAGCAATTCATTCCAATTTTTTTTTAAATTGAAGGTAATGAAGTTCTTTGCAAATTAGGATAAACCTTCTTTTTATTTGAGCTTCAAGATAGTTCAGCACTACACATACTAGGGAGTAGGCCCCAATAAAAGGCAGTGAGACATATATATATATATATATATATATATATATATATATATATATAGCTGTGAAGCTATATTTCATGCACCATTAAAGCTTCTGTACATAACAACAAAGCAGATGTGCTTGGGAAAGCTCATGGAGTGTCAAGTTTAGCCCAGTGAATGAAAACCAGCTCATTCATAACACTACTGTAATCAAGCATTTATATGAAAACACCGATGCACACATTCCCATAGAAAAGTGCTGATTGACAAAGACACGCATTAGCCTATAGTTGTATTCTGTTAACTGTAAGTTAGAGCTTGCTGAAGTTTTACCTGAGCAGGATCTATGGTTGGGTGAGGAGATGGGAGAAGCCGAGCAAAACAGACAGCAGGGTGGGTGGGTGGGTGGGTGAGGCTGAAAATGTGACTGAATGTGATGAATAAGGATCACCTTAATGATCACTAAAATCTATTCCTCATGCCTAAGGGGTATATAGGCTTTTTTCTTTAGCTGTTCAGTGAGGAGAAGACTAGTAATCGTCCTTTAATTTTCAGGAGCTGGAGAAGAAGCGCAAACACCTTAATTCTTCCTGTTCCTTGCCAGCACTGCTAAATGAGGGGGATGGACAGCAACAAAGTCCTTTGACAGATGAAGGAAGCTGAAGAATGACCAGAGCTTGTTGCAAATGTCTCACATTACAAATTTGGAACCACTGTTGTTTGTTTGTTTGTTTTTATCTCATGTTTCCTAGGAAATCATTTCCCACTGCCAAATAGGCCTTCGTAAAGTTACAACTCTCTCTTAAAGGCTGCACTATCTGTAGATATTTTCTTTTTTAAAAGGAATTTAACCAACCACTCCTTCCTCCTGAAGGCTCCCAGAATAAAAAGGACACTGATAACAACAAAAATAAAAAAAAGATTTATTTTAGAATGGCAGTACCAGCATAAAATCAGAATGAAAACCTAAAGGATTTCTTTAAGGTGAGAAAACCAAACAGGGGGAAACATGTAAGTTGGGTTCTTTAGTATTTTTAAAGTGGTCCACATTGATGGATTAGCTGTGACCCGAATGTCACTGTCGTGAATAAGAACAGCTTTGCTTCCTTAAAGTTAGATGACAGTATTACTGGTACTTTTTAGGAGTGAAGACAGATGTGTGTAGGGGCCTCCAGACTGTTACTGTTTTGTGGGAGTAATTTAAGCGCATATCAGAAATTGGGGTCTGTGCAGTCAAAGCAGATCAAAGCACTGTCACCCTAGTGCAACAAATCTACTTGGGGGGGGGGAGTTTTTTGCAGCAAGGGCAAGGAAATGCACCGAAAAGTGTGGAATTAATGAATTACTAATGGGAAGACATGTAAACACTCTGTAGGCAATTCAGTATGAATGTCCGTTGTTCTATAGCCACCCCTCAAACAGATCAGAACTGTGGCTCAAAAAAAAAAAAAAAGTCCAGACATATGCTAACTTCCATGTAAGCTTTGTGCAAGCAAATCAGGATGAATGACCAATAAACGGGTCATATGGAGGAGTTGTGTGTGTAACTCACATATGGGGCATTTACACTAATTTGAGCCTGCTTTCTCAACAGAACAGTCAAATGATCTTAACAGGATGCCATTCTTGTCTTGCTTCCTACTACAGGTGACAACCATTTTAAGCGTATCCGATTGACATGCGATTGCTGACATGGGGGTCCTTTCTGACCCAGAAGAAGGCAAAATGAGGGCTGAATAGGGCAGGGCATAAGGTGCAATTATACATACTTATACGTGCTCCACTGACACAGACTAATATAACACAGTGTTGCATGTTATTTTCACTAATGTATACATTATTATACATACTTTCCCCTGGGCCATGCATTTTGGAACACATTACTTGGCTGGAGAATTGCATTGCAAAATTTGGAGATGTCCGAATTTTGAATGATGGGTATGTTCACTAAAATTCAAATATATCATCGCTGAAAACAACCTAAAAAATACTGTGGTACACCTGGTGTGATCTCTTGGCAGCCATGCTACTTTAGTGCACGTCATGGAACCTTTAATAGCAGCAGAAATACTTGCAATTACGCTGAGATTGAGGTAAACATTGGATCAGTGTAAGTATTGTACCCATTAGTCACAGAAACTGAGCACTTAAACCTGGAGCGTCATTGTTCCAGCCATTGAACGTTACATTATTTAATCCTTTGTTCATCATTCAGAATTCTGCAAGATTCGTTGAGAGTCTGTGTACTCACTTGGCAATGTGCCTTGCTTTACATCCCACTAGGAAAAAGAATTTTTGATCCACATGTATGACAGAGTACTTTTTATTCATATGTTCATAAATCCCTTAAAACCTAGAGTCTCTAAGTAGTCATAAATTAAAGGTACTTTTTAAGCATTTGTATGGGGAAGTAGCTGTGTTTGGCTTGAGATTAACCAGAATGGTGAAAAGGAGCTTTGGCTAACAAAGCATATAATTCTGGAAACAGTCTCAACTTGTCAGAACGACCACAAATATGAAAAAGAAATGCTTGTACAATTAAGAGTTGTTCTTCTGAAATAATTCCTCTGTGTTTTAGGATAACATATTAGATGTCCCTCGATTGTAATTAGCCAACAAAGCTATTATTTGTCTGTATACTTTTGCCTTACAGGTGGTAAAAGGTAAAGGTAAAGGACTCCTGGATGGTTAAGTCCAGTCAAAGGTGACTATGGGGTTCCAGCGCTCATCTCGCTTTCAAGCTGAGGGAGCCAGTGTTTGTCCACAGACAGCTTTCCGGGTCATGTGGCCAGCAGGACTAAACTGCTTCTGACACAATGGAACACCGTGACAGAAACCAGAGTGCATGGAAATGCCGTTTACCTTTCTGCTACAGCGGTACCTATTTATCTACTTGCGCTGGCATGCTTTTGAACTGCTAGGTTGGCAGGAGCTGGGACAAAGCAACAGGAGCTCACACCATTGTGGGGATTCAAACCACCGACCTTTTGAGCGGCATGCCCAAGAGGCTCAATGGTTTAGATCACAGCGCCACTTGCATCCCAACAGGTGACTTTCATCCCAACTACCCACAGCACTTAAGAACACACACAGATATATCTACGGTAACCCCATCACAGTTAAGGATCAGCCTTATAACAGTCTTCCTCCATTTTTATTTATTGAAATGTTCAATGTTGAAATGTGTGTGTGTTGGATTCATAGCTTTATCATTAGGTTGGCCTTACGATTCAGGGGAATTAATTTTATTGATTAGGACAGATCAGCCATGGCCAGTCCAGTGCCCTCCAAATGTTTTGGAATACAACTCCCATCTAGAAGGTACACCAGGTTGCTCAAGGCTGGGATAGATGTTTACTTTTACTAATTTGAATAAGGGTGATGTCCTATCAGACTCTTGTGAGAAGAAAGGCCGGGATCTTTGATTTCATAACTTCCTTACTATTCAAGCTCTATGTGAATGACATACTAAAATCGTTGTAACATGAAAGATTTGGTTCCCTGAAAATTGGGAATACAAATCTCTTTCTCATGTATGTTGACAATATGATATTCATACGTTTCCTGTCAAAGATTTGTGAAAGTGGAACCTGCATGCAGAGGGGGATGGGGTCCTCTCCTCTTTAAGCCAAGGCACATTCACCTCAGAGACCCAAAGACTGTGATGAGGACTAATGTAAACTTAAAATCAACTATCACAAATAATCAGTTTTGCATGTTGGTATCATGCCCATAAACATTCACTGGAAAGTATCCAAATCAAACCAGTGAGATCCTTTAAATATCAGGGAACCTTTTCTTTTCTTTCATAGTAAGCTGGAAATGTCAACTTGACAATGCTTAGTGTCCAAGAGCTTAGTGTTACAGGTTATTATGAGGTTTCAGTCAAACAAAGCAGCAAGCCTGTTTCTGCCTGCCCTTGAGGTTTCCTTAAAAAAACCCACCTTATTGGCTCCTTTGGGGCACTGCGGTTTGGCACCCTTCTACGAGAAAGTATCTGAAATAACATTTAATACCACTTTTTTGTTTTTTGTTCCACCTACACTCCTGATTCCATTTTGGGGGCTTGAAACAGATTTAGCTCCTTTGAAATGTAAAATTGAGGATTTTCTCTTTAATTATTGGCTTAGGTGTCATTAAAATAATCTTTAAAAAGTGATGCCTTGCCGAGTTGCTCATAATCTAAAAAAGTTACTTTCCAAATGATTGGCTCACCAAGCAGCCTTTATGGTGAAATACGCTTGCATGCTTATTCGGATGCATACAGGATGCTGAAGTTATGAATAATAGAAAATGAAATGATTTATTACCGCACTGAGCCTTGCACTCAGTGGCTAATGGTCTTTTAGGCATACAGTCCCCTTCCTAAGTACAATTTTAAACTTCTCTCTCCTCTTCTGCTTTCCAGAATATTTATCTCAGACTATGTAAACAGGGATCACAATCTTGCATACAAAAGTTTGAGGCCCTCCACCTGTTAGTAACTGCAAACTTATAACTTTGTCCTGTGCATGCTTTCTGAAATGTAAGTCCCATTGTGTTCAAGGGGGCTTCAACTTGAGACATTTGTGTGCATTTAGGATGGTAGCACAGAGGGAAAACTTTCTAGAGTTAGATGGAAGAAACAAAGTTCCAACACGGGTTACTTCCAGAAAACCTGGTTATTGAGCATTCGCCCTGATTTGTAGGTGGGAGATTAGAAGACACTGGTTATTTACTGCGGGTTCTTATGAATTGTTTGCAAGGACATTATATAGCACTGCATCAAGCAAATGCTTTCCCTCACTTTCTGGGACATTTCAACATTGTTTTCCTTGTCATAAAAAGTTCGGTTTTGAGAGGAAGCAGGTTTCTTGCACAAGTGCTTCAAATCCACTATGATTGTGCAACCTGAATTTTCTAGGATGTGAATGAATCGCACCTGAAAATGGTGAGTCAGAAAGCACCCTTGCAGCACCCTGATCAAGAATCAAGAAGAACGAGGGATGATATATAGCGCTGTAAATTTAAACAGGGAAAACAGGTAGAAAAAAACAGGACTCTACATCGCCATCTGGTGGCACAATGTTATATCGCATATACAATGCATATAAATCACTTTTTCTTTACCAGTCTAGCTGAGTCCATAGAATGGGCTGAGCTACTGTAGCATAGCCAGCTCTGACTGAATGCGGAGAAGGCTTCCATACTAGATAAAAGTCCTGCTGGGATAGCTCGATAGAGCATGACACTCTTCATATCAGGGTCATGTGTTTGAGCCCCACATTGGGCAAAAGATATGACCCCCGGGGTCTCTTCCAACTTTACCATTGTCTGATTCTATCAGAAGAAGCATTTTGAGCCTTCTGAAGATGTGTTTTCAAGTTAAATTCCTTCTACCATTTGCCACTGCAGGAGCATGATGGCCACTACATGGGTTGGGACAGACGATATAAATAAACACAAAAGATTGTTACTTGGGTTAAAACAGGCCACAAATGTATTGACTACAGATGTCAGTAGGTGAGGCCAAGGCAATGGGTATCTATTTCATATCATGCAGCCCACCTGTTGGTTGATAAAGGCATTGAGATTGGTCCTGAAGTGGAGAGTCACCCTTGACATGAACCAGGTGACAAGACCCTGCACAGGGTCACCATTGGGAGAGGTGTTTTGGCCCATCAGCCCCCACCCGGGCTCCCAGACACAATCACCCTCCTAGACCCCTTTAATGGGGTACTCACTCAATTAAGGTTCCAACCTAATGCCTTATCAAGGTAAACAATTCCTTCCACCGTTTCTAAGTGAATTTAGTTCTGTTACCAGATTGTTAACAAGATTCAGTCTTTAAACCAATGTAACAGATGTCTGATTTTCTCAGATGCTAACCAGCTTAGTATTTCAGCAGTCCAGTTATCTGGCATTCTGAGTCTTCTAACAGCAGATTCACACTTTACAGAGCAATCTGTTTCCTGTGTGTACACTACTGGTACACAAGCATTTACTGCAGCAAAAACATAACCAACCTTGGGTGCCCAGATCAGGGGTGGAGCTGGGTGCTCCGGGCCCTGAAGCAGCACACATGCCATGCACCTGGGATTGGGGACGATCCACCCATGGGGGTGGGAATGATCTGCCCAAGGGGCCAGGCAATCTGCTGCGCAGTCCTTCCCGGGGGCCGATCTCAGTGCGGCGCTGCGATCCTCCCCTACAGCAAGCCAGGGGAAGGGGGAGAGCCGCAGTTTTGTCGCTCGCTGCTTTGCAGCTCGCTGGGCTTGGGGGAGTAGCGGGGGGAGCATGCTGAATGTCACCCCCTTCAGAATGACACCCAGGGTGCCCCATGCCCCCCACGCCCCTTCCTATGGCCTGGCCCAGATGTGTGTACAGTGGTACCTCGGGTTACAGACACCTCGAATTACAGACACTTCAGGTTGCAGACTCCGCTAACCTGGAAGCAGTACCTCAGGTTAAGAACTTTACCTCAGGATGAGAACAGAAATCGTGTGCCAGCGGCATGGCAGCAGTGGGAGACCCCATTAGCTAAAGTGGTACCTCAGGTTAAGAACGGTTTCTGATTAAGAACGGACCTCCGGAACGAATTAAGTTCGTAACCAGAGGTATCACCTTACTGTGGTGTTTACAGATGAATGCCCGTGCATTAAATCTTCACAGGAAGCACTACTGTAACACACCATATACAACATTATTGAAACACAAGCCGAAAGCATGGAGTTTCTCTAAGACAATGTGTGCTTTCAATTCCATTTTGTTATGTAAGTTAGCTGTTCAAAAGTTTGCAGAATATTACTTGCTTTTGTGTCTTCCTTGTATCTACTGGTCAGCTATTTTGCAATAAATTTTTCAGTCCAGCTTATTATGTTCGCTCCCCAATTTATAATACAATACAATTGTATTTGTATTATAATTTGGCATTGTTATAATGAGGCTACTATTGGACCGTAATTGAAAACTAATAAAAATTATTATATATATTAAAAATATGTTTTCTTCCCAGCAGCATTATTGTTACGGGAATTTTTTGGATGGTATCATTACTAGCCTTAGGAGTTCCTGATATAGCATTGGCACAGTCCTCACAGCCAGATGAACTGCACCTTGAAGTTGCATGTAATAACTGGTATAGGTGAATTACTGTTTGGAAGGATATTTATATTCCATAATTTGCTTACTGTGTTATGTTTCCTTTCCTTTCGGTTCTATGTTGTGTTCCATCTCTTCCATGCTGAAATATGAAACCGTATACAATAAGCACCTGGAGCATTTATTATTCCACCTACCGTACTTTTGACTTTAGAGCTCTAGACTCTCCTACCACTGGCAGGTGATCCCTGGAATGCAGCTCTGGGACTGAACATTGTTATTCACCCCTGCTTTTGACCAAAAGGGGATTGCAACTTGCTGAAACTGCTGGTAGTTCTCTGGTAGAGATCTCTACTCAGCCAATAGTTCTCTGGGGAAAGGGCAGGTTATGTCTGTGGTATAGATACGCCCAAGGAGGATACCTTTATAAACATCTTTATTTTTGTGCTTATGTTTTCCACATCCCTCAAAATGGTTCTGAAACATTTATTGTGCAGGGTCTTCATCAGAACAGAACAGATAAATCTGAAAATTCCACAGGGCCACGTTATTTTGAGGCTGACTATATCACTCTATCTCCTGCATGTTAGCTTAATAGCTCTTCACATCCATCTTTCAGGTTTTCTTTTCTCCAAGTCCATACGCTTTGGCTCTCTAGTTTCCCTTGTGAGCTAATGATTAAATTACACCATGCCCAGACTATTACTAGAACAAAATACATAAATCTTGTGACCATCTTTTACAGTTTCACTGCTTGTAAGTTCTTAGCAGGTAATAAAATGTTGCTTAGGAAGCAAGTATGATGCTATATATCTACTTAGTAACAGTCTGGGGGGCTGTTAAAATGGATATAGATTATTAGGCTCACTGTTCTGCAGCCCCAGTGGAAGCAATTACCCTTAGTATTTATTCAGGGGATTTCCCCCCCCTCCATTAATCATTCCATAGTCTGATCTGATATAATTATTCAGCAGTGTCATTTATACTTCTTATTTCTTGCTCCAGAAGCAATGTGTTCAAAGTTATGGAAAACTCATTTCACTGTAGAGAGAGAGAGAAAGCTGCAGAATTTAACTGCAATCCTGCAGCAAGGTGACACGAAATCTTTAGATGGTCTGAAGCCACACAGTGCCACCTCCTTGCTGAAGCTAACCAAGTCTGTGTCTAGTCACTTTCTGAATTGGAGACCTCCTAAGGACTAAGGACTTTAGGAGAAGAAGGTGGACTATGGGTGGAAGAGATAAATGTCTGGTGCTAATAAATAGTTCAGGAAGAATAGATACTCCCCATGCACTGAGCTCTGTAAATCTTCCTCTGTTGTGCAAATTATCATGTATGGGGGACAATAGGCAGCTACAGTTGTACCTTGGTTTTTGAACGCCTTGGTACTTGTACGTTTTGGCTCCTGAACGCCGAAAAACCCGGAAGTGAGTGTTTCGGTTTGCAAATGTTCTTTGATACCCGACCGTCCAATGCAGCTTCCACGGCTTCCAATTGAGTGCAGGAAGCTCCTGCTGCCAATCGGAAGCCGAGCCTTGGTTTTCGAACATTTTCGGAAGCCGAACGGACTTCTGGAATGGATTATGTTCCAGAACCAAGGTACGACTGTACTTTATATCAATTCAGATTGTTTGTACATCTAGCTCACATCTATTCTCCACTCTAGCTAGCAGCAGCTATTCGGGAACTCAGGCTTTCCCATCACCTGATCATTTTAACTGGCAACTACAAAAATAGAATTTAGTACCTTCTGCATGCAAAGAGCTGTCACTGAGCTACATTCCCTTCTTCTGAAAGATCTAGTGGTCAAGACTGTCAAGTGCAGAGATACAGTTTGACTGTGGGTACTGTTGGATGTTGTGCCACCCCATGCATCAAATCTTATGGCTTTCTTCCTCAACAGTTCCCCACTTATGTTCCTGCCTCCTTTGGAGAAGATGCTCTAGAGTTTAGTAGGTGCATCTCTGAACATGGCTGCATATGTGATGTTCTGTTGCAGAATGTCACCCTCCCTTACATTCTTTATTCTCAGAGTAGAAAATTGTTTCTGTGCTGGTGCAGAGATCCAGATGTGCTTAGCTGTGCATGCAGACTTCCTGCATAGCAGACTTGCTCTGCTCATTGAATACAGAAACTTAACCCCTTATGCACATTGCCTTTATGAATGTGGATTGGGTCCCTATGTTGAAAAAGAATGAGGAATCTTTTTGTTTGCCCCAGAGCAAGAAATGGTAAGGAAATTTGCAGAAGGGAGCACAGGGAAGCGGTGCTAGTCTTAAAACAACAGTAGCCCCCAACACTCCCAGCTGCAGCATCTCAGGAGCCCCCCCCCAAAAAAACCCACTTCATTGAACCACTCAAAAAGCTTAAAACTTCTTTCTCAAGTTCGTATTATACAGCCTCCTCCATTCAGCCTCTACCCTGTGGGTTAAATGTGGTTTCCCATATCTTCTGCAGTGAGCTTTAAATAAAGATGGGCCATTAATGACTATTAAGGAAACCTCTAACATTTCTCACCAATTTGCTGACTTTACAAGAACTTAGGATGAGTAGGCGAGACATTTGATTGGCACTCTGAACATTATCGCCCACACGAGGCTTTTGCAGCTGGGATCAGAGTTCCTTCCTTAATAATTGATTGCTGGATTGGAATGTTTTTGTTCTGAAGCCTGGGGTGTTTCCAAAGAGCTCTTCAGCATCCATCTAAGCACCTTGACTCCAGTTATTTCCATTTTCCTTGGCACACACTGACTATGCAGGCAGCCAGGGCTAGAAAGTTCTAGTTTGTATTTGATTACCTTGGTTTATATTAGACAATGAGGTACTCTTGTTAGGTATGCATACCAGCGTGAGAACATGCAGATGCATTTCTCACCTTGCAATTCATAACTTACTCAAGGCATCCATAAGCTCACGAGCTCAGTCACAGTAAAGCTTCACACTTAAAACTTCTTCACTGCTGGCCAACACATTAATAGCTGTTAGTATAGTTCGGGGGTCAGCAACCTTTTTCAGCCATGGGCTGGTCCACCATCCCTCAGACCATGTGGTGGGCCAGACTATTTTTTTTGGGGGGGGGGGATGAACGAATTTCTATGCCTCACAAATAACCCAGAGATGCATTTTAAATAAAAGCACACATTCTACTCATGTAAAAACACGCTGATTCCCAGACCGTCCGCGGCTGGATTGAGAAGGCGATTGGGCCGCATCTGGCCCACGGGCCTTAGGTTGCCTACCCCTGGTATAGTTTAAGGGTAGAAACCTTCCACTGGAGGTATGTGCAGGAACTCTACATCCAACTATTCGATGCTCATCAAGACCTTTCTTTCTCTCTGTTGTCATGCAAAGGGGGAAAGACCTCTGGGTATAATTTGACCCATAAGAGGATTCCCAATTAGGTCTCAGTGTTCAGTCTTGGGTAAACTCTCAATGGGTTTGTTTTGTAGGTCCAGGAAGTGGTCTTACTTCGTGGGACGCACAGGCTTCTCCAACAGCCTCCTTAGCTTTCTTTCTTTCTTTCTTTCTTTCTTTCTTTCTTTCTTTCTTTCTTTCTTTCTTTCTTTCTTTCTTTCTTTCTTCCTTCCTTCCTTCCTTCCTTCCTTCCTTCCTTCCTTGATTTCCAATGCCCCTTTTCATTCTCCATTTTTATTGAGTTTGATTCAGAGATTGGAGAGAGGAATGTATTCTTTTTTATTTTTTATTTCAAGACTAAAACGTTATACTGAAAATTGGAACACTAACCCTACTTAGAATGCATCTTACACTCCAGTTTTGATGAATGGGGAACTTTGGTTCTTAAATCATCATCATCATCAATGAGCAGTTTCTGTCTGTGAATAGTACAGAGCGATTCATTGCCCGGTGTACATGCCAGGATACTGCAGGCTCACAGTTGCTGAATTGTTACTGGCTGTGCCTCACTGGCTCATGCTGTGGAGGTTCGGTCTCACATTTTGTGACTTTTGTGTCTGACAGCATAGTGGCATGGGGAGGGAGGGATGGTCCCATCACTGAACGAAGATTGGCTCCATCTGCACCTGGCAACTGTTGACATAGGGCTCCATGATTGGTGGGAGCATTGGCAGTCTTACCACAGATGCTGGTGGTGTGCTTGGTAAAGGTGCTCTGTTCTATGTCTCTTGTGTTACCTTTGTTTTCTCCTTTGTTTTGTGGAGGATAGGGGAGTATAAGTTATACTAAGACTGTGTACACACTGTACCTTGAAATCACATTTGAAGCACCTAAGGGCTGCTGGGGACTCTGTGAGGGGTAAGCTGCACTGCCCAGAATTCTCAGAGAGGAAAAATGTCCTTCAAGTGTGATTTCAAGGCGGAGTGTGTATTCTGCATCATGCCAATGTTATGTCAGTGTAAATGGCCCTCTCGTGTGCCAAGACCATAGGATTGCCTGGTTAATGTGTAATTATTGTTGTCAAATCTTGTTCATTACACAAGTTCTTAAAAGATGCAGAAACTAAAAAATTCAAAACCTTCAAATATTCACCTAGCAACATCAGTAAGAAGGCAGAACCTGTTGATGGAATAAAGCGCTGATATTTACAAGCATGCAGATGCAGATTGAGATTAATGAGGAGGTATTTAATGCTGTGAGTGACCGTAAATCTGATTTCATATACAGTTTGACAATGAACAAAGTTTTGTACAAGTTATTGCTTGCACCAACACTCTTGTCAAATGCTTTCAGGCTAGCCAAAAAACAAATGCTACAAATGATGAGCATTTCAAAGGATGAAATGTTAAAGTTTTCTTCACATAAGATATTTTAATTTTGCTTTTTCAGGTGCTAATAGTTTGACATGGTATTGCTGCTCCCATGATTACTTCCTGCCAGAAGTGGCCTGTCCAAGCCACTTCTCATATGGTTGGTGCCTGGTTTTGATCCAACAGAAGACACTTGTGGAATATCCTCTTATTTTGTGAGGGGGTGGAAAGAGTGCCAAATTACAAGAGGGCAGGACCCGCATTATCACTAGGTGGAGTGAGGCAACCCCCTTTGAGCAGCTGATGTTGGGGGATGAGGAGACGCACATGAGTTTATTGGGGGGGGTGATGTTTTGGAGAACAGCCCTGTGTGTGGCACATGACTTATTTCTCTCCCCCTACCCCTAAGTGAGACTGGCGTCTTGTCTACCTTAAAAAGATAATGGACCCCTGACAGTTAAGTCCAGTCGCGAATGACTCTGGGGTTGTGGCGCTCATCTCTCTTTACTGGCTGAGGGAGCCGACGTTTGTCCGCAGACAGTTTTTCCAGGTCATGACTAAGTCGCTTCTGGCAAAACCAGAGCAGCGCACGGAAACGCTGTTTACCTTCCCGCCAGAGCGGTACCTATTTATCTACTTACACTTTGACGTGCTTTCGAACAGCTAGGTTGGCAGGAGCTGGGACCGAGCAACGGGAGCTCACCCCGTTGCGGGGATTCGAACCGCCGACCTTCCGATCGGCAAGCCCAAGAGGCTCAGTGGTTTAGACTACAGCACCACCTGCGTCCCTTGTCTACATTAGGGTGAAGTAAAATTCAACTGCCTGCCTGGTTTGCTTCCGTTTGCTGCCTGTTTTTCTTTGGCCACAAACAGCAAAATATTTGGGGCCAGTCCAGCTTGCTTCCCACCTGGTATAGGTAGGAATGAAGTTACAGAAATTGGGTTGATTGAATGTGGCCTAGTTAGCAGTGTCTGGGAAATCACTGTTCTCCATTTAGCATTGCTCATAGCCCTTTTGTTGAGTGATTGTGGTGATTCTCTTAAGTCTCAGGTGGGATTTAAAATAAAGATTCTGCATTTAAATATTCTGCAGCTTGGTTTTTTGTTTTTTTAAGGGCGTTGTCTCCATGTGCCAGAGTTCATTTAATGAAGATAATGAATTTTCTGGGAGTTGCCTATAGTCTGTGTTTCTTCAAAGAGTGTCTGGCCCTTGCACACTTTGCAGAATGTGGCAAAGAGTCTTTCCTGCTGCAAAGTGGCAGAGCTATTTTGATTTCCATGGAAATCTGTTTCATAGTTGCTGAGCACCTCATCCTTCCCTGCACAAGTATGCTTTCAGAGCCCATTTATTTATACTGTAAGGTGCCCTTGGTTCTGAGAATATACCATGCTGGCTTGGCAGATGCACAACACAGCCCAGCTAGCATGTCTGCCATTATTAATCTGAGCCGGAGCTCAGTCAAGGAAAGCAGCCAAAGGAATCCCCAAATAAGTTTTTCTTCCCTAGCTGTTGACGTTTTCCTCCTGCCTGTTTCTTCTCAACTGGAAGAACTATTCATCCCTGTCCCACTGAAGTTTATTTGCACTGCAAAATCTGTAGTTCTAAAGCTAGATTTTAAAATGACATGCCGTGTGGTTTCCACCTTCTTTAGAGTATGCAAAGTATTGTAAGCTTTGTGGCTGTCCAAACAACTCCTGCGGAATTCAAATGACTCCATAATTTTCAAAGCAGCACCCCCCTCTCCAACTCCTTATGCAGTACCAGAAGTAATCTCATTAACAGTTCCACACAAAAACTGTAACTTTTACACTTCCAACTACATTGATTGGGCTTTGTTCCCATAAGCTCCTTACTGTAATCAGATTTGTTGGGGGAAGCTGCACTTACCTTCTTTGCTGGAAGAAGCCAATTAAAATTAATAACCCTAACCATTTGAGGGGGGGCAGGAATCTCCAGTAGCTTTGAGCACCATTGACCTAAATTTATCCTCACTTAGGACTTATCCACCCTTCCCCATGTATCTGAGGGAAAACCACTCTTTAACACTCAATCAGAGCAAACAGCAATTTGGGTTCCCACCTCTGAATTACCATTTGTTCTGATTTATCAATAAAGAGCAGGTTTTCCCTTGGAAAAGGATTGGGGCAAGGGGAAACCACTCAGACCCATGCCTAGAAAGTTCAGGTCAAGTGAAAACCATTCTGACCTGTACTTTCAAGGCACAGCACAAGCGGACGTTTGGATAAGCCCTTATATTTCCTGTAATCCCTTACCATCGTCTGGGATGTTTTCTTGAGACAGGGATAGAAAAGGCCCCAGTCACCCTGAACTGAAATGGACACTGTTACATGCTACAAGTTTCATGTGACAATCTGAGCAAGGGTAACACAACATGTTTGAGAGAAATAGCATCTGATTCTCCAGATGATTTCAATATATATCTGGATTTCTTGTAAATTTGTTGGACATGTCCTAAGAAGTCTGGATGAAATCTGTCTGTCTGTCTAATCTGTACACACACCACACCTTTGTTAAATGCAATGAAAATGTCAGAAAATAGTGCACATGTTTTGCAGTTTCCCAGACCTCTTTACCAATCTTTACATTACAAAAAACAAGGGGTGGAAAAAAGCCATTGTACCAGTAAAAAAGAAAGTGTTTTACTGGTTATTGATGATTAGTATTGGTGTTACTCTAGTGGAATTGGATTTTATTGCTTTGATTCCTCTGCAGTTTACATGAAATCTATAAACTTGATTTAAATACTAGTTGGCACTGCAACATTAATTACTTATGGTAGTGATTATCTATCTGTGAACACACTCTTGCTACCATCTACACTTCTAGTCAGATGCATAAGTGTTAGACAGCATTTGCTTAATTAATCTAGAATCACAAAGGAGTCTTGGTTCAATTCAGTTGTGTTTTGGAGAAAAATCAGGCTCATTTCCCCCCGGTTTAAAGTGTATACCTTTCAGTTTGTGGTTTCTGAGATAGTATGCTCAGCTTATTTCTAAATTAAATCTTGCCTTTCCCCTATGTATGCCACAGCAAGAGTCATCCATAAGAGTCATCATGGGCAAATGGCAACCTGCTTAGAAAGAGACATTCTTCCCACCTCGGTTTCAGAGTGAATTGTTTCCCCTGTACGTTTATTCTCATGTATATCCACAATCACAATGGCTGCAGGGTGGAACTGTTCAGAAGAGAGCCATAATTCCTTAAGAACTTGTGGCAATTTCCCTCCCTTTTCTTGAAAATGCTAAGGACGCTCCAAACCTCCAGATACTTGCTGACGGGAAGGAGGGGAAAAGTTTTTGCAGGTGTCCCCATCCCCTGACCTCTGCTCTGCCAGCATGGGAAGCATTTGCCACTGCGGAGGCTGCTGATACTTTAAAGCATGACCAACTGAACACCACTGGCAGCTGTGTTCCTGCTGGTTTTGGCCAGTGTGGTGCCTCAAAATGGATCATTATGGTTGGAGAGGGCTGGGCATGAATCTACTAGATCATAAGTCAGTCCATTACTCAGAGAAGGGCCTGATTCAGATTTGTTGTCTGCAAGCCAATGTTCCTGCTATGCAGCAGAAATGGCAGGAAAACTGTCCTCACTTTCTAACACGACTAGCCTAAAGAATTACAAATGTTACCCTGAGGAAAGTAGCTTTGGATAAAATGATCTGACCTTCACTGTGACTATCCCACCCCGCTCTGCCACCACCTTCTTAAATTCTGCCAACTTGCTTATATCGTGCAAGAGGAGCAGAAGGAACAACAGCTTTGTGGCTTTAAGGAGACCATTTCCAGAATCTCAAGGCATCAACATTAGTGCCTCTGGGATTTAGTAAGGCCTCGCGCTCTTTGCAGCTTGCTCCATGGACTGTATACACTTAGTGCCAGTTGGCTGATGGATGGCATGGGAAGTTGTATAAATATTTCCCAACTTTTTGTGCATTAGATTAAACATGATAGGTGAAGGGAGGGCTTTTTGTACTGAGCTGCAATACTTCATAGGAGAAGGGGGGGGGAAACCCTTCATCTCTAAGGCTATGTCCAAAACCTAATCATCATTGAATATATCGCGTTATCTCTTGAGACCAATGTTTTTATTTTCAAAATAAAGGACATGCTAGGGGACTTGCAGAATAGTTCCCCCCTCTCTTCAAGCTAGTATCCTAAAACCATCTGTTACAGCAGGATGTAACAAAGTGAGAATAGATTAAATGAAGAACGAGGAGGGGGGACTTGCTGGAAGGCCTCCAGTCTAATTATTTTAAATGGAAAAGAATGCACAAGATACTATTTTTGCAGAACCACAAGAACACATTTTTAATAGAAGTGTACTCCCAGGGATTGGTCTGTGGGAAAAGTTGTAACAAATCATCTCCCACCATTGTACTGCCAGGCAGACTAAAAAGCAAATAAACAAAAGTTTCCTTTCCTTTTATAGAAAATTTCAGCTCTTTATGAGGTTGGTGTTCTTTCACTCCTCAAATGTCACAAGGTCCATATTAGTAGGCAAAGACATGGTGAATTTCATAATCCACCCTGAACCAAATATTCCTGGTCATTTTCAACGAAGTTTTCCTCAGAGTTACGCCCATTTAAATTAATGAACATGACTAAATTAGGTCCATTCATTTCAGTGGTTCTGCTCTGAGAAAAACTTAATTGAATACCAGCCTCTATATCCGGACATAGTAGACTTTTAGAAAAGCCAGTCTTTTTTCTTCAAAGCAGATTTCTAATGACCAAATGCAGTGTCAATTTGTTTTAAATTTCATCAGTGGACAGTCACCACTGGAAACGGCTCAATGCTTTTAATGTCTGATATCTAAAGGGGTATTTTAATTGTTTTATTTAAAACATGTGCATCAATCCTATGCACTCCTACTCATAAGTAAGTCTCAGCCCTCCAGAGCTGATTGGCAGGGTGCACAGGGGGCTGAAGGAGGCAGTGGAGGAAGAGGGAGTTTCATTGCTTGCATGGAAATCCCTTGCTTCAACAGGGCTACAATGTTGGATATGGTTCATTTTTCTCATTTAACATTTTTAGGTCCTTTACAAAGAATAAAAGAACAATTGACTACCAAATCATTCTGACTTAATAGAAAAGGATCTGAATGCAAAAGTAGGAGAGGAATCCATTGCTTGCTTATTTATTTGGAGAACCTATGGTTCAGCTTACAGTATAGAGGAGGGGTATCCAAATTCTGGTCTGTACACAACGTGCTTCATTCATGTGGTTCACAGCATGTTCACATTAAATATTTGTATTTATTTTTATTGTCTTTCTATTGTTTCTTATATTTCTTATATTGCATTGCCTTACAATTGGCATTCCATAGAATTCAAACGGCAATACAATAAAATACAATATAAGAAATAAAAGAAGCAATAAAAAGACAATAAAAAATACATGGCATCTACCATAGCACATTACATTTGCAACAACGGGCAGAAAAATCATTATGTGTTCTACTAAAACCACCAGCAGTTTTCAAATGGGCCATGAGGGAAAAGTTTGGGAACCATTGTTGTGACAGGGAAGAGAAATATACAATTCAAACATCAATAAAATGATCTGAGGGAGATAATAAACAGATTAAAAGTGCAGCTACCAATATAAAAGAAAGTAGGCACGCCTTGCAGCAACTGCCCAAACAGGTTACACATGGATGCCCATTTAGATGCTAGTTGACTTACCTTTTGATGTTCTATTACAGTTAACAGCAGAAGGTGAATATGTACCACCAGATTCTCAGTCAAGAGAGTCAGTTTGGTTCCTATAGGCCAGATCCAGATTCTAAGTGTTTGTAGAATGAAGCTTGGCAACTGTCCTTGTTGACTGTCAAAGCTAGGATTTTTATTAGGCTGTGCTTGTCTGTAGCATTCCCGAGTTCTTTTCAAAAGGTTTGTTATCACAGCAAGCAAAGAAAAATGTAAATGTAGGTTTCTGTGCGAAAGAAACACTACCACATATCCATAGTTTGCCTATATCCCTCTGTCCTCTGAAGAGCTGACTGGCCGTTCTGCAACATATAGAACTGGAAACCTGGTAGCCACTAAATGAAAAATAAATGAAGGAGTTTGTGTCATTTGCATAACAGAGATTGAGCAGCTGTCACGCTAGACTAAGGGCTTGTCCACACCTCTGCTACTCCCGTGCCTAGAAAGCATGGGTTCGAGAGGATTTGCCTTTTCCCCGTCACTTGCCCCCCTCCAAATCCATAGAAAACCCAATTGCCATTTGTTCCAATCCATCGCTAAAGACTGGGGTTCCCCAGGGGAAAGTGGTGGGGCAAATGGGTATGTTGATGAGCCCCAAGCCACTGTTTTGTTTTAAATTTATAATGCTGTCGTTCTTTGTGACTTTAGTTGGTGGAAACAATGTGTTGCTTTAAATACATGTTCAGACCCATATCTATTTTTGCTAATGGTCATGAATGATGAGAGTTGTAGTCCAGCAATATCAATAACGCCAGAGGTCTTTCTCCACCCTTGTTGTAGAGGACACTCTATGTGGTGGGAATAATGGAAAGGCAAATACTAATACTGTCAATACAAAATAAAAAATAAAAAAATTCCTTCCAGTAGCACCTTAGAGACTAACTAAGTTTGTTTTTCGTATGAGTTTTCGTGTGCAGGAACACTTCTTCAAATACCAGGTTATTTTGTTTTGACTGCAGCAGACCAACACGGCTACCTACCTGTAACTGGAACTAATACTGTTGTTTTCCTGCCAATAATTCTGGGACTGACCATCCCAAGCCCTTCTCCAGAAGGAAAACATGCTCTGTTATGGTTCTGCCATTCCACAGATCTCAGACTCATTGCTCTTTCCTTCCCTTTCCATGAATTAATTCCTCTTTAATTCTCAAATCTAAGAGCACTGCTTTGCATTCATTTAAGCTGTGGAGGTAAACTACCCCCATTTTAATTAGCAAACCCATCTTTGTTGATATATGATGATGATTAAGAAAAAGTACTACTGTACAATAATTATCGCTCACAGGAGCATTATCAGGATCATGGCCAACTAGCAGCATTCCAAATTCAACTTCCTTAAGCTTAATTCTGTGAGATTTGTCGATTGTGGTGTTTGGCAGGACTATTTGTTTTTTTGTGGGTTTCTTTCTTTCTTTAATAAGCCCTAAAAATCTCTTAATTAATTGTTTGAATGCATGCCATCAAACCAAATTAGGCCAAGGAAGCAATCCTAAACACATTGCTAGGGGATATTTTGAACTAGGAAGGATTTTGTACCTAGTTTCTGTGACTTTTTGTGGCATTTGAACAGAACAACCCCCTGATGCATTTTTTATTTTTATTTTTGCATTCCTTTTAACCCCCTGGTGCAGGCACAGCTCCAGATTTCTGGAGCGCAGGGTATCAGTGGGCCCTTGGCCTCTCCCCTTCCACCTCAAACCATACCCCTTCCTCTTAACCCCACCCATTTAAACTAAAAACAAATGTTGAGCAATATGTTAGCACCCTATGGTCAAAGAAAAAAAAAACAATTTTTGCAGGTTATTTTCATAGGGCCACCCCTACAATGAATCCCATCTTCATAATAAAATTGTCACTAAACCATCAGAAGGGAAGCGAGTCCGTTTTAGTTGTCCCCCCACAAATCAAATTTGATGCAAACCACCCAAAGCACTATGGGCTGATTTCTCTGTAATTTGGCAAGTTTCTTATCCAAGGTCATTTCTCTATTGTATTCTGTTCTCAAAGGGGAGAATCTATGAACAAATCTTTCTTTAACTTCGGTTTACCATATTTCAAATAGTAAGAACCCAGCAGAAAAGTTGTCGAGCTTTTTTTTTTTTTTGCAAAATTGTGGAGCATGGGCTGCCATATGGTCAGAGTTTCCCAGACATTTTACCGATTTCCATCAGTATTCTGGGTGTGTCTGGGAAATTCCGGATGTACGGCAACCCTATATAACTACCCCAAAAAGCCAAATGCTGCAGCTTCTGAAATTTGGTAGGAGTCATGCACACACACCCTTCAAAGATGTTAACAAGTATGTCAATTTCTCTCAATTCTACCAATCATTAAAAAGAATTTTCGAAAATACTTTTGGGAAAAGAATCACACCCATTTATAATTTGGGAGCCCCAGAACACTGTAGGTCCTCTACCCAGAAGGGATTACTGTGTTTCAAAATGCCACCTAATTCTGTCAAAAGGAGGTGTGTGTGTTCTGTTTTTACATTTTCCCGTAACCAGTGAATGGGGAAGACACGAATTTTTATTAATCTCACTTGGGATTTGGACGTGAACCAAATCAGGCCGCTTCCAAAGTGCTTTGGACCAAAAGCAGGCTGTGTTCTGAAGCACTGAACCAAATATTCTGGTTGGTGCACACCCCCAATGTATTTTTCAAGGGGGTGAGTTCTGGGATTGAATAATCAGGAGGTTCCTCTTAACTGAGAGCTACTAACCTTGTTAATGCACTTGATGTGCATGGTAAATCCAGATCAAGAAAAACTGAACATCAAGACCCTTCTTTTGTTCAAATGTTTTCTTTTAAAAATCTGTAACAAATAACAACTTTACTGACTCGTTTCCCTCTTCTGAACAGTGCTAGTGCAGAGTATGTTCTTTATCCCAGAATGGGCCCTTGAAAGCAATACAAGAAGCTAGATTTGTTCTGTTAGCCTTTCTGAGGAAGACTCAGAATAAAAATCTGATTCCTTATCCTTCCTGTTGGAACATATGCAAACGCCTGCATTAAGTTTATTAGAAAATAATTAGGTGATTGGATTTGTTGCTGAAAAAGCACTAATATTTTTTTTTAATCTGCTTTGACACTTTAATGGAATTTATTTATTTGGCCTTTAGATGGCTAGTATAGTTTTCCTTCCTTACTAGTTGTTTGCCTATTTTTTTATTATTATTAAAATGGGTGCTCTTTATCCTCCCACTATTTTTAAAAACACAGCTGTACTTCAGTGATTACAATCTCTTGGTATCTCTTTCTTGCATGCAGCAAAAGTAAACCACTCATTACTCACTTTTTATGATGTTTCTTCGATGTCAATGTTCAAAAGACAGTTGTCACGATAGTGATATAGATGAAAGGATTCTACCCACCTAAGTCCTACTCAGAATAGATCTTCTGAAATTAATGGGGCTAAGTTAGTCGGGCAGACAGTCTTATTGGTGGTGGCGCCTGCCCTGTGGAATGCCCTCCTATCAAACAACTATTTGACTTTTAGAAGACATCTGAAGGCAGCTCTGTTAGAGTGGAATTGACTCAGGGGGGGGGGGATTTCCGAAATGTGGTGCTTTTGCAAGTCAGTTGCAACATTGCATCGTGTTTGTTTGTTTGTTTTTTGGTGTTTCTGTAAAAAGAAAAGCTCAACTTTGGGAGTTTCCTTAAAAAGTTCAACAGTTTCAGTGGGTTCCTCAAACAAACAAAAAGTTCAACTTTGGGGCCTTCCTAAAAAAAAAGCTCAAAACTTTTGGGGTGTCCTGGTTTTTACTTTTTGAAATGTTTGATGTTTTATTAAATTTAATAAATTATTATTAAATTAGATGTCAAGGAAATGAGCAGCTATCCTATTTTTAAGAGACAGCTGAAGGCAGCCCTGTTTAGGGAAGTTTTTAATATTTATTGCTGTATTGTTTTAACATTCGATTGGGAGCCGCCCAGAGTGGCTGGGGAAACTCAGCCAGATAGGCGGGGTACAAATAATAAAATTGATGCTGTTGTTGTTAGTCATGTCCAATGATTTCAATGGATCTACTATGAGTATGGCTTGCATTGTATGCAACCCAGAGTCTGGACCAGGGGGGAGGGTGGTCAAACTTTTAATACCAAGTGGGCCACAAGAGTACTTCAACATGAAACCCATGGGCCACACACTGCCTTGTCATGGTGTGTGTGGATTAGACACCCCCAGCCCTCGTGCAGCCTACCCAAAGCCAGCTAAGTGAGGCGCCGGGCTTTCGGAAGGAGGTGCAGGGTTCTGGTAGGTTCCTAGAGCCCTCCATTCTCCTTCCAAAAGCTGGGAAAGCACTAACAAGGCACTGGGAAAGAGACAGGAGGGCTCTGGGATCCTGTCAGAGCCCTCACGCCACCTTACCTGGCTTTGGGAAGACAGTGTGAGGGCTGTAGGCATGAGGTGTAAAATGTTGTTGAGGGCCACCAAAAAACGCATAGAGGGCCACATGCATGTTAGACCACCCTGGTCTGAACTGTTTGCATACTGCAGATGTTTATTGCTACCGATCAGCATGATACACAGTCCTCACTTATTCTGGGTCAGGGAAATAAGTCTTGCTTGTGTGTTTGTGGCAAGCATCCAGCAGGTAGCAGTAAAAGAGGTAATTGCCCAATGACCAAGTTGCAGAAGACACAAGCATACCTTGGAAATGGGGAACATTTTTCAGCAGAAGGGTCATGCCCTCTTCCGGGCAACTTTCTGAGGGAAAGCACATGCCACAGGTGGGTGGGCCAGAGGCAAAGGTGAGCAAAGCAAGAAATGGAATTTTTACTTCTGTGCAGTAGGCTAGCTTCTACACACATTAATTGCCTTTTCCTTTTAATTGTTAGAAGAGAGAGGGGGAAAAAACATGTTTTCCGTTAATAAACATATGGCTCCTCCTCTGTTGGTAGTCCTGAAAGGATAAATGTTAAAAGACATTCAGTTCCCTGGGCAAGACAGATGAATTGTCATAATATTCAACAAGGAAAATGAAAGCTATGAGGAGGAGGAATGTCTAACATGCAGGCCGTTTGGCATTTGTGCTCTTTGGTCACTTAAAACTGATACAAGCCACACATTCTGCCTTTCAGCTTCTTTAATTGGGCCTATTTTACTATTACACTTCATTCACCATGGCACAATAGCTTACAAACAAAGAGGCGCTTGTAGTCTCCAAAGAATCTTTTTTTTCACAAGTTCAAGAAAACCTCTCATTTTGCCAAAAGAGACAGAAAACTGCGCCTGTGTTCAGGCCTGGACAGAAGCCCAAAATGTCACATACGTCTGGAAAAAATGAATCTGTACTCTGAGTTTCTATTCTTTTTCCATGGAATTTACCAGAAGGGGCTGGAGGTCAAGAGGGCCATACTTGTTTATAGAGTCAGTCCTGTATTATGCCCAAGTTTTTGAAGATGAATGAAAAAGAATTTAAAATGACCCTTAAAGGGGGGGGGATAGCAATTTAGAAACTAGAAGCTGAATCAATACCTGCCAACATTTTGCGGTGACTAGATTGACCATAATATAGCCTATCTTTTTGTTTGTAAGTATTTGACATTTTGGACCAGTTACCATTAAAACTCCCCTCCGCCTAAGCTATTTTCTATTCAAGCATTTTAGATAAACAGAAAGGAACATAAGAAGCTGTCTATCTAGCTCCGTATTGCATACCCTCCAAGTGTCCAGATTTTCCAGGGACAGTCCCAGAATTATGAAAGCTGTCCCGGCTTCTGATTTGATCCCAGAATGTCCCTATTTCCCCCACCGGTGCTGCCGCTGCCGCCAATGGCTTCTGTACCTGGAAAATTGGGACACTTGGAGGGCATGCCAGACTCGACCAAAGAAGAAGTGGGTACGAAGTGGATGACCTCTTATCAAAGACACTCCAAATGATGGAGCTAACACTGGCCACTGTCTGGAATCTGAGGAATCACTAGGTTGCTTGTGCAACCTGATGCCTCAGGCGTCTCTTCCATGTGGAATCTCTTGGAAAGTCCTTCAAGCGACACAATTAAACACAGTTAGGAGCAAAATAAAATTAGCCAAGTTCCATTTGTGTGTGGAAATGATGCAGGGGACTTTTGGATCCAGGCCAGAGCAAACATTCTGTTTTTTAAAAAAATTATAAGAACATATTAATACATGCGCACGCACGCACACACATTTCAGTTCCTTTATAATTTATTCTGATCCTTAGAAGAATTTCAACCATTAGTTTGTAAATAATTGATGGTAGAAGTAGACGGAGAGTTCCAACTTCTTGAAGCTATAGTAGAACTTGAACTAATGAACCTGCTTGCCCCAGTAAAACAAGATAATGTCCCCAGGTTTCCAAAACGTCCTGTAAAAATGGCTTTTGATAGCTCATATGGAAACACTCCATGTTAACATGTCAGCTAGAATTACATCTGCGTCACTGGGTTGGATTTTTGTCTAATGTAAACTGATGTAGCAGTAGGAAAAGGCATACAGCTATGAAGTTCTGCAGCAGCCGAGAGTCAGAGTTATAGGTGAAAATATTAGTGTTCATATTAATTGCGGGGACATTTTGGTTTCTATCACTCTGGAAAAGGTGGCCTGGAAAACTGGCCTGTCAGCCTCCCATCTAAATTTCAGAAGCTCATTCGCGTGTAAAATTGGAGCGACAGGCTTGTAGGCTATGTGATGCTGTGAACTATTATGGTGTATTCATACCTGCTTCCCCAGAAGATCATGTCCAGGAGCAGCTGGGACATTTTGTGTCACATTCCTTGTGGAGTCACTGATGGGCAGAGCAACCCAAACCCCCCTTGTCTTGCGAGCGGTTCTCTCATAGCTAAGCCAACCTGTCACTGCCCATGTGGGGACATCCATGGAGGACCAGGGCAGGTGTGTTCCCAAGGAGCACGGACCCACCAATCCCACTTCCTTCCTCTCCCCTTCCTGCTTGCCTGCCTCCTTCTCGTCCTCTCCCCTGCCTGCCTCCTCCAGCCAGGAGCACGGGGCAACGGTGCACTGCCCGCCCATGACTCCTGTGCCTACCACCAACTGTCAGCAGGAGAGGGGAGCTGCCCCCGCTCAGGAATGACACCCAGAGTGGTGCCCCCCCGCACCCACCTTCCTCCGCTAGCAGCCAGCACAATGGCTCTGAACAGAGTTTACCAGAAGTCTGAGGGGGCTGATGCAGCAGGGAATCTATTGAACCCAAGCTCGCCTCACTGCCATCAGGGCTGATCACTGAACCAGCTCCAGGCTGCTGTCCTTCTGCCTTGACTGCTGTGTTTAGAAGGGTTGCAGTTGTGGTTCTGCCCCTCTGGAAAGTGTGACTGGATTGCAGCATCACTGTGGTTACAGGAAACCATGTTCCTCGCTCGACACAGCATGACTTTTGATGCTCCATGTAACATCTAAAAAGATGTCGCCCAGATGTTGTACTGCCTTCTTCCTTGGGAATGAATTCACGGGCTGCGATGTGCGCTATGGAGTTAATCTGTTTTGGGTTGTTGTTTTTGCGAGCCATGGAGTGAATCTGTTGAAGATGAAGTCTGATCTCCTGGTGACTAAGCACATCATCTTGGCATTGTTTGACCATCTAGAGGTTCATGCAATTTTCACCTCTGAAGCAATTTGCTCCAAACAAGGAAGCAGGGCAGCCCAGCTTTGTGCAGTGCTGCAAGGCATGGCATAGAAGCATCCAGTGTTCTGCACCCACTGACGATTTCACCAGCCAGAAACAATGCCCACCAGTAGAGGTTTTTTCTTTCTCCTTACCAGGTGCAATGGGCATCACCTCTGTTTGCTGTGAGGCACTGGCAAATGCCAGGTCTCCTTCTCCTCCGCTAGTGATTGGTGGTGGTAGCTAGTAGCTCATTCACACTCCTACATGTGCTGCAGCTGAGTGCACAATTCTTATCACAACATACGTATCTTCACAGGAGCCACTGCCGTTTTCAAATTTCAGAGGGAGAATGCTGTAAAAAACAGCATCACTAGATGTGGCAAATGTTAAAACTCCATCTTCCTTATACTCATGCACTAAGATCAAGCTTAAGCCTTTGCTAATAGAGTTTATCAAGTTTGGGCAAGTATCTAAGAAATTGAGTTTTCCATGTGTAGGACTGTCGAATTTGCTCCCTACAGGCTTCTTTTCTCCTCCAACATGGGCACACATAAGAAACTAATTCAACACCAGCTGAACAGCTGGCCATCTGGTACAGTCCCTATGGTGAGCATTATAGTAATCTAGCCACAAGCACAATGGCTCCAGGGTCAAAATCCTAAGGCTGCTAGCTGTTTCACTAGAACATGGTCCCTCTAAGTCACAATATCTCATTTGTCACCAATGTTTCATGATTGTCTGGATTCAACTACAATTGAGTCACATGCAGCCAGTCCTTAAAGGCATCGATTCCAAACATCTGGCAAAGTGCAGTACAAACAAGAAATAAGTACATACATTGACTGTTGCAAAAGGTTTGACTAGTAGCAAATGTGCTGATATTAGGAAACAGCTTTGGGACCATTAGGAAGAGGATTTCCTTAAAGATCTAGAGACCTTTCAAAGCTCATTAAGAATATAACAGTAATAATACCATGAATTCCACAGACGATGGAAGGAATCAATTAGGGATGTGATATTGTGTTAGCACCCTGTACAATTAAGCATTATCAGTGTATATAATATTGCTGCTGGTGGAAAAGGGATGCCATATTTAAAAGACTGCTGATCTTCCCCAGGAAGCCTCTCCTTATGGAGTGAATGAAAGTAAAGCACTCATTAAACCTCAGTGCATAAAATTCATTGTTTAGAACAATAAAGCATATGTATATAATTTCAGATTCAACCAATATAAAAAAGGACAGGGGTATACATCTATTTTTAAGAGGACACATAAGATACACATTACATTTTATAAACTTGGTCAATTAACCTTCAGTCAGATTACAAATACACATCAAAATATACATAATCTCAATCCATGACCGAGCCAGCAAAGGAATATATCTGTCCGATAAGAAGGAGCCTGAAGTTTCTGAGTTCCTAGGACTTAAATATATTTAATAATAATATTTTTTTTAACATGGCTTCTTTTAAAAATACAGGTGAATGAAATTACTAGTGATACAGGGGAAACTATTATGTAATTCTCAAACCCTTACTCCAAATAGCTGAAATAATACAAACGTAGCTTTTCGATTTAACAATTAAATAGTGTGTAGTCTGGAGAGTCTCACCACATTCAAAAGAGAAAGGAACATAGCATGGCACATTTGTATTAAATATGGATCTAGAATGAGTTTGCAGTGAAATAAGTACCATTAAGTTATTCAAGTAAAATCTCTTGTAAAATAGCATATTGAAATTTGCCCTAGCTGCATTCTGTTTCCACAGAAGCTATCCATGAATTCACTATATGCACTTTCACAAGCTCCATAAGGGATAAAATGATGTTGGCTTAATTGATCTATTAATTTTCTTTAAAAACAGCATTTTTATTCTTTTGGAGGAATATACAGTCGTACCTTGGATCCCGAATGCCCTGGAACTCAGACATTTTGGCTCCCGAACTCTGCAAACCCGGAAGTGATTGTTCTGGTTTGCGAACATTCTTTTGGAACCTGAACGTCCAATGGGGTTTCTGCAGCTTCTGATTGGCTGCAGGAACTTCCTGCAGCCAATCAGAAGCCACCATTTGGTTTTCGAATGCTTTGGAAGTCAAAAGGACTTCCGGAACAGACTCCATTCAACTTACAAGGTACGAATGTATTGGCCCCTTGCTGCAAAACACACCCTTCCCCCCAAAAAAGAGCATTACATACACTATGCAAAGAGAAAATGTTGGATCTGGAGATAAGTCACTGGGGGAAAAACATGGGCAGTGTCACTGATTTGCACACTGTTGCACAGGAAGAAGGTCTTTGCTCAACACAAACTTTGCACAAGCACACATCTCAAGACATTGTGAAACAGAAGCACACCACTGGATTTTCCCGTGGAAGGATCTTGTGCTGTTCTTAGGAATAGCCCTTCTGTTTGTGGAAGGACATCACTTGATCCAACCCAAAGGTTGTTTAAAAATGTTTTTTTCTGAATGATAATGGTGGATCCTTATACTCAGTGATCAACAATCCAAAAGAACTCATATGCCCAAAAGAAACCCCCCTTGGGGTTCCACCCACACAAAAACTGGTACTAATTCATATCCATAGTCTACTGCTAACTATGCCTTGAGAAGACAGAGGAAATTCACCCATCCAGATTCTGAATATAACTGAATTATTAAATGGTATTGGGGTGATTAATCTGCATTAAGTGATCTTCAGTATGTGCTAAGCCAGCTTCCCACCTCTCTTTCTTTTAAAGAATGTTTGCCCCTTCTCCATGCTGTTGTGAATGATCCCTTCACGAAACACTTGGGAGCTGCAACATCGCACACACAGTTATTGGCACTGTTGAATCTAAAACAGAGCTCTGTGACTCATGAAAGCTAGACAGTCATGCCCTACTTCCCATGAAGAACAGCTAACTCATTACTAAAAAAAAATAAAAAAATCAGATAATGTGGCCGCTCTGAACTATTTGCCTTGTTGCCCAGGCTGGATCCCAATTCTGCCACAAAGACACCAATTTTACCTTTCTGCTGGAGTCATGCCCTTAAACTCAATAGTAGCCACTTCAACAATTCCAGAATTCAAAATCTGGCCACGAATCATTTTAATATCACAATAAAAGGGAAATGAGCTATGTCCACAACCAAATAAACAAACTGGATCCAAAGATTGGTCTTCCTTGGATGGAGATATCCATCCCATTACAGTTTTCAAGATTAGGTTGCCAAATGGTAATCCTAAGTAGTAAAGCAGTCTCCAGATATTTCATCTTTGTGACATTCAACTAAGATGGCCCAAACCACTCAGTCAAACGTCTTAAGCATAAAATGCCAAGGAAATGCTACTCACTGTCAAAATGATTATTCAGCTTTAGTTTTGATGGGATGGTATTCCACTTTGTGCTAATGGAGGTTATTTACATTCAAAGCGAGAACAATGATTGTTATGCAAGCATGGTAAGGCCAGTAGGATTATACTTGGAATTTTTAGTTGGCTCTGTAAATGCCTCTTGACCTTAAATTTGTCTCTTTCTGTTTTTTTGGGAAGGGAAAGAGAATGTGGCATTGTTATAAACCCTGCAGTATAAATGAATCTTTGCACAATATGTACTGCAGTTTCCAACAAGTATGCAACGCTACCTTTAAAGCCATTTTAATCAAGCAACAAATGGGTTCTTTGTTCCCTTCTGAAGAAAAAAAAGTTTAAAAAGCAGGTTTCGGATATTGCATACACAACTGTGTTCCAGAACACTTACTGGAATGTGAAATGTTGTACATGTTTATGATGTACATAGTGATTTACTGAGGCATGTTACTATTGACTGAGGCTCTAGTTTCTACCTTGTCAGGGCCTGCACTAGAGCTACATTCAAGCAGATCTCCCTATATCTTTAGGTTGCACAGAGATTTTCATGATTTTTCGACTCTAAAGATGGACAGTCACAATTGTAGGCTCTGATCTAGCTATGGGCTAGAGTCACAGATAGAAGAAGAAGAGTTTGGATTTGATATCCCACTGTATCACTACCCTAAGGAGTCTCAAAGCTGCTAACATTCTCCTTTCCCTTCCTCCCCCACAACAAACACTCTGTGAGGTGAGTGGGGCCGAGAGACTTCAGAGAGGTGTGACTAGCCCAAAGTCGCCCAGCAGCTGCATGTGGAGGAGCAGGGATGCGAACCCGGTTCACCAGATTACGAGTCAACCGCTCTTAACCACTACACCACACTGGTTGGTGGTCCTGGGCATCATCAAGCCAGCTCAACAGATCAGCTCTGTCATTTCGACTGCAGCATGCACCCCAAATATGCCTCATAGAATTGTAGCATTGGAAGGGACCCCAAGGGTCTTATAGTCCAACGCCCTGCAATGCAGGAATCCTGCTCAAAGCCATCCATCCCTGGGTAGGCTCAAACCACCAACCTTCTGATTAACAGCCAGACACACTGATCTCATCCTAATTACTACAAATAGTTTTGGTGGTACGTATGCTGTCATTTAGCTTCATTACCAGCCAAAAAATAACAGGACAGAGATTTTAGGAATGCCAGATTTGTGTTATTTTTAAATCAACCCTAAATACATTCTATAGCTTTTCATATATTATTTCTAAGAGTCTGTGTCATATATGAAAAATAAATAAATATGTGAAAATCTTTTAAATAAAGTATCCCTTAAGCATAGGTAATTTAATCACTGCGTTGTAAATGAGCATTTTAACAATAGTTAAACTTTTATTTTAGCAATGGTTAAGATTATAGTTTAAGGTTATTATTGGATTAGTAGCTTGGAATGTAGAGCAACCCAGCTGTTTCACAGAATACCTGTGAATATCTCTTCCGGAAATAATAATAACTTAAGTAAATTCTATATGGGCTCTGATTAACTTTTAGTGCCCTCTTTTAAATTTATGAATAGCAGGTTATTTTCAGTCTTGGATTTCTTGTCCACAGCTTTGTTACAAATAATATCAAGAGGCTGACAACTATTAAGAAAGTTTTCTCTTTTTTTATTTGAGCTGAACTAATATAATAATTGATGGAGAAGGCTAAGTGATGAAAAGTGTATTACTTTTAAAATTCATTTGCAAATATGAAATGGCATACAGTAAAAGCTAAACTAAACCTTGGTATCTTCGAGATGACATGGTGTTTTGTTTTTGTTTTTTCAAATGTCAAGAACAAAATCGCATGTTTATATGCATTTTAAATAGACTTCATGGCATTTTTTTTATTCCTGAAGCTGACTTTTTCTCTCTCTCCATTTTCTCACTGGAACATTAATAGGAGTCTCCCCAACATCAGGCAATCAATGTTCCATTCTATTCCAATTGCCCCATTTTCATGATCCAGTGTTTACTTCTCCTTGATGGATATTAACAGCTTTGCCAAAGTGTGGGTTTGTTTTCTGTGACACGGAATAAAATTTCACTTACAGCTCGACAGATATCCAATCTTATTTAATATGAACCAAGTTCCACCGATGAAAGAAAGCTAGCACATTAGTCCACTGCATAACCTTACTTGCAAGTCTTATGTACAGTGCTGAAGATTTATATTCTCATTAATTTCTGCATTTTTCTCCCATTCAGAGTCTCCTTTTGTACACAAAATGCAAATTTCCTGATGACTTTTGGAGTTGGATCACATAAATCCAGAATTATTTGTTCATGCATTCGCGAAATTCCACTGCAAATTTGAAGATGCAAAGAAACAAATCTGTCTGAATATAAAAATACAGTCCAATTCAGTGCAGACTCTTCTTTGATGTTTAATTCAACGTTGGTTTCACAGTAGCACACTCTTTGTCCACAGCTCTATATTCTCAATATGGAGTCACGGGCAACAACAACAGATGCAGACTCAGTCTGTCACTCCAGAAGGAATACAAATATGCTTAAAGCTGCTTCATTTATGAAGCAAACATGGAACTGTTAGCTGCCTAGTAGAGAAGAGAGGGGGGAAAGAAAAACGCAATAGCTTGTGGGAGATGTTTTCTTGAAATTTGTTTAATTTCACAAATTAGCAAAAGGCACCTTCAAATCACAAAACCAAGCAAATTCCTCCTTGTGAAGCAGTTTCAGCATACATGCATTATGTCTGCAGCAGAAAGGACTTGCCCTCTCATGGAAGGATGCAATAGCATCACAAGGTATCAGGGAAGAAGGAAGAGAATAAGAGATGGGAAAGAGAGGAAAGAAATGTTGGGCAAAGTGTGAAAATTTATGAAAGGAATGGACACAGAAGAGGGTTGGAGGATAGGACTGTGGGATGAGAATATGGGCAACAATGAAAGTATAGAAGAATATTATCTCACATTGTGTTAACTGTAGGGGTGTTTGTTCATATATTACATTCAACATGTGTATGTGTGCAATGCAGACATACGAGTTGAACTGTGCATTTGTAGTTATACAGATGCAATATTCAATGAGCAGTGCTTTTTTTCTTTTTAAAAAAATGTTTAGGGGGTACTTTCATTTTCCTACTCATATTGAAATACTGCCCCTCAATGAGGCCAAACTTAGATTCACAAAATGTTTAGGGGTATGCGTCCCCCTCCTTCCCCCCAGAAAAAAACACTGTCAGTGAGTATACAGTCTGTGTAGCTCTGTACACAATAGTGTACTCTTTCACATCATAAACACATGTATATGTGTAAAGACAGTTTGTATCTGTGTTCAGTGTAAAGTCGGAAGAAGTCATGGGTGAGTGTATGTGTGTATGTATGTATGTATGTATGAGAGAGGGTGGAGAAGAGGGGAAATGTTATGGTGCTTGCCAGCAAAAACCTTGGCCACAAACCTCATTTTATGTACATTCTAAATCTTTAACTTAAGCTCAGTTCATATCTGAAATATACTGGCCAATTTAGCTTAGTCTTGTCAAAAAAGTCAACCCCTGGATACAATTGACAATCAAGTTATACCAGTCAAGGAGGTGAGATTGTCTTCAGGAAAGCAGCAGTGAAGGGAGGTTTAAGCCTCCCCAGCTGTGATATTGGTGAATATCATCCCCTCCCCTGGATTAGATGCAAATTGTAAAGCTGCTATGGGTTGAGGGCTGGATTTTTTTCTATATATGACTGCAATACGAAATGAATGCTCTGATGGAAACTGGAAACTCAGTGAAGGCCCTAATCAACCCACTATATGGATAGGCCATAGAATGCCATATTTCAAAGTAGTCGTTTGTACCACAGCAACTACTTTGCAGGTAAATATCCTTTAATACTTTGGAATGCTAATGCAGAGTTTCACAGGAACACATGAAATTGCTGTATACTGAGTCAGGACCATTGGTCCAGCTAGCTCAGTATTGTCAACACTGATTGGTGGTGACTATCCAGTATCTCAGGCAGGGAATATTCCCAATCCTATATGTAGATGCTGGATATTGAACTTGCAACCGTCTGCATACAAGGCAGATGGGAGTCCCTGGGAGTGCCAGTACTAGATGAAGTTCTAGCCCCAGAAGGGCACAAGTTGTATTTTTAGATACTAGAGCTCAGAGGTCTCACTGAATAGCCTACCATCTCTTGAATACCTTTCTAAAGGGAAGCAAAGGGGCTTACTTTCAAAAGCTGTGACTCTACTGTTACTGAAGCAGTACTTTTTAAATTAACAGCCTGTTAACTTCAAGTTTTATAAAAAAAAGTCCTTAAGGAATAGTTACTACACATTTCAACAGGCTAATCATTAGAAAAAGTTGGTGGGCAATTCAAAATGGTCTTTTCCAGAACTTACCAAGACATGAAACAGTAACAGTGTATATATATAAAAAAGCAACAGCTACACCTGTAGAAGTATTTTCTCTTTTTGCTGCAGCATACTGAAAGGTAAACAAAAACCAAAGTGCATTTTTTTATCATATGGGCAGCAGAGAGGTTTAATTTTAACACAGTTTTAAAGATCCCTGCTCAAGATTAAAGAGCATCCATTGGTAGAGAAAGGTCATAGGTGGGTTTCAGACTTATTGTAAAGTATAATTGAATAAAAATTATGATTTTCTATTCTTAAGACTCCTCTGAGCTTCCTGTGGGTAAGACCCAGTTATTCAATGGGCCTTATTTCTGAGTAGGCATACGAAGAACTATGTTGGAAGCCGGTGAAAGAACTGCAGTAAACCTGAAGTCTGCATGGGAAGAAAGCTTTCTTCTGACTTTTCAGCCGCTTGTTTTACGTTCTGACAGCACAATCCTTTTGCATATCTACTCAGAAAATAAGTCACCCTATGTTACCCCCGAGCAAGTTAGCTTTGGAATGGAGGCTTAATGGAACATAGTATATGAGACATGTCCCAAAGTTTTCCCTCAGATATATTTCATGTTCAGGCCTCACCTTCTTCCCACCCCTGAAGCGGCACAGAATCAAATCCCCTTGATTACCAGCTGCTAAACAGGAGGACCCATCCTGCATAGTGCCAGTCACTTCTCCTCTGTGAGTGGCTTCCCTCACATGCATGAAACCGCATGCAAAGGGGTAGCTTCCCATGGGATCAGATTATTTAGCTTACCAGCAGGAGGATTTGATCCTACGTGGTGCTATTTGCAAAGGAACAGCACACCTCAGGATTGAACCAACATGCTCTAGTCAGCATCTCCACCTACTGTACCCCCCACCAGCTCCTGCTTGTTAAAATATGGTTTTAAAAAATCCTTGTGCCCCTTCCACTCCACCCCCCAGAGCAGCACAAAGCAGACTGGTCTGATCCAGGGGCCATGGAAATTAAAAACACATACCTTATTTCATTATCCTCTTGGCAGATGTTTGATTCTGTATTCTGGTCACTTTCTGAAAAGTGTTTGCGGGTTGTTTTCTATGGAAAAGCAGTGGTATATAAGTATTTTTACGTGTCAGCAAATGCATAAAGTAAGCCAGAGTTCTATTTGGCATATCTCACCTTCCAGCACAGAGCTCCCAAAATAAAGCCAATAAGAAGAGTCACCAGCCCTGTTAGTGCTATGCTGATTCCATGCATGCTGGCGCTGTTGAGGAAACCCAACTCTGCGTCTGTAATTGAAAACATTTCCAATTAGCTTAGGCAGATTTCTTTCTTTATAATCTCCGGGGTAACATTGTTCATAAAAGGTAGTTAGGTATCGCCTCCGCAGACCATACATCGCAAGTTATACCTTGAGAGAGATTTGTTTGTCATTAGGAAGCATTTGGCTCCCTGAAATTCACAGCTTTATTTGCACTCCCTCCGGAAAGGCAAACATTCTGGCAACTGTATAATCACAATTTTACCATCTGCGGAGCAACATTTACCAAGCTATTTTCTTCCTCTCTCTTTGCAGCAAAAGATCTCCTCCCCCCATTCACCTCCCAAGGCCGCTTAGCAGAACAGAACAGACTTTTCAGCAGGAAGATACTAGAAGTAAATTTCATATATGGGCTCACAAGGGACTAAGCAGTATAAACTTAAATATTCTACGACCCCGGAAGTATCCCCCTCCCCCACTTCTCTGGAGTAATAACAGCAGTGCTTGAAAATGAGCAATGCTGTTGACCACTGAACAATGCTGACCACATCTTTCCAATTTACAGGTTATGCTTTTAATTAGCAGCCTGGAAGTAGCTCTGTTATATGCAACAGAGCAGAGGGGTGGGGGTGGACAAAAAAGGAATAAAATAATAATAATAACTAAACCAATGAAAAATGAATATTGGTCCCTATTATTTGCAAGCAGCCTTTGCTTGTTTTTTTTTTAAATCCTTTCATACCAAATGGAAACAATTCATTTTTTTTAAATACTGCAGCTGTGTGTAAATATATTTGATTGTGCAACCTACAAGGCATGTTTATACATGTTTGTCACACATTTTTGCATTGTTTTACAGTTCAGAAGGGTGCTAGTGGCATATGTGTGTGGTGCTGTGTTATGTGACACATAACCGGGAAGGCTGATACCATAAGTGAGTGATATCATTTGGCCCAGAGTACTTAAGTCTGTGGTTTTATCCCTCTGACCTATATCAAGATTGCTTCCAAGCCTCCATTTCGTGATCATGACAGCCACGATATGGCGCGTTCCCACAATCTTGACTGGGCTGCAAATCCACTGGCTGTCTTTTGAACTACAGGGGAGGAGACATGAGAGCTACCTACTGTTTAAACCAGGGGTGGGGAAACTGATGCCCTCCAGACTTCACTTCCCATAATCCCTGGCAACTGGCTATTCTAGATGGAGCTGTTGGGAGTTGGAGCCCAACAACATATGAAAGTCCCCTATTGGGGCAATTATAGTCTTGGATGGAGGGGAGGTTGTAGTCTCTTTGCCTGCCCCTCCAAATGCTCTGGGAGGAGTTGCCTGTGAGGGTCACCCTATTTGATGTAAGTATTAGAAACCCCTGCACAGATGGGTCGATAGCATTACTTTCGGCAGGCAGGCTGGAATAATTTGATTGTCCCATGCCCAAGCCAAACCTCTTTCGTCTGTATTCAATAAAGTTGTGGCCTGTTTTGATCCAAACTAGTCTCAGTTGCCTTTTAATTCCTTGTGGGGTGGGGGACTGGGGGGGCACAACACCTGGGCCTGCAACATCTAGAGGTTCCCCACCCTTGCTCTAATTCAGGGTTTCCCAAACTTGGGTATCCAGCTGTTTTTGGACTACAGTCCCCATCATCCCTGACCACTGGTCCGGCTAGTTAAGGATGATGGGAGTTGTAGTCCAAAAAATATCTGGAGACCCAAAATATCTGATTTCTCAAAATATTTGGGAAACGCTGATCTAAACCAAGCCTGTCTATACCTGTCACAGTGCAGGTGAAAATAAACACTATTGTTGCACGTTTTAGTTCCAATCATTTTTCCTGCAGACAAGCAGCTAAAAACTCAACTCACAACAAAATCAAATTAAGAACATTAGGGGATGGGATAAGCAGCAGCTAAGAAGTGCCGGTGTGATGTGCTGCCAGATATACTCGCCATTCCGATTCCTTCCTGTAGACTTTCTATTCATTAGGAACCACCACTTCTGCCGATGAGATTTTATTTTCCCACTTCAACTCTACCACAAAAATCCTGCCCACTCCAGTTCAAACCACATCTCAAGCCTCAGTGCAAACAGGGACTGACAATTTACAGTTCATAAAGCTGTCTTGGATTCTAAACCTTGTTTCTAATCAAATCTCTAGCCAACATTGTTTGAACTTTGCTTAGACCCCGCAGGTGTGCCAACTCTAAAAGGAAATTTTAGTCAAGCAGAACAGATACTTCATGCTTGCACAATGGGAAGGTGGTTATTTTACACCAAGCACGCTAACCGTAGTAGATAAAAGGTGAAACTCTTAAAAATAAAAACTTAGTAGGAACTTAGGAAGCTGCCCCTTTCAGACTCATTCCCCTGCCTGGGGCATCTAGGTCAGTGTTGTTTGTGCTGACTGACAGTGGTTTTCCAGATGACTTGGGGAAAAAGGCAGGATCCATCTGCCCTGTGACTCCAATCAGGCTGGGCCAACCTGCTTCAGCCTGGATCTGGTCCCAAATTAGCTCAGTGATGGGACTAATGTTTAATTGGATTTTTTTAAAAAACAAAAAGCAAAAAGCAAAACCTTAATTAAGCATCCAGCCAGGATGGGGGCGATGCTAGGAGATTTTGCATCTTTCAAAGTAGGTGCAATCTGTCAAACTACCAGAGTAATAGACTTTCCCTCCTTGCTCTGCCAAGTGATTGAAGTGGTTTCAAGCTTGTCTGTTGCAGATTTGCACGGAGCAGGGGTCTCCACCTGCCCTCCAAGATGCTGATAGACTCAAACTCCCATCAGCTTCAGCCAGAATGACCATTGGCCAGGGATGATGGATAGGGCAACTACATTGGGGTAAGAAGTGGCACCGGTTTGCCACCCCTCACATAGAGGGAGTCAGAGGGTAAGAAGATTCTTTTATTTTCTTTGATGGGGTTGAAAGGTAAAGAATTAAATAGCTGCTGGCTTCAGACCTTTTCTTCAGGGTGTTTTACAAGGTGAACCTCTGCAGCCAGCAGTAGGCAACAATGGAGCAAGCAATGGAGCCTACTCCCAGGAAAGCATGAAAAAGATTATGGTCCTGTTATTCTATCTACAGCTGCCCTATGCATATAATGGATCAACATTCCTGCATTTTTGGATTCTATTTGGAGGCATGGACTCTCCATAGGAAGTGATCAATGATCCTGTATTACTTTATTTTATGTTTTCTTACAAAGAATTTTATTTGTCATTTTGCTGCCCATTTATCTAAGTTTGGAGCCCTCTGCAATTGACTTGGGCTTCCACTCTCCTGAATATGTTGGTATCATCTGCAAATCTGGCTTCCTCACTCCTTATCCCGGAATCTGGATAATTTGTGAATCAATTAAATAGCAATAGTCCCAAATGCAAATACTTGGGGAAACCTCACCGCTTAGTCTTCTTCACTGTGAACATTGTTTGCTTGCTCCTACTCTCTGTTTCCACTTGCACAACCAGTTACCAATCCACAAGAGGGTGTGTCCTCTTATTCCATGCTGTGTTTACTCTGGTGAATGCATTTGGTCAAAAGCTGGATTGGTCCCATCTACATTCTTGTTGACACTCTCAATGTACCCTAAAAGACTAATGAGACATGCCTTCCTTTTGCAGAAGCCATAGGGACACCACCTTAGAAAGATTTGTTATTCTATATAACTGAAGGGTTAAAAAATGCTTTCCCTTCTCTTACCAGGAACAGAAGTCAATGGACATTTTGCTTCCTTGATCTCCCTTGAATTCTTTAAAACAAAAACAAAAACCTGGCATTGCATCGCTTACCATCCAGTCCATGGAAAGCTAATTGATTAGTGGCAAGTTGCATTTTGTTTTTGAGTGCGTTAAGCAATCTCTGGTGTAAGTCATCTAGATTTCATGAATTTTTCATTTTAAACCTGTCAATAAGCACTCAAGCTCATCTGGTCACCCCTATATGACTCAGCTTTACAGATGCATCCCCCACCCCCATGTAGTTCAATTCTGATTCTGTCCAACAGTTTTTTAAGTGTAAAGGTAAAGGTAAAGGGACCCCTGACCATTAGGTCCAGTCGTGACCGACTCTGGGGTTGCGGCGCTCATCTCGCTTTATTGGCCGAGGGAGCCAGCGTACAGCTTCCGGGTCATGTGGCCAGCATGACTAAGCCGCTTCTGATGAACCAGAGCAGCACACGGAAACGCTGTTTACCTTCCCGCCGGAGCGGTACCTATTTATCTACTTGCACTTTGACATGCTTTCGAACTGCTAGGTGGGCAGGAGCAGGGACCGAGTAACTGGAGCTCACCCCATCGCGGGGATTCGAACCGCCAACCTTCCGATCGGCAAGCCCTAGGTGGTTGCAATGAATTTGTTTGACTTCTCTTGTAGTAATCATTTCACATCTTTGCTTCCTGGCAGCCTGAGTGCTAGTTTCTTGCTTGTGATTTTTCCTTAAAAAAAAATAAATACAGCTCCATCAAGCACATCACCCTATTTTAGTGGCTGTGCTGATTTGGTTGTTGCTGTTGTTTTCCTTCCCCCAAACACTGCTGCTGAAGCTGTAAACTGAAGTAGAAGACTAGTTCTGAGAAGAGAGGTAGGAGAAAGAGGGACTGCTGACCTGTCTCCTCCCCTAGAAATGCACAAAGGGAGACAGTTAAGAAATCCCTCCTCTGCCCTCTCCATGCCAGTCTTCTGCTTCAGCCTCCACTGCTGCATTTTGTAACACACACACACACACACACACACACACACACATTAGGGTAGGGCACAAACTTGCACACATGTATAGCTTGGGTTTTAGTCAGCAAAAGAGCTGTGGCTCTTAATATTTCTATTGTAACATCATCAATCTTCAAGAATGCAGCAACTCCCATCTGGTGCCAGGCAAGGTGAATAGAGTTGGAAAACTGACACAATGAACCACATACTAATCCTGCTGCCAGCTTTGTCACCCATGGATTTGCTCCAGATTAATTAAGACAAGATTTTAATCTATGTTACTTCAATGCTTTTCACACCTGCGCATTTGGTCATATAATTAAAAATAATTGGGCAGAGGAACAAATATGCAGAGCCGATCCAGTCTGCTTAAAATTGCAAATGTATTCATTCTTAGGGAACTTACTGACTGAATGGCATGGGGGGTTTTTTGGTATTGCTTTTAAATGTTTGATTAATTGGGGACATCAGAGTCTGAAAACATGGAGCCACAGAGTTCAGAAGGGTGGTGTCTGAAAGGATACGTGCCAAGCTTCAGCCAAATGGCAGAGGATGGTGCTTTGTTTCAGCAGAGAGTCAAACTCTCCGTGAAATGCAGTCACTGATACAGAGGCCAATTGGAGAATAATGCAAATAAATACAAAATGAAGAATGTGAAACTGGGTAGCTCCACATATTGCATTTTAAAAGATCCAAAAACAGCTTCTCTGCCTTTCTCTCCATACAAAAACCTTACTGGAGAAGGCACCACAACACATCACCTCACTCTCTGGGGCACCTGTGAGAAATGACTATTAGCCACTGTATGGGCTTGCTCCAACCCTCTTACCTTCCAGTAATGTAAGAGAGAGGAAACGTTCCCCACACTTGCCTTATAGCAACAAATAAAAAAAACATACCATGTGTTCTTTCTCACTATGTTACTGCCTCCACCTTAGAAGTAATGTCAATTCTAAGTGTTATTACTACTTACTAACACTTACAACTGCACAATGTGCTTGCAATAAACTGTATACCTTTGCAAGCACAAATGCTGATTTATTTATTTCGTTGATATTCTACCTGTCCTCCAAGGAACTCTTCCTCCCCATGTTAACCTCATAATAATAATAATAATAATAATAATAATAATAATAATAATAACAACCCCTGTTAGGCTGAGTCCAAGTTCACCCAGTGAGTTTCATGGGTCAGTGTGGATTTGAACTGAAGAAGAAGTCCAGCACTCTAACCACTACACCACATTAGATACTGACAACACACACCCATCCCCTGCACAATACAGTTGTTTTCCCCTGTATAAATCAAATGCAAATGGGTACAATGGTTTATACTTACGCTCGCTGCTATCGCCACTGCTGTCATTCTTAAGAGAGCTGGCAGCAACAGGATGTAACAAAATTGGCTCTGTGACACTTTTGCCGGCATCTAAGACAAACAGAGTAGATCGGTAGTCGATATTTTGGAAAACTGCCGGTTATTTTAATAATAATAATAATAATAATAATTTATTATATGTACCCCGCCCATCTGCCTGTATTATAGCATTTAACCAAGTCAATAGAACTGTTTGCAAATAATATTGACCAATAGCAACTATGTGGGTAACAAGAATTGGTTAACTGAATGGTTAACAGTGACACTCCCCCCCCAAAAAAAATCTGTTTTTTAAAACTACTCAGCTGTACTTCAGCTTGAGCTCCCTCATAATAACCCCATAATATGCAGTAGTGCTTGCAACCATTTTAAGAGATAGTCACCAAAAGGCCTACTTATATAGATCAGCCCCAGTATATTGGAGGGAGGTGGAGAACAACAACAACAACAGGGGGATTCAACCCTTTGTCCTCTCTACAGTCCCAATCCAACTTTCCCCAACACCTTTCACCCCATTCACATAGGGAAGATACCTTCCATTAACATAAAATGATTGTCACATTCAGCTTTGCCCCAAGCTAAGCAGCTGATGGTCACTACTAGAAAGATCTATGCCCATATATAGTCAGCTGCAGCTATATATAACTATATGTGCCAGTTAAAGGTAGATAGCCGTGTTGGTCTGTCATAGTCAAAACAAAATAAAATAAAAAAAATTCCTTCCAGTAGCACCTTAGAGACCAACTAAGTTTGTTCTTGGTATGAGCTTTCGTGTGCATGCACACTTCTTCAGATACCAGATTATATCAGAATTAGCACAGTGCCAGATTATACAGAATTAGCACAGTGTGGCTAACAGTGCAGTCTTGAAGTTGGCATGCGGGGCAATCCACAGGTAGTTTAGCTGTCCAACCAAAGCCCTACTGGGCTCGTTTCTGCAGGGTGAAAGTGAGTTTGGAGGACACTCATATGGTTCTCTATCCATTTTGCAACTTCCAGTGACAACCTAGATTGATGGGATGGAAAGAAAAGAAAAGGCACAGGTGGTTTGGGATGCATTGGAACCAAACTGCTTCCCAGTCCTCTACAACATGCCCATGAACTGTCCCTATGGACCTCGGAGCTCAGAAAGCAGTTGGGCCAGGGAATCAGATGTTTCCATGGTGGCAGAACAGGGAAATTTGATATTGGACCTCCTTCTCCAAAATCTGAGAACTCTCTTCAATGTCAGAGTGGGAGATTAGATATTTCCTCCAGCCCCTGAGATAGCTTCCCAGGGACCATAGATGATCAGACTTTGTGGCATTTGAGGACACGTCCATATAAAAATGAAGTCTTACCATTTGGGGAGGGCTCTGTTGCTGAAAGCAGAACACAGTCGCTCTGTTCTGGTGCTTTTGCAATGCTTTTGTAGACATCAATAGTGCTATTAAAGTGCTTAAAGAACTCTTCTGGAAAGAATTTACCTTCTTCATAAAGATGGTCATTATATTTTCTAAAGTTCTAAGGGGAGAAAGATAACAAAATCCATTTGTAAAGGAAGCACAGATAAGTTGAGCTATCACAGTGTGAAATTGTATGGATCATGAATAGATGGAAATGCGTGGTACAGACTGGGAGGTCAAAACTGTAAATTATAAAGGTCAAATTCAGTTGGACACATTTTCCTTGATGCAAAAGCTCTGCTCCCTGGATTGCAATTGGTTTCTTTCTCGCTGCAAAACTTTGCAGTTAATGGCAAAACTTGCTCCAAACAATATGGTTTTCAGTTACATCAGACTTCTTTAACATGATATTTCAGTTAACTACTAAAACATGGTTACTTTGTGTATTGTAAACATGGGGATACCTTGGGCCAGATTGCGCAATACTTTCCTGATCAGTCCCATGCGTTTGTTTATTTTTTAATACTAAGATTTATACCCTGCTTTCCCCCTCATTTTAACCAGCAGAACACAAGTTAAGACAATAATATTAAATTCATGGGGCAGGGAGTTCCACGTGCAGAATGCTGCCACCGAAAGGCCCTTTGGCCACCAATCATAACACTGAATCTAGGGGCTGAATCTAGACTCATCAAAGAAGCGTTTCAGTTTAAAGTGTTGAACATTTAAACAGGGAAAACAGGTAGAGAAAAATGGGACTCCACGTCACCATCTGGTGGCACAATGTTATATCGCACATACAACGCATATAAATTGCTTTTTCTTTACCCATCTAGCTGAGTCCAAGGTCTTGACATGCATAAGAGGGTATCAAGGCAGATTCACGTGGGCAGCGACTGACACTGATATAACTTGATCCCAAGATGTTTAGGTCTTTAAAGGGAATACCTAGTGCCTTGAATTGCACCCCTAAATCATATGGCAGCTGGTGCAACTGATAAAATAAAAGGGGTGAATGAACTCACCACTTGGCCCCCCATCAAAATTGTGGCGGTGGCATTTTCCACCAACTGTGGTTTACAGGTTATTTTCTAGAGCATAGAATGTGCCACAGTAGTTTAATCACAAAGTAATAAAGACACATGAATCCATGTGGCTGAAACAAAGTCAGGTTTTACACCTATCTGCCTTCAACATCATGGGAAATCTATGTGAGGGTATAATTACTTCTACAGTACAATGTTCTATGCCAGTAACATTTGTAAGATAGCTATCACTTAAATTTTGGGTGAAACAGTCCTTGAACAGAATTTCTAAATCTGTTCTAGCCATTCCCAATGGCTCAAATATGCAGTGGCTTTGCTTTTGGAAACAGGCACACACACACACACACACACACACACACACACACAATGCAGTGGCATGTACAAAACTGCTTCAGAAACTCGCTTAGATTTTTAAAATAGTTCTGTAGATGTCCAGAGCTTCCTTGGGTGTGTGGACCCTAGCCTAAGTGTCTCCCAGACAACAAGGAGCCCATATATAAAAAGTAGTATTGTATCCCCAGTCAAATATTAAGGATGCAATCCAAAAAATGCTTACTTGGGAATAAGTGGTATTGAGCTCAATTGGGCTTACTTCAGAGTAGGCATGTACAGAATCACACTGAAATAAATGATAAAAAGTGGCTAGGAAATCTAGTTGCAGGCAGACTGAGGGGCTTAAATATAATAGCAAGAAACTAGTACAAAGTGAAACAATCCTAGAGACAAGATAATTTCCCTGTAACACTCAATAAATATTTAGTGACACAGGCACAAGCAAAGTCTTGGGCTTGTGTTTTCCACCCCTATCCCCTTTCTACTATGATGGAAAAGGGACCTCTGCAGCATTTAGTTTCACTTTTAGAAAATCATGGCTTGTTGTTGTTACCTGTGAACTACAGATCATGGTTTAAAACAAATTCCAAAATTTTAAAACAACCGAACTGCAAACTGACTTGTTTATTTAACAACTTTAAAATAAATGTCTCTGATTTGTATATGAAGAGCTGGGATTTTCTGAAGACAAAATGAAGCATTGCAGAAGTCTTTTGCCTGGCAGAGATGGAAGCAGGTGCTGAAGAGTGGCCAGGATCCTTCCTACTACATACAAACCGGTCTATTCTGTTCAGGTCTGCTGTCTACACACAATGGTATTATTTTGCAATCAAGAGGGAAGATTAATCTTAGATTATTTACCTTATTTTTATTAGTAGACAGGCATGCCATTAGATCATTGATGATCCTTGTGAGATTATTGATGATTGAGTAATTACTTAAGACATCTGACATATCTGAAAAGTCTTTAAATCTGTGCAGAAGATTATTCAGACTCGCTGACAATTCAGGAACCATCAGATACAACCAACAATGATTAGGCTGTCAGGGGTGATAAAAAGAAAAGAGAGAGAGATTACACAACTGTTTAAGTAATTTAAAGTGTGTAAAAGTAGATTAACGTGTCCTTTCCAATAGGTATTAGCTTGCACTTTGTCAAATTGAAAATTCAGCTGCCATTAGATTACCTGCTGTTTTCTTGAGTCCTTTTTGGAATTCCTGACAGTCCTTCTTAACATAACTAGGTCAGCCATGACTGTCAGTAGATGTTGCCAGTTCTGCTTTATCCCTGTCTACCAGCTTCAAAGCTGTCAAAAAAATCACTGCTAGCGTTTAACTTCTTTCATGCTGTAGTATGCGGGAATCTAACACACAATCTTGTTCGTCTTTACACAATGACTTGTAGACTGATTATTATGCCTTTTATTCTTCTAATTATTCTATACTTTTTTAAAAAAACATTAGGTTCCACAAGACACTTTTGCTGTAAAATGCAGTATGCAACCCTCCACCATCCTACAATTTATGCCTTGAATTTGTCTATCTCAATGTCAAACATGGTTTACTAACACTCACAACTAAAACACAATTTGAGATCTTTAACGCAACGATTCGGTGGAGCTGCACAGGGCAGGGATGGAGGACCTATGGCCCTGCCGATGTCACTGGATTCTAGCTACTGCAGAAATCTTAACTGAGAGCAAACAGAGAAGTCAAAAGCAAACAAACCAATACCAGTACTATAGAATCACTTGCTAACTCTTGGAAACTGACCAAAATGATGAAACTCATGGTGTGTTCATTTGAGAAACAGAAAGAGCCAATTGAAGAAGCCAAGGGCCCCATTTACAAATTTCATGAGGACGAAGTACAGTTTCGACCTGAAGTTTATCAGTCTATTGCATTTATTTAATGAGCATTTATATGTGCCTTTATTTGTATTTGCACCCACTGCGCTACATGCAGAATTCTACAGCTCATGTCCTCGCTGCAAATTTCACTATCCTCTTTCTGGGTGGCCCACAATAAAAGCAGTTGTTGGCAACAAACTAGGGAGGTGGGGGACGGGAGGAGTAAAGGAGAACCATAAAATTCACTATACAGCTTAGTAGCATATTTCAGAGATAAGAGAGGAACTCAAATCTATTAATTCTGCTGCTCCTACAAACACTAACTTTCAGTAAAGAACATCAAGTTTATGGAGAACTGAACTTAATAGTAACATTTAAATCATAGAATTGTAGAGTTGGAAGGGACTCTGAGGTCCCTTGCAATGAAACTGTCCCATATGGGGATCAAACCTGCAACCTTGGCGTTATCAGCACCATGCTCTAACCAACTGAGCTATTCACAAAACTTGGATTACCCACCCTATCTTTTTCAACACTTGTGCATGCTTCCATTTGCACATGCAAGAATACACACACACACTAAAACCGTTTTACTTACTCTTCCTGCCAGCGAACAGACTTCATTTGGCCTTTAACTGAGCAGCACCCTCCCACACTATTCTTTGCAGTTTGTACATTTGCTTTTTGGCCCACAGAATTAGATGCTTGGCTGAAAGTAATTTGCAATGCATTAAAAAAAATTAAAAAATAAAATGTTGGCACTGGATGCGTTTTATAGATTTGTGTCGCTGACACATTTTGGCTTGGAATATTTTTTTGTTGCACCAAGTGCCAAAAACTAATATATTTCTTCAGTTGACTGAAAGCGCGCTAATTGTGCTTGTTCCACCTTGCCCTTCCTCACATATTGATTTAAGTTTAAAACTGATTTAAGAGCTATCACATGGAAGATAGAGAAAGCTTGTTTTCTCCTGCTCCAGGGGGTAGGACCCAAACCAATAGTTTCAAGTTACAAGACAGGAGATTTCTACTACCGTAAACATCAGGAAGAACTTTGTCGTTTGACAGTGGAGCAGACTTCATTGGAGGTTTTTAAGCAGAGGCTGGATGGCCATTTGGCATTGATGGCTTTAGTTGAGATTCCTGCATTGCAGGGGGTTGGACTAGATGACTCACAAGATCCCTTCCAATTCTACAATTCTATGGTTTTTTAAGAACTTCATTAGATGTTTTGAAGCTTTGGCTTTCTTATTCATCAAAGCAGAGCTGTACACTGTGTAGATGAGGCAACATGAAAACACACCAATGGAATTTATGAATGACCACTTCTGGTATTAGACACATCCTAACTATTGTCAAGAACGGTCCAGAATGGTCCAGATGTTTCAGTGTTCATGTGTTTTCAATTTAAGGTACTGAACATTATTGTGAGAAAACTGCACCACAAGTACGAAAACAAAAAGCTGTTCCACTGATGTGGATATATTGATAACCGCAGTTCCGCATTTTGGAACACTGGGGGGGGGGGATAGTGGAAGGAACTAAGGGCCTCAGGCAAAAGAAACTCAGAACAGCCGTGCTGGATCAGACCAAAGGACCATCATTTCTTATGCTGGCCAGCTGGGCGCCTTGGGAACGCACAAGCACAGCATGAAGATCAAAGAAACATAGCACGCTGCATTATACCAAGTCAGAGCCTTGGTCCAGCCTAGCTCAGCACTGCCTTCACAGACTGGCAGCAATTTCGATGGTCTCAGTCGGGATTCTTTTGCAGATCAACCTGGAGGAGATCTTTCCATGCAAAGCATGTACATCAGGCAGGCAGCAATGTTGAGAGGCTCACAGAGCAGTCCAAGAAGTAAGGATTCCCACCAATATCCCATATCCTCTTTCTCTTGTCCCACCTCCAGTTCTATATCCAGCCTCCCCCCATCCCTATTTTATCGCTTAATATATCTGGATACTTGTTCTGGCAGCTTACCGTCTTTTCCACCTTTTCCCTCTACTGGTTGGGCAATCTCTATCAATGTGACACTTTCTATTCTTAGCTATTACTGTTATTACAATAACAATATTTTAAGAATAATATTTTTTGGTGGCAGGGAGTGTATTAGCAGAAGAAAGGAGCTATGTTCCCCCATTTGAAAACATCTTCCAACACTACCTAAAAAGGAGTGAGTCTCTTTCTGAAAAAAGAATTTAACCCGTGGCATTTTTATTAACACAACTGGGGTGATGATAATACCAGTTGTAGGATTAACTATTACGTTCTGAATTTGTTTAGAATATACCGTATTTTTCGCTCCATAAGACGCACTTTTTTCCTCCTAAAAAGTAAGGGGAAATGTCTGTGCGTCTTATGGAGCGAATGTGTGGTCCCTGGAGCTGAACTGCCCAGGGGCAAAAGCAGATCGTGCTTTTTTTTTAAAGAGAGAGAGAGAGAGAGAGAGAGAGAGAGAGAGAGAGAGAAGGGAGTGTTGAAAGGAAGCCCGCTGAGCAGCTGCTCAGCAAATGATCGGGGAGAGAGATAAGGGAGAGAGATTCCAGCCCCGCCTCCTTGTAAAGGGAGGCTGTTTCCCCAGCGACATGTGACTGGCTGATTAGATTATCTGTCTGGAAACTGTAGAAAAGGCTTCCTGAACCTGCAGAACTGTGAGTTAAACCCCATAAAACAGGGTTTTTTTCCCTTTGCAAAGTAAGCTCAACAACTTTGAGCTGATCCTCAAAAAATTGGGGCTTTTCCCCTCTAAATACTAGGTGCGTCCTATGGTCAGGTGCGCCTTATAGAACGAAAAATACGGTACCTACTAATGCAAAATTAACCAATCTCATAAATTAGTTTTTGCCACTCAAAACAATGTTATTCTGAGGGGAAGTGTCCCTGTTTTAATATTCCTCACAAAACCAAACAATACATCACTTATTAAGAGCTCTTACCAAGGCTAACAAAATTTGCAGACATTTCGAGTTTTATTCAACTAAATTATATTCATGAATAGAACCACTGAACTCAATAAACAAAATTTAACAATGGCCATTAACCATGTCCAAAGTTTCTACTCTGAGTAGGATTAACATTGGACACAACACTTATTTTTTTTAGATTCTGAATACCATCTGGATATTTCCAAAACAGCATGAATATTACATCGGAATAAGGAGTGTTTAGGACTGGCAGAATTATGCAAGAAAACAACAAAGAAAGGCATATACGTCAGGGAAATAAAATATACTTTTGATTACCCTGTGCATTCATTAAAGAAATAATCATAATAATTATCACAACTAAAGAAGCTGTTCACCTCCTTTATCTCTGGCAATGTCTTATGTGGATTTCCACTGTGGAAATGATAATTATACATAGGCTTATCCCTTTTGCTGCCAAAGTCACTGTACAATAGGATCGAAAATATAAATCAAAGATTCAAACCAAAAATCTATATTCTCTGCCTTGCACACTAATGGAGCATTTATTGCATATTATCACTAAACAAAAGATATGGGGCACTCTCAAGCAGAAATATAGTGTGGTTAATGGTAAAGGGAAAGGTTTAAGCCAGTGGTTGTTAGCTGTTGTTGTTTCCCCCCCCTGAGGGCATTCACTTGTGGTCCAGGCTTAGGGCAGAACATCCCTTTCTGGGTGTGGCCAAAAGGGGGTATTGCCATCCCACACTCTTGCATAAACTCTCTCACAGAAAATAAATAATAATAATAATAATAATAATAATAATAATAATAATAATATTTATACCCCGTCCATCTAGCAGGGTTTCCCCAGCCACTCTGGGCAGCTTCCAACAGAACATTAAAAACAGAATAAAACTTCAAACATTAAAAACTTCCCTAAACAGGGTTGCCTTCAGATGTCTTCTAAAAGTCAGAAAGTTGTTTATTTCCTTGACATCTGATGGGAGGGCGTTCCACGGGGCAGGCGCCACTACCAAGAAGGCCCTCTGCCTGGTGAGGAAACTGCCAGAAGGCCCTCGGCACTGGACCTCAGTCTCCAGGCAGAACGATGGGGGTGGAGACGCTCCTTCAGGTATACTGGGCCGAGGGCATTTAGGGCTTTAAAGGTCAGCACCAACACTTTGAATTGTGCTTGGAAATGCACTGGGAGCCAATGTAGGTCTCTCAGGACTGGTGTTATATGGTCTCGGCTGACGCTCCCAGTCACCAGTCTAGCTGCTGCATTTTGGATCAGTTGCAGTTTCCGTGTCAGCTTCAAAGGTAGCCCCATGTAGAATACACACATGGAAACATAGGCCTCCTCATCAGTGGATTTGGGCAGATCATTTGAGGAAGTGTGATTAAAGCTCACCTCCATGCATTAAATGACTGATCTGATAATGGGTGAGGAGGTAATTTCTGTCCGAATGAGGGTGTTGGGTTGGGCAGAGCATTGCATATACCTACCCTTCTCAGGTCTGCTCAAATTTGTGGGGGTCATGGGGTGCGCTGGGCTGAAGCTTAGCCCAGGCATCCCCAAACTGCGGCCCTCCAGATGTTTTGGCCTACAACTCCCATGATCCCTAGCTAACAGGACCAGTGGTCAGGGATGATGGGAATTGTAGTCCAAAACATCTGGAGGGCCGAAGTTTGGGGATGCCTGGCTTAGCCACTCCTGGTTTAAGCTTAACTCACCCACAGAAACCACTGAGCCTTAGTACTGATCAGTATCTTTTGAAGTAAATAGCTTTTGAAATAACTCTGTTTAGGAAGAGCTTTAACAAAACCTGAAGTTCTCATCTTATAAGAGCAGAAAGCAAGAATCATCAAGGACTCCCGTGGTTGTTTTACAAAGAATATAATTCAAGCGGTTGTACATACCAGACTGTCCATCTTCCGGACATATTTAAGGGTTATCATATAATCATTTGGAAGATTTCCAACCTACAGACAGACAATAAAGGACATTAAAGGTTATTTAGTGGTTTTATATAAAATGAAGCTTAAATTTAATTACGTGCTATATAGAAAAATATCATTAAATGTTCTGCTAAAGCAGGGGTGGGAAATGCATAGCTCTTCAGATGCTGCTGGACTAAAACTTCCATCATCCCTGGCCACTGACCATGTTGACTGGGGCTGATGGGAATTGGAGTCCAATGAAATCCTATACAAAGGTAGTGCATGAATCCAAGACTCATCACGGCTTGTGCTTATTTTCTGTTACATCTGAATTCTGAACTGGAACAGTAGGTTATTGGGAAAGGCTGCTAATTCCTCATCCCAGTCATTGTTGGAGAAGATTTTCAGCTTGCCAGATGGAATGATTCTCCCATACTCTGTTCTTAAGGTTCTCCTGATTCCCCTAAGCCAGTTTGGGGAGGTGGAGGCAGAAGAGGAGGGAAAGCCCCATTGCATTAGTGGAAGTCCTTATGCAGGCACCTACTAGTCGAATCCCACCCTGTATTTCTCACCATCCTGATAGCATCCTGATAATTTGGGTTCCAGCAATAGCCACACTTCAAGCAAAAGGGAATACATTGTTTTCCATACTCGGTATGCAGGAAGGGACTCGATACTTAGCAATGTCAGCAACTGTATATTCCTTTAAGAAAGGTCACTGCAAGATTACATTTGTTCCAGATCAACAAGCACTACAAGAATTGGCATGCATTATGTATACAATCTACTTTACCGGCATCAGGGCCTGTCAAGCACTTTTCACGCACAGTTTAAAAAAGCACACAAAAACGTAAGTGGTCAAGACTACAGATTCAAGGAGTAAGAGCATTACTTCCAAACAGAAAACAACTCAGCCTGAGACAGCTTGTGCATGACAGTGGATAATATATATGCATGGTGTCTGACTCAGAAAACTTCCCTTAATTGCAAATTATTTATAGAATTGTATATCAAATATAGTTGTAATATTGTGGTCTCATCTATGTCCAAGTCACAGCAAGTCCAAAGTGATCACGTGGATAGTATCTCAGCAAAGCTCATACTCAGAAGGATCCTCCTCAGAATCCTAATCCTCCAGCCCTTTCAGCCTTGCATTACCTTCCTTGATTTCCAAAGTATTTGCCTGTCCTGCCTCTCTTAACACTGTTAGCTGATCTTCTTTGAAGGTTGCATGCCTCCTCTGATGTCACAGAAAGCACTTGGATAGACCCTTACAATTTAAAGGTCCAGAGCCAACAGTTGGGAAATTTACATTAATCTTGCCCACATGTGAAATTCAGTAAGACCTTTCAAGGCCTCAGTCAGGGAGACAGTTGCACACCCTTCGGCCAAAAGATAACAGGCCTGTGTACCCACTTCCATTACCCATTTGCAATGAGCTGTTCCTGGTTCAGTAATCTGGTAAGCAACCAACTCCAGAACTACTTGTGACTCCTCACATGGAATGATGGACACAGCTACTTGCAAGGTGCTCTGTAAAACACCTGCTTCCTGCATGGGAACTGGAAAATTTAGGTGTGTCATGTCCTTGGCAGGCCACATCACACGGAGCAGATGAAGCCTATCCATTCAAACTGGCACTAGCTCTCCAGGGTTTTACTAGGCTGAAAGTTTTCTCAGCCTAGATATCTAATTAATTAGGCTCTTAACACAGAATGAACATCGTTTTTTCTGTCACTAGCTCAGTAGACCAATCCCCTTCACCTTCCTGCTTCTCTATTTGCATGCCAAGCTGTATATATAGTACTCCAAACAAACATACATAACTAGAATCAGGAAACAGGCCTGCCATTTCTGGTAGAGCTGATGACTAAGCAATGGTGAGGCCTGGGTAGAGCTGGTCACTAGAAAACTTGTACTCCAGGTCTACCTCTCCATCATTTCTCAATGAGTAGACCTGCTGTCCATTTGTGGTTGGGCTGGGCACCCAGATAATGCTTTTCTATGCACTACTGCAGCTCTCAATTGCCCTGACCCCCACCCCACCCCTTCATTAACTGCAATGCTGCTACAGTGAACTTTACAAATTCCCCACCCCTGCATTTCCCTAGGAAAACCCACTATGCCATGATGATAATACTGGACTACAAGTCTCCTCAAAAGGAACTTGAAATAGTGGATTATTATTATTATTATTATTTGTAGAAATAAGGAGATGACACGGGAGTTGGGATGCAAGTGAGCTGTGCAGGAGCAAGCTAACTTTGAGCTACGCAGAGCCTCTTTTTATTAGCAAGAGATGCAAAACCAGCAAGATACATTCAGGGCTTTGCCCTTTACACTTATCCAATCCCGAGCCCGCTGGGTGTTGCCTAGTTATCTCCGCAACTTGCTCCACCACGTCATGTTTCCATCGCAGGGGGAAATACCTGTACCTTTGCAAAGGAGGTAAAGGTAAGGGCACGGAACACTGCTGAGGAGACAAAAGGTCAAAGAGTGGACAGGGTGGCTAGACAAGCTGTGGCTTGTCTTACGCTGCAGGGGAGGGTGTGCCCTCACCCTGCGAGCCATCCGTACAATTATTTATTATTATTATTATTATTATTATTATTATTATTATTATTATTATTATTATTTTCCGCCTATCTGGCTGGGTTTTCCTAGCCACTCTGGGCATCTCACAGCACATATAAAAACATAATAAAACATCAAACATTAAAAACTTCCCAATATAGGGCTGCCTTCAGATGTCTTCTAAAAGTTGTGTTGTTCTTTATTTCCTTGACATCTGAAAGGAGGGTGTTCCACAGGGAGGGTGCCACTACTGAGAAGGCCCTCTGCCTGGTTCCCTGTAACTTCACTTCTTGCAGTGAGGGAACCTGCAGAAGACCCTCAGAGGAGGACCTCAGTGTCTGGGCTGAGCGATGGTGGTGGGGTGGGGGTACCTCAAAGCCCAGAGGCAGAATGTGGACCTCCATGTCTCTGTATTTGGAGCTTGGGGTTCTCACCAATCGTACTCCCCACCAGCCTTCCTCACCACCCTCCAACAGACTCTGTGGAGTGTGGGCCTATTCCAATTATTTTGAGGACTGTTTACTACCCAGCATCTCAGCTCTGTGGTGCTTCTGTGTCCTTTTCCTCCTTTATGTGATGTGCCCTGAGCCATTTTCTCCAGCTGGTTTCTACTAGGAGGATTTGGGGAAAGCTGCAGAAAGATGAAGTGGGATTACCATTACCGAATTATCAGTACAATAAATGTTTATGTGTTCAGCAGTAGCATTGCTGCAGGGCAGGATCAAGAATGAATATCTGATCCGTAAGTTTGTTTTGGGAAGGAACATTGAACGTTTTGCTCTTGGAACTCAGGTTAAAAGGCTGCAATGATTGCTATAAGCAATCACATATACTAAATGACAAACACATGTATTATATACTTAGCCAAGGCTTTATTTGTTTTGTTTGCCTAATGTTAATAGTTTAGATATGATGTTTCCAGTGTGAGTAGACTATGAAACTGTAAAGTGTTTCTTACCCCAAAAATAAACATTTTGATATAAGTTGAGCTTGGCCAGCCCTATCACTAGACAGAGTGAGGCGGATGCCTCAGGTGGCAAATGCCAGAGGACAGTAGTATCCCTCCTATCATTCACGCCAAGGGTGGCACCTTTTTATATATAAAAGGGGAACCTCTGGTTGCAGATACCTTTGGGGAAATAGGTCCCATGATTAGTGCAATGTATAGTACTTCTGATACAGAGAGGAATCTCCTCTTTCATTAGTATGTGTACAACTACTCTGGAAGCACTGAATGACCATTCACTTTGCATCCCTTCCTTGCATAAGCAGAAAATGATCTGCAGACCTGCTCTGCTAACACACAGAGTGCATGTTACAATCCTAACACACACCCAGGTGATACCTAGACCAGAAGAGTTTTATTGAGCTTTATGATCACTATCACAATCTACAACCGTGGGGCCCTTTTCCCTTGGAAGCTTTCCCAAAAGTTTCAAGTGTGCTTTTAAAATTTTAGTGTGCTTTTAAAATTCACTTAATGCAAGTTGTAAAATTTAATTTGTTGTTACTCACAGTCAGAGTTTTCAGGGTGCAAATTAAAAACAAGCAAGGAGAAGAGTTGGAAAGGCACAGTTGTTGTAGGATGATGATAAAGAGAAGGTGGGATGGTTCAAGAGAGGACAGAAGGAGCAAAAGGAGAAAGGGCTGGGTTGAGTTCCTTTCATATGGCAGAATTGGCTTCAGACAGTGAAAAGGAAGGTTACAAAGGAGGGGTGTTTGAAGAATGGTTCCAAATGTTTAAAAAGATGCCAAAGATTATGAGCAAATTGATGGCGACCTCTTGTTGATGGCATCATCAAGAATGGCAACTTCATGTGTTACAGGAGCACAGAAAACCATCACAGTAATCCAATCATTGACACACAAACTTAGAAACAGCATCAACACAGCAGCAACAGAATCAAAATCTTGTTTAAAAAGCAAAGTTTTCCACTGCTAGTAAACACAAATAAGGAGGAAGATGATTTAACCTCTTGAAGCAGGGAGTTCCACATATGAGGTCCGACCACAACACACACACCACAAAAACACTCCCGTGTTGCCAGCAAGTCTCCTCAAAGGCAAGGGAACATGCAAGGGAAGCACCCACAGATGCTCTTAAGCCAGGGGTGGGGGACCCGATGCCTGGGGGCCGAATGGGCTCCCACAAGCCTCTTTATATGGGACTCTCCCCAGCACTACCTTGAACCCTCCTCAGCTGTTTTTGCCTAGCTGCAATATGCCCTCTAGCTCTGATAATGCCTCCTTGAATGGAGGAGAGAGGGGTGTGTGAGAGTGTTTGTAGAAACTAGCCTACAATACAAAGATCTAATCAGCCTTCATTGCTCTGTCAATTTTTGCCTCTGGCCCCTTCCACCAATGGCATGCGGCCCCTGGAAGGTTTTCCAGAAGAGAATTCACCCCTTGTGCTGAAAATAGCTCCCACTGCAGCTGAGACAATGAAGGGGCCACATGATCTCTGCTTCTTGTCCAAGTCAAGATTTTAGCAGCAGAATCCTGCACCAACCGATACTTCAGAGTACTTTTCATGGGCAGTGGCACATATATCCATTATGGTAGTCCAGCGAAGATGCAGCTAATGCATGTAGGACCATAGTCAAGAGGGGCTTGGAGAATCACAGAACTGTAGAGTTGGAATGGACCATGAAGGTAAACTAATCCAACCCCCTGCAACACAGGAATCTTAGCTGAAGCATCCATGACAAAGGGCCATCCAACCTCTGCTTAGAAACAAGAGAGTTCACCACCTCTCGTGGGAGGCCTTTCTGCTGTCAAACAGCGTAATACAGCGAAATGTATGTGATTGACAAAAATCAGCCTGTTTATTTGTAAGAGGGCTGAGTCCATGCTTAATTATGTCATTTGGTTCAGGTTACTTTGTTGGTTGTATAATACCTTCCATTCAAACGAGGACAATAATAATTTTTAAAGGGAAGTTTGCACTTAGACCAAAGCTTATATGTGGCTTTTGTGTAGGAACAGGCCATTTGTTATTTGAATAAATAGTTGAACAAAGCCTTATGGCTTCACTTAGCACAGCTGCTAGATCTTCCGTTTCATTTCATTTGCCCCTTCTCTGTATTTGCAGTTTGTTTCTTCTGCTTAGATGTCTGATTCTCACTTTCTTTCCTGCTTGTTCATTTCTCCTCTTTTGCCTCTTGTTTATATTCTCCCACAATATACGTTTCCTCTTTATTCCTTCTGTCTCAGCTGGAAAAGTGTGCCTCCCTTCTAAGTAGAACAATGAAACAGTTAATGATATTTACTTATTTAACAGCGCAATACTAAAACCACTTATGCTAGACCACTTCTACTGAAGCTGATGGCTCTTGAGTAAGTAGATTGTGAACAGTGATCATAAAACTGTGCAGCACCACTCATAAAACCATATTACATCAACACAATTAATAGAAATTTAATATTATGTGCATAGAATGTTTCCAGGCAGCTCATGAAAATATAAAAAGCACTGTTTCAGAGTTGCCGCTTTAAATTAAAAGCCTGGAGAGTAGGGTAATTAAAAGAACAGCAATTAAAAAATAGGACATCAGTAATGCACACTAAAACTGTAAATTCTTCCAGACCCCCATCATACTGCCTTACATGAGTAAGCTGAGCAGAGACACACATAAGAATGCCTTTGAAATGGTTTGTAAAAGGCCAAGCATGTACATTTATTTTTAGAAATCTGAAAAAAGACTGTCTGTCAAACAGAGAAGGGCTGTAGCTCAGTGGTAGAGCACAAACTTTACATGCAGGTTCAATCCCTGGCACCTCTAGATAGGGCTAGGAAAGATTCATGACCCAAACCCTGAAGAATCCCTGCCAGTCAAGTATACTGAGCTGGGTGGACCAGTGGTCTAATGTTATGTGAAGCCATTTCTTACGCCTCACAGATCTAAGCAATAACTTAAATATTTTGGCCCCAGTGTAATGCGCTGCTTGTTCTCAGAAAACTCCCAAAAAGTGTGGCATAATGGTTAGAATGTTGGACCTGGGAAACCAGAGTTCAAATCTTCATTCAGCTATGAAGCTCACTGGGTAACCTTGGGCCAGTCACCATCTCTTAGCCTAACCTACCTCACAGGGTTGTGAGGATGAAATAGACAGGAGGCGAACCATGCACACCACCTTGAGCTCCTGGGAAGATGAAGGTGGTATATAAATGTAATGTATAAAAAGATTAAGAAGTTCAAGCATAGAATCACACTAGGAACTGTTCTTGGTGCTTGAGTAACTGGTGGTGGTGGGGAACCATGCAAAGGTGGGGATTGTCTGCACATTGGGTCTGAAGAACTGGACGTGGAGGAAGGGGTTGATTTCCTTCGTGAGCACAAATCACTCCATGTATGAGATAAGCCAACAGGTGCAGAGACAGCCCAGTCAGTTGCTATGGCAACAGCCCTGTGCTGACTGTATAAGTCAGGCATGGCCAAACAGAGGGGTGCTTATTTGCAAGGAGAAGCAGGAAAACCTCCTTCCCCTTTCCCCCTGTCTGTTTTGGGACTGTGTGTGAAAGAGAAATCCTGGAGAACGCTTTCTTCTTCTTTTGCTTCCACCAATGTCTCAGAGATCAATTAAAAGTGGTGAAGAGATCATAACACCACCTCCTGCCTGTTTTGGCAACAGAAGCACTTTGGAGTATTGCTTGCTTATGTTTTTTCTCTCCCCCCCCCCTCTCTCTCTCTCTCTGTGTGTGTGTGTGTGTGTGTGTGTGTTTGGATCCAGAGGACAACATACATGTTTAAATTGAGTCCTCTTCATACTGAAAATAAAATATCTTCAATGAAATAAATGTGATGCTGACATATGAAGCACTTTGTATTTATCCCTTCCTGTAGTGTGTGTGTGTGTGTGTGTGTGTGTACACAAACACATGTGGTTTGGTGGTGGCAAACCCAGTCTTTGCCCCGGGTAACAGAAAGCCTAGTTTCAGCCCTGCACTAAGCCATGGTTTTGGCTTAGCTTAATGTGCAAACTGGGTCAATGTGGTCCAGAATCAGCTAATGTTTCCCTTATTTTATTTACTCATTTCCACATTAAAAGCAACATGTTTCTCATAAGTGAGGGAACATGTGTTTTCTAGAATCCATGTGACTTTAAAAAATTGTTCAGCTCACAAGATCACTGTTCATTGTTCATAACTGTACTGCATGCTGTTTTACTTGCTCTTTACTTGGGGGTAAAACATGCAAGGCTGTGTGTTACGAATTGCTTCTCAGTGACATTTCCATTAACTGAGTCTTGCTGGGATGATCTAATCTAAATTGGCACAATCCCCTTTGAGATGCATTTTTGTAAAAGAAAAAAACAAACAATACAATTCATAAAAGAGTGCCCTTTTTCTAATTAGGGGAAAAGCACGCGATTTGGTTTTTCTTCCATAAGATTGTGAGAACACAAGCAGAACGCTCCTCAATCCATTATTTTCAAGTAAAAACACACAAATGAAACACTCAGGTTTAGGTTAAGGGGCCAGGGGGCCCATTTACCATGGGCTTGAGAGAAAAGCTAATACTAGCACTTGGGGAATTTGCTAATGGGCATCAAAAATGGACCAAAGAAAACAAATTAAGGACATCTGAGATGTGCTGCTGACTGTTAAAACAAACATTTGAGTTGAACAGGAAGCCCCAGAAAGCTGCTGTCTTGGATGCTGTAAATCTGGGGTAGCCAACATGGTGCTTTCCAGAGGTTGTTGGATTGCAGCAATTATTGCACACCAAAATGCAGTGAAACCATCGCCCCACCCAATCAAGGACTACACATGGCAATATTCATTTTGGGTTGAATTAGCTACAACTTTATTGATTACAGATGTAAGGGGTTTGGCCTAGGCATTGGGTATATCCTATATCAACCAACCTACTTGCTGGATGTTTTATGGGAGTCGATCCAGAGATGGTTAGGCCCTGTGACATACGTCAAATATCTCCTTGACTGGATTGCTGCCTTGAGGAGTGCTATGACCCTAGCCCCCACCTGGGCATCTGGACAGAAGCACCTCCTCCTGGATTCCTTAAATGGGATACCTGTTCCCTCAGCAGAGCAGACAGAGGCTTACAGTCTCCCCTCCAACCAAGACTAAGGCTTTACCCAATGCCTAACCCATCAAAGTTGTGGCAATTGTTCTGAGGAAGGTAAAACTTTCAGATGAAGCGAATTAGTCTGACAGAAAAATTCCTCCCTGATCCCCAATATGGGGACTGAGATCATCTATAGCAACGCACTGAGCAATCACCCACAGTAACAGGTAGGCACAAGCTGAACCCAAAGGAGAAATGGGGAAATGGCAGTGCCAGGGAAGGGGCTAGCTGCTTTTTATTTCTGAGAAGTGGACCAGAGTGAAGTCCTCCTTTGGACCCAGTCCGCCCTGCCCCTTGAAAGTCTGCCCCTGGGCCCATCAGCAATTGGTCAATTTACAGGCATGTTGAATCCAAGTCCCCCCAGCCGACGAGAGAGTGACCTGGTCCCTCACTGGCTGGAGGTCCTGAGCAGAGAGAATTCCCTTGGGATGCGGTGGTGGAGATGAGCAGAATTCCCATCATCCCTGACCACTGGCCATGCTGGCTGGGACTGCTGGGAATTGGAGTCCAACAGTTTCTGGTGGGCACCGAGTTGGCTAGCTCTGCTGTAAACACAACCATTTTTGTGAATGCACCTTCAATCTTCAATTGTAAGTCAAGAAGCACTTCAGTCAACATACTTCCCCCAGTGTCCCTTCTTGCTTACTGTGGCTGCTTAGCATAGTCACAACACTTAGTATATAAAAGGAAGGTTACAAGGAAAGCCACTTGCCAGTTTTGCAATGTCATACACATCATCCGTCACAGGATTCCCGCAGGGACTTTGGGCTCTGATAAGAGGATTAAGGAGGAGCAGCTGAAGATAAAAGCAAGTGATAATCCAAGTCTGTAAAGAGAGGGAATATTTGCTTGGTAAACTTCACAAGAACCAATTACATACAGTAACATGTAATAATTTGAAGTGAAACATTTCTTGGCTAGTAAAATAGTCAATCACTAGCTTACAAAAATGCAGACGAGTATGATAAAAATGCTGATATCATGGGTTAAGATTTCATTGGGCAATATTTGCAGAAACAAATTTATGCTTCCAAGGCAAACATAAAGGCTGGTATTCAACCAAGTTTTCTACAGAACAGACTCACTGAAATTAATAGACCTAACTCTGTAATGTTCATTAAACTCCATGGATTCAACTCTGAATAAAACTTAGTTGAATACTACTCAAAGTGTTTATCTCCCCAACCCAATCCTCTCAGGGAGACATGAAAATGCCTAGAACAGGCTCAAGATGCCTAAAATGTATTTCATTAAAAGTTAAAATAAACGTTTTTGTTAGTTGGATAATAGAGGCATAAAATAGGCTATTCATAAAATGTGTTTGATGTTTGACTATAGGTTGCACCCAAGTTTTACTCAGAGTAAACTCAAACTGAAAAGGATGAACCTAAGTGTCCATTCATTTAAATGGGTTTCTGCTGAGTATGGCAAACGTTGGATGCAAACCCTACTTATATACAGATTTGTTTACTGCTCTCATGAGCCATTTTGAGCATCATTTGGGAAAGTGGCATATACATTATTTTGAAGATGATGTTAAGTACCAGTAGCTGGACAGCAACAGTGGGAAAAGGTATTCTGCTTTCAAGCCATGCTGGTGGACTTTCCAGGGACATTGGCTTGGCCACTGTGAGAAGCTGAATGCTGGACTAGGTGGCATTTTGGTCTGATCTGGAAGGGTTCTTCATTGGCCCTTACCATATTCACACAATCAAACATGTGAAATCCCACTTCAGGAAACCAGTTCCATGCAAACAATAATCCTGAGATGCGGACTTCACACATTAGAATAGCACACCTAGCTTTCACATGCTACAGCTGAGCATTTCCCCAAGCCAGAGCTGTTTGGCAGCACACCCAAGAGTAGCACTCTTTGAAATTGCACTTCACTGTAATGAAATTGATCGTAGAGACTTGCCTATAGTTTCATTTTTGCACTTCCCCCCCCCAGCAAACCACACATCTTTGCTTGCATTTTATCTTAAAATATGCATTCTGTATGCATTTTAGCACCTTTTTTTATCCAAGAACTGTTATCTCAGAATTAGACATGCAAGAACCAAAGAATAACCAGGTTCTGATCCATATATTTGTCTTGGAATTGTGAATTAGTTTAGTTCCTTAAAAATGTAAGAAGAGCCCTGCCAGATCAGGCCAAGAGCCTATGTAGTCTAGCGTTCTGTTCTCACAGTAGCTAACTTGATGCCTTTTAAAAGCCCATAAGCAGTGCGTGAGTACAAGACCACTCTCCCCACCTGTGATTGCCAGCAACTGGCAGAATTCAGGGCATACTGCCACTGAGAGCCTTCTCCTCTATGATTTTGTCTACTCCTCTTTTAAAGCTACCTACTCAAGTAGGTAGCCATCACTACCTCTTGTGGGAGCAGATTTCAGAGTTAAGTACTGTGTGAAAGTACCTCCTTTCGTCAGCCCTGAATTTTCCAATAATCATCTTCATTGGATGAACCAGTATCATAAGAGCAGGGAAAACCTTCAATGTGTGCCTATAAACCCAATGCACACATTGAGTCTGTTCTCAGCTGTTATGGCTACTAGGCATATCCAGCACCGTTTTGTTTGATCCTTTTAACAAACTGATCTGTTCCAGTGACCCATCTTGCAGCAATAAATCTGTAAGTCAACTGTGTAGGAAAGTCACTCGTTTCACTGTTATCAAATTACTAGCAATTAATTTAATTCTTTGTAATTATCTTGAATTCTTTGTGTAGAAATGGACTGCATGTTATTTCTTTTGTCTCTGTATTTATTTTTGGTATTTGTATGCTGCCCTATAACATGAAGTTCTCTGGGTAGCTAACAATAAGTAAGCAAAAACAAGTGAAATACTATGGTAACCATTAAAAGGGGAAGAAGCCGGACAGATACAATGAAACAGAACTTGCCACATCCTCAAAATAAATTTTTTTTTTTTAAAAACCCACATGGTTCATAAGCAGAGACATAATTGACATAATTTAATACTTAAATTATGCCACATCCTCAATTTTTTTTTTTAAAAAAACATGGTTCATAAGCAGAGACATAATTGACATAATTTAATACTTAAATTATGTCAAAGGCTTGGGTGAACAAAAAGGTATTCAGTGTGGCAGCAAAAAACCCACAAAGCTGAGATGCCTCTACTGAAAAGTACCTGTCTCTGGTGATTGCTCACCTCACTTCATTAATCAGAGGTACCAGGAACAGGACCTCTTAGGAGGATGTTAAGGTTTGGGTCAATGTGTGTAGGAGAAGACAGTCTTTCATGTAAACTAGTCCCATGCTGCTTAGGGTTTCTAAGGTTCAAACCAGTGTTTTAAATAGGGCCCAGGGGCTAGTGTAACTGACAATCCACAGGCATAGTATGATCAAGCAGCCAAGTCTAGATTGATTCTTATTGTGTTTTGTTTTGGATTTTTTTATATTATTATTATTATTATTATTATTATTATTAAACTGCTGAGTCTCGGGGCACTTTCAGACCTGTTTATTGGGCATTCGTCATTATTTGTTTTCAGGGAGATTAGATGGCAATTGCTGTTTAATGAACATTGACTCCAGTTTGCTTGTGGGAAGGTTGGGTGCTGCTGCCTTGAAGCAAAATCTTTTCTACACTTTCCAGTGAATCTCCCCATCACTTTCCTTATTACAAAAAGTCTACTCTTTCAGAAAATGTGTTTTTTTGTGTGTTTGTTTTTTTATAACACCTTCCACTCATCTGTGCAATTGTTCAACCTAAATTTGTAGACATGTGGCTGAATTCCACCCCAAAACAGATATTGTCTGGAAGCAGCTTCAGTTAATAAACCCGTGACCCTCTTCTGCACCAACTACAGTTTCTGGATTGCTTTTAAAGGCAGCCAATCGATCATGCATTGCCAGAGTCTAAACCAGAAACAAGCAATTCATAATTTTCTAAACATCTCTTGTGCTACCTTCCCATCATCATCTCTTCACCCTAAGCTAAAAAGCAGTACAGTATAAAGCTTTTCTTCACAAGAAAGCTGCTCCACTTTCCTTATCATTTGCCTTTTCTATAGAGGAGTTATGCAATATCTTTTTTGAGAGGGGGTGGCCAGTGGTGCACAGAGTGTTCTCAATGTGTCTCTCTTATGTGCACCTCTCCATATTCTTACAAGTTCCACTCTGTCAGATTTTGTTTTTTATATTTTATTCCCTCAACTTTTGCCTGTGGTTGGACATGATTTTTTTTGTCACTCATGTCCACCCAAACTAGCAAAAGCTTGATTTCATAAATATCATCTTAAGGTGCTTATGGCTCCTTAAAACTCTAAGTGGTTTGAATCTATGTTTGTATTAATAGCTATTTTCAAATGTGTGTTTCAAAGTACTCTCCGCATCACATTATGTATTAGATAAATGCTAGGGTAGATGCAGACGGCCACTGATCTACTACCTAAACTATGATAAAAATTATCCTTACCACTTGGCAAGTTGATACAAATGGCCACATAACCTCACAATGAGAGAAGTGACCCTGAAATGCATTGACTTGTAGTTTCTTTTGCATTGAACCTGCCTCTTGGGTTCATAGAATAACCTCAAGTTCTTACGTTTTGAGAAAGAGGGAGATTTTGCAATGCCCTTCAACTCAATTTTATAAGTCTGTAACATGTCATGCCCAGTAAGTGAATAAATGCACACAAAAGCAGCTTTGTGAGTGCTGATTTTTTTTAAAAGGCTAATGCAAGTAACATTACAAGTTTTCAAAATATGTCAAAGTAAATTTGGAAGAAGTTTCATAACTGTGGAGCCCTCACCACCACCTCAGATATCTTCTGCAGTTGAAGTATATTTCAAAAACCTATAAAACCTTTTATTTTGTTGATGACTACCGTTGGCAGGGGTTAAGCTGTCATGAAGTGGAGGGGTTAACAATTGATTATTCCTAAGACTTTAATAAAATGATTCTTTGGTGTGAGCTCCTCTCCTCTGTAGCATGCATCCTATCAGCTTGTTGAAAGAGTAGTCCTCACTTTGCAAAGCTCCCTTTTGGTGAGCCACAACTATCCTCCCTATCACTTACATGTGAACAGAACTGAGAATGAGACTTGCAAGAGTCCCCCCGAAAGACTTTCTTTAACTGATGTGCAGGAGAATCTCCAGTGAGCACCTCACATTTCAGTCAACAGGTTTTCTGATACATGTTAACAGCTGCACAAAATCGAATATGACACCAGATTTCACAACATGGATTATACGTATTAATCGGTACTTCAATCTAGTTAACATTTTGCTGTTAAAACAAACCTCCCACATACTGTTATGCCTCATAGCTACATGCAGTTATAGAATTTAAAATAATTAATCCTAGAGGATACAGCTGAAGAGCAAAGACGGGAAAACTGCAACAGACTTCTTACCTAACCAGCAAGACAAACCTTGGCTGCATACGCAATATCCCTTTAAAACACATTTGAAGCACATTCTTTTCCTCTAAGAATTCTGGACACTGTAGCTTACCCCTCACAGAGTGACAATTCCCATCAACCTGTAAAAACTATAACGCCCAAATTTCTTTGAGGAGGGAAACTGTGCTTGGAATGGACTATTAAGTTATAGTGTGTATGGAGCCCTTCTTAACATTTTCCTGCGGAATTAAATTAATGGGGTTACATAATGGAGCATGACCCCAAGCGATCCATGTGAATCTCGTCTGCTCCCAGAGGGGAAAGGGGGAGTTCCAATGCTTCATGCGGCCTGTGAAATACCCTCTGAACTGCATGGTAAGATGTATTAACTGGGTATTTCAAGACTGAGACCACAGTGAAAGGCTTCAAAATTTGGGTGTGCAAATTTCCCTGCTTTTTTTCTTTTTTTTAAGCAAGTGATGCACAACTTTCTCTTTTACAATGTTCAATCAAACATACCCATCAATATCACACATTGTTTGCCTAAACTAAATTCAAGTGAGGCAGAGCTTCGGATCTTAACCAAGGAAAAATGCAGAGCTTGTCTTAGAGAAAGACCTGATTTCCTGGCCAGCAGAATTAGATGTTCAAAGTGCATTTGAACAAATTTTGATCTTTCATCATTACTTGGTCACACTAAGGGTCAAATTAAATGCGAAATTAACTGTAGGAATATCATTACATCAAGTTGGGGGGTGTTCTTAACTGGAGGAACAATAAGTTTTGAAATGGAGAAGAGCATTTGTGCTCACTTTTAAGGTAAAAAAAATGGTGTTGTGAACTTAGCAGTACAGGAGTGGAAGAGCAGAAATCAAACTGGTTTTTACTCCTCTTTTTTTAACGGCTTTTAAAATGTTAGGACATTTCTTGAAGGGAGAGTGTAGCATTTCATTGTGGGGTTTCAACAGGGAAAAAACAATTTAAAAATAAAATGTATTTTTACAGCAGCACAAAAGCTATCAAAGTGTTCACAGCAGGGCAGTCATATTAAATTGCAGCTCACAAATTGTTCTTTAATGCTTGCTTCCCTTCAGTACAGGTAAGTCTTCAAGGTACAATGTCTGTATCTCTCACAAAGGAATTTTAAGGTCACTTTCATTGTGTGTGTGTGTTTAAGGTCCATATAAATTCATAAAAAATGTATAGCCAATTCAGTGGTCCTTTTGGAATCAAATGTGGAATGCTGCCACAAAGCTTTATTGACAACAAAAGGTCTTTTTCTTTCCATCCAAAAACACAAACTAGGGGTTTAGTTCCACTGAGCAAATTGGGACTTGCCTCTGAACAGGGATGGGGAGAAATTCAATTCAGTTTGCATTTTAAGGCAAACCTGGGTAATTTGACTTTCCAAAACAATATGCAAGCAAAAACCCAGCCATCCTTCAAAATTTGCTCTCTTTCTGAATTTTTCACTGCTGTTCTCCAGTAAAGTCTGCAAAAAACTTGCACATATTAGGGAAAATAGCATACAAACATGTGTTATATTAAGAGACATTTGTATTAAGCACTGATGAATTTTCATGCAAAAAAAGTTTGGTGTAGAAATGTGGAGAACCAAACTAAAATAGGAAAACTAAGAAACAGAGGCAAATTGGAATTGACAGATCCACACATACTTACTTTTGAATAAGCATGTTTGGACTGAGCTATCAGGCATAGTAACAGTAGCAATGACACAGGAGTATTATTATTTTTCTACCACATTAGACAAATTTGAACTTGAACTCCCTCTACTCTCTCCAAAAGAGCTCCAAACAAAGCATAGAATATCCAGTTCCACATTCAGGCAATTTGGATCATCAAACCATGACAACTGAGTCACTTTTTCTGATATCAGTGGGATTTCTCTAAATATCTCAAACACTGTGGCTGCTAACATTTTGCATTTCCTACATGAATGGCAAGTCTATGCAGTGAAGTAGGAGTATGCATATATGCAATAATAATAATTATTTATTAAATTTCTATACCACCCTTCACCCAAGAATCACATGGCAGTTTACAATATAAAAACACAAAAATGCATAACATAGTAACTAACAAAAACCATAATAGTCCCCTCTCCCACAATCATACTTGACTGGTTGCAGCTTCCCAAAATGTATAAACAGATGACAGGTGGATTGTTTCATGCCTTTTCCTACAAGGAAATTCTCTTTTTGTGTAAGAAATGTATTACTTCTGAAGAAGCCCTCAGAGAATCCTGGAGTATATCTAGAACTTATACCCAGTGCATAGTTTTATTTGATGGATTCTCAAAAAACACTTTGCCTAACTAAAGATCCCTTTCCTTATTTTCAATGCATTTCATTTTTCATATTTAATGCATTTATGCACCTGTGTTCTTTATGTATTTATCACTGGCAATGCCATTCCTTGTTCACGAGCACCATTTATCAGCTGCAAAAGACTTGTTTATACAGGATGCAGAGCTTTACATAGGAGCTTTTCCAAGATTGTGGAATGTGCTCCTTCAAGAACCAAGGACTATTGTTCCAAATGCAAAATGTGTTTATCCAATCTCCTATTTATAAACATTTGCTTTCTTGTCCTTAAAATCACTCCTCCTGGGAATAAAGCAAATGTTAATAGCTTCTCTCAATTTTGTACCTGGAAAAGTCTCAAATACTTCAGCAATGTTACAAGAAAGTGCCACGGTAGATTATAATAGTTCTTGGTGGCCAGTCCTAGAATATTAGGGCTTAGTGAAATCTGTAGTCATCTTGTTTAAACTACTACAGTAAAACAGCATCCCCTGTGTATTTTCATCCATATTTGCACATATGTAGTGTAGTGGTTAAGTATGTGAGCCAGAGAAATCTTCATTCAAATTTTGCCTCAGCCATGAACTCAGGAGGTAGCTTTAAGGCAAGACACTATGTGGCAATTCATTTTTATTGGGAAATCATTGTTCCCTGTTCCATGAACAAGACTCAGGCCTGTGCGCTTCCTGTTTCACCCTCCTCTTCTTTTGTGAACCACAAGAAAGGATCAGAAGTTTTAAGTACCAACTTTAAAGAAACCACAGTTTCCCATTATAGCCATACTTGAAACACTGTGTTTTGTTAAAACTTAGAACACAGCAGGATCAAGCTATGGTTTGTTCACTAATTAGTTTAAACAAACCACAGTGGCTTGAGATCAGACATAACAAGGATCTGTGGTTTATTTGAAAGTGGAAGTGGAAGTTCCTGATTGCCTCCTCACAGCCAAGAAAGGGGGGAAGGAGTGAGAACATGTAAGCCCAGGGCTCACCAGTTTGTTCATGTAGCACAGGGGTCAGCAACCTTTTTTAGCATGGGGCCGGTCTACTGTCCCTCAGACCTTGTGGGGGGCTGGACTATATTTTTTTGGGGGGGAGGATGAATTATTATGCCCCACAAATAACCCAGAGATGCATTTTAAATAAAAGGACACATTCTACTCATGTAAAAACACACTGATTCCTGGACCATCTGTGGGCTGAATTTAGAAGGCGATTGGGGATCTGGCCCCTGGGCCTTAGTTTGCCTACCCATGATGTAGCAGGAAACTATGGTTTCCCAAGCCATCTGAAACAGTCCTCAACATCAGCTCATCCATCCATAACAGGAGAACAGCTGTGACTGACTTTATAGGATGTTGTTGTTATTGTTTGGCAAGATTAACTAATTGTTATCATTATTATACAACTGAACTACTGGTAGAAGTAATTGGGAGTAAAAAAATAACATACTGTGAGGGGGATGTGTGTGTCCTCCTCAAGAGTAAGCGACTCGACAGTCTGTTTAACTTATGTACAAGTTTATTTCACCGACAAGCTTTACAGTTCATCATCCTCCTCCGAGGAACCAGATTCTCCAAGTAAGGGTTTCCGCTTTTCCCCCCAGCATAAAAGCCTCTTAAAACTCCAACGCCTCCTCTCACTCCTCCTTTTCCGCTTCTTGACTCTGCCGGCCCCTGCGTTGCCCTCATCCCTTTCACTTTCATCCTCCCTGGAAGTTGTTGCAGAGGCTCCGGCTACATCCTCGACCCCTTGCTCTCCCTCCGTCTCCATGTTCTCCTCTCCTCCCATAGGCTCCCACGCCACCCGCTCTTCCTCCATCAGCACAGGTGGCGACACCTCTTCACTCCCACTTCTCCACACCTCCTTCCCTGTCTCTGGCGACAGCCTAGGTGCTGCCTCTTCCTGCTCCCATGCTCGCAATACCTCCTCTGGCGTCCATGGGTGACCTCCGGATGCCTCTGTCCCTTGCGCCACCCCTCCTGGCTCGGGCCAGTCCCTGACACATACACTCTGCCAAAAAGTGCCTGTGAGAGAGTCCGTTAGGAAGACTGTTGAAATCCACCCTGATAGCTCTAAAATATTTACTACTGAACAAAACTTTGACCCTAAATGTTTATTTGTCTTGTTCCTTTCAATGGGACTTGCTTCCAAGTAAATAGGATTAGGGCTGTTGGCCAAGCAGTCATAGGCACACTTTGGGAGAGTTAAACCCCAGTAAGCACATAGGGATTTACTTCTCAGAAAGCATGCCTAGAATCACTCTGTACATCAGCCCACTGGGTTGTTACTGAGTACACATTGTAACAGATACTTTGGATAATTAGCTACTGAAAATAAAAACTAGAGAGACTTTCACAATTTAAGTCACTGCTTTCGTCTTCCCCTAAAGTCAATGTGAAACAGTTCTGTATTGCTACCGTCCTGTCAGAAACAGCACCAGACTGAAGGCTCAACTGTAATTCATGCACAAACATGCAGAGTGCATACCACATGTTGGAAGAGTGTTTTATAATATGCATATGTAACAAGCCAAGATGCTGGAATGGAGACAGTAATACAAGTCTTTTATAAGGGTAGGGGATTTTTGTATGTGCCAGAATCAGAGAATTGCAAGACCACTAAAAATCCTCAGGAAAACGTAACTTGGAGGGAGATCAAGAGAACATCAAATTCCGACTCTTTAGAGCACAAATGGGGGACTTGTAGCTCTCCACATGTGCCTGGACTACAACTTGCATCAGCCTTAACCATTAGCCATGCTGGCATGGAGTGAGCTTGACAATGTAGCCGCTATACCACACAGGTTTTCTTTGCATCTTCATCAGTCCATGTATACAGGTAAAACTCTTACTTAGTGCTGCACATATTATTTATTAATTAAATCTGTATCCTGCCCTTCCTGCCAAAGGAGCCCAGTGTGCTGGTCCCGAGGGATATCCGATAGGCGAGGTCTAGTCCAGTCCAAGGTCAGTCCAAGCCAGAAGTCACGAAGCCGAAGTCAGGAAGCCGAGGTCAGGAAGCTGAGGTCAGGAAGCCGAAGTAACAAAGCTGAGGCCAGGAAGCCGAGGCCAGGAAGCCGAGGTCAGGAAGCCGAGGTCAGGAAGCCGAAGTAACCAAGCTGAGGTCAGGAACGCAGGAACAGGAACTAGGCAGCACCGATGTTGCTCCTGCAACTTGGGACTGGGACTGGCTGGCTTTTATCTGCCCCGAGGCAAAGGGCGGCTCCGATCCTCAGGTGCCTCGCCTCTCCTGGCTTGGAGGCGAGCACTCCTCCTGCGGGAACTTAGTTCCCTTCGCCTCTCTGCCCTTAGCCTTTGCAGCTCAGGAGAAGCTGGAGGGTTACCGGACCCAGAGGCAACCTCAGCTTCCCCTGACTGGGTGGGGAGTGGAGCACCTGCAGGCAATAAGTCCTCCATCCCATTAGAAGCCAGATCAACCTCAGCCGATGCCTGCACCTGAGGATCCAGCACAGGTGAGTCCCCTTGAGACTCAGGCCCCAGCCCTGGCTCTGCTGGTTCTGGAGGCAGTGAATCCTGTGCAGGCTGGGATCCCTCAGGTTCAGCGTCTGAGTCTGACTCCCAGGTCATCACACCATCCCCCCTCCCAGGCCCCCCCCTCAACCGAGGGGCCGGACCAGGCTTGCTGGGGTAAGTCGCATGGAAATCACGGAGGCAGACAGGCGCGTGGACGTTCTCCGCTGGTTCCCACGACCGATCCTCGGGCCCATACCCCTTCCAGTCGATGAGGTATTGGAGCTTCCCCCTGCGGTATCGGGAGTCAAGAATGTGCTCCACCTCATACTCGGGCTCCCCCTGAACCAAAACTGGCTGCGGTCGTGGATGGTCTGGGTGGAACTCGTCGGGCGGGGCGACCGGACTGAGTAGGGACCGGTGGAATACCGGGTGGACCTTCAGGGTCGCGGGTAACCGGAGACGGGATGCCACAGGTGAGACCCGGTCCACAATCGGAAATGGGCCGGTGAAGCGGGCATCCAGCTTCCGCGAAGGCCGAGAGGGGTGCAGGTGGCGGGTGGAGAGCCATACCAGGTCTCCGACATGGAGTTCCGGCCCCTCCTGACGGTGACGGTCGGCCTGGGCCTTATACGCGTCCTTGGCCTGGCTCAGTTGCTCCGTCAGAAGCTGCTGCTGTGACTGGAGCTCTTGTAGCCAGTCTGTCACTGCAGGAACTGCGGATGCCGGCAGTACGCTTGGAAACAACCGTGGGTGGTACCCATAGTTTGCCTGGAACGGGGTCTGTTGGGTGGAAGCGTGCACTGCATTGTTATATGCGAACTCGGCCAACGCCAGGTGGTCGACCCAATCGTCCTGGTGGAAGCTGCAGTAGCACCGGAGGTACTGTTCCAACACCGCGTTTGCCCGTTCGGTCTGTCCATCCGTCTGTGGATGGTAGGCCGAAGATAGGCAGACCTCCGTCCCGAGAGCCTGATGTAGAGCGCGCCAGAACCGGGAGGTGAACTGGGCACCACGATCGGAGATCAAACGTTCCGATAGGCCATGTAAGCGGAAGACGTTTTGTAGGTACAGTTGCGCCGTCTCCTTGGCTGAGGGTACAGACGGGCACGGGGCGCAGTGCACCATTTTAGTGAAGTGGTCTGTGAATACCAGGAGGCAGGTACACTGACGGGATGGGGGTAGGTCTACCACGAAATCCAATGAAACCGTGTGCCACGGACGAGGGGGAACTGGCAGTGGCTGTAGCAGTCCCGCAGGTCTCCCGGTTGATCCCTTGGCTCGCCGGCAGACCTCGCACCCCCCAATGTACCGTGCCACGTCGGCCTTCAAGCGGGGCCACCAGAACTCCCGGCTGACCAGGTGGGTGGTCCGATACCTCCCGAAGTGGCCAGCTGCCGGGGCGTCGTGTGACATTTGGAGTACCTCGGCCCGCAAAGGCCCTGGTGGGATGTACAACCGACCACGGTGCATCAGCAAACCCTGGTGCACAACCAGTTCTGGGTATCGAGGACATGATCCACTGGCCAATTCCTGAATCCGTTCCTGAGCCCACGCGTCGACCCGTTGCTGCTTCCGCACTCGGTCCAGCAGCGACTCAGTCTCATGAACAGCCAGGAAAGCTGCTGGTGGGATGATCGTTGTTGGGGCCGCCTGCTGCACCGTCTCTGCAATGTCCTCCGGTTTCCGGGACAGTGCATCCGCCTTCTGGTTTTGGGAGCTGGGGATGTAGCGGATCCGGAACTGGAACCGGGAGAAGAACAGTGCCCACCGGATCTGCCGCTGGTTTAGCCTGCGGGTGGTCTGGAGGTACTCCAGATTCCGGTGGTCGGTTCTCACTTCCACCGGGTGTCGTGCCCCCTCAAGATGATGGCGCCAGACCTCAAAGGCCACCTTGATGGCCAGTAGTTCCCGCTCCCACACGGTATAGTTACGCTCCGCCGGAAGGAGCTGCCGGGAGTAGTAGGCGCAGGGTAACAGTGGCGCATCAGGTCCGTGTTGCTGGGACAAGACGGCACCGAGAGCCGTACTGGAGGCGTCAGTCTCCACCACGAAGGGACGAGAGGGATCAGGATGCTGCAAAATTGGCGCCTTCTGGAAACAGGCTTTCAATCCCTGGAATGCCACCTCAGCCTCCTCATCCCAGGCGAAGGGCGTCTTGGGGCGCAGCAGTCGGGTCAACGGGGTGGTGCGATGAGCATAGTCCGCAATGAATGTCCGGTAATAGTTGGCGAACCCCAAAAACCGCTGTAGGTCCTTGCGGTTCCGCGGCGCCGCCCACTCTCGAACCGCAGACACCTTCCTGGGGTCCATCTGTACACCGTCAGGGGAGAGTCGGTGTCCGAGGAAGTCCACTGACCGCTGGTGGAACTCGCACTTGCTGAGCTTAGCGTACAGGCGGTGCTCCCGCAAGCGCTGCAACACGGTCCGGACATGACTCTCGTGGTGAGCTGGGTCACGGGAATAAATCAGAATGTCATCGAGGTACAGCACCACATACTTGTCGAGTAAGTCGTGGAACACGTGGTTGATGTACCGTTGGAACACGGCGGGCGCGTTGCATAGTCCGAACGGCATGACCAGGTACTCGAACTGCCCATAACGGGTCCCGAATGCGGTCTTCCACTCATCCCCGGCACGGATCCGAATCAAGTTGTAAGCCCCCCAGAGGTCCAGTTTGGTGAACATCTGCGCCCCTTGCACCCGCTCCAGCAACTCTGCAATTAGGGGCAAGGGATACCGGTCTGGGATGGTGATCTTATTCAGGGCTCGGTAATCATGGCAGAGGCGAAGCTCCCCACACTTCTTCTTAACGAAGAGTACTGGAGCGGCGGTGGGAGAGGTAGAGGGCCTAATGAACCCCCGCTCCAGGTTCTTGTGAAGGAAGTCCTGTAAGGCTTCACGCTCTGGCTCCGAAAGAGAGTATAGGCGACTCACAGGCAGGGGTGCCCCAGGCTGGAGGTCTATGCCGCAGTCAAAAGACCGATGAGGAGGCAGCCGGTCTGCCCCCTGTTCCTCGAACACGTCTACGTAGTCCCGGTACACGGCGGGGAGCGTTGACGCAGCCTCCCCCATGGAGGCGGCCGAAAGCATCTCGGACTGAGCAATCGAACCCGAGTCTGGGAAGCGTACAGTTCGATTGACCCAATCGATCTGAACATTGTGAGACTCCAGCCAGTCCATCCCCAGCACCAGGGGAAACCGGGGCATGGTGGCAATGTCCAGGGTACGCACCTCCCGGTGCTGCTGGTGGCACAGGACCAAGGGCTGGGTCTCCCGAGTAATGGCGCCTGACCGCAAGAGCCGTCCGTCGATTGCCTCCACCTGCACCGGTTCTGGCTTGTTCTGGAGCGGCACCCGATGCTGAGCGGCGAAGGCAGAGTCCATATAGGAGCGGGTTGCCCCTGAATCCACCAGAGCGTGGGTGAGAATCCAGGGCCCGCCTGGGGGGTATAGACGCACCGGGATCATGAGGTGTTGCAATTCCACTGGTGAGGGCCCATCATGCGATGCTTGGGACCCCAGATAGCCTGGGCCATTGGCTACTGGGGTTGGCAGTTTCCCTGCGGCTGGCGTTTCTCGGGGCAGGTTCGGGCGTAGTGTCCACTCCCCCCGCAGTAGAGACACAGGTTTCCCTCCCGACGTCGTGTCTTCTCCGAAGGGGAGAGGCGAGGCCGTGCTGCCCCGAGCTGCATCGGCTCCTCCAGTGACTCGGCTCTGGCCGTGGAACTGCTGGGGAGCACTGGAGTCGGGAGCCCAGAGTGCTGGCGGGCCCGGGCCTGGCGCCGGTCCTCCAACCGATCGTCTATCTGTAGACTCCGTTGGATGAGGGCCTCCAGCGTGGGGGGGCGATCCAAGGTGGCCAGCTGGTCCAGTATCTCGTCCGAAAGCCCCTCGAGATACTGGTCCCGAAGTGCGGAATCGTTCCAGGTCAAGTCCTGCGCCAACAGCCGAAATTCCGTGGCATAGGCGGCCACTGTGGACTTGCCCTGTTTCAACCGCCGAATTGCCCGATTGGCTTGACTCGCCTTCTGAGGGTTGGCGAACGCGGTTTCAAAATGGTTGCAAAACCCCGTATAGTCTGTCAGCAAGGGGGAGTCTTGCCGGAGCAGCGGCAACGGCCACTTGGCCGCCTGGTCCTTCAGCAAGCTGATCAGGAAGTGCACCTTGGTGCGGTCGTCGGGGAAATCCCGGGCTCGCCCCTGAATATACAGTTTGGCCTGGGCGAGAAACATGGGAAAGCTGCCCGGGGACCCATCAAATTTTTCTGGCAGGGCCACTGGGTACTTGCCTGGAGCTGGGGCGCCGGCACCAGGAGCCGGTAAGGCGTCCAAACGCTGCTGAAGCGCCGTAACCGCATTGCTTAGCTGCTGCACTGTGTGGGTCAAGACCTGGTTCTCCTGGGCCAATGCCACCAGCGCAGCCGCCTGGTCAGTCATGACGACAGGTTCCTCCCGAACGCACCCCAACGAAGGGGGAGTGCGGGTGTGGCAGGAGCAAACTGTGCTGGTCCCGAGGGATATCCGATAGGCGAGGTCTAGTCCAGTCCAAGGTCAGTCCAAGCCAGAAGTCACGAAGCCGAAGTCAGGAAGCCGAGGTCAGGAAGCTGAGGTCAGGAAGCCGAAGTAACAAAGCTGAGGTCAGGAAGCCAAGGTCAGGAAGCCGAGGTCAGGAAGCCGAAGTAACCAAGCTGAGGTCAGGAACGCAGGAACAGGAACTAGGCAGCACCGATGTTGCTCCTGCAACTTGGGACTGGGACTGGCTGGCTTTTATCTGCCCCGAGGCAAAGGGCGGCTCCGATCCTCAGGTGCCTCGCCTCTCCTGGCTTGGAGGCGAGCACTCCTCCTGCGGGAACTTAGTTCCCTTCGCCTCTCTGCCCTTAGCCTTTGCAGCTCAGGAGAAGCTGGAGGGTTACCGGACCCAGAGGCAACCTCAGCTTCCCCTGACTGGGTGGGGAGTGGAGCACCTGCAGGCAATAAGTCCTCCATCCCATTAGAAGCCAGATCAACCTCAGCCGATGCCTGCACCTGAGGATCCAGCACAGGTGAGTCCCCTTGAGACTCAGGCCCCAGCCCTGGCTCTGCTGGTTCTGGAGGCAGTGAATCCTGTGCAGGCTGGGATCCCTCAGGTTCAGCGTCTGAGTCTGACTCCCAGGTCATCACACCCAGGGGAGTACAGATCAAGACATTAAAACAACACAATATAAAGCACATTTAAAACTATTAAGCACAATCTAAAAACATATAAAAACAATCGCATACCCTCACTGTTGCTAATTTCTAAGTTGTCATGGACAATAGCTGTCAGCCTGGTTAAATAGGAATGTCTTTCCATTTCTCCTGAGAGTCAGCAGTTATGGAGACAGATGTACCAAACCAGGGTGGACATTCCACAAACAGGGAAGCACCATTGAGAAGGCCTGCCATGGGTCAACATCACCGGACGGCAGTCAGAGGTGGCACCAACAGCAAGGCTTTCCTGCTAGTCATAGGACCTGAGATGGTTGATATTGGGGGAGTCACTCCTTTTAGAACTTTGTACGCTGACACTAAAACCCTGAATTTGCCTTTATGACCTGCCTAGTATAAGAAGACGGTGACCTCATCCGCAGGTAAACCAAACCAAAGGGAAAGGAAATCAAGTATAATTCCAAGCAACCCAACCTTGTGGTGGTCCAAGGCTGTACACACAGCTGTTTGCTGTACTTCCGGTTTGGGAAGTGGTGTTCCCATGATCCATATCTATCCTGTTGTTTCTTAGGAAATTTTGAGTTTTGATGCATTTACCACAAAACATAATTCAATCCAAATTGAAAATAGAACAACCTAGCTGTGTGTTAAGCCAGTAATGTTTACACAGCCAAAGAGGCAGCTGGGGATGAGCAAAAGAGGGAGACCTAAGAAAACTACACTGAGGGATCCAAACACTCATGGGTGACAATGGAGACATCAGATAAGGAAGCACAAGAGGTTGTTCATAAATCTATCCAGGTCTGCTTTGAATACAGTTAAGTATCCACAATTACTTGGGGGGGTTGTTCCTGATTTTGCACTGCCAGCAGTTCAACATATTGTTTAAAATAATTTTTATTAAAGATTTTCCTTGTTTACAAAGTACATGCATTGTCTCTTTCTTCAGGTTGTGTTTTCTACAGATCAGTTACATTTGTTGTGAGTCGTTTAAGTATTGGGCACCTGAAATTAAGCATCTGAAATTAAGTATCTGAAGAAGTGTGCATGCACATGAAAGCTTATACCCAACTTAGTTGGTCTCTAAGGTGCTAATGGACAATTTTTGAAATTAAGCAGAATGTCTTGTTTTCACTCTGGGGTTATTTTTCTTTTCCTTTTCTCTAACATAAGTTGCTTGTACAGAACCCAGAGATGCTAAAGTAGCCTAAAATAGCAACTATGATTTATCACCACCACAGTTCTGGTAGCATACCTGCCCCTGGACTAGGTGGGCACACATACACACATGCATGCTATGAGAAAGTAGCATTTTTAGAGTTGTCTGGAAAAGCCCCAGACCAGGGGATTTTTGCAGAGACTTTGTCATATTCAGATTCAGATGCATAGCACAAATCAATAAACAAAATAATGTGAACCTCTCTGAATGCAACTCTGTATCAAAATGAAGGTGACTGGATCAGAGGTCACTCTCATCCAAGGCACAGAGCCAATCAGATCAAAAGAAAAGGGAGTGAGCATTTTAAGTTTCCCAAGGACAGAGGGACTTGAGAGATGAGTGTGTGGGAAACTTTACAACAAATCACTGCAGAAGACCTGACTCAGCATCCTGCATTTACTTATATTAAGCCCTCTGGGGAACACAGGAAGCTATCAGGCCACTTGTCCTTTTAGCTCAGTACTGTACACTTGACATCCAGCAGGTCTCCAAGATTTCAACCCTACCTGGAAACACCAGGGGTGGTATGTAGTACATTTTGCGTGCAAAATATGTCTTCAACCATTAAGTTATGGCCCTTGCCACTAGGGACCTGTGGAGCGGCCCTGCTCTGTAGATGATATTTCCTTAAGAACAACCTTAAGAAATAAGCTTCATTCTTCCAATAAGACTGAAACACACAACTCCTGATGCAATCAAACTCCCAAAGGAATGACTCTGGGGTTCTCAAAATTTCTACCCTCAGGGCCCACTTCGGAGGGCCATTAATCACAAAATGGTGGCACAGGCGCAAAGCCTGTCACAAAATGGTGGCAGATAAAGGAGAAGTTGGGCATAATCAGCAGGCATCTACTAGTGGTCATTTTCTATTGATATGGAATACCTGTTTGGGAAATTGCTAAATTCTTTTCCTGATAGCAAGGAGCGCCATAGTTTATATTTCCTCAAGTATAGAAACTATCTCAGGAGGTATTGTGCATCCATCTCTCCAATTTGGGCAGAACTTGCCGATTCAGTGGCTGTACTTGGAGAATATATTTATTTCATATTTTTGCTTTCTTTCACAATTAATACTTCTCTGTTGTAATTTCGTCTCCCTTTTTACTTCCACACTTAAGTTGTACCTTTCCACTATCCCTTGCCTCAAACTGCGAGTTTCTTTAATTCCCCCACTCTGCTCCTTTAACAGTTTTATTCCTTTTATTCCTTTTAAATCACATTTTCTCTCGCCTTCCTTCAACTGCTCTTCTGGCCTTTTCCCTCAGAGAAGAAAGGTTTCCCATCGCTCCCCCCCCCCGCCAACCTCTCTGTTACCTGCACATTTTTATCAGGATGTGGGGAGTGGCTGGTGCTGGTACCCATCCAACCAGATGCGGGCAAGGCCATGGGGCAGGGCGGGAAACTGATTAAGGGCAGGCTTGCAGTGGTGAGGCCCACGCTGGGACAATCCCTTTGATATGCCCACTCAAGCCCAGCAATCTCCTTTTTAATTAACAGATTTACAGCTTCATCGCCTGGCTCTGAAAGGTGTTAAGAGCACTTTCCTAGATAATAAGCAACTCAGCTCACCAGTCATGCTCAACCCTCTCAAGGCCACCCAGCCTAACAAGGAACAAAATGGAATAATGGGCCCCTATTCCTTTGACTATCCAAGTCTGCTGCAATCTAAATCCACGTTGGGTTGCCCTATGCGTATGTGGACTCCCCTTCAACAATCTTCCATAGGCTAGCAAGCTTTTAAACATTTTTTGACAAGCTTTTTCACAAATCCATGGAAAAGACAGCTATTAATGGCTGCCTGCAGTAATGGCTAAGCTCTGCCTCCACAGTTGGAGGCAGTAATACCAGCCACAAGAGAGGAGTGCTCTTGTGCTCAGGTCCTGCTTATGGGTTTTCTGTAGACATTTGGTTGAGAAGGCACTGGGAGAACAGGATAATGGACTAGATGGGTCCTGGATTGCTAGTTTGCCCTGGAAAAGATCCAGCTCATAGTGCTAGTCTCCTCCCAGGAGTTAGAAAGGGCATTAGAAATACAACTGAAGATTCTCAACCAGCGTACTCCCCAAGGAAGCTGTGTTCACAGTGCCTGTCCTAGGACCACTTCAAAGTATTAAAATAGCTACTACTGCTGAAGTGGGATTGATTTGCATGGAACAAACCATAGTTAAAAATAAACTATCAACAAGAAGCATGCAGGTGCACACAGGTAATACAGTACCTGCTTGGCCCCTCTCCTGCTATTTCCATGTAGGGGGGAACAAAGGCTGCCTTAGTTTTATGCAAACCCTGAATTCATTGTTTGTTTTCTTCAAAGAAAGCTTGAGAGGTTGGCCTTGGCTCCCAATCACAGTTTGTCCATAGAGAAACAAAGCTTAAAGCTTTATGTATGAACCAGGCCAGGCAAGATACAACAACGGAAAGCCATACTGAAATTCAGGCCATACCTGCGTAATTCATTCAGCATCTTCTAGAACAATACTATAAATAAGTGTATTCATTGTGCATGCATGTATTCCTGTCATTGTGGCACTTTGCAAAGAGAAATTCAGCAGGTTTGAGACAGATTAAACTTTGAAGTTTTCAGAATTGTTCTGAATGCTTGGCAGAGTCAAAGTACACAGCTCTCTAATCTATTGAAATATTGACAAGTGTAGACAGGTGACAATTACTTTACACAAATAGGAGCTCCATGAATAATTCCTGTTATTCTCCTCACAAATTTGGTGGCAAAGAGGCAAGCTTTCCTGGTGGCCACAAAAAAATCTGGGGAGAGGGAGTCACGCTTTATTTTTTTTTCAAATAATATTTATTGATTTTATAAACACAAATAAACTCACACTAACATAAAAAAACAAACTCGACATACTAACACATAAACAACACTAAATAAAATTCATTAACTTCTTTCCCTAAATTCCTTAACATTTCCAAAACTGACTTCCTCCTATCTATCCTTCTGTGTTTCATTTATATTCACTTATTTCAATTGGCAATTTCATTTTCCATTTTAACATACTGTTTTAATATATTTTAAAATCATTAACCCTATTTCTTAACCTACATAAAATATTGAAATCTCTTTTTATCCTGATACTTTCATAATTCATTCCATTAACTTCTTAAACATATATCTTCTATTTATATCTTATACCTTCTAATTTAATACATCTATACTTAATACTAATCTAAACTTAATCTGTAAACTACTATAACTTCGACATTCTCTCTTTTTTTACATTCTATAATATTTCTTCAGATATTCTTTAAATTTTCTCCAATCTTCTTCCGCTGCTTCTTCCCTCTGGTCGCGGATCCTCCCGGTCAGCTCGGCGAGTTCCATATAGTCTATTAACTTCATCTGCCATTCTTCCAAGGTCGGTAAGTCTTTTGTCTTCCAATATTTTGCTATCAGTATTCTTGCTGCTGTCGTGGCATACATAAAAAAGGTGTGATCTTCTTTTGGTATCTCTTGGTTTACCATTCCAAGCAGGAAGGCCTCTGGTTTCTTAACAAATGTGTTTTTAAACACTCTTTTCAATTCATTATATATCATTTCCCAGAAGGCCTTCAGACTTGGGCAGGTCCACCACATGTGATAAAATGTTCCTTCCGACTTCTCACACTTCCAGCATTTATTGTCCTGCAAATGATAGATTTTGGCAAGCTTTACTGGGGTCAGATACCACCTGTACATCATTTTCATAATGTTTTCTCTTAACAAATTACAGGCAGTAAATTTTATTCCTGTTCTCCAAAGTCTTTCCCAGTCCGCCATCATGATGTTATGTCCGACATCCTTAGCCCAGTCTATCATTGCAGATTTCACAAATTCATCCTGTGTATGCCATTCCAGCAGCAGATTGTACATTCTCGACAAATTTCTTTCTTTGGGTTCTAAAAGCTCCATTTCCAATTTGGACTTTTCCAATTGAAAGCCAATCTTCTTGTCGATCTTGAAAAGTTCATTTACTTGATGGTACTGTAACCGAGGGAGTCACGCTTTAGGGACTGGAGGGAAAGGAAGGGCCATAGCTCAGTGGTAGAGCATCTGCTTTGCCTGCAAAGGTCCCAGGTTCAAATCTGGGCATCTCAAGGTAGGGCTGTGGATTTTTCATCTCTGAATCCTTGAAGAACTGCTGTGGACAGTTAGTGTGGACAGAATACAGAGAGAAAAACCTCATAAAGCACAACTCTGCACAAGAGAGAGGCACAGAGACAAGTACAAACAATTTGCAGGGAGGTGGAGGCAGCGGGGAGGGACCCATGTGGGAACAGCCACATGATAGTTCAGTGGCCCAGAATATTAAGAGAAGACCTCAACAGAAGCACTCCAAACTCTCATCCAGTTGCAGGGCTCACTTGTAAATATGTAAAAATCATCTGTGAATGAAAGAGTTTCACTACGCCTACATCCTTCTAAATATTGGAATTACATCCATTCAGACACTTTCTTTTACGTCGGGGTAGAGCCAAATGCACAGAGCTAAAGTGAAACTTGCAGGGTGTTTCCCTGTATAGTAAATGGATATTTAATGATCCAAGCCACGTTATCTTGCAAGCCCAAAAGCTAAATTCCATGGAAGTGGATAAATTAGTAACTGAGACTAATCTTCAAATCTTATTAGCAAGTCTTAATGTAAGTAGATGCATGAGGTGGATGATAAGCCCTTTATCTCAGATGGTTAGTGCTGGTAATGACTTACAGCAATTTAAAGCTGAGTGCTAATAATTAGCAGATCCATAATACCTATTTTTCTAAATTTCTGTTTGATGTAGCCATTTTTAAAAAGTAAAACTTGAATCAATAGTGTTCTGGTTATTGCAGTGTAAGTTGTACTATTTCTGCAAATTGGATAGGGGGTCACATGTTGAGATTCCTGCATTGCAGGAGGTTGGACGAAATGAACCTTGAGATCCCTTCCAACACTACTAATATATGATTCTATGATTCCATATGTAGCAAAAAATATATACTGTACAATTAATTATGTATTACCCTATGTAGGTCGCATTTATTCAGATTTTCAGCTGTAAAGGTCTCCCAGCTTCTTTGACTTCAGAAAAGGTTTTACTATACAAGAGATTTTGTGTATGTTACCACTCCTCTATAAAACAATGGTCACATCTGAAGTGTGTAGCGTGCATATGCACTACCAGAAAAGGAAATGCTTAATTGCTGCTTTGGGAAGTAACCCTCCCCCTTTATTTTTCTTGCTAGAAATGCAATGTAATCAGCTATAAAATGCTAAGCTTAAAATAGAAAGAGAAGGGATGGGAAGGGGACAAATCCTTTAACATGAAAAGCCACTTATAATGTTATTTCATTAAAGACACATGTCAGTCTCATGTTGTTGTTCTTAAAAGAATCTCTAAATTTCTTCATTAGTTACCTTTTTAAAATGGTTTCCATCTGTTATTATTTAATTAGCTGTGTATCTAAACATCATTTTGGTATATATTATAGAACATACATTGATAAAACTGACATGCATCTTCTGAACTGCAATGGTTGGACTACTTTTCTCTTCCACCCCTCAATCTCTTAGCAGAAGACTTTGTATAAAACCCTTGTAAGAGCTAGTTACAAATTATAACAGACTGAACAACCTGGAGTGCCTTGGATTCCAGTCCCAGAGTAGACAGGCCTCATAAACCATCTCAGAATATCTTGTTCTGATGGAGCATTGGAAATGTGTTGGCAGAACTGTGAAACATTGGACCAAGGAGAGGCAGCAAAGTGGACATCAAAGGAGGCATATTCTAAATCCAATACTCCTGCAGACGCTGCTCCCTGCTTCTATGCTGAAGTAATGTTACATTGAAGTAAGTAGCAGGGCAAGTTAGAACTACTCCATTCAGCTCAAAGGCAACAAGTGAAATCATACTATTGGCAACAAATATATTACTGGCAACAAACAAAAACATACTATCGCAGCACCCTCTCCCATTCTGCCACCACAGAGCACAGCCTTCAGTTTAACTGTATCAAATCACCACAGCCGTATAGGAACTCCTGTCAACACCCCACATTTTGCAAAAGCTGCAGCTTCTGGACCAACCTCAAGGGCAGCCCCACCTAGAGCACATTGCAGAAATCCAGCCTGAAGGTTACCAGCAAGTGGACAAAAGTGGTCAGGTTATCCCAGTCCAGAAACGGCCATAGGTGTGTCTCCAGTTGAAGTGGGTCACCTGGCCGCTAACAACAAGGATAGAGCATCCCCAGACCACAAGTCTTCCTTCAGGGTGTGCATGATCCCATCCAAAGCAGTCAATCATAGGCCTCCCATTCCTACTCCCAGCAATTTTCAAGCGTGTACTAGCAAAACTATGCTGGCCAACCATTACTTTCTTCTTCAGCAGCTAGGAGAACTACATAGGAGAAAGTATGCAAAGTGCAGAAAAAGCAGCTGAAGACCCCCCCCCCCACACACACTCACTGATAAGATCGCACCCCACCCACACCAGTGGAAGTCAGAGGCAGCACAGTTATGCCATTGAGAAGTAGGGATGTCAGAGAATTCCAGCAAAAACAGAGAAGGAAATTGTCACAGTTTATGAGTTTGTCTGTGGTCAGGAATGCAAATCAGGCAAGCGAATATAATTTGTATGAGTTCACATCAGTTTTTTTTAAGTCTGCAAATGAAATGTGATTACAGTAAGCCTGAAATTTATGCACATTTAACTTGTGGACATTCAGCCTTACACACGTGGCTTAAAAACAAAAGGTGGACAGTGGGTGGGTTTCTGGGGGGAAATGTCTTTAACAATCCCACCCATCGTTGAACTCAGTGGGTTTTGACTATATGCAATTTCAGCTTTAGGCATGATCCCTGGATCATAACTGAAGTGTAATTTGCAGGCTGACTGTACCTAGTTTTTAAAACATTGTTCTGACATTTCCTTTACTGTACATTGAAATGGATGCAAGCTACATAAGTTACATAACTTAGTTGAGGCAAGAAAAATAATGCAGTATCTGGCAGAAACCATACTGCAGCAGAACAGAAACACTTCTGATTGTGAGATCAGAACAGAAATCACTCCTTCTTACAAGCCTATTGATAATCAGCAAGCACTCCACTCTCATTATTGCCATTGCTGGCCAAATATTCCCTCTCCATCCACAGAGTTCCAATAGAACTTCCCATAGTGATCATACACCCCCCCCAACAGGATGAGGCACAGAGACAGGAAGAGATAGCACCACGGTCATGGCATCAATTGCTTGTCTATTGTGCTTCCAGGTCCCGATAACCAGCAGACACACAGCATTACTCATTATTCTTCCTGTCTCTCTGCCAGCTCTCCACAGAGAGCCAGAACTCCAGTCACTGTGATCCTTATGGCTTCCCCATCTACCTGTTGCAGGAAGAGTTTTTGGACAAAGGTAGAGCAGCAGTGGTGGGCATGGGCCAGAGACAAAAATTGGCATAGCAATGAATGTAAAAGTTATAGACTAGTTTCTATACACATTTACATTCCCCTCTCTAGCTTTCATCCAGGGAAGAGACCTTATCAGAGTCCAAGGACATGTTCCAGCAAGGCAAAAGCACTCAAGGAGGGTGCAGTGCAGGGCCAGTGGGAGTTGTGGTCTGGGAAGAGTCTCAAGGGTCAGACAGAGAGATTTGAAGGGTCACATTCAGACCCTGGACTTAAGGTTCCTCACCCCTGACATAGAAGAATGGACTCTTCTGCATTGCCCTTAAGAGAACACAAGCAACCTTGTCTTCCCAGAGCTGGTGAGGGACTTTTCTCCTCGGCCATTTGGGAACAGCAAAATGAACATGCATGACACTAACATTGGAAGAGGAGCAGGTGGTATGGATCTATGGGTTACAGGATTGGGAAGGGCATTGCAAAACAATGCCCAGGGAAATCACTTTGATCATAATGACTTGCCATAAGTGGGCTTGCAGCATGGCAGGGCTGCCTGGCAAATGAAATGAATTATTTCCAAGTGTCTCTGTGATAATTCTTAACACAAATCTTGACGCAATCTGTGATACCTTCGGTAGACCACATGAACACTAAAGTAAGATGATACAAAACGCCATCTCCTTACTTGCATAAGTAGCAATGAAAATGAAGGTGTGATCCTAAACACACTTGCCAGGGATTAAACCCCTCTGAAGTCAGTGTGTCTTTCTTCTGAATAAATATGATTAGGCTTACATTGCCGAGGCCTACAAAGCTGCTGACCAGAACAAGCAGCTGCTAACAGATGGTGGCTTAGAGGTAAATATTTGGAAGGCTGACACACAAAGAACCAGGAGTAAAGGTACTTAGAAGTATTTCATGTTTAAATATGGGGTGGACCTCACACCAACAGGGCGGGCTTACAATTTGTGCTGGCCTAATGTTCACCCCCATATTTACAGTCATATGTGTTTTGGAAATGTGTTGCATTTTCCCAGGTTTGCTTATATTGCCATTTGCAAGGGTTAGTGAATAGAGGTGTTTTCATAGTTGTGAAAGACTTTACAAAGAGTAAAGGTAAAATGCAAGACAAAAAAAAATGTTTGCCTCCTTCTCCATGACTCGGAACACCCAAATTTTAGATGTGCACAGCTTTCCCAACAATACTTTATATCAAAAGTCATGTCGTCATATTTTAAAGAAGGGAGAGAGGGAAGATTTTATATAGACATATAAAAAACACCACAAATAAATGAATGCTGGGATTCTCCAGATTCTAACAATAGCTCGCAGACTTCATAAAAGCCATTCTGGGGTGACTTTTCATATGTAATTGGATTAGATGTCATTAAAAAGGGATTTGGAAAACTGTGCAGGCCTTGGAGGATTGAGTATGCAAAAAGTGCTTCTGGGGAGAGGTGTAGATCTAATCTTTTACCAAACCATCTTAACAGTACTTAGTCATTGTTACTCAGTTTAAAAGTTTGGTGAGAGACCCTTAGGACAGAACACAGCTGAAGTGAATTTTTGGACAAGGTTTAGCACTATGTAAGCATGATAGCTCCCACATCGATGGAAGTGCCAAGCAGCTCCAACATTGCAAAGAATAATAGAATTGTAGAGTTGGAAGGGACCCCAAGGGTCATCCAGTCCAACCCCCTGCAATGCAGGAATCTCAACTAAGGCATGCTCCCATCTCGTCTCTTCCCTGACATCTGCAAATAGCTTCTGCAAGGACAGGGCCTTCATGGATGCACACACAAGTTACTACAATATGTGGTTCCCCTCTAGAAATGGGGAGTGCTACATCTGGAATGGGGCTTTTTGATGCAGTCCGGCTCATTGCTCCCACATACATCAGCAAGGCAGAGGGCTATAATCGCTATCAAAGTGTTATCCATACTTGTACAAGCTAGCAATCTATCACATGAAGGTCAATAATATATTACGCCTCTGAGAAAGTCATCCACATAATGGTCGCTCACTCACCTTCCTTATGAATAAGATTACTTTTGCGCTCAGTCGATTATGAAAATGTATTCCAATATTTTGAATCTTATATCATGCTGCTAGGAACACTTCAATATATCATGGGGGTCTTTCATGATCAAATCGTGTGATTTGGATTTAACAAACATGCTGTGTCTTATAATACAGTTAATAGGGCTGTCAAAGCTACATCCCATTTTCTAGGATGATAGTTTTTATTACCTTGTTCTGGCTGCCCTCTACTCTCCAAGAACCCTTTCAGATATAGATTACTTCTGATGCCATAAGTGTGCCGCTTCTCCATTTGTAAATCATGTTTGGAATGTAGATGGACAATGGAAGCATTCACACAAACTTTGCCCCCGCTACGAAATAATCCCCACAAGCGCCCCATGACAATCAATAAGACATGAAATAGTGTATTCACTGTTCCTTTCCCCCCCCTTCCAACGGGGCTCAGTTCCTTCTCTTGAAATGGTTCCAAAGATGTGGGTATAATAATGGGATCACCACAGTCCAAGCCAACAATCGCAGAATAACTGAGCCCACGACACAATACCAGAGGAATGTCTAGAGCTCAACCCCTGGTGACAGCAGAGTGTGGCAGAAATGGGCTTACTATTTTCTCTATTGCACTACGGCCTCATGTTTCCCTGGCAGCGTTCACATGAGAACAAAAAAGAAAAGGATTTAGAAGCACGTGGAAGGAACATCTCTGCATAGAAGCAATAACTTTTGCTTTCCCCTCAAGCAATACAATATTTTATTAGGCGGATTTAAAGTCAGCTACAGACTTACAGAATACAGACCCAGATGGCGCTGTGGGTTAAACCACAGAGCTTAGGGCTTGCTGATCAGAAGGTCAGCGGTTCGAATCCCTGCGATGGGGTGAGCTCCCGTTGCTCGGTCCCAGATCCTGCCAACCTAGCAGTTCGAAAGCACGTCAAAGTGCAAGTAGATAAATAGGAACCGCTCTGGCGGGAAGGTAAAATGGCATTTCCGTGTGCTGCTCTGGTTCGCCAGAAGCAGCTTTGTCATGCTGGCCACATGACCCGGAAGCTGTACGCCGGCTCTCGGCCAATAAAGCGAGATGAGCACCGCAACCCCAGAGTCGGACATGACTGGACCTAATGGTCAGGGGTCCCTTTACCTTTACCTTTACAGACTTAAGGCCAACTTCATCTAAATGAGATCAACAAACCTACTCAGCTTTGCCTTTTGCAGGAGTCGGCATCTCTTGCAACTTTTTCAGCAATCTATAGTTTCGTATCGTCTATTCTCTCTTCCTATATTGTAACCTACCATCAGGAACGCACAACCAGTGTGATGTCGTGGTTTGAGTGTCAGACTAGGACTGGGAGACACAAGCTCAAATCCTCACTCAGGCCGCTGGGTTAACCTTAGGCCAGCTAAGGGGGTGGACAACTGAGAAAAAAGACTTTGGCAATCCCACCCACCATTGAACCCAGTATGTTTTGATTATGTGTGATTTTGGCTTTAGGTGTGATCCCTGGAATTTAACCCCTGTGTATGACACAGGCTTACTGCATATCACTCAGAAAACTATAGTTCCATAACATGACTGGTACAGCAGTGGAAAGAAAGAAAGAAAGAAAGAAAGAAAGAAAGAAAGAAAGAAAGAAAGCACTGGCATTATAATAGATAAAACTAACACAATAAATCCCATACCTGAGTGCAGTTCTTCATGCATTTCTTTTGCCAACACCTTAGTTAGACTTTGGCCTCGGCAATGTCCAACCTGCCAAGTTTTGCTATTGTTTTTCACTTTCACTTTGCTAATCCATGCTAGCCTCAATTGCCCAACGTCATCAATAATTCTATTATTCTCTCTTCAAGGTCAATGTTCACTGTACCTTTTGTACAAAATACATGCAAGCCTGATCTACTCTGATGCACATCTATTCCAGCAGGTTAGTCACTGTAAAATGCAAACATGGGCCATCGGTCTGATCCAGCAGGGTTTTGCTTACATTCACTTGGTCCCTTTAAAACCCACAAAAGCAGGAGCCCCATTCTTTATTGAGCATAGATTCTGAGGATGTAGGGAGACAGAATGTGCATCCTTCAGACATGACAAAAGGTGCATGTATTTTGCAGTTGCAGATCCGTGCTCAAATACAAAATGAAAAGAGACTCAATCCTGACAACAATATACAGTGGTACCTTGGTTTACAAACTTAATCCATTCCGGAAGTCCGTTCTTAAACCAAAGCATTCTTAAACCAAGGTGTGCTTTCCCATAGCAGCGGGGGACTCAATTTACAAATGGAACACACTCAACAGGAAGCGGGGCATGTTCTGCTTCCAAGGCAAAGTTCACAAACCAAAACACCTACTTCCGGGTTTGCAAAACTTCCGGGTTTGCAGCATTCTTAATCCAAGTTGTTCATAAACTAAGCTGTTCTTAAACCAAGGTACCACTGTATAGCCATTGTAGGCACAGGAGTCTAAGGTACCTACCAATCTTGGAAGATCTCCTGAAAGTCTTTTGTGTAGCACACCTCAAATTTCAGAAGCGCCCCGAGCAATGCCCAGATTCAGGGAGGGGGGCCTCCACCTCTCGCACTCCATTCTAAATCATAGTGGAGGCTCCGCGCTCAGTGCGACTGAACAGGTTGCGTTCCCCTAAATCCCCTAATTCTGCACACACACAAATTCTGGTCACTGTTCATTTAAGCAGTAAAGTTGCAAACCTGTACCTACTTATCTGCCAGTAAGCCCCACTGAATTTAATGGAGCTTAGTTCCAAGCATGGGATCGCACCATCAAATCCGTATTCCTCACAGCTGCAGAAAACAGTTCTCAAATGCAACGATTTCACCGAACATACCTCAGAGGCTCTGAACAACAGCACAGATATTTGACATTTTTCATTAAGAAAAAGGGTGCCCTCGAGATATGGAATTTCCTGGCAGGTGGGAGGGAGTCACACCTCCCAGAGTGGCCTTGTATGGAAATGGCAAACATGTCTAACGCAGCTTCATGCATCATTAGTGTCAACCACCACAAGGAATAAGGGACTTTAATTTACTGCAGGCAGGAATCCCAAATATGTATTAGACCAGGCTTCCTCAACCTCGGCCCTCCAGATGTTTTTGGCCTACAATTCCCATGATCCCTAGCTAGCAGGACCAGTGGTCAGGGAAGATGGGAATTGTATTCTCAAAACATCTGGAGGCCCGAGTTTGAGGAAGCCTGTATTAGACCAACAAATGGGAACAGTCTAAACAAGGAAAATTGAGCAAATTATTTAAAAAATGTAACATAAATGAAATTAGTCATCATGGCATGCCACAGCAGGATTCTCTTGGATAGTGGCACTAACCCAGAGTTGCTTGCTTGAGGATACAGAATTTTAAGATTTCCTACCTAGTTCTGTAATGCAGCATGGAGCGATCCTTTACTGGGTTCTTGCCAGCCAGTTGTGGCCTCTTCAAGTACACTCCGTTCCAATGCCCACAAAAATCCGTTTGTCGTTTCAGGCCCACTGAGCATGTTCAATCCCCACTGGGCTTCATCTTAGGTCCCACCCTCCAAATTATTTATTTTTGTACTTCTGCAAAACTTAAGAGTTCTTGCAAGCCTGTTCACCTTGGGTATGGATGGTATCAGTAAAAGGTTAGGGGCAGACACTTACTATATAAGTTAAAGAGCAGTGTATAGAATCTTTTATATTTTTCCTTCTATAATAGAATAACTACCAGTTTTCCCTAAGCCAGCTTGAAGATATCACCACTCCACGTAACTGAAAATAAAGTGAGTTTTGGAAATACCCTCCCATATTACAAGGTGATGCATTACTAGGCTGCAGCACCACCGTTCCCACGACTCAACTGTATGTCTCCTTTAAAAAGTTGCTTTGCAAAAGCATGCAGTTTCCTTGGCTCCCATGAAAAGCAGTAAAGAGGAAGTGTGTGGCAGTATAAAAGGCTGGCGCAACCCTACTGAGATGGGCTGAATACATCAACGCAACAGCCACTTTTGCTATATATGCTGTAATAGCATAAGGCACTTTTTGGGGTAAGATTTCACCCCTTCCTTGATTGGTTAAGTGTTTTCAGTGGATTTCTAAGAAGCAAGACATTTTTCTGCATTGTTTTACAAGGTATTCTTTGCCTGGGAAAGAAAACCATAAGGACAAGAAACTAAGAAAGAAAAAGAAACTTCCCATGTGCCAAATCTTGTTAACTACACAGTAGTTAAAACTGTGAAACTTCACAGTTTGACAGTCACATTTAGTACCCTCATGTAAGGAAATGCACCGAAGTGTAAATTGCTTATTGTCACCGGGTGGTGCCACGGAGGGCAAGGAGACTTTTACTCTCGACGCTAATAAAAATAAAGTGGTAAGCTACAAATTGGGTTTACTCCTGACTTGAAACATTTTGCTAAGAATGGGCAAGATTCTAGAAATAGCCAGAGTCGGTGATTATTGTTTTTAGGTTTTGTATGAGGGTAGGAATGCCTTTGTTTTAAAGAACAAGACCAGGAAAAGGAACATTAAGGGAACAAACAATGCATTTAGATTGTCAGGGGTATTTAAAGTTTGATTCATATTGAAATGTTGCAATGAGATTCAAAAGGAACAATAAAAAACAACAACAAAGCAATGCAAAGCACACCCTCCAATAACCTTCGCTTCATATACAGGAAAATCATTTGCAGCCTATGGAAGTATTGAGGCTGTTGTTTTCCTTCTTTCATTTTTAGCACAGCACAATGACTCCGGCATGGGTAATGATATTCCAGGTTAGACGTCTATAAAATATTAAAACTCTCAAAAAAGGCAGCATCAGAAATGATCACTGTCAAATATTGGCTTTAACAGCTGCTGAAAATGGATGAAGCAAAAGATTGTGGCTGCACAAATCTTGACTGGCCTTAAGTAGCAGGACCTACAGCTAACTTAAGAGGCCTCTCTCAAGCAGCACCCTCTGGGAGCACCCAGCACCACACTAGTGCCCCAGTGCCTTCCTAAGGGTAGCAGATGAACGGCTAATGCTGAAAATGGGAGTGGCAGGTGTAGTCACCATCTTGATTTACCCAGAAGGCCTCTGGATCCTACATTGGGGTCCAGAGTTATTATGGGAAAATTAAGGTGGCAGTGGCAGAAGACGCTTCGTTTCAGAGTAGCAGGGTCTAAAAAGTGTGCTAAAACTGTTTTAAAATTGTTCATTTACATCAGCAGTAGCATGGGGGCCTCTGTGGGCATTGTGCCCTGGCATTAGCCCCACAATGTCAAATGCTGATTCCAACTATGCTTAGCAGTCAGGACATGTGTTTACCAAGAACCTGCTTCTCCCCAATGGATTCCCACTTATGAATTCATTGGCTTATCGGCAAGGTTTCATAGGAGCAAAAGAAGAGCCCTGCTGGATCAGACAAGGTCCACAAACAGGGCTTAAGCACTCTCCTCATCCTGATCCCCAGTAAGTGGTATTCAGAGGCATGATGCTTCTGGTTCTAGAAGTAGCTATCATGACTAGTTGCCATTGGGAGCCCATTCCGTCATGAATTTCTCTTGCCCACTTTTAACTCTTTACATTCCTTATTAATAAGATCCCTGTGATCCTTGGTACAATTTGTTCTTAAACACATGCCACTATGGACACTTTGCCGGGCATTCCCTGACCTGTAAGAATAGACTCTGTTTATTAATTAATTAATTAATTAATTATTATTCACTTTTATGCATTTTTATATTGCTGCACTATTGCTTTAGGCTGAGTTTTTGTTTTTATGACAGTCTGTTTGTTAAGAAGTAAACAAATGCTTTAAATAAATTTATTTTAATTCAATAAAATAACTAAGTAATAATAAAAATACATTACGGCTTCATGCCTGCAATTTTTTATGTTTCTAAGTCTAATTTTTCATTGATTCTTTTTCCAAATTCATTAAAGGAAAAAGAAGAAGATATCAATGTCAAAAATGATTCCAAGGCTACATCTTTCACCTATTATCCGAACACATGATTTGCACGCGTGCAGTCTTACAATACAGTTAACAGAGTTATCAAGTTTACCTCTCTTCTAGGATGACAGTTTTATTACCTTGTTCTATCGGTCCTCTAGTCTCCAAGAGCCCTTTCAGATATAGATTACTTCTAATGCTGCAAGCGTGTTGCTTCTCCATTTGTAAATCATGTTTGGAATGTGCATGGACAATGGAAGCATTCACACAAACTTTGCCCTGGCTATGAAATAATCCCCACAAGCGCCCCATGACAATCAGCAAGACATGAAATATTGTGTTCACTCTTCGTTCCTTTCACTGATTCCAACAAGCCCAGCTGTCCTCTCAAAACATGGTTCCAAAGCCATGGGGAGAAGGAGTGTGTTTGCTTTTTTAAAAAATCAGGGATGGGGAACCTGTATCCTGCCAGGTGCTCTTGGACTCTGGGCTCCCCATCAGTACTGACCAGTGTAGCTAATGATTAGAGAAAATGGGAGCTAGAATCCAGCAATACCTGGAAGGCCATGGTAGAATGACTGGGACAAGGGCTGCAGTTGTCACACTCAGTGCTCTTCTTCTTCTTTTTTGTCAAATCATTTTTATTAAGATTTTCAATACAACAAAATCACACTGAAACATTCCAAATTACATTCCAAATTATTAATCCAATAATAATAAAAAAGAAAATTCTGCCAAATTATTTTTAAAATTTATTTGGAGGTTTCCCACGCTTCAAACTCCGGAGGTATCTACCGGTAATCAACTATTTGCCCTTGCTTTTTACCCTTCCTACATTGTCACAGCCTCTGATGTATTCCAGCAAGCAAGATAAATCAAAACAAACAATGTCCCTGTGTGGATTTAAGTCCATTTTTCATCACCATATGACTCAATGCTCTTCTTCAGAGCAACTTTGCCTCATGATGCTGGGTGCCAATGCTGGGGCTGCTTGGTAATCATCCAAAACATTCAACTGCTAAGAATCTGCTGCTCCCCCAATAGAGAGTCTGTCTTCAGGTATAGGAAGAGGACAGGGCTTCAGAAGCCCATCCAGAGATGGGGAGGAACACTTGCCATAATAACCCCTGAATATTGTTCATACTGTCACCTACAATCAGTGGCATGGGGTCAGTGGACTAGGGGGACTAAGCTAGTCTCCAAAATTTTCCCCTGGTGCTTCCTTTCCAAAGCCAGGGAATCTTCTGCCCTGCTTAATGAAGCAGGTACAATGCTCCAACAGGTCCAAGAGCCCACTTTCCACCTTCCCAAAGCCCACCCAGCTTTGGGAAGGAGGCAGGAGGGTTCCAGCATCCTGTCAGAGCCTTGGCAGCTGCTCCCCAAAGCCCAGGAAGTTTCTGTCCAGCTTAAGGAGGAAGGCACAATCCTCACATGTATCACCCTCGCAAGCTGGCGCCTCTGGTCCTAATTGTTCCCTTATGGAAAAGTTCACCGCATGTCACTGCCCACAATTACCCTTTGGAGCAGTGGTGGGGAGCTTATGCTTCACCATATGTTGTTGGGACTGTATCACCCATCATCCCAGACTATAAGGGGATGCTGGCTGGGACTGATTTGGAGTTGAAACCCCCAAACCAAAGGTTCTCCATCCCTCAGGATGACTATGTAACTATGTAGTAGCCATTGAACCCAGCTCTGCAACTGGTTTGATGCTGAACCCAACATGGTGCTTTGGGCTGATCTCATAGGCACATTGGATCTAGCATAAGGTAAAGGTAAAGGGACCCCTGACCATTAGGTCCAGTCGTGTCCGACTCTGGGGTTGCGGTGCTCATCTCGCTTTATTGGCCGAGAGCCGGCGTACAGCTTCCGGGTCATGTGGCCAGCATGACTAAGCCGCTTCTGGCGAACCAGAGCAGCGCACGGAAACGCCGTTTACCTTCCCGCCAGAGCGGTTCCTATTTATCTACTTGCACTTTGACGTGCTTTCGAACTGCTAGGTGGGCAGGAGCTGGGACCAAGCAACGGGAGCTCACCCCGTCGCAGGGATTCGAACCGCCGACCTTCTGATCAGCAAGCCCTAGGATCTGTGGTTTAACCCACAGTGCCACCTGGATCTAGCATATATATTACTAAATATCAGGGCTTGGTTTTATAAAAAACCTGCACAAACCAACAATTGTTAGGTGCAGACTTGTGTAAATGATAGTCCAAGGACAGAGAATATTTACATAATTCGATTGAGGCTTTCCACTGCAACCCTACCCCCTGAAATTTCCATATGCTGCTGCCACCACCACCCTAATAATAATAATAAAATAATAATAATAAAATAATAATAATAATAATAATAATAATAATAATAATAATAATAATAATTTATTTATACCCCACCCATCTGGCCGGGTCCCCCCAGCCACTCTGGGCAGCCTCCAACAAAATATAGTACTCCATCAAACATTAAAAGCTTCCCTAAACAGGGCTGCCTTCAGATGTCAGATTATGTGGCTGCCATTAGAAGCCACTAGAATAATTTTGTGAACTACAGAAACTGTAGGTGACTCATCTTATCCAATGTGGTTCTCATTAAATTGGGCCTCGGGAACAGCCCGGTAGTCACAATTTATGTGCAAAAATGTGTTAAAATGTTACAGAAAAAATAAGGTGATAGACAAGTCACCGTCTCTGAGACGTCTTGATAATTTTCACATTCCCTGTGCTAAACATGGGATGACATTTCTGGAAAAGGAGCTTTTGAAATGTGTCTGGTGAGGAAGGAGATAAGCCAAGTAACAGTTGACAAAGTCGTGTTTTAAAAATGTAGAATCTGCAAAAGTCATTGTCAATCAGTTATTTCAAATATAGAAAATAATAAGGAAAGGAAAGTGGCTGTATGGAAGCCTCCAATGCATCTCCAATGCAGATGGACCATAGAGATTAAGAGATGGGGCTTCATTTACCTGAAGTCCCAAAAGTCCTTCTGTGAAGGCAAGGGTTCTTGATTTATTTAAAAAACAACAACCAACAACCCAAATTTAAGAAATAATAATATCTTTTTAAGTGACTACCTTTTGGAAGGCAATCCTGAGAAGGGGAGTACTTGCCATGTCTCCTTTGAAATTTGCCCCACAGAGAGTTGACCGTGGGTCAAAGTGACCCTTGCCCCAACAAATGGCTGCAGCAGAGACTCACACAAAGAAAGGGAATTCGCTTTTTCCAGGTCTTTGCTCAGCCCCTGCTATGCTGCCTCCCCTACTGTTCCATTCCCAGTGCTCTAAAGCAGACTTAAAGAGGACTCCGGAGGTTGCAAGAGGATGAGAAATTGACCCAAACCACCTCCCTGCTTTATGCTGGTGGGACTCAGGGCCACCCTTTCCATGAGCATGTGGACATGCAATGCAAAATACAACTGCCCCTTCATATCAGGAGCTCCTATGGTCTACAAGCTCTTTCTTCACCAATCATCATAATGAAGAAAAATAGCCAAAGGATATTGCCTAATAAAAAATATGTGGCACCCTCCAGATTTTGTTGGACTACAACTCCAATCATCCCTAATCATTGGCTACATTGGTTGAAGCTGATGGGAGTTGGAGTCTAACACCTTATGGAGGGCACCATGTTGGATACCCCTGGTTGGATAGGCCTTGCATGGATGACTGGATACAAGAAATGTAACTGATCTTGATAGAGAGACAGCTTGGGCAAAAAGAGAGTGGTATTAGGCATTACAAAAAGCAGGTGATCGTCAAGAAATGCCACAAAGGATTGCTTTGTGTTTGTCAAGTGCAGGGTTGCAGGAAATTTTCAGAGTAAGAGACAGTGGATTTGTTGCATCTCTTCTGAAGTGTCCTAAGGAACTTAAGTGCTCTGAAATAAGAGACGACTGACATCTGGCAATCATTCTGAGAGGACTAAAGGAGAAAAGGAAAAGGACTCCCAGTGTTCTAGCAACAACCCCAGTACAGCTAGGCTCCAGGCATCGTGACAAGGAGCACTTTGAATCCCCTTATATTCCACACAAGCACAGGTATGGTGATTTTTTAAAAAGGGAGCGGAGGAACAAGACAACCACAGTACCAACGAGGTTCTCTGGGCAGGGACACCTACACACATAGCACACCTGGAATGGAACTCAATGGGACTGTTTTGCAAGCAGCCCAGGAGAGGGGCCAGGACACACAATAAGGATATACACAGCACACAAGTGCTGCAGGGAATAGGATTTGGAAGTTGGAGATGAGAGTTCAAGCCCCACCCACCAGAGAAAACAGGGGAGATTTCTCGGGCAGGAGATATAGTAGCATGATAAGCCAAACCAACAGGTTAAAGAACAGTTTCTACCTGTGGGCCGTGAGGCTACTGAATGGAAGATAGCAACATTGCAGCTGATATTTGGGGTCGGTGGTTGTACGAAGGACTGAAAGATTGGGGGGGAAGGGGGGCTCGTTTAATCTCACTGTAAACATGTAGTGACAATAAAGTATTTCTATTTCTATTTCCAGTTACCTTTTTGTAGTCTGGCAAAAAAGAAGAACAGTCATATTGGGGATATTGTGGCCCTCCAGATGTTGGAAGGCTTCAACTCCCTTCACCCCCAGCATGCTCAATGGTCAGTGATGACAGGCATTGTAGAGGACCACATGTTTGAATGAACTCCATCAGGAGAAGCTAGCAGATCTTCCATGCTGCCATAATTTATTGTCAAAGCTAGCAGCAGGAACTCCCTGAGCATGCAGAGTTCTGGATTACAATTTATGGATTTGTAATCAATGAAGATAAAGTTTGCTTGCTCTGGAACAAAAACATGTCAATAGAAAATCTTTATAAAACATACAAGAGATGTCATAACTTAAAACAGATGCTAATTTCAAATACTCAAAAATTATTCTACAGGAAGGAATTCTGCACATTCTTCTCTATGGAAGTTTAGTTTGTACGTGAGGTTTAAAAAAATCCAGAGAGGGAGTGTGCCAAGTAATATTATACAAGTTTTCTAAATTAAGCTGGCTGCCTATTGTTCACCCTCCCACATACGGCTCAAAGCATATAATTTTTATTTTATTTTATTTTGTTTTTTTGCTGCTCAGTTGCTATTCAGTTCAAACGAGAGTTGACATCCAAATCTGTAACAGTTTTTAAAAGGAGTTGCTGTGTAATTATTGCATTAGATACTGGAACAACAGAATTCATTGCACAAGCCCTCTTGGCTACAGCATGGACAGAACTCACGCTTTATAAAAATATTATTCCATATTAAGAGCCTGAACCCTGGTCTTCACACACACATGAAATGGCAGGTTCCTGTGATTACCATCAGGACTGTGACATTTCAGGCTGTCTGTCCAAAGAGTTCCAGTTTTGAATTATCCCTCAGGTAAGAAAAGTTCCAACAAATTATTTAAAAACATGCACAAAAACCCTTTGTAATAGCTCAATCTGTTTTCTGCTACATTTGTCTTCTACCTACAGTGAGAGCAGTTTTTTGGGCATGGCATGGCCATTCCAAAAATATAAACCACTCACCCAAAATCTGAAATGGCGCAGTACATTTATCCACTTTAAGTTTTTGGCCACATCATTCCCATCTCACTCTGCAGAGGCGTAGCAAGCCCAGGTGGTACCCGGGGCGGAATTTTTTTTGTCACCCCCCACCACTTTAATTTTTAAAAAATTAAAAAAAAATTAAAAGTGTCACCCCCCTCTGATGGTGCCACTTTGCAAGGTGTGGGGGTTTTGTGTGTGTGTGTGTGTGTGTGTGTGTGTGTGTATTATCTCTTTTTTTCAATAAAGTTAAAAAAAAATTTTTTAAAAAAATAAATAAATAAAAAGTGTCACCCCTCTTTGATGGTGCCACTTTGTGAGGTGAGGTGGTGTGTGTGTGTGTGTGTGTGTGTATTATCTCTTTTTTTCAATAAAGTTAAAATAAAAAATAATAATAAAAATTAAAAAAAATTAAAAAGTATCACCCCTCTTTGATGGTGCCACTTTGTGAGGTGTGGGGGTTGTGTGTGTGTCTATTATCTTTTTTTTTCAATGAAGTTAAAATTTAAATAAATTTTTTTTTCAAAAAAAAAAATTTTTTTTTAAGTGTCACCCCCCTCTGGGGTGGAACCCGGGGCGGCCCCCCCACCCCCCGTTGCTACGCCCCTGTCACTCTGCCAAGTTTAAGACCTTATCCAAAGATACAGCTATGGTCTGTTTGCTGTGTGCATGTATCTACAAGTGCCTAATCACCTAACACAGAGACAACACTGACCATTGGTTTGTGGCTGTTTGCAATTCAAAGTGAGCTAAATAGCAGAAATTTCCCAACTATAAAAAGACATCTCATGATGTTGATAAGTTATATCCCATCTTCCCCCCAAGAAGCTCAAGGTGAGATGCATAGATCTTCCTCTTTCCAACAACCCTGTGATGTAGGTTAGGCTGACAGTCACCAATCAGCAAAGGCCACACGCTGAATTTTCATCACTGAGTGGGGATTTGAAACCTAACCTCCCAGATCCTAGTCCAACTGCTATGTGATGCTGGCTCCACATCAACATAACTCCTTGTGTCAGTACCAGCATGGGGAAATGAGTGTTCTTTGCTCTTTGTCAAGGAAATGTAAGACCAATGGTTTTGCCTAGTGATATCTCAATTCTGTGGAACAGATCAGTTGGACACCCTCATCCTTTTACCCAATGCCCTGCCCCAATGCCCTGAAGGCTTCCTTCCTCAACGCCCCATCTGTATCCTCTAAAAAGGAAAGAGAAGAGAACACAATGGGGAAAGGAGGGCGGAAGAGGGACTGTTCTTGCTTTCTCACACCTACCCACTCCCCCAACATGGTTATGTGCAACAATCAATAAACAAGCACCATTTGTTCTGCAGTGTAATAATAATAGTAATAGTAGTAGTAGTAGTAGTAGTAGTAGTAATAATAATAATAATAATAATTTATTTCTACCCCACTCATCTGGCTGGGTTTCCCCAGCCACTCTGGGCGGCTTCCAACAAAATATTAAAATACAATAGTCCTTCAGATATTAAAAGCTTCCGTAAACAGGGCTGCCTTCAGATGTCTCCTAAAAGGCTGGCAGTTGTTTTTCTCTTTGACATCTGGTGGGAGGGTGTTCCACAGGGCAGGCGCCACTACCGAAAAGGACCTCTGCCTGGTTCCCTGTAACTTGGCTTCTCACAGTGAGGGAACCGCCAGAAGGCCCTCGGCGCTGGACCTCAGTGTCCGGGCAGAACAATGTAGTGCTTAGTGTGTCAGACTAGGACCTGGGAGACCAGGGTTCAAATCCCCACTTGGCCGTGAAGCTCAGTAGGTGACCTTAGGCCAGCCACTGCCTCTCCACCTGACCTACATCACAGGGTTGTTGGAGGGATTAAATGAGGAGAGGGAGAACCATATGTGCCGACTTCAACTCCCTGGAGAAAAAAGGTGGGGTAGAAATAAGATAGTGTTAATGACCCACACCACAGCGTCAGAAAGGGCACCTAGAAATAGCTTGTTATCTCTTCCTCAATTCTGTCCCTCACTCAACAAAACGGCAAATGTTCATAGCACGTTTCTCTCTGGCCAGGCAAGGGTTGTAGCAGGGCAAGGCTTATTATGGGCTGCTGCTGCTTTTCTCTTCCCTCTCCCCACTTCCTTTTTGCTGCTCATATGACACAGAGCAGAATATAGCCACTTTACTGTGTTCTCTCTGGTATGATTGCAACTGTGCCCACTATCTTACATGTATAATGTAGCAGGTTTATTTTTAAACCTCGGTCTAAGGAGTGCAATGCATAGAAGAGGGAGAGGTGGGGGGAAAGATAGGTCATTAGCGGTATGGGGGGGGGACTGTAATACAGGCAGTTAATTTTCATTGTACTGCTTTGCCAGCCGAGACATCTTACTTAGATTATATGTGTTAGCCTTACATACGCCTTTGAAATAAAAACCATTTTAAAAAAAAGTCCGACACAGCTTTTTCAGGCATAGAAAATGTGAATGGGATTAGTAATAATTTGGAGTGCTTGCTTGCAGTGATTCACAACTTGCGGTAAACGAACAGAAGAGGAGACCAAAAGAGCAATCTGCAAATTTAAACAGCCTCCCTCCTCCCCATTGCTCGATGTTATAAGCATGTTTGCACGTGAACTTATGCAACTATAGATCTCTGCTTGCATAATTTTGAAAACTGCTATTTCCAGCACAGCCAGCAGATGAGAACTGATGAGTAACTTTGCAGTGCAGGAACTTCATAAGGCTGCAACACTTTTAACTTTTACACATGAGTAAATGCATACAACAAGATTTTGCTCATAAGCAAACTGACCGCTTGCTTCGTTTTTCATTTTTGACAAACTTGTTCCATTTTAAAAAAAGTACTATTGAATAGTCTATAATGCATTCTAGATTTAGAATATGAATATGTATATCTGTATTATGTATTGCTAAGAATGTATCCTGGCATCATTGTGCTGCAATTAGACCTGCAAAATTAGTTAGCTAACCAAATTAATGTCATTTTGTTCATCAAAATATCAATGCTGATCAATCAGGCTACTTCCCTTCCTCCTAAAAAAATCCCACCCTATAACTTGAAGGAAAGTATGTGGGAACTTTGACTACCAATCTGGAGGGATCACAGCAATTTTGAATCTGGATTTATTTATTTTTGATATTTCAAACTCACCCCTCACCTACTGGTTCCAGGGTGAGAATACAACAGTAAAACAGGTCAAGAAGACAATAAACACATATACCTAATAATTGAAACACCATAAAACTTCTTTAAAATACAGAAGATCAAGTAGCAACAGGAGACAATCAGATTCTAACTGACTGGTTCATTTAAAGTCTCACTACCTTCCAAAGGCCTTGACAAAGACCTGGGGTAGATTTCCATTCAAAGTAGGGATGAGTGAATCTCAATTTCTGTTTTAAAAACACATGAAAATTCATCAGCACTTTAGTGCTACAATATTTTCTCCTAATGTACACATTTTGTATGCGACTTTTTCCTAACATCCACAGTTTTGAAAAACAATTTCCCCAAATATAATTGCATTTTGTATTTTATTTCCACTGATGCATGCATTTATATACTAATAGCTCCCCTCGTTTTTACTTTCAGAAATTATCCTTTGTCCCATTCTCCTGGACAAAACATGTGTGCACTAATCCAGTTTGAATGAAATGCTAAACCAAAGTAGCTAACCTGTAGCCCTCTGGATGTTGGTAGACTACAACTCCCATCATTCTTAACCAATGGCCATGGTGCTGCGGGTGACAGAAGGCTGCAGGTTTCCCACCCCTGCATTTAGTGTTATGAAAATGAGTCACACTGAGCCTTGGGCTCAGGAACATTCCCATCCCACATTTTCATCCAGCATGGGCACATGAACAATATCAGAATCTTGCCATGCCATTAAAAAACCCCACAAACTGTAATTAATCTTAACTATCGTATGTTAATACAGTACACGGTAACTTCAAACCATAGTTTATGAAGGCTTGTTTCAACTAGCTATAGCTACAACAAATCACAGTTTAGGGTTTTGATGACATATGGCTAATAATAAAGAACTCAAGGCTTTTGAGCTCCCCCACGCAGTCACAACAATGTATGCAAGCCCAAACTCTGTGAAACTTGTTCTCATAAAAGCTAAAATATGGTTTGCCGTTAGTTCCAAACCAACCCATTGATTGAGTCAAGGACGGTAAGTGCTCCAATGTTCTATTGCTAACTGGAACCTTACTGCAGAAACGCAACTGATCTCACTATTTCAAATGTTGGGACACACAAGCCCTATGTACCGTACATATTACTCACAGATAACATGTGAGGAGAGCAGCCACACTTTGAGATCCTTCCCAAATGTCACGTCTTCCCTCCCCCTCAAAAAGCCAACTTAATGGTTGTATGAAAAGAAAAGACCAAGGTGTCTCCATCTGGGTAAGACTGAGCCACTGATATGGTTGAAAGAAGAAGAAGAGGAGTTTGGATTTGATATCCCACTTTATCACTACCTGAAGGAGTCTCAAAGCGGCTAACATTCTCCTTTCCCTTCCTCCCCAACAACAAACACTCTGTGAGGTGAGTGGGGCTGAGAGACTTCAAAGAAGTGTGACTAGCCCAAGGTCACCCAGCAGCTGCATGTGGAGGAGCGGAGACACAAACCCGGTTCCCCAGATTATGAGTCTACCGCTCTTAACCACTACACCACACTGGCACTTGAAAAGGGTGGTGAAGGTGTGACCTGGGGAAATTTCTGGGGGCAGCAGGAATGCATCTGAACCCAAGCCAGAATCTCCCCATCATGACTTATACAGTGGTATCTTGGCTGTTGAACCTAATCCGTTCCGGGAGTCCGTTCAACTCCCAGAACCGTTCAAAAACCAGGGCGCGGCTTCCTATTGGCTGCAGGAGCTTCCTGCACTCAATCGGAAGCCGCATCGAACATTTGGCTTCCAGAAAACATTCGCAAGCCGGAACACTCACTTCTGGGTTTGCGGCATTCGGGAGCCAATTTGTTCAGGAGCCAAGCCGTTTGACAACCAAGGTACCATTGTACTGCCAGTCAGCAGTACTCTGTGATTTCATGCAGAGAGACACATGGCAGTTCTTATATTACCAAAGCGGAATATTTTTTTAAGAGGGTGGTGTGCTAAAGAAACAGCACCCGAGAGAATTGTTGTGGGGAGAATTGTTGTGTGCCACCTTGCATTCCTTCTAGGTGAGGTAGGGATACAAATGTGATGACTACACACAGTCAACTGCTGATATGCACCAGATGCTACTATAGAAAATATTAGATCAGCGGAACTTTAAAAAAAAAGTTATTCTCAGTTAGATATACAGCAGAGTAATGAATAAAGTCATTCCTTTTTTCCCAACAGTGTTTTAGAATTTTCACAGGTCAGTTCCTTTTTACACAATGTGCTACAACTGTTCTCATCTCAGCCTTATTCTGTTGCAAACCTTTCAATAAACCTGAACATCTGTTTACCAATGGCACCCTGGGCTCTCTTCTATTAAGCTTCAAACACAATTCTTCAAACCACAAGAAATTGCTGTTTTCACACAATATAATTCCATTTACAATTCCTAATCTAGGTGTCAGTCGAACAGAAAAAAAATCTAGGGATGTTCAGAGTATAAACAAGGTCAGCAGGAACATCCCTGAGGAGATACAATTTCTAGAAGTATTAGTGTGAGTCTCCATGGCAAGGAGCAGCGCAGCAGGGTGGGAAACGTGAGGAAGGATTTGGAGAGAGAAAAAAGTGATGTCGGGAAAAGCCAGACATGGCAGGAAAACTCACACAAATCCATTAATACATCCATAAGCACAACAGTCATTCATCAGCTTAGCATTTCATTACCATCAATACTATTGGCACATTAAATGGAACACATGATGAAAACATAGTGGTTTTTGGACAATTAAGGTCCCCCCCCTTAAAAATCTATTTAATCTACAAGAACAAATTCTTTAAAAAGATAAAAATCCAAATTTATTTCTTTGTCTTTGGGATATGACTAAGTCAGAAATAATATTCAAAGAGTTAAATCCTACTATGCATGCCTACAAATTGGGACTTACGTAGTTATGCGTAAGATTGCACTGTTAGTGAAAGGAGCATGATTTGAATGCACACTTGCTGCTTTGAAAACAAATGACTTGAGCATCGTTAGCTTTCTTACTAAAAGAAAATATGCAAGAACACAAGTGGACACACATGATGTAGGGAAGAGATGAGGAGGCTCATTGCAGCAAGTCCTTCCCCCCAACCAACATGTGCTCACTTGGCTATTTGTGAAATCCTTATGTGTGCTCAAACTGCATGTTCATAGGATTTGTATGTATATATTTCTGCTACACAATGTTGTCTCCTTTCATCCTGAAGTGGATGTGAGGAAAGAGTGTGTGTGTGTGTGTCATAGGTTTGTTCCACAAATGTGTGGACACTCAAATCTATGCAGCCAAGGAAAAACATCCTGTGCCAAATACTCTCTACATCAGGGGTGTCAAACTCAAATTCATCGGGGGCCGCATCAGCAGTTTGGTCACCCTCAAAGGGCCGGTGACCCTCAAAGGGCTGCCCTCCCCCTCTCCACTGTGTGGAAAAAATATTTTTTTCTGGTTTTCCTCCTCTAAAAGGCTGGGAGGGAGGGAGGGAGGGAAGAGAGAGAGAAGGAAGGAAGGAAAGAAGGAAAAAAGAAGGGGTGAGAAAGAGAGATAGATGGATGGATGGAAGGAAGGAAGGAAGGAAGGAAGGAAAGAAAGAAAGAAAGAAAGAAAGAAAGAAAGAAAGAAAGAAAGAAAGAAAGAAAGAAAGAAAAATAAAGGGAGAGAGAGAGAGAGAGAGAGAAGGAAGGAAGGAAGGAAGGAAGGAGTGAAAGAGAGAGAGGAGAGAGGGAAGATGCTGCTTGCTTCTCCACCCCCCCCACCCGAAAAAGAAGGCTTTTGCGAGGGGGGGCGGCCGGGAGGAGCAAGAAACGTCTCCTCCGCTGTAGCAGAGGGCATGTTGCTTGCTTCTCCACCCCCCCACCCGCAAAAGAAGGCTTTTGCGAGGGGGGGGCGGCCGGGAGGAGCAAGAAACGTCTCCTCCGCTGTAGCAGAGGGCATGTTGCTTGCTTCTCCACCCCCCCACCCGCAAAAGAAGGCTTTTGCGAGGGGGGGGGCGGCCGGGAGGAGCAAGAAACGTCTCCTCCGCTGTAGCAGAGGGCATGTTGCTTGCTTCTCCACCCCCCCACCCGCAAAAGAAGGCTTTTGCGAGGGGGGGCGGCCGGGAGGAGCAAGAAACGTCTCCGCTGTAGCGGAGGAGATGCTGCTCATTCTCCCCCCCCCCCACCGCTGCCTGCTGTTCGCAGGGATTGGCGCAGCGCGGGGTGGTGGTGGGATCAGCAGGCTGGTGCGGGGGGCTTCCCCGACGCGGCAGAAAGCCGCGCGGGGCACCCCCGAGGCGGCAAAAAAGCCGCGCTGGGCCAAAACGGCCGGGGAAAAAAAAACCTTGCCGGGTTCCCACAGCAAGGCAAAAATGGTGCGGGGGGCTTCCCTGAGGCGGCAGAAAGCCGCGCGGAGCACCCCCGACGCGGCAAAAAGCCGCCCTGGGCCAAAACGGCCCGAAGAAAAAAGCCTTGCCTCCCGGCAAGGAAAAATTGGTGCGGGGGGCTTCCCTGAGGCGGCAGAAAGCCGCGCGGGGCACCCCCGAGGCGGCAAAAAGCCGCGCTGGGCCAAAACGGCCGAAAAAAAAAACCTTGCCGGCTTCCCCCGGCAAGGCAAAAATGGTGCGGGGGGCTTCCCTGAGACGGCAGAAAGCCGCGCGGAGCACCCCCGACGCGGCAAAAAGCCGCCCTGGGCCAAAACGGCCCGAAGAAAAAAGCCTTGCCGGGAAGGAAAAATTGGTGCGGGGGGCTTCCCTGAGGCGGCAGAAAGCCGCGCGGAGCACCCCCGACGCGGCAAAAAGCCGCCCTGGGCCAAAACGGCCCGAAGAAAAAAGCCTTGCCGGGAAGGAAAAATTGGTGCGGGGGGCTTCCCTGAGGCGGCAGAAAGCCGCGCGGAGCACCCCCGACGCGGCAAAAAGCCGCCCTGGGCCAAAACGGCCCGAAGAAAAAAGCCTTGCCGGGAAGGAAAAATTGGTGCGGGAGGCTTCCCTGAGGCGGCAGAAAGCCGCGCGGGGCACCCCCGACGCGGCAAAAAGCCGCGCTGGGCCAAAACGGCCCGGGAAAAAAAAAACCTCTGCTCCCTTCCTCTCGCGCGCGCTGACCTTCGCCGCCCACCGCCAATCAGCGCACGCTCACGGGCCACATGACGAGGTCTCGCGGGCCGCATTTGGCCCGCGGGCCTTGTCCTTGACACCTGTGCTCTACATCAAGGATAATCAATTTGATGCCCTACAGATGTTTTGTGAGCAGGTGGGGACCCTGAATGCATCCCAAGTGCTTCCGTGACCACCAGGCATTCATCAACTTTTCTGCACTGGGGCTACAGATCCATCCATTCATTTGAATATTGACTTCGAATGCATACATGTGATCAGGAGCTGCCCAGAGAACTCTTGCTATAGGGCAGCTACATAAACACAGTTAAATAAATAGATAAATATGCTCTATTTAAATATATCAAAAGTGGACAAGTAGATAAAGTCAGGTTTGCCTGACTGTGCTCCCAATTGTGCAGGCACGCAACCTATGTGCATATGTCATGTACACATATGACACAGACCCCCACCTTTCATGTGCTCAACATTCCCAGGGGGCCAAATGAACAGGTTTTTATTTTACAATCACCTTTCTACCAACTGCCGCCAAATAGATAAGAGTCTTTGAGTCTCAGTGAAATTTGATTAGGAGCCCCTCCAATTTGTGAGTTGGTCACTCTGCTCTACAGCTTATCGCTTTGGCATTTTCCCATCTCCCAACCTTCAGCGCAAACCCTTGCTCTGATCTTTGCCATTAAGGGAATTTTATTGATTGATAGATTGAGATGATTCTTAAACCACTTCTCATTTACAAAGAAATTAGCAACACAGCACTGTTGGTGTCTGGCTCTGATCTCAACAGGGACAGCATTCCACACGGTAGCACCACCAACAAAGAAGGCCCTCCTCTGGATGCCCAGCAGATGAACATAAAAAGATCCCTGCTGGATCCGGCCAAAGGCTCATCTAGTTCAGCATCCTGTTCTCACAAAGGCGTGCCAGATGCCCATGGGAAGTCTGCAAACAGGACCCAAGTGCAGAAGCTGGGATGAACCTCTGTAGGTTATTTGGAAGAATAATGGAAGAATACTCAACCCAGTTGGCAACACCTGTCCTCTTCTCCCCCGATTATTTTAAACAAGGCAGTGCCAACTTGATCCTGTTTGTTCATTTATTCAATTTTTACACTACTTAATTTAATAATTTAAAAACCTTAAGTGGTTTACATAAGCAATTTACCAATGTCCCCAAGTTAAATTAAGCCAACAGAGCAAGTGTACCATTTCTTTTGCCCTCTCTTTCCCAGCAAACTGATGAGCCTGACCCAATTCTAGGAGTCGACTAGAATTTGGGAAATTACTGGATAAACAAAAAACAAAAAAACCCTCACCCTGTCACAAATATTTGGAAAGAGCCATCAATAGCACACTCTTGGAATCTTGTTTAGCCTTGCATTTACAGCATCTACCTAGATGTTGATGTCCACCTCAACTACTGTTTCTTCATATCTCATAACCAAAGTCAGGTTACTCAGTTGCCACTCTCCATGCTATCCCAGAGTAGTAAGAACACAAGAAGAGATCTGCTAGATCAGGCAAAAGGCCTATCCAGTTCAGGATCCTGATTTCCACATTAATTAACCAGATGCCTCTGGAAAACGCTCAAGGAGGAGGAGCGCCTTTGAATTGACCTGCCTGGGTGTTAATGGCACTGCCACTGACCTCTGTGGTTTGAGGAGTAGGGGAATATGTGAGAGGGGAAGAAAGTCTTCTATTTCTCCAAGCCATGCATCATTTTATAAACTTCCATGTCCCTCACCCCCAATCATATGAGAGAGAAGAGAAGAGAAGAGAAGAGAAGAGAAGAGAAGAGAAGAGAGGAGAGAACAGAACAGAGAGTGCATTTATCTAACCACTGTAGGTCACTACAAAATATGTACGGCTGACTCACAACTTTTGCGTATTTAACATGCTCGATTGCAGATTTGCGTGGTTGGAGGCTGGCCAGCTGACATTGCACAAATCAAATGCATGCAAGGCACAGGAAGATCTTTTAGGCTCTCCACCTTGCGTACTGGGCTCTGGGAAGCTCTCACGGGATCTCACAGGGTCATCCAAGATCTTGCATGAGCCTTCCACAGTCTGCATGAGAGCTTCCCAGAGCCCAGTAAGCAAAGCGGAGACCTTAAAAGCTCTCCACCTTGGGGTGAGGTAGGAGCAGCAAGGCATGCTCAGTGTACCAGCTTCAGAAAGGGAGGGATCCCTGCAGGGGGCAGTTCCAGGGTTCTTTTGACTATAGATGATTTTGGCTTTATGCACCACCCCTGGAACATAACCACTGTGCAAGTTGCGAGTCAGCTATATGGATTTTGCATTAATCCAATGGAAAAGCAACAAAGGAGTTTGTTGTCCTTTTAACACCTTTGTCCACTCTCCCCACACACAAGATGATAGAATGCAAGATGTCTCAGCTCTGCCCCACCTTGTATTTTCCTGGTTTCCTTCCACACCCTGCTTTTCACTGAACCTGATTTAGGTATGAAATAGCCAAGAAGCTTCTATCCAGCATGCCTGAGGATAGACCAGTTACTCTCATGCAAACCCAGTGGCTTGTATGCAACTAAGTCCAACACAAAGCAGACCCACTGAAATGAATGAACCCAAGTTAGTCGTGTCCATTAACATCAATGAGTCAACTTTGAGTAGGACTAGCATTGAATACCACCCTGTATATCCCCAAAAGGAGTCAGAGGAGAGCCTTGGTAGGAGGGCAGGATACATGAAAAGACAAGACACAGAAAAATGAGCTGTAACTCTTGCACGCCAAAGAAATGATTCCCAGGCCAGCAGTAGTGCAGACAAACTCCTTAAACGTGATAGAACGGAAGTTACTCACATCAAATCACTTATAAACTGTATTTTGAAACAGTAACGTCTTCCCACTAAAACTATTGTGGTTCAGCTGCTATCTTCCCCACATACCTTAGAGGTTAATCTAAGCAGCCAGGAAAGCATTTTAGCCAGTATAACTCATGTTTTAAGAAACCTTGGTTGCAGATCTCCAACTAATTTCTTAGAAGCAGACCTGATGGCCTTCGTGGATCAATGCCAAAATGAGTAGCTTGAGAATTACAACCTGTGGATGCTTGCAGTTTTAAAATCAATTATTCAATGAAGATTACATCTCTATGCTCCCCTCCAGCAGTTATTCAGTTCATTTCCAAATGAGTTTTTTAAGCAATAAAAGCACTAATATTCACACTTATACAAGTTTCGGTCATTACAAAGACTTTGGAACAAAAATATTCTTTTTTTATTTGCCAGATACGCCCCTTAAGTGCCCTATTAAAATAAGAAATTCATTGGTTTAATTAAAATGATAGGCATTTTTTAAATGACACGCTGAGTAAATGGAAGCAACGTGCAGAAATGAAGCTCTCCTTCAGCATAAACTTTATTCTGTCTCTCTTTCATGGTGGCATTGCCCCACAGCATTCAACAGAAAGAACGTGAACTGGTTTTATATGCTTTGTTTGTAGCAGGTGCCAATTTTAAATGTATGCTCAATTTTAACATATGCATCCTATGTTGTACAACTCCTGAGTTGGCTTCCTGGATGGAATAACCATTTCCCCTATTGCGCTGTGTAAAGATGGAATAACATCATGCATTGCTGAGTCATGCAAAAGCAACAACAACAGCAAGCTTCCAGCACAGGACTCTCAGGTCTATCATGGCTTATCCATCACTGAAATGTTGCATAAGGTGTTAGAACACGCATTTCAAGAACATGTGCCTAAATTAGATAATGGAGTTCGGCTGGAGTTATAAAAGAAATGAACCCTGCGAAAGGATCACAGATTTTGAGTCTCCCAAACCCCAGGCAACCCCCAAGCGGAATAATGACTCAAGACAACTTGCTATGGGATTAAAATTGGCCACAACTTTATTAAGATTCAGATGTAGGGAGATCTTGGCTCAGGCATTGGGTGTTTATCCTTCCCAGTCCCCAGCCAGGGATCTGGTAGACTTCAGGGTTATCCATAATGTGTGGGGATTGGGCTGGCTCTGGAGAACGTATGTTCAAGCAGAGAGCCAACCCCCCGTTCGCCGCCGCTGGAGGGGGAGAGCAATGACAACCTCTCGGCATATGGCCAATGCCTCCTCCCAAGACCCCTTTAATGGGGAACCCTGGTATCGCCACCACAAAGGGGGCGTGGGTCACCGCTTCACCCCCCCCAAGGGATAGACTAAAGGATTCCGTCCAAAGCTTGAAACCGCCAAAGTTGTGATGTTTTGCTACAGGAAAGGCAAAACCTGCCAATGCAGGGAAATTCCTTTCCGGCCCTTCAACAGGGAACTTGACATAGCAGCGCCTGCGTATCTGTGAAGAGGTTAACCTGCAAAAGAAGACTTAATTGAGGGAGTGGAGCCAACTGCCGCTTCACAGGTAAGCTACACCTTCTGTTGTGTGGGCAGGGCGGTCCAGTCCCTCCCCTTACCTGGCCAATCCCCTGGCTACGCCTCCCCAGGCGGGATTGGGTGATTGACTGAGGTAGGTGGAGACCCCAGGTTTCCCGCATGGGGAGGATGAAGCCAGCCTGAACTACCAGGAGCCACACTGGGATCCAAGGGGCTGCGTGCGACCACGCAAAAGTCGCCCCCCATTTGATGTGGGGAGCGGTCATTGTGCAGACAGTTGGGGTGCAAGAAGTCCCCTGCACTGAAAGGCTCTCCCTGTCATCCCAGCTTGAACTGTGGGAGGGTTGTTTGCAGCCACAAATTCCAAGGAAAATTCCCTCAGCACAGATTAAAGACACATTATGCTTTTTCCAAAACCTAAGTACCTATACTGAAAAAAGATTTGGAAGCTTACTGCTGGTCCAAACCAAGCCCTGCAAAACAAAGCCAGGGGTTTGTTTGTTTGTTTGTTTTTTAAGGTGGAAGGAAGAAATTGTCACTGAGTGTTAAACATAAGCATATAAACAAATGGCCAGACACCAATATCTAACTTTATTGGTCTAGGATTATGCCTGCAAAAGTAAGATGTCTCACTCTGGCTCACATAGAAACTGAAATCAAAACCCAAACTTATTTCCAGCTCAGCTCTTTCGCATCTGGTCATAATCACTAAATCTTTGAACCTTCTCCTCTGATTCTCAAGCAGGTGCCTCTCACCCCCCAGGTGTTCTCTTTAGTGTTCTTTTTATTATCAGGCTATTAGGAGAACAAAGTGGCATTTCAGTACTACAGGGACTCAGCTAGATTGGTAAAGAGAAAGCGTTTTATATGTGTTGTATATGCGATATAACAATGTGACACCAGATGGTGCTGTGGAATCCCGTCTTTACCTACTGGATTTCCCTGTACAGTATGAGTTTACAACACGTTTAGCTGAATCACCCCCTTGATGGAACACTGCCTTGTCGTGGCGAAGGGGCTTGAATAACTCCAGGAAGCTATGAGCTATGCCGTGTAGGGCCACCCAAGACGGACTGGTCATAGCCGAGAGTTTGGACTACATGTGATCCACCTGGAGAAGGAACTGGCAAACCACTCCAGTATTTTGCCAGGAAAACTCCATGGACATAAAAAAGGAGAAGCTTTGAGAAGAAAGTGAGAGTTTCCAAGGCATGCTCTGGTTCATGGGGTCACGGAGAGTTGAACACGACTAAGACGACTAAACAAAAAGCTGAGTCACATCTTGGACGTGTCTAGATCCAGCCCAGGTCAGTAAGTCTGACTACCCTTTATGAGTGCAGCCCTCATTTCCCAAAGCAAAGACTGCTTTGTCACAAAAACTGGGCCTTTAAGAAGGCTTCTGAATCAAGTGCACCAGTCCTTCAAGTGGTATGGGAATATGGGTGTCTTGGTTTGTCTTGCAAGATATGATGATGATGATGATGATGATGATATCATCTTCCCTTTATTTCTGCTCTCCTTCAGGAAGTATTCTTGCATGGTTTGCACTGCCTGCTTATTTCCAAAGATCCTCTTCAACAGCAAGAATGCTGCACTACCAGGACTGTCCTCGCTGAGAAGCCCTGAAGGTCATATAACTGCTGGCAATGAATGTACGCATTCAACAAAAGAAAGCTGTATTCTTTCTGCCTCTAGCTCTTTTCCACTACTAAGGTCTCCTAAAGTTTGCATGTCTAGCCAACAGGTCAAATTTCTGACAGGCTTTGGCCAGTTATCACCAAATTCATTATTATCCCTCATATTTCAATGCCTGACATACAGTTGGTGCAATAGCTGCAGTGTCTTTTTAAAACACACACACACACACACACACACACACACACACACACACTTATATCTCCCAATATATTAGCTGCAGAATCACAGCTGTAAAAATAGGGGCTTTTTTGCAAGTCCAAAATTTTCTAAACTCATTCTCCCCTGCCCCCCTTTTCCCCTTAAAACATGTTTCCAATAATTACTGTGAGAACCTCAATGTTTTGAATGACAGGGTAAAAATTGTATAGATTTGCCTCTTGTACTAGTGTTTCTTTTACTAAACTTATCACCTTGCAAATCCTCTCACCCAAGTAATCCATCAGTGTGCTTACATCAGTGTGCTTACTGTAAATGAGTAGCTGAATGTTTGAATCCTACATGGTTAATTTAAAAGGCATTACTACAAAGACATTTTTGTAAAGACCTTTACATATAATAAAATCTTGTACATACATGCTCAGTTCCCAGTTATGAAAAGTGCTTTCCAATATGATAAAAGTGGTGCCAGCTTACTTTGATTCTTTCCTTTAAGTGTGGGAGGTCATAAACTACAAAACAAGACTTATAAACCAAGTTCTTCTCTTGCACATCAAACTGCTTTATTCATATGCATCTGTTTTTCTAACTGTACCCCAAACCATAATAGAAGAGTTAAACTTCCACATTATGATATACTCACATATTTGCTTCTATAAGCATGTTCATATCTGGCATATGTCCTATAATGAATTTTAAGGCTTAAAAATCATAATAATAACAAAACTGGTGATCTTCTGTGTAAGTCATACCAGTTGCTCAAAAACTTTATTTTTAAAGCCGCTCATAAATACACAGGTCTCACTGAGTTCTGTGGGACTTATTCCCATCAAGCATGCATAGCATTAGAGCCTTAGGTTGCAATACGAAGCATGCTTGCTATGAACTAGGTCCTACTGAACTCAATACTGAACTCAGCAAGACTAACTTCCAGGAAAAGACATTTGGAATCAAGCTGAAAATCTGACCTGAAATATTTAATACAAATTCCTAATACAAAGACCTTGAAGCAGAAGCAATTCCCTTATCCACCTTGTTTCTCTCACCCCTTCAAAAAGCCATTGGGTGAAAATGTGACGGGAACAATAGGGCATATTACAGAAGCAAGATGAAAGGTATAAAACAATGGTTGACGTAGAATGATGTAGTGGCTGATTACATCACACTCTGAAGCAACCTAGAGGTCATTCAGTACAACCCCCCCCCTCTCCCCGGGTCAAAAGGCAGGAGCCTACTAACATCAGCCTACATTCATACCTCAGGTGAAACATCCTCTGGTTTAATCCATTTCATTCGCACTCTGTTGCATGACACAAAGGGAGCAGGGGAAAATCAGGTGTGCTTGACTATCACCACCAGATTAGTTTCCACTTGCCTTGAGTGTGGAATGTTACTTTTTCTGAAGTGGGGAGAGGGGGAGAGGCATTTCCTCTTCTAGCTTGAAGCCTCATCTACTCTGATCTCTCCGAAGGAATCAGACATTTGTTTTTGCCCTTCTCGGCTTAGATTAACATCTAACACTGTTCAGCAAGAGGAGAACAGATCTTTCGGCAAATGGCCCCCACCCTCCGTTTTTTCCAATGACAAAAATAAAAATATCGCTCTCAACCTGACCACATCCCTGAAACTGAATTCCAGCTCACAAGAAGGCTGAGAGTTTGGTGGCGGCTGATGGATGCTTCTCTGCTAAGTCAGAAACGGTGCCACAAGCCACCGTGAGGAACTCCTGAGCTCAGCCATATGACCCAGAGCACCCAAGCTAACTGCCTCCTTCCTCAGATTAATGGGATGAGATCTACCATGTCAGCTTTGCTGGAATCTGGAATGTTAACATTAACATTACATTAAAAATAAACTTTCCTTTTCCAAAGGACTCAAGTTCTAGCCTAGGAGCGAGATTCAGCCAGCATTGCCGTTTAAAGTTTTTTATTTTTAAAGCAAATCCCTTGTCCTCATTACATTGCAACCAGCTTTTGGAAGAGTTTGTGAGTCCTCATTTAGTTCTAAGCAGATTCAGACCCCTGGAAGTTTGCAGCATACAGCCCAGCTCCGCACTTTGGGGGCAAACCAGGCAATTAAAGGCCAACCATCCAACAGTCAAAGTTTGTAGGACATTTTCTTTCCAGTGCTACAGTACTACAAAGACTGTCAGAGATCAATCTACCCTGCAATACCCTACAATAGGTATTAAATCTTTCAGGGTGCCTAAGATCTCAGGCTCCCAAAATTAAGTGCCAAGTGTTACATAAAATACAGAGCCTCCCTGTTTCACTCTTCTTGAGCAACCAATGGGCTGATCTACCAAAGTAAATTTTCCTGATTCCCCCCTCCCACCTTATTTCCTTTCTTGCATCCACTGCATCCTTTTCCCTATTAGATACACATGAAAGACCTAAAATGGCATGAGCCAAGAGAGCAGCAGGTACCAAAGGAAGTTGGCAGGAAAGTAAGCACAGCTTTGCGATAAGGGGGTGGGGAAAGGAAAGAACCAGTTATGTGAAAATGCTAAACAAAACCAAGTGTCATATGCACACGTATAGTAAGGGAAAGTAGACACAACTTCTGCACACTACCCATTCCCTTTAAGTCACACTTTAAGCAGTTTGTTGCACTTAGCAATAATAATAAAAAAAATCCCAGAGCAATTATTTTCTGGTTCCTTTCTCTGCAAACATCTTCTGCCTCATATATAAGATACACTACCTGTCACTTGGGCGCAACTTGGGAAGCAATAATGGAAGAGGGTTCTAATAAGCACACACAGCCATGTATTAAGCAAGGCTGGGCAAGGAGAGAGAAATGGAAGTGTGTTGGTGGTGACAGATGCAAGTGCCAAGTGTACATGGAAGGGATGTGCACAGAACGGGAGGTTTGAATGAAGTTGCTGCAAGCCAGAAATAAGCAGCAGCATGTCTCTCTCTCCCAGCAAAATTTCAGTGGGGGCAGGTTCTATGCGCCTGCTTGCCAACCTGCTTATCTCGTATGTGCATTATTCGCACCATCTGTAATACATCATCTATTAATAGTGCCCTATCAGTGAAGCAAGGAACTTTCCCTCGAAATTGCACAAAGGACAGTGCAGATAAGGAGGAAGGAACACATAAGGGCAGCGTCTCGCTGCGCGAAACTCGGGAGCAGCGCTGTCGTGGGGAAGGCGCCTTGGCGAGCAACGGGCGCAGTGCCTCCGGGCCAGCGCAACCTGGCAGAGGGCTAGCTCATCATCAGCACATCCCAAGCGCTATAGCTCGATGCCCATCTGCTGGGAACCCAGAGACGACTTCCATGTCTGTGCCACCCAAATCCACGTGCAGGAAGTTAAGAGCTCCTGCTACACTCCCGAGACTCAGACGCCTGTCAGCTCAGCATTCAGCATGCACTCCGACAGCCCCGGGCAGGTCTCTCTCAGTTGAGACAAGTGCCCGAGGAAGGAAGGCAGCTCTACTCCGGCCTAAGAGCTGGTTCTCCGAGTTCCCTGAGCAATTGCTCTTTTCTGAGTCATCCGGAGAGGTGACCATCTCCCCGCCGCCACCTATCCGTGCAAAAATATATACTACAAGAGCGCATAACTTCCCCCGCGCGATACTCACTTGTGCCTTCTTCATAAGGAAAGAGAGCGCTGCAATCCAGCCCCAGCAGCGGCGTGCAAACTCCGTTTAACAGATGTGTAGCTCCTGCATGTTGCAAAGGCACCTAGTCCGCGCATTGGGCTTGCCCGGCGCCCTCGGTGGCTGCGCGTCTCCGCTCGCTCGCTTTCTCTTTTGCCCCCAGGCACGCAGGCGGCGGCGGCAGCGGCGCTGCTTGGCTCTGCACGGCCTCGATGCTCTCGCAGCAAGCAGAGGCGGGGAGTGAAGCCCAAGCCGTCCTCTGAGCAGGGCTTTTATAGCTCCGAGCTGCCTCCCGCAGCAGCAGCAGCAATCCTGACAAGGAGGACACGCCTTTCTTGCGAGGCTTTCTTTGCCAGGGCGGGGGAAGCCCTGGGGAACTTCAGGGAGATGGAGCTCTCAAGAGCAGAATCAGGCCACCAGGCTACAAGAGGGAGGCTTGCGCTGTCTGTCTGCCTGCCAGGCGGGCAGAAAAGAAAGGAGGGAAGGAGGGAAGTTATGGAGACGGGAGGGAGAGGTGGATTAAAGGAGCCCACTGCACCCTCCGCGGGTTTCCTTCCACATCACCTTCCCTGTCAGCATAAGGGTCTGTCACATGTCATGAAGCAGTTGATTGACATTGATCAAGTACTCTGAGCGATTACCCTTGATGGCACATACAGTAGTGCGTGTGTGTGTTATTATTCCCCATGCTCCAATCTGAGACTTGCCATAAAATCTGGAGAAGAGGAGGAAGAGGCCCAGAAGACATTAAGAGGCAATTACAAGATCCAAGGTGAATGCTTGGGTACATCTGATGAATCAATGGATTCAAAATACAACGAAGGAGATTCTGACTAAACATTAGGAAGAACTTGCTGTTGGAAGGTGGAATGGACTCCCTCAAAAGGTGGCAGACTCTCTTTCATTGCAAGTTTTGAAGCCGAGGTTGGCTGTCTATCTGTCAGGGATGCTTTAGTTGTGATTCCTGCACTGTAGAGGGTTGGAGTAGATGACCCTTGGGATCCTTCTAACTCTACAATTCTATGATTCTGTTATATCATAATAAAAGGTCAGCCTTGCAGGAGCCACAAGACTGCATTTCTCCCCTTTTTTGCCACAACAGCCTCTGAAAATTATCGCCATAGACAGTGGAGGCAAATGTGGCCCTGCCCTACCAACTTCAGGCTGCCCTCACCCAGCTCCCGCCTGCCTGGCATCCAGTCCAGTGAATGACACTGGCTATCAGTTTTCTCCTCCTCGATCTCAGTGTTGCCCTTGCAGAACTCAGTAGGAAGGAGGATGGGGACAAAACTGGAATTGTTTGGCTCTGCCCATCATTGGCCCAGGCTCCGCCTACTGTTGACATACCTGCCTCCCATCCCCCAGCCCCGATGGTCACCAGCTGCCGCTGGGCAGACTTTTAAGACAATTCAACCCACATGCACTGCAGACCAACTAAGTTTGTTCTTGGTATAAGCTTTCGTGTGCGTGCACACTTTTTTAGATACACTGAAACAGAAGTCCCTTATATATAGTGGGAGGGTGGGGTGGGGTTTTTCTCAGGAGGGTAGTAGGAGATGGGCGATTGACTCAATGGGTATGGTAAACCTGTTGACGACTGTTAATGACTGCAATTAGTCCTACAGGAAAAAGCAAGGATAGTATGCAGATGATTAGCATATGTAGTGAGACAGGAATCCAATATCTCTATTAAGACCAGGTCTCTCCATAGTTTTCAGTTTAGTGATAAGTTGTAATTCAGCAACTTCTCTTTCAAGTCTGTTTCTGAAATTCTTTTGTAATAAGACAGCTGCTTTGAGATCCTGTATTGAATGTCCTGCTCCAATAAGGTCATTTTTACAGCTCTGTTGTCCCTACATGTGTGTGATTCCAGTGTATGGTTTATACTGCTGAAAACAATGCATTCCCCACCCCCATGGGAAGTAGTCAGCTTTCTTTCCCACATTAACAGTATTGACTCATGTACAAAATCAGTAGCAGAGGCTCACATTCATTGTAAGGGCAATTTCACACGTCAGGCTTGATATATGGATGTAAAAATATGCATTGGCCAGAAGGCTCACTTCAATTTGTACAACAAAAGAGTCCTCTTCCACTTTCTCTTCCCCGTTAAAAATCTAAGCACCCTGTGAAAATGCTCTCAAGGGAGAGCAGTGCCTTAAGGATGCCCCCAACCACTTCCTTTTCTTTCAAGTGTGTTTGAGCAATGGACATCCCTTTAAATATAGTCGTACCTTGGAAGTTGAATGGAATCCGTTTCGGAAGTCCGTTCAACTTCCAAGATGTTCAGAAACCAAAGCGCAGCTTCTGATTGGCTGCAGGAAGTTCTTGCAGCCAATCGGAAGCCTCAAAAGCCCCATCGGATGTTCGGGTTCCAAAGAACATTCACAAACCCGAACACTCACTTCCAGGTTTGCAGCGTTCAGGAGCCAAAACGTCTGTGTATCAAGGCTTTTGGGATCCAAGGTCCGACTGTATACCCATTGAAATAAAGTCCTTAGTTTCAACAAATTTACTTTGTGTGTGATTAATGGTGTGTTGAAGCTCATTGGCACACTTAAGATGGCAGATGGGTGGACATCACCATCCCACAATACTTGGAGAGTGTCTGCCATTCTGAAAGGTGTATAACCCATTTTAATATTATTTAACCTGTAGCACTTATCCTATAATGCCCTTGCCTAAGAGTGTTAAACAGTGTCCAGGGAGTTGGGGAGGTGGATTAGGCATGCCTCCAAAAGAAAATTATAGCCAATGGACCCACTGATTTTGGGTGCAGCAAAAAATTAACAAATAAATTTAACACTGTGCTGAAGTGGGAAGAGAGGTTTACATTTCTCCATGCAACCCAGCACTCTGAGGGAGAGGCAGATCATGTCACCAGATTCATCATTTTATGACAACCTCCTAGCTGATCTGCACAGGTCAGTTAAGGAGAGGGAACTGTGTACATGCCTGAGGCTATGTCTGCAACAGTATAGGGCAGAGACAGACCTTGGCACCTCAAATTTCAGTGTGCAACCCCAAAATCTGTCCCCCTACCTCTCGTCTTCTGTTGGACTGCATAGCTGTGGCACCAGCAGTGACACCTCAGAAGCCCTGTGTCCAGTGTGACTGAACTGGTGGGGCTCCCCTAGATTCACCTTTGTATGGGGTGGCCACTGCCCCTCAGAGGGTTGGCCAAGGGTGAATGCAGTCCTTGGGCCAGAAAAGGTTAGCCACCTCTCCTTTAACTACTTTGTGAGACTCATATAGAGGCATGCCCTACACACATATTCCTTTGCAAATTTTACAGTGCAAACTTAAGGTTGATAAGGAGAAACAGTTATGAGCTAGTTCCCCCCCCCAGTGCATTTACTTGCAGGGATGAGATATTCTGTAGCTGATATTCTGTAGCTGATTTCCCCCCCCCCCAAAAAAAAAGTATCGCTGGGTTGAGCTTTAGAGAGGAAAGGAGGTCCACACCCACCTTGTTCAGAGATAAGAGAGGGAACTAATGTTTTGGGGTGGAGAAAAACATTTCCTCTAGAAAGAAAGAGCATGCCATAATTTGCTGAAGGTGACAAGACCTTCCATTTTCTAGACCTTCCATTTCAAGACCTCCCAGTCCTGCTTAATGCTAGGCAAGTATATAACACTGATTCTGCCTCTGAAGTGCAGACTGTGAGCATTATAAGCATACAATGTAATATTGCAATGTATCCCCAATCTCTAAAAAGAGTGCTCCTGATCAGAGTCTCGGCTACTTTGGAACCAACAGCTAATCAACAAAGTAGTCATGTGTCCTACTTTACAGAAGTGAGTCCACTACTTCAGGAAATAGGAACATGCAGCCTCCTAGAGGTTATTGGACACCAACACCTTTCAGCTCTAGCCAGCAGTGCCATTGGGCAAGGATGATGGGAGCTGTAGTCCAGCTATATCTGGAAAGTCACAGGTTCCCTACTCCTGATCAATTTGAAGGGCTATCCAATCAAGTTTAGTTTTAAAAATAGGGGCAAAAGGTAAGTATGGATAAGCTCTCAAAGTCTTCTCCACTGTGGTGAGATGTATTGTGTTTTTGTTTAAATCACAATGATTATTTCCAAATTGGAGGGGATGTTGATTGCTTCCGTGTCCCTTTGTTTTTTCCTCCCATCTTCAACTAATTTCACAAACCATGTTGCTCTGACTCTCTCTCTAGCTACTTACTTTTACCCTAGTTCACATCACAGCCCCAAAACTCTGACAGAGCCTCAAACTCTGGCTTTGTCAATCTAACTATCTCTGAGTTGAGGGAGGGGGCCCGCCCATTTGTTGTCTCAAACAGAGCCCTCTTCCCTTTGTTCTCTTAATTGCCCATCACCCAGCCAATCAACTCAACACAGGGGCCAGGCTTATATTTCAACACTTGCTGGATCCAGGAGTTAGAAAGGTCTCAACTCTCCCCAGCAACTCATAACAATACTTTTATAATTGTATTGAAACTACAGTACAATCAGTTTATTACTGACCAAGCTATCATGAGGAGGGGGAGGACATTCTCCATCCATCACACTATCTCAACTCTGCTGTCCCCACACATTCACATGCAGATGACAAATCCAAACACAGAACATGCATACAATCTTATTTATGTAGGCTAACACTGTGTGGTCAGTTGCTAAATAAAATATTGTCCGATGTACCTAGGATTTTATGTACACAGGCTATAAGTGGGATAGATATGCAGGGACAGCGCATTGCTCTGTGCAGTGAACCAGAAATGGAATCCCCCAAACTGGCCTTGAGTCTTTTACAAATCTTGTCTCTCTAGAGCAACTGCAGCACTGATTGTGGGTGATCCAAAAGTTCTGCCTCTACTGGGATCGGCTGGTGTTAAATTCAAATGTGGCAGTTTACCCATCCATACTTGTTGTAGTCACGATTTGTACACCATCTCAAAACCGGCTGATGAGCTGAAGCTTGACATTTAGTGGTGCACTGGTAAGCTTAACATATCTTTTCTAAAACTTTCTTTCCCTAATGCTGTTGGCATCGTGGTTGTGTTTGAAACATGAACAAATTCCTGAACACAGGAAGCTCGAGTCTCCCGTGTTGTTATTTAGCCAATTCAGCACCTCTCAGGTTTCCTTGCAGCCACTCTTCTAAGCAATATTTATTTTTATTTTCTCACACAAAGGGTTGGCCTCTTGTGTTTCCAGAAACTTTGTCAGGAGTGTGTGTGTTGTGAGTGGAAGACTGGTATTGATATCCTCTCTGAAATGAAGTCCACAGAGATAGCAACATCATGTTCTCCATGTCATTCATCTGGTGATAATGGTGTCTGTAGCAGTGCTGTTGAAAGACTATCTGCTGTCATTAGCTCTTTCCCAGGGAAGGATACTGTTTTATAAGTGAATTTTGTCATCCTGAGATTAAATCTTTGGATCTATTGGGAGAAGTTTGTGAAGAGATTTGACTTTAGAAAGGACATAAGTGACTGTTTGTAAGGTGAATGTCAAGCCGGAACTCTGGGAACCTATGGGAGCTTTTCTCCCAATATTAATTGCCACTAAATGTGAAGCATGGAGGAAGCACAGATTTTTACGTCAGGGCAAGGGAGAGGAGGCAGGAAGAGGGAACTTCAGGCCCTCCAACCAACACCTTCCCCTAGGCCACACCTGCCACCAGCTATCCTTCACGTTCCAAATGTCTCTTGCTTGTCTGGATGGAAGATAGAAAGGGATGTGCATATGCTCTATCTGTATACAATTTATATTTGTTGAGTGGACTAGGACCTGGGAGATTAGCAAATTCCCCTCAAATCCTATATTCCCTGGAGTTGAGAGGCCACCACCTGCTGTTTCACCTTCCCCCACAAAAAGCCAAATTGGAGATTCTAATTGTTCAAAGCCAAACCTCAGGCCCAGGTATGGAACGTGGCACTCCCAGCTTCTCTGCCTGATGCTCAGGACTGCCCTCAGGATATATCCTGGCTGTGTGCCAGTGCTTTGGCCAGCTTGCAATGTGTCCTAGAACTGTCGTAACGCCTCTTCCTTGTCTTGATGGAGAGGGGCATCGGTGTAGAAATTTCTCACTTTTGCATGCATTAGAAGGTAAGTATTACATCCATTGTTCCACCTCCTTTTGCCTCTGGTTCCACCCCCTACTAGCATGTGGCCCCTATGAGGTTGCCGGTGAAGGAAAGTGGCCCTCAGTTTCCCACCCATGGTCTAGCTAGCTTACTGAGATATGGGTCTTATTTATGTAATATGCAAGGAATCTAAATTGGTTATCTCCTGATGCTAATCATTTCTCTGAGAGGAAAAAGTGTTGCCGCATTCTTGACGTTAACACACAATGTTGAAAAGGCTTAGAAAAGGTGGTGCTTTTTGTTTCCCATGATTTATCTAGGAGAAGGGTTACAACCAGGGCTTTTTTTTCCAGCCGGAACTCAGTTCTGACATCCTCTTAGCACCATTGCCATTATAAGAGAACAAGGGAGGAGTTCGTGGTGAGTTCTGCACCTCTTTTCATAGAAAAATAGCACTGGTTAGAACTATATAAAAGTAAAAAAGGTAAAGGTAAAGGACCCCTGGACAGTTAAGTCCAGTCAAAGGCGACTATGAGGTTGCTGCGCTCATCTTGCTTTCAGGCCGAGGGAGCCACCATTTGTCCGCAGACAGCTTTCCGGGTCGTGTGGCCAGCATGACCAAACCACTTCTGGCGCAACGGAACACCGTGATGGAAACCAGAGCGCACGGAAACTCTGTATACCTTCCCGCCGCAGCAGTACCTATTTATCTTCTTGCACTGGCTTGCTTTTGAACTGCTAGGTTGGCAGGGGTCTGCTCCTAGGTTGGCACCAAAAGGTCTCTCCTTAAATAAGTCAGCTGAACGTGCTTCAAATCAGCTGAACACACGAAGGTAAGGAGAGAAGGGAGCAGCATTGGTGCACACAGGAACCCATGCCCTCTACCCAGTTTGTGCCCCCAAGCATTCAGCTAAAAGCTACTACAGACCTCACTGAGCCCTTTGAGGGGAATGTATTTATTTAACCACAGCTCTTGACAGGAATGCCCTCTGCTGCAGCGGGAAGAGAATATCTAGATACCATTGTGTTAATGGGTGAAGTCAGTTTGCTGTTCCACAGTTCCAACAGGACATCAACATCACAGGCTACTCAGCACATTCTCAGAATCCAGTCAGCTCTAGGAAACCTTTCTAGGACTCACCAACCCGACATGTCTCCTTTGGTAGAGAATGCTGCTTCCCATTGTCTGTTACACAATTCCCTTTCATAACGAGCTGGCTCAGAAGAAAATATTGAATAATGTAGTAGTAATGCTTATGAAACTGAATGAGATGTGTCAGAAATCTGACACTTATCTACATGCTGCAGGGATGTTTACCATTGGAAACAACATTGTTATGAGTTTGTCGGTGCCAGAGTTTGTGGGTGCAAGACACACAAAAATTCCTGGATTTATTAAGTTTTGGGGTTTAACCAATGCTTGGAGTATTAAGATGAGCCACCAGACGCTGAATTTAGCAGTGTCAAAATACAGGCCGAACCAGTTTTTCTGTTTTCAGGAAATTGTTTGAGATATGGGACATCAGCAAAGCAGAGACTCTGTGTCAGTCAGAAAATTGGAGAAGCCCCTTCCTGAGCTCTAAGATCGTTAGTCAGAAGACAATGACAGAGTTTTAGTTAGGAGAAGGTTTTTATGATTTCATTTGGCTGTGGCATGATTGAAGGAACAGGGTGTCAGTCTGTTAAATGTGTCAAGCTGGAGAAGGAGCATCAGAGCACAGTGTGGGTAAGTTTGGATCCAAGGTAGCAGCAGTGTGAGAAACAGGACCCTTTTGGAGTGTAATGCTAAAAAGCCCCTCCATCGTAGGCTCAGGATGTATATATGTGTAAATAAACCATATATCATAAAGACACCACAGTCTCTACTGTGCCTCAGTTCCTGAGGAAACACAAACCCTGTGTAAATGCCTGGAACCCTGGAATCTCACACTGCCCAGAGATGGGCGGCATGTAACACTGGTGTCAGAAGTGGGATTTGTGTTTCCTGGAGAAAAGGCCTGAGAGCAAGGTGTGCCTGAGCCAAAATGAAGGGAAGGATAGCAGCACTCCTTGAGCAGCTTGAGAGAAGGGAGCAGTGACAACGCCTCCTGTTCGACAAGATACACCAGCAGCAAGGCCAGTGGCCTGATAGAACATGCCAGCTGCTGACAGAGTGGATGAGAATCCTCTATGAAGATGCCTGATGAGATGCTATAGGACATCAAAAGTGACCCAGTAGACCAGGTGTGAGGCAGCCAGATGGAAGGGGTGGCTGAGGAGATGGATGGATGATGCTGAAGAGCTGCTGGCTGGAAATGACGAGCTGCTGCTAATTGATTTCTCTACTCCCTGGGAGCCTGCTGTGGAAAGCGGGCAGGAGGAAGAAACAACATTCTCTGCTGTGCTTCATTTCCTAAGGAAACATGAACCTTGGGTAAGTGCTTGGACCCCTGGAATCTCACACCACTCAGAGATTGGGGTGGCATGTAACAATATTTAAGGCAGTAAACAAGCATGAGCCTGTAAGGATGGCGCCATTGAAACTCATATTGGGCACCATTGAAACTCATATTGTGCCTCTTAGCCTAGTTGAGATAACCAAGCAAGTGAGCTTAGTGTAGCCTGATATTATTTAAAATTCAGAATTAAAACAGAATTGCAATCTTTAGGGTCAAAGGCCAGGGTGAAGAGGTGTACCTTCAGCATTCTCTCAAAGCCGTACCGTGAAGAAGCCAGATGCACCTCTGTGTGGCAGGTGGGGGTGGAAAGCCACAACTTAGGGGCTGCCTCAGAAAATGCCCTCTCTTGGGCCACTCCACCCCTGAGCTTCTGAGCAGAATATCAAGGAGTTGGTAAACCTTCCCTTCTCCCCATGCCAAAGTCAAAATGAAAATTCACCTCCCCTGTCCTTAAACAATGGAAGCTTCCTTTCCAGGGTTAATAGTTTTAAGAGAAGATTTTTGTTTTAGCTACAGCATTTGAGGAAATCCCTGGGTAGCTACTAATGCCCAACTGACCCATGTAATCAACACTGTGTTGCACATTAGTTGTGTCTGTATCATCCATCATACCAGAATGTTCAAATGACGCACACGGCACATTGGAACAATGACTAGTGGAATCAGTTACGTTCCACACACGGTTTACAAAAGTGTTGGCAATTTGTTATCCTGAACCACATTATTTTTGCTTAATGAAGTACAAAGTTCTGCCACATCAGAACTTGGGGAAAGGATGATGCAAATACTGCTTTAATTCTATTGAAGTCAATGGAACTAAAGGCAGTAGAAAGTGAATGCAGTTTGTTTCACAGAGGTGTTGCTGCTTTTAAAACTATCAGCATTTACTGAGTCCGACTCTGGGGTTGCGGTGCTCATCTCGCTTTATTGGCCGAGAGCCGGTGTACAGCTTCCAGGTCATGCGGCCAGCATGACTAAGCCGCTTCTGGCGAACCAGAGCAGCGCACGGAAACGCCGTTTACCTTCCCGCCAGAGCGGTTCCTATTTATCTACTTGCACTTTGATGTGCTTTTGAACTGCTAGGTGAGCAGGAGCTGGGACCGAGCAACGGGAGCTCACCCCGTCGCAGGGATTCGAACCGCCGACCTTCTGATCAGCAAGCCCTAGGCTCTGTGGTTTAACCCACAGCGCCACCTGGGACTTAAAACAAAGCACCACCAATTAAATCTGCTAACTCTTATTACTTGCTTGTTAATTAAACTGTTGGCATGTTAAGAGTGCAAACATCTATCATCTTCACAAGGGCACTTCAAGGTAGGTAGATTGTTTTACTTTTATTTTTCTTATTACATTTTCCAGAACACCAAGAACACCTTGGTTTCCCAAGGTGATCTAATGATAGTATTTATGGGGTTTGCTTTAAAAAAAAGTATTGAAAGCATTTCACATACATTAGTACAATTCAGCCTCTCAAAGTTGTAAGCTAGGTCAACATTATTATCTCTTTAGAAGAGACAGTGCTTCAGGCTGAGAGATGGTACCCCAGCTAACGCCACTGGTTAGAGTGGCCATCTAGCCTACTGTACAAAGGCCAGACCTCTATTTGAAAGACTGCCCAGTCCAAATCTAGTTTTAAAGATCAGTAACTATTAGTAGGGAAAGCAGCCAGGCCCTTGAACTTGCCCATCAACAGCACCTGAACAGCAGACTGAGCAAGTAGAAAGGTCAACCAGTCCAAGTCTTCCCCACCATGGTGAGATGCACTGCCATTTTTATCAAAACTGTATTTCTAAATCTTCATATTTAAATCTTATGCAGATCATCACCCTCTTTTTTTCTTCTGTTCTGGTGACACATAAGTAGCTGCTCTGACACTAGTGAATTTATAGCAGAAGCATGACTTGAATCAGGGACTTCCTGCTTTATTTCTCAGTCTGTTTCTTAAAATCCAGCTGGACAATCCCTCCTTGCTTCTGCTTGCAGCCAGTTGAGCACCTGACATTACAGTGGTACCTCTGGTTACGAACTTAATTTGTTCCGGAAATCCATTCTTAACCTGAAACCATTCTTAACCTGAGGTACCACTTTAGCTAATGGGGCCTCCCTCTGCTGCTGTTACTGAAGAGTGCATTTAACCCCATGCTTTGGATCTAGGGATCCAGCCAATTCTTTTACCGATTACCACACATTGATGATCTATAGATTTTATCCATCACATTTGTGGTAGGAGAGAGAGGGGGAGGGAGAGGGAGAGGGAGAGGGAGAGGGAGAGGAATTAGCTATCCTTGTGCAAAGGAATGCTTGGGTCGTGTTCAGTGTACTCTCTGCCAATTCATGCCAACTCCTTCATGGTGCTTAAAGTTTATTTTTAGCTGTTCTATGGCTCCTCCTAAGAGATGAACCTGTTTCAGTATTAAAAACACACAAAAACAGCCTCTAGCTAGATTTGGTTTCTGTTCCCATGTTGACTTCTGATGCACAGTTCAGGATGAACCGACAAAATGTTGCATCAAGAAGAAAACAAAATGTATTTTTAGAAACAGGTGTCAGTGCTTCTTGATAAAAGGTATGAGTTCCTGAAACCCTGTGATCATATACGTACAGTGGTCCCTCGACTTACGAAATACTTGACATCCGAATTTTTCGACTTACAAACGAAAAAAGTGGCCACACGCCTACGAATTTTTCGACATCCGAATGGAAATCGTTGCTGGTTTTAGATGCAGTTTTTTCGACTTACGAATTTTAGATGCGGTTTTTTCGACTTACGAATTTTAGATGCGGTTTTTTTGACTTACGAATTTTAGATGCGGTTTTTTCGACTTACGAATTTTTCCGAATATTTTTTTCTCCCAATGCATCCTATGGGAAATCGCTTGTTTTCGACTTACGAACTTTTCGACCTACGAATGTCCATTCGGAACGGATTAAATTCGTAAGTCGAGGGACGACTGTATGTCTGTATGTATGAACTAGAATTGTGATCAAGAGCTAAAAAAAAGAAACACGAAGCAAAGGGGAGCCATCCAGATTGGTAGCAGTAAAGTCCAGTAAGAGGTTATAGTAATCACTTAGAAATAACCTGGGACACCCACCAAATTTGATAGTTCTAAAAGGAAGAAATTGAATGATGTAATCCACAAATGGTATTAAGGCTATGAAAGAGACAGAAGAGGGCGTAATCATTGCAGACGAACCCAAACATCTAATTTATTTCTCTATTCTTTCTGCTGGAGAGGAAAAGGTCTGGAGGGGACTCCCCCCTTTGTAGTCAAGGGTTGCTCTACAGACTGACCTTTCTAAGAGATAAGAAGCCACAAACCTCTATGTGGGATATATAATATGTAGCCTGCTGAAAATAATACCTAAAGTGAGAATGTGAAAGAGTTGCTGGTTATTGTTGTTGTCCACATTCTCAGATGATATGGGAAGGTGTCGTTGTGTGTGTGCCTGCCATAAATTCTTTGAGAAGTCATTTTGTCCATTATTCTTGGATCTGGACTTTGAAGAGAATCTTTGTTCTCCTCTCATTTCTTTAATTTACAGATCCCAGTGCTTCATTTTTCTGTAGGGAAAAAAAGATACTTAAGTTCATTAATATACCAATTGCAAATACAATATTAGGCAGCTTGGAATTGCAAACCTGAAATTTTTTTGGGTGCTTATTAATTTTCCTATATTTTCCCCTGGAAAATGCATCCACAAATAATCCACCTTTAGACTCTTGTTAAAAGTGCAGAGATCAGGACAGAGCCCAGAGAGCGGGTGTGATGTTGGGCACAGAGCCAGCAGCAAGGTTCTGCTTCCTTTTAGTTATGGTGCCTTTTCATGCAAATAAGATGCAAAGGAGCACCTAGTCCCCAATTTCCAGATGGAACCAATGAACCCTGTTTCCTGAAGTCCATGTTCTCCTTGTCCTAAGAACTGTAGACCTAAACCTTGGCTCTAGCTCCATTGTTGCTTCTTAAACTATATCTTTTGCATCGGGTAAGAAATAAGTACTTGTCTGTTAGATGACAGGGCGCTGTCGTCCATAGTACCTGAGGGCAGCCAGTTAGCTTAGAGGGCACTGGGTACACAAAACTCTGCTCTGCAACAGCTTGCTTCTGCTTCCTGCTCTGGTAGCATCTGTCACCTGAGGCCATTTTCAGAGACAATTGTTCTCAGAGTCAACCCCATGTACTACATATTACAATAGCCGAGCTGAAAAGCCATCAAAACATATCAAGCAGAGATGACACACACACAACCCCCTCCCAATTTCCAGAAAGGTGAACAGCTGGTCTATTACCTTTGGTTGATGTAAATCAGGTGTGGGGAACAGAATCTGGTTGACAGCTGGATCTTGAACTTCCTCACCCTCCATGAACCACTTTGGGAAGTGGGCAAGGCTATCAATAACCTGACACCTCCATGATGGCAGGTGGCTCAGCTTCAAAGGAGAGATTTGGGGATACACTCTAAGGATGTATACAGACATGGAGCTTATTGCATTAGGGTTTTTTTAATGTAATGGTAGCATTTCTGCCCCAGTCTCTACCTTCCTTTCACCTTGCAATACCTGTTGGAACTGTAGCTTTTTGGTTGCTATACCGCCATGTCATACTCAATTTCACTCACAGCAGTGGGTGTGGTGTGACACAGCAGCAAATGTCCTCAAACAATGTCACCACCCTCCACCCTTTCTGTGCAATCACACTTCTGTTTCCCCATGATTCACCACGAAGTATGCCAAAATGCCATCCAAAACCTCCATTTCAAGAGTGGTGAGACCATGAAAACCATGGGAAACTTAGAGTGCAAAACTCCCATGATATTCCAGGTTTCCTGGGCTGCAAACAGATTTTGTTCTGGAAACAATAAGCTTCTGCTAAATTCTGCTAGACTTCCAGAGGTGGATTTTCTGTCCTGCGCAAGATCACAAAAAAAAATGGGGAAATTAACAGGGAAGGAAATGTTGAAAAGATGGGTTAAAGTACTGTCTGAATGTTGTTTTGCCTCCCTGGCTGCCAGGGACAGGCAGGAAGGTGGGCCAAGGAGGTGGGAAGGCAGGAAAATGATCCAGAGGAAGGGGCCAGCAATTTGTGGGGTTCTGTGCTACCCATGAGGCAGGAGTTGTTTGTCATAGCTGTAGTACCTTCTCGACTCAGTGTCTAGTGTGGGTGAACCAGTCGCACTCCACTATATCTGCCTCTGGGACTACCCACCATGAACAGCTCCATCTTGTTGGGAATAACTTTCAGTTTGCTCCCCTTAATCCAGCCCACTACTGTCTCCATTCCAGTCATTCAGAGCTAATGTCTTCCAATAAGATAGGAGTGAAATTACTGCAAGCCAGCATCACTTTTCCCCAGCCCACCCTGAAGAACAGCAAGTTCAATGATATCAACAGCTACTGAGAAGTCTAGGACAACTAACTGGATCATAAACTCCTGTCTTCCTGTGGTCATGAATTCAGCTGAATGTCTAAAGAGAGCAAATATTTCTTCCCCACATCTCAGATTTGTTGCATACATTCATACATATTTGTAGAAACACAATAACACATGCTGGCATTCAGTTGATAAATACAAAAACTGGTAAACGTTCTTAAAAACATCCAGATATAGCTCCATGAACAGCTGACATTTTCAATTGCTTATGTGAAAGCAAAGAATATGAGTATTTCATATTTGTGTGACTGATATTGTGTGACTGATAATATTCATGAGTGCTCAAAACAGTCACTGTAAAATCTAGCGCCATGATTAGCCAAGTGCCCAGGTGGACACCACAGTATTAGAACAGAGATGTTATACTTACATGGACTTTGTGTGACTTTACCCTGGGGCAAAGCTATGCCTATAAGGCAGAATTTTACAGAGAACTTAAAAGAAAAGTCATTAAGTAGCATAAACTCAGTTAAAGAATGCTGTGAAAGTTAAAACAGACCTATCAAACCTGTTCTGGTCCTTGTAAAATATTTAAAGATTGAGTCAATGATGAAAGATTTTGCAGAGCCTTAAGTATTTCATCCAACTACCCATTGCTTTTCAGCAAAAAAACGGTTTTCAAAGCCTGAGAAATTGTTATGTCCCCCCCCCCCTATTTGCACATTGTATCTTAACTACTTGGCTTGGGTTTAGTTTATATCTGAACAGGCAAGCCTTGTTTTCTATGTAGCCCCCAATCATCTCATTTTGATAGTTTAAAGTTTTTTTTGTGGTTCATAATAACCACATAAAGGAGAATAAACCATAAAGGAGAATATACTTTTCCTATAACCATTGTACTAGGATCTAGTTCTGCTTCACCTGTGTAAATTCTAGAAAAATTCAATATTAACTTCAAAAATTGTAATAAGGTGAAAGTAAACTCCCATTGATTTAAATTGTTCTAGATTTTCCCGTTGATGTAATAATTTCTAAGGAAATTTGTATATTGGCTCAGAAAGGCAAGTCTTGTAAGACTTGGAAAGGCTTTAAGACAGTCTTTCCTACATGTGATCACTGCTACCCACCTGCTCACTTACAGGAGAAGCACTATTTGAAGCAGTCCTTTAAATGAAGGAGAAGAGGGGCAGCTGCTTCAAACAGTGCTTTTGAATAAGGCTTTAAAAGAGCCCCCACCCTCCTATTTCCGCCTGACATGGGAGCATGGTGGCTGTCTTAAAGCCATTGCAAGTCTTCTCACAATTCGCTTTTAAGCTTGTTGTCATGTGACTCACTGGTGGGTGGCCCCACCCACATACACATTTGACCCATGAGGCCAAGCCTCATGGCCTGTGGAGGCCACATGTGGCTTGCGGGAACCCAAAAGGTTTTCCCACTCCATCTTACATTCTTAATTCAAGTGTGCTTTAGCTTAAATCTTGAAGCAGGGGATCCGAGTATCAACATCCAAATTGCATCTCTTCACATTTTAGCAGGAAATGTTGGAGTCTATAGATTTTGCTAATATGATGTTTCAAGCATCTTGCCAGGTATCATTTTAAGTAAGTCACTCATCATTATTCACAGTGTTCCAAATATCCTCAGGTATTCCGAGAAGCCAGAAGACATTCCAGGAAATTCACAGGGCTCATTTGACTATGTTCTACCAGAAGCAACTGAGAGACAAACCTGTTACTGAAAACAGAACATGTAAATTTTAATATAATCTGTTTTCAGTAACAGGTTTGTCTCTCACAGTTGCTTATACTGTACTGTACTAAATTTTAGTATAGATGAAGTAGCAAGTTTTGTATACATTAAAACTATATCACGGAGAGAACAGTTTTTTTTCTATTTGTTGTTGTTATTGATTTTGTTCAACAACTAATATATTTTCAGTCATATCTCAGAATTATTATTATTTTTTTAAAGCTGAATAAAACCATCTGCTTTTCTTCTGGTCACTGGATGTGTGGGGATAATGAATTTTGCAAAGGAGATATTTCCTTTCTACATTTTTCAGTTATCCACTGTCAGACATTGCATAATGGAAAACATGGTGGGGTGGAGAGTAACTTGTAAGACATGGTCATTTTGGGATATAAACTCTATAGGAAGACTAGGAAAGGAAGTATTGGAGGTGGTGTCAACAGGGCATTCAGTTGGCCACTGTGAATAGGATGCTGGACTAGATGGGCCTTGGCCTGATTCAGCAAAGTTCTTAGGATCTTATGTTCTTGATTTTTGTCAGAAATAAGATGCGCAGTTTCATGTGGAATCCTTCAACCAAGATAATGGCCATGATTTTTGGTATATTTAACCTTAGGATGGCTAAAGTCGCAGCATTTCCAGAGCAGAAAACATCTCATTATTCTAGTCATACAGCATATTGCTACTGCCCTGAAAACCACTTCTGTGACTTGCTCAGTGTCAGCAAGCAGATGCTCAAGAACATCACACTGACCTTATTTTTCATTCTTAATTAAAGCCTGACTTGAACTGTCAAGCCTGACTTGAAGTGTTGCATACTTGATTCAAGATCAGTCCAAGACGGCAGGTTTTAATGTTGCTATAATCACGCAGGAATAGGACTCCAAGACGAACATCCAATTCCAATTAATCTTGCATAAGGAAGAGCAGGCTGAAATGATTTAGGAGAAAAGGGAAATATGGACACTTGGCTAGCTTTTAAAGGAGTTTAGACAAAACCAAGGAAAGATGAAAATGTCTATTATTCTTTTTAGACACTATGGCTGTATACTACCCCTCCAGTATTGACTTCTATATGCCAGTTGCTGGGAACAGGGGCTGCACATCGTAATTTGAAGGTGTCCTCCCACCAAAGCCTTGACACCGGGGTTGTGTCATGGCCTCTGGGTTCTGGCAAGATCTCACCAGAAGCTGCTACTCTTGCTGCTTCTCCTTGCTTCTGCACTGCCTTCATGGTTGGCACCCGCCCCTACCACTAGAGAAGAGAGGAGAGGAGCTGCTTAAGTGGTTTCTGGTGAGATCTCATACGGCTCTCAAGAGATCACAGCAGAAGCCGCCACTACTACTTCTTGCTTCTCTGACACCACTGCAGGTGCCCCTACCCCAGCCTCCCATGACTGGAGACGTGGGAAGATGCGAGAGCCCCATGAGATCTCACCAAAACTGCCACTGCAGCTGTTTCTCCTTGCTTCTTCAGTGGCAGGGGGCAAGGCAGCACTCATGGCAGTGCCAGAGAAGCAAGGAGACGCAGTGGCAGCAGTGGCTTCTGGCAAGATCTTCACAAAATCCTGCAGGACCTCACTGGAAGCTGCCACCACTTCTCTCCACTTCTCTGGCAGTGGCAGGGTTGTGGGTGGGTGAGGAGCCACCGCTGAGAATCCACTGCCCAAGGCGGCGGCCTCAGTCTACCTCATGGACAAGACAGCACTGACAGGGAATCACAGGTGAAGAGAGCGATGTTGCACTCAGGTCCTGCTTGCAGAATTCCCATAGACATTTTATTGACAGCGGTGAGAACACAGTTATGAACTAGATGGGCCTTTGAACCAATTTTCTCATTAATTTATGGAGAGCGTAGGGTGGCGGGGGAAGTGAGATAAATTTTCAGGACATCAGTAATTTAAACATTAGGCCCTTCACCAGTCTGTTTTCACATCAAACTTTATTTATTTATAATCATTTAGTATTTTTTCCAAACTGTAGTTCCAGTTCTCAAAATAAAATCCCTTAAGAAGCTGAAGCACATTAACATCTATTTGTTTGGGTTTTTTATTTTTACTTTATTAAAATATATTATATATTTACTTTTTAAATAAAAGATACTATATATGCAATTGTTTTAACTACTTTATATATGTAACTGTTTTCTATGTGTTATTATATTGCAAATTGCTTCAGGATGCCTCTGGGGAAGTGATTAATAAATGAAAAAAATAATGGTTTTTTTAATTAAAAAAACTCCTTTTCAGTGGTAGACTGTCTCAGAGTACAGCCAAACCTGCAATATTGCTGGCTACAAATAAAGTAAGGCATCTCCTTTTTAAATTAAGTACAACTATTAGTTCAGCTACTTATTTATTTTGGGATGCAATGCTACACACATTAAGTTATGATGCAGCCAAAGATCAGAACTTTCAAGTCCTGTTGATTTCAAAAGAAGATGAATGTAAAGCCTGCCTGGGGAGACCAACTCCAAACTCCTGAAGTGGGAAGGGGACACTTATAGTGATCTAGCGGTGGTGTGATACGCACCTCCCTTTATACATTCAATGCACAGAAATGGGAACGGGGAAAGTGTCACAGAGCAGTCCAACAACAGAATGGAATACGCACACTCCAGCCGTGCCTCTGGTGTCCCTCGCAACACCATAGGCCACCAACAAGCATGAGCTGCCGGTACTCACCATGAAGTTGTTACAGTAAGTGCCACACTTTTAATATTTGCAGGGGGAGGTGCAGGTACTGCATACTATCGAGTACCCCGGGGGGGAGGAAGCACTGGAGATAGAACACAGTTTCCAAACTGCTGTCTTAGCAGATGGCCAAGTGTGACTGTGTGAATTGAGAACATGCACTTGCTGGCCAAGTGGGAATATGCAGACCTCACTGGGTTTGAGACCCAGAAAGTGAGCAGACTAGCCTTTTTTCCTAGGAACAAAGGGGCAGCACACCCAACAAACTGTATATCCATGCAGCAGCACTTATCAATAGTTCACTGACTAGGACAGAGGAGACGGGAATTCAAGCTCCACTCCTCTTTTGCTTGCCAAGCCAGCATTAGTCTGGTCAGAGGTAAAAGAGGAGGAGCTCTTTGGATTCAATATTAACTGTCCAAGGCAGCTCCACAGAGAAGCTTTCTCTGCTCTTTCTCCACAGCAACAGACAGAAAGGAGGGACTTTATTGGGAGTGGACACTCCTGCACATAGCAATAAAAAACACAGTTTTATATCACATTTGCATGTATTCATTGTAGTTCTGTTTATTGAGGTATGTAATTTACAACCTATTGTTATGTGGCCCCTGAGGCAAGGAGATAAGTAACTATACAGCCTTTAGAAGACATCTAAAGGCAGCCCTGTATAGGGAAGTTTTTAATGACTGATGTTTTATTATGTTTTTATATACCGGTATGTTGTAAGCTGCCAAGAGTAGCTGGGGCAACCCAGTCAGATAGATGGGGTATAAATAATAACATTCATTCATTCATTCATTCATTTATTATTGAATAGGATGTCCCAATTTTCTTCAAAGAAATGTTGGAAGGTATGTAACGTCAACCCCAGGGTGGGTTACAGCATAGTGTGTGTGTGTGTGTGTGTGTGTGTGTGTGTGTGTGTGTGTAACATGATAAGGTTAACAGACGTCCCCGTTTCCCAGGGACAGTCCCCAGATTTACAAATCAGTCCCCTGACAAAATCCATCTATTTAGTAGGAAGTTGAAAAGTGTCCTCGGATTCATTGAAAAAAATCTGGTAACCTTATAACATGATCAAATAAGCAATCTGAAAAAAATCAAACTACTGCAACAATGGATCACAGTAGCAGGAGGATAACAAAATATCTCCTCCAGTCAAGCTAACCAAATGCCTGCATAAATAAAAAATGTCTTTCCCAGACACCTTAAAACCCACCAGGGTTAAATTTGAAATATATAAGATAGTTTCACAAATTAAAAACAGTCACTACAATATAAATAGAAATACACCATATCAGATAAGACAGTTTTGACAATGTGAGCCATATACCGGTTTTCAATCTGCTTTCCAGGTTTTAGCTGTTGATGGGCAGCTTCAAGGCTCACCTGCCCTTTCTTCTTATGGTTTTTTTTCAGGACCAGAGGACCCTTCAAACTGGGGACTCTCCTCTGCATAGGACGAGGCAGAGCCACTCTAAATTAAGGCTTAATTAAGTTCTGTGAATAAACATACACACAAACACCACAATTGGGCTTAAATATACTTAAAGCAAACTTTCTGTGAACTTTGTACCTCATTAAGTTAAAAATTACTCTCAAATGTCCAAATTAATGGAGGAATCCCTTGAGAACATCTGGGTTACAGGTGCTGGCTGAGGGTGTCTACCCCCCCTTTCAAGGTTATGAAGAAAAATAAATGAAAAGATGTATGTGTGTAGAAGCACTTTAATCAGTTTTGAGGTCAACAGTGAACAGTGCAACAGATCAAAATGAGGAAGGGGAAAATGAGTATGAGAGAGAGAAAGAGAGAGAGAGTGTGTGAATTCAACAAGCAAGAGGGTGTGATAGATATAAGCACTGCTTTAAGGTGGAGCTAGCTAATTTTCTTAGTGATATTTAAGAAGGAATGCTGTATAACATACTGTGCGTATAATGTTTTAGTATGCCACCTGCAGACGTCATAAAATGACCTCTTGTACCTGTGTATTCCCTCTTCCTGAAGTGCTCAAGATGCCTGCAGCTGAATGTGGCATAAAAGAAAGTACAAAGTGATAGTGAACACTAGGTACTCTAATCTTGAATGTATTACCTTCCTTATTGGTCTCTCTCCCCTGCTTGGGGGTTCAGTTCTCACCTTTTGCCCAGGGCAGCACAGATTCGTACATTCCCTCCTTCATAAACGCAACACACAATCCAGCCTCTTGTTTCCTGTATTAGCCTCCAGAAAAGGGCAGTAGGTGCCGTTCCCCAGCAGAAACACAAATAGCAATGGCTAGAGTTCATATCGCTCTCCTCTTTCCTTGCCTGATTCTCCTGGCAAGGGTTAACTTTGCTCCCAATACTGCTGTTGTTCACTAACCCTCCAACAGCCCTGGTCCTTTCCTCTGAGCAAAAAGGCACAATGGTTTGGATTGGCTTATATCAGGGTGAAGAGATGGACAGCTCCTGGACTTATTCTCCCCCTCCCCCTCCCCCGCCATGGGCTACCTGGGCAGGTGGGCAGGGCTACCCAATTGCCAATCATCTGATGTCACCATGGACTCAGTTGATAGAACTTCATTCCTTTGCAATTGTGGCTTGCACAAAAAAAGAATGTTTTTTTTTCTTTTGCAGCCCAGCATGACCTCAAGCTGGGGGTGCAAAGAATCCATCTTCCTTTACAGGCATGGTTCAAGCTGTGGTTGCAAAGGAAGATTCTTTGCATCTCTGGCTCGAATTCAAGATGGGTTGCAGAGGAAGAATTTGTAGTGAAATTTTGCTGCCCAAAGTTGCCACTTTTAAAATTAGGTAGCTTTCCCCATCACTGCCTGGTTTTGCACACACACACACACACACACACACACACACACACTCCATTTTATGTGCAACTTACTGTTAATACTAGAGTTTAGCTAGTGCAAGAAGAGAGCTATGGAATTCAATTTTATTTTAGAGGGTGTGGAAATGCCTTGAGATAGATAACGCAGGTATGACTATGGAGACCATTCTTCCCATCAGCTAGTATTCTTAAGACATTTTTTTAACCAGACTAGCATGCCAATTTGGATTGAATTTAAAAAAAAAAATCACAGCTGGTTGAAAATGTCAGTCAATGGAAACACCTTATGGTGTGGTTCCTGTTATGGCTGAGATACATTTAAGGGCTCAAGCAAGGGTTCTTTTTCTTCCTTTTTGGTGGTATGACAAGAATCCACAAGGCTTTTCCAGTTAACTAGCACACTTTTCAGATAAGCAACATAGTCTTTTAATCATATTGAATAATCAAGTCAAACTCTGAGCCCTAATTTGCGCAAACAGGGAGAAGGAAAGTTTGTGGGTGTCATATAAAAAGGCAACACTTGTCTTTTGTGGATTCAGTAAAATCAATCTCTTTACAGTAAATCTAAGCAGGCAACTTGATTTACAGATGCACTGAGAACTGATGAGCTTTATTGGAATTAGTTCGCACATTTGTATGATCAGACCATTTATGCTGGGGATTTAGGAGGCCAATTAGCCATAGTCAGTAGTTCTAAGTGTACTGGTTCCAAGGAGTGCTTGGACTGCCAATTCCAAGATGTACTATTCCCAAAGTGCTGCTAGGATTTAATTTAGAAAAGTGCTACTTTTGGAATAGTTTGTGCCAGACCTCAAGGCTTAGTATATCCAAAGGCTAATTTCGGAATGGGACAATATGGAGGAAAGAGGCGAGCAAATGAAAATCGTTGAAGAAATGCAGGAGGCCACTATGAATATAGCTCTCTTCCAAGCCTTTTCAACTAGCAGGAAACAAAAGAATAGAAACCCCCTCAGCCAACGTGTGTGCCAAAGCCATCTTAATGCAATGCTTCCATAGCTCTCCTTCATGGCCCACTCGCTAATTAATTGAGTTGGAAGTCAAACCACATGCCTTCACATCCAAGAGAGGCGGAGAAAGGAGCAGCCGAGGCAGCTGCCTTGGGCCTCCTGCTGACCAGCTTCCATGCAAACAGAGAGGAAGGGCGACTGGGAAAGCAAAATGTGTCAGCTTCGAAAGGACAATACAGAACTGGTTCTGGCTGACTTGATACTACCCAGCAGAGCTAGGAGAATGCTAAACTATTTTGTGGCACACTGTGATATGACCTGTCTAATCTGAAGTTTCTGGTTTACTAGTTTAGCAGATTTCAACTGGGATGCAAAAAGGCTACGACTGCTGATTCCAGGAAAGAACATATCTCAAATATGTTCCCTCCAAAAGATAAGCAGTTTTCATCTTTGTTTTACTTATGTTTATGGTTTGAAAGTAAGTTGACCAAAGCACTTTTAATACCGTAGTAACGTTGGTTGGGAAATTCATGTCAGACTTGGCTCACACCGTCCAAGCTACTTTAAAAAGAAAAACAATGCTGAACGTAAGTTTCATATTTATTGGACAAGCTGTTTGAAAAGCTGAAGCAAGTAACCAAACTTTTTCAGGTACTACAATATGTGCCTCAAAAGAAGAACTGTAGCATTGTCTCCAATGATCTTTGGAGACGAGAAATATAACCTTCTAGATGTCCCACAGAAGCAGAACACCAATAGCAGGAAACTTTTAGCTTAGTATAATTAATGGATGTCTTCATCAGTGAGGGTGTTGAATTTATTTAGAAGCCAAAGATTGCGACACAAGGATTGTATCTGCTGTCGCCAAAGGATAAAATAGGCAGGCCTAACGGTGCATTCTAGAGCCAGAGGGCATATTTCAAAAACAATGAAAGCAATAGGAGGAATATGCAAATAGGAAACACCTTTGGGCAGAATAAGGGCCAAATTAAACATGTTTTGCTTTAAAACAGTCTTTGTCAACCAACTGCCTTCGAGATGCTTTGGACTGCATTTGGACTCATGAGACTTGTAGTCCAAAACATCTGGAAAGCCCCAGGTTGGCAGTGGCTGCTTTAAGGATTCATACCATGGATTCGTATCATGGTACATGGGGGAAGGGTGTAACTCTTTCCCTTTCTGCTGTAGTCCCAAGGAAAATTGCTCGTCCAGGAGGAAAAGTGCTGTATTTATTTTTAAATCACAGGAAAATGTAACCTTTCCCAAATAATTTACAGATTTCCTTGCCCTGTTTTCAACTGAGAATACATATCAGGACCAATGGGGAAGTGACAAGTGGAATATGGATGGCTTCAATAGAGGATTAGACAAATTAATGGAGGGTAAGGCTATCAACATGGGATGCGGGAGGCACTGTGGGTTAAACCACAGAGCCTAGGGCTTGTCAATCAGAAGGTCGGCGGTTCGAATCCCCGCGACAGGGTGAGCTCCTGTTGCTCGATCCCTGCTCCTGCCCACCTAGCAGTTCGAAAGCACGTCAAAGTGCAAGTAGATAAATAGGTACCGCTCCGGTGGAAAGGTAAACGGCATTTCAGTGCACTGCTCTGGTTCGCCAGAAGCGGCTTAGTTATGCTGGCCACATGACCCGGAAGCTGTACACCGGCTCCCTCGGCCAGTAAAGAGAAATGAGCGCCGCAACCCCAAAGTCGTCCGTGACTGGACCTAACGGTCAGGGGTCCCTTTACCTTTAAGGCTATCAGCAGCTACTCACCCTGGTAGGTTTGTTCCCCCTCCACTGCTGTTGCTGGAAACCACAGGAGGGGAAGAGTGCTCTTGTGCACAGATATGGCTTGCAGGCTTCCCATAGGCTTCTGGTTGGCCACTCTTGAGGACAGGATAACAGACTACATGGACCATTCGCCTGACCCAGCAGGCTCTTCTTAGCACAAAGCAAAAAGAAAGAGAGAACAAAACTTTAAAATAGTTGGATTTGGGTGGGTGGTGTGTCGAATGAGCATCCAAGAGAATGGATGATTTAAGGGTATAACCATAGCATTTATCAAAAGCTGCTAGGTAAATTGTCCCCCACTGCCACCCCCCAAATAAATCATGTTTTCTGGTGCTTTTTATCAGTAGCATGTTACCCATTCCTGTCTTGCCAGCTCTAGCATATTATATTGCTGCTTGTTTGCCATTGACATATTTCATCTTCCTCTGCCTCTTTCAAATGAGGAAACAATTTCAAGAGTAGTGTGTTACATTCCAAGGTCAAGATAAGTGAGTGATGCAAATAAATGCTGACTTGACATGGGCAGAAACATGTCATAAAGCAGCAGCAGTGGCTGACTGGCAGATTTATATGTACCTGCAGATATTTTAAATGAAATTTATTTAAAGACTACACAGGAGAGACGCAGAAAATCATAAAATGCATTGCATACAAATATATAAATGTCAACAGTGTTACATGAATTCCTTTGCAACTCTGAAGCAATCATAGCTGTGAAAAGATCATAAAAAGTTGACTCAGTAGACCGTTGGAACTGAGGGCCAGTTCACACAACCGTTCCAGCCAGCGGCAGCTGCATTGTTCTTACACCATGCAAGCCTATACATGTTTATTCTGAAGCAAATCCTGCTGTGTGCACTGGGTTACTCACATACAGGTGTGCGTTCGAGTCCAACCTCACTCGCCCAGTGCTGACCTTTTGCTGCACAGCTATGGATTTAGCCAGCCATGTGACTCTCAGCCAACACAACAGGCTGAAACAATTACCGGTATGTACATTGGCCCTTAAAACTCTATGTATTTTGCCATTGGCGTCAAATTTCCAGAAGGGTGGGATTTTCTTTTCCTGCTGTCTTTTCTCAAATGTATACCTGTGGACAAAACTGATGTTTTTTTCACTGACAACCTTGCATAGGAACATAGAAAGCTGCCTTATCCTGAGGCAGGGCCATAGGTCCATCCAGCTCAGTATGGTCTACAGTACACGGACTGGAAGGAGCTCTCCAAAGTTAAAGTCCAGGGGTCTTTCCCAGGCCTTCATGGAGATGCCAGGGGTGGCATTTGGAACCTTCTGCACCCAAAGCAGATGCTATTCTACTAAGCAACATCACTTCTCATTCTTCATAAATATAGGCTTAACAATATAGTTTTGTTGTGATAGCCTATATAATAATCAAAAGGAAATATAGAAGTGTAGCACTTTTGTAGATTTGGTACAGCACCAAGGCTTGTTCCCTCTCTTTTTTCTTTTTTTTACAAGCACATATATTATTCTGAGTGGACAGGTTTAATTGTACAGTGTAAGCATATTTAATATTATTGAGTGCTTACTTTTCAGTCCAAAATTCTACAAAGCTGAGTGCTTCCCTCATAAAAAAAAACCCTAAAGACCATCAATAAATGCCACATTCTTAGTCCACTTTACTCCCATCCAGGAAATGAAAAGATCTTCCTTCCAATTAAATGTCAGTTGTTCCATAGTGAATGTCAAGTGGGCAGACTGCGCCTACTTTACATAACAAGATTTTGAAATTAGAAAATAACTCTTTAGTCATGACATTGATTAAGAGATTGGAGAGATGATTGTCTGCTCAGAAGATCAAAAGAAGTGTTCTTCAAAGTAATGCAGCATTTACTTCTTAACTAGGAAGTGTAATCAGAGTTAATCATTTTACACAAATGCCATTTCTTTGTGCTCATAAACTCCTTACTTAGCCATCCTAGCCAAGTTAAGGAAACAAATTACCTCGTCTTCTTGCACAAAAGCTACCCTTGATTAGTATCGAAAACCATTAATGGAGACAGTGAAGGTAAAATTCGCTGTGGGAAAAGACAATGCATGTGTCGTTCTATGTATTTGAAATTATATGAACTCCAAGAAACCTGAAATGCTACAATCCTGAGGTGTATAAAACTGAGCAGAAGATGCAGCCACTTCGAAGTGGAAGGTTTCCAAGTGTGCAGCTGGAAGGTCTCCAGAATGGCGTGCTTGACCTTTGCTGACCAAGCACATATCTAAGATAAGGACAGCAAAGTGAGGTAATGGCTCTTTCCAACTGGAATGTCCATCCCTCTTTCAAGAAAGAAAATCTATGGGTGCTGAAGAAAGAAAGGGAGGGCCACACATTTTAGAACCCTTAAAGAAGATTATGTGTGAGGGGCAACTGATCCTGCTTTAAGTGTAAGTGGGAAGCCTGTAGCAAATAGGGGAGCTATGTTGCTCCCAGGAATGGCCACTTTTCCGAGACCAAGGCTGGTGTCAGCGGTTGGTGTCATTGGGCACGTGCCAAGGGCCACACCACATTAGTTACGCTACTGCTAAACCCTTTGAGCAGGGGTGGGGAACCTCTGGGTCACAGGACAAATTGGGCCCACAAGGCTGTTTTGGTCAAGCCATGTCCAACTGAGATACAGTCAGCTAAAGGCAGGACTTGGATGAAAGGGGTTTTGCAGGCACTGGAAATCAGCTGATTGGCAGGGTCCATGCAAGCTCCCCTCTGTAGTGCTTCCCAAACGCTAACACCCAGCTGACTGCTGAATGCTTGTTGGGGCTTGTTATTTGGAAGACATTAAGCCAATATTAGGGACGCGGGTGGTGCTGTGGTCTAAACCACTGAGCCTAGGGCTTGCCGATTGGAAGGTCTGCAGTTCGAATCCCCGTGATGGGGTGAGCTCCCATTGTTCAGTCCCAGCTACTGTCAACCTAGCAGTTCGAAAGCATGTCAAAGTGCAAGTAGATAAATAGGTACCGCTCTGGTGGGAAGGTAAACAATGTTTCCGTGCACTTCTCTGGTTTAGCCAGAAGCGGCTTAGTCATGCTGGTCACATGACCTGGAAAAACTGTCTGCAGACAAACGTCAGCTCCCTAGGCCAGTAAAGCGAGATGAGAGGCACAACTCCAGAGTCGTTCGTGACTGGACTTAACTTTCAGGGATCCTTTACCTTTACCTTTTTAAGCCAATATTATATCGGCTTCATTTGCTGCCTCACTGCTACTGGGCCCAATTTAAAATGTTGGTTTGAAACCTTCAAAAACCAAAATGGTTTCAGGCCACGTTATATGAAGGAACAGGGGAGCAGGTGGTGCTGTGGTCTAAACCATCGAGCCTCTTGGCCTTGCTGATCGGAAGGTTGGCGGTTCGAATCCGTGCAACGGGGTGAGCTCCCATTGCTCTGTCTCAGCTTCTGCCAACCTAGAAGTTCAAAAGCACACCAGTGGAAGTAGATAAATAGGTACCACAGCAGCAGGAAGGTAAATGGCATTTCTGTGTGCTCTGGTTTCCGTAATGGTGTTCAGTTGCACCAGAAGCAGTTTAGTCATGCTGGCCACATGACCCGGAAAGCTGTCTGTGGACAAACACCGGCTCCCTCGAGCTGAAGCAAGATGAGCGCCGCAACCCCATAGTTGCCTTTGTACCCATATGAACTTGCCACAAAGGCCCAGCTCACACATCAACAAGGTTAAAAAATGGGAGCCTTTTCTGTGGTGATTCCCTAGCTAAAGGAGGTGTGCTTCACTCCTTTCCTCTCTGCATTTAAATTTGCCTTTAAAAAAAATGCTTTTCATTCAATTAGCTGTTGGATGCTGTATTACAATTCAGATTGTTGCCATTTCTCTGTTTTAAATCACATTAAATTGTTTAATCTGTTGTATTGGGACAGCTTGGCTGAACTCGTGTGCGGTTTATATGCTGTGCTTGGCTTAGTTTAGAATTTTACAAGTTTTACATGTTTAATTGGTTTTGATACTGATTGTGCGCAGCCTTGAGAGGGCTTTAGCTCTGAAAGGTGTTAGACGACCACTGAAACAAGCAAGCATTGTTTGGGGTACTTTTGGGCTCCATTAATATTCAGAGCTCTTATTTCCATTCACTTTTGTACAGTGTTGTTTACGTTCAGAATTGTGTCTGCCAGTGAATTCTTGACCAAGTTACTGGTCAGTCATTTTGACCAAGTTACTGTTCTCTCATTTTGCTTGGCTCATCAATAGTAATCTCAAAGAAAACCGGACAACAAAGAAACAACAAGAAATGTCACACCTCAGGTATCATGCCAGGGTGTTAAGCATTTTTGTTTCTTTTAATCGCATGCATGGTAGTGGCAATATTCACATGGGTCTGAATAGGGACAAACAAGGTGGTGCTTTCTGTTGGAATATTTACAAGCTCCAGGGAACTTGCTTTGACACGTTGGCAGAAGCTGTTTGACCCTACTCTTCATGTCCTAAATTGCCTGCCTGCTCAAGCTGGTATTAATTGGAGTGGTGGGGACAAATACAAATACTGCTAATTAGTTAAGCAAAAACCATGGGAGATCCAGGTTATGGATCTTGTGAAAATACAAAAGGAGTTGGGTTTCCTCATCTTTGTTTGTCACCCCCTGCTTCCAAGCCATTATTTCTCAACCAGTGCATAGCTTCTTGTCCCTAACTTCTTTCAACATGTTGCTACCACCATATTCTAGTTCTGTTAAGGTCCATCTCATTGCCTCTGAATACTAGTTTCTGGGAAACACAACTCAGAAGAGTGCTGAGGCACTCATGGCCTCCTTGCAGGCTTCTCATAGGCATCTGGTTGGCCACTGTGAGAACAGCATATTGGACAAGATGGGTCTTTGGTCTGATCCAGCTGGACTCTTCTGATGCCTCTGCATTTTGCAACTCTTCTCCCGCACCAGTTAGAGTCACTTGTTCTAATGCTAAACATCAAAAAACACCCTTGAGTTTTGTAGGAAATAACAAGCACTGAATTAAACAGTGTTGTCATGTGGTAAAACATGGGATGCCTTTCACAGTACTTCTGGGAATTATAAACTTTTTTTCCTGGCTTATGTGTGTTGGCACATATATATTTGTGCATATACACACAATCACACAAATGAAATACAAAATTAAGTTAGGAAACTGTGGGCCGCTCTTAAGGGAATACAAACATTGTCCCACCCACCTCCCCACCCCAAGAATGTGGATCTGTTTCTTATCCGATTAACATTAAGTCTCATCCACTGTAGGAAACAAAACGCTTTAGCTGGAAGTGATCCCGTATTTAGGCGTGGGAATACATAGGGTCTTGATTTCTAATTTGGAGGGGTGGGGGTGGGGAGAAGAGGTGACATCTGGCAAGTTCTTATCCAACTCAGACTGATAATCTGCAAAACTTTTGAATGCATGGTAAGTCAACCGTTATATTGTTGGATGCCAGACGTCTCTAATCCTTGGATCCAGTAAGTGTTAAAAGCTAATCAAGTCAGGCTAGCCTCCTGGTGAGGTGTAAGGAGACCAAAGAAAGGGGCTCTGTGGGAGAAATGGTTGGTCTCTGCTTGAATCCAAGGCTGTGGCTACGGGAGAAGCAAGACCCTTTTGAGTTGTTGATGTTGTGAACCCCTCCATCACAGGCTCAAGTTGTATATATGCATAAATAAACCATGTGTCCTAAAGACACCACAGACTCTGCTGTCCCTCATTCCAAAGGAAACACAAACCCTGGGTAACCACCTGAAACACCTGGGATCTCGCACCATTCTGAGATTGGGGTGGCATGCAATAATATGTTCATTCTTCCCAGTACCAGTAGGCTTCCTAGGTGGAACCCAAAACCTATGGAGCCTCGTGTGAATGTTTGCTACCTCTTCCTATGTTCCATCGGGAGACTGCAATGCAATTTCCAGAGGGGTACTTGTGTTAACCTGTTCCAGCAAAAAAAACCTCTTCTTCCCACTTCCACTTTGAATTCACCCACAAAGTATGATGATATGTCATGCATCTGTTGAACTGGCCTATAGTACATGAAGGCTTATGTCATGATAAAATTGTTAGTCTTTAAGGTACTACCAAACTGTTATTTGTGTTTTACCAGATTCATAGCACATCCACACTATACATTTAAAGCTTCCCCCAAATAATCTCGAGAACTGTAGTTTACTCCCAAAGCACTACAATTCCCAGCATCCTTAATAATCTACAGTTCCCAGGATTCTTTGGGAGAAGCCATGGGCTTTAAATGTATAGTATGGGTGTGACTACTCCATGGTTTCATCATAAGTTAACCCTATTCCTCCCCACCCACACCTTGCAGAGAACTCAGAAGCTTGCATACTATTTTGTGATAGTTTTGGGTGGCCTAATAAAGGCACTGCCCTAGTAAGGATTTTAAAAATGGAAGATATTTTTGCATCCCATTGGAATAGCAGAGCAATACTTTAATCAGGACCAGACAGAATATAAGTAGTATATGAGCATTTAAGTTCCATATAACTTTACTTCAGCTTGGATGTTAAGGAAAATAAATAAAAGCTGGACAAGAAGGAAAAGCCTGCAGAGCTCCAGTTCATCATAGCCTTAAGATCATGTTGGATGCAAAACAGATTTCACGTTCAGAGCCAAAGCTACTGAGATGGATGGGAAGGCACAATAGCTATTCCTCATCTTACCTTTGAATTTTCTATAATGGACCAAAATGCTTACCTGCACTTTAAAAAAAAAAATCAAATTTACACAATAGCAAATAAAAAATAAATGTAGTAGTGTTGGTCCATGGGTTGGGGAAGCCCTCCACAAACTTTATTAAGACCAGCCAAAATGTCACATAGTTATGGCAAATTTTTGATATTTCCATAATTCTACACATGACCTTTTTATATCCTTGTGCTGTCAGTTTGTTTTAATCCCTCCATATCTATATGCATTAATAGTTTCTTTCCCATTTAGGGGAGTAGTTTGTAAGAGTAGCTTTAATTTGCGTTTGGAAGATCACTGGTTCGGTGAATACTTGATGTGTCAGTGCAAGGAATTACCTCAGTTCCTTCCTCTTAAAAGGAAGGAAACAATGAAATGATAAACAGAGGCTTCAGGTCTCTATGTCTCCAGATAAACAGTGAAGGGGAAGTTAACACCCACCAGACAAAGGACTATGGTGGAACCTGTTCCCTTTTTAATTTCCACTCTAGTAAAGGCTGTTGTGATTGAAAAATTGAGAACACATGTTTGTGATTCTGTGCTGCTGAAAATATGATTCGGAGAATCCTTGTATCTAAACCAGGCTTCCTCAACCTTGGCCCTCCAGATGTTTTTGGCCTACAACTCCCATGATCTCTAGCTAGCAGGACCAGTGGTCAGGGATGATGGGAACTGTAGTCTCAAAACATCTGGAGGGCTGAGGTTGAGGAAGCCTGATCTAAACAGTCAAGATGTTTCTCACTTTATTCATATGAAATATGCTCATCTGAAGTCCACCCAGTGCAGCTAAAATAATAATTACTAAATTCTATTTGAACCAACAGAACAAGTTAAAGGAACTAATGGAACAAGTTGGAAGTGTCTTTCAATGGGATTTAATCACAGCTTACTTTCCCCAGATCAGAACCAAAATATCAATCAGGAAATAGAGGTTTCTGAAGGTTGCCAGGTCTAGACCATGAAGGTGTTACTAGACCTTTAAGAGTTGCAAAGAAAGCAGGATGTCACCATGTGCATCCCTTGTCTTCATGGCAGTGTGATGGCAGGACAAATTTCACCTCATGGAATTTCCCCTGCTGCACTCTCAAGGTCTGCCTCTGGCAATTCTTTTATGGCAGTAGCAATGAATCAAATAACCGTCATTTAGTTTGCTAGCTAAAGCCAAATTTTTAGTTTACAGGCTGGTCAAAATTATATCTTAATGGTTTGAGGAGAAAAGTAACCTTTCACAGTTTTCATCTGTTGAAATAACAGCCATCAATATAGAGAAATCCACACGCCCAATAGAACTTCTGACTTTCTCAACATGCAAAGTCCTCCAGAACTCAAGACCAGATTGTGATGTGATATTCAGAGGAGGGGGTGGAAAAGACTAGTGCTGAAAATAAACACTTGCATGTTCTTGAATGTATTTAAATTTGTTCTCTTCGGTAGCCCTATATATGTGCACATCAGTAACATAAAAGAATATGCGATCACTGGAAGGACAGATCCTGAAGCTGAGGCTCCAATACTTTGGCCACCTCATGAGAAGAGAAGACTCCCTGGAAAAGACCCTGATGTTGGGAAAGATGGAGGGCACAAGGAGAAGGGGACGACAGAGGACGAGATGGTGTTCTCGAAGCTACCAACATGAGTCTGATCAAACTGCGGGAGGCAGTGGAAGACAGGCGTGCCTGGCGTGATCTGGTCCATGGGGTCACGAAGAGTCGGACACGACTGAACAACAACAACATGAAACAGACTTGAAATCTCCTAAATCTGTGAAAGGGAATTTACAAAACTGAAGTAAGAAAACTGCAAAAAGTGTAGGATTATTACTGTTGAATTACATCAAGGTAGGGATAGCTTTTCTAAAGCTACAATCCTATACATGCTTACCGGGTGGTAAGTTCCATTGCACTCAATAGATCATATTTCTCAGTAAATAGGATTGTGCTGTAAGGATCAAAACCAAGAGCTCCCTGGCAGATGCTATCATGCAGTTTGACTTTTGATGGTATCAGTCTGGCATTTTTAAAAACCCAAAACATTCATTGCCATTGGCATTCAGTGGAAGATAATTCTTGGTTGTCAGGTGTAAGATGTAATCTTCAAAAGTAGGAGGTGAACAAACCACTTTATTGAGGACAAAGTCTAACACACCTTAGGTATGAGAAAAGCCCACCAGACTTGCAACTGCTCCCAGTTCTTGTCTTCAGAGCTTCCCAGCTTTGTGTAAAACCTGGAATAGAACTACATAAAACCTACCAAAAAGAGATTGGATTTCCTAACATGATATCAGGATAAACCTGTTGCCCTAGACAGGAGCAGAAGCACCAAAAAAAGAGGCTTGCATAAACAATGGTTATTTTAGTCACCAATAACATAAAACCCAACCATATTTATTAGGAACAGAATTTCCATGTGGTCTTTTTTTCCCATGTGGCAAAAGGCTATCTTTTGTGATCATGTTAGATTGGCATAGTTCAGCTAAATTATACTCAGAGTAGATGCACTGAAATTAATGGCCTGAACTTACTGATGTTCATTCATTTCAATGGGTCGACTCTGAGGAAAACTTTAGTTGAATACCACCCCTAATTATTTTATAATATTTACCATTGTCCCATTGCCATTGCTCCATAAGCCTATGCCTCCTAGTCCATCTCTTGCCTATTCAATGGATGGCAGTGAGTGAGTGAGTAATATGATGTTTGAGGGAGATGAAGTACTATGTTGTGGCTTTTTGCACCCCACTACCACACAAAATTCTGGCTAGATGTATGTTCTAACAGCAAAGCATTTAAGGAACAGTGTGTGTGCGGGGGAGGGAGAGGGAATCATAGAAAGATTTGCAAACTGACGTAATATGAGAGAAATCACTGAGAGTTAAATCACTGATGCTTTAAAATGATTGATACCTATTACGGTGGATCCTGAGCAAGACAGTTACATTTAAGCCCTATTTAAGTCAATGTGAAAAGTTAGTGTGGCTAATATGCTCTGGATCCATCCCACTGTTTTGTTAGTGGTACAGGCACTGGGGTCTAACAGTAGAGCTCTTCTATCCTCCAAATAAATATTTTAAAGCTTACAAGCATATGTAGATATTTGCAAATTGAAGCAGCCCTGGGGAAGTCATATTATAACTGACACCGCAGAACTCAATGATATTTTCCAGGGGCAACCAACCTCACAAAAGGATTTGCTATCATTGCCAGTATTAGGGAAATGCAGACATTTATGCACAGCTACTTCATTTATTGTGAAGGAAACCTGATACGCACAATAACCTTCTGTTTCAATTCCTATCTGTGCTCTGGCACTATTTAAGAGCAGTCAATAGATATGGAACACATCAAGGAAAACAAAGATCCTTTCTGATAATTAGAAATACATGCATATCTTCTCCCTCTTATAGAACAACCAAGAAGAAAACACATAGGATTCACTTTCCGTGTTGAAAAACTGCTTGATGCTTTGAAAAACAGGAAAACAATATTTAAAAACTCTTTCAGAAAGCATGACAGCTGTAAGTGTTTTGTCAGAAGGGGGGAAGTCAAACAGTAATTGACAGAAGATTGGACCCAAACTCAGTTGGTTGAATTTAAGACCCACTGAAACTAATGAGACAAGCTAGTTATGGTTTGACTTAAACCCATCTATTTCAGAGGCAACAAATTCAATCTTGATCCAAGCCTGACTATTTAGTACCCTGAAATATGAAATTGATCTAAGCAGCAGTCATGCCAATTTATAGTACAGTCTTAGTCATGTTTGCTCAGTTGTAAGTCGCACAGTGACGAGAGTAGCTTATTCTCTAGTAAATAATTTAGGATTGCAGTCACAGCTATTATTATTTTTTAGTATATCAAGTCCTTATTCATAAAAGGTTGACATCAAACGATAATATCGTAATGCCAGTTTCATTTCTGAAGCTTTTACAGCACCATTTGTGTACCTTTCACTTTGTGTTTGAGTATGGTTTTGCTATAAAATCTCCAGATCTCAGCAGGATCTTTTACACATGAAACCACCAAGTGGCACAAACCAGTTTTTATAATCTTTTGTTGACTTTTACGTACTTTACTCTGGATCTCTGGGTGTTGTTGGAGTCCAGTTCCCATCAGCCCCAGGCAGCATGGTCAATGGTCAGGTATGATGGGAAGTGTTGTTCAGTAACATCTGGAGGGCCAAAGTTTCCCCAACTTAGATTAACTGTGTCCTTCCATAACTTTTGGAATCATCCATAACTTTTAGATCATCTTAAAAGTCATTTTGTCTCTCCAGCAAGACAAGCATGTTAGCTGTTCTTTTCTGAACTCTTTCCAATTTGTTGATTGTTTTCTGTTTCTTTCAGACATGCCAAGAAGTGTATACTGTTCCAGATGTAATTTTATTAGAACCATGAATGATTGCCTCCTTGTTTTGCAACAACATGCTTCTCCAAGTGCATTCTGAAATTGCATTGATTTTTGTTCTCCTGTCTCCCATATTTGCAGGCTATCATTTTATTGTTATTTTTTTAAAAAAGCTAAACAACAAACATTTGCATTACAAATTATTTCTGTTTTGTACTATCATTTTTTTCATCACCTCCCACACATGATAAATATTCTTCAAAGCCAAATTCTGGGCTGACCAATGTATCATTTGAGTTGTCATCAAAAACTCTTGAAACTGTTCTGTTTCTTAGCATCTTCTAGATTTACATGTGGTTATAAATCCTTACAAATTAGTGCCATATGCTAAAATAGTGCACTGCTTGTAAAAAATAAATAAATCATTGAAATGCTCTGGAAGAGTGTAAACTCCCACTCCCTCCTTATTTAACCATTCTTGTTTTGAGTTAAAATTATTTTTAGTGTATATATAAATGTATTTTGAATCCATAAGTCACATGACCCTGAGCATGCTTCATTAATAACAGTAGCACATAATTTCAGTAGTAGCAATCCTCTATTTGTTTCTATATTTCTAGTGACACATTTTCAAACTCTGGATGTATAAAAGGCAGCCTTCCCCACCCTGAACTACAACCTCTCTCATACCTGACCCTCGCCCAGGCTCATTGGAGAAATTGCAGAATAAAACAGCTGGAGAGCAATAGGTTGAGAAGGCTAGTATAATAGTATACCCTAGTGTTTTTTATCCCTAGATTATGGGGAAGAAAGTTCCCATTGCTGCCAATCCCATTGCTGCCCTTCAGGCCTTGTTTACCAATACAGTGGTACCTCGGGTTAAGTACGCTTCAGGTTAAGTACGCTTCAGGTTAAGTACGCTTCAGGTTAAGTACGCTTCAGGTTAAGAACTCCGCTAAGAACAGAAATCGTGCTCTGGCGGCGCAGCAGCAGCAGGAGGTCCCATTAGCTAAAGTGGTGCTTCAGGTTAAGTACGCTTCAGGTTAAGAACGGACCTCCGGAACGAATTAAGTACTTAACCCGAGGTACCACTGCAATTCTCAACTTCATCTCTCCTATTTTTGACACACAAATATCCCCCTTGTCAGCAGCACGCAAAGTGATCTGCCTATATTGCAACAGTGCCATTAGTTCTGCCCAATTGGTTAACAGCTGGGTTTATTTTATGCAATTATTTGTTGCCTTTATACCCCACATTTTTCTCCAAGGAGCTTAAGGTGGCGTACATGGTTCTGCCTCTCCTCAATTGATCCCCACAACAACCCTGTGAGGTGTGGGGGGGATGAGAGATAGTGACTAGTCGAAGGTCACCCAGAGAGCTTGGTGGCCAAGTGGGGATTCAAACCCTTGTCTCCTCGGTCCTAGTCTGAAACTCTAACCATGATGCCATGTGCCACAGTCACCCTTCAGATAATTTGCATAATTATTTGCCATTTTTAAATAAATGTGGTCCATGTTTTAATCAAACTTCACCTTGTCACACCTCTTTATTTCATATTTGTGGCTGTAATTCTCTAGTCCACAAAATAATTTTATTGCTTTTTAAAGAGCTTGTTAAATTGCTCTTCTCACTCAGAGGCTTTGTAATAATTTTCACCTTTCTTACAGAAGTCTTTTAAAAAGACACCCTACATTTTAAATCTAATAAGAATTAAGTCCAAAGAGAACACGAGTTGGAGAAATTACATTTTAATTATTGGTCTAGGACTGATGTAAAGCTATAAAGGTCACCCAAGAATAATGCTTTCTGCTATATTCATAAAAGGGTTTCTTCCATTAATTGACATGGTGACCTTGTATTAAATATGGTTTCATCACAGACAGGTCAGAGGCCATGGTAATCCTGTCTGGAAAGTGTGGGTGAGAGAGAGATTCTAGCCTCTGTGGGAAATAGAGGTCAGTTGGTGCCAAACAGAAACCAGCTGGCATCTGAGAGCAGCTGAATTTATTAAGACTTATAATTTTGAAAGCCATCTATTATAGGTCATAAAATTTATATGCTACTACAAAGAGGAGAAAAACTCCCATTTTTTTTGTGTGTGAAATGTTTCTTTCTATGAAGCCATCATCCATAAAGGGGGAGGCAATGCAATACTAATATATTATGATGTATGCTTACACAAAAGTAAGTACAATTGAGCCCAATGAGGCTTCTCAGGTGGTGGTGGGAACTGGGGTGGCAAATTTGCTCTTTGCTTGCCATGGCCATCTGTTCATTTGCCCCAGCTGTCAACCCCCCTCCCCAAATTTTGTGCAGTGCTCCAGACAGCCCACAAACCCTACCCCCCATATCAGACTTTGAGGAAGGACCCCCTTCTTTAGAAGAAGGCATTGGCAAGACAAATCAGCAAAACATTTCAAAAGTAAGGGCGGGAGGAAGAGAGGGGCTCTTCCCCTCAGGTGGTACAATGTGTGGTGCTGGTCTTCAGGGCAAGCAACGTTTTAAGTGATACCTGCCAACTGTCACGTGGAGCAGTTCAAAGTCAGCTATTTGCCCAGACTTGTTACGCAGCTTGTGTTTAGGGGCATGTGTTAAAAAGCATAACTTTTAATTTCAAGATCGAAGTAGAAATGTTTTAATGGAAAAACCTATTGAAATAATTGCGGCCGTGAAGCAGAGCATATTTAAATAATAAGAGGTCTGGCACAGAACATTTGCTGAAGGAAGGAAGAACAGTCTGTTAAATGAAGATAGGCATTTCTTGCTAATTATAGGATGGCTTGGATGCTAAAGGCCAGATGTTAGAGAGAATTAAGCTGTTGAGTTTAATATAGAGAATAAAGCTGCTATTCCTTTGCCATTTTCAGGCGCACCTTCTGCTTCTTCCTGCCTTTATTTTGTTTAATGTTGGCATGGGAGCTGATTGACTAATGTCTCTATCCTGCCTCCTGAAAATGAAGTTCCCAAGGCAGATAATGCGACGGCTGACCACTCAGCAGGGATAGCTGAACCTGAGGCAGAAGGACAGTTGGAAGATTGTACTCAGGTCCTGGCACTAAGAGGGGCCCCACCACAGGAGCACAAGCAAAATCTTCTTGCTTGGGACAAGAACTGTGTGAGTGACCAGTCCTGCCCCACTCTTCAAAAGCAGAGTGGGAGGTGTGTGCCAAGTATTTGGGAGTCTTTGCTAAGGCCTAGCCATGTATCCTAGAGCCGAGACCATGTGCTGCTTCCGTGAACAAAACTTTTAGGTTTCCTCTAGCCAAGAGTCTGAGTGCTGCATCCAAAGGGCGAGAGCCTGCACAAATAGAACAAATAGGTAATAATCAAAGAGCAGTAGCATGAGAATACTAAAACCAATGGGTAGTTGTTTTGTTTTTACTTGCCAACAGAATTCCATCAGAGCCCCCATCTCCTTTACTTCCAGGAGATGAGCACTCCACAGTTGGAGGGAAGGGCGACAGAGAAGTTTGCTAGGCATGTGATCATATAGCAGGCTAAGCCCACGGACAGGATAGTGAGAAAAGGGTTCTGATAGTCTTTGGGGTGGGGGGACTCATCACAGTGTTGATTCCTGCTTTGCATGCTGGAAAAATGCATTTGATTGACAGTGTCCGGTTGGGTGATGAACATGGCACGTTGCTATCCCTCCAGCGGCAGGTGGCAAATGCTCTCCCCCCACGTTTGTCAGCAATGGGAGGAGAGGGAAAGGGGGCATTCCAAGGCAGTGCTAGAATTGTATTAGGCCAGGGTTTCAATCGAATGTGAATCTCATAAGGAATTGCCTTATTGCCTAATCCGACAGCATCCTCTTTTTCCATAACACCTTTATATAGTGGAAACCAGGTTTGGTTTCCTGTTTGCTTAGGAAACATCATCTTTCTATTCTTAGAAGCATAGAATTGTAGAGTTGGAAGGGACCCAGAGGGTCATCTAGTCCAACCCCCCTGCAATGCAGGAATCACAGCTAAAGAATCTTTGACAGGTGGCCATCCAACCTCTGTTTAAAAACCTCCAGTGAGGTTTCTGGGGTAGTCCATTCTACTGTAGATTTTCAGATCTTCCTTAATTCATTCAGTCAAGGACCATGTTAATCCTGTTAGTTACACATAGACAGTCTTTCTCAGTGAGAACTTAATTAACAACATTCCTACAGTAATGTTGGTTCTGGACAGCATATGGTTTTTTTTTAATAAAAAGAGCTGTGAAGTACAGGAAGTTGGGTCATGCTTGGAAATGATATCAAGCTCCCTAGTCATGGCATTGTCCAAAATAGTAACTTGCCTGACTAACTTGCCTTGCGTGACTTCATTTTTCACTATTTTGTTCAGTTCTGTACCAATAATGCTCGCAGTCAGAAAACCACCAGGGTTTGGAACACACTGGGTGACCAGGAAATACGTATGATTTATAGGTGCTTGTGGGGTGTTAGGGGAGAGGTAATACCTCTGGTGTGAAATATGTTGTGCTCCTTATGGTGTAGTTTGTCCACCTTTGGTCCTCACACTGCACTCAACTCCCACCTGTGGCTTCTTGAAGCTGTCAACATGCAACAGTGGCCACACCCCGAAAACCGCTTCAACTGGCTAGCTGAAACAGGTGAGGGTAGCCAATGGGCCTTATGCCCTCAGTGAGTTGAGGTCAATGTACTGTGGATGGAAATGAGGGGCAGATGAGGCTCATTGATCTGGGAAGGTAGCCCATCTAGGGGAAATAATACCCTGATCTTGCAGCTATACAGTAAACCCTGATGAACAATCCATAATCTTTACAGGACATCTTCAGGAAAAGAGAAGGTCAAGGAGTAAACCCTACACAAATCCAGAGAGGAGTCCCTAAGGCAGTCAAATGCCTCCTTCCAGCAGCTCCTGCAGTCAAGCTGGTGCCAAATGTATTCTTTTACTTTCCTTTGGACCACAACAGTGAGGTCTAGTCTTCTGGGACTCAGCTATACAGCTGCAAGTAAAACATTTTAAGTGTGTTTTAAGTGCAATATACAATGTAACACTAGATGATGAAGACGAGCCTTGTGGAAAATTCAATGTATTTTTAAAAATGCTTTTAAAAAATAAACATTTTCAGAAAGGTGTGTGGATTCCACCCTGGGCAGCCCAGATGCTCTATATACACTGCCCCAGAGAACTCATTGCAATGCTGAAAACAAAACGGGAGGCAGCAGCTACGAGTAAGTTCAAACTGATTGGCATAAGGTACGAGTGCTTTTGTTGCCTTTGTTGGTGGGAGAGGTTATCATGTCTCACTGGTCAGCTACCGGCGCCTTTAAGCCAGGCAGCCCCCGGTCAATAAAGTGCTGGCCTGCCACTGTCCACCTGCTTCAATGGGCGCTTGCAGCTCAGAGTATCACTCGACAAGCAGACTGAGCTACTGCACCGGGCAATAGTTTGTCCTTTGCAAGCTAGAACATCAGGACCATGTGTCCTGGTTTGTACATCAACCTGCTGCAGGTCAACGAATCACAGAAGATGGCCATCACTGACCATGAGCTGAAAACACTCAACATTGACATCACTGTTTTTGTCTGTATCATATTCTCTGTTTGCAAACTGCAGCTAGTCTCTTGGTTTTTGTGTGTGCTGAAACAGACTATTAAAGCTACTCTCCTGACAACATAAAGATGCATTTTCCATCTCCTGCAGTGGGTAAAACATTTAAACTTGAGCTTGAGGTCCTGCACTGAGTGTTTTAATAAGAGGTTTCGAATGAGCTTAAGCTATCTCAGTAGATATCTTTTCTCGAATACACTTCAAAAGGAACTCTCCACCATTTTATTCATTCCTTTCTCCACAACTTGTGATGGAAAAATCCATGCATGTCATCTAGAATGGTGTTCCCGACCCCCTGTTGCAAATGCTTACTTTGCACAATGAAACTAGATTTTCTACTTTTTTTGTGGCAAAAAAAAAGGTTAAAGATGTCACTGAGAGGCAATTCAGCGAAGTAAAGGAGACAATAAAGAACAGCCTATCTAGAATTGTGTTATTGTGTTGGTTTGCAGAAAAGTGAGATACAAATGTGATAAATGGGGAAGGAATTAAAGTGTTTAATTTGTAATGTCCAGTCATTCCCAGGACTGTGTAATCGCAAAAGACACTTGGAATATTTCTCCTTGGAGAGTGCTCACACGTATGCCAAATTCTCCTTGCCCTTACAGTATAAATCTGGCATGACAGCAAAGTGTATAGCTCAGTGACACAGGATATGCTTTGGGTCCTGACCCCCCCCCCAAGAAAAACTTGTGTCTCAAACTCCAGTAGCCAATGGGAAGAGCTGCATGTTATTATTTGAGGATCACTGATCCACTACAAGAACAAAGCCTTGACAAACCCCAATATATTAAACAATTCATTTAATGAGTTCCATAACACCACAAACTGTTATGAAAGAAGCAACAAAAAATCCTTTATGCTTGCAGTGTTCAGTAATATTACAGAGTTCAGTAATATGAAGACCTCTGGGTAAAGGGCTGTATATAAATTCAATAAATAATAAAAATAAAGGAAAACGGATTTATCTCCAAACATTTAATTGTAATGGTAAACAAAACATATTCTTCCCTTGGGTGAAGAATTTAACATTTATGCGAATATCTTCTCTTTTCCTACCCTGCCCCCTCCTCTTGTAAAAGCAAGAGACACTTTGATATTGAAAGTCTATTAATAAGCAGTGTTTGATTTAACTTGTTCTCATCCAAATCCATGTTGTGCTGATTTCCTCCAGAAACACTTTGGAAATAAATAAATGAAGGTATGACCTTTCATTCTGGCAGGGTTCAGGGTCTTTAATAGCTGTAAAATGGGCAGAGGTTGAACAGAGAAAGCTTTGCAAACATAGATGTTAAGGATTGGGGGAGAGTTTCACCTGTTAACTTTCCCCTCTTAGATTGTTAAAGACTAACAATCTAACTAACAAGAACAAAGACACACACCCTAGTTGGAGGCAATAACATGTCATATATAACTAAGGTTCATAGTTCTGAGATGGAAGGAAGCCGTTTTCTCTATTCCTACCCTTCATTACTTCTGTTTTGATTCATTCTTATTACAGGCCACCCACAGGAATGAGTCTTCTAAGTACAGTATGGCTAGCAGAAAAAAGGAGCCCCCAATACCACAAGACTTTCTCGTGGCCTTCTCCAATTTATTTTCTTGTATGTGAGTAACAAGCAACATAGTGACACATCGGACACAGCTACATTAGTAAAGAAAAAGTGTTTTATATGAGTTATAACACTGTGACACCTGATGGCACTGTGGAGTTCCATCTTTCGCCAATGTGATTTCCCCCTTTGAGGTTTACAATGTGTGTTTTTTCTGAAAAAAAAATTTTTTTATGGGTCTGGATCCAGCCATCAGCTAAGAAAATGGAAACAGTTCTATTTGGTGCAATCAAAATCTTTCCATCTTAAAGTGAAACTCTTTGTTGCCTGTGCCCTCTCTCCATGAATAGAATGTAAAAAGTAAAATTAAATAAAAATCTCCCAACCACCATAACAGTCACATCTGGGATTTGGGCCAGCAAAGTACTTTGAGGATCAGGTTGCCTGTATTCATAAAAATGTTCTTTATTAAAGCTTGTAACATGCAAACAAGGGTTTTCCCTTCCAAGTTCTGACCTCGAGGCCTATCAAATCATACAGACTCATTTCAAAGAATTTTTTTAACCAACTTTAAGAAATTTTATGCTTCTCATTAGAATACACATGTATATTTAGTAAAAACCAATTAACAATTCCTCCAACATACAGCCAACCTCTTCTTTGCTGTATTTCAAAAGGAATGATTGATTACCAGAGGGAAATGTGCCAACTTTCTAAATTCATGTATGCAACCTGTGATGATAATGTTGGAAGCACAACAGCAGAGATCATTCAGTATGTAATAGAATTCTTTTCTCAGTGTTAGTCCGCTCCTAAGAAGGGATGCTGGTGGTGTGATGCTTGGCAACCAGTCAGAGTGACATGATATTTGCTGAGGAAGCATGGGCCCTGATTGGCTGCACAGTTCTGAGGGAGCTTTCCCCTGCTGAGTATAAGTCTTGAAGTAAGAAGGACAAAACCACTCTGTTCCTTTCTTCTCAAATTATACACTGTTTTGTTCAGTTGCCACATTTCTTTCTCTCTGGACTTCACCTACACTATTTAAGTGCCTTTGCTAATGAAAAACAGGTGAAGTTAATGGACCTCCTGAGTTGTATTCAACGCTAGTTATACTAGCAGACCCATTGAAGATAATGGACATGATCAACTTAGGTTTGTTAATTCCAATAGGTCTGCTACAAATGTGACTCATGTGTGGTGACCACAAAAGGGACCCTCCCATTCAAAAGCAGTTCTGCTCTCCCCCCCCAACCTTAAAATGCACTGTGGGGGGTTAGCTGGGAGGGAAGCGAGTAGTGTTGCTGTTTCCACTGTGGCATTGGCAGAAGAAAAGAAGTACTACATGGTCTTGGCCAGGCACCCCCCAAACTCAGCCCTCCAGATGTTTTGGGACTACAACTCCCATCATCCCTGACCACTGGTCCTGTTAACTAGGGATGATGGGAGTTGTAGTCCCAAAACATCTGGAGGGCCGAGTTTGGGGGTGCCTGGTCTTGGCCATGTAGTGGGAGGGTGTTGGAAGGGGGAGGGCGTTGGAAGGGAGAGCGCATCAGAGGCACGATTTCAAGGGCTCCCTGAATCCTGGTACTGGTACTGTCCACTCCCAGCAGGGATAAAGATACTCGATGTAGTTTTGTCTCTGAAGTTGAGCAGGTCTAGGTCTGGCCAATACCTGGATGGGAGAACACTCAAAACCTGGCGTATGCTGTGTTGCAGAGATCATTGGAGGGGGGATATGGTGGGCATTATTTGTACTGATAGTTTACATCCCTGTCTCATTTGAGAGGTCATCCAGCAAGGACTTGGAATGCAACATTCTCTGTTTTGTTTCATTTTTTAAAAAATCCTTGCTTGTAGAATGTTCTGTTATCACCTCTCTCTTTTTGGCTTTAGAAGAGTGAATATGTATATTTTTTTTACAGTCAGTCAGTAACTTATGATTACAGATCTTATTGATGAAGTATGTTCTTCTCAGTTCTCCTCAGAGATCCCTGATGTATAGGCTACAGTTGTGCCATTGGAGAACCACTTATGTGCTGAGGCTATGGAGATGAGCAGAGATGCTGAGAGCTCTACAGGAGCTATCGACATAGACAGGCCACCTATTCATGGTAATCACCAGGCAGGTTGTGGTGTGCTAAGCATAGCACATGCCTGGCCAAGGGCCAGGGAAGTCCTCAAATATGCCTCAAGGGATTCCCTCCCCAGTTCCCAGGATCCCGCAGTTCCCAAGATTCTTTGAGGGAAGCCATGACTGCCCAAATTGGCTTCTATGATACACTGGTAATATTTTGAAACAGAAACTAGATGACTTTAACTAAAGCCTCATCTACCCCATCCACTTAAAGCACTATTACACCATTTTGACGGCCATGGCTTCCCCCAAAGAATCCTGGGAACTTGCAGCTTGTTATGGATGCTGAGAGATTTTGCAGCTCTGTGAGGGGAATCGGGTTATCTAACAACTCTCAGCACAACAAACAACAGTTCTCAGGGTTCTTTGGCAAAAGACATGACAGTTTAAATAGGTATGATACAGCTTTAAATGTATGGTATGGAGGTGGCCTGACTCCAGGTTTCTGTCAGTGGTTACCTTTTTGTGGTTAAATGTGATGCAGAGATGTGAAAGATGGCCTTAGGGCCCTTTCAGACTGGTGTTTTATTGTGGATGAATTCTACAACATGTTCTTGACTCAATGATAGTGCATGAGTGGTGAACTGTTTGCTTTATTAGTTGTCCTGCGATGCGTCGCTAACGCATTATCGCTGTCCACAGGGGAAACAGTGCAACAAAAGTGGGAATAAAACCCCTACCCCAAAAACATTTGTGCTATGAAAACTTATGTTAATTCAGTTGAAACTTATTGGATACACAGTGATTGGAAATGAAGCAATGTGACAGCCCTGTAACTTTTGCAGCTGCAAACAGCGAGGAAAGTGAGATTGCATATGACCAGTGCTTTTTTTCTGGGGGGGACACAGGGGGATGCATACCCCTAAACATTTTGTGAATCTTTGTACTTTTGTCAATTTACTGTATTTATTTCCCCCGATTTGAACTATAAAATGGTGCTTTTCTTGAGTCAAAATGAGAGTAAACATTTTTTAGGGGGGGGGAACACTGCATATGACCACCCCAATAGCATAATGATAACAAATAATCATAGATACACAATAAAACATGATGTCTGGAGGGTCACAGGAGGACAGTGAAACTTTTAGGGAAGATTTTAATATTTAATGCTGTATTGTTTTTAATATTTGATTGGGAACCGCCCAGAGTGGCTGGGGAAACTCAGCCCGATGGGCGGGGTATAAATAATAAATTTATTATTATTATTATTTAAAATGCCTATGTTAGCAGCACAGAGAATGAAGTATTTTCATTATTTCAGTTGCACTTCTCCTTTAGAAAAAGATGTTGCAAGTAGATATTAACCACAATATGCATTTTAAAGAGGCAATCCCTCAAGCTAAAAAGGCATTTACAAATATTTTAACACTCGGCAGGTGTGAATCTGTAATAACCTGTCGAAGTGGGTACTGCAAGTGCCATAGATATAATTTCCTGAATCTGTCTCAACCTGTTGAGCTTTCTGTTAGATTCCACACACCTCCACTGTTGTTTTTCTAGTTCTTTGAGCCCAACCCGAGTTCACGGTATGGTTTTGCTATTGATTCATTGGGAATTCTTTGACAGATCAACTTTCACTGCAATCTTAACATGTTTAGGCTTAAGCAGTTCTGTATGCATAGGACTTGAGAGTTCCAGGCCTCTCAGACTAGTGTATAAATGGATAAATACAGGGGGCATTACTTTAAATTCACATTTTTCTAGTTGTGAATTGTACAATTCTAGTACAGAATTGATGTACTGATCCCTTGTGAACAAGCATTTACCCTGTATTTAGAAACATTTGGGGCTAGGTGTGTGTTGGTGCCTGTTGTCTTTGTCCATGGAGTTTTCTTGGCAGGGATACTGGAGTGGCTTGCCGGTTCCTCCTCCAGGTGGCTGATCACCGAAGAATTGATGCTTTTGAATTATGGTGCTGGAGGAGACTCTTGAGAGTCCCATGGACTGCAAGAAGAACAAACCTATCCATTCTGAAGGAAATCAGCCCTGCGTGCTCACTAGAAGGACAGATCCTGAAGTTGAGGCTCCAATACTTTGGCCACCTCATGAGAAGAGAAGACTCCCTAGAAAAGACCCTGATGTTGGGAAAGGTTGAGGGCACAAGGAGAAGGGGACGGCAGAGGATGAGATGGTTGGACAGTGTTCTCGAAGCTACTAACATGAGTTTGGCCAAACTGCGAGAGGCAGTGAAGGATAGGCGTGCCTGGCGTGCTCTCATCCATGGGGTCACGAAGAGTCGGACACGACTAAACAACAACGTGTGTTGGTGTGTGTGCACACACGTGCACAGGCAAATTAATTGATTTTTCATATTATCTGTTTCTGATGGCTTCACCTGTAATTTTATCCCCACTTAACTGGGAGTAAACCCTGCTGAATTCAATAGAACTTACTGCTGAATAGATATGGTTAGGATTTCATTGCTTCTGCTAACGGTCAGGGGTACCTTTACCTTTTTAATGCTTTTTGTATACACTTGCCTGATAGTAAAAGCTTTGACTTAATCATATCTATATTTAGCTATCTATAATAAACTGTAGGGACGTGGGTGGCACTGTGGTCTAAACCACTGAGCCTAGGGCTTGCCGATCGGAAGGTCAGCAGTTCGAATCCCCGTGACAGGGTGAGCTCCCATTGCTCTGACCCAGCTCCTGCCAAACTAGCAGTTCGAAAGCACGTCAAAGTGCAAGTAGATAAATAGGTACCGCTCCGGCGGGAAGGTAAACAGCGTTTCCGTGCGCTGCTCTGGTTCTCCAGAAGTGGCTTAGTCATGCTGGCCACATGACCCGGAAAAACTGTCTGTGGACAAACGGCGACTCCCTCAGCCAGTAAAGCGAGATGAGCACCGCAACCACAGAGTCATTCGCAACTGGACTTAACTGTCAGGGGTACCTTTACCTTTACCTTTAATAAACTGTCAAGAGGATTTTTTTAAGGTTATTCCTGTTCTATGCAAATGTATTTTACTATTATAGACTCTTTTTACTCCAGTCTCCAGTTCAAATTATTTACAGAATTTATAAATGGAAATGAACTTATGAGAAACTACAATGTGTAATTAGAAATACAAAATCCCTTTAAAAAGAATACAAAAAGAACATCACATTCAATAAAGGCAATTCATTTCAATGGCTTTTTTCCCCAAACGGATGAGTGCATATTAAAAATACATTCCAAAGAAAGATTACTAAAATCAAACATAGTGAAGGGACCTATGATAGGTGTCTTAACTGTAAATGAAATTAGTTTTCATTGTATTTTACAAAGTGTGTGTGTGTGTGTGTGTGTGTGTGAATCCCATCAGAATATCTGAGAAACCTTCTGAGGAATTACCTTGTGAAATTCAAGTAGTCTGACATTAAAATAGACTTGCTTGCATCCTTAGGAAATGTGCTCATTCAGGAAGCCTGGAGTTAATTGATTATAAAACATCTATGATGTAGGCATATCCTTCCAGAGTAGAAATTGTACTTTGTGTAAGATTATTAAAGGTTTGTGGGAGTGAAGTGGAGATTATTCCTAGGTAATTGCCATAAAAGATGACATGAGCTCTGGTTTGTCAACTTGAAAGAAACAGTTACTCATGTAAATCACACACATCATCTATGAGTCACTAGTATGTGTCACTTCTGCATCATTTCAAACTGTGTTTTATATATATATATATATATATATATATTCATCTCTCTCTCTTTTATTACTAGACCACAGAGCTGGGACGCTGCATGAGGCTATGAGATGAAATTAGCTGCATAAGGCAAGCTTTACAATGATTTGATAAGATTCATTGCAAGGGGAGGTGAGCACTGCCAAATTTAAAACAGGATAATGGTTTGGCAGCTTTTCTGAAGAGCCAAAGGCTTGTTGTAGGAGTACTACAAGGATTTGAGTACTGTTCAACAATGGCCACTCTCATTATAGACACTGCACAAATCAGTTTTGTATGGCTTATGACACTCTAGAAACCAAAAAGCATATCCATCAGTTTGGGAGGTCTTTACGCTTCTGGGAGTTCATTGCCCGAGGAGAAGTAACTGATTTTGTCACTCGTTTCCTTACCTACCCTAAAAGAGCTTACAGTAGATCCTTCATTGTGATAGGTACATCATGGAAAGAATGAATGACAGGGCACTGTGCTGATTTGCTGTACCATAAATTACACATTTACTCACTGTGCTCAGAAAACATCTTTCCCAAAGGCAAAAAAATTAAAAGTGACTTTCTGGATCATGGATCAGTGCTATGATGCGAAACCGTTTCCCTCCCCTCCCCTGAGCTACTGACACAATGGCAGCTGCAGTTTTGGATACCCTATTTCCAAAATGAAGCTGAGGATTCATTGAACAAAAAAAAAGAAAAAGGAGCCAAAAGATTATGGAATCTAATCTTCTGAAGCCAGGACCATCCCCTTCTATGGCTGTGCCACCATGTAGCCACTAATTTTGATATTATTCACTTCAAAATAGACACTCAAAACAGCAGAACTAGTTACTAGGGAAAAAATGCCTTGCTAAATATTTGCATTTATTTATTCCAGAAATCAGGCCCAATGAGCATGGTCAATATTCAGGGGTGATGAAACCTATAATTCAAGAACAACTGGAAGACCTCAACTTCCTCACCCCTTCATTTATTTCACTTGACATCCATCTGTCCCCTTGATTGACACTTCTTTTGGGCACAAAAATTTATTATTCTATTTTGTGTTCACTGCCCTCAGCCTCTGATTGCCATGTTTGATGATGATTTCAAGAGTGTCATGACTTGGGTCCAGCTGATGTCTGTATATGACATAGTGTGTTGGTTTGAGTTCATTCATTTCAGTTTTATTTATTTAGTTCGTATAATTTACATACCACTTGATCTTTTCTCTCTTTTTTTGAACAACCATAACCAACCTCAGAGAGATTTACAAAAGAAGAATGAGTCCAACTTCTGTTTGTCCAGTTTACATTGCATCACTTCCTGATCATTCTTTGAATTAAGGATACCTCCTTTGGTGTCTTCTGCAAATTTTATTTACATGTTCCCTAAGTCAACAGCAGAAAGTTGATTCATTGTGAAATAGCTCACACCAGAAGGAAGTTCTTTCTAATGTTTAGTTGAGATCCTTTCCCCTGAAATGTGAACACATTTGTTTAGGTCCTAGTCTCCATCCGTATTTCACATCAATATTATTTTATCAATGAGAATATGTCATAGCTTCCCTCCATTTGCTAGCCGTAGTAGATGGTGTGAGTTCACATGAAAATGCTAGTGCAAACAAATAGTGGGCACAATCCATCAGGAATTTCTATTGTACACATCTCTTTGAAAAGAAAGCGAGCTGTTCAAAAATAAAACTTAAGTTCTATGATGAAAAGTTGAAGGAGAAAGTTGTGTTCAGGCTAGAGAATGGACAAAAACAATAGGATAGCCACTTAATTTTTCTGAAACAATACGTGGACCAAAATGCAACCATTTCTCTGAATTTTGCAATAGGGTCCTCCAGCCATGTAATGTGTACAGAAATGCATATACTAGGGTAAAATCTGCTTAGAAATGCACATACTGGTGAAAATAACATACAAAAATGCATTATATTAGTGGGAAATGCTTGGCAAAAAAAGTATTATGCAAAGAAAAACATATTTATTAGGGGAAGTTTGCACTAATGCGGAATAATTTTCATGATACCTTTTTCTAAAAATGCAAATATATTTGACATTGTAGAGAACTAACATAAGACTGGGGGGAAATGAGAAACTGAGAAACCAAAATTGGCAGATTTGCCTGTCCCTACTCCGAAGTAATGACATTTTGCTTATTTACTAAATGCAGAAGAGATGGCATCAATAAATATTGGAATAAGCTAGATTCTTGTTGAGATAATGATGCTACATACGTGCTTCATGATGGAAACATGTAAGTTTATTTGATATAGAAATTACTGGCATGACTTTAAACATTAAAATGCGTATAAATTTTCTCTTTGAACATCAGTCTCCTACTTACAGAGACCATTATATATAAAACTGAGGTGAGTAGGCACTTGTAGTTATAATTCAGTCTGGGTTATGGGAAAATCCTTTTTTTTATTTACTTTTACAAATACCTTCATGATGTCTCCAGGGGAAATTGAAAGATACTTGCTGACATCAAAAGAGCTGTAATTAACACCTTCACGGGCAAGCAAAAAAAGAGAGCAGCAAGTAGAGACTTTGTATAGGAATTCCAATATTCTAGCAAATAGCTTGGACATTTCTGAATGCTCATGACTTGAAACGTAATGTGCATGTTTCATAACTGAAGAGCTTGTCAGTGTTTCCTGCTAAACATCAGGAGCCATTCAGTTTTCTCTCTTCAGACTGGACAAGAACTACCAGTATTCATGCTTAGCTAGTTGGTGTATGGGGTGAGGAAAGAAAGACCCAAAAGCTGTGCAAGTAATAACTTTGGTTAGGACTAACCAAAGCATCAAAAAGTAGCAAGCAAGTATTTAAAAAGGAGGAGAAGAAAGAAAAACACTGCTTCGAGACTTAATGGAGCTCTACAACCTGCAGTTTGTCACAGTATTTGGATGGGGTGCACAGAAAGTATTGTGCAGACTTTCAGTGCAATCCTATACATGCCTACTCAAAAGTATGTCCCACTAAGTACAACGGAACTTCTTCCAAGGTAAAAATCCATGGGATTGAAGCCTTTAAAAAGTCAATAGAAGAAATGGGTATTTGTATTTAGTAGTCAGAAGGCATAAACACTGCTCACAATTACCAACTTACCTTTTTGCATGGGCAACAGAACATTTAGCAACCAAATTTACAACCATAACCTGGAAAACAAGCAGATGTTCTATGGGTGAAGTGGGCCATATCTATTCCATTTATGTACAAAGGATCTTCAGGGTGGCAGTCCGTGCAGAAATTTAAACTGCTGAATAACATGGGCAAGCCGGTCCCAGTTCTGGGAAAAGGTAATAATAATAATTATGATAATGATAATGATAATAGCAATATTAATAATAATATATTTATACTCCGCCCATCTGGCTGGGTTTCCCCAGCCACTCTGGGCGGCTTCCAACAAAAGATTAAAAATACATTAAAACATCGGTCATAAAAAACTTCCCTACACAGGGCTGCCTTCAGATGTAGACTTTTAGCCCATTCCTCTCTTGCCCTACTCATCCTGCCTCACCTCCTCTTTGGACCCTACAACTCCAAGTGGGTGGTATAGGTTTGACCCCCAATGTGGTTCTTACCTTGCCAGCAGATCCCACAACCTGAAAGGCAATTTTGGAGCTCACTTTTCACCTCAAAAGGTGTTTAAGGGTGCTCCCCTAACCTAATCTTACCTTACATGTGAAGTTCCTGCACACATCTGCCCTAATGTGACCAGATACACCTATTTTATCAGGAATGGTGAGTAAGGGGGGTGGGGAGGACATCCCAGTCAGGAATACCAATCTGCTAACTAGTAAAAACAATTCCTACTCACCTACAAGACATCTGACTTATTCTACACTGCACTGAGAGAAAATGAGTAGGCACCGAAATTATGAAGAGGTCAATGAGAGAGTGAAGTGGACTTAAATAGCCTTTCTGTGTAAAGATGCCATAATGTGCAGATGCACACCAAGCCACAGTGGCCAAGTCTGTTCCTGCCCCGCCGCTGCCGGCATGACAACAAATGCTGCCCCTTCCCCACCCCCCACAGCTCTTTGGGTTGACACTGAAATAGGCTAAACACAGAATCCAATATTGAAGGAATATATCAAACAAACAAACATTCTATCTGTATGCTGCCCTTTGCAAAATTAAAACCACAAGCAAACAAAACACATGGGTGTAGCCAAGGGGGAGCTGGGGGCAGCTGCACCCCCCCCCCAAATCAAGTAAATAATTAAAAAATACTTTAACTGTGGTTCTACATCAAAGTGTACACAACCAAACTGAACAATATATCAGAAGACCCAAAAATTTAAAAAAATAACAGCAACAAAAGCAACCACCCCTCCCCACCCAAAAAAGCAATACCCCAACCCAAGATTCTGTTCGGCAGCCTCAGCTTTGATAGCAGGAGTCAGTCGGAACCCCAGTCTCCCTTCAAGGCAGGGAGCTGGTCTGTCAGGACTAACTGCCCAAATATAGCTGGATGTAGAGCAGTTAATTATTTTACTATTTCCAGATTTCGGTATTGAATTTAAACAAGACAGCTATACTGGCTACCATCAATGCATTTTATGAAACCTCTACATGCTAAAATAAATTTTGTGCAAGATGTAATATTAAATGGGAAGGACCTCGGTGAGATTATTGCACTATAAATCTGTTAAGCATTTTGGGAGAAAAAAATGAGGACGGCTCTTTAGTCAGTTATTAAAGTTAAATTGAGAGGCCCTAAATCATATGATTCAAAGCAGATTTAGATAACTGGGAGACACTGAAATTATCTTCATCTGCTCTGTCTAGATTGATTTTCCCCTGTTATTAAAAAACAAGTATGAGGCTGCCATGATTAGATGGTTAATGGAATGGCTTCATCCAGAATAGTAGGTATGCTATGGCTTGCAGCAAGAGCTTTTCCGTGCCATTAAGATAGTTTTTTAAATAATTAAATCAGAAAGAACAGCCTAGATTAACATGTTTCTTCACAAAGATGCCCTCAGAGAACCAAAATAGGCATGGCACGGGAAATCTTATGTAGAGGTCTGTGGGTGTTTTTGTTTTTAAATAATGCACCTAGCAGCCTCTATTGACTGCTTTGAAAATTAAAGAACCCAGAGGAAGATTGTTCAGTTTAACCCTTTGCCCCCTGGCATTTCCCTGCTCTAGCCACCACCTCTCCTCATGGCTACAAGTAGCATATGACTGCATGCATATTTTCAACTGAGAAGCTAATAGCACCTTCAGAGGGAGGTAGTTTGATTGGGGAGATGGCACAAGCGAAAGAATTAAGTGACCTCAAGCAGTGCCTTTTCCCCAACCTTCAAGACAGTTACACAGGGTGATATTAACAGAAAACAATATAAAGTAGGAAATACTTATCACAGATCATGACTAGTTTGGCTCTCAGGATTTGGAATCTTGGACTGTGCGGTGAAAAAATGTGTTGCCATATATTTCACCTTTGGCAGTGGTTATTCAGAGTTCAATCTTAATAATAGATTCAACATTCCTGGTAGAGGGGAATTTGAAGAAGACAGATCATTCTAAATTGTTGGGATCAATATTGCTTCATATGCCCTTTAGAAGTTTAGACGAACGAACTCAGGGTCCATCTCTAACCTTACCAATACTTTTTGACATTTTCTTGTACAAAAATTACAAGCGTATTAAATAAGAAATCTGACTATGACAGAACAGAAAACAGAAAGAAACTGATCACACAAATAAGGGTTTATTTTTAAAAAATGAAACACCTTGCAGCCTGATTGTGAATTAATTATTACTATTACTATTACTATTATTTCTATACATTTCTCCTAAACAAGCCCAGGGTAACATTTAAAAAAATAATATGTATAAAAACAAATGGGCAGGGGAGCTTGGTATTCCAATTAAAGAAATTCCCCTTTCTTGTAATTTTAACTTTTTGCAAGCTGCTCAGGGAAAACTGAAATGGGGTATAAATGAAATTATGAAAGAGGACCGAAACTCCATGTGTGAATCTATTATATCATGTTATTTAACTTTGAATTTGAGACACAGTTTAAAATGTTGTACAAATGTTATTTTATGCCACAAAGGCTCAATAGGTTCTATAAAGCAATTTGCTTAAATGGCTGGAAACTTCATGTCTGCTGAGACTCTCCCTAGATCAAAGATTTTAAAGAAAAGATAATAATAATGTTAGACTGGACCAGATCCATAGGTCTATCTAGTCAAACATCTTTTCCCCACAGTGGCCAGCCAGATATCTCTAGGGATCACACAAGTTGAGCATGAGAACAATGAATCATAGAATCATAGAGTTGGAAGAGACCACAAGGGCCATCCAGTCCAACCCCCTGCCAAGCAGGAAACAATGGTCCTCTCCACTGTCATTCCCCACCAACTGGTAGAGGCTGGTCCCAGAAGTACTGTATGTTCATCAAGACTTTTTAAAGCCATCAAAATTGCTGGCCATCTTGTGGTAGCAACTGCATCTCTGAACTGCACCACTATATCTTATGGTGGCAAATTCCATTGGTCAACTGTGTGGGATAAAGAAACACTCTCTCTGGTTTGTCCTGAATCTTCCACCATGCATAGGATGGTCCCTGGTTTTAGCATAAGAGGTGGAGAGGGGGTAGACTCTAATGAACAGTTACACAGATTACAGGTAATCTCTTTTGTTGCATGCCGAAATAATTACAGTAAGTGTTCTCACTTAGATCTCTCTGTGTGGTACATTGTTTTTATTTCTAAAATTGAAAAATGGTGGTGGGGATTTGGGGCTGCATCCAAAGTTAGTCATACTCGGAGCAGACCTATTGAAATTAATGGACATGACTACCTCAGGTAGAACTTAGCTGGATGCAATAAGTAAAACTTAGTTGGATGCAATTCATGACATTTCAAGCAGTAATTGATCATAGCATCCATGGAACTACATGAAAAGCCAGTTGTCTGCAAGTTTCCACTGCAAGTGGTCTGCTTTTTACTTGGCATCTGTCACACACTGTCAAAAACTGAAGGAAGAAGAAAGTAAATTAATTATCCATTTCACATGGTATGACATTACAGACAATAAGCCTCTCATGTGGTTTCATGCACAGTGGAAATTACTGCTTGAGTAATAGCTGTTCACACTAAAAGGCTCTGGATGACCACAGTGACACATTCAAAACTTGCATTGCCTTAACAACTTTTTCCTTTTAAAACCCTTCCCACTGCTCATCCTCTCTCTGAAAACTGTTGTTAATCATTTCCAGTGGTTCACTCTTATTATTACAATTGTTTATTGAATTTATATACCACAATATATATAACAACATATATAATCAAAATAGAAACAACAACCCAACAACACACACCCCAAAAGAGCCACATTTAATAAGGGCATGAGGCTTCACTATCTGCATTTTCCTGCCAGCACTGAAATGTACAGTGGTACCTCGGGTTAAGGGACCAGGTGGCGCTGTGGGTTAAACCACAGGCTTGCTGATCAGAAGGTCAGCGGTTCGAATCCCTGCGACGGGGTGAGCTCCCGTTGCTCGGTCCCAGCTCCTGCCCACCTAGCAGTTCGAAAGCATGTTAAAGTGCAAGTAGATAAATAGGGACCGCTCCAGCAGGAAGGTAAACGGCGTTTCTGTGCGCTGCTCTGGTTCGCCAGAAGCAGCTTTGTCATGCTGGCCACATGACCCGGAGGCTGTCTTCGGACAAACGCCAGCTCCCTCGGCCTATAGAGCGAGATGAGCACGCAACCCCAGAGTCGGACACGACTGGACCTGATGGTCAGGGGTCCCTTTACCTTTACCTTACCTCGGGTTAAGTACGCTTAAGGTTAAGTACGCTTCAGGTTAAGAACTCCGCTAAGAACAGAAATCATGCTTTGGTGGCGCAGCGGCACCAGGACGCCCCATTAGCTAAAGTGGTGCTTCAGGTTAAGTACGCTTCAGGTTAAGAACGGACCTCCGGAACGAATTAAGTACTTAACCCGAGGTACCACTGTAATTCCATCTCCCAGGCCTGCCTCCATCTCAGACCTACCTACATACAGGCTCTTGCCTAATTTGGCTGCAAACTCCTGGTTAGTCATTTTTTAAATGTCTTTTTCCTTCCTTTCTCTGCCCAATGGAAAGAAACTAGGAACATGCAAAATGATAATCACTTTGGCTATTCAGTTCCATAACAAGTAATTTTAAGGAACAGGTGTATAGATGGCATTGAAAATGTCCCATTCTCTGACAGACTCCTTTATGTAGACTTTCCTTTATGGTCATCAACTAAAGATCCTCATAACAGGGATTTTAAATGCTCACTGTAAAGTGAGTTTTATCTGTCTAAAATGTGTTGCTGTCTTTAAAGAGCTAACTTTCCGTATTATGAAAAGTAGCAACACTGTCAGGTTGGCATCGTTTTGAAAATAACATTTGAAAAGCAGCCTTTATTCTCTGTTCAGAGCTGCACGCAGTTGGTTTGTCATGTTTTACACTTATTCATCCAGTGATCTGAACAGCTCTGAGCTGCTGTTGTCAACTCACAAAGACAGGAAGTCTTTGATATTGGCACCAGCTGGCCATTACTGAACATTTCTGAAAATGTGACACTTATCTCTGCACCAAATCTGCGGCTTCCCATTTATCCCCCACTGCAGGTTTAACTATAGAAAACACCCACTTTATCTCTACCAGTAGGGTAGCCAACTGAATGAGTCTGTTGCCACAAAAGCAAGGAAGAGTCTTGTGGCACCCTAAAGTCCTACATATTTAGGATGGGTTAGGTCACTTTTCAAGCTGGTGACATGCTTTTTGGACATGCATCATTTTGCAACAAAGTAATTCAGTTTTACTAGTAAACCGGAGGTTAAACTAACCCTTTCCAGCCCCAGGAGGAGCGTGGGGAGTGTTCGTGCAACACACTGCAGCTGACACACAGTTTGGAAAGCTCTGGGTTAGGTAAGTAAGAAGCTGTCTTATGCTATGTCACAACAATGGTCCATCTAGTTCAGTATGGTCTATGCATACTGGTATCCACTTTCCAGAGTTTCAGAAAGGGGCTCTTCTCACCACTACCTGTAGATGCTGGAGATTGAGCCTCAAAAATTCTGCATGCAAGGCAGATGCTCTGATACTGAACTATGTACCTTCCCAATGTTGCATCATTTTTCCATGCATTGTACATTATGCCATTTCATGTACAGTGTTTCATCTGCATCGCATGTACAATGTTTCATGTATTGTACATTTCTTGTATGTTGGTTGAATCCAATTTTGCATGAAAGGGAGACATGCTCATTATGGGTTGTTTCCAATCGGGCTAAAAGAAGAAGAAGAAGAGTTTGGATTTGATATCCCACTTTATCACTACCCAAAGGATATCCCGCTTTGATATCCCGCTTTATCACTACCCAAAGGAGTCTCAAAGCTGCTAACATTCTCCTTTCCCTTCCTCCCCCCACAACAAACACTCTGTGAGGTGAGTGGGGCTGAGAGACTTCAGAGAAGTGTGACTAGCCCAAGGTCACTCAGCAGCTGCATGTGGAAGAGCGGGGAATCAAACCCAGTTCACCAGATTACGAGTCCACCGCTCTTAACCACTACACCACACTGGCTCTCTGGCTACAATGGGTGAGTGAAATTGCTCAAAATTGGGAACCTTGTACAGGCAGTGAAAAATTCCTTCACTCAAGTTTGGCCAAATCTCTCTCTCCTGCTGAAAAGAAAGCAAAAACAATGCATCAACATAAATTAACAATGATATCATATCCAATTTGACACAAAGCATATACTATGACCAAAATTAATTAGGGTTGTCATGTAAGTTAAGCAGTAAGGTTTGCAAACAGCACGTACAAATGTATTTAGCCAAATTTGCTTTCTCAAATACGTAACTTGGAGGGGATTTTCAGTGGAAACAATAGCCAGAGAGGAAATAGTTCAGCATCTCCTCCCCACTCATTGATGTTCTGCTCAAGACTGCAATGTCCAACAAATGTTTTTCATTAAAAAGAAAAGAAAAGAAAGGAACTATGTTGTTTGGAGGGGAATTACACAAAAGCCTGCATCACCTCTGTAGTTTGGCCCTCAGTGCAGAGACCAACAGCTGTTACAAAGATACCATAAAATTTATGTGCATGCTTGCTCTACCCTTGGAAGGCTTCAGTGTAGACAAGCAGTTGTTACAAAGATACTAAAATTTCTGTGCATGCTTGCTCTACCCTTGGAAGGCTTCAGTGTAGACAAGCAGTTGTTACAAAGATACCATAAAATTTCTGTGCATGCTTGCTCTACCCTTGGAAGGCTTCAGTGTAGACAAGGAGTTGTTACAAAGGTACTATAACATTCTGGCGCACGCTTTCTCTGTCCTTGGAAGGCAGCAATGCAGCCAAAACCTTGTTACAAAGATAGCATACAATTCCTGTGCACGCTTGAGGTATCCTTGGAAGGAAACTGACCTTGTAAAAGTTCTCAGAATATCCATTGGATCAGAAGCGAAGGGGCAAAATGCTATACAGTGGTACCTCGGGTTACATGCACTTCAGGTTACATACGCTTCAGGTTACAGACTCTGCTAACCCAGAAATGTTACCTTGGGTTAAGAACTTTGCTTCAGGATGAGAACAGAAATCGGGCGGCGGCGGCGGCGCAGTGGCAGGGGGAGGCCCCATTAGCTAAAGTGGTGCTTCAGGTTAAGAACATTTTCAGGTTAAGAACGGACCTCCGGAATGAATTAAGTATGTAACCAGAGATACCACCGTACATCGTGACTGATGTAAGAATGTTTATACACTGTCCGTAGTTGCTAAATGCTACAACCCAGTTAAAAGCAAGCTCATAAACTACATTTTCCAACTGAAATGCCTTCAGATAACTTGTGCCTTCCTTAATACTTTAGTTAGCATGACACTAAAATTATGCGTACCATGCAGAACTCAGCTAGAATATGTTGTGAAGCCATGCTCTGCAAAGATGTTGCTTTGGGTACCGGTAGCTTTTCTTCTCTGGAGAAGCAGTTTTACAAGGCATTTTATCTTCAAAGAAAATCTTAGCAGCTTAATCAAACACTCTGTTTGTAATTCTAATTTTATTTTATTCCTTCTGAATCTTCCTGCAGATTCATGTTGGAAGAGAGTCAAGCTCTCTCAAAGGCACTGCTCAGTATTAATCCAAAAACAATCCAAGCAATTTATGGTGGTATTCTGTTTCACCCCACTTATTATTGCTTCTGTGCGTTTTCTGTCTGCTATACAAGAGTCAAGTGAAAATTTAACATTTCCTGTTTACTCCCCACCCCCATAACTGAGCAAGGTCACTTTAAAGTTACGGGGACTCTTCCCACCAAATTTACCCCGTCATCCTGGTATATCAAGCCTTCATGTCTATTCCTTAAACAATTTATGGTCTTCAAAAGTTTCTATCTCCAAGCCAAGAAGTTAAACCATTGCACCATATGGACTCTCAGATTTATTTAGCATCAAAGTGCTATTAATAACTCGACTTCAGCAGACATGCTCACCTACGAGATGGTAGGCTCTCTGTGTGGCAAACTCACAATTTGTTTATCATTAACTTACACAAAAACAAATAAATTCGAGAGAGAGAGAGAGAAAATAGCTACTGTATTTCTTTATTTAATAGCTAATTATATCACATGTGGTTGGATCCAGACTTATGACAAGAGCAGAATAAAATGAACGAGATCTCTACCGTACCCTCCTCTAAGCATGACTCAGTCTGGACGCAAATCATGTATTATTTTTAATTATTCTTATGATTACTATTGCTTCCTTTATGCACCAACTTTATTAAGGCATGTTGTGGTCTACGACAGCTAGTAGCTAGTAGCACCAGCACTTCCATTGCGGTCTATCCTGTGGCTCCAATCATGGGGGTGCGGGGCGCGGCGGCAATCAGTCTGATGTGCCCTGTGCCAACTCGGGCACCACCCACACTGCCTCAGATCTAGTCCCAAATTAGTTTAGTTGTGGAGCTAAACACCCTAATTAACCACATAGCCATAGGGGGTTGGGCAGAGAAGGAGACACTGCTGAATGTTGGGAGCAGTGATACTGCGTATACTGTGTGGAAATTTTAAAAGAGCAGCTTCCTTGAACCAGGTTGCTACAGTAAAGCCATCCCTTCAGCATCCAGCCATCAGTGGAAATAGGCACACTCCTATTGGCTAAGCTGCCAGGAACACAATAGCCAGCAGTGAGTGCTACTTTTCTAGAAAAAGATGTGCTGGACTGCCCCTTCAGCCGTTCCATTATTGTTTGGTAGGGAACGGTAGCGACATCTTCCGGCGCAAGGAGAGCCCGGGCGATTTCGAACGTCTCCTCTCTGCAGACGCTGAAGAATATCACCCTCTTCTTGGCATCGTTGGTGACCCCTTTAGCTTCTAGGAGGAAGGTGAAACGGGAGGCGTACCCTTCCCAGTCTCCTGATGCTGGGTTGAACGGCAAGAAGCTGCTGTTGGTTGCCATTCTGAGTTCCTTGGGTCCCGGAGCTGAAGCCTGGATACATGGTGCGAGGCAGCGGTGCGGCAGGTGGCGGTGCTGCGGTGCTGTGTGTGGCGGTCAGCTCAGCGGGATCCCACCTTCATCGCCAGTGAAATATACTTGGAGTCAAGTGTGGATTTCATGCTCTTTATTCAGCTCATAGTGAGAGGAATGAAGTTTTTCCCAAAACGTCTGCTTTATATACATTATTTATACAATGGGCCCCACGTGATTGGCTAATTCTGGGATACTCCTGTAAGCCAATCAGGTTGCGGATTCACTTCCACCTGGAGCTGGATTGGGTGGCTCCTGCGGACCAATCAGACTGCTGCATTCTGGATCCTATTGTTCTAGGACCAATCAGACTGCTGCATTCTGAATCCTATTGTTCTAGGACCAATCAGACGGCTGCATTTTGGATCCTATTCAACTCAATACATAACATCCTTGTTCTCCTAGAATGGCAATGGCACCCACCAGAGAGGTGCCGGAGCTGAGCTCCGGTGAGCTCTGGCTCAAAAAAAAAAAAATCCCTGAGCATATGGAGGTAAGGATGTGGTGATAGAGGTCACCCCCTCCGAATAACAAACTTCCACTCCCCCTGCCCTAAAAAAAAATGCTTTAAGAAGCTTCAACACCAGCAGTGACTGAATATATAATGGGCTATTTTCTATAGAAAGGGGGGAAATCTAGGTTAAATATTTGAAAGGCACAGGCTAGCATTTTGATGACAATTATCATGTTGATACCCTAAAAAGCTTGTGACCGGCATTTCACAACAAATGCCTGTCTGAATATACCCCAGATCCTTCTGTTAAAATACTCATTGACATGCTTTTGAACTGCTAGGTTGGCAGGAGCAGGGATCGAGCAACGGGAGCTCACCCCATAGCAGGGATTCGAACCGCCAACCTTCTGATCAGCAAGCCTTAGGCTTTGTGGTTTAACCCACAGCACCACCCACGCCCTGATGTATGTATATTTGCACTAAAACACTAATGAACGTTCATGAGTGCTTGGTTGTTTTTTTAGAAATTTGATGTGGAAATGCAAGGACCTAAACTTAAGATCTTAACTTAAGGGGACACGGGTGGCGCTGTGGTCAGTGTTTCCATGCGCTGCTCTTGTTCGCCAGAAGCAGCTTAGTCATGCTGGCCACATGACCTGGAAGCTGTACGCCAGCTCCCTCGGCCAATAAAGCAAGATGAGCGCCACAACCCCAGAGTCATCCGCGACTGGACCTAACGGTCAGGGGTCTCTTTACCTTTAAACTTAAGATGAGAAACTGGGGAAAACCAACATGGACAGAGTCTCCATTCTTAGCAAGCAGCTTCCTCTGTTCATGTAACACACACTCTTTAGAAAAGACTTGACAATCCTCCTGACTGCAGGCTCCTTTTCCTTCTTGTCTCAGATAACCTTCCTTTGCAACATTTGCATCTGTTGGGATGGTTGGTATCTCTTCACTTTTTGTAACATTCATCATTTTTTACAAAGACCTTGAGTCCCTCAATGCAACAGATATTTTTATCAACCTGCCTCCACATTTTAAACTAAACATGCATGACCAAAGGAAGAAATGAAGCAGGTTTCAATGTCCCCTTCCCCATTGTTATGATGCTGTGCTTGGATTGTTGTTGTTGTGTTGTTGTTCACAATTATTTTTAGATAATAAGATGAAAAAAGCAGCCGGTGCAGTTAATGAAAATGCTGTGTTTAATTCAGTTTGGGGAGGAGAAAAATAGCCCCTGGAGTACTCTGATTCTGACACTTGGCACATATACAGAATTCTTCTGAAATTGTTCTATGGTAACAAGCATTAACACCCTGCAGGCATCTAGCAAATAAGAATTGGATCTTTTCAGTATTTGACATGAACCTGTTTGCATTGAGCATGTTAAACTTTATCAAAATTATGTCAGCCATAAAAACATGTTCAAGAAACTGGCTATAATACAGCTAGCCAAAATCAAAAAGGAAGAACCATTCCTTAAGATGCTGAAACCCAGAAGTACTGTGGGCAAGAATACATTTTTGCAAAGCCTTCCTGCAGTCATAGAACTGCCGCATGTTATGATTTGTGGCTTCTCCTTCATTACAAGCCCCATGTCTGACTTATGTGCTATGTGACCCAATATATATGAGTTCAAGTTCACAAGTCCATCAAGGAGCCAGAGGTGAAACAGTTTTTTGTTTTTGTTTTTTAACTTGAAACTATTCCCATAGATGTGACAATAATACAATTACATGCATTCTCTTACGGCTGGGGAACATTTCATAAGAATGCAGGCCCAATGTAGAAGTTTATTTGCATTTCATAAAGCACATCTTTGTAGGCCCTAGAAAGCCATTCCTCCATTATCATGCCTAATTTGGAGAAGGCTTCATTCGTGCAAAGAAATAAAAATGGAATTGAAGCCACATTTATTTTCAGTCTCCTGTTCCTATGGCAAGTAAAAGCCCAAAGAGCTGCAGCATTTTCTAACACAACACAGAAAAGTTGCAACATTACACAACCAAAGAAAATTATTAAACCCCTCAGGCTGCAATCCTATGCATACTTACCTGAGAGCAAGTCCCACTGAACTCAGTGGGGTTTACGTCTGAGCAGACATGTATAGAATTGCACCACTAGGCTCTTAACCTGACAGTCATAATACTGTGTCCCTAACACTGTGTCCTGTGTCCATGTTTTTGAAAATAATATCCATACGTACATCTAGACTTTAATCCTTGCTTTTAATTCCACAATGTAAAAAGCAATTTAGCAGATTCAGAGAATATATAATTAATTGATAGAACTCACTATCACAGGGTGCAGTAATGAATGGTCACTACTTTGGATGGCTTCATGCAGGATAGATCTGTCCATGACTAACAGTTGCAAAGGCTTATACTGTATAGACTCTTCATGCACAGAGACAGTATACTAATGAATGCTAGTTCATACATCATAGAATCATAGAATTTTGGAGTTGGAAGGGACTCTAAGAGTCATCTAGTGTAACTCACTGCAATGCAGGAGTTTTTCTGGGGAACAACACTGGCTGCCTTCATGTCCCGTTTGTGAGCTTTCCAGAGGTTTTTGATCTGCCACTCTGACAAACTGTGACAAACAGGGTCCAAGGGGTGTGGTCTTTGAACTGATCTAGTAGGCCTCTTCTCATGTAAGCAAGCTAAACTGGAAACCGAAGCTGCAGTTAGGACCTATTTCAAGTATCCATGAGTGCAACTCACCATATCAGCAAAAGCATGTTGCTGTAGCCTTGCTTTATGCTACTGTCTGTTGTAACAAGTTGAACCAGGGCAATTTCCACATTTTTACTTCTCCCACTGTGTAACGGTGTCAGGACTGGAATGCTGCAGATTCATCATGACATTTATCAGTCTTCTTTATTCTTACCTAGTTCAAAAAGAAAACTTTGCCCACATTTTGAACTCAACGATCATAATGATAAAGGCATTTTTATAGGCAATAAAAGGAGATGTGATCACAATGTTCCTTTGTGCTTCGCTTTTCCAGGTTTTCATATTCTTCCCCCATTTCTTTTCTTGATATGTGCCACTGTATAAATGCAAAATCTTTTCAAGAGACAGAAAGGGGAATGCTTGGTTTTCATCTGATTGCAGATGAAAAACAGCAGCAATGAAGAGGCTGTATTAACAGAAGCATAGTGTCCAAAGGATGCGAACAGTCCCACACTATTCTGCACTTGTCAGCCTGTGCCTGGCATACACTGTCCAGTTCTGGACACCACACTTTAAGAAGGATATTGACAAAGGAATGTCCAGCAGAGAATAATCAGGATTATCAGCTTCCGATGTGGTCCAGTCCTCTCTACACAATGCTGCCCCCTATATGTAGTCTAGTCCTCTTTATTCAATCCTTGCACCCTCTACACAGCCTAACCCCAGATACCCCTAGAACAGAACCTTTGCCCTGCTTTTGGATGCCTCCCCCTTGCCTCCCCTGCCCCCTTTGAGCCATGCAGGGCTCCCACCCCTTGCTCTAGAGCAGGCATGGCCAAACTTGGCCCTCCAGATGTTTTGGGACTACAACTCCCATCATCCCTAGCTAACAGGACCAGTGGTCAGGGGTGATGAGAATTGTAGTCCCAAAACATCTGGAGGGCCAAGTTTGGCCATGCCTGCTCTAGAGCATACCTGAAGGAGAGGAACCAGTATGGTGAGGGGTTGTGGAATTCAAGTACTATGAGAACCAGCAAAAATAGCTTTTTGTTTGGAGAAGAGATGGAGGGTAGACACAACAGCCATTTTCAGATATTGAAGGTCTGTCTTTCTGAAGATACAGCAGGCTTGTTCTCTGTTGATCTGTATAATGGATGGAAATTGCAGGGAAGCTAGGAAGTGTTGAACAGCCAGCCTTGGGAGGTGGTGGAATCACCTTTGCTGGAGGTATTTAAACAGAAACTGGGTGGCCACCTGTCAGGGGTGCTATAGTTTCATCCTGCATTGCAGATCCTGTACTGAGCAGAGGAGTTGGATTAGATCATTGCCAAGTTCCCTTCCAACCCTATGATTTTATTCTAGGAGAATGACAAAAACTGAAATGACAGCCAAACATCCCAGTGAAAACACCCCAATTACCCTGTGGTACAGGTTGGCCCTGTGTAGTCATGGAAATGAGATGTTCTGACGCAGTTCAAATGTGTGCAGAATCAGGAGGTGTTTTTAAAACTGTAGCAATGCCAAGGAGCAGCAAATTAGCCCTGAATCAAGCATGGTGACTCAACATATCACACTTAATAGGATCAGATGTAATTGCACTGCTTTAGATGGAAGTTGGTTTGTATATCATTCATTTGAACTGGACTAGTATTGATACACTATGGGTGGGTGGGTTTGCTTAAAGAAAACAGTTTGAAAGTAAGCACATTCATTGAGTTGACTTAAAACTAGACAGACTGCAATCCGAAATATGCAATTGCAAAACGAACACATCAGGAATGACTTAAATTTAACTTTCGTCTTACTTAACAATTGTGATTGTCTCTCATCACCCATTTTGAAACTTGGCTATTTCTTGTAAACTTTCAATTATTCAAACATCTTTACTGTGGGATACAATGAGTACACAACTTTCCTCCTCTTGTTGTTTAGTTGTTTAGTCATGTCCAACTCTTCGTGAGCCCATGAACCAGAGCACGCCAGGCACTCCTGTGTTCCACTGCCTCCCGCAACAACTTTCTTAGACCATCTTAATGATAAGGGAGCCAGCATGGTGTAGTGGTTAAGAGCGGTAGACTCGTAATCTGGTGAACCGGGTTCGATTCCCCGCTCCTCCACATGCAGCTGCTGGGTGACTTTGGGCTAGTCACACTTCTCTGAAGTCTCTCAGCCTCACTCACCTCCCAGAGTGTTTGTTGTGGGGGCAGAAGGGAAATGAGATTGTTAGCCACTTTGAGACTCCTTAAGGGGAGTGAGAGGTGGGATATCAAGTCCAAACTCCTCCTCCTCCTCCTCCTCCTCCTCTTCTTCTCCTCCTCCTCCTCAGAAAAAGAACATTGAATTTGTACATAATTTGCTATGGGCAGTTCTAATTCATGTGGCATATCCTCACAATTACAGATGGTGATTAACTAACTACCAGTATACAATGGAGAAAAAGGAGATAATTCAAGGAAGAAAGCTGTTAGAAAATATAGTTTTCTAGTTCAACTGGAAAACTAGTCAACTGGTTTTCCAGATGATTAGACTCTTTTTTTGGGGGGGGAGGGCTTACTCCTACTTTTAGGTATTAATGTATCAAAAATATTTAAGTTACAAGGTTTTCTCACTCCTGTTCCCAGCATCTAAGGTTCTGCATGACCACACACAGTTTCTTAAAAAATAAACAGCGATAACTGGTTGTGCAAGATATATGCAGATGCTCTCCAGAATAAACATGGCCAGCATGAGCCTGCATGAGGTCCAAAATCAATGGAGGAAATATTTTCATATTGCATTTTGCAAAAGGTACATTCAGAAGGACCTTCTGGAACTAAATATAACAAAATGTGTATGGGGTGAGATTGTTAACATTCACTATTATACCAAACACCACAGATGAATGATTAAGCCAGGGTTGGGGTTGATGCGAGTCGGAGTCTAACATCATCTGAAGAGTCATAAATTCCTCAGCACTGGATTAAATTCTTGTTTTCATTTTTGTTGTTGTTGACAATGTACAATGTATAAAGCCGACAATGGAAACTCATCCAACTGTCCTTAATTGTTCCCCAATATTTTATGTACATGGAATATTTTTCTCTTCCATGCTTCAAATACCACCCCCCTTGCTGTATGTGTCTGCTGAAGTTAATACCTCAAATTTATAGGATGCAAAGGTTTCCTTCTTTTTTTCTTTCCTGCCGATGTTTATAATTTAAGTAATTTAGAACATCTGGCCAGCTCTCCTAACATTCCTAGAAATTACTACTCACTGCAATATTACTTCATGTTGCCAGGACACTTTGTGAAAAACACACACCTCAACTCTATTTTAATACACTCCTATTTTTAGAACAGAGCAGTGAACATACCTTATCCATGGTAGTTTATTTTGCTTACATATCCATTTGGAAGACATTAGTTTTGCTTTGGTTTCCATTGTTGCTCCGATTGTTCATTCAGCAAGTTCTAGTAGACCAAATATGGCCAGGACAAGGGATCCCAGACGAAATGGAAGTTAATCTTATCTGTACTGGAACAAGATTTATTTCTCTACCTGTCGCTAATTTCCAGGTAATCAGTAGAGTCAACTTGGGTGTCAATGTGTAGAGTGCAAGTCTTTTCCATTACCTTCCATCATCTTTTCATGCGCTTTTGCCTCAGATTGTTTTAAAAGGCCTCTCAAATTTATAGAGCATGTGAGCCACAAAGGGCAAACTTCAGGAAAAGTCAGTCTAAGGCTGCACATCTTTTGCAAACATTTTTTGGGAGTATGTCCCATTGAAATCACTACACACTACACTGTGAAATCTGTGAAATCACTACACACTACACTATGAAATCACTACACTGAAATCTGTGTGAATCCGTGGCAACTAAGTCCATTCTGTCATTTTTCAGTGAGACTCAACTTTTGCTGATCTGTGCCCAAAATGCCTCTGAGGACATGCAGAATGCCTAGTTGGTAGGCATTGTTTGTTTGTTTGTTTGTTTGTTTGTTTGTTTGTTTGTTTATTTAAATGCATATTTAGAAAGTGGGGGATACAAGCAAAAATAACCCAGGTTTTCTCTCCCCCCCCCCCCGATTCTAGGTCTTTCTAGTCTCGCTAACAGTCGGAAGTTGAAAAATCTGTTTGGCCAGTTTGCATTCCTGCTGAAAACAAGAACTGGCTCTCCAACCTTTAAGTGCCCACCAAGTTACCCTAAATCTCCCAAAGCATTTGTTTCTCATAAATGTTACAAAGGCCTTATCCCTGGCCACTTTACAGCCCACAGACCACCAGCCGAACAGAGTTAACATCCCATGAGGGCAGTTTCAAAATATGGGAAATATAAAGTTAGTCTGTGGTTTTTTGTAATACGAACAAACAGATACTTTGTACAAGGTTGATGCTATACCAACAAGCCCGTTGCACTTATGACCTACTTTGGACCTCAGGACCCCAAGAGAATAAGTCAGTGCACTGGAAAGCCTACTTAACTCAAACGATTCTGCCTGGGAGGGTAAGTTTATGGTCATTAGGATCAATGTTTAACTTAGAAAATAAATACAGTGGTACCTCGGGTTAAGAACTTAATTCGTTCTGGAGGTCCGTTCTTAACCTGAAACTGTTCTTAACCTGAGGTACCACTTTAGCTAATGGGGCCTCCCGCTGCCACCAAATGATTTCTGTTCTCATCCTGAAGCAAAGTTCTTAACCCGAGGTACTATTTCTGGGTTAGCGGAGTCTGTAACTTGAAGCAACTGTAACCTGAAGCGTCTGTAACCCGAGGTACCACTGTAAGACGAGTCTTTATATTTAATCTTAAGGAAACATAAGGACACTCAGCAAGACACAGAGAGCAAACAGAGGTACCTTCTACAGGTTCACTTCCTATCATAGCCATAATGGTCTCTGTGTGCTGGTCCCATGGGGTATCCGAAAGGTGAGGTCTAAGTCAGAGGTACAACATAAAGGCAGTCCGTAACAACTGAAGCAGGGTGCAGGGCAGGGGATCAGGCGAAGTCAGGAATGGGTAGGCAAGCAGGGAACCAGGGTGGGTCAGGAGCTCAGGCAGGAAAGCAGGACAGGTTTCAAGCAGGAACTGGTCACCAACAATGTTGCTCCTGCAACTTGGGCCTGGGGCTGGCCGGCTTTTATTTGCCCCGAGGCATAGGGCGGCTCCGATCCTCAGGTGACTCACCTCTCCTAGCTTGGAGGCGAGCACTCCTCCTCCGGGAACTCCTCACCTCTCTGCCCTGAGCCTCTGCAGCTCAGGAGAGGTTGGAGGGTTACAGGACCCAGAGGCAACCTCAGCTTCCCCTGACGGGGCTGGGAGTGGAGCAGCTGCAGGCAATGGGTCCTCCACCCCATCAGGAGCCAGAGCAGACTCAGCAGATGCCTGCACCTGAGGATCCAGCACAGGTGAGGACCCTTCAGACTCAAGCCCTAGCCCCGGCTCTGCTGATTCTGGAGGCGGGGAATCCTGTGCAGGCTGGGATCCCCCAGGTTCAGCATCTGAGTCTAAATCCCAGGCCATCACACTCTGATGCAGCATAAAGAACCACAGTGGAATTCCAGCACTGGCGCATTGCAATGGAGATATCTTGCGGTGAGAACATGGGGACCTTTCTGCTGGAGATTTTGAGGGTTTCTCATACTACAGCAATACCACCACTTCCACCACCAGACAGAGCAATGCATGTTCATAAGAATGGCTCATGACACATTGTTTTAAAATTAGAAAATATTCCAACTGAATGTAGCAACTTTACACCCAAACTCCACCACAATTTAGGCAAACTATTTAGGCAAACCACTATTACCTGCAACCAAGAAGCATATTTCCCCCCCTAGCAAACACACACATATTAAGATTTCATATATTGTGCAACTAAATACTCAAATGTCACATTTTTAGCTGGCCAGAATCAAGGTTAAAGCCAAAACATTGCCCTTTGCTGCTCAGGGAATAGAGAAATTATCATTATAATGACAAATGACAGTCTCTGGTTCATTACCACATTCATAAGGATGATCTGTTCACTGGCAAAACCACTGCTCTGTGGCTGCACAGAGTAGTACAATTCAACATTATCCCATCTGACCCTCATCTGACCTAGTATAAGACAGCTTCCTCTTGGCAGAATGTTATTTTTTTGTGACATTGAATTGCCTGCTGGGATATCCATATTGATACAACCTCTGGACTAAACCATTTGTAGGATAAATACATTACTTATCAAGAACCCATCCCTAAAGCAGTTCTCAGAATCAGACTGTATCAGAATATATTTATAAGATATAAATAGTAGAGTCTGCTAGACTCCATGTAAAGACAATTAGGTTTGTGGCTTCCTTGTGCCTGTCTAAACCAATTTAGCCTTTCTTACAACAAGTGGAATTGTTGTCAGGCGCATTATTGAACCTCTTAAGAAGTACACTTGAAGTAATGCACTGGGGAAAGCCACCTTTGAGTAAAGAGTTTATCTTGTTTGCTACCTTGGAGATTGATGACTGATTGCTTTCCTCCAAAGACTTTAAAGTGGTGCAGGCGGGATGGTGGGGGGGAGCTTATTCAGACTGAGGGCCACTTTCCTCTCACACAACCTTTGAGGGGCCACATGGCAGTAGTGAGTGGGGCCAGCAGGAAAAGTAGGCACAGCAATAAATGTAACTGTAAACAAGCAGGCTAGTTTCTAAACCAGGCATCCCCAGCCTTCGGCCCTCCAGATGTTTTGGACTACAGTTCCCATCATCCCTGACCACTGGTCCTGTTAGCTAGGGATCATGGGAGTTGTAGGCCAAAACATCTGGAGGCCTGCAGGTTGGGGGTGCCTGTTCTACACACATCCACATACCCCTTTCTGCCCTTCATCCAGGCAAGCAAGAGGCATTATCAGAGATCAAGGACACATTTTAGCCATGCAAAAGCACTCAAGGAGGGGGCAAAGCAGTGTGGCTGAGGAGCTGTAACTTGGAGAGAGAGAAAGGGCTGGAAGTCCACGTTTGGCCTCCAGGCCGAAGGTTCCCCACTCCTACCTTAAAGGCAGATACATGTCTTCAGAAACCAAAGCTTTGGTTTCCTGTATGCATGGTGCAAACACCATACGAAAAGGTGCAGAACAGATGCAAAGAGTTTTAGGTAACATGCAATATTGCACACTGCTGAACAGTAGTGGCCTGGTGATGCCAAATGTGTTGCCAGACATGGAATAATACCTCTTTCAGGTGATCCAGGTGATCACCATGTACCCTCTGCATCAAGCATCCTCTACAACATGTGCACAAGTGCAACAAAAAAATGTCTGTATCTTTCCTCCTTAAAAAATGAATGAAGGGTTATGGTGTAGCAAAACTGCAGGCATGCGAATCTACTGCTGAGATTGGTCATTTGTGGATGTTGCTATGAAGGCAAGGACTTTCAGCGTTCCAAACAGAAGCAGATTCAATGCTGTAATTCTGTGGAGGGAGTGGGGTCTCTTAGCAACTCTCAGCACCCTTAACAAACTACATATCCCAGAATTCGGGGGGGGGGGAGAGCCATGACTCTTTCAAAGTTACATGATACTGCTTTAAATATATAGTGTGATGTGGCCTAAGACCACACCAAGGATTTCACCATTTAATGCATGGCATTTAGGAATCAACTGGCACGAGAATTTCTTTTCTTCCAGGAAAGTAAATTTCAGAAATTCAGAGGGGTTCATCCACAAACTATTCAGCTTTCCTGGGGTGACAGTATTTTGAGAACACTTCAGAATATTAGCAAATGCACTGCAGTTTACTTTCAAGCACATTTCATAAAATAAACAGGTCATGGTTTTTTCTCATCTCATGGTATATTAACACACATTATCAGCTTGGCAGCAGTTTCGAAGCTAAAACATGTAAGTCTGCCAAAAAGGAAATGTGAAAAACGCAAGCAGAGACAGAAGGGAGGTGCTGAGAAAGCAATAACAAACATTACTCAATGCACCTCTTCTATAAATATAATTAAGACAGAAGAGTTAGAAACACTATAAACCAGGACTTTATGCACATGCTAACATTTCTACTTATCTGTCATTGGGTTCATGGTTCAAATGGAGGCTGCTTAGCATGGGCAAGATTCCATGCCCATCGTGTCCAAGCTTCCATCTTAGACTAGATGCTGTCACCTTCACACATCTACCCTAAGAAGCCAGCATGAAATCTGCATGACCATCACCTTCTGGGAAGTGTTCCCTTCCAACATCACCATTTTTGGAGGGCAGTTGTAGGAGGACAGTATTCACTAGTAGGTACAGAGGCCACCAATTTCACCTTTTCACTTTGGGTTAATGAAGGCTAAGGGCTAGTGCTTAGCAGTGTGTTTTCTACCCACCTCATTGCTGCTCACTTAGCATTCATTGAGGCAGGAAGATTAAATACAGGGAATGTAGAGCAAATAGCATATTCTAGGATGACACAGGCTCCAGCCTGTAGTAGTTTAGCTCCTCCCATGGGCTTTGCTGCTGCCATAGTTATTTCAGGGCTGCTTCCAGTAAGCATTCCTTTAACTTGTGTAAATCAGCTTTCTGACCAAGCCTACTCACTACACTGGCAATGCAATTTGGCATAGGATGGATATCGAGAGATCAGGCCAAAGTTAAAACCAAAACCCAGTTTAAAGTTTTTGAAAAGTAGCTGTAATCGTTCTGGAACTTAAAAGAAAAGCAGATTGAGAAATTAAGCATAATAGCAATTAGGATATGAAAACAACATGGAAAAACATCTTCCTCTGAACTTACATCTAGACTGTTTCCCAGCTTAAACCTAGATATGGCAGTAAAGCAATTTCAGCTCATCCTACTCAGTTGGCAGCGCAGCTTCCAGCCTTCTTGTGTTCAGATCAGCTTCTGTTGTATCTAGAGAAACCACGGAAACTCACAAACATAATCAGAAACAGTGTTGTGAAATGCAATCCTGTACACGTCTACTGAAAAGTAAGTCCCAAGGATTTCAAATGGAAATCAACAAATTAAAATGTTCTCCCACTCTTCTAAATGGCTATATAAACCTGAAAATCCTAAGTATGTGTGTTTCAGCTAATATAAGGGACTTCTTTAAATTCAGCTCTTTACCTATTATTGCAGCAGATTAGGGAGGACATAAATAGATTGAGTAAAGGAGCCTTTTTCCCCTGAGCAAAATGATATCTGCACAAATGATCATTCTCCCTATGCTGCTTTTATTTGTCCAAGTAATTCTACAATACTTGCCACCTCGTACATTAGAGCCAAATGAAACGCAATGTTCATTTCCTGCATTCAATTAATGTGCACATTAAAAACAATTAAAATAGCAGCTGTAGGGGAGGAAAGCAACAGGGAGACCACAGGAGATGTTTAAGCCTTCCCATCAGCACCATGGTCCTAATAAAAAATCACCTCCTCAGTGTTGCTGTTTGTTTGGGAACTAAAGCTTCTATTTGCACCAATGAGGGCTTGTCTTGTGCTGCAAATAGCAGCTTCAGGGGTGACTTTTGTTGGGATCATAGCTGGAGCAGCAGGGGGCTTAACTTTCCCTACCCACCCCCTGTGATCCCATTGCTGTTCTCTTCCCCCTTCTCTCTCACACACTTTCCAGCTGCTATATACATGTTTAAAATGTGCGCCCTAATTGTAAACACACAGTGATCAACAACAGCTAGCTACTGGAGTTGAAAGCAAGTACAAAAGGTTTTCTTTTAGAACTCTTGTCAGCTTTTGCTGAGGATAAATGGTTATATATTTCGCTTTTCCTGACAGTGAAGGACTGGCAAAAGCTTTGGAACCCAAATGCTTTCATTTCTTTAAATGCATCTGTTAGATAAATATATTATACGGTTATGAGCAGATGGTCTGCTGCGGCTGGTACAACAAATCAAATATATTGTAAAAAAAAAAAAAGAGTAAATATGAAATGTTGGAAGGGTTGTGAGGAAGAAAGAGGTTATTTTCTTTTTTTGGTAAATTCTCATCTCCCACTGCCCCCTTCAAAAGACTTCATAAATGCTTCCTTCAGGGCTAAATGACCTCCTCATGGAGAGAGGCATTCACTGCCTAAGATGGCAAACCACCCTCCCGCTGAGGTAATAATAAGACTCATGGGGTGGCCACACCTCTCAAAGCAAATTGTGTACATCAGGGGTGGCTAACCTGGGGCCTGGAGGGCCAATAAACAGGATTCTCTGCCCTCTGCCCTCTGCCCCACTTGCAAAAGAAACAGAAGCACAATTTTGCATACACTTTGTATCACAATGCATATGTGTGTCCTCTTTTGCATGTGGGGTTGCGGGACCAAAACTCAATCAGGTGCCACCCACAAGTAATGATGGATGGCATTGCTAGAAAAGGGTTAACTTTTAGATTTCTGCCTGCCATGCAGCAGCTATAGCTATAGAAATTGGAGTTCTTGGTGATATACAGCAGTCAAAATTAAAGAATGGAAGAACTCTGGCCAGGCAGATCAGTTTTTGAATCTTCAAACAGTTTTAATATTATGGTATTGCAACAAATTCCAGTTGAAATAAATTTCTGTTCCAGGACAAGGCCCTGTTTCGCTAATTCTTCGTCAGCTAATTTTTCATGGTCAAAGTGTACCAATGTGTCTTCTGTGTGCTATAGGCACAAGAGCCCTCCTCCCCCTCGATGCCAACAGAGAGAATTCAGGCTTTGTGTATAGGTTTGTATAGTGGAGGAGTGACTTGCTGCTGTTCTTATGTAACTGCAGTCTTTGATTTTTTTTTTTAATAAAAAAACAACAACCTGTATTTCCTGTTTAACTTGTTCTAAGTCACTTAGAGGCTTTGGCAAAGGTGGCACACACATTTAATAAAGATAATAAATTATAAAACCATGCATCCAGTCTTTTCACACTGCCAGTAACCCTGCCACATGGGGTGGGGACAAAATGACTGCTTTTCCATTGTCCAACCTTTGCTTATCAAACCACAGAAATAGATAAAACAGCCTTACAGAGGCAAAACCTGATTCTGATCCCAATGGGTTAACACTTTCAGCTAGGCCACGTGGGAAAGGATAGTAAACAAAGAATGGAAGATATTATGGAAACATAAATGCTAGGACAGTGAGAGACAAAGAAACATTATTTTGCATGGGTTGCATTAATTAGTTCCTAATGTTTTTCTTTCTTTCGGAGAACTGTAAATTGCATTGCTGAAGAGATTATGTATTGTGGTCATCGCCTGAAGGCAGCGATGTGCTTCTAGTCTATTCCAATATATTATATTTTGTGGCTGGCTCACTTGAGTACATTTGTTTGTACTCAAAGCTGTGAACTTGGATTTCTGTTGTGTGTTGAGGACACCAAGTCACCCCCCAAAATAATTCACACTTCAGACATTAATTTTTGTTTGGGTTTTTGGCAAGAAATTTAGGGCCACAACTTTATTTAAATACAAATCACGTGAGTGGTTGCGTAGGCATTGGTTCGTCTACCATGTCCCTAGGGGACAGAGCTGCCATTGGCAGGAATTAAGGAGACCCTTTAAACTGAAGGGAGTTAAAGAGCCTGAGGGCACAGTCCTCCCTCCCCCCAGGGGTCCCAAGGGGCTCAAGCATGGCCCTGCATTCCCGAATCGGGATCGGACAAACTTATAGAGCCCCTTGGATTCCTTTACCGGAACTCCTAACACCATCATTGGCTGTAGGGCGACCACACCCATTCACCAATGAATCAATGAACCAATGCCTAACCGCCAACCTTACAAGTTGTGACTAGTTGCAATGTAGTAGGCAAAAAACCACTGGCTCAAGCCAATATGCCAGATGGACAAAAATTCCTACTAGGCCCCTGCCATCAAGAAGCAGACGACCCCATAACAGGCAAAGCAAGGTCAACACAGAGGCCTAATAAAAAAGGGAGAGGAGGGCGGGGAATCTGGAACACACAGCCAAGAGGCTGACCCACCGGCGTGCTGGGGTTATATAGGACCTGGGCTGTCCATCACCAAATTCCTACATGCAATTTACCCCAGCAACACCTAGCCCCCTCCCACCTGTGGCCATTGTCCACTCCTCCCTCGGTCAACCAGAGGGAGGAGGGGGAGGTGCTTTCCTGTCCCAACCACAACACGTGCTCACCCTATAGGTGAACTCGATTTGCAGATGCACAGCATCAGGTCTTAACACAGTAACTTGCTTCAAGCACTCACGCCATAGTCCAGTATATGTAGCAATTGCACCTGCCAGCCCTGCCTTGGTTTTACTTAACTTGTGCATATAGAATGTTAAGTGTGCTTACTTAAAAGGAGCAACCTAAACAACAGATGGTTTACTTGTTATCCCCTTTACATGCCCTTCCACGCTTGCGATCATAGTAGCACTGAAGCATGAAGTGATAGTGGCTGGGATCAATACTACTTTGGAGGGTGTGTAGGATCAATACTACTTTGGAGGCGGAGGGGCGATGAAATCCTTTCAGTCACTCACCTTGAGTTTGGCAGAGGGCTCAAAGATGATGAGGAGTAAGTTCAAGAAGTGCTTTTTTTTGGGGGGGGGGGACATTCTTCCTATATAGAAATGGAAGTTAAAAGGGTTTTCCGCCCCCAGGATGACTTAAGCGTGCTAAGGATCACAGTGATCTTGAAAAATATGCACCCCAAATTGTGTACAACTGGGCTAGGATCAAACACACACATTTTGCGGAATACCAGCAGCCGCTAAGATTTTTTTTAAATAAGAAATGTTCCTATTCTAAAAACAAGCTTGATTTTTTTAGAAATAGAAGCTACAATGTCATCAATGACTGCTGAACGCTTTTATGTTTAGGCAAGCCTACTGAAACATGTAGTTTTATTGTGTATATTTGTTTTCAAAACTGTTGATTTTATCTATTTTTTCATAATGTTATTGTGCCAACTGTTTTGCATGTCTGCTTTAATGAATCTCTTCTCCTATTTCATACAAATTGTTTAGAGTTTGTTTTTATTGAGAGGTACCGGTATATAAATCTTGCTAAATAAAAATAAATGTTTGACAGTAACTCGGATGTTATTAGTGCTGTGAAGAAGTATCGTAGTTTCCCCACTCTTTCACATCATGAAATGCCACTTAATATACTGCCATTGTCAGCTGAATTGCCTCCCTAGTCACCCAAATAATTCTCTTAATATACCAGTACTTCATGTTTGCAGTTTGCTTAAAAAATTTGGTTGAGTCACTGCATCCCACGGGTTCACCTTGTGAAAAATCTACAGAAATCTCCGTTTTACAAATTAAATGCTAGCAATATGTCTTCAATATTGTAGATTTTTGCTTGATATACAATTGTTGTTTTTAATCTTTGTGCTCTTCTACCTATTTCAAAATCCCACCTCAAATCCCTACACTAAAAATAGAAAATATACAGGGAATAGCAGGGAAATTGTTGAAGGTACAGAACACATTCCATGCAAGAAATGCCTGATGATTATTATTGACAGCAAATCTCACCATCATCATCTGTAAACTGCCTTCAAGGGGTTCCAAAAACAGCTTACCGCCAAACAATGCAAACTCATAATCCACAGCACAATTTGCAAAACTCAAGCAAAAGTGTCATGTATAGAGGCATGAATCCCTATTGAGCTTCAGTCCAGTGGTTCACCAGTGCTAACGTAACCAACCAGAACTTTTGATTGTTGATTGTAAACTCCCCACCCCCTCAAAAAAGTAAATAAATTAAATATATGTATTTTATGGTAATTCAGACCATGCTCATTTTCCCCTATAAGTTTCTTTATGCCAGCATTTTAAGCAATTGCTTCCAAACTTATTAGCAGTGTCACTTGTCTTCATTTTTCTCTTTTGCTAAGAGATGACAGCCTCCCTCTGTTATTGGCTTGGCTAACCCACAAATCTGTGACATTATCTTCCTGTTGCTTCCTTTTCTGGTTTTCTATTAATGGGTGGAAAATATACAGATTGCATTTACTAATTGGCTAATTTAACCCAAGCTGTTCTGATGAGGAGTTAAATATAATTCTCACTCCCTTCTGCAATATATATTTGAATACAGTTGTATACTAGAAGTTGACCTTTGCTGAAGCAAATAACTCCAGGGTGTACCGGGGCCAAGTTATGCCCTCTTCAAAAATTGCAAAGATGATAACGGATTTGGAGGGAGCGGGGAGCGATGGATTTTGTCTCAGAGGTATGCAGCAAAGTTACTCATATATACAGTGCTTTTTTCTATTAAAAATGTTTAGGGGTACTCTCATTTTGACTCACGAAAACCATCGTTTTATAGTTCAAATCAGGGGAAATAAATACAGTAAATAGACAACAGTAGAAAGATTCACAGAATGTTTAGGGGTATGTGTCCTCCCAGAAAAAAAGCACTGCATATATCACTCAGCCTGTTTTAACTCAATGTTTTCTTTTTGACCTATTTGCTGTCAACTGCCCATTTCCCCTCTAAACCTCATATCATTCAGTTTTGTCTCAGTACTCCCAGCACTTTATGAGCCCCTCTTGTTATTAACCCACTTACACTTCTCTGTCCATTACATAGTCCACAAAGCTGCTCCTCCTCACAGAGGGGCGGGGTTGCGCACAGGCCTCGTGCTTCCTGCTCTCAGCAGGTGCGTGTTGAGCCCCCGTGTCATTGGGGAGTCCCGGCCTGCATTGCGTCCGCAGCCAGCCAATCCGACTGGTTGGGGGGGGCGTGGTTTGCTGCATTTAAGCGGTCGCGTGGCCAGGAGCTCTTCCTTATGCTCCCTGCTTCTGCGGATCTCCCGCCCTTTCTTCTTGCATTAGTCACCTGACCTTGCTATGGACTTTGGTTGGTCGTCTGTTGAGGGGGCCTGGTAGGAATTTTTCCACTTGGCAGATTGGCACCAGCCACTTGGTTTTCGCCTACCTCGTAGCAAATCGTCACAAGGTTTGGCAGTTAGGCGTTGGAAAAGCTTGGCTTATGGGAGGGGAGGTTGTGGCCATCACCTACCCCTCCCATTTAAGGGTATTCCGTTAAAGGAATCCGGGAGTCATGGTTCCTGTCCGAAGCCTGGGTGGACGCTAGAGCCATGGCACGACCTTTCCGGTGACCCTGGGGGGAGCTCCGAGTTGATGTACATCAACAGGGCTCCCCCTACTGGTGGTTAACCCTTGTGAGACTTCCTGCACGGTGGGCAGGAGTCAGGTATATTCGGGTCCAGTACCTAAAGCCAATACCACTCACATTCTGTAACCAATAAAGTTATGGCCTTTCTTAGCCCATTAACCTAAAATACTGGTGTCCAAGCATCTTTATTCATCAAAAGAGGGGGTGCAGGGCCTTGACGTGCAACCGAATTTCACTCTCTGTACCACCATCTCATAGGCACTGCCCTCTTTTTTCCTGTTTTCTCACCCATAGGAAACCACCCTCCTCCCTGAATTTTATTCTTCCTGCACCCCATAATATCCTTATCCTCTTGTCATACTGTCTCTTGGCCACCTTTCTATTATCTCCCGGCTTTCCTGCCCCACACATCTCTATGCTCTTCAAAGCAAGTTCTCATCTCTTTGCACCTTCTCTCTGTCAACCTCATTTGGTCTTTATTCCCTCCAAACATATCTGACCACCTCCACCTGCCAGTTCTCTTCTCTTCCTGCCACCCTCCCCTGAGGGAGTCTCTGTTACTGGTAGACCACACAGCATGGCTGGAGGACTGCAGCTGACTGGAAGTGCCATTTCCATGATAACCTCTGAGAAATAATGACCACCATGGTCATGGTCGACACAGAAGCCCTCAGTATTCATCCTTTTTCTCAAACATTTAGAGTAAGAGGATAAAAATGGAGAAGGATGGAGGAGAAAGCTACCAATGGCTACTAGCCAAGATGGTTACACTCTGCCTCCACCGTCAGAGGCTTGTTGACATACAAAAACTGGGGTAAGCAGAAGGTTAAGAGCATTTGACATTAGCCAAGCCTTATGTTGCACAGGCCCAGCAAGAAGATGTCACTTATGTAGGAGTATCCAAAGGAATAAGCCGTTTGGATAGGGGCTTTCCTCACTGTCACTGCCGAGTGCTGCAGAGGTAAGAATGGGCCAGGAGGTCACAGATGGCTTCCTGGTGCTCAGAATGGCACTGCCCTGTTTAAAAATAATAATACCACCCAGAGTGGAAGTCCCTTGCATATGATGCTACCATTAAAGTCAAAGGGAACATTCTAAAGGAAGCAAAGTGTGATCAAGTGTCATTGAAATCAGTGGGATTTTCGTTTTCCACATGCATGTATTAATCCCACTTATTTCAGTGAGAGTTAAGGATGCTTAACTTCCCCTGGACTTCATGTCATGGCTGGTAAACAGGCACTGTTTGCCACATCTTTCCCCACATTACATCACTGAGATATGACTATCAATCACTGTTATCTCTGCATGAGAGGCAGCTCCTTGTACCTTTTTTTTCCTTGGAGGAAAGGGTGGGAAGCCCAATTCACTAATGTTTAGCCACATGAGGTTTCAGCTATTAGATATTACAATGAAAACCAATGAGACTACTCAGACGTAATGATGACCTTGCCTTTTTTATTATTTTTAAAAGAACCTTAGTCTACACTTACATGGAAATTGATACTGACATCAAGCCAGAACTGTGTTATTCTAAGGTGGACACCCCCCACCCCCAGCATCTTAATGGCTGCATCAACTTCCTGCAATTGTTTCACCTATGTGGGGTTTCCTGACTCCTTTCCTAATGATTCAGCTGGCAATTCACTGCCGTTTAGGCATTAGTAGCCTGCATGTGCCGTTAAATCATCATGATTCCCAGGCCAACAGTTCCCAAAATAGCAGTTAGCAACTGGGAGAATTTGAGCTACCATTTGCCATTTTGAAAAGCTATTGACAAGGCGCATGCTTATTCTCTGTTCAAGATATGATTTAATATTAAGAGCAGGAAGAGGAAGTGTGAGGTCACTGGTGAGAGAAGGCGGACAAAATAATGGTGTAAAGTCTTAAAACTGCTGGCACTGACCTAATTTCCTGAACATGTTCAACTTAATTGCTGCGCCTTGTTCTTAATTTCTTTTCATGATAATGCAGCATTTAATTTTTCCACATTATTAATATTTCATTTCAATTCCACCTTTTCTCCAAGGCTGTTACCTTCATGAAATTCTGAGCTTATCCACACATACCAAGGGCGCTGACTTGGGCCCCAGGTTATGGGTGCCCAATGGCACCTGTGATGCAATGGGACACCTGAAGCTGGTATGGGTGTGTGTGCTGTAGGCTGCAGGTGGGGAGGATGAATCAGCAAGATTTTCTTCCCACCCACCCAAGGTACCCACTGGATCAAAAGCCCACCCATGGGCAAAGATGCACTAACTGGATTCCACCCTGAATTGAGGGCAAGGGTGGTAAGCTAGCATTACATTTGCAGTGCAAACTATTGCATAGCATAGACCTTGATTTCTGCTCCAGCATATCATTCCAAGAAAAGAAATGGGACTGAGGAATAAATAATTAACTTTGTTAGAAGTGCACCATCCTGGATAAATATTGCAAAGTGATTACACAGGAAAATGCTTGTGTATTAATTCAGTCTGTTGAGATCTACTTATGGCAAAGCCACATTTTTTTATTAAAAAAAAAAGCACAATGTTCCCACCAATAGTTTACACAGAGGACAGGAGCACAGGGAGGTTAACTAACATTAAATGACATATATTTGGCAGTTGCTTAGGAGAAATGAGGGCCAATTATAGTAAACACAGATAAAATTACGAGGGCAAATGGAGGTGGAAATAGCAAAGGAAAGGCTACTATCCCAGTACTTCTACCCATATTGCCAGCCTTTTGTGCTATTGCTTTAGATTGGGGTGGGCAACCTGTGGCCCTCCAGATGTTGTGGGACTCTAACTCCCATTATCCCCAACTATTGTGGTCAATGGTCAGGAATGATGGGAGTTTGGAAGTAACTGATGGAGCTGCCAGCATTATAGCCATACCTTACCTGTTTCTGATGCACACCCGGTCATCAGTCTTGTCTCCTGGCCTAATGTTGGTGTCAGCGGATGATAATGGCTCAGAAGCTACTCCAGTGTCAGAGAGGAATGCTCCCATCCCCGCACAATGCAACCACATCAATTGGCTCCATTATCAATTGGTAATTGATTCTATTGCTGAAGTGCTCTCACCATTAAGCTCCTGGAATTCACCCTCTTGTAACTTAAGCCAGTCAGATCTAGTTTTGCTCTCCGAGAAAGACTAGAACAAGCCTTTGTCCTCGTCAGTGTGGCAATTCATTAGGTATTTGAGGAGTACCATCATAAGAGCATAAGAGGAGCCTGCTGGATCAGAACAGTGGTCCATTGAGTCCACCATCTTGTTTTTCCAGAGGCCAACCAAATGCACCCTACATTCAAAGCACATGACTTCCTCCAAAGTATCCTTAGAACAGTAGGGTGCTGGGAATTGTGGATCCGTTGGTAGTAAACTACAGTTCCCTGAATTCTTTGAGGGAAGTCAAGAGTTTTAAATGTGTGTAGGCCAGTGATGGCTAACCTTGACACCCCAGATGTTTTGGAACTACAACTCCCATCATCCCTAGCTAACAGGATCAGTGGTCAGGGATGATGGGAGTTGTAGTCCCAAAACATCTGGAGTGTCAAGGTTAGCCATCACTGGTGTAGGCAGCCTAGAGAAACAAAGAGATCTTTTATCTGTTCTCACTGCAAGGTGGCTTTTATAATAATTTATAATAATAATTTATTATTTGTACCCCAGCCACTCTTTTGATAATCAACATCTGTACAGAACTGGGTAAAGATCCTACAGATGTTGAGATCCTGGGCCAATCAACAAGTCTCAAAGTCAGATTTGTACGTTCACTCCAAAGTGCATGGCCCAGTTCCAAGTGGATCAAGAGATTGCAAAAAGTTTCCTCACTATGGGGGTATTGGGGTAGCTATTTTTTGCTATTAGAAACCTGCCACTTTTTAAAATGTGTGTGTGTGTGTGTGTGTGTGTGTGTGTGTTGTTTCCCTGCATTCCCAGCTGCAGTAGAGTTTGCATCTGCTGCTAGGACTGGAAGACAAACTTTATCTCCAGTGACCTAGATGGGATCAATGCACTATATTCATACGGGCTTAGCACTAACTGTGAAAGCTAGAGAATATAGCAAACATTAAAAGCAAAGGAAGGAAGGAAAGACTATTTCTTGACAGTTCCATCAGTGAAACACATCCTTAATATTATGCACAGCATGTAAGTTAATTTGGCCTGGAGGACGAGAAACTCAGGTGTGAAATGGGTGCGGCAACAGTTTCAAATTAAATAGGACGCTTTCCTTTATTCTTTTCTTCCCTTTAGTAGATTGTGTTGGCATGCCTGTGGCTGCAGGCAAATCAGAGGTATTCACATACACACTGGTGAAGGGAGCAAACAGATCACTGTAGTATATTAAATATTTCTTAGCAATTAGCACACCCTAGATTGCACACATGCATGGAGGTTTCTGGGAACCAATTTACCTGTAGCAGTTTGCATTCACATCAGCACATATGTGAGAAAAGATATTTGCCCACCTTTGCCAGCGTGGTGCCCTCCAGATGTTTTAGACTACAGTTCCCATCAGTCCTAAGCCTCATGACCCTATGATGCTGGGACTGAAGGGAACATGGCTGTACTGGCTGGAGGTGATGGCAATTGTAGTCTGATGGACGCCAGGTTGACGAAAGATGCTATACACCATCAGGCCTTGAAGCACACATGGCACTCACATGCATTGTTGATTTATAAAATAATGTATAAACTCAATTTCAGGGCACAATCACCCACCTAAGGCAGTGGACAAAATTCCATGAAAACCTAACCTAGTACAAAATCATCATTTTAAAAAATAAAGCAACAACACTTTATTACCCGCTTCAATCTTTTCTGTAACATTTGATGCACAGTACATGAAATTAAAAGCAGGATTACTTTAAAATTGGGGCAAATCACATTTTAAAATTTTTCCTGCAGGAGTCGGTTCTAGAAATACGGGGCCAGCACTGAAACTTGATTGATTGATTGATTGATTGATTGAATTTATATACCGCCCTATACCTGGGGGTCTTAGGGCAGTTCACAGAGTAAAACCAAGATATAAAAACCCAAGATACCTAATGAAAAGCTCTTTGCAATCAGAGTCTCACAACTTAGAAAACACTCCTCTATTCACATCACAGAGTTGTGATGGGCAGCGGGTTCCCAATGCACATGAACACAGCAAAATGGATACATGCAAGATCTTCACATGTGACAAGTGTAAAGGGCAGGGTTGGGGCAATCGTGAGGTAAATTGAGACATTAGTCTCAGACTGTGGGCACAGGGCTCCCCCCTCCTCCGCTTCACTTGCCTTGCTGCTGCAGCAGAACTGGTTTCCTGACCACCTCATATGTGGCTCTGAGGAAGGACCTTCTTTGGACTGTGACGCAGAAGGGGAGGAGGACAGAGTAAGGAGGGATGTGTGAAAGGTGTGGTGGCACTACCACCTCCAACAGAGCAGGAAGGGGAGAGGAGTACAGGTCGAGCGGAGGTGGTGGCAAGAGTTTCCCCTGCCTCAAGAGGCACAGGCTCTTGAGACAGATTTTATTTAATTGCAAAAAAGATATATGCCTCCAACATTTTAAAAATGGTAATTAACAGCCTAAAATTGAAATTCATTTTAAAAAATGCAAACAGGCTGGTATACAGTCGTACCTCGGCTCCCGAATGCCTTGAGAGTCGAACGTTCTGGCTCCCAAACAATCAAAAACCGGAAGTGAGTGCTCTGGTTTTCGAACGTTTGGGGGTTTTTTTGGAAGCTGAACATCTGGTGCAGCTTCCACTATTGTTTCCAGCACACCTGCACAATTGGAAACCAATCGGAAGCCGCATCTTGGTTTCTGAACATTTCGGAAGATGAACGGACGTCCGGAACAGATTCTGTTTGACTTCCGAGGCATGACTGTACAACGCAGAACTAAGTAATCATTGCATCACTGCAAAGATTCACACATGCACAATGGGAATCTTTCCCCACTCCACATGCGGCCTGTGTCTTCCCCAAATCGGTCTCAGGAAGGTTGGGGAACCCCCAAAACAGATTTTGGAGAGTCCTGGCAGGGGAGAAGGGCAGGTGTAAATCATTGTACTTAGCACAACATTGGCTACAAGCTACAAATCTTTTCTTTGCCTACACCAGTGTTGGTAAAATGGCATGTAGGAAGAGGCTCTTGGTGGGGGTGGAGGGGGGAGGACATTATTATTTCACATGCTTTCCATCCATCCATCCATAGATGGATGTGCTGGCACACAGGCTAAAAACTGTTTAGCAACGCCGGTGCTGAAATCACAACAATAATGCAATCGAGCCTCTTCCCTATTATGAACGTTCCAGTCCCATTGTTGATTTTTCTGATTAGTCAGGGTTAGCATGACATAGTTTCTCCATGCTGCCAGGGACATTCTTTCATCTGTCATAGGAATTGTAAGACAAGCCATCCTGAGTGAACAAAGAAGCACAAACATGCACAGAAAAGGTTCCTTCAGGAAGGAGAGAACTAGCAGCAAAGTACATATTAAAAGGGACAAAACTGTAGATTTTTGCCTGCTACCACCATCCTCCGAAAAAAGAAAAAGAAAAAAAAGTCAAAATACATAGCATCCAAGTTATTTTGGCACCTGAAGCATAAAATCCCACAAGTAGGTTTGTCGTTCCCTGTCAGCAAAAATAACAATCAATTAAATAACTAACAATTTGCTGCCCTTTCATGCTACCCGAAATTAGCCACTGGAGGAGGCTGCCTCATTCTGCCTATTGGTAGGATTAACCCTGACTGCTGCATATGGAACGGGAAGTGAGGTAATGCACACACAAAAGATGAGCATTTCAAGGAAAACACTAAGCTAGCCGTTTCCTCCCTAACAGGAAATGCCTTGCACCAAGTCAGGCTATTGGTCCAGCTTGCCTAATATTTTCAGCTCCAATCAGCATGTGATCATTCAGGCCTCAGCCAGGACTTTATCATCACAAAATGCTTTTATTAAGGTCAAACACAAACCTTGAGAAGACAGGGATCAAACCCGGAATGTTCTAAATTTCCATGTGGGAGAATTGCTCTTTTTTGTATGGATGCTCATAAAATTATCTAGTCCAGACACAAGTTGACCTACCCCTGCCTGCCATGCTTCAGTTTGAAAATGAATAGGCCTGATATAAAGATGGTGTTCTTCCTGCTTCTGGGTGGAACATGTTAGTAGCTGCACATCAGAAAGGTGTTCTAATTACTCTGAATATGAATTTGAGATTCACATCACACACAAACACACTGTGTTATATGAAAACTTAAAACCACAAAGATATTACACATAATTATGTGTGTCCTTAGATAGGAATCATACAATGTCTACATTTTAGGTCGAAACAAAATAAAAAATAAAAAAATTCCTTCCAGTAGCACCTTAAAGACCAACTAAGTTAGTTCTTGGTATGAGCTTTCGTGTGCATGCACACTTCTTCAGATACACTGAAACAGAAGTCACCAGACCCTTATATATATAGTGAGAGGGTGGGGAGGGGTATTACTCAGAAGGGTGGTGGGAATGGGTGATTGATAGGTGAGGTAAACCTGTTGATGACTGTTAACGACTGCAATTGGTCTAGCAGGAAAAAGCAAGGGGTGAGATGGCTAAAAATAGCTTTGTCATGTATAATGAGATAAGAATCCAATGTCTCTATTCAGACAAGGTCTCTCCATGGTTTTAAGTTTGGTGATAAGTTGCAATTCAGCAACATTTTAGGTCTCAGTCGATAAGAGTTTTTGAGAAGTGAATTGCAATGGGTGGGACTGAATCAAAATGATGAAGTGAATTCTTCACATATACAGAGTAAGGACAACTGGCTCAGATCACCTGAGTGATCAATAAAGGAACCTTCGCCTTTATTTTTCTCATTTATCTTTGCTTGTTCTCAGTGGTATCAGTCATGTAGCCAACTCTGACTGGCTACATAGCACTGTGATATCGTCCTATTCACCATGTGAACCCTGATTGGCTGGGATCCCTCTAAAAGAGGGATGGAAATCCTAACTTGAGAAGAAAAAAATGTGGCACAGTAGCAGCAGCAGCAGCAGCAGCAGCAAAGAGAGGGGAAATACCGTGGGGAAGCAGATTGAGTGATATTATGACCCCCTCCAAAAACTCTTATTTTCAGTCTTGTAACCAGCGAACAGATTTCACAAAGCCCCACTTATGTTTTTACAATAAGACCTCTATCCATGGACCTCTGACTCTCACTGATGATTGCAACCACAAATAAAATAGAACAGATTAGCCTAATTCACAACAGCTGGGTTTTTACAGGCTCTTCCTCTATGGTCCGGTACTGGATATTATGGAGCTGTCTGCTCTATGGGCAATGAAATTTGGCTGCTGAGAGTACATGCCATAAATACTTGGTTTCTCTAAGAGTTTTGCAAGCATGACCCAGGTCTGGGTTGAAAGATAGGGAAAAGGGGAAGGAGGGAACACCCTATTTCAAACAAACTCTGTAGACATTACGTCAGCAGAAACTCTAGCGTCTGTGATGCCACTATTTGGAGGAGTTCGGATGCTTTTATGTGCTTGCCATACCTGCTATACTAGTAAAAACGGAGTCTATGCCTAGTTCAATGAGTTCATTAAATAATAATTGTGCAACCAATAGGAATTCAGGTAGTGCTTTCCAAATTGCCCACATTTCCCTGCCTTCAGCAGAATGAAGCTTAACTGTCGTTCTGCTTCCAGTATTTGACTCTCTTGATAGGCAAAGGCACACTCTGGTCCTCAAATTGGGCTGGTAAAAATCTACCTTATTTCAGAAGCTGTGTACAGAAATCTCTCCATTTTGAAAATGATGGAACACTCTTACTTTAAAAATTCAACCATCTCTCCCTCTAACAGTAAAGTTGAGTGGCAAGTTGCCAACTGCACTAGAGCCAAAATTGGGGAGCAGGGCAGGTATATTTACATGCTGGGGGACGACGACCCTGATGTTTGCATAAGTAAAGAAAAACCTTAACAAAAAGCAATACCTAAGGTACAACCCCCACCCACCCAGTATGGAAAATAGATAAATGAGAATTAAGTGTGCTCAGTGGCCACTAAATGCTTGAGTACCAGCTGGAAAAGGGAGTGGGATGGGCTGTTTGTGGAACCCTGCACAGGAGCTCTCCTGTTAAGAAGCGATGAAACACTACAACATTTCGTTGTAGGTCCTAATTGTAATCATCTTCTGTTTAACATTTATTTATCATTCAGGGCAATTTTTCCTGATTAACTGAAAATGGGAATGACGGTGAATCTGCTTCCCATGTTAACTAGTACATGCTTTAGCTCACAGCCAGGGCTGCTGGAAACAGATGCAAGCAAAAGACAGCATGGTTTGGTACAAAATTATTCATGCTAATGCATCATCTAATCAAGTATGGACAGCTGCACCTCTGCATAGCTCCTGATTCCCCATGACTGGGCAGATCCAAGCGGTGTAGCTGATGGGTATTCTTCAGTGCCATGAAAAACACCTGGAACCTGAAGAAGAAACCTAAAGTCAACATCTAAATGTGTGTCCATGGAAAGCAATGAAGTACAGAAGAGTGGCATCTCTATTCTGATGTGCACCTGAATGTGGATGTTATTCTGCTGTATAGCATTTTCTGTTCAACAGAACATGGATTTGAATGTGAAGGTGTATGGGCAATCCATCCGGAAGATATTTGTATTTCGAGGAGTTAGTGATCTGACATGGTTATCCTTCCTGCCCCCTGTTCCATCCTTTCCCCCTATCTTTTGTTAAGCTCTTTGATGGCATGAGAACAGCCTTTAATGTCCTAATCTGTTGGAAGGAAGTGATAGTGATAAGTACCTTCTTTGATGTTGGACATTGTTTCAGGAAAATGAGGCACTGGGAGAAGGTGGATAATGAATAATCTGCAGTAGTCAGTTGGGCAGACCACACAGGTTAGCTATAAATCAGATGCTTGCTGTTTAGAATAAAATCTTTAATCTTCTCACTCGTGTTTGTATCACTTCTGAATCTCATTTTAAAAGAACCACCTTCCATTTGGCAAGATAGAAGGTACACAGGACCCTTACCTTGCAGCAGAGACCCACTTGCACATACTAAACCAGTGAGCCTTCATATACTGCCCACAATGAGATTGTGCCAGTCTCCATTCTGATTGCCATCACGTGGCATAGGCTGGCAGTATCAGAATGGATGAACAGCCTTTTTCAAATTTATTTTCCGCAAGGCAAACAATGGTGCCAATTACTCAGCCCCTATCTGGAAACATTCTTAGAGGCAAAGCTGACAGAAAAATGTACTAAATCTCCCCTTAAACAGTGGCAAGGACCTTGAAACATTGAAGATCCCAGTTATCAGCTTCATCCCACCCCACACAGCTTTCAGCTATAGCTCAAACTTATTTATCCGTTTCATACCTCCAGCATCCAATGTGTTGTTTTCTTAGTTACTCTCTTAGCAATCAATATTGCTGGTAAATCTGACCTTGGTAACCACTAGTGTCATGGGACAAAGGGTGATATATTCTTCCTGTGGGAGTTGGGTTAGAAGAGGGGTATGCAACCTAAGGCCCGTGGGCCAAATGCGGCCCAATCACCTTCTCAATCCAGCCTTCGGATGGTCCAGGAATCAGCATGTTTTTACATGAGTCGAATGTGTCCTTTTATTTAAAATGCATCTCTGGATTATTTGTGGGACATAGGAATCCGTTCATTATTTTTTTCCAAAATATAGTCCGGCCCACCACATGGTCTGAGGGACGGTGGAGCGGCCCACGGCTGAAAAAGGTTGCTGACCCCTGGGTTAGAATGAAACTCCAACCTTTGGTCACTGTTGGAAATAAACAGAAGGTATTTGATACAGGATTCGGGACTGGCATCCCACACAGAACTATTAGACTACCGGTACCTTTACAAATGCATTTGGGCAGATGGTGTGGAGACATTAATTAGACATGCATGCTATGACATGATCTCAGGGCCTCACTACCCCTGGAAGTGAGACAAGTATAGACCAGAGATAGAACCTTCTCTGTGGTGAGGCTCTGGTTTGGAAACTTTCCTCAGAAAGTTCATCTGGCGTAGAATGTGTTGTCTATTCAGCAGATTGTTTTTTGGGGGGGGGGTGGCGGTGGGGAAATTCTCTCCAGACTGTTTAGAGCTCTCCTTGTTTTTTTTTATAACATGGCTTTTATCTGCTTATGTTGCTGACATATATTTTTCTTTTCCTTAGATTTTAACTTTGGCATCATTGTTTCAAATTTTCGATTAGAAGTCACTCTGGGAATTCATACTGAAGAGCATGATGTTAAATATTCAAATAAAACCTTTGGATCTGTCAAAAGTTACACGTATTTGAATGAAAAAGACTCAAAGCCTTGCCATATGTGGAACAGATATATTTCTTTGACTGCTGTTTATTACAGCTGGTTTTTATAACGCCTATAGTTAGATTTATATATTTTTATTTTTTTGAAAGGTTACATATCTCCTAAGAATCAGTTTTGATCTTATCCTTCAATAGAATACTTTAGGCATTTCAAGAAAGCTGTAAACCCACAAAATGCAAATGATCATACCTAAATGTTCACAAATCTTCTTTTAACACTGTTAGTGATTTGGAAATCTCAGATTGCATCTGAAGCTATATTAAGATGGTAAAGATGTACTCAGGGAGTTTTGTAGTGGTTTTTCAAGAGCTTCATTCGATGGAATAGCTTAAGAAAAATGTGCAATTGGATTCTTTTGATCTAGTAATAAGTTTTTAACAATACACATTTATGCGGCTTATTGGTAACTCATGTAGTAATAAATTAATGTAAAAGGCAAACTTTCAATTGATTAATGAGCTCTGCATACGTGAAGGACGCAACATAAGATGGAAATTTCAAATTCAGGTGACCAGGCTAGCACATAGAAATTACAACAACAACAACAATGATAATGCCAACGTGGTTATATCAATTTGCCTCCCCCTGGCCTCCAGCATTTGTAACTGGGAATATGGTTTCTCCTTGAAACAAATATAGTAGTTAAGAGGAAATACTTTTTATTATTATTCACCATATCTTTATTTACTTCTATTAACCTGGGGTTGGGGCAGAGCAGGGCCAACCAATGGTGATACTCTCAATATGTTGTTCGACTACAACTCCCATCATCCCCAGCCAGCATGGCCAATGGTTAGGGATGATGGGAATTTTGGTCCACCTATATCTGGAAAGAGGCACGTTGGCTACCCCTGGTGTAGTGAAATGGTTGCGACTGCAATTCTATCACTGGTTTTGAGTGGGAGAAAGCCCTAATGAACTCAATGGATGTCTGAATAAACATGAGTATGGTTGGGCTGTAGGAGAATGAAGTCAAAAGTGGAAGTTCCTGCTTCAATCTCAGCTCACCATAAGCTTTTGGTGTGGTCTCAGGCAAACAGCCTCAATTGATCCCATCTGTAAAATGGGATAGTAATAGCAGCTTTGCCAAAGTCTGTCTGAGCCTTAGGAGCGGTTTATGGCAAACAAATTGGGTTTCTGTGATCTAAAGGAGAACCTTGGAAGTCCTACTGTATATGCTGAAGATTCCTGTGTAGCCCTCAGGATCCCACTAATTACATCTTTAAATGTCTGGGGAAACCCGGACATATGGCAACCCATGTTGTAAGTGGGTTTATTTTGCCAATTTTCTTATTTTTTTCTGGAAGTTCAACAACTTTGCCCACCCTACCCCCCGCAAATAAAAAGGTCAACAACTTTTTTTCCCGGATTTTCACCTTCTGAAATACGGCAACCTTACCTCTAATAACTGTTTGGCAACACATATCCAATCATTTCCATCAGAGTACAGGACCCACAGCTATTTTCGTGTTATGTGCAATTGGAAATGCAATTCTGAGTAGCCGTTTTTAATTGCTGGGCAGATACAAGTCTGGATTTACATGTGTAACGTTGACATTTGCAGTTTCGCGTGAGGACTGTTCATGCTGCATGCTGCACACATTACACGTTACGCAAAGCGAAATACACTTATCAAAAATGGAATGACAATTTGGAGTCTAATAATAATCACACTTGTAAGAGTCTCAGTGGAAGCTCTGCTGGCAGTTGGACAATCCTCTGCCAAAATTGCTACTCCCTGCTGATAGCACTGCTGTTGCCGCAAATTGGTCTGGAGAAAAATACGTGCCTCTGTAATTTTGGGTTTCAAAATGGACCTCAATGGGCTCATTGTATTAACCAGTGCATAGTACACATAATATGTAGTGCAAAGGCTAGGACATTAAAAAACTTTTGGATGGTCTTTTTTTACTAGCCTCTCACTAAATATTGTGTGATTGCTATAATAAATTTTGTTGTTTGGCGACAATCCAGTATCATCAAAGATTTCTTATGAAATCCACACTTGTAAAATTGTCATGTTTTTATAAGTTTGGAACTTTCATTCTTTCTATCTTCCACCCACAACCACAAACCAATCAGAAAATTATGTGTTAAAGCATGTTGGATGACTCTCCTGCTTTTCAGACAAAAGGAAGTCGTAAAATTTAAATATACAGTGCAAAACGCTGCTGCAGGAAGGAAGAGCTGTGCTCAGGTGAGTCTGGAACCAGGTGTGATGGAGAGGGGCCTGGCTGCTGACTTCATGATCTCTGACAGCCTGAGTGATGATTGCTGCTGGTAGCTGGGAAGGAGAAGCAGTCCTCAGCTATAGTTGGACCTGTGGGATAACCAGCTTCATATAACCAACATATTTAAGTCTAGTTAATGCATGAAGGGGTTAATACCATAGAGTAAGCTGTCCTGCCAGGCTTAGCTAGGTCACTCCCTCTCATCGTGGGAGGAAGGTAATCAAGCCTATTGTTGTACTTCAGTCCTCATGAGAAGCTCAGCATATAAAGTGGTTTGAGCTGGTTCAAGCCTCTCTTGAATTCCTATGCCAATAATTTAGGAACTTTCACCACTGTAACTAAACCATGTTTTACTTCCTGGCAACATTTTCTGAATGCTGTATGAAAAAGCATATGAACCCAACCTTTGAAGAATTTGTAAGGAAACTCTTTTTAACTTACTGGTACCAAACGTGGTCTTTTTTCGCTATGCTAGGGGAAGAGGGACGTTTTGAAACATATTTTAAAGGTCCAACAGCACATATTTCCACACTTCACTGCATATTTTGTGATTTTAAATCTCTGCTGGTGTCCTCTCACCAAAGAGTACTTGCCCCCAAATCTTGAGTTCATGCCTAGGCTACAGTGAAATATATGTCCTGAATCCTTAGTCTCCCAGTAGGGCTATCAAGGAATACAAATAGTGAACAATGTGCTGAGATTTATACCGGTAGCTACCATGCCCTGTGCAAATTTGTTCCTGTCTCTCAGAAGCACCACTTGTGTGTGTCCATTGTTTCTGCTTGCCCCTTGCCCCTTTCCAGTTTTTTTCCTTCTGATTTTATATATATATATATATATATATATATATATATATATATATATATATGAGAGAGAGAGTTTTTAAAAAATGATTTTTATTAGTTTTCCAATTTCTAAAGAAATCAATACCAAATTACATCAAATTTAACACGATTTTTCTATTAAGTTGACTTCCCACTCATCGTCATCAATGATGAGCATGTGTACCTCACTTAGAAGATACTGGATCAGAGCATTTAAACACTGGAGAGGAAAAAAGTTTGAGCATATCCAATGTTTCCTCCAACTTCTTTATCTTTTGTCTTTTTATTGATTTTTTTTGCATAGCATTACAGAAGAAAAAAGAACAATATATTAAATACTTTCTACAATAAAACAACCAGCAAATACAAACTGACATGAGAATGAATAATGTTCTCCTTTTTATTTTCATTTTACAGATAATACCTTTTAGGTCACATAACCTCAAAAAAAACCCTCACACCATATTGAATCAAGGGTTTCTGGAGGTGTCCAATCATTATTTTATTTATAAAAGCAATGCTATCTTGGAAGTGGTTTCAAACTCCTCTACATGTGTGCACCTTTTACCTTTCAGGGACAGTTACAGGTAGGTAGCCGTGTTGGTCTGCCATAGTCGAAACAAAATAAAAAAATTCCTTCCAGTAGCACCTTAGAGACCAACTAAGTTTGTTATTGGTATGAGCTTTCGTGTGCATGCACACTTATTCAGATACACAGAAGTGTGCATGCACACGAAAGCTCATACCAAGAACAAACTTAGTTGGTCTCTAAGGTGCTACTGGAAGGATTTTTTTTATTTTCTTTCAGGGAAAGGAAAGAGAAGGATGCTGCTTCCATCACAAGTCAGTAGGAAAGAAAATGTTCAAGCATGCAGAGTTTGTTATATATACTTCATATCATAGTGCATACTTGTGGCCTTTGATCACACTGCATTGTAAATACATCCAACTGTGATTGAAATATATACTTTAATTGTTAGAGCAAGCAGGGAAATGGAGTGTGAATATCTGGAGATTCGGCTCTCTCTGTCTGCTTGCTCTCAACCAGCCCTGGTTTGGAAATACCTGTACAAAAGCAGTGCCTGAGTGGATTCAGATGAAACAATAGCAGCCAAACTGCAGGGGCCCATGACTACATAGATAATTTGATCAGATTGCAATATTGGCCAGGAATGCCTTTGATCTGTTTGCATATGGTGAGATGGTTACAATAACTTGTGCTCTCTGATACAGAATGAAAATCATCCTTCAAGAATCACAAAACCAAATCAGTACAGTGCCCTTTGTCAGGGATTGCCCTTGAAATCCAAATACATTGTGGAGAACATCGTTTTCTGCACTCTTTCTGAGTCGGACTAGATTTGATAGGGGCAGCAGTGTTTGTGTCCAGGATGTTCCATTATAAAGTAGGAGGATTATTTCCCCCCCACCAAAAGGGATGTGTGAATTAAGCGAGCTCAGTCATCTTCCCCCTTTTCTCCCAGTGCTCCATCATTTCAGATACCGGTAGTTTTATTACCACCCTTAGACAAAGGGCCCCTCACTCAGGAATAGGGTTGCCATATTTACCATATTTTTAGGAAGACCCCAAAATTGTTGTTGAGTTTTTTAAAAAACTTACTTTGTTTCTGATACAAAGATCTATCAGCATGTTTGTAAAGGTGTGTATTTTGTATGTTTGATGGAGTCTTTTTGGATCCACATATACAGACCGGGGAGCCAATGCACACAAGTCCTAATCTCTGTATTTTCCTCAGCTAATGTGCCTTATTTTTCTAGCAAAATTGGATTTTGAGGCATCATTGGACCATTAGCATTCTCCTGCATGATGGTGCCCTGTCAAGATTGCTGAGACCAAGAGCTGTTTGTTTTAATGGTTCTTTGTGGTGAACCAAAGTGGTAAATAAAATACAGGCAGTGGTTGTTTATTGAGGAAGAAGAGTAGGGTGAAGAAAACTGCAAGCAAACAGAGTGCCATAAAAGACAGGATACAGATTATATCGTGTCCTCCCTAAAAGAGGGCACATGTTGTGGTGAGACCTGGAAACTGACCTCCTGGTTGTGGGTGGGTCTATTGGATAGCCACAACACCTGATTGGTGGGTCCCTCATTGCTGGGTGTAATCTGGCCAATGGGGTGCAGTCTAAACAGTTTGAGGGACTTATTTAATCCCTTACACGTGACCCAGAGATTCTCTTTTGGCTCATGCAAACGGAACACCCGCCCACCTCTCCCTATATTTAGGGTATTGTGCGATTGACCTTGCTATGCCGTCGTGTGTCGTCTGTCGTTGGGACTGGGGCATGGCAGGAATTTTCCCCACTTGGCTAATTGACTGTTGCCATTGGGTTTCACCTGCAGCGTAGCAAATTGTCACAACTTATAAGGTTGCGGATAGGCACTGGTTCATGTGATAAGAATGGGAGAACGGTCTCACCATCCCTATGTGAAGGGTATTCCGTTAAAGGAATCCAGGGACTCAACTTGGTTTGGTTGACCCCCGAGAGGGGGTTGTGCCCATGCCTGAGTCCAGGGGAGCATCTGGGGAAGTGACCAGAGTCTGTTCCCGGGCTTTTTACCTACCTCAGCTGTACACCCTTGGCTGACCTATGATAGAGCTCTGGGTCAGTGCTACCTGCAAGGGTGCAGGGAGCTAGGCGAACCAGAGCCTATGCAACCACTCACTTTTTCTGTAATCTATAAAGTTGTGGCCTAAATTCTGCCAAAAACCAAAACTAAAATCTGAGTCAAGTGTGTATTTATTTAGGGGGGAGGTCTCTGGGTCTGAGCACACAACTACAGAATAATTGGTTAGCAGGTCAGGGAGGAGAGAGGGAAACGGCAGAGCCTAGGAGGCAAAAGATGCTAAAATCCTGTTAGGTGGTCAAGACATTCTGGTGCTGTTTTTGGATGACAGGATAGTTAACTGGAGCCTGTGGGAGTAAAAGCTGTTCACTGCTTCTGCTTTGCTATGTGTGCATCCCATACTCCTGAAACCGTTTGACAGGAACCAGATGAAAGCAGTAGCATTCCTTTTGAGATGAAACACCTGCATGTCTCTTCAGTTTAGACTTTGGATTCTGGCTTAATTCCTGACGTATTAGAAGGACAGACTTCTAGATTTACCCTGCTCCTTCCCCACCCCCTTCCCTTTTGCCCTGAATCTTATGCACAATTTATATTTTGGATTCTGAGGGCAGATGGCCTTAAATCAGAATAGCCATCCTCCTTGATGATTTAACTGGTAGCCGAGTGGTCCCTAAGGTGTCCTTTGTTTTTCAGCAGTCCCTTCTCATGTTCTGAAATAGCTCGAGTTTGTTGACTTTCCAAAGACAGTGCCAAGCATATTGATTTACATGAGCTGGCAGGGGGATGGAGTGCAAAGAATGCTTTGGAGGTGGGGGAAGGGGAAGTCTGTGCTCAATCCTGTAAATCAGAGCCATTTTTAAAAGTTGTTAAGAAGTCCAGGCCTCCGATGTACTGAGCTTTAACATCCTGTTTTGGGTTGCCGTATTTACTCCATAATAGTACTGCAGCTCCTCCCGGGGCTGGAAAGGCGCTAGTTTAACCTCTGGTTTGCTCTTAAAACCGAATTGCTGTGTTGTGCAATAATGCGTGTCTAAAAGGTGTGTCACTAATATGAAAAGTTCGGAAAGCTCTGTGTTAGTTGGTTGGGATGTTATTACATTTTACGTCTAGACATTTCTGTCATAGACAATCACGGGGAAATCTGCATATTATATTAAAGATGTATGATCCCATCTCCCAAGAATGATCATAGTGATTGTTCTAATTTTAACCAGTTCTCAAATAGTATTTGATTCCTTCTGGCTTGGGTGTGAATCTTCAGGCGTGCCTTTGTTCAGTTTGATCTTAGATAAATTTTAGGTATAGGCTCTAGAGGGCCTGAGAGGTATGGATTGCTTTAAAGTCGGCAAGAACACAGTGTTCCAAGTATCCCTGATGGACGCAGCCGATATCAAGTCATTGTTGTACGCTTTGATGATCACACAGCACTTGGGTGGAAACACACACATAAATGTTTTAAATTAAAATAAACATAATAACGTTCACCACTTGCAATCACTTTCTTGGGAAAACCTGTCAAAATTACGAGGCTGCGTACACACCTTATACATTTAAAGCATATCCCTTCCTCCCCTCCCAAAGGAGCCTTGGAACTGCAGTTTACGGGTGCTGAGAATTGTAGCTCTGTGGTGAGTAAACTACGGCTCCCGGGATTCTATGGAAGGGAGGGGGAATGTGCTTTAAATGTATGGTGTGCGTACAAGTCTATGGATAAGGAAAAACAAACTAGAACTTTCCAAAAGGACCACTTATGCATCTATTTAGTTATATTTACTAATTGCATCCATAAACCAATTTTCATCATATGTTCACAAGGCAGTGTATCTAATTATGTCTGTTCTGTCTCTGTCCGCAGTGGTGCTTCAGGTGAGGGATGTTGGGTGGTGGGGAGTGATGGCAAGAAGTTGGAGGGCAGAGCTCTGTGTGCCGCGCACAGCCCACCCGTCACCCAAGCGACCCACTGTCTTCAGATACAGCGGAGGACACTGTACTGCTGCCACATTCAACTGCAGCCCAGCTTGCTTCTGAAATTGTCCTTCACCTGGTCTTCGTCAAAATGCCTTTGAACAGCTGTCTGTCTATCTACATACACACACCCCTTGATAAATTCAATTAAGACGCAACTAAGGATGCGGGTGGTGCTGTGGGTTAAACTACTGAGCCTAGGGCTTGTCAATCAGAAGGTTGGCAGTTCGAATCCCCGCAACGGGGTGAGCTCCCGTTGCTTGGTCCCTGCTCCTGCCAACCTACCGGTTCAAAAGCACGTCAAAGTGCAAGTAGATAAATAGGTGCCGCTGCAGCGGGAAGGTAAACGGTGTTTCCGTGTGCTGCTCTGGTTCGCCAGAAGCGGCTTAGTCATGCTGGCCACATGACCCGGAAGCTGTACGCCGGCTCTCGGCCTATAGAGCGAGATGAGCACCGCAACCCCAGAGTCAGTCACAACTGGACCTAATAGTCAGGGGTCCCTTTACCTTAAGCAGGCACAGTGTGTCCTGTTTCACCATTTGGAGTGCAAAAATGACGTGCCATTCCCCTGCCATACCACCCACCTCTGCACCACCCATCTCCACCATCATCGCCAGTGGAGATGGCACCAACATTGGCACCGGTTTCCAGTGAGAGATATCACTGAAATCCCATGAGATCGCGCTCTCTCTGTGAGATCTCACTAGAAATCAGCTGCGGGACAAGTGGGGCACCAAAGGGGCAACACCTCAGGGGCTTCCACCACCCAAGGCAGCTGCTTCACCTCACTGCAGGGTTGGGCCAGCCCCGATGCTAAGGGCCTGGCAAAAGGAATGGCTCCCTGCACTCCACTCTGCTCCCCCTTTATTCCCACCCAGGCGGCCCTGTTCTCTGCCTGCCCCTCAGAGCTGGCATGTCACACTGGACTGGGCCTTGGCAGTGGCAGCCTCACCCACTCTCCAGCTGCTGCTGCTAAGAGCTGCCCAAGGGAGAAGAGCCGGCAGTGGCTGCCACTGAGATGTATGCTCTCTTGCCACCACCGCTCGCTGGCAGCACTGGTGGGGGAAATAGGGACATTCGGGAATCATATCTGAAGTTGAGGTGGCTTTCGTTAATTCCGTTTTTATATATAGATATCATTTTTATTAAATTTTCTGTTTTACAATTTAAAATACTGTACTCATTTTACATCCTTAAGATATCAATGCCTTCCCTTCTTCTCTTTCCACAGTTCATTTTACACATCATAAATCCCTGCATATTTTACAAAAACTATACCATTCAGTATTCCATTATTGCATCCATCAAAACAGTTTTCAGCTGTTCACAATTATTTCCCATATATTCAATAAACATTTTCCAATCTTCTTTAAACAGATGTTCTTCTTGTTCTCTTATTCTATATGTTAAGTCTGCGAGTTGTGCATATTCTGTCAACTTAAGTTGCCATTCCTCTTTAGTTGGGACCTCGCTCATTTTCCATTTTGGGGCCACAGTAGTAGCATACATAAATGACCTTTTTTTAACACCTGGTAATTTCAGTCGGCTTTCGTTAATTCTGGGACTGTCGCTTGAAAATTGGAACACTTGGAGGGTATGACATAGCCCTCATGACTAGTAGCTATTGATATCTGTATCCTCCAGTAATTTGTCTAACCCCCTTTTATAAAGCCATCCAAGACACATAAGAGAGCACATTCCATTGCTCCAGAACCACCAGAGAGAAGGCCCTATCCCTGGTAACTTATAAGGTGGGAGGCTGAAACCTAGAGAAAAACCTCACAGCCTCATTCCAGGGCCTTTGTGGAGAGAATTGGGGTGGGTGGGGATAAAAGGCACATCTAGTGATATTCGGGGTTGACATCCTCACTAGAGTTTTAAAGGTCAAAACATGTCCTGCTGTTGCTCAGCACACAGGTTCTACATACAGGGTTGTATTGAAGTGAAACTCTGGCCCACTTTCTGCACTCTATGTAAAATATCACAGGCAGGCACACATACTGTCTTCCCTCCGTAAATAAGGTCTGGGTCAAATGCATATGTGACCTTCTAACATGGGAGAACACCGGGTTCATATACCGGGGCAATGTGATCCAGTCCCATTGGGAAAGTGTTGTATCCTGATCGCGTGTCAAATTCTCGTTCATCTGTGGCTTTAGAAGACCACCCGGGGCAAGCCACTGTTTCCGCTACCTCCGCTGCCCATTTGTAAAATGAGAAGCGCAATCTCCTCTCTCGTAAGACTGCTGAGAGTGTAAATGAGATTAAGCTGATGAAGCATTTGGGGCACTAAAGCACTTTAGGGGAAGGCATATGGGCATCTCTAGGAGGTAAAAGGCTTTTAAAATATTAACAACTTGAACCTCAAACAAGCGTCAGGGCTTGAAAGCTTAAGTGCTCGGATTCACTCATAAATGAGGGAAGGGTTGCTCAGTTAAAACTGGAAACTTGGAATGCTGGTTTCTAAAGGAAGAGATCTCTCCCCAATTCTGATACAAATAGCACCTTGGGGAGACAAACAGCAGCGCTGGGGGTGGATGTGAAAATTGTGTGCTGCTGAAAAGGTTTAAAAAAAACCCATCCCTGCCCTCCACCTCCTGCTGCAGTTTCAATGTGCTGTGGCCAAAGTTCAAATCAAGGGTCCTCACAGCTGCTTTTAATAAAAGAAGTCAAGTAGGCAGCTGTAATCATGTGCTTAAAAGTGCCTCTTAATGTAATGTGTAGTCAGACATTAAATGCATTTCTGCATTTAACATGCAGGACTTGTAAAATGCAAATAGCATTGGCTGGGTGGGGTGATAGTTATTGGGGTCACAGCCAGCATGGAGTGGAGATTTGACCCTTTCCTCTCCTGCTGTGGTCCTGAGGGGGAAACGCCTCAAGTGTTTACATTGGGAGGAAATCCTCTAATTGTGCCAGTGCAAGGAGAAGTTCCAGAGGGATGAGGTAAGGATTCAGTCGCCCCTCCACATCTTGCTGGGATCCCCCAGCCCCGCCCCCCCACCCACCCACCCAAGATGTTATTGCGTTTTTAAAATGCTGCACATTAAATGAAAAGGTTTCACATGTAATTTGGCCCTCAGTTATAACAGTGGCCAAAATTGTGGAAACCTTTTGGGGAAAGTGTATTTCCGAGGTTTGATGCCTCATAACACCTGATTGGCTCTCTAAACACTCGTGCCCATTGGCTACATTCAGATGAATGAAATCTACTGCATATCAACTTCAGCAAGTTGTGCTTCCTTTTTTTGGTTATTTGGCTACAGCTTTTGATAGAATACAGATAACTGAATAAACTTTGTTCCATTACATTCTTCATTAAAATTTCTTTCCATTGATATATAATTTTGTGGTATTGCTCCAAAAAAAATTAAAATAAAAAAGTGGTGTTATGACTCATGAAATGTTGGAATTACACCTTTTCCAAAAGGTTTCTGCAATTTTGGCTACTAGTGTATTTGTGTTAACATATCAGCTGAATGGAGGTGGGGGCAGACAATGGCCATTATTCAAAGAGCCCCTTTAGGCATTGGGGGGGGTGTATGCCTGCTATTGAGATTTCCTCTTTTCAAATGCCAGGAGTAGATTCTAGCAAGGTATTGCAGTCTATTTATAACCTACCTGAGCTCCAGGGCTGTTCTTCCTGAGGGGATTGGAAGCCGTTCCTAAAAGCACAAGGTGAAGGTATGGTTGTTTTAGATTGAGACTGGCATCCATATAAAGATTTATAGCTCAGTGGCAGAGCATATGCTTGGCATTCAGGAGGTCCCAGGTTCAATCCTTGGCATCTCCAGGGAGCTGGGAAAGGCTCCTGCTTAACGCTCTGCAGAGCTGCCAAGAGTTTTGAACTAGAGGAACCAATGTTCTCACTTCAACAGTGGAACAGACTCCCTCGGAAGGTAGTGGGCTTTCCTTCATTAGAGGTTTATAAACAGAGGTTGGGTGACCATCTGTCAGGGACTCTTTAGCTGTGATTCTTGCCTTGCAGGGGGGTTGGACTAGATGACTCGTTGGGTCGCTTCCAACTCTATAGTTCTTTGATTCTATGACTCAGTGTGAGGCAGCTTCCTTTGTTCCTGTCGCTGAAGTAAAATGTGGTTCAGGAGAATTGTGGTCCCCCCCCCCCCGATAAGGACTATTCCTCATATGCCTTTTTAAAATGACTGTTCATCGCATCCGAGGAGAGAGGACAACCCAAATCATTTTGGAAAACTGTTTTAAAAGTCAACCCTTTCCCTTATTCATAAGTCACAAGCGAGACAAAGCAAGAAGTCAGAATTAACTATAATATCAGTTGTGTAAGGAGGACTTCTAGTGGCCACCATGGTGCATTGCCTCCTTCTTTAGTGCACATCCATCTTCATCCTCTGTGAGGGGGATGAGGCTGACAGGCATGCCAGGGGAGATCAACTCCCTTAAAGGAGGATGAGCTGAATCTAAGAGTTAAGTCCACACACACAAAGAACCCTGGTTAAATTGTGCTCGGTAGCACAGGCCGTTGGTTCAGGGGACAGGATAAAGCTGCATTTCCCCTCCCTGACACGACTCGAGGTGCATTGCCTCAGGTTGTGCATACAGAGCTCTGAGGCCTGCATTGGGACATGTTCAGAGGACCTAGGAGAGAGCTCTAGTCATAAGAAAAGAAGAAGAGCCCAGTTGCATCAGACCAGGCATAGGCAACCTTGGCTCTCCAGATGTTTTGGAACTACAACTCCCATGATCCCTAGCTAACAGGGCCAGTAGTCAGGGATGATGGGAATTGTAGTCCGAAAACATCTGGAGGGCCAAGGTTCCCTATGCCTGCATCAGACCAAAGGCACATCTATTTCAGTACCCTGTTCTCACAGTGGCTAACCAGCTGCCTTTGAAAAGCCCACAAGCAAGATCTGAGTGCAATAGCATCTACCCCACGTATGATTCCCAGCAACTAGTATTCAGACAAATCCTGCCTCTGATACAAGAATCTTGTTTCCGCTTTTTTTAAAAAAAATGTGCACTCTGTGGATTATTTGTGTACTATGTGGGTCATATTCCATCTATGTACAAATGAGGCTCAAGACAACTCCAGTTTATCATAATATTGAGGCGGGGGCTTAGGTTTTGTGTGTGGAAGATGTCCACTAAGGAAGGGGACTTTTCCCCACTCTCCTCCACCCACAAACCCCTTAAATCTGCTCTGGAGGGTTGTGGGAACCCCCAAAACAAGATTGGGGGCTGCAAAGGGAGGGATGGGGGAAAGTCCCTTTGTGCAAGCAGATCTCGTTCCCTGTGCACATACCCCCACTTAGTACTACACTGAATTCCCCTAATAATATTTTATCCCTTGTATCCTAAAGGTTTGTGGGAAGAATGACAACTATATCCCCTCCCCCTTAAAAAAATATTTATATATTGCTTTTCTGGGCAAAGTAGCTTACAACAATTAAAGAAAACACACACACACAACCAATTATTACTAAAATCAAAAATAAAATGGATTCACAAAAATTAAAATGCAGAACTCCAGCAGCATAATAATACCTCCATCCACCAGCTGACAACAGGACCAAAAACAGGACCAAAAAATAGACCAGGGTAAGACAAACAAAAAAGTAAGTATTTAAGGCCTTCTGAGAAGCCTGAATTGTAGCACGTTAAAGATCTATTCATTTCAAAATGCTCATAGATTGAACTCGTCAAACACCTGTTAACATAGAGATGTGAACTGGAAGCAAGACAGAATCAGCTGAGGCATTCTTTGGTTGAGAAAACTACACTGAAATTTCGCTTCTCCTATCACTGGAGCGCCACCTGGAGAGAATATAGGGATGGAGAAATCTCTCCATTTTCATTGCTTTCAGTTTCCCACTCCTAAACTGGTTTCTCCACATTTCTGAAGCAATTTGCATTAAGAAAAAGTCTTCCTGAAAACTCAATAGCTATTCTTGTGAATTTCTGCTAATATGCCCGTTTTTGCATGTTTTTTCAAGCCATTCCCCTGATACAATAATTTTTGCATGCTGTTTTCACTAATACATGCAACTTTATCCTAGTATGTGCATTCTTGTACATGATATGCAGCTGGAGAACCTGCATTGGAAAATTCAGAGGGATGCAAATTTCAAAGAAGGGCTGTCTTTTGGTTCATATATTGCTTTGGAAAGCATGAATTAGGTGGCGTCGCCTTTTGCACATGAACTGAATCAAATTCATCCCACATCCCTACTCCCAGGCAAGTGAGTGTGGGATTCCAATGTTCATCTCACCTCCTTGCTTCCCGCATTTGCTTTTCAAAATACTGGCTGGTGAAAATCAAGCGGCTAGTTTGCACTCAAGTAACAGGCAAACTGAAGTAGGGCTGTGGTGATAGGCAGTGCCTGGCAAAACATTGTCACATGTGTAAAATGAAAAACACACACAGCCTGCATCCACACTTGAGCAACATGAATGTGTGTTGGATTTCCCCCCAAGACATAATCTGCAGGTGGAAACATTTTAATTAAATGCGAAAATATGTGAACTATTGCTTTAATGAGGATGATGTTATGCAGGCGACACAAAAAACACATGGGGACATGGGGATTTTGGCTGCTTCCCAGCCATAAATCACAGCCCTGCAAGTCCTGCACACTTCCCTGTGCACTTTGCTCTTGGTGTGCATAAATCTTCCAGCAGAGATAAGACACACACTTCAGCTTCAGAAGTCGTAGTCAAGTAAATCGGACAAGGTCCCATCTAATTAGTCCAAAGCGTAGCTTTATTTACAGAGAATAAACAAAGTATAAGCACCGCTGCCGGGAGACAAGGCTGCCATCTCCCTCCAGCATTTCAGCTTTCTGTACAGTCTGGGAATAGCAATAGCAACATGGAAAGTCACAAGCTTCCGTTCCCCCCGGAGGTAACTCCCCCTTCCCTATGGACGCAGGACGCACTGTTGAGCTATTACACTGTCAGCTCAAATCCTCACGTCCTCCACCCCACCTGAGGGCAGCAGACTAATTTAGGAGGTGCAGGGCAGGCCACGTGGCTCACACAGTCCTGTCCTCCAACAGATTGTTACTGCTTTCCATTCCAGCCCCTGCATCTCTATGTCTATTGAGGGGGTGGCAATCCTTTGCGAACACAAAACCAAAAGAAATCACTCAGGTGCTGCTGGACTCCCATCATCAAAAATGCAAACGCAACACGCTGGCTAATAACTGTTAGTAAATATATAATTGGTATGGTGTCATTCAAAATATACGAATAAGCCACTTTAAAATTATATATATATATATATATATATATATATATATATATATATATATGTATCATACAACACATCTCACAAAATATACAAGTAACTTCAAGTTCTTATATGTATCAGAGTCAAACAAAGATTCAAACAACCAATGGATAGCGAGGAACGCCAAACCATCTCTCAAAGGAAGATGTCTCACAAAAGTCTGAAAACAAAATAAAAAATAAAAGAATTCCTTCCAGTAGCACCTTAGAGACCAACTAAGTTTGTTCTTGGTATGAGCTTTCGTGTGCATGCACACTTCTTCAGATACCAAGTCTCAAAGGAAGACATCTCACAAAAGTCTCAAAGGAAGATGTCTCTCCGAAGTCTCAAAAGGACAGTGCATCTGGAATAGTTCAACTGTTTCGGAATAAAGTCTTCATCAGCGAATAACTATCAATGAAATATACATACTAGTGAAGATCATACTAGTGGATCAGTGCTCACTGGATAATGTAGCTGCTGATTTTTGTAGATTGTCACATTTTGCAACACAGGGGTTTGTGACTCCCATCATCGCCAACCACAGGCCATTTTGGGTGGGGCTGATGGGAGATGGAGTCCAGCAACAACTGGCAAGCCACAGAGTCTCCAAGCCTGGTCTAATGGTAGGGCTGGCCCTAGCTGGCTGTGCAAGGGGATGAAGATGCAAAAGGGCAGCATGTTTCATGAAAGCATGCCCAGTGATAAGTCATTTGTGCCCAGCATGCCCAGTAATGCTTAATAGATTGTTGTATTTTAATGTTCTGTTGAAAGCCGCCCAGAGTGGCTGGGGAGGCCCGGCCAGATGGGCGGGGTATAAATAATAAATTATTATTATATTATTATTATTATCATTTTTCATGTCCGTTAATCAAGTCGCATGAGGGCACTAGGCCATCAGAAGATATGACCACTAGCACCATCGCAGAGAGATCTTTCTCCTGCGTGTTTATTGGAGCACGTTTCGTGCACCCTCCCCACAGGCTGCCCTCTGCTTCTGCATGGTTAAAGGGATGTGTGCTCAGTAATCTGCTTTTGAGCTGTATTACTTTAATGCAGCTCAAAATAGCTTTGGTAACAGCGTGAGATCTTGACCCACTTAAATTCAGCCAAGCAATATGCAGGATGGAGCCCCAGAGAAAGAAAAAAGCTTTTGCTTTTCCCTCAAACTGTAGGTAGAAACCCACCCCCCACCCCCAACAAATTTGCTCGGAGAAGCATCCAAAATCTATACATAATAAGGCGATTGCAGAAAGAAAGTATGAATAAGCCATCTTTTCATTTTGAGAAGCAGGAAGACGTGATGACATTTCAGAGACTAACCCTTTGAACGCATAAATCCCCTCTCTGTTAGAAGGTAATCTGGTCTCTCAGGCTCAAAGTAGGATAATGAAGTGTGTCAAAAAAATAAATACATTGTAAGTATTCAGTAAGTGCTTCTTCTTCCACAAACTGCAGTTCACACATGCATTCCATGTTCCTCTGACTTAGGGAATGCACAGACATAAATAAGGTCAACTCTAATTTTACATGGCAGCAGATACACTTTGAAATTTATTTTCTGACACTTATATCCGTTTTTTCCATCAGGGAACACAAGGAGGCCTGCAGGTTGTTCCTCAGAAGTCACTGACCAGACTCAAACTTGCTTACTTTCAGCAAGGTAGTAGCCTCAGTTACCTTTAGTGACAACTCCTGTAGAAACCGATCTTGGACCAGAACATTTAGACGACGAGTGCCCAGATGCTAACATCCCCTTTGCAGGTAAGGTTCTTGAGTGTGTGGTGACTGTTGAAATCCAAGTTGAGAGAAGGAAGGCCTTGTCAGTATACAATATATCACCTGTGCTCAGAGATCTGCACTGGTTGCTGATTTGCTAACGGGCCAAGTTCAGAGTGTTATTATTGATATATAAATCGCTTAACAACTTGGGACCAGTTTACTTATGAGAATGCCTTACCCCGCAAGTGCTCACTCAACCACTTACATCAGTGGAATTGGCACTGCTGTAGGTACCACTTAATACCTACTCCACGTTTGTAAGAACTCGATCATCTAGTGTGGCAGCAACTACACTGTGGAACTCCCTGCCTCTTGATATCAAGCAAGCGCCTTCACTGTATTCTTTTTGGTTCCTGCTAAGAACGTTCTTGTTTAGAGAAGCCTATGCAGATGCTTAGGAAGTTGGTGCAAATTTTAATCTCTTTAGCTTTTCAACTATGGCTGCGATTTTTTCTTGATTTTATTTTTATCTTTTCGTAAACTGCTTTGAGGCTTTTCTTTTTACACTCAAGTAGTGTAATTTAATTAATTAATAAGATGCGGCTCCATTATAATCAGGGGTAGGCAACCTAAGGCCCGGGGGCCGGATGCGGCCCAATCACCTTCTCAATCCGGCCCACGGATGGTCCAGGAATCAGCGTGTTTTTACATGAATAGAATGTGTCCTTTTATTTAAAATGCATCTCTGGGTTATTTGTGGGGCATAGGAATTTGTTCTTTTTTTCCTTCAAAATATAGTCCGGCCTACCACATGGTCTGAGGGACGGTAGACTGGCCCACGGCTAAAAAAGGTTGCTGACCCCTGATTATAATCATTGTTTCTAGAGCGGTGGCAGTTGTTTGTGTGTGTGTGTGTGTGTGTGTGTGTGTGTGTTTACAAGTTGTTGGCACTTAAAGCAAAAATCAGATTTCAAATTCCACATCTGTAATATGTTATGCTGCATTTCACCAGGAGAGCAGTGAACACAATATATCTAGTCTTTTTATATACATTACTAAGGTAAATGCAAAGGTAAAGGACCCCTGGTTGGTTAAGTCCAGTCACATCAAGGACCTATTGGGTTCAAGCTTTGTGGGAAACAATCAATGCTGAGGGTGGAACAAATTCCAAAACCAAGCCACTAGAGGGCATTGCGCTCTGCTTCTTGCTGCTTTCTTCATCTATACAGACTCCGGTTATATCAAGAGTGGTAGATACTGTCAGAAATCTCTCCATTTCATTTATCTTAATATCTCATTTTTCCATTGTAACTTCAGTTCTCTACGTTTCAGTTTGCATTTATTTTAATCATTAAAAATTGTCCACATTTTAGCACAAATTTCTCCTAATGTTCGTTTGCAGTTGTGCCTCATATGCACATTTTTGCAAGCATTTCCCCCCAATATTATGCATTTTATATATTGTATTTTGTTCACACCTGTACTTTTTATCCACACTTTATTTAGAGAATGCTCATCACAAAATTCACCAAACTGTAAATTTTCAGTGTTTCTGTTCGTCTAATGTTTTGCAAAGTGCAAATTGGGGAGGTTTGCATTAAAATAGTAAAAGAGTCGAATTTATTCCCCACCCATACATGCCATAGCTGCTAGGAATGTGTGCAAAGGGCTTCTTTTAATTGTCAGTCTGAACTGCAGTCTTGAGCAACAACGTAAGCTTTTGAGGAATTGCCCATTGCTGTGACAGAGGCAACATTTCATATATATTCTTGGAAACATTCCCAAATTGCTTTGGGAAATTATTTATTTATTATTTATCTTTGAATACCACTATTCATTTAAAATATTTGTAGACCGCTATTCTTTTTCCTTTTCCTTTTTAACTACCCTATTGTTGGTATTTTCTTAATTGCCTTCATTGCCCAGTATACCTGAAGGAGCACCTCCACCCCGGTCATTCAACCCGGGCCTTCTGGCGGTTCCCTCACTACAAGAAGTAAGGTTACAGGGAACCAGGCAGAGGGCCTTCTCGGTGGTGGCGCCCACCCTGTGGAACGCCCTCCCATCAGATGTCAAGGAAATAAACAACTATCTGAAGGCAGCCCTGTTTAGGGAAGTTTTTAATGTTTGATATTTTATCGTTTTTTATTAATAATAATAATCTGTTGGGAGCTACCCAGAGGGGCTGGGGAAACCCAGCCAGATGGGTGGCGTATAAATAAATTATTATTCATTCATTCATTCATTCATTCATTTATAAACTGAAGGAAAACTTCCTTTTTCTCTCGTGTGTACCTCCCTTTCAGCCAGATTTTCAACTGTAGTACTGAGAAATATGCCGCATCCCTAGCTTACGGAAGAGGGTCAAAAGCCTTTTCCAGTTTCAGAGCCACACATTCCTTCATAAGGAACCTTCTGGGGCCACATTCCAGTGGCTCCCAGGGTCAGAATCAAAAGTGGGTGGGAGCAGAGGCAAAATGGGCAGAGCAATGGATTTGATGTACAATAGGCTACATTCACTATGTACAACAGGCTACATTCTGGCCATGAAAATATCAGAGGTGTCTAAAAACGCATCTCTCCGCTCTTCATATGAGCAGAGAAAAGGTTTTATTGTAGTCCAAGAACACATTCCAGCCAGGCTGAAGCTGAAGATGGTGTGGAGTCTTTCTGGTGAGGGCTGTGGCATTGGAAGAGCCCCAAGGGCCAAATAAAAAGAACCAGAGGGCCACATTCAGACCCCTTCCCCATTTGTGTCTTAGGGGAATAAGAATAATGCTGAATTACGGTATTTTAAGTTCAGTAAAAAGTGTTGGTTAAAATACTTGTTCAGAAGGCTGATGATCATTAGAACGAATGGCAGTCAGCCTATCGCTCAGAGAAATTAGTTCAGGGTTTTTAAAAAAGACAAAATAGAACACACTTGGCACATTTTTCTCAGGTGTTGGTGTCACGACATTTTAATAGAAGACCTCGACCTCAACTTCCCATAAGAAGACCAACAGCATTCAATGTTTCACCCTGTCGATTCATTCGTAAGGGAGCTAAATAAATGAATGAGCTAGAAAGATTTCTAGCCAACACTCTGAGCTTCATTCATAGTGGAGGAGTGAGAGGTGTGTGAATTACTTAACAAGCGCTTGATTAAATGTTGAGAGAGTCACAGCTGAGCAGCTTCCTATCTGTAATGAAACAAATAACATCAAAGCAAGGCCCCCTCAGGACACACACAGCCAGTCATACTTTCGGCTTCTGTGTGGGCAGCATAAACAAACAGTTAGTTTTTGGCATGAGTGATACATCCTTCAGCCCCTGACTTTTTGCTGGCTTAGAGAAATCAATTGACAAACTCCTCGGATGCCATTTGACAAATATTTAGCATTCCTACCACGAAAAGCACAAGATCAAGAAGGATCCTTTTCTGTCTTTATGTTTTAAGGGAGACATGAAACTGTCCCAGCTAAATAAGTAACGCTGGCCACCTTTGAATCCAGCCAGGCTCCCAGCCAGGCTCCCACAACCAACAACCGCTTCTGGCCACATTTGGTGTACTATTCATATTCAGTTTATTTTAAAGTTGCAAAGCTGAAAATACTTTAACTCCCATGATGAGGAATTCCTTAGAGTAAATTTGGAACCTGATGCACAGAGGAGGGAAAACTCTTCAGTGTTGCTTGCAAATTGGTACAATCTGTTGATTTGCAGCAGATGTATAAAATACGTTCAGATTAGCCTTTTATATGGAATTGCCACCCTCAGTTCACTCATTTCCCCCAGGAAATCCAGATGATTGCCAAAACATTGCATTTCAGTGCTTTCTGTGTTGTTCTTTCATGTTTTTGGAGATTTGACTTATGGAGATTTTGGACAATAAAACCCAGTGGCAGGCAAAGTAACATTGAGACTTCTGCGTTTAATCTGAAGCTTCCAGATTCAGATCGCTGTATTGTTTAATGTTCAGCATGGCTGGGAATTAATTATGAATTGTGCCCTGTTGAATCAGCCTTGGTTTCCCAACTACAGGACAGTCTTCCATTTCTGGTTTCATTTACAGAAAAATAATACAAGGAAACCCATAATTAAAGCCTGCCCCAGTAGGGAACAAAAGTTGACTAAATAAGAAGTAATTCATCACTTACTTGCCCAACCGAGCTGTATAGAAAACAAAAACAAAATGGACTGGAGTTGTAAGCTTTTAATTAACATTGCAAAATATCTTTGCTGAATATAGGCAGATCTTGACAACGGAAAAGGGTATTGCAGTATAAAATAACGCTAGATTAAGTGCTGTTTGGAACTGGCATTTTAATCCCAGCTAATTGCAGAAGAGCAATACCCAAGCAGCAATAAATTGCTTTAACTGAAAGCAACCTTAAAGAAACAGCGCTAATAGGGACCAAAAGGGACCAACAAATATATATAGTATAGCTGGTACAGTGCATTGTAGTCGACTAAAACATCAGCTTTTAATTAGAATCTTCTATTTCAAATCTCATCCCAGCGATAAACCCGCTTGGTAGTTCTATAGATAACCTATAGTGGCCCAGTTCACACAGTTTTCCCAACTTGTAAGCATTCCCAAGCCCTCCTAAGCCATGCATGAGATTGTGCGTGGAACATTAGTGAAAGCTGAGCTTTATTGCCATGGCAGCTGGGGGAAAACTGCTGCCAGGATCACAGAAATTATATCTGTATTGTTATGGGTTTGCAGGGTGCAAGGGTCCCTTAAAAACCTTGGGTACTACATTGCCCCTCATAATTTATGAAGCTGGGAAATATCAGAGATTTCTAAATGCTTGATGTTTCATCCAGGTGTGAGGCAACTTAGCAGTGTAAAGAGGCAGGCTGAATCAATTTCTTGGCTAGGAATCGCCTGGAGAGAAGCAGCAGCATGTAAATACAAAGGAAAGTAATGGGCAATTGTCACAAACAGTTACCTTTTGCAGGGCAGCAGAGGAGTGGCTAGGAACTTAACATGCACACTCTCCCACTGTGCTATAGCTACAGTGAGTCCACCACTCGCACGAGGGTTTGGTTCTGTGGGCCTGTGCACAAAGGCAAAATCATGCAAACTCAGGAAGCATAAGAAATGCTCAACTGCCCCCTGCAAGGCGGAGGACTGCTCACTGGGCTCTGGGAAGGTTGTGGGGTGGTCCTGGGATGCTCCCAGGAAAGCCAGCATGATGTAGTGGTTAAGAGCGGTAGACTTGTAATCTGGTGAACCGGGTTTGCTTCCCCGCTTCTCCACATGCAGCTGCTGGGTGACCTTGGGCTAGTCACACTTCTCTGAAGTCTCTCAGCCCCACTCACCTCACAGAGTGTTTGTTGTGGGGGAGGAAGGGAAAGGAGAATGTTAGCCGCTTTGAGACTCCTTCGGGTAGTGATAAAGCGGGATATCAAATCCAAACTCCTCTTCTTCTTCTTCTCCCAGAGCCCCAATGCCTCCTTCCCAGAGCCAGGTAAGCCGTCCTCCGCCTCACTTAGCAGCCTCAGGGATGGATGCATGAGGGCTCTGGGAATGTCCCTAGGCCATCCCAGGAGAGAAAATACATGGAGTGCATGGTGGGGGGAGGGCAGGAATGGAGATTGGAGAGCGGTGGGTTTTGCCCACTCTTTGTTTATTTATTTCCCCACCCATGTAAGGTCCTGATCACAGGTTTTGGGCTCACTGTACATGCATTAGAGGAAATCTGCTTATGCAAACCACCCAGCACATGGAATCTCTGTTCAATTTGTTGTTGGTTTTGATGCCCAAGAAATTTTGGGAAAGATCCAGCCCAAATCTGACCTATTTGAAATTTCGTTGACTTCAGGGGGAGAGGGTCAGTCACGTACTTAACTTTCCCCTCAAGTAAAATTTGGGTTGAATTGGACTTTTAGATTTCATGGTGCCCTGCTGATAATACCCACAAGGTCCGGATGTAAAAATGGTATTCGATGTCACCTGGGGGCAGGGATGTGGGGTCTTTGTAGGTTACTCAGAGTGCACATCTTGTGGAATTCATTTGTCATTCACAGATGGGAGAGTGTAGGCTGCCTACAGGAGTTTGGTATTGTCTTCCTTCTCAAAGCATGACTGCTTTAAGGCTTCAGCAGAATGCTATTTTGGGCTTTGTGATGAGATGATTATAATGTAAAGTCATGCTGCGTGACCAGCTTGCCAGGTGTTCACCGTTCAGTTCTATTACTTGTGGGTTGAACAAGCGATGATGTGAGGAGAAATCTGATTTAGAGAAGGAAAGGGGAGGACTGCAATGCAAATGTGGAGTGCTCCTTTTCTGTCTGTCAGCCAGCCAGGCAGCTGTGCCTTCTTTCAGGACACTCCATTCCACCCCCGTTTTCTATCCTCCCCCACTTCCAAGACACTAAGTATGCTGGGGTATATTACAATATATTACATAGGAAAGTTCTGAATAGCAGATTAAACCGCAGGGATTTTCTGGGTTGGAGTGAGTGCAGTTCCTTCCAAGCATTCATACAGTACATTCTGACACCAATTCCTGCTTAGAAGCAGCCTTCTTCAATCTAGTGTCCCCCAGATATTTTGGACGAGGGCCAGTCCCAAACATTTTGGCACCTGAGCAAACCACAAAATGGTGCCCACCTCCCCTCAGGAGAAGAAGAGGGGAGTGAAGATTTACATCAGGAACAAGGGGGATGAATAAAGATCAATACTGCACCTTGGCAACAACAGCAGGCAATACTTTCATTGGAGGCTGGATCTGCCACCCCTGTAGATCCTGCCATCCAAGGCAGTTGCCTCACCTTGCCTCATGGGTGGTCCAGCTCTGTTTTGGACTACATAGACAGCATAGCCAATGGTCAAGGTCCACAGGCATCCCCAAACTGCGGCCCTCCAGATGTTTTGGCCTACAACTCCCATGATCCCTAGCTAACAGGACCAGTGGTCAGGGATGATGGGAGTTGTAGTCCCAAAACATCTGGAGGGCCGAGTTTGCCTATGCCTGCTCTAGTGTGAGAGAGTTTCATAGTTACTTTAACTAGGAGCTACATGAAGAAGCACTTTCTTTATCTGTGTCCTGAATCTTCCAACCTTCATCTTCATTTAGATGATCACAATTTCTGGTGGCTAGAGAGTTCCAGTGTTATGAGATCCACTTTTCATAATTTTTTAATCACGTCATCTCTTATTCAATACACACATCTGTGTACTCTTAACTGGAAGTACCGGTAAGTCCCGCTGAACTCAGTTGGGCTGACTTCTGAGTTGACATGTAAAGCTTGCCCTGTTGAACTGTTGTAGCTGGTGGGCAAGGCTGTGTGTGTATGATGTTCAATGTTCTGAGCAAGCAAGTGTACACACACACACACACACACACACACACACACTATTAGTTTTCAATTATAACAATCCAATAATAGCCTCATTATATCAATGTCAAATTGTAATACAATTCCTAATATCAATCATTCCAATACCAAATTATATAATTTAGATGGCTTCCCATATGCTAGAATTGATGGTTTGATGATTTACTTTATTTCTACATTCCCAAATCTTATTGATTTCAATTACATTTCAGCCATAATAGTAATTCCTTATACAACAGCTGCAATATTTATAACTTCTATTTGTGTTGACAAATTAAATTATTTATAAAACTACAAGTGAAGGTCTCATACTGTATCCTTGTTCTTCCTGTGTCTTCCTGTGACATTTATTCTGTCTATGTTGTTTCTTCCTGCCCTTGTAAAATATTATGTCTATCTTTTTCCCGGTTGCTGCTGCTATCCATCATGCCTTGCGCGGAGCTGATACCCCAATGTTATTCCAAAAAATTCTGCAAGCAAGTACGGTATATTTTAACAACATCTCATAAGCTATCCACCAGATGGAGCCAGTCTTCCAGGCATTCAGGTGTTAAATGCCATATGGATGGTCTGGTTTCCTTATTCCCAAATTTCCATTTTAGAAAGAAAATGTTGCTTTCCTCCCTAATACTTCTTTGTGTGATTCTTGTGCACTTTTACAAAATGTGAAGCACAGGGTATGTGGACTCTAGACACAGTCAAATCACCAGACTGCTCCCTGCCATTCGATATCCAGCCCCTATGCCTGAGAGGAAAATAAATGCCATTGACTTGATTTGTAACAATAGTTGAACATCGAATTAGAATTGGCCCCTGTCTGGTTTTAAACTAGGCCTTTTGCCACCTAGACAGGTTCACATTTTCTTCTCAGTATTCTTCCGTTAAAATAAAAATCAAACTGTCTATACTAACTGGTAATGAAATGTATTAACATATGCAAATCAACAGCGCCCTTTTGAGGGTGGTGTGCTAGCAGCTCTAAGTCAAATATGGTAAAAGCAAATTAAATAAGACTGCAGTCAGCCATCTGGTTTTCAGGACTATGAATGAAAAAGTCACAGGGACTGTGTGTGTTTGTGGAGAAAGAGAGAGTTGAGTGAGTGACCTACATTTCTTCTAGGTCAGCTGTGGGCAGAAGGCAGATGGGGGAATTACTGGCAGATCTCTGGGTGATTTGCAGTAGATCAGCAACCAATTGTTTAACAATAGCAACAACAAAATTGCTTTCCTCGAAAAAAATTAGGTACTGAGAGCAAATTCCTGGGCTCATAATGTGCCCTTTTTAATACCAACTATTCTTTTCCTGGTCCAAAGATCTTGGAATTCTAGTATAAAAAAACCGGATGCCTGTCCACGTTGGAAGTTGCCTTATACTAAGGGCAGATCCATGCTATACCTTCAGAGCATATTCAGTGCACATTTAAAGCACACCTTCCCCCAAAGAATCCTTGGGAATTATAGTTGGTTAAGGGTGTTGAGTGGGGACCCAGGTGGCGCTGTGGGTTAAACCACAGAGCCTAGGGCTTGCCGATCAGAAGGTCGGCGGTTCGAATCCCCGCGACGGGGTGAGCTCCCGTTGCTCGGTCCCTGCTCCTGCCCACCTAGCAGTTCGAAAGCACGTCAAAATGCAAGTAGATAAATAGGAACCGCTCTGGCGGGAAGGTAAACGGCGTTTCCGTGTGCTGCTCTGGTTCACCAGAAGAGGCTTTGTCATGCTGGCCACATGACCTGGAAGCTGTACGCCGGCTCTCGGCCAATAAAGCGAGATGAGCGCCGCAACCCCAGAGTCGGACACGACTGGACCTAATGGTCAGGGGTCCCTTTACCTTTTAAGGGTGTTGGTAGCACAGTGAGATGGAACTATAGCTCCCAAGATTCTTTGGGGGAAGACATGTGCTTTAAATGTGCACTGGGTATGTTTTAAATGCATGGTGCAGATTAAGTCAAACTCTTTGTCCACCTTGCTCGGTGTTGCCTCCGCTGATTAGCTGCGGCTGTCTAGGGCAACCTAAGGCCCATGGGGTGGATGCAGCCCAATTGCCTTCTCAATCCGGCCCACAGACGGTTTGGGAATCAGCGTGTTTTTACATGAGTAGAATGTGTCCTTTTATTTAAAATGCATCTCTGGGTTATTTGTGGGGCATAGGAATTCGTTTATTTTTTCTCCCAAAATATAGTCCGGCCCACCACATGGTCTGAGGGACATGGCTGAAAAAGGCTGCTGACCCCTGGTCTAGGGTTTCAGGGATGAGTCTCTCCAAGCCTTACCTGGAGATGCTGGGGGTTGAACCCTTGTTTGTCATTTACTCTTCCTCTTCACTGTGGTTATTATTTTTAATATTCAACTAGTGCTATCATGTGAACAGTGCTTTACAGGGTACAAGAGGACAGATCTCTGCCCTGAGGAACTTACAATCCAAAATTCAGCCACCAGGCTGAGGAGGAGGAGAGCAGCATAGGTAGGGGAGAGAGGTAAACAGGGAAACAATATATGGTCTTTTCTGCTTAAGCCTACTCATATTTACGTACTTGTTCAGTTATCTCTTTAAAAGGTTGATAGCTTGCCCTTCACATCCCCTCCAACATTTCTCTGATGAAAATAAGGACGTTCTAAAATAAAGTGGGACATTTCAGGATCAAATCAGAAACCGACTTTTGTAAATCCAGAAACAGCTTCTGTAAATCCAGGACGGTCCCTGGAAAATAGGGACACCTGGAGGTTCTGTCTTCGTTGTTACTGATATTGGGAGGAAGGGTGCAGCATCTGTGCCTTAAAAAATAATTAAAACAAAAACTAGTCTTATAACACTTGTCAACAAAAGACAATGATAAACAGCCAAGAGGAGTAGAAGGCTAAAAGCGACTCCTTAAAAATCTATAAAGTCTTAATGAACAGGTTTGTCTTTGCTTTGGGCCAGTAATGACAGCAATGTCAGCGCCTGATGTACCTGCAGGAGGAGGACATTCCACAGATGGGGAGAATGCACTTATCCCAAGCCAGCTTGGGAAACTCCCTTATACTGAGTCAGACTAATGGTCCATCTAGCTCAGAATGGTCTGCACTGACTGGCAGCAGCTCTCTAGGGTTTCAGAATGGGTCCCGCCCCCCGCCCCCCAGCCCTAACTGGAGACATCAGGGATTGAACCTGGGAGCCTCTGTGTGCAAAACAGTTCCTTTGCCACTGAGCTATGGTCCTTTCTGAAAGGAGTGAGCATCCCCTAATTGTGGGGTGTGAAGAAAAAACCCCTCTGCAGAGAGAGAGAGAGAGAGAGAGAGAGAGAGAGAGAGAGAGAGAGAGATGCAGATGCTCCTTCAGAAATTTGGGTCCCAATCAGCCACATTCTTGGAGTCCAACAATATCTGGAGCTGCCATATTGGTTCTGCCTCTGGATTACAGCAATGGTCTAGAGCTAGAGAACCCCAAATTTTAATCCCCACTCAACTATGAAGCCCACTGGGTGGCCTTGGGCCCATCACTATTTTCCAGGATAACTAACACCACCGGGTTGTTGTGAAGATCAATTGTACCCTGGAGTGATTGTGTAATGCCTACATGCATGAGTAATTATACAAAGTTTTTAAGGAGAAAGCAATTGTTCTTAAACGTCGAAGTGGATCTCTCCATCATGTTGGTCCAAGCTGAAGTCTTCCTTCTTTCCTTTGTCCTTCTTAAGCTGAAATGCCTTTTCTTGATTTAACGGATTCTCTGCAGGTTTCATAACTTGTATTTCATCAAGCCTAGGTCTAGAGACCTAACCATTTTGTATCACATGTAGTATTATTTTATGATCTTGCAGGCTGGATTAATAAAGCCTTGGAACGTAATTCCTACCGCCGCAGTCAATACGGATGTCCCAATTTAATAATCTGCAGCCACTCCACAGACTGGAATAATGTTTTATCTCTATCAAATCTATATCAGTGAAAGCCAAGGGTTTACACTGAGTGCAGCAAGATTAATTCTCAGAACCACCCACCCACGGGTGCTTCTGCAAAGATGTCACCAGCAGATGGTGGCATTTTCACTGACTCTTGTGGCAGGCGAAATTGGCGTATAATTAATGGAATCCACATGACTGGAAGTACACGATGCACGCTTCACAGTAAAATCTATGAATGGCAAAGAAACTGTGATTGCAAAAAGAAAAGATGACAAATGGATTTAACAGTAAATGACATTTGTTTGTGCTGTGCTAGAGGCAGAATGTGGACTCGGAAACAGCATACAATTCATATGAACCTATGAAGACTGGATCAGGCCAAAGGCATCTAGTACAGTATTCTGTGACCAAACAATACCTATAGGAAGCCCTCCCTCCCTCTCCCTCTCCCTCCTCTCTCTCTCTCTCTCTCTCTCTCTCACACACACACACACACACACACACACACAGTGCTACTAAGTCCTGGTGAAACTGTGCTTACTGACTCCTGCCCACTAGTGGAGATAAAGATGTTATCAATGGGAACAGCAGCCAAGAGAGCATTGTTATGAATTGTGCATCTCCCTGAAGCAGATCTTCTGTTCCGACAGAAACACCACATGCAGTAGGAACCCACACTTTGAATGTTATATTTAGCATTGTGGGATTTGTTTTCCCATTGATTCATCCTTTGGGTGCCTAGTCCATGAGGAAGATCCACACAGTTCCCAGCAGTGCATGTGAAAAGGATCTAGGGGTCTTAAACTACAAGTGTGATGCAGCAGGGGGGAAAGCTCATTCTATTTTAGGCTGCATCAACAGAAGTATAGTGTCCAGACCAAGAGAAGTAATACAGTCATACCTCTAGTTGCGTTCGCTTCATGTTGCGGATTTTCGGGTTGCAAACGCGGCAAACCCAGAAGTGTATACTTCCGGGTTTCGCACCGCGCGCACGCACAGAAGCATTCTGCACACTTCATGCATGTGCAGAAGCGCTCTATTGCACTCTGCGCATGCGCAGAAACGCCACTCTAGTTGCTCTATTGACAAGCTGAAACGTGTGCAGGTCTCTGCAAATATTCCCTCAAAATTCCCACAACACACAATAAATTGCCTGCTCTTCCTACTCACAATCTGTTTGCGCTGGCTCAGCCTCCTACATATGAACATGTCGCCTTTCACATGCCTGCATTTCTTTGGATGTTCCCCCATCTGTTCTGAGCAGAGGACAGATGCAAAGAGCTTCTGTCTGTGAGCGACTGTGGCTGATGCAAGTGATTTCCCTTCACTGATAAGGGTGTGATTTGCCCAAACCATTTTGTGGCCTTGTCTGTTTTTCTGCTTTTTTAGATTATACCAGCCCCCACCCACCCCTGGTAATCATTTTGTGTTATGCCGTATTGCCATTTCACCAGGCCTGGCTCAAGAGCTTTTGCTGCCTGAGGTAAAAGACAAAGCGTCTCTCCCCTGTTCCATGTTTAGAAGAAGCCACTCAGATTGCCCATTGACTGTGACTTCAATGCTGGCAAACGGGACAGCTTTCAGCTTTGTACGTGAGGGCGCAGGGTGGTCTACATGGCATGCACACATTTTGCTCCCTGCTGTTCCTGCCCCCACCAGCATCTGCAGACGACTAAGACTGTTCAACGGTAGAGACGGCCCTGCATTCGGTCCAAACCACAAGTGCAAAAAAGAGGGTAGAATAATCGCAGATGAGAGAAAAACAAACCTCAAAAAGTGCTCGTGTACGCTGGACCTCTACCTACCAATTTCCTTTAAATGATTGCAAGCATAACCACGGAGATTTAATGGGGCTTGAAACGGGTGGTATGGCCTAGCTCCCATTGAATGGTATTTGGCCCAAAGCAGCGCCTGGTGACCTGTATTCCAGAAAGATGCTTCTGGTGCAGGGCTTCCTTCGTCCGCTCAGGGTGTCCTCCGATAAACCAGAGTGTGAGTCTTAATCAGTAGTCGGCAGTGGGAGATATTGCAAATGAAACTGTGAGTCACGAGTTTGATTTCCATTGCTAACCCTTTATTAACATATTTATTAAAGACATTTCACAGCCTTTTGCTTCCCCACTTGTGACTGCCAGCCAAGATGCCCCCTGCCTGACATGAATAGCTAATAAGGCCAGTCAGATATAATGAGACGTAGCTCTGCATGTATAAATATGTGGTTGATTTGTGAATCCTGGGAACTCTTTCTCTCTCTGCGTTTTTTCTTTTAGACTGAGGAAGATGCCGGGTTTTTTGAACAATCTCTGCTTCCCAGAGTCTCTGCTGAATTCTAAAGAGCTGTCTACACTTGTCAAAGCACTGATGGTTCTTAAAAAAGAAAAAAAAAAGTGGTCACAAAGATTTATGTTAAATGCAAGAGCTGGGGGGTTTTCTTCTTCTTTCTTTCTTTCTGGTGTGGCCATAAAACAAAAATTAATTGGTTTTACTATTCAAAATGTAGATAATTGCCGACAGTGGGATAATCAGTGCCACACGCTGCAATTTAACCTTGATTGCTTTCAAGCCCACAATCCACAGGGAAGGAAACGCTTCAGGCCACACATTGGTTTGGTTCAACGCTATCTGCAAACCATGTGCAGGAGATCATCTCTCTCTGGCTTTTCTCTGTTCCCGTGACTGCCATCCGTCTTTCTTGAAGCAGGCGAAGTGGGATTCTCGGACTGACTGTTAGAAAGAGAACCTGCTGTTAAGGTGATGTACAAGGGAGGGGTGGGATCCCAAAAGATGGCAAATCTACTGGGTTTTTAAAATATAAAATTGGCATCTGTGTTCCTCACTGAAGTGCTGGTCCGAGTCCCAAATTGGATTGGAGGCCCCAGCATGTATGCAGTCACTACTGAAAAAGTGCTAGGCCTAAAACAATTAGATAAAACAGTCAAAAGTAATATTTTCCTCATGCTACTTTAACTTGAGGTTTTAAAATATGGGGTCCTCTTCTCTATCCAGTGAGAGGTCCTAGAAGGTCCTATGTTCAATCCCTAGGATCTTCAATTGAAAGGATGGTGTTAAAGCCTGAGACACACGTGCTGGGGTAGCCAAGATGGGTGGAATCTAGACACATATAAAAAACATTGTTAAAATGCTATTTAAAAAACGTTTTGAAAAACATATTGAATTTGCCATAGCTCACCATCGTCACATTTGTATAATGCACTTTAGGTAAAGGTAAACGGACCCCTGACCATTAGGTCCAGTCGCTGACGACTCTGGGGTGCGGCGCTCATCTCGCATTACTGGCCGAGGGAGTCGGCGTTTGTCCGCAGACAGTTTCTGGGTCATGTGGCCAGCATGGCGAACCAGAGCAGCGCATGGAAACGCCGTTTACCTTCCCACCAGAGTGGTACCTATTTATCTACTTGCACTTTGATGTGCTTTCGAACTGCTAGGTGGGCAGGAGCAGGGACCGAGCAACAGGAGCTCACCCCATCGCAGGGATTCGAACCGCCAATCTTCTGATCAACAAGCCCTAGGCTCTGTGGTTTAACCCACAACACCACCCACATCCCATAATGCACTTTACAACACACGTAAAATGTTTTATTTGCAGCTGTATAGCTGAGTCCATGGTGCTACCCTGATGTTGTTGGACTACACCGCCCATCAGCACCCGGCCAACATGGCCAATGGTCAGTCAGGGCAAATAATATTGTGCTGGATGGACCCAATGATCAGAATCAGTACAGTGCAGATTTATATGTTCATGACTGTAATCTATATCAATGAGTGTGAATAAAAAACCAGGGGATCTGTATTTAGTCCAAATTAATCAGTGCAGAGCACAGCAGCATATGCAGCGTAAGTCGCACAAATAGTTCATTAAAGAAAAAGAAAAATCTGCCACAAGTGATCTCTGTTATCCCAATGTCATTTATTTGAATGCACTAGCAGAGACATTATGTTGCATACCTTTTAGCATGCAATTATTTCCTGGAAAAGTAAAATGAGTTGAAGTCACTTTAAGGTTTTCAGAATAGCTACCAGTTACCACAGCAGCAGCTCTGAAACTCCTATAGCATTCCTTTGAAGCATGTGCCTGTGTGGCACATAGCATTATTATTCAAGGTGTACCACACTGGGGCATCCTACCTACATAAGCTTCCTTGCCACTTCATGAATGTTTTAAAACAGCTGGAATAGCAGCATGAGCCGCAGCACTGGAAATATAATGGGAAATTCTTGTGCATTAAGCATAGGGTGGCCACTTACACGTTGCCCTAAAAGAAGACAAAAGGAGATCCACAGATCTGCATACAGTTCACATGTTCTGATTTATATGTACAGGTGCAAATGTGAAATAATTACTGTTATTCAAATAGAACTGCAGTGGATCTTACCATTGTGCCTGCTCAACCTGTTATCCTGTTATGCCAACCATTGATGGACAACTTAAAGAACCATAAGAAAGGAGAGCAGCTGAAGCCTTTATCTTCAAAGCAAACTGGACAGCCCTCCAAACAGAGGAGACCTTCCAACAGGTTTCCTAACCTGTGGGTTGCAAAGCCTATGCAACTGGGTCATGGGCGTTATAAGTATACCCCAAATAATGATTGATTTTAACCCTTAAATTGTATGATGAATGCCTCTTACAACTTTTGTTCCTCTGGCATCTTATAACCCGGTTTTGATGTTCATAACCAAACATTGGAAAGGCTGAAGTATTGCATTTTAATACTTAGGAGCCACTCTCTGGTGGCTGGCAGAAGATCTGGTGATGGTTTGCCACAAGGTGCTCATAGGTGTTATGTAAAGTTTTGCTTGGATGTCTCAAGTTATGGTTTTAAAATTGGTTAAAATGCAGGAAACCAATGGCTGCCAAAGATCTAAGGTCCAAAATTCTTGTGGCAATGGATCAACGGGTCACCACACCAAGTCAATTTGGACTTGTGGGTCACCATGTCGAAAAGGTTGAAAACCACTGAAATAGATAACTGTGCTTTGAGAGTCCTTCAGATAGTCCTGTCTTGGATGTATGGCAACCTTAATTAATCATGGCAGATTTCTCTCTCATGTAGAAGCAAACATGGTACTTTCTCCAGCATTTCCTGTCAGCCCACTGGATTTTCTTTCGTTTTCTCACCTTCGCCAGAAGCCATGTGATGCTAGCATTTCACTGTGCTGTAAAGCAAGAAGAGATAGACTTGGGAGAAGGCACCAGTGATCTGGGGGAGCCTCTAGCAGCCAGGAGATGCAAGCCAGAGGCCGGAGAACTGCAGGATTGGGGAGTGAAGAACAGGTGCAGGAAGTGGGAAAGATAGGTCAGGCTAGTGTTGAGTCAAAGACTTCTACACCTCTTCCTCCTGCCCCCACTTTTCCTGGTCCACTGTCTCCTAGGACCAGAAGAGGATTGAAGCGGAGCAGAAGGTTACCTGTGCCTGCCAGTACCATGAGAGAACTGCTCCTTCATCCCACAAGAGAGTAGACTGCTGCTCCAAGATTCTGGCTGACCTCTGATGCTTAGCACTTCATCAAACCAGTCACACCCAATCATTCATTATGAAGCACTAATGGGTATTTTTAAACAGCTGTCCTCTTCCTTACAATTAATCTGAGAGGGGTGGTCCGGTTCCGTTGGGATGGGCTTGAATTAGTATCCTCCTTTATTGTTTGTGGAATGCAAAATAACCAGTCGCCTCTGATTCTCATGCAAGCCAAAACAGTAGTGGAGTAAAGCAGCTCATTAAGCAGCAGCTAGACTCGGTAACAGCAATGGTTTATGTCAGTGCTGCAGAGAGCTTTAGATTAAGGGGTTAAGCAAAACACTTCCTCCTTCCTTTGTGGAAAGACAATTCAGATGTGTCTGATATTCACAGACAGTTGGACAGCAGCTGAGGTTTCATTAAGAATCTCACATATGACCCAAAGAGGCATCTACTTTGGTGTTTCCGGGAGCCGCAGGCAGCCAGAGCAGATGGGAGAGATCATCCTCCACAGACAGTCAACAGGGGAACCTCAGGCCACATGCTTGAATTTTTCTCAATGAACCGCATACAAGCGAGGCATTCAATCCATGTGACTGCAGCTGCTCAGTCCTCCGGGAAGAGGGAGGCTTCTGATTGGGCGAGCTCTTTCACAGGTTATTAACAGGTCACACTGTGACATTAGTAGGCCGGAAACATCCTATCTCCCAGGAGGCTGAAACAAAAGCGGGAGAGAGGTTCCTGCTCATAATTCAGCCACAGTTCAGTGCTTACAGATTACGCCACATAATCTGCTTGGCAACCGCACCAGCTCCCAGAGGCGCTGCTATCTGATTTATTTATTTCTTCTCCCTCTTTCCATTAGGAATGCCAAGAAAGGCTCTTTTTACATTCTGCGTCTTGCAGACCTCAAAAGGAAAGAGGCTGCTGCTTCCCTGCAGCTTCTCGGCATCAACTGCTGAGGCAGAGAGCAGCTCTGAGGGCCGCCCTGCCTCCCTCAGATGTCCCTTGCTGCTTTTCTTCCATTCATGGCGTCTTGTACTCTTATTTCGCTCTTTCAGCGTGTGATTTGTCAAGTTGATTCAATCAGCCATAGCACTGAGCCATTACCTTTCTACGACGCTGCTTAGTGCCATGTAAGAGGCAACTACAGCATACCTGACAGATGCCCCTCCCCATTCTCTGTTTAAATAAAGTGAAGGAGAGCCCACTGCGGGATATGGACCCAACTCATGCCATTAGAGGGTTTCTCCTTATTTTTAGCCCAAACCTGTTTTCCTACCATTTTCACACATTGCATTGGTCCTATACTTGCGCTCTGCTGTAACAGAGAACAAGGCTCTGGGTCAAATGGAAAAGGGTGTGGAACCGGTGGTCTTGCAGATGTTGCTGAACTACAATTCCTATTATCTCTGACCAGCAACATCATGGTAAAGTTACCAGATTTTTTTTTCAATGAATCCGGGGACACTTTTCAACTTCAATGGATTTTCTATAGGGACTGATTTGTAAATCCAGGGACTGTCCCCGGGAAATGGGGACATCTGGTAATCTAGAGGCTCATGGAAGTTTCCTCTATGCCTGAAGTAGATGGACCAATAGTCTGATTTGATATAAGGCCAATTCCTATGTTTCTGTTTTTTGCACTGGGCCAGATGGCAATCCTTACGTGGAAAGAGAGATAAGTTAATTCACACTATTGTTTCTAAACAGTCAAAACAAGTTTGATACTGTACTGTTCTACCCAACTTTTTTTTTAAAAAAAAAATAATAACTAAAGTTTAGAGTACGATTTCAAAGCTGAGATGTTTCTTTTAAAATTCTGGTCACATCTATGGTCTGTTTAAATTTCTGAGGCATTAAAAAGGGAGATGGGATTGGGGAACTGAATTGATGTTCTAATGCAAATGTATGGACGATCATTTCCAAAGATCACACAGAACAACCTTCTGGTATGTGAGAGTAAACAGATGGGATGGGAGTTCTTTTTCAGACATCCGTTTAAGCAGTTTAAAAGAATGCCAGAGCAATGGAAGCGGTGTCACAAATCAGCCATCTGTTGCAAAAGTTAGACTCTGAGGCATCCTACTCTGCATTCTCTTAGAGAATAAGAACAATGCCTCCTGCTCAGGCTATATGTGGGTTAGCATGGAGATCCGTTGCTAGAAAAAATGCATGACATAAACTTCCTATTGCAAAAATACAAATGGTGAGCAGCCTGTCACACAGAAACTGCATCAACTGATCCCTGATTGTCATCCAGATACTGCAGGCCCTTGCTGGTCTCTAGAGAACCCCCTTAGGAATTGCTTCTGCTGCTGCTATATGTAGGCATGAGAGGTCAGGGTGGGGAGAGAAGAGAAGGGAGCCACTCTGGGCTTTGGCCCTGTCCACCACCAGCATGTAACAGTATTGGAAAGAGCAAACTATTTTACAGTTTGCCACAAAAAATTTGGCTGACGAGTAGGTCTGCAGAGGAAAGTGCCAAGAGTGAAAAGGGACTGTCACATGTCACATGGCCTCACACACCTCTCATAGGTAGGGCACAATATAGCATGTCCTCTCAGAAGATCCTGCCAGAGGTGTTGTGAAACTAGATTTCTCTCCCACCTCCCTGATGAGTTAAGATTTGACTGAATTTGAAAATCACTGTCATGTCCTCTCCCCAATATTCATTTCAACAACAACAAGCTTTCAAAGGCCATACAGCCCATTTTTCCAATGCATGAAGTGGTCAACTATGTGAGTATATTAGATTAGATAGGGTGTTGGTGGTGGTGGTGTTGTTGTTGATATTCTGAATTTCTAAGCAATTTTTTTTGTATTTTTCTTCTCCCTATACTCATGAAAGCTTCTAATAATATTATACAGGTTCTAGTTGTTATGATGCCACAACTCTGTTGTTTTACATCTCCCTTGCTTTTCACTTAACCCTGTTCAATAAAGCATGTGAACCATATCCTGAATGTGACACAAAATAGAACTAAGCTCCAATAAGCAAGGAGTATAGAAGAGTGCTGGAGGAGACTCTTAAGAGTCCCATGGACTGCAAGAAGATCAAACCTATCCATTCTGAAGGAAATCAGCCCTGAGTGCTCACTGGAAGGACAGATCCTGAAGATGAGGCTCCAATACTTTGGCCACCTCATGAGAAGAGAAGACTCCCTGGAAAAGACCCTGATGTTGGGAAAGATGGAGCGCACAAGGAGAAGGGGACGATGAAGGACGAGATGGTTGGACAGTGTTCTCGAAGCTACCAACATGAGTCTGACCAAACTGCGAGAGGCAGTGGAAGACAGGAGTGCCTGGCGTGCTCTGGTTCATGGGGTCACGAAGAGTCGGACACAACTAAACAACAACAACAATAGAAGAGCTGTACTCAGGAAACCTGCCTCTTTGGCTCAGTTCCAACAGCCCACCTCAGCTTGGAGGATTGGACTGACACTTTGCTTCTCCTTGAAACTCATTTCATTTTCCGAAGCCCTAGCTTTCATCCCTATTGGAGACCCTATCAGACTCTCCAAGTGTCCCTATTTTCCAGGAACATCCCTGATTTAGCCAAGCCATCCCGGTTTCTGATTTGATCCTGGCTTTTCCTTAGGATGTCCCTATTTTCATTGGAGAAATGTTGGAGGTTATGGAGTTATCCAGTCCCTGAGCCGTCTGAAGGCAATCCTGTATAGGAAAATGTTTTTTTTAATGTTTAATGTTTTATTATTTTTATTATTATTGGTGCAACCCAATAAGATGTGTGGGGTACAAATAGTAAAATTATCATTATGGAATGGGGTGTCCTTATTTTCATCAGAGAAATGTTAGAGTATATGCCCTGTACTGGGGTTCAACCCTATGCTGACCCCTCATGTTAGACCTCATCTTTCCATTTATTCAAATAGGTGGATTCGGATTTCTCCCCTCTGCTCCCCTCCAACCTGTTGCATTTCCACACCTTTGAGGAAAGGAAATATGGCAATAGTCTTATTTTATGATCCTGTCAGTTGTCTGAGGCCTTTGTCTCGGAAACACAAAAGTCTTGATCACTATTACTAAGTTGGAGAAGCCCCTTCGGGTTTTCAAGGACAATGCAATAGGTCAAGTGTCAGGCATCCGCTGGCAGTGAATGTCAACTCCGGCCCCATGACAGCAGCTCTCGTATTCATTCATGGCTAAAGTTTAAATGTGAAACAACAAAATGGTATGACTTCCCACCCTGGATATCCTTTCCAATCCTCTTAACCATCTTCCTCAGCATCGAAGGCCTTAGCTCTTAGTGACTGGAGCGTGTGCTGACTTGTCCTAGTTTACGTAAGTTTTCAGTGCCCTTTGGCATGTACTTAGAAGACTCTGTAGCAACAATGAGCACTCTTGTCAGCAAAGCAGACTGGCTGAATGCACCTCCGCGCCGGAGGGAAACATGCAAAGTTCAGCCATTACAAAACACGACGCAAAAAGAAAACATCCCGTGTAACTTAACTCTAAAACTTTTTCTTTTTTTTTAAAGTTTTCTCAATGCATCTTTCTTTTCTCTTGTAAACAAACGCAGCAGTCTATCTTTCCCAAGAACCGTCAAGCGAAACAGAGCAATTCAACAGGAAAGCTGGTTGGGTCTCTGATGGTCCAAATGCAGAGAGGCCTTATAGTTCTTCCTCTTGCTCATCTGACTGTGAATGGGGATCCAACTAGAACAGAGATTCCCAATTAACTAAGTACTGCAGACCCCCTGTTTTTCAAAAGCCAAGCCATGGATCCCCTACTTTAGAAATTTGATATCTCTATGGTAGTTTTTGTTATGTAAATGGTGCCACGGACCCCATGGGTGGGGTTCATGGACCACTGAACTGAGGAAACCTCAGGCCTGGGGGCCATATGCATTCCTCCAAGCTTCTCTATCTGGCCCTCGGGACTATGCCCAGGCCATGACCCTCAGCCTGGCTGGAATGTGCCCTTAGATTATGATAATAATGCCTCTTTGCTTCCTGGGTGAAGCATAGAGAAGAATGTGTGAGGGTGCATAGAAACCAGCCTACAGTACAAAGGCAACATTCACACTCATTACTCTCCCAACTTTTGCCTCAGGCCCCACCACCACTTTCATGTGTGGCCCCCAGAAGGCTACCCAGAAGGGAATGTGGATGGAAAAGGATTCTTTACCCCTGAGCTAAAACAAGGGTGAAGAACCTTTGGCACGCCAGGTGTTGTTGGACTACAACTCCTATCATCCCTGACCAATGGCTGTGCTGGTTGGGGCTGTTGGGAACTGGAGTTCAGTAACACATGGAGGGCACCAGGTTCCCTACCCCAGAACTAGAAAGTGAACAGCCTAGTTGCGTTGACCACCAGATACGACATGGTGAGCAAACTAGTGGTATGGCAGTTATTGTGAAGAAAGAGTGGTGTGTGTGTGTGTGTGTGTGTGTGTGTGTGTGTGTAGAATGGCAGCACTGGGAAGGAGAATGGGGATGACATGACCTATTTTCACCAAGTGGCATGGTCACAGCCTACTCGCATGCTCACCGCAGTGAAGGAAGTGGGTACACTCTGCATTCTGCATATGGGCTCTTGCACATAATTCTTTAGAAATCATCTCATTTATATATTAGGTGCAAGTGTTTGGTATGCACTTTCTTCCTTTGAAGGAAATCCACACATATTAATGGCTTACTATGTGGCCACTTCCCTTTTAGCACACCTGGCAAAGCTCCTGCTTACAAACTGCAAGGAGAGCACAGCAAGGTCAACATGACTTATTTAATACCTGGCATCCGCATCGAAGGACAAGCCTCGGCAGGTTTAGCCACATGTACACTGACAAATTTGTTCACTGGGTTTTCTCATAAAGCCATTTCACAGACCTTCTCTGCCCATGTCAGATTTGTTTGTTTTTAAATAAAGCAAAGGTGTAGATTTTCTGTGTCATAAAGCACACCTTAGCTTTACAATCACCATCCTATCTCTATGACTTCAGGACTGATTACAAGTCAGTGGAAGCGAAGGAGCTGCCCTCGGTTTTTTGGCTGGTGATAGAAGCCAGATTATCTTTCCTCTCACTTCTGCAGTTCCTGGAGACCTGGGAGTTGTTTCTTCATTTCTCAGTTTGCTTCTTGTTTATTTATTAGGGTTCTCACAGATGGGGCAACATGCATTTATTGGGGAGCAAGCTTTGTTGGGTTCCAGCTCCAAGCAAGTTATGAAATAAAAGTCACATTAACGCTCTCACCATAAATGTACTTTCGTTGATTACCTATTGCGATTTCAATTCCCTATTGAGTTTGATAGCATTCACTTTCCATTGTGGCTCCATATACACCATACTGTTATAATTGGGAGGGGCAGTCTAGATGAAACCCTGGGTCCCCTTCCAAACCTTGTGATCCTGTGAAGGTCAAATGCCTAAGGGGGAGCTTGCCAAACCAGTTCCTTTGTTAAAGTAATGGCTTTGGCTGGCTAGTTAAGTACCACAATCTGCCATATCCAAAGAAGTCGCTCTTTGCCATAGAACAAATAGGTGGGCCTTTCCCCCACCCAGCTGGTACATAGGAGAACAATAGCCAGAATTGTGTGAGAGTGAGCTGGAAGCAGCATGGAAGCTGGAGACACAGATACATGTTTGCTCTGTGCTGGACTTTGGGGCTCCCCCTGGAAACCTAAGGAGAAGCAAGATCTATGGGCATGCTAATATTGTGAGCCCCCCCCCATCCTATGCTCAAATTGTATATATGTGTATATAAAACCATATATCCTAAAGACACCACATCCTCTGCAGACCTTCCTTTCAACATAACTGAGCCCTGACTAAGTGCAGTCCCCCCTGGAGATTGGGGTGTTGCATAACAATACATTGAAAGAACAATTATTTTATGGAAAGAAAAAAAGATAAAGATAGATAGATAGATAGATAGAGAGAGAGAGAGAGAGAGAGAGAGAGAGAATTTATATATTTTATGTATAAATTCCATATATTATGCAGATATATATAGGAATATAAACTAGAAATATATGTTCCTAGTAGCAGTAATTTACCCCTCCTGGAGCTATAATTCCCAGCACCCTTAGCAAACTATAGTTCCCAGAATCCTGGGGAGGGTGCTTTCAACGTAGGGTGTCTCACACCTGGTGGTTCTTTTCACAGCACTGGCCTAAGGGAGTCATGGACAGCTGGAGCTGTGCAGCTTTCAGTGCCAACACCCAACCCCACTGCTACCTTCCTCCAGGATCCATCCTCCATCTATGGTAAGCATTGCGTGGAGTGTGGGGATGCACCTAGCAAGGGTCCCTTCAGGCCCAGTACCAGCCCTGCAATAGGGATAAGTCCTTTGCACTGCAGGATAGTAATTAGCCTCCATTCCACATGTAGGTATTAAAAAATTTCTAAGTGGTCTATTGTTCATATTCTTGTGAGTCACCGCTGTGCCATTATCCAAGGTGTCCTTTGATCACTAGCAAATGGATGCTAATTCATGTGCAACCCATGTAGCAGATCACATTGTCTGCTCACCGCATCTCTCCAGGGTGAAAGGAGGCTGTAAAACTCCTTTGTCCAGACTCAGTGTGACACTAAGGACAAGGTGAGTGAGAGCAAAAGCAGACAATATGTAAAGGAGGTGAATACATTTCATGTAGCTACCAGTAGTAATTTAACTGGGTGTGTGTGTATATTTAAAGAGCAGTGCAAGGGGAGCCAGTCAGAATCAGAACAAGTGCAAAGGTGGATTTCATCCTCAGAAGCTGCCATTCACTTTGGCTAGGGAAGTGGCATTAGTGCCTTTAAAAAGCAACTATTTGGCTCCATATACTTTGTGTTTGTAGGGATCAGACATATTAGTGTGATTTTACTCAGGGTATTGGCACTACACTTCAGCTAGCCAAGAACAGATGTGGGGAAGCTGCTGCCAGTGAAATAATTTGCCCTGATCTAATGCCCACTGCACAGATGGTGCTTCTGTAAAGATGGGCTGACTTATTTGTTTCAATGGAGGGGAACAGATCAACATATATAAAGCAAAATTGGGTAGAATTCTGTTGGAAGGTGTGGAAGGTCATATAAGCAACATGTGCAGGTCTAATTAATGCATGAAGGGGTTAAGACCATAGAGTAAGCTGTCCAGCCAGGCTTAGCTAGTTCTTTGTTCTTCCATCCCACCATGTGAAACCTACAAGTAAGGAGATCTGAGCTGGTTGCTCCAAGCTCAGACCGCATGGCTTAAGCAAGCCATCCTTTGTGTTTCTATACAAATAATTTAGAAACCTTCACCACTTTGGAACCTAAGTTTTCCTGCCTGTGTTTTCTGACTCTTGTATGGAAAAGCACAGGAATCTGACATTTGTAAGTAAACCATTTTCAACTTACCAAATGTGTGGTTTCTTTCTATGCTTAAAGGAAGAGGGGAACTTTGAAAGCAACTGAAAAGGGGATGTTTTAAAGGTCTAACAGAATATTTTTCAACACTTTACTTTTCTGTGTATTTTGTGATCTCTGATTTAAAACACCAGCAGAGGAAACCCAACTGAGATCAATGAAGAGGCTTTTCAAGGTGAGGCTGTGCACCAGACTGCTAGATCAATTGGTATGTTTGTGCCCAGGCTAAGCAAATCAGAATTGCACTTGTAGGAAAGTAACTTTGACATTTATTTCACCCAGTTCTAAAGCTTTCAGAAAACTATTAAAGAGAATGCATGAAAAACCGCAAACAAAATGATGCTACTGTCTCCTAATCTCCTATAAGGCCTATGCAGCTCAGGACCAGATTAATTGAGAGATTGCCTTATATCCCTTATATACCCAGTAGATGGCTGAAGCCCATAGGTGAGTTTCTCCTGCTAGTTCCAAAAATCTCAGTAACCCAGAGCAGAGCTTTCAGTGTGGCTGTCCCTCTTCGGTGGAACAGAGTTCCTGTCTAGGCTCCTACTTGATAACACCAAGGTTGAAGGTTCAGTTTTCCATATAGGCCCCCTCAAGGTCTCTTCCAATGCTACAATTCCACGATTCTATCTGTCCTTTCCAGAAACAGCTGAAGAATTCTTGTTCAAATAAGCTTTCTCAACTGGAAAATGAGTTTTTGCCATCACTGTCTATTTTGTTTTACAAAATGTTTTTAATGTATTGGGGGACAGGTTCTGGAGTTTTTCTGTCTTCATGCTGGTGGTTTTTGGGGTTTTGGTTTTTTTTGGGGGGGTACATCACTATGAAATGATTGCATAAAGGTGGTTAATAAATTTGAGCATTTCTGTAGAGTCAAAGTCCTTGTTTTGTCCCATTCCCCACAAAGAAAAACAATATGCTTGCAACACAAATGGAAACGAGTGGAAGTTATCAGTTAATAATGTGCAGTGGATTTAAGCAGCTTAATCGGAAACAACATCCACCATGATTAATAGCTAGGGAAGCACTCATTGAATTGAAGGCTTCAAGGAATTACAATCTGATTAAAATTCCATTTTAGAAATGAAGGGAAGTAGGATGCTAATCAGTCTAAACCACTGATTATTAGGGATAGCTGTTTGCAACAGCTGGAGCTGCTCTGGCCGGAAAAATTTTTTAAAAAATCCAATAACAACCCAACAACCTTGACTCATAGAAAAGGCTGAAAAATATAGAACATGTCACAATGAATTTGCCCCATATCCACATTTGGAACATGTCTACACATCCAGAACACTTTTAAGCAGAGGTCTTGCCAGTAGTGTTTTTAGATCTTTTTGGGTGGTTTTAGATGTTAGAATTGTTTATCATCTGTGTGTTTCCTGCCCTGGGCTCCTTTTGGAGGAGATATAAACCTAATAAACAACAGTGTAGTAAATAATAATTTTTAAGTGGGCCAGCCTTATTTGCAGTTCCCCGATTAATACACCGATCAGAACACAGATATCCTTCAGAGCGTGCCCTTCTTTGAATTTAACAATGCAGTTCTTGGCTCAAAAAAAGGCCACTGTGGTGTAGCAGTTTAACTGTTAGACTGGGAGACCAGGGTTTGAATCTCCCCCCCCCCCCGCCCAGGTGACCTTGGGCCAGTCACTGCCTTTCAGCCTAACCTACCTCACAGAGTTGTTCCGAGGCTAAAATGGATGAGGGAGAACCATGTACTCCACCTTGAGCTGCTTAGTGAAAAGCTGAGAAATAAATGTGATACAAATATGTGCATAATAGATAGAAATGCACACACACCAAAAAGATTCTAGGGGAAATGTTTGCAACGTACATGCAAAATTTTCTGCATTTCTTTTAGAAACTGCAGAAATTAGGACAGAGTGGACTTATGATGCAACACATGTGAAGCTGATATGGATCAGGTATATATTTAACACCCTGTTCTACGTCAACCTTTCAGATCCAGAGTTGTGTAAACTGTTTTATATGCTCCCCTAACAACCCATTTTTTAAAAACTGCTTCTTCTTTGCTGTCTTTTTCTGTACTAAGCTCTGCCATTTGCTTGGTCCCTAAGAGCATGTTCCACTGAATTATCTTGAACCAGTTCTTGTTCCCTGTGAATGATTTGTAAAGCTGGGGCACATATGTTGTTGCTTGGGATGTGTTGAATTCTTTCTCCTTAGCCTCCATGTGAACCTGACATCACTTGTCTCAAAGCACTTGTTCTGCTCTTCCTAGAAATGTTTTACGTTCTTTGTTTTCTCTTGACTTTGTTATTGGCAAGACCAGTTTGTCCGGCCAAAGGCTTTGTGATTACTAGATACAAGAACAAAGATTCCTGACGTTTTGAAGGCAAGCTGAGCAATGCAGCCTCTCCAAGTGAAATCCTTTAATTGGAGTCAACATCTGCTACCAATTGAAAGGAGCGAGCATTAACCCAAATATGTAACTATCCAGCAAATTGAAATATTTTCTAAACATTTCTCATCATAATCACAAACTCAACTTTGTTTTTGGGGACAGATGGACGAGGTCTCTGTTTGCCTCTCTCATCTAATCTGTACTGTAAACACACCGTTGTGGCTTCTTAAAAGGCACAGTGCTTAGCATAAAATCTAGATCTTCAGGAAGGATTTAAAAGCACACACAACTGAACTGAAAATTTGTATAGATAATTTATGCAGGGCTGAATCATAGTCATTTGCATTGATCCAAGATTAAGGGTGTTAAATGCTAGTGCTAAGAATAGCAATGGGTATTGGTATGGTTAGATGGTTGGACAGTGTTCTCGAAGCTACCAACGTGAGTCTGACCAAACTGCAGGAGGCAGTGGAAGACAGGAGTGCCTGGCGTGCTCTGGTCCATGGGGCCACGAAGAGTCGGACACGACTAAATGACTAAACAACAACAACAAATTGGTATGGTTAATGTGATCACCTAAAAGGTATGGGAGAATGTGATGCTAATGTCCAATACCAAGATGAAGGTCTACCAGGCTTGGGTGTTGAGCATGCTGCTTTATGGAAGTGAGTCATGGGCAACTTACAACCGCCAGGTGCGACAGACACCTCAATGCTTTCCACATGCACTGTGTAATGAAGATTTGGGGCATCACATGGCAGGACAGAGTCTCAAACAAAATCATAGAACTGTAGTGTTGGAAGGTAAAGGTAAAGGTAAAGGTAAAGGACCCCTGACTGTTAAGTCCAGTCGCGAACGACTCTGGGGTTGCGGAGCTCATCTCGCTTTACTGGCCGAGGGAGCTGACGTTTGTCCGCAGACAGTTTTTCCGGGTCATGTGGCCAGCATGACTAAGCCGCTTCTGGCGAAACCAGAGCAGCGCACGGAAACGCCATTTACCTATTTATCTACTTGCACTTTTTGGCATGCTTTCGAACTGCTAGGTTGGCAGGAGCTGGGACCGAGCAATGGGAGCTCACCCTGCCGGGGGATTCAAACCGCCAGCCTTCCGATCGGCAAGTCCTAGGCTCAGTGGTTTAGACCACAGAGCTACCCATGTCCCATGTAGTCCAACCCCCTGCAATGCAGGAATGTGCAGCTGTCTCATACAGGGATTGAACCTGCAACCTTGGTATTATCAGCACCATGCTCTAACCAGCTGAGCTCTCCCTAGCACACATTCCCAGCATGTTCGCACTCCTGTCCCAGCAATGACTACACTGGCTTGGTTATGGCCACAGAATGGAAGACAGCAGGAACCCTGTGCTCTATGGGGAGCTGGCTTCAGGCATCAGGCCCATTGGCAGACCAACTCTGTGTTAGAAAGCTGTCTGCAAACATGACATGAGGGCTGGCAACATCCACCCCGCTGTGGGGGAATCCCAGACTTCAGTGCCTGGAGACAGACAGACAGACAGGTCATGCATCCACAGCAGTGACCAGAGGAGGAATGACCTCTGGGAGGAGCACAGAGAGAAGAAATGTCATGGTGGAAACACTTATAGACCAATTAAGAAATGTCATGGTGCATCTGCAGCAACACAACCAGAAGTCTTCATCTGCCCCACCTAAACAAAACATGTCTATCCCTTATTGGTCTCTACAATCACAGCAGATGCTGCAACCTTCCAACAGTTTGACCTCACCCCCATAGGTGCACTCCTTCATTATCTTCTGAGACAAACGGATGCCAACTCTAACAGTTTTACTACAAACTGATAGCAGTCTTATATGGTGGTATGTTCCCCACCCAAGAATCTTGTGATTTGAAGAGTTGCAGGATGAGGATGCTGAGCATTCTTTAGAGCAAGGGTACCCAATATGTGAGGTCCCTCGGATGCTGTTGGATTCCAACTCATATCAGCCCCAGCCAGCATGGCCAATAGGCAGGGATGATGGGACTCAAAGACCAAAAAATATGGAGGAACAAGGTTGGCAAATCCTTGTCTAGAAAGCCCTCTTCTCCCACTTTAGAACCTTCGTTGCCAAGGTTCCTTCTTAGAGATCTGTTAAACCAGTAGGTCTTAGAGCAGTCACCAAGTAACAAAATGCTGAGGGAATCTGTTGCTGGGCTAAACCTTGCAAACCATACAGATATTGGGCCTAACAATTGTTCATCCCATTTATAGTCCAGTCCTATGTCAACCTTGTTAGAGTTGTTGTAAACAGAGTCCCCGATCTGGACCTTGTGAAGAGTCAAAATGGATTTTCTCTCCACCACAAGAGTAGGTTTCAAAGCTTTACTGGAAACAGTCTTAGAATAATTGCTTTGTATTTTCTGAGTTTTATTTGTAAGACGCTGCTATTGACAAGCCAGCAATGTGGTCCAGTCTTCTTTAAGTCCTTAAGTCAGTCCAAAAACTTTCCCAGAGAAAGATTCTAAGCAACTTGCTTGTTCAACAAGGCTGAGCTGAGTTCCTGCTGCTGCTGCTTCCATCTCCTACTGTGATGCTGAGTTCTCAGGTTTCCCCAGGGATGAGTCATCGCGTAGCATACTCATCAAAACAGAAAATCTCCAGCCTCTCCTTGCTGCATTTACCTAGAGTTTAACCTCCTGCCTAATGCAAACTTCTCTTTATAAAATGTTTTCAAACACAATGCATACAAACAGCACATTGAATGCATATTAAATTTGTATCTTTAACAAACCACCCCCTGCTCTGGTATCCAAAACGTTGCTGAAGAAGCTATTGGCTCATACCCACCCCACACTTCATTCGTGTAAGCAAATCTAAGTGGGTTTCTTAACAAAGTCAGCCCTACCACCAGGCAGAGAGAGGAGGTCACTGCTGATATTGTAGATCAGGGTGGGGAACCTCCAACCCAAGGTGAACATCATATGTGATGTCAGATGTTCACATTGATCCAGAATCACAAAGAGGTTTAGCATTGAAACCCCCTGCTAAAACCAAGGCAGAAACTCTGTTTTAGCAAGGGGTTCCATGCAAAGACTTCATGATCTTGGAGTACACCTTTACAGAAGCTCAGCACCTAATGTAATTGTGGCATCAGGTGATTGGCAGGTATGCGGCCCTGCCACCTGTCAGATTTGGCCTATGAGGAATAGGGTAGATATAGCTGTGGCCTGCTGGGGGAGAAAGATCCTCCACCCCTGCTGTAGATGTAGAAGTGAGTCAGGCCCCTGCAGAATGAGTCAGGCTGCTGATGTTGTAGATGTCACAGAAGGGCAGCTAAGTGTTTGTTATGTAATATTTCATTAGCATTGTACTTTTACTGCCAAGGAGGGAGGAAGAAGCTCTCATGGGACATCCTGCTTCAGGTGCCAAAATAACTTGGCCAACTTTGGGTGCTATGCACCTGGACCTGCTGTTCTGTCTCAGGTAGCAAAACACCTTGGACCAGCTGTGAGCGAGTGGAGCAGACCTAGAGGTTCAGCTATAGGCACACAGAGAATCATGCAGAGGTAAAAGGATAAAAGGAAGAGGAATATAATAAAGTTTTTTAAAAAAAAAATCCTGAAATACTCCACACACTCCCCTTTCAATTGTCTCTCAGTGTCGAGGACAATAAAATTTAAGAGGCCATCATTTCTGCAGGCAGTACACAGACCTTTTGCTGCAAGTAAAAGACAATATCGACACTCAGTTTCTCTGGGATGCAGCAATTCCACTTTAAAGACATTATTGAGATCATAACTAGCTATACATAGCTTGCAGATATTCATGGCACTCTGTTTGAGAATGACTAATTCCTTACATAACATCATTTAATGTGCCTGTTCCCCTAACCATTAATCCAGTCACTTTGCCAAAGGCACAGACATATCAAAGGAAGTCCCCACACATTCCCTGGGTCTGGCACTGCTTAGAGAGGGCTATTTTGAAACAGATGTTTTGTTTTCTGGGATCATCCTGCCTGCCCCTCTCCCCACCGCCATTTTTAAAGCATCTTCTCGCCTTTGCATGCAAATATTTTCCAACTAGTTGAGGAAAACTTTTTTGAAATAATTAAAATTAGAGACACATGCCCTGCTACAAAATACTCTTCAAGCAGCGAGAAGTTCCTGAGGTGCTACGCTTACCCACCTTTGTTTTCCTTTGCAAGTTTTGCAATGGAGGCTTCGTTGTGTTTTGCAACATTTGGGTGTATTGACTATTGGAAGTTAGGGTACAACTCACCTTAGAAAAGAGGAGTTTGCATGGGCTTAAGACAGAGTGAGGGATATCCACATTCCCAGACTATCCCTGTACCTTTAACCTATCAGCTCACTTCTCTATCTCCCTGTTGCTCAAACAGATATGTCTTAGCTTGCATCCTGTTTTCAACTTCCTCCTCTCCCCACTTTTCCCTTGGACCTAAAGACGAGAGGCCATCTTTAACTGTCCTCTGAGAGAACAAAGGGATATGCATGGCTGCTTTGTTCTTCTCTAGTCTAGTTAGTTAGACTGGAACTAGAAACTTTTCTATCCATATCATACATTTGCTACACAGCTTTATTTTCTTACCTGCAAGCATCTCTTTATTGTCTGATTGGCAAGGTCTACTCTCTAGCAGTTCGAAAGCACGTCAAAGTGCAAGTAGATAAATAGGAACCGCTATGGCGGGAAGGTAAACGGCGTTTCCGTGCGCTGCTCTGGTTCGCCAGAAGCGGCTTAGTCATGCTGGCCACATGACCTGGAAGCTGTATGTCGGCTCTCGGCCAATAAAGCGAGATGAGCGCCGCAACCCCAGAGTCGGTCACGACTGGACCTAATGGTCAGGGGTCCCTTTACCTTTACCTTACTCTCTAGCTACCCTATATACTCGAGTATAAGCCTAGTTTTTCAGCACATTTTTTGTGCTGAAAAAGCCGCCCTCAGCTTATACTCGAGTGAGGCAGGCAGTGGCTCCTATGAAGCTTTCCCAGGTTTTTTGTGGTAAAATTGGGTGCCTCGGCTTATATTTGGGTCGGCTTATACTCGAGTATATACGGTAAATGCTGCTCACTCTGCATGCTAAAGGGCTTCAATAGGTAATGGACGCTGTTATCCCAGGATTTGCAAAATACAGGTTGAGCACAGAGGCACACTGCTTAACAATCCTATAGACAGCTAATGCTCATTGATCCCACCTCAAATTTCCAGCGAGAGGCATTTTCCACTTGCTCAGTCTTTAGGCCGTCAGCCGGGCCACACAAGAGCTGAACTCCTGAAGAGAGCTTCCTCCTCGCTCAAAAACTGCAGTACCCCCTTTGTTCCCTTTCGCAGAATGAGAGCTCGATTGCATCATTCTTCGCTGCAGGGGATGTACATCTGTTTAGGGTTTTTTCCCTGTCCAGAACATTGCAGAACAGTCTTGCACAAGAAGCATTCTGAATATTCTCTTGATGGTAATTAGTTGTAACTCATTTATTTTTTAATTGTTGTCACTTGCCTTGGGACTTCTTGATGAAAGGTGGGTAAAAGATCACCATCACCATCACTGGTATTCAACTATGTTTTACTCAGAGTAGGCCCATTGAAATTAATGAACATGACTAAGTTAGGTCCATTAATTTCAGCAGGTCTGCTTGGAGTGAAATACCGCTCAATAAGAACAATAATAGCTACGATCTGAACTACCATGATATCTCAGTTTGCTTTGCCCCTTATATTCTGCTTGCCTTTTTTTTTAAAAAAAAGGAGAAGGTAAAACTAGAGTCAATATTGTTGCACACACACCCAATCTCCAAACGGTGCAAGACTCCAGGGATTCTAGGTGTTTACCCAGGGTTTGGTTTCCTTAGAATAAGGGACAGTGTGTGTACTTACAATATATGGTTTAAAAAGGTAAAGGGACCCCTGACCATTAAGTCCAGTCGCGGACGACTCTGGGGTTGCGGCGCTCATCTCACTTTATTGGCCGAGGGAGCCGGCATACAGCTTCTGGGTCATGTGGCCAGCATGACTAAGCCACTTCTGGCGAACCAGAGCAGCGCATGGAAACGCCGTTTACCTTCCCGCCAGAGCTGTTCCTATTTATCTACTTGCACTTTGACGTGCTTTCGAACTGCTAGTTTGGCAGGAGCAGGGACCGAGCAACAGGAGCTCACCCCATCGCAGGGATTCGAACCGCTGAACTTCTGGTTTATTTACACATACATATACAACCTGATCCTACAATGGAGGGGCTCACAACATTAACACCCCAGGAGGTCTTGCTTCTCCCATAGCCACAGCCTTGGATTCCAGCAGAAATCAAGCATGTCTCTCCCCCTTAGGCTTCTGCCTGCTTCTAGCCCAGTTCTCTCCAGTTTTTGTCCTTCTAACAACCAGCCACTTGAGGGAGGGGCTCACCCATTTGCCCTCTTACAGAAAGCCACTTCCTTTGTTCCCTATACTAAGGGGCTGCTAATTTACCAAGAAGCTGGCCTGGCTATTCCAACAGTTGAATCCTTGCTGGATCCAAGAATTAGAAAGGACTCCAGCATACAGCCTAACTCCCCACACCCGCCACTCGCAACACTATAAATAGCAACTAGGATATCCGGCATCACATTTGAATTCACTGGAAGGGGATCCCCTGCTACATTCCAGATCTGGCATCTGCTGGGAATAGCCATCTTTACAAGTGCCTGCTGGGTCCCTAAAGGACAGGGCTCTTGTCCAACATACCACTGAACACGCAGAGATACAAGAGAATATCACTTGGGAGGGGGGAAGACTCACAGCTTGGAATATTGGTGAACTAATGAAGGATTACCTGCAGTTATAAATATGATCTGCTCCTTTCTCCCACAAGCAAGCATTCATATATTCTATGCTCACTTATTTAAAAAGCAACAATCATGGAGTCATTTAAAGAGAAGGCACAGCTAGCTCACCTCATAACTCAGGCAGTAGAGCAAGAGACTCTTAAATTCAGGGTTGTGGGTTCGAGACCCATGTTGCACAAAAGATTCCTGCATTCCAGGGGGTTGGACTAGATGATCTTCATGGTCTCTTACAGCTCCGCACTTCTATGATTCTATTGCACTGGCTGGACACAGGTAACCAGGACCATATGCAATAGCCTTCTCTCGGGAGGCAAAGCTGCTAGGTCATCAAAGAAAGCACCAGTGTTTTCCATTAGGTCACAACAGGAAAGGTAGTCTAGGATGAGTGCTCTTTGGTATTCAGGAATCTGAATTCAGGACATCTCCTGAGTTTCAAGGGAGAGCAGTAGAAGCATCCCAGTATCAGGGTTTAAAGCCTGGTTTATTGGAGTATATGGAGAAGGACCATTGCTCAGTAATATTGCATCTGTGTTGCAGGCACAAAGTCCAAGGTTCAATCCCTGACACTTTCGGGTACGGCTGGGGAAAGACTCCCTACCTGAAACCCTGGAGAGTCATTGCCAGTCAATGTAGACAATACTAATCTAGATAAACAGCTTCATATATTACCTGCCTAATTGCAACTTTCTATTTGACGTCTTCCTCAATGTGAAGGGGAGTCCTTTGCCCCTTCATATGTACTTATACCTGCATGCCATGAAGTCCCAGTGACTTCAGAGGACTACTGGATATTTTTGGAGTTATGATCTGTAGGCCCAATTCACTTGCATAAGGCTCGTTGAATTAAATGAATCTAAATTACAGAAAATCACAGCTATGCTTCCTGTTTGTTGCTGTGGGGTCTGCAGGGGCAAAAAGGCTTCTTGAGGACTGAGTTCTGTCAGCTTAATACATATAGTGCTGATCAGCTGTTATGGTGACAGCATGTCGCACGGATCTGAAAGAAGTAGGTGATTCTGTAGCCCATAAATTTTCCCTGTGTGTATTCAATGCCTTGAGGTTTACACATGGGGATAAAATTGGTCTCATTGCTTTACTGATCCATTTCCGACAATTTTCACACACAGTGAATTGCTTCCTGCTAATTATTTTTGGCATTATTTTATACAGGGCTGTTACGTGTCACAGGGGATTTTTGTATAATTTTTCTTTAATCAGTGTCAGGCACAGTCATTTGAGTTTCTGAATAAGGACTTTGAATAGTAACGAGGGAGGCAGCTGTGGTATCTAGGGCTGTAATGCAATAATTAATCGCACTTTCATTATTAAAATTGCTCCTGTACTTCCACTAAGGAACCCTTTAATAACCCTCATAATGTTCACTCTCAGATGAATTTTGGAAAACAGGAGCATGCTCACCAGTCTTTCCGTTCTGAGAGCACCAGGCAATATTGCTCAGCTGAGATTGTATTAAACCGATTCCTAGCTTATTTTCTTGAACAACATGACACTTAAAACTTCCCATCTAAAACATTTAAATTAAGAACTGCATCTTGTGAAGTGAGGGCATGCATGGAAAATGAATGGTTGGAAATTTTGTTTTTAAATGTTTTAGAAATAGGAATAGTTTGGTTGTTTCTACAGTGACCTTTGCATATATGAAAACCTAGGCCTGTGTAGAACTCCACTTCTTCCTATATTGTCTCACAAAAGAAAGCCATAAAATGCTTAGCAGATAGTTCATTAAAAGCATTCACTATGATCCAAATAACTCCTTTAGGAGGGCCCAGGAGGCCCTCACAGAGTCATCTCTTGGGATTCCGCCTTGGAATACCAATAGCTATGTATGTATGACATAGTGAGTTCTCAGAGAGAGCTCCCGTTGCGGTGGGGGCAAGGAGTCACTTCCTCTGGTTTGGGGGAAGGGCTTGTGGCCACAGCAATTATTGACCAGCCTGTTGCTGGGCAAATTTGCATGTTGCAATGTTGATGGACAGCCCAGCGTCCTTTAAATAGATCCGCACGTGGATCTATTGGGCACTCTTGTCTGGAGCTTCGGATCTCCCGCCCCCCCTCCCTGGTATAGGCTTGTGCGTTGACCTTGCTGTGCCTGTCATGGGGTCGTCTCCGCTTAAGGTAGAGGCCTAGTAGGAATTTTTCCATTTGGCTGATTGGCTGTGCCACTTGGTTTTCGCCTACTACGTAGCAACTAGTCACAACTTGTAAGGTTGGCGGTTAGGCATTGGTTCCGTGGTATGGGAGGGCGGTGCCCTCCAAGAAGTGATGTCGGTGATGGGAATTCCGTTAAAGGAATCCAGGGGCTCAACATGCTTGTCCGAACCCGGTGGGTTGCAGGGCCACGCAAGAGCCCCTGTGGACCCCTGGGGAGGGGGAGGCTCTGATTTAACCAGCCTCCGTTAACTCTCCCCAGCTAATGGTTTCCCTTCGCTGACAAGTGGTCAGCTCTGCCCCGCTGGACAGCTAGTGTTGCTGACTAGGAGTCAGCTTTGTCCCGTCGGACAGCTTGAACCAATGCCTATGCAACCACTCACGCGATTTGTATTTCAATAAAAGTTGTGGCCAAAATTATGCCAAAAACCCAAACCAAAATTATGTTTCTTGTGTGAGTTATTGGTGGGAGTGACTGGGTGACCTACACACAGAAATATTTTTATTTTTAAAAAGAACCACAGCAAATAATATAACAATACATGACACTTTCTTTCTTGGCCATTTCTTTATTTCACTTATATTGTTCCATCACAGAATCCCAAGTAGGTGATTTTCAGGAGATCTCCCATCCAGACACTGACCAGACCCAGGCCTGCTTATGTTTAGTAAGGTAGCAGCCACAAGTGCTTTCACAACATACCCTAATTTCAAATATGTCCAAGAGAAGCAACTTTGGAAATTGCTGAGGAGATATCCTTTCTGAAACCTTCACTAAGCAAAGCTGAAACTATTCTTCTGTCTTCAGGTACATTGCAGCTGCTTTAACTAGGACAAGAGTAACAAAGGTAGATGCCAGGCCACCTGTTTTTCCATTTCCCTTCCTACTTTGCCACCCAAGATTAAAAAACCACACACTGAACACCTGTCTTCTGATTTTCCTGAGCCCCAGTGAAGGGAACACATGTACCTTTAACTTGATATCAGTGCAGCAGAGTTAAATATTGCTGGCTGCCAATCTGTTGTTTCTATTGTTCTCCTCCGTCAGGGCTGGTGGGGAAACCAATGCTATCCCAACAGTTCCTGTGATAATTTTTCTGGTATCGTTGCCAAGTCATTTTGGAAGGCTCCAAGTTGACATTGCAATTTCCGCTGACAAACCTTGCCTTCCACTTTCTCCATTTGCTCACTGCAGGTTACACGGCTGACTTTCTGCTCGCTGTACATTGTCAGAACAATTTCACAACCCCTTTCCTTCAATTACCAAGTGTGGCTCTGGCACAGATGTCACCAGCTGCCACACAGGCCGAATATCGCCCACGCACGCCTGCATGTTCTTCCTGTGCAGAAAGAATTCATCTTCAGGTCTGAAAGATTTGGGGGGCAAGAACCAATTGATCTTGGTTTCCTGTGTAACCAAGGTTTGCATGATTGGCCTTTCAATGTAACATTAACAATAGACATAACAGTGTCTCTTACATGTAACATGAAATAAAAAATGAGAAGGAATCAGGTAATAGTTATTAGTTATCAAGAGCTATTATTAAAGGTTACTTTAAAGGATGTCAACCTTAATGATTAAAACATTAATGTTAAACCACAGAGCCTAGGGCTTGCTGATCAGAAGGTCGGCGGTTCGAATCCCTGCGATGGGGTGAGCTCCCGTTGCTCGGTCCCAGCTCCTGCCCACCTAGCAGTTCAAAAGCACATCAAAAGTGCAAGTAGATAAATAGGTACCGCTCCGATGGGCAGGTAAACGGTGTTTCCGTGGGCTGCTCTGGTTCGCCAGAAGCGGCTTTGTCATGCTGGCCACATGACCCGGAAGCTGTACGCCGGCTCCCTCGGCCAGTAACGCGAGATGAGCGCCGCAACCCCACAGTCGGTCACGACTGGACCTAATGGTCAGGGGTCCCTTTACCTTTTTAAGGATGTCAACCTAGCCCCCTTTAGGGAAGAGGTCCTACTATACAGTATTGTCTGTTAAAGATGGGGAACTTGAAACTTAAGGAAGTGCTCCTGCAGTAAGTGAGCTGAGGGCGGCATTCATTTACCTCCTTTTCAAAGTGGCCCTTCTTCAGCTCTTGAAGTGGTCTACAAAAGCCTCTGATCCACTTTCATGCAAGCTGGGAAAGCTCAGAAGAGGAACGACATTTGCATGTGGCTTTCAAGTACACCAAAATACATTCCAATCAAGTTCCACTACCCTGGGGATAAAAAAAAAAGATCTTAGAAGATGTGAACCAGTGGGATAAAAATGATGACATATGGAAAGATTTTGAGATGCATAAAAAAAACAAAAATGCCTGACACTACACAAATACCACAATTGAAGCCTGCAGTCCTTGGGTGTTGCAGAGGAAGGCTCATCATCTTCAGTGATGGCCGAATATCAGTAAAGCAGTTACACCCAAAGTTGGAACAGATGTAATGAGAACTGTGGATTCTAAAGTGGACTCCATGTTTCGATCTAGTTCCTGATCGATCAGGCTCGGATCATGCAAATCAGCTCTGGAAGCCAATTGCCATGGGTTTCCCCCTCCACACCTCTCAGTGATGTGATGAGGGGATAGATAACACGTTTGGGACTGTTTGGGCAACTGGATGAGTTTTCTCTCACATAATTGGGAAGCTGCATTACAGGGAGTCTTCCCATTTGTGAATTTTGTTCTGCAGCCGGTCAGGTCCATTTGTTAGTGCTGACCTCCCAATGGCACATTAGTCTTATGCAAAGAATGCTGCTAGGCCCGTTTCTTTGTCCTGGTGATGTGTAGCATGGAAGCATGTTAGCTATCTCTAACATGGAAATTCTGTCCTCGGTTACACCTGTTCAGCACTTCACGCGGCCTTCAGAGGGGTTTCCTGGATTTAAAGAAGAGAGGAATTTAGCCATGTAACTCTAGGCTATGTGCACCACAGAGAAGCCCCATCAGTTCTTGTCAGGGCTATTTTTGCAGCTATCCTCATCTGAGGTATTCAGTCAGCAGGGGACAAGGTCATTACAGTTTGGCAGCAGTACAGTGGGGAACACGCAGTTGTGAGAGGGCAGAGTGCGGAACTAAGACCTGGGAGATGAGGGTTCAAATCCCCACTCAGCCATGATGCCCATTGGGTGACCTCAGGCCAGTCACTGTCTCTCAGCCTAACCTACCTTGCCAAATTATTGTGAGAATACAACAGGGAGAGGAAGAACCTTAAGCTCCTTGGAGGAAAGGTGGGATATAAATGTAATAATTAAAAAAAACAACCCTATGTATCACCTTCATATCCTGCTCTATCCACAAAAAGTTCAGGACATACAGCATTGTTCCCCACCACTTTTGGCCACTTTGGCCATTTTGTTATCTCAGGGACAATCTGAGCAATGGTTAGGCTCATTTTATTTTTGTAAGAAATCTTTTTGTCTTGTTTCAGTACGACTTCCTCTCTTGCAACATCCCTCCCATGCTGTTGCTTTGTTGCCAGACTCTTTAAATCACCAAGTTACATCTATTTTGCTGACTTGTAGCCAAATCAAACAAGGGAGAAGCGTGCTCTGTTTCTTCAACTCAGGTCATAAATTGCTACATAGGACAACTGCCTGTTTATTTTCTCTCTTTCACTTCCTCTGTTCCAGTCCTAGGCCTACACCATAACTGCAATTAGCTCTACTGCATAAGTCACGGTTAGCGAAGGAGAAGGAAAAGAAGAATTAACTCTTTGGGGGATTACGTAAGATACTGGTTCTAAAACAGATGTGCAGACAGAAAACTAGAAAAATAAACCAGGTGATGTGGCACCATTAATACAGTGATGAAGTATGTGTGCCCCTGCAGATGTTGTTGGACCCCAACATCCACCAGCTCCAGCCAGCCTGGCCAGTGGTCAGGGATGATGGGAGTTGTAGTCCAGCAACACCTGGAGTGCTGCAGGTTTTCCTTCCATGCATTAATGCAAAACTTTCTATCCTATTCAACTAAGATGAATCCAAAGGAGAGTCTTACTTATAGAGTGAGAGTTCTCCTGTGCACTTAATGGAAATTAAAAAGATAAACTATAGATTTAAATTCCTCTTTACGATTGAAAATAAAAGTTTAAACTCAAACTAGAAAGTGACCGTTTTGGCTACAGCAAAACTTTGCATTTTGGAGCGGGTTCCTCTGTTCTGTTTCCCCTCCATCTTGTTTTCAGTCACACAGGAAAGCATCCAGTGTTCTAGCTGTGTTTGCAGATACGGTAGTTCATTCACAAACTCCTTCCAGGAGCAGAACTCTCCTTTAGGGTGCTTGGCCATGATAGAGAAGGGAGATCAGGGGCCTTGAAGCGGCCCATTAACAGCACCTGGACAGCAGACTGCACAGGTCTTCAGGTCACTCTCTCCCCCACTATGATGTACTACATTTCTATTTAAACTATTGTGACCCCCCCCCCTAAATTCAGTTCTATATACAAATTAGCATGCACAAATGTTATGCAAATCTGTGACCTTTTTTTAGTGATACATTTCCTCTTTTTTGATTATATGTAAGTGATCACCTACTTTTCTTTGGTTCACTGTTGGAAAACATAGGAAACCATCCCCCTGCCTATTGACGCATGTAAAGTTGTGGTGCAAAAGTAAGGACAGACCAACTTCTTTATATAAGTAAGTCTTAAAAAGCTGCCTTATACCAAGTCAGAGAACCAGTGCAGCTAGCTCAGTACAGTTGTACCTTAGAAGTCGAACGGAATCTGTTCTGGAAGTCCGTTCGACTTCCAAAATGTTCGGAAACCAAAGCGCGGCTTCTGATTGGCTGCAGGAAGCCCCGTCAGACATTCGGGTTCCAAAGAACGTTTGTAAACCGGAACACTTACTTCCGGGTTTGCGGCATTCGGGAGCCAAAACGTCTGAGTACCAAGGCGTTCGGGATCCAAGGTACGATTGTATTGTCTACACTTGACTGGCAGAGATTATCTCCCAATCCTCCCTGGAGATGCTGAGAATTTAACCTGGGACCTTCTGCATGCAAAGCAGATTCTCCGCCCCAGCCTAGGGCTCTTCCATTTTCAAAACCATGCAGGACCACACCCACACCTCTTTTGGCTCTCTGGTACTTCTCGCATACACAACTATGCAAAGCTCTTTTTAAATAGAAGTGGCCTAGTTTGTCAAAGCCCTTCCTTGCCACATCCTCTCTCATTTGGCATATTGCCGTTGCCAGGCAATAATGGCCATCCTAATCAATATTAAGCCCGAAGCCTTTCTGATGGCTGTGTTGCTTGGTGGTTTATTTTTAGATCCTTCTAAAAAAAACAGCAGGGAAGTTTATGGTTCTATATAGACCAAGCAGCATGCTTACCTCGGCTGTTGCATATTTAATGTCCGAGCAAACAAAGATTATTCAAGTTTCTTAGGGAGTTTAAAATATTTATGTGGCTATGGAAGTCTTTAGGTCAGAATCACTACTACTAAAAGTAAATGTATTGCAGCCATCGGTGTTTATGGTTCTTTCACTACAGGCTGCTGCAGTACTCATCCTGCTCTATTATTTAGCTCCAGATATTTTAGAGAATTGGAAGTCCTCACTAAAAGCACATTTTTTTACATGGGGCATAAGCACAGACGATGTCCTACCTACACCATGCCCTCTGTTTCTCCGATGAAAATAGGGACGTCTTAAGGAAAAGCGGGACATTCCGGGATCAAATCAGAAACTGGGACGGCATCTGTAAATCCAGGACTGTCCCTGGAAAATAGGGACACTCGGAGGGTCTGCTACACAGACATACACACTGGTTATTGTGTCTATAGGGAGAACTTCCAGAGATACCTCCTGGAATCTACAACCTTGCCTTTAAGCAACAGCAGTTCACTTTCTAAGTACCGGTAGAAGGCACAAAGAAGATGAGGCATTCTTTTCTGCCCCTCCTTTCCCCCCCCCCAAAAAAAATACTACAATGCAGTTTGAGGAAGCAATCTGGAGGCCAGGGAGCAGAGCTTGCCTAAGACATTTTCAATTTTGAGTGTCTGGATCTCCACAGATTCTATTGGGAATCTTAGGGTCTGGCTGAGATTAAAGCTTGTCTAGTGAGCTACCATCTCCATGAGAACTCAGGCCTCAAATTCTCTTCAAGCGGAGAAGGGAATTGAGTTCTGCAATACCAATTACTTCGACTGGCAGGAGACAAAATAAGGCATCTGCATTACACCTGGCGAAAAGATCAGGAGTTTGGATTTCTGTCTTCAGTTGGTCAAGAGGGCAGACAATGCCTTCTGCTTACTGAATCTTAGGTTCTGGCTTCAGCCACTGACATCAGCAACTATCAGCTGGGGAACACACATTACATACCCTCCAACATTTCTCTGATAAAAATAGGGACATCCCATTCCATAATGGAAATTTTACTATTTATACCCCATACTTCTTACTGGGTTGCCCCAGCCACTCTGGGTGGCTTCCAACATATATAAAGGTAAAGGTACCCCTGACCGTTAGGTCCAGTCACAGACGGCTCTGGGGTTGCGATGCTCATCTCACTCTATAGGCTGAGGGAGCCGGCGTTTGTCCGCAGACAGCTTCTGGGTCATGTGACCACATTGACTAAGCCGCTTCTGGCGAACCAGAGTAGCACATGCAAATGCCATTTACCTTCCCGCCGGAGCGGTACCTATTTATCTACTTGTACTTTGATGTGCTTTCAAACTGCTAGGTGGGCAGGAGCTGGGACTGAAGAACGGGAGCGCATCCTGTTGCAGGGATTCAAACCACTGACCTTCTGATCGGCAAGCCCTAGGCTCTGTGGTTTAGACCACAGCGCCACCCGTGTCCCAGATTCCAACATATATAAAAACATAATAAAACATTAAACATTTTTTAAAACTTCCCTATACAGGATTGCCTTCAGATGGCTCAGGAGTTGGATAATTACATACCCTCCAACATTTCTCAAATAAAAATAGGGACGTCCTAAGGAAAAGTGGGGCATTCCAGGTTCAAATCAGAAAGTGGAATGACTTCTCTAAATCAGGGATGTCCCTGGAAAATAGGAACACTTGGAGGATCTGACATTATCTGGGGGAAAGGCCCATAGCTCAGAGGTAGAACATATTGTCCCTGCTGCATTGCCTCTGTATTCCTTCTGTAATTCCTAGTCTCATTCACTTAATTCCTCCCCCCCTTTTTTTAAAACCCCCACTGTTCTTTATAATGCAGACTCTACATATTCTACTGCTTTGTAATTCAGTGCTCTAAATCCCCTGGGACTCTATTCATGCACAATAAATATTCTGCAAAATACAGGTGCCATATACTTAAAGTCGCCTTTTCTTGAGAGCTGAAAGACAATGTTTTAAAAGTAAGCTTGGACAGAAATTCTATGACACGGCAGAGACAAATTCATTTATTCTGGCCTGAGCTTTGGCAGACTGAGCTGTGGAGACGTGATTAGCCTTGCATCCTTAGTTCTTTGCTCCTTGGGCACCACGTAGTAATTGGAAACATCTCTACTCCCAGAGATAACCCTGCCATGGATAATGCCCCTCTCTGACTGTCCTTACCTCCTTGGACATGCAATATTTATGGCTAAGCATTATAATTCAATGTCAAGGCAATATCCATGCTGGGTAGAGCTCTGCTAACTTCTGTGGGGTGATTCATTCACTTGGTGAGTCAGCCGTACTTCCTTGGTACCCTTCACTTTTTTCATTTTCTTTTACCAGCCAACACACCATGCTACATAGTTTCTGTTCCTGTTTTCCCCCCACTTAAGCTTATAGAAACAGAAAATATGAAGAGCAAATCAATACATTGTGCATCTATTGTAAGTATCCCTTGTCACACACAGAGGCGTAGCAAGCCCAGGTGGTACCCGGGGCGGAATTTTTTTTTTCACCCCCCCCCCACTTTAATTTTTAAAAAATTAAAAAAAATTTAAAAGTGTCACCCCCCTCTGATGGTGCCACTTTGTGAGGTGTGGGGGTTTTGTGTGTGTGTGTGTGTCTATTATCTCTTTTTTTTCAATAAAGTTAAAATAAAAAATAAATAAATAAATAAATAATAAAAATTAAAAAAAAATTAAAAAAAAATTAAAAAGTGTCACTCCCCTCTGATGGTGCCACTTTGTGAGGTGTGGGGGGTTGTGTTTGTGTGTCTATTATCTCTTTTTTCCAATAAAGTTAAAAAAAAATTTTTTTAAAATTTTTTTAAGTGTCACCCCCCTCTGGGGTGGAACCCGGGGCGCCCCCCCCCCCGTTGCTACGCCCCTGGTCACACAACCAGGTTGCTTGAATATAAAAAGAGGTCTGGCTCGCAATTGCAGGGTACATAACATGGTTTATCTGTATGGAATTACCAGGCACAATAGTGCCATTGATTTCAATGGGAACTGCCTGCAACTAAATCTGAATTTAGTGCACTGTATCCACTGAAAAGCATGGCATTTGGGGGGCATGAACTTTCTTTGTTGTTGTGACAACCCATTCACACATGGAAATCTTCAAGTAATGAACATGCATGTGTGAACCAGTTCATATATTTCAGCTTATAAAGAAAGAAGCACGATGTATTGTTAGACTTCAAATTAAGATAATACTAGGTACACACACTATCACAGATATGCAATCATAGCATACACAGAAATATGCATGAATAGAAATCTGATGAACTATGGTGGCAAGGTATTCTCTTACCTATTCTTGATTTATTTATTTTTGTTAAACTTTGCTAAACTTTGTCCCTCTCCCTGCAAGCTATTGCCTGGGTACCAATCATTTCTTTCTCCAATCTCAAGCAAATACTAATTGTATAGTTTGCCATTTCTAGTCCCAAATTATGAAGGAACAACCACTATCAGCTTTCTAATGTTGAACAGTTATTATTATTTTCTTTTTTTTAAATTCCTCAATTTTCAATAATTTACAAATGCAGATCTTACAATCTCATATTTCCAATACAAATCAGACTTCTCTACCCCTTTTGTGGTTTCTTCTCTTATTTAAATTTTTAACACTGCATTTTCCACTTTACTCCATTTTTGAGTTTTTCTACAATTAAGCTTCGTCTGCAAACACCTTTAAGTTATAAAATTTCTATCACACTCTTATTCATTTTATGTCTGCATTGTCTCTTATTCTTTTGTTGAACAGTTATACTTATTGCTATTCTTGGGCACAGAATTTGGGCAATTTAATTTTTGAAACATGGAGGTTTACAAGCCAAATTCTCAAACTCCTGGTGTTGGAAGCAAAGAATTTACTTGCTGCTGTTTAATTTACACACCTAAGGGAGAATGATGAAATAGGAAACTCTGTGCAGTTCCCATTTTAAACCACAAATCTTAATGGTGTCCAAACTCAGGAAATTGTGACTTGTTTAAACTATGGTTAGTAAGAACAAACCAAGATCCTATGAAGAAAGCATTGTTTCTGAGAGCGATTCCTCCACCCCATTCCTGCTTCCTTTTTAACTTCATGTCTCTATCTGTAGGGAATAAGATCCTGCCTTTTCCAAGCTTTCTCAATTTTATGTTTGGCGTTCTTTCTCCCATAACACAGGAAACGGAGCTAAAGTTTCACGTTGTTAGCCAAAGCCAGAGTCCTCACCGGCTTCTTTTTTCTGGCATGAATGAAGACGTATACCATCACAACTAGGAAATGCAAAACACCTCTGACTTCCTTCCTTTCTGGGGATGTGAACATGATCCTAGGAAAGCACACGGAGATTTTGTCGCCAACCTTGATGTGGAGCAGATAAAAGTCCAGGGAGAGCCAGGTTGCTTCTCACAAAGTGCAGCATGCTGAAATTCCAGACATGCCTGTAACTCTATAAGCAGCCTAAACTTTTTTTCAGATATGTTTTGTGGCCTTCTCTCACTGGAGAGCATGGTCCATTACCACTTTGAATTCCCTTCTCTATCTGTTTTTCATCCTTGGAACTGTGCTACAGAAAGCCCAGTTCCCACGTTCTGGATGGTAGCAACATCCACTTCCCCATCCGACCGCAATAGAACTTGCTCCTGAATCCAACAGGAAAAGGAAGGAACAGGGAGGAGCGGCTTGGTTTAAGATAGAAATTAGGATTCTTAAATTCTAGGATTCTGTTATTAACTTTCCAGTGGAAGGCAACTAATAAAGGACTTCGCTATATAGCTCACGTACCGGTATAACAGTAAACTACAGTTACCCAAGTGGCTATTTAGTTACCCAGGTGGTTATAGGGACCCAGGTGGCGCTGTGGGTTAAGCCTAGGGCTTGCTGATCAGAAGATCGGCAGTTCGAATCCCTGCGACGGGGTGAGCTCCTGTTGCTCGGTCCCAGCTCCTGCCAACCTAGCAGTTCGAAAGCACGCCAATACAAGTAGATAAATAGGAACCGCTCTGGCGGGAAGGTAAATGGCGTTTCCGTGCACTGCTCTGGATCGCCATAAGCGGCTTTGTCATGCTGGCCACATGACCTGGAAGCTGTACGCCGGCTCTCGGCCAATAAAGCGAGATGAGCGCCACAACCCCAGAGTCGGACACGACTGGACCTAATGGTCAGGGGTCCCTTTACCTTATAGTTTATAAATTTAACCATGGTTTAGCAAGAATGCACAGAGTGCTATGCACTCTGTGCATTCTTGCTAAACCATGGTTAAAATTATAAACTATAGTTTACTGTTATACGTGAGCTATATAGCGAAGCCCTTTACTAGTTACCTTCCACTGGAAAATTAATAACAGAACCCTAGAATTTAAGAATCATAATGTCTGTCTCAAACCGAGTGCCAATCATTCTGTAGCCAAAATGGCAGCATCCAACATGCACTTTCCTGGGAACCCCAAGGTTTGTAGAACTAGATATATGAAAAAACCCTAAGGAGGGGACTCCCCAAAACAGCCCAGTGAGGACTTGCCAACCACTGGGGAGAAAACAAAAGCACAGTGGGGTGGAACACAGTATCCTGGAAGTGCATATCGCTGGGTAGCTTGAATCCTGAACAGAAAAACTCTGGCCTGCAACATTTCGTTGTCAGTCCCACTTGTACATTTCTATTTACAAAGGCCATTGCCAAAAATTGAGCGGTAACATTTTATTTTTATTTTTCTGCCGCAACATTTAATCTTGTTTTATCTTAGGATTTGTTATTTTCTGTCCTTTTTATTGCCGTTTTAAATTGTGCACACCACTTGGATTCATTTTATTGTCAAAGCAGCCTTTGAACATTTAGATTACTTTAGCAACCAGAATACTGTAATGTGAGCCAGGAGTAGAAAACCTATGGCTCTCCAGATGTGGTTGGACTCCAGCTCCCATCAGCCTCAGCCAGCTTAGCCAATATCAGGGATGAGGACAGCTGTAGTCCAGCAGTATCCAAAGGGCTGCAAGTTTCCTATACCAGAATTAAGAGACCCAATGGAGGGTAAAACAATCATCTAGAAATACTTTTGTGATCTGAGCTGCCTATCTATCATCCCATGATACAGGGGTTTCCATCATGGGATGGTGAGGTGCTTAGCAATTAAGTCATAAAGGGAAAACAAGATGCAGCTTGCATGAGCAGAGGTCTGTTGATTGTTATGTCCTACCTATTTCATCTCATTTTCCCAAAATGAGTAGATGGATGAGCCTTGACTATTTCCTATAATGTTATTCTTTGGAGTCAGGTCAATCAGTAAAGTTATTTGGAGGTTTTTAAGCAGAGGTTGGATGGCTGTCTGTCATGGATGCTTTGCATTGCAGGAGGTTAAACTAGATTGCTCTCAGGATTCCTTCCAGCACTACAGTTCTTTGATTCTGGTTGAATCAGTATTAGAATACAGAATGGACAATGTTAATGTCACTTTTTTGTTGGATGAGAAATTGGAGAATACATCATGGATGAGAATTGGGAATTCAGGAAAGGAACTCGGGAAACAAGTGTAACTACCGGTATCACCGCAAAACATTTGCAGTTAGCTAGTTAATATGTACAACACTTACATATGTAAACGGTCTCTTGGCAATTCTTGAAGAGAAACATACAGAAGAGGAAGTGTCAGGTACTTTCAGATCAGGTACTTTTGCTGCCAGGATTTAAACATCCTGCTTACTGTATCTCATGTGAAACCTTGCTTTATGTTCTCTCAATCCACTCTGCTCGCTTTAGGTTTTCAAAAATGAATCCTGCTGACTTTCTTTCATTGTTTCCCGGACTTGGTGGATGACTCATCCCACAAAAATAATCCCCGAGACTTTCGTGGAAGTACTTTTGCTCTTCCAGCTTAGTAGGGGAAAACACATAAAGCCATTATGTTTCCTGATCTAGGACAACCTACTGTATTTCCTGCCATGTGCCTAACACAGGATTAGTCTGGCTGACCACCTTTGGTCCAATGTCACAGGAAGCTGTGGATGTTAAGGGATTCTGGCTGAAAAGGGACTTGCTGACATAAAAAGCAGCCCAGCAAGGAGTCCTTGGTTTGCAGTCACCAGGCTTCATTTTCACTCAGATGAATGGCCTGTCTCACTGAGCCATCCCAGCAGCTGCACATTGCCCAGCTCTGTTTCCCTACCTGTTACTTGATTATTTCATTGCTGTGGGAGGGTTCTTTCCTGTCACGACTAAGCCGCTTCTGGCGAAAGCAGCGCAGCGCACGGAAACGCCGTTTACCTTCCCGCCGGAGCAGTACCTGTTTATCTACTTGCACTTTTTGGGGTGCTTTCAAACTGCTAGGTTGGCAGGAGCAGGGACCGAGCAATGGGAGCTCTACCCGACCCCATCTCGGTCTCCTCACCCTATGCCCAAAACTCCTCCAAATGCCAATGGAGTGTCAAAAGGTGGAAATGTCACTGTACTTGAAACAGGGGGGAAAGAAAGATTAGGATCAAATAGGGCCTTTCTGTGTTTCTTAGGATGACCGCTTACGCATCAGCAAAGAAAGTACACCAATTTGAATAAGATGTGCATATGCTCATTTCTATGTCAGCATACTGTACTTGAAAAGGCAAGTGTTTTTTTACTGACAGTCCTTCTGCTTTCAAGGTCAGAGACCAAGCAACTGGATAAAAGCAGTATGGCTTTTAGAGAAAGGTTTAGCTTTTTACCCCTCTTAGGAGCATTCAGAATTTTAAAACATGAAATCAGGCCAGATGACTCAGAGTTACAACTAAAAATCATGCTCCATTGAAACTGATTGCCCCCAACAAATGCCCCCCATTTGTTTTTTGTTCCTTCCGAATACCTTGAAATGCAAGAGCACACCGGGAGCTTTCTTTTCATTTTGTTTTTTGGGAGGTGGGATAATGCAACCAAATGGAGCATTTTGCAGGAACGAGAAAATCACAAGAATTAGTGCTTAAATTAGTGCTTCATAGAGAGAGCTCCTGCCTTAAGCATTCGGTATAGAATAATGGATACCTTTTCCAAGATAACGGGGGTGGTGTGTGTTTTGAAAAATTTAACACCTATTTACATGCTCCAGTTCACTTTTCCTCAGTGGCAATGCAAACCGATGCACATATTTTGAAGGCAGAAAATGCAAAGAAATATCTATTGACCTACTCAAAGTTGGTGGGGAGATCACAGAATTGTAGAGCGGGAAGGGCTTTCCAGGGGTCATCTAGTCCAACCCACTTTGCCAGTGCTAATCCAGAGTCTTAAATTAAATAAACCAATCTTTGTTTCTGAATTGGTTTCTCATGGTGAGAATGTGAACAGCAAATCCACAGGTGGAGTCCTATTGTTGTTGTTGTTGTTGTTGTTGTTGTTGTTGTTGTTGTTACTATTATTATTAAGTTTCTGGTGTGTTGAGCTACCAAACCACAAACTACACAGCATTTGTGTAGACTCTAAACCATTCATTCTCCCTGTTGTTTGAATTGCCAGCTGAATGCATGATGGGATCACTACAGGCTGTATTGTAGTCCACCTGATAGAAACATAGCAACTTTTCTCTGGCATAGCTTCCCAGACTTTTGGTTGGGCATTAAGGTATCAAACCAGGGACATAAGTTACTCCCATCTGGGCATGTCTTACACATGCTCCCGCAAACCTGTTAGCTCAGTAAGGGCCAATTTATACAATCAAGCACTCAAATGGTAAATCATTTTATGCTGGAAGTGCTTTTCCTTCTAAAAACAACTCCCAATACACACAAACTGTTCGACTTTCCCCTTTCCCTGACATTCTACATTTCTAAGGGCAGGGATTGTTCATGCATAGAATGTCATGACCTCTTCCTGCTTCAGCTGGACCTTCAGGAAAAGCTTTGCCATTAAGAATGTGTCCAATTGTCCATGTTGTTTCTCAGAGTTCATGGAATGAGGAGGGGAGCATTTTTTACATTCCAAAACCCCTCAGGGGCAGATCTAGGGGGCATGGAGAGCTGCAACAGGGAGGGAGACACAGCAAATTGCTTCTTCCCCCTTACCATCAGTTGAGCAACCCCATCCTATGCAACCTCAAGAGCTAGCACATTTGGAAAGCTAAGCAGGGTCCGGTATGGTTTCAAATTGGATGGAGGACCGCATGCTGCATTGCAGAGGGGTGGACTCGATGACTCTTGGGGTCCCTTCCAACTCTAAAATTCTATATTCTCTCTGGCCCATCTAATCCAGCATTCTGTTCTCAGAATAAAACCAGGATAATAATAATAATAATAATAATAATAATAATAATAATAATAAATAATAATAATAATAATAATAATAATAATAATAATAATAATAAACTTTTATTTATATCCCGCCCTTCCCCGCCAAAACCGGGCTCAGGGCGGCCAACAATCAAATACAAATATAAAAACACAGATTAAAAATACAGATATAAAATACACTTTAAAACTTAAAAATTTTGAATTTTAAAAGTTACACTAACAAATTACCCCAAAAGCCAAACGGAACAGCTCCGTTTTACAAGCCCTGCGAAAGGGTGCTAACTCTTGCAGGGCCCTCGTTTCTTGTGGCAGATCATTCCACCATATCGGGGCCAGAACCGAAAAAGCCCTGGCCCTGGTGGCTGCCAACCTGACCTCCTTATGACCTGGGATCTCCAGAAGGTTATTATTTGATGACCTCAAGGTCCTACCTGGGGCATACCAGGAGAGACGGTCCCTTAAGTACGAGGGCCCTAGGCCGCGTAGGGCTTTAAAGGTTAAGACCAGCACCTTAAACCTGATCCTGTACTCCACCGGGAGCCAGTGCAGCTGATAAAGCACTGGATGAATGTGATCTCGCGGCAAGGCCCCCGTAAGGAGCCTTGCTGCGGCATTCTGCACCCGCTGGAGTTTCTGGGTCAGCTTCAAGGGCAGCCCTGCATAGAGCGAGTTACAATAATCTAGTCTGGAGGTGACCGTCGCATGGATCACTGTGGCCAGGTCAGGGCGAGAGAGGTAGGGGACCAACTGCCTAATACGGCGGAGATGGAAAAATGCCACCTTTGCTGTGGCTGCAACCTGCGCCTCCATGGAGAGGGAGGCGTCAAAGGTTACCCCCAGACTCTTGACAAGAGGCGCTGGCACTAATTGAACGCCTGCAAGGGTTGGGGGTTGGCCCCCCAACCCCATGTCGTCCCGACCTAGCCAAAGGACCTCTGTCTTCGAAGGATTTAACTTTAATCGGCTCCCACGCATCCATCTAGCCACAGCTTCCAAACACCTGGCCAGTGTGTCTGGGACTATGTCGGGACGGCCGTCCATCAACAGATAAAGCTGGGTGTCATCAGCATATTGATGACAACCCATCCCAAAGCTCCGGACAATCTGGGCGAGAGGGCGCATAAAGATGTTAAAGAGCATTGGGGAGAGAATTGCACCTTGCGGCACTCCACACATCAAGGAGTGCCGCGGGGACATCTCATTCCCTAGCGCTACTCTCTGTCCCCGACCTGAGATAAAGGAGCGCAGCCATTGTCGGACTGTGCCCTGAATCCCCACGTCGGCAAGGCGGTGGTCTAAAAGTTCATGATCGACCATATCGAAGGCTGCTGACAAATCTAAGAGAATCAGCAGTCCCGATCCGCCTCGATCCAGCTGTCTACGGAGATCATCCGTTAGCGCGACCAAAGCCGTTTCAGTCCCATAGCCAGGGCGAAAGCCGGACTGAAATGGATCCAAAGCCGATGTTTCCTCCAGAAACCCACTAAGTTGTTCAGCAACCGCTCTCTCAATTACCTTACCCAAGTACGGAAGATTCGAGACCGGGCGGTAATTGGATAGATCTAAAGGATCTAAAGAAGTTTTCTTTAAGAGCGGACGCACCACTGCCTCTTTCAACTCCCCTGGGAAGGTCCCTGTGCCAAGGGACAAGTTGATAATCTCACCCAGGGGGGCCCGCACCTCGTCCGGGCACGCTCTAATCAGCCAGGATGGGCACGGGTCAAGGGGACAGGTGGTGGGCCTTCCAGCTCAGAGGAATCTGTCTACATCGGCAGGGAGTATCCGATCAAAGTGGTCCAATACTGGGCCCGAAGACAGTCGAGGGGCCTCTAGCTTTAATAACAGCTTTGATAACAGCTTTATCAACAGGCAGTCTGGAGGTGCTCTGGGTTGCTGAGTTCCATTTCGTAGGTTACATAGGCCTGAACTTAAAATTATAGCAGATCCTCTTTTTCATCTCCTTTAACAAGTCTACAACAACAACAACAAAAGACAAAGGGAACCCAGTTGTAAAATTGAATTGCATGGAGAAAACACTACATATGTTTCTCTATTACACATGCTAATCCACATTATTTCTCTTTCATGATTTTGTAGGGAATGCACTCAAACAGGAAATGCTAATCCTGTTTACCTTACGCCTTCTGGCCTGGCTATTTCCAAGTGAAATGTCCAGGAAGAAGAGAATGCCCAAAGGAATCTGAGTGCTTTTGAAGCTGTCTCCATGATATCGCTTGCAACAAGCAGCTGTAGAACGTTTATTGGTGGCTCACAAACACGTTGCACCTCTGGCTAAACCCAAAACATTTGAAGCATTGAAGAGAGAACGCTTCTCAGACAGGAAATGTTAAATATTTAACGGCGATTTCTCTTCCCCCCCCCCGCCCCCCCTAACTGCTTGGCATGGAATCTTACAACCCCGAGCTTTCTATATAATATAAAAGTACACCTGTCATTTCCTGAGAGAACATAAAACTAAGACTTTGCAAAAACTAAACACAGCTGTGACAAATTGTCTCCATTTCCAAATGTAAAGATTTATTTATAGTGAATCATGCCTTACAGACCACTCTTTCATGTGAAAGCACTTTGCATTTTTTAAAAAATTAACTTGATCAGAGAGGAATTATTACAGAAGAGAAAACAATGAACAGGACACCATAACTGTCTGCATGGACTTTGACATAATATATTAACTTTGCCATTAATGACAGGATTCATATTTAAGGTAAGGTTGTTTTCCAGTATTTTAAAAACTTAGTTACAGGTAGGTAGCCGTGTTGGTCTGTCATAGTAAAAAAAAAAAAAAAATCCTTCCAGTAGCACCTTAGAGACCAACTAAGTTTGTTCTTGGTCATACCAAGCTCATACCAAGAACAAACTTAGTTGCTCTTCCCCGTTCCCCTCCACCCCCTGCACCCAAAAAGAATCCTGTGTGCTATTTGCAGCGATTAATAATGAATAAATTTGTCTAGCCAAATCTTTTTGATCTGAATCTTTGTGTGCCTTGTTTGTACGAATTGGAGGAGAGGGACAAGCAAGGGTCTTTTCACTTCTTCGTAAGAGAACACATGGATTTCCATAATTAGATCTGATACAGTTTCAATCCTATAATTATGCCACAATGAAACAATGCCAAGTTTGTTAAATGTTAAGCTGTTCACTGTTTTAAAAGGCACTTTTTAAAACAGATGGTTTTCAGGCCTTCGGTTTTCTCTTCAAAACAGGAAAGTTGCCATTGCTTATTCACTTTTTCATCCACCTCACGTTTTCCCGCCATTTTGGTGCTTACTCGGTGCCTGGCCACTGTGTGCATTTCCTTAACTTGGAAAAATGTGGGAGTAAATGGTAATATTTGGGGTGGTATTCCAGCATACAGTTATTTTCTGCTGTTTTTATGTGGGAATCCTGGTGCTACAGAATAATGTATGTGCAGAAAGGGTGCAGGAGTAGTGACATTGTCCAACAATGTTTGTTGTTGTGTCACACCATGGCCACTGTTGTGAACAAGTGGCGGATAAATTAACAGGTTGGCTACAATATCACCAAATACATGGAATGTTCAACGAGGACAAGAGAAAACATGGATTTGAGAAAAGTAAATCAAAATTTCAAATAGAAGTAGTGGAAGGGAAAGGGAAATTGTTATCTAAAATGTATAATCTTCTATTAGAGTGGTACACCATAGATGAGGAGGTGAAAGAATGCATGATAAAATGGGCAATTGATATTGGACATAATATATATTTTGAAAAATGGTACAAATTATGGAATCAGGGTATTAAGTTTACAGCCTGCACGATATTAAAAGAAAACATTATGAAAATGATGTACCGTTGGTACATGACCCCTACCAAACCAGCAAAAATGTACAAAACCCAAAATAAAAAATGCTGGAAATGTAATACGGAAGATGGAGAATTATATCATATGTGGTGGAGGTGTGATAAAGCAAAATCCTATTGGGAACAAATTTATAATGAATTGAAAAAGTTGTTAAAATATACTTTTCCCAAAACGCCAGAAGCGTTTTTGCTAGGAATGGTGGGGGAAGAAATAGTAAAGAATGATCAAAGATTATTTTTATACACAACCACCGCAGCCAGAATCTTGTGGGCACAAAAATGGAAATCCTCAGAAATACCGACTACTGAAGATTGGAGATCAAAGTTATTAGAATATTTGGAGGTGGCAAAATTAACTGGAAGAGTAAGAGAACAAAAAGACCAAGTGTTTCAGGCAGATTGGAGTAAATTTATTGTTTACTTAGAAAAACACTGTAATAACATGAATTCACTCACAGGTTTTGACAAAATACTTGTAATATAAAACCATGTATGAAAAATAAATTTTAGAAAAGTAGTAATAACAATTAAAGGAAAAAAGGCGTAAGAATGAGGGCGGAATAGAAAACCAAGATGGGTCGGGAGGGAAGTCAAAATACTCAGCGGAGTATCTGTATATATGAAAACATTTGTAAAGGAGTATTGTAGTGTTTTGTTTTGTTGTAACAAGTAAAAAAGTTGGAAAAAAAAACAGATTGCAAAAAAAAAATAATCAAAAAAAATATCACTTTTTCATCCACCTCACATTTTCCCGCCATTTTGGTGCTTACTCGGTGCCTGGCCACTGTGTGCATTTCCTTAACTTGGAAAAATGTGGGAGTAAATGGTAATATTTGGGGTGGTATTCCAGCATACAGTTATTTTCTGCTGTTTTTATGTGGGAATCCTGGTGCTACAGAATAATGTATATGCAGAAAGGGTGCAGGAGTAGTGACATTGTCCAACAATGTTTGTTATTGTGTCACACCATGGCCACTGTTGTGAATGAAATTTAGTGCAAGATGCTGGTATATTAGTAAACAAACAAATAAAACCAGTTCCATAATATAACAGGTACTATAGTGTGAAAAGAGTGTTAGAAAATGGAACAGAAACACTAGCATCATAATTAGGAAAATGAATGCAATATCCCCCATGTCTAAATGTGCCATGAGTTGCTTTGAGCATTCCTGTATGATCTCTCAGCCTAACCAGGCTCACACCAAAAAATAACAGAGAACCTTGAAGATTTACAAATCTATGAAGCTAAAATAGTGCCAGCCCAAGACATTTTTCTGTTTGAGAGCCTGAGCAGAGTCATGCCCCCACACCAAGTCAAGATACATAACATACCAAAGGTCATCCACATTATTCTGATATTTGGCACAGAAAACCCCCACAAGCATCCTCTTTCCTCCAACTGTAAAAAGGCAATAGCCACAAATGAAATAACTAGCACTTTCCTGCCCTTTCACAACCCCAAAAATCTGCTGCCTGAGGTTGTCATTTTATCCTACCTAGCAGTATGGCTGGCTCCTTCCATTTGTTCCAGAGAGTAAATGAACTCTCCTAAGTAGGGTAGTGGTGTGTCCTACTTTACAGAGGACACTCCTCAATTTCAAGGACCATCTGCTCCAAATCCAGTATAAAGATAAAGAACCATAAGAAGGGACTTTGAGGCTGCCCATCAGTGGTTAGCACTGGAACGGCAGACTGAGAAGGCATAAGGAAAAAAGACCCAAGGGTTCCTAGCATATCCGGACTTGAGTAGAAATGGGGTCAGAAGGGAAGCATGGAAGCCAGACAGACCCTGAGTGTGACATAAAATTCAACTAGAGCTGCCTGGCCTAATAAATCTAAGAACTGCATTGCCTACTTACTGTACAGCAGCTTTACATTGGTGGCTTGTAGAAGTCAGCCAAGACCTTGTAGATCTTGAGTCCTTGAACACTTGGTAGGAGGGAACAATTCACAGCTTAATCAGGAATCAAGAAGCCAGACAGATAAGACAGGGACCCACATGTGATTTCAACAAAGGTTTGCAAATGCCCCTCTGGAAAAATAATAGTTCCAGTTGGTGATCATTTTCATCTGCAGTCTAGACAAGTCTGGTGTCCCAAAAGAGCAGGCTGTTCAGACCTTACGGTACATAAGAAAGACCCAGATTTTAAGAAGATAAGGCACATCTTAAGAAATACAGTTTTCCACAAAGAAATGTCGACAGTTACTAACAGCTACATACAGAGAACAAAGCCTTGTTAACAGACTAATGTGGTTATTATTCTTTGCTGATTGATTCAGGTCAGGACTGGCGTCAGCACTTGGCATCTTTGGACAGCTGCCAGGGTCCCAGCGCCCTGGCAGGAACCACTGCTGATACCTAGCCTGTTCTGCCTATTATTTCATCCCTTTGGCCTGGCCAGGCGGCTGGCTCCTGACACCCTTTTAATTTCCAACAATGCTCCAGATGTGGCTATTGTGCAATTCCTGGGAGGACACATTTCTTTAAAAATAAAATAAAATTGCCCACTGCTCAGCTGATTCCTGTGCACATGCCCCATTTCCACAAAAGTAACGCATTCGAATCAACTAATTGGAAAGCAAAAACAAGGCAAAAGAGAACACCTAAGTGGTGTGGATGGTAACAAGTGGATTTGTCTTCAGCTTCAACTGCAAATGTGAATTTGTATGAACTAATTAGGTCAGGTCTGAATGGAGAAAACATGGATTCCAAGCAAGATCCAACACAAACATGGGCAAGTCCTCTAACACTTCAACAGGGTTTGAGACAGGTGCATATTTCTGCAGAAAAGTTAAATAATACAGACATGTTAATTGATCATTTCCCTATATGGACCACATTTACATTGCCTTGAATTTTAAAAAAGGAGAACAGGTATCTATGTATTTTAGTTAGTTCTTTTCTATTCCCTAAACTAGCCAGTCTGGTTTCAAAAACCATGGGGTGCAACAAACAATGAGTTTAATGTGTAATGAAAGACCAAGGAATTGGGGGAAAACACACACACTAGGGAATCTAAGTTTATCCATTCTAAAGTCAACCTCCTGGCAAATAGAAGGAGAAGAAATGGAGGCAGTGAGAGATTTTACTTTCTTGGGCTCCATGATCACTGCAGATGGTGACAGCAGTCATAAAATTAAAAGACGCCTGCTTCTTGGGAGAAAAGTGATGACAAACCTAGACAGCATCTTAAAAAGCAGAGACATCACCTTGCTGACAAAGGTCCGTATAGTTAAAGCTATGGTTTTCCCAGCAGTGATGTATGGAAGTGAGAGCTGGACCATAAAGAAGGCTGATCGCTGAAGAATTGATGCTTTTGAATTATGGTGCTGGAGGAGACTCTTGAGAGTCCCATGGACTGCAAGAAGATCAAACCTATCCATTCTGAAGGAAATCAGCCCTGAGTGCTCACTGGAAGTACAGATCCTGAAGCTTAGGCTCCAATACTTTGGCTACCTCATAAGAAGAGAAGACTCCCTGGAAAAGACCCTGATGTTGGGAAAGATGGAGGGCACAAGGAGAAGGGGGCGACAGAGGACGAGATGGCTGGACCAAACTGCAGGAGGCAGTGTAAGACAGGAGTGCCTGGCGTACTTCGTGACCATGGGGTCACGAAGAGTCAGACATGACTAAGCAACAACAAAAGTCAACAAAGCAGAGTTGCTAATGGCATATCCCTTCCAGGAAATTTCATTAGAGAAAGAAATAAAAGTGAGAGATCTGTGGTGCAACAGTATTGTCCCACCATTAAATGAGTTGTTTGAACATGAGATTCTCAGAACTATTTCAGAGGGCCAGATCAATTTCTTGAACACCATTAACTGGGAGTAAGTAAAGTGTTCTCTGTCAGTCTTGGGTTTTTGGTAATCTGAAGATGGTTTTCTGCAGTCTGCAGCACAGGAACAAATTGGAAGAGTGCAAAATTGGCACCACATAGCACCAGCATTTCCGTATTGTTGTGTTTCCATGGTCACAATCAGGCAGGTAGCACAGAATGGCTTTGTAAGGTGATTTCAGTTCTAGGTCATGCTGCCTCCTGACATCACCTTACAATATACCTGTAGCCAAATTTCTATATGATTTGCTTCATCCAGGATCACCTTGCTGACCCCATGGGCTATGCTGAAAAAAATGTGTAAGAGCTCTGCAGAAATTCTTAAGAGCTTTTCTGTTTTGAGAAGAGCTACTTTTTAGAGAATATGTAACATACCATATCTGTGGCTCAATTCCTCTAGAAGGCATGGAAGCAGGGTCAACGAATGTTCATTGGCCGGATTGAGACAAAAAGACACTGGTTACTTTGAGCCACGATTCCAGTGACCGTAGGAGCATAGGAAGTTGCCTTGTACTGAGTCAGACCATTGGTCCACCTACCTCAGTTATGTCCACACTGACTGGTAGCACCTCTCCAAGATTGTAGACAGGGGTCTAGCCCAGCCCTACCTGAAGACGCTGAATTTTGAGCCTGGGACCTTCGACCTGTGAAGCAAATGCTGTGCTACTGAGCTGAGGTGACAGGCAGAAAAAGAGATGGCGTCAAGGAGCTCCCTGTATGACTTAGAACAGGATCCATGAGTAAGGAAGTACTTCAGACCTTCTACATCCATGATTTGGATAAGATGGTGATGATGTAGCTTAACACCCTTGTCCCTACTCTCCCTGTGCATATGTCGTTTCTACACATGAACATAATGCCCAAATCAGGCTATTGTAATTTCTCTAGTAAACAAGGAAAGGGGGTGTTTGTTTTCTACCACTCGCTCAGCATGTGCAGGTTTTCCTCCAAAGAGAAAAACAACCACACACCACTTCCGGTCTAGCGCTCATGCCAGCCGGCTGGGTCTCTGTCGTGCGCGGTGGGACCGGCTGAAGACGGCCCGAGGGTACCGTTCCCGTGAAACGGACCCTCCTAAAACTTCGGGCAGGGCGGCCCGAAGACGTGGGGAGTCGGCGGGCGCTCGAACGAGCTCCCCCCCCCTCGGAAGACCCGAGCACGGGTCCCAGAAGGGGAAGCGGGTTGAGCTCGGAGCGCTGTGACTCCAGGAGCGACCGTCTTCAGCGATGCGGCAAAGCGGGCAGCATTGAGCGCTAGATTCCTTCGCCAAAATTAAAGAAATCGTGAGTACAAGGATTTGATAAAGCATTTGGACTAACTGGCCAAAAAGCCGGTGATTTTAAACACGGAGGTCGATCCCGGCTGCTGGGGATTAAGAAGCAGGAGACACTGTAACCGAGGCAATGGTGAACTTTGTGACAGGGGAAAGCTTCAGTTACAAGTTTTCAATGTAACCCCTTTCCTAAATACTCGGAGAAGATTTGGCTGAAGTATAAAGTAACTTTGGAACTATTTTGGAGACTTTGTGAACTTTTAAAAGATGCACCTGGCTATGGAAATACGGGAAGATTTTAATGCAAAAGTGGATGAACTCAGAGACTTAATTATAAAGTATTTCCAAGTGAGGGGCAATACACAAGAGGAGTGCATTCCTAAGCATGAGCAGGAGGAGGAGGAGTTGGGACATGAGATAGTGGAAAATCCCACACCACTGACTGTGAGAAAGTTTAGAAGAAATGCCAGGAGAAAGAAGACACGCCGGAAGCGTGAGTGTCAACAACGGATGAAAACCTGCAGGAAAAAACATAAGAGAAGCTGGAATGACAGCAAACAAGAGAGAGAAAAACAAGGCAAAGAGCTGCAGGGAAGAGAAGATGATGGAATGACAGGCCTTTGCAGGCTGGACACTGAGTGGGTCTGGGTTTCGGACAAGGAGGGAGTGGGGTAAAGTGGATTTAAATTTGGGGAAACGTTCTGACTCTTTATATGGTTAAAGACATGGTCTGAATATGGAATTGCATAAACGTAATATAATATTATGGAATAAAATTGTTATTAGTAGTATAAGTCAGGTCGGATTCGAGTAAAGGGAGAGGGGGGAATTAAGAGTAGACAAAGTATAGAAGCAGAGGATGGCTAAGGTTGAATTATAATTGATAAAGTGATTATGGCTAAGAATAATTAAGATGTAAATGAAGATAAGATGTGTTAGAATAATTATGATGTGAATTATGATAAGGAATCCTGAGGATTGGATAATATGATGTAACCAGCTTAAGGGAAACGGGGAAGTCTCATTTAATACCAATATTTGTATTATAATCCTGCACAGGTGAGTGTGCAGGGAAACAGGCAAGATAAAGGAAGATAGTTTAAGCTTAAACATTTAATGAATTGTATGCCTCTGTGAGAGGTGGGTGCTGAATTGTGTATGGGAGCCCCCGAGTGAGAGAGGGGGCACCCAAGAGTGTTTAACGGAGATGTTGTAGGCCGGAAAAATTGTAAAACCAAATAAAAATTATTTTAAAAAAAAAAAAGAAAAAGAAAAACAACCACATGAACTTCTACTCCATGATGACACATGCTCTTAAGGAACAATCTGATTCAAAGGCTGAACCTCCTGCTGGAAAAGCCATTCCTTGGAGAGAAGATGAGTTCTTCTCTTTTGGGTCTTTGTTTTCAAGGGAGAAATATGGAATTAATAAACTCCATGTAATTACCCACACAACAAAGTAGTAGGGGCTGCTTAATGGATGCTGCCATTCCCAATTAACCAGATGTTTTAAGACCAAAAGGAACTGGTAAGCAACCCAAATGGGTACACATGTTACCAATTAGTATGTCCAATGGGGCTGGAATGAAAGCATGCCTTTAAGCTTTGATTTTATTCTCTCATTAGCTCCAGACAATTTTGTAAATTAAAGCAGAGGACACCCCCACCCCGCACAAACTACCCCCTTATAAATGAGAAGGCCTAAGGCGTTGTTTTTACATTTCAGTAGCTGAGTGTCTCAAAGCTTTACATGAATGTTCCTGTGGAGCTTTTAAGACACCGGTAATTGACAGTTCCTGTCTGCTCTCTTTAGCCTGTGCAATCAAGTTAATTTGTGCTGGTTTCAAGCTGCAAGGCATATTTATGGCCATTTAGGACTATGGTCTAGCAGACCATTATGTGTTGCATATACTATGTCAGGAGCCCACGGGAATTAAGAGGTTTCTGCACAATGCCAAGGCAGAGGATAATCTTTTTACCATAGCCAAATCACAGCCAAAGACTGAGAAATCAAGTTGTCATAAACCATAATTCCATATTAAACTGATTTTTTAAAGTTTAGGTTGAGAGGTTGTGGCTCGCTCAAGGCTGAACAGGGATTTGAACTTGTTTCCTCTACATCTCAAGCCATCACTTCATCCACTGTGACCCAATGTGCACCCATTACTGTATGAATGTTTAAATATGACTCTCTTTCAAGGTGGCCTCATTTGAGTCTGTGGACACGGAAACTACAGTTCCTTTGTGAATATTAGCAGACATTTTCTGTAACAGTGTCTGAATGGAATGGCACTGCACGGTGGTGCAGATACCTATAGGTTAATCCAGAATGTAGACCTAATTCTAGAGGGAGGAAGGGGAATAAGCTCAGTGGTAGTGCACCTGGCTTTCATGAAGAAGGTTCTATCCCTAGCATTTCCAGGTAGAACTGGGAGAGGCCCCTGCCTGAACTCCTAGAGAGGCACTAGTTGTGATGAAGATGGACCAATAGTCTAAGCCAGGGGTCAGCAACCTAAGGCCCATGGGCCGGAAGCAGCCTGTGGAGGTTGTTTGACTGGCCCACGAGCTGCCCCCGAACCGAGCTGCCAGCTCTCGTGCTGTGCTAAACCGACATGGCACAGCACGGGGACTAGCTTCCGCGGTGCCGAAAATCGCATCTGCGCACGCGCAGACGCCGAAAATCATGGGCACACGCACAATATGACCCACAGAGGGATCTCAGTGGGAATGATCCAGCCCAGGCAAGATAAACCTTGCTGACCCCTGGTCTAAGCCAACTTTGCATGCTCCTCAGTAGGCAGTAAATCTGTGTCTAGACTGGCCTGTTACAGGTAGAGATTCACAAAATGAAATAATCCTCAATGAGGAAAGGATTCCTACACATTATAAGTTTTCATGTGGGCAGATTTCTGTAGTGCTGCATCCCCTCATTGGAGCCCCAGATGCAGGTGAGGACTACACCCGGGTGTGGGTGTGGGTGTGTACCACCCGCCATCCAAAAATGGCTTTCAGGGTGGTATACAAAGACATTTTTTTGAATGCAGACACAAGAATATAAACCATAACATGCAGTTGCTTAAAGAAACCTCCCCTTTCAAGCCCTTTGGGTGGTGGTAAAATGCTGGACCCTCAGCAACCCCAGCAGCACCCCAGGGGACTTGTTTGTGTGCCCAGCCTAGGACAAGCGCCTGGGTGTGACGATACCTGGCTCCTTTGGCAAGTTGTGCAAACCTGCTGATACTAATCTGAGCAAGCAAAGGCAATTCCTTATGAAGTATGACAGGCTGGGAAGGAAGCGGAGCTTTTAAGAAAATGAAGTACCAACAGCCTGTGTTAGGCTTTATATAGCACCTGTCCATTGTCCTGGTATCTAAGCACTGAACAAAGACCCAGATGAAAAGCAAGAGGCCTAGAAAGGTATTTCGTGACATGACATTCATATTCTCATCTTGCAGTGACCTTTCCCAGGGAGCTTGTCAGCCGGGAATAAAAGCAAGAAGTTCCTGTACAAGTGAAAACTGCGGCACCAGAGAATAGTTTGCGGGTGAGGGGAATGAAAGAAACAAGCCAATGGGAAGGCAGAAGAAAGAATCAGAGAACAGCAGAGTGGGAAGGGACCACGAGGGTCATCTAGTTCAACCCCCTGCAATGCAGTAATCTTGTGCTCAACGTGGAGCTCAAACCCATGACCCGGAGATTAAGAGTCTCATGCGCTACCGACTGAGCTATCCAAGCAGGCAGGCAGGCAGGCAGGCAGGCAGGCAGGGAGGCAGGCAGGCAGGCAAGGAAGGCAGGAAGGCAGGAAGGAAGGAAGGAGGGCTATTGTTTTGTTTTGTTTTGTTTTTTAAAGCGATAAACAACTACCTGACATTTAGAAAATACCTGAAGGCAGCCCTGTTTAGGGAAGTTTTTAATCTGTGATATTTTATTGTATTTTGATATTTGTTGGAAGCCGCCCAGAGTGGCTGGGGAGACCCGGCCAGATGGGCGGGGTACAAATAATAAATTATTGTTGTTGTTATTATTATTATTATTATTATTTAAAAATACCAGACGAAAATATAACAGGATACTGCAATCAAAAAAGGGCTACCAAAATAATCAAGGGGACCCACCACTTTCCAAACCAGGGGTGGGATGCAGAGGAAATGTGTACACAGAGGAGTGTGTACACACAGCAGAAGAGAGAAAATGCTTTCTTTCCAAAGCATTTGCATATCTTACTGTCTTTTCGCTATGCATCTGAAAAGGAAAACAAATGAACTGCACTTCGGCTTCATCTGAAGGTACCATTCATTTTTATAATGGTTTCAGAGCCTGGGGGGAAAAAACCCATTAATTTCATTGTAACTTGTTCCGCCCCCCTACTTTTTCTTGTAGCAATAAGAGGACATATGAGAAAGTTTTTTTAAGTGTCTCATTTAAGCGCTCATATCATATCTGAGGCTGCAGCCTTGTTTTCAGTTCTGAGAACATAAGTCCCTGGAAACCCATTGTTATGTAATCTAGGTATAAGGTACCCCAACCAATCATACTGCTATATTGCCTTGTATTTCTGTGAAGCTGAGCCATGGAACACTTTCTGGGGTCATTTGTGTCCTCAGAAATATTGGAGGAATCTCTAACAGCATACACCGTTTGCCTCCATCATTGCTCAGAGCCGAGTATTTAGAACGGTGTTGCCCACTGTGTTCTCCTTCCAGTTATTAGATCTTCAGTTTCCAGTATTTTATGTTATTTTCTTGAGCTTATAAACATTGCATGTTTTGGGGTATATGAGGTGCTAGGGGAGGGGTAGTACCTCTGATGGGGGACACGTCATGCATCTTCTGGGGTAGTTTGTTCCCCTTTGATCCCCACCCTGCACTCAGCTCTCACCTGTGGGTCCTAGAAACTGCCACAGCCTGTGAAAACAGCTTCAACTGGCCGCCTCAGCAGGTGAGGGTAGCCGATGGGTCTCAAACCCTCAGTGAGTTTGGAACTTCCCCTGCATTTGAAGACAGGCTCTGGCAGATTGAGCAGACGACACTAATAGTGGGTCCAATGGCCAAGAAGGTGGTTTGTACAGAGAAATGAGGGGCAGATGGGGATTGTCAACCTGGGAAGACAGCCCATCTAGGAGAAGGAAAACTCTGATCCTAAACCTCTGCTGCCTTGCAGGATATCTTCGGGAGAAGAAAAAGCTAAGGAGTAAACCTGACACAAATCCAGAGTCCCTAAGACAGTTGGATGGTGCCTTGTACACCAACTCCCAGCAACTCCTGCAGTCAAGCTGGTGCCAAAGGTATTGCTCTGCTTTCCTTTGGATCACATCAGAGAGGATGAGGGGGGTCCTGTCATCTGGGCAGCCCAGGACCTCCAGACACATTGCCCAGGCCAGCACCCTGGGAAGGTCACTTTGGTGCTGCTAATGTGGTTGTTTGGCTTCACCCCCAGAGGCGCACTCCATTGTCTCTCAAGACAGATGGATGCCAACAACATTTAATGTTTTACAAATCTGATGCACCACTTTGGGGGTTTTCCTAAATATTAAGCAACTTATAAATACTTGTAAATAAAGAATAAATGATAAAGAAGCATTTGCCTCTAGGCAACCTTCCAGGAGCTGCATGCCCACGGTGGGCAGGGTCAGAGGCAAGAGTGGGCAGAACACATAGTGTACATTTCAGCTCCACATGCCCTCTCTATCCTCCATCCAAACAAGGAACAGACTTTATCAGACAAATTCTAGCCAGGCAAAAACACATGGGGTGGGATACAAAGCCAGTGAGGGCTGTGACCTGGGGAGAGATCCAAGGGAGATGGAGGGCCATTTTTCTTTCCCACGTCTGAGGTTCCCTGTATCTGAGCTAGACAGACTGTGGTTTGATTCTGTATAAGAAAACTCCCTACATCGCACCAAAGTATTCCCCTTCCGAACACCCTGTTACTACACTGCTTAGCATTTGGGAAGCCATGAAAGGCACCAGAGAAGGAGAATCTCAGGTTTCACGTCTCCTTCTGTTTCCATGGACACCGTTTTCTAATTCTGTGGTGGATGCGTTTAAATCTCCCAACCTTGTTAATTCTGCTCTAGGAGCTTCTTTGCTTAATATTTTGCGCAAATGTCCTGAAATAGTTTGGCATCAGCAAAGAAAGTAAACAAAAATAGAAGATAGAGCACTTCTCCCAAATATGTTCAAGTGGGCAAGGTGGTGAAGATGAATGGGAGACACAAAAATCCTTAATCATCCTCGTGACTCTCAGAGAAGCGGTCTAGACTAGAACAGTCTGGATAGCTCAGTTGATTAGAGTGTGGTGCTGATAATGCCAAGGTTGCAGGCTCAATCCTTGCATGGGGCAGCTGCATATTCCTGCATTGCAGGGGGTTTGACCAGATGATGCTCAGGGTCCCTTCCAACTTTACAATTCTATGATCTAGGGGCACCAGAATCTCTTCAAACAATAAGAATGCCATGAGTCTTTTGACTGCTTTACAAAAGTTCGTTGTCATCCAAATCAAGTCCCTTCACTTTGCTGTGGCGCAGGTCCATCCCTGGCTTTGAGCTCCATTTCCTGTCTTCTCCCTTTTGGACACAAGGTGACTCCACCAGGTAACTACGGGTAGCATCGGTTGTCACTTTAGTTTGAGCAATCAAATTTTGCCATGAAGGTTTTCCACCGCTCTCACAAAAAAGCAAATGGCGCAAGATTATTGGTCGGGGTAAATTTAACCACTTCTGTGATCCTATGAACATAAAAAGCCCTGCTTCCCTATGCCAAAAACCCATCTAATCCAGAATCCTGTTCTCAGAGTGGCTAACCAGATGTCTGTGAGAAGCCTGCAAGCAGGGGTGCCAACTTGAATTAAATATTGGGTGGCCGGTAAGCTCCATGCTGCATAAGCGATCAGAAGACATGACACATGCAAACCATTTGAATGGCAATGCCCATCAACTGGGGAGGGCAGCCCCCTTAAATATTTTATTGGGGGCGGTACGGTGAAAGGACCTTGGCCCCTGGGAGTTGGCTCCTAGGCCCGCAAGTAGCCCCTGAGAGTCTCTGCCCTCTCCCCTCTTGTGATTCCCGGCAACTGGCATTCAAAGGCACCCTGTCTCCAGCAGTGGAGGGAGAACAGAAACCATCATAGCTAGTTGCCATGGTGAAAAGCTCTCTTCTGAAGCTGGTATTTGCTGGGGGAGGGAGTGCTTGGATGTCAATGAGGGATTTCCTCCGAATGCAGAGCTACAGGGGATTTTCCCTCAGGGCTTCAGCAAGGGAAGAAAGGGCCAAATTTCCCTTCCATACCTGCTGCACTCCTAATGAGTACTAACTCTTGATGCTGTCTGTGTTTGGTGATGGTAGCCCGAGAGGAACTCTGCACTTTAGAGGCATTAATCCACAAACATAGTTTGGCCATTAAGTTATTAATGGCAGAGCTCCTCTTCCCCGCTTTCCCCAGAACCTCAGCCAAGGATTAGTTCCTTGGCTCACCAGAGCATTTCCTTTTGCCCAGAGGCTTCCTGTCTGGCATCACAATCTGCCTTCCATATCCCAGGGCCGGAGGCTCCTCGGCTGGTTCTCTTTCTGCCAATTGGCTGCCTGTGTTTGCTTTCCTTCCTCTCCTGTCTTCCTTGCCTCGTAGCTTCACCTGGGTTCCTTTCAAAGCCCCATCTGCTAGAGCTGTGGCGTGAGTCATCAGGACAGAGGAAGCTCCTTATATACTGTCATACGCATTGCTCCATCTAGCTCTGCAGCCTCGACAGGGACTCGCAGCAGCTCCAGGATTTCAGATTGAAGCCTTCCTCAGCTCTGCCGGGATTGAACCTGAGACTTTCTGTATGCAAACCTGCTGCTCTCCTGCAGAGCCACAGCCCTTTCTCCAAGACATCTGCTTCCACAAACAGCCTTGGACTGTTGCCCTGCAGCTCATGCTTTGAACAGTCCTTGCAGTTTGCCTTTATATCAGGGGAGCTGTGTTAGAAAGGAATCAAGCAGGCTCTGCAGTTGGAAAGCAAGGGCCTGGATTGGTATAGCAGCTGGGGAAGGGTGTGTTGGCCCCTCCTCCAATTCCATTTCTTCCCCTCTTCCATTTACTAGATTAAACTGCATTCTCTTGTTTATTTGCCCTGATTAGGGGTAGGGTGGGAATACCGGCCCCTACACACACACACTCACTCACACACCCCTACACACCCCTTCAAACAAGGTAAACAGAGACAGTGGCAACACTCGGAGATCCGCCATCACCGATCCCCAGCTTAACGTGACCCTCACTCTCCATTTGAAAGCCAGCCGGGAGCATTTGGGGCATGTTAAGAATGAATGGCCTCTGTCAGAATTAAACTTTCCACTCACCTTGCCAGAATTTCATACCCACAGGAACAAGAGGACCTGACACATGGGTAGGCAAACTAAGGCCTGGGGGCTGGATCCGGCCCAATTGCCTTCTAAATCCAGCCTGCGGACGGTCTGGGAATCAGCGTGTTTTTACATGAGTCGAATGTGTCCTTTTATTTAAAATGCATCTCTGGGTTATTTGTGGGGCATAGGAATTTGTTCATTTTTTTCCTTCAAAATATAGTCCGGCCCCCCACAAGGTCTGAGGGACAGTGGACCGGCCCCCTGCTGAAAAAGTTTGCTGACCCCTGGCCTGACACATTTGGTTAGATCTACTGTCCTGCAATGGTTTGCTTTGTACGCATCCGTATCTGATCAGGAGAAAACCGTCCACAGCAGATACAGCGTTTGTTTCCTGCATCGCATGGTTTATATGCAGACAGCGCATTTGAAGCATCAAAGACCTCCTGCAATTTCAAAGGACCATAAACACCATTTGCAAAGAGAAGTGTTCTCTGTTAAATTCCTCTATCTCTGGCAGAAGGTGGCAAAGCCCTTCTGTTTTCTTAGACAACCTTTCTTTTTCTGCTCCTGTCCCTATAAAAAAGGAGAAAAAAACATTTAAGGAAAGTAAAAGGGATGTAGCTCAGCAGTAGAGCATCTGCTTTGCATGCAAAAGGTCCCAGGTTCTATCCCTGACATCTTCAGGGAGGGCTGGGAATGTCTCCAGTTTGAAACCCTGCAGAATTGCTGCTAATCAGTGCAGACAACTGAGTGAGAGGAACTCATTGTGCAGGGTAATGACAGTTTGCCAGAAACTTACCAGTAGTATTCCGTGGGCAGCCGAGCCGTGGAAGCCCATCACCACCCTGTAGGCCTGGAATGGTGAGCTGGAAGTCAGCATGAACAGAGCTTTGCTCCCTAGTAAAAATGGGTGAAAAGGTGAAGGAAGGACTCCTAAATGGTTAAGTCCAGTCAGAGGTGACTATGGGGTTGTGGCGCTTCAGGTCGAGGGAGCTGGTGTTTGTCCACACACAGCTTTCCAGGTCATGTGGCCAGGATGACTAAGCCGCTTCTGGCGCAACAGAGCACTGTGATAGAAGCCAGAGCACACAGAAACGCCGTTTACCTTCCTGCCACAGCGGTACCTATTTATCTACTCACCCTTTTGAGTAGGGTGCTTTCGAACTGCTAGGTTAGCAGAAGCTGGGACAGAGCAACAGGAGCTCACCACCATTGAGCAGATTCGAACTGCCAACCTTCTGATCGGCAAGCCCAAGAGGCTCAGTGGCTTAGACCACAGTGCCACCCACATCCCAAGTACCTGCATGTGGAATAGACTCCAAGCCTTTTGCTTGCTTCAGTCCCAAAATATTTGCTTTATCATCTATAGTACTTTCTCTCTTGAGAGAGGGAGGGAGGGAGGGAGAAGAGCTCCCCATATCATTAAACAGCTAGATTTCCTAACAAGGTCTACGATAATATGCCAAAATCCTTGGGATTTCAAGCATAAAGCATCCTCTGAAGGCAAACCTCAGCACCATCATGTTCCACCAGCTGTAGGAAGTTCCAAGAGCAACCTTAGTTCATTTCCCTCTGATGACATCACCAGTAGTGTAGAGTGTATTTTGAAAAATGGGTTTTTTATGGTACCCACGACAGTTTCTTAGACCTCCAGGTATACCCCTCGGCTCAAAAACGTTTGGGGGTCCTGCATTGCACACATGACATGGGGATGCTGTATAAAAATAAAAACAAAGCCTTCCAGTCCAGAATGTAACATCTGGAACTGCTCACCATGTGGCTTATTGTCATCATCTTGCGAAACTCCCACACTCCTGCCAGATGCTCCTAAAAGCCCCACCCAGTATGGAAGTGGGCCACGTAAATTCACAACGTGGTAGCAGTCACCCATGGGATGATGGTGATGATTTTGTCAACTTTGTTACACCGAAGTATCTCAAAGCCACTTGCCTAATAGGTACTCGCCTCCTCAGCTGTGCCCCATGTAAATAGGCCAGGGGAGTCTAGAATATATGTAGGTCAGTATCAGCTAGGTAAAAGCACACTAATTCGCATCCATTACCAAATTTGTTCATTAAAAAATGATGAAACGGCAAGCAGAGTCGTGACAGTTTGGCACAATGTGGGTGATCAGCCTTTAGCAGCCTCCAGCTACAAATAACACTGTTCAGGAGCGCTCTCCCTTAGATGGAGAGAAGAGAGACAATCACTTTTCTGACACCTTGGAATAAAATTAGATCCCAGGATTGCAGATAAAAATAGACTGAACAAATGCACAAGAATCTGGGAACTGAGTTACTGTCACGTTAACGAAGGATATACACAGTCGTGCCTGACAAGTGTTGTGTTCAAAAGTTGAAGGCTCAGATTTTGGGGAAGTGAAAGTCACCCGGGGGTGGGGTGGGGAGCACCAAAAGCCCATCACTTCCTAATGCTTAGTAAGTGTTGTCAGAACTGATAGCACTACTACTATAGTTCTGTGGGGGGCAGGTGCTGCATGCAGAATATCTGTACTGCATCCCACAGCCTTTTTGCAAGAAAAGATGTTGTTCTTTTGCTGGATCAGGATAAGCAATTATTTTAGGCTGCAGTCCAAACCCCACTTACATGGGAGTAAGCCTCAATGAAATGGTTAGGATTGGGCTGTTAGTCAGTAAGAGGGTCACACCTTTGACTCCAAAGAAAGCAGGCTGTGGGGCTAAAAAGAAACATCATTTCAGACGGTGACAATGTACGTGGCAGGGAGGTGTTAATCTGGATATGGGATGACACAGAGCCTGAGGAAATACTTTTTTTCAGAATGCATAAGGAGAGAAATGTTAAAAGCAATGTTTAAAACAGGTTCAACCAATTTGTGATGGGACAGCTTTCTCACTGCACTTTGTACCCTTCTTCTTCTTCTTCTTCTTCTTCTTCTTCTTCTTCGGCAATCACTCATAATCAAGTAAGATTGTCTTCCATGAACACAATCTTAACAGTGAGTCCATAAATGATGGTGGAGGCCAATTCTGGATCCACATGTCCTTCCACAGTGAGGATATAGGTTTCTGGGTGGGAGTTGATCATGGTGAGGGTTTGCCAAACGTGCCTTCCTCTTAGCATGTTTCTCCCTTTCATCCTGAGTTCAAATGTCTTCAAAACCCATGATACCTTTGGTAAAGGCTCTTCTCCAACTGGAGCGCTTGCAGGCCAGTGTTTCCCAGTTGTCAGTGTTTATACTACATTTTTGGAGATTTGTCTTGAGAGAGTCTTTGTACCCATTTCATACCTGAGTGGTGCATCTGTCTTGCCATTTCCACACAATGCCTACTGCCCTCCACAACACACCCTGGTTCCATCTCTGAGTGCTATCCCTGAGAGGTAGTGAACACTGCTACAAAGAGTCATCCTTTCCCACTTAATGTTCCTTGCAGTGTCTTTGAGGCTTAGAGGAGGAACTGTGGGTGTGATTCCATCAGCCTCTACATCCCACACAGTATATCATCTGGAAAGTGCTCCAGCATGGTGGAATAGACAGAAGGAGTCAGTGACTTTAAGCCAGCTACTTCGTCTCAGCACAAATAGCCTACATCACAGGGTTGTTTCGGAGAATAAAAATCAGGTTGGATCATGTATGCAGCCCACTCTCTGGATTTGTTCTGTTTCAGTTGATTCACTTTGTATTGTTCTTTCTAATTATTATTTGGAGACAGGCCATTCATAAATACTTTAAATCCATCAATCAACCAATTAATTTCTTTGAAGGAAGAATGCAATGAAAATGTAATAACTTAATAATACACTATTTAAAATTTCAGGCCTGTCAGTCACCTCACTTTACATACACTTGGATCTCTGTTGGACTGTTGTTAAGTAGATTGAAACTGTTTATTGATTATTATGCATGTTTTAATTGTATTGTATACTGTTTTATTGATGCATTATTATGGAAACAGTTTAGAGATCAATTTGTTAAAAAGCAGTATATAAAAGCCTCATATAAATTAAATAAGTGGTCAGGAAACACATAAAATGGTTGCAGTGGTGTATTTCATTTCTGGCCATTCTTCTGGTATTAAGAAGTGACCTAGTGGAAGACATAGCTAGTTTCACATTAGTAAATAAATTGGTATGAATGAACATTTCAATAGGTCAAAGTAAGCACAACAAGTTCTGTGCAATATTGTATGATTTTATTTCCTATTCAAGCTATTAAACTCATGGAAGGGGAGTTCCCTTGGTTTATCATGTACTATGGCTTTCAATATTTATCAGTATTGTTCTTCTATCTCGCCATTCAAATCCTGTAAAAGATAATATAGATTAGAATCATTATTCTAAAGTTCAGGCAGGTCAATTTATAATAAATGGTAACTTACCTGTTCAATGGACTCAGCTGTGGAAGAATAACTATTGATTGTACATCCAATAATTGTATTTCTTTGTTTTTCCCTATGTATTTTTAAAACTCAATGAAAATGTGTCTTTAAAAATACATTGGTATGAAGCTGTCTGCAAAAACTTAAAACAAAATAAAATAATAAAAAAAAAAATTCCTTCCAGTAGCACCTTAGAGACCAACTAAGTTTGTTCTTGGTATCTTGTATAGAGTGTCCTGGGAGATTGAAGTGCTCTCCTACTGGTTTCTCTGTCTTGTGATTCCTGATGTCAGATTTATGTCCATTTATCCTTTGGCGTAGGGTTTGGCCTGTTTGTCTACGCCAAAGGATAAATGGACATAAATCTGACATCAGGAATCACAAGACAGAGAAACCAGTAGGAGAGCACTTCAATCTCCCAGGACACTCTATACAAGATACCAAGAACAAACTTAGTTGGTCTCTAAGGTGCTACTGGAAGGAATTTTTTTTTATTTTTTTTTATTTTGTTTTGACTATGACAGACCAACACGGCTATCTACCTTTAACTGCAAAAACTTAGTTGGTCTCTAAGGTACTACTGGAAGAATTTTTTTTATTTTTTATTTTGTTTTGCAAAAAAAATGTTTTTTTTAAAAATATTCATTTGTGGAGATAAACAATTCAGAAGATCCACTATTATCTGATGTTATAGAAACAAACAAGGCCTACTTGATTTAGATTAAGAGAGCAACCAAAATTGAGAATTTAGGCTATCAAAAACACCACATGTTTAACTGGTAAAATAAATAATTTGATTCTGCGGTCTAATTGGAAGCTAATTTTATTACAGACAGAGTAAACAAGTAGCTTTGCAATCATATTTGTTTAATGTTACATTTAGTTCATTTAAGAAATGCTTTGTTGGGGCCCAGCCCAATGTGCAGTATCACAATTTTAAAGCATGAAGTGACTTCAAAGAATTTCAGCGTGAAGCTTAATTAACAACTGAAAGCCTTGCATTCTTTACAAAACCTTTTGACCTTTGGGTGACATTTAATGACCAAAAGTGAAGGGATGACTGACTGCTTAACACTTTGCCAAAAGATCTAAAACTGTCTTGCTGTCAAAACATTTTCAGTTACTTGTTACCAGAAGCCACTACCATGATCTATCAAAGAACAAGAAAGCAGAGTGAGCCACCTCAAAATATTAGTGCTATATACAGAGTTTACTCTATGAAATCTGATGGAATTGTGCTTTGAAGTGAGAGCCAATAATTATGGTCTAAGAGACCATGAGGGTCCTGGAATAAACACAATACTCCAAAATAAGACCAACCTATGTAGAACCAGTGTGGTGTAATGTAGAGTATCAGACGGTGACAGTGCCGGATTTACGTACAGGTATAAGCTAAACAAGCTATAGCTTAGGGCCCCACTCTCTTGGGGGGCCCCAAAAAAAATTAAAGAAAAAAAAACCCCTAGATGTACATTTCTAAAATATAAGACAAAAAACAACAACAAATAAAATAAAATCTACATACAGGAACAGTGTTTTGTGTTGCGTAGGCTCCTATGATGTAAGTAATGGGCCCTGCCTGCTCACCTGCTCCCTAAAATATCATTGGTTTGCTCATTTCTACATATAGGGTGCCTACATTCTGCATGGACTGGGTCCATAAATTAGGTCCATAAATTACCATATAGCTTATATTCAACACAAAAAACAGCGACAATTTGTTGTTGACAAAGGACAGCTGGACATATAAAGGGCCCCATTACCTTCAGTAGCTTAGGGCCTCATCAAACCTAAATCCGGCCCTGGACGGTAACTTGGGAATTCAAATCCCCACTCAGCCATGAACCTTAGTGAGTGACCTTGGGCCAGTCACTGCCTCTCAGCCTAACCTACCTCACAGGGTTGTTGAGGGGATTAAGTGAAGAGAGGGAGAACCATGTGTGCCATCGTTAACTCCTTGGAGAAGATGGTGGGATGAAGATCTAAATAAATAAGGGGTGGCATTCAAATAAGTGCTACAAGGACTAGACCCACTTAAATTAATGAACATGACTAGGTTAGGGCGATAAATCTCAATAAATGTTATCTGAGTAAAACTTAGTTGAACACAACCCAAGGTCTTCTGGAACCTTAAAGACTAACACAGTTTATCACAGCACAAGCCTTCATAGAGTTGTGTCCACTATATCAGATGCCACCTGATAAAATGGACTCTAATACATGAGAATGTATGACACACACAAAATGTGCTAGCCTTCATTGATTTTGCTGCAACAGACCAGCACAGCTATCCTTCTAGAAGTTGTTACAATAATTAGCCTGTTCTTAACATGAAAACTGTTGCATGGCCGTCTTATGAGAAATGCTGTCCTTTAAGAAGGTGATAAATGGACAGGGTGATCGGGTGGTCTTTCACATTTCTCATACATCACAGGAGCCCATCTATACTGGTAGCTAAATGATGAGAATTCCGGCAATCACACAAAAGAGAAACTCCAAGGAGCTCATCTACTAATAGGCCAGTGAGAAGTCAATTGGCCCCCATGCTTGCAGTAAAGAGTAATGGCCCTGCCATCATTTCCTTGGCTTGGGCCTCTCAGAATGTAGACTGTTTGCATTCAGTCAACACTCCCATTTTATAGGTCTGCGGAGCCAAACACTGCTAGACATTTGAACCTTGGGCTGCCTTCTGTCTGGCTACACCCTCATCTTCTGGAGCCAAAATCTTTTTAACAACTACACAATAACAGGTAATTAGGATGAAGTCTGCTAATCCTCTCTTTTAGGCCTTGAGGCGATGTATTTAGCAGAATCAGCTGGGGTGAAGGTTGAATTGCTGTTATCAAAGCCTGAGGTCACTATGTGAAAGGCTGAACTATGGGGTCAAGGAAATGTTAACTGAATAAAGGAAAGCCCAGTCAGGTAATGTTCAGATTTAAATCACTCCATTGAGACATTGGCTGTGGTTCCCTTTCAAAACAAGTAAAATGTGTTTGATGTCTCTGGACTAGAGGAAAGTTGACCCATTCTTTAAAAACAAAAGAGCTTTCTAACACTAGCTGAGACAGTTTTCCACTCATATCTATATCCCTATCTTAGGGTCAAGTTAAGAGCTTAAGTCAGTGTACCAATTGTACTGCACTGTTTATCACTTGTGCAGAGGAGCTTTTGATAGCAATTACAATTAATCTCAGCGGTTTTATCCAGAGTCAATACCCAGGTACAGAATTTCCATAGAGGAAACTTCCAGACAGAGAAGCCACTCTGTCACAATTTTGATGTAGATAAAGGGAAATGTAAAGAATTATACTGTGGTTGTTGTCCTGGAAGGCTTTAATGATATTCCAGTCAGGAAGCTAGTGGAGAACTTTATTGTTGCTCTTACACCAGAAAATCTTGACTCCAGCAAGATACACCTAAAATCCTCTTCAGGATTTCGGTCTGAACACACAAAGGGCAGGTGAGAATATGTCATACCCTCCAACATTTCTCCAATGAAAACAGGGACATTCCATAAGGATAATTTTACTATTTATACCCCACACATCTTACTGGGTTGCCCCAGCCACCCTGGGCAGCTTCCAACATATATAAAAACATAATAAAACATTAAACATTAAACAACACCTTTCCTATACAGGATTGCCCTCAGACGGCTTGGGGGTTGGATAACCTCCATCATTTCTCCAATGAAAATCAGGACATCCCTAAGGAAAAGTGGGACATTCCAGGATCAAATCAGAAACTGGGACGGCTACTCTAAACCAGGGACGTCCCTGGAAAATAGGGACCCTTGGAGGATCTGAGATGTATGATGAGCCCTGCCTCCCCAATGGGGGCATGCCCCAGCCAATAAGTGCTAGGAGTTAGTCTGAAGGGGGTTGCCACACTCACAAATGGAGTTTCTAACACAGGGATGGGTTCCTAAGTCAGTCATGGTTGATCTAATGCACAATCTGAAGGCTAATTCAGAGCAGGGACAGCCAGCATGGTGCCCTTCAAATGTTGCTGGACTACAACAACCCCCAACTTCCCTGACCATTGGCCACGCTGCCTGAAGCTGCTGGGAGTTGAAGTCCAACAACATCTAGGGAGTGCCTCCTGCCCCTTCCCACCCACAAAGTCAAGGCGCAAAGGATCCAAGACTAGTCAACTCATTTTTGCACTGGAGTCAGAAAAACCCAACAGTGCTTCTCTTCCTTCCCATCCATAAAAATGCAACAATAAGAAATTAATAATCGTTTGCTGCCCTTTCATGATCTGCCTATAGGGGTGGAGTAGGAACTAAGAAACACAAGCATGGGTCATCTGGGAAGAAGGCAATATTGCTTTTAGCCCAGCTGTGTGGTACTATCTGCCATCTTTTCCATTACAGTAATACCTTGGTTCTTGAACTTAATCCATTCGGGAAGTCCTTTCGACTCCCGAAACCATTCGAAAACCAAGGTGCGGCTTCTGATTGGCTGCAGGAGCTTCCTGCACTCGAGCAGAAGCCGCGTCGGATTTTCAGTTTTCGAAAAATGTCCGCAAACCGGAACACTTACATCCAGGTTTGCGGCATTCGGGAGCCGATTTGTTCGGCAACTAAGCCATTCGAGAACCAAAATATTACTGTACATCCCTTGGTTCAACCTGCAACTTAGCAAGCATAAACCAAACCCCTCGAAGATGCAAGAAAGTCTGTAGTTTCCCAAATTAACTCTCCAGTTCCATCCGTTGGTACCATGGCAATAGATGTTCCGGACATCCCTGGCATGTCTGTGTGGACAGCCTCTCTTATCATCGCCTCGTTGTTTTCTTTCAGCAACTCAGTGACGTGGGTTGTGATGAGCCTTTAGGTGTATAAATTGAGAGAGACTGTTTTCCCTAAATGAGACACAAAATTGGCACAGGCAGGTGCCAGAACACTCAGTGGAAAAAATGTCCATCATGTAACTACTCCCACATTGATCCAAAATGCAGAGATGTGGGCCATTAAAGGAATATTAGCATCTAAAGGTGGAAAGCCCTCTATGCAATGCAATACATGCCCACCACCTGGTTTGCAGGTGACAAATCACATGGTAACTGTAGGGAGGTGGGGGAGGGAACCCCAGATTTCTAAAAGAAGTCTTTTAAATGGTGATTCATAACAGTTGCAGGCACTAAATAAACCTGCGTATCATTTTGGAAATTGTCATATGATGTCCTTCCTCAGCCAATTTCAAGTTTGCTTGGTTTTTATTTTTAACTAAAACCCATTTCTTGCTTCCTATATTTGGATTCCCATGGTTTGTTTCTTTAATCCAAGTGTTAGTTGCATACGAAGGGATGCAAACTAGAATTGAAAAAGGTCTGAAGCTTTATTTTTTCCCCACCCCACCCCCATATTGTATATCATCTATATTCGTTCCCCATTTGTGCAGATCTTCCTGCATCAGCAGCTATATGGCAGTATTAATTAATCATAGAAGCAAGTCTAAAAATATCATTCTCTCATATATATATATATATATATATATATATATATATATATATGCTAATTTGTTATTGAGCTGTACAAACCTGGCAGACAGTAGCAGAAATAAACATAGAATCTACTTTTCTGAACTCCAAAGGACACTGCTACACTTTTATTACTTATTAAATTAATGGCGAAGTCTCTTTTTTTAAAAAAAATGCAATGAAGTGGATACATTGTAACACACAAGACACTAGACACAAACACATACCGGTAAATAAATGGAGTAAGCAACCATTTTCTTAAGCACAGATATTTCTCTGATGCTTAAGGACAAACAGCAATTCCATTTCCACTTCCTCTAGATGTTTCCTTTCCTTCTGCGCTCCTTATCTCCATCTTTCATTTACTTTTTAGCCTAAACCCTCAGCTGTTGCGTGCGTACACACACACATACCTTCATGGATCCTGGCAGAAAAAGAGATGGTGTCATAGAGAGGGCAGATGGGCCCAGCACTTCCAGTGACAGATCATGAGATATTGTATGTTACCAGGGCCGGCGCGTCCATTTAGGCGAACTAGGCAGTTGCCTAGAGCGCCAAAATGGAGGGGGCGCTGGCCAGCCTGCCCCCCCCCGCCGCCCGCCGCCCCAACCAGCGGCGGAGCGAGCAGGTTGGGGCGAAAAACGCCGCGGCGGGGGCACTAAAATGGAGGGGGCGCTGGCCAGCCTGCCCCTCGCCCCCCCCCCCCGCCGCCGCCCGGTGCCGCCCCAACCAGCGGCGTAAATCGCGGCGGCGCGGGGCGCCCGGCGGGCAGGGGGTGGGGCACTGTAATCATGCGCAATGACGTCACGTGCCCCGCCCCCTCGCCTAGGGCGCCAAAACCCCTAGCACCGGTCCTGTATGTTACTTTACAATAGAGACCACAAATGCAAAACAAGATCCTGGAAGAACAGTAAAAGATCCCATCAAAGAGGGTGTGGCCCACTCTGGGAAACTGGGAATTAACTGGCAGAGGAGGATGAATAGGACCCAGTTGAACAACTAAAGAAGGACAGCGAGTAGCCACTCCAAGACAATTGAGCCCCAGTCTAATAGTGTCAAATCTTCTCAGTTACTCTCCTTCATTTGTTCCTTCTGTCTGCTACCTCATTGCAAAGCAGCAGTTACTGAAGATCTTTATTTATTAAATTTATATACCACACTTCCTCCCAAAGGAGCCAGGGTGGCAAACACGCAAGAGATAAAACTATTAAGACATCATTAAAACATCATTGAAAACAATCCAGTGCAGATGCAAATCTTGCAGATGAAACAGAGCTTGCCCCTGTGGAATCTACTTTGCCTCCCTGTTTTTCATCACTTTTTATTTTCCCCCAATTGCTGCCTTTTGTTTTTAAAAGTGTGGGGTTCTGGGAAAGGAAGCAAAACCCACTAAAACTACCTGTTCTGTTTTTCTCGTCAGCATGAATCTGGATGGGACTACCCAAAACGAACAACTTTGTATTCAAAATGATTTTTTTAACAGTAATCCAAATGGTGTGATTAACGGAGACTGCAGCAGGGAGTGGAGGTGAGGAGCAGAAGTAAGTCTGTTCTTATGTAATAATTGTAAACCCATCAACGCTGACACACACATGCGCATATATAGCTCTATACACACACAAAAGAGAGAGAAACGCGAGATGTTTTTAACAGACTGAAACCAGCATGGATTTCTTTAACAGTCATGCTTTTGGCCCCATGAACAAGGTCTTCACCCCAGTCTCCTGCTGAAAATAAACAGACCTCCCATCTAGTATCATTTTTTTGTCATTATATCTCCAATATCTGCATGCTGGATAACTCAGCCAGCTGGAGAATACTTTGCCTTGACTCCTACGGAACTGACACAGTTGTGAAATAAATTAGCCTTATTTCCCCTCCCAAATATAGACCTGAAATTCTTGCTTCCTGTGCGCCAGTGGGCTTTCTCCCTCTTCTAAACATACCCTTCATTCTCTTGTTACACATTATTATGAATTATGGGAACATGTGTCGGGCACATGTCTCTAGACACACAGGCGACTGCTGTAGACGATGGCAGGCTTAATGCACAAACCTGCTACCTTGGTGGCTTCCCTCCCTCCCCACCCCACACCCCCTGCTCCTGCGGGTTGAAGGAAGACAATTCTCCATAGGCTGTCTCCGTAGCCAAGCTCATCAGCACTAGGACAGTTTCCTTTATGCCTTTCCAGCTACGAGAAATGTGCTGCACAAATGAAGGTCCAGTTCAGATGAAGCGGGGAGCATTCTTCTGCCCCTTTGCCCCTTATACGTGTAGTCACCTCCTTTATCCTTTGCTACTGATGCCTGTCTGCAGAGCGGCCCGGTTAATATTGCCTACTTCAGTGCCCTCTCCTTTTTATGATGATTTGTGCTCATAATGGTATTGGGGCAGTTATACGTGATCTCACTTTCACTACTGTATATAAGATTATAATTTATACCCACCCCCCATCTGGCTGGGTTTCCCCAGCCACTCTGGGCGGCTCCCAACAGAATATTAAAACCCCGATAAAACATCAAACATTAAAAACTTCCCTAAACAAGGCTGCCTTCAGATGTCTTCTAAAAGTCAGACAGTTTTTTATTTCCTTGACATCTGATGGGATGGTTATCAAACCATCAATTCTAGCACGCAGGGGGGCACCTAAATTGTATAATTTGGCATCTCAAGGGTTGGTATTACTAATTGTATTATAATTTGGCGTTGTTATAATGAGGCTATTATTGGATTGTTGTAATTGAAAACTAATAAAAAAAGATATCTTCAAGACATCTGATGGATGGGAGGGCATTCCACAGGGCAGGCGCCACTACCGAGAAGGCCCTCTTGCATCTGCAAAAGTTTCAGAATACTCATATTGCTTGGTTTCCAATCAGTGCATGCCCCCCCTACCTTGCTGCTGAAATCCTGTAGGTTTTTACCCGTAAATGTTCTAGGGTGTTGTCGTCCCATGGTTGTTGTGCTATAGCGCAAGAGAGGGCAATAGTGCAACAACACGGGAAAAGCATTACAGAATGGCTAAGAAATGAGAACGCTGTGTCAACGGTCCAGTCTAAACCCACCATGGGTGCACTGTTGATGCGTCAATGGCATATTGCAGAAATAAAAACCCTGTTTGTAGAAGCAACTGTATGGCAGGTTGTATTTTTGTATGTATGTGGGAAGGAAGGGTCCTATTGTGAGCCTTATGGAATGTGCAGAGACATTTGGGGTGGGGGTGGGAAGCAGAGAGACGACATTGGAGGTATTGAAAGGGGATGGGGCCCTCAGAAGTTATTTATTATTATTATTATTTGTCACACGTTGTGGGGGCTCCCCCCCCCCGGCTGGACGTTCCAAGAAAGACGAAGAGCCATTAAGCTAATAGGCTTTTATCTAAGTTATTTACATTACAGTACAGAGTACATAAATCATGACTGCTCAGTCCGAGTCAGAACCTCCAAGTGACCTCCGATTTTGGCGCCAATCACAACACCTCGGGAACCGGAAATACATGGTCCTTCTTCTTCTAGCTTCCCCAGACACGGAGCTCGGGCTCTGCATGGCTGGCTGAAGCCTTAGCACTGCCCCCTCTTCTCCAGAACTTCCTCCCGACGAAGGGGGGGAGGAGGAAGAGGAATCTGTCTCCAAGAGCTCCGGCTGTTGCCTGTACTCGCTTAAAGCCGGACTGGCAGGGGGATTCTGCAGCCCCCTGACATTATTATTATTATTATTATTATTATATTATTATTATTATTATTATACCCCACCCATCGGGCTGAGTTGGCCCAGCCACTCTGGGTGGCTTCCAACACATATAAAAACCATAATATAACATTAAACAATAAAAAACTTCCCAATACTTCAGATGTCTTCTAAAAGTTGTGTCCTTCTTTATCTCCTTGACATCTGGAATGCAGTGCTTGGAGGTAATAAAACTTCAGAGATCCAAATACCCATATACAAATGTGGTTACAAAGTCAGCCAAATTGTCATAGTGTATGCAAAAGAGTGGCTTCAAAATGCAAATGAGCATTTGGAGTCAGTCTGGGAAGGCAGATCCTTTGCTCTGATCAGAGAAACAGAGGAGATTTTCCTCTTAAAAAAGATGTTTGAAATATTTAAACAGATATTCAATTCTTCCCCCCCACCCCACCCCCGCTTCTCCTATCTTCTTGTTGCAACTGGGATGCACACCAATTAACAGGGAGAGATGACTTAACTAAAGGATCCTTCCCCCCCCCTTCCAATTTCCAGTTGAAGATTCCACCTCCTTTCAACTTGTGGGGCTTTTGCTTCAAGTCCAGATAATTTATGACTCCATCTTTCAAATGATTTTATCAGCTGCTTCAGCAGCTGCCAAAAGAAACACCGCCGTACATCACAGACCTCACTCTTAACTCGATACAAAAAACACGAAGGAAATGACATTTGGCAAGGAGAGGGGGATGGGAAAGGAGAGGATAGTTAACCTCCAACTGGGTGTGATAAATGGCAAGGAGGAATGGCTTCCCTGCTTAGCTGTGTCCTAAAATTAAACAGGTTGTGTCCTACAAGAATGCACTCCCCTCAACACACACATACAACATCCTGTAAAGATGGTAAGTTTTACATCTACTTGTCTGGATCCCCCACCCCCACCCAACTGCACACACTATCTATCTATATCTATCATCTATCTATCTATCTATCTATCATCTATCATCTATCTAATCTATCTATCTATCTATCTATCTATCTATCGTCTGTCTGTCTGTCTGTTTGTTTATCTACCTACCACTTAATTGCCAAAGTGACTTCTAGGTGGTTTACAAGTAAAAAAAAAAAGGGGTAAAGTTAAGGCAAAGGACCCCTGGACGGTTAAGTCCAGTCAAAGGAGACTATGGGGTTACTTATGGCACTCATCTCGCTAAAGGCTGAAGGAACCAGTGTTTGTCCACAGACAGCTTTCCGGGTCATGTGGCCAGCAGGACTAAACCGCTTCTGGCGCAACAGAGCACCATGACGGAAACCAGAGCGCACGGAAACGCCATTTACCTTCCAGCTGCAACGGTACCTGTTTATCTACTCACGCTGGTATACTTTCGAACTGCTAGGTTGGCAGAAGCTGGGACAGAGCAACAGGAGCTCACCCCGCCACAGGAATTCAAACTGCTGACCTTCGAATCGGCAAGCCCAAGAGGATCAGTGGTTTAGACCACAGTGTCACCCGGGTCTATATCTATATCTACAAATGAATGAGTTGCAAAATACCCAGTTTCATTTCCCCCCTCCCCATTTCTGTTTTATCTAAGAGGAAGGGGAAAGGAAACTCTTGTGACTAGAGAACTTTTGAAGTACAACTTGCAAACAGAATTCATTCTATTTCCACAGGTGACCAAAAACATGTGGTCGCATGGGGCCAAAAACAGCCACCTTTTTAAAAGATGGTTTTAACATGGTCTTTTTAAAAGATGGCTTAAGATTTTGTCTACTTCTGTTCTTGCTAGCATCCACCACAAATAAAATAACTGCTCTAAGGTGGGCAGCTGGAGGCTTCAGTTATGTAACATGAATAAGGCACCTACTCAAGACTCCGTGGGTAGCACATTTGGCTGTGGCTGTGAATGCAAACCATTTTGCAGGCACCACGCTCATAAAAATAGTACTTTTATCACACTTATATCCCACCTTTCATCCAAGGAGTTCAAGAGAGTAGGTGCACATGGTTTGCTCTTCTGTGAGGAAAGTTAGACCTAGAAATGATTAACCCCCCCCACACACACACAGAGAGATTTGAACCTTGTCTCCCCAGTCCTCCTCTGTCACTTTAACCACTATCCTTTACTATCTCTCTTTTTGCATACAGTAAAAAACCACAATCCGGTCACATTTCCCTATGCCAGAGGTGAAGAGTCTCGTCTCAGTGGCTGCTCTGTCTGGCCCTCAAGACTCTTCCCATCCCATAACTCCATCTGCCCAAGACATAACCTTCCCTGATCTGGCTCCACCCAAGTGTTTTGCTGCCTGGAATGTGTCCTTAAATTGTGATTGTGCTTCTTTCTTGCCTGCGTGTACATACCATATCCTGACTCTTCCGGTTGAAATGTAGCCTACCCCTGTACCAAGGTCAATGTCTCCATCCATTTTCTCCTCTGCCTCCCCCCACCACTGGAATATGGCCCCTGGCAAGGTGTTCACAAAGGAATGTGGCCCTCAGACTGAGACGGGTTTCTGCAGCCGTGCCCCAGTTGAGTTTTGCCACCCTTGCTAGCAACTGGAGAAACTCCAGTCCCACTGCTTCCCCTGCCCCTTGTCAGAGAGACAACAACAGGCCTTCACTGTCAGTCAAGCAGAAACTCTTCCAGTGGTGTGAATCGATGACGAAATGCAAAGGTTTTGCAGTGAATTCCCCCTCCTTTATTTTAAAAGGAGGGGGGAGGGGGCAGGAGGAGGGAAAAAGGAAGCGGTACACTTTGCTGAATGGGAGCAGCTCAAATTATGCTCAGCTGGTTTAGTTCACACTGTGACCCTGCCTGGCTTCCTGCTATTCAGATGTGTGACTTCCCCTTTGTGGTAATGGCCTGTGGCACTGGGCCAGGGAACGTTATTAATTTCAGAAGTGGCCTGACAGCAAACCCACAGCGAAGCGAGAGGAAGTGGCAGGGAGGCCATCTGTTGGTTTCGGCAGAACAGTAGGAGCCCGGCTCCGTAGGCTGAATGAGGAAAGCAGATTAATAATCCACAAAGAGGAAACTGCCTAAAATTATCCACAGACCTTTTTTTTTTTAAAGGGAAAAAAAGAAAGATCACTTGAGCTGCAGCTGGACAGGAAATTGGTAGGGCTGCTTGCACTTTTCTGCTTTGAACGACACAGAACAGGGAAGGCCGAAAACTGTTCAAGGCTGGCTTATAGGTAACAAAGCAGGTCTCTCTGTAACTCGCCTCTGTTTATAGGCACTCATTCAAGGCTTAGCAAAGTTGACTTGCCCCACCACCACCCCATTCCACTGCAATGTTTTGTTTTCCATTCCCAACCTTACAATTGCCCATCTTTGCGTGGGTCAGAATTTCCCCCGATTCCGGAAGCCTCCAAGCAACCTGTTTATTGAGGCTGTTGAAGGGTGCTGCCTTATTTCTGTGGTTCTCAAACATTTTCAGTCCGCCGCCCCCTTGGCTCCATAAATTCATAGTCACCGCAGCCTTCTCTACCCTCTGAAAAGCATCATTCAGAACTGTGGTTCGCACAACCCACTAAAGAAGGACAAAACCCAGCAAATATTGCATGGAAAGTATTTTTTGACGCATTCTGTCTAACAAAAACATAAGGTCGATGGAAATTGATAGCGCAAAATATTTATCTAGAACTAGTTACCGAAGATGCACAATCCGTTAATACAGCAGTGAATTCGCAACAGAATCAATAGCTGTTACCCAAAATTGACTGTCCTGTCACAGCTCTGAATCATAAATACAAACAAACGGGACCAAAGGAAGTAGCTTTGAAAGTGATAAGAGCAGTAAAACTTTAAACAGGAAGTGAAGAAGGTGTAGTCCGTTTCGGGGGCCTAATCCAGCCCACCGGTTGGTTTATTCTGGCCCCTGTGGCAGTTTATTTCCTGAGGTAAAATCCTAAACTTCAATCCTAAACTCAACAACTTTGGGGTAAAATCATTAAAAAAAGCTCAACAACTTCAATCCTTAACAACTTTGTTTGGCCCTTTGATCGGCCCTCACGGCCCTTCACTTCATCAAATATGGCCCTCTTTGGACACCACTGCTAGACAGTGGCTTGGTCAATCATAAATCAATAATCATAAATAAATAAATAATCATAAATCAATCAGCACTCTTGGAGGGGCCAATCTCCAGTGCCTGCCTACTGCCCGTTTGTCCCTTAGCACTCCCCCCCCCCGGTAACCCCTGTGGCAGGGGGTAGTACCACTCAGTTTGTGAACCACTGAACATCCCTCCTCATGGGTTTGTAGGGAGACTAGACCAACTTGTACCAAGTGCCACCCCACACTTTCCAGTGCATTTCTCTATCCCTTTTCATATGGCAAAAAGTCTGTGATCTTTTGGGAAATTGGGTTTCTTGCCCAAGGCTTTCCAACCCACAATCATTGTGCAACCCTGAAAAACAGTGGCTGTCTCACAGCACCCTATAAATGAGGAAGCAGCCAGCTCCTCCTTCGCTGGGCTACACATGAACCTTGGCTGAAATAAACAGGAAGTGGCAGCCTGCAGCATTTCGGTTTCTGCCTTGTGATTTGTTTCCCCTTCCTTTGAAAGAGAGTCATCTGGAGGCTTTTAGGGAAGGGACAGTGCTGTTCACACACTGCTTGCATGAAAATTGCTTCCCTCACCTCCCCAGCCTTGCTTTCTCTGTGCAGCTCCAGCCCATGGGTTACCCAATGGCACAATCAGCTGGCCACACAAGAACAGGGCATTTCATTTGTGGAATGCTCTCCCCAGGGAAACACACCTGGTGCCCTCTTGGTCAGTTTGTAGGCACCAGGCTATGGCATTATCTACCCAGGCCTTCCATAGTTAAGCTAACCTCCATTCGTTTTTCAGGGGGTGAGGTAGGACTTGTTCTTTGTATTGTGTTTTTCGATGAACTTCCTTAAATCTACAGCGGGCGTTATTAAATAGGCACAGGTAGACCTGCAACAGAGTACTTCCTATTCAAGAATCTTTCTACTTTATTCCATTGTAGTGCTCCAGCCCAGGTTTTCCATTTTCCTCCATAACAGTATTTCATGCTGTGGATAATGAGCATGGTCAGTCCTGGCCAACGCAGGCAATGTGACCCTAGGAATAACTATACAAGATACATCCCAAATCATACTGGGTGCTGAAACTGGAATCCACTAAAGAATAATTCACTCTGCTGCATAAACTAAGCACAGCACTTTTAGTGTGTTCAAAAGTGCTTCACATACATTGTCTTGCTATAATCATTACCACAGCTATAATCATTTTTGTGTGTGGAGGGAGACAGGATTAGGGATGTTTGATACCGGTTTGATACTATTTTTGCAATTGGTCTGCAGAGAAAGACCCTCTAGGGTACGAATGAAAGGTCCCATTAGCCTAGCAGTAAAGGGGACCCAGGTGGCGCTGTGGGTTAAACCACAGAGCCTACGGCTTGCTGATCAGAACGTCGGCAGTTCGAATCCCCGCGACGGGGTGAGCTCCCGTTGCTTGGTCCTAGCTCCTGCCCACCTAGCAGTTCGAAAGCACAAAGTGCAAGTAGATAAATAGGTACCGCTCCGGCGGGAAGGTAAACGGCATTTCCGTGCGCTGCTCTGGTTCGCCAGAAGCGGCTTTGTCATGCTGGCCACATGACCTGGAAGCTGTACCCCGGCTCATGGCCAATAAAGCGAGATGAGCGCCACAACCCCAGAGTCGGACACGACTGGACCTAATGGTCAGGGGTCCCTTTACCTTTACCTTTAAAGGGAACTGAATGAACACAGAAGACCAGGCTAAAATCTTAGTTCAGATATCTCAGACTGAATCCTGTGTCTTCAAAAAAAGGTAACCGAGATCTTGTGGAGGATGCCCAAGACAAGAAATTCTCTCTAAACATTAGGAAATCCTGCGTAAATTTTCGCTGGCAGAGGAATCAGCAGCATACTCTTTATATGGAAAGTGAAGAGAGCGCCTTTGCAGTAGAGAGATCAGCTCCCCTTCTCCATGTTTGAAAGAAATGCAACAAAAGGAGTGAGATAAGATTTGAAGATGAGGGCATGTGTTTAAAAGTCATGGAATCCTTTTTTTTAAGCCCACTAAGGGAGAAGGAAGCAGCTCTAGAAACAAAATGCAGACCAGCTAAAACAATCTGTATGTCGGGTACAAGCATATGGTATGGGGAAGATGAACAGCTTTAAGAAAAAAAGGAGATAAAAGAAAAATAATTCAGTGTTTTCTTCACTTAGCTTGAGCCTAGTTCATAAATGCACCTTTGTCACAACAAAGGTTAGCATCAAAGGATGATTTGCGTTTGTGAGCAAGCCACCCAAGATCTTCTAGCACTTACCTGTCCATCACAGCCTTGTTGCACCTGTTCTAAACATCTTGAAAATTGCCAACAAGGCGATTGTACTTTCAAATACACATCACAGTCCAGAAAGGGTGAAACATTCATGGCAACAGGAACTATGGGTGAAATTCAGACATACATCCAAATGGTGTTTTTTTAATTAAAATATTATTTACATTGCTTTGTCTTCAATACCCCGTTTCCCCTAAAATAAGACGTAGCCATAAAATAAGCCATAGGGATTTCTACGCATTTGCGAAATAGAAGCCATACCCCAAAAATAAGACATAGTGATGCGGCGCCTCTCCCTTAAGACGGCCTGGATAGGTGTGGCTATGCAGCGTACCGACGCGGAGCGGTTAAAATAAGACATCCCCCCAAAATAAGCCATAGTGTGTTTTTTTGAGGGGGGGAATATAAGAGGGTGTCTTATTTTAGGTGAAACACGGTAGCATGTTTATCTGCATGTACACCCCTCCCAGAGGTGTAGGTCATGACTGAGGAGGGTGGCAAACCTCGCACCCGGCGGCAGCAGCTCTTCTGACCCGGCGGCAGAGAGCAGCCCCCCTCAGCCATGTTGAGGCACACCCGGCCACAGCAGCTGCGGAGTGCAGGAGGAGAGTGAGCAGCAGCTTCCCCACCCCTCTCCTACCCTGAACTGTGGTGCGTGGGAGTGCACCCTCCATGCCACGCCCCCTCGGGAGTGCGCCCACCCTGGGTGGCGCGGGCATATGCTCCGCCGCTGACAACCCCCCCCCCCAAGTAAAAATGGATGTGGATGCCTACTCTGCTGTGTTTCTGAAAGCACATCCCATTGAAAGTAATGCAATGCAAATAAATGACCCACATTCAGACATGCGCTTCCAGTTTCTGATCCGGCAAGTTCCAGGCGTAGAGAAGTTTGCTTGTGAGCACTGGTCGTCTCCACTTTTAAAGGTAAAAAAAAAAGTCAGCTAGCTGCACCACTCTTCTGCAAACGACAAAGTGCTGAACGATGGCAACTCTTACCAAGAAACAAATCAGTCTAATTCTCAAATAGCCAAAAATAGTTATTTATTAATAATTTATGATCTCAACATTCTCAGAATAAAATTCCCAACTTTTACATCGGCAAATCAGAGAAACTCCCTTATTGACAATTGTGTGCAAGACCTTCTTGCATATTACACAGGTACACATGCTCACACCCACACACACTTCCAGTTTTATACAAAAATAAATGCAAGATAATTGCATTTGAGGTGAAGCTCCCTGAAGAGTTTTTGTACAGAGGTAATGCACTGTTTAGCACAAAATCGTTTTGTTTTGTTTTAAATTTGATAATTTACAGAAAAAAGAATCTTCTGTTCTGAAGACGTAACTCTCTTCCGAAAGAAAAATGCAAACTAGGCTATTTACAAAAGGTAAGGCCAAATAAGTCAATAATGAGACCCTATGTTGATGGCACACCCCTGCAAAAGAAAATTATATATATATATAAAATCACCACAAAAGATACTTTATCCATTCACAAAATGCGAGTAAACAAACCTCAAAGCATAGACACAGATTCCCTAAACAAGAAAGTTTGCCTCATTTCAACAGTAAAATCAAGCATGCTGCAAAAATGTATCCTTTGCATACAAAAGGAAGGATGGAGAGAAAAATGACACCCCTTGAGTTGACCTCTTGTACCTATCGTTTTACTGATGTTGCTTATTGATTCAGGATTTAAAACTTTTAACATCAACCAAGCCAAGCATTACAAAGCTCTTGGCAAACAAAAATTCCAAACACACTTGAGCTTAAACCTCTCTTTGGCTCCTCTAAATCAAAATGGGGGGGGGGGAAGGGGGGCACACAATTAGTCTTCACTGAAGACAACACAATATATTACAAATGCACTGAATACATTTTCCCCAGTCTTACATGTGCTCATATAGTGTCCATTCTCCCCCCCCCCATCTGTGTTTGGAAGTCCTCAGTTCCAAGTCACTGTATAGGTGGCAGTTTGTGCATCGAGCAAAAATACGTGGCCTACCTAGAGGCAAGGTCTGAAGAGTTTATGGTGGTCGTTTCCCCCCCGGAGAACTCAGCTGGTTCCCTCCCTTTGCAATAGCAGATTCCAAACTTTGTTAACCTTTTTATTTTTAAGCACACAGGCCGGCTACTGCTCAAGAGCAGCATCCACAAAAGAGAGCTGGATTCCTTTGCTGCCGTCAAAGAGAAGCATCGTCGAGGAATGATCACACAACCCAAGGCTGGAAGAGCTGGGACGTGGCTGGTGCTCACGTGGACTGCAGGGAGTCCACCTGGAAGACGTTTTGGTTGGAAGGGGTGGTGAAATACAGCTGCTGGCTGGGGACGCGGTTGTCACAGGGGCAGTTCAGCCCCAGAGTCCTCTCAAAGTCCAACAGCTGGCCCATGAAGTTGAAGTTGGGGGAGATGTTGGATTTCTTCATCTTGACAATGTCGTAGGCGTCGTTCATGGACAAGTTGAGCTTCTGCATCAGGTAGGCGACCGTCACGGTGACCGAGCGGCTGATCCCTGCCAGGCAGTGCACAAGCACGCCACAATTCTTCCCACGAGCTTCGTCTGTGGAGGAAACAAGACAGGAACCGTGAGATCTCTCTTCTTCTCCCAGCCTAAAGGTCATGCCACCAGATGAGACCAAACATGACAGAGAACTTTGTGAGCTCCCCATAGAATTTGCATCGCCTTCCTTCCTACTCCCATCCTCCAGGCTCGCTTTGCATAGTGTTTTCAAAGCCTTGCTTTATTTGCCCTCCCAATAGCAGACTTATTTCTATTTTGAGTGGGCCAAAGTAAAAACACAAGAGTTCTAGGCAGAGGTCTTCTGAACTTGGGCCTTGAGCCTACGCCAGCTTTGAATGCACCAGGAACAACATGAAAGCAAGTTACACCTTCAACAGAACTATGTGGTACAGCCTTTGTTGAACTGTACCAGGCAGCCTACAGGGTGGTATTGACTGCTCAAGAACTAAAAAATACTCCCTGGACATCGGAGACCCAGCTAGGAGCAGCATAAATGGTTCTAGGCTAATTTGACATGCAAAAGGGATTTTTATTTTATTTTTGCTTACTAGGGAATATTCCAGCGGGTAAACCTACACCTGTAATCTGAAGTAGACTACAAGAGGAGCTGCAGTGTGCAAATCTGCTGACCACACAATTTGGTTATAGGCTGGTTCTGACCATATTCCAACCATGTTATTCTGCAGTTGGGGGTCAGAGGCAGAAAAAGCAGATGTGGTTCCCCCCCAACACCTTCCTGCCTATGTGTTGTAACAAGAGCAGCAATAAACAACAACATGCTGTCAGTCACAGAAGCAGCTTATGGTGGGTATGTGGTTGATGATCTGTGGTTTTGGAAGATTCCATCAACACTGGAAGGGCTTGTTTTGAACTATAGAAATGTGAAGTGCTTTATGTGACTCTTCTGCTCTCTTTTACGGCATAATGTGCTTGTGTTGACGTTGTTAAATGTAAATTGCTTGGAGACCTTCTCAGGTAAGTGACTAATACTAAATAATACTTCATAAGTTCTAATACTAATAGGTCACAAAAATAATTTGGTGTACATTCGCCCTAGCATATAAATAGGGAAACCTTACAATGTCACCATTTTTTTAATAGAGACAAGCAGATTGCAAAGGTCTATTAAATTATTCTCCAACTGTTGTGCAGTGCAGCTGAACAATGGAGGTATTCAGCTGTTTTAAAAGAAAGAGAGAAGTCACAGGGGACAGCCCATTAGGAGAAACAGGATGTCAACATTGCCAGAAAATGGGTTCCTTTGTAATAGGAAATGCATTATAATGCCTGGAGATTAGTTTCTTTGTGGCTTCCAGCCTACAGTTTCTTCTTGCTGGGCTCAGATTACCTACATTCTGCTCTATTACCAGTATCACTCAATCAGATTACAGCACAGTATTCATTGACAGATAACACAATGACCCTCCCCAAAGAGGGGGGTGGGGGGATCATAACTGAACTATTTCACAAAGAGAAGGGGAAGGAGTCTAAATGTACTCATCAGCACTTCTCATATATTTTAGGCAATAGCTGCTTCTGAGAAAACAGTGGTTTTTAGGGCACTCTCCAGATTAAATTCAAAATAGGGCATGCTTCCACATGAGTGGGTACAGAAATGCAACCTTGGAGGCTCTAGGGGGTATACTTCTGAACAGATGTACATAGGATTGCACTGTTTGAGAGAGTATACTAGCCTAAGGAATTGAGGAATCAGGTCAGGCAGAGTTAAAGAAAAAAGGGAATGAATGCATCCAATTAACTACCAAACACTGGAATCTCTTTATATTTTGTGTTTTAAAAAATTACTTGCTTTCTTTTAAAATACAGTTTTCCTGGACAAATTCAAATATGCTAGCATGGAAATTATGACTTTGAAATACAGATATCTAAAAGATCAACCCTGGCAGAAGTATCTTTCTATTTCTTAGATCCCCGAAGGCTGAAAATTACATTAAAATAAATAAATATAAAACAAGCCATACTGCTATTAATTTGCAGCATTGTACAGTTCTACTCAAAGGCAAGTCCCACTGAATTTAACAGGGACGACTCCCAGGTAGGTGCATTGAGGATTGCAGGCATAATTATGCTACCACAAGACACACCCAACACTCACTTTGCAATTATTATAAACTAAATCTCACCTATAAAAGAGATGGCCTCAGGGAAAAACTGAGACAAGTTTTGGCTCCAGTGGTCAGAGATGGGGATCTGCTTGTATTTAAACTCGCCAGCGTTCTCAAAGAGATTAGGCAGGTTGGGGGTGACATTCAAGATGTATTTAATGCCAAACTCTTCTAGAACGTCCAAGTTGGTGGAATCCTTGGCACAGCCCAGGTAGAGGTAGGGCAAGATCTCCACCGGGAAGGAAGGCTGGTTATTGGACAAGGGGCTGCCGTCAGAGTCGGTGGCACTGTTAGGGTCTCGGTCAATGTCAGATTCAATGTCCGAAGAGGAGTCGGAGCTGATTCGGAGGCCACCTAAGCCCAGGACTGGCAGAGGGGGAGAACTGCTGCTACATGAACTGTCCAAGTTAGTTTCGCAATGCAGGGCATACTCTGCCTGGAACTTGCTGAAACCACCTGGGAAGAAAAGACAAAAAGAAGGGAAATGATTTGGATGAGAGATCACATTAAGGCTTTCCTAACCGCTACCACCCCACACACCTCCGGGGTCATTTCTATAGCTGTTAAGATGCAGAAGCAGAAAGCCACACAGCAACATACAGCTTGAGAAGAGACATAGCTCTGTAGTGTTCAACTGACTTTTGCCTGAAGCCAGACGGTGCAGGCAGCCCTGACCAATGGCCCAGTTCATCAGAAGGCAGCTTCCTCTGTTTCAGACCATTAGAAATAAAACTGGGAGCTAGGGAGGTTGGAAAAAAAAGAAAGGGATTCCCCTCTATTACGGCTGTCAGATTAAGGATTAAAAAAATATTTGTGGCAGATGCTGCTCCTGTGGAGTTCGGTAGAGGAAGGGGGATTAGGAAATGAATGGACAGTCCTGAGAACGACAGAATGGAGATGCTGCAAAATGCAAGGGAGCCATCGCTTATTCTGCCATGGAAAGCGGAATTCTGTTGCCCACCAATAAATACACTGGATCCTTTTACTTGCACTGGAATAAACATTAGGCAAAGTGAAACAGCCCAGATTCAGATGGCAAATTTCGGAGTAATGTTAAAGGGCAGGAAGTTGCCAACGTTTTGGTAGTGACGCCTTTTTAGGTTTTTTGCCTAATCAAGTGTAAAATGCATATCCCACCCGTCATAAAAGAAATTAGCTATAAGGAGGAACCACTGAACAGCCCTAAACTGAAGACAGCACAGAAGGGGTTATAGCTCTTCCCCAACTCCACTTCCTATCCAAGATTTTGCAAGAGCCTTTGCTCTTCCACAGAAAGGGAGGCAGGAAGCAATCGGGTTATCAAAACCATCCCTTCAGGGCATATCTCCTTTGAAGCGGCTGCCTTTTAAGTCCAGACAATATAAAGCAGGCCCTTTTATTGCACCACCGTATCACCCTTAGTCTCCCTATACGTAACACTTTGACCTAGTAACGCCAGACTCATCCCCGGGGTTTTGCCTAGTTTGACTCGAGGGAGGAGGAGGAGCAAGCAGAAGATTTAGAGCCGCCGGCAGATTTCGGAGTGACTTTGCGATAGATCAGCAAGGATTTAAAACGAAAAGGCTCGGCTGAGCTTTGGGGGTGGGTGGGGGCAGGAATGGAAAGGGTGTGTGAGCGAATTGTCCATGAGCGAATATCGGTCTGAAAGGATTGCGAGCTCAATTCAGGTGCTAAGCATCTCCCGAGAGGGCACCCTGTTCCTTCTGCCAACCCACACCCGCAAACCCGAGTCGCTCTTTCACACGCGTTTTTTGCTAGGAAAAAGATCTAACAGCCTTCAGGAGTTGGGATTTCCCCCGAAGGGGAGGACAACCCTTTAAGATGGCAAAGTTTGTTCCTCGGATATACTGCCCCATGTTAAGCAACTTAGGCAAAGGGGTCTGTGTGGGTCCTGCCCTATGACTTTCCCTGACAGGTTTTAAAAACAGTGAGATTTGCCCAGCATGGGGGTGGGGGGGTGTTTTCCTCCTCTGGGATTTCTTTCTGATGCCTTCCTTCCTTCTCCCCCAATCAGGGGCCATCTGGCAACGCTCCGCTGCGTACAATAGGGGGCGAGGATGTCTTGCGCCCAGACGCAGGGGGCTGGCGTCTAGACACTCCCCTGGCGGCTGGAGGGGAAGGGGGGCGGTTCCGAAGGCGCCGGGGGGCCGGGGATGGAGGAAGGGGGGGGCGGAAGGAAGGAAGGAAAGACTGGATTCCGGGAAACCCGCTCCCGGGCTGGCGCAGCGCCTGCCCGCTCCGCTTAACCCCTCACCTTCCAGAAAGAAGGCCTTGCAGCCGTCGTCTTTGAGGCGCTTGAGGAGCAGCCCCAGGACGGAGTCCCCGGCCGTGTTCTCGTTCCAGTCGCTGCTGCTCTCGTCGTAGAGGACGACGGTGTCGGTGCCGCAGCGGCGGGCGAACTTCTCGCGCTCCTCCTCGCCGCTGGCGAAGAGGGCGCGCAGGGGCAGGTTGCCCTTCTGCAGGCGCCTCAGCATGATGCCCGGCAGCGCCACGCTGATGGCCGACTCGATGTGCGACGACTCGTACAGCTCCTGCGGGCGGCAGTCCATCAGCAGCAGGCGCTCGGTGCCCAGCTCCAGCTGCTCGTTGAGCCACGCCACCGTCTTGCACAGCGCCATGTCCGACACCACGAAAGGAGGAGCGGCGGGTCGGAGCGTATCGAGCATCGGGGAAGGCGGACGGGCCGGCGGCGGCGGGGGCTGTGGAAAACGCCCCTCTCCGAAGGGCCACGCGGACCGCTGGGGCAGAGGGCACGAAGCGAAGCCGGGGCAAAGGCAGCCGCAACTCGAGAACTCCTTGGGCAAGCGCCCGGCCTCCGCTAGCAGTGGGGAGAAGGGACGGAGCAGAAACCCCCCTCTCCTCTTTTTTTGTCAATGAATCCTCGAATGAACCTCCCTAATCGCCTCTGCTTTTTTGCTTCTCCCGAATAAAAATCCAATTAAATGTGCTCAGATGCCTTTCTTCCGTGCAGCAAAAGGAAATGCATTTAAATAACTAGTTAGGGAGAAGAGACAGGCCCTACTCTCGCTACCGGTGTTATTGCTTTGCCTGCTTCTCCTGTGCACAGCTTCTCTTGCTTCTCACATCTTGTTTCGCGGCCCCCTCCTCCTCCTCTTTCTTCCTAAGTCCTCGAGATGCGATCAATGTCCCTTTTAATCAGCCCTGCACGCTCTGCTGCTGCTGCTGCTACCGCTGCTCTCCTTCTCGCTTCCCCCCTTCCACCCCGCGCCAGGCAGTTCCTCAATGGATACAAACATGGAACGTCTCAATGGATACATTCTCTCGGCCGGCCAATCAGCGCTCGCGGAAGGGGCTGTTTCCGTGGAGACGGGCCGGCTGGAACAGGTTGTGTTGATGAATTGTTAATGAGTTTGTCATTCACAAAAACGGAAAGGAATTTCCGCTCCGGATAAGCCGAGTGCAAACAAGCAGCAACAGCAGCTCAGCGGGAGGAAGGAGGGAAAGGAAGGCGCGGGGGGGGAGAGAGGGGGGGGGAGAGAGAGAGAAGAGAGGAGGAGGTGGAGAGCTAAGAGGGGAAGACACACAGCCGCTAGAGCTGCGCGTCTGCGGCTCGAGTTTCCTTCTGTTGCAGCTCACGCAGAGCAGCCCAGCGATTACACAACAAATGGTCCAATTAGAGGAGGAACAAAAGGCAGCCTCTCCTCTACGGTGTTTTCGCTGCTCGTTAAGGGCACTTCGCAGTCGCGCGTTTCCTCCTTCGGGCTCTCTTCGCAGCGAGGCGAGGGAACTTTGGGGACACCCCGCGTTGCTTTTGCAGGGCTGATAAGATGCAGGAGGCGGGGGTGCCTTTTGCAAGCATTAGGGGACCCCCCTCCCTTGCCTTGGATTTTTTCCCGTGGGCGAAACGGGAATAATGACTATATACTGTATACTGATCCACGCGTGCACGCTTTATTTTCCGCTCTCTACAAGCACGTGCGCTGAGAGTAACCATAATACATGCGGGCACACAAGTCAGGAGACTGGCTGGGGAATTGAGAAAAGGAAGGGTGGGGAGCCCGATCGCGCCAGTGAGTGACCTCAAAAAGTCAGCTCCGAGAAAGCGCGCCGCCGCCTTGCTGCGAGAGCCGCAGGTTTTATTCTCCCCTCCGGGCAAGCAGAGTTAATTGTGGAAGAAGGAGCCGGCTTTTCATTAGAGCGGAGCGTGGGCCGGAGTTAATGGGCAGCGGAGCGGACAGAGCCGCTTGGCATTTGCAAGGGTGGCTGCTGGCGCTGGGTAATTGTGGCCCATTGTTCCCACAGCCTGAAATCCAGGCCGAGAGAGCGGCTCTTCCTCCCCCTTCGGCCCGGCCGCTTTTCTTGCTATTAACCCTTCCTGGGCTTCCAAAAGGAATATTTCCCACGCATTAAACACATTTCCCCGCGGAAGTGCTGCGTCTGTCGCCGCTTCCTCGAGGGGGCCTTGGGGGAGTCCTCGGCGGAGTCCGATCCCACCCCCACGCGTGTTTACTCGGAAGGAAGCCCCGCTGGCTCTTCAGACCGGGCCAGCTTCCAAGAGGGTTTGCCTGCTCGAAAAAGAGGAGCAAGGGCGAATTCGTTGCGAGGGAGGCGAAAGGTCAGCAAACCACCCCGCAGGTTCCAGCAGGCACCTGACGAAGTGGTGCTTTAGCTCGGCGGAAGCTCCTGCCACCATAAGCTCATCGTTTAGTCTTTAAGCACACAGGGCTCTCTGCTGTGGGTTTTGCTACATGTCCTAAGGGCTGCGACACAGGGGCGTTGGCTACGTTGGCCCCCGCCAAGGACGCAGCAGTTCAGGCTGGGCGCAAAAAATACCCCTCTCCACAACGATCCAGCTCCTTTCCAAGGGCGCAAGGGACCCTTGGAACATCCCTGCTGCTACTACATTCATGTCAAAGACACAAGGGTGACAGGGCTTACCCCCCCCCCCCATCAAGTTTAATGCAAACATTTGCTGGGCTACCCTGGAAATTGTTTTTCTGCTTTTTCTCTACTGTCCCACAGTGATATATGTGGGATGTAAACACTAGAGCAGTCAAGTACAACAATGCTAGAGCAGATAGTGGAGATTGCCTCAGTCCTCCAGCCACAACTTCCTGGTCACATGGATTGAGGCAATTTCCTCTTGCAACTAGATGTGGGAGTGGCTTCACCTGGGAAGGTATGAAAAAAGAACCTCACAGGTCAGCGGCCATTCCATTCCATTCCACTCTCTCACACGAACTGTGAGGAGGATGCTCAGTTGGCTTCCAGCCAACTGGGGCCTGGACTTCTCTCCCACATGGGGAGATTCCAATTGTAAATATCTTTACTAAGAATAAGCCTGCCTTCTTTGGGATTTGTCTTGAGCTGGATATATGTGAGTAAACATTTTATATCTTTTTATAGAAGACGTGTGCTGTGTCTTATTTGAAGAGGGACAAAGGGGAAATATAGTGACAAACCAGGAAACTAGATTAAGTTGATTCTAGCGAATCAAAGCAACTTCCGCTGTGTGTATTTTAAAAGGGAATGTTACTCTGCTAGTTGAACTTGTTAGCACAAGTTAGGATGAGATATATTAAATTATAAATCTCCATCCACGTTCCAAAACATTCCCACAAAGGGTTATGTATGCCCAGCGCTACGTATTTTGTGTATTTTTGAAGGATTGCGTTGGATTGCATTTTTGAGTTGAGTAGGATTTTTCCTGAGAGCATTTCCTGGTGAGACCGCATGGTCCTTTTGTCCTATTGTCTAGAGAAAGGGGATTAAGCTACCCCTCCCCTCCCTCAGAGCTCACAAAAGACCCAAAGGCAGTGAAGATTTATTTTGAGGCTTTTGCTTTTTGCATTTTGAGAATTTTGAGATTTTGATTTTGAATTTTGACAAATTTTTGAATTTTGAAATTTTTTCCAAATTTTGGATTTTAAGATGGCTAGTGCCAGTTTTTATAGTGAAGCAAAGCCAGGCTTAATGCTGCTAGATGAGGACAATTTTGTGCACTGGAAAACGCGCTTAATAGCATATTTAGAAGCAAGGGATGTTTTGGATGCGATAGAGAAAGCAAAGCCCCAAGGTACAGATGATGAAGCCAAGGTTAAAGTCTGGAAAAGGCAGAACAGCGAGGCCAAGCACATAATTTTGAGTGGACTTCGCAATAAGCATCTATCGTTAATAAATAGCAAAGATGATGCATCTCAGATCCTAAAAGATATTGAGCGCATGTATGGAGAATCTACAAAGAACTCCTACAGAACATTGATGGGCAAATTAACTAGACTGAGAATGAATTCAAAAGAAGAATTCACAGAGCATATTGATAAATTCACAGAAATTATTCAAAAGCTTGAACTTACTCCACAATCTTTTGATGAAGTAACAAAGGTATCATTTCTGTTAGCCTCATTAGGGCCACATTTTGATGCATTTGTTAGTTTGATGGATCATAAAGAGAATCTAACTTTTAAGGAACTGACCAGTGAATTAAGAGAGGAATGCAGAAAGAGATTTGATTCTCCAGAAAGCAACCCTAGGAGAAAGGATTGTAATTTTGTTTCAAAGCAATTTACAAAATCCAGAGAAATTGTGTGTTTTAAATGCCTGAAAAGCGGCCACATGGCAAAGCATTGCAAGGATCCAAAGGCTAAAGCAAAGGATTCTCATCTTTCTCACCAAAAGGGAGAAAGGAAAGGAAAATCTGAACGCAACATGCTGTTGCAAGAAAGGAGTTTAGCTGTCCAGAGCCAAGAAAACACACGCAATAAGTGGTTATTAGATTCTGGAGCCAGCAGCCACTATTGTTTTGAAAAAGACTGTTTTAATGAATTAAGTGATAAAGAGACTGAAATTGAGGTTGCAGATGGAAATATTTTAAAGTCCAAAGGTGAAGGTTCAATACATTTGGAGTTCAATGTAAACAATGAATCTTTTAGGACCAGAATGTCCAATGTTGTGTATGTACCAGAACTGAGCTGCAATTTACTCAGTGTCTCTACTTTGGACAAGAAAGGTTTCAAGATCACATTTGAGAATGGACAGTGCAGTGTAACTAAAGATGGTGAAGTGTACATTGAAGCAAAATTAATAAATGGTGTTTATGAGGTTAATCTTTCAGAGAACCAGTCTGCAAAAGTGGCACGCTCCAGCCAGAAGGATGACGCAGATTTGACGCTGTGGCATAGAAGACTTGCACACAGAGACACCACCATCATTAAGAGTCTACAGGAAAGTGATCTTGTCACAGGTTTGCAGGTAAAAGGGAGCAGCAACCAGACTCCAACAAAATGCATAACTTGTGTTACTGAAAAGGCAGTAAAACCTTCTTTTACACGTTGCACAGAACAAAGGAGTACTAAAGTTCTGGATATCGTGCATTCAGATTTGTGTGGGCCACTCAGTGTTCCATCACTTGGACACAACAAGTATATTTTAATTTTTATTGATGATTTTTCGAGATATTGTGTGGCATATTTCATCAAAGATAAAAGTGAGACAGTAGAGATGTTCAAGAATTACATTGCCATGGTTAGGAACAAGTTCCAAAGAGCTCCAGGTGTCTTAATGTCTGACAATGGAGGAGAATACTGCTCACATGAGATGAAAGCCCTTATGGCAAAGGAAGGAATTACACATGTAACCACAGTTCCTTACACGCCACAACAGAACTCCATAGCTGAAAGGAAGTTCAGATCCATTATGGAAATGACAAGGTGTATGCTGAAGGAAGCATCCCTGCCAAGGAAGATGTGGGGAGATGCTGCTTACACAGCTGTCTATCTCCAGAACAGGTTGCCAACAAAGGCAACACAGCGCACACCATTTGAACTTTGGCATGGAAAGGTGCCTAGTCTGTCGCACATACGTGTATTTGGCAGTGTGTGTTACTACCACGTGCCCAAGGAACAGAGGCACAAGCTTGACTCCAGAGCACAAGCAGGTATCTTAGTGGGATATGCTGCTGGAGGCAAAGGATACAGAGTAATGGACTTACAGACAGGCAAAGTGAGTGCGCACCATGCAATTTATTTTGATGAACATGCAAAAGCAGACACAAAGAACACTGTTATTGGCTGCTCCAAGGAGTCAGAATGGACTCAAGAACTCATAAACTTTCCTTCTGAAACCCCACATGGTACTAATCTGCCTTCTAGTGTCATAGCACCCCCTACAGGCGACGCACCAGAAGACGCAGATGACCAGATCCCTGGCGGCTCCAGAGACGAAGAGGAGGACTCAGATGAGGACATGCCACCGTTGGAAGGGAGTGAGGAAGCTGATGCGGTTCAGGAACCAGAACCAGAGGTCAGACGCTCATCCAGAACCAACAGAGGTGTCCCACCGGTACGACTGTCCTACCTTGCAGGGTCGGTGTCTCCACAGGAACCTTCCACATGGGAAGAGATTCAGAAAATGCCACCTGCGCAAGCCAGTCTCTGGAAGAAGGCCGCTCAGGAGGAGATGGATGCACTGCATCAGAACCAGACGTGGACCCTGACAGAGCTCCCTCCTGGTAAGAAGGCCATTGGGTGCAAGTGGGTGTTCAAGGTTAAGAAGGGGTCAGAAGGGGAAGTGGAACGCTACAAAGCAAGGCTAGTAGCACAAGGTTTTTCACAACGTTTTGGTGAAGATTATGACGAAGTTTTCGCACCAACCGTAAGATATAGTACCGTCCGAATGCTTTTGAGCATTGCAGCCTCTAAACGATTGGACGTGAAACACGTTGACATATGCACTGCGTTTTTACATGGGAGAATTTCAGAAGAAATATATATGAAACAACCTAAAGGTTTCACAAAACCAAATGAGGCGCATCTAGTGTGTCGACTCCAGAAAGGAATCTATGGGCTTAAACAAGCGGCTAGAGCCTGGAATCAGAAATTGCACAGTATGCTTGTGCAACTTGGGTACAAGCAAGGAAGCGCAGACAAGTGCTTGTACAGCAAGTCAAGTAATGGACAATATTCATACATATTGGCTTTTGTCGATGACTTGATTATTGCTACTGCAAATGATAGAGACTATACACAAATAGTAAAACACCTCAGCAAGGAGGTACAAGTAAAAGAACTTGGAGATGTCAGATACTACCTAGGAATCCAAGTGGAAAGAGAAGGAGACGGCTCATTTCTTCTCAGCCAGAAGCAAAAGATTCATGAACTGATTGAGTATTTGCAGATGCAAGACGCACACCCGGTTGCAACGCCCATGGCTACAGACTTCTTGAAGAATCAGCAGGATTCGAAGCTGTTGCCAGATAACAGTCAATATAGGTCGGTAATTGGTAAACTTTTGTATATGGTTACCACATGTAGACCTGACTTAGCTAATGCTGTGGGGATTCTGAGCAGAAAAGTGAATTCTCCCACTGAGCATGATTTAGCGGGGCTGAAAAGGGTGGTTAGATACCTGAAAGGTACAATAAATTGTAAATTAAAGTTGCCAGCTGTCAGAGACCCTAAGTTGGTTGGGTACACTGATGCAGATTGGGCCGGGGATAATGCTGACTATAAATCCACAAGTGGTCATGTTTTTATGTTTGGGGATGGACCTGTTGTGTGGGGCAGCTATAAACAGAGTTGTGTAGCTTTGTCTTCAACAGAGTCCGAATATGTTGCTGCAACAGAAGCGTGCAGAGAAATTGCCTGGCTTGATGAACTCATCAAAGACTTTGGACTGGTGAGAAGGGAACCTGTCAGCCTGCTAGAGGACAATCAAAGTTGCCTGAAGCTGACGCAGAGTGAAAAGTTCCTAGCCAGAACCAAACACATTGGGGTCAGGTACCACTATATACGCCAGATGGTGCAAGATGGACTTGTGGAACTGTCTTATTGCTGCACCAAAGAGATGACTGCCGACATCTTGACAAAACCCTTGCCAAAAGAGAGTTTCCAGAATCTACGTGTCAAGCTGGGACTCTGGGTGGTTGAATAAAGTTGTTTATGTTTTGTATGTTGTATTTGCCTGAGAAGGGGTTTGTGGGATGTAAACACTAGAGCAGTCAAGTACAACAATGCTAGAGCAGATAGTGGAGATTGCCTCAGTCCTCCAGCCACAACTTCCTGGTCACATGGATTGAGGCAATTTCCTCTTGCAACTAGATGTGGGAGTGGCTTCACCTGGGAAGGTATGAAAAAAGAACCTCACAGGTCAGCGGCCATTCCATTCCATTCCACTCTCTCACACGAACTGTGAGGAGGATGCTCAGTTGGCTTCCAGCCAACTGGGGCCTGGACTTCTCTCCCACATGGGGAGATTCCAATTGTAAATATCTTTACTAAGAATAAGCCTGCCTTCTTTGGGATTTGTCTTGAGCTGGATATATGTGAGTAAACATTTTATATCTTTTTATAGAAGACGTGTGCTGTGTCTTATTTGAAGAGGGACAAAGGGGAAATATAGTGACAAACCAGGAAACTAGATTAAGTTGATTCTAGCGAATCAAAGCAACTTCCGCTGTGTGTATTTTAAAAGGGAATGTTACTCTGCTAGTTGAACTTGTTAGCACAAGTTAGGATGAGATATATTAAATTATAAATCTCCATCCACGTTCCAAAACATTCCCACAAAATAGTGGGGGGGGGGACTTAGAGAGTTGAGATTTTGCTAGGTATTACAAATGGGGGGAGCTGACCAGAGTGGCTGGGACAATCCAGTCAGATGGGCAGCATATATTATTATTTTATTATTTATTTCAGTGCATCGGTGTGGTCTGGTAGGGAAAATGCCCTTGGGTAGCCAAGTTAGGGGGACCCAGGTGGCGCTGTGGGTTAAACCACAGAGCCTAGGGCTTGCCGATCAGAAGGTCGGTGGTTCGAATCCCTGCGACGGGGTGAGCTCCCATTGCTCGGTCCCAGCTCCTGCCCACCTAGCAGTTTGAAAGCACGTCAAAGTGCAAATAGATAAATAGGAACCGCTCTGGCGGGAAGGTAAACGGTGTTTCCGTGCACTGCTCTGGTTCGCCAGAAGCGGCTTAGTCATGCTGGCCACATGACCCGGAAGCTGTACACCGGCTCTCGGCCAATAAAGCGAGATGAGCGCTGCAACCCCAGAGTCGGACACGACTGGACCTAATGGTCAGGGGTCCCTTTACCTAGCCAAGTTAGGTGCACCTGGGTGTTATTGGCCTGCGGTGGGACACAAACATCGCTATATGGATTTGGCTTCTAAATTGCTGCTGTGATTCTGATGGTGGTGATTCATTTGTAAATGAAGCGAGAGGTTCCTGCGGTCCCCTGACCAGAAAGGCCTAGAGATGGAGCACTTCTTTATTTGGGCTGGCTTTTAAGTCATTCCCAGCCAGGCAGACACATAACAGCACAACAAGATAAAGCAACTTAAGATTTCTTGCTACACATGCACACCCTTTGTGCTTTCCCACTCTATCCGCTTTCCTTCCTCCCCAGAGCGCATTAGGTCACATCAAACGCTAATGGCGGAATATCCTGTTCCCACATAATGGGAGAACGTGTGGGAGCTGCCAGGATGATTGTGTTGTCCACAACATCTGCTTTTATTGATATGATAGAAGTAACGTTTCCTCTGCCCCTTCAGCACAGTACAGGAAGGAGGGGGTGTATGCCACCAGGAACTTCTACCATTGTGTGTGGGGGGCCTGGGTGATTTAAAAAAAATTGCTGGGGGGGGGTTGCTTGAAAGAATGTTGCCCAGCAAGCTTCAACTGGACAGGTAACAGGTAGAGCAGGTCACAAGGACTTTACTCTGAAACAAGGCATATAAATGGCCATCCCTTTTGAGACAGTAACAATAGGGAGAAGACCAAACCATCAGGCTGCACAGCTCCTTTGAATTATATCTATGGGGATCACTGTGATATACTGTGAACACATAGGATCATCCCAGTATGCGGTATGGTATGCTGTAGGTCCTAGGATATGCCTTATCTGTTATACCTTTGGGGCAATATTAGGTTAGCAACAGAGAGACAACAATAGCGGGGAGTATAGGAGCATGAATCTGGTTTTGTAATAAAATATCCTGTGACACTCCACTTCCAACCTGACCCAAACCAAACGTTTCTAATTTGCTGAAAAGCTTACACTACAGGATGGTGGGTTTTTCAGCAAGAGTCTATAGTTTCATCAAAACTGATTCTTTGTTAAACTAGGTGTTTTTACCTGCTGAATAGAGGCTACCTAGATGTTTTAAATGGTTATGGATGAGATTAATCAGGGCTGTAAGAGAAAAATGGTATTGGCCACCATGGAAAGGAAATGACCTAACTAATGGAGTCACTTCCCTTATTTTGGAAAGATTCTCCAATATCACACCCTTTAAACAAAAGTTTATGGGTTTATAAAGTAACAAATAAAATTTGCATCATATATCGGATGTGATGGTGTTTTGTTATTAATTTGTATATTGACCTTCTTCCAAGGAGCTTAGAATTACGGGACAGTCCTGCTCATATCTACCCAGAGGTAGTCCCTACTGAATTCAAGTGGATTTACTCTCTGGTACAGGTGTATAAGATTGCGACCTTTGCCTCACAACAAACCTGTGGGCAATAGTGGCAAGCCCCAAAACAGCCGGTGAGCTTCATAGCTGAAGAGGAATCTAAATCTGGGTCTCCTCAGCTCAAAAACCATGCTCTAGGCAAGGCTTTCTTTGCACAACCCTGGCACAGCATTGCTGCAACGGGTTCTGTAGAGCAAAGAACATTTTGGAGGTGGCACGGGGTGAAGGAAGACTCAACCAAATGGCGCTTCCTTTTGTTCTCGGAGTCTGACTGATTTATGGTTAGTGTCTAGCTCTGGCAGGGATGTGATGTGACAGGCAAGCTGCTGCGCCATTGGCAGCTGAAGGGCGTGGCACTTGGGCAGTTGACTTGCTTTAAAAAAAATATATACCCCAGAGGTACAGGTTGTTCTGGAGGCAATGGGTTAGTAGCTGGCTTAGACTGAACCGCAGGATGATGCCGGAAGGCAATTGGAAAAAGCATGTTCTAATTATGAAACATGCACGAGCCCCAGCACTGAGGGTGAGGGGGGTGGGGCATATCCACAACAGTCTGTAAGATCCTAAGAACAACTCTGCTGGCTGAAGACTCATCTCAGCAAATTCTCTGCTTTCAAAGTGGCCAACCACATGCCCATGAGAAGCCTCCAAACAGAACCTGAACCACTGCATCACGGTCCCCTACCTGCAAATTTCAGTAACTCGTATTCACAGCTATATTGCCTCCAACAGGGGAGGTACAGCATCACCACCATGTTCAGTTGCTGTTGCTGGCTCATCCTCCATGAAGTTGCCGCATCCCCTCTTTTAAAGCCATCCAAGTTAGTTTTAAAAATTCATGCACATTTACTTGGAAGCCAGTTCCATTGAACTCGCTATTTTGTGGAATTTGGGTTGATCCCTGTAAAGCAGGTGGAGGTAACCTTTTGCCCTCCGGTCATTGCTGGACTACAACTTCCATCATCCTTGACCAGGCTTGCTTTGCTGAGGCTGATGGGTATTATTGCTCTACTATAGATCTGTTGCAATACAGTTCTGTCATTTTAACCCCTACCTTAGAGGCATGTGGCTTGCTCTACTTTCACCCGGTCCTCCAAAGATCCCCAAAGTGTAAACTTCTTCCACATGACACAGCACTAAAAACTCTTACCTGTTCTCTCTGTAAAAGAGTTGTTTTCTTCTAGGTTTCCAGGCTCCTCTTATTCCAAGCCTCTCTCTAGGTAGTTGCTCTGACCCCTCGGGACTTAAGTCACAAGAGAACTGAAGGGTTGTTTTATAATCTGAAGAAAGTAAACAACTTCCAGTTTTCAACACCAGTGCAAAAGTTAAAATGACAGGGAAAAAGAAGAATGTCTCAAATGTTGCTTTTCCGGAGTTCACATTAGGGAGACGGATGTGTTCCAACAAACAGGCATTGCTGTTCCAAAATAGGGGCAATTCGGATGCCATCGCAGATGAAATAACCTAGTTTTCATGTGGAGGTTTTCTGTAGGGAGTTGAAATAACTTATATACAGAAGTACAAGCCCAAAACAACCAAGAGCAGGTGTTCAGGGTTGTATAAAACCCTGAACCAGATTGTACAAAAACCTGGATAGCTGGCTGTTAGGATACGTATGAAACAAAGTTGTTTTTGCTCACCAGTTTATTGGAAAGGACTAACGCTCATAAGTTTAGGAATACTTTTTTACTATCTTTAGATTTTTATGAGCTATGTAGCAAATGGTGCTTTATGACAAGTAACAAGACTTTTCATCCCCATTACAGGTGGTGCTGTTAAACTGCTCATAAAACCATTCATTTTTCTCAGTTTATTATATTAATATAGTGGGCTAAGTGCCACAGGTATTGCACAATAACTGGTTGAACTGAGTCTTCTTTTCCCTGTGGATTTTAGCCCAGAGTCAGTTTTAAAAAGAAAAACTTGTGAGCTCCCTCCTCTGCTCTGCTTCACGCATGTGGCCAAGACGCAGGCCTACCTTACTGAACCCTGGTATCTCACATGCCAGGGTGAGCCAGCGTGGTATAGTAGCAATTAGAGTGTCTGAATAGAACCTGGGAGACCAGGATTCAAATCCCTGCTTGGTCATGAAGCTCACCGGGTAACCTTGGGCCAGTATAACCTCCCTCACAGCGTTGTTGTGAGAATCAAATGAGGAGGGGGAGAAGCACGTATGCCACTCTGAGCTCCTTGAAGGAAAAGGTGGGATATACCGTATTTTTCGCTCTATAAGGCGCACCTGACCATAGGACACACCTGGTTTTTAGAGGGGAAAAGCCCCCATTTTTTGAGGATCAGCTCAAAGTTGTTGAGCTTACTTTGCAAAGGGAAAAAACCCTGTTTTATGGGGTTTAACTCACAGTTCTGCAACTTCAGGAAGCCATTTCTACAGTTTCCAGACAGATAATCTAATCAGCCAGTCACATGTCGCTGGGGAAACAGCCTCACTCTGTAAGGGGGCGGGGCTGGAATCTCTCTCCCTTATCTCTCTCCCCGATGGTTTGCTGAGCAGCTGTTCAGGGGGCTTCCTTTCAGCACCCCCTTCTCTCTCTTTTTTTTAAAAAAAAGCACGATCTGCTTTTGCCCCTGGGCAGTTCAGCTCCAGGGACCACACATTCGCTCCATAAGACGCACAGACATTTCCCCTTACTTTTTAGGAGGAAAAAAGTGCGTCTTATGGAGCGAAAAATAGGGTGACTGCAATAGATAAATCACAATTAGCTCTTAAATAGGGTGGTTACACCCGGTATAACCAAGTGAAGAAAGGTAAGGGAACAATCTGATTTAAGTAGGATAACTGTCATTCCTTGTTCTTCCACACTTCCTCTTTCTTCCTGTAATGGGCAAAGCAGACAATTATATCACAGTGTTGGGGGGGGGGCAGCTCCCTCCTTCAGTTTGGGTTCAAGTGCTCTGTGTGCCTATTCAAAATCATCAGCCGAGATTATGAGGTCTGGAAGCAGTGATTTAAGCCATAGGGCAATAAATTGTGCAGGATCATTCTCTTCTATTCCTCTGTCAAAAAAAAAAGAGTAAATATAAATTAGTTCTCTTTCGATTTTCTGCCATCTTCGAGCTTGTTGCATATACGGTATCTATATTTTCTTTTTTTAATTCTTTGATCTTTTTTGTCATGGGTTTAGAAAACACCTGAAGGCAGCCCTGTTTAGGGAAGTTTTTAATCTGTAATATTTCAATGTATTTTAGTGTTTGTTGGAGGCCGCCCAGAGTGGCTGGGGGGACCCGGTCAGATGGGCGGGGTACAAATAATAAATTATTATTATTATTATTATTATTATTATTATTATTATTATTATTATTATTATTTTGGCTTAATTCTTTTGTTGCTGTAGTTATTTCTGTTACAGTGTCAAACCTTGCATTAAATTCTGTCAGTTTCATGCTTCCATTGGAAGCATTGATTCCTTCCAAGTATTTTTAATAAGCTCCCCTTCCAAGTCTTGGACTAGCCAGGTTAGCTTGCTTTTTCCCTCGTTGACAATGGAAGAAGTTAAGATTAGTTGGTCCACCTCCTTTCCTGTTCATTCATGGAACTTGGGACAGTTTTGCAAGAGGGCATGAAGAGTTTTCTGAAATGGGGCCTGTATAAAAGGAAGTACCGGTACTTTGCCAAACCTTTTGCATTTGTTAGATGAAGCTTTCCTTGAAGTGACGCCCACTCCTTAACTTTCAGCATTATAAATCTTTTCTGGGGATAAAAATTTGGATGGAATTTTGCATAAGAAGAACACACCATGACTCACACATGCAATTTTGAACGGTTTAGGGTCTATTCCAGTGTGTGGGTGTCTGTGTAGGGCAATTATGTAAGTGTCAGGATAGCTAAGAACTTTTGACATTTGTGGCAGCTTAGCAGAATTCCTCTCATGCTCTCAAATGCTTGTGTGAGGGATTTTACGCACTAAACTTCTCATGCATCTATGAAATGATTAGCAGGATATTTTATTAATGCCTGATTTATTATTGCCTCAACACATTAGGGTACGTTGGTTTTAAAGAGAAACAATATTTTCAAGTAGTGAGGAGAGAGACATCTTATACAAATTGTCTGGAAATTGCATTATAGAATAAAGCTATTCTATATTCCTGACATTTTCAGTGCTAATTGAATTCATCACATATTTGAAAGAGAATGTTTGGATATATTAAAAGTGGGACCTGCAACAAAATGCTGCAGCATAGTTGCTCACGTACACTGTCCCAGCCATATCTCCTGCCAGGACAGCCTCATTCTATTTCCGCTTCCACCCAGACTACAGACACAGCATACATTTAAAGCACTCTCATACCAGTACTTACTTGGGATTTGTGGCTCCCCGCAAAGTATTTTGGTAAATTTAGTTTGTTAGCCTTCATCCAATTGTGGGGGAATCACATTTAAGAGTTTTGGTGGTGTATCTTCTACCACAATGAGATTTCTAATGTACGGGAGTGATATTTTGGCCCCAGATATGTCTGTTATGTCAGAAGACCCAGAGCCAGGAAAGACATATTCAGAGGAGGTAGACTTTTTCTGTGCAGTGATGATTTGCCCGTTTCTGTTTATTTAATAAGCTTGTGGCTTAAATTTTCAATTACAAACAACAAAAACTATCAATTAAAGTAAAAAATGTGATGAAAATATTGAAAACTGTTTAGAAACAACTGACATTTAACATTAATGGTTTTGTGGGGTGCTTTCCTAACTCAATTCAGAAACCTGCAGGAAAATTCTCCTTCCTGAAATGTCCCCAAACAATACGGTTATATGGTTTGTGCCAACCTGTTGACACCTCCAAAAAATACATCTAATAGTGCTGAGAGTCTGTGCATGCATGTGTTAGTACATCATGCTCCCTTGGCTTGTCACCTGTTTGTTTGTTTGTTTGTTTGTTTGTTTGTTTGTTTATTACACTGTTAAAATAATATTAAATATTTCCTGTGAAATCTTGGACACAGCATCTGGTCTCCACGAAAAGGAGACCACGGAAAGAAAAGGTTTAAAGATTTTCTGTTGCATCAATCTGGTTTTTATGACTTTAGTCAACTATTTTTACTGGGGCTTTCTCTTGAGCTCTATAAAATATACTTACATTTTCTTTTCATTTGTTCCCACAGCATGTGGCACAACCATGGGACTTCCTAGACAACAGTCTTACTGGGAAGTGAATCATCACTATGAATCATCATCATTATTATTTAATGGATGAAAAATGGAAACTGAAATACTGGCCCACCTGTGGCTACTAAATCAGTTCATGGATGAAGGCAGCTTTGACCCCAGAGCTCTCAGGTCTGATTCTATCAACCTGTGGATCCACTGGCCAAGGCTAGCCCTCAGCTAGCTATTGTGTATCACATTTCACAGAGCAACACCATCCCCAAATCTCTTTGTTCAGCACCTGAATAGCTCCCTTGCCTGGAGGCTTTCATAGAAACACACCTGAGACAGTGGTTCAAGACTTGCCGCTCAGCGGTAGAGCACATGCTTTGCATGCTTCAATTCCTGACATCCCTAGTTCAAGACAGCCAATGGGAAGCTTTCTAGATGTTGTTCGACTCCAACTCCCATCATCCCTGTCCATTGCCCAAGTGGCTGGGGCTGATGGGATTTGGAGTCAATATATATGGAGGGCATGATGTTGGCGACCCTTGCTCCTAGTGGAAAGTGTTAGCATTTCAGTCCTCCGTTGCTGGATGTGTGATTGTTACATCACATGTCTGTGTTTACTTTCTAGGCTTGGAAAGTCTGAGAACGGAGGTCAGTCTTATCGCTTCCGCTGTACTGTATTTTTGTACTGGGTTTTTTTTTTGTGTGTGTGTGTGTGTGTGTGTCTCTTGAAGGAGAAGTGAGAGGACACCATGGTTGCTTTGTCCTGTATATATTGCTTAATAAATCACTTAGAATGCTACACTCACGCTCCACGATCGTTTCTGCTATACTCTGCTGAGTGAGCATGCACATGTCTTTTGATATGTGTCACAAGTGCGCACCGGGACTGATTTGTGAATGTCCTGGGCTGAGCTTCATCAGGAAGACGCCCGGAGAGGTCTGTCTCATTCCCAGGGCTGCGTGCGCCCCCCAGGCGTGTTCCAACAGAAAAGATCAAGGGGCAGGTGCTGCAAGCGGCTTCTCCATGAGATCCTGAGCTTCTGCCACCAGTCAAAGGAGACAAGGTCCGATAGAAACCACTAAGATTGCTTTCAGACTTCCCACCCTTTCTATACATCAAATTCAAGCAAGCCACACTGACACCCTTGCCAGATAATACCCACTTTGCATTTGTAAGAACTCAGTCATTTAGTGTGACAACCACTCACACTTTAGAACTCCCCACCTTTTGAGATTAAGACGGCTCCTTTACTTTACTCCTTTCGGCACATGCTGAAACCATTCTTCTTTAGACAAGCCTACTTAGATGCTTAACGGGACACAGGTGGCGCTGTAACGGGACGCGGGTGTCGCTGTGGTCAGGGCCGGTGCGTCCATTTAGGCCAACTAGGCAACTGCGAGCGCCCGGCGAGCAGGGGGCGGGGCACCGTACGTCATGCGCAATGACGTCACATGTCCCGCCCCCTCGCCTAGGGCGGCAGAAACCCTAGCACCGGTCCTGGCTGTGGTCTAAACCACAGAGCCTAGGGCTTGCCAATCAGAAGGTCGGCGGTTCGAATCCCCACGACGGGGTGAGCTCTCGTTGTTCGGTCCCAGCTCCTGCCAACCTAGCAGTTAAAAAGCACGTCAAAGTGCAAGTAGATAAACAGGTACCGCTCCAGCGGGAAGGTAAATGGCGTTTCTGTGTGCTGGTCTGGTTTCGCCAGAAGCAGCTTAGTCATGCTGGCCACATGACCCGGAAGCTGTCTGCGGACAAACGTTGGCTCCCTCGGCCAGTAAAGCGAGATAAGTGCCACAACCCCAGAGTCGTCCGCGACTGGACTTAATGTACAGGGGTCCTTTTACCTTTACTTAGATGCTTAGAAAGTTGTGTATGGGCAAACTATCTGGAATATATTTGTATTTCTAGGAGTTAGTGATCTGACGTGCTTATTCTTCCTGCCCCCTGTTCCTTCCTTTTCCCTTTCTTTTGTTAAGCTGTTTGATGGCTGAGAACAGCCTTTAATGTCTTGATCAGTTAGGAAGAAGTGATAGGGTACCTTCTTTGATGTTGGACATTGTTTGGAGAAAGTGAGGCACTGGAAGAGGGTGGCTAATGAATAATCTGCACGTAGCCAGTCCCACAAGCCACACAGGCAAACAGGTTAGCTATCTATCAATCGGATGGTTGTGGGCAGAATGTTAGGGAGAAGCTCATGCACGGACTGACGGCCACAGGGCCGTGCAACCTGGGACTAACTGGGAGAGTCACTTCTTGAGGGCTTCCAAATGTATATATTGCTTGCTGTTTAGAACAAAACCTTTAATCTCACTCACTTCTGTTTTGTATTACTTCTGAATCTCATTTTTAAAAAGAACCACCTTGCATTTGGCAAGACAAGTTGAGGTAATGTTAATCCGTTTTAGTATTTTAACTTTAGTATGTTTTAAAGTAGGGCTGTGGGTTTTTTTTTTCTTGATTCTATGGTCTTATATTTTGTAAACTGTTTTGAGGGTTGGTTTGTTTTTCAGCAATCAAGTGGTGCATTCATTTAAAAAATAAAATAAAATACACAAATAACCTGTCTGTCCATGTCCCAGGATTGGTGAGTTCTGGGCATTGCTCACTAAGTGCAATTCACTCAGGGGAAGTTCGGTGTTATGACATGCACAACCTTGCATGGTATTGTTCTTTCTTTGGAAATTGCTATTTGCACTAAATTGACAGGTGGCGAACAAAGGAAGCTTCTCTTGCAGGATACGCGATAGCCAAATAAAGGAGGGATAGGGAACCTGTGAACCTCCAGATGTTGTTCGACTCCTATCAGCCCCAGCCAGTGTAGCCAAGAGTCAATGAGGATGGGAATTGTAGTCCAACACCATTTGGGGGGGAGGGGTCACAAGTTCCCCATCCCTGCAGTAGAAAGAAGAGGGAAATTGGGATTTCTCTTTGATGCACGTGTGCCTAAAAGGCATTAGAGTTGTAGCTATGCCTTTTAAATTTGTGAAAAAGTTAAAGTGGGCAGCTTTAAAAAAATGGTTTTGCCATTTGAAAATGTGTTCTGGCATGATGAATTCCTGAAGGAGAACGTCATCTAACAGGGTTGCCTGTACCAAAAGCTCCAAAACCTTAGTTACCAGATGTGAGCAGATGACAAAATTAACTATTTGGCTCCTTGGGCTTGTCTGTGTTTCAGTGCTGGCCTTCATTGAAAGGTCGAGGACATGACATGCCAGGCTATGCAAGAACAGGCAAGTCCTTCTGAAGTCAGTTTTTATGCCAGCATGATAAACCCTTTCCTTTCTGGTGCTACTAAACCAATATTTAACCTTTCTCTCTCATTAAAGAATCTGGGTTGTATCAAATGCTAGTGCTACTCAAAGTGTAGACCAGCTAGAGCCAATGGAGCTAAGCTAGGCATCTCACTTAATTGGGTGCCCGGGATTGCAGGTCTTTGCCTTTTCCCGCACCCCTGGTTTATAGTTCCCTTATTCCTTTTTAAATAGTACAAGGCAATGGTGTCCACTTACGCATTGCTGAAAGAGAGAAAATGCATCACTAAAATAGAGGATAGGAGAGGACACTGGTTAGCATAACATTTGCACATGCAAATCTAGAAATACTATAATTTAACTAGAAACACAATACATCTCATTGCAGCGAGGGAGACCCGTGTGGCTGCCTAATCTGCTGCCCAGGTTTAAACCTCTGATGGAAGAAAGATGGAAACTAGCAGGTCTCCCTTGGAGACACTGGAAAAAGGCCTGAGTCTATCTAATGTGTTGTTGTTGATGATAATAATAAATAATAATAATAATAATAATAATAATAATAATAATAATAATAATAATAATATTTATACCCCACCCACTCTGGGCGGCTCCCAACAGATTAAAAACAGAATAAAACATCAAATATTAAAAACTTCCCAAAACATAGTACCTCTTAACAGCAATGGGACACACAGAGTCAGCAGGGAGAAGGGGGATTCTTATAGCAACATGGCCCAGCTATACAGAGTTGGCCATTAAGGTTGTTTTGCCCTCTCCACAAGTCATGCTCATGAAAGTAATATTCAGCTTCATCCTCTGCATTGTAAGAGGATATTTATCTCAACCCTTTCAAAGGTGGAAGAGAAAGGCAAGGAGGAAATCGCGAGCAGGAAGCTAGCCTGTGAGAGGAGGCTGGGGAAGAGAGGAGAGTGCATCTGTGAATGCCAGAAGGCCATTAGGTTTCAGGAAAGCGGAAGGTACAATCGAAGTCACTCAGCCATTGCTGGTGTAAAGCGGGGAGGCTGAATGGAAGCCTGCCAGTTCACACCATTTGAGTGATTAGGCTTGCATCCTTCACCCTAAAAGAAAAAGAAAAAACTCACACTGATCTCATTTGAACAGTAAGTCAATATGAAGCAATCCATGCCTTTCTCTTTGCAAGGGGGACTCAGTTGTCATTACTGACTCCTCTGATCTGCAGCACCTGTGCTTTGGGAAGATGGAGACATTATCAGCTTTTTATCACGTAACACAGGAAGGGATCCCTGGCCTGGTGTTATTTATTCAGCTGGATGTATTGACTTTGTCTGAGAAGATTCTAAGTGGAAGGCTGGGGGTTGTGTAACTTCAGCCTGTTAATTACCAGAGCTTCAAACACCTTGATTTATGAGCTTATGCCCATGAATGGTTCAGAGTCATGAATCTGAATGCCTTTTGCTTTCAATGGAAATACAGTAAAGGCATCAGGACCTGCAAAAGATTCTACAGTTAGAGAAACTGACATTGTGACCTCCCTGATAACATTACACCAAACCACATTGTTGACAGGCTTGTTTCTGGTACTGTTTGACTGGCAAAGGTAGCTCACGGAGTCCATTCTGATACAGTGGCCTTTGCCATTATGGGTTGTAGCCAAGGAAGTTTTACTCAGAGTACAGCCATTCAATGGAATGGAACCCAGTTTGCCAAGTCCATTAATTTCACTGTGTCTTCTCTGAATATAATAATTGGATAACAACCCAAAGTTTCCAGATAGCACTCAGATGTTCTGATACGTTTTCCTCAAAACAAAGAAACGGAAACACTTAATTAACCTAGGCAGGTAGTGGGGATTTTAAAACAAATTACCTCAGAAAACCAAAGCATGTTTGTTGCCTTTCACTAAGGTAGAAAGAAAAGTCATTAAAACAAAATCTTCTTCAAAGAAGATGAGTGAGTTTTTGTTTTTGTTTGCTGATATGGTACCCATGTTGGAACTATTCTGTAAATAATTTAAATCAGGCATAGGCAAACTCTGGCCCTCCAGATGTTTTGAGACTACAATTCCTATCATCCCTGACCACAGGTCCTGTTAGCTAGGGATGATGGGAATTGTAGTTCCAAAACATCTGGAGGGCCAGAGTTTGCCTATGCCTGATTTAAAGCATACAAATTAGTAATTGTTTTTAAATAAAGGTAATAAACTAAACAGGGAAACAAATGTTGCTGGTTTACTGCTCATGGTTCACACGTCACAATAGGCCAGATTAGCCTGAAACAACACAGTCAAGAATAGAGAAGGAGGAAAATGTCCATATGCACCAAACCATTATTATTATAATATTATTATTATTATTATTATTATCATCAATCATCACCACCATCATCATTTTGTTTTTTAAGGCAGCCCTACCAGGAATTTGCCCAGCATGTTCATACAGCAGCAGTACAATATCATGCCCTGAAATTGTCTTCTGTGAGATCATACCCACGTAGCTTATGATGGTCCATCTTACCTCTTGAAAGCAGACTGTTTCAGAACATGCAAAGTGTGAGTGGAGGGAAAAGAGTGATGGGATGTCACGCGGTTTTCAAAAGGTCAACTGCAGATGCTGTTGGGAAAACACCTAGAAACGATTGTTCTCAAGAAGGCAGGAACTTTGTCTGAAAACAGGATGGTCTGCCTCAAAAGACACCAGCAGATCCCAGTAGAGTTTGAGAAGGAAAACAAGCTGGGCGTCTCAGTGAGCTGCAAAGGGAAAACATCCCACTGGGTAACAAGACAGCATGTCGGGTAAACAGGAAAGGAGCAGTCAGCAGAGTGAGAGGTCTGGGGGTGAAAAAGGCTGGGGAGAGCTCTGGTCTACGAGCATGATAAGGAAACTTGAAATGAAAGATCTCTTTGCACAGCCTGGCAAAAAGTGGCTGCATAAACATGACCCTGGAGAAAGAGGCACCGGCCTTCCGACTTAAAGTCGTGTGTGCTTCAGGGTAAGCAGAACCAGGTAAAATGAATGTTGGGAAACCATAGATTTCATTTGCTCTCGTATGAGAGACATGTCCGAATTTCGCATACAGGAGGGCTACAAGTTCAGTCCCTGGCATGTCTAGGAAATACGTCTTTCTGAAAGCTGCCGGTCAGTGCAGCAGACCAGATGAAGCAATGGTGTGAATTGGCAGAAGGCAACTTCCTATGATCCTATGCGGTTGCAGCACTGAGGTAATCCCATTTCCTGTCAAGATAAGGAAACCTTGTCCAATACCTCCTTGCTGTGTTCTGTTTTCCCTCTGAGTTGGCTATTTAAAAACAGGACTGCTTGGAAGTACTAAATTACTGACAGCTACTTACCGCCATGGGCTCTTCCTTTCCACACTGCTTGAAGCTGAGGCTTGATGATGCAGCTGTCAGTTAAGTAGGAAAAAGCAGCTTGAGGGGAAAGGGTTGGAGAGGAAAATGAAAGGGCAGGAAATAGTTAAGCAGGAATAGGGAGACTTTTTTTAGACTGAGGGCCACATCCCCTTTTGAACAACATGTTGGGGGCCACATGCCAGTGCTGGGCGGGGGCAGAAGCAAAAGTGGGTGGGGCAATGAATATAAATGTTAGCTTTGTACAGTAGGTTGGTTTCTCTCTCTCTCTCATCCATACAGGTAAGCAAAAGGCACTATGAGGGTTCAAGCCAAGCAAAAACATTCAAGGGTGAGAAGCCGGGCCAATGAGGACTGTGTGGCCTGGGGAAGGGAGTGTTTGCCTGAGGAGAGTCCAGAGGGCGAGTTCTGGATGGTCACATTGAGCCCCCAGGCCTCAGGTTCCCAACTTGTGAGGCTAAACACACACACACACACACACACACACACACACACACACACACCCGCCTTCCTGCACAAACCTCTGCATTCACTCCGCTTAAATGGGGTTGCGAATCACAGATTTGTCTGCACAGCATCTGTAGAGATGGGATCTGCTGAAACAAAAGGGTCTGTCTACTTGTGTGAGTCAGTTCTCCAGTAACCCAGTTCAAAATCCTCTCCTCCGGTGAGGAAAAAGAGATGAAACATGATGCTTAGAAAGAACCGCCTGAGCCATGCAACTGGAATGTACAAGAAAGGAGCCAAAACCGACTGGATAACAGTCGTGCTCAAACGATCCTTTGTACAAGGCAACATTTTGCATTTGGAAGAATGATGTCAAGAATGTGGCTGTAAATGAAGTACGCATGGAAGTTTTGACTTGAGAGAGCCGCACACTGTGTTTTGAAGAGTTCCTACTAAACTCCCTGCCCCCAATATGCACAAGGGCTCTATCCAGTACTATTCATAATAGGGTTATTATCTAGTGTTAGCCATATTTAGGGTAGACCCACTGAAATCAATGGGCATGATTATTTTAGGTTCATCGTTTTCAGTGGGGCTGCTCTGCTGACAACTTAGGTTTTGGTCCTGCTACATCACTGACACCCTCTTCACTAAAACCACAAATGGTGTCCTAAATTGCAATATCAAGAGGTCTCTGTGGCGTCCTCATCCAACTTTTCAGCTGCCCATCTTTGGTCCCCTTCTCCTCTTTGGAATCCCCTCAATTTTCCCTGGAGTTTCTTCTCTTCCTTGTTGGAGGATTCTTTTAATGCCTCTGTGGGTGGCAGCTCTTTCTTCCTTCAAACTCCACAAGGCAAGGCTCTAGTAGAGGAGGCCCTTTCCTGCCCCCCCTCTCTCTTTCTCCACACATGCTCTGGGAAAACTGATCAAGCGCTACAACTTCCATGACCACATTTTTCTCCGCATGACTCACCAGCACTCCCACCTCAGCCCCATTCATCATAATCCACCCCTAAACCTTGCTTGCTTGCTCAGCACCATTCTTTCCAGCCATCTCAACCACATTGCCTCGTTTTTGGATCTCTCACCACTTGCCCTCCTCTTGCCCTCAAGTAATGGGATAAACATCTCCCTCCAAAACACTGCAAAATATCCATCATTTCCTCCCCCTCCGCCTGTTCCTGTGGCCTAAATGGGCTCAGGCTTAGCTTTCTTTTTCATCCAGACTAATGCAAACTCTCTTTGTCTTTCACCAGTTGCAGATCCTTCACTTATATTTCAACATCCATAGTTAAAAATATCCACTTTAGTGGTGATAAAAGTGTCTCTCCAATACTCTCTGCCTTCCTCCATTGTCCTGTGTATCTTTGCTGGGCATCACTCATCATTGTTTCCAGCTTGCATACCTGTGTGACCTTCATGATATACAGTAATCACATGTCAATGTCAATTCAAGTTACACAGGAACAGTTTCGGATCAGCTGCTTTCCCTTCAAAATAAAGGCATGCTTAACCTACTGTGTAGTTTGACCCCAAGTATAAGCTTTGTTTTCCCTAATTTCAGATTTACTGGAGAGACTACCCTCTCGCCATACTTATATACTTTGTAAGAAAGCAACCATGTGTTCAGCTAGTTATACTAAATTGTTTTCAGGTTGTTTTATTTCTAGGGAGGATCCAAATAATAGAATCTACTTACTGTAGAAGCCTATTCTGGCATTAAGCTACATATGGACATAGAATAACAGCAACAAAACAATAACAATAAATTAATCGTCATCATATTATTATTAGTTGTAAATACACTGTGTTGCAGAGAACATAGGTAAAGGTAAAGGGACCCCTGACCATTAGGTCCAGTTGTGACCGACTCTGGGGTTGCGGCGCTCATCTCGCATTATTGGCCGAGGGAGCCGGAGTACAGCTTCCAGGTCATGTGGCCAGCATGACTAAGCTGCTTCTGGCGAGCCAGAGCAGCGCACGGAAACGCCGTTTACCTTCCCGCTGCAGCGGTACCTATTTATCTACTTGCGCTTTGAAGTGCTTTCGAACTGCTAGGTTGGCAGGAGCAGGGACCAAGCAAGGTGAGCTCACCCCGTCGCGGGGATTCGAACCGCCAACCTTCTGATCGGCAAGCCGTAGGCTCTGTGGTTTAACCCACAGCGCCACCTGCATCCCTCCCGCCACTGCTTACTCCCAGGTAAGTGTGCAGAGGATTGCAGCCATTATCACCTTGAGTTTCGCCAGGGGAAGGGGACCTATTTTTTTTACCTACAGCTCTGAAAGAGATAGAAAGAGCTGTTGAAGGGAGAAATTAGCCATCTATTTCAATTTCATACAAAGTGCTAAGATGACTTTCTTTGTAAATAGCAAGTACCCACTTGACATTTATCTAAGGGAATTCAAAGAACGCAGAGAACAGAACTGAGTTTGACTAAGAAGAACGCAAACCATCCATAGGACTTTTTTTTTAAAAAGTGGATTAAAATTAAAGTGAGTGCAGCTTGGCTGCTCTCTCTTTCTATGCAAATAAAACTATAGTGTGAATTCATACCTTCTCTGTAGCTCAATATATGGTGTTCAGTCAGTGCCCAGGTGTCATCTAGTACAAATTTGCAACACAGACTTCCTTCCCCTCCCCTGCCCCAGGGCAGGCTGCAGCAGGCTGAGAACATTTACAGCGATCCTGCAAAATAGTCTGGTGAGAATATTGCACAGGGCCGGCTCAACCAAGAGGCAAGCTGAGGCAACTACTTCAGGTCTCTGCATCCATAGGGGCAGCATGCTCCAATGTTGATTTTTATTCCTGATGTAGATCTCCCCTCCCCCCCTTCTTCCCACCTCAGATTCCAAAATGCCTGATATTGCAGGTCAGGATTCAGACCAACGTGGGTTTCTTAAAACCATACATAATTTCATAAACATCTTAGCACAGTCTCCTTGTATAACATCCCCCCATTCCATATATACAGCCTGACCCTATGCATGTTTACAGTTATTTAAAAGGGGCTTCCTCCCTACCAAGCACATTTTGGATGGATGCCTAACACCCCCCCAAAATATCCTTTTCAATAAAGGGAAGATACTTCAATTCCCCAGTTATCCAAGTCGCTCCTTTCTGTACCTTTTCCAGGTGTTATTGGACTATATCTTCCATCATCCCTAATGGCCATGCTTGGTGGTAGGTGAACCCACTTGGGGTTGAGCCCTGAGCCCAGAGAGCATCTCCCAGCCCCCTGCTCTACAGCATCATTTTTGAGCTGGGGCACTGAGAACAGGAGTATTCAAACTACAGCTGCACTCTTACATTTTTGATAAAGGCACCATGACATTGGCAGGTCCCCCCCCCCATCCCTTTCTTAACAATCCCAATATCAAACTTCCTTTCTTTCACTGCAACTGTTCTCTGAGTTGCCATTTCCAGTAAGCTGTCTGTCAGAACCTCAGCAAATCATAGCCAGTTTGGAGTCAAACTGGTATATATGAAGTTGGCATGTTTTGACCAAACCTTGTGCTATATGCCTGCTTGAATGAATGGATTTTGCCAGGTGTTTGTTTATCAATTGGGTTTATAATAGTAACAATGTAAATTTCCTTCCTATCTGGTGAAACTGTTGGGACTGCTTCTTGCTGGGTAGGTGGGAAGGAATCAATAGGTTCAAGATTACTGCAGCGAGACTCCAATTTCCATCAGTAGTGATTTTATTGGTCCGTACTTCCCCAATATTCAATTTACTTAGATATTGTCTTTGTAACTTTGGCAAGGCGCTGCAATGTTTTTTTATGACGAAAGTGATGCATTATTTTTACATTTGTCAGGGGGGAAAATATAACTCAATCATTACTAGAAACTGGGCAACCCAATATTTTCAAATTTTCTGGACAGCTTTAAGGAAGGGCATAACAATTTCATATAATATAATATTTTTAAGCTGTACAAATTGAATTATGTATACTTTTTAATGAAATGAATAATAGTAATAATTATTCTACTGCTGCCCAGACTGCTCTTTTGTTCCTGCTGTAGTGTTTTGTTTTGTTTTTAAGCAGACTTTGCAAAGTTTTCTTTATTTGGACAAGTCTTGCACTTTTCAAAAGATGCAATCCTTTTATGGCTTCTTTAATGCCACTGTTTAACCACACTGGTATCTTCTGGGCCTGTTCATACTCTCTCTATAATCCATTGTCCCCATTTGTAGCTGAAGCTCTTCTATAGTGGTTTAAAATAGTACCCAACCTTCCTGAAGGGAATGGACTTTCCCGACTCCTCCCTCCACCTACTTTTTAAACAAAGCCCCTCAGTTTAAAGAATTCTTTCTTCTGAAATTGGATACAGCTCTGTCAGACTTTTAAGGCAATTTTCCACTTGGATGTTCGTTAAAACTTGCATCGTTGGGGTCACAGTTCCCAAACTGTTTTTTAAAAAAATATATTTTTTATTAAAGATTTTCTTGATTTACAAAGGTATGTGTAATGTCTCTCTCGTATTTTTCCATGCAACATTTTTACAAATCAGTTTTGTTTGTTGAGACATTAGGCAGAAAAGGGGGAATGAGGTGGGCGGAATGGGGAGATTGGTGGGGTGGGGTGACAGTGTTTCTATTTTACTTAGTATACGTAGGGTTTGGTGTCAGCGTTGTTGGTGCAGGTTCTTTGTTGATCCCCAAACTGTTTTATAACTGTTGGAATTTTTGTTTTGTATTTGGCTAAGAGTAAATAATACAATATAATTGTATAATAAAAGGAGGATTCCCTGGTTGCCTAAATCCAGGTTGGGGCAAGTACTCTTTGGTGAGAGATGTCCCAGGAGAGATGTAAAATCACAAAACATGCAGCAAAGTAAAGCATGAAAATATAGGCTGTTAGACCTCAAAATATTCCCTTCTAAGTTGCTTCCAAAGTTCCTTACTTCTCTGAGCATAGAAAGAAACCACGTTTGGTCAGTTAAAATGGTTTGCTTCAAATGGTTTCTGGGAGACAGTGGGGGAAAGCAGACGTCTCTGAATTAAGGAATGGCTTGTTAAAATGATGTTCCCCGGGGTCGAATTTACCTCTCCTTCTGTGCCTTGTAGCCACTGTGTCTGGGGCAACAGACACTTAACAATAGTTAATGTTTGAAAGGTACAATATGTTCTGTGTAACCAGACTGCTCGTTTCCTCTTCCTAATAGCTTGATTGCTATTGCAGGACGCTGAAGATTTTTATTTACCTCATTAGACCACAAGAAACAATGTCATTAATATTTAAGCCCTGACACATTTTTAAAGTAAAGACAAAAAACCCTTAAGCCTTAGTAACCCATTAACTATTCTTTTTCTTTTTTTTAAGGTCAACGTATTTGATTCTAGTGTGAAACAAAGGATGTTGGAAGCACTTCATCCTTGATCACCACTAGATACACAAGCAGGTCCTTCAAAAGGTTTCAGGGTGGAGAGCTCCTGTCCAGGGTCCTAGCCAAGCAGCCTTGCCCCATTTCCAGGATACTCCAGTCTACCACCTTCCCTCTCATTCCCCCAATTTCTCTCTCCAAAGTGACACTTGGCATTCCATGCCCACTCAGCATGCTCATTCTTCATTGAACTGTTTGGAGGATTTGCTCTCTTAGGTCTCCTGGGGAGGGTGGGGGGTGGAATCTGCAAAGCTTTGGGTTTTCATGACCCTGCTGCTATCTTCTTCTTTTGTATAGACATCTTAGTGGACCACAAGCTTAACATGAATCAACAGTGTGATGCAGCAGCAAAACAAGCTAATGCTATTCTAGGCTGCATCAACAGAACAATAATGTCCAGATCAAGGGAAGTGATAGTACCACTTTTTTCTGCCTTGCTCAGACTACATCTGGAATACTTAGTCCACTCAGGGGCGTAGCAAGGGAGGCGGGGGGGCGGGCCGCCCTGGGTTCCACCCCAGAGGGGGGTGACATTTTTTTTTAAAAAAATATTTTTTTATTTTTTTTATTTTTTATTTAATTTTAACTTCATTGAAAAAAAAGAGATAATAGACACACACACACACAACCCCCCACACCTCACAAAGTGGCACCATCAGAGGGGGGGTGACACTTTTTTTTTTTTTTTTTAAATCATTTTTTAATTATTTTTTAATTTTAACTTTATTGGAAAAAAAGAGATAATAGACACACACACAAAACCCCCACACCTCACAAAGTGGCACCATCAGAGGGGGGTGACACTTTTTAATTTTTTTTAAATTAAAGTGGTGGGGGGGGTGACAAAAAAAATTCCACCCCAGGTACCACCTGGGCTTGCTACGCCTCTGAGTCCACTTCTGGGCACCATAATTTAAGAAGGCTATTGACAAGCTGAAACGTGTGCAGAGGAGGGCAACCAAGATGATCAAGGGTCTGGAAACCAAGGCTTATGAGGAACGGCTGAGGGAGCTGGGAATGTTTAGCTTGGAAAAGAGGAGAATGAAAGGACATATGAAAGCCATCTTTAAATAGTTTAAGGGCTGTCACATGGAAGATGGAGCAAGCTTGTCCTCTCATGCTCTGGACCTGAACCAATGGATTCAAGTAACAAGATCTGAAATTCTGACTAAACATCAGGAATAACTTTCTGACAGCAAGAGCTGTTTGACAGTGGGACTCTCCTTCCTTGGAGGTTTTTAAGCAGAGGTTGGATGGCCATCTGTCTTGGATGCTTTAGTTGAGATTCCTGTATTCTAAAAGTTTGGACTAGATGACTCTTTAGGGTCCCTTCCAACTCTACAATTATATGATTCTGGCTACAAAAGGAGCTGCCCTCAGAGAACTGATTATGTTATTAGTATACATGACAAAGTATGCACACAAGTTTATTTTGTTGCTAATGGCCTGTGCCATCCTCAAGGTTTAAGAATGAGCATCTACTACCACAGGGTTTCTGCATCTCTCTGAGGCCTATTTCTCAGTTTGTATATTCAAGGGGAGCTGTCACTTATCACTTAGACAGAATGCAGAACAAGAGACAGGGGCCAACTTACAGGCACAGGCAGGCATAAAGCAGACCTGTGCTATGTGCCACAAGTCCAGTTGTCATGCTAACATGCATCACCAGTGGCTTCTCCATGTACAAAATTGCTGTATCATCATTTAGCATCACTGACATTTATGGGGTAGCGTGGGATTAACGTTCTAGTACTGTCATTTCAATTCATTTACCTACTGAAAATGGAAGCATGATCAAAAATGGGCTTTAAGAATAAGCTTGTGAGAGGAGGCTTGCTTACGTATCATGGAAGATTTCCACTAATTAAAACATATTCTGCTAATTAATACCACCGTAAAAGCAGCATAGCTGCACTCAACTTAATGAGCCTCCACTGGTTACATTGGGTGAGTTGGCCCATTTAGATGAACCTTAAAAATACTTCTCTTGTTAAGAGCACTGTCTGTGGCAAGAAAAGTGCTCACGGGAGAGCACTAGGAAATATTCTATTGCCATATGTTTACTAATATGGGGTTTCCTGAACATTGCTTTCTGTTTCATTAGAGAATCTCGTCTCGAATAATTGCCTGAGCACATCCTAAATGGCTGGTTAAAGGAGAAGAGCACAACAGATACAGCAAGTAATTAAAGGATTATTTCTTGTTAACCCAACCCAACAGCAGCACAACTGGGGAACGGCTTCTAAACAGCTTTTAATAATCTTACAATAGGAGCATGTTATTCCCTTCTTCTGTATACCCCAAATAGCTGAAGCCAAAGACTAAGGAGAAGAGTGAGTTTGACAGAGGCATGTACAACTTGCAACATATAAAGGTTGTGTTGTACAAAAATCCACCAACAGCATACAAATCAATATGGCTAACATGATCCAAAACACCCACCCACCCACCCCACTCACACATGAAAACAAAGACCACCACAGCCAGCCACAAATGAACAACCACACCCTAGGCCAACCCCAACCTCTCTCACCACCAAAGGAACCCAAGTGAACAGCAGGGAACCTGTACAAGCAACGCTGACATCAAACCCTACATATATGAAGTAAAATAGAAACATTGCCACCCCACCCCACCCCCACCCATCTTTCCTCCTGTCCACCTCTTTCCCCCCTTTCTTCCCAATGTCTCAACAAATGAAACTGATTTGTAAAAATGTTACATGGGAAAAATACAAGAGAGAGATTGCACATTCTTTTGTAAATCAAGAAAATCTTTAATAAAAATACATTAAAATAATAATAATAATGGTTGTGTTGTCATGAAGATCAATACAGTCTACCATGTCTTAATGCCCCTCTGAGATAAATTATAGCCTGGGTTTACTCCATGGGTGTGGGGAGTATGAAAAACCATGTAGAGCAGGCATGTCCAACAGGTAGATCATGATCTACCGGTAGATCACTGGATGTCTGTGGTAGATCACTGGTAGATCATTGGCTCCCCCCCCCAAAGAAGCTGAACAACTGTGGCTCCCCTAAAAAAGCTCAACATTTCACCTCCTCCCTGAAAAAAACCTCAACAACTTTGACCTGAACCCCCCGAAAGGGGGTAGATCACTGCCAGTTTTTAACTCTGTGAGTAGATCGCAGTCTCTTGGGAGTTGGCCACCCCTGATGTAGAGAATCCCAGCTTATGGCACAAGACTGAAGAAGAAGACCTTCCAATACTTCCAGCCCTATAATTCTGCACATGATGGTCACAGCATTATCGGATCTGCTTCTGAAAAATGGCAAAAGCCATTTCTCTCATTTTTCACTCCAGTGAGCAAATGGGTTTTGACAACAAGATGCAGAATTTGTAGTTCACTGAGCAGATTGTTTGCAAGGATGAAAATAGCCACCGGAGGCAGATGTTCCAAATACTCTCCAACATTCATTCATACCTACTTCCAAAACACAGACTCTCATTTCCTTCCATCGTGTCTCAAGGCATAAAGGGTTGAAAAAAAAAAAAAAACCCCGAAACCCTACAGTCATTCTAACTTAAGATGGCAAAACAAATGCTCTGCCAATCTGACAGAAACTTAGAGGCCTAGGTCATATACTTGACTAAATAATTCCATCTACAAGTGTGGACAGAATGCTCACAAGCTCCAGGCACACCTACCAAGCAAGCCATGTGTCTGCAGGATTCACATAGGGCTGCCATACGTCTGGGATTTCAAAGGCGGAATTGACGTCCGGGGGAAATTTCCAAAAGGCAGCACTTTGTTCTGGATCTTAGATCAGAAAAATGCATTTTGGGGGGTGTTTTTGAAAGGAAAAAAAAAGCTCAACAACTTTCAGGGTGTTGTGTGTGCGCACACAACATATATGTGATAATGCCTTAATGCTTTCCCTCCACAGCTATGGTCAGTGGTGAACTAGGCCTTAGCATTATAGAGAGGGAACGGATTATGGACGCAAACCTAATTTTCTACAATGGCTGAATTTGCTTGACCTCAAGAGCATCTCCTCATATGAAGGTGGCAACTAAAAACAAACTCTTGTTGTTGTATTAGGATCTAATGATGGGGAGAAATTACAACTACAAATTAAAGCATTTCCACAGCAAAGTCCCAAAATCTGCCCACTGTATACAACTGCAAATCCAGCTTCACTCAATCAATTTACTCCTTGGCCGCAACTGAATTGGTATTTGGCAGTCAATTGGGAATATTACATTTTATACCTGCATTAAAAAAAAACAAAAAACAACTTTTCCTACCCAAGCCTCATGATCCTTCTAATCATAATATATTCCCCAAAATATATTCAAAAAACAAAACAAAACTGCAATCGTGACAGATGTTTTCATCGAGAAAGAAATACTACCCTGTCACAGTCTGTCCTGTTTCCTGCCTCAAAGGGGCCAGCAGCTTTAATGTTTTGTTGACAGAGATGTGAGAGGAGGGAAGGGAACATGAAGCAGCAGGCCTGTTCCATGTGGCTCCGCTGGAGTTTACCTGCTTAAAAAAATCCCCAGCTTACAGATGCTTTAGCACCTTTTGAACTTCACGGAACTTTTTCCCTGACACAATTGCTCCCAGAAACAACCGTCTGGTGCGAACATGCTTTGCTGTGCTTTCTAAATGATTTATCTTGCCACAGACCTTGATATTCAATACAGGTGAAGCAATAAAGACAGTAAAGCTTTCAGGTTCAACCATCAAGGGTTGGAAAAGCTTCAATGGAAATTAAATAGCATCAAGGTGGTTCCTGAGCCTTTCCTCTTTTGTTTCCCGCCCTTTATCTCTTCTCAAAGAAAAAAGGATTTACACAGGGGATTTGGGAAACAACCTTAGCTGGAGGTACCTTCGCTTTGCAAGATAAAGCACAACTGTATGAAAAGATGACTCAGTCGCTGCTCCTGGCATTGTCTCTGATTTCTTAAAGCTGGATAGGAGTTTATGGGATTCATTGATCTCCCTGATCCATTTTCTTTGGCCTCTTTATTGAAGCTTCTTCATGGTAACATATGGAAACTGATAAGCATCATAAGGGGCTGAAAGCAAGGGCTGAACTACACATTACATACAAACAAATGGCAGTGGTGGCTGCTTCTGGGCAAAGCAGCTCTGTGAGAGGGAAGCCCCCAGTAGAGAAAGAGCAGGTGGCACGAGCATTGTCAAATGGATTTTTGCAATGTGCTTCACGTGGGGCTGTCCCTTGGGCTTGGTTCAGAAGCGGCAACCGGCGCAGAATAGTGCGGTAAAGCTGGCAAGTAGCAGCTAGTGGCAAATATGGTACAAGAGTTTGAGGGATTGCACCGGTTGCCAAGAACAGCTGGCGGGAAGGCATGCTGCCATGGACCTGGCCTCCTGGAAGTGCTGCTGCTTACTGGAGTGGTGTGGGAGCGACGTGGCAGCAAGGTTGCGGTGGGCGCATCTGTAGGATGAACTCTGCCAGGGCGTCCCTACCGCCTTGCCCTCGCCACACTACCCCACAACTGCCATTGTTGGAGGCCAGGTCTGCAGTGCTGCTCCTCCCCACTGGCCTCTTCTGCTTGCTGCCAGTTAACTACCAAGTCAGGTACTTGTGTTGATCCATAAATGGCTTAGGGCCCAGGCAGGCAGTTATTGCATCACCTCCTCCTCCCCTATATATGCCAGCCTAGTCCTTGAGATCAAGTGGACTGGAGACACCCTCTAACAATGCCATGCTTGGGAGAAGACATTCTTAATAGTGGCACCCCAACAGTGGAATGCCTTCCCCTTGCAGTTTGGTTGATTCCAACAGTGACTTGTAGAGACATAACAGGGCTTTTTCCCCCAGGGGTAACTCGCAATAACTCAGTTCCGGCACCTCTCAGGTGGGCACGATTGCCATTCTTAGAGAACAAGGGAGGCATTCGTGGTGAGTTCCAGCACCTCTTTTTCTAGAAAAATAGCACTGGACATACTGAGGCATTTCCTTAAGTTGACTGGATATGTTTTGTCGCTCTCCTGGTGCTGCAATGCAAGCTGATCGCATTGTTGCCATTTGATTCTTCAGATTTTATTATGTATTATATATTTTATGTTGCATCCCAATCTGTGATTCGGTTGAATTAAGAGGAGGCTATAAAACCTTCAAGACTGCTACTTTCCCTCTGCCATAAAACAGAGGCTGCTGCTTCTACGGGTGCCCAGGCAGCTACAGAAGGAAAGTGGTCATGGTGAAACCACCCTCACTTCTCCGCTGATGACCATTCCTATTGAAGCCACTGGCACTTTGTTGAGCACAGGTCTGAACTTTAGTGTATCCAGGCAGAAGGCCAACACACACACCTTATTCTACAATATCTTCACTTTACAATGCCTCCAGGTCCAAACAAACAAACCCAAAGGAATACATACATAATTTGTGCATGTGTGATATGAAGAATCTGGTGGCATATGCAAAGAATCTCAGATTTAGAACACAAAAGAGCACTTTTCTAGCCCACAAGGTTTCAAATAATTAAGAAGTTGATACGGATTTCGGTTTCCTGTAGTCAGTGAGCATGATTTCCATGCAATTTGTACAGCCTTTCCAGGCAAGCTCCTTTGAGTCTGGTGGTACCCAGCCCAAGCACATTTCTGTTGACCCTATGTGCAAGAATTATCCTTGAATTAAAGACCATTTATCCAGTTCCTCTTGAATACTTTAGTCATTTAGGGGAATGAAAGAAATTTGGGGAAGCAAGAATTATGGCCAATGTTCCAGCTAACAACTTGGTATGAAATTTTTTCTTATTCTGCACCTCAAGGCAGACAAGGGGAAAGAGAAGACACCCTGTTTGGCGCAGAAATTATGTTACTGCAGCATTCTTGCATGCCATATTGTTCCTGCTCTTATACTAACTCAGATCTGCTTGTGCATTTAGCTCAGTATTGACTAGTAGTGGCTTCCCAGGGTTTCCTACCTGACAATGCTGGGTATAGAATACGGTACCTTCGGCTGCAAAATGCAACCTCGTTTTCCCCGTGAGTTAAGGAATGCCCTACATGCATCAATAAGAACTCGCACCATGATGCATGGGAAACGAATGGGGCAGATACTGTGCCGGCACCTGGAGAACATACACACTGGAGAACAGCAGAGTTTTGAACTGTGCTCAGCATGTAAAGGATGGGCAAATATCAGAAAATAGACTGTATATTCAGAAAACCACAAATATATATTTAATAAACACACACACAAAAAATTACATGTTCAAAATGTTATCAATGATTTTAGGGAAATCACTTACACCAAAGAGGCACATTTTATTTGCTTCATGTCACTGTTTTGTCTTCCTGAGAATGCATCTGCATTGTTTATTTTCAATCTCTGACAGAGAGTAACAGTTTCTCTTGGTTGTCTAAGCACTCTTTCAGTTTATCTTCCGTCAAAGTCAGGCGTTGCTCCAAGATTGAGACAGTCTGTTAGGAGAACAGAACAACAAATGCTTACTATTGATCGCAATGTTTTATTTACAAAATAACTTCTCTTAATACACTGAAGAAACCAGAGAACTGCAAGATTGGATTCAGATATTCCACCATTTCAGTAGCTCACGGAAACTTTTAAAAATACATGGGTTTTTTTAGCCATGCTTTTGGAATAGAATATTTGTAAGTCTAACACACCATGGTCTCGGCATCAAAATAAAACAAACTATTGGAGAAGAACTCTAAAACCCCCCCCCCCCCCCAAAATTTTCTGGCAGAGTATCCCTGTATGTGCTGTGTATCCAGTTGTATCAGACTAGAGTATTGATTCAGAGAATAAAGCCTCCAGCTTCTATAACTCTGGAAACTAAAGTGTTGAGAGTTTCCCTTTCAAAGCGGATACCCAAAGGGCCACATGAGATGTTCTGCACACATGCCAGGGTTTTTCCAAATCTCTCCCTTCCCCCAAACAGGTGTAGCCCTGAACAGCTGCAGGTAAGGCATGTGATGTGGAGGCTGCAGCTGGAGAAGAATGAGTGACACACGCCCTCCGTACCCTTGGAAGCGCCTTCTCAGGGGGTCCTCAGGTCTCGGCACGTAAATATTGTGAGTTATGAAGGGACTTCAGAAAGGGCTTGGATGGACATCACAAATCTCTGAAATACTTTGTTGTATCAGAATCCAACTTTTCAGTGATATCTGCTTTCAAATATATTCTCCACTGTATTGCGGAACACATTAAATTGATATGAATGGTGTTACTGTGAAGTGTTGAGCAAGCTTTTGTGGATCTGAACACACCGTGTAAGACACGTTCTATGTTTCTCAGGTACTAATAGAAATTGGGTAATGCTCTGATAGACCTTAATTACATCGACAATAACAAAAATGATTAAAGGATTTTTTTTTCCTTTGTCATTTTTTTTGTCTTTTCACAAGTTTTACAAATTTCTTAAGTTTCAAAATATGTTTTTCTACAATTTTTGACTTCTCACCCTTAATGATGTATTTTATTCCCACCTTATACCTACTGTTTTATATAACATATTTTTATCTAATACAATTATCCTCTATTTCACCTATTACTGTTTTCATTCTGCGGCTGATGTGTTTTTTCTAGGTGCTCAAAGTACTTCACATGTAAAGCAGTTTGTTTTAAATCAGTAGATCAATCTACTAAGGCATTTGCTAACTGGGGTGGGGAGGAATTTGTTATCCATTGGGCTGAGCAAATTTATTTTATTGCGGAAAACTTCTTTTTCGACTATTTTAGCTCAGGTATGTTAATTATGGTGGCAGATCCATCTGATAAAGAGTAGCAACTTTTATTAAATTTAAAGTGCTTCTACTTCCTTCAATATCTCAGAAAGACATCTATACTGGCATTGAAATATGATACGCAATTTCTTTCGCTGACTGAACAGAAATCCTACTTCACAAACATAATATTGGTAATTATTACAACTCTGTAGATAGTATTATTATACATTTATGATAGACGAAGGGCTGAGGCAGAGAGATGGAGTGTAGCCTGCCTCAGGTCAATGAACTTGTGAAGGAGTTACCATTTGTGTAGGCCCACCTGAGAAAGTTTTTGAAGGGTGGGATGTCAATCTTTAAAAAAGGTAAATTTTGAATTGGGGGCCCAGAGGCGTAAGAAGACAGGAAGAGTCCTGCTAGACCAAACGCAAAGCCCAGCTGGCCCCTGAAGGAGGAACAGGGCTATTTGTCGCTTCACCACTAGCCCCAAGAAGCCTAGTGATTTATTATTTATTTGCAGCTAATCCAGTACATGCAATGGTGTTGGGGATTTACTCACAAGAGTAAGAACATCCAGCTGCTCCACAATGTGTTCCAAGGCGTTAGTCAAAACTGGAGAAATGCCTACTGGCTCATCCATGGTGTGCGCAATGTATTTACTTCCATCTTCCAAACTTGTCCTTGTTGCTCTTGGTGAGGATAAAACTGGTTGCCGCTGCATGTCTTGGCTGTTCATTCCATCTTGCTGCATGGAAGAAACATAAAGTGAATTCTCTGTAGCTTATGATGAAGGCTAAAAAGATAGAGCCAAGTATTTAGCATCACAAAGCATCACAGAGAAACAAATTCTCTTCTCCACATTAAACCAAGGCTAAGTTCTTATTTATTTGTTTGTTTCATAAAATTGATATACTACTTGATTGTAGAAAAAACCTCATTACAGCAGTCCTGCACGAAGGTTGTTATAGTCAGTGTCCCTGCCATTTGACAGATACAACAAGCAGGCCTAGTCAAAGAGACCAGGTGCTGCTCTCTCTGAATCTATGCAAGAAGGAATTTCTTCCATGTACTGTAGATCTGCCATATACGGTAGCTAATGACATCAAACACTGGTACAATTCAAAGGCAAAAGCACATCCTTAACAGAATCTATTTAACTCCAAAGTATATCAGCTGTAAGAATTTTGCCTGCAAATAAACTAAGTCATAGTGTTCTGGAGAAAGTTCATGCCATGTTATCCGACTCAAAAACCATCTGCATTTAATCTCTGGCCAGGCATCAAACACATAAAGCATATCTGACAGCTTCCTGTGGAATACCAGGAATGATCTCATGACAAACAAGGATTTGAAGATAGGCTTTCTAATGAATCATGATGTTGGTGAGGCATGTACCGGTACTTTAAAAATAGGATGGCTAGCTCCCAGTTTGCCTTCTGATGTTGAACTTTTTTGCATTGCTCTGTTGCATGCAAGGTGAAAAACACACACTCTACCTCTTATTTAAGAACAGACTAGATACCTAATATGGGAGTTCATTAAGAAGTAGATCTTCACAGTGATATATGCTTAAGGAGTAGCTATTATAGAAATAAATATCAGTATATGTGACTACATTGTTTGGGAGGAAGCTTATGCATTTTACTCAACAGTCTAATATTTTATTAAATCACAAAACCAGATGACAATAACTGAATTGACTTTTGTTCAAGCACTATAAATACAAATAGCCAGTTTGTAATAATTTATTATTACTCCTACCGTGTTACTTCCTTTGTAGCCATTTGCTACTAGTCCTTCAATATTACTTTCTTTTTTTCACACATCTGAAGAGTCAAAACCAACCACATCTTTATTATAGCGCCATCTGAATTCATGACACCTTACAAGAATGAGAGAGCAGGTCTCTATCTTCAAGGCATATACAATCATACCTTGGTTTTCGAACAGCCTAGTTCTCAAACGTTTTGGCTCCCGAACGATCGAAACCTGGAAATAAGTGTTCCGGTTTTTGAACATTCTTTTGGAAGCCAAACGTTGCTGACTTTGGAGTCAGAAGCTGCGCTTTGGTTTTCAAATGTTTTGGAAGTCGAGGAGACTTCCGGAATGGATTCCGTTCGACTTCCAAGGTACGACTATGTGTGTGTGTGTGTGTGTATGTGTGTGTGTGTACTTTGGACCTATCAGATAACACCCCCCATGTGACTGTGGAAGAAAGCAATTACTATGTACGTTTATGTATTCCATCACAGCAACCCTATCAAAACTACTGGAATTTGCAATAGCAGCAAGACTTGGTGGGCTGCACCCTAAGCAGGTTAGGCTTTTAGTTGATGTCTGACTTTTGTACAATGTCAAGGGATTGGGACACTTCAGTTTCTGAAGTATAACACAGATTTTTCAATTAAAGTTCATATTCCCTTGATTGATATAGAGTTCAGAAAAGTGCCTGAATATACAGAATAATAAAATGTTAGTAATAATTTCAATTTATAAAAAAGAAGTGATAAAAACTACTCTCTTAAGGTTAGGCGTTTTAATATGTTCAATTTCTTGTTCAACAGACTGATCCTATGATTCAAGAAAAGGCCAAGCCTTAGGATCTTTCTACTAGCTTTACACTACAAAGATTGTTTGGCGCAGGACAACAGAGGACTCCAGAGTCCTCCTTGCACATCACAGCAGTTATACACAGGGAAGTTTGTATTGCTTTTGGGAAGGGGAGGAGAGAGAACATGACCAACTTTTAAATTGTACACTGCTTTCTATTCACCTTCATAATCCACAGAAGCTCCAAGTCTGGCACAAATGTACCCTGCCTAATTCTATAAAACAGGGAATGGATAAGTACTCAAGGGAAGCTTCCCAGGGAGACAGAAGTAGAAGTCGCTTCATATATTCTTGCAGCTTAAGCCCTAGGAATGAGCTGTAAATCTGTGGCAATGCAGGGACCCCCCAAACCACAAGCGGCAAGACTAATAGGATTACCAGCTCCCTTAATGAAACCTTTCACAGCTCACTTTGTTGTTATTACTAATTTAGCATAAAGCTGGTCAAGGTTTTGGAGGGCACCAGGTCATTTCAGAACAAGAAAAAATAAATAAAATAAAATAAAACCTCATCGACTTGATTTTATGATAACATATGCAAGGGAAATAAACTCAGCTCCCCAGTTGCTGCCTTTGCAGCTGTGGTTGGGGAAGCCGGTTTTATTTATTTATTTGCTGAGGTTGACAGCTGTTCTATATTTAGCACAACTACAATGGCATTAAATAGCAGCTGCTTTTCAGCCATGGCCGATCGGAACAGTAAGTGGGTCTATATGGTCTGTTTGACAGATCTGGGTTTGGGGTGCGAAATATGGAAAGCCCCATGAGTGTTGTGCTTCAGATTGCAAATGGTCTTAAAGGAAGCTTCCTGAATAGCTCGTAAATCAATGGTTATCGCTTAGCATTTTTAACACAGGAAAAAAGATCTAGCCTATTACAGGTGTGCACCAGGGCTGCAGATGCAGAAGCAGGAAAAGATCCATCCTGCTACAGATGTGCACAACAGGAAATGCCGATATTCATTAGTTCTGTGAGCTTGATTAACCTGTCCCATCCTCTTCAGTGTCATGCTATGCCCCAAATATGAAACGTTGGAGAGAACAAGGCATTTTCTACTCCAGTGAAGAAATGTGCTCTATTAGAGCAATGTATAGGTATTGGTTGCATATAATCATTTGCATAAAATTATACTTCTGCGTAGAGATGAATGTTAAAACATTGCATTTTTATATTAAGCCAGTGTTTTCCGTGACCTTTTCATATGCTATATTTAATTTACATTTAAGAATGCAAGCTGAACTTTCATCTATCGGCAAAACAGGTTGAGTTTAAAAAGAAAAAAAAAGAGGGCACCACCAGAGACTAAAATCATCAGGCTCTGGGCTCCCAAAGGTGAGAAATTCCCTGACAGGAAGTCAACTCTAAATATAAATGCTTCAGGAAGGAGAACATACAAGTGCCTTCATAAACTACAAAAATTCTTGTGAAGACCAGAGGCGCCAAAAATAACAATATGATCTCTACAGAGAGGGGTAAAGAAATGTCATAAAGGCTGGTTTTCAGTGTCCCTGCAAACAGCTGCTGCAGGAAGCTCTTAAAATGAGAAGGACAAATAACTCAAAACTGCTGAAACATTCCCACTATTTGCTATCAAAATAAAAATGAGCCAAGTTTTATTTGCAGCAAGTTTTTTCAGACCATAGTTGAGACCTTATAGTGAGGCCTTTTGGCAGTGGTGCAGAGCAACCTACCGGTATCCCTTTCCTGGTGTGGAGTTCTAGCACCTTCTCCAAAAACAGCTTGACAAGCTCTACCCCTCCTTCTTGCCTTCCCTATCTTGTCTTTGATGCACAAGAGGACATGCCACATGAATACACCATCTTTGTCAACTGGATTTTCAGTCTGAAATGGTGCAGCACTGATATATATGGAATCTACTCCAAGCTAAGCAGTTCACCAATGCTGACTGAACATTTCCTATCCTTACAAAAATGATTAGTTGTGGTCTCCCTCCAGTTGAAACACAGAGAATACTTAGGGAGCTATTTCACACTCTCTTAATAGTGAGCCATCTTGGCTGCAAGTCCTGAAAGACCTGCTCCCTGCCTTGCAGGCTTTTCCGCACCTGGCCTGGGAGGGCAGCGCCTGGACTGACTCCAGCTACAAAATCTGAGTGTTGGACCTTCTCTTGTTAGGATAATGATTCCATGATGGCCACATGCAAGCTTGTATTGAGAATGGCTTTGTTCATAATAAACGTTAAGCTTCTTCTTCTTTTTTCCCTTCCAGCAGTCTCACCAGACTAATTTTCTGCACTCTGATGCAATATATATAGCAAAATCCAGCAGGAAGGAATGTTGAGTGTAAGTTGGAAATTTAAAAAAATGGAAAAGGTGGAGTGAAGAGTGTTAAATTGTTTGCTCAAGTTCCTAACAGTTCATAGAAAGGTACGGTACTCTGAACAGAACACCACCACTGTGGGGTGCAGAGATGATATGCTGTAATATTTTGTTGTAGGTTGAAATAATATTTTGAATATATATGGATTTTGAATGGTCACACTGTTTTGCATCTGATCATCCTGGTAAACCTTGCAATAGCTCTGTAAGACTGGGAGGAACAATACAAACTTTATTGCAAATTGTGGGAGGACAAGATGGAGATGGGCAAACAATAAGGCACAAGGGGAAGGAAAACTCTAGATGTACATTACAAAAACACCATGACTATGATGGAAAGCACGCATATTGTTGTCATGTGTGGGACTAAGCTCAGGAGGAACAAGTTCTGCTAGTCTGAAGGACAAGGGACAGTGAATAGCACCGGCTATCTCGGTGCCTGAGATATCACAGGTGATGTTCCTACCATTCCCTCTTTAAGAAAAGTGATTTAAACATGTGTTTCTTTAAAGGCATAAATGTGCAAATAGCAGATAGCTCTTCAGAGGCCTGGGGAAGACAATAGTGTGTTGAGGAAATGAGCATCCACTACAGGATCAGGTATGCATGGCATTTGGAGAGTGACAGCAAGGGAAAGGTCACCCTTCAGAAGCTTAAATACTTTGTTAGCTTCTGCTTTGATGTAGGTCTATTAAACCCCTGGTGACTTTTGAGCCAGAGGCAAGATTTGAATCCAGCACCTCCAGATTCACAGGCTCAGCTTGGTTTCTTTCCTGCTATACCATAAAAGATTGCAGTTTGTCTGAACCAGTTTTCAATTGTAATTATGGCCCTACTCTAGAACCACTGAATTTCTATGCCTTAGCTTTATCATGACCCAGAATCTTACTACTCTCTCCCACATCCTTCATAACACCACGGTTTGGGGGGGGGGGGCCTTCTTAGATTCCAAGAGTCTTTTGGCCTTTTGTTCAAACAAGTGCATGTCTCTCATTTACCAAACACAGACTGCATGTCTTTCCTCAAGGCTGCATTCTTAACATAGGGACACAATCCAGTCAGAGAGTTTAAACTGACACGCTGATTTCAATGGGCTGACTTCAGAGGAAAATGGGCATAGAATTGTTCTGTTAAAGTGCTTAGCTTTAGCTGTAACATGCACAAGGGGGGAATGCAACAGGTTTTTGCATCTTGTAGGCATGGGCGTAGCCAGGATTTTTGTTAGGGGGACAGGCCTTTTGTGGGGGGGGGGCAGAACCTCAGTTTGCTATGTATTTTTATTGAATTTTATTGATTGGGGAGCAGGTGCCCCTTCTCCCCCCACCCAGCTGCGCCCACACTTGTAGGTCAAGACAACACACACATTCCTGTTTTGACTGTGCCCATTTTCAGGGGATGGGTGTTTTTGGTGGCATAATTTGCAACGACGGGGTGGGGTGGGGGACAGACCTCCCTCTCCCCATCATGTGTGTGAAATTTATCCTTGGCTCAGCTATATCCTATTCATTTTTAAATTATGTGAAGGCTGTGTACTCCCATATGCGGTGTGTAATGCACATATATCTAAGATTTCCAAAAGGAGAGCAGGCAGGCAGACATACACATGGTGATTCTGCAATGGCAAGGTTATTTCCCTTATCACCACCCATCTATATTATGTGTGGGTAGGTAAGGGTACTGTGTACTATTGTCACTGAAGAGGAAAGCATGGGCTGTTGTGCAGAGGCTCACGCTTCGATTCCCCCAGAAAAATGAACCTTACAAATATTCCTAACAGAGTTAGCTATACAAATAGGGCAAGGGCAATGCCCCAGATCCAGATCCAGCACTGCTTCTCTGTGACTCCCTTTCATTTCAATGGGGCACATCAAGATAGCTGATGGAAGCCTTCCGTGTCCTGTTTCAACTCTTTGTGCTATAGGCATCGAATGCTTAAAAAAGAATTTGTTTACATTTAATGTTAAAAATGTAAAATTGTTTGTAAATGGTTCCATGATTCGCAACAATATTTTCCATTTTGGAAAGCAGGCACAATTTGCTACCTAACCCTACTTGATGGAATCTGAACAAGCTCCAAAGATATGTGTGCCTACCACATTCAAGTTTAAAGCAGGGCAGTTACAGATTTACAGAACTGCTGATTGCCAGCTTCATTAGCCGCTGGTTATGCTTACGGACTGGCAAAGGCATTTAGATCAGTAGTAAATCATCTTGTAGGTCAGCAGGAAGCTCATTATGGGCAGACAGTCCAAGTGACAGAAGCACTTTCTGAGAGTGCTAGAGTAGTAATTTCCTGTGTGAAAGGCCTGCCGCTGTTTCTGCATTCCTCAGGGTACAGCTCTCGTAGAATGTTGCTTTTCCACAGGAAGAGGAAGGAAGCAGTTGTTCGTGATGGCTGTGAGGAATTTTATATATGCCTCAGAACCAGCTGTGAGAATAATGGTCACAGCTTAGATTCCCAGAAAAATGGGGGAAATGAGAAGGTGTGAAGGGGAGAATTGGTGATGGAGGCAGGATGTCACAGTTCACAAGTAAAACACCCTGTGAAGCTACTATGGGAAAGGAATACAGAGTGAGCATCCCAAATCCCACAGAGCCAGAGGTGTTAATGCAGCCGCAAAGGAATCCTCCTTTCACACAAAGCACTTGGTAAAGATTGTTAATGAACACAGTGGTTCACATTTTCACTTAATTTCAGAACACATATTCTAGATCTAGATCTCTATTGGTTGCTATAACACATACTGAATTATTATTTGTCTTTTCAAAGTGACACCTTTGGTCAAGAAAATACTCCCTAGCTGCAGTATACAACAGGGAGGTCTCAACCAGAAAAGTGGAGCAGATCTTTACTTGTCATTCACTGAACCAGAGTAGCCAGCAACAGTTCTTGCCCTGGCATCTTTGGCAATAGTCTCACAGGGCTGAATTAAAAACCCTAGCATGCAGCATTTATTGGTGATGGTCTACAAAAATCACATAATAAGAAATCTGAAAATAATACACCCAAAGTTTGAAATATATAGTTGCTGAGGCATGGACATCGGAAGTCAAAGTATTTAGGAAGCAGCAACATCAAAACAGAAGGAGAGCCTTTGGGCATAAGGTAATCTGTAGCGTTGGATACCCTTGTAATTTGGCTGTAATTAAATAAATAAGGCGTGAGTCCCAGATACTTTGCAAGATTTGGAAGTCAACCCTATCCAAACATATGTACAGCTTTTTAATTGCTCTGGATTAAAAAAAAGGTATTAGAATCAATGTTTGGATTATATTTTAGTTTGTAATTTATCCTTGGAAAACTTACCATTAAAACAGAAGGTGAGGTAATATCTACGACAGGAGGGTCTAGTGTTTGCATATCTGTGACATCGTAGGTGGGATCTATCTGTTGAAAATCAGAGTTGAAAATATTATGATTGTTTCATCTACAGAAAATGGACACAGGATGAAACCCTCAAAAACCACATGTCAAGATAATATTCTCCTTGTCAAACTATTAAATGTGTATCAAAATCACAGAATTGCAGAGTCGGAAGGGACCCCCTTTAATGTAGGAATCTCAACTAGTAATCTCAGTTAGTAGCAGCCATTTACATACAGCACAATTTTCTTCCATATGGCTTGGTTTCTGCCAAGGTAACTGAATTTCTCCTCAAGGTGTTTTGGGCAATTACTAGTTATAAGCCACATTCTTACTTCTAAGATGAACCAGTGCTTTTAAAAATGGTAAGTAAAAAAATGTCCGTCGGAAGCCTTATCCACAAATGCAGAGTGCTAACAGCAGGACTCTCACCATGACAAAGTATCCTAAAATCACACTAAAATATATCTAAGAAAGACAAGAACAGATCAGTCACAATCAACAACATGATGTTAAAATATCTCTGTGTCACATCAAAGCCTTTAAAAAGCTTGCTGACATAAATTTTTAAACATCAACAATTATGTGCAGATGCACATCTCACTATCTGTGCAGCAATCGGCCGGAAAGCCCCATTCTATCCTGACATTGTTTCAACTTCTTCCATGGATGAGACTTCAAGCAAGGCCTCACAAAGTCGAGAGAAGAATCTAGTGCAGTAGCTTCTGGATAGCTGCCAAACAGGGTCCATGTGCTCCTGTCTTCATTTAACTTGTCAGGGGAGGGGCTAAGGCATTTTGTACCAACTGAAGCTTCCAAATTTTAGCAGCTTCTGAAGTAGATCATAAAGCTATTTCCAAGCTATTTCCAGATTCAAAACAGTTTTACAAAACTGGTGTGTGCATGTGTGTGCAAAATAAAGGATGGCAGAAGGAAACTGAACAGTTTAGGAAATTGAGGTCCAGAGAACTTTTTATGGTAATCTCTTGCCTGTGGCTGTAAAATTAATCCATATCCTGGTCCTTCATCCACATATATTGCCCAGGTAAGATTGAAACTATAGGACACAGTGTGACATTTCCAGTACAATGGTACCTTGGGTTACAAACACTTAGGGTTACAAACACTTCAGGTTACAGACTCTACTAACCCGGAAGTAGTACCTCGGGTTAAGAACTTTGCCCCAGGATGAGAACAGAAATCGTGTGGCGGCAGCGGGACATCCCATTAGCTAAAGTGGTACCTCAGGTTAAGAACAGTTTCAGGTTAAGAATGGACCTCCCGAACAAATTAAGTTTGTAACCAGAGGTACCACTGTATTTAAAAACATATTCATTCTGAAAAAAAATATTTCATACTGGGCTGTGCAAACTATTCTTAAATTTTAGTGCCATCTAGTGTCTGTTCGCCTTAGATAACAACTATTTATTTGAAATTTCTATGGAAAGCATAGCTATCCTATACTGTACAGAATAATGGATGATGATACAATGATAACATGACATGGCCTGCTATCAGCATTATTACTGGGCATCAAGAAGATGACTGAGAATATTATAAACCCATATTTACAGTTGGTAAATATACAATAGCCATATTAAAATGTGTTATTTTTCATGAATAGGAATACTTAATAAACCCAACAATTATGGTGACTGCCTTTCACTGTGTGACACTGTTCCCTTCTTTTTGCATGTGTGCATGTCTTTCTGTCCTTCTCTGTCTACACCTGTGCACAAGTATTTATTTAGTTGGTAAAGATATGTACTGATCTATTTGACTCCTAATAAGTTAGCAAAAATGTTTAAAACAAGTACAAATACCTGCTGGAAATGTAAAGTAAATAAGGCACCTTTTACCATATGTGGTGGTCATGTAAAGTAATAAAAGCATTCTGGGAAATGATATATAATGAAATGAAAAAAAATGTTTAAAATAACTTTCATTTTAAAAAACCAGACGCCCTTTTTATTAGGAATTATAGGTACAGTGGAGCCTCGGGTTACGTTGCCTCCGGCTTACGTCACCCTCGGCTTGAGACCGACACAAACCCGGAAGTACTGGAACGGGTTACTTCTGGGTTTGCGCTGTTTGCGCACGTGCATGCGCAAACGCAACACTTTGAGTTGCGTCGTTTTCGGGTTGTGGCGGGGCCTCCGTAATGGATCCCCGCCGTAACCCGAGGTTCCACTATACTGACATCCCAAAGGACCAGAAAAGACTTTTTATGTATGCAACAACAGCTGCTTGGATGCTACTAGCCCAGAGATAGAAAGAAGACAAAGTCCCGACCAGAGAGGAATGGCAAACTAAGCTGATGTACTACGTTGAAGTGGCAAAACTGACTGGAAAGCTCAGGAATCAAGAAGACAAAAACTTTAAGCAAGAATGGGAAAAAATTGTAATATATCTAGGAGACCATGGTAAGCAGATGAAAACATTAGCAGGATTTTAATAACAATTGTAATGTAACAATCACTATGGACAATATGGACAGATACAAAACATGGATCACGAAATTATATTCAGTTGAAAATGTTGACAGTAAGACCCAAGGAAGGGATGGGGGGAAGTTGGGAGATTCAGAGAAATCTCAAAAAGTGGACATTCATTTGGTATTGCTATAACTTTACGTTTGTAAAACCAAATAAAATTTATTTTCAAAAGGAAAAAAAAGAAGACTTGTACTGATGTACATTTCTGCATTAAAGGGAGGGGTGAATACTGGGGTCTGTGCTGGTACTGATTCAATGATTACAGATTTGAGTTACTGGGTGAACGCATTAATTCTTTACTGATTTGATAACAAGCTAGTTTTTGTTGGGCTTATTTAGGAACATGGGGAAATGGACCATATAAAACCTCAGGGTCTGCAGAAGAGCAAAAGAGTAGATTGAGAGGGAACAGAATGGAATAGCCTGAAGGAGAGACTGGTTGGTTGACATTCCAGAAGGCAATATTTTGCTGCAGGTCTCACTTGCAGGCAACTACTTGTTAACTTGTAAATAGTTAGATGTTAGAAGCCATAATGTTTACCTCAACAGATTGTGGTTTTGCATCATGGCGATGAGGTGATTGAGGGTAAATATCGAGAAGGTGAGGGGGTTCATCCCCATGTAATTTTCGCATGTGATTTTTAAGAACTTTCTTGTATTCAAATGCATCAAAGTTTGTTTTCCAGAACAACACCTGTAAAAAAGTCATAAATAAAAATATTGACTGACGTTTAACTCACACTTACTTTTTTGGTTTTGCGGTCCTTGCATTTGGCACAAAGACAAAGGAGAGACGCTGCTAGCTACCTTGCCTCGCTTAGACAGGGAGGCATCTCAAGGCAAGACCTCGCAGATGCGCAAACAAAGGGGCAGGGCCTCAAATTTTGTCAATAAGACTGTTAAGAAAGTATTAATAAAACACAGTAAACTCTTATTTGTTTAGAGCGTCTAATAAAATTATGTTTTAAGTTAAGAAATCATTTTTTTTAACAAACCTGTGCATCTACACCACCAGAGACAAATGTTTCTCCACCTTTTGAAAAGGCTACAGAAAGAACAGGTCCCTAGTCAAAAAGAAGAAAAGAAGCCAGATTAAAAAATAAAATTAAAAGACTTCGTAGCGTTTATAATTTTAATATATTTTCCTCCTCCTCTCCATAATGATGCCTATCCTTTTCTTGCCCACCATCTTTCCTATTCCTGTATACCTGAAGGAGCGTCTCTGCCCCCATCGTTCAGTCCGGACACTGAGGTCTACTGGTAGTGCTGAGGAGTGAAATGACAGAGAACCAGGCAGAGGGCCTTCTGGGCAGTTGTGTCCACACTGTGGAACACCCTCCCATCAGATGTCAAAGAGATAAACAACTATATGACTTTTAGAAGACATCTGAAGGCAGCCCTGTACAGGGAAGTTTTAAACGTTTGAGGTTGGTGTCTCATTTCAACTTGTCAACTCAAAGTAAAAAATAAATAAAATAAAATGGAATTTTTGATTAATATTGCCTGTGTCACAGGCAGAAATTTCATTTAAGCCCCTCTCCTCTTCTACAATGCAGTTTATATTGAGGCCATAACATTGTTAGCCATTCATTAGCATGGTCTTTTGCTCCCTTTTAAACAAAAATATGAAACATGGATGATGTTCATTACCCCTATCCCCTGTGAAGTCCTGCTGAGCTTCATTCTAGCTCTAGGCCTGTTTCAAAAGATATACAGAACTGAGCATACAAATTGGAAGCTTAGATAAACACACCAATAACACCCAGATTCACTTTTTCTATCCCTCCTACTCTGTTTAGGCTGTCTCAGGACTGTTTCAAGCTAAGCAGATGCCCCTCCAAATTGCACGGTGGCTGCATCCCTGTGATAGCGGCTCATCTCTCAAGTCCTGTGTGAACTAATGCAGTCGTGGTTGGCTGTGGCTGGCGTGACAGGTAGTCCAAAAAAACAACAACTACAGGGCACCAGGTTGGTGAAATCCAGGCCACTAAGTAGGATAGAAAGTTAATAAATGATTAAGCCCAGGTTCTGTTTCCCAGCAGAAGCGAAGTGCCTGCAGAATCAGCAACCTGCACCAGCACACTGCTCATTCGCATTAAACCAAACTTTATCTTCTCTTTGGCTTCACTTGATGTGTGAACCAGGCCTGTGTAACTCAGTTCAGTTCTCTTAGCCTCAACTCTGTGTAGGAAATCAGTTTTATTGTAACATGTGAAGTAAAACAGCCAAAGAGACACCTACTGAACATTTTGTGTTTGCTAAGATTGCATACATTGGCACACTTTTCACATTCCAGTACCTGTGTATTTCCGCTCGAAACCATTATGTCTTGCAAGAAAGCAGCAATGTATGAGGTGGTCCTTAGAAGCACAAACAAGCAAAAGGGTAGGAGAGAGAACAACATGCTACCTCATGCCCATGAAGAGTGTACAAGAGTCTTCCTCCTAAAAGATCCAAAATCTTAACAGTACTGTCGCTGGAAGCTGTGAGGAGATAGTTGCCAGAAGGATGGAAAGACGTGCAGTTAACGCCGGCTCTGTGAACTGATTTAAGTAAAAAAGAATTCAGATTTTGATGGCAAAGAAAGGAGCCAATATCTGCACAGGCTAACACCGCAATCATGTTGAGAATTGTTTTCAAAGGCACTTACTCCCAGATACGTGTTCATAAGTTTGCAGCTGAAAACTGATTCATTAATATAAATGAAGTTCATTCTCTAACGAGCAACACCTTTTGTTTTAATTCTGCAGGAATCATTAAAAGATTTTCTACCTATCCCTGCCTCTAACCTTCCTGACTCACTACCGCTCTTGTTATCCCTAAACTGTGCCTATAGTTCCCTCTCAGCTGCTTCTCCTTTTGTGTTGCATTGTGGTTAGGACTGCTTCATTCTGTTGAGCAAAACCCAGCAACCCTGTGTTCTTCTGCAGAATTGCACACAAAGTTGTTAACAAATGCACTTAACAGTGCTGCTTAAGATGGAGGCATATAATCATCAACTGAGGCCCTTCTTCCTATGCCTCCTCTGTGAGAGGTTGGCAACACAAGAACAGGGCCTTTTCTACAGTGGCTCCCTGCTTGTGGAATGCTCTGGCTTGCCTGGCACCTTTGTTACATATATTTAGGTGTCAGGAAAAAACATTCCTCTTCTCCTAGGCCAGTGATGGCTAACCTTGACACTCCAGATGTTTTGGGACTACAACTCCCATCATCCCTGACCACTGATCCTGTTAGCTAGGGATGATGGGAGTTGTAGTTCCAAAACATCTGGAGTGTCAAGGTTAGCCATCACTGTCCTAGGCCCTTGGATAACTAAACATCCCATGGCCTTTTAAACTATTTGTGTCGGGGGGGGGGTAATTGTTTTGTTTGTTACTATGTTCTGCATTTTTGTGTTTTTAAATTGTAAACCTCCCTGTAATCCTTGGATGAAGGGCAATCAATCAATCAATCAATCAATCAATAATAGAGCTTTGTGACTCACATCAGTGAATTCAAAGTATTCAAGAGGTAGGCTGGGAACAGAAGGCACAGAGTTATCTAGTCCTTGGGCATGGCCTTCAAAAAAGATGCTGCCTTGCCTGCTATACTCCAGGGTAGGGAAAATCAATGTGGTGCTCACCTGATGCTATTGGACCACAAATCCCATCACTCATGTTCAGTGGCTATACTGGCTAAGACTGATGGGAATTGGAGTCTGTCAACATCTGGAGGGGGAAACGTTGGTTACTGTCCCAGGGTAAAAGTCCAGATCTTATAGCTGAATCCCTGAACCAGCTGTCTAGAAACAATTTTTAAGAATCATAGAATCATAGAGTTGGAAGAGACCACAAGGGCCATCCAGTCCAACCCCCTGCCAAGCAGGAAACACCATCAAAGCATTCCTAACAGGTGGCTGTCAAGCCTCTGCTTAAAGACCTCCAAAGAAGGAGACTCCACCACACTCCTTGGCAGCAAATTCCACTGGAAGGCTGGTTAAATGAATGATTTGGAAAACCACCCATTTTCAAGGGGTTTCAAACCATGTGTAAGGATCTGACATGGGTTTCTGAGAGAATGGCTGTATTTTCGGATTCTCCTGCCCTGGTTTTAACTGAAAGAGTCTGTAGACCAGAGGTGAGGAACTTTTTTGGTTCCATGGGAAGTATCCATATTAGATCTAGCTTTGTGGACCCACCTGTCAATCACCTGACATCCCAATGTCATCAGGTGTTTGGGAGCTTTGAAGTTTCAATGTTGAGACTTCAAAGCACCACACAGAGCTGGCAAAGAGACCTGCACAGTGCTTTAAAGTGCCTGAGGCTTCAGCTTTCTGTAACCACTGGTTATGCAAAAGAGATCCAGGCAGCTCCAGCTCTGCTACCCATCCGCTGGTGGTGGAGCCGACATCAGCTGTGCGAGCCAATCCCATAGGCTTTGGCTCTGCTGTAGGTAGTACACAATGAAATGTATCGTATAACATGAGTAAGCAAGAGCTTTTGGCTTCTGAAAGAAATGAATCTCCGCACTCTGACAAGAGTATTATTACAGGGTTAGGGATGGGTCTTTGGGTACAGAGAATAAGAAGCTCAAAATCTGGACCCCTTTAACAACCAAATGCAAGAAAAGCAGAGCATAGAATCACAAACCAATTTTATTTTTCTCTCCTAGGTAAAGCTCTACCGGTACTTTATAAGGCGATTGAAAAAGATACTTGTGATTTTATCTACACTACTGTGCTGCCATCCTGTGGCTTAAAGTAGCAAGAACACTTAGTTCTTATTGAGGGAAAGCAGATGGATTCTTTTAAAGCCTTGATCAACAACACCAGGGGTTAGCAAACTTTTTCAGCAGGGGGCTGGTCCACTGTCCCTCAGACCTTGTGGGGGGGCCGGACTATTTTTTTGGGGGGGGGATGAACAAATTCCTATGCCCCACAAATAACCCAGAGATGCATTTTAAATAAAAGCACACATTCTACTCATGTAAAAACACCAGGCAGGCCCCACAAATAACCCATAGATGTATTTTAAATAAAAGGGCACATTCTACTCATGTGAAAACATGCTGATTCCCAGACCATCCGCGGGCCAGATTTAGAAGGCGATTGGGCTGTATCCTGCCCCCGGGCCTTAGTTTGCCTACCCATGATCAAGACTATGGGCTCATCCAGACTTCTGCTTATCCTGCCACTTTTGCCTGGGAAACTCCGATCTTTAGCATGGAATTGGAGCAAACATCAATTGGTTTTTCTGCAAGTTGGTGTTTGCTCTGATTTAGTGATAAAGAGCAAGTTTTCCAGGGGGAAACGGCGGGACAAGCAGAAAACAACTCCGACCCATGCTTTCTAGGTGCAGTATTGAGGAAGTGTGGGTGAGCCCTGAAGTTTCAGAAAGAAAATCTTGGTCAAAGAGGAACGGTTCACTAAAACAAACAGCAATATCCAGACTATGCACCACTTTAAACTATAAGTAGAATATATATCAACCGGAACTAGTTTTACAAAGGCATGTTGCTACTTGGCTACACGTTTTAATTTTTGTTTTTGTTTTTCTTATTCACAATGCAGGGCCGTATGAGAAAAATGGAGTGTATTTATATTTATATCTTGCCATTCCTTCAAGATGAGGGATCCACAAATTCACAAAACACAGTGGGTAGCCCTCCCTGTTGTGGCATGTTTGGCAAGCTCCTGTCCTCCCCCTGAACTTCAATCTGGAGAGGAGAAGGAAAAGTTCTCTCTATGGTTGAACTGTGCATTGGAGGCACTCCAAGTTACAGCACAGTGCATCACAGACAAGCCCCCACCTTTCTCCTGCACTTGGAGCTAGGAAGGGGTGTGTGGGATTGTTCCTGCATATGGATTGTGCTTCTCTAAAGCTCAGGGTAGCATCAGAGGGAGTTGGGGGAAGGGCAGGGTTGTATCAGCAAGTTTTTTTTTTTTTTGTTTTTTTTTTATTTATTTTAAAATGCCTTTTCAAAAACCCTCCCCCTTCCCTTTTCCCAAGCACTTCTCAGCCTTTTCTGGATCACCCATCTCATTTCCTAATATTATTTTTGTCCATACCTTAATCTTGTCTTACTCTTGTAGTTATTTTGCTTGAGTCTTTATGTAGCTACTAATAGGTTGGCATTTTTCATCTTCTGCGTTATATATATTATAAATTTATCCCATTCTTCTGCTTTTTTTTCTTTACTTCCCAGATCTAATTCACCAAATCTCATTTCCAAATTATAATAATTTAACATTTTTAATTGCCAATCCTCTTTTGTAGATATTTGTTGTGATTTCCAGTTATTCCCAATCAGTAATCTAGCCGCTGTCATGGCGTACATCACTACTGTTCTATCCTTCGGTTTTATGTCATTATCCATCATACCTAGCAGGAAGACCTCCGGTGTTTTTTTAAAGGAATATTTCAATATCTTTTTAACTTCATTGTAGATTATTTCCCAGAAGGGTTTTATTTTTTTGCAGGTCCACCAAATATGGATGTAGTTACCTGTTTCCTCCTGACACCTCCAGCAAATATTTGACACCCCTTTATACATCTTTGATAGTTTAGCTGGAGTTTGATGCCACCTATATTGCATTTTTAAGTTGTTCTCCTGTATGTCATAACTAGGGGAGATTTTTCTATCTCTCCTCCATAGTTTCTCCCATTTATCTAACATAATTGTCTTTCCAAGATCTTGTCCCCATTTTATCATAGATTCTTTTATCATTTCTTCCTCTGTCTCCCATTGCAACAACATATCATAAATGTTTTTACTAAATTTACATTTTTGTCCTAGTAGGATTTCCTCTAATTTTGATTTTTTCTTGTCAAAGCCCAATTTTTTATCTAATTTAAACCTTTGATATATTTGGTGGTATTGTAACCAGCTCGTTGTCAGATGTTTTACTTCTTCATAATTTTTAAATTTCCAATCACCGTTTTCTTCTAATACTAAATCTTCATACTTTGGCCAATTTTCCTCCATATTTCTTTTTTTTACTGATGTTATTTCCAATGGGGACATCCACCAGGGAGTCTTGGGTTCGAGACGTAATTTGTATTTATACCATACTTTATAGAGTGATCTTCTAATGATATTTTTCAGGAAAACACTTTTTTGGTTTAACTTTTCTTTACTAAGGTACCAGTGCCATCCACTCCCTAGATCAATCCCTTCCAGATCTAACAAATCCGTATTTTTTAACTCCATCCATTCCTTGATCCAGGAAATTGCCGCCGCATCGTGATATAAATTAAGATCTGGGAGCCCATAGCCACCTCTCTCTCTCTTGTCAATCAGAATCTTATATTTAATTCGAGGTTTCTTGCTCTCCCATACAAATTTAGATATTGCCTTTCGCCACTCTTTAAAAATATTTGATCCTCCTAATATGGGTAGGTTTTGGAAATAATAGTTTAATTTTGGTAAGATCTTCATTTTTACTAATGATATTCTACCGAGCATAGAGAGATTTAATTTTAGCCCTAATTCCATATCTTTTTTTATTTGTATCCATATTTTTTCATAATTTTCTTGTATTAAGTCCATTCCCCTATTTGTCATGTTTATTCCCAGATATCTTATTTTTTTTTCTATTTTTATCCCTGTCTTCTCTTGCAATTCTTTTTCTTCCTTCTTTTCCATATTTTTTGTTAACATTGTAGATTTATCGTAATTTATCTTTAGACCAGCTATCTCTCCAAACTCTTTTATCTTTAATAGGGCCTCCGGGATACTGTTAATGGGGTCTTCTGTTGTGACGATTATATCGTCAGCAAATGCTTTGACTTTATAGGCCTTTCTTCCCAGTAGGATACCTTTGATTCTATCTGTTTCTCTTATGCTTATCAGCAGGACTTCTAGGGTTAGGATAAATAAAAGCGGAGACAGGGGGCACCCCTGCCTGGTGCCTTTTTCTATTTTTATACTTTCTGTCAGTGTCCCATTTATTATCAATTTTGCTCTTTGCTCATTGTAGATGGCATCTATAGCTGTTTCTAATTTATTTCCTATTTTTATTTTTTGTAATACTTTCTTCATACAGAGCCAGGAGACATTGTCAAATGCCTTCTCCGCGTCTAATGACAACAGTGCCGCTTGTTTCCCTCTGTTACCTTCTAGGCATTCTAAAATGTTTACAATTGTTCTTATATTGTCTTTTGCATGTCTCCCCTTAATAAAACCCACTTGATCTTTATGTATTATCGTTTCCAAAACCTTCCCCAGCCTGTTAGCTATTATTTTCACAAATAATTTATAATCACAATTAAGTAAAGAGATTGGTCTATAATTGCTGATCAGTTCTGTATTTCTGTTTGGTTTTGGTATTAGGGTCACTAAGGCATCCTTCCAGGATTGTGGTATTAATTTTTTATGTAAAGTTTCGTTCATTAGGTGTGTTAAAGGTTGTAATAATTCTTCTTGCATTTCCTTATAATATTCCATCGGTAACCCATCTGGTCCAGGGGCTTTCCCTTTTTTTATATCTTTCAAAGTTTCTTGTATTTCTAAGCTTGTAATTTTTCTGTTTAGAATTGATATTTTATCTTCCTCCAGAGGGGTTAAATTGATTTTTTCTAAATATTTTTCAATCTTTCTTTCATCTATTTCTTCTTTCTGGTATAATTTTTTATAATATTCTAGAAAGGCTTTTCCTATTTCTTTGTGATTTTCAATGTTCTTTCCTTTATCTTGTATTCTGGTTATTAATCTTTCATTTTTTTCTTTCTTTATTTGCCATGACAATAATTTGCTGGGTTTATTTGCCCAGGCAAAATATTTGTATCTCCAGAACCTATTTGTTTGTTCTAATTCATAGTCTATTATATTTTCATACTGTGTCCTGAGCATATTTATTTCATGCTGAATTTCTTTCTTACCTGATTTATACCAGATTTTTTCTTTATTTCTAATTTCTTCTAATAGCTTCTCTTTTTTTTCTTCTTTCAACCTTCTCATAATTGCATTTTGTTGTATAAAGTAACCCCTGATCACTGCTTTACTTGCTTCCCATACTGTTTGAGAAGTAACTCCCCCTTTTCCATTTATCTCAAAGTATTCTTTTAATGTCTTTTTGGCTCCCTGCATTATCTTTGGGTTATTTAACAGAAATATATTCAATCTCCATCTCCTATTCTCATCCTTTTTCTCATCGTCCAAGTACAATTATATTGGGTTATGATCGGATAATACCCTTGCTTTTATTTCTATTTTTTGTATTTGTGGAAGTAATTCTTTTGTAACCCAAATAGTGTCAATCCTTGACTCCGTTTGATATCTTCCTGAGTAATATGTAAATTCTTTCTTAATTGGAAATTTAAATCTCCATGCATCTCTTAATTGTAAGTTTTCTGTTATCTCATCAAATATTTTGGGTAATTTAATATCTTTTTTTTTCTTTTGACCTCTTGTTTTGTCTAGTTCTGGATTGACTACCCCATTCAGGTCACCCATTATTATTAATTTTTTATCCATATAATTCATCAGTTGTTCTTCTAATTTTTTAAAAAAGTTGACTTTACCACCATTTGGTGCATACAAACCTATACAAATCCATTCTTCCCCTTCTTTTTTAATTTTTATTATAATTATTCTACCCTCTTCGTCTTTCCATAATAATTCTGGATTCCATTTTGGTTTAACATACATCACTATCCCTTTCTTCTTCTTCTCTTGTGCTGCTATAAATTCTTTTCCCAATTTTTTGTTTATCAATAATTTTTCATGTTTATTATTAATATGAGTCTCCTGTAGACAAATTAAATCATATTTCTGTTTTTTTAAATGATGCGTTACTCTATTTCTTTTCTTCTTATCGTTCAATCCATTTATGTTCCAGGATATAATTTTGAATTTCATTTTATTAATTTGTTACAAAGCTTCAATCTGGTAAAGTAAAAATTAAGATAGGAAAAATTTTAATATATGGTTTACCCCTTTTACTTTTTATAAAAGAAAAGAAGAACCCTCTTTGAGTTATTTGAAATGTCCTTTCTTAATAAAAGTTTCTAAATATCAGGTCAAAGAGTCTACAGCAAAAAATGAAGGAAGGACAGCGGAGGGGGGTCTCCCCATTTAGTATAGGGTTACTGGGGAGTTTTTTCACAGTCTCACCCCCCGGTCTTCATCTTCTTCTAATTCTTCATCTTCGTCTTCTTCCTCTCTTTCACCCTCCTCTAGTTCTGTTTCGGTGACTTCTTCTATTTTCTCTTCTTCATCGTCTGGTTGCATTCTGTGGCTTTTCACCCTTTCTCCTCCTAGTTCTTTTGCGTAGGATCTGTAAAATCTGTCTACATCAAAAACGTTATCGAATCTCCTTCTCCTACCCTTGAAGGTGAATGATAAACCTTCGGGGAATTCCCACCGGAATGGAATTTTTTTTGCTTTTAGGAGCTTCGTTAAAAATTGGTAACCCCTTCTTTTCTGGACCAGTCTTGGGGGGATCTCTTTCATAATTATGATTTCGATCCCTTCAGTCATAAGTTTATTTCTTCTTGTTGTATGCAATATTTTTCCTCTTATTCTCATGTTGGTAAAAGTGACTAAGATATCTCCAGGCCAATTATTTCTTTTGGCTTTTTCCGAGTTTACCCTGAAAGCTCTTTCCATCTGTGCTTCAATTTCTTCTTTTTGTATGTTCAACCAATTTGCTAAAATGCCTGTCATTCTTTTATCTACTTCTTCGTTCTGCATTTCAGGAATATTTCTAAACTTAATGTCTTCTCGCGACATTGCATCTGCATCATCGCAAGAGCATCTTGCGTGGCCTCATGTAATATTTTTTGCGTTTCCATTTCTTTCCTTATTCCTTCCATTTCTTTCTTGACTTCTTTCTTGTCTTTGGGCAGTTTTTTTACTGTATTTTCTAATAGTTGGCTCTTGTTCTTTAAATCTAATGTCACTTTTTCCAATTCTTCAGTTTTCCCTTCTATCTTGTCCAGACGTTCTCTTGTTTCCTGCTTATCCTTTTCGCTATTTTCCATTTTCTCTTCTAGTTTTCCAATTTTATCTTCCACACCTTTCAGTCTATCATTCATTTCCCTTTTTATTTCAGTAAGTTCTTGCTTTACTTCTCCTATATCTTTCCGTAGCCCCAAAATAAGTTCTTTTAAATCCATTTCCTGTTCTGCTGCGGATAGTCTTCTTGATGTAAGGGTCTGAGCCCCTGCTTGTGTGTTGGTTTTTGTCTTGCTCATTTTTATATCTGCGCTGTAATATACTCCTCCAGCCACTGGATGTCGCTGTTTGCAAACTCCTTAGTTCCCGCTGCAGATCTTACTCTTGAATTTCCTTTGCAATTCTTTGAACGTCACCTCTTAATTCAAACCTCCGCTTACTTCCTTCCACATTTAGCAACGCAGCGCCATTTTATTTTCTGTAAACGCCCAGCTCTGTTAACGACTATTTGTTTGGATCTTTCTTTAAGACTCTCTCTTCTCGCGTAGCTCAACCCCACCGCCCTCTGTGTCCGACTCAGCTACGGTGTATGTCCGTTTTATCGCTGTGATCCAGCCGGCTTCTCTAAGGTATACAGTCTTTACGTTATTACTTTTAAATTACTCTTTGAGAATTCAGAAGCGTCTGAATTCTGTTGTTTGTAACGTCTTTTAATTATTTGTAAGAGTCCTTTGTCTCAGACTAAGGTCTTTGTTTCAGACAGTTGTCTTTTGGTTATGAGGGAAACCCGGGCTTATCTCCACTCTTTCTCCTCGGTTGTCCACTAGTAGTAAACGCTTCTGCTTAAGTTCTTTATATAAAATAGAAATTTTACCGTCCGTAATCGCGCCGGTACGCCGGCTTCCCGCTAGCAAGGTTGTTTTCTCCGGTCTCCGTACCCCCGGATTTCTCCTCTCCTCAACTTTTCCGCGAGGGATGCCAGAAATCCCCTGGGTACCACCGACCTTTCGCTTGGAGGTACCGTTACCAAGCTTTGCCGACCCTGGGTTTAGCCTCCGGGGCCTCCTTTTTACTAGCGGGCGACTTGAGAAGGTAACCCTCTCAAGTTGCGATCCTGCACGATCCGCGGCAAAACCGGAAGTGTATCAGCAAGTTTTTGCTAGCTACCAAGACCAGCCAAAAATCCGGGGACCACTGACACTAGAAGCATACAATGGGTTATCCTATGAAGTAAAATAGGGCTGAGAGGTTGCAGATTTTACATGGCCACAGAATGAGCTTAAGGAGCGAGCTGGGATATTAATAACAGTCATTGTGGTCCTCTATTGTTTATCGCTGATACAGTTTGCATAGCATTGCTATAGAGTTGCCATCTTTTCAGATTTACACACACAATGCTTTAGGGATCGTCGTTTACTATGGCCCTAAAGCGGAAATTGTGTCAGCATTTTGACCTTGCTAAATGTGAATTTACTAGAATGGTAGACTGGGCAGTCTACAGATTGAACTAACATGTTTCTCAAGAAGATTTAGTGGGCAAGAAAAAGCCCATACTGATTCAAGGGCAGTGTTGACACCAAATAAAACCGAAGAAACAACAAATGGATAAGGGATAAGGGGACATACTTTTAAAACGGCTCATGCAATTTATATAATTACATGCTCCTATATTAGCCATATGCTTATCAAACAGTCCTCTTTTGAAATATTAGTTTTGCATTTATGTATGATTTCAGTTGCTCAGAATGCCAGATTTAAATTCCTTCTGAAATACCGGTATGTAGGCCAAGTCTGTAACATAGGCTTGTTTTATTATTCCCAAGTAAAAGATATGAGACAAAGGCTTGGCCAGTGAAGTTAGCGGTAGAGATATGATTGTAACTGGAAACTTTCTGGGACATAGCCAGCATTCTTAGTTACTAAGACCTCTACTACCTTTAGAGAAATTGCAAAAGGAAGAGGTTTAGTAGCCTTTTACCTCGATGATGCTGCAATAATTTGTTTATTCGAATGTCCCAGATCTTCACTGCGTGATCAGAGCCTGCGCAAGCTATACACGTACCATCAGGACTGAAGTCCACATAGTTGACAATTCTACAAGGAAACATTAAAAATAACAATTTGTCATTTGTTACAAGAACAATGCCATCCACTTGGCTTACTTTATTGGCCCATGTTTTTTAATGAGTTTTCCATCACATCCTAAGGACTCAGAGCCATGCTGTCTGCCCTCACTATTGTCCTGCAAGGTAGGCCACACTGAGATACGTTTATTTATTTCATAGTACTTATATTATGATTGTTAAAAAAAATAAAACCTCAAAGCATTTTCCATAAAGAATAAAACGAGGTTGTTAGCAGAAGCTATCTTACTGAGCAGGATTTGAACCTAGATACCTCTTGCCAAGATACAATACTTTCTCTTGACAGCCATGCTGGGGTCACTTGCATGCCAGAAAGTCCCTCTTTTCACAGCAGTGATGGGATGTTGCTTCCCTGACTTTCTGGCCTGCTTAAACTCCTAACTCCTGCTTCCCAAACTCATGTCCCACTGAGTGAGCCCCTGGAGACTACTACTGTCAGTGTATGTCTGTGGCTGCCTTTGTCATATTTCCTACCCCTTTCTCTTGGTTGCCTGGCCAAAGAGTCTGAATCTCAGATCCTACCCCGGGATGGCTGTGTGCACTCTCAGCTTGCCTCCTGTTCAGGGAGTAATGTCCTCTCCTTTCTTTCTTTGTGCACTAGGTTGCATGCAAACACAGTTTTGGAGCTTGAGGAAATTCGAACTCCTGCCTAGGAAGTGGCAGAAGAGGAATTGTTGATACTGGCTGTATCAGTGGGGCTGATGGTTAGGGGCACTGTGCATGTTGTCAAGCCTAGCCTGTGCTCATCATTGTGAGTTCATTGACGCCCTCCGTCTATGGGTGGCATGTGCATGTTGTCACCAAGAGTTCCTGACTGGTGAGTGTCATGCTAAGCTAAGCAGACTCTGTATGCCTCTTTAAGAAATCCTACTGCTGCTGCAGAGATTTTCTTCTCCATCACAGAGGCACAAACACAGATTGCATTTCCTGCACTTCACCTCCATCCACAAGGACAAGGCTACTGTTTAGTCTTGCCCAATGGAGAATGGCTCTGATTCTAATCACTCCTTTCTGCCCACCTCTTAAGGTGCCCTGAATTTCACAAATATGTGAAACATACTATTTTGATCCCCTGCCATCTTTCCGATGGCTGAGCTCCTCAAGCTGTCAGTCATTCACCTCCCAAGTCTCACAACAAAAATGGAACAGTTTTGGTCATGTTTTTGCTTTCACTGTTGGAAACCCAAGCGATCTCCACCATGTAAGAGAATTTAGCTTGTGCAGTTTATGCTAGCTTAACAATACTTGATGTTTCATTTTGGCCTGTACTCTGCTTATTTCTTTCCTAAGCTTTTTATTTTTAAAACAAACTCTAATTAGGAAAACTAGGGATTGGCTTACTACTTGGAATCATCCAAATTATTATGTGTTCCATATCTAAACAGCGTACCTTCCAGGAAAGAGAAGTAGTAAAGGAAGGTATCTAAACACAGCAGACTGGATTGTACTAGGTTTACTTTATCTGACACTAAGGGCTTTTCGTTATAGCCCAAACATGGCTATAGAGCAGAAGGAAAAACTAAAGCACACCAGAAGCACATCTAATACATTGCAGCACCGTAGATTACTCTGAAGAGCCTTAAAATACAGTGACAAACATAGTTACAAACCCCCTTCGGGGCTTGTCTCTGAGTTTGGAAGGTTGGTTGTGGAGACAGTGCAAATGGCGCTGCACCTCCAACACTTTGCTTTTCACAACAACTGAAGAGGCATCTAGCAGATCTGCAAGTGTCACTACAAAACTGTCACATTTCCTTTCATATATGAAGACTGCTTACCCTTCATGATCTATTATATCATCAACACAGGTTTTGTTTCTTAAATCCCAGATTTTAACAGTTTTATCATCGCTGCAAGAAACTATTAATCTTCCATCTGGTGAGTATCTAGAAAGGAAAGAAATATACCGCAGCTTTAAAAATGCCTACATCTAGCATCTAAATCAATTGCCGCTTGCAAAGTTAGTGACCATTTTATCCTGAATTGAACAGACACGTGGAGCTGTTTTAAAAAGACAAAAAAAAGTTACTGCTTTTCAAAAACCAAGAAGGCAAAGCATGCAAACACTCACTTGGCACAGTGCACCCAGTGTGTGTGCTGGAATAAGGTAAACAAAAGACGTTGGCTGTAAACACTCCAGACTTTTACAGACTTGTCGTTGGATGCAGTAGCTAGAAACTGACTGTCGCACGAGAAGTTCACGCTACGGACTGCTGCTGTATGGCCTTTTAATGGTGTGGATTCACCGTGACTGTATATAAAATACGTTGCACATGCATTAGTCCCACAACCACATAACAGATTAATCCAATTTCCCCGCCCCTCCAACCCAAATCAAACCTAGTTTGTATCCTCAAAGAGACAGCTTCCCTTGCTTCTTTGTCCCAGTGCGAAACCCAAAACCTTTTGCACAAAGTACAGAAGACGAGAGCAGAGCTGGGGGACTCAAGGGCCAAATCGAGTCCTCCAGAACTTTCTGTCTAGTAGCCCTTGGGACTCTTAGGCCGCACCCGGTCCTTTGCCTGCCCTGCCCAACAGCCTCTTTGGCTGCTTTTGCCTGGCTGGAATGTATCTGCAAACTGTCATAATGCATTTTGCTTGCCTCAATGGAGATGTGTGTGGGGTGGAATATAGAAGCCTCTGACTTGCACGTGGATAGAACACAGCCTATTGTACAAAGGTAAGAATAACATCCATGGCTCCACCCATATTTGCCTCTGGCCCTACCCACCACTTGCATACAACCTCCAGAAGGTTTCCCTTGAGGGAATCCAAGTGGATAGCTCAGTTGGTTAGAGTGTGGCGCTGATAATGCCAAGGTCGCAGGTTCGAACCCTGTATGGGACACCTGCATATTTCTACATCGCAGAGGGTTGGACTAGATGATCCTCAGAGTACCTTCCCAACTATGATTATATGAATCTGGCCTCTCTGAACTAGAGGAAGCAATACTATGCCTAAGCCCAACATCCCTTCAGAAAGAAAAACCCTGGAAATATTTAATTTTCAGTAATACTTACATACATGGAATCCATAGCCTGGCTGTCCTATCATGAGAAGCAGATGCCAGCAAGTTTCCATCTGGTGAAAACTGTACACTGGTCACACCTTCCAAGTGACCCACAAACCTGAAGGCTTTGGAGTTTGGCTTCAAGTTCCATATCATAAGAAACCTATCCAAAGAAGAGGTAGCTGGCAAGAAAGAATGATAAAGCTCCACACTTAGATATCAATTTTGTGTTCCAACATAAAGGTCTCAGTTACTTTTGCTACCAATTTCATTAACTGATATAAAAATAAGATACAGAATCTAATGAAGTCCAATCATTCTAGTTTGAGATCTAGGACAATAATTCCACAGCAAATTCAGCCAAATAACAAACCATGTTACCTATCTAGGGTTTGGATGAAGAATGGAAATGGGTAAGCAAATAGGGCTGTCACCACGTATTTGCATATTTTACAAATACATTATTGTAAGGTGACCATTGTTAAACACATTGTTAAATCCTCTTGTCATGGAGCTGTGATGCCATATGCTTATCCTTGGTTAGATCATCAACCAAAAGGCATTAAGGGGCCTGGGGCTGAGAAACACTGAGAAGTGTTGGGATCTTGCCTTAAGTTGCCAGAGAAGGTGGAGGGCGTCAAAGCAAAACCAGTGCAAGTGAAACAAAGCCTGCAATTCTGTGTGCATTTCCTTGAACTCAACTGAGCTTATTGTTTCTCAGTAAACAGGGTGTGACACACACCACAGAGCAGCAATCCTATGCATGCTTATTTCAAGCAGGTTTGCTACCCAATAACTGATTCACCCTCAAATAAAATGTGCATGGCCTTACACTGCATTCTCAAGGTCACCCATAGTGCAATCCTAAAAACAACTACCAACAGTAAATCCTCCTGCATTCAATGGAAGTAACTCCCAGATAAGTGTGTACAGTATTACAGCCTTAAAAAACTAGATACCCAACACTTGCACCATCCTCCCAAACTTGCAATCAAGGCAAATAAAAGTACCCCAATAAATGCAGAGGCAGGGCTCTCATTTTGATACCTGGTGTTTTTGTTGGGAAATATATATTTGTCGTTAATATAGTCTTTAACTCTGAAGTGTTGAAGACATTTCATTTGGGGCAGAATTCTAAGGCATTCAGCCTCGGATTTACAACTGCTCAACAGGCAAAAGCTGAATAAATAACTTATGGAATATCCAAGAGACCACACAAATCATTTGTTCATATATGCTTCAGCAAGTAAACTTACCAAGTGCTCTAGTAGTTGGATTGAAGGCAACACAGGTGACTGCATCTTTGTGGCCTTTAAAATGACGGATCAAGACAGGATCCTCCTAGAGGAGGAGAAAACCTTCTGTAGTTTTCAGTGTTTATTTTGAACAGTCAACTAATCTGATCAATGAATTGCTAAATCAATCAATCAATCAATCAATCAATCAAATAGCACAATCAAGCTGTTAAGTCTTTAAAGTGCCACAAGAGTCGAAGACCTGGTTTACACATAACACTTAGCACAAACATGAAAGCTCCTGGAAAGGAGATTGCACCTCTTTTGTCCTCCATTCCTGCTGCTGCAAGCTCAGCTGTGGTTTGGCTTAGTGCATTGTCTAAACCCAGGACTCATAGTTACAGCCAAGCCTTGTTCTATGGCTTCGTGCTCTGATATTTTTAAACAAGCCAGCTATAGAAACAGAACAATGATACCTTGTAACAATAAACTTAATACATGAAATAAATGTGTTAACGTCTGTAGAAGCATGTTTTCTATTCTGCAGAAAAGAAAAAAACAATAAATGTGTCTGTTTTATGAAGAATTAATTCATTATCTCCCTTCTCTTACTCTCTAATTGTTCGGTCAAGTCATTTTTGAAGATACAGTAATGCGAATGTAATGTGCCTAACAGAACTTTCTAAAGAGTAATGTTTGAATAAACATGTGTCGGACTACACTGTTAGGCACACGCTATCAATGCACCTTTCCAGTCAGCCAGGTACAAGATTCTGCCCAGAAAGGCTTTCTGTAGCTGTCCAGGAGGTCATGTGCGACAAGAATTGAGGTGTGCATGGGGTGTGTGGGATGGAAGAGCACAGTTCCGGGACTCCCCACTGCACTTCAAGCAACAGCAGTGACATAATATAACCGGCCCTCCTTTCTCTGGCTAGTAAGTGAAAGGATAATGAATATTCAAGTTAGCATAAGAGCATAATAGCCCTTCAGGATCAGGCCAGTGTCCCATCCAGCCCAGCACCATTTTCACAGTGATCAAATGCCCGCCGGGAAGCTTGCAAGCAGGATCTGAGTGCAACATCACACTCCCTTCTTGCGGTTTCCAGTAACTGGTATTCAGAAGCATCACTGCCTCCGATAGTGAAGGCAAGAGTATAGCCTTATCCTCCGTGAACTTGTCCAATCCTCTTTTAAAAGCCATCCAAGTTGGTGGCCACCAATGCATTGTGTTCATTTCTTGCAGGGAAGCATGGAGAAAGCCAGAGGGCGAGCGAGGTGGGAGGGCAGACATCCATCAAGGCCTAGGAGCTTCTTCCTTTTGGTGCGACTCCTACCCCAAGCTAGCAGCTGAAGCAGCATCACTTTTTTCGCAAGGTCGCTCGCATTTATTTTCATTTTCAATACTTTTTATTGAAGATTTTGCATGTGTGTGTTACAAAATAAAACAAATAGGTCGTTCACATTTCTGATCAAAAGATGCACTTCAGCTGGCTGCAGATCTTTGGGTTGTTTATGTGTGTGTATAATTTTTATTAGATTTTCTGGTTTACAATTTAGAATACTCATTTAAAGGTAAAGGGACCCCTGACCATTAGGTCCAGTCGTGACCAACTCTGGGGTTGCGGCGCTCATCTCGCATTATTGGCTGAGGGAGCTGGCATACAGCTTCCAGGTCATGTGGCCAGCATGACTAAGCCGCTTCTGGCGAACCAGAGCAGCGCATGGAAACGCCGTTTACCTTCCCGCCAGAGCGGTACCTGTTTATCTACTTGTACTTTGACGTGCTTTCAAACTGCTACGTTGGCAGGAGCTGGGACCAAGCAACGGGAGCTCACCCCGTCGCAGGGATTCGAACCGCCGACCTTCTGATCGGCAAGCCATATGCTCTGTGGTTTAGACCACAGCACCGCACATCCTTAAAATATCAATGACTTGTCTTTCCACGGTTCATTTTACAAATCATAAATCCCTGCGTATTTTACATAAACTAAACCATTCAGTTTTCAATTATTACATCCATCAAAATTTATTTACACTGTTGAATTTATGTTAATGCTGCCAGTGCCAACGTTTTCAATGGCTGGAGATATTTGTATGCCGCTCAATGCTGCACCTCCTACAAGCCACGAAGGAAGCACCGAGGATTCATCGCAGGCAGCAGCTCTGCTAACATGGGTGGGGGAGGGGAGTCTGAACCCGGGCTTCCCGTGAGCCCCCGCGCTTCGTTCACTATACCCGCCGACGGAACTCCCCGCGACAAGGGAAACAACGACGGGAAAGAGGAGCCGCGCCCTGAATACCCAGCGGCGCTGCCGGCTGCCCAGGGGACCCGCCCTAGACTCTCCTACCAGAACCGCCGCCGCCATCGGACCCCCGGGGCCTCCGCTCTCCCGGCCAACCACCTTCCGCGGCCTTGTCAAAATCCCCGCTTTCCAGACCCTATCAGTCGAGTCCCGACCCGAGGCTGGCGCCCAGCCTCACCTGCAGGGAGTCGCCGGAGCTGGAGGAGCGGAAGGGAGAATGACGGAAGGGAGGAGCGGAGAAGCGCCGCTCGGCCACCTTTCGTAGCCGAGCTCGCCCATCCATGCCATCGGCGTTCGACGCGCCCTTAAAGGGGCCGGCTCTCTCCGAGGAAGCCGAGGCGGTTGCCTAGTGACGGCGCGCGCGTCGCGGAGTTTTCCCAATGGCCTTGGGAGGGAGAAGAACGCAAAGAGGAAAGGGGCAAACGTCAGCTAGAACTACGCAGAGAAGCGAAGGGAAGAGTCGTAGGCCCCGACTAAAGGGGGTTTCTGGCGGGTGCGCTTCGGCCTGTGGAGCAGGTGAGAGTGACGTTAGGTCAGTTAAGAAGTTCAGAAAAATCGTACTTCATGGATCTGGGAAGGTGGGCAACTTTTTCTTAGCTCCCCGCTGGGGAAATGCAGACGCATCTATGCATATGCACATCTATGTCTACATGCAGAGGAAGCTGGAGAAGTTAAAAGGATGTGCAAGGCTTTCCTTTCCTTTCCTTTCTCTTTACCTTAAGCATGCAAACAACAACACAATCCCCTTCTGATATCTGGAATCTCTTGCATGCAAAGCGGTTGCTGTGCCATTGAGCTTCACAATGTGGCTGTCCAGTCTAGAATTATAAGTAAGGCAGAAATTCACCAGGACCATTTCTCCCCCAGAAAAAGCACCAGCTCTTTAGTTCTTGGCGCAGAAGTTTGCAAACAGGGATTGGGGAGAGGGAGTGGCAATTCCCCCCCCCCAACTGAAATCGAATTAACATTAATATTTTCCATTTCCATGCTAAGTTGGGTAAAGTTCACTGCAAAGTCATCTTCTGAAAACAAGGGCTTGGACACCAAGAAAAAATGTGATAGTTACAGCAGCTTGATTCGGCCACCACGATGCAGACGATGGTTTAGATTAAGATTTGTTATTTATTTCCAGCTCATTACATAAGTTTTTAAAACTTAAAACTGTTAGCCTACCTGAGTGTCTTGCCAGCTAGAAAGGCTGAATCCAAGTAGGTGTTCATATTCAGAGACTCACTACACCAAGAACAGTGATACTAGGGGACCCAGAGGCAATTTGCTTGTGGGGCATGACAAAAAACTCACACCAGTTCTGTGAGGTGGAGCAAGCTGGGAGGCACTGCTTCTTATATTTAGTTTGGAGGGTGGGAAAGCAGATTTGTTGGGTAACATTAACATGAGCAGCTCCTGCAGCTGGGCAAAGTATCAGAGTTCAAATAGAAAGATCATGTTTATTTAAATCAGTAGAAGAGTAGAAGAAAGGGGAACAAGCTTTAAAAGAAAGCACATATAACTAAAGCAGTCCAAACTATTTACGAAAAATATATATTCATGCAAAAGCAGCATAGGTTCATCCTACGCAAGTTGAAGGGGACGGCAGAGGATGAGATGGTTGGACAGTGTTCTCGAAGCTACTAACATGAGTTTGGCCAAACTGCGAGAGGCAGTGAAGGATAGGCGTGCCTGGCGTGCTCTGGTCCATGGGGTCACCAAGAGTCGGACACGACTGAACAAAAACACGCAAGTTAAGGCAGTCTTCTTCAACCTTTCGTTCGGTCCCCAATGATGATGCAGCACAACTACTTTTATCTCTGACCATTGGCTAAGTTGGCTGGAAATGATGGTTAGTTATAGCCCAGCAATATCTGGGGATCCAAGGTTAAAAAAGGGAGAGACAAAAAAAACATTGGATCCTCACTCCTTTTATCGCAGGAGATATTTGTGGCAGGATCGGACTGGTAGGGTCCAGGATCCCAGCAGCAGGTGGAACTAGAGCAAATTGCAGGCAGAGCCAACTGATTCTGGCTTTGTCCACATCTTCCTCCATGGTGAGTTTTACAGGGATTGAGGAGGAGGAAGCTGACAGCCAGGCATCCCACCTCCAACTGCTTGGAGGAAAGAAGACAGGCAGGTAGGGGGCTGGCTGAAGATATTTTGAAGGTGTGGCAGTACCGTATCTGCCCTTGTGGACAGGGCAGAACCCCACTGGGTTCTAGTGAAAGGCATTATAATTTTCCTACAATTCCTGAAAATTCTCAGCTTAGTGTCCAACACCTTCTAGCTGCAAGTCATGTAAAATAGCTTGGCCAAGTTCCACCACTCTGTCAGCTTACATAGAAGACTCCTGTACTCACTTCTTCCTTCTGCTGACAATCATCAGCATGGGATTTTGATGAGGTGACTGTGCTCCTTTAGGCACAGCACCATTCAAAACTTGAGTCACCGTCTCAGCAGGAAAAGTTTCCTCCAGTGCTCAGATGTCATTTGACAACATTTGCCTTAAATTAATACATTATGAAATTGTAAAGAATTGCACACTTCCACCTCTTTTCACACCAATTATTTTGTACAGATTGTGGACAATTTCAGGGTGCCCATTCTGAATGGAGAATTGCCAGAAAGAAGTATGCTGCTTTCTGTACACGCATGACTGCAATGGCAATGCATCTACAGCAAAATTTTGTTTCAAATGAACTTAACATTAGGAGATAGATGTCTATGCAACTGAAGTAAGACGTCCTAATATAATGATTCCCGCCCTCCCCCAAAAAACACCTGGGCACAAAGTAAAAAGAGTACCCATTTTACTGCAAGTTCCCTAAAGCATGCTGGAAAAAACCCTACAAAATTTACACTGATTTAATCATCATCGTTATTAAATTTATTACCCACCCTTCCCCAACAGGTTCCATAGCAATGCATAGCTAGTCCCATTGACTATTCACTGCTTCATACATCATTAACCTAAGATCATGAAACATCTGTGAACTGCTGCTGCTGCTGCAGATATACCTGCCTGTACCAAGCTTGCCAGCAAACACCGCCCACAATCTTCCTGCATGTTAGGGAGATAGGCATCCTGTTTTCGCCACATGGTGTCCTTCCACCTCTTCAGATGTCTCACGAGGAAGGATGTTCAGGCAGCACAGGTCTAGAAAGGTTAGTCCTAGACTGAAGCAAGAGACCACTCAGGCAGGTACCCTAAGGTGATCAGAGGGAAACAGTATATAACTGTATCATAAAACAACATTGCGCCTTTCACAGACTTTATAGTCAGGAAAGACAGCTTCAAATGATTCATTTCTGGTGTCACTCATTTGTTGCACAGAGCATTTGTAAGCCAAAGAAGAAGAAAAACAGCCTGTGTTCAAATATTATTATTTTATAGATACCCCACCATTCCTGACAAGCACTGTGGATGAAAAACTAGTATGTATTCTTGTGTTGTGAAAATAGCTAGAAGTTTACATTTTGTAAATGTGCAGTTCATTTTATAACATAGCTTATATGTTTATATTAAATATAACATATTTATCACATAGTTTATTTTATTTGTCATACATGCAGTAACTTCAAAAAGTAAAGAGGACCGGGGGGGAAATGTAGCTCTTTCATGCCAAGATGCAATAGGATTCCTTGTGAACAAAAATGTGTTCACCACTATGCATTATTTTAACTTCTATGTGATGAAATGGGACAACAGCACCCTCTGTTTCAATATTTCTAAATTATAATTTCTGAGAGATCCAACAGAATTTGAAAACATAGCGACAAAGGAACAAAAGTTATAAGTAAAGATGTAAGATATGTATGAATATAGATACAAATTATTTGTATCAAAGTAACAGCAAGAATGAGACAGAATATTCTGAATGAATACAGCAACCTGTGCCATAGCAGACACTATGCACGTTTAAAAGAAAGTTTCCTTAAACTGTTATTTAAACACCTGTGTACTTTAGTCACACTATATAATTTTGCAGTTAATCTTTGTTACTACAACTTCTGTTACTACGTTGTTGTTTTTAGTTGTGTACCAAAATAGAGATATTTGGAAATTAAACTAAATTGGTAACAGGGTACAAATCTGCAAAATATCCCTTAATAAATGTATTTGGATATGTCAAAGATATAGTAGGATTAGTGGATGCAGAGCAAGTAAATATACTTGCAATAAATATACATTTAATCATCTGTTACAATTAGAAGAAATAATTTATTCTCAAGGTGGGTAAGTACTGGTAAGTAGATTATAAGAATTTGGGAACTGGTCCACAGGGTAAAGTTAACATTGGGAGGGTACTTGAAGGTAAACAGATTGCTTCATTTTTCAATGTACTGTACTAATGTAAATAATAATCAGATATTCATCCGTACAGGCTATTGGAAACAAGTTAGTGATTTATAGAATAATTCTAGTTTGCTCAGCAGTTTTTATGGTTCCTTTTACCTTCCTTTTGTTGTTGTTGTTGTAAAAACTAAGTATACATACTTGAAAACTGTTTTTTATACTTGTATGTTATACCAATAAAAACCCCACTAATTTGAATAAAGATGCAAGGTTTGTGTTATTTAAAATCTAGGTTTAAAAACAAAGTTCTCCTGAATTAATATCCATGTTTTTCCGCTTCAACATGCTCCCACATTTCGGAGAGATGAAAATTTTCAGGGCTAATACTACAGTATTTTGTTTCCTTTGGATGAGAATGCACTAGAGACTTGGGGCAACTTTATTATTTGTTTTATTTACTAATCTACAGGACGAGCATATCAGAAACACACAACAAGTAGCTAATCTTCTAGCCCTACAACAGGTTTTCAGATCATGCCCTTGCATTCAAAATTGCTTCACCTTTAGCCAGTTTATAGCTCCTTTCTCCCCAAATGTAAAATTGCAGCAACTTGTTTAAAAGTTTTTTCCTATCTCTTCTCCAACCTGGTTGGTGAGTACTTGCATTATTTGTTATTTGGGTTCTATTCATGGAACAGCATTTGCCATTAGACAAAGGATAAGATCCCCATATCCATAATACAGCTATGTCCATATATGAAATACAGGACAAGGAAGAACTGCACTTACACCAAATGATAAATGACCCGGGAAAGAAAAGAAGAGAATCTACTGAGGTTTTAACAAGAGGAAGAGTAGGATGTAAACATCAAACTGCCAGTGTGTCTTCTCCAAAGTGTGGCGCAATGGAGCAATTCCAAAAGGCTTCAGAAAGCGATCAAGGCGGTTGAGCAACTCCCCCATGAGGAACGGTTACAACATTTGGAAATTGCTCTCTAAAACCTAGTAGAAGTGCCAATTATCCAAATAAGTTGAATTGCACCATATGAACGGGGCCACAATTGTTAATATACCATACCTGCCTTCTTCAGGATTCTGGCTCTTTCTCTCATATCGTAATTTCTGTATCTGCGCCCTTACAAATCCAGTTTAGCTTCCCTTGCCAGCCTCAGTTCCAAGACAGATATTCAACATTTCCCCATCCCGCCCCCCCCCCTTCAATAATCCCAAACACATGCACACAACAGAGTGCATCCTGTCCTGCTATACCCAAACATCCCAACAGATCCCAAACTTGTCAGAGAGTAGCTACTATGTACACTATGTGCTACTGATTTGGTTAAGAGGAGATTAATAGTAGAAAATGCCAATATGGTGCCCTCCAGAAGTTGTGAGCTACAACTCCAGTCACTCCCAAGCATTGGTCATGCAGGCTGGGACTGATGGGAATTGTAATTCACAACATCTGGAGGGCACCATGTTGGCCACCGTTTCTGTAGCACAAATGTAGGCAATGTCTAGGAAACCTAAGGCCAGGTGCCAATATTTTCCAGTGTCTAGGGCAGTGACCTTGACACCCCAGATGTTTTGGAACTACAACTCCCATCATCCCTAGCTAACAGGATCAGTGGTCAGGGATGATGGGAGTTGTAGTCCCAAAACATCTGGAGTGTCAAGGTTAGCCATCACTGGTCTAGGGACAGAGATGCACATCCATGAATTTGGCAGCTGATGTTGACTGCACCTGACTTTGATAGAGACAAAAAACACTGAGGGTGATTGCTTTTAAACTCATGAAAGTTAGGTTTAGCCAGTGCGGCGTAATGGTTAAGGTGTTGGACTATGACCCGGGAAACCAAGGTTTGAATCCCCACTGGGTGACCTTGGGCCAGTCACTGCCTATGCCAACAGGTGCAGCTAACTCACTGGAACTCACTGATCCCCATTCATAATGGGGATCAGGGATTACAATTGTTCCCCATGATCAAGGAATTCCCAGGAAGTGTGGGTCATAAGCTCGCATTAAGTCCCTGCCCTGACAAGATTGAAATGGGGAGGTGGAGCATGTAACACCTTAACACAGTTAGTGGTGTGAACTACTCTTGGCCACTGATCAAAGAGGAGTAAACCATCCACACTCTCAGAATGTTTCCAGTTTTGCTTAAAAGCTGATACCTGTCTAGCCTACAAATGTTTAAAATTAGCCGACAAGTCCAAACATCAACCCTCCAGGTTCAAGCTTCTGTAAAGTTACTAGATGTTGCTGGTGAGCAGCTACACCATCTAAGTGTATTGTGTCCAATTCATGGCTGTGCAAGACCAATGTATAGGTGACTATCACACACATAACCTGGAGCATCAAAGTAAACCACTGATGCTTTTTTTTTTTTTCGTAATTACCAGAATGATTCTGCAAAACAAGAATATGCCTAAAATGTAAAATTATTCTAAGAGCTGGAGAAGAATGGTTATTAGCAAAGCCAGATAAAAATAAACATGGTTTTCACCTGAACAGAAATGCGAATGCACCTGCCCACACTTAGCTGGAATCTTATTATAAAGACAAGATTACGCCAAGTACAGTGGTTTGATGAAATATATGAAATTCCAAGGCAAATAATTAAGAATTCTGGATAACAAAAGTACACAAAACAGAAGTGGCATGTTTCAAGAGGGACTATTAAAGGGAAAGCATAATATCTACTAAAAATAATTAAAAAAGGCAATGGCTATGCTAAGTGGAAATAACATTCATTGGTTAAATTCATTTTGACCCTAAATTCAACACAAGCACTTTTAACATAGGATTAACAGTAAATACGGTACAAGTGGGTCCAGCAAGGAAGTCTTCTAGTGTGGAATTTTCCTGTTTAAAGGTTCCAACCACACATGCCCCTTTCCAAGATACTCCATTCCACCACCACCCCTCCAATAGCCAGCATTCTCTGGCCACAGCATGCTCAGACCTCATTAGGGATGGAAGAATCTGCCAATTTCGGTTTCTCTCGATTTCTCATTTTCCCCCATCTCAGATTCAGTTCTCCACATTTCCACAGCAATTTCTGATTTTTTTTTTAATCTTCACAAAAATTCAATAATTCAGAACACATTTCTGCAAGCAATTTCACCTTGTAAATGCTATACGTTGCTTTCACTAAAGTCTGCAATGATACACACATTATTTAGCTGTAGAACTGCATTGTAAAAATCAGAGAAATGCACATTTCAAAGGACGGCTTCACAACCTAGTGTGGAAAGTACAAATTAGGTAGTTTCTCATTAAAATGCAAACAAAATTGAATTTCTAACCCTAACCCTCATTGCACTGTTTGGGTTTTGTTTTGTTTTTTGGGGGTCTCCTCAGGGGTTCTCAAGTATTTTGCTTCCCCCCACCACCCTGTTTATAGCCCCTCTTGTGCATGAATTGTCTGCAAAAATGACTCACACTCCGAGAATGCGTTTGCTATTGGTAGATAAAATGGCTTACATTATAAAGTGTCCTACGCTAACTGCAATGATCACTTCTGCTAACAGACGAATGTAAGATACAACCAATTCCCACCCAATCCTTCTCAGTGACAGCCCCCCCTCAATGCACCATTACAAGGGGGTTTTCCTGGTCCTTAGAAGCAGAGTGAAAGCATGAGATGCCCCATGGGAAGGAAGCAGAAATGCCCCAGTGAATGAAATTCTTTGGAACCAAGGCACTAGTTACTAATTTATATACCATAAGTGGGGTCGATACTCACTGCTGTTTTAGACACAGTTTGGGTGTCTAAAGTTCAATGGGCATGTCTAATGAGTTTATCTCATACTGATGTTAAGGGAACTAAATCTGTGAGATTTTAGAATATGATGCCATGGGAGACAAGGATCATTCCATCAGCCGTGGCCTTAAAATCAAAGATTAACTGCAAACATTGATACAGTCAACTAATGTAAGATTACCTGCAAGACTGCCTGCCCCCATATACACCTGTAAGAAATTCTATTTGTGGTGAACTATATTACGGCAAGGACTCCAAAACAGGCATTTCCTTCTGTTGTTCCTGTACTACTATGGATACCTTCCCTCTGCCATATGTGAAACAACTACCACCAGTTGCTTCAGAAATTTTGTAAATATCTCTTTTTACCCAGGCTGCCCCTGATCCATATGATTGAGCCCCTTTTTCTGTTTGAATTTTTGCTTGTATATGTTTATGCATGTTTTGCTGGTTTTATGTTGTATTTTTGTATTAAGAAGATATTGTTTATTGCTTTTATGTTGTACTACTTGAAATATGTTTTAAAAGGCTTTTAAATAATAAATAAAAGGTATGTGGTACATCAGCAAAATTGAAATATTTCCAAATTCTATCAGATCATTATTTGGAGAATTGAAGTACATCCTCAACCAATATTGTGGGATATTGCCCACATCTGGCTCATATATATAGGAAGAGACACTAAGCCAAGGTTACAAGAGTTTAGAATCATACCCTCCAACATTGCAGGTCCTTTCAACTCTACAGTTCTGTGACTCTATGATAGTTTTATTTCAAAGTGTGAGTAATTCAGACGAACAGAATATGTCTGTAGCTGTGATGCTCTGCATTGTGGCCTGCAGTGTTTTATTTGCAATTACGTCCTGGTATTACTTAAGCTACTACAAAAAAGCAAGAAGGTGGTTTCAGAGAAAATACACTGCTGTTTTTGAGACTAAATTTTTATTTTTAAAAATTCATGACAAATTACCATAAGCAGCTTACGTGAAACTATAACTGGATTAATTATACTTGGATAAATTCTATCTGTTATGATCCTAAATCAGGCTTCCTCAACCTTGGGCCCTCCAGATGTTTTTGGCCTACAACTCACATGATCCCTAGCTAGCAGGACCAGTGGTCAGGGATGATGGGAATTGTAGTCTCAAAACATCTGGAGGACAGAGGTTGAGGAAGCCTGTCTTAAATCAAATATTAGTTGTCTATGAAAAGTGCTAGAATTTCTAAACATCGCAAGAAAAGAACAAGAGGGAAAATGTTCTATCTTAAGGAGAAAGCACAAATGAGAAGGTCAATGCAGAGACAACTGAGTGAAAGTTGTCATGAGTTTTACTCTTTTCTATTGGAACTACCTTATAGTCTTAATGTACACAATTAGTTTTGCTCTTTATTCACAAAGAAAAACAATTCTGCTGCAGAAAAGAATTCTGCTGAAAAACCAAGGAACAGTGATCTAAATTAGTCATTACTGGAGCCCACAGGTGTCATGTCACTATAAGTTAATTTTGCATGGCATGTTTACAATATTGCATAACATATTTACAACGGTTAAAACACTCAGCTGGAGAAATCCAACTTATTGTCTGCTGAACAACTGGATATTGTAACCATATCCATGTAGCTCATCTGTGCTGGAGGAGTCTTCTAATTTCTATTCCAATGATGGTGCAGCAGAAGAATTCTTGTATGGGGACATACCTGGAAAAATGAGTTGTCTATGTTCTAAGTTCCTAGAATGTCAATTTGACCCTTTCGAGCATGAAACACGTGCAACAACTTTCACTGAGTTCAATTAGTTCTGGTGCTAAACCTGAATTGGAGGCGTCACCAGATTTTGTGGGTCTAACATTATGTGGATTGAGCTCTCTGACCCACTCACAAAAGAATAAAATATTTACATAAAATTTGGATACGCTGTTCGTGAGATGCAAATTTGTGTCTTCCTTTGCGAGAGGAGTGGAGAGTCCAAACATAAATCTGTGGTAACTCATGTACTAAAATGTTTGACAGAATGCGAACAGGTGAAACTTTTTTCACAATTCTATTTCCATACTAGGAAATGCTTAACCTATTGCCACACAGCTGTTAAAGGCATATTAATTTACCTCCAATGCCAACCATAAACCAAAGCCTAGGCTGCAATCCTGTACCCATTTACCTGAAAATAAGCCCATGAAACAGAGAGACGTACTTATGTGAAAATATGTATACAGTGGTACCTCTGGTTACGAACTTAATTCGTTCCGGAGGTCCATTCTTAACCTGAAACTGTTCTTAACCTGAGGTACCACTTTAGCTAATGGGGCCTCCTGCTGCCGCCGTGCTGCTAGCACGCGATTTCTGTTCTCATCCTGAAGCAAAGTTCTTAACCTGAGGTACCACTTTAGCTAATGGGGCTTCCCGCTGCTGCCGCACCACCGGCGCGCGATTTCTGTTCTCATCCTGAGGTAAAGTTCTTAACCCGAGGTACTACTTCCGGGTTAGTGGAGTCTGTAACCCGAAGTGTTTGTAATCCGAGGTACCACTGTACCATTGTACTGTTGGATCAACTATGCAGTGAATTCTGGGCTGCTTTGGGAGAAATGTAATAAAATAAATGAGTATGTGAGTGCCTGGTGGTTTGGCTAAGTAGGAGATATGCCAAAGCAACTTTGCAAAGTTTTCACGTTTTGCACTTGCCGTTGGGTGAGTAGAGATTATTTAACAGCCACAGTAGTATTTGCAGAAAATCGCTTATTGTGAGTACTTGATGTATCATGAACTCAGCACAGCAAAACTGCATCCTGGTTGAAAGGGGGGGGGCTATCTAACTACAGAGATTCAGAGGACTAGAGTATGAGACAGAAACAGGAGAAATGCAGTAAAGGAGAGGAAAAACTGCTGCTCTTTAGGACTCTAGGAATCCTCCTATTGCCTATCCAAACAACTCACTTGTTAGTCATAGCTCTGACTTCACTCATAAGCTAAAACACTGAAAGGCAGCAGCAGCCAGGCTGCTTCATCTCACAGAAATCACTAAGTACTTACCATATTTTCCGGCATATAAGACGACTGGGCGTATAAGATGACCCCCAACATTTCCAGTTAAAATATAGAGTTTTGGATATACTCGCCGTATAAGAAATACGACCCGGCGTATAAGACAACCCCCGACTTTTGAGAAGATTTTCCTGGGTTAAAAAGTAGTCTTATACGCAGGAAAATACTGTACTTACTTTGTAAACTTGCTTTGTAGAAGAGTTGGAGACTTGATAAAAAAGAAAGCTTGTACACCAGTAACCTCTTTGCCTGTCTCGTGGTGGGCCTGAATGTAGCTCCATTACTTAGTCAGCATTCATAATTCATTAAAAAAAAACTTCTGCAAACAGAAATTCTGTACAAGTTTCCATATTATAAAAATAACACAGTACACATCACACACAACTCTAAGAAACAGATGCAAAGCTGGTTGCTTATTTAGAATAAAGTTATATATTTCAAATAAAATAAATACTTTCAAAAATTTCAGTCCCCATCCAGAGACAGATAAACAGCACATTTATTTATTTAAGTTACATTGAGCAAGCTAAAAAAAGCCTTACAACCAGAGAAAGCAATGTGGGGCTCAGCAGTTGAAAAGCGGCAACGATAGTTTGATAACTAACATGTTATGGTATGTTGCTTTCACAGTAGTAACGTTATTGAACAAGTAGTCCCAATTTCAGATTACACTTACACTTGCTATAAGACTCAATGTACTGTTGGTCAACAGGATCAAAATGGATAATTTGTACACAAAGTCTACAGTTCCTCAAAAAAAGGTCTGAAATGTATAATTCACAGTAGATTGTTGGACAGTAGAGTGCAATCATGACTACCATTCAGACAGAAGAAACCCCAGGATTGTGTTCAAATAGCAAGGTAAAAATGTAACAAGTACTAATTACATTGAATCTCGACAGTTAAATTTCACTTATCTATTATCTGTTGCAGGAACACTCTCCTCCTGTTTACAAGATTGTCCCCTTCCCAAACTGTATTTCCTCTCCACTTACAAGAAGGAACCTCTGGAATAGCTGTTCCATAAAAGTACAAATATAGTGAATTTTCCAGAAGGGACTAGGAGAAACCATTCATGAAATTTGAATGAGTGGTTGACAGTGGGATACAATGTGCAAAACCTTAAGGATGGCTATATATGCCCACTGAAGAGAGTTGGTTCAATACCAAAATACTAAATATTTTACTTGAAAGTTTGTACATCATTTCATTGAAAAACTGGAACAATATGCATTTGATTCAGGCATTACCTCTCCAGTATGATGGAGCACTCAAGCACTCTTTAAGTGTAGCCATTTCATTCTCGAGTTGTTTAATTCTATACACTACATATATGGTGTGTTCTCTTCTCTTTACCTTGTTAGGTTAGCTTCCCCAGAACTACTCTCCTACAACTAGGTCAAAACACCACCTACCATCAGAGCTGATGCATGCCAGGTTCCCTTATGAGAAAGGCACAGCTCTTACAAAAGGATTTAAAAACAGATCGTTTTGAAGAGTGAAACCTGGGTGCCTTCAGCCATGACTCAGAACACACAAAGAGCTACTGTCAAGGGTCCTGTTTTACTTTCCCACTCAGCAGTACTTTCATCAAACTACTTATCTGAGTTATTTATTCTTCTCCTTTTTGTTTGGCTTCACTGGCAAAAGAAAAAAAAAAGTATCCAAGACTTGCAGGAGGAGAAAATGCTTTAGATGCAGAAAAGAAATCCCAAAAGGAGGAACAGATTGTTACAAAACATTGCTTTTAGAAAAATCCAACTTTCAGAGACTCAAGTGTATGTTTTCCAGCTTCTTGCTACCTGTACTATTTTTGGCCCCCCGAAAAACTGCTTTATAAGGATAGTCAATACTTGCCATCTAACTTTATTTCGAAGAATTCTGGTTTTCTTTTTTAAGTAGTCATGGGTAACCTTATAGGAGAACACATTTTGCTGCCAATATTAAGACCTTTAAGCCTTGAGAAAATATCCAGCCTGATTAACAAATCTCATCTGTTGCACTAATGAGAACAGTGAGTGATATTCAGCACTGCACCAGTGAACATGAGAAGGACTTCCCCTTCCCTTGTAGCCCCGTCCCATGCCCCCCTCAAGCTGCTCCAGTGGGAACCCTAATCCTATGGGGCAGATTCTGGGGGCATGCAGGGGGAGGAGAGAATGGTGAAGTTTCAAGTCCCATCGCACAAGCAAGACTCACTTGCAAAAGCGGACTGACACTGTTGGATATCACCCAGTGTATTTTTTTTGAAAAACTTTCATTAACTTCATTTTCAACGAAGCCACCAAAATCTATTTTTTAAAAAAACAACAATTTGTAAAGATGCTGAATCCTGTAAAAAACATTGCCGCATATTTATTTTAACAAAAGGGCCGATTTATTTATTTTTTTACAAATGAATTTCAAAACAAAAAGAAAACATTTATGCTACCTACTCATGACTTTCCAAATGCCAGCAGCCCTCATGCTGTAAAGATACTAAAGATCAGAAAAAATAAACAGCTTCACTCACAGTTCACCAAGACAGCACTAAGCTACTGTGTTTAGACAAAAACAAAAAGGACTAAGGTTCTGATGTATTTTGATTTAATCCATTTTGCCTGAGATAACAAAAGTATTTCAAGCAACTTCCATCACATTGTCCTGCATTAAACAATCCTCTACTAAATTCTGAACAGAAGTTATTCAGTAAGTTTCTCAATTTTTAAATTTTTTACAGTTGCTTCAAAACCATTAAGTAGTAAATGTTTAAGAAACTAATTAGGACAGAGGCCATAACTTCATCAGAACACCACTGCTCATGGTTTTTTTTCCTGTTTTTTGTTTTTACAAAGCATTAGTGTTACCTATTTGGCTATTAGTAGTAGCAATTTTATCTACAATATTTAACAAGGTAAGTTGCAGGCAAAAATTTAGTACAGTTTCAATAGAAACACCCTTTCCTGAAAATACAGCAGTATTTGATGGACTAATATTTTCTGCATCATTTATAAGGAAGCTTCCCATCTATGAACAGGAACAAAAAAGTATCTACAAACCTTGTAAACAGATCTGTATCATTTATAAACATAAATAATCCAAATTATTAACAGCCAACAGCAGAAATGAAAAATCATTATCAATTCAGTGATCCAGAGCTCCCTTGCCCTTTCCAGACCTCTCCTCAAAAAGGAACAAGAAACGAAAGCTCCGCTAAGACATTCTTAAGGGCCATTTTTAAGTACAGCTGATGATCCACAGGTCACTTAAACCAAGTTACTGTTTATCTGTCAGAGTTCATTATTACTCCCACCCCCAAAAAAGCACCCTCAAGTCTGGCAGAAAGCTTTTTTTAAAAAAATAAATCTACATTCGTACAAGTATATCTTCTTGTTGAAGTCCAAGACAAGAATACCATCTTGCCCATCTCAGTGAGTGAGAAGACCCAGTTTCAACTTGTTTCTTTTCAATGCAGCTAATGTATTAACATTCAGCTTACAATCAGAGTGATGTTTCCAAACTATGTAGTGGGCTCCCTGGGGATGAAGAGGTAGCAGACTTGTTCAAGTCTGTTGTAAGATGAATTCCACTGTCAACCGCATTGTTATTTTTGTTGGGAGAGGGTGGATGAGGAGTGGAGTTTCGTTTCGTTGGAGCATCATCTTCAGCATCAGTATCATCAATAAGGGGAATATTAGTCTCAGAATCTTCTATGCTAAACTCCGGATGTGTCATAAAATTGTGGATCGAACTTCGTGTCTCAGGTTTTTCTAATCCTTCATATAAGGAACTACGAAATGCATTCACCACTCGGATCTGCAAGGATGAAAAGCGTAAATGTCAGTATACAGCAGATTTGTTCTAAGGGGAATACGGTTTTTATGGGTTTGAATCCACAGACAGCTAGACATGAGTGAACTGAATTTGTATGTAATGCAGTGGAACTTGCAATAGACTGTGAAAATAAAAATAAAAATGGAAGAGCATTTCAGGAGAGCACTGCCAGGCTTCAGTAGGAATAAAAATGTCAAGTGCCCTGTAAAAAATACAAAACCCTACAAAGCTGAACTGATGCTGCACTTATAAATTAAACATGGGCTAAGTGATAAAAAATATATATTAAGCCAATCTGAAAAATCTACTCCAATTTAAATGAGTAAAACATTAGACTTCTGAAACTATAAAGATGGCAGGAATTTTGGAAGTTACTTTTCAATCATGCTGGGAATTATGGTGTCTCCTGGAATTATGGAGTGTCCAAGAATAGAATAAGGCAATAGTACCGGTAAGCAGTGTCAAAATTGCTGACATTCTTTCTAATATCAAGCAAAAAAAAAACAAAAACCCTTTTACAAATGTAAATATTTGAGTATATACCGCACAGAACACTTGCATAGTCATTTGTATCAGTTTGCAGAATCAAGAAGAAATACAAATATAAATACTATAAAATACTATCTGTAAGAAGAAGTTATTTGTTCCCCCCCACATAATGTATTTCAACCATATTATATACACACAAGCATACAGTCACATTCAAATGACACCAGAACATATGAAACAGCTGACCCATAATTTATGAATACAGATTTTAACCTTCGTAAACTCTATAGTGTAATTGTCTTCCAAACAACTGAAAAGGGCAGCGTGATAAAAGACCTCCAATATTTTTTGCAGCTCATTCAGTTTTACAGCGAAAAGGCTACTTGCGTAGAACTTGTACATCTCAGTTTGTCAAAATAAGTTTAATACTGTGAACAGCTATGAATGTAATGCTATCTTCTAAATCGTAATCCCATTATGACATTTCATATTATAACTTTTCTGCTATGAAAATAAACCATCTGATCCTATTCCAAATAGAACCTTTGCAAAACTGAGAATCTGTGTTATAAAGTTACTGGTGTTTTCACTTGTACTGCATGTAATTTTGACATTTATGAAAACATCCTCATTACAAATGGAATGCCAGAACACACATTCTTTAGTCAGAATACATATAGAACCAAGGGACAAGATTCTATTTTAAACATAAGCAATTTTTTAAAATCCATAACAACATCTTTTTAGTAGGATTATAGATTTTTGAAGCATCGCCTCCTTAGTTAACCAAATGCTAGGTCAAAATGTGTCAGAAAACTTATGCGAAAAGAATGTTTACATGATCTACTCACATTATCAGTTTGTTTCAGGGAAGGGACTTGTGCAAGTTCCCTCCTCAATGATTATATTCTAATCTTGTGATATGCCTGTTCATAGAAGAATCTCATACCCCAGCCGGCCCACCCTCGATGTTGCACTAAAATTTTGCATTTCCAACATGACAAGGTTTTCTTTGCTATTAGAAGAAAACCAAGTCCAAGAAAAAAAAATCTTGTGCTAATGCATCAAAACTACTAGGCAGAAGTCAACTATATTGGAAAGAGGTGTTACCTTTCAATACATGAACAGTGGCAAGCAAGTTGTGTACATGTGAGTTTGCATGCATTTTTATTCCTGGACTTCTGTATCAGTATTCATATAGGGCTAAGCAGCACGTGGAGGCCAAAAGACCACCAAATTAATTTAGACTGGTCTACTGGGAAAGACAGGGACGCGGGTGGCGCTGTGGGTTAAACCACAGAGCCTAGGGCTTGCCGATCAGAAGGTCGGCGGTTCGAATCCAAGCGATGGGGTGAGCTCCCGTTGCTCGGTCCCTGCTCCTGCCAACCTAGCATTTCGAAAGCACGTCAAAGTGCAAGTACTTGTAGATAAATAGGTACCACTGCAGTGGGAAGGTAAATGGCGTTTCCGTGTGCTGCTCTGGTTCGCCAGAAGCGGCTTAGTCATGCTGGCCACATGACCTGGAAGCTGTACGCCAGCTCCCTTGGCCAATAATGCGAGATGAGCGCTGCAACCCCAGAGTCGGTCACGACTGGACCTAATGTCAGGGGTCTCTTTACCTTTACCTTTACTGGGAAAGACAAGGAATCCCATGAACAGAAAGGAGACCGTCACCAAACTATCAATAGGAAGCAACAGAAATAATTGCTCACCCCTACACTTGAAGACACCTGCTTCTTGGGAGAAAAGCAATGACAAACCTAGACAGCATCTTAAAAAGCAAAGACATCACCTTGCCAACAAAGGTCCGTATAGTTAAAGCTATGGTTTTCCCAGTAGTAATGTACGGAAGTGAGAGCTGGACCATAAAGAAGCCTGATCGCCGAAGAATTGATGCTTTTGAATTATGGTGCTGGAGGAGACTCTTGAGAGTCCCATGGACTGCAAGAAGATCAAACCGATCCATTCTTAAAGAAATCAGCCCTGAGTGCTCATTAGAAGGACAGATCCTGAAGTTGAGGCTCCAGTACTTTGGCCACCTCATGAGAAGAGAAGACTCCCTAGAAAAGACCCTAATGTTGGGAAAGATTGAGGGCACAAGGAGAAAGGGACGACAGAGGATGAGATGGTTGGACAGTGTTCTCGAAGCTACTAACATGAGTTTGGCCAAACTGCGAGAGGCAGTGAAGGATAGGCGTGCCTGGCGTGCTTTGGTCCATGGGGTCACGAAGAGTCGGACACAACTGAACGACTGAACAACAACACTTTCAGTATTATGGACACTATTGGAAATACCATTTATACTTATTTTTGAAATACTTGATGTTAGTCAAAAATTTCCTGTACTTTCTAGAAGTTTGATGTTTGAAACATACTGAAATTCAAGCACATAAAATTCTTGGACCAGGATACAAAAACATACAAATCCCACAACATCAAGACAATAGCTGCAGACAAAGAAAACTTCCTCTCACTACAAGAGTTTGCAAACAAGCCTGTGGGGCCTTTCCCATTTCTATGGGTATCATCCCTCTTTCATGCCACTCAAATACTTCATGAGAAACAGTATTTCTAAGAAAGATTTCTCAGGTCAATGTAGTTAGGCACCTTTGTTATTTTGAAAACAAAAAATCCACCAGGCACTTTCATTGGGGGGGGGGAGAGAACACCCACTTTTCCATTTCCAAGTATTTTTCAAAGTTGGCTGGAGATTGTGCTTACACATGCTTGATGTATTTTAACCCAAGTATTTAAAGTTCTAAGTTACGTCCTTTCAATCTTAACGTATTACCACATACAATGGCAATATTGTGGGTGAAAAAGGCACAAGAAGAAGAAACCTGAAGAAATAACCAAACTGAGGTTTACATATAGTTTCCAAGATAACCTGGGGGGGATGCATCAAATTACCTGATATGAGTAACTGACTTGAAACAATTACTTTGAATTAATGAAAATATTTAGTTTCAAGTCTCAGTAAGTAACTGAACTCCTGCAACTTTGAAGGAATCCCCATGTAAAAGAAAGAATGTGGCAGCTAGACTGGTGACTGGCAGTGGCCACCGGGACCATATAACACCAGTCCTGAAAGACCTACATTGGTTCCCAGTGTATTTCCAAGCACAATTCAAAGTGTTGGTGTGGACCTTTAAAGTTCTAAATGGCCTCGGTCCAGTATACCTGAAGGAGCATCTCCACCCCCATCGTTCAACCTGGACACTGAGGTCCAGCTCCGAGGGCCTTCTGGTGGTTCCCTCACTGAGAGAAGTAAGGTTACAGGGAACCAGGCAGAGGGCCTTCTCGGTAGTGGCACCCGCCCTGTGAAATGCCCTTCCATCAGATGTCAAGGAAATAAACAACTACCTGACTTTTAGAAGATATCTGAAGGCAACCCTATATCAGGAAATTTTTAATGTCTAATGTTTTACAATTTTTTATGTGCTGTAAGACGCCCAGAGTGGCTGGGGAAACCTAGCCAGATGGGCAGTGTATAAATAATATTAATTATTATTATTATTAAATTACTTAATTTACTCTCACAAAATGATGAACCCTCAATATTTTATGCATGAGTTATGCCCAACATGGATTTTTAAAGTTGGATTTGCAAATCGAAGTTGTTACTTTCAATATAGCTAAGCTACCTATACCAAAATTGTAATTCAAGTTTTGTACTTCCCTTTAGCAAGGATATGAAAGCCAGTTACTTAAATTTGCCAGCTTTAAACATTTAAATGAACTGTATTGTATATCTTCCTGCAAACAGTCATTCTTGAAGGCATATACTCAAATATTTATAACGGTTTCCTGAATATTTTTTAAACTCCCCTCTGCAAGAATCAAGGCACAATATGTGCAGGTTCACAGCTTTCATTGTAAATCAATAGTTGCAACTGTTCCACCTGTGTTGTAGCCCTCTACGAAAAAAAAAAGGGTTTCGAGGACTCCATTTTGTGAGAAAAAGTATGAAAAGTCTTAACGATGAATTTAAGGACTGAAGAAGAGAATGAAACGTTAGGTGTGTGAATTAGGAAATGTTAATTTCATGCACTTAGGAACACGCACTCACACCCCACAGTAGTAGAAGCAGTAGTAGTAGTAGAAGAAGTAGTAGTAGAGGAAAACACTACATGTGTAGGGGTAGAAATATTTGTTACATCATGATGCTGGCTGGCGATGGAAGGTTGCCGCCTTAGAGCCCCCTGAATAGAAGTTCCACTCTGGAAAGCATTCACTACATCCATCTGCAAGGAATCAGAGATTGTGACAGCTTGCTCAGCAAGAGAGAGAGAGAACAAGAGAAAGGAGCATCCCATCTATAAAACATATAAAAAGCAAGAGAAAAAAAAGGCACTTTTATAGAGCAGGTAAAGAAGCAAGAGGCGCATTTAGAGATGAAGTAAAGAAGGAATTTGAGGGATTAAAGAGCCAACCATTTGACCACATAGCAAAGAGTTCAGTCACACCGTTTATAGCTACCCCCCCAACCAATGCCAAGAACAACGGGAAGATTTATAACCCCCTCATCCCTCACCATCTCCTACCTGTTCCAAGACCATACCTGAGTTTGTATCCTGTTTAGGCCTCTAAACCACAATATCTGACCACGCCGCAATTCTCTTTCAGCATGATCAATCTCCTCTACATCTTCTGCCAACTCTTCTTCTGGAATCTCTTCCTTCTGGGTTCCATGACCAGCTTCTTTAAGGAATTTCAAGTGGCTGGTTGGAATTGATGATATCAACTACAATCATGAGAAAGAAGTTAACAGGCTTGTCAAAGCTAATTATAACATAAGCTGTGCTGAGGAATTCTGGGAATTCCAGATAAACAACTGAGATTTCCCACCCACCGAACACAGCATTTACTTGAAACCTTTTCTAACAAAGCAAAACAGACAGTGACTAACTGGGGTGCAGGGAGATAAAGGAGGCTATGGTAAACAGTAGGTAGCAAGCACAGCAGCAATAGATGCAACCAAGGCAGCTTAGTAACTGACAACTCACAGCAGCAGGAAAAGAGATTGCTGGCTGCATTTAACTGTGTCACTCAGTTGACAGCATGGCTTGCATCAGGTGAATGGAGAAAGAAGCAATTTTTAGTGATTTCCCCCACTTGCACCCCACTGTGTCCTTCCTAAATATGCTCCAGAGGGTTTCCCCAGCCCTTTGCAGCAGGTTTAGGAAGTCAGGGGGACTGCAGGGAGGAAGACAGAATTGCCAAAAACTTGCTCCCCATTCCACTGAGAGAAGTCTTACCATCAGGTGAGTGACACTGCTAGCAAATGTTTCCTTTCCCTAAGTTCCCTACAAAACTTCAAAGTGGGTGTAATGGAGCAAGTTGCTTACAGGGGTGGAAGCCACACTTGCTATAGGAGGAGTGTAGGATGTACACACACATATTTTTTCAAACAGAAGCACTGATAATTCCAGCAAGTGAACTGTACAAAAAGCTGTTGCTTCTTACCTGGCCCCAGAGAAGTGTGCCCATTCCTAGAAAAATTGACCAGAGCCATTGTTCTACTGTAAGCTCTGAACAACTGAAAGGTTTTCCTCCAAACTGCACAATGACAATCTGTTAAGAAAAATCACAAATATTATCACTACTTTATTTTTAAAAGTTGGTGCTGGCTATGCTGCACCAAATATTTGACCCGTCTATTCTGAAAATAAAACTCTGAGCTATTTTTATGTTGGATTTTTAGAGCCCTCCAGAAGCTTGCTTCTGCCAATGCATCTGGGCTACTGTTTGTCCCCACCACTGGCATCTTTCGGTCGACAGCTAGGTCACGATTTGTGAAGCCTCTGGGAAACGGTGATGGGGTGATATTTTTATCTCTGCTTCCTGAAATGTTATTGTTTAATTATAGTTTTATATTGGTACTTTAATATTTTATTTTATTATGTTGGATTTTATGTACATTGCCCTAAGTTTCGTTTGGGAAGATGGGTGGAGGAAAAATGCAATGAAGTAAATAAATCAATACAAACTATGAATGTGCATTCACCAGGGCAGTTCTGGGAGGAGTCATTCATTTTTTTGGAACCAAACAAACATATTTAATATCCTAGTGCAGGTATCCAAAACACTAATTGCTAATTCTGCCACATTCTGACATGGATACGCTTAGCTTTAGTTGACAGCGGACAGGATCAGAGTCAAAAGTTCAATTTTATCTAATATGCAAATATAATGCCCATTTAATTGTGAAATTAGAAACTGGATTTAAGTCTCATATGAAAAGGTCAGATTTCCAAGCAAAATTGTTTTAACTGATCATGTTGGATCTATGAATTCATCAGAACAACGGGCAGAGATAAGGACCTTAACTGTCACCTCTATTTTATCTCCAAATTTAAAGCATTTCTAAAGATGTCAGGCAAATTACATACTATGTTAGACCTGCTAAGGATGCTGTATTCTGACACACACACACACACACACACACACACACACACACACACATATATATATATATATAGAGAGAGAGAGAGAGAGAGAGAGAGGGAGGGAGGGAGGGAGGGAGGGAGGGAGGGAGGGGGAAAACTTTGGCAACAAAAAGTAAAAATTCTTTATCAAGTAAGTTCAGTAACCAACCCACCTGTACAATAAATGTGCCCAGAACTATGGTACAGAATATACCATTATTGAAAATTCCTTCAAATACATTCCTTTCACCGTGGATTTTTCGAGCATTTATTTCATTAAAAAGCTGCATCATAACAAATGTATTAAACACAATAGTATAGTGCTCTGAAGGAGGTGCGTGAAGAGGTGCATTCCGTCCACAATCAATGTCAAATATTTTTTCACCTGTGAAGGGGAGATTAACACTCTCAGTATCTTGGGTTGATTTAGATTTTCATGCAAGGCATTACCATGTAAACATCAAATACTGAAGAGTTCATTTGAAGACTGAAATAGCTATTTGAGAAGCAGTCACAAAGCAAGCACTTAGCTTCTAAAAAGTTAAAGCTTAGGAATCTAGAATCCTTACCAGCAAACAGGAGTGTAAAGACAACCACAAGCTGATAGCAAGCATGGCCCAGAATATTCTTCATCATCGTTCGCGAGATGAGAGGTTTATTTCTACCGTAAGGCTTCCTCAGCAAGAGAGCTTCTGTGGGTGGTTCCGTTGCCAAGGCAAGCGAAGCCAGTGTGTCCATTATGAGATTTACCCATAACATCTGAACAGCTTTAAGTGGAGAATCCTACAAAAACGATACATTTCCTAATACATAAACACAAATATCCTAGAAACCAACAAGCCATGCAGCAGTTAAATATTTTCTCCATTGAGGTTTGGTACTGTGCTTTTAAAAATACATCTAGTAAATTCACTTTAAAAAGCTAATATTATACAAAGTGTGCATTTTCACTAATTGAAAATGAATGCATAATACCTACTTGTGTAATACATGCTCCTGTGAAAGCAACAATTACTGCAACTACATTGACAGTAAGCTGGAACTGAAGGAATTTGGAGATACTGTCATACACATTTCGGCCCCACATAACTGCTTTAACAATGCTTGTGAAGTTGTCATCTGTGAGAATAATATCGGAAGCTTCTTTAGCTACATCAGTTCCAGCGATACCCTGAAAGAAAACCCCAAAAAAAGTCACAACACGATGAACAACACTCCAGCTATACACATTACAGTTAAAAAGTGCACATACAAGTCCTGAAAACACTGGTCCAAAAATTACCATCTTCCAGTGGTCTCAACCTTTGCTTTTAACATATATTTCAGTACAAAAGCTATTATTATGATGCACTATCTTGATAGCAAGTTTAAGTAATATTAAATGGTAAGAAGAATAACTATTGTGTCATATCCAATTGTTTAGGCTAGACACTGTCAGCATTTGCATATAAAAATCAATTGCAACAATTATTAGTTCGAATTTCTATCTGGAGATAGAGAGTTGTTGGCACTAATATTAACTGACTTAATAAAACATGCAATCCAATCCTTTGCACATGCGGAAGAAAGTCTGATTTCAATGAGTCTTAGTCTAACGTACTCACTACAGAATTGCAATGCATAGACTCTACAAACCTTGAAAGTGAATTTCATCTGCTCCCATTAGGGATGATTACTGATGAAGCATGGCACATAAGCTAGTTAAAGCTATTCCAGGACAATAAACCCACAATGTAAGTATCTGAAATGGCACATTTTGGTTTCATTTGCCCTTTATCAACATTTTGCACATTTTTTGCTTAGACGAAAATAGCCTGACGCTCTAAAGCTTCTTTTGTTAACCTCCAATTCCACTAGGTGGCACAGTAGCACAGTTCCTGAATTTCCATTCACATTAAGCAAATCCCACAAGTTCTAGCTGAGGAAAGCAATAGGTTTTGGAATCTAGGCATGGTCCCTTACGTATCATTCCAACAAGGAAAGTAGTCAGCTACTTGTGTCAAATGATTATGATCTACAAAATCTGAAAAGCTGCTAGTATTAAAAACTGTTGGTGGTATAAAGCATGTTACATATGCAGCAACACAGCTATTTCCCCTCCTTTTATTCAACTAAAAAAGGAAGTGTAACCTTAAAATGCTACTACAAATGTTAGTGGTATGGAGTGAATCTAAAGCTTCACCTCCCACAAGAGCAACAAGACCAATTCATTTGTACTTCTTGGAATGATCAATGAACCAGACTCAAAAGAAAAAACACACACATAGAAGCATTCATGGTTCAGCGTCATGTAAGTGACACCAAATTCTACAGAGATAAGCTAGTCTACACTCATCTTAGTTGCAGTGTCACAATTCCACTATGACAAGGAAAAGAAACAGAAGAAACCTGATCTCAGCAATAAATGCTCAAACATAGTATCAGCTTAGCATGAACCACATTAACTTCTCATGATCTAGCACGCTTCAGATTAAAATGGCCAAAAGTGAGTTTCATACAATCTGACCTCAAGCAGCGACAGCAAAATTTCTCTCTGAGGTTTTCTTCACATTCCGTTTTCCACTTCTTCCCCTGCTATCCGTTCAGAACAGCCCCCAGAATGCTCAATGATGGCTTTATATGTCTTTACACAGTCCAAGAATCCCAGCTATTTTAGGTGGTATTATTGAAACATAGGTTTATTGTGCCATCTCCACATTAATAGCCTCAGGTTCCTACTTTTGATTTTAGATTCAGAGACACAAGTTACTCCACATCCCACCCTCCACCAAGAAAGCTGCAACATTATATACTGAAAATTCAAGTTGTGCTTCTATCCCAATTGACACAGTGAACAGATGGGAACCCAACTGCAGTCCTGTTTCACTTTTCATACATGTGTAATCATGTATATGGACATTGTAAGTTTATGCAGTTTCCCTCTTCAAGGTTATTTCAGAATAGGGTTAACAGAAAGCCGAGGGAGCTGCAATCAGTTTTGCTCTTGCCATCTTTGGTATAAATCCAAATTTTCATCACAATGAAAACTGGCAGTACAGCTCAGCAAGGAGCACTTATCAAAATCAGTAGACGGTAGTTTAAACTTACCATGGCAAAGCCAACATCTGCTTTTTTCAATGCTGGGCCATCGTTGGTACCATCACCAGTCACTGCTACAACTTGCCTCTGTTCTGAAACTGTGCTGTCTATTATACCTAAAATGGAAGTACAGATATATGAATTACCATCAAAATACAAATCATGAGTTGATGTTTGGCCTTAACCTAATATTATCTGTATTAACAAGAGATATGGCCTCCTGATCCTAAAGACCTTTATCCAGTCAGTGAATAGATGTCCTTGAATAAACAAGTCTTTTCTAAAATACTTTTGTTACATTTTTGTTTACATTTTTGCCCTTTAATGCCTGCAGAGAAGGGTTACAGATTTGAAGGATGGGCTAAAATAAAGTTTATTCTCCCTGCTCCAAAGGAAAGCAATCAGTTATAGTCAACCCTTCTATTTGAGAATGCTTATTTACCTTTTACCAGTGTGTGTTTGTCAGTGGGGGACGACCTTGCAAGCACACGAAGCTTGGGCCAAAGTTTGTCTATTCTCTCTTGTTCTATCTGCGAAGATAATTGAGATTAGCTTTATAACTAAGCAAATTTTCAAAAATAAAAATTCAAGGGAATAATATTAACCAAACTTACCTCTCCTTTTTCATTACGTATTCGTCGGTTGAATTCTTTGCCTTCTAGGCATAAGAAATCTTCACCAGGATGCAAAATGCCACATTTTAAAGCAATAGCACGGGCAGTGTTGATATTATCACCAGTAACCATACGCACAGTTATACCAGCACGCTGGCATTTTTTAATTGCATCTGGTACCTAATTTTTATTTTGAAAAAAGAATAGTTTATGAAGAAGCTTTGCTACATGGACATGCTTGAAACATTATTTATCCACAACTCTCTGCCCTCCAATCTCCCGCTTACTTAATCTCAAATTGTCCTTCAGTTGAAATAATATGGCTTAACACAGTTCCATAGATAATTTTGTATCATCATGTTATTAGGCATATATTCCAAATATAATCATGTATATTTGGGTGTTAATGGCAACAAGTGGGCACCTATAACAGTTAAGCTCCTATAGCTTACAGTTAACTTATTAAATGCACTTACCACTAAAAACATTTGGGTGACCCATCTTTGAAAGGTTTTAAGGGTGAGAGACTGGAACTGAAGTCTCCTGTTTAACTAATGCATAAAATGTTTCTTGCCATTTTGAGACAAAGCCTAATTCTCAGACATTTGACACAAGTTTTGTTATCAAACCCTGTACCACAGCAGACTACTTAGGAGGGTTCACTTGCTATCTAAGAGAACTACGACTTAAGCTTGATCAGCAGGGCAGGAAAAAACATTCTGCAAATGTCTAGTAACTTTTAGATTAAATGCACATGCTGTTTATACTGCATATTTCTCTCATTCGGGGGAATTTAATTAGTTGTGTTTTTTTTAAAGTAGCTGATTTCCACCACCACCATCTATTGCATTAGAGCATGGATAAAGGCATGTTCTTAAAGAGGCACAGGGATCTACCTCACCTCACACAAATTCAGGATGTGATATGTTTCCCTAAAAATGACACCATCTGTAGCAGTTACTTTTCACTCACAAAAGGGACTTGAAGACAGAACTCAAGTCAATCAAAATGAAGATGCAAATTTATCTTTATTTGGTTACGTTAGGTCTCAGGAATTATTTTAATGCCTTGACATGCTTGCATCTGTTTTTGAAGTAAAATATGGCATTGTTTCCAAACACTGGCAGAACAATAAGTTATTACTTTAGCAAAGAATGTTCTAAAACACACTTTAATGAAGAGTTTCCACCTACCTCAGGCCTCACAGGGTCTTCAATGCCTACAATAGCAATACATGTAAGCCCAGTGACAATGTCATTTTCATTGTCCCATTCTGGCTCAGGTTCTCCAGCTGGGAAGTCTCTGAATGCCAGACATATGGTTCTGAGTCCCTCTGAGGCCATAGGCTCAATCACAGTTTTTACAATATCATCACGGTCCCTTGGCCTGAACACTTTGGGTTCACCATTAGCGCTCAGTATCTTGAAGCACCTGAAAATAAAATGGAAACAATTTTCAAGATTCAGAATACTCAATAAAAAAGGTCATCTGCATCGCAGGTACTTTCTAGGGCTAACATTAAATATACCTAAATCTTGCAGCAGCTAGATACACATGCATCCCAGCACAGATTTCATGAAGAACATGGTTGCCTTCTCATCCCACCTCCCAGTATGAGAACATTTTTATGCCAATGCTTGGTGGTGGTGATAGGGAAGGTAAAGGCTAGCGAAGGCACAAAAGTGGGGGAGGGGGAGAGAGTCACAGTACGGCATTCCTACCATGTTCTAGGAGTATCTCCCAGGAGTTTATCCTGCTCCCCTTTGCCAGCATCTCACAGCCCAGCATCTCACAAATGCACCCAAAATGGGAAAGGTTTTCACTCAGATGTTAAAAACATTAGGACAAGGCTCAGAAGAGTAGCAAGATCCGTTCCAATAAGAGGTGCTGTAGTCCTGGCATTGTCATATTTTATATATAGGGTAAGTGCTTAGCAGATCATAAAATGCATATTCATATATTCACAAGAATGTCAAGGCTACAAGCCAACTCTATAAGTCTTCACAAAAGAGGGAACTGTTCAGGAGCTGAATTGTCATGTTTTCCTACAGACCCCCCCTTATCTTCCGCAATCAATTCAGTGACCTGTAAGATAAAGTACACAATAGCCTGAACTGCAAAAGCAAAATGACTGTTTCTAGCTCCCTTTTCACCCAGTCCATGTGAACAAGTTTACACTCACTGACCACCAAACTTCGCAATTAAAAAGTAAGAAAAGAATACATTTCATTCAATAGGCAGATAATGAAAACTATCATCTTAAAGGGAAGACGAGCAGGAAATACTTCACTGTTTCTATGATTAAGCGACAAGATTATATATCTAATTTCTAGCAAAAAGTAGTCATTGCATCACATTATGCAAGAAGCTTTCATAGAGACTAATGAAAGTTAAATGCAACTTTGTATTCACCGAAGACTTGGAAGGTAACTAGCTTAAGTTTGGGTCAATGAAGCATTCAGATATGTTACAAGCCCTATACCAACATCTTATAGGAAAGGTTTCTAAATTAGCTAGTTCTAAGAACTCCTGACCTCGACAATGAAGAAATACAGTGCTTAAATGCCAAGGAACAGAAGGTACCATTTCAGGAATTTCATCACACCGTTACATGATAAGAGACCACAAAAAAGTTAACTTGCTTTTTAAGTACTATCTCCGAGGCACCCTTGCTGAATATCCGGAAACTGCCATCAGAGTTCTTTAACACAGTACTCATGGACTTTCTAACAGAGTTGAAGGTGTAGACTTTGTAAAGTGCCTCTTCTGGTATTTCATTTCTAACATCCTGGTAGTCTCGTTTCAAATCCAGAAGCAGTCCCAGCAAGGCACATTCAGTTTTATTACCAACATGACGGGGCAAGCCACCTTCCTTTTCGGGAGGCTGAAAGACAGAATAAACCATTGAGAATGAATTTGCTTCTGGTTCAAGGAAATAAGGAATAGGCAGCAGCTTAGAATTCAGCATCTCAGAAATCATACGCTGAAGGTTCGCAAGTTATATGCTGAAACTGGATGCAAATTTTAGCTTACACACATCTTTAAAGAATATGTCACTGCTTAGGGGGCAGTTTAATGTTTATAAAGTGCAACCGATAGAAAATTTTATATTACGAATTTGTCTTCTCAAGTCAGAGTACAAGCACTAAGAGTCAGAGACAATTTCAGGAGTCATATTAGTTCTTAAAAAGATGTTAAATTAGACTCAATGAGTAACTGAGGGTCAGTTCTTACAAACTGGCAGGGTAATGGTGCAATGAGAAAGGTCAGGTGCACATTTCAATACCAGGCAGTGGGTAAACAAGACACAGAGACACATTTGTAGATTGGTGTTCAGCATGGCATGGCCCTTTTACCAAGGGCAAACAAAAATAATGGATAGTGTCATTTGTAAACATGTCCTTAAATCAATACAACTGCTAGTTTGCAGGTATGCGGGCCTGCATAATACAACACATAAAGCCAAACTCAATTCACTAACCATGCTCTGTAAGCTGCTCAATAAACTTGTTTTTGCTGCCTACCTGAGACTGCAAAAACAGGGGGTGTTGAGCACTGTCAGGCCACACAGAGAATGGTTGGTGTTTGGCTTGGTGAGTCTGCTAAGGCAATTCTTGCATATTTCACTGCTCTTCCCAATCAGAGCAACAGATAAAATACTGAAAGGACAAGAAAGCTAAAATGACAAGTGAAACTTTGTGACTCCAGAACAATTTCAGTAGATCATATACATTAGTTCTTGAGAAATATGAACTAATTAAGCCATGATTTAAGTAAGCCGAGGCATAAAATTATCAGTTTCAGAATTAATGATGCTATTTTTATCCAGAAAATAGACAAAGTTTTAAATTATTATTATTTATTATGCTTTTATTGTTATTGCTATATCCCAGGAAATACATTTCAACCCAAAATGCATTAGAGCTGTGAAGAGCAACATAGAGCCATTTGGCATTTCAAAAACCAAATGTCAAAAAATTATATAGCCAAGGAAGCTCAAATATCATATTAACATTCATTTCAATTACCATATTTTTCCATGTATAAGACGCCCCCAATAATTTTATAATAATTCTTCAGAGTTCTATAATAAACATGTTTACTAAAATCATATATGTACATTACTGAAAGATTACTAAGCTGATGGGAAAGCTTTGATCCTTCTAAAGCACTATTGGTAATATACCATATTTTTCTGTGTATAAGACATGGGGTTTTTTTTACCAAAAAAAATAGGTTTAAAATTGGGGCTCGTCTTATATTAAGAAAACACCCCTCAGCACTACCTGTATATAAGACGAGCCCCAATATTTTTTGGTAAAAAAAACCCCCATGTCTTATACACAGAAAAATATGGTATATTACCAATAGTGCTTTAGAAGGATCAAAGCTTTCCCATCAGCTTAGTAATCTTTCAGTAATGTACATATATGATTTTAGTAAACATGTTTATTATAGAACTCTGAAGAATTTAAATGAGAACAATCCTTCCAAAGCTATGACCTATTGTTTCAGTGGGAGATGTTAAAACACATGCTTTAACTCTACCACTGAATCAGTAGTTTCCAATATACACTTACCAAGATTTTGGAAGTATAAGCAGAGTTTACAGAGATTCCTGTTACAAGGTATGACAAGGTTTTCTCAGGAATAGCCTGTGCCTCAGGAATTTTTTTATAATGTTTTTCACTGATGTAAGCTTGGACTACTGTCATCCTGTTCATTGTCAATGTTCCTGTTTTATCTGAGCAAATGGCTGTTGCATTTCCCATTGTTTCACAAGCATCCAGATGTCTGACCAAGTTATTATCTTTCATCATTTTCTATAAAAAAGAGATTAAGTCAGTCTAACAGCATTAAACACATTTTTAGAATTCACTTGTCATTGTGCATGCTGAGGCTGAGATTCCTCAATAATAAATATTCAATGGATATCTCATATCTAAGCTTAATAATTAGTACCCAGAGGGTAAAGATAAAATCAATTGACAGATGCATCGACTGTAAGGGTTATTTTAACAAGCATATTCCTTATGTTTGGAAGAGTTACATTTAATGTTGAGTGATTACTTTATGACTAGTGTTTGTAAATATAGGTTGATGCAGAACAAACCAACAGAACAAGCAGATAAACCCTTCAAAAACATTTCATTGATCCAGTTTCTCAGGAAAAAACATCTATGAACATATATCTATGCTATATAATGTACTACCATACAGAAGCATAGGTTTCTCACACATACCTTTACAGAGTAAGCCAGTGAGATAGTAACTGCAAGCGGAAGACCCTCTGGAACTGCCACAACCAGGACAGTAACACCAATGATAAAGAACTTTACAAAGTACTGAATATATATTGGTGTACATTCAGCAAGCCAAGGACGTTTCTGGACCCAGAAGGTATCAATTACAAAATATAATACAAGAATGATGACTGTGACTGCAGACATCAGCAATCCTTTTAGGAAGAGATGAGAACCAGTTAATCATTCATATTATTGACAAAACTCTAAAAATAGGTCTCAAAAACTCATTCAAAATTTTAATACAAAGTTAAGTTTGAGAAAAGATCTACAGTTGAATGCTTGTCCATTAAGAATCTGGCATTAAGGATGAACACTAAATAAGCCATACCTGCTTTGCCAATCTGAACTGCTAGCTTAGTGAGCTTTCCTTGAAGAACCGATTTTTCCTTCTTGGGCATATTGTTTCTTTTTTTGTCGTCTCCATCAACACCATCTTCACTTTTTAGGGGCTGCATTTCCATCGCTGCACCATCCTGAGCTTTTGCTAAGTTTAAGGGGGGAAATAATAGATAAACCACCACTCCTAACACTATAGAGTAAACCTCAAATTAAAGATGTAGTCATTGACATTTATTCTATATCTAGAGCAGCATGTATTTAATATTCTGAAATTCAAGGGGTGAAGAATAGATAGCAAGACTGGCTTATGTGACCAAATTTCCAAAATTTAAACAGGATGTATCATGTTTACTTACTTAATACCCTAATGACTACCACTGACTTCCACAAATCCACAACCATTGACTCCGTACTCCATGTTTGCCTGTTTTGCATGCCTCCAACAAAACTCCTATTATGCAAATTCTGCAAACTACAGAAAACTCTAGGAAAAGGAATGGTGTTTGCTTAGCTTTAGGCACATGTCAAATGCAGGGGGAAGGCATACATGCATCCTTTCCCCCAAGTTTTTCTCCAGTTCAGAGAACTCAAGGGGTGTTTAGTGGAGTTCTCGTTATTCCTGCTGAGACAAAGACAAACAGCATTCTGCACATGTCCAACACAATGACGAAGGGCACTACTCATTGCCCTTCTTACCTGAGTACTCCATAGGGTTGGGGTGCATGAGAGAGGGGTCCACGGCAAACAAAGATCTGCAGCTCCCTGGATACAGTTATTTGCATCTCAGGCCACAGAGAATGAAAAAAATGGCTTGTGATATTAAACATGGGTCTGTTGCTGAAATGTTCACTGACTGGACATCACAAGCAGAGACAGGGAAAGTTCACTAAGTGAAAGTGACAGTGGGCTGCCATTTTCAGACGCAATCCTGCATTTATAAGAACAGTGCTATACCCTCACAGAACACGGCAATAGAATACTGACTTTTCAGACTATCAACTGGTGTGGACTTGCTATAAAACCATGGTCAGATTGAGAGGAGGCCACAGAATTACATCCTTCACTCCTCTACCGCATTTGAGAGTGAGCAACTTGGAACCCCAGCTAGAACTCTGTATTAAGCAAAAGTCCAGGTTAGCTATAACTTTGGTGAATATTGGCACTGATCGAATTCTTAACTGCAGTTTAAGTTCTGTGTTGGGGGAAGGAGCACATGAGCCTGTGGTCCCTTTTCAATCTCTTAAACATATTTAAGAATATGGGAGGAATTCAATGTTGTGCTTTAACAAGCAGCTTGGCCATAAGTAACAATTGGTCCTCCCCTCCCCTCACATGCTGTTCTAAGGGTTCTCCTGAGCCACCCCCAGCCAATTTTTTGGGGTACAGACAGCAGAAAGGGGAGAAGTTTCCATTGTGCAAGTGGAAGTCCTTACACAGCTCTTCCACTGACAGGGTGCATTTGCTGAATCCCATCAGTTCCATATATCCTAGCATAAGATTGTGAGGGCAAGTTACATCTATTAGATGCAAGATTAAGCTATGTATAGTTTTAAAATGTGATGCACAAGTTTTGCCTAAAAGTTATGGTTAATCCGGCTTGCTCAAAAAATCAAGTTAATGTTGTAAGTACTGTTAATTACCTTTGTTACGATTTTCAATAGCCCCATCTTGTTTTTTACCTGCCAATAAAAAATAGTTGTTTTTAGAAATCTAGGATCAAAGCACTTTTAGATTTGGATAATGAGATCTTCTGCTCAATTATCTAGTTTTAAAGGGCATTGTTGCACCAACAGCATGAAGAGGAGGCTGTTTATAATTTCTCTTATAATTGCGAAGTCTGCATAAGCATTTATTGCTGTGCTGGACCAGGCTCTTTCAGAGTAATTGAGTAGTTTTCTGGACTTCAGGGATGCATACCAATCTAAAACCATACTAAATCTATTAGCAACTAAATCAGGTTGTTTTTTTAAATACCAGGGGCTCATGGCCACCAGGATCACAGCATGCATGGAACTGTGGCTTAACCCTTCCCTCCCTAGTCATGATATCATTGAAGATCCTTCCTCACACCCCATTCACCTTAGGAAAAAAAGCTCCTATTGACACTACTGGTAGTAGGGGGCAATTTTCATTTCAACTGTGGCTGTGAAAGAAAGGGTTAAATCTCCTGCAACGTTCCCTATGAAGTTCAGCTCTCCCTGTGCCTAGTATTAAATATTTTTAAAAAACTTTACATAATTGCTAATGACACATTTAGAATCATGTCTTGCTTAATCCTAAGGTGCAGATCCCAATGTGTTTTAGAAGACGGTTGGAATGTTCAGATTGAATTTCACTTAGAATAAGCCTGCAATTCTTTAAATGTTGTACAGTGTTCAACTGTTCAGAGGTGTCATGTTTTATGCCTCTGAACATTGTGACAGGAGCTGGAAGGTAATTAGTTTTATATGTAAGCTTACAATACATATGTACAGTGGTACCTCGGTTTTCGAACAGCTTAGTTCCTGAACAACCCGGAACCCAAATGTTGCACAGCTCACTTGAGTCCCCCGCATAGTAATTAAGGATTTTTTCATCCCGTTTTACCCTTGCGCGGCAAATTTAAGTCCCCCCCCATCGTAATAAAGGTTTTTTGTATCCTGTTTTACCCTTGCACAACTAATTTAAGCCCCCCCGCCCATCGTAATTAAAGCCTTCCGTTTCTGATTGCAGTGTTCTGAGGTGATATTTGGTGCTTTTCTTTTTGCTATTTTTTGTGTTTTTGTTTGTGTGGCTTTTTCATTTTTGTGACTGTGGCTTATTTTTCATTTTATGATTGATTGTGTGACGGCGAAAATGGATAAAAGCCCCCCATCCAAACATGATCAGTGCAGATAAGGAAAAATAATAATTTTAATTTTTATCATCTACAATACTGTCTTATTTATTTTATAGTACAGAACATTGATTATTGCTTTCATTTTGTGGCTCAATGGTCTTGTTAGATAGTAAAGAAAGTGCACCTTGGTTTTGGAATGCTTCGGTTTTGGAAAAGACTTCTGGAACTGATTAAGTTTGAGAACCAAGGTACCTCTGTACTTATAAGCTCAAAAGTTGAAATCTTCCTCTACCCACAACGAGTTGTTATTCTATTCATGAGAAACAGGGGAAGTGGGGGATGATTATAACAAATGAGATTCTTTTATAGCTGTAGTTCAAATGAAATGCTTCTGCTACTCCTTTTACTGGTTCACCCAGTACAAGCACGGAGTGCATACAGCCCTAAACCTCCTCACATTACCACTTCAATTGTGTGTTTATTAGGTTACAACAAGTAATAGTATTGCTATTAATCCAAGTCCTGACATATCAAGATTAGTAATGGTGAGTTTGACATTAATTCAAGTAATGGAGAGATTTCTCAGTGTTGATTAGGTTCACACTAAAAAAAAATTATTTGAGTTCTGAGCTAGAGCCAGGTCATCTATGGCAGGGGTCAGCAAACTTTTTCAGCAGGGGGCCGGTCCACTGTCCCTCAGACCTTGTGGGGGGCCAGACTATATTTTGAAGAAAAAAAATGAACGAATTCCTATGCCCCACAAATAACCCAGATATGCATTTTAATTAAAAGCACACATTCTACTCATGTAAAAACACGCTGATTCCCGGACTGTCCGCGGGCCCGATTTACAAGGCGATTGGGCCGGATCCAGCCCCTGGGCCTTAGTTTGCCTACCCATGATCTATGAGGTGCAATACAAACCAAAGAGGTGAATATCATTTTCCAGGTGAAGCAGTGTAATTTTAAACAATATCTGAATACTGTCCTCCATGGCAGCTGTGGTTTTATACCTACCTGTATAGGTATTGCAAAATAAAAAAATAAAAAAAATCTCAGAGGCTAGAGGAGAGAGTTAACTTCAGAACGGACACAACAAATGATATGACCTTTCTTCAAATATAAAAAAAATACCATTCATGTTTTTTCCTCTAGTATAAAAGAGGGAACACCCTATAGTCTATGAAGTTTTCCAGTATCAGACAGGCCTCACTTAACACATGCTATTTTTGTGATACTGTTAAGAGCACTTGAGTGATTGTATTAAGTGAGTAATGAAGTGTCAGCTGAAGCAAGTTGGGAATGTTAACTTGAAAGACTTCAGAGACAAAATTGACAATTTAATTTTCAAACTTACCCTCTCGGACAATGGAAGGTGGTGAAGCAGGAGTTCTATGTAGTTATTTTGTACCTGCCTACATTGTTATTCTGCATGGTCAACACCACTTGCAGACATTCTTACAGAAGAGAAGCCAACTACAAAATGTATCTCTAAAGTCCATCCAAAACTTCATGCTTACTTTTCTTGTCCTTTTTCTCTTTTTCTTTCTTTTCTTCTTCGTCATCACTTCCAGCACCAAGCAAGGTAAAGATAATTCCAGTTTGTGAGTTTACACCTACAGCAGTAACTACCATTCGTCCAGAACCTTCCATTACATGAGTACCTGAAATGTGAAAGCATTCATATTCATGAAAAGTTCCAGACAGACTTCTGCTACAAGTTAGCGAGAAACTTGTTACAATACTTCCATTAATTTCCTATAGCAGAAACACACATTTGATCAATAAAGGATATTCAGAAAATATGAAGAGGTAAAGCGTTTTATAATACCCAAGAAACGCTAAGCCAATAAAAACCATTAAGTAAGACTATATCCATTTGAAAATTTTGTGCCTACCAACAGTCAGCTACTGGCTAGCCAATATATAGCTGATGTGCAAGATCACTGGTAAATGCCTAAAAACGGGCACTATTGCATTCATATGCCCCTTTCATAGCCACCTTTCGACTGGGTTCTCAGGGCAGCATACAAATGATTATTCCCATTTTAACCTAACAATCTTTCAGGAATGGGTGTGTGTGCAATTTTAGGAGTAAAGGAGTGCACAAGTAAACCCAGAACAGTTACCCTTTACATTCTGAAAAAACCCTGCAACTATTTCTCCCCCCAGTCAGGCTCCTCCTATGCAAATCTAGCTGAAGGAAAGTCACAGGGGGGGCAGGCTGCAGAAAAACAAGCTGGCAGGTGAGCAGGATTTGTGCAATCCACATGTGGGCCACATTTGTGCTTATATAAGATGCATGCCTACCAAGTTCACATGCACTCATACATGCACTGTGATGCATCCAATGTAACACTAAGTTAAAGTCACTTTAACTTCACTGGTGAAATGCTTTGCACCAACAGAATGCTGTTGCACAATCTACTGAACAACAAAGTTACCAACAATGTGATGTGCAACACTAAAACTCATGCATCTTTGGGACAGCTGAATATTCCTGCATCACGGGGGGTTGGACAAGATCATCCTCAGGATCCCTTCCAACTCTACAAATATATTATTTTAGTTTCCTGTTAATTGTGTTGCTTATGTTGTATTCTAGATTGTTTTGTTTAATATTTTATTGTGCTGTAAATATCTTTAAGAGTTTTTTCTTTAAAATATAAAGCACTATAGAAATGAAATTAATTAATTAATTAATTAATTCAGCTACATCTGGAGGGCCAAAGGTTCTCCACACTTGGTGTAAAATATAGTGCTGTGCTGTACTTACTTCTTGCAGGAGAACCACTAAACACACATTTCGAAATGAAAAGTTAGTGCAGCCATTTCTGGTTTCTGACCACAATATTTTAAGAACGTGGCCAAGAACCAAAGGCACATGCACTTGATCCTTCCTTGCCAGCATTACAGTAGGGCACCCATAAGTAGCCCCAAACTGCTTTGGATAAGGTGCAGGAAAAGTTGAGAGCTGCCATTGCACCTGTCTACCAATTTCTCCTTTAACTACTTTCCCATTTCCTTGGATTTTTTTTGGGGGGGGGGTATTAAATGTGAGATGGGGCAACTGAAAGGAATATTAGATTCCTGGAGATGTACCTTCTGAAAGAATATCTCTCTCAAAATAAAATTAAATCCATTGTATAAACACCTTTCTCCACATTTGTAAAAACAGCCAAGGCCTATCTAAGCTGGAAGTAAGATGGGAGTAAATCTGCCACATTATGCTTTATTCCTCCCTTCCTGGATTCAGAGTTTTGTTCTAGTGATCTAGCCAGCAAGCCAGGCTGCCTTGTCCACCTGTTCCAGATTTCCTAGCAATTCATATACTGAGGGGAGTGAAAGTATTGTGCACTGTTGCACAATCACAACAGATCAGACAGAAGGGGAGAGATGAAATGGAAGAAATGGAGCAAATGCTGAAAGAAAAGGGATGAACAGATGGGTTCTGAACTGCAGAGGTACAGAAAGGAAAAAAATGAGTTGGTAACATGTTATGCAGACACTTGCAAGTGGGGAAACAGATGGGCTGCAGACTTTTAGTGGTGAAGACACAGCATGTGCTATGGGGCACACAGAGAAGGAGGGATGTTTAACAGAGGTCAGAGAAACACTACTATGGAAGCAAAGCCAAGAAAGGATTAGCAGAATGCACTGAACACAGTTACAACTGTAGCAAAAAATGCTTTTCAGTAGTTAATGCAGCTGCCATGCAGTCATGCTGGGTTAATAAACTAAAGTGGCCCCTGGAGGAATTTGAGTTGGGTGCTCCAGTAAAGTCCTTTATGCTAGAACTGCTTTTTATAAGACATTTTATTACAGTTACACAAAACTACAGTGTACCTGTAGCATTAGACAGAACATAACATTCTTAGTATTAACACACCCATGTATTATAATAATTAGTTGCATGATATCAAGTTGATAGGGAAGAAAGTTTCCAAAAGAAAAAACACATTCCAAAGACCAGACGACATTTCAGCATTCCCATAAATGCTACTTTTTCATAAGCTGCTAATGCATCTAAATATTGCAATCAGTCCTGTATATCTGGAGCACATCTGAGTTTCTATTGAAATACTTTAAATCTTAGGCCATGATACACACTCCAACAAGCCCCATTAGGTTAGTTAAGGGTAGCATTCTAATAAAATCCATTATTTTTCAAATGATTTGTAAATAGACTGTCTTGCAAAGATAATGCCTATCTACCTCAAGTGCACTGAACTGAGCAGATGTAAGTATCAACAACAGCAAACTCAGGAGTGAGTGCTGACAGATATGTAGCCAAAACAGGGCCACTGAGAAATATCTACATGCTCAGGAGAACGCTCAGTTTGTTCATGGCTATACTATATAAAGTAGTGAATCAGTTAATTCCAGACTGGCCATAAGGTTTAAATCTGCATAGTCTCTGGGGTATAGTGGAAAACAATAGCTGTCTATTTGCACAACTGAATTCTGTAAACTGCAACACTCTGCAGTACTTCTACAGTCTTAACCATATAACTCACTTCAGGCTTGGAATGATTTCATCTTTTATTTCATTGATGAGGAGCTAAATGAGGGCATGTTGACTAAATTCAGAGGGTCATCGCATCCATATTACTAGCGTCTAATAAAACTACCCTATGAACAGTGTTTAATAAATATGGGAAGTTGAGACATTTCAGCAATGCACACTTGCTTAAAGTAATCACATTAAAGGATGCTTGTATGTCTGAAATCCTACCTGTTGTTAAGACCCATCTTTCCAGCCCTGAGAAGGTTAAAAGCATGATACATAATACATAAGAGCACTAGATCTTAGCATGCTGTCACCTAGAAAGACAGTGTTTCACATAACCTAGTTCTTGAAGTAGGAAACTTTGTCCAGTTTCCAAAATACCTCATGCTCAGTTCTTAGCTATCATTTGATCACTCACCTGAGAGCAACATAGGATCTCGATCAGATGTTTTCTTAACATGATCAGATTCTCCAGTCAGTGAGCTTTCATCAATTTTGAGGTCATTTCCTTGTATAAGTACACCATCTGCTGGTAAAAGGTCACCTAAAAGAGCCCAAATGGTACTTTTAAAATACATTCAATAAGAAGTTACCAGAGATGATATCATAAATAAGTATATTTACCATATTTTACTTGTGCAATATCACCAACAACTATGTCAGCTATAGGTATCTGGATGACTTGGCCACCCCTGATGACAGTAAACTTCTGCTCTTGTTCAATGCGGCTTTGCAATCCCCTAAATTGTTTCTCTTTACTCCAGTCATTGAAAGCTGTGACTAATACCACACAAACGACAGACAGGAGAATTGCAGCTCCTTCGATCCAGCCTGTTTCACTTTCATCCTCCTCTTCACCAGCTGCTACTGTTCCACATACTGGAAAAAGTAAACAAATAATCAGCATACTTAAATCTTAATATTGTTCTGTATTAATCTTAAAACTGAAATTTATCATCCAAACTTTATTACACAAGAAACCCAATTATACTGACTTATGCCCCGTATCAAACACACATTAGCTTTGTTAAGTATTTTGACAGCTTTCCTGAGGTTACAACAAAGCTTGAGTTCAAAAAATATGGTTAATGTTCATATTATGTGGCTGCAATTAGGCTACCATGACAATGGTATCCTACCACTACATTACAAGTGCTATAGGATTATTCAGATTAAATGTATCAGTCAATGAGGGTTATATACACACAGCAGTTTAAAGTGCATTCAACGCATTCCACGTGAGCATACTTTTCATGTCATCCACATGATTCAGTCGTCATCCAAGTGGCAGTCCACATTCCCCCCCCCCAATATAATTTGGTGTTTGCACTGTGTTGCAACAGACATTATTTTCAACTCACAGCTTTGTTCAAGTTCAGTACATGGGGAAACTTGCATCTCAAAAATAAAAATAAAATTAGCTCAATGCACAGGTAAACAATTACCTGTGCACATACCCACAATGGACCTCAGGTTTCTGGAACTCTGGGACAAGTAAGGAAGTACTAATTGAGGGGAGGGGACAACACCTCACAGTGAGAATGCATCCTATCAAGCACACCACACTAGTGCACACCCGTGGCTCCTAACTGGTGGTCTGCATAGCCCAAGGGGTCCACAGCACCATTTACATAACAAAAACTACCATAACATTTTCAAAAGTAGGGTGTCCGTGGCTTGGCTATTCAAAACCGGGGGTCTGCAGAACATATTTCATTGGGAACCACTGGTGCAGACAATAAAATACTTAAAGAGTTCAAATGCATGCTCATGTGTGGAAGAATGTGAGCAAAGGCACACACGGAAAAATCATATCTGTGTGACACACATGTGCATTAAGACTCTGGTATGTACACAGCCAAGGTATCTATGCCCATGCAGGGTGTGTGGGTGTTTCTGGAGAAATATCCCTCAACCTCCCCTTTCTTCTCATGCTGGGCTTGGAGCATTCAACAGTTAAAGCAGAAGTGGCTTGGGGAAAACAGAGGGGTTTGCACATCACATAGAGCTTTCCTGCCTTTCACCTTTGCCCACTACACGTGAGTACACAGAGACTATTAATAACAGGTCAGATGTCTATGTGCTGCAAACAGACCCATGCAATCTCTATTCTTCCTGTCTATACTAGAATTGCCATGATCTGGAAGTGGAACAAAGGACTGACGGGGTCCTTGCTGCTCTCGTTTCAGAGAGGTAAGTGGAGAGCTTGTTGCAAAATTATTGGCAGTTTTGAATAGATAATTCTTATGCTTGATCATTTTGTTGACATACAATGAATGTGGAAATCCCGAGGAACATGACTCCCTCACACTTCCCACATAAGATTGTTTTTTCTCCATTTCCCAAGACTAAGATGCAACTGAACGCAGAAATATCAGCAATAGAAGCTGGTATTTAACTACATTAGGAAGAAGGCTTTAACACAGAAGTAATTTAGATGTACCCGGTAAATCTTGATGTATTTTAATTAAGAACCAGTCCTAGATAGTCAAGCCCAGGTATGGAAAACTTTTGGCCCTCCATATGTTTCTGAACTATAATTCCCATCTTCCCTGGGTACTGACCATGCTTGCTGGGGTTGATGGGAGTTGTAGTTCAGCAGCATCTGGAGGGCCAATGATTCCCCACGCCTAGTCTAGTCCATAACTAGAACATAAGTAAAAGTTCTGGTAGCAGAGCTTACATCAATACTTAAAATTCTTTTCTTGTGATCATAGGATTTATTCTACCTTTTCTGCTGCACGTAACAGATTCCCATATTCAATTTTTAGCAGCTATGGGCTTATAAATAGGTAGCATGATGGGGACCAACTCTTGGCAGAGTACTACAAGATTTCTGGATAAATATGTACCGGTAAGCAAATTTGATCAACCAAGAACATCGCCCCTGAATCTCTTCCATTTATTTCAAGATAAGAGCCTGATCCATTCAGTCCAATAACATATTCCAGGTTCTAACAGATTAAAGCCAAGGATAAAAAGAATGTAACTGTCAGTAGACAACAAATTAGAGAGGTGGTTAAGTTTTCATGTTTTGCAACAAAATATTCACCATGAATAAATCTGATATACACACACACACCCCACTAGCGGAGGTGACATCAGTATTACTCATTTTCGTGGATTATTTTGTGGATTATTTCAAAGTCTATTTTGAAGAGTTTTGACAAAGGATAGTCCTATTTAGCCCAAGGAACTGACTCAACTGTTGTCAAAGAAGAAAGAAATGAGAGAGAATGGGTATGTTTTTAAACTCTCCAACTGTCTATTAAATGATTAATGCAGAACTCTAGATGTGAGAAGAATGGCAATAGTTTGACATAAAAGGTACACTGATGGGCAGTACATTCATTATGTTATCTTTTTTCCAGTGCATGTATATCTGGTTCAGAGTTTAAACACATCATCCAGGTCAGATTACTTTCTGCCCAAGAATAGGGTAATGATGGGAATGCCTGAACAAGAGAACTGCTAGTCATGTTTCAGTTCTAAAATTAAGTCTTGAGCCTGTTTGGAACTCTCTGGCTGAGGTTATTCGTAGGTGTGGCCTTGGATGTCTCCAATATACATATGACTTCCCGTTGTTTCTCTCCTTTCTATCAAAACTAGGTTAGGCAGTGGACATTACGAATCAGTGCTTGGGCATGGTAATGAACTGGGTAAGAGGCAATAAACTGAAACTCAATCTAGACAAGACAGAAGTATTATTAGTGGGTGGTCTACCCAACAAGCTGAGTGGTGCACAATCTGTTTTGAAGGAGGTTGCACTCTCCCCAAAGGAAAAGAAGCATAGTCTGGAGGGTGTTCCTGGATCCAGCACTGTCTCTTAATGCACATGCATCCTTGCTAGCTCAGAGAACCTTTTTATCAGCTCAGAATGATATACCAGTTATGATATTGTCTGGACAAAGATAGTCTTGCTATAGTCATCCATGTTCTGATAATTTCCTGTGGGGTTTGCTGTCGTCTGCTTCTGAGCACAATTCAAAGTGCTGGTATTAACATTTAAAGTCCCAAGTGGCTTAGAGCCAAATTACCTGAAGGCCCACTTCTACATGTCCCTGCCAAATCAGCTGAAGTGGAAGCCACAAGGGAAAGAGCATTTGCCGTAGTGGCACCCATTATGGAATACTTTCCACCCCCCAGGAGTTTACCTACATTGTGGTCTTTTTCAACACCTTGTAATGACCTTTCATTTTCCCAGGCTTTTTTTGTTTGTTTTATTACTAAAACGTGTTGCACTATTTGTTTTCTGTTGCTGGTTTTCTTATGTTGCTGTTTTAACTGTTTATTATTTTAAAACCAACGTCATGGTTTTAACTTGTGTGAACTGCCTGAAGAAATTTTTTATTTGGCAGTACAGGAACGTTGCAAATAAACGAGTTCGGGGTAAACCTGAGAAGAAATTTTTCTTGATTATCCTGGATCTCACAGCTTTTGAAACCATTCAACACAGTATACTTGTGGATCACCTGTTCAGGCTAGGACAGGCTTTGACAAATCCACTCACTAGGTTTAATTATGATGATAGCCTTCCCTGCTCTTGCAAATGAGGTGGTGACACATTTCAGTTTTACTATTCTTTGTGATTATTTGCTGGGGCCAGTTCTTCCATGCCTATGCTTTTTCCTTGGTTTCCTTTTGGCAATGGCCTAAGTGAGGCACACTTACACTATGGGTTAGTAAAATAAAAGCAAAGGAAAGGGTAAAAATCCAGTTGCTACCCCAACCCGGATGAGTAAAAATACAGGGTGGGGAACAGAGATGTCCTGCAATGCAGCTGAGCAGGAAGTGAACTGGGGAGAGGTCCTCTGGCCCAATCAGATGACTCCTGCTCAAATGCATCTTCTTGTCCAGTGGCATGAGTGGGTGGAAATACTCCATCCATATTTCACTCCCCTTTTGTTGATGGCATTCTTAAGTTTAAATTATAAAATTATTTGAAAGATTGTTCAAATTTCCAATTAAACCCTAAAGGCTGCATTTCAGCTGTCTGAGAAGCCTTTGTTAAACTAAGGTTCATTGTGTTTTACAAGTTGAATTTTTCAAAAACAAGCACCATACATAGGATTGCAGCCTTAGAATCAAATTATGTAATTGGGAACAGCTAGAAATTATGTAGTGTTTTATCAATTAAATAAAACAGATTTCTCTCATCTCCTCCCCTTTAGAACACTGTTCATGAGAGACATTAATAGCACAGTGATATGCTTGACATTGCATGATTTAATCAGATCACTTGCCATAGTGGTTGGTAGAGGAAACAAATCACCACTCTGAGAACCTTAAATCAAAGACAACGCACACCAAAATTTGTTTCATCATTAATTCCATTTAAAAGCAACAACCCCATTCAGTGGGGGGGGGGAGTGTAACTGCAGCTGATGAATAGAATCTAGTTTATGGAAAAAAACTTGTCACAAAAAAGTTTAGGGTGTTATTCACTATGTTTTACTCAGAATAAACCCATTTAAATTAACGAGCATGATCAAGTTAGGTCCACTCATTTCAGGATGTGCATGAACCTCATGTAGCTCATTCATGTGATCCAATCCTGGCTTCTTCAGAGGTCGCTAACCATCATAATTCTTGGTTCACATATAATGGAAAGCCATGGTTAACTGCAGCTGCCTGGTTTGTTTTTCCACTTGATCAAATAAAGAAGTGAAATGAAAGCAAAAGGGCTACATTTGAGTGCATGATGGTTGTGCACATCCAGATTTATTAATCAATGATTTGATTGTCTAAACTAGGCCATCATATGGGTGCATTCAGATAACATCCAGAAACTTCAGTTAATTCCAAAAGCAGCAGTGCATTATATAGCCATTGGTAACACATTAGCACCTGTAATGGCACAACTGCAGTGACTTCAAACCTATTTCAGTTCACAATTTGAAGTGCTAGTTTTAACCTTTAAAGCTGTAAATAGCTTTGGTCCAGACAGTGGCGGAGCTTCATGCTCCGGCACCGGAGGGCGGAGAGCAGGCGGGGGTGGGGCTGGCGCGTGTCCTGGGGGTCGTGACGTGCCGCCCATAGGGGCGGGGCGCGCGTCCTGGGGTGGGGTGCGCCACCTGCGGGGTGCCCGGCGGGGGAACAGCCGCGATGGCTCCCCCCGCACTCCTCTTCCTCCACCAGTGGGTCCAGATTACCCAAAGCAGCAGTAGAAAACTTGTAGCTCTCCATATGTTGTGGGACTATAACAGCACCATCCCTGATCACTGGCCATGGTGGCTGGGGCTCATGGGAGCTGGAGTCCAATGATATCTGGAGGGCTATGAGTTCCCCACAAGTTACTGACCTAAGGAAATGATTCTCCACACACCCAAAAATCGTCAGGATTGACCCTAATCCAAACATATTCTGAGACCAGATTAATGTATGAGCAGTAGTTTCTTTTCAACAGTATTACTGCACGCTGTCCCAGTGCCAAAGTCATATTCTCTTCTAGAAATAGGGTGAAAGCCTTTCCCATTGCTACCCTTCAGATCTATAGCAAAATAAGGCCTTTATTCAATGAGTAGGCTTTAAAACAATACTGTCAGCCCCCCCCAAAAAAACCCACACCTTTTGCCAGCTGCTGCTATGCAATATACAACGCAAGCATTTTAGGATGATTTCTGATGTTTCGGCATGGTTGTATCAAGTTAATTGGAGTGCTTATGTTTTATTGTAAATAGCTGTGAGGACTCTCTAGAGTTACATGGCTAGGCACAACTTCCACCCCACCCCACCCCAGGAAAAAAGCATCCATATCCAACAATACACGAAATAAAGGTATGTACAGAAATGCAACATGCTTGAGACATGTAGGAAGCTGAGTTTAGCGGATCTTCTAAACCATAATCAAAGGCAAAAGAGATTAAAGAGAAAAAAGTGTAGGCACTGATTTTAAGAAGGGCAGCAGTTAATTTTTAAAAGGACAAGGTGATTTATCTGAACTACTAGCATGCTAGTCCAGTCATATTTAGTGCACCAGCCTTTGCCATGGTAGTCACCATGCAACTTCTGAAATCCGAATCTCTAAACAGAGCCCATGGTGCACATTCACTGCATGCTTGGAGACACTTATCCTGTCATCAAGATTTCATGTTAAAGTGTGAAAAATACTGGAAAAAAATGTTTCAGCCTTGGTACAATGGTTAAACTGTTAAGACCCACAATTTACCAGATTGGTTTTATGCCAATATTTGCTTTTTACTGGAAGAACAGGATGCAGTACTTATTTATATGCTGCTTCTGTGCCAAAAGCTCCTAAGCGGTTTACAACTATAAAATAAATTATAAATTTTATACAGAATTAAAATGCACAACACAACTTGAATGGGGTATGAAAAGATTCTTAAAGTATGCCGTCAAGCAATCCCATTACAATTGAACAGTTAAAAAATAGCTAAAACAATACAATCAGAAGTTCCGTTCAGGGGAATGTTTGCCTAAAGTGGTATGCCTTTAGGAACTGATGGAACACCAATACTGATGGGGCTTCTCTTATTTCAGCAGGGTGAACATTCTACAACACTGGTGCCACAAGTAAAAAAAGCCTCCCCTTTTCATTGGTAAGGAGTGAGCCTGCCCCCCCCCTTCTCTTGCTCTGGTTCCTTTCTCAAGGGATAATTCAATGTGAGGGCCAGAAGTGTATTCCAATGCTTCAATTTAACTACAGTGGTACCTTGGTTTATGAACTTAATCCGTTCCGAAAGTCCGTTCTTAAACCAAAGCATTCTTAAACCAAGGCGTGCTTTCCCATAGCAGTGGGGGACTCAATTTACAAATGGAACACACTCAACAGGAAGCGGGGCATGTTCTGCTTCCAAGGCAAAGTTCACAAACCACAACACCTACTTCCGGGTTCGCAGCATTCTTAATCCAAGTTGTTCATAAAATAAGCTGTTCTTAAACCAAGGTACCACTGTATTTACATTTCTCCTTCTTGATGAGAGCAAGGAAGAGAGAGCATGAACTTAGGTTCGCTCCAAGAAAGAAATCTAAGAACACCTTATATTTGGGGAAATTAAAGAGTACACCTCAAAATTACAACAATCTCTTAGCAAATACATTGTGACAGAACTTTAAATATTTGGTTCAAGTGCTGACTAGAAGTCATTCTACTTGGCACTAGAACCAGAATTTGCTTATCATACAATTATACTATGAAGCAATTATAATATGAAGCAATAAAACTTAATAGCTTCATGCAGACCAACTCTGCAATACAAAGATTTCTGCAAACAAGACATGAAGGCTGGCAACATCAAGCCTGCCACGTGGGAATCTCTTGCACATGAACGCAGTGCCTGGAGACAGACAGTCAGCTCATGTAGCCACACCAGTGACCAGAGGAGGAATGACCGCTGGGAGGAGTGCAAAGAAAAGAAACGCCATGCTGCATCTGCAGCAGCACAACCAGACACCTTCATCTGCCCCAGCTGCAACAAAACATGTCTCCTCCATATCAGTCTCTACAGCCACAGCAGCTGCTGTAACTTTCCGATGGTTTGACTTCACCCACAAAGGCACATGCCTCCATTGTATCCCAAGACAGAAGGGTGCAAACAACAACATAACCAATACATAAACTGGCAGACAATACCCAAACTCTGAAATACATTTTGAGGTACATAAGTATAAAGAAAAAAACTGTTTACTTACATGCTTCATTCCCTCCTGGTGGTTGGTAAAAAGAAAGGCCCAATGATACTATGGCTGCAATTTCTAATATAATTAATGTAACATCCTGTAGTGCTTCCCATACTAACTGAAGAAATGTTTTTGGCTTTTTAGGAGGTATAAAGTTCTTTCCAAACACAGCTGCTCTCCTTTCTATATCTGCTGGGTTTCCACTTAAGCCTAAATATTAAAAAGAAAAATACAATTTTAGAGCAATTTCATTATCCATACATCACTTAACAAAACCCTTTTTGCTACGTAATTCTACGAACACCTTAAGTATATGTTGCACAGTTGCTCTTTTGGTATTTAGCGAATTTAACAGGACTCTTAATGTCCTATGTTTCTAACATGGGGGGGGGGGGGAAAGATAGCTGCAGATTTCTCCTACCCACAGTGTTACTTAACTAATAGTGGTTTGTTTTATTTGAGTTTTCCCCACAAATATATGTGCTGCAGCGTCCAAACAAAGCAATTCCCAAGAAAGCCAAGCATTTGTTTTGGAGCACATCATTCCAGTATGTGCTGAAATTCCTAGTCACTTGAGAAACTTGAGTTCAACAAACAGGAGAGTAAAGCAGAAACCTATTTCTGTTTTCCTAATACAAAAGTAATTATTTTTATAACCACAATGCACAACATGGCAACACCCATCTAGATGCTAAACATCAGGAGGAAGCAAAGATACATCTATAAGGGGTATTTTCCTTATTACATATTACACAGTGCATAGTGCAGGGCCAATACATAGTGCAGGGCAAATTCATAGGCTTCAAATACATTTTTATTTTAAGGATAGCGGAAATTGTATATCTGGCCTCAACAATTAGATCTACATGGTTCACCTTTGAACTAATCCTTCTCATGTAGGAAAGGATCACTCAGCAAGTCATCCGGTGAGCCAGATTTTGCATTTCTGCTAATTCATTAGTACAGTACAGTACTAGCTGGAACAAGCCCAGGTTTCTCCCTTACACATCTTATCACTTCCCATCTATGGTATTTCAGTACTATTCATACTCATCCACATTTCAAGATGAGTGTAGTACATATAGAAGCAAGTTGCAGACTCACTGGGAAACCTTCACCATGACTACTGAAAGCTTCTTGGATGTTTAAATAGCTCTTCAATTGAATATGACAGCCCTCTCACAAGAATCATTTCTTATCCAACATGGATGATATTTTTAACACAATTCAGGCCACACTCTGTATCCCTATTGAAATGAGTTTACAAGTTCCATTCTATTATTTTCCAATGAATTATTAGAGACACAAAAAGGATTCTCCCCACTTTTTAATGTAGAAATCCCTGCAAGCTGAAGAGGGTGGGGAATAATATCCTATCCTACTCTTTCATATAAAACATAATGGAGCAATATTTATTCATTACATTGTGTCTCAAAATTCTGCTCCAAGGATTAACGAGAAAAGGAAAAAAATACAAAAGCTGGAACAGCAATCACTACATTTTTTCCCTACTACAGGAAGGAGTTATTCAAGAAGGAATTATTAGCAGCAGGAAAAAGGAAACACTTCTCTTCCTTCAGGCTACTAAACCATAAAAAGCAACAGTCGATTCTATAGAGATATTGTACAAAGGTTTAGCAAAAGATACCTAAGCATTGCAGGGTGCTAGAACCTGGAAACAGATACTACCTTGCAGAGTTTGGTGCCTGTACATTTCAAGACAAAATTCTTTTCAACCAAACATTAGAGGAATCTCATTGGAGGCACTCTGCTCCAAGAAAAACAACATTCAAACCTCATAGATATGCCCACTCATTTTCACAATTCCGTGATTTACAAGGTATCTGTTTTAACACTTTTGCATTTGTCTTGTCTTTCTGGCTGTTCTGAGTAATACATACTACTAGCCCCAAACAAAATTCATTTAGGGAGTTTCAGATTCCACACATTTTGAGGTGAAACAAGGCAGTCTGTGAACAATGAGTTTAAGAATGTTAAAATGTTCTCCACCATGGCACACAACTGTTATTTAACACAACTGTAACTAGAAGTGTTTACAGAAAAATATTTGGATTGCTGGAAGTGCAACATTGCACATGAGAGGTTTCCTCCTTTTGTCTGGAAACTAGTGACTGGTGGAATTTCAAAAACAAGAACAGTGATCTTAACCTGATGGTATTGAGTGTCTTCACCCATTGAGAATTTATTTAATCCCCCAACATAAATTGCCAATTATAAAGTCATTTCAAATCCTGCTAATTATGGAGTGGCTGGGTAGGCATTGGACAAATTAATTGCTTTACTACATATTAAGAAGTTGGGTAGTTGTGAAACCCTTCCCACAGGCAACAAAGGTTTAGCAGAAAAGCACCATCTCACTATCTTGAATGGTTTATTTAAATCTTTAACTTTTTTCCCTCGAAAGAAAATGTTTAAAATAGTACATTTAAACACATACCACAAACTAAGGTGTTGTTGCCTACACACACAAGTTCCCTAGACTGAAAAAAATCAACATTGTTGTTCCTCAAATTCAGTGCATGTGGCTCTTGCTCCAAGGAAACCCCTTCCCCAAACCTGGTGCTCTCTGGGTGTTTAAGACTGCAACTCTCATTGGTCCCAGTCAGCATAACTAATGGGAGTTTCAGTCCCAACCTGGCCGAGGAAGACTGCTTTAACAGCTTATTTTACATTGTTACCTTTACCAACATGCAGACACACAAGATTTAAAGGATTCAATTTGAAGCTCCTATCAACCACCCTAGGCATCATTCTAACAACCAGCCCCTTAAATGTTGAAATAACATAAGATGTAACTTCTGAGTACAGCTGCAAGCTGCAAGGCATTTGTGCTAGGTTAACCTTAAATATTCAAGGAAGTTTGTAACATATATTTCTACAAAGTTTTTATGTACAACACCTTAAGTTGTCTAACATTTGTAACTTCACAAACTTCTTGTAAACTAATGTGTAAGCGAACAGCAGGCTTTAATCAACATCTTATTAAAAACCTGGTACAATCAAATAAGACTAATCAAAAATGAAAATGTCAAATTTTACATCAAATGTATTATGTTCTTCTACCTCAATAACTATTGTCCCAAATTTTGTTACTATCTCTTAAGTGGTGTCCAACTGTATAAATGTACAGACAATTTAAAATATATATATAGTAGATCCAGGCCAGGAATTTCAGCCACTGACCAGTAAAACATCTTAGGCAAACAATGAATGCATCTATACAAACCTAAATATTTTTCAATATAAATTTTCCATATAAATGAACACACATTTTGTAACTTTTTGAATTGAGATTCTTACCTTCATTTGGAGAAGATTTCAATCTTGTACAGATTCCATGTGCATCTCCATAGCAATCTTGTATTTTATGCAAAGCATCTGCAGAACGCAATTCCATAAGATCACGAAGCTCTTCAACTGTAATGCCAAAGTCTCCATGATTGGAATCTTTTATAGTGTATTTTACACCACTGTATGCTACCGAGTTGTTAGCCATGTCTCCCATGATGTATAGTGTTCAAGGAAGAAGTTATTTCCAAGGAGGAACAATTTTTTTTATTTGAAATATTTCCAAAAGGAAAATCCTTCAGATATGAAAACCATCAAAAGTGCAGATATAAACCACCAAAAAAGATGAGAGCCATTAGGTACCCTTTCCAGGAGTGTTATCTTGAGTGCAATCCCATTGTTGGTTCCTTCATTCCAATCCAAATGAAAGGGGAATACAATCTGCAAAAGAAAGAAGATCATAGCAACAAGATTCAACATTGCTCACAGAAGCATCACAGCCTTTTATTGTCTGCTATGCATCTGGCTAAGCAGCACTATGACACCTCTGATAAACAGTGCCTCTTCTCTACCTTTGATGTTCTGCCAAGGCCTACCCCATCATTTACCCATCCACTCCTTGTTCTCTTACCAAAACCTTGCCTCCTCGAGGCTTCAATACCAAACTAGCTTTCCAATCCACCTTCCTGCCCCCTACCAGTTGCCCCTCTTCCTACTCTTCCCTCTACCCACTATTTTGACTATAGTCACCCAACTCATCCTCTATCCTCCCATTTCCTGGTTGCTATCTCCCTTACCATTATCATTCCTCTTGTCCACATAATCAACCTCTTTGCCGTCTGGCTCTTTCCCTCCTGCATTCATTATCCCTTATAAAAACACTCCTTAGTCCATCTTCCCTCCACATCACCCCAGTTCCCTTTTTCCTTTGCCTCCATAACTCCTAGAATGTGCTTGCCTATTTACTCTGAACTTTTTGACTTCCCTTCCAAATCTACTCTTGACCCCCTCAATCTGGTTTTCACTCTTTGCATGCCACTGAAACTGTTCCTTTGCTCTTTAAAGCAAAATCTTCAGTCCTCATTTTTCTTTATCTCTCTTGCATTTTATCAGTTGGTCACACACTCTCTCTTTATTCTCTTTAAGCCTTAGGTCTCTGCTATGCTGCCCTTGCTGGTTCTCCTCTTACATACTGCTTTATTGCTTGCCCTGCCTCTCTTCCTGTTTCCACTGTGCCAAAAATTTAAATTGTAAATGCCTCTCGATCTGTCCTCTCGATCATCAGAATGTACCAAGCACACCAATGGTGTTATATAAATAATAATTCAATGAGTTAACAAATGCAGCACTAAGGTGGTGAAGTGAAATGCTCAAGTTTCTTAGTAGTAAGATAATTGAATAAAGGATGCTTTAAGACTCAAAATTAATACACCCTTTAAATCTTTTAGTATCACCATTCACCAACATGCAGTTTAATTTTCTTAGTATCAACTTGAATAACTTTACATTAAATTGAAAATATTAATTAAAGGTAATCAATGGGGACAACAAGGAGATACTTTTACACTGAGATTTTGCAGATCCAAAGCATACTCACTCAGCTTACTCAGTCGTACCCATATCCTGAACTTCTGGCTATAAGCTGAAGTCAGGACTGAGCTTCCTTTATGACAAGGGTCACCAACCTAAGGCCCATGGGGCGGAAGCGGCCAGCGGAGGTTGTTTGACCGGCCCATGAACCACTCCCAAACCAAGCTACCGGCGCTGCGGCACGGGGATTTGCTTCCGCGGTGATGGAAATCGCGTCTGCGCTGACGCCGAAAATCAAGGGGGTGCGTCCATCCCACGGAGGGATCTCCACAGGACTGATCTAGCCCAGGAAAGATAAACCTTGCTGACCCCTGCTTTATGGACATGCTCTAGCTACCATAAGCCACCATGCTATGTAAATAACTAACTTACAGGCAAGGTTAACCAAAGCAAGGCAGTCTTCAAGCTATTTTACCTCTGAACAACATATCTGATATAATCAGACTTAAAATTAACTCCAGAAACCTTCCTCACAGCAGAAATGCAAAAGGATTCAAATGTTTTAACATTTGCAACTACTAAGAAGAGACACCACTCACAACATCAATCTCTCGCAGCAATCAACAAATACCACCTTATCAAGAGGTCCATTGTGCATGATGCTGGAATCAGGTCCTCAGAGTAGCAACATCTACCCCAGGGGTGTCAAACTCAAATTCATCGGGGGCCGCATCAGCAGTTTGGTCACCCTCAAAGGGCCGGTTGTATCTGTAGGACTATGTGTCCACTCTTTATTATCATAAATTATTGTCACTGCATTCAATTATTACTGCTTTTTGTATTTTAAATATATATTACATATTTATGTGTGTATGATTATATATAACATATTTCATTTTCAACTGCATATTACTCAGTATGTGTGTGTATATATAAGAATAATATAAGGTTTCAGGGGGAGGGGGCATGTTCAGGGAGGAATTAAGGGGCAAAGGGGGATATTTTAGTAAGGTTTCAGGGGGAGGGGGCATGTTCAGGGAGGAATTAAGGGGGAAAGGGGGATATTTTAGTAAGGTTTCAGGGGGAGGGGGCATGTTCAGGGAGGAATTAAGGGGGAAAGGGGGATATTTTAGTAAGGTTTCAGGGGAGGGGGCATGTTCAGGGAGGAATTAAGGGGCAAAGGGGGATATTTTAGTAAGGTTTCAGGGGGAGGGGGCATGTTCAGGGAGGAATTAAGGGGGAAAGGGGGATATTTTAGTAAGGTTTCAGGGGGAGGGGGCATGTTCAGGGAGGAATTAAGGGGGAAAGGGGGATATTTTAGTAAGGTTTCAGGGGGAGGGGGCATGTTCAGGGAGGAATTAAGGGGGAAAGGGGTATATTTTAGTAAGGTTTCAGGGGGGGTGTTCAGGGAGGGATTATGGGGGGAGGGAGCATGTTCCTCACTCGTTTCTGAGGGAAGCCGGAGAGTTGCTGGCGAGTCCGGCAAGAGGCTTCCTTTCTGCGGGTGACTCAGCTCACAAAATGAAGTGGGAAGGAACGTGCAGCGAACGGGAGAGCAGCTTTGGAAAGTCCGCGAGGCCAAAACGGCCGAAAATCAAAAGCCTTGCCGGGTTCACCCGGCAAGGAAAAAATGGTGCGGGGAGCTTCCCCGATGCGGCAGAAAGCCGTGCGGGGCACCCCCGAGGCGGCAAAAAGCCGCGCTGGGCCAAAACGGCCCGGAAATCAAAACCCTTGCCGGGGTCTCCCGGCAAGGATAAAATGGTGCGGGGGTCCTCTCCGACACGGCAAAAAGCCGCGCGGGGCGCCCCCAACGCGGCAATGAGCCGCGCTGGGCCAAAACGGCCCGAAAATCAAAAGCCTTGCCGGGCTCACCCGGCAAGGAAAAAATGGTGCGGGGGGCTTCCCCGACGCGGCAGAAAGCCGCGCGGGGCACCCCCGAGGCGGCAAAAAGCCGCGCTGGGCCAAAACGGCCCGAAAATCAAAAGCCTTGCCGGGGAACCCGGCAAGGCAAAAATGGTGCGGAGACGCCGCAGCCAACCCCAGAGCTTCGCGCCTCGGCTCCCCCGCCTACTTCTCGCGAGTGGCCACGCCCACCGCTCCCTCCACCAATCCGCCTTCCCGACTCTGTCCCTGGCGGGAAACAATAAGCACTCCGAGTCTTCCTCTCTCCGCTCTGCTCCCTTCCTCTTGCGCGCGCTGACCTTCGCTGCCCACCGCCAATCAGCGCGCGCTCACGGGCCACATGACGAGGTCTCGCGGGCCGCATTTGGCCCGCGGGCCTTGTCTTTGACACCTGTGATCTACCCTTTGTGACTCCTTCCAAATATAATTCATACAATTGTCATCTCCACTGTCTTTTCAGCACCTGAAGACTTTCCTTTTTCAACAAACCTTCTAAGTGGAGATTGTAATACCAGCTGGTATCTCTATTAGATTTGAAATTGATTTTATATATGTAAATGCTGCTGCTGTTAAGTTGATTTATATGTGCTTAGCTGATTTTATATATGCAATTGTGGACCAGGTGGTAAGACAGTAGCTTCTTTTTTTAGCTTTGTAAGGAGAACACTACTTTCCCAGATGCTGTATGGAACACTCATGTGGGCCCACTCACACATTGCAGTATTGCAAGCAGTGCAACATAAGTTCTTATCCAAAATATTGGATCTATTTAAGGACTTAGACAATTCTAAGGAAATTGTCTGATTAGAGATGGCTTTTCATTCAGTGGGAATGCTTACTCAGAAAGTGGCCATCACCTGTTGGCTTAAGACAGTCTTTTGGCTTCACTTCTTGTTTTACTGGTATCTGAGGATTTGAGGAGGGATTCCTGGGAAGCTATGATGTATGCACTTTTTACTTTTTGGGCTTTTCGTTAGCCCACTTGATAATGATGGGCTGCAACTGTGCTCAGTTCTCCAGATGACTTGACTGATGTTGATTTTCAGACCACTATGGAACTAACTGCTGGGTGCTGCTCCAATACAATATATAAAGATTTTGTCACTCTTCCTGGGAAAGTGCCCCCAATATTTGCCCATTATTTGCTCACATGAGTTAAGATGGCTCCTAATTAATCCTTACAGCTGATGATGGTGAAAGGAAATATGGGACTCAGTATGGTGTGACTAGAAATTGCCCAGCTGGATGCCCCAAAGTAGAGGACTTGGCACACTTTTTAACAGAATGCCCTTTGTATTCAGATTTAACTATTTGATATCTCAAGCCCTTAAATGTGGGGATCAATAACATTTCTTTATAACTCCATTCCTATTGGACACTAGAGATCACAACAAGTCATACAAGGGCAGCCAAATGTGTCAGATTGGCTCATGAATACATTGAAAGCAACTTTGATCACCCAGCAATGGCTATCAAGTTATATAACCAGTCATCAATACCCCTTTATTGGCAATGCTCACAAAAGATTCTGGGGATCGAAAACAACATTGGGACAGCCTGATAGATGCCTCCAGTTATACAGATGCTAACAATTTTTCAAGATAAAATTCCAAAAAGATGCAGTGTGTATGAACAAAAGGAGAAAAGTATGCAAAACAAGAAAAAAACAGCTCTATATATGCATCAAGAAAGCTGATTTTTTTACAACTACCCAGGAAAAGATTTTGAAAGGTTCACTGAAAACATCAACTTAATGTGCTGCAGCGGAGAAAGAAGTAAATCCAGTTTGGGGAATGATTAGGAAAGCAATTAAAATGCCAGATAATATCATAATGTCATTAGATGAGCGCTGTCCAGCCACATTAAGAATACTGTGTACAATTCTTCTTCTATGAACCATAAAAAGGAACATATAGAATTATCAATGAATTACAGTACCTTTACACTGAACAATGGTTGAAGAGGATGCTATGGTTTAGTTTGAAGAAGAGACACCTAAAAGGGGAGGGGGGTTACATGGAAAAGGTTTATAAGGTTACAGAAGTGGTAGGGCCACTAAATAAAATTAACTGGCAGTAGGTTCAGGACAGGAAAACAATACTTACAGAACTTACAGAGTTTAAAAAAATATTGCTATGGTAGCTAAAAATACAGTCTCCATGTAATAAAGCAGGGTAAAAAGAAGTGTGAGCAACACAGCTATGACTCCCCAAGCACATTTAGTTCTTATGCCCCATTGTCATTTCCTTTGACATGGTATAAGGGGAGTTTACTATTCCTTTTAACAGGATTATGTTTTAAAGCAATGTATTATTGCATCTCATCTGGAAGGATTTGAGAAACAAAAGTAGTGGCACAGAGTTGATAGTGCCCACACCATGTCACTTAAGCTGCCTTACATAGTTCCTAACTGAGAATAATCCACCTCTTGGAAAGTACCCCAGACTGCTTCACCCACAACAGTAATTTGTTTTCTTTTTGACACTGTACCATAGCATAAATCAAAGAAAAAACAAAACAGGTTTGCTTTTAGTAGGTTTGCTTAGTGATACACTAATGCAGAACAGACAGATATTTGCATATGTGACAGGAATTTCTGCTCAAATATCACAGTGCTGGCCTTTACTGTGCAGTTGGTAGTATGGAAGAAACACCAGGAGGAGCTGTGAAATTATTATTTTGAAGACAATTTACTTTAGCTGTGGAGCCAACAAATTATCTCTTGAAATGTGTACACAATTCTGCTGATGGACTCTAAGGAATCCATGTTCTACCCAGGTGATTGTAATAAGTATGAATGGGGGAAGATACAGGGTGTTCAAGGTTGACTTTGTAGCACATGTTTAGTGATGTAGCAGTTTCGAACCCCCAAAGGTGGGAGATGAAGTGTGTGTCTGTGTGTGAGGAATGAGGACTTAGAATACTTAAATTGCCTCTATGCCTTACTAGCTCATGCATTCTTCATGTTAACAATATTATATTTAAAGTTTAACACTACCCTTCTAAAATCATGTCTCTCTTCCCACATAGGGATAAAAGAGATCCCCTTAAAAGCAATGACTAATTTCATTTGTAGCAGTGTCATTTCAATCAAGATATATTTCATAGCTAACCAGAATCCAGATGCTATCCATAGACCCTGGCTTCACATCTTGTCAATATCGCCAATTCTGATGACAACATGCTGCAAGCTTACATAAAGGTATCAAACTTTGTGCTCCCAAAATGAATTGTACCACTACAACATGCTATTTTGCTGCCTTTAGAACTAACGTGCCATCACAAGTAGGTGAAAAGTAAAAGCTTTTTCTTTATATATATAAACTTTTTATTTTTGAATAACATTCATACAAACACACGAACCATACAAACGAACAAATATATACCCTATATACTCGAGTATAAACCTAGTTTTTCAGCACATTTTTTGTGCTGAAAAAGCTGCCCTCGGCTTATACTCGAGTGAGGCAGGCAGTGGCTCCTATGAAGCTTTCCCGGGTTTTTTGTGGTAAAATTGGGTGCCTCGGCTTATATTCGGGTCGGCTTATACTCGAGTATATACGGTACTTGTCTACATACTTATACAAACACTTACATTTATACACACCGACATATATTTCTATTAGTTCCCCTCCTCCCTCCCCTTCCACCATTACCACCCCCCTTTTACCCTGTGCATGACTTCCAATCTTTTCAGTTGCAGTTTCTCCCTCTTCCCATCATTTTACATATATACTTTAAATCTATTATTTTTATTTCTTTCTCTTCATCTCTATTCCACTTTTATGTTCTTCTCTTATCCCCTTTCTTATCCTTCTATTCTTTTAACACCCACCACCACCGGTGTCTGAGCTGCAAATTTTTTTTTTGGAAACATTCAGGAATTGAACTATTCTAATAGTTCATTTCATAACCCACAGTTTAATCTTTGGAGAATACTATGTAAAAGGTTTGACCTTCAGCTGCACATTATCAGCAGCCCAGCTCCAGTGAAGGCTCCCAAAGTGATTATCTTAGGAAAGCCTTTGCTTAAATCTAATTAGCTCAAAAGTCCTTACAAATCTGTGAAGCACCACATTGCAGCCATCCAACAGTATCTTAGTTTTGCTTTCTTCTTAGTTTTCTCGCATTACTAAATACAACTGCTTACTCAACAAGTGTTTAAACAATGTTTTATTAACATTTAAGACTGCCACAAGGCAGTCTCAACACAATTAGTGTTTTCAGCCAACTTCAACAAAAAAGAAAAAGAAAAATGAAAGCCTATTCATTACTTCCAAACATGAATCAATTTCTATTGATGATTCCACTACTGAGCAGTATAGAAATTTAATAATAAATTTGGTAAACATTGCCCAATTTAATAGAATGAATTATATAACCTCTCCTTCACTTTGTGCCACTTATATCATTCTTACTGAAGCATGGCAGTTTCATTGAACAAATCTATTTTGTGCAGACAGTAAGGTGGCATGAGGTATGTGATATTATCAATACTACAAAAATTAATAAACTTTCGTACATCTTTCATTGTACCGCAAGTATTTCCAAAGGCAAAATGAACCTGAAGTGTGCGATAAAGAAATCATAATTCCACCGAGTAACGTTTAGACTCCTCTAGTACTTTGGAAGGCTTTCAGATTGAAATCAATCTGCTTCCATTTCAGAAAGCAAACCAGGAAGGTCCAAGTACAGGTATCTTTTTTTTTTTACTGGGCAAGGACAGTTATATTCTTGGTCACTACTGAAAATTGCTCAATCCTAGCCTAAAGGTAATTTAATTATGTGAAGGCAAAATTGAACTCTTAGACCCAAGCGTTCAATCCCATGACTATCTCTCAAAGATGCTGGTACTCAGATCAAGGCTTCTGGAAAATCTAAGAGGGCGCAAGATGTTTGCCTGTAAGCAGGACTTTCTGTGACAGTACTCACCAATACGGTGCACCAGCACCTCAGGTTTTTTGCTGCCTTTTTAAGCACTACTTTTGGCTACTGCTTTTGTCCCAATGGGCAATGCTTTAGAAGACTTAAGATTGTGATAAGCAAAAACAAAGAAGAAAAATGGTAGCATATAGTACCGTAATTCTGAAATCCATATTAGGCTACAAGAGTAGTTATCTGGCTGCCTACATTCTGTATGTCTATATGGTACACTATACTGCCATTCTTTTAATTGCAAATACTGAGCGTTAATATTTTAACCATACTTGTTTCTAGTCCTAAAAAGTACAGACTGGAGCTTCAAAAAGTATACTAAGCCTGAAGAATCCAAAATAAAATATTTTTCACACCCACAATCTTGTTCCCTGTTCTTCTGTACATCTGTGCCTATAACCCTCTACCAAGAGCAATCATTCCAATCCAACTAAGTGAAATTTATTCTATATATTTATTGTATATACCACTTCTATTATGGCGCTAGACTGCTAAAACATTTTCCCACATTAGTCAGAATCAAGATTACCCTGGAGGAAGAATACCTCAAAGCAGCAAGGTTAATAAAACAGAAGTATTTGAAAAATGTGCAGTAATCTCCTCTCAACTAGTCACATTACTGAAAGCTTAGTGATAACACTTAGTGATAACACTGTTGTCAATACCACCTGAAAAATACTCAAATGCTAGGTAAGCAAGCTACAAAAATATTTCCATTTCTGCATCTAAAAAGATGGAAATTTATAAATACTGACATATATAAGGGTCAAATAAGCTCCCTCATCCAGCACCAGTTTTGTCATTGCCTCTCAGAACCTGTGCAATTCCTTTACCAATGAACAATCCAAAAATCCCCGTTCTGGAACAATATAACTGAACTACTAGACTTTCAAATCCAACAAGGCATCACAATGTGGGTTTTCAATTTTTTTTTAATTGATGCAGATATGATTTAGCATGTTTATCTGAATTACTATTCTACATAGCTCTACAGTCAAGGTTCTTTCAGCACAAGGATTTTCATTTCACGGCAGTTATCTCCTCCTCTCCATTTCCTAAACCTATTCTGGCAATTCTTCCAACCCTCCAAAGAAGATTTGGTAATGGCACAGGAGGGGGAAATTCCTGCTTTGCTATTAGGAATCCTTGTGGAATAGGCTTCTACTATTAATACAACAATTTAGGTGCATACAGCCCTGATATCAAGTTACTATTTTAAAAAAATTATTTGGGGGGGGGCGGTTCTAAAAGTTAAAAGTGGTAGACTTAAATACGACTGGATGCTACATTAAAACAAACTCACTTTACTTTGAATTTTTTATTAGGATTCTTGGAAGTATTTTAAACACATTTAAATAGGACACACTTCCCTTGCATGATATTTTATGTGCATAAATGAGGAGTAATTACTTGATTTAAGTTAACTACAACTTTGATTTTATATTTGATTGGATTTGTTTATATTCTAGCTGTCAGATACAGCCTGTATTCAATATGTTGTATGAAATTATTAACAATGCACCTTTTCTACAGAAATCAGTATTTGTGAAGTTTTTAAATACTGTACATACTCTATTATATTCTGACAGTATATTTCAAATTCCCTGCCCTCAAGTCCTGGATATTAGGGGACTCTGTGGAGGAGCTATAATGTTGTGAACTATCCTATAACCCGTGTTACCAAACACTCTAGGATAGTTAACTCTTGCAGTAGGTAGACAGGAAAGCTTTAGTAGAAAGGTATTCTCAGGCAATTGATGTATTACAATTTAGTACCAAGCATTGTGCAGAGTATTTTCAATTTTTGTGAACTTATGCTGAGCAATAACATGCATGGTGGAGAAATCTGTTTAAATGCAAGTAGTTTCTATGCACAGCTTTTTTGTTGCAACATATACAACTTTAATGTCGACTTATCCAATAATTCTCCATTAAGCTAATCATGAAAGTACCCACTCATTCCAAACAAATGACTTGACAGATTAACCATTTGGGCTGGTTCAACCAACTACAGTCAAACAATGTCCAATGTTTCATGAAACAGAAAGCAATGGTTACCAGCTTTGGAACTAGAAATATTTTTGTTTAACTTCTTCATCTTCCAGTTTCTAAAACTACATATAACAAACAAACAATTACGGTATATATCCCTTCCCACAAGAAACAGTCCATGCATATACAATGCAAATAACAGCTCCAATATTGAACAACCAAAACCAGGGCACAGTGATTTAAGTCAAGATATATATGGTAATCTAAACACAACCAATTACTCTCAGGTACATTGATTGATTGCCTTGAAATCAGCAAAAATGCATTAAAGTGATCAAACATTTTACCATGGCTATTCAACAACTGACAAAAATGCAAAACTTAATTTCTATACCATACCAAAGTGCAGGCATCTTTTCAAGTCATTCATCTGTAAATCAACTGAGTAATGCACGCTCCTTTATAGCTTAATATAGTTAAAACAGGGAGCAGCTGCACAGGTATTACATAGTTGTAACTGCAACTACCCAACAGCTTTTAGAGGATGTCAATGGCAACATGTTAAAATTCAAATAATGCTAGGTGGTTCAGACAAATGCTTCAGACTATTTTAGAGGAAGAGATTCTACAGCAGGCTTCCTCAATCTCGGCCCTCCAGATGTTTTTGGCCTACAACTCCCATGATCCCTAGCTAGCAGGAGCAGTGGTCAGGGATGATGGGAATTGTAGTCTGAAAACATTTGGAGGGCCGAGGTTGAGGAAGCCTGTTCTACAGCATCCAATAACCTTCTCAATACACCATAAGAGAAATACAAAAGTACAAGCCATGACATTCCCAAATAGTTCAACACATGTTCACTAGAGGTGTTCCCAGTAACAGAACCACCATGTACAATTTAGCTCATACATGCATTATATATTTATTTGTTGGATCTGTATTCTGTCTTTCCATCAAAGGATACTCAAGATAGCTGTGTTTGTAGATAAAGCTGGCAACAGCAAGATTCTGTGATGATAATATGTAAGAATATTCAGCCATTGTGTGCATCTGTGTTTCAACTGGGGAAAAGAACACTGTCTTCCCAGAATTAGTTTGCACAAGATAGGAAAATAGAACTTTTTCACATATGCTAAGCAAAATGAACAGCACCTGCCAATGGGACTTCATGTACTCCTAGAAACTGGGAGGGAGCAGAAAGTAACTATTGCACAGTGAGCACGCAGTCAGGTTTGAAGGATTAGATTTCTATTAGTAAGTGGATATAAATCTTAAAAGTACACAGCTTTCTAAAAAATTTCATCCTTTAAAAATGTGGAAGCGAACAAGTGCTGGCACACAGCTTTAACTTCCCAAGCTCCATTGAAACCTAATACTATAATTGGCAAATCTAAACAACCTGACACTTCATCTTATTACTAACAAAACTTCTCTATTATGCTTTAGTTAGCATATATTCTTAGCCGAGATATCTTTAGATATATTGTCTCCTAGCTTCCAAAGCATAACCAAAATTGAAGCTCACTGATGTTACCTATTATACCATTGTAAATATATGCCACAGCATAAACTGAACATTTAGTTACCAACTTTTGAAAAGCCAGTAAGAGGGAGCACACATGTTCTATGGTAGTTTTGTTCTATAAAGAGGTTCCCTTGAGGGTGGGTAGATTTCAGCAATATACGGGGCATGCAAATACACACACACAATTCTAAACTTATTGGTAAGAATGAAATGTCAAAATAAAGTGGGTTTGTGATCTAGTCAACAAAAAATGAAAATAAATTTCTTCATGTTTTATTTTCTAATAGTTATAAGTTAATAGTTTTACAAAACTCCCATCTGGCTATAAAGCTAAGGTTATAAATTCCCCTTTGAATTAAATTCAAAACAATTGCAGAAGCCACTTTCTACAGCTTTGACCCTGCTTTAAACCCAGTTACGTTATACAGCTTGCCAATTTAATTAAAGATACTAATTTCAAATTTGGTTTTAATAAGGTCAGACCACCTCCCCCAATACAGACCAAGTCAATCTTTAAGATTTTCAGAGAACTATTTTCACATCGGCAGATTGCCATATGAAGAAAAGTCAGAAGTAGGCCTTTGAAATGCCCTCCGAAATGCCTTCCCTCAGGTAATTCATGGGCTGAATCTTGACTCTTAATTTATTTCTCTGTTCTGTGCGTTGCTTTGTTTTATATTATATATAGTTTTGCTTCATCTTGACTTTAGCTAGTCCAGCAAATTTTAAGGACGGCTATGGTTGCACTTTTATTGCTTTTATATAAACTGCACCTTAATTGCACCATTTCTGTTGCTATAGTAACCAAATGACTCAAAAGTTCTAAAAGGTGGTTGCCAAACTATAGTCCGTGAGCTTCATGCTGTTGGTCCTCTTTGTGACTGAGAAGAACTGTGAGAGCGACAGCTCCTCCGTCATTCTAAGGCATTGCACTACATGTTGTTGGAGGTGGAACCTGTTTTGCAACCCAACTCTTCCGTGGCTAGTGGAACAATCCACATTCCCCTTCTCTCACATTCACCCTTTCTTCTAAATCGATTTCATTTTGGAAGTGTGAAGATTACTGGATGAGAGGAGAGGAGAGGCAGCAACATATTTTACACAGTCCTCCAACTCTAGTGGCGGTAGCAACTGACGTCAGCAACTGACGTCAGCCCTTCCCACCCACTCCCTCTTCTGGAGTATGTGCCTGTGCACCAAGGATGTGGCAGTCACAGAATATTAATCAGCCAAAGGCCTGGTTGAAGAGGAATGTTTTCGTCTGGTGCCTAAAAATATATACCGGTAATGATGGCGCCAGATGAACTTCGCTTGGGAGAGCATTCCACAAATGGGGAGCCACTGAAAAAAAAAGCCCGTTTTCATGTTGCCCTCCTCCAGACCTCATGTGGAAGCGGCACACAAAGAAGGGCCTCAGATTATAATTGCCACAGAAGATTAAGGCTTACTTTTGAATAAAAGTGCATGAGATCAAGCCCTATGCATATCTACCACTGATCTCAGTGGGGCATGGGAACTGCTACAGGATGAGGTGTAGGGAGAAAGAGAGCCAAGTTGCAACTATGTTTAGAAGGGGAAATTGGCAGGGTAAAAGGATTTTTGCAGATAACAGAGATTACATCTGGAGTGCTTTGAGTAGAAGTCTTTTCAATCCTTTCCCACCCATTTCACAGATGACTTGCCTTTTGCAACCAATCCCACCTATACACAAATTCCCTGGTGGGTCTGTAAGAAGGCAAAGGAGTATTGGGAATCAATTTATAATGAGCTCAAAAAAATACTGAAATATACTTTTCCAAAAACACCAGAAGCCTTCTTATTGGGTTTAGTAGATGAGGAAATTGTAAAGGAAGATAAAAAAATATTTTTATACGCCACCACAGCCGCAAGAATTCTTTGGGCCCAAAAATGGAAAACGGAAGATGTACCTAGTGTGGGAGAATGGAGATCAAAATTAATTGAGTACCTAGAATCAGCGAAATTGTCAGGAAGAATTAGGAATCAAAGAGACCAGAAACTTCGTACAGATTGGAGTAAGTTTATTGAACATATTAAGCAAGGTATGGATAGGAACACACACATAGGTTTGGAAAGTACACTTGTAATGTAAAATAATAAATAGAACATGGTATGGATGTTAAAATAGATAGATTTGACGATGGACAGGAACAAAAGCGAACGAATGAGGTGAATTAAGAAAACCGGAGCTGAAGGTGAAGGAAGTCATGTAACTCGGCGGAGTTTATGTAAAGATGATGAATATATGTATTATACATATCTGTTATTTTTGTGGAAAAACGTATTTAATAAAAAGATACTGCAAAAAAAAAAAAAACAAATTCCTCAATAAATTCCACCCATTTCTGTTCCATATGCATCCATTGCAGTAAATATTTGCATTCACTATAATTGTGTTTTATTGCTTCTTTCATTACTTGTACATTGTATAATTTAATTCCATGAATTCAAACTGTATTACAACAAAATAAATAACTAAATAAGCAATAAAAAGACAATTTTAAATCATACAGCATCTGACACAATGCATTACAACTGTTGCAGCTGGTAAAAAACCGATTGTGGCCCACCAAGACCCTCAGCAAGTTTCCAAGTGGTTCACAGGAAAAAAAATGTTTGGAACCACTGTTCTAAACTCATGAAAGCGTCAGAGACAGAAAGGCAACATCTGTAAACTGATGAAGCATGAAAGAATAATAGCATCTAAGCATCTAGTAATTAATTTCCAAGAAATATTTTAAGTGCTCACTATGAACAGGTGACGTCTGAACTAGAGCTGCAGGGTTGGCCTTGTTTTACCCTTCACAGTGATACACAGCTACTGATGTAATCAGGATCCACCTATGGATGTGTGTTCAATGTGACACCAACAGGTTGATAAGTAAAATTCTGACCATGGAAAATGTAAAGAGCTCAGATAAGTGTCTTATTTCTATCAATTCTATAGAATTTTATAGAACAAAATGAAATTTTTGTATTACTGGTATATAATGAAGTTTTATACTACAGCTTGAAACTTCTGTGTTGGGGACTTCCTATTTTTTCCTACCACGCTAAACAATATTTTGAAGTGGTAAAAGCAGCCAGTAAATTCATGCATACAAGTGTTATTTGTACCAGATTTAAACAGAACCTCAAGAGTGATAACATTATATTTCATCACAGCAAGGGACTTTTTCTATAGGCAACGAATGGTAGGATTAGAGTGAGACGTTGCATGTTGTTCTATGTAGATTTCCTCTGCCAAGTTCCACTTTTTTAAAATGCCCCCCAAAACACCCCATCCTCTTGCCTTTCTCTGCTCAAACTGCCAAGGCTAGAGAGACTGTTTAACTCTTTCCCCTCTCTTCATTCACCTTTTCCACACTCAAGTGGCAGTCTGCAGAGGCTAATTTTGATTAAGTAATAACAGAAGCGAGCAACATGGAATTCTGTATAGTAACTAGTCTGGCTTTTAAGGAGCTTAAAAACAGGATGAGCTGTAGTGTCGTATTTGCAACTAGGACAAAGAAGGAAGCCAAGGCCATTGAACAGGTGTCCTAGCAAGTTCTAACTGTGAACGTTGAGTTCAACAAAATTGCTAAGTTGAAAATATATTATAAACACAGCCATTTTGTATCACCATTTTAAATTCCACCCCAAAACAAGTATTACAGAGGGGTTATGAAAGCTTGCTAGCTGTGATAAAAATATATTTATTTCTACTAATTTTAAGTATACAGTTCTGAACACACTGGAGGTAAGAAAATTCAAGTTCAGCTTTGTTTCCACTTCGTTGGAAGACACATGATTTTTGTGTACCCTGACCATACTGGCTGAGCTACAAAAACATGGTGTCAATAGATCCAAACAATGTTAATTGGATATAATGTAGGATGAAACTTTTTAACCCAGAGAACAGCAGAATAAAGTTGCATACCTGTAAGGCTAACATTTATACTGTGCACAGGTGGTACAGATTTAGGGCTGCATCCAACGTCAGTTCTCCTCAGAGTAGGCTCAATGAAATTAAGAAACATAAGTAACTTAGGGTTGTCAAATTCAATGGGTCTAATTCTGAGTAGAACTTAGTTGGATTGTGCATTATGTAGCACATCATTGATATGGAATTTGCCACAATAATATAGAGTTGCAGCCACTGACTTGATTGGCTTTAAAAAGCAGATTAAACAAATTCTTGGATAAGAAGGCTATCAAGAGCTACTATCCATGATAGCTGCGTATCAAGTATTTCCAGTATCAAGAGGTGGCAATTCTCTAACTAACAGCTGCTGTGATGCTCATGTCCTGCTTGTGGACTTGCCATAGGCATCTGGCTGATCACTGTGAGAACAAGATGTTGAACTAGATGAGGTTTTGGTTTTGGTTCTTATGTCTGTAATGGTAGGCATTTTGGTAAAGGTCTGAGAAAAAGCCTATAGGATTGCATGGTCCTTCCCAAAAACACTTCTTCAAAACCATCTCCCACACACCTTGATCATGGGTTAAATGTTATCAGTATGTTCCAACTGTTGATGTTAATTAAGATTTGAACTATTAAGACATGTATCATTTCATACAACACGATTAGGCCTACCTTATGACTTTGTTGTCACAAGATTGCCACTATGTGACCTGGCTACCCTACTGAACAGTTTTACTTTGCAATGCATCCCTTTCACTCCCAATCAGAAGCATGACTATTTTCATGTCGTAGTATTGGAGAACTCCCCCAATTCCTGGCTCTTTTGCACTGTTTAACAGCACTGTAAGTTATACCCACAGTTGTATTCAGCAAAGTAATCCTGTTAGCATAATGACTTTCTGCCTATGCAACAGGATTTTCTTTTCTGTGCTTCCCCTCCCACCCCCAGCAACTGATCTAGAGGGTTAGCAGGGGCATGTCAGGATGTTTTGCACTGAAGGATGATTTTTATTCAGTTATGAAGTGGTAGGTTCCCAGGCTACCACCAGGTGAACACCTGTATTTTCCTGGATTGCCTTATTCTGTTTTGTTATTGGTGTTTTTCTTCTCCACTTTCTGAGATTGCATCAATGCAAGATTTAATAGGAATAAACCTTAATATATGTTATACGTTGGTTTCTGGGAAATGGTGGATAAGAGGAAGTACTCTCCCCACAACCCTGAAGAGTGTTACTTGCTCTCAAGTAAAATCAGGGTATTGAAAGAGATTACATAGGCTTTTCTCTTTTTAGAAACGGATCTAGAGATATCTCTTATTACTTCTGTGGGAAGTTAATATAACTAATAACATAAGTAGATTTTTTTGGATAGACGATTCTATGATGTACCTCCTTAGATTAATTTATCATTGTTAATTATTTTTAAATCAAGACATTGCTAACAATTTTGATTTTATTAACTCTTGTTGTGAGCATCTTATATCCTATTAACCTCTTATATTTCAATAAACTAGTTGATAGAACTTTTTTTATTTACTTGGGAACTATAAGTAATTAATTACATTTGCTATACCAAATGTGCAGGTGGCACTGTGGGTTAAACCACAGAGGCTAGGGCTTGCCAATCAGAAGTTTGGCGGTTCAAATCCCCGTGACGGGCTGAGCTCCCGTTGCTCGGTCCCTGCTCCTGCCAACCTAGCAGTTTGAAAGCACGTCAAAGTGCAAGTAGATAAATAGGTACCGCTCTGGCGGGAAGGTAAATGGCGTTTCCGTGCGCTGCTCTGGCTTGCCAGAAAGCGGATTAGTCATTCTGGCCACATGACCCGGAAGCTGTACGCCAGCTCCCTCGGCCAGTAAAGTGAGATGAGCGCCGCAACCCGAGTCGTCCGCGACTGGACCTAACGGTCAGGGGTCGCTTTACCTTTACCTTTATACCAAAGAAAGCAAACAGAAGGTTAACAACAACTAATGCAGCAGTGGAGAATTTCCACCCTGCAGGCCTCAGGTCTTGCACCCCCTGCAGGCTATCCCCCCCAAAAAATAAACACCCATCTGTCAATCCGCTGACATAAATTTCATGGGCAGGTATCATCGGCTGATATGTGGGAAGGAAGTTCATTTCTGTGCTTGTTGCACATGTTCCCTACAGAGAACTGGCAAACACACTACAAGATTTAACCCCTGCTCATCAGCTCACAAAGGAGGTTGAATTCTGCTCAGTTAGGGTGACCTCACACACTTTGCAAAGCTGGCCCACAGTGTGAGATGAGAAAAAGATCTGGTCCACCAGGCGAAAAAGATTCCACACCTCTGAATTAGCAGAACAGAATAGGGAATTTCTGTCTATGTTTTTTTAAAACATATCCATGCTTTACACTATTTGAGAAGCTATTGTCTAATATGGATCAAAGACTGGTAATATAAAATCAGGATATACAGATAAATCAGAACAAAGGTTTGTGAAAACCCCATTAAATGCCTTAAAAGGATGAGCAAGAAAGTCTTAAAACATTTTATATGTTGTATTTGGGCTTAAACCATACAACCAGTTATCTGTGTTTTTCATTCATATAGCAGTTAAGCTGAAATACACTGAAAATGATAGAAAACTGAAGGATCAGAGTCAGCATAGTATATTTTTGATGATAAAGTTTGGGGTAATGAAATGACTTTTATAATACACACAGAGAGAGTTAACTGGGCAGAAAGCTTTTAAGCAGCTTTCTTATAACGGATGACATGTATAGAAATGCAGTTTGATTTTTGAAAATGAAATGTTTAACACTACGTTTGTTTTAATTTGTATGGGAACTGTTGTTACTTGTTGTACAATATATTTCAATTCATAATAAAACTGAAGGACACCAATGTATCTGTCATGTGAAATCAGCACATGCAATGAATTCGAAACCTTAACCTTTCACAGGTCCCACTGATGTTTTTGAAAGGTTTCAAAATATGAATCCTTAGGTGTCAACAAAACTGCTTGCCACATTCAGCAAGGTGAGTGTGACTCTGCTGACTGGTGAGCACAATGAGAGAAGCAAGCCTCAGTCTCAGCACTGAAGTCGCAGAACTGAATAGAAACTAAACAACAACAACCTATTAATTACAAAACATGAAATGCTGGAGTTAGTTTGGCAGGTGCCCAAACAGCCTTGGTGATACAGGTCCAAACCACAAAGTCAGTCCCTGCCTAAAGGCACTTATGATCAATTCCCAGCAATGCATTCTCCCCACTTCATCTTTCCTTCAGGAAAGGCAGGTGTGCTTGGGACTGGACCCCTGTGCTTAATTTACAGACATAACCCCCCCCCCCCCAAAAAAGCACCTCATAGATAAATGTCGATGGGGCTTATTTCCGAGCTAGATACTTAGGATGTGTAGTATCAGAAATATTCTACTTCTTTACATGTGGATCAGTAACCACCACCAGAGAGTACTAATCCATTTCTCATTTCTTTGCTTACCGTATTTTCTATCCCTTCATACTACTATGAAACTTCAACAATGTAGAGGCAGTGATCCTCAAAGGCTGCATTTTAAAATGTTTCACTAACTTTAAGCAAAAAGTCACAGTCTGGGAACTCCAAGTCAACACAGTTATGTGCAATTCAGGGTTTTTCCTCTGGGACTGATAGGGGCTATAATCCAAAACATCTGAAGGTCACCAGTTTGGGAAGGCTGCCCTACATTCCCTCAAAGCCACACACAAGACCAGGAAAATCTCCATAGTAGTATTCAAGGGGGTGTGAAGAACTGCAGCCAGCTACCAAGTTCTGTGCAAGTATTTTGAGTACATGGGTAAGTTCCACTGTTTAATAATCTGAAGATTACACTCAAAAGTGCTTCTACGTTTGAGATGTCACACACACACACACACACACACACACACAACCTAAATATTAAAGTTACTAAAAGCAGATTTGCCTGCAACAAGCAAGTTTGTAGGAATGAATGCTGTTTCATGTCAGAATACCAGTATTAAACAGTCTAGTTACTGACTTCAGCTGAAAACATGAGGTCTCACTAGATGGCATCATTTGTCTCCATTTCCTAAGATTGCAATTACTATACAGTATTGATTTAAGCACTATTTGTACTACTGAAGCAGGTTCTAAAACACAGCCATAATATACTAAAACCAGTTGCTGTCCATTACCCCTTCCCGGCTATTAAAGGAGTACTGTGATGCCGTGGAATGTTTGCAAACATCCGTAAGCTTAGGAAAAACTAGCCAGGAGAAAAGTGTTTATGAACAGTGCAGTTTCCATATGGAAAGATATGGTTACGCTTGAGAGAAAGATTTCACACTAGGCCTACAGACCAGACATGCATGCTGTTGGCAGTAGAGGCAGATACAGGTGTGCAAAGCAGGTAGTTTTAAGGCTGGAAACCAGTGTGACTAACACTGGAAATACAGCAAGGAGGTTCAGTGGGCACTGAGCTTCAAGACAGAAGGCCTGAAGTTCAGGTTAGTCATTTGACCATTACATAACTATCCAATAATGGTCAAGAATTTAAAGCACCACTTTAGAACCGCAAGACACGCTATGAGCCCAGGTTAGCTTGTGAAACTGTGAAATTAACTATTTGTAGCTATCAGTGATACACAGACAAGGAGTTTTGTTTAAAATGAAATAAACACATCACATTTCTTTCTCTAAGGGCCTCAGAGCATTAAAAAAAGATGTTGGCTTTTAAACATGCTTATTGACCTAGTACAGTGGTACCTCCGGTTGCAGACGGGATCCGTTCCAGAGTTCCGATCAGATCCCAAGGTTTCCGCAACCGGAGGGACCGCTTCTGGTAATGTAAGCCGAGGTGCTACTGTACAGGGAAGGGATCGCCTACACCTAAGTAATGCATGTAACACAAGACTCCTCTTGAATAGGTGAGCAGGCAGGTTTTACACCTATCTTTTCCATCACATTATGCCACTACATGGTGCAGATCTCCAGCTAGTAAAATCGCTTTGCTTTATAACATAACTTATTAAAAACACTCTAACACAATAGGCAATATTTGACCAATTTACAAGGCTACCCATCTATTGTAGCACTGAGGAAAGTAGGAATGAAAGGGGCAGAGGAAACTAGTGATACACTGGGCATAGCAATGGGGGGAGTGCTTTGTGCTATGAGGAGGAAGGGGATTGCTTGCTTTTAAAAGGGAAGCAGACTTCAATTAAAATACTTGAATCCCACCCCAAGTTTATAAAGATAATCAGCCTCTCAAACACAGAAACTTTACATAATGCTTTAATTTATCCATTCAACATGAAAGGTAGTTTTCCTTCCTCCAAACCACTTCTAAACTACAGCTTTTCGAGTCAAAAAGAACTCAAATTATTTAAATGTCTGTACTGACAAGAGGAAAACTTCTACCCCTAAGGTACAGCCATCCAGTTTAAACCAAACTTAAACTTCTCTTCTGCTTCAACAGGGTGTATAGTCAAAGAAACCCTTTTTAAGTACCTACTACTACTGATGAGCTTTGAGCTATGGCTGCAAATACACACACCGGGGCTTTTCTAGTTCCCTTTCTTACAACAGCCACATCCTGTACCCCCAGAAGTTGCTATTCAACCAAGATTCAAACAAAGTGCAATAAGGATTCGACCAGAGGTTTTAAATCACTCACAGGTGTGCTACGTTAATACACTGGAGCAGGATTTGATACCTACTCTGGTGAACTTGTCAATATATTAAGTATGAATAAATTTGCTAACAAGGAAAAAACCATTGTTTTTAATAATGTATTTCTGGTACCACTTAATACCACTTAATTGTCACTTAATAGTCAGAATGCCAATAGCAGGTGTGTGTACTATTGACCAAACTGCCAGTTTAGACTTTATGGTCACTGAAGCACGTTTAAACATCTTTCAGGTAGCAGTCAACACAAAACCAACCTTAGTATCAAGCCTGATTACAAAATCCAGCACAAAAAAAACCTCAAGCATCTACAATTTAAGATGTGCAACAGAATTCACCTGTCTTCAAAATACTTTTAATAAAATAGCATTTTCCTTAGGGAAAGCATCCAACTATGATTTAATGTGTTTCCCAAACTTGGGTCTCCAGCGGTTTTTGGACTACAACTCCCATCATCCCTAGATAGCAGGACCAGTGGTCAAGAATGATGGGAATTGTAGTCCAAAAACAACTGGCATCCTAAGTTTGGGAAACTCTGGTTTAATGTGACATGCTAACCAGGCCACTGACAAGTATTCTAACAGGGAGGTGCTTAAGCTGAAAAGGTGCTTATTGTAACCTTATTAAAGAAAAATACAAAATGTAAGGGATTAGGTGGCAAGATCAAACGTTCAACTCACTCCTTTAACAAAGATCATCTCTGCAGAAACAATGGAAAGCAGGAGTGTTTGTGGTGAGCTTTTACAAAAGGCAGTAAAAAGCTGCATATGCCTTCTGTAGGAGTTTACCATGATGGCCACATAAAATGCCTCTCCCTTTCCACAAGCCTCTGCTGATGTCAAATGTTTGACAGGCATCAGGACAACCACAAATAGTGGCTAGCTATCATGCAAAATAAAAGTTTTGTGGATGTCTGCAGAAAGATACAGTGGTACCTCATTGAGTGTCCGCCTCGTCGAGCGCCCGTTCCGTTGAACGTCCGCGGCAAACCCAGAAGTACCGGAATGGATTACTTCCGGGTTCGCCACTCACGTATGTGCAGAAGTGATAAATTGCGCTTCGCGCATGCGCAGAAGTGCAAACCGCTCTGTGCGCGTGTCCAGCGTCCTTTTCGGCCAGCGACCGGGGCTCCGGAACGGATCCCGGTGGCAAAACGAGGTACTACTGTACTTTCTTCAGATTGAAGGGATCTGTCATCAGTCTCTGGATCTTTGGAATCTTTTGAAAGGTAAATGCAACATACTGACAAAATATGCTTTGTTGCATGATGCTTTCCAGTAGAAAAAGAGCATTAGACAGCAACTCGCCAAAGGCTACCTGGCAATCATGGTTGAACAGTCAGTTGGCACACTGAAGCAGGAAATAACTCGGTATGACTTAGGAGGACCTCAAAGACTAGAGAAAATGGAAAGGGGCAGGTTCAATAGTTATTAAGTGGACACAAATGGATAGTTGGGTTATCAGAGAAGACTTTAAGTATAACATTTTTTGTGATGTCTCAAAGCAACTAGACATCAACATTTTTGTGATATCTCAAAACAACTACACGTCAAGATTGTCAGATCTGAGAAAAAAGGTTTTAATATTATCTGATACATTAATTAAGATCCACAGGCCCCAAGCAGGATCTACTCTCAAAGCCTTTCCTCTTTTTTAGGAAGGGTGTGGGGACACGTTTCAGTGGCAAAGCCTGCCTAACGTACATCATGCAAACCAACTACGTCCCACTCCTTGGATATGTACAGCCCCAGACTGCCAGGGAGATTCTAAAACTCATTGTTTGAAGTCTTATTTGTGAGCCAGGCTTCAGTGTCATATCAACACACTTCAGTTATGTTTTGTGTTTCTCCAAGATCAGAGTTTTCAGTAGAGTTGGCATCAGTTTTTCCATTGTGTTTCAACCAATCAATTTAACTACGGTATGTGTTCTACCTGTTATATGAAGATCTCACCATGTGAATTGCTGGAAGTCTAATCTGCCATTTTGGGAAAGTAGGGTTGCTAGCTCTTCAACTGCTCAAGCTAGCTGTGCCTTTAAAGGCAGATATTATTAGGTGCCATTGTTTATTTGCATGCTGTAAAGATATTCAGCCTAGTGCACTAGATTCTGCAGAAGCTGCTGTTCAAGGCTGAAAAACAGGCCAGCATGGGTTGTCTGGTCAGTTGGCAACCCTGGAAAAGATAGATTTAAATATGTGAGTGAAGAAACCAATGGAAGTACAGAGATATAAACAAGGATGTAGATGTACAAGAAAGAAAAATGGGTAGCAAGCTCTCAGAGTAGCACATTAAGGAGTGGGGAAAAAAGAGTAAATGTTAAAAGATGCAGGTGCAGATAGACTTTGCGGTAGAAAAAGAGGAAAACAGAAAGGGTGTGCAGAAAAACCTGCTGGTATGGAAACATGAGAGCGCCACAAAGTGCAAAGAAAAAAGAAGGATTAGAGGTAGAGGCACAGAGACCCCAGGTGGAAAGGAAATATACGGAGATGGCAACGGACTGGTGAGAAAAGTGTGCATGCTCCAATGTGTGGAGAAACATAGGGAGAGAATGTTTTAATAGGTAAGAGTACAGATACAATGTGTTATGTGCAAAAGATTGGCAGACTGAATTGTATTAAGCCACAGACTGTTCTGAAATTAAAATAGCCGTGCAGCCCTCTTGTAATAAAAATGAAAATAGCCCTCAGTGCTTTGGGTTGTCTCTTCCTACTCTGAAGCATCAGGTGTATCACAACTGGAGATGGGGGTCTGATTTATGACTCAAAAGGTTTCCTGGGGACAGATGTATGACCATAGTTTTCCTGGACAGTTGATATATTATGCCACATGGACATGGTAACGTATATAAACATCTACTTGCTTGAACACTTGACCACAAGTTTGGAGACAGGAATTTATGCCTAGCATGAAAGCACCTAGTGTAGCCATGCAATTTCCCACTCACCTGCTTGTTGAAAACTGCACACTGCTCTATCACTGTGAAGAACTACTCCTAGCACTTTAAATCCTGGAGTACAAGAGAGAATATGTGCAGCCACCAACAGAATTTGTTTTCTATACAGTGGTACCTCGGGTTACAGATGCTTCAGGTTACAGACTCTGCTAACCCAGAAGTAGTACCTCGGGTTAAGAACTTTTCCCCAGGATGAGAACAGAAATCGTGTGCCAGCGGCGCGGCACAGCAGGAGACGCCATTAGCTAAAATGGTGCTTCAGGTTAAGAACAGTTTCAGGTTAAGAACGGACCTCCAGAACGAATTAAGTTCCTAATCCGAGGTACCACTGTACTTAGAAATGCAGCAAATGTATGGGCAGCAGCTCTACATAAGAGGTGGGGCAACATGAGGTACAAGTAAAAAGAAAAGATAAAGGCAGCTGGGAGAAAGAGAAAGAATCCTGTTAAGTGAAGGAGGGAGTTGGTAAGTGCTGCTTCAAAACTTAAAAGGCAGAGTTAGCAACTCCGAAGGTATTTGCATTTCTATTGCAAGGCCTGTCAACTTCTGCTTTTTAATTTTATGGTATATTTGAGATTATATTTTACAACATCAGTAACGAACAGGCAAGATGTTACCATAACTAGGTACCAAATGAATGAGATCCACAAATGTGTATACCCATTTAAATTTAGTTCAGAAAGGCTCCCATAAGAGTGCAGAGCACATAACATGAGAGGTTATTATGTACATGGGGGGAAACGATCTAGGTCCCAATCATGTTTAAAGCTTTATAGGCCCATGACCAGTACCTTAAGTTGTCTTATACACTAAAAGCACCCCAAACCTATGCTCCTACTTGATTAAACGTTGGATCCATTCCTCTGGACTACAAGATCTACCAACGATTATTACCACGATCCAGCATCCAGTACCTTGCCAGCATCCAAAATGGCTGAGACAGACAGACAGATACACACACACCATTTTAATATGAAGTTCAGATTAGATATAAGGTATTTATTAGCTCTAATAAATGGAAGTTACATGAAATGTAGGAGCTACAGCTTTTCTACTTATAGTATGTAGCATGATGGTGGTCTTTGGTGCTAGATAACCTGCCTCCTCCCTAGATAGAAACTACCCAACAGTGCAACCCTATGAATGCTTACTCAGAAGTAATTCCCAATGTAATTCAATAGCACTTACTTCAAGGTAACCATACACAGAATTACAACCCAATTTGCAATATCCAAACATACATGGATAGCAAGTACTTTCCTACTACCATCACCTGTTGTATAAGGTGTGTATGCCCATAAACTCCAGTGTTCAAGGTAAAATGAAACCATTTTTCTTAGCATACAAAATATTTACATTTTAAGGAAAATTCTCCATTATAACCTGCAAAACACACACACACACATATACTGTATACAGGTTTAGTATGCAAAAGATACGGGACAGCACCTTTGCATAATAAACCTATATATTTAAATGCAAAGGATAAGGGACAGCATAGGGACGTGGGTGGCGCTGTGGGTTAAACCACAGAGCCTGGGGCTTGCCAATCAGAAGGTTGGCGGTTCGAATCCCCGCGACGGGGTGAGCTCCCGTTGTTTGGTCCCTGCTCCTTCCAACCTAACAGTTCGAAAGCATGTCAAAGTGAAAGTAGATAAATAGGTACCGCTCCGGCGGGAAGGTAAACGGCATTTCCGTGCACTGCTCTGGTTCACCAGAAGTGGCTTAGTCATGCTGGCCACATGACCCAGAAGCTGTACGCCAGCTCCCTCGGCCAATAAAGCGAGATGAGCGCCGCAACCCCAGAGTCATCCGCGACTGGACCTAATGGTCAGGGGTCCCTTTACCTTTACCTAAGGGACAGCATGCTTTCTCAACAAGCAAACTAAACCATTAAATAAGTATTTTCATATATACGGGGTTAATCCTTTGCACCACCCACCTAAAATATATACTCAGTGTCCAATCACTACCAACTATCCAAGAAGAAACACTGTCACCTGCCTTTATTAGAAACTGGATCCCAAGGCAGTTGGACAATAACCTAGTAACATGTGTGCCCAATAATAAAGTGTCTAAATCTTCACGAGAGTCATTTTTGCTGGTTTTTAGAAACTTACAAGATTTACCACCTGCTATCTTCACGCCAAGACTAACTGTAGCATGAGTAAAGCATTTCAAAAGAAATCTTGCTGAACACAACAGATAAATCAAGAAGTTTTTCCTTCAAAAAATAGAATTTCAATTCAATCTCATGTCAAAAACCATTTCAGAATGAGCCACAATACTCAAGTTGTCACCTGTGAAACATTTATAAATGAGGTTGCTACAACCATTTCAGAACAGATCACCTAAAATCTATATTTACAAACCCAACAACCAATGACTGCTTGCTATTACTTAATTTCGCAATACACAAGGATGGGATTTCAGCATATTCAGTTGCAGTTATAGTCTGTGGAACACGGCCTTTACCGGTAAGTAGAAGCAAAATGCAAAGGCGTCTGCTTCCCTCTGGCTTGATTTTAATAGGAATACAACTTGCAAGGTAACATACATTTTTGTACAAATATTCACTTTATCATTATTGTGTATTTGCAACACAAGAGGTACTGCCCAGAAATAACTATAGAGATGATAAGTATAGATCTCATGTAGCCTGTGTGTCATCTTTGAAACACACCATGCACCTTACTAATTCTGAGTTTTAAACTTTGACTTCAGTTGAAAGACAGTGAGTTCATGCTAACCAGAAACAGTCATGGGATTTCATATTGGAAATACGTTGTAGAAACTTAGGAAGCTGCATTATGCCAAGTTAGATTACCAGTCTATCAAGCCCAGTCTCTTTTAGACAACTGAGGGACCCCAATAATCAATGTTATAAACTCAATAATCTCTGTTAGGAAAAAGTAGGTTAGTACCGTAATATTAGAAGGGGCACTGCTAATCAATAATATGAAATGCTCCCCTTGTCATAATCAGAGCATCAACACACATAGCTATGCTCCTCTTTCTCCATAAAGACAGTCATCTAGGTGATAGATTTGCTACCACTGCATCAATCCACACAAGAAACTGTTTTACAAATAGATCAACACCTAGTTCAGAAAGTTTAATCCATCTTTTATTTCAACTCCTTTTTCTATTTGCATCCACTACTCCATAAATACTGTCACTTCTGATCTGATGATCATGTAGACTTCCACAATTGGAACTGAAGTTCTAAAATGTTAAGGAGCATAAGGTACTGAAAGGTACTTCTTTCCTATGTGATCATTTATATTTAGCCTGCATTACTATAAGAAAAATACTAAATATTAGTATTAAGATCAACTGCCGGGGGGGGGGGTATTTTGCCCAAGAGACCAATTACTACATCGGGTATGCACATTAAGTGTGTATTTCTCGTATTCCTATGGTATCTCTTGTATGAATATAAATTCTACATAGTGACGCAAAATCCTTACACTGTGCCTTTTGACACCCTTGGCTTTGTTCTCATTGCCACAGGATCTGCATTTGGTTGTATACATATACTATGTGACTGTCATATCTATCCCCAATTTATATGGCTGCCTTCTGCAATGTGTTGCCCTATGGATTTCATCCAACAGTAACTCCCATCAGCCTCAGCCAGCATAGCCAATGGTCAGAGATGATGGGGATTGTAGTCCAGCAGTATCTGAAGGGAACCACAGTGAGGAAGATATGACATACCGTAGTAATATTTTACATTTCTATTGCTTTTGGAAATTGCTAAAGAATTATTAACCTCACATATCGGTACTTCATATATCTTTGGCAGGGGGTAGGCTGAGGCTGCAATAATAGAGGCATGTTTTAAGGGCAACAAGTGAATTAATGGCAGAGATACCTTTTCAACCAGGGACTTGCAGGCTCCCAGTCTCAGCCACCAACTCTTAAATGGATGAGCAACCTAAGCTTGATTTACAATGATAAAAAGCAAGGCATACTACTCTGTGAATCAGCAAATACCTTGAGTTCCTATACTTGCATTCGTAGAATGCGAGCAAAGCAGTTGAGTTATCTTAAACATCTCAAAGGGGTGGGGGTGGGGGATAAGTATAGCACAAGGGAAAATGGCATTATTCAAGATTCTTACAACAGAATTTAATCAAATCCGCAGACCAAGAAGAGATAGGTACTTCAACTAGGAACCTCCTACCTTGTTTTAATGAAACTGGATCTTTGCCAGCATAGTCTTCTACATTAGGAGTGGTTACAGTAGGTACAAATTGGCAACAAGGTCAGATACGCCAAACGTTTATCAGTTAGTTTCCAGGTAAGTTGCTCACAAAAGTTCTTCCTCCAACTATATCCAACTTTTTACATCCAGGAAGTATATGTGCCAGCTGTCTGGAAGATGAATGTGAAGATATTCCTGGTCACCCATCTAAGTTCCCTTTGAGCGGGTAGTAGTGTGGCAAACAGGCAGCGCTTTCTTCCTATGAAGTACACGCAGCAATCTTCCCCCTCAATCCCACACCTCATCCCACTACTGGCACCGTGAAGGCATCTTCATGAACTCACGTGGTGTTCACATCCAAAGGTTAGGCATACCACTTGGCGGAGATGACAGGGTCATGAAAACTTTAGATGAAATGGGATAAATCCTAACGCCACCTTCCTCACATACAAACGCTTGCCCCGGGGAGGCTGCTTTGGTCAGCCTCACCAGCCCACGCGGCATTCGAGGGCGCTTCCAAAATGTTCATAACAGACACATGCAACTAAGCCATTAGTAAATCACTTTAACGTCGTGATAAACCACACAGAGGGGCTCGTGCAGGGAAAGAGAGAGAGAAGTCTGACATTCCGCTCTATTTCCAACCACAACCCCTGACTTGAAAGGAAGGAGTCAGGCTTAGCAGGTAGGAGCAGGAGGACCCTCGGCCGCCAGCCTCCGGGCTCCGGCTCCCTTCCCCAAGAGGAGAGAGGCTGGCCGGGCGGCTGGGCGGGTAAATAGAAGCTCAAGGCTGCCGAGGATGATAATGCCGTGCATTGGCGGCGGCGTAATCCCGGCTACTTAGCCCGGCAGAGCAAACCGGAGACCAAGAAGCACCTTCACCTAACGGGCGCCCGGCGGCCCATTCTAAAGAGCAGCAGCAGCCGCGCGTCGGCGGACGGGGAGATGAACGCGGACTAACCGGAGGGGCATGAGGGGAGAGCCCTCTCCCTTTCCCTCGCCCAGCTGCCGGCCCGGCGAGGAGGTGGCGGGCGGGCGGCCGGAGGCGCTGCTCCCGGGCTGCCCTCAAGGTCACGCCGCGCCTCGCTTCGAGGCAGCCGGCGTGGGCTCCCCGTGGGAAGGAGGGGCGCGGGCAGGGCCCACCGCGCCGGCCAGGTCTCCTGCCCCTCACCCCCACCCCGCGGTCGCCTCCTTCCGGCAGGCTAATCCCCCAGCCCGCCCGGCCTGCGCTGCTCCGCGGCGCCTCGCCACCTGCGCCTCCGGAGGTGCCCCGTCCGACGCCCTCGCCGCGTCCTCTCTTCGGGCTGCCCACCCTTCCGCCTCTTACCTCAGGGTCCGCCGCCGCCGCCAAGCCCCACACGCGGCCAGCGCCGCCGCCGCCGCCGCCACCTCCAGTGCCTGCCTGCTGCACAGGGTCCCCCCACCCCGCCCCAGAGCGCGCGAGCCCCAGCCGCCGCCAAGCCCGCCTGAGACCGGGAGGGGACGGAGGGAGGGAGAGAGAGAGGAGGCGGCAGCAGCAGCAGCCGGAGCGAGGGAGGGAAGGAGGGAAGGAGGGAGGGAGGGGGAGGAGGAGGAGGGAGCCGGGCGCCCTGCCCCGCCCTCCGCGGTAGCTCCCCAGCAGCAGCGTCTCGCCCTCGCTAGTCAGTGGCAGGCAGGCGTGCGGGCAGCGCTCCGCTCCCTTCGCGGAGCCATATGCCGCGCGGGAGGGAGCCGCTGCCTTCGCCGCCTCCCAGCCACAGGCTCTCTCTCTCCGCTGCCCTCTCGCTCGCTCTCCACCGCGAGGGTCGGCCACTTACTAGTCCGTTCGCCCGCTTCTCCTCAGGCGAGCCCTCCTCCCCAAAGCGACGGTAGCCACCAGGTTCCGAACCGGCCCGACCCCCCCTCACTCACTCACTCACTCACACTCTCTCCCCGGTCCCCGTCACGTGACAGGGTCTCGCTTGGGTTGGAGGAAGAGGCGGGGGTCTGAAGGCGCGGCGCCTTCACGGGCGAGGGGGGGCGGGCGGGGGAGAGAAAGGGCGGAGCCTCCGATTGGCACTGGCGCCTGGAGGGGCGGCGCGTGCCGCTTTCTCCGCCTCCCAGACCTCCCGCTATTGGTCGGAGGTGCCTGACGTGCTTGTTTCCATGACGTATATGGGTCGGGCTGAGGCGTTTGATGAGGCCCGGCGGGCTCCGGGTCGTTGACTTTGCCACGAGCGTCTCCCTGGGGAGGGGTGGGGGGAGGCTAAGGCGCTTTTGCCCCTCCTCTTCCACCTCACTTGCACGTCCCCACCTCCTCCCCCCCAGCTCCATTGGGCCACCCCCCACAAACTACGGCCAGAGGGTCGTCTGGCGCCCGCACGGGTCGCGCTGGCCGTTGGCTCACTTCAGGCTGGGAAGGGCGAGGGGCGTGTGGAGGAGGATTTGGGGGGGGGGAAGCGGGGGGGGAGGGGGCGGTTAGAAAACCTAACTGCCAAAGGAGGCGGAGGTCACCGTTGGTCAGCTCGCGAGTGCGAAACATGCGCCCTCGAGGAGACCGCAGAGAAAACCCCGAGCGGCGGCCGTTCGCCCTTCCGAGCGGCGTCTGCGATTGAAATGACAGCACGAGAGACGAGACTTCGACGTGCCTGAGCGATGGGCCGTCTTAGGGAGGAGCGGGAGGTGGGCCTGAAGGGATTAGAAGGCAGTGCACACAAGCCAATGCACACGACGTTCCGGCATTTACAGGCACAGACCACGGAGGAGGGAGAGGCGACCGATTTCCGTCACTGACACTTGATGATGATGATGATGATGATCGGGGGAGGGGGCGCTGGGAGAGACCGGATCTCTCGCTCTGCCGCCTGTCATGTCCTCCTTGTCAGAACAAAGATGACGACGCGTGCTGCTGCTTCGTGTTTAGTCACTTCCTCGCCTTGCCAGAGCAGTGGTTTCCGAGGAGCCTCGCGGCAGCGTGTGCATGAGAGAAGGGGGTGAGGGACAAAGTGAAGAGCTGCCGTTTATATTATAGAGCATATATATATAAAAGCGCCGTGGTGCTGCTGCTCAGCCTTTAAATCCGTTTTATTCCCCATCGACGTCGCTAGCCCAGTCCTAAACTGTTTGGTCCTGGGGATGCATTATAGCTGGGTGGCTTCCGTGTTCTCTGTGGGTCAGCTGCACACACGGAGCTCAAATGAAAGTTGAGGTAACAGGGAAATGATACCAGGGAAGATTCCGTTGTTCACGTTTGGAGGAGAATCCTGCCTGTCTTTCGCCAGGCATCATACAAAAACACTGTGCCCAGTTTGTTTGAAGGTCCATGACTGTGTTATGTATAGACCTGCACCAGGACTTTCTGGATCTGTGTCTGGAAGTAGGGGGAACAGTGATCCACTGTATGGTTCCAATGTGATACAGATGTCAAAAATTACAGGAAACACACACCCTGGTACAGACAGAGCATCAATGATGACAGTATTATGGAGCCACAAGGCTTCCTAATTCTATTCATCATATTGGCGCCTTACTGAACACAGCTTCCGCCTAAATCAGAGCTCCTGATTTAAGGTACACTTAAGTTGTTATTTCCACCTGTTCATTGACACTGTATTCCCAAAGAGGGGCAGATACTGCCTTCAACATGTCCAGTTCTCAGAGACCTGCTTTCACAGGGTTTCTCTATTCTGCGTCCTCTCATTTTGCCAGCCAAATACTATAATGCTTATTCTTAGGCTGGTCCACACCCATTGTCTTCCGAGACACTTGTACTAAACTTAGAAGCCACATGAGTAGAGTGCACTCTGAAGTAGTGCTACCTCTTGCACAATCTTATTCCTTATCATAGACTAACACAGTGCTCTTCACATACAATTGCAATAATTGTTCACATACAAAAATGTGTCATAATGTGTCAGAAAAATGTAAATGTTACCAAGGTGGGAACATTTCAAAATATTAGGCATCCTGCTTCATTGCCCCCAGCTCATCCTGCTTCATTGCCCCCAGCTCATCCCAAATCTGCCTCTGTAGCACTGTTGAAACTTGTGCTTGGCACAGCTGAGTGATCTTTCATGTTCTTCAGTAAATTCAGTAAGTTTTTCACGTTCTTCAGTAAGTCCTACCGGTAGCTTTATAACATTTTTCTTCTCTTGTGTCTTCTCATATTACTGGCAAAGCTTCCTGGGTGAGGTAGGGCTGGCTAACCTTCATTGTTACTGTCCATGGATGGAGCAAAAGATGCAATTTCAAAAGCACAATATTAACTCCAAAATCAACAACACAGAGGAGATTTACTTGATTTCTCACAATACTCTTTCTGATCAAACAAAACTTTTTCTGACCAAAGAGATGTGGTGAAAGGGTTATGGAGAAAGGCCAAGTGCCTGGTTATGTCTTATACAATGAAAGGCAAAAAAGGACATGATAAAAAAAATTCCTAATCATAAAAAAATTATAGAATCATTTATTCTCTTTAATCCCATGGCTAGCAGAAGAAGAAAGAAATAGAGAACAACAGTGCAATGGGAAGAGAACAAAAAAAGGAAAAAACCCCAATTTAACTAAATGCTTTCTACCTTCATTATGAGTTGGGCAATCTCATAAACAATCCCAGAACTTAATGGGGGTCTCCATCAATGCTTAAAGTAGTAATATTCCAAAATTTATGTTTGAGATTCTTTGTGAATTTGAGCATATATAATTCAATAGAACGTGATATAAAATAGGTACCTTTTTCTACCTTATTAGATTTCCTCTGGTAAGCTACCCAAATACCTAGGTAGTGAGGACATAATGGGCCCCAGACTATAAAGTTTCTTTTTAATCCTGTGCCTTATGCACACATACAAATGATTTTAAAGAAACAAACCTGGGGTGTTTGAAGTTATGGTGATAGGTTGGGGCACGGCAGTGGGTAGGGTGAGGAGAGGCAATGCAGGGCACACTGCCTACTATAGAACAGGGCCCAAGAGTCAGTATAAATATACCAGTCAAAAGAATCCTATCAGATCTGTTGAAATGGCTATATACTACTTTATGCTCTTTCTTATTTAGCCTCAGTTTGCCTCCCTCCCGGCAAAGTTCTTCTTTAAAGAATGCAATCAAATAAGAGTCACTGCAATATTTATTTCCTTTCTGAATGCAGCTGAGTATTACCTTATGCCAGATATATTTAGGTCAATTGAAAAATCAAAACAATGAACAGACGCATCCTGCAGACTAATTTATGTGATTCTCTTGCATGTCTTCCCAGTAGGAGAGAATAAAGATACATCACATATACAAAATTCTCTTTCTTTCTCTCTGCAGATCAGTGTCCTCATCTGTACTGTGGCTCAGCAAGACTTTCCCAGACATTTTAAAAATTGCATTTGGGAACACAGCTTTTTGGGACTAGCAGATGTGTTCCACTCAATTCCTCATTTTCTAACTCCTAAATGGAAATGGTAACTATAAAAAAACTAATGAGATAAGTTCTTAAGGTTCAGACACTGAACCTGGTGATCTCACTCTCTTTGAAATGTCATTTTTTAATGCTACAGTTTTGCTTCTTCCCTGGAAATTATTATATCCTTTTATTCCCATAAACAAGAGAAGAAGGTAGCAAATTCAGATACACATTTCCTCTCATCTACCAGGAGGCCTTAAATACAAAGCTGGCAAACCCTGTGATGTAGTTGTGCGGTTTCTTAATTCTAGATCAGTCTAGAACAATATTCTCATCCACAATTTTATTTTATTGTGGATGAAAAGATGGAAGAGTGTGATGGAAGAGTGTTTCTAATGTCCCAGGCAATTACACTACAGGGTGCTGCAAGGCATTATCTTGTCCCCTATGCCATTTAACAGCTACATGAAGCAATTAGCAGCAGTCATTAGGAACTTTGGGGCAAGGTGCCACCAGTATGTTGATCACACTTAGTTCTATTTCTCCATGACATCTGGAACAGCAGAAGCTGTGCATGCCTTGGACTGGTGCCTGGGTGCAATGGTGGGCTGAATGAGGGAAAATAAACTGAACTTGAATCCTGGCAAGATGGGGGTCGCTGTGAGTGAGTAGGTCCTGTGTCTGACAAATTGGCCGGTTGCCTGCTTTGGATGGGGTTGTACTCCCTTTGAAGGATCCGATTCACAGTCTGGGTGTGCTTCTGGAGCCAGCTTTGTTACTGTAGGCTCAGGTAGCCTCAGTGGCTAGGAGTACCTTTTATCAGCTTCAGCTGGTTTGACAGCTATGGCTGTTCCTGAATAGTTTAGCTTGACAGTGGTAGTCAGTAACTTCAAAACTGAATTACTGCAACACACTCCATATGGGGCTCCCCTTGAATTTGGTCCTAAAGCTACAGTTAGCACACTTGCTGAACAGAATGACAACCTGTCACTCCTGTTCGGAACTCTGCACTGCCTGCCAATTGTATCCATGCATCTATGATCTTAGGCAATGCACTCTTTGTGGGGCTGCCTTTGGGCCTGATCTTGAAGCTTAAGCTAGTGCAGAATACAGTGGTTAGACTGCTGATAGGGCAGACAGCCAACAGCATGTGACACTTCTGCTAAAACATCTGCACTTGCTGCCCATATGCTACTGGTCCAGGTTCAAAGTTCTTGGGATAATATACAAAGCCCAGGACAACTTGAGCCCAGGATATCCTAACGGCTGCCTGTGCCTTTACATCCAAGCACAGTCACCGAGTCCACCTGGGGAATAGATGTTAGTTACCTCCTGTGTTTCAGAAGGCTGACTAGAAGCTTCATACAGAAGTTGGACATTTAGAGTTGCTGGTCCCATGCTATGGGAATACTCTTGCAGCAGAGATTTAGCAGCCATCATTGCGGCCAACCTTCAGACATATCTTGAAGATATTTATGTTGAAAGGCTTATTCAGTTAAACTTTTAAAAAGTGAGTCAGCCATTCTTATTATCATTTTGTATTGTTTGTATGGTGTTTTATGCCTTATGTACTTTAATTTTTGTTGCATACTACCCTGATATTTTATTTGAGAGGCAATCTATAAATATTCCAACAAGCAAGCAAGCAAGCAAGCAAATAATGAACTTGCAGTAGCTCATATTGGTAAAGCCTCACTCTAGCACTCTCTGTCTAATAGGCAATCCAACACCGGTTATGTCTTGCAGATTTGCAAAAATCAAAGAAAATACTACATATTAGTACAGCAAATCAGTACAAATCCTGTATTAAGCCTAGTACGGCAACTATGCTGGCACATCTCTACTTTTTAAACACTTTACTCCAATATGTTTAATGTGGATCTTGTAATCATATTACAAAATCTAGAAATGAATGTTAAAAGATTAATTTGACAAGGTTGCCTCAGCCTTCTTTTATTACTCCTTTATTACTCTACATGTGGTGGGCAGAAAAGAGGGTTTATCACATAATGCTTTCCTCTTGAGTAAGTGGGAGTAGAGATTACTGTCTTCACACTAGCTTGTTGTCAGCAAGAATAACTTGCCATAATTAATTGCTACATGAAGTAATTTATTCCTTTTCTGAGCTAAATGGGTACCTTGAAGTCAAAATGCCTCTTGCAGTAGCTCCTGGGGATGTATGATGGTATGATGCACAACCCACCAGGAACATAAAAAACAAAACTAGTGTATTGGTCCACAAGGGGAGGGAACCTCCAAAATCCACAGTTGGGCAAAACCTTTATTTGGACTAACCAGAATGTCACAGAAGCTTATGAGTTTCCAGAATGCTTCGTCAAGCAGGATGTTACCCAAAGCAGGGGTGACAGGGAGGAATGATCATAATAATAGTTAAAAATTAGGCCAATGTTGTTGCCTGTCCTAACCCTCACTGCTGAATTTCTGTTTCTATCCAATTCTTTAATGTACAGATCTGAGTGATTCATGCCAAGGCACAGCATGTGAATTACATAGTTAAGTGTGAGCTGAAACGTTGACCCAACAAGCTACACACACTCTGTCTCTTCCGATTCCACAGTGGAGTGGGCACAAGCCTTAGCATGGCAAACAACAGGTGTCTATGCTCTGGGCAAGCAAACAGGAACTTCTGTGAGTGGGCTGAACCTGTGAGCTTTGTTTGTGCCAGTGCTGGCATCTCCATGACCTTGGAGCTGGCTCAGTATCCTACTTTCTCTCTTTCCTAGCTTTGAGTCTGATGCTGGTGATCCCAACATTGGGAAGCAGGAGGCTACTTAACATGATGTCACAGCACTGCGGCCCATAGAGCTGAAGACTTTCACAACGACCTTCCCCTGGGCTCAAGGAACAACGTGCCTCTCATACTGACTTGTAGTTCAACAGCACAAGGAGCAGGTCATGGCCATGGAATGTGGGATAAGCTGCAGGGCTGTCCCTTTAAGACAGTTCTCCAAATGAGGTCAGAGGTAGACTGGTAGTCTTTATTTCTGAACCTCTCTGAAACAAATTGTTAATTAGGAGCTCTCCTTGGTCCTGTAACAACCAACCTTCCATGTGGCTTCCTCCATGGGACCAGTAGTGGACATGAAGGGAACATGTCCATTTTTTCTCTTGAAAAAGTATGACAGTATTAATTAGTGGTAGATCTATTACTGCTGCTATTAGTACTACTGTGAAGTATTTAGTTAAACTATCCAGTCTGAACTGCACTGGCTACAAATTAGTTTCTGGCCCCAATTTAAAGTGCTGGTTTTGACTTATAAAGTCTTATGTGGCTCAGGATCCCAATACCTCAATGCCTCTCCCCTTATGAACTGACCTGGACCCTGCAATCCTCTTCTGAGGTCCTTCTTCAGGTTCCTCTCCACACGGGAAGTCAAAAGAGTGGCCAAAATCTCCCTGAAGGTGTTGAGACGTCACTCCCGGAGGTTGTAAGCTGCCCATGATTGAACATGCAAGCCTGGTAGACCTTTATCTTGTTCCGTGTTGCACATTGCCTGGATACCTATGTTAAAGGCAGTATATAAGTTTTTCTAAGGGATAAATAAACCAGATGGTAACATCCTATGGTGTACATTTTAATTAGTTGCCTGTATTGCCCTGCCAAGTGATGATGAGAACTTCCTTTCATGGACTTCTGATCAGATGCAGAACTGTGGTGTGATTTTCTTATTGCTTGGCAGGAGGTCTTAATACAGTTTTTTTAAAAAGTTGTGATTCATGCCATTGGCTGACAGTGGTGGTGGTAAAACTTATAACATGCTGTTACTGCATTACATAGGGATGGCTTCTAAATGTTACAGCAGAGAGAGGAAGAACTCACCACAGGGATGCTGTTTTCACCACCCTTTGCTTAGTGTGCATACCATTTAGCTCAGTTTCCAGACTCAACAGACCCTCACCAGTAATCCTGTTCCAGACATAGGGAGCAGCATGGCAGAAAGTACAGGGGCAGGAATGGGACAAATGGAAGGCCCAACCTGTGCAAGAAAGGATGGACTGAGATTGAAGAGCATGAGGAGAAGCAGAGAGATGGAGAGTTTTAAATAAGGGCCTTGCTGGTAAATGTTGGAATGAAAACTAATGCATCCACTGAGTTTTGTGTTGCTGTGGTTTTAAATAAAAGCAAACCACTCTGATAATGTCTGTTTGATGAGATCTCAGCAGTTCTCTTCCCAATAAACTGCTTCTCTTTTTGATAGTCTACGTCTGAGGTCTCTCTAAGGAGATGAACTTTTTTTCACAAGCAACAAAGAGCTATAATTATGTCATTGATTAAAACCCCTTCAGAAGAAAATACACAAACTATACGAGAGAAGAAGATACAAAATATACCGAAGCTACGCTTGTAAAAGAATAATGGATTCACTGCTAACTGGAAGAGTGAAATAAATCACTTGGATGCCTCTAAATACAATCCTATACATCAGGGTGGTCCAACACATGGCCTGTAACCCATGAGGCCTAGCCTTCAGCCCTGCTAGTGCCCTTCAGCGGCTCTTCCACCCTTTCCCATAAGAGCTTTTTCCTCCCGCTGGTTGGTTGCTTGGCCCCTCTTCCCTCAACAACAAAAGAGCACTGCCCTGTTTGACAGCTGGGTGGTGAGTGGCTGCCTGCCAGGGATTGCAGGGGTTTGGGCTACATGACCCTTAGGGGTCCCTTTTCAATTCTACAGATCCATTCACTTAGTTAACGATTGGCCTGAAGGGGCCACATGTGTGGGGAAGAAGGTGGGGGGGGGGGAGAGGGATAGACGGTGGTGGCTGTGGCAACTGGCAGGCAAGTGAGGTGGATGAGGTGGCTGTTGTCCCCCTCCTCTCCCAACCCCATGCGCTCTTCTTCACAGGGCTCAAATCATTTGGACTAGAAGCTTTCTAAAATAATGTCATTATTGTTGTTGTTGTTTTGCTATTATATTTATTTATGCCCCGCTTTTTTTATCCTGACAGGAACTCAATGTCCCTGACTGGGAGTTGACCTATTAGTTGTGTATTTAATCATATATATTCAATTTAATATATTAAATGTGTATATTAAATAATATTAACTATAATGAAAACACTTTAATTCATGATATGTAAATTTAATTCAATGTGTGACCCACAGGTTCTGTGGTGAAGTACTCTTGTGGCACACTTGGTTTGAGGAGTTGAACCACCCTGCTATACAGCTCTACTCAGAAATAAGTCACATTGAATTTAGGAAGGCTTATGGCCAGGTAAATGAATTGAAGCCAGATTTTCGTTTCTAGTGTGGTGGAACTCCCATGATTTTTGGAGGATGTTTGCCAAAATTTGCAGTAAATTTCATCTGATAGAAATTTAGCAGATGCCTTCCCTATCACTTCACCTCTAGAAACTTCATTAATGAACTCCTGAATATCAGGATAGATAGAAAGAAAGATGGCAGCCCTACTGTTGGATTTTTGTAGACTTGATTCTCACTGCTTAGAAACTGCAAAAGCTAGCACTCCTTACCAAAAAGATATGGTTTGGTTTTTCCCCTGAATCCACCAGTTAGACAGAAGAGCTTCTCCTGAAATAAGATGACAATTGTTATATATTTTTTCTCCTTTTCCTTTGTCCCCAGCATTTTCAAATGGATAATACATGAAAGCTGTTAAGCTAAATGGTCTGTATGAGTAAGGCTGAAACTTTTATTTGTTAATTTTATAGAGCTGTTAGTTAGAGATAAACACTTTGACTCCTACACTCATCCTAATCTCCGTATGTTCAGTTATCATAGTCACATAAGCACACATAAGAATAAAATTTCAGGAAACAGTTATCTGCATGTCACAATAATGTTTCCTTGGAGGTACTAATTTCTATCAATATATTTGACATCATAGCCTTACTAATAATTACCTACCAAATCTATATACTTAGTACCATGTTAATAAACAATAGAGTCTCTGCTTCTCAGTAAAGGTTTAACAGACAAAATAAATTGAGCTTTCAGCAATGGGACTTTATTACTTTTTCAGTGTGCAGCATAATATTTTCACCATGATGGTATGAAATATGTCAAATAAACTGCTCTAAAAGATTTTCACTACATTCCTAAGATTCCTTTATGCCTGATGCCCCAACTAAGCCAATGAGCCCTACCCACTACTAATACTTTGAGAATAAGTGTCTCTGTGATTTATCATCCTTAGTTCTTTTTTTATTAAATGTTTTATTTATCAGAGAATTGGAGAAGGGGTGGTCGTCCAGCAATTTTTCCTTCCACCAAACCACCAAATATCTCATGGCATCTTTCATTTATCTCTTTTACAATTAAGTGTGTCATATGTTTGAAAAAAGCATTGGGGGATGGGGAGGGTAATATGTAGAGTTAGTTAAAGGAACTGTCTGATGCTATGCATGTTTATTCTGAAGGATTGAGTTTAATGCAGTCTACTTCCAAATAAGTGTGCCTAGGATTGCAGCCTTAGGGAATGTCGATGTGGATTCACAATGGGTCATTAACATTACCATTTTCTCCTGCTACAAAGAATCAGATCTTTGCAAACCTAGTCTTGAAGATTTTCTAATGTTTAGGCCCAACAAAGAATGAGATAGACTCCCATTTCTCCTGGTCAAGAGAGCCAAGATACAGTTTGCAGGAAAGGGAACATAAGTACTGATTCTAGAAAAATAATTAATGAATTGCTTGTAGCATGGAATTTATTTTATGTTTGAAGTGAGTCAAACATAATATATTCCCCCTCCCTCCACTTCCCCTCAGTGATGTAGATTACATTTGATTTTTGAAGGCTCCATTTTCTGGTGACAATGCACGCTAAAAAAATTGTTCTAATGACTCAATCATCCTACACATTGAATTTAAAACAAGGAGGATGCCTCATACCTTCAAGAATCTTTGCAAATGGTCTGACACAAACCTCCATCCTTGTACAATTATCCATATATTTGGCAAATCTTTGCTGCGTTTGGTCCCAACATATTAGGGACTCTGGCCACAGACTAGGGGCCTTTCATATATTAGCATGTGCTTAACTCAATAAACTCAGCTGAACCATTACAAATAAGCCTGCTGCTTCAGCCTCTGAAGTACAGTGGTACCTCGGGTTAAGTACTTAATTCGTTCCGGAGGTCCGTTCTGAACCTGAAGCGTACTTAACCTGAAGCACCACTTTAGCTAATGGGACCTCCTGCTGCTGCTGCGCCGCCAGAGCACGATTTCTGTTCTTAGCAGAGTTCTTAACCTGAAGTGTACTTAACCTGAAGCGTACTTAACCCGAGGTACCACTGTACATTCTCTTGATGAGCCCAGGTAATACACACCACTCGTGCATAACCCTTTATGCTCTTTTTCTGATAAATAATGTGCAATCATTAACATTAATCCTCTTTCTTATGAGTAACATCGTTTCCTTGACTGATGCTCCCTTAGGCCTCTAGCCAGGTCAGTGTTTTCTCTTGACTTCCTGCCACTTGCTGTCTTTACCCGCCCCACCCCAGCAAATAGAGATTGTGATGGGAAGATGCCTCACCACTTATTTGTGTCATCAGCTTAGTTCTCACAACTCGCTAAGCCAAACATGTGTAATCTCTCCGAGCACCTCCTAGCAGCTTTGCTCCTTCACTGTCCTTTTTTGTTCCTGCACTGTGCTAAGCTAAGGTTTGGGCATAGAGTGTCATGCAGTGGCGTAGTGTGGGTTACCAGCACCCGGAGCAAAGCAAGTATTGCGCCCCCTAACCCGTGTACCCTGCTTGGTACACTCCCAAACAATGTATATAATCAGTGTAGAGAGCACCTAGGTATTGATGGGTGTAGGCCCTGGTTGTCGTTCTCGATTATATGTGAGTTGACAGAGCATGCACCAGCCCAAGGCTTACTTTATGTGCTTGGAGTGTGAGAACTGCCCAAAGAGACAGACTAAAACAGAATCCCATCCTTCAAATTCCGTAAATCACTTATAGAAAGCAAGATGCAAAGTAGAAAGGGCTAGATTAAGTTCTCTAAGATTTCAGGCAAATATGTTTGCTTGCTTGTTTATTATATACCGTACCCTGCCTTTTCTCCAAGAAGCTCAATGTGGCTCATGGAGTTATCCTCTTCCTATTTTATCCTTGCAACAACTTTGCGAGGTAGGTTAGACTGAGAAGCGATGACTGGCCCAAGATCACCCAGCAAACTTCATAGCTGAGCGAGGATTTGAACCCTGGTCTCACAAGTCGAGTCTAACCACTCTAACCACACAAGTGCACTCTAACCACTGTATCACAATTATTCTTCATTGTTATTTTACTTAGAAATGTTAAGTAGTTTTCAACTGCTTAACTTCATGAGTCAGACTTTGGACCAAACTGAATACAACTAGCATTGATAAAAGACTATTGCTATTGATAAACTGTCTTTACAAAGACACCAAGCTTTATGTAAGAACTTCACTCAACGGGCAACTCATCGGCCCTATCTCAGCCACCAAAGGGGTCAAACAAGGTTGCATCTTAGCCCCGGCCTTATTTAACTTATATACCAATGACATGATTAACTGTCTAACAGGCCCGGAGTTCCATGCCCCCAAATTGGCTGAAAAACCAATTTCAGCGCTACCGTACGCGGATGACGCGGTTCTCCTCTCACGAACTAACTACAATCTTATGAATTGAACCTGAGAGCATATACATTCAAAGCATATGCTGGATCATTGAGTCATGTGTTCTCCCTATGTTGCTCAGCTATTTCTCTATGACGTTATCAAATAAATGTATTTAGCAAAAATCCAGACCCTTTTACTCCTTTATAGGATGTGATAGTAAATGAACAATGGTAGTATGGCTCTAACAGAGAGCTGAGACTTTGCATCTACAAAATACTGTTCTGCACAGCCCAGAGTCAGTTGTCTGATGTAAGTATGACAGGTTGTGCAAAGATGTAGTGATTATTGTGGGGACTGAAATCCACACATGACTTGTTAAAACTCAATAAACTTAAAAATAAAAAACCCAATCAATTTTATGACCCATCTACAATAATCTATAACAAACCCATGTTAACCACATTCTTTTCTCTCTCTTTTTTGGAACACATAAACTATAATTACTTATTTCATTGGAGCAGTCTACAGCAGAGTGCCTTCAGGAAATGACTTACATAAAGAAGCTGCAGGAGAACAAATCTCCTAATGCTAATTTATCTATCCTGATCTTTAACACAGTTTTAGCACATTCTTTTGCAGACATAAAATAAAAGTACCCACTTTCCCTGAGGTTTAAGCTGCTATTAGAACCCAGTCCAAGTTCATCCTGAAACTTGGATTTTTGGGATACAAGATGAAAAACATAACAAAATCATTCCTAAAAGCACACCCACTTCTTACATGTGCAGTGGTTTCCATCATGTTAATATACCCTCTCTTTCATGTTTTTTCTAGGAGTGTGCATTAGCTCTCTGTTTACCCCAAATAACAAGACAAATCAGGGTGTTCCACATCATCTTTCATGCTACCAAGCTGGATCACACCATGGACAAGATGTGTTGAGGAGGATTAGCAGAGTCCACAACAAACAGGAAGTGTTGCCTCAGTTTGCCCATAAGGTTTTCTGAGAAACAAAGCTAAGCTGACATGGGAAGCACCCAGAGCTCAAAAGGGGAAGGGCCAGAAAGGAGATGGCCGGGATGTGGAGACTGGTCCATTAGGGTATATGTGGCATTGCCCCATTAAGCTGTCATTAACCTGGGCAGCCCCCACTTACCTGCTTCCTTAAAAGCAATCAGGGGAGGGTCTCCCTGTCATTGGCTCTGGCTCCACCTACTTTGGGCTCTCTGTCTTCTGCCCTACCAGCCTCAATGGACAATAATCACCAGAGGGTCCAGGGGGGCCATGGCCCCAGCCACACATTTTTGAGGGGGCACAATTAGGCGCCCCCACAATAAGCACAGAGCCCTGGCAGCTGAGGCATGGCAGCAGGTGGGTTGGTCTAGTGGTCAGGTGGATGGAGGCAGCAGGCGAGGAGCCTGCTGGAGGCGGGCTCCGTTCGCCCTCCATGTGGACTCCACACGCACCCCCCTGGCATGTGCCCCCACCCCAGCTGCCCAGTCCACTAGGGGGGTGCAACACTTGCCCCGTCCCGGGTGCTGGCAACCCTTGCTACGCTGCTGATAGCCACCACTATGGCGGCGGGTGGAGGGGTGAGAAATAACTGGTTGTCATAAAGATTTAGGACAGAAGTAGTCAATGTCATGCCATTGTTTTCTGCGAGCTTTAAGCCTGCCTAAACAATGGATACCACACTGTGAAGAGCAGGGCATGAATAATAGAGTTCAGAAAATGTGCTGCTTTAGAGTGATAAGGAAGTAAATTATATGATATGCTCCATAATCCTTTTGCTTCACCCTGTATGTGTCACATCTGATTGTCAGAGTAAGGGTGGCATAAATTAATTAATCGTAGATGGTAAGTTTTCACTTGCCAGCATCGCCACCTCTGCATTCTTGCTTTAGTGATAGCAGTATTTTTTTTTGAAATGTGTGTGCAGGAGCACTCAAAATATGAGTCCAAAACTATTATATGTGCCGTCTTTGCTACCCTGAAATGCTGATCTAGGGGAATTGGTTGAGGGCCCACTCACCCGGCTGCATGAGCTCATAACAAATCTGCATGTAGTAAAGCACACGTTGTTGTTGTTCAGTCGTTCAGTCGTGTCCGACTCTTCGTGACCCCATGGACCAGAGCACGCCAGGCACGCCTATCCTTCACTGCCTCTCGCAGTTTGGCCAAACTCATGTTAGTAGCTTCGAGAACACTGTCCAACCATCTCATCTTCTGTCGTCCCCTTCTCCTTGTGCCCTCAATCCTTCCCAACATCAGGGTCTTTTCTAGGGAGTCTTCTCTTCTCATGAGGTGGCCAAAGTACTGGAGCCTCAACTTCAGGATCTGTCCTTCTAATGAGCACTCAGGGTTGATTTCTTTAAGAATGGATAGGTTTGATCTTCTAGCACACACCACACACCAAACATACTTGTAAATGTCATTCTTGGTTAGAAGGAAGCAGGGGCAGAGAGACCCACCTCTTATCATTTGTTCTGGTCTGATCAAGCAAATCAATCTCAAGGTTAGCCAATGGACAATTTTCAGCTTCAGTATGTTGAAATAAATTAATATATGCAAGTAAGTGCATTTCCCTATGGGCAATGCTCACTGGCATTACCATAATCTGTCCTAGTAAGAGGGAGGGGGGGAAATGATGGTGATCTTGTGCAGACACAGTGAAATTTATAATGGATAAAAACAAAATGATGGGGGATGAGGGTGGGGATAAAGCCGCAGTCCTATCAGGATCCGGTTTGCAGGATTTAGATGTTACGTTAATCTCCTAGGTGCACTGAAAGCATGTCATGTGCTCCTTTTTATCACAACCCAGCTAGTTTTCGCCATGGCTTTCCTGTTTTGTTGCACTGCTAAAAATATGAAACTGATGACTCATCAGTTCCAACCAACATATATTTCAGTTGTGTGGTTACACAGACACACTGTAAATAAGCAATTACCATTGTTGCTGGGAGATTTATTTTTTTGTTGCCGTGCCAACAATACAATTCTAATCTTTGCAGTTATGTTTACAAGAGAGGTGCTGGAGAATCTGAAGATCAATCAATGTTGATCAAAACATTAGACAGTTACTTGGCATCTTTATATAGATTTCTGTCACCTTCTGGCCCAGATTAGTTTGTTCAGGCCCTTTAGTGCCCTGTTATTGAAAGCAGGGACGCGGGTGGTGCTGTGGGCTAAACCACCAAGCCTCTAGGGCTTGCCAATTGAAAGGTCGGCAGTATTATTATTATTCGAATCCGTACAGTGGGGTGAGCTCCCTTTGCTCTGTCCCAGCTCCTGCCAACTAGGGGCATAGCTAGCTGCTCCTGCACCCAGAGCGGTGGGGGCAGGGCGAGCTGCCCACAGGGGCGCTGGTGTAATCCGCCCAGGGGGGCGGTGCGGCGAGCTGCCCATGGAGTCTGCCTGGCAAACACAAGCCCCACGCTGCCGTTTTGGGCAGCGTGGGGCCCCGAGCCACCGCATCACTCCCAGGAGAGACGCATGGCTCGTGCGCGCTGCAGGCCAGGCCCTGTGGTAAGTGCCTCCCCCCGTGGTGTTCCATTTTGTCACCCCCCTCAAGGATGGTGACGCCCCTGCTGCCAACCCATCAGTTTGAAAGCATACCAGTGCAAGTAGATAAATGGGTACCACTACGGTGGGAAGGTAAACAGCGTTTCTGTGTGCTCTGGTTTCCTTCATAGTCCTCCGTGCACCAGAAGCGGTTTAGTCATGCTGGCCACATGACCTGGAAATCTGTCTGTGGAAAATGCCGGCTCCTTCGGCCTGAAAGCGAGATGAGCACTGCATCCCAAAGTTGAATTCGACTGGACTTAACCTTTATTATTTTAAGTCCTTGCACAGCTATTTATACCAGTGCAAATTCAAGTCCCAAGCTGGTTTTCAATGCTGTGTTCTAATTGTGCAGATTTGGGACTCATTTCACACAGGCACATTTAAAGACAAATACAGACATTATGGTTGTCAAAAGGAGTGTTAAAGCACAGGATCTGAATGAATTGCATTACAATGTTAGTGTTGCTTGCAGCATGTCATCTTCATTGTGATGAATTTTGTTTCCATGCCATTGATCTGTACTGGGTTTTCCACCTTACATTGGAGTTGAATATAGCCTTAGAAAGTGTCCTTTATATCTATTACATTAATCATATCTATAGGTATTATCTGTGTGGATACGAAGAAGGAATTTCTGTTTAAAGTACCATTGGGACATGTTTTTTTTTTTTTAAATGGCATGTAACTTTACAAAGAAATATATTTGTTTAGAAAGTCGGGCTGGGAAAAGAAAATCTTCACTGACATTTTAAAGCTATTAAATTCATTGTAGAAAACCATCAATATGCATACGATGCTAAAATGCATTTTAAAGGATAGGCTGCAAGCAAAGTGATATTTTGTATGACAGAATTTTTAAAAAGCCATCTGCTGCATTAAGAACATTTGATATTTCACCATGGTATAGGCATTTGTCATCAGTGTGACTCAGATGGCATGTAATTTGCTCTTGAAAGCATTCTCCTGCAGCCCTGTAGATTTCAGGAGTCATTAAATGGAATTACCAACAAAAGTCTAGAGAACAGCAGTAGGCTGCCAAATAGCTGGGCTGTAGATCTTCAAAGCCTACCTCTGGTTCCTTGCTAGGATAAAAAAATAAAAATCTTAATGTGTCAGCTGTAATTATACTCAGAAGTGGCATGATCCTAGGAGATGCAAGTATAAAAAGGCCTTTTGCTAGTGCTTCTTGTTATAAGAGACAGTTGAAATCCTTTTGGATTTTTCTCATGGTGGTATATGGAAACATAAATATATAGCCTTCACGCTTGTATATGACCAGCAGTGCTAAAAGCAAGAAACACATTTTGCAGCAGGTATCTATTAGCTTGGAAGGAAGGTTTCAAACCTCACAATGCCTCATACAGAAAGCTCACACTGTTTGTGTCCACACCATATGGGCAGTTCATAAACAGTTCTTGAGAACTCTGTGTCCTATATTTTTCCATCCTGCATCCCCTTTCATCCTATTCTAACCCTTATTAAATTAAATTTAGCAGGCTAGGGACTATAGAATTTTATTTATTCCTTTTATTGATTCAGCAGTGTTAGGCAACCACCCTAATAATGAAGAGATGCCCAGGAATGTTGGCCATCCTTGTTCATGAGACTGGAAATCTCTGAGGCCAGATTCCTGACTGTCTTCAGTAACCCTTCACTGGTGATGAATCGGGCCCCAAAGCAGCATACAAAGCATGGCATGATTCTGGGTGATTAATTATGGTCAAATCTTCAGCAATGAAAAAAAAAGGGAATTGATATATTTTGGCTGCTGGATGTTTATATTTATTTACTTACTTAAAGCACTGCTCAACCACTTACTATTTTAAAATCTCTTAAGCAATATACAAAAATACAATACAATTTTTTTATTTTTACAATTGTCATAAAAAAGATATCAGCTGTGAAACAGTAATATAAAAGGAGAAATCCAGTACAGTGGTAACTCGGTTTTCAAACGTAATCTGTCCTGGAAGACCGTTCGACTTCCAAAACGTTCGAAAACCGAAGCATGCATTTCCGGAAGCATTTACGTCCGGAAAACTCAATACGGAAGCCATATGGCACGTTTGGCTTCCAAAACGCGTTCGAAAACCAAAGCAGTTACTTCTGGGTTTTCGGCGTTCTAAAGTCGAAACGTTCGACTTCTGAGGAGATTGAAAATCAAGGTACCACTGTAATAACAGGATCCAATCATATGGGTCTGGGAAAGACTGGGTGAAAAGGTCTGTATTTACAAGACATGTGAAGCAACTAATGGGTAATGCTTCGTGTATGGCAGAGAAAAAGGCTTTCTAGAGTGCAGGAGCACTGGTGGAAAATGCAAGTTTTGGGATCACTGCCCTGTGATATTCTGTAGCAAGCAGTTTTCCAAGTAAAATTTCCCCAGCTGATCGAAGTGATCCCACAGGTCTATAAAGGGCCAGGTGGTCCTTTAAGTAACCTGGTCCCATATTGTTCAGGTCTTTAAATGTTAGTAACAAGATCCTGAAAATGTCCCAGTAGCTAACTGGCAGCTGCTGCAGTTCCCTCAGCACACAGCTGTAATATGTGTACATCGAGGTGATCACTCTATAATCTAGCCACAATGCTCTTATCAAACTTAGAAAAGTGGGGAATCCTTCCTTCCTTCCTTCCTTCCTTCCTTCCTTCCTTCCTTCCTTCCTTCCTTCCATAATAAAAAATAGAGATGGTAAAAGCCTGAGGATAAGGTTAAAATGGAACGGAAGGAAATCCTCTTAGAATTTTCTGATCAAGTAACACACTTTGCTTTATCACTCCAAGGTGTGCATTAATATCCCAGTGGTGTTCTGTGCAGCCTGCTGCTGCAATATTTAAGGTACCTCCAGTTCATAGTGATGAAGCAACATCTCAATAAATTCCAAGCATGCTACAATTGCAGCTGGGATTGATTTCATTGAAAGTATATGACTGATTGCTATGTTTCCTAGTTTCTAGTTAATCCTAGTTTCTTCTTCATTCTCATATTTAACTGAACCTCCTTTACAACCTTGACCCCTCTCCCCTCTGCCACAACTCTGAGGGCTTTTCTTCAATGTCACCGTGGCCTTGGCTATACAGTTTTATGGTAGCTCCTCTGCGTGCCATTGGATGAACTGCTCTGATGTCACAAAGAGGCTTGCCAGATTTGGTCTCTGAGGAAACTTTTTGCTTAGGGTTTTAAAAAACACAAACAAACCAACCTTATATCTATATTCAGAGATTTGTAAGGAAAGTATATAAATTTTAAGCATTTCATGAATGTGAGCATTCAAAAGCAATTTTGTGGGTACAAATTCATCCACGACTTTTGAAGTTCTTTGATAATATTGTGTTTCACGCTTAAGAACCTGATTAAGGAAAATCCAGGCCTCTGTGTCATGTGTTTCTTTTAGCTGATACAAAATCAAGGCACGGGTGAGTCACTGGAAGCACATTGTATCTGTGCTGCAACATCTCCTTCACTCCCTAGCTACACTGGTAGGGAGAAAAAAGCCCCCCCCCCCCGCTACATGACTTTTACATTTGAATGTCTGAAGACCCATTAAAGAAATGCTACTGCGAATGGCTGTTCAACCCAATGCCACAGTATGCTAATGACTTAGCCTTGATCGCATTTTCATAATACGGCCTGCATTCTGCTCCCTAAAGACATATACTGTAGCAGAGAATCTAAATGAAAATGTGTTCGTGAAATGTTTCTTATGAACACCTACCTGCTCAGATGCCTTTTTACGTCAAATGCTATCATAATTTTATTGAGCAAACTGCATAATCAGCTTCTTGCTTCTCTTCTTATGCTTTATACTGAGCGGGGCTGCTGGTCCATCTAGGCCAATGCCGCTTTCTCTGACTGGCAGCAGCAGCAACCCACAGATTCAGAGAAAGATGTTTCCAGCCCTACTTCCTGAGAGCCTCATGAATGGAAATGGAAATGGAAGCAGGGATGTTTTGCCTAGAAAGCACGCGCCCTACCACTCAGTTGCAGCCTTTCGGTTAGTACTACTTCTGGTGTGTGGGCATATTTCTTTTAAAGAATACTTTATTATTTTATTTTATTTTATTTTATTATTTTATTTTATTTTATTTTTAAAAATCTCTCTGTTGGACAGGATCAGCCAGTGGTTCCCTGGCTATTCAACATTTGCACACAAGGCATTATGTGCTACACAAAACATGCATACTCCTTCCCCAAAGGTTAAAAACAAACTCCAAAATGAATATTCAGAGTTATCACATGCTACCACACTTTTCAGTCTGTATATCCAAATGCTTGCATGGGCATCTCTTTAAATGAATGAATGAATGAATGGATGGATGCTAGTATGTGGGCAGGTCATTAGGATGAAGCTCTGAGAAGGTTTGAGGGGAAGCCAGGAGGCAGAGGTCATATTTTGGTTTCTGTTAGCTGGAAGCAAAGAAAGAATGGCCATGTCATTTTGATTTGCTGCTAATGGTCCTGCAAGGGGAAAAAAGGCAATAGAATAGAGAAGTGAGGGAAAATTAGGCTCAAGGCAGAAGAAAGTAAGCAAGAAATGGCCAACCTTTAAACAATATGCTCGAAACCCTCATACTGCATGTATGATATCTATAAAGGGAGGGAAGCTGCTTTGCTGTGGAGGGCTAGTTATTTTTCTCCCCTTTTACACATTGGCTCCATGTTCACATAGCCTATGTTTTAACTAATTCAGAGCTCCAAGGATAAAAGGTGTCTATAAGCCAGCAAATAGACTACACTCATCCCTACAGATCGCTCTGCGGCAGATTGAAAAATAGTCTTCGTTTTCTTTCGTATCTCCAGAACACCATCTGTGAGAGAACACAACAGAATGGAAATTGCTCATGCAAAATGAGTGGGGGAAGGAGAAATGGCAAAATTTCACAGTATGTGACTTAGGGAAGTTGTTTGGCTGGTTCTTGCAGCTTGCTGTCTTGGTCTCAAAGAGTGAGAGAGAGAAAGGAGGCAACTTGGCATTTTGGAGAGCAACTTCCTTTCATGATTCAGCCAAAACCAAGACTATGAATGATACTTCAGCTCGTCTATCAATGTATGTGACTGCATTTGTTCAAATGCTCAGGAGCCATTTAAAATGGAAGCTTGAGAAGTCCAAGGAGTGATAAAGACGACGACGACGACGACAACAACAACAACAACAACAACAACAACAAATAATAATAATAATAATAATAATAATAATAATAATAATAATAATAATTAATAATAGACTCCACATTCTGAATATTGGTAGTCTGGCATAAATCAAAACACAGATGCAGAATAATGGTTGATGTTGGCTTGGCTCCTTGATGAATTGAGGTGTTGCTATGCTGACTGAGATTATTGTTCTTTTGGACACCATGGACTTGTTCTGCCATGAAGCCCTCCATGTTCTTGTGACTTTGATTACAGAGATCTAGGATTGTTTTCAAAGCAGTTTGCTTTGGTAGAATTTCAAAACTGATAGTCCTGGTTGTGGCTGTTCTTTAGCCCACTGAGAAGGGAGGCACAAGGACATGACTGTGTGTAGCAGCAGCCTAATTAATATTCTTGAAAAGAACAAGAGGCCCCACCACTGTGCGTATGGCAACAAGTCAATGCTTTTAGCTGTGTGATTCTGAGGTGAAATATGCCCTGGAAAGAACAGGGTGGTCTTTCATAGTTTGCAGCCCATCTATTGTTTGTAGAGCTCAAAATATGAAGTATGGTGTTTCCACACTGTTGTGGTTTTTCAGGTGGGCTTCAATCACATACCAGCAAATTCAGGACGTGCAAATAAAAGTTGATATGCAGCTCTTGCATAACAAAACTGCTGCCTACATCCCCCCCCAAAAAGGTGATAAGTGATGGGAAAAGGCACCAAAAAGTGTATTTGTTTGATGTATCATTGCCTAACTTTCTTGCAAACAGGAATGACTGCTCAATAAATAGTGGACATCAACAAATCTCTCTACAAATGAATCAGGATGAATGCTCAACAAACAGGTGATTTGGAAGTGTCATTTGTTACTATATATTCCTAATAGATGAAAAGATAGAACTTGGTAGAACAATTTGGAATTCATATTTAGACAGGGAAATGGAAGAATTCTTCAGTTTCAGGGATGGATGAAAGAGGATCAGGGATAAGAAGTGCAAGTATCCAGATTTCTGACTATTGGGACCCTTCTGATTTCTGAGTGGTTAACATACTGCCAATTTATTTTAAGCTTTAAACTTATTTTAAGCTGAAAATGAAAGGAAACATTTTCAGATTTGATGATATCACTGGGAATTTTCGATCAGGATTCACTATGACAACACAATCCCAAGGCCACTGGGGAGGATCATGGTCATGGATTACATTTCGAATCCACATCATACCGTAGAGCATCGGTTTTAAATGCTGATGGCCCAACCAGAAGTCCTATGGAGAGAGTGCCATTAGCGCACCCTCTTCCAACCCAATGGTTTCTGCATTGCCATATTGCCATATTGCCATATTTCTGCATTGCCATATTGTTGGATTCAGAATCTATTGGGATCTGTCAAATGTTTCTTTTTATGAACACGTATCAGATTCTGAAATAGAGATCATTCCCTCAAATCACAAAGCATAAAGCACCATTACGAGACTGCCTATGAAACTGCTTTATTCTAACCATTTCCAGATGTTACTCGGAACACTCACAGAAGGAAGAGTGGAGTAATTCCTGTTGGCTCCACCTCTGTGCATGCTGACCACAATGATTGTACATGCGGTCAGGGGCCTTGCTTATTTAAGGGTCCCTGATTATACACAGAGAGCCTATACATGTAGTTTCTATGCACAGAGGATAGTTCATATACTGTACTGAATGTGTGAATGGTCTCCCTTCTGCCATTTCTCTGAAGTGGCATCTGCTGCTTTTCTAAACCAAACTAAACCAAACAAACAAAAAAAACCAGCCAATGTAAGTGATCTAGATATCTCTTTTACACTTCAACCTATGACAGAGGTAGTTACAACCCCTCTTTAAATTAGCATCACCTATGTTTTCTCTGGATCCTATTTTAGACATTATCCTATTTGACTTTAACAAAACTGAAAGGCAGGTACGATATATTTAATATGAAGCTGGGTATCATTTTCACTCTGCTTGCACTTGAACCAGTGTTGTCAAACTGACTCCCTCAAAGACTTCATAAAGGGATTGAATAATACGACAGATGATCAAGCCTGGTGGGAAATCTACAGATACTTTTTAACATTACCCCTTTTAATTAGAAACTCATTCCTTGCAGGCCTAATGGAAGGAGTAGGTTTTAATGTGTCTGGCATACAACTGCATAATAGGCTTCCATTTACACATACTTAAATAATTAATTATGAAGAGTCGTTAATGGCAAGACTAGAACAACACCATCTAAAGCAAATGCTTCACAGTTGACTTTAATGAGTAGGCAATGGTAGGCTTCTAATGAACAATTCATTTTTTTATAGTTCTGCATATTGTTTTTAATACTATTTACTATACTATTTCTTATCATTTCTCTGCTATAAATATTGTCATTGATTGATATCTTTTAAGATCATAATTTGAAATGTAATGTTGAAGCCTTGGTTCTCATAGCTTCTGTGACATCATTGCAGTTCAGCAAATGGCAGATAGGAGAGCAAATTTCAATGAATTGTTTTCCTCACCCAAGCCCTGAGCCTTGAATGCTGCAGAAAAACCACCCTTTCTGTGCAGGTGAGTCCAGAGGGGTTCTCTGCCATAACCAGGCCCAGACCCAGAGATTCCTAAATCCTTTGATCCACCCCCCTCTTTCAGATCAGGGTCCCAAAGGTATGCATACGAAGGGATACTGAAAATCTCAGAATCAGAATCCAAGCTGTTCAATGAGGAATTCTATGAGAGAACTTACAAAACAGCATCTGGAGAAGGTGTTGAAGGGCATTCCAAGTGCTGAAAAATATTGTTGAGGATTAACCTTTTATGAACTTGCATGAACTTGAGCTGAACTAGCTCCTATTTTGGCAGGATGAACGATAACTAATTCCTTTTTAATATGAACTTCTCAAGCCCCGCGTGGCATCCGTATTCTTCAAATTAGGCTCTGCACCAAACCAGAGAGATAATGTTGCAGTTGCCGAGGATCCCGATGTAATCTGAGCAAATTGCAGGTTTGTGCATAGACGATACTTTTCAAACCAAAATTCCTGCAAACCACTGTCTTCTTCCTTAATCCATCTGGGGTGCAGTATAAATGTAGGATGGAAAATTCTATCCTCATTGATTGAGAAGATCAGAATAAGAAAAGTCCTGCTAGATCAGTCTGTTTTCCCAAAGTGGCCATCCAGGCAGAGTTTGAAGACCATAGCCCTTTCCTGCTGTTGCTTCCTGGGAAATGCCTGTATATGGAGGTCCCTATTACCACCACAGTTAATAGCCATCGACAGACTCCCTGAATTTGTGCAATCCCCTTTCAAAGTTATCTATGCTGGTGGCTGTCGCCACACCTGGGCAGCAAATTCCATTAAGTACCATGGGAAGAAATATGGCCTGTCTTTTCTGAACTTACAGCCAATCAATATCATTTAGCTGCCTCTGGATTATAATATTGTGTGAGAAGGAAAACAGCAGCATTCTATCCACTTCCTCCAAATCGTGGATAATTTTATAAACCTCTAGATAATCCGAATTGATCTTTTTATGTACTAGGACGTTGAGATATCTTCACAAATATAAATCCTTTCTCTTGACTATATTTTAAAGGTTAGACAGCTGACACCATGGCAGAAGGAGACTGTAGAAGACTGTGTGGGAAAGAATGGAGTCAGAATGAGACATCTTGGTTTCTTAGAGACTCCAACACCCCACATCCTTTCCTGCACAGACTGTACAGGGAAAGATGCCTCAGTAACCAGAGCCTACTGCTCTCATACTGTCTGTTGCTAGTAACAGATGACTCAGACTTATTATTACCTTTTCCACTGCAAGCGGCGCAGTATCAGTGTGTGGAACCAGGGGCTTTTCTTCTACAGAAAGAAGCAATGTAATATTGGGCGCAAACAGCTTTCCCTTTCAGAACACATTTTGGCCAATGCTCAGAAGGAGCTGGGAGACAATGTTCCAAACGGAAGTTTCTTTCTAAACTTCCAAGGAATGCAGCTGGACAATTAAATGAGTACATATTCAATGTGACTTGATGGAACATGTTTTTAGGACAGGGACGGGCAGACTTCAGGGTTGTCAGATCTACTTGTTTGTTTGAATGTTTTTATTTTTTATTAGAACCCCAAGATCTACCAACCAGAGCCATATGCAAAAGCCACACATTTCGGATTAAAGAACAGTCTGCCTCTGAGCATGTTTTGAGCCTAGGGAATTGTTTTCAGTACCAGAACTGAACTAAGTTGAGCTCTTGGAAATACAATCCTGGTTAGCTTTCTACGTTTCAGTAGCCCAGTTTCCAAAGAAGAAGTCATTTTATTGTCAAATCACAAATCCTTGCTGGTTTATTGTCCAGGGCTCTGATTCCAATCTTACGTCTAACTAATCCCTGTTCTAGAAAATAACTGTAAGACCACTACTCTATTTGGAAGGCTTTTAGGGGCTACTGTATGGGGAAAGTACAGTCACACTGTAAGTTTTATTTTAAACTGAAGGGTAGGATATTAGTGAATATCACTGATATGAGTGAAAATTGACACAGAAGCACATGTTAATGCAATGTCATAAAAAACCCAGTTGCAAAGCATTTTAGGGTGAGCCATTTTAACAGTGGAATACCAGATTAACATACAGTGAGCAAAGTTTGCAAGTCTTTGGTAAACGTCATCTGAATTGCAGTTAAAAAGATAAGGTAGCGTGTTGTGATGCACAAGACTGACTGGCTCTAAAGGTCGTAACTAATTTAAATTTAATTAAAAGAGATACCCTGAGAGCAACATACCCAGTAGTTCAATGGAATGTTGATAAAGATTACAGATGTGTATTTTAAGCTTATTTAAGCAGATTTACATCCCACCCTACTGTTCTAGCCACATGGCTTAGGTGGCTCACCAGAGCAATACTCCATAAAAATAAATACATTCTTAAGGGATAACACTCAAAAGGAACTGAAATGTATAGAAAACTGAAGGTAATGACAAATGTCTCTATATATTCAGTACACATTTAGGTGAAGGTGTTCAGCATCACCATCTGCAGCTCCAAAGTGTACCAATGGGTGATCTTACAGAAAGCTTTGATAGCATCGCATATTACATATGAAGCTTTGATAGTATCACATACTACATAGTTATGTAGCAGATGGTTTTATATGCTATATAGTTAGGTTCCTTGGTCTCTCCTCAAAAGTGACCGAGCAGTATATGACCCAAGGAGCATATTTGGTTGAGACTGATGATATTTGCAGCAGAAATCTGCAGAGCACTGAAAGTCTTGAGCCAATGATAGGCAAAACAATTGAAAATGCTGTTGGGTCTACTTCAAATATAGAAAATCTAGAACAGGGCAGCCAAACTGTTCATACCAGGTGGGCCACAAGAGTACTTTGACATGGAACCTGTGGGCTGCCTTGTTGTGTGGGTGGTGGTGGTGGTGGTGGTGAAGGAGTGAGGCCAAAATGTGACCCCCCCCCAGCCCTCATGTTGTCTTCCCAAATCTGGCTAAGCGAGGTGCTGGGCTTTGGGAAGGAGGTGTGAGGATCTGGTAGGGTTCTAGAGCCCTCCCACCTCCTTTCCAAAGCTGGGAAAGTGCTAACTAGACTTTGGGAAGGAGGTGGGAGGACTCTAGAACCCTGCCAGTCTTCATGCTGCCTCCCCAAAGTTCAGTGCCTCGGTTATCTAGCTTTGGGAAGCCAGTGTGAGGGCTTGGGGCACAGCTGTCAACCCTCCCTTTTTTTTGGTGGGAAACTCCCTTATTCCAATGCCGTTTCCTGCTGCTATCCCGGATTGTTGATATCCCTTAAATTTCCCCGATTTCAAAGGAAGCAGCTCCTCTCCCTTCCTGCCAGCCAGGGAGGCTCCTCAGCTGCGTTGCTCGGCTGCCAATAAGGAGTCTGAGACCGACTGGGGGTGAAGCTTGCATGCCTTGTGCAGCCAGACCCTCACGCCCAAGCAGACAGCCTGCCTGCCTGCCATCTATGCGCTTGCTCTTTCACTCACCTGTTCGCGCGCAGCCTCTGGAGCGCAGGGTGGCGAGGCTGCTTGGTGCCATTGCACCGCCCTCGCGGCATCCCTTATTTTCAAATCCGAAAGTTGACAGCTATGGCTTGGGGGTGTCAAATGTTGCCAAGGGCCACAGAAAAAGGCCTTGAGGGCCACATGCAGCCCTCAGGTCACACGTTGGACCACATTGCTTTAGAGCAGGGGTCAGCCACCTTTTACAGCCGTGGGCCAGTCCACTGTCCCTCAGACCTTGTGGTGCGCCGGACTATATTTTGAAAAAAAATATGAACGAATTCTTATGCCCCACAAATAACCCAGAGATACATTTTAAATACCGGTAAAAGCACACATTCTGCTCATGTAAAAACACCAGGCAGGACCCACAAATAACCCAGAGATGCATTTTAAATAAAAGGACGCATTCTACTCACGTAAAAACACGCTGATTCCTGGACCGTCCGCAGGCCAGATTCAGAAGGCGATTGGGCCGTATCTGGCCCACGGGCTTTAGGTTGCCTACCTCTGATCTAGAGTCTCAGGATGGAACAAATAAAACTGTTGAGCATAAAGTAGCTGTGGGATTTCAAAAATGATTTTGGACACTGAGATGACTGTGATTGCGTCATGAAACAGAAATAAGAAAAGAAGTGCTGTAATTTTCTTCTTAAAAGGGCTGGGGGAGTGAGATGTTATGTAGGTGAAAACCAACATGTTTCATTAAGTGGGTGCATGGAGGAGAGCAGTTCTATCTGAGGATTTCAACCTGGGAAGGCAGCTGTTTTGAGATCCATTACATTAAGAGTTGAACAGCATTAAGCTTATTCAACACCTTAGTCTGCTGTGATATAATTCTACAAAGTTTGCAATAGCAAATATTACAACAGCAGCAGCAGCAGCAGCAGCAGCAACAACAACAATAACCCTTTTGATGAATGGGTACAGGGATCTCCCAGTACACAGGAGGAGCTCCAGGAAAGATCCAAGGTGGATTGGGAGAAAGGCTTCCCCATCTATAATGGGGAAAAGGAAGCCATTTACACAGTCCGCACACATCCCTTTCTCTAGTCATATCCAATGGGAAGGGGGATGAAATACATATCAGTTTCTGCCAAAAACTATATAAAGGATCAATATGGATTGTGGCTAATGGAAATATGAATGTGGCTTTAAAAGTTATCAGCAGGAGTGCCCTGGATGTTGAGTTATCACTGAATGACCTATTTGTCTAGGGAGGTTCTCATTCAGTAGCTCAAGAAAACAAACAAAATAGCCATTCCAGTCTTCTTCAGTGTGTCAATGTGACACTGACATCTGCCACTAATTCTAATTTGTGTGACTCCCATATGGATTAACAACATTTGTCCTTTATGCTTTTATTACCAATATGTCAACTTTTAGGAGACAGCATAGCTGTGTCTAAGACTTCAATCTTAAGCGTACTTATTTGGAGATTTAGCTCTATGGAGTACTGCCAAGTCAATATGTTTAGGAGCTGGACAAGCAAGAAGTACTAATTGCTGTGCAAGAGAACTTAAAAGTAGATTGTGTCCATTTGTGAGAAAAAAAAACCTCTTGTGCCTTTAGCATAAATACAGCTGGGAGCTATAGGGTGTTTGTATTGTTTCCATTGGTCTATTGCATCCCCCAATGGTACTATTTGAAATTAACTTAACACTTCCTTATTTTATAAATATTGTATATGCATTTCATTACTATTTCATATAATTACATTTGTTTCCACTAAAAGTTCCAATAAAAGTTTTTTTTTGTTTTTTACGCAAACCAGAAAATATTAAACAGCAACATGCAACAGACTTTTTCAAGTTTCTTTCTGGAACAATTCAGCAGTAGCTTGGTACGCCAAACCGTAAGTCTTTAGCAAATGAAGAGTTGCCAGATATACAGAAGCTTCTATTCTTTTATCAGCAAATACCTCTGGGTTATCCCCAGTGTCAGTTTACAATAGAAAATTCCAGGCATTGCTCAACAGCAAACAAACCCAACCCTTGAACTTAGAATCACTGTTCTTTTAACAGTTTGACAGCAGACAATCCATTGTTTTCCATTTGTTGCATACCTATCAGTTCTGATGATTTATCTCATTTGAGCGCCCAGCTGCCAACATTGTTTTGCGGCTAAAGATTATTAGATTAACCATCCAGTCACGTATCATGCAGAAAATAAATATAAAGGAAAAAAATGCACCGTGATTTAATGCAGAAGTTCTACTTTAGATTTAGAAAGAAGTTCTACTTTGTTTAACTGGGCTTGCTTCCAAATATGCCTGCTTAGCTGTGCAGCCTTAGACTCGACAGTTTATGTCTTTGTCATAAACCACAGTCCTTACTTGAGGTACATCCTTCTGGAGTTTTCATTGACAAATTGTATCGATCCTTTCTCCCTTCAGCATAACCATTAATCTTGACCCTCTGAAAATGAACTGCCCATACCAATTCTCCTTACAAAACAGTTATGGTGTTTGCTTTACTACCAAGACAACAACAGCAAAAAACACAATGAATAGTTGTTCTCTGGTGTCAGATGCCACGTTTTAGAAAAGTTGGACAGCCAAGAAAAATGGAGGGGGGGAGGGAAATCTGTTTAGAAATAATCCTGCCTCTGTAGAAGGTCTGAAATTGCCTAAAATAAGTCCGGTTGAGATTTGCTACATCTTTCTCTGGGATTCAGCCCAAAACAATTCTCTCATTTTATGAATGCAATCAACATGTAGCAAACAGTTGTCATACCAAAGGCTAGGAGGAGTACTTTCCATATGCACAGTTTGCAAAATGTCTATGAAATGCAAATACTATGAGAAATTACTCATTATTTACAGGAAAATGCACCCTTCTTTCCCCCTTAGGAACAGAAGGTTTTGACAGACCTATCTTAAACTCACATGTACGGATGTGCGGAGACATTTGATTCAGTTTGCATTTCAAGGCAGACCTACCAAATCCAAACTTTCTGGAACAATAGGAGACCCAAAATACAACAACCCTTCAAAATCTGCACTCTTCTGAATTTTGCCATGAAGTTCTTCAGCCAAGTTAACTGTCACAAACTGGCAGAACAATGGGGAGGAGGAAGAGGATCCTGGCGAGGTGTGGGACACACTGGGACAAGCTGGGGAGGGGAAGGAGAGGTTGGTGTAGGAAGTACTCATGGGGTGATGGAGGATGATGAGGGGATGGGGGTCAGTGCACAGGAATCAGAGTGGCAGGACCCATCACCAGAGGGGCCCCTGTCTCCGTGAACATGGTGGGTTCTGAGGCATAGGGAGCAGTGGGTGGGGTGCTCCAGGAGGCAGAGGCAAGCAAGGGCCCATAGTCCAGCTCACTAGCTGACCAGATGGGGCTTGCTAGCTCTGGGAGAAGGTTGTGATTCCTCCTTAGCTGTCCTGTTTCAGCTCTTTATATCTTGGGTATCTTTGACCAGCAGAGTGGCTCCAGCGCTGGAGGGTTCCACCAGCATAGCCTGAGCGTTCCTCCAAAATATCCATAGCAGGGCTTCTGCCAGATCCCACAGCCCCTCAGCCAACCGATCTTCAGTAGAAGATTGCACCCCAAAGCTTTCACTTATAATAGCAGGTAAAGGCAACTCATAAGTGCTGCCCAAACAACAAAAGTTTACTTCATGAAGGGCTTAAGATTCCATCAAGACTTTGAAAGTGATATGCTGAAATCCTGGGCTTAGCATTGTATAATACATCATAATGCTCTTTCATGCAGAGTTTTGATTTACTTAACAGAAAGCTCTGTGAGCTGGATTTCTGACTTTGCAAATATGGGCACAGACTTAGGCCTGCTGTATTAACTTACTTCTAAATATATGCAATGGAAGCCTAATAATATTTGTTATTTCATTTGGGGCCAGGAAGGAGTCAAATTAAATTAGGGCTGCATGTTAGCTACTTATCAGGCCACAGAAGCTTCTCTGTGGATAGTTTGTCAGATTCAGATAAGAACAGGATTCCAGTTCTTTTAATAGCTGCATAGGAACAACACTGGTTCTCTTGGGTTGTACAACACATGCTATTTTACTTGGAACTGGTTTAAATGGGACTGATGCTCACATTTTAGAATTGGGGGTTAGGTTTCACTGTGCATTGAAGTATCACTGATTTCAAAAGGGTGAAGGGCAAAGGTAAAAGTGATGTTAAATGTACCTTTCTGGTGGGCTGAAAATGATCAGGATCACAGGAGGTGTGGAGGGGTAACTTAACCCTTTATTTCATATGGCAGTCCTGAAGGACACCTCTCCTCTGAAGTTTCTATTTGCATTGGCAACAATGAGGAATTCCCCTCCCTGACCAACAAATACCAACATCAGAATGGATTTTCCTCAGGACCACAGCAGCGGAAGAAGAGTTAAAACCCCTCACTAAGTCTGATTCTTACCAGTTAAGGCAAGATGCATTTAATGTTTGGTGCTTAGGAATGCCTCATAGAATTGTAGAGTTTGAAGGGACCACGAGGGCCATCTAGTCCAACCCCCTGCAATGCAGGAATCTTTTGGCCAACATGTGACTCGAACCCATGACCATAAAACTGAGAGTCTCATGCTCTACTGACTGAGCCATCTCAGTCCATGTTTTAGACTTGTACACCTAGAAGTCCGTGATTTAAGAAATCCCCTGCTCTGTACAGTGGAAATGGAGAATATGGGGAACAGAATGAAAAAAAAAAGAGGAAGAGGTGAAAATGCAGGTTGTCACATAACAAAGCAAGACAAATAACAGAAGTGGAACATTTCTGGACTCTGGCTGTTAATGGGATAGAATTGTCAGCACTGGGAGCATTCTATACCTTGATCGCTCACAAGATAAGTATTTGCATTTTCCTCTTAGTAAAGTGATAGCTGAGAACTCTCCTTTGTGATGTATCTGGCCACTCAAGGCTATTCATCTCCAATTAACATTTTTAAATTACCGGTAATGATTCACAGGCAGACAAATAACACTTTTTCTGGCATAAACTATATAACTAAGGTATGAGCAGTCAAAGGTAAGATATAGCAAATGAATAGTACCCTCCCAGGTGTGAAGATCAGCAGAGGGGGCCCTCTTGGTAGTTTCACCTCCTTCAGAACTTCAGAACACAGAGGACATTTTCTGTGGCAGCCCCTAAGTTGTGGGATTCCCTCCACTCAGAACTGCTTCTGGCTCCTTCACTAGGCAGCCTTTGAGGAATACTGAAGATGCAGCCTCATTACTCTGGCCCTTGATGCCTGAGATGTGTGTTTTCAGGGCCCACACCATCCGTGAGACCATGCTCCATTTTAAATGTTTTTAATTCTGAATTAACCGCTGCAACCCACCCTGGGACCTGCTGGTGGAGGACAGGCAACAGCTTGACTGGTCACATTGGCAGGGATGTGCTGGAAGCTACAACTAGGAAGATCTCAGGTGAGCACTGTGAGGCGTTTTTAATGGAGAAAGCTGGTTTCCAAGGCTTGCCCCTCAGGGCTGTGGGACCCATGGGTAGGGGGTGGAGAATCATGGGGGGCAGCCATCAGGAGCTGTGGGGCCTGTGGATGTACATGACTCCGGAAAGGTTTCCTCAGCACCCAAGTTGTTTAATTTATAACAAGCAGATATAGTTGCCTGTGACTCCAGCAATAGTTACCGTAGCACATACCCCTTTCCCAACATTTGACAGATGAAAATAGGGAAAGGCAGACTCTCCTGCCTCCTTCCCAGAGCCTGGTCAACCTTTGCTCAGCTTTGGGAAGGAGACAGGACTCCAGGATCCCATCAGAAGCCTCTCATCTCCTTCCCAAAGCTCTGTAAGCCTGTGCCTGGCTTTGGGAAGGATGCACAATGCTATGACAGGGTCTGAGAAGCCTCTCGCCTCCTTCCCAAAGCCCTGGAAGTACTTGCTAGCTTTGGGAAGGAGGCAAGAGGACTCCAGGATCGTCCCCGCAACCCTGGTGGCCTGGGCCCTGCTTCATTTCTGGGACATTTCTGAATCGAATCAGAAACTGGGATGGCTTCTCCATTTCCGGGAATGCCACGGTTAAATAGTGGCAGTCAGAAGAAGAAGAAGAAGAAGAAGAAGAAGAAGAAGAAGAAGAAGAAGAAGAAGAGTTTGGATTTGCTATCCCGCTTTATCACTACCTGAAGGAGCCTCAAAGCGGCTAACATTCTCCTTTCCCTTCCTCCCCCACAACAAACACTCTGTGAGGTGAGTGGGGCTGAGAGACTTCAAAGAAGTGTGACTAGCCCAAGGTCACCCAGCAGCTGCATGTGGAGGAGCGGAGACGCGAACCCGGTTCACCAGATTACGAGTCTACCGCTCTTAACCACTACACTACACTGGTTTGTTAGCCTCCTGCATGGACCGTGAACATTGCAGATCTTGCAATGAAGTTTATTACCAATGAAGTATACCTGAAGGAGCATCTCCACCCCCATCATTCAGCCCGGACACTGAGGTCCAGTGCCGAGGGCCTTCTGTCGGTTCCCTTACTACGAAAAGCCAAGTTACAGGGAACCAGGCAGAGGGCCTTCTCGGTAGTGGCACCCACCCTGTGGAACAGCCTCCCTTCAGATGTCAAAGAGAACAACAACTACCAGACCTTTAGAAGACATCTGAAGGCAGTCCTGTTTAGGGAGGCTTTTAATATTTAATAGATTACTGTATTTTAATGTTCTGTTGAAAGCCGCCCAGAATGGCTGGGGAAACCCAGCCAGATGGGCGGGGTATAAATAATAAATTATTATTATTATTATTATTATTATTATTATTATTATTATTATTATTATTATTATATAATATTTAATATTCATTCTAGGATTTGGCATAAAAGTTTTTCTATTATTTTTTTTTTACTTGAAGCCCACTTATATATGAAGAGAGGAAGCATCCCTTCTCCTCCTTAAAGAGGATAATATAAAGTTTTTCATAAAAGCTCTCACGATTCCAAGAGTTGAAAGTTTAGCTTTATTAATTCGGGCTCAGAGTATTTCAGATGATAAGGCTGCTGCATTAGAAACATGACTGCACCTCGCACCAGCCACCTAAGTGCAGCTGCCAAGCCGTATGTTCCATATGGTTCTGGCATTTTAATTACAGTTATTTAAATATGCAAAATAATCTATGCTATGTGAATGGATTGTTCTAGTGGAAAGGAAGTTGGTTTTAAAAGATTATTTGCAATGAATGTGAGTGATAAGTGTCTGTTGAAACCATGGGTAATTAGTTCTGTGTTCTTATAAATTGTCAGATGATCTTACACCATCATCCTATCTAACAGTGTTAGAGAATAATAAGGGGGGGAAATGCTTTCAAAAATCTGTCAAATCTTATTAAAGGAGCATTACCAAGCAAAACCTCATGAAAAACAGAATAACAACACACAAAATGGAAATTTAGATGAAATATGGCTTTTTTTTTTTTAACCAGGTAAGGGTTAGCTTTTGTTTATTTTGTTTAACAAAATTTGTATGCTGCTTGTTTGCAATAAAACCTCTAAGTGGTTTACAAGAAATATTAAAATCACCACTAAAACAATTAAAGATAGATAACTAAAATTAACAGCAAAAAAATTAAACATATCCCCCACCTGCTCTCCGCCCTCCGGTGCTGGAGAATGAAGCTCCGCCACTGGCGGGTGGCGCTGTGGTCTAAACCACTGAGCCTCTAGGGCTTGCCGATCAGAATGTTGGCTGTTCAAATCCACATGACGGGGTGAGCTCCCGTTGCTCTGTCCCAGCTCCTGCCAACCTAGCAGTTCAAAAGCACAGCAGTGCAAGTAGATAAATAGGTACAGCTGCGGCAGGAAGGTAAACAGCGTTTCCGTGCGCTCTGGTTTCCATCATGGTGTTCCGTTGTGCCAAAAGCGGATTAGTCATGCTGGCCATATGACCTGGAAAGCTGTTTGTGGACAAACGCTGGCTCCCTTGGTCTGAAGCAAGATGAGCGCCACACCCCATAGTTGCCTTTGACTGGACTGGACTGTCCAGGAGTCCTTTACCTTTACCTTTTAGTATAGTTCCCATGGAAGAATTTTCAGGAGTCCTTCCATGGCACCTTTGTTTATTTATTTCATTGTTCTCTCATGGAACTCAAGGCCAGTTACATGGGATTCCCAGGTGGTCTCCCATCTTGTCACTGCCCAGAAGGCAACCTGCTTAACTTCACCAAGGTGAATCAAGCAAGGGATCTCAAACCATGTACTGCCTTTTCTGAGCTTTGCATTCCACGCTTTCAGTTTAATACTAGAACAACGAATTAGCAGCATGGAAAGCAGATAATTTCAAATTTAATTAGGTATGGTTAGGTTGTGATTTGTCCTATAAGGCTGTATGCCCTGGCAAGACCTTCTGTTCAGTCACTAGTTCTATGAGTTGGCTGTGACCCTGTAAGCAAAGAGAGTTGTACATGTTCAACAAATTGGCTTCAGTGTAAGTTACAAGGCTTACAAAGATTAAGAAATGCATTTCTAATAGACTTTCCTGGCTCTCCTTCCCAAATGGGGAAGTCCAAAGCAGCTTATAACAAACAATAAAAATGTATTTCAAATCATAGTAAACTGCATTAATAGAAAACATTCCAAGATTCAAATAACAAATCCACAATTAAATCAGCAAAGTTTATTAAAACCATTCATGTGTCTTATCCAAAGACCTGAAGAACTAAAAAATGTTGGCATCCGTCTGTCTCGGGAGACAATGGAAGAGTGCGCCTTCCGGGTAAAATCCAAGCGTTGGAGAGTTACGCCACTTGCAGTGGCTTTAGAGACCAATATGGGAGAGACATGTTGTATTGCAAATGGGGCAGATGAAGAAATAAAAAAATGTATCTTGTCAAAAACTCAGTGATGCACTCCCTTTCAGGGTCCCAAAGTTGTAATGCAGAAAAGGATCTCTTTCCTATGGCTTCATAACCTTACGTTGCACTTGTATGCATGTCTACCATTTTATTTAGGGCTGTGATCTTAACCACACACCCAAAGAAACACAGGACACAACATCATCAACTGTTCATAATGCATGGGTAGCTTTATAAGGCAGAAGGAAGGCACTCTCAGAGATCCTAGGACCAGACCATATTAATAATTACCAGCACCTCAAGTTGGATTTAGAAGCAAACTAGAAGTCAGTAAAACTGGCTGGTCCTTCGTGGCTCAAAATACTCGGTTCTGCTTACACCTATCAGGAGATGAGCTTTTGCATCAGCTGCAGTTTTCAAACTATCTTCTGAGGCAGTAAATCAGTTTCCAGTAAAAGATACAGATACACTTTGTTTTATTGATCAAACTGCCACAGACTGGCCTGCCTGGATAACAAACTATTTTGTCATGACACTTTTCTTGTAAAACCTACCCTTTGATCCTATCCTGGGCCCCAGGTGGTAGATTTGATTGAGGCTTTTAAACAACTGCCCATTTTGCTGCAGATTTGCTCTTTGACCTATGAGTGTTGCTTGGAATTTCCCCCAAGGCACACTTTAGACCCTACTGGGTTTATATTACTGCTTTGTCTCTGAAGCTGAGTCTAGATTTCTGATGGCAGTGAAATTTGCCAGGTGCCTTTGGACTCTATTCTAGGATGCTCATCCTCTATTCCATAATATTAATCTTCTGACATTGGGCATTCCAATTTATTTCAGAACTTCTAAAAACCATTCTTTAAATCTGAGACCACTAACTGGCAAATAAAACTTAAAACCTCTCTGTGTGGTTTTAAATTACCTCTTGTTTTAAGGTGTCAACTTTCATTTAAAGACATGTTATTTATTCTCCAGCAAGCCAGAACAACCCTCAAAAGAGATTCATTTATAGACTTTTTTCACATGTCGAACATGATTAGTTAAGGCCATTTACATGGCAGTGACGAAGGAGGACACAGATTTTGCAAAAATTGCCACATGCTAAGGTATAGGTAAGGGATGTGGGTGGCTCTGTGGGTTAAACCACAGAGCCTAGGGCTTTCCGATCAGAAGGTTGGCGGTTCGAATCCCCGCGATGGGGTGAGCTTCCGTTGTTCAGTCCCTGCTCCTGCCAACCTAGCAGTTCGAAAGCACGTCAAAGTGCAAGTGGATAAATAGGTACTGCTCCTGCGGGAAGGTAAACGTCGTTTCTGTGCGCTGCTCTGGTTCGCCAGAAGCGGCTAAGTCATGCTGGCCACATGACCTGGAAGCTGTACGCCGGCTCCCTCGGCCAATAAAGCGAGATGAGTGCTGCGACCCCAGAGTCGTCCGCAACTGGACCTAACGGTCAGGGGTCCCTTTACCTTTTTACGGTATAGGTATAGACACAACTTTAGAAATAATTGCAATAATTTAAAATACAATGCATCTCACCATAGTGAGGAAGACTGTGGCCAAATGACCTGCGTGCCTGTTGAGTTTGCTGTCCCAGTGATCAACTTCAAGGACCTTCTCATAAATCTTTAAATCAGACTTAGATCAGGAGTCCCTCAAACAGAGGATGCCTTCAAACAGAGGACCATCCACAATGAAGTACGACACATGGGGGCCACAGTGCAGTACTCTGTCCTACTTCTAACCTTTATGCTTCCAGTGGACCACAAAGAATGCCTACTACACACACAAACACAGTGCTTTTTCTAGAAAAATAGGTGCAGGTACTCACCATGAAGTTGTTACAGTAAGTGCCACACTTTTTAACAACAAAAAAAGAGGTGCCGGTACTGCGTTCCCTTGAGTACCCCCTGGGGGGCATTGCACACACCTATAATTGAACCAAGTGCCACCCTGCAACACCACTGAAACTTACCTGGGCAGGGCTAGGTCGGAGCAGTAGCGAGGTCAGGGCTATGTGAAGATGCTCTGTTGGGGGCAATATGGGGCCTGACCTCGCTGCTACCCTCCCCTGCTCCAGCCCCATCCAGTTAACCGACAGTGATGTCTGTGTTAGGAGGGTGGCGTTGTGGCACAATCAATTCCTCTTTCCAGGGAACTCTGGGAATTGTAGCTCTGTGAGGGGAATAGGCACCGCCAAACAGCTCTCAAATTACAGCTTTGGGGGAATCCATGACTGCTTAAATTGGCATCGTAGTGCTTTAAATGGATGTGTGAATGGGGCTTCTTTCTGGTAAGTGGTTAGCAGTTGGGCCCAGAAGGAAAGGCAAGCAAATGGGCAGCAGCTGCAACAGTGGGGAAGAGGTGAGCCCACCGAGAGCAGCTTGCTCACCTCCCCCCAAACCCCCGGAAGCAGCATGGCTGTGTGTCTTCTCCTGTTCCCATTCACGTTGCAAACCACCCTTCTTATGTTGCAGATGTGATCTTCAGATGCAGGGTGGTATATGCATTTGATAAATAATAATAATAATTGACAAGGTGTGAGTTACAAGCCTTGGTCCTTTGTGCCCAGCTCTTAGTGATTAAACTTGTTTCAATCCCTAGGTAGAAGACACACACACAAATTACAATATTACAGGATTTATCTGTTACGAAATAAGTTTTCCATTCTGTGTCACCTTGACTGAGTAAATGTATCATGTTATAAACTAAACTCATTCAGAGCACAATGGAGCATAAAAGAAAAATGATTCTGAAAGGCAGAGGCACAAGTTGACTTTCATGCTTCCTAAGGACAGGTATAGAAGTAAAATATGAAACATTTCTTTTATTCCTCATAATGGTTCTGGGAATCTTCCCAGCTATACAGATTGAGATGAAGTGAACCAAAATATTTCAAGACACCCCACGGCTATCTGAGCTCTTAAAGAAGAGAGAACAAATAAGATACTTCCCCCAAATTTCCAGGGAGTCCTGGTCATTTTGCTGATAAGAATTATTTATTTCAGGCTGCCTTAAAGTTCTTCATGGTGGATGTAATAACTAAAAAAGAGAAGTGTATACTTAACCTTCACATGTTTTGCCATTCTAATGTATTAATTCTAGATAAATGTGCCTGGAAATAAATTCCACTTAACATCATGATACATGTTCAAAGATCATGTTCTGCTCAGAGGTGTCCAGGCTCTACCACACAGTGATTGATTGATTGATTGATTGATCAGATATATTGATTATCTGCCCTTCATCTGAAGGTCCCAGAGACCAGAAAAGACACAATCTAAACAAAACAAAATAATTAAACAGCATGAAGCAAAATGCAGTTCTATGCTGTTCAAATTTTATTGGTTCAGTTCAATTCATTGACAAATAAAAACTGCAGTGACAGAAATTAAAGTGCCCCGTCCATCTCTCTCTCTCACATACCAAAGCCTGAACAAAGTGGTCAGTCCATCTTCACCTGCCACTGAAACAACATCAGTGTCTCCATGAGATGTGTGGTGGCATATGTTGAAGAAATTGATTATCCAGACCCATTTCATTCTGGCATCAGGCCCAGTTTTGGCACTGAAGCTGCCTCGTCTGTCTTGATCAATGACATACAAGGAGATAAGCAGGGAAGTGCAACCTTATTAATCCTTCTGAACCTCTTTGGTGGTTTTGGACACCATTTCCCATGGCATCCTTTTGGATCAGCTCAGAGGCAAGGTGAAATGGCCGTTTTGTTGCTACCTGCAGAGACTGGCAATGGGGCACATCGATGGCAATTATGTTGTGGAAGATCTATCTCTCCACCCCCTACCCAATGCTGTTTAACATCTATATAAAGCTGCTGAGAAAGGTCATCAGGGGATTTGGGATATAGTGTCATAAGTACGCTGATGATACCCAGTGCTATTTTTCTAGAAAAAGAGATGCCGGACCTCCCCATGAACACCCCCCTCATTTTCTTAGAATGGCAATGGTGCCCACCTGAGAGGTGCCAGAACTGAGGTCCAGCTGAAAAGAAGCTCTAATGATACCCAACTCTCCATACTATGTGAAACAGGAGAAGCTCTGTGGGGTTGGGCCAGTGTCTGCAAGCAGTAATTAGTTGGATGAGGGCTAGTAAACTGGAGTCAAATCCTAAGAAGACAAAGGCCCTTTGAGTAGCCAGTCCTTGTGTCTGGGAACTGAGTGGATGGTCTGTTGCACTGCCTCTGATGGAATGGGTGCATGGGGTAATGGTGCGCTTACATTTATCTCTGTCGCTGAAAGTCCAGGTGGTATTAGTGGCTCTAAGTGCCTATACTAGTTATGGCTACAGCCATATTAGATGACCTTTCCAACCCCACAATTCTATGATGCTATGATTCATAGCTTTTCAGAGCAAGCTTTTGGACCTCACTTAACGTCAGTCCTCTACATCTCCCCACTGCAGCACTTCTTGTCCCTATTTATTGACATCTGAAATTGTGTCCCCAGTATTAACCATCAAAGACTGCAGTGGAATTGTTTTAGATGCCGATTTGATTGATTCCCCACTTTGCAGGTAGCATATTCATCCTGTAACATACCATAAGCGATGTCTTAGCAGCAGAACCTAGCTGCAGTTACTAGAGCGCCACATGCATTTGTTACATAACCCGTTGACCAGATTCGTGTTCAGCCTTGTCTGTCTAATTATACAGAGTCTGGGAATACTGTACGTATGTTTCTTTCTCCAGTAACTAATTAATGAAGGCTGAAATAATTCATGATGACTGTAACAGAAGTATAGTGGCAGATACTAATGCTAAGACTTGATCTACTTTCTCACCATCCAGCAGACTGTGAATATTATATGCACACAAAGCATACAGAATGCATTTTTTTAAAGCCTGTACACAGTTATAGAAAAGGAGCATTGCATTATAAATTGATTGTGTATGTCAGATTAATCTCTGAAAATTATACGGCACATTAAACAGCATTAAATGCACAGGGAATGCACAGCTAACCTTACAGCCAGATCCTATGCTTTGCTGTTCAGGACCATGCCTGATCCTGCTCACTTAGGGGTAAATTCCATTGAGTTCAGGGTTGAGTCTTACAGTTGATATAATTTTCTAAGCACCGTACATATAAAAGATAGTTCTTGCCTGTAGGCTCACAATCACATGATACAAAAGGAAAGAGCAGGGCAATAGGAACAGTTGCTCCTTCCGTGGCCAATGGGTGGGGACCGCTTGGTCTCTACCTTGCCAATGCCTGGTTAAGAAGCTTGAGGTACCATGATACAGAGTTCGCACACAATCTTACGTGAAGTCATCTTTGAAGAAAAGCTACTGTACTTCTGTAACCATCTCTATGGACAATCATTGACTTCGAATGCTCCCCCTGCCCAAACTAAATAATTGGGGATAGTTGGTGGTAGAATTTAAGCTTTTATAGACAAGGCCATGTTCTGCACCACTACTGCTCACTGATCCCAAGGCTTTCTGAATACAGTGGTACCTCAGGCTACAGACCTTCAGGTTACAGACGCTTCAGGTTACAGACTCCGCTAACCCAAAAATAGTACCTCGGGTTAAGAACTTTGCTTCAGGATGAGAACAGAAATCACGTGCCGGCGGTGCAGCAGCAGTGGGAGGCCCCATTAGCTAAAGTGGTACCTCAGGTTAAGAAGAGTTTCAGGTTAAGAACAGACCTCCAGAACGAATTAAGTTCTTAACCCGAGGTACCACTGTAGGGGGAACTATGGTGAACAATCTATTATTTCCACTTTTTTAAAAAATAAATGTCCTCAGTAATAAAGTTGTGGATCTTCTTATTAGTCACATGAATTGATTAACAGGAAAAACATATACATCAAAGATTGGAAAGGGATTCCTGTGCCAAGTACATTATTTTCAACTGTACAGTGATCTATTTTCAACTGTACAGAGTCTCCACATTGTTGGGAGGGAGATCTGAAATACCGTAAATAGCATGGGTTATTTCTTTGGTCTGCTGCGCAACAAATGGAACTTGCCAAAGCACTTCCTTGTAGCTTCTTCCCCCCAATAGTCCAAAAGGGTTTAGTGGTTGAAAAGCCTTTGGAGCACTGTTGGCATCTCCTCCTTCAAAAAATTCAGTACAGCGAAATGAAACTGGTATAACGCTTGGGTGCCTGTGGAAATGCATTGCAATTTGTTGGAATCGATGTTGCAGGACTTTTGCATTCAACAACACATCATTATGGAATTCACTGACACAAGATGTGGCAATAGTCACTAACTCGGATGATTTTCAAGAGGGATTGGATACATTAAAGGTAAAGGTAAAGGGACCCCTGACCATTAGGTCCAGTCGTGACCGACTCTGGGGTTGCGGTGCTCATCTCACTTTATTGGCCGAGAGCCGGTGTACAGCTTCCGGGTCATGTGGCCAGCATGACTAAGTCGCTTCTGGTGAACCAGAGTAGCACAAGGAAACGCCGTTTACCTTTCCGCCAGATAAATCCCTATTTATCTACTTGCACTTTGACGTGCTTTCGAACTGCTAGGTTGGCAGGAGCAGGGACCGAGCAACGGGAGCTCACCCCGTCACGGGGATTTGAACCACCGACCTTCTGATCAGCAAGCCCTAGGCTCTGTGGTTTAACCCACAGCGCCACCCGCGTCCCTTGGATACATTATCAAAGGCTATTCATTATGATGACTATATGGAACCTCTCATTTAATACTGCTGAGGATCACTTGCTGGGCAGCTACAGCAGAGAAGGGATCTTGCCTTCATGCTTGGCTCTGATTAGCCACTGAGTGAAACCTGATGCTGGATCAGATGGAACTTCGGTCTGATGCAGTAAGAGGTTTCCTTATAGTCTTCACTTAAAAGAGCAGCCTAAAGCAATGCTTTGATTTCTGGCAGAAACCAAATGGTAATTAGAAAAGTTAGTTAGGCACGATCCATTGAAATGTCTCTGGCACAAGGCACACCAAAATGAACTGGCAGTCCATGTGGGTGCCCAGTTCTGCCCAGTTTCATTTGTAGTTTGCTTGATCTTCTCCAGGTGCAATTTATCTAGCAGTTTTAGCAATGATGTATCACTTCTGGAATGGAATGTATTGGCGTGTAGGAATTTTGACATGGTAGAATGCCAATAAGAAAGAAATAATTTTCTGTTGATTTGTCATTTCCCCCAACCAGCTGAAATACTGTCATTAATAGGCAACTTCCAGTCCCCCAATTTTACATATCTCTGCGAAGTAACCATAATTCTGTTTAAAGCTGGGTAGTTTGATATGACAGGCAGACATTTTCTTTCTATTTTGAAAACTAAAGAACTGTAAGAGAGAGAGAGAGAGAGAGAGAGAGAGAGAGAGAGAGAGAGAGAGAGAGAGAGAGAAATAAGGTCTGTGTTGCTTTGGGGTTGATTGCTTTTTTTAAACGTGGTTCTGAGGAAAACTGTTCTTATTCCATTCACATACAAATGTGCAGCCGAGTAACAAATCTCACCATGTGTCTCAGGTCAAATACAGATGTTCTTTTTCTTCTTCAGGAAAGCATATATTATAAATAGCTGGAATTGCATGTACAGTATGTATATATGTAAGAAAGATCAGCGGTTTTTTTATGGGCTCTCCTTGGCTTAAAACGTTTGCACCAATTCAGAGAAGGATACTGCATCTGCATGACTGTTCCTCATGAATTATTCTTCCTGCACAGAAGTGGTACTTATTGCCTGGAGAGGAGATTAACTAAGGACTGGAATGACCCAAATATTCCATATTTAATGCATAACCATGGTTGGCGCTTGCTGGATCTCAAAAATAAATCCTCAGAATGGCATTTCTACGTCCTGCTGCAAAGACCTAGATATACAGAAAAGGATATGCAGAAGATTTTTTAAAAAGAAAATATAATGTATGAGTGCTAGTGCAGATCTTAAGAAAAAAGGTAGAATCACCATCTTTCTTACTATGTGGATATAAACTTCCCTGTATAGACAGGGATCCCCCTAGTAATTTCCTCATCAATTTCCCCCTCATTCCACAGTGCCCAACAGTTCTCCATATAGCTAGGATCCCCACACAGGAAGTGTGGGTATATATGGTACATAGTTGCACAGTTCTATGTTTCATACCCAAATATTCTGGGTGTTTTTTTTTTACATCAGCTTTGCATGTAAATCCACAAATGTTTCTGACTCATATGATTATTGACTACTTCTCTGCTCGCATAGAACTATTTTTTTGTAATTTATGACATTTAGTTGGCTTAAGGAAAACAAGTACTTTAATTCCTGGTCGCTTTGATTTAAATATTACTTGCCACAGGCTACTTCAGCACATTGGGACCAGGCAAAACCTCCTGCTCTCCAAACAGATAGAAGTGCATTTCCTTTCGCATCTATGACCTCAGCTCAGTGTGTGCCTCTCACTGTGGATGAGGCAACATATGTTATGAAGTCATCTCTTAGAGTGCAAGACACTAATGCATACTGTTTTGGTGGCAGCGGCAGAGGCCTGGCTTGGCCACAGGTGAGCTGAAGGGGGTGCGTGAAAATTCTTTCTCACACAACGGACAGGTGTCATCATCAGCCTCAGACAGGCATGAGGATCATCGGGACTCTTCTACAATTTGAATTCAGGTGGGCCATTCATGGACAAGCTAAGAGACTGGACTTATGGGGCAGTCCTGGGTGAAGCCTACCCTTGCCTGGCTTTGCTCAGATTCACCTCTAACTTATTTAAATCAGCTTGGAACTGCTAGAACACCAGCACTGGCAAGGTGCCTTGGAACCCACACGTATCAACTGCCCCAAAGAAGCCAACTCCTAGGTGCCAAGGTCCCTTCATCCCCCAATAAAATATTTGAGAGGGCTGGGGGCCCTCCAAAGTTGGTGGGCATTGCCATTCACATGGTGTTTGTGTGTGCTTCATCATGTGATCAATTATGTGGGGTGGAGATTACCTGCCCCCCAAATATTTTATTCAAGTTTTGATGGCATCACACTCTTATTAATAGACAATATTCTGATGTGCTGGAAGATCAAATGAAAACATAATGAGAAGCTGATATGAGTTCTAGATGAGTGCCAAATGAACAACATTAATCCGAACAAAGGAAAATGGAAGTTTGCCATGCCAGAAACAAAATACCCAGCACATAACTTAACCGAACAGCCATTGAAACCATAGCTTAATGTCTCATCTCATTGAAACAACAAAGCTGCTGTATAAAAATTTGCTGAACTCATCCCTTATCTAGCAATATTTATTCTAAACAAGACAATAGTGCCAATGTCATTTGGCCATTTATTGGTTCAGCGTGTTGCATTTTCTTGACTGCTGATCCATGACCCTGTATTCAGAGAGGGCAGCAGAAGCACCCGTGTTGAAGTATTGCAATGCAAATGAACCAACAGTGACATCAGGAGATGCCAGGTCCTATATTGTTTATACTTCCAAAGCACTAACTACTCAACTGAGCTGTACTCAGAGAGAAAAACGGTTCACCTCTGGGAAAACAATAACCGTGGAAACAGACTTGGAACACTCATAGAGCAGATGTCAAACCCTCAGAAATGAAAATAAAGACCCAATTACCATCTATCAAAACGGAGTGTGGAAATGTGCATACGTGACTGAGCAACGTATGATGCCAAAGTGGTCCAGGCAGAAGAGATCTACAGAACACTAAAAGCCTTAACCTAATGACGATGATGATTTAGTATTTATTAAATTTATATACCGCCCTTCACCTGAAGATTACTGGGCAGTTTACAGTATAAAAGCAAAAAAGTACATAACATAATAAGAAACAAAACTATACCCCCACTCAGTTTAAAAGGCCATGGACTATTTAATTAGCCAAATGCCTGGGAAAAGAAAAATGGGGAGCCACCGCAGAAAAGGCCGGTTTTTGTGTTGCCACTGTTTGGACCTATTCTGACTGCTCAGCAATGAAACTCCTCAATGACTGTGAGTCACAGTTTCAGCTTAACCTACCTCACAGGGTTGTTAAGAAGTTAATATGAGGCTGAGGAGACTGTATACACTGCTCCAAGGGCAAAACAACAATGTCGTTATAATAGCAAAATCATCATAGGCTTTCGGTGTGGCCATGTTTCAACTTACATTTCCTCATCTGTAAAATGGGAATAATCATATTCCTCAGAGAATCTGTGCAAATGAATGAGCTATAAAATATAAATATGTAATCTTATACAGTATTTATTTGATTTTTTCAAATTTACATGTCAAAGTTTTATTCTATTTAACAGCTTTTTTTATAGAAAAAACTTCACAGCCAGAAGCCATCTAAAGTGCATACAATGCTTTTAAAAAATTGAATAGACTCTCAATTAAGCTTAACACAAATGGATTATGAGCAAAGGAATGACTTAAAATATAATATATGCTATATTAATTATGATGATATAAATATTCCTGAACTGAAATACTTGCTTATAATGTCCCCCCACCCCCGGTATCTAATATAGGGTTTTTTTTCCTATTCTGAGCTGAGTGGGAGTTTGGCTTATTTTTAACTCTGCTGTTCTTTTTTTGTTTTTAAAAACCATCGCTTACTTCAATTTTTCAATCTTACCTAGAAAGCAAAACATGAAGCAAGCCACACCATAATTGCATTGTTGGTATGCCAGTAGATGTAATAATCTACTATATCTTTGAATAATAAAGACAAAAACTTGATTATCATTTAAATACTGTTAATATATGCCTGCGGGTTAGCCAGGACACCAGGTGTTCTTCAACACAAAACAGCAATTCATGTAAAATTACTAGTCTCTGTTGGTGATTATTTCTTCCTGACTCCAGTCCCAAAATATCCCTGCTGTTTTGTTTGCACTGTTCATTGTTTCCATTCAATTGGGGAGGGGGGGGGTTGCGCACATCCGTGTGGGGGAGGGGGTGGGGGAAGATGGCTTGACACTCCTGCGCTAGCAAAGGAGCAGAGCTGAAGTGCTCTGGCATTCCTTACTTCTAGCTAACAACACTAATTCAGCAGCTTTGGGTCTCCCTCACCATGTAACCGAAGCCCTTTAATCAATAATAATAATAATAATAATAATAATAATAATAATAATAATAATAATAAATTTTATTTATACCCTGCCCTCCCCAGCCAAGACCGGGCTCAGGGCGGCTAACACCAAGTATAAAAACAATTGATTAAAATACAACTTAAAAACAAGATTAAAATACAACATTAAAGTGCAGCCTCATTTCAGTAGAAACTCAAATCAAAAACTGTTTGGGGAAGAAACCGTCAAATCTTCACCAAGGCCAACTATCCAGACTGGTCCTACATGGGCCAGAAAAAAGCCAGGGAAGTCCCCAAATAGGAGTTCCATCACAGAAGGAAAAAGGAAAGAGGGGGGAGGGGATCAAGTTGATTCCAAGCCAAAGGACAGGCGGAACAGCTCTATCTTACAGGCCCTGCAGAAAGAAATCAGATCCTGCAGGGCCCTGGTCTCATGAGACAGGGCGTTCCACCAGGTTGGAGCCAGTGTTGAGAAGGCCCTGGCTCTGGTTGAGGCTAATCTAACTTCCTTAGGGCCCGGGACCTCTAGAGTGTTGCTATTTATGGACCTTAAGGTCCTCCTTGGGGCATACCAGGAGAGGTGGTCCTGTAGGTACGAGGGTCCTAGGCAGTGAAGGGCTTTAAAGGTCAAAACCAGCACCTTAAATCTGACCCTGTACTCCACCGGGAGCCAGTGCAACTGGAAAAGCACTGGGTGAATATGCTCCCATGGCAGGGACCCCGTGAGGAGCCTCGCTGCAGCATTCTGCACCCGCTGGAGTTTCTGGGACAGCTTCAAGGGCAGCCCCGTGTAGAGCGAATTACAGTAGTCAAGCCTGGAGGTGATCATCGCATGGATCACGGTGGCCAGGTCGGGGAAACAACAGAAAAATGGCAATGAACCTTGATGGACCGTTTCTGAAAACTAGGGCCAGACATAAGAACAGAAGAGCCTCTGGATCAGGCCAGCATCCTGTTCCCACAGTGACCTTCTTCCTTGGAGGTTTTAAAGCAGAGGTTGGATGGCCATCTGTCATGGATGCTTTAGCTGAGATTCCTGCATTGCAGGGGGTTGGACTAGATGAGCCTTGGTACTCCTTCTACCTCTATGATTCTATGAACTAGATGCCTACAGGAAGCCTGAAAGCGGGACCTGAGCAATTTATTATTATTATTATTATTATTATTATTATTATTATTATTATTATTAATTCAATTCATACACTGCCCTATACCTGGAGGTCTCAGGGCAGTTCACAAACAAGACCACAACTTATAAAGTCAAACCAGCAACACAGCACTCTTGTCTCCTTCAGCTTCCAGCAACCATTCCTCAGAAGCACACTGCTTCTGACCACATGCATCGGAAAGCGCTTCCCAACTTCTCCATCGGATTAGCAACTTACTGATCGCCACGTGTGACAATTGCACATGCGTACTGCAATGTGTTGTTGAGCTTGGAAGCTCTAATTTGTTGACATTTTTTCAGAATGTGCATTCATACCCATTCTTACATGGAAAAATGTTTCCTATAGAAATTTTGCAACTATCTTACTGGCCATTAGATATGGAGCTTTCAAAAATGTGTGGCTTGAGAACTGCTTGAAATCCTCCAGTCTGTTTATACAATAATAGCAAAAACAAAGACAGCCTTTGGTGAGCTGTTGGGACATTTATTGCTATCAGAGCTATGAATGCGATGTTACATCAGAGCACAAAACATACAAATATTTTTGTTTGTGTGTATAAGCAATTTTCAAAAAAACCAAACAAACCCCAAAACACCCAAAACCAACCTATGCAGTCTTAAAAACTTCCTAGGTATTGGCTACAAGAATGCTGGCTCCACCATACTGCAATAGGCTCCTTTTACAGCCAAACAACATATGACATGGGGGACCCATAACTAGATCTCCTGACATTTGTTTGTGCTGTATTTTGCTCGTTTTCTTGGGGAATGGGTGGGAGAGATTTGAGCAGAGGCGTGGAACTGCAGGATGAGATACTTAACCCTTTCTCCCACTGCTCCAATTTTCTGATCTGAAAAACACCTCCTGAAACCTATTATTTCTGCAGGGAGAAATGGATGCACTTATATTGCCCACCCCCTGGGTCTGATAACAGATTTGAAAAAGGGATAATTTAGATAAGGAAAGTGACAAACATACCCATCCCTGGAACCACTGCTCCAGTTAAATTTAGAGCCTTTCGTTACTGCACAAAAACAAACTTTTTGAGATCCAGTTGCAAATCTTCTGCATAATGTGATTTTTAACCCTAGCCTAAGGCTGAACTGCTATAGTGTGTTGACATTCTATTGAGCTGCCCAGCTGCTAAGTGGATAAAATACTAGCACAAAAAGCCTACAGAAGAGGCTTATGTAATGTTGGTTGAGAGGCAGATGCGACTACAGGAAAATTAGTTTGGGGTAGCAAAGAGGGGACAAAGACTATTATTAGGGGAGGAAAAGATTTAATCCATTCTGTATAGGACTTCTGTATACTGTGACTGAAAACTGGGGGAACAAATGGAAGGATGGGGAGAAAATGGGGCGGGGGTACATCTGTCAGCCTTTGGAGTTATTTCTGGTGAGAAGGGATTCAAAGAGAAGATCAGCTATTGTCTGGATGGTATATGGTTGTCCGTGTTGTGCTTATGGGGTGGGGAATGGTATGCGTGAGAGTGTAACTAGGATTTATGAATGAATTAGGGTATGAATGGGAAATCAATACAGAAAAGTTATTACAGATCTCCAATAATGACTGAAGTGAACAGGGCCAGCCAAAGACATTTTGCTGCCTGAGGCAGAACAGCCAATGGTGCTCTATCTCCCAAGTCAGGGTGTGCACAGCACCCAAAGCCAGCCAAGCTATTTTTGGCAGTTGAAGTAGAAAATCTTACAAGCGCCTCTCCCTCTCTCTGGAAGTAAAAAAACAACAACCCAATAACCATAAATTAAATAGCTAACCATTTGCTGCACTTTCATGAGACCCAAAATCAGATGCCTGAAGTGGCCACCTCACTCTGGCTCATGCTTGGCCCAGTGCTGGCAGAGAAGCAAAACATCTTAATGAAGTAGTCATGAATAAATCAATTCCAATGAGCTGAAAGCCAATCTATTCTTCCCCTCCTCCCCGAAGAATGAAGAAGGGTTCTGTGCCTTATTCCAACTCTTCCTTCTGTTCTGACAGCAATAAGTGCATATGGCACATTTTCCTAATAAAGGTCTCTTTTGGTACATTATGTTAAAGATTTGAGTGAATCTCTCCATTTAATTGGCACTCCACGTTTAAAGGTCAGTCCCTCTGCCCAGCCATCCATGTTCTCTCTTTAATTGCCACTGCACATGACTAAATCACCCTGTTGTTGGAGTCATATGTCAATATCTCAACCTGAGTTTCTTGATCTCAGAGGCAGAGTAGACTCCAGAAAGTAGGTAAGTGTGTGGGCAGAATTTTCCATTTTGTTTGCACCAGCATATTGTCTTTGAAACTACCCCCCCCCCCAAATGTGGAAATAGAAGCTTCCAAAAGGTAGGCCACATACAAAAACCAGGAGAAGAAGAAGAGTTTGGATTTGCTATCCCACTTTATCACTACCCTGAGGAGTCTCAAAGCGACTAACATTCTCCTTTCCCTTCCCAACAAACACTCTGTGAGGTGAGTGGGGCTGAGAGACTTCAAAGAAGTGTGACTAGCCCAAGGTCACCCAGCAGTTGCATGTGGAGGAGCGGGGAGTCAAACCTGGTTCCCCAGATTACGAGTCTACCGCTCTTAACCACTACACCACACTGGCTCTCTTTATTCCTAGGGAACAATTCACCAACTAGCCTAGGGGTTGCTGGGCTGAATGGCACCTCATCACACAATAGATGTGTCACATTCTAAGTTTGGTTGCCCCCAGACTGTCAATATTTTGCCAGAGGGATTCAAGCACATGCCAGAAATTTAGGTGTGATTCAAGAGCTCTGCTGCTCTTGCACAATAAATCCGCTTTAAAAAAAGAAGAAGTCAGCACAGGGATGGGAAATGCACTGAAAAGTGTGGGGTGAACAAAAGATGAGTGGGAAGATGTAGAAAATGTGACACCGCACAAACAATTCAAGATGAATGGTCAATAAAGGTCATTGCCCATGAGCCCTCTAGATTGTAGGATAAACATGTTGTTATTTTTTTAAAGCATTAAATTGTTTAAAATAAATATCCACCCCATGTGGCTTTGGAGCAAGGGCAAATAAACCAGAAAAGTGTAAGTGGGACCCATTATTGAGCTCACTTACACTTTTCGTGCAGATAAGACGTTGCTGAAACTTTGTCAGAGACTAGTTTAAATTACTGGAGAATGACAGGAAAATTCACAAATGGGTTTCATCACAAGGGAACAGGAGGGGTGACAATAGAACCATAGAGCTGGAAGGAATCAGGAGAGTCATCTAGTCCATCCCCCTGCAAGCACAGGATTATTTTGTTCAATGCGGGACTCAAACCCATAACCCTGGATTTAAGAGCCTCATGCTCTCTACCAACTGAGCTGGAATACCAGGCAGGCCTATGTTGTTGCTTAACGGAGAAAATGAACTGGAAACATGGTGGCTAAGCTATGCCGTGAGCTTGGAGTGAGGGAGCGGTATAAAGAAACGATTTATGCCAGGGTACCTGTATCTCTCCATTTAAAAATCAAATATGACTGTTACAAATTCTTGAACCCATGTAAAAAATAACCCCGAAAGCATCCTGCACTTTAACATTGTAATCTGTGCTATAACAGAAAAGCACACGGGCCCCCGTCATATGGATGAGCTGCTGTCAGCGACCATCAGCACTGGCATTTATCCTGTTTTTATTTTTTTAAAGCCTAGTTGTGTTACATAACTGTGATAAGATAGTAAGAAGAGCAGTGCCAGGCAATATTATATTTCTTGTCTGGTGGAAGTTACTTAGCCTTCAGCTGTGTCACTTTTATTGCACTACTTGAGGCACAAAACAGGCCCCAAGAAAAGCCCCGGGCGCCAACTGTCAGGTCTCATTACCTCCGTCAGCTCCTTCACTTTCTGACTGAAGGGGGAAATTCTCCTACCAAGTGAAGCCTGTCACAGAAGCAAACACTTTAAAACACTGACAGAATGAGTAATTAGGATCTGTTCATTAATAAAGGATGGAGCCACAATCTGAGGCCGTCAACCACAAATACAATGTTAGTACAGCTGTGCAAGGTTGAAGCCAACGAGGCTACGCTGAAGAAATTGGACAACCTTATGCCGTTTTGTTTGGGGTTCTGTAAGCAAAAAGCTCCCCCCCCCACTTGCCTCACCCATTGCTGGAACCCTGCCATTAACATATACTGTTATTTTCCTGTCAGAGATCTTAACCTGTGGGACACAACTTGCCCATTGAGAAATATATTTTGCTACCACTCTGCACACCACCGGCCCAAATTTATTTTTCTGGTGCTGCCATAGTCTTTGGTCATTCAAGGCCAGCTTCTGATGTAGCCTTCAATGCCAAGGGACAAGGTGAACTCCTCTAACAGAGACCAAATATCTAGATTATTTCAAATATGTAGATTATTTCTGGCTCTAATGGAGCAAGAGAAGAAGCATTCCACACATGTCCATCGGAAAGTTTATAAGTATAGATCCTCTTATTCCAAAAACTTTATGAGGGGCTATTAAGTCTGTATAGTCCCTTCTGCAGAATCTCAGCTTTCCTAACACAAACAGAAGAGCTGCATTCATTTTTTCTTTGTTCCTCAGCACCTTGACATCTATTTGTATACACTTTACATTTCTTTTGCGTGTTTTCTCTCAACTGTTTCCCCTTTATCAGTTTCTAAAGATATATTTGGCTTACATTTTAATATCCTGGCCAAATTCAATTTAGTGTACAGGTTCCCCCCCCCCCAATGCAATAATTCTACAGGCGATCTGTGTTGCATGCTGTGCAGCAATTTATACCTGCAAAAAAACACAAACCACTAAGGTACCATGCTTTCCCTTCTAATTCAGCTGTCTGCAAACTCTCATTCAAAGTTCTCTTAAACCTTTAAATCTCCCCATTAGCTTGAGGATAGTACACAGATGATGTCCTATGTTGCATACTGGTTCACATTCCAAAGGGGCAAACTGAACACCATTATTGGAAATCAGTTCCTCATCATGATGTTCTGACCATTGTCATGTGCTGATGCCTGACTTCGCTGCAGAGTTAATACAGGACCACCAACAGTAAGCCAAATAGTGGTTGGTGAGTGGCAGCATTGACAAGGACACTATGGGACTATTGGTCAATGTTACGTGAATTTTCATTGCTTTTGATTTTGCTGCTGGGAAAGCATAGGATCATGACTACATAACACTGGCTCAGCAGTGGCATCTCTGGGCTGTAATATCAGGATGCAAGAGTGAGCTGGGAGTCCTGGCTTAAATTGCTGCCACCAACTCTCTGGGTAGCCAGGGAAACTGTGTTCTCTGTCTTTGCCTCCCTGATGAAGAGGTGATGACAATATTTGGCTGCCTTACAGATCTGCTATAGCTAAGAAATACTGAGAAAATGTGAAACACCTCAGAGACTTGAAACTAGATTATTATTATTATTATTATGCACTACATAAATACACTATTGCTATTGTTAACGTTTGAGGTTCCCATAGGTTGATGACATTGATTTAACCACCAACTGAGTTTCAGCAGCTATATTAAAAATACAATGGCCATAAGATGTTTGCTCATATGATAAGCTGGCCATTCTGCCTTCCACTGCCTTCATAAGTTTTGATCTCAGTAAAAGCAATTGTATATAAGCCAAACCTATTTTCTCTGCCTCACTTTTGTTGTGGGCTTTTATTTTTTTTGGATGTTATATCAATGGTTTCGCATAACTGAACAGTTATTGGCTTAGATGTTGCCAATAGGTTGGGGCAACTGCACAAACCTCCTTTTTAAAAAACGGAAGCGCTTCCTACAATTATTTTGCATGACTTAAATAGGCAAGATTAAATATTCTCCATTAATTATTCACTTGGTTCTGCTGTGCACTTTCCTCAAACAATTGTGTACAGGTTTGGGATCTGAACAAGAGTTTATCTAAACCAAAACATCTGTGCCTTATGACAGCCTTGATTTCCCGCTGGAGCATATAACACACTGCAGTATCACAGAATGTTTTGCAGACTCCATCCGCTTTGCACTTCTACCTTTCTCCCTTCTTAATATGACACAGCAATACAGGGCCCTGAAGGCAGAATTAGCAAGAAGATATTGGCTCTCAACTTGCAGCTTGACAGTGAAGGCTGAACTTCTGTTTCCATTTCGCTGCTTTGCTACACACTTGTCCAAACTTCTCTTGCCACTTGAGACAATCAGTTGTGGATTATGCATATCATCATTCCAGATCTTCTCTCCTGGTATGCATTTCCTAGGTTAGTAGAAATAAAATCTAGATAAGCAAAAACAGTGACCAGTGGCATGACCAGGTGTGGAAACATTATCCTGAAAACATTTTGATTTTTCACCAAACCAGTGTGCAAGATATAGAAATGTAGGTCAGTCAGTTTTAGTAGGAGATGGATATCTAAAGAAGCAACTGCTTCGTGCTTTCTTCCATCATTTAAGTTTCTTGTTGGTTAATCACTACAACTTACCTTCAAATCAACCAGCTGTTTTAACCAACAGGTAATTGCAATCAACTGCAGATCATTAACACTGAAGTGACACTGTAGCAAAGGATTTTAGACATCTGAGGCAACACACTGCCTTTGACTCATCGCCAGTCCATTTTACATGGGATGTGTAACCCCCAACTGAAACTGGTTAAGTTGTGCCAAGGGAGAATTTGTATCCTTGTTGTCAGCTACTGTGCTGCCTTTGGTACATAAGATCTCCAACTGAGATGAAGCTACTGAAATCCTAGGGCACTGAAAGTTCAATTAAGGACACAGGGACAGCTTTGATCTTGAATTGGTTCATTTGCCACACATTGGATCCTGCTGCTCTTTCACATCCTTCTTTTAAACAGCTGCAGAAGAAGGCAATTCTGCTTTGAAGTGGTCACTTTGCCTGCAAATACACCTTTAAAGAACTCTAAAACAGCCTGGCATCTGAGCCTGTGGCAGTCTGTTGTACAAATCCTTCTGAGTTCACAGACAGGACGTATCTAACAGCTCCTTTGGTGCTGAAATAGTCTGTCGTGTCAGCTCTTCTGCAAAACATGCCAGAAGGCCTCCCTGTCAGCATATGGGATGCTGCTTCTCATGCATAGGGGCCAGAGCAGCTTATTAGACTTGCCCTTCAAACCATTCAACTTCATAGCTATTCCTTTATGCAATTCATACATGACTCAGAACTCAGCTGTCACTCTTGCCATCTTCCACCCTTCCCTAGACTCTTTGTTTTTTGCATTCAGTATTTGCATCATGCATGGCTTGAGTCAGAGTACAAGCCTCAGCAAAGAACACAGAAGCGATCAGTGGCTACAAGCCACAATGGCCACGCTCTACCAATGTGAGGCAGCATGCCTCCGAATACCAGTTACCAGGGATCACAGGTGTGAGAGCTAGTGTGGTGTAGTGGTTAGAGTGTCAGGCTAGGACCTTGGAGACCAGAGTTCAAATTCCTGGTCCTGAAGCTTGCTTTGGGACTGTAGGCCAGTCACATCTCTCAGCCTAACCTCACAGGGTGGTTGTAAGAGTCAAATGGAGATGGAGAAGAACCATGTACACCACCTTGAAGTGGAATAAGAATGTAATAATAATAAAAAAAAATAATGATGATGGTGGTGCAATTACACCCAGGTCTTACTTACAGGCTTCCTGGTTGGCCACTGTGAGAATAGAGTGTGGGACTAAAAGGGTCTTTGGCCCAATCCAGCAGGCTCTTATACTCTTCATGCTGGAGTTGTCCTATTGATATAAAAAAGCATTCCCATAACTTTAAAGTTAAGCCTAATGCTGTGCATACTGGAAGGACAACCATGCTCAGCACCTTTCGGAAGGAAAATCACAGTTTTGCAAACCAAAGCATTAGAGGCAATGCAGAAACTAGTGCAAAAAAACTCAGATCATATAATTGCTAAAGGCCAATGCGACACTTTCAAGGAGCTGCCACAAAACCTTGTAGTGTGGGACGCTGCTCTTCAGGATTCCAGCTATCCCATTCCAATTCCCTCCCTGAATTTCTCGCACACACCCCAACATTTGGTCAGAATTCTGTGGCCTACTCAGTCCTCATTTAGGGGCTGCTTTGAGGGAGTTCAGTTGTGTCCCCTTCTAATGATTTTTCAAAAGATTGTTTTGTACCTCTTCCAACTCTGCTGTGCCTGTAGTTTTTGTATATCTCAAGTACCTCACATACCTCACATACATAGACTGAGGGTGGTTGGAACTTGTTTATTTTGATATTCAAATGTGTTTTTTTTTAAAGTTACCCTGAGCTCTAAGATCAATACAGTTAACACTTCAAGCCTCACCATGTCTACTTGAATTAAATGGGACTTACTTCCAAGTAAATGGGGTTAGCATTGCAACTAAAATTGTGTTCCCATTCTTGGTTGAGGTTGGTGGGCAGGATAAATAGATACATGGCACTGACAGAGCAACATTTAATCCAGGTGCAATGAGTTTAATGCCACCAGTATCCAATTCTAAGCACAAGGGGCAGCAAAGAAGAGGACAGAGTTTGGATGTGGTGGAATGAGAGAATCAAAGCCAGAATCCTGTTTGCTTAGAACAGGGTGGGGAATCTCAGGCCTTAGGGCTGAATGCAAACTCCCAGGCTTCTCTATTTGGCATTCAGAATCCCCCCAGGCCACACACCCTCTTTACAGGCCACAGCCCTCAATGTTCCTGCTTCATATCCCCCTTCAGTGTTCTTGCATGGCTGGAATGTGTCCTTGAACACTGATAACGCTTCTTGTTTGCCTGGATGGAGAATACAGAGGGATGTGTGTAGAAACTAGCCTAAGGCACAAAAGAAAAAATTACATTTGTTGCTACATCCACTTTTGGCCTTTGGCTCTTCCCACCCTGGCATGTGTCCCTTGGAAAGTTGCCCACAAAGGAAAAGGAACCACTCCCCCCCCAAAAAAAAGCTGAGAAGTTGTCCTTTCCCTTGACGATGGTGCACAGAAATGCTAAAAGGAAAGAGGCAGTATAAGCAAAAAATAAAATTAAAATCCTCAATGCAGTGAGTGGCAGAGCCCAGGGTGGCAGGCCGGTCACATTGGAGGACAGGATTCTAATTAATGGCCTTTCTTCAACAAATGCTAATGGGGAAACATCTCATTGCACATGGAAGTTACCAGGGACTCTGTATGGCTGCTTTTCAAGTGTGGCTGAGCTGGCTTTTATTGGAATTATAGTGCTGTTGTGAGGTTGCAGGAGTTGATAGGACACCAGTACAGCACTGGTACAGCAGGACTAGCTTGATCGTATTAATTGTAGCTTTCTATGGATTGAGAATACTCTGGCATGAGTGGCTCCTGCCCTGTGCGGTTGGTTGTTATCCTGTGACAGGATGCTGAGCTGAGCTTCTCCTCATAGTTCACAAAAACTACTCACTTCAGTTTCCAGTTTGGTTCAAATGCTTTAGGGTTGACTAAAATTGACTGATGAGCCAGCGCTTTACCCCCTTGCATCATCTTCAGTTCTGGCAACTCCATTAAGTTCTTGTGTCTTCAGATCTCATGTGATTAGCGCAGGTAACTTAGAAGAAACTACGGAGTCTGCAGATAACACCAGCGACAGAGAGCGCCTGCCTTACAAAAGCAGCAGGACATCACAAATGTCCAGTTCAGTTTGGACATTGCCACCATGGATTTTGCATGCTGCTCTGAGCAATTTGTGCAGAGTTGGTTGCTTTGTTTGCCTCCATTTATGTAAGAAGCAGCAGCAGCAAATGCTGATGCCGTTGTAAATATACAAGGGGCTGATGCGGGGCAAGGCCAATACAGTTTGGCATCTGAGGCAAACTACAAGATGGCATCCCTTCGCAAAGGAGGAAGAGGTGAAGATCTACATTGGGAACAAGGCGGCGGTGGTGGTGGTGGTGGGGGTCAATTCAACTTTATCTGACCATTGAAGTGGGAATCAAAGGCTGTTGCAGGAGGGGAAAAGGCCCACTCTGAAACGTGCCAGATGGTTACAGGCTCTAGGAAATCTCAAAAGGAAGCCCCTGCCATTTACTTCCTAGGATTGGGAGGAGACCAGCAGTTCCACCTTTTCACCAAGAGTCCACTGTAAAAGTGGCATTGCAGGGACTGCTGAGGAAGAGGCAGATCCAGTTTCCAAGGATTGTGTGGCAGCAGCAGTGGGTGATGCATTCCTTGGAGGCCAGATCTGCTGCCGCTGTGGATCGTGCTGCCCGAGGCAGTCGCCTCACCTTGCTTCATGGATGGGCCTGGGCTGATGCCGCTGCTTCCCTCCCTCACCAACCAGCCTCCACTAAAGTCCCATCCCTTCCATTTATTTGTTGCCAAACCTCCACAGCTTAGCCATGCCACTGTGCCACCCCTATGTGCCCTTAAAATGTATCATTTTTCAAATGATTTCAATGTACATATCTGCAGGAGAAAGAAAATTGGTCAGTCTCGAGCCGTCTCTTACCTGGTACAATGAGTGTAGGGCTCTCTCTCTCTCTCTCTCTCTCTCTCTCTCTCTCTCTGTGTGTGTGTGTGTGTGTGTGTGTGTGTAGCCTCCACTGAACACTCAGTAACATGGCCCGTACTGAACAGCACTTGTTTTTGAAAACATGACCCGTTGTCCCTTCAACTTACGGTATTTCTGCCTATAGTATTAGCATACATGTCTTTCCAGATATTTATTGATTTGGCTGTTGCCAAAGCACCTCCCAGTCGCACAAAAAACTCAAAATGATTTGGCATGGCATGTTGTTTACTAGTGGCACTTGAAAAGCTAACAGGTGAACATTGTGATTGTTCTATTGATTTGTGGTTCACTTGGAAAAAACTCAGCTGGGCAGCTGAAACTGACCATCATGGCTCAAAATACTGGCTGTCTTTTGCAGGACTGAATCTTGTATGACCAGGAAGAGCAAAGTGTGGTAAGCAACCTGAAAAGCGAGTTTTTTAAAATAAATAAATAAATGGAATGATGAAAAAGACCTAGTAGATCTCTGTGAATGAATTTAAAGGCAGCTAGAGAAAGAATTCACTTATTATTGTGAGAGGGTTGCCTAAGACAGATTTCGGCTGGTCTCCTGCAAGTTGGGGTTCCAGGCTCTTCTTCTGCTGTGAATGGGGATAATATATGCTCCCAGTTACTACCTACTAGTGAAAGCTGCATAGGCCAGGGCAGTTGCTTAATCCCCTAACCACCTTCAGTACAATTACTGTTTCTCTATGAGAGAAGGCCATAATTCACAGTTAGAACACTTTTTATTTTATTTTTTGCATATCTAGGATCAGAGGTTCATTCAATGGAATTTCCATTTAATAAGATTCCAGGGGACAGGGCTACGAAAAAACTGATAATATTGACACAGGGCTTTCACAATCAAGCAGCAGTTCTTCAATGCAGGTGTTTCTCAAGCCAGCATAGTTTTTGATGGCTATTGTTTGAGTTTTGAATGATCATTGATTCAGTGGAGATCTGTCTTCATTACTAGCCCAGTTCAGACTGAATGCACAAGGGCCAAGAAAGTAGATGGGTGTGGATCTGGTGGATCCAGTGATCCAATGCCCCGGCCCAGACCATAGTGCAAAGCTCTGAAAAGTTGCTAAGTGCATTCTGTTGAATACACTTAGCAACTTCCCTGAGATAGGGATCTTCGTCTTATCAGAGTTTCCAGCCATGGTGAAATTATTAAGTATGTTCAATTGAATGCCCTTAGAAACCCTTTGCAGACCTTTGTGCTAAACGCGTGAAGGTCTAAGGAGGACCATATGCACCCAGGGTGTGGTGTGCCTCATTGCCTCTGTCCATCTCTTTAGCCCACAGAGGTTCATGGAAAGAGGCCTGATCAGGGCGATGGCAGTGTTCAATTCTGGTTATAACGTGCATTAAATAGAATCATAGAATTAGAAAGTTAGAAGAGATCGCAACCCCCTGCAATGCAGGAATCTTTTGCCCAACATGGGGTTTGAACCCACGACCCTGAGGCTGAGAGTCTCCTGCTCTACCAACTGAGCTAGCCGAGGTTAACGTTCTGGCCTTGTTTGGATTCCTGTTTTCATTTTGCTTTGTTTGGTTTGGTTTATCCGGTTCCAGTTTTCAAAGGGCTGCTGACAAAGTGGCCACTGGTGCCACCCTGACCCATCAGTTGATCTGCCTCCAGATAAACCAGAGAGTTGGGAAACAGGTGGGCAGGACACCCAAACAGGCACCAACATTAGCACTGGTGGGCCCTGCTGGGTCTCTGGCAACCCAGGTGCTTATACTGGTTCTGCTTTGATTCACCATTTAATATTGTCAAGTGCCAGAGGCTGAAGTATGTCTAGGAGCTGTGATCTCAGAGTAGCTGAGCATATAAACAAAGGCCCAAGCTTACACAATGTTTTTGTTCACACAGTATCCATGGGAATCTGGAATTATTATTATTAGAAAAAGAGATACTGCAGCATTCTTTTTCTGCCAAGCTTTCACCAGTGCAAGTCTACATACGTAGATAAGAAATATATTTTCATCTGAGTAAAATATAGATTCCCATGAGACTGTTTTTGTATTATTATTATTATTTTTTTAAAAAAGAAAACTCCAGAGGGCAAAGCGTTTCAAACAGAAGCCGGTCCCATCTCCACAGATTTCTTTCAGCAAGCAGGAGGGGAATGTATTTAAATTAAAACAGTTCCAGGCTTTTGAAATGTGCCCAGAAGATCTGCTGATGCCCTCTTGTAGTACATACCCTCCAACATTTCTCGATGAAAATAGGGATGTCCCGTTCCATAATGATAATTTTACTATTTATACCCCACACATCTTACTGGGTTGCCCCAGCCACTCTGGGCAGCTTCCAATATATTTAAAAACATAATTAAACATTAAACATTTTTTAAAAAAACCCTTCCCTATACAGTATTGCCTTCAGATGGCTCGGGGGTCAGATAACTCCATACCCTCCTACATTTCTCCAATGAAAATAGGGACATCCTAAGTAAAAAGTGGGACATTCCGGGATCAAATCAGAAACTGGGACAGCTTCTCTAAATTATGGACGTCCCTGGAGAATAGGGACACTTGGAGGCTCTGGTAGTGAAGGGGGCAGGGAAGGAGAATGGTGATTTTTAATGTGCCGATCTGGAGAACTCACATGGCATTATGGAAAGGGTCGTTGCCTGTACTGGTTTGAAGCTATGACCTCAAAAAATTAACTCATTTTTAATTTGCAGGTTAAATATTGGGATGGCAAGAACAGGAAGTAATGCCCCTCCCGAGACTCTTATTTACAAAATGAGGTCTTGAAACCACAATATCAACATAGGCTGCAACATGGTAAAATGGCTGAAATGCTATGTGTAATGATAAGAGAAGGATGGGGAACTGATGAGCCTACAGGTACCGTTGGACTACAACTTCTGCAGGCTTGGCCATTGACTATGCTGGCTGGGACTGATGGAAGCTGGAGTCCCATAGACCACAGGTTCCCTATCCATATTTTAGGAAATTGTGAAGGTTCAGAGTTTCTCTCAATGTGTGACTGGCCTCTGGCAAGATACTATCCCACACTGTAACCTACCACAGAGGCTAAAATAATGCACCCTCAGATCTGAAGAGGAAGAGGCAAATAGGATAAACATAACAGTGAATAATAAAAAATGAATGTCATGGTTTTGTTACTACATTTTGTTTGTTATTGCATCATGCCTTTTAAAATATCCTCTCCATCGCTTTCCCCCTTGTGGTGATACAAAATGGCCGCCGTACTGTGAATGCCAGTTACTGTGGGCCACAAATGGGGAGAGTGCAGTGGTCCACATGGTCTGCTTGAGGGTTTCCTATAGTTATCTGGCTGGCCACTGTGTGAATGGGATCTTGGACTAGATAAAACTTTTGGTCAGATCCAGGTTTTTCTTTTGTTTTGTTTTTTCTATCCGGTGTATCCACAGGCAAAACATACACTTTACAATCCTTAGGAGCATGACTGAAGATAATATTTAAAAGGAAAGAGTAAAAGGTAATGAATGGGTGAGAACTGGTTTAAAATTATATTCCAGGATCAAAGGACTGCAATCTGCCGAGGAAGGACACCATTAAAACAGCTCTGAAGCCATATATAGAACAGGCCTGCTTGTATTTCTGCCACAGGACCTAGTTATCTGGTATCTCCCTATTTCATTTTCTTTCCTCTGTCTCTTTTCTAACCAGAGTTTTCTACAGAGGACTAGAGTACTGTCCCAACAAGTATGTCAATGCAGCCATTGCTTCAGAACTCCACCAGTGCAAATTCCTAAGGCAACATTGTAAAAGGCAAATGATTTGAAGTTCCTCCAGAAAATATGCAGCATGTATCTTGGCAATAAGCCAGCAGACACTAAAAATAAGTCTTTAATACCTCAGTCCATTATAGCTAAATTCATAAGTATAAATTCTAGAGCCCTTCTTTTAAACTTAACAATTCATGACTATAGCACAGTGGTTAACAGAAGCATGTGGGAGAGAAGGAATTGGAATTCATATGGGAGACAGTGGTGTCATATTAGAACAACTGTGCCTGGAATCCCTATAAAAGGGGCATTTGTGGCCTTGGCAAACATTCGTTTGATAACTGGAAGGTGCTCCTCCCCCGTTCTTCACCCTACATGCAAGTATTCATTGAAATAATGAAATAAGCATGTATCAGGCATTCTTGCTTTAGGGAGAATCTCTTTGGAGTTGTTGTTTTTTTTAAGCAAAAGGAGACCATGCTATAATTATTACAAGACATAAAGAAAGTAAAGATGAAATTATGTGGTTCTTCCCAGTGCTTAGGACCAGGAAGTAGCAGGGAGACATAAACAGAGGCTTTATATAGGGTTGCTGGGTTTTCGCTTAAAGCGAATGATTAGGAGGTTGTGGGGTGGGCAGATTGCATCCTGAGATCCTACTCCTTACACAATTTTAAGTGAAGGAGCCTTGTCATTCCCCCCCCACCTCCGATGTGGGGCAACCCATTTCCGCTGGGATTTCCCCCTCCCTTCAGACAACCAAGTCAGTTGTGTATGATTGCATAAGTGTCATGGTTACCTTTTACAAAGGTTACTGCAATAACCAGAGACCTCCCCCCTAAATAAATTCACACTTGACTCAAACTTTTGTTTGGTTCTTGGCAGAATTTAGGCCACAACTGTATTGATTACAGAAAGTGAGTGGTTGCATAGGCTCTGGTTCGACTAGCTCCCTGCCATGCAGGTAGCACTGACCCAGGGTTCCAGCATAGGTCAGCCAAGGGTGAACACCTGGATAAGCGGAAAGCTGGGAACAAGCTCTCTCTGCCACCCAAATGTCTCCCTGGACTCAGGCACGTGCACAATCCCTCTCAGGGGTTGACCAAACCATTTGAGTCCCTGGATTCCTTTAACGGAATACCCTTCACATAGGGATGGCGAGAGTGTTCTCCCATCCCTATCACCTGAACCAGAGCCTATCCTCAACCTTACAAGTTGTGACAGTTTGCTATGCAGCAGGCGAAACCGAAATGGCAACAGCCAATCAGCCAAGTGGGGGAAATTCCTGCTGTGCCCCTGTCCCAATGACAGATGACACACGACGGCATAGCAAGGTCAAGCGCAAAAGCCTTAAAAGTAGGGAGAGGTGGGCGGGTGTTCCGAATGCACGCACCAAAAGAGGAAGCTCTGGGTATATATAGGTCCCTCGAGCCGTTTGGACTGCGCCCCATTGGCCAGATTCAACCCAGCATCAAGGGACCTACCAATCGGGTGTTGTGGCTGACCAATTGTACCCACCCACAACACAGGAGATCGGTCTCCAGGTCTCTCTTTCTTTACTGTAACTTGACATACAAAATTTAAGGGTGCAGTTTTTTGTTTTGTATATTTTTTTTAAAAAAACTTTATTCCCACGCCAGGGAAAGTTTCACAGCATGCCAGGCACTGTTAAAGAAACAGAAGCAGAGCTATTAAAAACGAAAATAGAAACTGGCAGTCCTCTGCTTAAGCAGTGTTCCCAACAATGCTTACTTGGAAGTAAGTCTCACTGACCTGAGTAAGCTCCACGTTATATCCATGTGATTTCGGGAAGGTTGTCCAAAAGCTATGGGTCAGAAAATTATAAGTACTTGAGGAAGATGTACATCAAGCATGTGTATTGTAATCCTAGTCTGATGTTTTGAATAATGTACAAATTTGTAAATGCTTTCAGGATTGGGGCTCAATATCAAGCACAAAGTCATCAGGCTGTCACCTTCCTAAACATAAAGATCAACACCTTCCATCTGGTTAGCAAAATGCCAGAGTTCTTTCTATCTGTCAAACTATAGAATTATGGGATGCCCCCTATAACTCCCACCTAACAGGGTGCCCTCTGGATGTTTTTGACTACAACTTCCACCAGCCTCATCTCAAGGGCAGTGGGTTGGGAAAAGGTGGATTAATCTGAAATGGTAGCATGCTTAGAGTTTTCATTGTGAGCTGAGACCCATTAAGCATTAACCATTGCCTCAGCCCACGCTCATCCTCTGTCCCAGTCCACAAAATTAAAAAGTATCTTTTTCAACCACCATGGTCCAAGACAATGCTGTATTTATAATCAGATTAGTGGCAGTTAATGGGGAAAACGGAATATGGATTTCTGTGACTCCATGCAACACTTCTTTTAGTCTATTTCACATTATTGCAAGATTACAACATTGCCCCAGACATCTTGTTTTTAGTATCTACAACTTTGTTTAGAAAACAGTCTGAAGGAATCTAATGTACTATCTCTGAGGCTATGCAGCTGCACTTGATGCTAGTACTTGAATGAGATGCCGGCTTGGAACTATGTGTACCATCTTCAGAGTGTTCAAGACCCCCCCTTTTTTTGATTGTAAAATAAATAAATGGAAGTGGGTTTGTTGCATCCCAGTGCCAAATTGACTTTCATTGTGCAACCTGATTTTGCTGGTATGTGGTTTAGGGACAGCCTGGAAGCTGCCTGGCAATAGGCTGTTGGTGCTATAACAGCTTACTGTTAACAGTCCTTAAGTTGCGCAAACTGAAATCTGCAGACTACAATTTGCAAACTGAAACCTGCAATCTGCTGCAGCCAAAAACCACAAAAGAGAAATGAATCACATTCTTTCATCAGTCCTTGAAAAGACACACGTGGGATTTTTGCGCTCAGAAGTTCTCATTTAAGAAAAAAATAGTAGGTAACCACTAGTGAATCGTGGTAAATTTTCAAAGGGAGCATTACTGGCAGTGACAGATGGCGGAGAATTTTCATGGAAAGCTTTCCTCTTCCATTCTCCAGAGCATTCAAACATGGATTGCTTAGAAAGTTACTCAAATGAACTCAGCTGTTGAGCTGCCTTCCATAAACAGAAGCAGTGAAAGGGAAAAAAATGCCCAGGCCATTTAAGATTGTGTAAATCACACCAGCATTTTCTGTATTATTATCGTTTTACAAGCAAGTATTTACAGAACACCTTAATGACTGGCGATGACAGGTGACGTGTGCAACAACTTTGCTTATGGGGCAATAAAAGTAAATTAGTGACTGAGCAAGAGAGGAAAGGAAAATAAATACAGATTGTAATAATTTACAACCATGGAAAATAAAAGAGGGAATAAGCTAGGGTGGAAAGAGTTCTATCTAAGCTATAAAACCCTAAGTAGTCATTTATCTTATCACTTAGAAGAGGTGGCAAAGAGTCTGAATTGTGTTCTTGAGTATTGAAAACGTGCTGTGTACTCATTGGCTTATTTTATTCTCATCCATACATGAACTTGATACTCCAAAGGCAATTTGAAGGAACTGAGAGAGGTTGGCCAATCTCTTTGGTTTCCTGTGCGCAATTTGTTATTTGGCATCCTCTGAAACTATTCTTCACCCATATGCACACAGTGGACTAATCAAATGTCTGGACAATTTTTATCTTGTTGTGTCTCTAATTCAAAACATACATCCACCTTCTGAAAGGATGGGATGCAAGTCTGAGTTATGCGAAAGAATTGTAGATACTGAAGCCATGGAGAAGTGGTGCTTCATCAAACATTGTCAGACTCCAACTCCCATCTTCCCCTGACCATTGGCTGATGGGAGTTGAAGTACAAAAATATAAGGAGGGCAACTTCTCGAGGCTTTATAAAGTTCCCCTTAAAAAGAGACCTGGATTATCATACATGACAAGCATCTAACTGGTCATGTTCCAAATACAAGTAGTTTCCACTTTACCTTGCAAAGGGGGGAAATTCTTGGTTGCTGTTTAGCTCTTAAATGACTTTTGACTGAGCCTCTTAGACTTGATGATCAGAAGGTCGGTGGTTTGAATCCCAACACGGGGTGAGTTCCCATTGCTCTGTCCCAGCTCCTGCCAACCTAGCACTTTGAAAGCATGCCAGTGCAAGCAGATAAATAGGTACTGGTATGGCAGGAAGGTAAATTGGGTCCTCCCTTAAAGAGGGCATGTATTGCGGTGAGACCTGGCAACCAAACCCTGTGTTGTGAGTGGGTACGATTGGATAGCCACAACACCCAGTTGGTAGGTCCTTCAATGCAGGGTTCAATCAGGGCAATGGGACGCAGGGTAAATGGATCGAGGGACCTATTTATACCCATGCACGTGACCCAGAGCTTCCTCTTTCAGTGCGTGCATTGGAACACCAGCCCACCTCTCCCTACTTTTAGGGCTTGTGTGCTTGACCTTGCTATGCCGTCGTGTGTTGTCTGTCGTTGGGACAGGGGCACGGCAGGAATTTTCCCCACTTGGCTGATTGGCTGTTGCCATTTGGGTTTCGCCTGCCGCGATGCAAATCGTCACAACTTGTAAGGTTGCGGATAGGCTCTGGTTCAGGTGATAGGGATGGGAGAACGCTCTCGCCATCCCTATGTGAAGGGTATTCCGTTAAAGGAATCCAGGGACTAGATGGTTTGGCCAACCCTGAGAGGGGGTTGTGCCCGTGCCTGAGTCCAGGGGGACATTTGGGTGGCGGAGAGAGCTTGTTCCCAGCTTTCTGCTTATCCAGGTGTTCACCCTTGGCTGACCTATGCTGGAACCATGGGTCAGCGCTACCTGCGGAGCAGGGAGCTAGTCGAACCAGAGCCTATGCAACCACTCACTTTCTCTAATCAATAAAGTTGTGGCCTAAATTCTGCCAAAAACCAAACCAAAATTTTGAATCTTGTCTGAATTGATTTAGGGGGAGCTTAAAAGGTCTGAACACGCAAATGGCGTTTCTGTGTGCTCTGGTTCTGTCAGGGTATTCTGTTGCGCTAGAAGCAGTTTAGTCATGCTTGCCACATGACCCGGAAAGCTGTCCGTGGACAAATGCCAGCTCCTTCGGCCTAAAGCGAGATGAGCACCACAACCCCATAGTCGCCTTTAACTGGACGTAACTGTCCTAGGGTCCTTTACCTTTACATTTTTTACCACAAAAAGGCCCTGCAGGAAAAATGTACAATCCCTAGTTTGGTGGTAGGTTTGGACTACAAAATGTTTGAGGCATGGATAAATAGGGATGAAAACCTGTGGGAAGGCGCATATCATATAAACTGTGAGAGGATTTAAGGACCACAAAATGGAATCTTTTCAAATTTGCTCGCTTTGTTGTTCATTGTTTCATTTCTTAGGGGCACTTCCTGTCTCACACTCTGGTGATCAAGCTATGTTGCCGAAACCCTTGCTTCTTCTTTTTTACAGCCATTTTATTAGGCAAACTCAGATATTTTCACTTCCCTCTCATAGAGGTGCAGTGCAGACTACATCAGTGAATTGCACCAACAGTTTGCAGGAGAAAACAGCTAGAGCAAACATATCCTGTAAATTAACAGGTGCAGACATACCCTAGGAATGTGCACGAAGATAAGTGTGCCATCGATACAGAATCTGGTGACATTTGCAGATCTGAAGATCTTTAATCCCTTGCATTTTGCTAATGAAAGTCTCATAGCCACATCAGTGAAGGACACAAATAAGCCCGAAAGCACTTGCACAGTGCTTTAATATAGATGCATACAAAATAAAAGATATTCTGAGAAGGATTCCAGAGGTCATGGGATTGGAATTTTGTCATCTAGACTGTACTTGGCCATCCAGGGAGGCCAGTAGTAAATCCAGTTATTCTGATGATGTCTTAATTTTCTTACACGCATAGGGGAAACAATAATCAAAACCAGGCAAATATAATCAATTTCTGCGCTGTTTGCTGTGGCAGATAGAAATGCTGCACTTTTAAGACGTCTGTATTTGCAGTCCTTTGGTTTCCCCCTTTGAACTCTAGAATGCTGAATCTGCCAGTGTTTGCCTGCATAATAGGGCCGCCAATAAAGACTGAATGGAGTCATTTAGCTCTTACTGCACTATTTCTCTAATCAGATGCTCTGCTGCTGGAAGTGGAGTCAAAAGTTAACTACCCTGAGCCAGTGATAACAAACCCATATTACGCAAAAGCTTTACAACAGCTGGACCAAGTCCATCACTTCTTCTTCTTTTTTGCAGGGGACGGGTCAAGTAATGGATGAGTTCAGTTTTCAAAATGTGCAAGCAACAAACATGTCTGAAGGGAGCTACACCCCCCCCAAAAAAGCATATGACTGTTTTAGTATCTCCATGTCATAGCTGTAGGATGTTTGTTGTTGTTACTGTTCCATTGTAGTTACCACATCAAATGTGGTATATAGATGTGGATAATATTACAAAGCAATCCAGATTATTGTTCTAATTTTTTAAGATTAAAGGTAAAGGTAAAGGGACCATTAGGTCCAGTCGTGTCCGACTCTGGGGTTGCGGTGCTCATCTCGCTTTATTGGCTGAGAGCCGGAGTACAACTTCTGGGTCATGTGGCCAGCATGACAAAGCCACTTCTGGCGAATCAGAGCAGCGCACGGAAACGCCGTTTACCTTCCCACCAGAGCGGTTTCTATTTATCTACTTGCACTTTGATGTGCTTTCGAACTGCTAGGTGGGCAGGAGCTGGGACCGAGCAACGGGAGCTCACCCCGTCGCAGGGATTCGAACTGCCGACCTCCTGATCGGCAAGCCCTAGGCTCTGTGGTTTAACCCACAGTGCCACCTGGGTCCCTTCAAATGTGGTATATAGATGTGGATAATATTACAAATCAATCCAGATTATTGTTCTATTTTTTTAAGATTAAATACCGGTAACTGCTCTAGGGTACCTTGCTAATGATTTTTAACTTTTCTACCGGTCAGTTTATTAGGTTAATCAATTTTATTTTAAAAGAAACAAACAAACAAACACGGATATTCTTATTCTTATTTTTAAAAATTGGTGAATTGCCTCCCACCACAAAAAAATCCTGAAGTGGTTTAGAAGAATAAATTGAATCAATAAAAATACCTAAACATACTGAAAAACAGGGTCAGAGTAAAAACATCCGATCACTTATTTGCCTGGTGTCAGACTAATGACATGGGTGGTGCCAGGGAGGCCTTCTTAGGGAAAACACTCCCTAAATGGGAAGCTACTAAGAGACCCATTCCCGTCACCACACTCCAGACCTCTCTTGGAGGGCCTTAGATGACCATCTCGGGTTCTGTGCAGGTTCATATGGAGAATCCGTACAGTGCATTCCTACACACCTACTCTGAAGAAAGCACTTTTGAATTCAGTAGGACTTATAAATGGATCACAGCCTTAATTATTTATAAAATGATTTGTGTCTGTCTGTCTGTCTTATGTACAATATTCAGTCAGGATAAAACCTACCTTCAAGCCACAGGCATAGCAAACAATTATTTTATCTTCAAGTGGAACTGCAAATAACAATTCTTTCTCTATAGAACATTATTGGGATTGTATTTATTCATTTACTTTTCTAACTTGTCCAAGTTTGAAGACTCAGATTGGGTCGTAACATTTAAAACAAAACCACACCCAAAGGAAAATATATTTCACCACTCCCAGTTCCCAGTTAAGTCTGAGTATAAAGGTCTTAGGATAAGAGCATAAGAAGAACTGTGCTGTGCCAGGCCAAAGGCCTATCTAGCTCAACATCCTGTTCCCACAGTGGCCATCCAGATGCCTATGGAAAGCCCACAAGCAGGATCTGAATACTTTCAAATGATGCTTAGCACACACATCTGAATGATGGGGAGCCTCCAGAGGAAGGCTAAGAACTTGAGTAACGCTCCTGGTGACCTTACCATAATTATTTCAATCTTGTCTTCTTGACTCACTTTCAAACATCATGCTTAATATATTGAATCTTTGATGACATCTAAACACAAAGCAGCATATAATGTCTGTTCTGATATTTGTGGAGTAGGAATATTTTAATTTAAGATATCCATGTAGGACAGTGGTGGGGAATCTCTGGCCTGCAGGCTCAATTAGGTTTGCCAGATCCCTTCGCTTTGCTTGTAGCATGGTTTGGCCCAAACAGTGCCTACCTGTCAGTCACCTGGCATCATGTGACTTTAGGGTCAGGACAGATAAACTCACAGGGCCAACTGAAAAGGAAGAACTCGAAGGGTTACAGCTGTTATCACCTCTGACTGTTGGCCATGCTGGTGGAAGTTGGTGGTGGGAGTTGGAGCCCAACGATGTCTGGAGTGCCACAGGTCCTCACCACCTGCCACCTAAAAAATAAGAAATACCCCTGGAAACATTGGAATGCTGCAGTTAACAAGACTAGTCATTTTTTTCTTTTAAGCCCATAGCATAATGGAGACAACAGCAAATGGACACCAACTGGAAATGTGGATAGCTCACACGGACAGCCAGGCTTGATCTCAAGAAGTACTATTGAAGATCTGAATAAGCACATATAGATATTATGGAGAGAAACACATACACATCTATTTATCGGCTTACCAGCTCAGTCCCCATGCCTCTCTGACCCTTGTATGTTGTTATAGTATGAACTGAAAAATACCAAATAAGAATATTATGTTGAAAAATAAAGCAAAGTTCTAATTGGAAGAGGCTGGCTTCTGACTTACAATAAAACACAGAAATAGATTGGTCGTGCGTTGTAGACTATCTGAAAGTCAAGTCTGGTGTTTGCCATGGAATACAGCATACAAAATTCAGCAATTTTCAACCCTGTGTTAATCAGGAAATAAATGTGGTTTCACAGGCAACTCTATTTCAAATGTGTGAAACACACCCACTATGTTGGTAAAAGTGAGGTGTTTTAAATGCTGATGAATGGTCATTGTACAGTTTCATATTTCCTTGCTCTAGATTTGATCCTATAGCAGCATCAAGTACCTGCTTAATTCATCACCAGCGCTGGTACTTGGAAATTAAACCTAACACCCTGATTCTCAGAGTTCTTTATCAAGAGAGTTCCAAGAGAGTACCTGGAGAACTGAAGCATGAAAAATGCTACAGGATTACATAGGAAGTGAAAGTAATTCCCCCCCCCCCCCGGTAGGGTTATGCCAAACCTTTTAAGCATGAAATGGGATATTTTGAGGGGACAAAATGCTCTGTGAACCTCTCACCTCTGCTTCCCTTGTTTTCTCCTTTTTGCAGCCCTGACCCACCTTGTGCCAGCCATTTTAGCCAATGAAATTTGCCTCTGTGACGACATCACTGAAAAAGCTAGCTCAGAGTGATGGTGATAAGTTTCATGTAGGCAAGAGGGCCACATGATTACATTATGATCCATCGGTATGAAAGCCAAATGGTCAGAAAAGCCCCCAGAACAGCCAGTTGGGACTTACACTGGAGCAATACCATCACACCTGAATGCCGGTTACCAGAGAGGAAGTGCTATGTATGTGCCCGTGTGTGTCATCCTGTTTTGAACTCCTCCCCAGTTAAAATGGGAGGTACTTTACACAAAGGGGTGAAAATATTTGTGTGAAGGTGTGGAGCAGGGAGAATGTCTTACTGTTTCAGCTAAGCCCTTTGTTCCATCTGCCCTGCGAATTAAAATAATCTCTGACAACCTTGAGGAGTCACATGAAGAATGCTTAAATGCTCACTTTACAGCTTATGGTGTAAAAGGGGGTGGGGGGTGGAATCATTTTATATGAGTCAGGCGTGCAAGTTCCAATGAGAGACTCTATTTAACTAGGTCAGCCAACACTGACAGTCATACCCCTACTGCATTATTAACAAACTACAATGAGAAAATGCTCGCTCACATGTTTACCTTCCAGCAAACATGTTAGTAGCAAATGTGTCCCATTCCAGTGACACACACCCTGTTTTCTATTAATGATGATTAATCCTTGGGTGCATACTGACTTTCCCCCAGCTGCGGCCGGTGCATTTCTGAACCCTAATTTCCAAAGGGTCGGGAGATGTGCTTTTGTAAAAAAAGCATTGCTGCTGATAGGCAGTGATCATGTCAGTTGTCTAGTCTGACTCATATGTTTGGAACTGTAGCTCCGCTTGCAGAACAGTACTGCTCGGGTTGGGGTCAGGGAGAAGGACCAGCTCCGGACATTTTGATGAATGAGGCAGAAATTTCCAATCCTCCCCACCAAAGGTAAAGTACAATACTGTATTAACAGAGCAATCCTAAGCATCTACACTCTAAAGTCAGTGGCACAGTGCTCCATGGGGCTTACACCCGTGCCCATCCATGGAAGGTAGCAACCTGAGTCTGCAAACTGAAGCAGGAAGATCATAGAATCATAGAGTTGGAAGAGACCACAAGGGCCATCCAGTCCAACCCCCTGCCAAGCAGGAAACACCATCAAAGCATTCTTGACAGATGGCTGTCAAGCCTCTGCTTAAAGACCTCCAAAGAAGGAGACTCCACCACACTCCTTGGCAGCAAATTCCACTGCCTAACAGCTCTTACTGTCAGGAAGTTCTTCCTAATGTTTAGGTGGAATCTTCTTTCTTGTAGTTTGAATCCATTGCTCCGTGTCCTCTTCTCTGGAGCAGCAGAAAACAACCTTTCTCCCTCCTCTATATGACATCCTTTTATATATTTGAACATGGCTATCATATCACCCCTTAACCTTCTCTTCTCCAGGCTAAACATACCCAGCTCCCTAAGCCGTTCCTCATAAGGCATCGTTTCCAGGCCTTTGACCATTTTGGTTGCCCTCCTCTGGACATGTTCCAGCTTGTCAGTATCTTTCTTGAACTGTGGTGCCCAGAACTGGACACAGTATTCCAGGTGAGGTCTGACCAGAGCGGAATACAGTGGTACTATTACTTCCCTTGATCTAGATGCTATACTCCTATTGATGCAGCCCAGAATTGCATTGGCTTTTTTAGCTGCTGCATCACACTGTTGACTCATGTCAAGTTTGTGGTCTACCAAGACTCCTAGATCCTTTTCACTTGTACTGCTCTCAAGCCAGGTGTCACCCATCCTGTATTTGTGCCTTTCATTTTTTTTGCCCAAGTGTAGTACTTTACATTTCTCCCTGTTAAAATTCATCTTGATGAGGGAGATGAGGGAGCAAGAGCCATTAAAACAGGAATGGGGAACCTGTGTTCTTGGACTCCAACTCCCATCAGCCCTAGCCAGCATGGCTACTGGTCAGAGGCTAGAGGGGCTGGGAGTTAGAGTCCAGTGATGGCTTGGTGTGGGGAGTCATCCTTGCTTCAAACACAGGGGCACTGGCTTTTGAGGAAGCAAGCATGGGATGGTGCCGGACGTGACTAATCTGTTGTTCTTTAAGAGGGGCTGCCATACGTCCTGATTTTTCAGGACATGTCCTGGAATCCGCCTCTGAAAATGGCACCCTGGATTATTTTTCGGAAATTGGGCAAATGCCCCAGAAAACCGGCAACAGGGGTTAAAATGTGCCGAAAATGCCCAAGAAAGCTCCAGAACTCAAAAATTATTGTAGCTTTTACTAAAGAAAGCTCAACAACTTTTTGAAATTGGGCAACCCAACTTTAAGGCTGCAAGATTCTTTCTGCCTTATGGCAGGGCTGGCCTGGTGTGACGGTGTGTAATAGTAGTTGGAGTCTGACCCTAGCCATGTTTTCTTAGAAGGCAGCAGTATTGATTTCAGAGGCCCATTTTAAACAGTCAGATGTGCTTAGCGCTGCAGTTTCAGTCAGTAACCTTGATGGTCTGAGAGCAATTGCTCACCGCCATCCCCAGAAGCTCTTCTTCCCTGAAACCAGTGTTTAATCTTTGCTTCTCCAAGCTCATGTGACAGGCAGGGGTGAGGATTTCTTATCTTAACAGCCAGAGTCCATGATCGGAAGGCTCAGGATGTATTTGAAACCTATGTATGCTGCCTTGAGGTCCAGGATGGAAGAAAGGGGAGTTAGAATTCTAAGCAACAAGAGTAATGTATAAAACAAGAGGATGGAGCTGATGGTCTTGTGCCACTGTTACTACTATCTTTCTTCCAGAACACAGATACAATCAAATGAAGGCAACTGCTCTGATTATCGGAAGAGTGTTATACCACCAGTCACCAGGAAGCATCTTATTCATGTCCATTTATTTCCTATAAAGTATCTTAAAGTGATTTAACAGTAAAAACAATTATGATGATTGGAGCCTTCTGAATGCGAGGCAGACGCTTTACCACTGAACTACGGGGGCGCATGGTGGTGTGAACATCCTTTCCTGGCTGGTGTGTGAAACAGTCCTGTGTTTAGTGTCAAACAAGAGGGCTTTCAGATATTCACCTGAGAAAACCAACATGGTTCTCTGCAGCGAGTGCCCATCTCAGCGTGAAGTAGGCTGTACCATCAAATAATTATTAAAAAATAACCTGAAATTCATTGTGATATGATCAGGTGTGGACTAAGAGGCCACTCCATCACAGAACACGCCCCTGACTTGCTTTGCAAAGCATCTCTGCCCCTTGAGACAGCTTCATCTGAACATGGGGTGTATGTTCTGTCCTCCTTTAAAACCATTTTTGAGCCAAAATAATATATTTCCTTTAGCAGTAACTGGATAACATAAAGTGGAGGCATGAGCAGGGCCCAAAGTAGGGGACTTGACAAGCGCCATCAAACTAATCTCTAGTAGCCAGAAGCATTTTTATTAGGGATTTTAGGTCAAGATTTGCCAAAGAAAATAAAGAATTTATTCATGTACGCTACAACTGCGGCAAGAGTTTTGCTAGCACAAGGCTGGAAGAAAGAAGAAATTCCAGTGAAGGAACAATGGCAAGAAAAGCTGATGAACTATGCGGAACTGGCAAAACTAACATATAAACTACGTGAGAAGGACAATCGGGACTTTAAGGAAGAATGGGAACTTTTTACAAATTATTTGAAAAAGCAACAAAGTGACTTAGACTCATTGACAGGTTTTGAATAAACATACACAAATCTTTTATTGACAAAATATATTGATTTAAATTTAGCTAAATAAAAAATATTTTAAAAAACAAACAAACTAATCTCTAGCAATCCAGCTGGTTGCATTAACCCTCTCCTGACCAAACCCCAGTCATGCAACCATGAATGGCTGGGTTGTTAGGGACACCTCTGATAACACTAGACTAACCCCCACAAACATACAGTGCTACATATAAAATCTCTGTGTGTGTAACATTTAAGTTCCTCACTCCTTGAATGCAAGGTTGGTGCATATTTTCCCATGCTCTGCTTCTTAGCAAGAGCAAAGTCACCAGGCAGAGCGGCAGGATGGTGTGACCTGCAGGCATGCACCTGATGATTAGGAAGCAATTCAGTGTTCCAAGCCTACTGTTGAGTCACCAGCAGAGATATATTGAATTCTATCAGTACTGAAATTCTCGTGTGGGAGGCTTAAGTCTTGAAGTTCACAATTAAAATAAAAGCCAAAACAGTAGTGTAGATTTACTTTCAGTCTCTCAGCATGTGCGATGCTACTTTATTTAAACATGTGTTTCGGAATTTTCTGCAAACACATAAAGTTGTTAATTCAGATTGCAATATATAGTAAAAATAAATAAATAAATACAAATTTTAAAATCCCCATAATTTGGACAAGAGGGAAGTGCTGAAGTTCATGGCTCAAAATGTAATGGAGATGGTTATTGTTGTTTGCATTCCCTTCCTGGGCTTCTATCACCCATAAACACAGCTGCAAAAATTCTTAATAAGGAACACCAAATAAATCATCATTCTTGCTTGCTACTTTTGTAGAACGAACTTTGAAGGCTCTTTTAATTTTCTCTTCTTGCTAATGCTAGCTCCGGCAGGCTTTCCCTCTTCCTCTGCTGTCATCCGTGAACAGCTACTCTATCATGCTGCAGCAAAAGGGATAAGAGAAGCAGGGCCACTCCATTGGCTTTGATGGAGCTGGTTCCACCAGGCTGTTCCTCTCCCTCAGCTATTATTTTGCAACAGCCATTACGTTGGACTATGGCAAAGAAGAGAAGGGAAGCAGATCCCTCCATGAGCTTTGCCCTGTCAGGCTTCTTCCTCAACCAACCTGCAACCTGGCAGCAGTCATTCCATCAGGCTGCAGCAGAGGGATAATATTTGGTATGAATTGTTTCTATTCCAGCTGGTTATTATGAAAACTTTGTAATGGGTCCAAGTTCCCATCCAATCACTTTTCCTTTTCCACTTTTCAGCTGAGACATAGGGCCAAAATTCTTTAAATAGACAAATAAATAAATAACTAAAGCAATATCTAGCTAACATAGTATTCTGTTTTCCTATCCTTACAACTCAGAAGGTATCTGTTTAGTGAATAAGGCTTGCCAGACCATAGACTCAACAGAAGCTGGCTTTCTACAGATCTCTAGGCCTTAATGGAATGCAATGTCTCAATCTAAGATTTGTTTTCTTCTCACATGCTCCTAATGACAGAGGCCGATTTAGGGCAGGGTGGCCAGATCCACTGCACTGGGCACTGAGCCTAGAGGGCACTGCAGGGCATTGCAACTATGTCATAGTGAATTGAGGAGAACAGAAGGTGAGAGGTGGGGGGTGCTGAATTTTTGGCTCACACAGCTGCTGGAATTTGAAAGACCAAAGTCTGCCCTTGCTAATGACTTCCTCTGGGTAGAATGACATCCTGGAAGATCCCTGCAGAGTCCATCTTGGAAGAGGACCATACCCACTGCTCAGAGCCAGAATGGTTGAGAGCTCAGCACCAAGATTCTCCAGTCATGCATTAGAGATCGTATGGGCTGAAGCAAGGAGCAGAGTCTGCCATAGATCCTTGAAGTCCTCTTTGACTAATGAAGATGCTAAAAAGGAGCTAGACAAGGAGGAGCCACCAGATCAAAAGGCCAGTTGACAACAGCAAGGACTGTGTCTGAAGATCTGAACCACAGAAGCAGCCCCACCAAGAAGGCACAGGAACTTCTCTTCCTCTCTGCCTTAACAGGACAAACCATTCAAACAAGGGATTATTGGGTGCACAGTATTCAGAATTGAATATTTGACCCTATGGTGCATTTTCTGAGGCCAAGCACACATAACCTCTTGATCTATATATTTGGACATTTTCTCAATGGTCCAGGCATATATAAGAGAATATATGTTTTTCAATGTGCACCCTGAAACCAACAGAAAAAAGACACAGTCACCCCACTTTCCCAATTCACATGTGTATTTTCATGTAACTGGGAAGTGGCCCATTGGTATAGCAGAATGGATCATGTCAAGAAGAAAGAGACAATGTATGAGCAGGCATAATTTATATTGTAGTACTCCCTCAACCATGACTGACAAATAGTAATGCCAAGTTTTATGAGGTTATAGCAGGAGGACTGACTTAAAACTTCTCTCTTGCATAAATTAGAGGTAATCAGTGCATTTCTGAGAGAATCAGGATGAACTTGATCCATGTGCCCAGCTCGAGAAGCTGCAGATCTGTCTGAATCCCACTTAGATATATTTTTATCCTACCACCAATTTAATTATGCACCAGTCACATAATTGCCTAAGCTTTTATCCAAATAAACTCTGAATTACTTTTCACACAGATGCACACTTTTAAAAGCAGCAGAAGGAAATGGGCAAATCTTTTGAGAAATTATTGCTGCTGTTTGGGGCATTGCAACTGCATTCTCAGCAATAATTTTAAATAATGGCTTTAAAAGCATGAATGGTGCTCTTGAAAAGAATACTGTGCAGAGGACCTGAAGAAAAAAAATAAGTGAGGTGGCATAGACATCTCCCTCGGGCTTGTTATTAAATGTGTAGTGCTTCGAGGGCTTCTTTTCAACGATGTGTTAAAAACCCACTGCTGCCATAGGAACAAAAGAAGGATGAAGCCACTGGTAAGTTGTCAGCGCTGAAGAACGCTGTGACTCACTGAATTCTCTTTCACAAAAATGAAGTTGGCTGAGCATTAATGACAACACTAATAATAAAAATAAAATGCATGCATCCCACCACCTTAGTTGGCCAATGAATTTCAAAAACATACTTTATTAATTACGAATTCCATTATGAAAATGTCACGTCTGCCCAGGGGTAGATCTGCTATGAAACTACAGTGGTACCTCGGGTTAAGAACTTAATTCATTCTGGAGTCCGTTCTTAACCTGAAACTGTTCTTAACCTGAGGTACCACTTTAGCTAATGGGGCCTCCCACTGCCGCCGACTGATTTCTGTTCTCATCCTGAAGCAAAGTTCTTAACCTGAGGTACTATTTCTGGGTTAGTGGAGTCTGTAACCTGAAGCGTCTGTAACCTGAAGTGTCTGTAACCCGAGGTACCACTGTAATGAAGTTTAAGCTTCAGGGCCCATAACCCCAGAGGGACCCCACAAGCGATTTTACTCCACATTGTTTCATGGGGGGGGGGGTTAATAGACTCAATTTGAGTCACACGACTCAAAAACTATAAAGCACAGCAAATTTTTATTCACACCAGTGATTCTGACATGTGAGATAATCCAGTACAGCAAATTTAAGGAAATCTGAGATGTAGTAGCTATAAAAAAAAATAATGCGGTAATCTGATGTGGAAAAATCCCATTGAAGAAGATAACAGTTGTTACCCAGACCTCATTACTGGTTGCAAAGGGAGCCCTATAACAGTTTAGGGCCTCAAAAATGTAGGTCCACCACTACATCTGTCCTAAACCAGGGATGGGGACCCTGTGGTGATGCTTCCTGACCAGCTGCCTTCAACTCCAGCCAGAAAGGTCAGGGGGATGGGAGGTGGAGACAGGCAACATCTGGAAGGCCTCAGGTTTCCCATCCCTGTCCTGCACTACCTTTGTTACACTCCACTGTCGGATTCAGTATCTCTCTGAACTCCAGTTGCTGGAAACCTCAGAAGAGGAGAGTGCTGTTGCATTCAGACCCTGCTGGTTGGCTCTTCTTATGCTCTTATGACCATCTTGAAATCTGCCTCTCAAACGTGTTACAGAATTGCCTCCCCCAAGTCTTCGTTCAACAGCTGATGATTGCCAAACTCTTGGACAATTACGTGCAATTATGTGGGGCATAGGTTGGAAAGTATCAATGTTTGCATCTCTCATTCTCTCAGAAAGTGAGAAAGAGGGAGAACTGTAGTCTACAGCAGAAGTGGAGTCCAAGGAAGACCCGTCCAAAGTCAAGTTGGGTAGGCAAAAAACACAGTAGTGGTGAGCGGCTGTAATTCTCCGCTGACAAGAGGGGATTCAGTTTGCAGATTATTTCAAGTTACTCAAACAATGCCCTGCTAAGTAAAAAAGAAGAAAAGATGCAACTCCAGCCCTCTCAATGGGAAAGTTTCTCACATCCCATGAGATCATCCAAAAAGGATAGCCTTTCATCTTGTGCGGTAGTTATTTTGTTCTCAGCCAGAATTCTGTCCAAACTGAGTTCAAAACGAAGGACATGCGAATTGCACTTTTGAACAGTGTAACAGGCAGCACACCTAGGGACCAGCATAATAAGCCTGATAAAACAGGCTTTTCTGTCAAACTCTTTTAAAGAGCATAGCATAGACACTGGTAAGCATCTGAATCAAAGACAACCGTGGCTTGCACTGCACAAGATTTGTGTGAGTCACTCTGAGAGTGGTTATTTCGTCACCAGGGACAGGAAGGCAGACAAACACCAGGCCAGGCCCATTTTGAGATTTTGGCCCACGGTGACTGACTGCGTGTTGGGGGCTTGATAAATGGCCTCTTGTTTTCACATGAGCCATGCATGATAAGGAAAGTCATTCAGTTCCCATTGCTGTATTATCAAGAGTGCACAATGTGTGAATTAAGTGCCTTCCCCTGGCAAGAGAGACGCCAAGTGTCTAAAACAGATAAAGGGAAAGAAAAATGTCAAAATCAATGACACAGAAGCAAGCGCAGCAGCTCCTTCTGCAGCAGCCGGCTCAAGCTGTCTTATTTTACGCCACTTTTATCGGCTTGAAACAGCTACTAAGATCGAGCCTGCGATGCAATGATTCCCCCCCCCCATAAGTAAGGGTCAAACAAACACGCTCTAAAGCCTGACCTTTCTAAAAGGGGATTACCTATAAATAGCAATGGTTATCCCTCACAGTCTTCTGACACAAGGCAACCACTGGCATGAAGAGGAGATCCTTTCCACTTGTTCTTTCAGGAGAACTTGGGAGAGGCACAGGGCACTTGCCGGCCAGGAATAGCCCAGAAGAATTTGCCAGGGATCAAGCAAAAAAAGAAAAAAGCCCAGGCAGCTGCCTCTGTATCAATTCCCTCTTGGCCCCCAAAATGAGTTCCAACCCCTCCCCAGCCCCCAGTCTAAAGCAGAGAGTGTGGAACATTAAGGCTTTATAGCTGAAACATGTCACTTGTAGAACTCGTTGATTAAAACAATAGTTTTAACCATATTAATTTTTTAAAAAAACGGGCTAAGTACTGTCAGCACTGTTTGTTCAAACTCCAGGGTGTTTGAATGCTAGGATGAACGGCCTGGCATGCTTCTGTTGTTCCGTTCAGCTCTTCTCTTTGAGTCGTGAAAACCAACTGCATTGGCCACTAGGCAACCAGGGAGCAAATCAAAAGGACGGGGGAACAAAGTGGCGCTGTTCATTTTTCATACAGAAATGGTACAGTGCATTCTAGACAGGGAGCTTTGGTTGAGGCACAGTTTGTTGTCAGGTAAAGAAGACAGGCAATGTAAACAAATAACTTCCGTACCTGTGGTTTGTGGCAAGGCCGTCTTAAGGAGTTGTCTCTAAAATATCCCATGCAGTGAAAATGGAACTGTGGTGCATTTATTTGATGGTATCTCCTGCTCTCTGAACATCTCAAATTTCCAAAAGTCATATGATCAGTAAAATAAATGTCTGGTTTCTGAAGAAGCCTCATAGGTGCTCATTCGGTGTTATGGATATAGTTTACAAGTTAGCAGTGGGATTGAAGACACGCGTGGGGGATTTGTGTGGGCAGCTGAGGAAAGTTTGGGCACACATTATGCCCGTGTTTAGCCAAGCTGAACTGCACCTCCAGCACAGCAGATGTAGTCTGCCTATCCAGAGAAATGCTGTGAGATCCTGCCCTACCTGTTGGATATGGGAAATGCAGGTTCAAATAACTTTATCAGTGATTAATCTCACTAGGCAGGTCACCTCATGTTAGGCAACAAACCCCTCTCTTGGTCTCCTTACTTTACAGACTTGTTGGAAAATGTTGATCTGGGCTCCTCAGAGGGAAGACAGGACACAAATGTGCTAATAAAGAAATCCATTCACCAATAAAGCAACCCTCAGAGCTTCTTTCTTGTGCTACCATGTCAAGCAAGTGAGTATATGAGGGAGGGGACTAAATTGAAGAGAAGAACTGGGCAAAAAAGGGCACTCAGTTGTGGGAGGAGATAATTTCAGGGAAACTGGAGAAGGAAATGTTCAATTTCCTTAGCAGGGGAGAGAAACAGGGTAGGTGAAATTAGAATAGAAAGGTTTTCACAAAAGTTCCCATCTCCCCATTTATTTGTCTTCTTTCTCACCCCCATTCTCTGTTCTGAAACTTTGATTAGTGAAAGATTGATTGAAAGATTGATAAAACTGATGCTCCATCTCCAAACCGCATGAGATATAATGGGCTTCAAAGAGATGAAACAAAAAATGCAGATACAACCAAGAAATGATTTGAGGACACTTCTGTGCAGTAACATCTTGAGTCCTGTGATTGCCAAGGGAGGCTCTGTTGGTGTGTGTGTGTGTGTGTGTGTGTGTGTGTGTGTGTGTGCTGTGGTTGGGTGTTGCCTGGTTCATGCTGACTTGTGGCATGGCTTTCTCTGTGGTAATTCCCCATTTGTGCCCTCCATGGCGAGGTGCATCTGTTTCCCTCATTAGTAACACTCAGGAGGAATTAGAGAACGTTCCTGTGCACTTGGACATTGAATGGCTGAAAGATACTGTTTCCAGCAACCTTGACATTATTAGCTATGAGGGTATGTTACTGTTTTTAAATGCTTTTAAATGTTTGTAATGTTTTAAATGTTCTTTATCATTTTTAATTGTTTTAAATATTTATAAATTTTATTTTTAATTGCCACCCTGGAATCTTTTGAGAGGAAGGGCAGGATAGAGATTTAGAATAAGAATAAGAATAAGAATAAGAATAAGAATAAGAATAAGAATAAGAATACTGCAGCCTGATTTCCAAAGCTCCTGGAAGCTGTCCGTCTTCTTTTTTCTGAGCACCAGAGTATTATTTTCCAGCGAGGGATGTTGATTCCCCTTTATTCCATGTTGGAGAGTGCTTAAGGTCAATTATAACATAGCAATCTCTCTGATGCGTAGTGGAGCCAGGCCAGGTCAAATAGGAAGTAGACTTGAGCTCATTGACAGAAGTGCAGCTAGGAATGCCCTATTGAAGCTGTATATAAACAGCTACCTGGCACTTTCTGTGGAACTGACTCAGACTGTAAGTTGATACCATAATGGGTCCCTCAACATGCCAGCACCAATGAAATACGAACCAATTAGTGTGCCCTTATTCAGCCATTTTGTGGAGTCCTGCAGATTCCTGACCAATAAACCACACATCCTTCTTGGCCCATGCACACTTACACACACACAGGCTTTGTCCTATCCATATTCTCCTATCTTACCCCTGAAATGTTACTAAGAAGAGACAATATTTGGTTCACGTTGGCGAAACTGCACGTATTATTCCTGCAATTGACACGTGATAGTTGTTTATCTGTTCTTATAGATGATGCAGTCACTATCTTTTTTAAAAGCAGCCCTGAGGTGTGGGCAAGATAAAGGCAACTATTCATACTGAGCAACGGCTCCTCAGCAGAAACTTAAGTCTAATTGTGGCCTCATTTTGTAGCTTAGTGCAACGCAACGCAATGGCCGCATTTCCTTCTTGGCAATCTTACAAGTGGGCAGGGCCAGAGGCCCAAGTGGGTGGAGCAATTCATGTAAATATTGCCTTTGTGCAACAGGCTAGTTTCTATGCACGCTCCTTGCTGTCCTTCATCCAGGTTAGCAAGAGTCATTATCAGTAGGTTGAAGCACTCAAGGAGGGTATGAAGCAAAGCCAGTGTGAGGGGGAAATTCTGAAGGTTTGAGTACACTGAGGCCTAGTAATGGATAATGCTTCCCTGAACAGTGTCAATGCAGTGACAAGGTGTATGTGCCTGCCAGCCTGCTCTGCCTCATTTGAACTAGCCTGCTGTCCTCAGGTGCACTGGAGGCACCAGTGTTGAAAGTAAGATTCAACTACCAGTCTAGTTAGCTTTTATACAAATGGGGGAGCAGGCACCATCCTGTTTTGTGGCTCAGGCAGCAAAATGCCTTAAGCCAGCTGTGGCCCTGAGCTGACCTATGACTGTTCTGGGTCAGCCAATTTTATCTTTACTCGTATAAATTAGTTAAAGATGACCTGCCTACCCCACCCACCCACCCCACAAAAAAAAAAGAATAGAGATGTAAATACATTCGACAGTTAATGTTTGGTTGTAAGTATTCCAGGTTTCAATCATGAGACATCCAATACGTCAGTTCAACCCAGGCTTGTTTACACAAATCAAGGGATTTTCAGAGGCACAAGTCACTCCCTCTTGGAATAACTGTGTAAGCAATAACATGGCTCCATTTATAAGCTTAAGCATAAGTAGAGGACAGGAGTCATCCGAAATGCTCTCATCTGGTTTTACAGTATTCCAAAGCAAATGAAAAGGTCACAGTTGCTGCATGAGCAAACTCAGTAAATGGTTGCTGAATAAACTGTTCCTTCCTGCAACACTTTGAAGTGTGTCCATTAAAAACGGAACATCGCATGCCACGCTTTCTGCAGCCATTCTTCCATTGTGGGTGACTGCTTTTCACTTCCCATGCTTTGCGATGTTTTTTTTCTCGGCTGAGTGGGTGTTTCAGCTGTGCCCCTGGTCTAAAAGCTACTGCTAACCTCTAACCCACCCTAGCCACACGCTGCAGAACTACAACCCCCCTTAAGCAGGGCTTGCATTGTTCTGAAGCTCTGCCTGTCCATACTTTCATAGCTGATGTCTATTAGCACAGCAGCCTAGATGCCATTTTCACGTGGCTGGTACCTATGGTGCACACAGAACCCTCATGGTTGTTACCCATGATGCAGTGCAGCAGCACCATGATGGTGCACAAGGGAGCCACAGAATCCATTGTTATCATGGCTTCAGTTGCCATTGCCCAGAATGATGCTTGTTAAAACGTTGCCGTTTTATTTTAACCTGGGCTCGTGCTTTATAGCATAGATCTTGTTCCTTTATACAAAAGCAGTTGGATTAGAGCTCGGCCTTTACATGCGTCTAAATAGAATGAAGGCGGCAGCAACGGTGGCAGCCGGGAGGTGAGGATTACATCAAAGCTTTCAGGACACTCAGAGTACTGCTACTGGAGCCAAGGGATTTTCATGGGTGCAGAGGCACAAAGTAACCCCTCTAATCCCTTTCTCACTGGCTTACAGCCTCCGAAGAAGCTTAATAATTAAAGAGGAATACAGTCAAAGTGTTTTTAAGGACATATGGCGCAGCAGATTATTTTAGTTGTTTCCGAACGGCAAACGCATGGCAGGCTCTTAAGGAGAAAACAGGGGCTGATTCCCTTCTTTTTGTCTTTTTTGCCTGCTCCCCTCCCAAAACAAGAGTTTGTACATTATGTGGGAAAAGAAGCTCACAATAGATAGAAAAGGCATTCACATCCTGTAGAAGCTGAAACAACCAGCAAAAATGCTGTGCTCCTTTGCACAGGGAGAAGAGAACACACCACACTGAACATAGTGGAATGAAGAGCCAAAGCAGAGACAGAATCACAGAATCACAGAATCACAGAGTTGGAAGAGACCACAAGGGCCATCCAGTCCAACCCCCTGCCAAGCAGGAAACACCATCAAAGCATTCCTGACAGGTGGCTGTCAAGCCTCTGCTTAAAGACCTCCAAAGAAGGAGACTCCACCACACTCCTTGGCAGCAAATTCCATTGTCGAACAGCTCTTACTGTCAAGAAATTCTTCCTAATGTTTAGGTGGAATCTTCTTTCTTGTAGTTTGAATCCATTGCTCCGTGTCCGCTTCTCTGGAGCAGCAGAAAACAACCTTTCTCCCTCCTCTATATGACATCCTTTTATATATTTGAACATGGCTATCATATCACCCCTTAACCTTCTCTTCTCCAGGCTAAACATACCCAGCTCCCTAAGCCGTTCCTCATAAGGCATCGTTTCCAGGCCTTTGACCATTTTGGTTGCCCTCCTCTGGACACGTTCCAGCTTGTCAATATCCTTCTTGAACTGTGGTGCCCAGAACTGGACACAGTATTCCAGGTGGGGTCTGACCAGAGCGGAATACAGTGGTACTATTACTTCCCTTGATCTAGATGCTATACTCCTATTGATGCAGCCCAGAATTGCATTGGCTTTTTTAGCTGCTGCATCACACTGTTGACTCATGCCAAGTTTGTGGTCTACCAAGACTCCTAGATCCTTTTCACTTGTACTGCTCTCAAGCCAGGTATCACCCATCCTGTATTTGTGCCTTTCATTTTTTTTGCCCAAGTGTAGTACTTTACATTTCTCCCTGTTAAAATTCATCCTGTTTGCCTTGGCCCAGTTCTCTAATCTGTTAAGGTCATTTTGAAGTGTGATCCTGTCCTCTGGGGTATTAGCCACCCCTCCCAATTTGGTGTCATCTGCAAACTTGATCAGGATGCCCTCAAGCCCATCATCCAAGTCATTGATAAAGATATTGAATAAGACTGGGCCCAAGACAGAACCCTGTGGCACCCCACTAGTCACTTCTCTCCAGGATGAAGAGGAGCCATTGATGAGCACCCTTTGGGTTCGGTCAGTCAGCCAGTTACAAATCCACTGAATGGTAGCATTGTCTAGCCCGCATTTTACCAGCTTCTTTACAAGAATATCATGGGGCACCTTGTCAAAGGCCTTGCTGAAATCAAGATAGGCTACATCCACAGTGTTCCCTTCGTCTACCAGGCTTGTAATTCTGTCAAAAAATGAGATCAGATTAGTCTGACATGACTTATTTTTCAGAAACCCATGCTGACTTTTAGTGATCACAGCGTTCCTTTCTAGGTGCTCACAGACCGTTTGCTTAATGATCTGCTCTAGAATCTTTCCTGGTATTGATGTCAGGCTGACTGGGCGGTAATTGTTTGGGTCCTCTCTTTCCCCCTTTTTGAAAATAGGGACAACATTTGCCCTCCTCCAGTCTGCTGGGACTTCACCTGTTTTCCAGGAATTCTCAAAGATTACTGCCAGTGGTTCTGAAATCACCTCTGCCAGTTCTTTTAATACTCTGGGATGTAGTTCATCTGGCCCTGGAGACTTGAATACATCTAAACTAGCCAAGTGTTCTTGTACTACCTCCTTACTTATTCTGGGCTGTGTTTCCCCTGCTGAATCATCTGCTCCATATTCTTCAGGTCGGGCATTGTTTTCTTTTTTGGAGAAGACTGAGGCAAAGAAGGTATTGAGGAGTTCTGCCCTTTCTGCGTCCCCTGTTCGCATTTCACCATCTTCTCCTCTAAGTGACCCCACTGTTTCCTTGTTCTTCCTTTTGCTACGGACATACCCATAAAAACTCTTTTTATTGCTTTTAACCTCTCTAGCAAGCCTGAGTTCATTCTGTGCTTTAGCTTTTCTGACTTTGTCTCTACATGTGCTGGCTATTTGTTTGAATTCCTCTCTGGTGGTTTCCCCCTTTTTCCATTTCTTGTACATATCCCTTTTAAATCTTAACTCAGTTAAAAGTTCTTTAGATAGCCACCCTGGCTTCTTTAGGCACCTTCCATGTTTTCGTCGCATTGGTACTGCTTGAAGTTGTGCTTTTAATATCTCCCTTTTAACAAACTCCCATCCATCATGAACTCCCATCCCTTTTAGTATTACTGACCATGGGATCACATCCAGCATTTCCCTAAGTTTTCTGAAGTCGGCTTTCTTAAAGTCTAGAATTTGAGTCTTAGTATGCTTGGTTGCTCCTTTCTGATGTATAATAAACTCCAGAAGAGCATGATCACTCCCACCTAATGATCCTGCCACTTCTACCCCACTAACCAGGTCATCACTATTGGTTAGGACCAGATCTAAAATGGCTGATCCTCTTGTTGCTTCTACCACTTTCTGGACAATGAAGTTGTCTGCAAGGCCAGTGAGGAATCTGTTCGACCTTATGCTCTTGGCTGAGTTTGACATCCAACAAATATCAGGATAGTTGAAATCCCCCATTACTACTATCTCATTTCCTTTTGAATGCTTGGTCATCTGTTCCAGGAAGGCATCATCTATGTCCTCAGTTTGGCTCGGGGATCTATAGTAAACTCCCACAATGAGATCACTGTTATTTTTCTCTCCCTTAATTTTGACCCAGATACTCTCAATTTGGCTTTGAAGTTTTAAATCATGGATCTCTTCACAGGTATACACATCCCTGACATATAATGCCACTCCTCCTCCTTTCCTGTTTGGTCTATTTCTCTGAAATAGATTGTATCCCTCTATTACTACATTCCAATCATGAGACTCATCCCACCAGGTTTCAGTGATGCCTATTATGTCGTATTTAGTTTGCTGTATCAAGAGCTCAAGTTCATCTTGTTTATTTCCCATGCTCTGTGCATTTGTATACAGACATTGAAAACCATTGATCATTCCCCCTAGTCTCCTACTTAAGGATTTTTTCCTCCCACCACTAGGTCTGTGTGCTGTTTGCTCCATTTGGTCCTTGACTTTTGGATGATCATCTTCAGCATTTGATAGACTCCTACCTTCAGGACCACTGTCTCCCTCCCCCACATAAGTCAGTTTAAAGCCCTCCTGATGAGGTTTTTGAGATTGTTGGCAAAAACATTCCTCCCAACCCTTGTGAGGTGCAGCCCATCACTTGCCAGAAGTCCATCTTCAAGAAACTGCAGGCCGTGATCTAAGAATCCAAACCGTTCCTGCCGGCACCATTTGCGAAGCCAGTTGTTCACTTCTCCTATTTTCCCCTCTCTTCCTGGGCCACGGCGTTCAACTGGGAGGACAGATGAGATGACAATTTGTGCATTTAATTGCTTCAGCTTCCTGCCCAGAGCCTCATAATCACTTTTGACATGTGCACCTTCTCTCTCTCTCTCTCTCTCTCTCTCTCTCTCTCCTTTCTCTTTTTCTTCCTTGTCGCATCTAACAAAAATGTGTGACATGATGTCACTGCACTGTTTGTGTCTCTCCGTCAGTGCTTCACATCATTGGCTGGCTGCGCAGGAGAGCTACATGGTGTGATGACAGTGACTCACACCAGGCATTGTTTGTGTCAGATACTAGAAGGGGGGAAAGGAGAAAAAGCGTGGAATGGTGGCAGATCTGTCTCTTATACCATCAGCCTGGCCCTGTCTTCTGCAGAAACATGCTTAGTACAGGTCTGCATAGGTTCTATAGCTGAAGGCCGATTCACACAGCCAATTTGGCACAGCGAGCGACTCTCCAGCAGACCTGGCCTTGAGACAAAGTGCTTGTAATCTTGATTCATCATTTCACTATGAACGTAACTCGCAGCTCAGCCTTCTTTTTCTGCAGCGGGGCAGCAAATCTAGGTGGAGTCTGAATTGTAAGCTGTGTTCGTGTGAAGAGAGCACAGCTGTGCTCCCCCTTAACATAATGCCATTTTGTATGCATTAAATGTTTAGCAAAACTTTCCTGCTCTTCTGAATGCCTCGCAGAACACAGCATGAGTTTGTAAATAGGTAATATCACATTAAAATATTGATGGATCGATGTTCCAGGGGAGGGGGTGAAATGCATTTTTAATAAAGACGCATCTAGATTCTTTTCACGTAGGCCATGTGTCACCTGATCCTTCAAGTTAAACAAAGCTTGGCTAGATCAGTATCGTTGGGTAGAAGGTATGGAGCGGAATGCAGTGTATCTCTTGGGGTGATAAGCGTAGGTAGGAGGAACACAGCCAAGAAACAATTGTGAGTATTGTGGGGTGGGGTGGATGAAGATAGGTGCAAAATGCCTAAGTTTGGCAATGGTGGGAAACAACTAAACATTATGTATGTGGTCAACAGGACAATGGAGCTGTTAGGCACATGTACACCTCTCAGTGTGCTAATCAGATCAGTATTGAGGTGTCCTGTGCTGACCACGAGTGTAATGGTATCAAGTTGGTGTAGTCAGGCTGGTAGCAGGCCACAGGCCAGAGTTGTAGGACCTTGGACAGCTCCAACTTAGGAACTTGATCTGACAGATCTAAAGATCACATTTTCTCCTTCCCAAAGAGGGGAGAGCCTTACAGGGATAGTCTTTTGGCATATAGTTGTGTTCCAGCTCTGTCAGTTCCTCTAAGTGTGTTGCCTGCATGAGTGTAAGAAACAACAACACCCTGGCATATGTGGGAGGCTGAATGCTTCGATGTTGTCTTGAGGGTCCTTGTTTAGGAGTGAGTGGCTCAAGGGGCTTTTAGGTAACTTACTCAGAATCACAGTTATCCATGGAGTTGGTCCAGCACCTCCGCAGTTTTCATGGCTACTCCTTTCCATCTGTTGTTCTAGTTACAGGTAGGTAGCCGTGTTGGTCTGCCATAGTCGAAACAAAATAAAAAAAATATTTCCAGTAGCACCTTAGAGACCAACTAAGTTTGTTATTGGTATGAGCTTTCGTGTGCATGCACACTTCTTCAGATACACTGAAACAGAAGTCACCAGACCCTTATATATAGAAATAGACTGGAAAGAGAAGTTGCTGAATTGCAACTTATTACCAAACTTCAAACCATGGAGAGACCTGGTCTGAATAGAGACATTGGATTCTTATCTCATTATACATGATATAGCTATTTTTAGCCATCCCACCTCTTGCTTTTTTCCAATTGCAGTCGTTAACAGTCATCAACAGGTTTACCACACCTATCAGCCAATCACCCATTCCCACCACCCTTCTGAGTAATACCCCTCCCCACCTTCTCACTATATATAAGGGTCTGGTGACTTCTGTTTCAGTGTATCTGAAGAAGTGTGCATGCACACAAAAGCTCATACCAAAAACAAACTTAGTTGGTCTCTAAGGTTGGCCACCTCATGAGAAGAGAAGACTCCATGGAAAAGACCCTGATGTTGGGAAAGATTGAGGGCACAAGGAGAAGGGAACGACAGAGGACAAGATGGTTGGACAGTGTTCTCGAAGCTACTAACATGAGTTTGACCAAACTGCAGGAGGCAGTGGAAGACTGGAGTGCCTGGCGTGCTCTGGTCCATGGGGTCACGAAGTTGGACATGACTAAATGACTAAACAACAACAAAGGTGCTACTGGAAAGAATTTTTTTTATTCCATCTGGCTAGACACTCCTCCACTGGGTCAGAATTTAAGCTGCTTCTCAATGTGGAAATCAGGAGCAGATAATGTGGTGGGGCTGCCCCACTTACCTGATTTCCCCCAGCTGCTCTTTTTTAACCATCCAAGTTGGTGCCCATCGCATATTCACCCTAACATGTGCACGAGCTATACTTTTCTGCAGAGTACAGCTCATGCATACAGGGCTTGCATGCATTTACACTTACATGTGTAGGTCCCTATGCAGATGGCAATTTCAGTACATGGAGATTGGAAGCAGGTTCTTTAGGCATGGGCTGTATAGCTCAGTGGTAGAAAACAGCGAGGCTTCAGACATCTGTTGAAGGCAGAGCTTTTTGCCCAAGCTCTCCCTAACACATATAATCGATCCCTGTCGCTTTGAGATTTTGAAATATTAAGTGACTTACACACACTTTTAAATCAATGAATAAAACCAGGTAACCAACTCTAAATAGTGTTGTGACTCGACTGCTGCTTTCCTTCAGTTCAGTGGAGCAAATTTTGGGTCGTCACCCCCCGCAGCATTAATGATCCCATAGCTTGGAGAGGGAACAGCATGGGCACTGGCTGCTCAAGCATTGGGAGGGTGGACATAGTTTTGTGCTGCATTTCCTGGTGCATGCACACCAGAAAACATTCTGTTCCACCCTCCAACTCATATGAAGGAGCAATTGATTCTGAATGTTAGCCATTTGTAGCTCATTAAGGAAGTGCCAATTAACCCAAATGACCTGCATAATTGAATTTCATGGATATTGGCACTCCACTTCCAGCTTCGTCTTCTTTGCCAAACCAGAGAAGTGCTATCAGAAAAGCTTTTTTCATCTACTTTGAAGGGAATTATGGCGATTTACCATAGCAGACACTGCCTTTGGTTTGGATCAGCTCATTTCTTTAACGCTAACCATATACGGCTACAAATAATTCCAGTTTGCCACAAATATATGCCAAGGGAAGAGGGGATAAATCTTTTAATCAAAATAGTAATAATACTAGGTGGCAAGAATTCAATGTAATGAAATCAGAGGTACCCTAAAACTGAAGAGAGGAAGATAAACTTTGAAAAGACAAACTAAAACTGAGAGGAAAAAAGCATTTCGAAATGAATAAAGAGCGAGAAAAACAAACATATAGCCGCAGTGTTGTGTGGGTGGGTGTAACTCTAAGAGAAGTTTGCACAAACCTAAGGAAAGGTAAGAGAAAACAAATTAATGAAGTGTGACTATTTAAAGTAGGCGTTGTTTGATGGAAAACACTACGTCATTAGAATACAAAAGAACAAATAATTCACATGGAAACCCTATTTTTGAACTTAGGGAGAACAGAAAGAATTGACCTTATACTGAGCTTTCCTAAATGTTTGCCGACTAAGAACAAATCTAACATGAATTGGGGTATGTGGGGGGAAATACATTGAAGTATTGGTTTTTAATTTTTAGTAAACAATTTGGAGGGATGTCAATAGTCTACTGCTCTTCTTAAGGCTCTGCTTTCCCAGGCATATCTATCTATCTATCTATCTATCTAATTTGTAAACCTGTAAATCTCAGAATAACAATGCTATTTACTTACTTCAACATCCCTCCCACAAATAACTGTGACTGGCGTGCCCTGGGAAAATCATTCACTGTGATGAAAACCTAGACCTGCCCATCAAAACAAAAGATCCACCCTACTGCTCCATGCCCTCTGTCCCCTCACCTCATTTGAGACCAGGGTGGTTCCCTAGTCACTTTGTGACTTCACTTTTTTTTTTAATATAAAAAACTCAGTGGTCATTTTACTGTAAATGCAAAACTGCAGTGGTTTTTTGGGGACATCCAAGTCCACAAGTCAACTCAGGTCTTTAGGGAGTGGCTGATCTGATTCAAGATCCTAATGGCACAGTCTGACTTGGGCATGTGAAAACCTCACCCAATCAAGCCAATTTGCCTTATAATTTTAGCCTCCCATAGAGCTGATTTGCACAGTGTGTTTGTCTGCTATTCAGATTAAATAGTCAAGAATCCCATAAGTACCTGGTACTCATTTTATACAAATAGGCACTTAAATTTATACTGCTGTTTAGAGAAAGTACCCAGAGCTGTTCCTTTAAAGATGCCAGGTGACATGCACATAGTTTAGTGCTTGCTTACACAGAGAAACAGAGGTTTTGAACCCCAAGCCATAGAACTTAAAAAAACCTCATAATAGCTAATGTCATACGTGCTTCTTTACACTAAGTGCTCAACTAAGCAAAATGTTTTCCCAGTAGCTCACACACTAAACTTTATGGAAGTTATAAAAGAAGCTTATCTAGTCCAATAAAAAAAAATCTTAATAAATGTCTTGACCTTTGAAACCACAAATGTCGATGGGAAAGAAGATTTTCAGCTATACAATATATTGTAGTACATAATAAAACATTTTTATAGAGATATACTTTGAAACAATGCTAGAAGATTATGTTGTGCTTACCTGTACTGGGAGCCAGAGAAAAAGGTTGTCTCGACCCCATTAAGTTAAAATGTGTGGGTGCTGTTTTAGGTGTGCTTCCAGTGTGCAAAGCAGTTTACAAAGAAGACAGAACAATAAAATTATCAATAAGAAGCATTAACAATAATTTAATACATTCAAAAATTAAAATAACAATGAACTAACAACAGATTAAAAATTCTATTAACTTTCTCAATATCTCAGTAGGCTTCCCTAAACAAAAATGCTTTTAACAAGCATTGGAAAAAGAACAGCAAAGATGTCAATAGGGTGGGAGTTCCACAGGTATGTGCTGTCATACTCAAAGATTTGAATTCTTTAAAACGTGGAATGTTTCACTGATCAAAGCAGTCAAGTGGTAAGGAGGTAAGGAGAGCTACATCTGGAGAGCTATATTTGGGCCACTATGGGGAGATTGAAATCTGGGCTTTTCTTAAGAGTCATTTGTTTTTGTTCTATAGTCTGATCCACAAAGATGTATGGGGGGGGGTTCCTCCTTTGCCTTTGCCACTGTTCCATGGAAGATGATCCAACAAGCATTAAGGTATCAATCAATGGTGGTCTATCGCCATTGCAAGACAGCCTACATTTGCTGTCACATAATTCTGCAGTATTGTTTTTAACTACACCATACATATAAAGTGCATTCAATGAACATGACCCTCCCCCAAAGAATTCTGAGGACTGTAGTTCCCTCCCACAGGCCCACAGCTCCCAGTACCCTTAACAAATCACAGTTCCCAGGATTCTTTTGGGGGAAGTAATGTGCTTTCAATGTATGGTGTGGATGTGCCCTTAAATCTTGGAATTATTGACAGAGTTCAGCATCTGCTGCATAACTGTTAGACTGCTGTACAAGAGCAAATTGATTAGGTCATAGGTCAGGCATGACAAATAGCATCAGGGAAAATAACTTAAGGGAAAAAGTTTATTGCCTCAATCAAGCAATGTGCCAAGATTGTTGCACACAATATGATCCACTCTGATTACCATTTCACTTTTTTTTTTTACACATCTACAATTAATGCAGTAATCTAAATATATCACTGGCATAAATAATTGAAATGGATCTTTGGCCAGTCAAGACATTACTCAGGTTACTTTTTAAAATGCTCCTCTTTTATGACTATTAATAACAGAAAACAGCTGTTTCCTCAAGAAGAAACTGCATTTAATATTAGCAAGTTACACAGCTGTTGAGCTTGGGTGGTATTGTAAGAAGGACTAGCCTAGGGATAGCAATGTTGGAATGTACTATGTTTTTTAAGAGTTTTAAGGGCATTGCACCCATGTGGTCCTCACAGATTGAGAAGCTGAACACACAAGATGGCACCTGTGTGATGTACAAGCAGCCTGTGTTTTCTCAACGTGACCCTTATCGTTCTGTAACATACACAATCAATGTACAGTTCCTGTGCAAAGGGGGACGGCCCTGCCCTTTGCAGTGGCAGGCCTGTTGGTTCAAGACATTTTGGCACCTGAGGCAAACCACAAAATGCCTCCCCCTGCCAGGGAAGAAGGGGTGTGTGAAGATCTACTTCGGGAACAAGCGGGGAATAAATATCTACATTGGGAGCAAGGATGGGAGGAGGCCAGCAGCACCTCCTATTCACCAAGAGGATGCTGTAGAGGTGGCATTGGTTGTACTGCTGAGGACGCAGCTGATCCAGCTTCCAAGGAGCGTGCTGCATTCCTTGGAGGCCAGGTGCACTGGCTGTGTGGATCCTGCCACCTGAAGCATTTGTCTTACCTTGCCTCATGATTGGGCTGGCCCTGATTTTTCCACTGGTTTAAACAACCAGCTGTGGTTGTGTGGCTCCATCCTGTATCTCTTGAACCAGACGTTGTTGATTTTAAAGAAAACCAAATTGAATGTGTTCCATTGGCATGCCCTCAAGCACTGAGCATTCAAACCAAGACAATGCAATTCAAATTGTTCCTGAAAGGCAGCAGATGAATATTTCAGACATAAATATTTATACATGCAGAAACTCTTGGTTGCAAGGCCATTTTGACAAACAGAATTCTTTGAGTTACAAACAAAGGGTTTCCTAATGGATGGGATACAAATGTATTAATAGACAAATTCCTATTTAATCTTGCAGCAGAGGTGGAGGAAAGATCCTTGGTTCAGTGACCATTGCAGCCAGGATCTTAATGACTTACAGTGGCCAGGACAGAAGGTTCTGGGTCATCTTTTCGGAGAACAAAAAGCCATAAGATCTTGCAATCAATTGGATCCTTCAGTGTGCTTGGGGCAATGACTTCTCATTTATGGCCCCACAACCACTGGAGCACCCCCAGCAGAAGAGCAATGGCAGCAGAGCCTTCTACTGGGAAGACCTCCAGCATCTTGTGGTGGAGAAGAAAAGATCAGAGACTGCTTTATGCAGGAGCAGTGAATGGTATGGGAGCCTTTAAGGAGATACTGGTACAAACAAAAAGTTGCCTGAATGGATGACAGGCAAAGACCAGGAGAAGGTTTGGATCCAAAGGACCCTGAGCCTGCTCAGTCACCTGATGTACCCATGTGAAAATGGAAAACAACCCCAGAAAGGAAACAACAACAACAACATGGCTTTTTTCTGCCTCTCGTTCTGCATGCCTACTTGGGTTTTGAAGACTATGGATCCTCCAAGAGCAGAGTTCCTAGACCCACTGGTAGGATTGTTTTCTCCACAGATGTGTACCCAATCAGCTCCTGAGATGGGAGATCACTAAAGGCCCCATAGAAAGGCAAGAAATACCAAACACACACACACACACACACACACTTATTTTTCTATTGTGAAAATGGTTATGCATGAGAAAACTGTCCATCAAATATGAAAACAGATAATATACAGTTCTATATATTTAACATATTTGAGATCATAAATAAACATAATAAATATTAAATGTACTAAAAAGACTATAGATATTTTAATAAAGAAATACACAAATGCACATTTTTACTATTCACATCCCAAAATATCACTAATCCTAAGCAGGTCTTCAGATGGAATAGCAGAATGAGAAACCTCTGCCAAAACAAAAGGTGAAGTCATCATATGATATCCTGCCTGTATTTACTTATGTAAAGGTGGAAGATTCTGCAGCACAGGCTTAGCATAGTTATGGTCACATCACATGTGTGAAGAGTAATCTTAAATTGTCCCCCCCCCTCTCTATATATATAAAATGCAGAAAATACAGTATCTGGCAATTCTAAATATATATAAATAAAGTGATCATTCACAGTAACAATGATTGGTGGTAACACAATCATTCTAATTTTGTTATGCTAGTTAACGCTTGTAGTGAGCCAGGAAAAATCCATCTCAGTTCCAAACTAAATTAGAAGAGTAAAACTTCTTGGTACATTTTAATTCAGCAGTTTTGCACTGGAGGCTTCCTTTGAAGCTCTTTTGTTGAAAAATTGAAGAAAGGAAATTTTAATTAATCGGCTTCTTAGATCACTCGTCCTCATAAATGATATATTCTTCCACAAGCTCATGTGCAGATTCTGTGCTTGAATGATGTGGGGAAATGTAAAAAGACATTATTTAAATAAGAGGACCACTTGCCACCGCCACCCCCACCCCCCATCTATTTGAACCCAAACCATGTTATCTCCTTAAAAAACAAAAACAAACCCAGTGCAACAGGTGAGGGGCTGGAACCCTTCTTTCTTCATAAATTCTTCTAGAGAATTTCTTCTAGAGAAATCTGATGCTCATTACTAGGCAGATTAGTCCAATCAAACAACTATTTTATTTTGGTGGCATGATAGTAGAATTTCAAATTAGGAACACTCAGACTTCCCTGCTGTTTCAGTTCTTGAAGTATGCCCTGTGTCTACCTATTTTATTTATTTGTTAACTTTATTTTGTCATTGGACAACGTTAGAATAAAAATATAACAAGAATATCGGGGGGGGGGCAAACAAAATCTGTGGCAACACATTTATATGTATCACAGCTTTGTCTCCACAAAGCAGACCCCATTTCTAGAAGTTTGATTTAACGGCACAATTCAGCAAACCATAAATGGTTTTTGTTGTATCCTTACGAATAAACACACTAAGATTTTTTTTGTAGCTTATCAAGCTTCCCTTGCCCCCACCCCACCCCCGTCGTGATATCCATAGGCAAATAAACGTTTGTCACCTGACTTTCAGACGTTGACTTCATGCCTGAAATGCCCCTACAGTAGGGATTGATTTCTGTTCTGCCCTGTGGTCACTGCATGCAGTCCTCTTTCTGTTCTGCTGCATTTCAGCTTCCCACAAAACCTGCGTCGTTCATCTCAGTGTCTGCTGTGGCAAAACTTTCTATAAACAATTGTGCAGTGAATTCCCTTATCATCATATTCTTCCACAGCATTCATTTCAATGTAAAAGAAAACACAATGGAAATTGGGAGTGGGAAGCCATCAGTTTTATATTCTTTGCACACTGAAACAACAACAGTGAATACTGAACATATTTGCCGAATTGATTTCCATTCCAGACCTGGGACAAATAAGCAAACACTGGCACTTTCCACTCCTGTTTTTGTCAAAATTCTCTTACATTCCTATTCCACAGTTATTCCATTGCTCTCATGGGGTGTAGCTGCCTCATCATAGAATCATAGAATCATAGAGTTGGAAGAGACCACAAGGGCCATCCAGTCCAACCCCCTGCCAAGCAGGAAACACCATCAAAGCATTCCTGACAGGTGGCTGTCAAGCCTCTGCTTAAAGACCTCATGGTGGGGTTGGTTTTTTTTTAACTGTTCCCTTGGATAGTGATAGAATGTCATCAAGTCCTGCCACTTTGAAATAATTCCCAGTGTGCAGCAGTACGGTAAGTAGCCACTTCATGCTGTGGGTCTGCCAATCCCAACTTTAACCCAGTGGCTGCTGATCTGTGTCACAGGTTACTGAAACATTTAAAGGACACAACCATCATTTATTTATTTGATTTCACAGGATAAATATGGCACTTGGGTTCCAAGGAGCCACCCTTAGTTTATCTCATGATCTTTGTTCTGCTGCATCAGAGCATGCGTATGTTTTAAAAAAAGTCAATTGACTTTGATTTAGCATTTCTATGTCCCTCATTATGCTAGAACATTTGCTACATGTCGTCTTCCCAGTGTTCTTCACTGGTATTTTATTTTGTTTTAGTGCATGATACTGGAAGACATTAGCAATCATGATGCATTTTTTAAAAAAGAAAACCCTACTCCAGAATAGCTTGCTTTGTTCAGTCAAAACTAATAGTTGCCTCTGACCTCTGCCACTTCTGCAGATGGATTAAATATCCAAAACAAACAACATAGCATAGACTATCTTTTGGGGATTTTGATGAAGTTATGCAAGTCCTTCTTCCAACAAGGTAATTAAAAGCCATTTATTTACTCAACAGCCAGTGTGGCGTAGTGGTTAGAATGTCAGACTAGGACCTGGGAGATAAGAGTTCAAATCCTCACGTGGCAAAATAGCTCACTGAGTGACTTTGGGCCAGTCACTCCCTCAAAGCCTAACGACTTCACAGGGTTGTTGTGAGGATTAAATGAGGAGATGATGAACCATGTACACTACCTTGAGCTCCTTGGAGAAAAGGTGGGATATAGATGCAATGAATGAATGAATGAATGAATGAATGAACTTACTGCAGACAGGTGGGGAAGGGCATATTTTATTTCTCAGATTAAATGAATACCACAGTGAATTTAACTATCAATGGGGCACTTTCCTCAAATACAACCCTCCAAGCAGAAGCCCCAAACCCCCACCTTCCAGTTCATGCAAGTTGCTTTGGCTGAGATCCCATGTGTTACTTTACTTGCACAGGTAACTGATTTTGGGGTTTAAGAGACACCAAATAACACCTGTATCAGACTAGAGAGAAGTAATCATCCTGGAAATCAAGCGAGAGACTGAAATACTTCTATTTCAAATGTCTCCACCCCCAGAGTACTCTGTGTTCTTTCCAACAAAAGCAAATTTTACTCTCGCTGTTAGCTAAGGTTTAGCATAAGATCTCTTCTGTTATGCTGCCTGTGACCTCCTTAGATCTTGTCACAGCCCTGCTGTGCGGAATGAAATGGAATATTGCAATGCTTGCTCCTGAGGGGAGATTCTGTCTTCCTTACCTTTTGAAATAAGCAAGTCTTTTGGCTGCAATAATCCACTGCCATGTCAGTCTGTATCCACGGATCAGCTTGCTAAATTTGTGTTTTAAAAATCTCATGAAAATTTGCCAGCATCTTAGTGCAAATTTCTCCCATAGGCACATTTTGTATGCAGTTTTGACTAACACATTTTTTTTTTTTGCAAGCAAACTTTTTCCTAATATAATGTATTTTTGCATGCAATTTGTGGCTGATGGAACTTGGAGTTCTACAACAATCTAGAGGGCACTATGTTGACTACTCTAGCTACACCCACACCTGATCTTAATTCTGCATTTAAGAGAACATGCCTAAAGAGAAGGCTGTTCATCTACTATGGGTTGTTCGGAATGATTATTATTATCCTCCTGCATCAAGTGCTCCTGCTTCATCAGCTCTTCGTTGCAACCTCTTATATATCACATTGTGTAGCCCAAGCTAGGTCTTCTCTTGCAGCCTACGCAATGCTCACTGATCCAAGCTATATGGCACCACGGTGTTGGCACACTGCAAGCCCTTGCTCAACCTCTTCTGAAGCTTAAAATCCAGACCTGCTCAAGGCTATTGTGCCACCAGTGCCGTGAATCTCTGACGGCCACGTCTTTCAGAGGCTGCGTTTCTCAAACCACTTTGGTTCCCAAGCTTGGTTGGGGCTTGATGTTCACTTTGTTTGCTTTAAAGGACTCAACCTCTTCCCGGTTTCTCTCTTTGTTCCCCCACGCGCAAGAACAGAACAGATCGTACCAACAAATGCTAATGTTTTATTGCCAGATCAGGATTTTTTTTTTTATTTTTTTTGCCCAGTGGCTGGCATGTATCTGCAAAGAAGATTGAGCAAATATTCAGGACCAGCTTGATTCAAAGCAAGTGTACTAATTGTTAGCGCCTGCTTGTGCCACGTACTGTGTCCTTACTGCTTTTGTCCAGTGCATTCAGTATATAGTGCTAATGATACTTCACACTTGGAAAGCACTTAAAATATTCGTTTAGCTCTTTCACGAGCCATTATCAGACAGCCACGGCAAAACAAAAATGCGGGAGGGAAGGAATAGTTAGGTTAAACCCCCCAAGGACAATATCGGATTAGAGTTTGTCTTAAGCCAGGAGTTGATGTGTTTTGCTATCAATATAGAATGCGGACCATTTGGATCCATTCCAATCAGGATTCAGGCCTCATCATGGGACTGAAACTGCTGGTTGATAATCTCTGGTGGGCTAGGGACAAAGGTGAAAACTGTTTCCTAGTTCTACTGGATCTCTCAGCAGCCTTTGATATCATTGACCATGACATCCTTCTGGACCGTCTAAAAGAGCTGGGAGCTGGGGGCACTGTTATACAGTGGTTCCGCTCCTTCCTCCTGGGCCGTGTCCAGAAAGTGGTTCTGGCAGTTCCCTCACTGCGAAAAGTGAGGTTCCAGGGGACCAGGCGGAGGGCCTTCTCAGTAGTGGCGCCCGCCCTGTAGAACCCATCAGATGTCAAAGAAATAAACAACTATCTGGCTTTTAGAAGACATCTGAAGGCAGTCCTGTTTAGGGAAGTTTTTAATGTTTGAAGTTTTACTCTGTTTTTAGTCTCTGTTGGGAGCCGCCCCGAGTGGCTGGGGAAACCCAGCCAGATGGGCAGGGTATAAATAATAAAATTATTGTTATTATTATTATTGCATTATTTCTATAAAATAATATTGTGTGAATAGGTGAATCAGATACCTGTGTTACCTGTTCACATAATAATCACCCGTTTTATAGGGAGATGAATGAAAGTAATGCTCATATCTGCAAAAACAAACTCTGGATCATGCATAACTCAAATCCTTTGTGGTTCTGGGGCTTTTGACATGACTATTCCATCTCCCACCACCTTGATAAGACTGCTTGAATGTGGCACAACAAATTGCTTCAAATACATCTTGTGTTATGCACCTCCAGGCAGTGCTGGATTTATGCACAAGCTAAGCATGCTAAATCTTAGGGCCTCGGGTTATGAGGGGCCTCTAAATACATTTTTTAAAAACCATAAATTTCAAGTTTTACATAATTACATAATAATGCACATTTTGGGTAATGCTATGGGGCATCTTAAACTCAATGTAGCATAGGCTGTGTCCGCACTCCCTTTTACTCTGCCTCCGGCATGCTCCCACTGCTGGCTTGGGAAGTGGTGTACATATTACATTTGCTACAATCTGCATCTATCCTGTTTTTTTAAAAAATGAAATAGTGTATTTTGATGCGTTTTCCCCAAACCAGCTCCAATCGGAATTGAGAACTACCAAGCTCTGCTTTAAGCGAGTGCTGTGTACTCAGCCCCAGAAGCTCAGCGGTGTCTTCATATGGCCCGGCCTATCAGAATGTTTTATAGTTTTGGATTTATTAAGTTTTTCAACCTGCTTGCAGACACATGTAACCATGATCAACAATGTTTTCTTATAGTGTATATTTAGAATGAAAAGTAATTTCCAAGGTAGTCTCTTTGTCTCCAGCCCCTTTGTACTCAACTTCCCTCTTCACATGAGTAATAAATGAAGACGACTTGCCTCTTTCAAGCATCTTGGGGTAAGGAATAGTAAATTACTGCTGGAAGTAATTAAGACTCAATATATTGGTCACTGAATGTGAGCCTGGAATCATCAGGGACATGACTGCAGTGTCAACACATCCTGCTTGGTAAGACTGCAATTGGGATCTGCTGCATTTTGCCCCAAAACTTTCCCTACACCTGATCATGCTGGTTCTCAAATGATTCCCTTGCATGCTGAGAGCAGCTTAACCTCTGCATCAGAATCACTGCTAAACATATTTAAAATAAATAAATACCGGTAAATAAAATTGGAGCACACTTATATAATTTGATATGTTAAAGACAAAGTTCTTCTGGTCTTTCCTCCTCAAAATCAGTCTCCATGGGTGTAAAAGAGTAGCTTCTCCTGCAATTGCCCAGGGCAGGTCTCTCTCCCCCCCCCCCCAGCATGCTCTTTGACACTCATGCGGCCAAGCTAGTCCTGTCTGATCAGTTGCCAGGTAAAGGTGTGTCAGCTGAAGTAGTGGAAATTTCTCTTCATCTTATAAATAGTTGAACAGCCTGACTTGGTGAAATGTGAAGCGAGCAAATATTCCATCTTCTCTTCGGAGGGCAGATCGGGATTCAGTCTATAGTGCTGTCATGTCAACAGTGTCAGCACTGCTGTTCATGATGCCATGGCTCTATAAGTTATTCATGCGAACATCACCAACAAAGGTTTAGCTTCACCCAGGGATGAACATCTACCTGCAACTTTCTCCTTGGTTAGAAGAAGCAAAAAGGCTCACGGGCCACTTAATCTGCGACAGAAATAGACTGCACAGCCTCTAGGGCCTGCGTGTGTTGCAAATGCAGAAATGTGACTGCATGTCACAGCAGAAAAAGGGCTCCCGGCGCAGGACTTTTTAGGAAAAGGGAGGGGGGGATTATCATTAAAACCCTAATGCAATGTGACTGGCTTACTTGCAATTTGCTAGGGAAAACTGTACATTTCCCTTATGATCATGTTTATACACTAGCCTATTAGCAGGCTTTTTCCTTTGGCTAATCCTAATGCTTCTTGGCTGAGCACCCTGACCCTTGTTCTCTGATGTCTTAAGACAGATCTCCATCAGAGGCTTTTAAATCACAGTGAAACGGCAAGAGTTCTCCTAAGCCCTCTCTCTCTCTGCCCCCTGAAATAATGGGTTTCTGCTTTCATACTAAGAAGAAGAGGAGGAGGAGGAAGAGAAAATGCAATGGTAGCATTTTAGATCTGGTCCCGTGCCCAAAAGCATGCTAAATGCAGCCTATTGTCATTTTCTCATTTCTAATTGATAGGGCCCTGCCAGGGCGGGTGTCTCACGCTCCAGAAAGGAATGTCACTGGGCATCATTCCCTGCACCTTGGCGAGACATCATCATCTAGTGGTAAAAGCAAGGGACTGTGAATTAAGAGGCAAGCATCTATTCTTAGCTCTGTCGTTGACCACTCAGGAAATTGGCCCCAGCAAAGAAGAAAATGGGCTGATTCTCCCCACCCAACCCCAAGCAGCAAGATGGAAATATTTTTTTATAAAATGAACATTATTATAGTAACAAATTTTTCACCTTTTACTTTGGGGACCATGTTCCTGGCTGTAATCCTGAGTACCCTCAGAAATAGGTTATATTGAAACCAGTAGAGTTTAGGTCCATGTAAATGAGATAGAGGTGAAGGCCTGAATTTGATCCCTCCTCCTCCTTTTTTGGGGGGGTGGGGGTGGGGGAGCCTATTTTCTACACCAGGCTACGATGATGCAATGGGAACTCTCACTTCCTGTGGTGCAGTCTTGGAGCGCTCAATATCTATGCATAGGCAAGTAAGTTTCTTGTAGAAATATTGAAATATTGCTCTGTAATCTTCTTTGTCTGTCCCTCCAACTTTGAAAATGGGTTAGAAATGTAGGAATCTGCCTCATTTGAAGTCAGACTACTTGTCCACATTGCTCAGTATTTGTCTGTCCTGATTGGAAGTGGCTTTTCATACTCTCACAGAGAGTTCCTGCTTACTGATCCTTCTAACTGGACTTGAACCTGGGACTTTATGCATGCAAAACATATGGAAATAGTCCCTCCTCACATGTATGGGTATGTGCTGGGAGGGGGGGTATGTTTAAAATGGAGTATATACAGGTCTAACTGGTTTTCCACTTGTCGTTTTGCCCTTTTCCTGCCATGTTCCCCTGGAAAACCCACTCTTTAGCACTAAATCAGGGCAAAGCTTCTCCTCTTCCCCGAGGGGAGGGGTTGTGAGCGGGTCTCACTTCCCGTGCTTCACAGGGGGCCTGGGTGGCTCACTGCGTCAGAGAGTCCCTGGCCTGTGTCATGCCCGCAGCCAGCCAATACGGCTGGCTGCCGGGGGGGGGGGGCTGGTTTGCCGCTCTTAAATGAGCACATTCTGTAACCAATAAAGTTGTGGCCTTTTTAGCCCATTAACCTAAAATACTTGTGTCCATGTGTCTTATTTCATCATAAAGCGGGGGACAGGGCCTCGACTCACAAGCATCAATCCGGAGAAAACCCTATTGACATTTGCTGCAATTCACACTTCTGTTTGTGCCGTCCCTATAAAGCATGTGTCTGAGCAGTTTCCTCCTTGCCTGGCTCCTTTCCAAGGGAAAACCCACTCTTTAGCGATAGATCAGAACAAGTGGCAATCTGGGAGGAAACCCAATTTGCCATTTGCTTTGATTGAGCACTAAAGATCGGTTTTCCTGGGGGAAAGCAGCAGGGTAAGTGAAAATGTGGATGACTCCACGACGTTGGACAATTAGGGATGTTTGTGAGGGATGTTAAGAGGCAGGTGGAGGCCGTAGAAGGATGAAAAAGACAACTGGAAGAAGATCCTCAATTCTAAGAACCATGAGTAAGAGCCCTGCTGTATTATGCATGGGGCTGCCTCTGAAAATGGTTCAGAAACTTCAGCTTATGAGGAATTTAGTGGCCAAGCTCCTCCAGAGGCCTTAGTTGCTGAAGGGCAGGCTTCTGCTTGTGCTACTGCTGCCAAAATAGCTTCCCATGCAAAGGAGACAGAGCAAAGCAATTCAGGTTTGCCCCACTACCTCTTAAATCTCCTCTACCCTTATTAAGTTACAATACCATTTTACACTCTTGCCTACAAGGCTGATAGGAAGTTCCCAGAGGTGGCCTTTGATGGGTCAGTTTACTTGGAGGAAACTGGAGAATTTATTCTGTGTATGTGTTTAATATCTGTTTACTTAGAAAGATTTGATGGGAGAGGCAACAAGATTTTAAGGTAGTCTTCAAGGCAGCATCAATTCCCCCAGAGACATGCCCTTGGGCTAATCCTAAGTCTGCTTTCAGGCAGGCAGCTGGCATTCAAAATTGCCAGAGTTTACTTCAGCTCCCAGCCAAGCAAGTAAAGTGTGCAACAGCTGCTAACCACCAGCTGCCGGTGGTCATTTCTCAAGCATCTTCTAGCCATCAGTGCCCACTGAGGAAGCATTTTAGTTATAGAAGAACCCAGAGCAATGGCCATGTCCTCACTTTGAGTGGCTATATTGATAGCTTTCTGCTGGCCCAACTGTGTGTTAGGCCTAAGTTGACGAGGTTTGCATCCATAGTCCTTGAGTTACCATGCATCGACAGTGTGAGCCACTCTTCACTCTTGCTGTGTTCAAACATCCCCCGTCACTTTGCAGATTTATCTCAGTATCACTACAGTTGTTCCAGTGGCTGCCACTGCCTCAGCAGGGAGGATCAGATTGGAAGCATGGGAGTTGTTTTCTTTTTCCGTAGTTAGGAGTCCTGCAGTGAATCCTATGCTCTGTTGCCACAGGACTGGATTGGATTCCAAATCCATGCAAACGTGTAGTTCAGTTTGTTAGCTGCCTACCAAGAGTACTAATCTTTCATGAAGCATGATATTACCATTTAAAGCTCTAACCCAAAACTCTTGTTCTCTGAGAATTGTATTACACAATTAAGCAAATTGCCCTGAGGTCACACAACAGTGGAACGGAAGGAGCTTTATTTGCAGTATGCAATAGACATGCATCTGTGAGTGGCTGACGTTAGAATTGTCTATGGGATGGAAAGAAATAGGCCATTACCTGCAAATCTAGACTTAAATAGCTTCTCTCTCAAACTAGGCAAATCTATATTTCATCTGACGCTCACCAAATTAGTGTTACCCTTCTTAAACTTCACTGGAACTGATGATAAGCTTACATTGTGTACAAAATGGAACTAGTTACACTGTTCTTCATTGCACACAGAATTCCACCCGGGTTTCTGAATGTGGATGATTATGTAATGCCATCTCTACTCCTTTCTTGAAACACATTTCATTAGCAAAGCTCGGCAAGATGTGGACTGTATGGGTGGCTCAGGGACAGGTGCACCCATAAACCCGTCCCCTACTCTCTCCCCACTAGATTTCCCATGGAACAAACCATGGTTGGCCAGTGTTGCCCTCCAGTTGTTGTTGGACTGCAGTGCCCATATGCCTGACCATTGACCATGCTGGCTCCTATTGATGGGAGATGGAGTCCAATGACATCAGGAGGGCCATAGGTTCCCACACCCTTGGAATAAACAGAAGCACTACACTGTTAACCTTGGGGCTCCTTTCTGCCTTCTGCTGACCTAACACTTGAAATGAGTAGAATGTGGCCTCTTCAGGAAACAACCTGAGATACAAACATAGGAAACAGGTAGAGTATCATGAAGCTGTGGTCCTAGTTGATAAGCCTGGCTCCAGGATCTGCACATCGCAAGGTTTAAAGTATGCTCAGAATGTGCTGAGCTCCGGGACCTTAATTTATTCGTTAGTTTGAATCCGCACAACGGGGTGAGCTCCCATTACTCTGTCCCAACTCCTGCCAACCTAGCAGTTTGAAAGCACACCAGTGCAAGTAGATAAATAGGTACTGTTGCAGCGGGAAGGTAAACTGCTTTTCTGTGCACTCTGGCCTCCGTCACGGTCCTCTGTTGTGCCAGAAACGCTTTAGCCGTGCTGGCCACATGACCCGGAAAGCTGTCTGTGGACAAATGCCGGCTCTCTCGACCAGAAAGCGAGATGAGCGCTGCAACCCCATAGTTGCCTTTGACTGGAATTAACTGTCCAGGGGTCCTTTACCTTTACTTTGTTTTTTACTCTTTATCATTCTATAATCTGTAGATAAAAGTTTTCTAAAGATGCCACAAATACCAAACTGTCTCTCTTCCAACCTTGTCATTTGAGACTTTGTAAAGATTATCCTGTGCTTGACCACTACTCAGGGGCAGAAGGCATTGCCAAGGGCAGAGACTTTAAATGTTTTCTCTTTTTTGTGATTTCTGTAGACTTTTCCTCGAAGAGCTGCTGGATTTTTGTTTTTTAACACAAAAGTATTTTATAGGGTTAATGAGTAGATTTGTCATTCTGGCAGTCCGACAGATTTGACTATCTCTCATATTTTTTCATTTCACTGTTCAGAATGCTAGCAAAGGAAAGGTGGCTGGCGGTCAAAGTTCTTCCCTTTTTAGCAATCTGCTCTTGCACAAGATTTATTTTTCCATTGTATCAGCTTTTTACAAACGAGACCCACCCTGAATGCACAGTAAACCCTCTGTGAACTCTGCTCCTGGCCTTTCTTGATGGCAAATGTTTCAAAATGGGACTGTTTGGAAAGTGCCTCTGCTAAGAGCCTTGTGAGGCAAATGAGGCTTATATTTAACATATCCACTGTATCACATCTGAAACTGCCTTTTGCTGTGCCAAATTGCGGGTCCATCTAGTCTAGTGCTGCCAACTTTGAGTGGTGGTCTGAAGAAGTGTGCATGCACACGAAAGCTCATACCAAGAACAAACTTAGTTGGTCTCTAAGGTGCTACTGGAAGGAATTTTTTTTATTTTGTTTTGAGTGGTGGTGGCTTTCTGGTGTGTCCAGTGAGGGACTTAGCCAACATTTGCAAGCCGAGTCTTTTAAAACAACAACAACAACAACAAAACCCCCACAACCTATGTATTTCAGGGATGGAACATGGGAAGGCTAAGTTCTATCATATTATTTCTGGGCCCTCTCTATAAATGAGGGTGAAGGCCCAAATAATTGCAAATAAAATTGTCTTCTTCCTCTCCTCCTCCTCCTTTGGTTCTGATTATTCCCACTAGAGTAGCCATCTGTCTTACTTTACAGAAGACTGTTGTTCATTGGTAGGGCTATCAGAAGACAGTTCCGCTATCTGAAGACATCTTCCAGTTGAAGGGTCCAATCCAGTATATATAAAGAACTCTAAGAAAGGAGAGCATCAGGGGTCTTGAAATTGCACATCAACGGCATACCCTGCAACATGTTGGGTCCCAAAGCCAGGACGTGCGTCTTCCCATCTGTACTCCCATGTGAATCATGTGACCCGTGCAAGATCACAGAGCAAAAAAATGTGGTGGGCCCCCCTCTGTTTTCACAGTGCCTAAGAACAAGCATTGTGGGGTGCTGTGTAAGTTTGTGGCCCCCCAAAAGAGCTTTTTTCAGGGTGAAATCTTGGCACGAAATCACGCGATATCACTGCAACCCAAATGGCTACCATGCTCTCATGAGGGGAAAAAATGGGACACTTGTAGGGCATGCAAGACTGATCAAGCACACAGGTCACAATCTTCCCCACTGTAGTGAAATGGATTGTGTTTCTTATTAAAGTGCAGTAAGTATTTCCAACTTGGCACCTGTTAATAAAAAAAAATAAGTATGTGCCACATTTATGCATATCTGTGTCATCTTTTATTCTCTCTTGAGTGATGTATTTCCTCCTTTGGGGTCAGGTGTTTGTGGTCACCCTAATTTCCGCTGCTATGTGCTTAGCTCATTCACCACTTCCAAAGGTTGCATAAAACCTAACAACAACAACAACAACAACAACAACACACACACACACACACACACACACACACCCTAGCTAAAGACCTCTTAATCATATTATAAACCTGGATTACTCTCATTAAGTAGCAATACATATTTTCCACCCCTGTTGGAGTCACTATTTGATGTGGTCGGCTGGAGTCCTGTGGTTTTTGAGACTGGAAAAGGGATGAGAAACGAGATCCCTAAATAATGAATAGATGAGTGGTAGAAGCATTCTCTTCCTTTCTGCTTCATGCACTTCTGTGTGTGGCATTTGCAGGCTGCAGCTCTCATGCCGATGATAATAAAACAATGCCGCTGCCTGCAACACAATCGAATAAAATGAGACCATTTCCCCAGCCTTAGCTTTGCTTCCTGTTATTTTCCTAAATGCATTCCCTCCTCCCCTTGCTAAAAATATACAGCGAACCTTTAAAACGGCAGAGCTGCTTTTGGCCTTGCTATCGTCATCCAGATCAATTTGGAATAAAGTCCTCTCTCCCAATCTATTCTAATTTCAGTGTACACTCTTGCCTGGCTCCTTGCCAGAATGGAGCTCAGCGAATGGTAAATACTCATTGATTCACAGGCGCACAGACTTCCCTGCTATGGAAGGAGTTTCTGGATGTACCGCCACCCGCCACCCCACCCCCTCCACTCCACGGCACATTTACACATCTATAAACATCAAGTCGGTGTCAACGTTGAGACATCCGGCACTGCAAATGTCACAAGGGACAGAGGATGCCACTCCAGCGAGCCGTCCATGCCAGCAACCACCCTGAGCCTTGTCCGCCTGCCCCATCTTTAGCCCCACCCACCCTAAGTCACAACAGGCATGCAAGATTAGGTTGTACTAAGCTGATTTGAAGCAAACTGGCTGAAGCCAGATAACACAGATTTCAGATACATTTTTGCTGGGTGATGATTAAGGGCTTTTCTCTATTCAGACTTAGGCATGCCCATGATGATTGATTTCCATGAATGATTTTTTGTGGACTTAGATTTCCCTAATGCTGCTTTGGTACAGATCAGAAGTTGAACACTAAGTGCATATTTCTTGGACTGGTAACTCAAACGTCATGAAATAAAGCAGAAGAATAATGTATGCATTGTGTGTGTGTGTGTGTTGCATGTTGTTATATGCCTTCCCCCCCCTCTCTCTCTCTCTCTCTCTCTCTCTCTCAGCACTTACCAAATTTTAACCCAGTACAGTGGTGCCTTGGTTTTCGAACGTCTCTGTTGACGAACATTTCGATTTTAGGACTCCGTAAACCCGAAAGAAAAAGCTCAGAAGTCGAACTTCCTGAGGCCTTGCGGCCAGCTATTGAATTTTTGGTTTTCAAACATTTCAGAACTTGAATGGTTTTCCGGAATGGATTACGTTTGAAAATCGAGGTACCACTGTACTAGAATGTATCTTCCAGGTGTGTCTGCTTGGCTTCTAGAGTACAGTACTGTGCTTCTTTCTTTAGTACTGGATATGAGAAGGACATCTAAAATTGGTTCTGTATTGGGGACTGAAGTCTTATTCACACAGAATAATGTGTACAGAATGAACACGAAGGGAGTGGAAGTGGGATAGCATCACAGGCTCTGCCCCCTCCCCAGGTTTCCATGCATCTGTCTGGAGGCTTGAACTCAGTAAATGCATGTTTTACGTGTGCCGCCTTCTGTCCACACAGTTGCAGATGCTACAAAAGTGAAGATCCCAGTTGTGCTACAGAGCCCATGCCTACACCATTGAACAAAAATTTATTAATGATTAAAAGAAGAAGAAGAAGAAGAAGAGTTTGGATTTGATATCCCGCTTTAGCATTACCCGAAGGAGTCTCAAAGCAGCTAACAATCTCCTTTCCCTTCCTCCCCCACAACAAACACTCTGTGAGGTGAGTGGGGCTGAGAGACTTCAAAGAAGTGTGACCAGGGCCGGCGCTTCCATTTAGGCCAACTAGGCAGCTGCCTAGGGCGCCAAAATGGAGGGGGCGCTGGCCAGCCTGCCCGCCGCCCCAACCAGCGGCGGAGCGAGCAGGTTGGGGCGAAAACCATGGTGGCGGCGGCAAAACGGCGGGGGCGCTAGCCAGCCTGCCCCTCGCCCCCCGTCGCCGCCTGGTGCCGCCCCAACCAGCGGCCAAAATCACGGTGGCGTGGGGCGCCCGGCGCGCAGGGGGCAGGGCACCGTACGTCATTGCGCATGACGTACGGTGCCCCGCCCCCTCGCCTAGGGCGCCAGAAACCCTGGCACCGATCCTGAGTGTGACTAGCCCAAAGTCACCCAGCAGCTGCATGTGGAGGAGCAGAGACGCGAACCCGGTTCACCAGATTACGAGTCTACCGCTCTTAACCACTACACCACACTGGCTCTCTTATATATATTATATATAAAATATATAATATTTTATATAAATATTAAAATATTTATATGCTACCTTTAATCTAAAAATATCAGGTTACAGGGTGATTAACAATAAAATAACCATGTATAATAAGCTTTTAATTGCTTTAGTTTTTAAAAAATATGCTTTTCATCTCGTCCAGCAACCTGTTCCCACATTGGTCAATCAGATGCTAAGGGGAAGCCAACAAGTAGGACCTGAGTGCAACAGCATTAAGGCCCTTTATGTCACTTGTAAAACCTTGAATTCTGATAGAAATGTATTGGCAGACAGTGCCACACTTTCAAAATGGGTGTAGCATGGTTCTTGTTAGTGATTTTATTCAAAAGGCATTTTGCAGAAGCTGCACTTTCCACATTGCCTTCAAAGGCAGCCTCACATAAAGTGCATTACAGTAACCCAACCTAGTGTGACAACAAAGATGTGTTTGTTTCTTAAGAATGGGGCAGCTTCCTCCAATTTTAATCTGTGTATTATAACTTATTTATGTGTCTTTCTTCCAGATTTGAAGAATGATAAGAAGAGAGAGTCCTTCTGGGTTGTTTTCTTCTGTTTTATATCTGTATTGGCAAACAACTGTGCATATTATATGCCATTCTGTCCAATTTGTTTTTTATTGTGATGGCCTAATGCTTCCAATATTAAATATGACTTACAGCTATGTTATCAAATATGGCTGCTAGATTTATTATTATTATTAATTATTATTATTATTATTATTATTATTATTATTATTATTATTATTATTTGCTGGGACAGTAACACAACACATTTATTAGGACCTACTAAATTTTAAAATGTGAAATGCAAGCTTTTGAGTTACACAAAACGTTTCCTTAAACTGATTTGTACGACAAACTGAAACACACTTCTATCTAAAGCCAGAAAGGAGAGGCCAGGGAGCACAATATAGGATCATTTAAAAAAATTAACTAAGTTTTTGTTTAGTGTTTCTGGTCTTAAAATGGCCTTTGAGATAGTCACAGCAGCTGAAACAATCAGTGCTCTTCTGGGTTTTAAAAAAACCCAAAACACCTGCCTGCTCAAACTAAAATCCTGCCAATTTGCACTTGATGGACTGCAAACATTCTGTTCTCAGAGGACTAAAACAAAGCCAAGCCAAGCCAGTACTTTGAATCAGGGCTTATAGATACTTACGTGTTAATTAAAGGCTAATTGGTTGTTTAAAGAACAATCGCTGGAGTTTAACTGGTATAATTTACATAAATGGTAAGGAAAGGCTGTGTAATATCTTGATTGTTGTGTAAATATTTGATGTTTGATTTTTTAAAAAAGAAATCCTACACATTTTAAATGTTCTCTGCCCCCTTCGTTTGAAGTGTGTTGAATAAAAAAGTGTATTTGGAATAAAAAAAGATTGCTTTCAAGAGGGTCTTTTTAGTGTGACAAGAGGAAATAGAAGTACAGATTTTTCCAGATATGGTTCAGTCTTACTGCTCTGAGAATTGTATCTGTGTAAGAGGGGAATGGGGGTCTCCTAACATCTCTTAGCACCCAGGATTCTTTGAGGGAAGCCATGACTGTTTAAATTCAAAAGCACGTCAAAGTGCAAGTAGATAAATAGGAACCGCTCTGGAGGGAAGGTAAACGGCGTTTCCGTGCGCTGCTCTGGTTCGCCAGAAGCGGCTTTGTCATGCTGGCCACATGACCCGGAAGCTGTACGCCGGCTCTCGGCCAATAAAGCGAGATGAGCACTGCAACCCCAGAGTCGGACACGACTGGACCTAATGGTCAGGGGTCCCTTTACCTTTACCTTTATGACTGTTTAAAGTAGTATGATACCACACCCCCAACAGCTTCAGTCCCCAAAATGGGGACTCATGTCTTCCCATCAGGGACTCGCACAGTCCCCAAAAATGTGGGGGACACTTTTTTTCAGGGCAAGATCTCAGTGCGAAATTGTCCGAAATCACAGCACCCAAAATGGCCACGGTGCTCTCACATGAGAAAACAGGATGTCCCTTTTTTCTGGGACACTTGCAGGGTATGTGATACTGCTTTTAATGTATAGCGTCGATGAGTGAAGCCTTACTGTGGGACACCACGACCAACTCACTCAAATATATTACTGAGTGAATTGTGTGTCCCATTGACACTTCTCTCTCCTTTTACTCTGTTTGTTGTTGTTGTTTGTTTGTTTGTTTCCACCATGATTACTATAAATTGCTTATTTAAAGCACCACAGTATGAAATAATGGTCTTTCTCTCCTTCTCCCGAAACAGAGACAATTGTTAATACTCTTTGCATTGATCAGAAGTTGAACAATTATTTGCTTTAAATTTGTCCTTCTAGCTTAATAGCTTGCCATGTATTTTTTCCTTTGTCTTCTCATAATTAATAACAGAAAGTTCACAGCAGTGGCCAGCAATCAAGCTCCTTATCTCATGCAAACAGAAACCTATTTATGGAAAGAAGTGGTTGAGGTACAGTAAATTAGAATTAGCATTTTTTATGCCAGCATCATAGGGGAGGGGGCTTCTGTTATTATCACATTAAGAGATGAGTCATTTCATCCCTGTGGGCTAAATTCCAGAGCTGCATATTCTCCCAGTGGCCACTTTTTTCTTGTGATGTGAAGGCAACAATTCCATTTCAATTTGGCTTCCAGCCTGGCTTTGGAATGGAGATGACTTTGGTAGTCCTGATCTTTGTCTGGAGCTCAACAGAGGGAATAGCTCTCTATTTATCTCACTGGGCTCATCTTAGTTGCTTTTGACACTGCAGATCACATCAGTCTCTAAGGCCAAGTTTGCACATAATCCTAAAGCAAACCATGGCTAGACATGAATGAATGTGTTTATGGTGCAAAAATTGAAGCTGTTTTGATCCTTCCCTGGTCTTGCTGCTGTCAGATTACCCAGAGCTAAACCATGGCTTGGCTTAGTGTTGCATCCAAACCTGGGCATGTGAGGCGAGACAAATTATGAGCTGTAGATGTACAGTTCAGTCTATACTGTGCTGCAGCCAACTGCAGCTGAGTCAGCAATCTCTGCTTCCTGTTTCATTATTGTGTTGAATTAAGATAGTTATATCTAGATATTGGCTGCAAAAGCTTTTTTCTTTTCTTTTTTTAAAGTTGGCAGTTACTTGATCTGGTGGATTAGTTAATTTTTGTTTTTATTTTTAATGTAATTTGAAAAATGTTCTTTCCTTTCTGTATTTCTCCATTTTATTTTTTGTTACTGCCATGAACCTTTTGGAAAGGCACTTCATAAACAGTTAAAATAAAATTATGAGAATCGGCCAACTTGCTGCACCATCATACTGTGTAGCAAATTGTCTGAAGAAAACAAAAATATACCCAAATCCAGGTGGATTAATGTGGTCTAGGAGGTTCCTGCGAGGACACCTTTCCCTCCAGAAAGGAGCCTGAGACCATGTAAATAACATACTGAGCATCTGTTAAGGAACATTCTCCTTCATAGTCTTCCAAATTGGTGACAAATAGCCCCTGAGACATGTGCTATGTGTGAAGGAAATACTTATTTTCAGTAAGGAAGCCAGCCTATGCCAAACCTGATGCTTCGACTTCTGCATATTCCAATGCTGTGTAGCAACAAATTAGATAGTTATGATTTAATCTATGAAGACTTTGTTGAAATTTATTGTAAGCTGACTTATAATTGATGTTTAGATTAATTCTCTTAATTGTCCATTCTACTTTTGGGGAAACCATATATTGTCCATTGGACTGGGAGTGGAGGATATGTGTTCCTTCCATCTGTCACAACAGATGGGACATAGAATGAGAAAGTAGTATGTCCCCTCTCTTCTTCAGCTAACAAGAAGGAGGAACAGAAAGAGGAAAAGAAACTGTCCTTGGCAGAAATCAGGAGCAGGAAGAAGACAAATAGGGAAGGTGATGTCCTTCTGAAATGTTCTGCTCCATTGCTTTTAAGGGAATGGATTTCAGGCTTTCTACCCTCAGAAAACCCTTTCTGCACCAATTTTCCTTCTGAGAAGCCACTGAATGTCATTTGTTCCATCCTTGCCCCTTTCAGAGAATCCTGGGATACATTACACCCTGGAACATTCTGTTCCAGCTGTGCTTGACACCTGAAGATCAATCATCGTGGGCAGTACGTCCTTCTCACAACATCCCCCATTGCTTGTAGTTTAATTGAGGAGCCCATAACCAGCTTCTAAACAACTGCAGAGTTCCTAGGAGTTTCTAAGTTCCAAGCTTATATAACGACTTTACAGAAACAATAATAAGGCTGAGGTTAGATTGGTAGGTATGTGGTGTAAGGCCTTCTCATTGGTGGTGCCTAGGCTCTGGAACTCTCTATCCTAAGGGGAGCATCCCGGTCATAGGAACATATAAATGTGCTTCATAATGAGTCCCATCGATTGGTCCATTTAGTCATGTGCTGTCTACACTGAGTGGCAGCAGGTTTCTGTTTTATGCAAATAGAGATGGAAATCTCGTCTATCCACTCATGATTCAGATCACTTTATGGAAAGGGTGCCTGAAAATTCCAAAATCCCTTTCATATTACGTAGTGCCGATATTTGAGTGAAACAATAATTTGCATGGTATATCTGTTTTTGCAGTAATTCTCTTTATTGAAGTTGATGCATATGCCATAGCCTTGTACTCCATTGATTCTTGTTTTGTTGAAATGTTTGTTTGTCATGCTATATTTACCATTCAATACAAACACACACACACACACACACACACACACACACACACGGATCCCAGTCCAGAATCTTTCCCACATCTACCCAGAGAGACTGAAGACTGAACCTGGGACCTTCTACATACCCTCAGCTACCTCAAAAGCAGAGAAAGTGCAATGAAACCCAACACCCTGCCCATGAGAAGTCCACTGAGATTTTCTCTCTCCCATTTGATCATTTACAAAGGTGCAATTTATTTTATCATTGGTTGATAGCAAAGGGTTAGGGGGAAAAAACCTCGGGGGAATTTTTGGCTCATCCCAAGGTGGGGAAAGAAGGCTTCTTAGATCCTCGACACAACCAGATTTAAGGTATGGTATGTCATGTGTGTCTACGATGCAAATTTCATTTCCAGAACCTGACACTAATACACAGTGAAGTTGCAATAGCAGCACTCTGGAAAACAGCGGGTCTTTTCTTTTTTTGGCTGCATTTTGCTGACAGAATTAACACAGGAAGCACTTTGCCGCCACTTGCCTAGAATTCCCTCAGGAACACCTTCCATCTGTCAGCGACTCACACCAGAACACTTTAACCTGGAAAAATCCACCTTCAACCTTTCTACCTCTTTCATCCAAGCTGCTTCTTTTAAGTGCTTTGGACTCAGAGCAGCTTAAGCAAGGGGCTGCCTAATGTTTAATCTCAAAGACTGCTGGATTAAAAATAATATTTTGCATGATGTACAGCACAGCTCAGACCGAGCAGCTCGGCTTGTATTACCGAAATCATCTTGACAGTTTGCGCAGGACGATTGACTCAACCCTGCATTTTTCTCCTCATCACAGTGTGTGGCAACTGCAGTGTCATCATAGGCCGTATTTTTCTATTGTGAGGACAGATAATCTGACTTAATCTGACCCAGGTCACGTCAGAAATGAAGCACTTTCATTTGGCAATGCAAAAGGCAATGGAAGGCAGGAATGTGCCTTATTCCACATCAGACAATTTGTCCATCTGGGCCAGGAGCAAGAAAACTTTTTCAGACCAAGGCTTTGTTGGTGAACCTTCCTGGGGGCTAGATGCTAGTGGTGGGTGGGGCCAGAGGCAAAAGTGGACGGGCCAATGAATATCAATTTTACCTTTGTACAGGAGGATATTTTTTATACACACACCCCTAATATATTCTTTCTTCTGCCTAGTAGGTGAGATGATAAATGAAGTAAACATGTTGTGCCCATAGAGCATGAGGCCCTGAGCCCCAGGAACCAAAGTAACTAGGTGTCTAGCAGGTTAGTGTACCCACTGGGTCCGGGGCCAGCAGGGCATGGCTTCCTCTCTTGCGCTCAGGAGGAGCCAGCCATTGAACTGCAACACGCTCAGCCTCCTCCACCCCGTCAACATCAAGGGGGCCCTGCCCCCGGCCAGCAAATATTGAGAGGGCCGAAGACCCCTCTGCCCCATGACTTGGTGGGCCTGTACCTTATTTCCCTGAATACCAACTATCTTGAACCATCAGCCTTTCCCCTCACCCTATTCCTGAGTCTTCTAGCTGTCCTCACTTACACTCCCTGCCTGCCACTCTCTGTCTCCACCCACCATTCCAACCCACCCTCCTCTGTTCCACACAATCATTTCTACCTTTTTTGTCTTCATAGGGCTTCTGTTTAAAGGCAACACATCAGCATGTGTTGAATGTGTGACTGGCATCATGCTATGCAACAGATGCGAATGCTGCAATCTCTGTATGGATTCACAAGAGTAAGACACATCTTCAGCTAGCAATGTAGGGTTTCTTATGCTGGAAGAGGAAAAAAATGGCTGCAGAAGGAGAATGGCCCATAGCCATAAATTATTAAAGGCTTTAAAAATTAATACTACACTAGGAAGAGAATCACAGAATACATTCCAGCTCTTGGATTTCTCTGCAAAACCTAGTGAGCCGAGGTGAACATATCCCAGGGGCTCAAACACATATACTGATTCACTGTACCGATTCTTTGGAAAAAGAAAAAGGAAAGTGAAGAAAAATGAAGATGACGGCAGCTCCTTGCCATTTGAAAATCCTCCCAAGCTAAAATGGCAAAATGCAAATAGTAATTTAAATTTTGTACTTCCCTGCCTCCTACACATATCAATAAAATTAGAACATTTTTTTAGTTGCAACTTTAGCAAAAAAACAGGAAGAAATTTCCAAATACAAAATATGAAAGGATAACTAGTAGTTAATGGACAATCAGATATTTATTAAGATATTTTAATTCACAATTAACAATATGTAAACTTAGATAGAGAAAACTCCCAAACAACAAAGGTATTTGCTGAAAGTGTTTTCTTGTACTGTCCCATTCCAAAATCCCTTTGTGCCTTTCCCCATTATTCCCCCCCCCCATTATTCTATAGGTTGTCTTAACTTTATTCACACCTGTCCAAGATATTTCTTTCGGTATGGATGTTTTACTGATTTTGAGCTGGTCTCAGGGAATCGCAGCCCAAGCTGTGCATATCAAGGGTGGCAAAAAGTGGCTCATGCAAAAATGCCTACTCTCCCCACCTAAGGAAGAGGATACACTTCCTGCAGTGAGTTAAATCCATTAATCAAAACTGTATTTTTCATGATTGAGAACCACAGATTTTTCTGTTGCCCTCTCCCCAAACCCTGATGAACAAACTGCACCACCTTCATTCTTGGTCCTCCTTTGGATATCAAAATTATAGCTCATTTCAATACCTAAACAAGATACCATGTGTAAACCCTAGCTAGTGAGGTGATATAACATTAGTAGGTTACAAAACAGCTCATACTAATGTCAAAATATGACTGCAGCAGCCGCTGTGCCACAGTTCGAAGGAAAGTCAGTAGGGTTGGATTGGACCTTGGTGCCTTGTGTTGAGATTTCTGCTCAGCTGTGAGCTCCCTGGAGTGTGTGTGTGTGTGTGTGTGTAGGAAATCCATGATCTCTCTGGCTTAGGTATCTATCAGTGAAATGAAAATGATAGTGATCTGCCTGAGATTACTTTGTACATTTGTGGTTCTATACCAATAGTTTAAAATAAAAATATATCTGTTTAGAGGAAGTCAGCTAGTCATCTCGTTTCCCAATATCCTGTGTATACTTGAAGGGGTCAAACTGCACATGATGCTTAGCAGTGATGTAACAGAGGGGAAACACAGGGGAGTGCAACTCTGGGACATTTTCAGAGGCCAAGTCATCTGCTGGAACACCAGGATAACTGAGGGGCTCACTTTGCTCTGGAAAATGACTGAGGTGATAATGAGGCTTTCACGGTTATGACAGATTGTGGATTGTCGCAGAATAAAGGGAAGTAATGAAAGGCACAAATACAGGATGGGTGATACCTGGCTTGAGAGCAGTACAAGTGAAAAGGATCTAGGAGTCTTGGTAGACCACAAACTTGACATGAGTCAACAGTGTGATGCAGCAGCTAAAAAAGCCAATGCAATTCTGGGCTGCATCAATAGGAGTATAGCATCTAGATCAAGGGAAGTAATAGTACCACTGTATTCCGCTCTGGTCAGACCTCACCTGGAATACTGTGTCCAGTTCTGGGCACCACAGTTCAAGAAGGATATTGACAAGCTGGAACGTGTCCAGAGGAGGGCAACCAAAATGGTCAAAGGCCTGGAAACGATGCCTTATGAGGAACGGCTTAGGGAGCTGGGTATGTTTAGCCTGGAGAAGAGAAGGTTAAGGGGTGATATGATAGCCATGTTCAAATATATAAAAGGATGTCATATAGAGGAGGGAGAAAGGTTGTTTTCTGCTGCTCCAGAGAAGCGGACACGGAGCAATGGATTCAAACTACAAGAAAGAAGATTCCACCTAAACATTAGGAAGAATTTCTTGACAGTAAGAGCTGTTCGACAGTGGAATTTGCTGCCAAGGAGTGTGGTGGAGTCTCCTTCTTTGGAGGTCTTTAAGCAGAGGCTTGACAGCCACCTGTCAGGAATGCTTTGATGGTGTTTCCTGCTTGGCAGGGGGTTGGACTGGATGGCCCTTGTGGTCTCTTCCAACTCTATGATTCTATGATTCTATGATTCTAATGGAGCAGAAGGGACCCAGGTGGTGCTGTGGGTTAAACCACAGAGCCTAGGGCTTGCTGATCAGAAGGTCGGCGGTTCAAATCCCCGCGATGGGGTGAGCTCCCGTTGTTTGGTCCCAGCTCCTGCCAACCTAGCAGTTTGAAAGCACGTCAAAGTGCAAGTAGATAAATAGGTAGCACTCCGGCGGGAAGGTAAATGGCGTTTCCGTGCGCTGCTCTGTTTCGCCAGAAGCGACTTTGTCATGCTGGCCACATGATCCGGAAGCTGTACGCCAGCTCCCTCGGCCAGTAACGCGAGATGAGCGCCACAACCCCAGAGTCGGACACGACTAGACCTAATGGTCAGGGGCCCCTTTACCTTTACCTTTAATGGAGCAGAAAGTAGATACTTTCCCTTTTGTTTGATGGCATTCCCATTTCATGCTAGCTGTTTAAAAAGTAACACATTTTGCAAGATTGCTTGCAGTTCAGATTAAAAATTTGCATTGCATTTCAGCTGGTGGAAGCTCTTTTGTTAAAGCTCAGTGTGTTTTAAAAGTTGAACCACTGCAGTCAGGCGTAAGCACAACTGAGTTCAGTGGAGGGAACAACACATGTCGTTCCAAATGGTGCCTGTACACAGCACATGTAGTTTGGCCCTAGGAGTGTATGCAGCCTTTGTTTTACTGTAACTTAAGTATTTTTCTGTGCGCTACTTTGTTGCTGTCTGCATTGAAATATAAGTAAAACCTTCTGGCAGTAAGAGCTGTTTGACAGTGGAACGGACTCCCTCAGGAAGGTGGTGGACTCTCCCTCACTGGAGGTTTGTAAGCAGAGGTTGGATGGCCACCTGTCATGGATGCTTTAGTTGAGATTCCTGCATTGCAGAGAGTTAGATTAGATGACCCTCATGGTCCCTTCCAACTCTACAGTTTTATGATTCCAGGCTTCTCCGTGGGGCAGTTTAATGCAGGGGCCTAGGGGTTAATGCAAGGATGACTACAGTGTAGTTCTGGCAAGGGGGCCTTAGGCAAGCCTTGTTTGCCCACCCACTCCCACACAGTGATTATATGGCTTATTCAAATCAGTGCCAATGACAGGGCTTAGGGTCCCTAGTGTGGACATATTGAAATGATAAAGATTACCAGTGTTCTTCCTGATACAGCCCCAATATTTTTCACTGCTACAGCAGCATTTGTTTTTTGACTGATAGTCATTTTAAGGGCTTATAGACCTTTTGTTTCTCTCTCTCTCTCTCTCTCTCTCTCTCTCTCTCTCTCTCTCTCTCTTGCACTAAGTAATTTATTTTTCTATCGCTTTTGGACAAACAAGTGCAATGACTCAAGCTCCAGTGTCTTTGGGGCTTAGTCATTGTCAATCACACTAGAAAATCTACAATCTGCTCTCATATTGAAATGAAACACAGTGGAGAGAGAGCACAGCACACTTGCCCAAGGCTGAGTCACTCTCAGCTGTTCACCAGAGCTCAGCGCTGCTAAACAATTAATTTTATGTGATAAAGTAAAGGCTGCTTTATCTTTCTGGTCTGTTTTTTAAAAAAAGTTTTACTGCAGCATTCAGCATGCTGCCAAATCAACAGAGCATTCTTCTCCTTCTTTGTAATCACTGCAGAAGCAAACCCCTGCACATCTCAGAGGCTAGTTTGGGTTTGAGCATATGTGAATCACAGCATTTTTCAGAACAACAAATGCTAGACAATGAACTATTTAGAGCAAGATAAAAGGGCCTTTGACTGTGACCTGAAAACAGGTAACTCCTGAGAAAGACAAGTAAGAAGCCAGTTACTGAATATTGGATTTGCCTGACATATAGTGCTGTGTCTTCTTAATACAATGGTGCTTATCTGCTGTATATTTGTGGGGCTATTGGCATTTTACTGCTTTTATTCTGCAGAATAAAAGGAGCTGCATCATCTAGACTTCTTTATCCTAGCAGTAAATGATTTTGCTCCAACTCTATAAAATGTAGGCAAGTTTCATTTCAAATGTTCATGATGCACAACTGATGAGCTTGTTTATTTATTTCAGAATCATTTCTTTGGTCTTTTTGAACTAGTGAATTCTACCAGTTTCTACAAGGATATGATTCTATTAGAGTTATCATAACTACCTGTGCACTTTAAGGAGAGTGGACTTGGGCTAAGAAGAAAATGTTCTATTAAACACTCCCATTTGTGGAATGACCCATGTGCAATAAACAGCACTCTCAATGGGAATACTTGAAAGTCAGACACAGTGATTACCAATGAACAAAACATTAGACCTTCATTTTGACAGGAGTTCAGATATGAGAGGTAACGTCTAGAGCAGGGGTCTGCAACCTTTAAGACAAAAAGAGCCACTTGGACCCGTTTCCGAAGAAAAAACAAAACCTGGGAGCCGCAAAACCATTGCGACATTTAAAACAAATATAACACTGCATATATTGTTTCTTACCTTAATGCTATATATACAGGATCGTGCAGTCAGCTGTCAAAAATGGAGGAGGAACCCCCAGCAATGGTGTGCAAGCTCCTATATAGACTTTTGAAATCCCCCCCTTGGAGTCCAGTCCACCCCCAGACACATCATCCTACATCACAGATACATCAGAACTACATCACAAATAGGGAGAGTCAGAGGAGGTAACCTGAGAATTCTCACACCTGTGCCATCTCTCCTTGACCCCTCCCAGACACACATTTCTGCAAAACTGGTTTCCTGCCCTGGCCAGGCAAGGCTAATGTAGAGCTAAGGACTATCCTTTGTTCTAGCCCGGGCCAAATCCACAAATTAAAGTGGAATGATATTCCCTTTGTGAGGGAAATGGCCCATCATCTAGCACTCAGGCAGAGCCTCCCCTTCCTTGCAGAGAAACAGCTTGTCAGTTTAGGAGTGAAAAAAAATGGTTCTTCTTGTGCTGCTTTATTCATTTTAATTAATTTTGTAAGCAGTAGCACTGGAAACTTTAGCAAGAGCACACTAAATCCTGAATTCTTTGATTACTGAAGAAGTTTCTCAGGATCCTCAGCCCTCGCAAAGGAACTACATGCCAGGGCACTCAATTTCCCAAGCTCCCTTGCAACGATGAATCCCGTCGGCATGAGGGAGGGGGGAAACAGCCCGTGCAACACACACACACACACACACAGTGACCAGCTGTGTGTCGGAAGGAGTTCTCCCTGCAATTGCCCATTGTCATTGAGATTTTGGGAGGGGGAGAAAGACGTTGTTGAGCTTTTTTCCTTTTTTGGCTGCTGATCACTAAGGCAGCAAGAGAGGCAAGTCAGCGCCGGGGTACTTAGAGCCTTTCCCTCCCCCTCTCTGATTCGCTCCTTCGCAGCCAGTACAGCGCCCGGAGCCGCGGCAAAGGTGTAAGAGAGCCACGTGCGGCTCCGGAGCCGCGGGTTGCCGACCCCTGGAAATACACACACACACACACACACACACACACACACACACACTGTATATATAAGAGTTCCAGCTGCTATCTGTTGGTGAAAAACTGGTCAGACTGGTTCCTGGGGTCTGTTCCCCACAACATGTTGAGCATCCAATTAAAAATGATGAGCGTTTGTGAAATGTAAGATGCATGTAGAATAGATATGTCCATTTGTTTTGTAGTTATGGTTTTGCATTAAGATTGCAGTGTCTCAAATGAAGCAGTCAATAACATTACTCTGGGAGTGCGTGGAGGGCAGGGCAGGGGGAGAACCCAGTCTGCACCAGGAAGAGGGGCGTAGGAAACTCAAGTTGAAATCCCATACCTATACACTTTGGAGTAAGTCCTGTTGAACTCAGTGTGGCTTGTTTCTTAGTAGATGTGTATAGGAGTGCACCATCAGAGGTCTCAAGGGCTGAATGAACATACTGTAGCCACCAGTGCTGGCCTGTGGCCCCCAGGAGGGAATGTGGCCTCTGAGCTAAAATATATATATTTGCCACACTGTTTTTAATAGTGCACCTACTACAGTGGGGAAGAAACAGGTGGCAAGTGTGCCTGCTCAGATGTGCTTCCAGGTGCCAACTGTGATGAGCAACTTCAAGGCTCCTGCTCTCCCTTCTTATCTTTAAACCAGACTTGGAACAGATAGTCCATCAAGTATAGGGCTCCTTCAAAAAGAGGATCATCTTCTGTAAAAGAAGGACACATGACCACACTAATGGAGAGCCAGGCCTTTCTGGGTTTGCATTCCTTCTGTGCAAGTCCCTTCCTCTCTGTATATTAATGAGGTGAAATGATAAACTGTGGTACAGAAAAACAGGGAGCAGAGTAACCATGGAAATCAGCCTGTAGCAGAGATTTGGGCTATCAAAAGGGATTTATTTTATATCTTTGCCCATTATTTTCCCACCATCTCTGCTAACAAACACTTATTAAGTAAATCTTGGATTCCTAATCACCTTTAAAAAAAATAAAAAAATAGAAGCTAGTGTCAGAAATAGTGTTCTTGGGACATGAGTCCAGAGAGCATGCCTCTGTCCGTTGAGATACTTCCAGTTATGTCAGATATATTGCCTCTGCACAGTTCTGCATACTTTAAATGCTTAATTTTTCCTTAAAGCTTGTTAAGCTTGTTGCTTAGATACCATAGAGATAAGCACCTTAAAATACATATAATAGAGAGCATGACACTGGAAAATATCTTTGGACTGTTTACTCCCTGAAATGTTTTATGAGAGGAGATAACGCGCCAAAGGCATCTCCCAAATGCTTTCTGCTGTGCAGGTGTGTGGGGGTGTGTAATCTTCACTTGCTGGCTGTCTCTTTCCTGTGCAGGACACCTAATTCCTCAGATTCAACAGGATTGCCCTGCCTGCTATTCAGATGCTATCAAAGTCAATACTCGACACTGGAAAGTGATGAGAGTTGGACAGTTGCTCATATTTCACAGAGGAAAATGTAACAACCAGTCTTATACTCTGCTACGTTCACTCTCTCAGGTACCATGTTCCATATATATATATATATATATATATATATATATATATATCAGCTACAACATTATGACAAATTTGTAGTTGACCATGTAGACGAAGGGGGAGTCAACCCAGGCCTTTAGAGCCTACATCTGAGTTGCCAAGGCCTTTGGCTTGGATTCACTTCCCTCCTTTTCCTTAGAATCAGTGGCCTACAGTGGCCTACCATAGCATATTTGATATACCAAAGGAATATTTCAGGAGCCTATAATGGAATATATTCAGGTTTCCTCGCTTGCTACTGGCCTGGTATTGTTCTTGTTTGTTCTGTCTCTCTGTGTGTGCCGTGCGGCCTTGCTACAGTTCCATGTGCTCTTTCCGATAAGGAGGAAGTTGTCTCTGCTGAGCACAGACTAGAGAGAAGAACCTGTCACAGCATGGAGGCCTGAGTGAGCAATCCACCTCTGGGACCAACAAGGTGGGGCCAAGCTGCTACATTAGCTTCCTGGCAGGTGAGATGCTGTTGACTATAGGGAGGAAGAACAGCAAAGCAACAGGGAGATCCGTGTGGTGCAAACTCACTGACAGGAGCACTGGATTGGCTCTGCTAGTGCATTTGCACCCCAGCAACTTCCCTGCTACCTCACCCCTTCCTCTCTCCTTCCTCAGAAGCAGGAAGGTAGGACAGCAACTCTGGTCCACAACCAGAAGTGGTAAGCCACTTCCCTCTGCTGTTTGATCATCCCACAAGTTCAAAAGAGCAAGATGTGGGGAGTTTTAGATGGGGTATTCCTGCCATAAGTGGGAAAATATCCACCTGCTACCACCACCACACCAACAATCCCATACCCCTCAACTGTCTAACTTTGAGTGGGATATCCCAGAATTACAGAAGCCACCCTGGCTTCTGATTGGATCCTGGGATGTCCTGTTTTGGCTCCCGCAAGAGTGTGGTCCCAAAAGACACAAATTTTGAGGGGCTGTGCTCTCACGCTTGTCACATGACTGGGAGCACGACCCCGAAAGAGGCGTGTCCTGATTTTCCTCTGTGGGATGTTGGAGGGGATGCAATCCTGGGGGGTATTTGATGTCATATGAGAAAGCTGCACAGGAGTACAGAGCCACCCGTGCAGAATTTTAAAGGAACATTTCCTTACATAAGCTGAGGTTGATTTATAGGATGCTACTATTGAGAATAATAAATATTCCTTACTTTTGAAATGATGCATAGCAAAATGCTTTTCCTGAATGCCCTCCCTGGAAATTTGAACACAGGAGTTTTGCAAGGGTTAGTCAGTTAAATTTCCCTTTCCCAAAACCGCTTCTTTCATTTGAGCTGCTAGGCAAAGCTGACTCACATAGTGACAAAATTACGGAGGTGGAAATGATCTTGAAGTTCATCAGGTTCTCCTGCACAGCACTGGGATTCACAAGATCTTGGTATGGTTGGAATCCACCAAGCTTCCACATTGTGTGTGCGTTTACAATTTGTTAAAATCAGGTCCCAGAGATGCTCTATTGAGTTGCTTTCTGATAGTTTGCTTGCTTGACTCATCAGTGTGCATAACCTATCTAGAAGTGGTTGAGAGTAAGGGCTGTTTTCCACTATAATATTTTAAAAGACAGATACAGTACATTCTCATACTGGGACTTCAGAGAACTTTTCAGGGGAAAGGCATATAAAACCAGGTCTGCATCTGAAAGTTTGCCTCACGCCGCCTTACTCAATTGCTCTATGAAATGGGCATAGGATGTTCCACTCACCCACTTCCTTGACTGGACCCAAGGCCCTGATGGCTTTTGGGAAATTCCCTACTTCTAACAAAGGACACCACATGCCAGAGAACTGAAGGGAGACCTTCACCATCAGGGCCGGCCCTGACATTTTGCTGCTTGAGGCAAAACAGAACATGCTGTGCACCCAATTTCTCCTCCTTTGCCCTCCTGCTACCTCTTCCACCATCTGAGATGATTGGAGGTAGGCCAGAGAAGCCCAGGCTGCTGAAGGTGGGTGGGGAGAAAAGAAAGGAGGCTGGAGAAGAGGCTGCAGGGAGTGGAGGGGGGTAGGCAACAAGCGCAGGAGGTGGTGAGCAGCACACTCTAGGGGTAGCCAGGATCTGCCACCCCTCCCAGCCATCTCCAGCCTGTCATCCTTGAGGTCCTTTTCAACTCTACAGTTCTTTGATTCAACGATTCTATGGGCAGGTGGGCAGGCCCTGTTCACCATTCATGATCCCTATGCCTGGATTGTCACTGTTGCCCCTGCCCTGGTCTAGACAGCTGTTGTGGACTGGATGCAAAGGAGTGGTAGGAGGCACCAGCTGGGGAACCCCCAAGGGAAGGACAGCTCAGAGCCAGGGGAATTGGTGGTGGGATGACGATGAGTGGTCAGAGGGAGAAGAGGCAGCAGCCTGGGAGGAGGAGGTGGCGGAAGCTGAAGAGGTAACAGGGTTTAGTGAGCAGGAAGCGGCTGTGGCAGAGAGCAGCCCAGAAGCAGAGGCGGAAGCGGAAGTGGGAGAGGAGGGGGGGGTCAAGAGGCAGAGTAGAGTCAAACTGCTAAAGAGGCCAGGGAGTTTCCCTCTCCTGCTATGGCTAGCTCCCCTCCCCCTGATCTCCCAGAACATGAAGAGGCCTGTCCTGTTTTGGTTTCTTTAACTAAAGAGTTAACATCTCTGACACCAGGTTTTTATTGCTGATATGCTCCTGACTCCGGCTCCTGACACCAGTATATTTTATGGCGGAAGGAAGAAGGGTGTTTTTTGGTGGGAATGGTGGAGGAAGAATGAGTATGGGATTAATTTGAGTTTGAACTGCCTCATAATAATAATAATAATAATAATAATAATAATAATAATAAATCCTGAACTGTTCCCATGGGGGGGGGCAAAAAAAGTGCAGCGTATTTCTGAACCAAATAAGTGAAGGGTGGACAGGCTTGCAGAACTTTGAACATTACTGGTACAGAGGTGATTGAATTGCCTGCAGAATTCAGCCTGGGGTTACTTTTCATTCAAGCTTCATAGGAATCTAATATTTATGTGTGGTCTGAAGGTTCCAATGATGCAAAAGAAGCTGTAAACAATTGTTCTTTCCCTGTGTTGTGAAGTGAGGGTGGAAGAGAACTTCTCTTCTGTGACACTTTGATACAGAATCTGCAATGAATCTTTAACCCTAGCTTTCAGATAAGAGAATACAAAGTGTTTTTTTTTTTAAAAATAAATATCAACTAGAATTTACATTATTACGACTGTAAAAGCATTTCTCCCTACTCCTGCTAGAGCAACTGGGAAAAGAAACATGCCCATTTGGCAATTTTATTTGTCTTGACAGAAGCTTTAGCTTGTAAAAGCATTAGCAGCACTTGATTTTTATTTTATTTATTCTTTTTTTGACAAGGGTGGGAGAAATAGCTTCCTGCCCTTTGGGTTAAATGCCTCTACTTATGTTCTTGCTTATAGAAAGGCAAACATTAATAGCCTAGGAAGAGATGCTTTTCTTAAACTCAAGCAAGGTGACACATAAGGCTTAAGACAGCTAAGGAAACATGATAGATAGTTATGTAGCTGAATTACAGACAGACATGGTGAAGCCCCCTACCCCACCTCCCGGAAGCTTTCTGCTCTTTGTAGATGAGCTTATTATTGGAAATGGAATACACTTGCCTGCAGTTAATCCTCAAAGTAATTAAATGGAAAGGAAGTGATTAAATCATTGAAAAGGAATTGGTTGCCGTTTCAGAGGGGGAACCTAGGTCTGCTAAAGTACCTCACTGTTAGCTAGCTTAGGCCCACTCATTACTTTAAGTAGCATTTCCTGTTTACATAGGTAATTAATGTTTATGCGCTAATCCTATGTTGTAATAATTAAATAGAAGTGAACGTGGAAGGCATCATTATTGTGGTCTGCTAGGTAAGAGGTACAGAACGGTTAGGATGTTGTTGGTTTTTCTCCAGCAGTGGGATGGGATTAAAATGACAGTAGATGGTAAACCGGTACCAACATAAGCTGCAGTTGGGCTGAGGTTTAATTGCCATGTTGGTTTCAAAGAATGAGAGGCATAGAGTAGATGAAACAACAATAGTTCTGTGTGGTGCTGTGCCAAAAAAAAAAAAAAAAAAAATGTCTCCTGTGTCTTTTTCAATCATTCTCCATCAATTCAGGAGAGAAAATGCATTTGAAAATTACCAGCTCCCTGCCTACAGACACTAGGCAGGTTCCTTCACTGTTCTCTTTCTGGCACCTGCGAAAAGCATTTTTGTTTAGACAGACCTGCTCAGATATTCAGAATGTTTTTTTTCAGTTTATTGCTGGTTTTAATTTTCTTGAATGGTTTAATTGCCCCCCCCAAACAATCCTATGGTTTTATTCTTTTCGTCAGCTGTTTTGAGGTTTTCTACACACAAGGGTTATACAAATTTATGAAATAAATATATAAATAAATCGAGACAGAGAGGAAATTTTGGTGACATTCTTCCTGATGTGGTACCAGGTTTTTTTTTGTCACACTTAACTTAAAACTTTGAAGTGACTGAGAAGTGTGTTTGTGCGAGAGAATATCCCTTCATTCTACATGCCAACTCACCAGGGGTCTGCACTCTGCAGCCTTCCTGGGTGTCCTGTAATTCCTCCCATAGGGCTATTTTGGGTTAGGATGTTCAGACAGGCAGGAAGCCTTTGGAGCACCAGATAAAATAGTTACTAGGGTAAGTGTTCTTGTAGCAACCTGCCGGAATGGAAGGAGTGAAGAAGCGAAGCCCAAAGTTGCTAGTCTGTCAACTTGGCCAGTGAAGATGCCCAGCATTCCCATCTCTTCCTTGATCATAGCCAGATGGAATAGCTCCTGCTAAGTAACAAATGCCAGACGGTTAAGTATAATATACGTGGCCTTCCAATGAATGAGAAGCATAATTAAATGGAAAACAGAACAATAACAAAATATGTAGGGTTGATAGCTTTGTTTCTGGGAGCTTCTTGAGGGATCATTAGCTGCAAAACAAAGGAATATTCAGCAGCTAAAGCTTCACCACATCACTACCGTATGTCTCTGCTAACAAAGGCTGTACCTGTTGAATGTCTGTCTTTCATGCAGTCATAAAAAAAACCCCACAGACTCACTCTACACCTGCTTGGCAACTACATGACTAATGCTGAACCCACTAACAGGCTGGCACACTTTATTTTTGTTTGGAGTGGAAGAGGAGAAGGTAAAACCAATTGTTTGATTTAGCCAGCAATCCTATGCACTCTTACCTGAGAGGAAGTCCAACTGTGGAAGCTACTTCTGAGTAAACATGCATAGAATCGCACAGTTTAGAAAGTCTGTGTGAGGTAAACTTCTGCAAGAGCTCTTCCTAGCAGATACATTATTTCATTTGAGATCTGCACCACTTAACAATGTTTCTGGAGCTCTGTTTGGAATTCCCCTTGATTTTCAAAGGAGAAGGATAGATGGCACAGAGGTAAGAAACTAGGAGTGGAAAGTCATCTAGTTTCCTCGGATCTCTGCCTACTATTCTCTAAACCTGTCTCACAGAAAATGAGTTGCAAAACGCCTATTAGTGTGGCTCACTTTTTCACTAGAGTCTGTGCTTCTGTAGATTCCCTTCTCTGCTGCACTCCCTCATAGCCAATTTTCCCTCTGTGGGAAAGTTAGTGAACCAGAGGCTGCTCCACAGCTTCTTTTTATGTTTTCTTTTTTTTAAATTATACAAATTTACTGTGGAAAACAAAAAGTCATATGCAAACCAACCAACATACAATCTAAACACTAATCATTTAAACAAAAAATGGAATCTCCATATAAATGATTCAAACACACTGTAATAAATAGCTTAGATTTCTTACATGCAACAAATGCCTTAAATAGCTCAACTTCTCTCACATTTCTCAAATAACTTAAATTCCTTGCATATCTCACATCTCCTAAATACCTTGAAAATCTCAAATAAGAACTTACCCCAACAACTAAAAACACAGTCGGTGGGATTCCCCTAAGGCAGGCATCCCCAAACTCGGCCCTCCAGATGTTAGGGACAACAATTCCCATCATCCCAAGCTAACAGGACCAGTGGTCAGGGATGATGGGAGTTGTAGTCCCAAAACATCTGGAGGGCCGAGTTTGGGGGTGCCTGCCCTAATGAATCTAGTCAGCGAAATTCTGCACAAGGGACTTTTGGGGTGGTTGTTTGTTTTACAATATTCCTTTATCAGCATTTGGTATATTTTTGAGAATTCTCCACACTTGTTCTTTTTGAATAATATCTCACAACCAGTTTTCTTATTTCTTGTTTGTGTTCCAAATTACCTAAGTGGTGTTTTATTTTATTTGAATATATTGAATACCACAGCTTCAAACGCACATGCTTGCCATTATCTTTCTGATTATTACTATTTTTAAATCAAACTTGATTTTTACTGCATGTGCTGGTCCAGTTGCAGTTTGGGCCAGACCAACTCTGCTAGACCCTTTTGCCTTCTGCTCCCGACATATGGATTGCATTATCCAGCCACCCCCTTCTCCCATTTGTGCTGTCAGAAGTGGAAACTATGAAGAGGCCACTTTTAACAGGATGTGCCCAGAGAGTCTGCTGGACGTTAATAAATGTAGCCACAGGAATCAAAATACAAGAGCTTTATTTAGAGCTTTAAAAGGTTTGTGCCACCACAGATTTCCCATAAGGAAGGAGTAGAGGGCACTCAGAGAAGATTTAGGCCAATCATTCCTCATTTTCAGTGCTTCTGCCCCCTTTAGTTCAAATTGCAAGTGACAGCAGGAGACCCTCTTACCCATTATGCTTCAATTAGCTTGAATTGTCAGCAACAGTAGACCTATTACATTCAAATTGTTGTCCTTTTCTAAGGCAAGCTATTGGCTGGTCACAATGGTGCTTGTCAAAGGCAGCTGTCTGGTAGCTACCCTCTCCATGCTTTCTGGGCAGAAAAAGGGAACTGGATATGGCAAACCATTCTAATTTTGAAAACCTGATGAGAGAAGTGCCTGGGGTACAAAAGAAAGCACCTCTGTGAGGTAACAAAACTGTACTAAAAGGGTCTTGAAAAATTATGGTGTTTGATAAGGCTCACAACACCAGTGGTTCAGCACAGAAGCTGTGAAAACTGCTGGGTCAAAGAACAGACAATGTAACTAAGCCTTCCCCATCTTAGTGCCATTGAGATGCTGTTGGATTCCAACATCCATCAGCCCCAGCCATGTTGGCCAGTTGTAGTCTAACAATGTCTGGAGGGTACCAGGTTGGAGAAGAAAGGCTGGCGCAGCTTTGCTGCCTACAGGCAGTTTCACAAAGAAGAAGTGAAGTCGGTGGCTTCCATCACAGACTGTGTGAGTTACAGCTGCTCAGCCATTCTCTCTTACCTCAGAGGACCTGTTGACTCTTAACTGGCCACTGGCAACAAGGGAAGATTGGCCTCTACCACAGGCTGAAGGAGATCCAACTGCTCAACCCTACTCCCTTATCTCAGAGGATTTTGGTGAGAGCTTCTCTCTTGGAAGACACCAGAGACAAGCAAGGAAGAGAGTCCGAATAGCCCTAGTTCCTTGAAAGACTACTATGGGAAGCTGCTAGACTTCATGAGAAGCGAGTTGGCTGAAGCATGAACTCTCTAGTCAATGTCAGCTCAAGTATCAAAACCAAATTTCAGAAGGTCGCACTATGAGTTCACGACAAGTCCAGCCTTGCTGGGGTGATTCTGACCAGGACAATATATTTTTGTTCATCAGATTCACCTTACTCAGGGCTGGCATCAATGTCTGGCATCCATGGGCAGCTGCAAGAACTCCATGGTGGTGTCAAGACCTGCTGCTGATGCCTGTTTTGGGCACCCCTCAGTCTCTTCCCCAGCCTGGCATGTAGCCATTTCCCCATGAAACCTTTTCCGCCTTAGTGCCACATTCCCTTCTGGGGAGCCACATATTTTAACTTTGTATAGGAGGCTGGTTTCTGCACATACACTCATACACTCCTCTGCATTCTCGGCCCAGGCAAGCAAGAGGCAACAGCAGAGTTCAAGGACAAATTCCAACCAGGCAAAAACACAGAAGGAGGGTGTGGAGCAAGACTTGTGAGAAATATAGCCTGGGGAAGGAGGGTGTGGCTGAAGAGTGGGGATGACCTGGGGAGAGTCAGATAGAGAGGCCAGGGGGGGAGGGGCTGCATTTGGCTCCTGGGGCGGAGGTTCCCCACCCCCGGCCTAATGGAGAGGGTTGTTGTGAGAAGTAAATCAGATAAATACCTTAAAGCATTTCTTCATTATTACAATACCTTAACTGTGCAAATAGTTGCATCTTTGTTGCCATCAGGAATAAAAGCACTGTAAAATATCCATTTAAGTCACGAAAGCAAAATGGAGCAAGTAACAGTTACCAGTACTTATTTATTTTAAATATTTATATGCCTCCCTGTAGCTATGTTCTCAGGGTGTGTGGCAATGAGATATAAACAAATTAAAATGTGTGCAGGACCTTAGTACAACATACACAAACAGTACCCTTCCACCTATTTTGATGTGCTGGTGATTTTAATGCCTTGTCTCTCTACACTTCAGATAAACCTTCTACAAATTAATACACCCAGAGCATTTTTGAGAAAATGACAAATCTTTCTATCACCACAGATTTAAGAAGGTTTTTGTTTTTGGTGAAAAGTTTCCTGAAAGTAATAGAAGTGTTAACAGATACTTTGATTTAGTGGCTCGTTAATTTGTTCCTATATGATTAATGCGATTGCAGAATAGATTTTTGCACATTGCCCGTATGGTATCTTTAAAGCTTTGCTGCATAGCCATATGTTGGTGTCCAGCTAATGGTTTGAGGACTGGTTTTCATAAATCATTTAAAAATATCAAAAATTAGGTATGCAAGCTTTAAAACCATGTCTAAATGATTCACTGATTGTGAAAGGAATTTAAAAGCACCCTACATTCATTGTATGGTATATGTGCTGTGTAGTTTGATATGTACTGATCACCTAGAGTAAGGAGAGTTGATTGGATAAAATATTTTGGCCACAAGACTAGATCCCTTGTTGCATGTATGTAATTCCAGCAGATATAACAGGAATGCATATGCATTTAAGAATAGAACCTATATTTTATATTCCAGCTCTATACACAATCTTTATATCAGTTGAATGGCCATTTCTTCTACCAAAGAATCCTGGGAAATGTAGTTCAGTGGGAATTCTTGGTTATAGATCTGTCAGCAAGAGGGAACAATTGTTAAAGTTACAATTATGCTAACACTCTAGCTATGCTCTTACTGTACAGTATACTGTACAGACATCACTATATATTGCATTCTGCCCAGTGCCTCTGAAAGGGGGCTGTGAAATAAGGGACACCTAAAGCTTTGATAACTGCAAGCAGTGAGGGTTTCCCATATCAGCCCAGAATAACCGTCCCTGGTGAGTCTATTTCAGAAGTGGACTCACTAGGGGTGGTTATTCCAGGTCATGCACGAAGGTCTCCAGCCAAAATGTCTGTGGGGCTTACTATGGTGACACTCTCAAGCATTTTGCCATGTGACATGAGAGATCCTGCCTTGCTTTGGCAAATGGAGGTCAAATTACGTAAGTGCCGCATAAAGGGCCAAGCATCAATGTAGAAGCAGAAAGTAAAATTGTGAACCCGCAGCAGCTGCCTGCAGACAGGTAGACTTGTGCAAGAAGCAATCTTGATATGGCCGCCAGTCAACCAGCCTTCAAGAATGAGAGTGTGCTTTTTAAAATAAATAATAAATAAATAAATAAATAAATAAATAAAGCAAGAATGAAACGCAAGAAACAGATCTTTAAAAATCAAAACAGTCAAATTCCAGAGAATGCATCTGATGAGCACAGATTGGAGAAGTGAAATCAACAAAGCAAAGTTGCACCGGACTCAAAGTTATGGCACTGCCTTCTTCTGCGTTATATGAAAATGCTGGCTTCAATTTAAAAGTTGTGGGATTAGGATCATAGATTTTATCCATGGGACCTGCAAGAAAATGTTGTTTTGGGGTACTCCTGTTCACTCAGCTGGCTGCACCCTCCTCCACAAGAGGTCCATAGGGTGGCAACACAAGAATGGGCCTTTTCTGCAGTGGCTCCCTGTCTGTGGAATGCTCTCCCCAGAGAGGCTCGCCTGGCACCTTCATTCCATATCTTTAGGCACCTGGCAAAAGTGTTTCTCCATAACCAGGCTTTGGGCTGATTAACATTCTATGGTCTATTGTCTTGTGGGAAAGGGGTAATTGGCCCCCTTTTTTGTTTTATTACATATTTTGCGTTATTTTGCATTTTTATGTTGTAAACCACACTTGGACCTCTGGATGAAGGGCGATATATAAATTTAATAAACAAAATAATAATAAATAATTCCTTTGATTTCTATGGGCAGCTCTCACTTCCGTCCCTGGAGACATTTAAAAGTAGCTTCTTAGTGAGAGAATGCTGCCTGGCCAATGAGGTGATTCTCCCCAACCAGTTACAGTATATCTATGTGACTCTTCCTCCATGTTTGCCAAGTAATTCCATTCCATTCACCTCACCTCTGTTTTTCTCTTTTCTTCCTCTTTTTTCACAACAGTTGTCCACAGTCCTTCTTGAGCTGTTTGGGGGGACCCTCTCATGGTTGGGTTATTCCTAAAGGTTTTTTTTTGTAGCCCTACAAATCAGAGTCAGTGGACACCCCTCCCCCAACTTTGTATATGGGTGGTATAGATTTGGCTACGTAAGTGCAAGCACTCAGAGAGTTGAGGTCACTATTAATATGTAGATGACAGCTTAGGGGAAATCTAATGAATTATATTTTATTGATTGGGTGTCTTATGGGTTGCATTATATGCTGTGAACTGCCCTGACACCTCCCTTGGAGCCATTTGTGGGAATTTAAAGATCAGTGAAGGAATGAATAAATAGACGGATAACTAACTAAACAATTTTCCATTTTATTGCTCCAGTAAAGATTTGACATCAGCTTTGAATAGAGGCCAATATGAGGCTTAGAAATGCATTCCGTCTCATGAAATCATTGACTTGTGTGTGTCTGTGGTGTGTGTGTTTAACTTGCCTCATCATTTTAGCTTCTGGCATCTTCAAATCCCTTCATCCTCCTTTCACCCTGCAAAGATTCTGGCTGAATAATTAGGCTCAGTTGTGCCTGATTACTTCCTAGCTAGGGGCACCTCAGTGAACTGACCCTGATAGATAAATAAATAAATATGCCGGGATTAAACTCAGAAATCCTCCTGTCGCTGATTGTCTGGCAGGGTTTCCCAGCAGGACTACTGTAGAGCTACTATATGTCCTGGCTGCAGCATTGCCTTGACAATCTCCAGGAAATACAACCAAATGGCAGGACTAAATTGTGGGCCTCCTCACAAGTGGCCAGATTCTCTGTCTTAACAAAAAACCAAGGCCAAAATGCAAAGTCAGTGATCCAAAGCTCTGACATTCTTAGACTGAGAGGGATGAAGAGAGGAAGTTGAATTAACAGTTTATGGGAGAGGGGGAGCGGGGGTGTTTTATCTCTGTCAGAGAGATACACATTAATCCACCAAGGTTATTCCAGTTGTGCAAGAAAATAACCAAGGCCACCAGCTGAGTAATTAAAAAGCTAACCATGCTAATTTTTTCCATCAACAAGCTTTTAGTGAATGGCAAATTTCCCTCAGGAAAAAAAAAAGAATACTAACTTAAAAATGCTGCAGCAGTCTGCAAGCCAAGTAAATCCGGCTACGGCTACTATTTTTAGGGATTTAAAACCTTGGCTTCGGCAGTGCTCTGGTGGCTAGAATAAGAAGATTTTGCAAGTGTGGAGGATTAGCCCCAGAGGCAGTTGTATGACAAAGCAATATATTTGCAAGAGGAGAAATGGAGAATGGAGTCCCTTCCTTTTTCTTTAAACAGAGAGAGAGAGAAAATTTGATGTGCCAAAGTAGAAGTGGAATGCGTCCATTCAAAATTACCTTCCAGCTCCATGTTGCGTGAATAGTTCACCTTCTGGAAAAAAAGTAGCCAAAATCAAACAGAATGGTTTCGCTGTGCCACAAACGAGAATATAATGATGGGAACAAGCAAGCTTTTTAAATTGAAGTAACTCTCCTAAAAGCAACGGGAGTACTGCTATGTATGTGGTTGCCAGCTAGCCCTCCCTGCCGCCACCACATTATCACAGCTTGCTTTCGCTTAATCCTCTGATGTGCTGCTAACCAGGATACCTAAAGGCTCATCCCTGCTTGCACGGTGATGGGGATAATGAAGTACTTTGATGAAAGGACTTTTGGTTCTTTTTAACCATTTCACATTTCAGCTTTCCCGTAAAACGAGTGTCTCTGAAAATCTGCAACAGACTCGCCAAATATTGAAGGTGTCAAGTGCTTCATGGTCTCTATCCTTGTGCCTAGTCTGGAAGTGCCAACTGGTGAAAAATACCCCCAGCACACATCACGCCAGTTGTGATGGCCTGGGATTCAGACTCAGATGCTGAACCTGAGGGACCCCAGCCTGCACAGGATTCCCTGCCTCCAGAACCAGCAGAGCTGGGGCTAGGGCCTGAGTCTGAAGGGGCCTCACCTGTGCTGGATCCTCAGGTGTAGGCATCTGCTGAGTCTGCTCTGGCTCCTGATGGGGTGGAGGACCCATTGCCTGCAGGTGCTCCACTCCCAGCTGAGGTTGCCTCTGGGTCCGGTAACCGTCCAGCCTCTCCTGAGCTGCAGAGGCGAAGGGCAGAGAGGCGAAGGGAACTGAGTTCCCGCAGGAGGAGTGCTCGCCTCCAAGCCAGGAGAGGTGAGTCACCAGAGGATTGGGGCTGCCCTATGCCTTGGGGCAGATAAAAGCCGGCCAGCCCCAGCCCCAAGTTGCAGGAGCAACATCGTTGGTGACCAGTTCCTGCCAGTGTTCCTGCTTGAAATCTGTCCTGTTTTCCTGCCTGAGCTCCTGACCCGCCCTGGTTCCCTGCTTGCCTACCTGTTCCTGACTTCGCCTGACTACCTGCCCTGCACCCAGCTTCAGTTATAACGGACTGCCTTTACGTTACCTCGCCCTTTGGATAACCCACGGGACCAGCACACCAGTGCTTAAAAGCTTGCACTGACTGCTCATATGCTACTGGACCAGAGTCAAGGTTCTTGTATTAACTTACAAGGACCTTAACAGTTAGGGTCCAGAGTATCTTGAGGACTGCCTGATCCTTTATAGGCCTGCCTGATTAATGAGATCCGCAGGGAGTCACTGTTGGTAGCCACTCGAGGCTCAGATGCAGTGCTTGTAACTGCCAGAAGTCATGTATTCAGGGGTGGGGGGCAGAAGCCTGTGGAACTCTCTTCCAACTGAGAGAATAGGATGCTGGACTAGATAGGCCATTGGTGTGATCCAGCAGGCTCTTCTTATGTTCTTAAGAATGCCCTGTCAAGTTACATTTGTGTTGCAACAGGGCTTGTGCAGGAGATAGCCCCCATTGATTATGTCCTTGGATTTTTGAACTTTAATTTTTTTTTAAAAAAAATCATGTGTGATCTCCTTCATGCCCACCTTCTGGAGCTATTTCAGACTTCTCTTTTCTGCGAATTCTGATGAAAACAAACCTGATCTGTACATCCTGGGTAAATGTGCAGATCAGAACTTAATTACCCTTTAATTAATTATCACACTTCTCCATTTTTTGAGATGCGGGTCTATGCTCAGGAAAAAGACCCAGAATGATTTTTTAAAAATGTGTATTGTAGGATAAAGCATATTTAGAGATCCATATTCATGTATTTAAATATATTTAAATCAATCATTTAAAAGAACTTTAAGTATGGATTCAATAGTATTTAAATTTTTTTATGCAGATAAATGCAGAGAAATTTATGATTAATGCAGGTGATCCAGACATGGACTGTAAGTAGAGTCATCAGTCCATCCCCAGGGGCGGAATGGGGGGTGCGGTGGGTGCGGACTGCCCCAGGTGTCACCACTGAGGTGGGTGACAAAATGCCAGGTGGCATTCACCGCGGGGCCTGCAGCGTGCCCAAACCACCACGTCTCTCCTGGGAGTGATGTGGTGGCTTGGGCACAGGCAGGCTCCATGCTGCCCAAACGGTCCGCCCGCTGCCTCCCCCCCCCCCAGTTGTATGGTGGCTGAGTGGGAGGAGGCAGGCGGACTCAGGAGGTCCCATGGTGTGCCCCACCCCTATGGGCAGCTCGCCCCACCCTTGCCCCGTTCCTGTGGGCGTCTCGTGCCACCCCAGGCGCCCTAGCGGCTTCCTCTGCCACTGTCCATCCCTAATGTCCACAGAATCATAGAATTGTAGCATTTGAAGGTACCCTGAGGATAATCTAGTCCAGGGGTCTGCAACCCGCGGCTCCGGAGCCACATGTGGCTCTTTTACACCTTTGCCGCGGCTCCGGGGTGGCGTGTCTTCTCCCGCTCCCCTTTCCCTCCCGTCGCGTCGGTGTGTGTAGTCGGGGGGGCGGCGGGAGAGCGAGCTGCAGAGAGAAAGAGAAGTTGGCGAGCTGCGACGGGCGCGTTGACGGCAAACCAGAGCCGAGCGCGGAGCCCGAGAGCGAGAGCAGCGCCTCCTCCTCCTCCTCCTCCCGCTTCCCGGCTGGGCAATTGACAGAGCTCATTATCATGCTGCGCTCACTCGCTGCCTGTCTAGGGCCGGAGGGAGGGAGAGCGAAACGCGCGCGCACACAAAAGCTGGTGTGTGTGTGTGTGTGTGTGTGGAGAGGAGGCAGCGAGCCCCAGACAAAGCCCGTGCAGCGCGCACACAAAAGCTGGTGTGTGTGTGTGTGTGTGGAGAGGAGGCAGCGAGCCCCAGACAAAGCCCGTGCAGCGCGCACACAAAAGCTGGTGTGTGTGTGTGTGTGTGGAGAGGAGGCAGCGAGCCCCAGACAAAGCCCGTGCAGCGCGCACACAAAAGCTGGTGTGTGTGTGTGTGTGTGTGTGGAGAGGAGGCAGCGAGCCCCAGACAAAGCCCGTGCAGCGCGCACACAAAAGCTGGTGTGTGGGTGTGTGTGTGTGTGTGTGTGTGTGGAGAGGAGGCATCGAGCCCCAGACAAAGCCCGTGCAGCTGTATTCGAGCTGGGCCAGCGCTGGCAGACGTGCTGCCATCTTGCAGGAGGCTCCTGATGGACGCTTGCCTAAATCGCAGCGGCGCGGGGCGGCAGGGGGAGGGGCACCGTACGTCATGCGCAATGACGTCACATGGCCCCGCCCCCTCGCCTAGGGCGCAAAAAGCGGCTCCCAGGTTTTTTTTTCCTTCGGAAATGGGTCCAAGTGGCTCTTTTTGTCTTAAAGGTTGCCGACCCCTGATCTAGTCCAACCTCTGTCCCATACAGGAATTGAACTTGCAACCTTGGCATTATCAGCACTATGCTCTAACTAACTGAGCTATCCAGGCAGCATGTTACATGCAGGGAGACTAAGTTGCTTTGGCAGCCCCAAAATATAAAAAATATTTTGTTATTCAGTATGAATGTTATCTTGTGAATACAGAACTGCCAGAATGGCTGCATGGTTGCCTTCCTTCCCACAGTGTACAGGCTATGACCATCTGGCCAGCAGTAGATCATAGACTTTCCAAACCCCTGTTTGCCACTTGGTCTTGACACAACAGTCCAGGATTCGCTGTCCGTAAGTGCAAAGGAGGAAATTAAGTGATCGCTGGAGGAAAGAGGCACTGTGGAGCAGCTGCTCTGTTAGTGCTACAGTGCTGGATCATAAACCGTTTTGGTCATTAAATTCAACGGGATGCAGGCATGATTAGTACCTAGCTCTGGGTGGACGCACATACATTTTGATTTATTGTTAATAGCCAGAGCCTTCAGGATGGGGTAGGGTCAAATTTAAATATAGAACCCCAGTGATACTGCTGAAGTTGGAATGAAGCAGTACAGAATACGTGACCCACAATAATTTGATACCGGGTTGGTGGGGGGGGGGAGTCGGAGTGAGTAACGTCCTGCCATAGAGACCCTGTTTCTTGGAACAAATCCACGCCCTCTAAAACATGCCAACAATTCTTCCATTAAAGTGATTGCCTAAAGTCTATGCAGACCACAGAAAGAAAGTCAACGTGGCTTTTATCACTCTAATTCTCTCAATTAGCCCTCCCGCCCCCACCTGCAGCCCTGGATGCTTCAATCTTTCTCAAGATAATGTAGCTTTTTCCTTAGGTTCTCATTCAAGATTTGTCAGAGAGCAAATGTGTCTCATGCATTGCTCTGACTGCCATTCAACAATACGCCAAAGCTCTTGTTGTCGCATTGTTACTATCCAAACTATCCCTTTAGGTTAAAATGCCTTCCTTACCCCTTACTTCCTTACCACAGCAGGTGGCGCTGTGGGTTAAACCACAGAGCCTAGGGCTTGCCGATCAGAAGGTCGGCAGTTCGAATCCCCGCGATGGGGTGAGCTCCAGTTGCTCGGTCCCAGCTCCTGCCAACCTAGCAGTTCGAAAGCATGTCAAAGTGCAAGTAGATAAATAGGTACCGCTCCGGCGGGAAGGTAAACGGCATTTCCGTGTGCTGCTCTGGTTTGCTAGAAGCGGCTTAGTCATTCTGGCCACATGACCCGGAAGCTGTACGCCGGCTCCCTCGGCCAATAATGCGAGATGAGCGTCGCAACCCCAGAGTCGGTCACGACTGGACCTAATGGTCAAGGGTCCCTTTACCTTTACCCCTTTTATTCACAGTCTACCTGTGCGTGTCTGCATGCAACTTCCATAAGGCTTTCTCCATAAGAGGGGGAGGCCAAACATTTTGCAAAACAGGTCTTGGCATATGTGAGACATCCCAATCCCTGCACGACACCCTCTTTCTTGCCTCTTTCAGTTGTGTAAAGCATTGGAACCCAAGCATTGCAGCACAGATTTTTATTCTGCAAAGTCAGGAAGGCAAGGCTGGCAAAGACAGGATACAGCAGTCAACCTTGTCCCTATGCCAGTGGGAAATCTGACCCAGAAGGTTTTATAAGTCACACCATATCACATGACTTGTGGTTCCAGCTACTTCTTCTGTAGCTCATTTCTTTAACCAGGCCCCAACGGTCTTTTCCATTTATTGCCAAAAAAGATTTTAGGAATTGATCTACGATAGGCACAGAGGTGCAATTAGTTTTTAAGTCGTTTCAGTGAGCTGCTTTGAACTGTGGAGTTGTGGGATCTGAACAATTTTAAACAAATAACTGTTTTCCTCTGGCAAAATACTAAACCGAACCAGCTTAAAGAAGGTTCGAAGATAAGCTACAGTATTTTGAAAATACATTTTAAATTGTTTTGATTTTGTGATCAACGTTACAAACAATTACATTGAAGAAAACCTAAAAAAAATTGAACTAAGAGTTTAGCATCAATGAGTGGGGAAAGGGAATAGAAAAAGAATGTCTGGGTTTGGTTGTTTTTTCCCCCAGAATCTGGATTTCATATTGGTTTAAAGAATGCATGTTGGTTCTTTGGTTGTACTTGCCCCATTTCTCCCAGTGCTGTGAATTTCCAAACAACAGTGCTACTCAGGTTTTGTTTCAGTTAGAAGGAAGTCACAGGGAATATATGGTATTATATTTGTGTTTAATTACAATCATGCATGCTGAGCATAGACAGAGATATGACATTAAAGATACCCCGAAGTTCACTGCATTGACATCAGATATTTTAGAGAGGAAGCAAGCATCCAAAGATAAACAAGTTTTTTTCAGAGTCCAGGGGCAATTCTCTTAGTCTGTTCTATGTGTGACCCTGTCTCCCAGTCTAAACTTTTGCAAAACACCTCACTTGCCTCTTCTGCTTAGCTGGTCAGGGGAATAGAAAAAGTGTTAGGTTTGCCCATCTCCTAAACCTTCTTGGGCCTTGTTAGCTCCCTTTGAGAAGCATTGCTTGAACATCATGGGTTATCAAAACTCTTTTGTCAAGTCTTAAGTGGTATCTCACACAAATTTCTGATAGGAAACCTATAACACACCTTTTAATGTGGTTCTAATTCACTTGAAGAAATGCCCCAAGTCTTAGGGCCTAGGAGATTCATTGCACCAATCACATATTAAGAGCCCTAGCATGCAATCATATGCACCAGGAACGGGGAATCCGTGGGCCTCCAAATGTTGTTAGACCCCCTCCAATCCCACCAATCATAGCTGGTTCTGATGAGAACCCAACTGGGCTTACTTCTGGGTAGGCATTTATTTATTTATTTATTTGATAGATATGTAATATGTTGACATCCTGTCCTTCCTCCAATCTAAAGCTCAGAGAAGCAAACTACAATAATAAACAAAGCAATCATATCTCAATAAAACATCATTAGAACCACATGATCAAATAAGTAGGACCACATCCCCCAAATAATTCCTTCATAGTTACTCGAATAAGTTTGCACTGTCAACTATCCTGCAAATGGTGGGAAATGTGAATAAGTGCACCAAATATCAAAACTTCTGTTGTGCTTATTCTCTTTTGAAATATGTGCATTTCTTTTTCTTTTCTTTGTGAGCCCAAGCCGGCCTTCTCACCATTTTCATTTTCAAAACGACTGCTTTTCTATTAGGACGGCCTTCTGGATTGCAACTGAGTCACAAAACTGTGGTGCTATCCTGGTAGTTGCAATCAAGAAAACCAGCCTGTTCTTTGAACAGTTCTGCAGCTGTGAAAAGAGGTGCAGTCGCAGTTATTCCCAGCTCACTCCTGCCCTCGTCCCTTCTCCCCTTTTGCCTATGACGAGGCAACACAGGAGTCCTGATGACTCTGGCAAACAGGAGAAGAGAGGTGACCAAGTGCCCTGAGGAAAGAAATGGTTTTTACTGTCGCACAGCAGTCAGAACAGATCTGGGCGTGAATAATCTTGAATCTGGCAACTCTTGCCCCAGCGCCATCTGCGCTGGCCATGTGGATGGCAACTGTGTTCAAGGACTGTATCGGGTCGTAAAAGCTTCTGCCCACTTTAAAAAGCGACGGCGTCATTTTTGATTGATATTAGCAAGCCGTAGTATGTCACATAGCTTCAATCAGCATTTCTCAGTAGTCAGACTACATTAGTTTGGGTCAATAATATTAGCAATCCCATGGGACAAATTTACTTGCATGTCTTTGTCTGGTAATGATAATGACATTGTCTGCCTGTGGGGAATTGACGTCACAGAACTAAGCAACCGGGGAAGAGCCTGAGTGAGCGAAACAGAAAAAGAACGCGGAGGGGACTCACTGACTCAAATGATGCACTCTAGGAGGATGCTACTATGGTGTAGCTGATGAAAAAAAACAATAATAAAGTACCTTTTTTGGGAGAAGCAAACATTCTGAACTACAGGCAAAGCAGCCAGTGCTTCCTACATTAGAGACCATGCCTAGGTGTCTCCACTTTGTCACTTTGTCAGTTGCCCGACTTTAAATAATGTCTTTGGCATTAATCAACAATATGTAAAATTTAGAAGGAAAGGGACCACAGGTTCTGCTACGGTGATGTGGGGGGGAAAAAACAGGTGATGGGGGGAAAAAACCATTGCCTAAAATCCTGGAGAGCCAATACCAGTCAGCACAGAATATGTTAGTGTAGATGAACAAATAATCTGATGGCCTAGTGTATGATCCTAAAGTTTAGAACTTGCATAGGTTTTGGTGGTGAAGACTTTCCTGCCCCCATCCCCCCACTAAAAGCTCCTGGGTGGAAGGAAATAAATAAAAAGAACATACTGGTGTGAAATATGAATTTCAGATATTTCTCATCCCTAACTGATGATGGGCAACTTTGACCTACAAAACTGTCTCTGAAAACGCTACCTCTCTGCATCAGCACGTCTGCCGTGCCTCCACTCTGCCTAAGGACAAGGTAGGCAGGAGTTCACTATTCCAAGTTACAATTTATCTGTGAAATGTTCTAAGCTCAGATGTTCTCCCACCCAAAATAGAACAGTAGCTAATCATTTGTAGTGTGCGCATGAGTGTGTGTGTGAGTGAGTGAGTGAGAGAGAGACAGAGAGGAGCAGCATTTTTAAAAGAATAATAGTAATTTGAAGAAACCTGGGTGTGGTTATTTTGTTTCCTTGTCTTGTAACTGCGTACATATAAGCTCTTCTCTTTGTATATTGATTTACTATAAATACACAGCTTCATTTGTATGTGTGTGCTTACAGACATTTAATTTAGAAAGAGGCTCCGTCACTATTGCTGTAGCGAAGCCAAAGCATGCCTAAACTAATTAAAGCTAAGTTTGTACACTGATTACAGCTTTGCATAAGATGCATTCCTGTGCTCAGGTTCTTGGTCGATACTGGGATGCTTTGCCTTCACTCTTAGCTTTATGTGAGAGTACATGAAGCAAATACTCCTTTCCTAATGCTCCAGGATTTTGTGGGAAATTAAGAGTGTTGATACTGCCTGCTGCTCTCCACCACTATTTCAATATAAACCCACCCTGTCAGCTTGGAACTGTCCCTGGTTACTGGGATATTTCTGCCAGATCTTCTTCATACCAGAATGCCATTGTTGCCTTGTTGGATTTTGCATCCCTCTCTTTCTTGAAGGAGACTAGAACTTTGTTATGTCTTGCAACAATGGTTGCCCAGTGAGCTTCAGCACTAAGCAAACGTGATGACATTTCCCACCTGCCTAACCATCTACTCACGACACCACACTGGCTTTCTGTGCACCCCTCTTTCCATTTTCTGGCTGCATTCCTATGATTACGTATGTGGAAGTCAGCTCCAGTGAGCAGGGACTGAATCCCAACTAACATGCATAAGAATGTCCTGCATATATGTGCAGGGCAACACTATGCAAACACAATCTCCTGAGATTCTCAAGTAGCAGTTCCCAATTAGTTAAGTACAGTGGTACCTCGAGTTACAAATGCCCCAGGTTACAAACGCTTCAGGTTACAAACTCCGCTAACCTGGAAGAGTTACCTCGAGTTGAGAACTTTGCCCCAGGATGAGAACGGAAATCGTGTGCCGGCGGCGCAACAGCAGCAAGAGGCCCCGTTAGCGAAAGCACGCCTCTAGTTAAGAACAGTTTCAAGTTAAGAACGGACCTCCGGAATGAATAAAGTTCGTAGCTAGAGGTACCACTGTACTGCAGACCCCCAGTATTGCAAAAGCCAATCCACGGACCCCTTACTTTTGAAAAGGTTGATATCTCTAAGGTAGTCTTTTTATGTGAATGGTGCCACGGACCCCCTGGGTTGGTTATGTGGGACCACCTGGGGTCCATGAACCACCAATTAGGAACCACTGTTCTAAACTATTGTGATTCTTGGGTTGGCTGTATTGGTGCACTAGGCAAAAGAGTTGTTTGTATTTCCTTCCTTCCTTCCTTCCTTCCTTCCTTCCTTCCTTCCTTTAATTTAAAGTTATTCTATGCCTGTAAATATGATGTACATAAAACTGAAAGTTCACATCTCTTTTAAGACTGCGGTCTATGACAGTTGTAAGTGGATATAACTTCCAGATGTTTAGTATTCTGAATTACATGCGAGAACAGAACAGTGCTATTTGTAATCCACTTGGTTCTCCATTTGGCAATTACTATTTATTCCTTTTGCCACTTGTGTGGCAATGCCATTGAGTTTAGAGCAGACTCTTTATGCAATAGAGCTACTATGTTGGAAAAATCACAATTGCCCCTGGCATTTATGCAATAGAGAGTGATCTTCAGCTACTGGCAAAATGCCTAAAATAGGTTTTCCACACTGCTGAGACAAGTCCATACACTTGCACTGATGATGTACAGTAAAGCTTTTCATACTACTTTGGTCGTCCAATGAGCCAGGCATAGTAGACGGATGTGGGAGTCCTGGGATGTGGGGGAGTCTTCATATAATCAGTTTATAGTGCAACCATTTTTGATGCATGGGATCTAGACTAGCTTTTTGGCTCCACATCTGGCCCTAACGCATGGGCCAAGTTTGTCAAGTGAGTGGGGCAACCCACCTGTCAATCACGTCATGCCATTATGATGGTTGTCCCGCCTACCTGTCACAACCCCTTGAATAGGTTTCTCAAGTGCATATTCATGGAGGATAAGGTATCAATGGCTCCTAGTCATTCTTCAGAGGCAGTGTGCCCCTGAATATAGGCTGCTGGGAACCAGGAGTGGGAGAGGGCTATTACCTTCTTTCCCAGCTTATGAGCTTCCCATAGGCATCTGTTTGGCCCCTGTGGGAAACAAAATGGTGGATTAAATGGCCCTTTGCCCTATTCAAGCAGACTTATTCGTTTCTTAAAGCCAAATGGCTCAGACCCCAAGTATTTTGAAATGACTTGCATAGATTAATGGGTGCAGCCGGTGTTGGTATTAAATCAATGATAATATAATAAGATTTTCCTAACAGTTATCCTAGAGGGGATTTTTTTAAAAAAAGGTTACAGTCATATATTTTCTAATTATATTCATTTTTTTTCTTTAATTCTAAATATATTCTCCCAATTTGTGAGGGCTTAATCACTGCACAGAGTGCATTCAATTTTATCCATCCTCTTAAAAATAAGAGCCTTTTTTTGAGCTGGAAACCTTTCAAACGTGCTTTCCCAAGATCCGCCTGGAACTCATCCATCTTTCCTCTGACAATTCACCTAGCAAATATTTGCCCGTGTTAATTGTAGATAACCAAAATGCCGTTAGTGTTTACTCTAATGATACATCATTTCTGAATTATAATTGGACAGCATTACTATGGAAATTCTCCTTGAGGCAGCATCCATCTACAAGCCAAGTTTGTTCATTACTATCAGTCTTCTGAAAAGTTCAGTTAGCTGCAGCATGTAGGCAAAAACCTCAAAATGTTTAAATTAACATTTAAAAAAGAGTTCATCTCCACATTCATTTAGAAACCTTTGAGTATCATTCCTTATGATTTTCATTCCTCGGGGGCCTTTTTTCCTTCCTTCCTATCAAAAAAACAACAAGAAACAAATATTTTCATTGGCATTTAGCATGTTTGTTAGCATAGCACAAGAGAAGCCATTTTGGATTAAAGGCAGATCATGCCATACATTTAAAGCACATGACCCCCTCCCCCAAAAAAGAATAATGGGAACTGTAGTTTCCCCTCACAGAAATACAATTGCCAGCATTCTTAACAAACTGCGGTTCCCAGGATTCTTTGGTTTGAATCTGCACATTTTTAAAAGGATCATTTATTTGGCATGCTCTTTTGTGTGCATATAGAAGTTTATTCTCAAATTTTGCCAGAGGACTGGTCTACACTAAAAGACCTTGGGTAAATCTCATTGATCCAGTATCAGTTCCTCTAGCTTTTGTTCACTAGCTCCAGAATCAATATTGGCTCAATGGAAATCTATCGTAAGTGCATTCTGCTTCCAATAGGCAAGCCTTATGCTTGGCTGGAAAAGTGGTAGAAGAGGCAGGTATGACTATAAATGTGCTGGGAATATTTGATCTGCAGCTTAGATTTGGTATAAGTGTTAGGAAAGATTCGATTGGATTCAAAAATGTTGCCATGTGCAGGTAGTTCTACAGAGATACATGAAACACAGGTGGTGTGGTTTGGTCAATCAGCAAATTTCAACATGCTGACACACATTCACAGATTTCCCCTGGCAGAACTAACTGGTAAGAATGTAAGAAGAGTCCTGCTGGATCAGGCCAAAGGCCCATCTGGTCCTTCTAGTCCAGCATCCTGTTCTCATAATGGCCAACTAGATGCGCATAGGAAGCAGGACCAACAATTGGCATTCAGAGACATATTGCCTCCAACAGTGGACAGCCTTATCCTCCATCTTTGTGTAATCCTCTTTTATACCATCAAATTGGTGGCAATCACTTTATCAGCACCTTGATCCATGCCCTCACAGGTGAGTCAAGGAATGCCTATTTAAATTAACCACAATGTTTGGGGGTGAGATCACATTAGGGGCATTATGGCTCTAATGGGGTGAGATCACATTAGGGGCATAAATGGCAGCTCTCAGATCCAGCTGCTCAGCACTGATTGGAATGCAAAAAAAGGAGGACTTGACAGGATGTTGCATAGCGACACTTAGGTTGGCCTTGGAGATGCACATTGCTCAATCCCAGGCTGCTTTACAAAAGGAAAGGAAAGCACTTGCCAGTTGGACCTGCCTCTGTAAAGGTGCCTTTTCAAGCAGCTCCCACTCTGCAGACTTGCAAGCATAGACATGAAGAAGCATGATGTTGAAGGAGCCACCATGGACAGAGCTTTCATTTTAGACAAAACACTTTCAGCGCCCCTGGCTCACATATTCACTGAGGGATGAGACACTGAGTCGAGTTATGCACATGCACGAGTGAGTCAGCTCTGTTCTTGCACTAGTGTGTGAGAGAAGCCAAAAGGGTGCAAAGTCTTTGTGGGGAGGGGGGGTCATAAACTGTTGGAGTGCTGGATGCTGAAGCTCAGGCGCTCTCACTGCAAAACTAGCAAGAGTTGCCGCACGGATCATTTTTTAAAAGTCAAATCAGTTTCACTTCCCTGAATGTGATTGCCTCATTTGCTTCTCCTTCAAATTACCCAGATTGTTCTTGCATCATCTCTACAACACCTCCCAGTTCTCTGTTTTCTTCACTCTTTTTTCCAATCTCTCTCTCTCTCTCTTACAGAAATGCCGCAGGCTATGAATAATCTAAATCTAGTGACAGAGCTTTCTGTCACTTCCTCAAGCAGAATAACTTTCTAACACTGTATTTGAAACTGTCTGCTGGTAGAATATTTTCAATCTGTTTTCCAAAGTGCAAATATGGGAAGGGGAAGGGGTGGCAGTGAGGAATAATGCCAAAATGTACTGCTCTCTCTCTCTCTCTATCAAATGGTCTATTGATTCTGTTATTCACATAGAAGGTGGTACATGGATTCTACTTGCCTTAGGCAAGCTGCCGTTTTTCTGTTTTTCATGCCATTTACATTGCACCCTATTGAGGATACTTGGAAATCAACCAGTATATTTAGTATTTTGCCACCTGTTTCCAAGCCTCTTCCTATATAATTTAGGTAATGAGCATAGATATTTATCTCTGAGCTCCCAGAGGCATGTGGCTGTATTTTGGATGCTTATCTAACAAGGAAAAAAAATGGGCGTTTGGTTTGAAACCCCTAACAAGGCACATGGCCATACTTAGGCTGCATACACATGACATTTTATTCCAGAATCAATGGAGACCCAGTGTTATTTGTTGTTTTTTTTTAAATATAGCCCACATACAACCGAGATCTATTGCATATTTTTTGCCCTTGTAAAGCAATTTTTGGGAAACTGGTTTCATTTATTCTACATTACCATACAGTGTGCCCATTTGAAAACAGATGTAGTGCTGTGTGTGTATATGCACACCTTCCCAATGATGTTGTGAGTGAGCATATACCAAGATCGCAATCACCATTTCCTTCTTCATTCACCTGGGGCATGTGCAGAGGAAGAGGCATGGACAACCTGATCAAGGGGAGGGTTTTCAAATGTGTATCAAGTAAAAACAAGCAACAAGAAGGTACCAAGGGAAGTTGGTGGGGGATGTGATAAGGAGAAAAGTGGTGGTGCCACCAAATTTTGGAGGGCTTTGTGGGGACTTTTAGAACTTGTTTTGTGGGCTAGATAAGGCCCATTGACTGATGGCTAGCTATCCCTGGAACGATGGAATGAATTGTCTTTCAATGTAACTTGCACTGTTTTTAAAAAGTGACTAAGTTCACTGCTCGGGGAGCGGGAGAGCGTGATGGATTGCCCATTTTTCATGGATTGCTAGGAAGCATCTTTTCACCAACACGTCACTTTTTCTCCAATATAACCCAAGACCTGCGATGGGCTTTCACTTGCCAGCGTCTTTGTAATATATTATGAATATATTATGTAATATATTATGAATGCGGTTTCATATATACAACGCACTTGACCTGGCATGACCCAACTGCCTGAACACAGAACATTCATTTCTGCCCCAGCAGGAATACAGGACAAACAATGGAGCCAACACACAGCACTGCATGAATAAATGGGCCACAACTTTATTAACTACATTGCCAGTTGGTTCAGAGTAGAAGTAACTAAAATAGTGCCCTCCAGATGTTGTTGGACTATAACTTCCATCATCCCCAATCCCTGCCAATCCTGGCTGGGGCTGATGGAAACCAGTACAGCAGCATCTGGGGGGCACAGCATTGACCACCCCTGGATATGGGGGCAGGCACCTTGACCTGCCTAGGCCAACAGTTGGGAGCCAGCCTGCCTAATAGCTAAAACTGGCTGCAAGGAAAGCTGGAAGGAAGAATATTCCCCCCTCTATACTGCCTTGGTCAGGCCACACCTGGAGTACTGTGTCCAGTTCTGGGTGCCACAATTTAAGAAGGTTGTTAACAAGCTGGAATTTGTGCAGAGGAGGGTAACCAAGATGATTAGGCGTTTGGAAACCAAGCTTTAGGAATGTTTTAGGGAATTTTGCATATTTAGCCTTGTAAAGAGGAGACTGAGAGGAGAGATGATAGCCATCTTCAAATATCTCAAGGGCTGTCACACAGCTTGTTTTCTGCTGCTCTAGAGGGTAGGATCCAAACCAATGAATTCAAATCACAAGAAAGGAGATTCCAACCAAACAAGAACTTTCTGACAGTAGGAGCTGTTTGACAATGGGACAGACTCCCATGAGAGGTGGTGGGGTCTCCTTCCCTGGAGTGTTTTAAGCATAGGTTGGATGGCCATCTGTCATGAATGGTTTAGTTGATATTCCTGCATTGCAGGGCATTGGACTAGATGACTCTCAGGGTCCCTTCCAACTCTGCAATTCTATGATTCTATGGATGCTGTACCATTACCACTGTGGAAATGAAATTCAAGTGTCTGTCCAATTACTTCTGTGTGCAGAATGTGGAATGGGGGTCACCTTGTCCTTCACCTCAAGCAGGGAAATGTCTTGAGCCTTTTAAGATACACCAGCTGAAATTGGGCAGGATGCCCACTGTAGCTTTTATATGACACAGGCAATTTTAGGCTCTTGACAACTCCTGATGAAAATGCAACACAGAGAGTTCAGAGAGTGATTCACTGACTATTTATAATGGTCAGTGAATTGCCAGACAGATAATGCCCCCTATTTTGTCACAGTTTAACCACAGTTTAGCAATTTGCAAGTAGAAATTCACAATTTCCCAGTTAACTCTTCCATGGATGAACCTTCATTTTCCATATGTTTATATATCTGTCACCATGCAGCACTACAGGTTGCAATGCAGACACCCCTTCAGGAAAGAAAGTGTCTTGATTCTGCTGCCTGATTCTTCCAGAGATACCTCTTTAACTCAAAGGCAGAGATGGGGAATCTGTGGGCCTCCCAATGTTGTTGGACTACAGCTCCAATCAACCCCAGCTAGCAAGACCAATAGTCAGGGATGATGGAAGCTGTAATCCAACAGAAGCTCAAGGCCTGTAGGTTCCCCATTCCTGTCCAAAGGAGTGATTCCACAGATGCCACTGAAGGGCATGGGCATAGGTACCATCCATCCAGCCACCTATATAGATTTAGACTGGGGGGAGCACACACACTGTACATGCTTCTTTACAGCATACAAAAGGCCAGGTACCTGTCCCGAGGAATTTACAATTCAAAATTCAACATGGAGTTGGAGAGTAAGGGGAGGCAGAAGCAGTGCTGTTTTTCCTTTAAAAAAAAAAGTTTAGGGGTACTCTAATTTTCCTACTCATATTGAAATACTGCCCCTCAATGAGGCCAAACTTGGATTCACAAAATGTTTAGGGGCAGTGGCGAACCGAGCCACTTGGCTGCTGGGAGCGGCAAGCCAAGCTGCACCCCCCGGGGGCGGACTGCGCTTCGTAGCGTATGCGTTGTGATGTCACGACACATGCACTACGGAGCGCAGTCCGCCCAGACTCCTAAGCTGCCGCCTGGCAGCCCTTCCGTGCGGCGGCTCCTCACGTGGAACTCGTAAGGCTGCAATGCAGTGCTGCAGCCTTACAAGTTGCGGGGCGCAGCGCGGAAGGGCTGCCGGGCAGCGGCTTGGGAGTTGCACTCGTGGGGGGGCACAGAGTGTCACCCACCAGGCTGGAACCCGGGGCTCAGTGCCCCCATCATCCCACCCTTCCTACGCCACTGTTTAGACCCCTAACGTTCCCCCCAGAAAAAAAGCACTGGGCAGGAGTAAATGGGGGAAGAAGGTACAAACTGCATCAGCTGCAGATGCTCAAGCTTGGTTACAGTAGGGCAGGGATGTCCAACTTCCAAGAGACTGCGATCTACTCCCATTAAGAAAAACCTGGCAGTGATCTACCCATTGTATTGACCAAAGTTGTTGAGCTTTATTGTGGGGGAGGAAGAGCCAAAGTTGTAGAGCTTTTTCTTCTTCTTTTCTTGGGGGGCGATCGATCAGGATCACACGATAAACCAGGATCAACCAGGGACCTACCGCGATAGAAAGTAGATCGCGATTGACCTGCTGCACATCCCTGCAGTAGGGCATAGGAACTAGGGGCTCGTACCAAAGTCTGAATGAAAGAAGTGGGGGAGGTCAAATTATGCAGGTGTTCTAGGATAACTTTTGAAGCACCCTGTGAGTCCCTGATCTGTTGGTGCAGAACTCGGGTAGACTGAACACAACACACACATTTGTGACCTGACTGAGCCATGTGCCGGGATGGAAGTGCTCACTCGCAATTGGCAGGCTCTCTGGCAGTTGTTTGACAACATCTGATAATAGACACTACTGGACTCTCTATTCCCTCTCACAAATTTGCTTCTTCTTTTTACCCCAATTTGTCAGAGCAGTCGTGAAGCAGGTGGTGACTCTGTGAAGTGTCTACAGGACCCCCAGATGCCACACCCACCGGCCTTCTGTGCCCTGTGATTCCAGGCTCAGTGATGGTAAGGAGTAGCCATAGTCAGGCCTAGCTCTTTCTATAGCACTGAAAACCATTCCTGGGACTGAGCTCTGGTAAGCTTTGGCAATTCAGTTCATCAGCAAATTGCAAACAGCAAACTATAACAGTGTTCCTATTTATAAGTGACCTGGGAGAATGATTCCCTGCTAACAAAACCCGTGACTAAAGGAATGGAAGAAGATCCAAAAACAGGGAGATGACTGCATTCGTGGATATCTGACACACTTCATCCAATTGCTTAACAAACCTTACTAGACAACAAATTAAAACACAAAGGGGACTCTGCAGTTTGGTGGTGATATCTGAGAGCATGCGTTTAAACTTCTTTCTTCGCTGACCATGCACGATTAACCTCGTGAATTTGGAGTTCGGGCAGCACAAGTTGTTGAACAAAAAGTTCAGTTGCTCATGAATAATTTGTTTTCTAATGCATACGCGGAGGCAATTGTTCAACACAAGCCTTTTTGTGTTGAAGCCATCTGTGACTCACGGCATCACTGAGAATGATGTGAGTTCTTTATGTGGGAGCAACCATACGTGAAGATGCCTGGAAATGTCAGGCATAAGGCCACCTTGAGGGAAATGATCAAGATTGTATGGCAATAGTAAATTCTTTAAAATTTACCACTAAAAATCAATCACTTGTGTGTTTTATTATGGTCAATTGACCGATAAACAAAATACAAATTTGCAGCCTCATTAGAACTAGTTATGAATGATTAACACTGGCAAACTAGGAACTAACAGTCACAGCAGGTCTGAGAGATACGATATTTTGCCACTTGTTTGGTAATAGATTTAAGGTCAGGGAAGCTGCTGAAAGGGTCCCTAAGGAATGGCAAAGAAACTTCCTCACAAGAGGATAAACTATACATTCTCTAAGCCAGGGGTAGGCAATCTAAGGCCCGGGGACAGGATGCGGCCCAATCACCTTTCAATCCGGCCCACAGATGGTCTGGGAATCACCATGTTTTTACATGAGTAGAATGTGTCCTTTTATTTAAAATGCATCTCTGGGTTATTTGTGGGGCCTGCCTGGTGTTTTTTACATGAGTAGAATGTGTGCTTTTATTTAAAATGCATCTCTGGGTTATTTGTGGGGCATAGGAATTCATTCATTTCCCTCACCCCCCAAAATATAGTCTGGCCCACCACATGGTCTGAGGGATGGTGGACTGGCCCACGGCTGAAAAAGGTTGCTGACCCCTGCTCTAAGGCTAAGCCCTTGAAATTGTTTCAGTCTCTGAATGATTACAATGCCACCACCTATCCATGAAGAGATCTTTGCCAAATTTCCTGTCTAGGATCTTAGAGGGAGTCAGGGGCTGGCTGGAGGCACCAGCTGGGGAACCTCCAAGGGAACCCCCAGAGGAAGAAGGGTCAGAGCCAGGGGACTGGTGGTGGGATGACAACGAGTGGTCAGAGGGAGCAGACTGGGAGGAGGAAGTGGCAGAAGCTGGAGAGACAACAGGGATTAGTGAGTAGGAATAAGCTGGGGCAGAGGGCAGTCCTGATTCATAGGCTAGAGGAGGGAGACTAGGAGACAGAGAGGAGGCAGGCTATGGAAGAATCTAGGGAGTCTCTCTGTCCAGCTAAAACCAGCTCTCCTCCCCCCTGGTCTTCCAGAACATGAAGAAATGAAAAGAGCAGAGAAGAGATTGGTTGTGCGCAGGCACAGTCTCTGGTTGCTTGGCAAAAACCCTGGAAAGGAGGGGACTTAGGCAGCTGTGGGAAGGCCTTCAGGCCTCACGACAGCCTCATTGGGGCAAGACCTACTTGGAAGTGTTGCTGCGATCACTGCACTGCTTTGGTTTCTTGAATAAAGAGTTAACTTCACTGACACTGGTGTTTTTATTGCTGACGTACTTTGACCCTAGTGGGTGAAATATGGAAATGGACTGGACTGAAAACCCTGCTCTTCTATAAGAAAATTTACATGTAGCATTCATATGTCAGAGGCAGTCCAAGTCAGGCCTAGAGACTGTGGTGTGCATAGTTCATTAGCTGACATAGGCAGCTCTTTGCACATCTATATCTTTTGCTCTCTGCTTGACCATAGATTTGGCTTGCGCTAGATCTAATGACTGCAGATATGGGAGACAAACCAGCAACACAATTTCCCCCCATTAACTCACTTTTCCATATACACAAAAAAAGAGTTAAGCAACCCCTGATATGCCAGAGACATTGGCGTGGCAGAGGATCAGTTTCAGATCTAATAACAAATAGAATCTGTCTATGCCAGGATACTTCATGAGCTACTAAGTCCACCTTTGAGATTCACGGCAGTGCTAGGAACACTGTTGAGTTTATGCAGGTTAGCTCTCAGAGAGATGGGCTGAATTACTTCTAAAGAAAAGGTAAGCCCCGGAAATGTGACTGTGTCAGGAGTGCGTGCAGGAGCCGGGCCCTGGGATCAGCAGGGCTTTGCAGGACTGGGGCCCTCTTCGGCTTGTTCTGGAGAGGCAAGGCGCGGCCACACAGGTGAGGCTGCTTGGTAACTCACTGCACCTGGTAGCAAGAGCTGGGAGGGATATAGGTCAGCATTTCCCTTTGGTTCTTTGCCACAGCAATGTGCTTCCTGCCTTACTGCATCTGGCACCTTGTCTCCTGCCTCCTGCTTCTTGATCCCTGGACATCGCCTTCATGACCTCCTGCTTCTTGATCCCTGGACCTCGCCTTCGTGACCCCCTGCTTCTCGACCCTCGGACCTTCGCCTCCGTGACTTCTCGCCTCCCGTCTCCTGGACCTCTCACTTCGTGACTTTCTGCTCTGTGACTCTCGGACCCCGGGTTCCTGGACTCTCATTCCTGCTCCTACCTTGTCATCTTGCCCCCGGTCCTGACGTCCTCTGCCAGGACTTCGTTCACCCATAGACCGGACCGTGACAGACTGAGGCTTCATACAAAGCAGGACTTGAATACAACCGTACTCTCCCCACTTATGATTTTCAGCAGCAGGTATTCAGAGGCATACTGCCTCCAACAATGTTGGTAAAAATGCAGCCATCATGGCTAGTCGCCATTCATATCCACATTCATGTGTCTAATCCTCTTTTAAGCCACCCACATTGGTAGCCATCACTATATCTTGGGGGAGAGAATTCTGAAGTTTAACTATACATGAAGAAGTCTTTCCCTCTATTTTCCCTGAATCTTCCAACATTTAGCTTAATCAAAAAGTCCCACATTCTAGTATTTATCCATTATCTCCACATTGGGCATATTTTTATACTTGCCTTTTTGCTGAACTAAAAATCCCCAGATGCTGCAAATTTCCCTCATAAAGGAGCATCTCTAGTCCCTTGGTCCTTTGGGTTGCCCTTTGATACACCTTTTCCACCCCTGCAACATCCGTTTTGGGGTCAGATGACCAGAACTGTGCACAATATTCCAAGCGTGGTCCCACCATAGATTTGTACAATGTCCTTAGGACTATGTTGTCCTTCATATTAAAGTTGTTTACTAAATTTGCAGGATTATTCATTCATATTCTTTTAAAATTAAAATAGTACTAGAATAAATGTGCACTTTCAAGTTCAGATGCAGATTGTCAAAAGATTTTGCCATATTGACATATTTCAAAGTAATCCTCTTTGAATCTTCAGCAACACTGCTGCATTAAGCCTGGATATATATCTCTGGAGGGTTTTGTGCTTTTTTTTTTTTTTTTTTTTTGTAAAACTATCACGGCTGATTCTCTGACTGACTCATTAGCATACTTCATGGCACATGTTCAACAACTACAATGCATTGCAAAACAGAACAAAGCTGTAGATCCCAATCTTTGCTTGGTACAAACTGTAAGGTACATTGAGTGACACAATGATCTAACATTTAAAATACACGCCTGGTTGTTCTACATTCCCATTAAAAATAAATCTCTTATCTTTGTGAAGGATGAATTGATTGAACTGCCTTTGCAAATTTATGCATGCCAAATGCAATTAGCCATCAGAAGAGAAAACAGCACATGGTGGAACGTTTTCAAACATGCCTTGGCAACCAGCAAGGCAGTGATAGAGCACTTTGCAGGATAAGACCCATTCACTTCTATATGAACTGATGATGTAGGTGGCCAAGTAAAATATTTGCGTGTTCAGACCTTTTAACCTTCCGCTAAATAAATTCAGGCAAGACTCAAAATTTTGGTTTGGTTTTTGGCAGAATTTAGGCCACAATTTTATTGATTACAGAAAGTGAGTGGTTGCATAGGCTCTGGTTCGACTAGCTCCCTGCTCTGCAGGTAGCGTTGACCCAGAGTTCCAGCATAGGTCAGCCAAGGGTGAACACCTGGATAAGCGGAAAGCCAGGAACAGACTATCTTCGCCACCCAAATGTCCCCCTGGACTCAGGCACAGGCACAACCCCCTCTCAGGGGTTGACCAAACCATTGAGTCCCTGGATTCCTTTAACGGAATACCCTTCACATAGGGATGGCGAGAGCGTTCTCCCATCCCTATCACTTGAACCAGAGCCTATCCACAACCTTACAAGTTGTGACGATTTGCTACGTGGTAGGCGAAACCCAAATGGCAACAGCCAATCAGCCTAGTGGGGAAAATTCCTGCCGTGCCCCTGTCCCAACGACAGATGACACACGACGGCATAGCAAGGTCAAGCGCAAAAGCCTTAAAAGTAGGGAGAGGTGGGCGGGTGTTCCGATGCACACACCGAAAGAGGAAGCTCTGGGTCACGTGCATGGGTATAAATAGGTTCCTCGGTCCGTTTAGCCTGCGTCCCATTGGCCTGATTGAACCCTGCATTGAGGGACCTACCAATTGGGTGTTGTGGCTATCCAATCGTACCCACCCACAACACAGGGTTTGGGTGCCAGGTCTCAACACCGCAATACGTGCCCTCTTTAAGGGAGGACCCGATTAACCTTCCTGCCATACCAGTACCTATTTATCTGCTTGGGTGTTGTGGCTATCCAATCTTACCCACCCACAACACAGGGTTTGGTTGCCAGGTCTCACCGCAATACGTGCCCTCTTTAAGGGAGGACCCGATTTAACTGCACACCACAAGTACCTGCCAATTTTGCATGATTTGGAGAGAAAGCCTGACCCCATCATAAAGCCAATCAATGGGCTTTCATACCCTCCAACATTTCTCAGTTGAAAATAGGGATATTCTGTTATACATCAGGAAGCTTCTCCTGTGTTTGATTTCCTGCACACACACTCATCATTTGCACATATGCTTCTGTCACCTTGAGCGAATTACAACCTCTCTGCCGAACGTAAATCACAGGATTTTTGTAAAGAAAAAAAATGTATGAGGGAAGGGTACACCACTGTCAACAGATAAATGAAATGAAATAATTTTTTTAGCTGTAACCTGCTTTAGCACACATGACTTGCCTGCTTGATTTCAGTGTCAGTTCAGTTTTATGACTGTGGCCTTGTTAATTTTTTAAGTTCTGAAATAACTTATATATATATATATATATATATATATATATATATATATATATGGGCAAATTGAAGTCTTTGGCCATACTTGCCATCAGTTGATACAACACCCCCCTCAAAAAATAATCATTCCCAATCCCAACCCTGTAAGGCATTTATGGGAACCTGTGACCCTCCAGATTTTGATGGTTTCCAAGCCCCATACATTCCAATGGTCAATGACCTCAAAATGCATGTTATGTGCATTTTGATGTGAAAACTCATCAGTATGGGAGCTGCTTCAGAATGGTGTGAATAATGCTACCATGTAGTCAGGAACAGTCTGTTGTGTCCTTCATACAAACTCATGACTCATCCTGTGGGCAAAACAGAAGAGTTCCATTGCTACTTTGAAAAGTAAGAACCCTTTAGAAGTCTCCTGAATACGGTTGTCTCAGAGTTCAGTTTCATTATGAACCAGAGAACTGACCTTAACACCAGACCTCATCATCAGATGTTCATTCAAGAATAACTCAGGAAAACAAGTTTAATACCCAACAGCCTTAGAGATAAACAGGATTAATATTCTTCCCAGCTTCTTCCTACCTATCTATTTATGCGGCAGTCTAAAGTTTCCGATCTATCTTTGTTCCTTGTGCCCCCTCAACAACTTCCTCTCTGCTATTTTAAGGCGGCAGTTGATACTCATATAAAATTCTAGCTATCTGTCCCATTTAGCTCATCTTTATTTTGAGACTGTCAAAAGATAATTAATGAGTCCTTGACTCCCCACCTTAAATTCGTATCAGTTTACATTCAGTGTTGAAGGCAACAGAAAAATCTGAGATAGTTCAGTGTGCATTTGGAAAATAGAAAACTCCTGTCAAATCCATTTCTGCTTGTACTGGGGGGGGCAGTTTGCCTCATCCATTCTTGTGAGGAACACTTGGGAGATTCAGTCCTGAAGGGACAGGTTTGGAGTGAGGGAGCCACATGGGTTGAAAAGGCCAATCGAAGAATAGCTGGAGCCAGGCTTCTCAAGCCAACTCCACCCCCCCAAACCAACTCTCTTCTTTCTCCCCCCCTCCCTCCCTCCCTCCCTCCCTCCCTCCAATAGTGTGGACTTTGCCAGTTGCCTTTTCAAGGGGACAAGTAGGATTTTTTGGGAAGGGGCTGGACTTTAGGATCCCACTCTTTTTCTGGCTTTCTGGGAGCCGTGCTTCATTGTGTTTATGGTTTTGCATTTAGTGCAGGCAGGTGAGGAAATTAAAAACATAAAAGGATGGGCGCACTGAGGCATTATTGGGTGAAAAACACTTATTAACCGGACTTCCGGTTGGCGTGCCGGAGATGGCGGTCGGGGGGACATGTCGCTCCTGACATTCCCCCGCCAGACCGGGCAAAGGGGTGCTCGCGCCAGCGCCGCGACCCCCAAAACCCCCGGGAAGGGCGTCCCGGGGTCCGGAGGACCCGCAAGAGCTCGGACGCCGGTCCCGGTCCCAGGGAGCTCTTAGCGGAGCTCCCGGGCGATCGGGCGGCGGAGCTCCAGGGTCCGTCTACAGCCCCGTCTGGCGAAGCTGCAAGATCGCCGCAGCCGAGCGCGCCGATTCCTCCCAATTCTTCAATTTGGAACTGTAAGTAACCTGTAAGAAAAAGCTTTAATTTTGAACCAATTTGGACTGGCTTGAGGGCGAAAATACGGAGGTCCGTCCCTTGCCATTGTGTAACAACGACAGGGCATTGTTGCACAGCTTGAGAAGCTTGAGAAGTAATGCTTGGAATTTGACACTTTGTTTCGGAGATTTAACCCCTGCGCCTCCCCCGGTCCTAGGGGCAGATGAAGTTAATTTAATTTGTGAGAGCAAGAGGATTATTTTGGAATTTTGGAACTTTTATAAAGTTTGAAAAAGTTTGGAAAAGTTAGTAAAAAACTGTTTGCTAAAAATGGCGATGAAACAGGATGTGGATTTGTCAACATTGTTGGAGAAACTGAAAGAACTCAGAAAGGATTACAATGCTGGAGTGAAAGAACTGAGAGCTGAACTGGCTGCTGCTGGGAACAGCTTTGAGACAGAGATAAAGCAAAGCATAAACAATGGTCTGATTGGACAGGATCTGCAATCAAACTCTGTGAACAGTGTACTTGTTGAGCATAAACAGAAAAAGTCTACTCAGAAGAGAAGCAGCTGCAAAAGAATTATCCACCATAAGTCAAGAGCTGTCGTCATCATTAGGAAAAAGAGAAACATTAAGAGAATAGTCAACAAACTACAGCTCAACGTCAATGTCAAGCAGCAGAGAGGAAGTCGGGACAATCTGGACCAAGCACGGAATGAAAGATCGAAGACATTAATGGTTATCGTTTTGGATGCTACTCTGCAGCAAGGACAATGGGTTCCAAAGTTGGATCCTGCAGGAATAGGATGAACATTCATATGAAGTAACTGTTTTGTGGCCTACTGGTTTTTGAACTTGGATATGGCAGGAAATGATTACAGTATGATTTTTGGAAAATAATGATATAAGATTGATAGATATTATAAATGATCAGCAATTTTGACAATGAAATAGTCTGCGCCGGGGACTTGGGGGGGGGGGAAATAGGGATCTGACTAAAGTAAAAGATAAGATTGTTAAAGAGGTGAGTGGTTGGTAAACGATTTGAAATTAAGAAATTATGGAAATGTTAATGATGTGGAATTAGAAACCTGGAAAGAATGTACATTATGATAAATGAAAACAATGAGGGGGGGCGTGAGGAAGTCATCAGAGATTGTATAAATTGTATGTGATCTGGCCTGAATCGGGGCTGGACAAAAATTTGGAAAACCTAATAAAAATTATTTTAAAAAAAAAGAAAAACACTTATTAACCACCTTCCACTGCCTTTGATGTGGTGGATCCTTCTGGAGTGCCTTTTATGGCTGAAGTGCACATTTTGGGGACAGCAAGACTGGCGTATGTGTGGGTTGCATCTGTTGCTTCCCCCACTTTTTCCTCTGTAGAGGGAGTCTTTGACACTGGATTTGTCTCTTCAGCATCAGAGCTCTATCTTCAACATTGGAAGGCTAAATCCAATCTATCCTATGACTCGTGGGGTGGCCTCCAATGCCCCTAGGCCTGAAATTTCAATTGCCTTTGGATACACCTGACCTGTTGGAGTGTTGTTGTTTTATTTTGGGATGGGGGGGGGTCAACTCTTTATAACAAGATGACCAAAACTATATTACAAATGATCCTACCAGATTTGCTCTTCAGGTTCCAAGGATAAAGGGATCTTATGAAAAAAATGTATTGATTGTGCATATGATTCTCCTGCTTGATATATTTGTATATTTTATTATATGAATGGGATTTGTATTTTTGGTTGTTTTTACACTATGCTTTTTTTCATGGAAGTTGCAATGGCCTGACAGGCTAGTCAATAAGAAAGAAGGAACAATCACAAAGGATAGACAATTTATTTAAAGACCTAGAAGACACTGGTCCCTTCCAAATGTAGATTGCCTGTTCTCAAGTTGATGAATGTGGGCACACTTAGCAGTTTCTGCTAAGCAGGCAGTAGAAATATGGAATTCATTGACAGTTAAACTTCTAAATGTCCACTCGGATCAGAATTTTTGACAGGATTATGCAATTCTTCTTTCAGGAAACCCTCCCAGTAGCTATGGATGTTCCAGGACCTTTCTGAATGACTCAGAATTATATGAATCCAGACACACACAATTACCATATTATCCAGTGCAATTTGCAATAATAATAATAAAAACCAGCCAAGGTTGTACTTACTTTTGACAAAGTCGTCTCCAAAGCAATAGTTTGCTTTTGCATTTTAAAAAAATAAAAAGGCCTGCTTAGTCTTATTATTGAAGTATTGCTTGTTATTGTGGTTCAGATTACAGAGGGCTGAACTGCCCCTTAGGGATCAAACCACCTTTTGAATAAATTACTTCCGACATTTCATTCATAACTGGAGGCCTGAGAGCCAGAGCGTCTTTTCCAGTAGCATGTCCTTGCTGGTTTTGTTTCTGGATACGCAGCATGGAAAATAAAAGCTTGAAGCAGGGTGGAGTGGAGGGGAGAGAAGGAATGAACTCACAACTAATGTGTGTGCTATATTTTATCCTTTCTCCCCTTTTCTTTTCAAATGCTTTTGAATGGATAAAGGACGCTGCCTTGGTCAGCCCTTTGGTCGGCCCTCACGCATGTTTACTTCATCAAATCTGGCCCTCTTTGAAAAAAGTTTGGACACCCCTGGTAGGATGAAGTTTCATCATCAAGAGGTCACTTCAGTCTGCCAGATCATTAGTCTCTTATCCTTCTTTCTCTTCCCCCACTTATCAAGCTTATTGTAGTCATTTATTTATCAAGCTTATTGTAGTCATCCCATTTTATTTTATTTTATTTTACTTATTTTACTTTACTCTGAATAATTCATATCTTGCCTTTCAGGCCAAAAGCCCCCCCCCCCCAGGCAGCTTTGAGGAAATTTTAGAAACAGAATAATATAATAAATATAAGTTTTATAAAACTCCCTGCTCCTTAAAAGCTGTAGTTAAGATGCCAGTACACAAACATATCAGTAAAACACAGCCTGAAACACTTTTTCTGCTGAAACAAATTCTGCTTAAAGGCAGCACAGATAGATCATCAATGCCTTTTTGAGGAGAAAATTCCAAATATTTGGGGGCCATCACTGCAAAGGACCTGTCTCTAGTATCCGGTCGGATAAACCTTAACATCAGACAACTGAGCAGTTTACCTGATCCATGCAGGTTCATATGGGTGCAAATGGACCTTCAAATAACCTATTCAGAGGTCAAAAGCAGCACTTTAAATTGAATCCACAAACAACATTGCCAGTACAGTATGAGTATAATATTCTGGCTTCCACATTCCATACCAAATAACGTTTCTGCATAATATTCAAATGTAGGCAGCCCTACATAGTGTATGCTGTAGTAGTCTAATCTGGATGTAACCATTACATAATTCCCCACCACTGCCTGCCCCACTAGCACAATCCCCATAAAACAGCTACTTGGTATAAAGGGTTTGGTCTCTCATTCAATGTAATGGCTTTAAAAAATAAAATTATAATAGTACTAAAACGGAATGAGGAAGAAGGAGGCAGGCATTCAAATAAGGCTCTGTTGGGTGCTATGCAGGTTTCATCTTGCACCTAGAATTACTGGGCTGTTGTTCTGAATGTGGGTTGTATGGGGTGTTAGGGTACCTCTGTTGGGGGACGTGTTGTGTTCCTTCTGGGGTAGTCTGTCCACCTTGGGTCCTCATCCTGCACTCAGCTCTCATCTATGTCTCCTAGAAGCTGTCAGCATGCAACAGCGGCCACACCCTGGGAACTGCTTCGACTGGCCGACTAAACCAAATGAGGGTAGCCTTTGAGTCTCAAACCCTCGGTGAATTAGGGGCTTCCCCTGCATGTGGAAGACAGGCTCCGGTGGATTGAGCAGATGAGACCAATAGTAGGCCCAACGGTCAAGAAGGTGGTTTCTGCACATGAGCTGTATACAGAAATGGGAGCTAGTTTGCACACCCAGGGAAGCACTTCTGAGGTTGCCTCATCATGCACAGCTCCCAGCACAACTTGCCATTTTACCGCAACACTGCTGGCCTTTTCTAGAAAGGTCTGCCTATGTGGAAATGAATCCTGTGGCCCCCCTTTCAGGTTGTGCCAGCCAGTGATTTTAACACTAAGATTAGATTTGGAAGTTTAAAGCACCCACCCTGGAAGCTGGATGAGCAAGTGTGACGCTGTGCTGCTTTTCACATGTCTTTGTTAAACGGAGAAAACTGTGTGTAGGAAGCGGCAATCTGTACCCACAAGACACAGAGAGAATCCATTTGTTCTTTATGTTGAAATGTTCTTTTGTGAGGCAGCTGCATCTTGGAGAGAGAAAGAGAAGAAAAGGATCAAATAAAGTCCAGATTCAATGTGGATATAAAACTCCCTGTCTTTAAAAGAAAAGAAAGGATATTTCTAAAATATAAAGCACTGTGTCGGCCCCTGAAATACTATTTGACATAGTTTAAGACGTTCAGTTTACCCAGTTGAGCTATGCTGTAGCCGAATATGCTTTTGTTATGTTAAAGTGGCAGTAGCTCAGCATAGCACTGAGCTATTCTGGTACCGTCATTGGCAGAAAGAAGCATGGCGCTCTGGGTGCAGTCAGATGTGGGGGAAATAGCAGTACTTTTCTGAAATATAATGCTAGCAATTCTGTCCCATTTTCTAATGCTCCTTTCATAGTGTAGTGCCTGTTTTGTTGTCGAACTGTGGCTTTTTGACCGATATACTGGCATTACACTGTGCTAAATTTCATTCACACCAATGGGTTTGGTGTGACCCAAACAGTGAACGTCATTGAGTGACATTGTTACTCTCCCACCCTTTCCAAGCATGCGTGCTTCTGTTCCCCCAGGAGTCCCCAATGGAAACAGCAGGAAAGAACTGTATGCTAGTATACCACCCCAAAGTTTGGGGTGCCTGCAATTTTCTGGGTTAAAGGGGCTGCAATTCCCCCACCCCCAATCAAATAACACAGAAATTGCTAAACATGCACTACATTCCATTCATTTTCTAGATGTGAAAGAATTCCTGACAGGTGGCCATTCAACCTCTGCTTAAAAACCGCCAATGAAGGAGAGTCTACCACCTTCCAAGGTAGTCTATTCTACTTTTGAGCAGCTCTCACCATCAGAAAGTTCTTCCTAATGTTTAGTTGGAAACTCCTTTCTTTTCATTTTCTTTTCAGAGGTCCTACCCTCTGGAGCAGCGGAAAATAAGCTTGTTCCATGTTTCATGTGACAGCCCTTCAGATATTTGAGATGGCTATCATATCACCTTTCAGTTAAAGGTAGATAGCCGTGTTGGTCTGTCATAGTCAAAACAAAATAAAATAAAAAAATTCCTTCCAGTAGCACCTTAGAGACCAACTAAGTTTGTTCTTGGTATGAGCTTTCGTGTGCATGCACACTTCTTCAGATACACTGAAACAGAAGTCACCAGACCCTGATATATACAGATATATACTGATATATATCAGGGTCTGGTGACTTCTGTTTCAGTGTATCTGAAGAAGTGTGCATGCACACGAAAGCTCATACCAAGAACAAACTTAGTTGGTCTCTAAGGTGCTACTGGAAGGAATTTTTTTATTTTATTTTGTTTTGAATATCACTTTTCAGTCTTCTCTTCTCCAGGCTAAACATACCAAACATACCAAACTCCCTCAGCCATTCCTCATAAGGCTTGGTTGTCAGGCCCTTGATCATCTTGGTCACCTCCTCTGCACACATTCCGAGTTTATCAATATCCTTCTTTAACTGTGGTGCCCAGAACTGGACACAGTGTTCCACAGGATCCTTCTTCCCACATTAATACCATATTTACTCGAGTCTAACGAGCCATCGAATCTAATGCACACCTCAGTTTTTAGAACCTTGAAACCCAAAAAAGTATTTGCTGGCAAACATAAATGTGTCATCGAATCTAATGTGCACCTTAATTTTTGCAACATAATTTGGCCAAAAAAGGTGAGTAAATAGGGTACATAAGCCTCATAGCCTCTTTTGCCTTCCCTCTCATCTGCCCAGTAGCTACCAGCTCTTTCCTGTGCTGATGCCTGGCACATTGCTACGGTATGCAGTGAACCCTGTAATGCATGCAGATGGCAATGGCCCACGGAAAAAAAAATGGTTTTCCCAGGTCTCACCAGGTGTCATAGTGGAGTGTGGCAGAGACCTCCTGCTGATTCCACAATCCGTAGAGACATCTTAGATAACTAAGGGAAACAGTACTTGTAGGATTATGGGTGGTTGGTTGGTTAGGAAAATTTTGGGAGACTAGATCAGAGGAATGTGGATGGGCTGAATTCTTCTCCAGGTCAGTGTTAAATTGTATCCCCAAATTTCACCAACTTTGGACCCTAACCCTAACCCTAACTGTAACCCTAACCCACCTTTCTGGAGGTGATATGACTACCTCCAAAGTAGGACTATTCACTTTTTGTCCATACCTTGTGTGAAGCTTTTTGTACAACCCTAGTGACTTGCAAAGTTAAAAGAAAATCTGAAGCCCCAATACTTGGCTCAGTGCAACAGTGTATGACCACACCTTCCTCTGCCCCCCTTTCTTCTAAGTTCCAAATGTCAGCAACTGCTGCTAAGTGTCAATGGCTTTCTGCCCAAAATGACCTGGCAAGTGCCACATCTAATGATTCCTTGGGACAATCAATTTATAAATTAAAATATTTCACAAGTGCTTTCCAAACGCTTTCAGTATATTACTGTGGTTGGCTGATTATAAGTCACTTTCAGCCAGATTGTGACACCATTAACCATACTCAGGCACTTGGAGTATCACCTTCCTTTACAATAAGCAATATAAGAATGCATTCCATATAAGAATGTCCATGGAAGAATATTATTTATGGCATGCTGTGAAGAATTAGATTCATCTAGAGCAATGCTTAAGTAAAGTGTAGATTAATTACCGGTATGGCACTATAGGTTACAGCTCCATAGCCCAGAATTTTGTACTGGTGTTGGTGGAGGATAATAAACCAGGGCTAAGCTGTATAAAACTACCTGTTATACAGGATCTTTTCCTGTTACATTTTCTTCTTTTTTAAAAGCAAAAGTACCACCTGAAGGTTTGAATTTCAGCTGATGAATGGTAGTAGAAGGGATTGCTTAATGACATGGTGCTGCACTTTGAACCCCCAATTGTTGGGACTTCAAAGCACAACACAGGACTGTTTGAAATCCCTCTGCAAGCAGCTTTGTGCTGCTCCTTAGTGGAAAAGTTTACTAAGGGCTTTCAAACAACCCTTTCTAAGCAACCCTGTATCCTGTTTGAAAACCCATTGTAAACATCTCCCAGCACAGCTCCTTAAACCTCTGAAAACTGGAGCAGAGCTTGGCTGTTCTGGAAAGAGCTTTCAAAAAGCCGTGTTTCTCTTTCAACCTCTGGAACTCAGTGCTTGAAGGGTGAATTGGTTCCCACTGAATGGAAAACACTTTCTTCTTGAGCTGAGATACCATCTAAAAAGACTGGGCAGAAAAGACTGTTGGAGCACCGTCACACCAGCTGATGGGTGAGTGGGAGCATGTCTTCTTTCAACAAAATAGCAATCACAAGTTCACTGCAAGTTCCCCATTGTTGCTTTGAAGTCTGACCTCACCCATCCCTACAACTACACGGAAGCCTTTTCTGCCTAGTCTTTTTAGATGGTATCTTAGTCAGATGTGCTGAGGAGGGTTGAGAGGCTTTTTTCTTCTTCTTTAGTGTGTGTATAATCAAGCAGCAGGGATGCGGGTTGTGCTGTGCTCTAAACCACTGAGCCTCTTGGGCTTGCAGATCAGAAGGTCAGCGGTTCGAATCCCCGCAATGGGGTGAGCTCCCGTTGCTCTGTCCCAGCTCCTGCCAACCTAGCATTTTGAAAGCACAGCAGTGCAAGTAGATAAATAGGTACCGCTGCGGCTGGAAGGTAAACGGCGTTTCTGTGCACTCTGGTTTCCGTCACGGTGTTTCGTTACGCCAGAAGCAGTTTGGTCATGTTGGCCACATGACCCGGAAAGCTGTCTGTGGAGAAACGCCAGCTCCCTCGTCCGGAAGCGAGATGAGTGCCTTTGACTGGACTTAACCATCCAGGGGTCCTTTACCTTTTACCTTTTAATCAAGCAGCATTTCACACAAGCTTGCTCTGGATGATCTCTTTCTGTGTCTTGTTAATCACAGTAACTTACACACACATATATATGTTGTACACTGTCATGGAATATTCTGATCAAGAGGACCTAAGAAATCTCTTAAGGGCCATAAATACATCAAATAAAATTGAAGAAGAGGTGCACAGAAATCTTCTTGTTGAACTTTCCTGCCTTCTTTTTTGCTCCATGAAGCATGACATAGATATGGGCTGCCTTTCACTGAAGTGTCAGTCTTCTATGAATGATTGGCAAGCAACCAGCAACAGGGACCAAGAAATGTCTGCTCAACGATAGGAGATGGGCTGATAAGTGAATGCCTTCCTTTATTCTGCACCTCTTTAAGCACATGTGCCTATGTACCATAAACACACACACCACGGATGCCTCCATCACCGCAGAGTACTTGACAAGATTGCACAGGATACTAAAACTATGTATGACTTTTGGTAGAAATAAGTGCCCTGCCAAATAATTACCATTTACTTGAAATATAGGGAGATGGGGAAGCAGAATAACATAAGAAGGATCCTGCTGCACTGAAACATGTCAAGTCTTCAGATGTTTGCTGAAGGTCATAGAATTGTTTCTCTCTTTGGCATCTGATGGGAGGATGTTCCACAGCACGTGCACCACTACCGAGAAGGCCCTCTGCCTGGTTCCCTGTGACTTCACTTCTCGCAATAAGGGAACCACCAGAAGGCACTTGGAGCTGGACCTCAGTGTCCGGGCTGAACGATGGGGGTGGAGATGCTCCTTCAGGTATAGAGGGCCAAAGCCATTTAGGGCTTTAAAGGTCAACATCAACACTTGGAGTTGTGCTCAGAAACGTAATGAGAGCCAAAGTAGATCTTTTAGGACCAGCATTATCTGATGAAGGATGGAGGCTGATCTGTTTTGCTTTGATGTAGGTAAAGCTTTCCAGTGCTTCGACAGCCATCAGCAAGCAGCACTGCTCACGATGTCATTGGTAATGCATGGATTCTTCCTTCATCACCACTTAGTGGTGGCAGACAGGAACTTCATCATGCAACACTGCATGGGCTCCCTCTGGCATTGCTCCAAGAAACCATATTTAGATCCATGGTGTCTCAGCATTATTTATAAAAAAAAGCCATTCTCCAGACAGCTCTCAAATGTGTTGCTGCTTGCAGCTGGTTATGGAAAAATGCAGCAGGTTTAAGTGTAGGCTCCCTTGGATCACGGGGTGGAAATTCTATTTCTTTGATGAATTCAGAGTCGGCTGAAAATATTCGTATGTCTGTCACAGTTCAGCAAGCAGCCTGATGTGCCAGCTATTAGTACCCAGCAGAGAGCAGGCATGTAACCTATTTAGCAAAACGCTCACATGTTTCACAACCAGAACGATCAGCTGCTAAGCTCTGAGGCTGAGGTGAAAGCAGTTTTGTTAACAAGACCAGCAAAAACCAAATGGAGTATTATATTGTCATCCACAAAAGACCTTAGCTGGCACCTTTGCACTTAAGCCGAAGAATGTGGGATCCTGCCTTATATTGAGTTAGAGTCTTATATCTGGTCTATTTCTAGCTCAGTGTTGTCTACACTGAGTGGCCGTGGCTCTCTGGGGTTGCAGGCGGGTGTCTCTTCCAGCCCTACCTGCTAATGCCATTGATTCAGCCACCTTGTGCATACAAAACAAGAGCTGTATCATTGAGCATGGCCCTTCCTCCTCTCCTCGCAAACTCAAGCCTATCTCATTCCATCAAAGTAAATATGAATCAACTGATTAGAGCAAGTGGGGGTGGGAGATTTAGCACAGTCAGAAAGGAAGCACTTCCTCTTTCCTTCTTTTTTAAAATTTTTATTTTATTTTGACAAAGTAATGTTGTTGTTTAGTTGTTTAGTCATGTCCGACTCTTTGTGACCCCATGGACCAGAGCACGCCTGCCACTCCTGTCTTCCACTGCCTCCCGCAGTTTGGTCAGACTTTGTCTATGGAGTTTTCTTGGCAGGGATACTGGAGTGGCTTACCAGTTCCTGCTCCAGGTGGATCACGTTTAGTCAAAACTCTCCACTATGACCTGTCTGTCTTGGGTGGCCCTGCACGGAATAGCTCATATCTTCTCTGAGTTATTCAAGCCCCTTCGCCACGACAAGGCAGTGATCCATGAAGGAAGACAAAGTAATAATCATAATAAATAAGAATAAAAATGTGCACCCCACCACCGAGGGGTGGTGATAGTAACTAGGGGATAGTTACATTGCATTGTAACTATCCAACCTCCCAAAATTTCAACACCTCTTGTGATGGTTTGACCCCTTTCCGTTTTAACAGTACAAATTCTACAAACACCCTCCATATCTCCTCAAAATAATTTCTCCTGCATATTCCCCGTCTTACCTTAATGACACATGTTAATTTATCGTTAATAGCTATATCCCACACCTCTTTATACCATTCTTCCACTTAATAATCTGCTTGGCCCTTCCACTTCCTGGCTATAATAATTCGTGTAGCTGTCAATAAATTTGTGAGCAAGTCCTTCATAGCCTGTGAACCTTCCACCCCATCGTAAATTGATAATAATGCTACCTCTGGACTTTCGGTCAGCTTTAACCCAGTGATTTCTGTTATCTCCTTAAACACCCTTTGCCCAAAAAGAATTGCACATATTTACACCCCCACCTCTTTCCTTCTTCAGACAGTGCAGGCTTAGTGACATTTGCTACCACAAAATGTAGCAATGGCTGCCAATCTGGATGGCTTTAAGGGGGATTAGACAAATTCATGGATAATAGAAGGCAAACATTGGCCACTGGTTAGGATGATCATCATGGCTAGTATCAGAAGCCTCTAAGGGAGAGACTTCTATTGCACTCATATCCTGCTTGTAGGCTTCTCTTAGGCATTTGGTTGGTCACTGTCAGAACAGAATGTAGGACTAGATAGGTCTTTTGTCTGATCCTGCAGAGATCTTCTTATGGTCTTGCGTTTGAGCATAGAAAATGCTAGAACCTGAAGCTGTGGACATGCGAATTTGCATGTAGAAGTTTCATCGCTGAAAGACAGCCCAGCCCCATTTCTAGAACTGAAATAACAGAGTCCTATCATCTTGTTTGAAGAGGTTGGCAAGAAAACATTGGAAAACAGTTTCACAATTAAAAGATGCTCTGTAATAATTATAGGTCTTTTTTTAAAAAAAAACCAACAACCCTAAAATGATGAACAAAATGGGAAGCACAGAAGACGTATATTAAGTTGTCAGTGGGGAGCATAATAATTAATAGTCAAGTGTTTTGTTTGTGTGCTGAATGTCGACATTCCTCACCATGTTTCTTTTATACACACAACATTTGACTACTGGCAAAAAAACCACAGATAGTCACTCAACACTACAGTCAAAGGCAATCTTTGTCTCTGTCTAACCTTGTTTGCCGAGATAGTTTATTCACAGAAATGCATAGAACTCATACAGGCTCTGCTGTTCAATATCCAAACTTCTGCAGGCTGTACAACAAAATTCTGCATATGCTGATACCTTGAATATTATCATTCAGAAGCCAATAAATAATTTCATAGGGCTGGGGCTCATAATGCTTATTTGTACACAATCTTTGAGGCCCAAATTCTGTTTTGTCAAGAGCAAGGAGGAGAAAACTCAGAGATGGGATAAGGCTGAGGGAGCAGTCTGGGTTTCCTAGGTACTAGTGCTGTGCTGAAACCTGTCCTGCAACTTCTCCTAAGGTTTCTTCCCCTGCAAAAGAGACAATTTTTCTGTCTAATTCTCAGGGCATTTGAGAATTTCTTTAAAAATTTCACTGTGTGGGGAGGGTTTGAGCATACCACTGTGTGCCACCCCAATCTCTGATTCCAGGGGTTCCAAGCGCTTACTCAGGGTTCATGTTTTCCTTGGAGTGGGGGACAGCAGAGACTGTGGTGCATTTATGATATATGGTTTATTTACACATATATACACCCTGGGCCTACGATGGAGGGATTCACAGTATCAGCAACCCAAAAGGGCCTTGGTTCCCTCATAGCTGCAGCCTTGGAGTCAAACAGAGATCAAGTATCTCTTTGACTCTCTCACTTCCCAACTTGTTGCTTCCCAGCCTGAAACTTTTCTTCCTGCTTCTAGCTCCTACCTCACATCACTCAACTCCCTTGTCTCAACGCTGGCCATTGTCTTTCCAGCCAGTTGAGGGAGGGGGCCCACCCATTTCCTGTCTGTCTCCGAGGCCACTTCCTTTGTTCCCTTAATAGCCCATTACCTAGGATTATCACCTCAACAGGGAAGCTTAGCAATTTGAATCCTTGCTTAGGTTTTGACACTTGCTGGATCCAGGAATTAGAAGGGTCACTACATACAGCCTGTTCCCCTGTCCAAACTCATGACAATACCTTAGGCAGCCAAGGGTTTTGTGTCTTCGCCATGGTCATAACTGAAGTATGGGCACCCAGATGGCTGCCATCATAAGCAGACTTCGCACCCAAATATAGAGGTGTGGCCTACATTTGAGGGTTACTTATATTTGAACCAATACAGTAAATAACCATATAAACAAAACGTATAGTCTTGGGGTGGGTATTCCTTCTTCACGTGTGTAAACCCAACCCAACCTACTTTGAAGATGTGGTCATGCAGAGGCATGCCATGGATGATCTGAGGAATCACATCTATTGTAAGCAGTAATTTCCATGGTTGCCACAACAATTAACCCCAGATGCCACAGTCATGCGGCACCACTGTTGATTACTACAGTGTGGTGTAGTGGTTAAGAGCAGTAGTCTCGTAATCTGGGGAACTGGGTTCGCGTCTCCGCTCGTCCACATGCAGCTGCTGGGTGACCTTGGGCTAGTCACACTTCTCTGAAGTCTCTCAGCCCCACTCACCTCACAGAGTGCTTGTTGTGGGAGAGGAAGGGAAAGGAGAATGTTAGCCGCTTTGAGACTCCTTCGGGTAGTGATAAAGTGGGATATCAAATCCAAACTCTTCTTCTTCTTCTATATTTATGGCCTGCTGATTCACACATTACATTCCTCCACCAAATGTGTACAGGGAGAAGGTGGGGCTGCTTAGACAGAAATAGGAAAGAGAAAGTACTGGCTGGGCCAACTGTCCTCTAGAACTAAGCAGAGATCCATGTCTAAATGCAGCATTTTAACTATATCTTTAACATCTTCTCCAGGAAAAGTTTTATCTGCAAGGAGCAATTGTTGGATTGTTAGTCAATCCTGCACGGACTCTTCCATCCACAGAGATCACCTCCGATTTCATGCATCTGGTTATATGTGCATGCATCTGTTGCCCTTTTAGGTAGGTTGGGCGGTATTCATAGAAATGGAATGTGGCATAAATTAATGCTGGCAGGAAAAGATGAGTATGTTTTCTGTAGAAGCCCTGAACCTGCTCCCTGTCAAAGCAAAATTAAATTGCCTTGCACACAGGCACAGGAGGGCTTCTGAGGTCAGATTTTGTTTACGGTGCTGGGCAATACTAATTTCCTTTGCCTCCCTGAGCTGTGAGCTATTTTCTCCAAACTCCTGCTGCCCATGTTAACACTTAGTGACCTTGAGGCAGGGGGCAGATGTTAGCAGGGTTGGCTTAATATAACACCTGTTCCGGGGATTTCTTGGCTGCTAAAGCCAAGAACAGTCCATACTTAGGTGGCGAGGCACATACTCAGCGCATTCTTCATTGGAGAGGGATTTCCTAAGGGGGGGAAATGCCACACTGGAAATCCCAGGTGTTATCTGTCAGCCTCTCAAATGCCAAACACGAAGCTGTTCTGACAGAGTCCCAGCAGCCTAAGCAAAGAGGACATCCCTCCTTGGCTTCCCACACCAAAGTCATTTTCTTAAAAGAAATAAAAAATGCATTCTCTTCCTCAGTCAGGTCCTAGCTTGTGAGCCCTTCGCCCAAGAAGGAGCCAGCCTGACTGGCTCGCTTATCTCACAGCCTTGCTTCTTTCAAAATGTTGAGCAGAGTTCTAAATCATTGGGAGAGCATGTGGGTGTGTGGGTGTTCAGCAGAGTTTATTTTATTTAGCATTACTTAGTACATTTATAAACCGCTTTTCCTGCAAGGAGATCAAGGTGGCATATATCGTTCTCTTGCTTCCCATTCTATCCTCACAACAACCCTGTGAGGTAGGTTAGGCTCTGGCCCAAGGTCACCAACTGAGGTTCATGGCTGAGCAGGAATTTGAACCCTGGTGCCCCCAGTCCTAGTCCCCAGCTATTGTCGGACTACAACTCTCATCACCCCTGATTATTGGCCCATCTGGCTAGGGATGATGGAAGTTGTAGTCCAACAACTTCTGGGGACCCAAGGTGGAAAGGTTGCCTCAGTCAACTAAGCTTTTTACTGCCCCCAGTTTATGAACTGCCGATAAAGTTCTGTGCTCATTGATGGTGCTGCTGTATAACAAAATGACTAACTGAAACAGGAGGCATAACTTGAAGGCAACTCATGGATTCCTACCAGGTGCTGTCGTATTCTGCATTGAAGTCTTCCACAAAGCTTTGTGTTCTCGCTCTCTTCCACTGAACTGAAGTGTCTTGTTATCTGTGCTTAATTGCGGCATGCCATGCTACTGAATCCTACCAAGCTGTTGAGTCCATATAAGGCATGGCGGAGTTCTGACCAGCCTAATGTGTGTTCATTTTCAAGATGGTTATTAAGTCACTCCAGCAAAAACAAATAATAAAAAATGGCAGCCAGTTTCCAATCTCTGACTAGGCACCAGGGCCCATGTATGGGCTTTGTCTTGACAAGTGCTTGACAGAGCGGCATTGAAGTAGCACAGACAGGCATTCCTTTGGCTTTACTTTTTAAAAGCGCGGGCATACATTGTGCATGAGGCAGATGGCAGGTGCAATTTGGGCGCAGAGGGAAAGCACAGGCTGGTTTTATTCAATTGGGAGGTGGAGCAGAGTCCAAGACATCCCATTGCAAGCTGTGAGGGGTGTGTGTGTGGACCTGCTGGGTAGTTGTGAAGCTTTTGCTAATCTTCTCATGTCTGTGCCATGTGTGCCTTTTCTTTTCAAAAAATTAAAAAACGGTCATTTAAATTGTAATGCTTCCAAAATACAGGCGTCGCCTCCCCCACTTTGACATGATTGACTTGTGCAGATATGTGTGGTCTCAGGAAATGGCAGGAGAGAGCTAGAGAGTCCTTGCGACTCACGAGGAGACCCTCCCCAGAGCCCAAAGAGAACGTCAGTGAGGGTGGAGGAAGCCCCAAAGAGACCAGAGGCACAGTGCAGCATTGTTTAGGCTGCTCAGCCTCCCCGCCTAACAGCTGATGCATGGGGTGGCACAGCAGCAGCCTCTTTCCCACATGTCCTCCAGCTGCCAGCTGTCCCCAAAGCTTCAACTCTGGTTTTAGATATTTTTGGACACAGTATTTTTGGTCTGGATTGGAGAGAGTGAGTGGCAGAGAGGGAGATAAAAGCGTTTTTAGAGGCTGCTCCCCAGTTATGCAATTTTCATTTATGCACACAGCCCGCCCGCCCGCCCCCGCATAAGTGGGTGGGACACCTGCTTATAGAAATAAATGTATTAAATTGAGCAAAGATTACAACATGACTGCTGATTTCTCTTGTCCCAACAGGAAAAAGGTGATTTTCTCCACTGGCATCCTGTTACAGTTATTGCTTCCACCCTTGATAATTTTTGGTTTGAAAATTGGGTTTGAAAACAGCAAACAGTGCAAAGCAGCGCAAACTAGGCACCCTCACTCTTTTGCCTACTCCAGTCCAGAAAACCTTATAAGCCAAAATGGTCTTCAAGGTGTCACTTATTGCTGCAGTCATCAAGCGATGAACATGCAAGTGTGGACCTCATCATTTCACGGAGATTTGTGGTCCTTGCATGGAAGTATCTGTGCTCAGGGTTGCAGCTTTGTCAGCAACATACAAAATACTAGTCCTAATAGGCAAGGGCAGATGTAACAGCACTCATTTCTTCTTCTAAATTGTATTTGGAAAGGAGGATTAGTGTGTATAATTCTAGATTATTTTGCACGGTAAGACAGTGTGATCCTGATTCTTCACTCGAAGGATACTAAACAAATGTGTTGGTATGAATAGGACTATCTATCGCCTTGCAGAAGTCCCTCCCAATATCACTTGCACCAACACGGAAATGGAAGCAGTTAGTACTCTCTTGTCTCAAATGGATGTGGAGAGATGGGGTGAGTTGCTTCCTCCCTCGGAGCCATTTAAATCTATTGGAATTTCCATGTTGCCTTCTATGGGGCGACAGATAGATTGCATATTAAGAGCCTGATCTTATTCTCACATAGATTATGGTTTTACATTAGTGCAAGTCTATCAGTCGAAATGAAATTGCTTTGGGTTCAGCCAAATGTAAGCAATAGGGATGGGCTGAGGCGAGTGGGTCACAGCTTGGCCTATTTCTACAGAGCTGGGGAGAGCAGGGAGCGGGGAGGATTTCCTCCCTCCCTCCGGTTTTTCTCTTAATAAGAAATTCTTATCGCAGTGTTTTCTTTTAGTATTTAAAATATTGTTTCCCGACAGAGTGAGTAGATTAAAATGGCAGAGAGCCAGATAATAGCCAACAATGTCACATCTTCCTTTGGGGAGGGGGGCTGTGGGGGGGGCTGGAGGGGAGAGCACTTGATCATCCTCCCACCCCCGCTGTTTCTCTCCTTGCCACTTAAATGATTGTTTGCAAGTAGTCCTCTGTTCCCATTACTCTTTTGCATCTACGGTGGAAGTGCTTTGACATCAGCTGGCAAAGCAACAGAAAAACAATGCCATCTACTGTAAAAGGAAGCGCTCTTTTCAGATACCAAGTGGGAGGGAAAGGAAATCAGCTTTAAAACCGATGCCCTTAAAATACAATGCACTGTCCCCGAGTTACCCCCATGAAAGAAGGAACTTCTCAAAGCAACTCAAAAGAAAATGCCTAGGGTATTTATTCCTGGAGACTGTTGTGTTCTCTAGTCAATGCCTGACTCACCCAATTTTTCATTATTCTGTTTCATCAGTATATGAACTCCCTTTCATGCAAGGACAGACACAAACTGGCCTGCCTGAACACACAATCTCCAGTCTTGTACCAATGGAATCTGAAACTGTCACTCAGAATGTACGAAGGTGACACTGGAGGAGGAAGAGGAGTGCGGGGGGAGCGCACCGCCCCCAGCAGCGCGATCCCGGCAGGGTGCCATCGCGGCTGCCCCCCCACCCATGCTGGGTGCCTCGCCCCCGCAGGTGGCGCACCCTGCCCCCGGGATGCATGCCACACCCCTGCGGGCAGTGTGCCCACCTCCAGGATAGGCGCCAGCCTTGCCCCCACTGCTCTCTGCCCCCCGGTGCCGGAACATGAAGCTCTGCCACTGGAAGGTGGTCTCTCAAGGAGCCGGCTTTCTGTAGTGAACAGCCCTGGTATACAGCTGCAGTTTATGGCAAAATTCACCTAACAATCTGGCGCATCATCATCATCATCATCATCATCATCATCATAATTTATTTGTACCCCGCCCATGGCCGGGTCCCCCCAGCCACTCTGGGCGGCCTCCAACAGATATTAAAATACATTAAAATATCACAGGTTAAAAACTTCCCTAAACAGGGCTGCCTTGAGGTATTTTCTGAATGTCAGATAGTTGTTTATCTCTTTGACCTCTGCTGGGAGGGCGTTCCACAGGGCGGGCGCCACCACCAAGAAGGCCCTCTGCCTGGTTCCCTGTAACTTGGCTTCACGCAGCGAGGGAACCGCCAGAAGGCCCTCGGCGCTGGATCTCGGTGTCCGGGCTGAACGATGGGGGTGGAGACGCTCCTTCAGGTATACAAGACCGAGGCATTGGAGGATTGGAGAATGTAATGTCTAAATACATCTCATGTCTGAGTTGCAAACCATTATCTCTCTCTCCATAGTCCAGAAGTCAAAACCCCAGCTTCTTTTCAAATATGAGCCTCCTCTCCACAGCTCCACTCCCATCTATATAACTGTAAACCGCTTGGCTACGCACTGTACAGGATACCTAGAAGATTGAACATTTCCAGTGTGTTGCAAAAGCTCTGGGGCCCTGTCTTGATGACATCTTTACCTTCAGATCCACACTGATCCACCCAATCATGCAAATTTTAAAAGGAAACAATGTTCTTACAAGGAACATAATTTAGGTTTTGGGATTTTGTGCTCTCAGCGCTGTGTAGTCTTACCTTAACTGAATTGTGTCTGGGGCTTCTGCCTTTTTGTAGCCTGTGTGAATCACACCTGCAGTCCCAAGCATCTTTGTCATCACAGGTGTTTCATTACCTGCATTGGAACAGCTGCTGTTTTGAAAAGCCAGAGACAGACATTATTAGTTCAACATTTCTAAATATCACCTTTTCATCACATGTCACAGAAAAGTGGTGCTCAAAACCTTACTAGACATTTCCATTGGTTAGGATGTCCTCTGCAGGGGATTAAATGCAAATCATTACAAATGTATCCAAATTAGCACTGTCCTCTTGTCTACAGTCCATTAACTGTAGACATGGAAACGAAAAAAAATAGCAGAATTTAGCCATTTGGAGTGGGAGACTGGTGATCAATTTGACATAAACGTTCTTATTCCACTCTAAGACCACGAATTTGCATTGACAAACATGATCTTAACCACATTGCTCACAATGGTGAGTATCTTAATCTCTGTATACCATTTAAGAGGATATAAACATTCAATTCTCCAGGGTACTTATGTTCAAGAGCATTTACACTCTTGGGGCCAGCCTTGCTCGTTCTCACAACAAAAAGACTGATTCTTCTTATTCTTCCCATTACATGGCCTTCTCATGATGTCTCAGGGAAAAAAATGCAAATAAATTCACCAAACTAATACATGCTACTTCTCTGTCTACTTTGTGTTAAACACACACATCTCTTTTCAGTTCAACTGTGCAAAGGGACAGTAAATGTAATTAGGAATAGAGAAATACTGTATAAGAATGTATAGGATATTTTCCTGCATAGTGTGATGGCCTGGGATTCAGACTCAGATGCTGAACCTGAGGGATCCCAGCCTGCACAGGATTCCCGCCTGCAGAACCAGCAGAGCCGGGCCTAGGGCTTGAGTCTGAAGGGCTGTGCTGGATCCTCAGGTGCAGGCATCTGCTGAGTCTGCTCTGGCTCCTGATGGGATGGAGGAGCCATTGCCTGCAGGTGCTCCACTATCAGCCCCATCAGGGGAAGCTGAGGTTGCCTCTGGGTCCGGTAACCCTCCAGCCTCTCCTGAGCTGCAGAGGCTCAGGGCAGAGAGGCGAAGAGAACTAAGTTCCCGCATGAGGAGTGTTTGCCTCCAGGCCAGGAGAGGCGAGTCACCAGAGGATCGGGGCCGCCCTATGCCTCGGGGTAGATAAAAGCCAGCCAGCCCCAGCCAGCTAGATCCTGCTAGTGTTCCTGACTTCAACCTGCCTTGCTTTTCTGCCTGCGTTCCTGACCTGCCCTGGTTTCCTGCCTGCGTTCCTGACCTCACCTGATGCCCTGCCCTGCTCCCAGCTTTGGCTACTGTGGACTGTTTCTACCCTGAACCTACAAACCATGGACCGGACTAGGACTTCATCTCTTGGGTAACCCTCGGGACCAGCACACATAGTATTTTACATTTCCCCCCAAGATCTGACCCTCATCTGTCATCTTTCCCTCCCATATGAAATGACTGCAATAATAGTTGATTAATTTTCCCCCTCTATAACTCAAATACTTTTTAAAAAGCAAAGCCCATTGGAGCCCACCTTGAAGCATCCTATGTTTGCTAGAATGGATTGAAAACAAATCATCTGGGACTGAATCCAGTTTTTATTTAGGGGAAGAATGCATAATGGAGGCAGATTATTCCATGCTGATTCCATTTGGGGCTGATAAATTAGGGCGACCAGTAGACTGGACTGATCCAATGTGTTGCTTTCTTTTTTTATTAAGTGGATACCCATGGTAGCATGCAGTCTATTTAAAAGGAATACATTTGCACCGAGAAGAATACATCTTCAGCCAACATTTTCTGTGGCACTACAAATTAAATTATCATTCCTAATTCATATTCTGAATTAGCTCCCTACAGAGATTTTTATTGCACTTGCTAGAAGTCATTTTAACAAATTGGTATATAAATTAAAAGGAAGAACGCTCGATTTGTTCTAATCGAGGAAAGAATTTATTTTCAGAGGCTTTAAAAGAGTTGTCTTTGCTCTGTGAAAATGGGCACTGGCCACAGTGTACTAACATACAAAGGATGAAAAATGAAACTATAAGAGTGGATGCAACTCTGAGTAGCCTGGTTTTAGTAGGGATATGAAACTGGATCTCTCCAGTCATTGTCCAACACTCTATAACCACCAGGCTGCACTGTCCCTCAGCTGACTCAAGCACAGTTTCATAATTGAGAAGATCCATTTGGGGGCACCAACTTTTGGCCTCACACAGGGAGCCATATTGCAGAAGATCATTAAAGTCCGCCCCTGCCAAACTGTAAATACAGCCTCACCTGGCTGAATATAACCACTGTCTCTGGCCTCATTTCTTTGCACTTTCAGAAATTCATTACTTAGCTGTAGCCTGGGCTGCTCACAAACTGCCTAAACCCCAGCTGGAATCCCAGCCTGAGCCTGTAATGAAGTTGGCCAGAATGCCCTGAATGTGTACTATATGGTTGCCTGTTCTGATCTGAAGCCTCACCTACCAGAAGCTTGGTCTCAACAACAAGAACTGAAGCACTCTGCTAAGTGCCTTTTGTTGTTATTCATCCTTTTAAAAGTTTCTGCAGAAGTCCACAGTTAGAAGCATATTTTTGGCTACATGCAGGGTACAGCCCTGCCAGGGTGAGGTGTCCTGCTTCAGGGAATAGGAGCCATCTCCTAGGGGTTACATGGAGAAAGCTTTCACATTTGCTTAAATTGCACCTCACTTGCCATTTTGTGGCCCTGAGGATACACAAAATGCAGCTGAAATATGCACATTTCCCAAGGACTGTTAGAGATTGATGCACAATGGCTAGGGAATGTACCAAATGTAATCGAGATACGAGCATCCCCCAAGGCCCATTTAGGATTATGCATAATGGCCAGTGAATGTATGAAATGCTATCAAGATATGCATATTCCCAAAGGCCTGTTGAAGATTAGGTTTATTGACCAGGAAAAGCACACAATTTCCTCTCCCTGGACAGATTATGTGCACATTCTTCAGGAAGTGCATTGAATATGCACACTAGCCAGTGGTTCTTAACATTAACCACTCAACTTACAATAAATGCATGGGTCAGAGGAACGCAGGGCTGTGCTTGTGCAATCTCTTTCCATGGAACAGACTGCTTGTGTCTCATTCTTCTTAGGAATGAACAACAACTGAGCAGCAAATGAGATTCCCTCTCTATGACAGCAGTCATTTATCTATGGCTTGTATTATTATTAATTGAACATCGTAAAAATTGCAACTGTGAAATGTCCTACTTTTTATTTTTAGACTCCTCTCACTTTAGTACAAGGTCAAGAGGCACATGCCAGCCTACCCTCACATCTCAATTACAACAATAATTTTTTGTGATTGATTGAGATATTGATTTCTCCATAGCTATCTAAAAGCAGCTTTTTCCTGTGGGTAGAGCATCAAAGGCAGGAAGACCACAAAGGGATGAGTGAGCACTAGCTCTTATAGTTCCTAGAAAAATCACAGACTCCTCATATTGAGTTGTAATATAATTTACCAGAGGGAAATATAGTAATAACATTATTATACTGGACTTGATGAGTTGAATGCTGATTCAGAGGGGATTAACTTCTAGTTGTCCAAGCACAAACACATGGCAGCCTTTGCTTGTTTTGTTGGTTACAGTTAGGGTTTCGACAACTGAAAAAAACTAATTTCTGGCCTCATCCTATCCAGGAAGTGCAGCTGATGGTATCCTAAGCTGCTGAGAGGTTCTACCAAATCAATAGGGACGCTCTCCCTCCATCCTGTTTCCGATGTTGGTCATCCACTAGGGTGACCAAGACCGTCTCTGTCCTATAAATGGACCTATACTGAAACAGATCCAGACAATTCATAAGAAACTCTCGACTTGATTCACCACCGTATGCTCAGGCACCTTGCCCAAAATAGTTTTTTGGTCTCTCCCCAAAATTTTGGAGGATGTGTCCCGCCCACCACTCTTGGCTTATTAATTAATGCACAGCTGTCAGTGGGTATTTACGTGTCTCTTGGAAGAGTTTCAAATTCATGTTTTGCAATGTTAACTAGTGTAAATCCAGCAATTGCCAAGACGAATTTTCAAAAAAGCAGCTATTTGTTCTTACCTTGTCTTGGGTTATGTGTCTCTGCTTTAAGTAAATTACCTGTAAGACATAAAGATAATTTAATGGCATTCTCATATTGATTTTTTTCCTATTTTTATGTGCAGCATAAATTGATTTTCAGTCTCGGCAATCATTTGCTGCTTAGCTATAAACGGACGCCATTCAGAAAGCTTGCTACTTCTGCTTTCAGTGAGCAGCATCACACAGGGCTCTAAATCTCCTAGGGACACTCGCATATAGACTTTCCCCCTTCAATGTAGTGGAAGCTGGTGGTGCTGAGTGATGTGAAGATGGCAGAGAGGACACAGCCCCACTCTTCCCCTGCACTTACTTATTTAAATGTATTGCTTTAACCAATTTATAGCCTACATGGCACATAGATAAATTATGCAAATATACAAGAATATACACAACCACATACTTTAAGCCAAGACAATCAATAGCACTATCAATTATAAATTGACATATGAATACATTAAAAGAGTCGAGCATAGTATAATTTTTTTTTTTAAACAGTTTCACAAATTCCCATGTCCCAGACCATGTCCCAGACCATGGTGGTTACATTACACCCCCAGTGCCCTTTTTTGTTGCAGAATTTACACAGAAGTAGACCTCCATTGCAGTCCTTCTGTACAGTAATACACAATATCCCCCAAATTTACAGTTTTCTTTCTATACACAAAAAACGGACAGAAAACACCTGGAACAAAAACAAATGCCTCAGAGTCTATTGATTTTGCTGTTGGGATGTGCTTTTGTTCAGGCCATTTGTAACATTGGGGTCATTTCTCCTCAGCAAAAACAGATCCAATGACGCACATTTTAGGTGCCCAGTTTCCCTTTTTAAAAGGAAAAAACAAACCCTACTACTTCTGATGCCACGTCCATTGTTTGGTTTTGGAAGATTTTCTGTCTCCAAGAAAGATTGAAATGTAGCTTGGGTTAGAAAAAACCATCCTGAAAACTTTTTTTGTTAAATGAACAGGTATTTAAGGGCCTACTTAAATTCTGGGAAAGATTGTAATCATGTGATAGCGAATGCCCAAATAGAGCTGATATAAAACAGGGTGGGGTGTGTATGAGAAGGACCCAAGTGGAGTGTGAGAAACCAGCAATAAGAGCCACAGGGCTGAAACCTGTGGCATGTTGGAATGCTTGGATTAATCAAAAGAACAGAAAAAATGAAGGCAATTCACGTGTGGTCACCACCACTTTCTGCAGAAGAAAGTGTTCCTTCTGTGACTGTGTTTAGGGTTGAGAAGTCTTTAGCACTTTTTGTCTCATCCGCCTTTTGAGCTGCTCCTGGTGCCCACCCCCTCGGTCACTCGTTTCCAGTGTGGTCTCTGACCATTTGGCTTAACAACACAGAGTTGTTGTTGCTGTTTTCCCAAATGAGTTTCTAGTTCCTGAAGTTCCTTTTCATGTAATAGCGGTGGCGCTGTGGTCTAAACCACAGAGCCTCTTGGGCTTGCTGATCGGAAGGTCGGCGGTTCGAATTGACGGGGTGAGTTCCCATTGCTCTGTCCCAGCTCCTGCCAACCTAGCAGTTTGAAAGCAAGCCAGTGCAAGTAGATAAAGAGGTCCTGATGTGGTGGGAAGGCAAACAGCGTTTCCATGCGCTCTGGTTTCCGTCATGGTGGCGTGTTGCGCCAGAAGAAGAAGAAGAAGAAGAGTTTGGATTTGATATCCCACTTTATCACTACCCGAAGGCGTCTCAAAGCGGCTAACATTCTCCTTTCCCTTCCTCTCCCACAACAAACACTCTGTGAGGTGAGTGGGGCTGAGAGACTTCAAAGAAGTGTGACTAGCCCAAAGTCACCCAGCAGCTGCATGTGGAGGAGCGGAGACACGAAACCAGTTCCCCAGATTACGAGTCTACTGCTCTTAACCACTACACCACACTGGCTCTCAGAAGCGGTTTAGTCATGCTGGCTACATGACCCGGAAAGCTGTCTGTGGACAAACGCCGGCTCCCTTGGCCTGAAAGTGAGATGAGCACTGCACCCCATAGTCGACTTTGACTGGACTTAACCATCCAGGGGTCCTTTACCTTTTAGCTTTTACATTTCACCCCTATTGGCAAGCCAAATTTTCAGTTCCTGACACTCATCTGCCTCATCAGTCTCCTTAGCCAGCCCCAGCTGAGTATTTTGTAGCTTGGCTTTCAGGCCCATTTACTTTCCTGTGAGATAGGAACCCTTTCACAGCACACACCAGCTACGAGCTCAGTGGGTCACCTTAGGCAAGCTGCCATCTTTGAGCCTGCAAAATGGGGACAATACCATTAGCCTACCTTGTAGGCCTGTTGTAATGATTACTAAAATCACATATGTACATTTGGAAGTGCCGTATAAAAAGTAACTTTTAATATAACTATTATATAACAGACTATATTTAATCATATAAAACAATAATATCTTTTCACCTAGACATTTGGAGAAATCATAGCTTTTTTATGCTTGCTGCTGAACTGTTTTCATGGCTGGGTGCTGTATTTTAAATTGTACTTAGTTTAATATTTATGTTATTTAGTTTTTGTCCTTTCTTCATCATTCTGGCATTCAACAGAATGTATTAAAGCAGGCATCCCTAAACTGCGGCCCTCCAGATGTTTTGGCCTACAACTCCCATGATCCCTAGCTAACAGGACCAGTGGTCAGGGATGATGGGAATTGTAGTCCAAAACATCTGGAGGGCCGAAGTTTGGGGATGCCTGCTTAAAGAATCCTCACCACCGCCATCTTTCTTCACACTGTGGTATGTGAGATAAAACAGCAATCAATAAAAACACATTATTTTCAGGATGTGGCAACTTGCAATGGCTGTATAGAGGAATCCTATGGATTTAATGGGATACTCTTGGCTGCAATTAGCATTTTGTTTCACCAGTCTTAAAAGGTTCAGAGCATCTGCCTGCGATGAACTGCTAGTGGCATATTCTCCCCATCCCCACAGCAGGGGGAAAGGGCATCTCCTAATGTACGGTAGGTGGCATTTCTGAGGCAGCGTTTGCTGTGCTGCCTGCTTCCATCTGCCGAGAGGGAACGGGCATAAACAACAGGTGCACACAAGAGAACTCTGCCACAAGCAACAAGGTCGAAGGCAGCAAAATAATCCTTTATAGAAATAAATAATGTAAATGAAACGCTCTGCCAAAAGACCGTATTAAAAGCACTAATCTGTGCACGGACAGTGCTGCCCATGGAACACACAGAGAAAATAAAAGCACACGAAAGGCACATATTTGTGCGAGACTTCAAACTTCCCACGCATTCTCTTTCACAACAATGACCTTGAAACAACAGCACAGGCTGTCACCCTTTTGAACATCTCCCAGAACACCTGACCTTTTTCTGCCCAGTCATTTTTTTCCCTGGTTTGGAATATATTTCACGTTTCCTGCCTTGTACTCAAAAAGTCTCTTGGGCTTGCTCTGGCTTTAGCCGCTTGCCTCATGCTACTTGAGCGCTCGCATTAGCAGCTGTCAGAGGATCTCCAAATATCAAAATATCATTTTGCTTCTGTTTGAGAGAGAGAGAGAGAGAGAGAGAGAGAGAGAGAGAGAGAGAATCTGTATGCAAACTGTCAATAATAACAGGTGAGCCCTTGACAGGAGAGGAAGAAGGGGCTTAGATCTTATAACATGTGTGGAAACACCTATAATCACATCCTCTGCCTCTTGTCTAACCATCTTATCAGGATCGCTTTTCAAGCTGAACTTATGAGAAACTTGACTGGGAAATTTTGGCATGCAGTGCAAACTCCGTCTTGCTCAATATTTTTCTGAGTACCCAGTGTGATGTAGTTGTTAGACTAGCTGGAGACCCGGGTTTGAATCCCGAACTTGATCATGAAGCTCACTGGGCCAGTCACTGCCTCTCAACCTAACCTACCTCACAGGGTTGTTGTGAGGATTAACTGAGGAAGTGGAGAACCAGGTACACCACCACAAGCTCCTTGGGATAGAAATGCAGGACAGAAATAATATGAGGACATCAGACAACATCTGAAAGGGAAAGAATTGTGCAGGGACTTTACATTGTAAACTAAACGCTGAGAGATTTGGAGAGCAGTCTAAAAAGCTTTGCATGGGAAGAGGAACAATGTGCAGACTTGTTTACACTGGCGGCTCAAACAGGCCTTCTGCTTCTATTAAGTCTCTATAAAGATAACAGTATACTAATAGGCAAACAGAGCATTGGTGCCGGTTCTTTATTGCAATTTGAACATGCCAATTAATCACTGTTATTTATCGATGGTATATTTGGGAGGTAGGCTGTTCAAAGACATAATACTTTCCGAGAAGAGTCACCAGCTCAGGAAAGTGGCAGCGTCTCGCGTCCATTTTCACATAGTGCCCGTTGCGCTTTAATGAAATGCTTTGGCTATTCTACTGAAAGTATGTATTATTCATCAAATGATGCTGATCAGACCAATAATAGAGAGCCCATGATAATAGCTACTGTTATGTGTTCCTATTATTCACAATACGGGGATCTCATCCATTGTGCAAAGGGATGTCTCATAACTCTTGATGATGTATAGCACGGTGAGTGTGAAGAATCTGTTTTACTTAGCGACTCACAGAATTTAGTACTTCATTAACAATTTCAGTAATAGTGTTGTCAGCGTTATAAAACCAGCCTTGGTTGATTGATGTTTTCTTTCTAAAGTGGCTTTAAATCTTAGAAACCTGCTTCCTTGGAAATGTCACCCTGTTGCGTAAGATCTCTTTCCTTAAAAAAAAAACCTCAGCTGTTCATAGGTTGATTCTGCCTTTGCTTTCTGGGCCAACAGTTGGGCCAAATAGCCGATACTCAGGCTTGCCTACAACAAAATAGTATTTTATTTTATTTTATTTTCCCACAAGGATTTTTGCTATTTTCCCAAGAAGCAGGAATTATTTTTGAAAATGTAATTTTAAAAATTAGATGCAGCAAGAAGATACTGGTTTAAAACAGTGATATTTTTCTCGAAAAAGAGGTGCTGGAACTCAACAGGGAACGCCTCCCTTGTTCTCTTACAATGGCAGTGGCACCCACCTGAGAGGTGCCGGAACTGAGTTCTGTTGAGTTCCGGCTGTTACGTGTGTGTATGTGTGTGTCAGTGTCATTTCCACAAGACACGTCAGGACTGACAAATGTATTTTTGTCCTCCCTGTTTCCCTGGATCATGCAGTGAGAGCTCCCCCTCCTGTTTCAACCTATTTTAACTGTCAGATTGAGGTCAGGGTGGAAATGAATCCCACTTCATCCATTCCAACTACAATATGTGCTAAAGTCTGTGGTTTAACGGGAGCATCAAAATGCATTTCAACTGGCAGCCCAAGCAATCTGTGAAAGGAGCAGTGGGGAAATAGAGCCCTCCCAGATGTTGTGTGACTCCAATTCCCATCATCCCCAGCCAGCATGGCCAATGGCCAGGGACAATGGGAGCTGTAGTCCAGCAACCTCAGGAGTGCCTCAGGTTCTTCAACTCTGCATTAAAAACTTGCTTTTCAGATTATAGCCTTTGCTTGACAGTTTACCTCAAGTTCCTCTGATTCTTCCATTACACAAGGGTAGCCTATGTAGTGCTCTCTAGCTGTTGGCAGTCTGCAAATTTTAATGTGTTTTAAATATTTTTAATTGTTTAAATTGCTTTTATTTAATTTTTTTTTAAAGTATTGTTTGACCACTTTGCTGTTTGCCACCCTGGGCTCCTTTGGGAGGAAGGGTGGGATAGAAATTTATAAAAAGCATCAAATAAATACCTTCTCACCATCCCCTGACTATTGGCTATACTGGCTGGTAGTGATGGGAGTTGGTGGGCAATAATTTCTGGAGGGCACCAAGTTGTCTACGTCTGTGATAACCTGGGCCCAAGATTTGTATCACCGTCAGGAAAGGGAAGAAAGTCCGGAGGGAACAGAGTTTATCCACCCCTGCGTTAAATTTTTTTTTTATATATATTCCACACTTTGCTGGACAGTTTACCTCTACTACTTGAGAGGTTTAAATTGGACCAGTGCCTTGCTTTGCTCAGATAGTCACTGGATTACCCACTCTCCCACCCTGTCTGGGATGCTCCATCCCAAAGGTGAGCAGGATGGGGCCATCTTGACCTTGCTATGACATGCTTGGCTACCATATTCAGGGCCAGTGAGGATTTTCTTCCTGCAGACAAACTGGTGTTTGTCCGCCTCAAAGCAATTGTTACAATTTATGGCAGATTAGGCAGATTAGGCATTGGATTCGAATTTTGGCTAATGGGTACCCCATGAAAGGGGTTTAACGAGGTATTTCTGTCCAGGAGCCCACAAGGGTAGCACCCTTACCCAGGGCTTTTTTTTCAGACAGAATTCAGTTCTACCACCTCTCAGGTGGATGCCATTGCCATTCTAAGAGAATGAAGGAGGTTTCGTGGTGAGTTCCGGCACCTCTTTTTCTAAAAAAAAAGTAGCACTGCCCTTACCACTGGTGACCCCAAGGAGAGTGCTCCAATTTGACATAAGTCATAGGGCAACCTTCCATCCAGGGTTGACCCAGCTCACTCACCTATCAGCAGGTGCGTGGGCTGATACAGAATCCATACCCAGTGCCTTCACCAAAGCCTACTTGGGTGTAATCCATAAAGTTGTGGCCTGTTTCAACCCAAATGCTGGTGTCCTGAGTCTTATTCCTTCCCTGGGGCTGCCTTGACTGGCCTGTGTGCTTCTGCACCTGGGCACGCAATGTACTTTCCGATTCTTGGAGTGGGATGGGAGTTGTCGGAAAGGCCTTTTGTGTCTTCCTGATACAAAGATTAAATCATGTGGTATGCCCAGGTAGTACAGTTGATCCTATAATTTGGAGGACAGGCCCCGTAGAATAGGCTGAGATAAACACTGTTTTGTTGCCAGTGGAAAAGCAATTAAAGTCCCGAGCGTTGCATTTTATGTAGCGTTTGTTTTAGCAATCTAACGGAGCCTACACAGTCGCATGACGTAAAATCTGTATTAAAGCAACATGACAATATAAAAAGTGTATCACCGCTTCAACCACTGTAAAATTATCTTTATATGCAGAGGCATTTCAACAGCAAAAGAAGGTTCTTCCAAATTACAGTGCAAGTAAACAGGGAAAATATGTGAGAGATAGCTGATACAAAACAATGCCAAGGACATATGTTTGAAACTTCCAGATCTACTCCTTGTTTCAGCAATGGAAACTACTCCCTAAGAGTGAACGAAGTATTGTCCCAGTAACCTGTTTGCCCTCAGCTAGCCCCCACCTGTTTGCCTTCTCACTTACAACCAATCCAGGGGGTGGCACTGTCTGTCATTGTGGCGCTGTGGTCTAAACCACTGAGCCTCTTGGGCTTGCCATTCAGAAGGTCGGCGGTTCGAATCCCCGCAATGGAGTGAGATCCCGTTGCTCCTGCCAATCTAGCAGTTTGAAAGCATACCAGTACGAGTAGATAAATAGGCACTGCTATGGTTGGAAGGTAAACAGCATTTCTGTGTGCTCTGGTTTCTGTCACAGTGTTCCGTTGTGCCAGTCATGCTGGCCACATGACCCAGAAAGCTGTCTGTGGACAAATGCTGGCTCCCTTGGCCTGAAAGAGAGATGAGTGCCACAACCCCATAGTCGCCTTTGACTGGACTTAACCGTCAAGGGGTCCTTTACTCCCCCCCCCGTCTGTCAGCTTCCAACTCCTTAGTCTATGTGTAGCAGAATTAGGTGGGTCTGCCTCTCATTGACTCTGGCTCCCTCTACTCTTGGCCTCCCACTCTACAGTCCCCATAAGTACCAGCCATCACTGTGTTTCAGAAACTTTTATTTGGGAGCATTTGGAAATCTACTGCACTGCTTTTCAAGAAACCCATTATCTCATGTTCTTCTGGTAATTAAGATATATCCTGCAAAAGCCATTGTTATTGTAACCTTTAAAAACGTTTTGTTGATTCCAAACTAATAACCACCGCATAAATTGGCATCAAAGCAGCTTTTTGCATATGTTGCTTTGGATATGTTATCTTTGTTATGCAATTGTAATATTTTGGACTAGAATTGGACTGGTGAAAGCTGAGGAAGAGGGCAGAGGTACACAACTGTTACCACAAGGAACACAGGCATCTTGCAACTGCCTTCTGAATTCATATCCTGCAGAGAAGGGATAGAGATCACATCCACACTGTAAATTTAAAGCAGCCCCCCACCATTTTAAACAGTTTTTGTTTTTTTAACATTTCATTATGTTTCTATATATGCTGGAATCTGGCCAGAGTGCTGGGGCAACCCAATAAGATGTGTGGGGTTTAAATAGTAAAATTGTCATTATGGAATGGGACGTCCCTATTTTCACCAGAGAAACATGGGAGGGTATGACCTGGTACGTATGGTGTTTTGGCCCAAATATAAGCCGCACCTTTAGGGGGGGAAGGAAAAAAAAGACAATACCTGAATATAAGCCTCTTCCTTAAAATTCCGCAGGCACTCACACCTGTAAATGGCAAATGTAGAAGAAAATTCTATGGGTACTAGAGAGGATCCGCAAATAAAAACGATGAATGACATTATAATTAATTGCACAACAGTCTCAAGCTCGCAAATCGGCAATAAAACATTTTTTGTTCCGTTTTACCATATGTCTGTTTCAGCAGCGATATCATAAAAGCCAATTTTTGTAAGTTCGCAAATTTAAGCTGCACTTTAACTTTTCACAGTCGGAAAATAGACTGAACCAAGATGGACTTTCAGGCCAAACGGGGGAAGCTTGATGGGCCTAGCTGGGTCTGCGGGCCACAAGTTCCCTGCTGATAATCCAAAGGCACCTCTGGGGACATTTGTAAGTTGGAAAACTGCGTGGAAACCCATTTTAGCAGCCTCCAAAACTGTTCCTAAGCAGCCATTCCTCGGACAGAATTCAGGGAACAGCCTGGCTGCTAAATGAGAGATGGCTGCATCCCCGTCCTTCAATGGAACAAATGAAAATCAGTAGGCAGGAAGAGGAAACAATGTGCAGCCTCTAATCCTTTTCTATAATTGATGGTCTGGCTCCAGGTAGCTAGCTGATTAAAGAGTGGTCTTGATTAGTTTCTATGACAACAGCATTCCTTTAGAGGGGTCCTTTCATTTACCTTCTCTCTTCAGGGCAATTGCAAGTTTCAATGGAGTTTCAAAGAACACCTTTTCTCCCCATAGCTATTAACTGGCATGGTCCTAGGTAGATCTCCCCATTTAAAAACAAAACCTGTAGCCCATGTTTATTGCTAATTGGTCAGTTAATTTTATTATGATTCCTCGCCACATTCCAGAAATGCACCTTTGGAAAAAAACAAGGTTTCCACTCTGGTAAACATCCCACCAGAGAAGCCAACTCCTAGGGGCCGTGGGGGCATCAGCGCCCACAATAAAATATTTGAGCCCCCCCCCAAGTTGATGGGCATTCCCATTCAAATGGTGTGTGTGCACTGCATCATGTGGTTGATTATGCAGAGCAGGGCTTATCTGGGCCCCCATGATATTTTATCCAAGTTAGCGCCCCTGCATCCCATGAACAACAAACTCTTAATGTGAACAACTATCTGACTTTTAGAAGACTTCTGAAGGCAGTCCTGTTTAGGGAAGTTTTAACCATGACCTTGAGAACCCTAAAGGAGCAAGAAATAAGGAATGAGGGTGGTCAGTAGGCACAAAACGCTGGGAGGAGGGAAATGAGCTTTTGTAGGGTGGTGGAATAGAGTGGCTGGGGAAAGGGCATGGCTGGGTGGGTGGTTAGGATCCTGAACAGGAGCATTCCATGCTGCCACAATTTTTATTTTTTATTTTTTTGCAGACCCCACTTATATCCATTAAGGTAGAACTTCAAAATCTGGGCAGGAATCCTGCAGAGGAGGATTCTGAAAGCAGTCTTGTAAGAAGCTGTGAAAGCTTCCCCTTCTACAAATCTGGGGGAAGAAGAAGAACTCCCTGTACCTAATTAGCTGCCTCAAAATGACAGCTTTGTATTGGGGAGATGAAACAGTCAGCCTGATTTTTTCCTTTCCAAGCCCGCACCACTCTTTTTTCCTTTTCAGTAATCCAGGTTTTTCAGTGCTATTCCTCAGTGCAGCTCAATTTGTTCAATTAACTTATCTCAAGAATAACTTTAGGCTAGTTAAACTGATCTAGGGAGTCTGACAATTAGCTGGAGTGTAGTCAGGCACACACTCTGCTTCACTCCCTCTTACTGTCATATCTTTTTCTAACAGCAGTATCTTTTAATAGAAATGGAATAGTTGTCACCTAATTACAACCACCACACCTTATTAGCTCCCTTCAGTCGTTCTCTAATCACACGGTTATAATCGTGTGGGATGGGAGAAGCTCTTTGCACATCTCCCTTGAGTCCTCAGCCACAACCATGCACACACTAGGGCTGAAGGTGAGAGCCAGTTTGGTGTAGGGGTCAGAGTGTTAGACTAGGACCTGGGAGACCAGGGTTCAAATCCCCACCCAGCCATTACTGAAGCTCACCTTGGGCCACCTAATGTCTCTCAGCCTAACCCAGCTTGCAGAGTTGTTGGGGAGATAATGGGGGGGGGGGAGAACCATGTATGGCACCTTGAATTTCTCAGAGAGGGTATAAACGTAATCATTAATAAATAAATATAATAATAAAATAAGCTCTGATGTGGGCAGCCTGTCTATGGAGGCCATAGCTCAGAGCATCGGGTTTGCATCAAAAAGGCCCTAAACAGCTGCTGTCCATCAATGTAGACAATGAGCTTGAGGGACCAGTGTTCTGACTCAGTATAAGGCAGCTCCCCATGTTCATATGTGCAGGCTTTCTATATGATTTAGAACACAGTGCAACCCAAAAAAAAAATTCTCCTGCATTCTTTATTTTGCAATCATTACCTATCCTTTTGGGACGTGGGTGGCACTGTGGGTTAAACCACAGAGCCTAGGGCTTGCCAATCAGGTCAGCAGTTCGAATCCCTGCGACGGGGTGAGCTCCCGTTGCTTGGTCCCTGCTCCTGCCAACCTAGCAGTTCGAAAGCATGTCAAAGTGCAAGTAGATCAATAGGTACCACTTCCGTGTGCTGCTCTGGTTCGCCAGAAACGGCTTAGTCATGCTGGCCACATGACCCGGAAGCTGTACGCCGGCTCCCTCGGCCAATAATGCGAGATGAGCGCCGCAACCCCAGAGGGGTCCCTTTACCTTTTTACCTATCCATTCATGAGAAGAGAAACTGCATTCTAACATTATGAAATAGGAGAGGACATTTCTATAAAATTCTCGTTGCTGAGGGTGCAGGCTTTGGGAGGGGGCGTCCTTACAATGATTTTCAAGGTGGCCAAGGTTAATGTGATAAGTTAAAACTATAATATGTGTACAAATATCCACACCAAACCACCTGAAGCAGCATAAAAGTACAGTGGTACCTCTGGTTAAGAACTTAATTTGTTCCGGAGGTCCGTTCTTAACCTGAAACTGTTCTTAACCTGAGGTACCACTTTAGCTAATGGGGCCTCCTGCTGCCGCCGTGCTGCCAGCACGCGATTTGTGTTCTCATCCTGAAGCAAAGTTCTTAACCTGAGGTACTACTTTCGGGTTAGCAGTCTGTAACGTGAAGTGTTTGTAACCCGAGGTGTTTGTAACCCGAGGTACCACTGTATTCTACAGCAGCATTAAGACTCGGTGAAAAAGAATTTGTCCCAAGGACACAAATACACTGGAGCATACTTTTAAAAGGCTTGGGAGAATAAAAAGGCCTCGCCTGGCACTGAAAGTATCTTAATGCAGGTGCCAAGCAAGCCGTACTGAGGAGAGGGTTCCCAAACCAGGGCCACTGGCGGAGGAAGAGGGGGGCAGGGGGAGTGCGCTGCCACCGGCAGCGCGATCCTGGTGGGGTTCTATTGTGGCTCCACCCCGCCCGTGCTGGGCGCCACGCCCCTGCAGGTGGCGCGCCCCGCCCAAAGAACACGCGCTGCGCCCCCAGGATGTGCACCAGCCCCACCCCCACCTGCTCTCAGCCCCCAGTGCCGAAGCATGAAGCTCCACCACTGACCAGGGCACCCCCACGAGAAAGGCCCTTCCCTCTTTAAACAGGACAACTTGGAGAAGAGTGTGTGGCGAAGATCTTAATGTAGGGGTGTGTGTGTGTGTGTGTGAGAGAGAGAGAGAGAGAGAGAGAGAGAGAGAAAGAGAAAGATAGAGAGAGAGAATTTCAATAATGCTAACAAGGTGCACCTCCTTTTTTGCATATAGATTAGATACTGCTCCTACTTCAGTTTTCATGCTTTAAAAGCTATTTTAGATGTGAAGAGGCAAAAGTTTGGATTCTTACTTTAATTCTTCATATTTAAAATGCATGATGCATCCAAACAATAAGCAGAATTGCTGGATTTTCAGGAGGGGAGCCCTCCGTTTTTACACTGGATTATGTCCTCTGTGACTAACAGTATCAGATGGGATGTCTGGATGAATGTTCACTGCTTACTTTTATCCCATGATCTAAAAGGCACCTGAGGAAGATAAAGCAAATGGATGGCCTTCAGTTTACATAATAAAGCAATTTTCATTATGATGTAGGATTAAGACAGGACTGTTCAGCTTTCTTTGGAAATGTGAATAAAAACGATTTCAGGACCAGGAAGGTCACATCCAAAACATACATTTAAATCACCACTGTAACACTTTTCATGCCATAGTTTGATAAGGGTGCTGACCTCACAGAGCTATTCCAAGCACGCTTAACAAACTGCAGTTCCCAGAATTCTCCATGACTGTTAAAGTGGTATAACAGTGCTTAAAATATATGGCATGGATGTGTCTGAAATATCTCTAAAATCATTTCCCCCCTTGCCTTACCTGAACTTCTTCCACTGCCTCTGTCCTCTTAGGTTGCATGGGAACATGGTGATCTTCTTAAAATGGCACTGTGGGAGCTTCATAACATAAACACTTTGGGACACAGCCTCAGTAAAATATGTATGCAATTGTTGTTTCATCTTTTTTTAATGCCTAGTTTAGTAAAAGCTTCCTTGCCCTGTTTGCTTGAAATATTCATTAGGGAACATTTTTGTAAACTCTTGGTATTCACAGAACAAAATACATCTCCAGAACATTCCCTGAGGTCTTAACCTTAACTGAAAAATCATTAGCTGATCCACTAGTAAGCACTGCTATAGAAAGCAAAGACCTTTCTCCCATTTCCTTTTGTTTTGTGTGAATATTTGTACCCTGTTTTTTCCTTCCAAAAAGGGAGCCCAAAGCAGTTTATAAGAACATGCCACAACAAGCACAATAATATGGAAAGGAACAAACCTGGTGGTAGTGGAAAATTATATAATAATAGCAAACCAGAAGTAACTAATCAATAAATGTTCCGTTCAATACAAAATGAGAAATTAATATAGTCAGTTTCATAAACATTGCATGAAATTGGCCCAGCCCAGAGCACATTCACAAGGTGGGGTGGGTGGGTGAGTGAGTAAACCAGTGCTTTTTTCAGGGGGGGGACGCAGGGGTTTGCATACCCCTAAACATTTTGTGAATCTAACGGGAGAAGAAACTAAAAAAAACCTTAAAAATTTAGTTTCTTCTCCAGCACGGTGAATTGTCAGTTCCGTTGCTACCCCCAATGGCGGCCTCATTTCCTGTCACGGTGTTTCCTGAGTCTCAGACAGAAGCGAGCATTTAATGTGTGAAGTAAGAGTTGGAAGATGTTAGTGCACACAACCTCATGCCATTGTGGAAGCTACTGTGAACTGTCAGCTGTGTAATATGAGGTAATGCATATTCTTCGTACTTTTGTCCATTTACTGTATTTTTCCTGTTTTGAACTATAAAATGGTGATTTTATTGAGTCAAAATAAGAGTACCCCTAAACATTATTTTTTTTAAAGAAAAAAAGCACTGGGTAAAACAGTCTCAACCGCTGACTGAGTTTGATGTCCCAGGCAGGTCTCCTCAAGAATCAACCTTGATACTTGCAGTAAGGAAAACAAAACACCGAAGCATGGAAGTTTCTCACTTTATTCATCTGCAACTGTTCATACATTGATGATTGAGCATATCCTTTAGGAAGAATATTATTTAGAACTGCAGTTTCACATTCCATCCAGTGAAAAGAGATCATGATGACAGAAGTCATCCAAGCAAGTATAAAATGAAGGCATGATGCTGGCTTCTCACTCTTGAATTGTCATTCTTGTTGATCCTGTGCCAGGGGTTTTTTTTTATTGCTATTTTGAACACTGAGGAGATGAATGGTAATCCAACCATCTCTAGAACATGCCTCTAGAATGCCAGTGTGGTCCTGCTTTGGGCCAATAAGACTTTTAGGGTAAGTCCATGGGGGCAGGTATGTAACTGTTAATTAAATGAAGAAACAGGAGACACTGAAGTGTTGTACTGATGTTCAGCTCTGCTTTATTGCATCAATGGAAGGAATGATTGATTGGTCTCCCAGGACTAAGCTATCCAAAGACAGCATGGATACAATAAACTATTCATCCCTCCAAATACAAAGTAACTGATATCCGGAAGGTCTGTCTGACAAAATGCGAAGACTGGTTCTGCCTATTCTTGTTATTTGCATAGCATCTTATTATAGCACAGAGAAGACCTTCCATTCCTGACCATCGGTGTGGAACATACCATGTTATCACATATGCAGAATCTTTAAGCGCTGAGTCCATTCACAAGGACAATTTCTTCCCATTGATTTTTGGTTCATTCAACTTGGTTTGAGAATGCTCTGCTATACTACTATAGTGGAACCTTGGCTCCCGAACAAATCGGCTCCCGAACAAATCGGCTCGTGAACACCGCAAACCTGCAAGTAAGTGTTCCGGTTTACAAACGTTTTTTGGAAGCCGAACGTCCGACGCGGCTTCCTCTTGAGTGCAGGAAGCTCCTGCAGCCAATCGGAAGTTGTGCCTTGGTTTTTGAACGGTTTCAGGAGTTGAACAGACTCCCAAAACAGATAAAGTTTGAGAACCAAGGTACCACTGTATGCTAAATTTATATATTCTTTTAGCATACCCTTTGCCCAGTAGGTCAATTTCCTTATATCACCCCAAAGGTTCACTCTTCCATTGTCTCCTGAGACAGATAGATTGCCAGCAGCAGGTACATTCATAAGTTGCCTTGAAGTTTGTGTAAAATGTGGTTGATTACGGTAATTAATAAAGCTTATATGCAAGTAGTTCCTATGCGCATTGGGCCTTCTTGGAAAGTTTATGATAAAGACACATGGGAGGCAGTGGGCATGATCCTGAGCCACCCATGCTCACATGCATTCAGTCACTGTACACATGTTGTCTGAACAGAGCTCCAATCTTCTTGTTGGAATATTCAATATTCCTCCTATATAAAGCTAACTATAAATACCTTTTGCTTCAACTGCTTTTACTGAAAATTAGCAGTAAATTACAGGAGCCCCCACCCTTCTACTGAATAGTACATTAGTCCATAAATAGCACTGCTCACTTTGAGGGGGCCACTTGTGAAATTTAGTTCTATTCAAGTTAATAGCATTAGTTCATGGGGTTTTTCTACTTTAAAAAAATTGAGTAAATTCTTAGTTTTGTGCTCATAGCGTTGCACGTATCTGATAAACTGATGTGCTTGACTTCAGCAGAAGAGGTCAAGGGTTTCAATGTTTCTCATTTTCACACCAAATTGCTCTGCCCGTTCACCCTGGAATAAAGGATAACGTGAGATACAGGATGCAGTGAGGGGGAAGCATCAGTGCAAAGAAGAGAAAAGCACAAAAGGGAAGAGGGAGAGCAGGAGAGAGGTGGGGGAGGCACTCGGAGTCAGAGCTATTTTTGGCAGCAATTCCCGTGGATGAAAGCATATACCACAGGATTGCTGATCAGTGGTATGCTCCATTTTTCTGGAAATTGGTGCTTCTGTTATGCATGTTCACACAACCTAGGGAGAACTGCCCATGTAACAAATGGTAGGCTTTGATGTTGTAAGGGGAAACTGCAGAAGACCCATGTATCGAGTTGCCAAGGGGAAAGAGTGTGGCTTATTAATTTCTTCCAGTAGAACCTTAGAGACCAACTAAGTTTGTTATTGGTATGTGCATGCACACGAAAGCTCATACCAATAACAAACTTAGTTGGTCTCTAAGGTGCTAAGGACGCGGGTGGCGCTGTGGATTAAACCACAGAGCCTAGGGTTGCCGATCAGAAAGTCAACGGTTTGAATCCCCGCGACGGGGTGAGCTCCCGTTGCTCAGTCCCTGCTCCTGCCAACCTAGCAGTTCGAAAGCACGTCAAAGTGCAAGTAGATAAATAGGCAGCGGGAAGGTAAACGGCATTTCCGTGCGCTGCTCTGGTTCACCAGAAGCGACTTAGTCATGCTGGCCACATGACCTGGAAGCTGTACGCCGGCTCTCGGCCAATAAAGCGAGATGAGCGCCGCAACCCCAGAGTCGGACACGACTGGACCTAATGGTCAGGGGTCCCTTTACCTTTACCTTTACCTTTTAAGGTGCTACTGGAAGGAATTTTTTTATTTTGTTTTCACTATGGCAGACCAACACAGCTACCTACCTGTAACTAGGCTTATTAATTTATTTTATTTATTTAAAAATGGCCACCTAACAGACTATGGGCTTCTCCATAACCGCTCCCACAGTACTTTGTGGATGTTTGGGACATCCTAGCTACTGTAGCTTCTTGCACAATTCATTCGGACACAACCCATCTGGATATTTTTCTGTGAAAATGAAATGAACAGGACGGGGATGATTATAGTTTTGTACCAGTCCCGGGGGGTTTACTCAGGAGAGCTTCAGTTGGGCAACCAGTGTTTCTTCTTCTTATGCGAAAGAAAGGATTCTGGTTCGTAAAAGAGCCACTGTGCCCATTCCAATGTTTTCAGAAAGGGAAATTCATGAGAAAAACCAAGCTATAGCTACAAAAGGATTCAAGCATGTTAGAATTAAGACAGTGAAGCAGGGACAGATGTTGGTTAGCTAGAGCCAAAGTATTTTGGCAATCTCGTAACTATTCCTGGAAAACAAAGTTAGGGCAGATACCATCCCAACTGATGTACAGAAGTTCTCCCTGTTGACTAATCCTTGAGACCTCCTCTTAACTTTCTAATTTTGCCATCCCCAAGGAACAATAGATAGAATTATAGACAAAACACAACATTTTGGAGCCAATCCCTGTTGAAGCGACTCTCCATTTATTTGAACTTATTTCAGTCTTCTAGGAAATATTTGCAAACAAATTATGGAGTCCTCAGGGACAGTATTAGGAAGTGGTACAGTGTGGTTTACTTATGGAAGAAATCATCCTGGCTCTCTTAGTTAAGCCCCTCAATACACAAAACAGTCTGCTTCATTTCAGTGAAACTGTGTTCTTTTTTCCCCTACTGGGGATACAAATAATAAATAACAGCCTTATTTAAAGATTGTTGAAATGGGCTCCCTTTCCCTGTTTAGGAGTCTCAGGCCACATCAGTCATCCTTGGAAAGCTGAGTATGTTATTACAAGGCACAAAGATTGCAAGAAAGCCATTTTCCTTTTTAATAGTATAATCGTTCGGATAACACACATGGCTGAAGTAGATTATGTCAAACAACCTGCAATTCAGATAAAACAGATGGAATCGTGGTTTCACAATTTTGCTTAAGAAGGAGTTATTGGCCTGTGTTTTCCCTTTTTTATTTTTAAAGCTGCATAGCAAGCTCTGTGTTGCAAAACACTGTTTTCTTCATGGAATGAGGGGTCATAACGTTTCAACCCTTTGGTATAACAATGTTAGTTTCAGCTGAGGTGGGGGTGGGTGGAAAACAAACCATTAAAAATAAAAGTTGATGGTCCTTTAGAAGAGCAAATGTTGCAGAGAATTCCCTTGGCTTAATAATAATAATAATAATAATAATAATAATAATAATAATTAATATCATAAAATAGGTACACTGTGGATCCCAAGCAGAGCTCTCATCCAGGGGCATCAATCATTGGTGTACTGGAGGGGAAAGAGAGGGGCACAATTGTAGATGGTTTATTTTTGCAGAGCATGAGAAATATTTGGTGTATTCGGTGTTGTTCATCATCTTTATAAATGACTTGGATGAAGAAATTGAGGGGATGCTCATCAAATTTGCAGGTGACATCAAACTGGGATGGGGTAGCTAATACTGCAGAAGACAGAATTGCGATTTAAGATGACCTTAAGAGATTGGAGAACTGGGCCAATGAACAAAATGAATTTCAATAGGGACAAATGTCAGGTTCTACACTTAGGCAGAAATAATCAGATGCACAAATATAGGATGGGGAACACCTGACTTGACAGCAGTAAATGTGAAAAGGATCTAGGCGTCTTAGTCAAACCAGAAGATTAATAAACTGGGTAACTTTGGTGTGGCTATGGACTGTCTTCGAATACCAGTTGCTGGAAGTCACAAGAGGGGAAAGTGCTCTTGTCCTCAGGTCCTGCTTGCCAGTTTTCCACAGGTTTGACCACTGTGTGAACAGATTGCTGGACTGGGCAGGCCATTGGCCTGATTAAGCAGGCTCTTGTGTTCTTATGGGGGAATTTCTATGGAGGCTGCCATGATGAGTTCCTGTACTTTTTACTTGGGCACGTCTGGGTAAAACCCCACAGGAATCCTCTTAACAGTTAAAAGGGATTGTTTGGAAACTTTGTTACTCTCTGTAGTCTCTTACTTGACACCCGATTGTTGTGTGCATCAGGTCAAAAATGGTGAAGAGCATAAATTTAGATGCAGTACATTCCAGGAGAATTGCAAAGAAGGAGAGCAGATTTTTTTGTCTCCCCTGAAAAAGCAAAGCTAGCAATTTCAAAAATAGTAAATAACATGCTTATCAATGCTATCTAAAGCTCACTTAGTTATTATTATTAGATTTGCTGGGTTTTTCTTTCTTCGTTTCTATGGTAAAACTGACAGAGTTACTGAAAGAAAATTACTAAGTAATGCCTTGCATGATGATCATCACTGGTGCGCCCACTCCCACGCTAAGCACAGATAATTTTCTAATTCTTTGACATTGTCGGAGTGGACTTTTCCAGAGAAAATGCAATCTTGTCTAATGTGCATGCAAAAATAAGTGCTGAAATAATTAGCAGAAAATGTGAGATCTTGGCTGATAACTACCCAACATTAGGCAGGTGGATATCTCTAGGCTGACTGCTTTACAGCCAGTCCAAAGAATATTTGGGGAGAGGGTAAAAACATGTTTAAATACAAATTGTCTGGTTTAAATGGTTTGGGTATTCGGTTGCTCAAATTCATTGAAAAGCAGCAGAAATTATCCTCCCCCCCCCCTTGGATCAAAGGAATAGCTCCACTGACAACTGCTTCTTACAAAGTAGTCGCAGCTGAAATTATTCAGTGGAAAAGGTGGGATCCAAATATTGTAAAGTGGGCTGAGTTTGCAAGGGAGATTCATAGAACAAACCAAATGCGACCTCCGGATGAGAGCTCATTTTCAATCATATGGAACTCTATCTCCAACAGCCTGTTATGTCACTTGAAGAGGAGATTAACCATTAAGCTACCACAGTGCCTGCTTGCAGTCTGTGTCTGATGGCAGATGTGTACAATCATTGGCAACTTGGGGCCCTGACCACTGGCCAAGCTGGCCAGAGGGGGGGCCTGCTGATGGGAGCAGGAGCCCAACAATATCTGGAGAGTCACAGGTCCCCATCTCTTATTTCAAATATTTGTGGATCATGATCAAGTTTTCACGTTGGTATTGTTGTTAACAAATGTTAGCTTAGTATATTTTTTGTTGTCAACTATATTTCCGAAATCCTGGCATTGTTATTCTAGAAGCAAAAAGTCATTTTTGCTAAATCCTCTTGTTCAATAAGTTGTTTGGTGATGAGGGGCTAATTGCACTCAATGCTCTGTGCCAATTGGAAGCTAATGAAGCAATACACTTTATATCACAAAACCTCCACTTTCTAAAAGCCCAATTTTGCCAAAGGATATTCAGGCAAAGCCATTTTTGCTATTATTCTTTTGACATTCATTATATCAGTTCACTTGGCTCACGTTCAGTCACCTTTCTTATTAACCTCCTGAAAACATTAGAGGAATCCTGAAATGTTTTGAACAAAAATGTTAAATATTATGCCTGAAACTGCCTCCCTGTCTCTATTGATCAAGCAGATGCCACCTCCTCCTCCTTCTAGTATTTTACTGTCCTCTTTATCAGTCACCAACTACCCTGCCCTCAGTTTACCTACTCCCAAATGCTCTCCATACTATTTACTTACCCGATTTATAATTTACTCAGGGCTAGCACTGACATGAACCCATTCAGGTATCCTTTCCCTGTGTAGGGAAAACATGTGAATCTGGGTGGCTTTGAACTCTACTGTTGGCCATGTGGTTGAAGACTCCATAGAAATGTCTCCCGGTATCTAGGGAAAGACTAGAGCTCAGTGATAGGGTCTTCTGCTTGCAAAGTATGAGAAATTCCCCATATCTCCAGTTTAATGGTGATGTTGCCTCTGAGCAACTGTCAGTCACAACAGACAATAGTGTGGTAAATGGACTAATGGTCCAATTGAATAAAGGGCACATTCACGTGTCCATACAACATGTCTAGAGGTTCCATGTGGTAAGCTTTCCAAGGGGCCTCAGATTATTTCCTGGTTGTCTGAATCCACCATTAGATTCTGCTTGTTGGCAACTCAAGCATAAATATAAAAAGCCTGATAATGTGCATTCTTTGACTAATTTGATGAATCATCCCTCTAAAGAAACATATAATTGTTCCTTTAAAAATGTCACTATCTGTTTATAGACAGAGATTAAAATCTATTCCTTTCAAGAACACCAGTGATCAGGCGTTCTCTAATCACAGCTCACTGCTTTCGATATATATATATTTGGAAGAAAATGGAGCTTTCTTTCACTCAGTATTTAAGATGCTGTCAATCCAAGAAGACAAGACAATTGAAGTAATTAATACTTTTTGTATCTTTTGTCTGTCTTTGGAACACAGAAGAACTCTGGTGTGTGTGTGTTTTTAAAGAAAAAGAAAGTAAAATATACATATAAAGAATAATTTATTTATAGTTATAGCAAAATCTCAGAATTATAAACATTTCTAAATAGGCCTGATCTGCTCACACTCTCACCCTGCATTCACGCCTTAAGATCCTGGCAGATGTGTATCTTATAATGTTGCTGAGAATGTCTGTTTCATACTTCTTGCCAAATCTTCATAACTATATCAGCAAAAATAAAGATAAAGTTAATTTCATAAAAAATATATTATTTCGATCCCTCCGTTCAAAGTTACAGATTACTGCATTTCACAAATTAATTTTGCTACTTGTTTTTCTCCCACACCTCCCAAATCTATTGTTTCATTTTCTCCTAATTGGCTGTCAGATATGAATTCAACCTTATGCAGGGCTACTACTATCAAGCCTTGGCATTTAAAATTACTTTTCAACTATGATGTGTGCTTTTATTTCTCTGAGGCTAAGTAATTAACAATGACACAACTAATACAACTAACTGGCATGGCACCATGTTGGAGATGCTGCCCTGGAGTAACTGTGGTTTTCCTAACCAAGAACCTGGAATAGCAAGCTACTCCACAAGATGAACTGTCCGTTAGTTTAGTATGCAAAATGGGAAGGAACCCAACCTTGATGTTTCTTATTCACCCAGAGGACAGAACTGGTATATCTTCCTGGTCTGGAAAGTTCCACGATCAACCCTACCAGTTTAATCAGCAATTAAAGATCAGTTGATTTTTTGCATTTTATAATACTGTTCAATGTTCCCCTGCCCCCCAACCCTTTCAGATAATCTTTGTTTTTCTTCAAAATTAAGTGGGTTTGGACTGTACTGAACCAAATCCAGTTATACAGACATACATGTGTGTGCAAACGAACACCAAACAACATAGAGGATGAAAACAATCTAACTCACAGTCTGACAATTACTAATATTCTTTCTCAAAATGGAAAGAAAATCAAAGCAAACTATAAGCTTTTATTCAAAGGAATAAATTTTTCATCAATATTCTGCAATTGTATATGTGTTTTTCTTCTACTTTGCCCTACATGGGACTTTACAATCTATTGTTAATTTACTTAAGTGTTTTGAGAGAGAGAGCAAGTGAATAGCGCTGAGTAGTTTGATAGTAATTCTATTTGGAACTCATTTGTGTAAGTATGGTCAAGGTGGGGTTGAGGATCAGACTGATGAAATGACACTAGATCATCCAGTTAAAATGTGCAGAACAAACAGACTGGATTTGACCTAGAGACTCAAGCTTCACATCTTGACTTTTCTCCTTCAAGCTGATGATTAATGGAAGGTGATAGGCTTCCCTGCACTCTTTCTCTAACCAAGTAAGCTAGTATACAGGTACAGTGGTACCTTGGGTTACAAATACTTCAGGTTACAAACACTTCAGGTTACAGACTCCGCTAACCCGGAAGTAGTACCTCGGGTTAAGAACTTTACCTCAGGATGAGAACAGAAATCGCGCACTGGCAGCAGGAGACCCCATTAGCTAAAGTGGTACCTCAGGTTAAGAACGGTTTCAGGTTAAGAACAGACCTCTGGAACGAATTAAGCTCATAACCAGAGGTACCACTGTATTGGGAAATGCAGAAGCTGGTGTGTACATAGTGCAACACTTATCTCTAGATTATGGCTATAGCTGCATACACAACTAGGACGTTAAGTGTGAGATATTTGGCCATATTCAGCCACGATTAGGTCCAGCTACGAGGGCCTTCTGGCAGTTCCCTCACCGTGAGAAGTGAGGTTACAGAGAACCAGGCAGAGGGCCTTCTCGGTAGTGGCGCCCGCCATGTGAAACGCCTTCCCACCAGATGTCAAGGAAATAAACAACTATCGGACTTTTAGAAGACATCTGAAGGCAGCCCTGTTTAGGGAAGTTTTTAATGTTTGAAGATTTATTGTGTTTTTAATATTCTGTTGGAAGCCGCCCAGAGTGGCTGGGGAAACCCAGAGAGATGGCAGGGTTATTATTATTATTATTATTATTATTATTACATCTCAATGTATTAAACTGAGATATGCAGTCCTTTACCTGTTCACTCAGTGCCTTTGCTCCTCTCTTTGCAGTGCAAGTTACTAAAGCAGAAAGGCTCCAATTAACCATACTGTAGTTTACTGTTCTGTCCAAAGCGTGAAATTGTAGTTACCAGCTTCAAGCCTGGATATTGTATATTGTATATTGTATTTTAATGCTCTGTTGAAAGCCGCCCAGAGTGGCTGGGGAAACCCAGCCAGATGGGCGGGGTATAAATAATAAATTATTATTATTATTATTATTATTATTATTATTATTATTATTATTATATTAAACCACGCTTTAAAGTTGGTTTAATAGCCTGGGCTTGGTCAAAAGTTCATAACCATAGTTTCCTTGTTGTGAAACTATGGTTTAATATTAAGAGATATAATTGTCCGAACCAGCTCTTCACATCCACCTGCTACAGCCTCTTGCATGTAATAGGTGGGTGGGTGTGTTTGTGGGTGACTCCTGCATGGAGACTTTTTTTCTGCACACAGATAGTTTTTTGCTGAACCAGTGAGTGGCTTCGTTTATAGGCATGTCTATGAAGTTCATATAAAAAAGCTGCAAATTTAGTCTGGTTTGTAATTATCTTCACTGTCCTGGCTGAAAGATTTAGTATTTCAATTTGCATCCTGGTTCTGTTTTGTGGTCTCTACTGTGTGTATGCTACACAAGGATTTCTGCTTTTTCCATTTTTTTATCCCCCCCCCATTGAAATATCTACTGAAACCAACAACTAATTTTCCACTTGAACAGCAGCCAGTTGTGAACAGATTTCGGTCACTAACCTCAGATGAATGTAAGTCACTGACATAAAGATAAATAGATTCTGTGTCTTGTTACCAGTCCTTGAGCCATCTGTTCTTCCATTTTTTTATTCTCTTCTCTTCTTTTTCTTTTGCCAAATAGAAGATATTGCCTCCAGCTCTTATCTTTCATTTTATGGAGGCCAAATGAATATTTGAGTATCATTTGTCTGATATTTACGTCATGCGTGAGTGCTGTTTTATATATATTGTTGTGCTGCTGCTCTTGTTGCTTTCTGAGGCTTCTCATTTAAGATATACCAGCTGCAGTGAAATAAAACGAGACAGAGGTGTTAGCCATGTGCTGTTAAAACCCAATAGAGTTTGAATAACAATAGAAAATAATATATCAAAATACATATGCATTACGTTTTAATGGTGACAAATTAACAGTGCTCTCACCCCATTGCTTTTGGGGAAGGGTCATAGGTCAGTGGTAGAGCATCTGATTTTCATGCAAAAGGTCCTAGGTTCAATGCCCGGCATCTTCAGATAGACCTGGGGGAGACCCTAAGGACGGTCACCAGTCAGTCTAATCCAGTGGTGTCCAAACTTTTGGACCTGTTCCTTCAGCTGGAGTTCAACCACTCCTAAAACAGTTAAGTAACAAACTGTGCTCTTCTTTCGTGATACCTCAAATCAGCACTGTCTGATTTTAGAACCATCTCTGTTCCAACCCCGACCCACCAATGTATTAACCCTGTTTCAGTGTTCCTTTTCCTTTTCTAAGGCTTCCTGTCTTATCATGACAACACCCAACATTTTATTCCCTGCTTATGCTGCCAATATATTTGCTTACAACATTTACAGGTATATACTTTTCCAAAACAAAAAAACAAAAACAAAAAAACCCAGGCATTTCCTTAGAGTTAAATCCTGCAAGCAATTTCTTTTTTAAAAGCTTTCAGATTAACATGGAATATATTTCCAGGAATGACTTCATCCACTGCTGAGATATAATAGTAGTCTCCAGAGAGAAATTAAATTCTGGTTTTAAGAATAGAAAGAATGATTGCATGTTGGTTTATGACAGGGGGAAAGAGAGAGCATTACATCCATTAAAAGTATAAGGAAGTTTAGAGAGCCAAAATCCACCTCCTTGAAATTTGACAAGAGCAATGGGGAATAAATATGCATGAAACACAGTATGCTTTGACAAACATAAAGTATCTGTGATTCACACCTAACTGACTTAATGTATTTCCAAAGCCAAAAAAAGATTCATTTGCTGGAGAGTTAAAGCCAACAACCCAGTTCCATGAGATGTTGCATGAGCAGAGCAACTCTTAGGATGGTGCGAAGAGGAAAGTGGTTTCAGACCTTTCTGGGAATGCTAGGGATTGAACCTTAGAGCTTCTGCATGCAATGCAGATATTCGGACACTGAGCTATGTGTCAGGGCTGGAGTCAGGCGTAGGTCAGCAATAAAAAAATGAAGGAAAGTCTTTATTCAGGGAAACAAACCACAGCTCAGGCCTAGTGGTCTCAGCAACTCTTTCCAGGAAGACTTGCCTCTCTGCTCTCTAAGGCTCCTCCTCCAGTAGCCTAAGGCTTTGCCTTCTTGCCTCTCATTTTTCTGCATGTTCTGGGAGATTGGGGGGGAGCTGGTCACAGCAGGAGGGGAGATACCCTGTCTTCTTCCACAATCTCTTGACCCTCCCTTCTCTCCGGCCTCTGAGTCTGCATTATTCTCTTCCATGGCTTCTTCCTGCTCGCTAAACCCTTTTGCCTCTGCTGCTCCTTACACCTTCCCTTCCCAGCCATCTCCTTCTCCCTCTGAGCACCAATCCCCTGGCTCCGAGACTTCTTCCCCTGGGGGTTTCCTAGGTGGTTCCCCGGCTGGTGCCTCCCACACTCCTCTGCATCCAGCCAGTCCATGACATTATGGCCCTTCCTGCGGTACTTCCTTCTGACCCTCCATAGCTCAGCTGCATTGCTAGGTTAAGAGTTTGTGTGCATCTGCCAGGGGTTGGAGAGTGGCAGCAGTGGCTCATCAGGTAGAAACTTAAGGTCTGTTGAAGCAGACTCAAAATTCCTTCGTGGGCAGGTGCAATAGAACTTTACCCTCTCCTCCCCATATGTGCCCCCATGCTCTCCTCCCCGAATCTGCTACAGGGGGTTAGAAGAACCCACAGAACAGCACACAGGAGGAGGCAAGCAGAGATCATTCCCTCACACAAGAAGAAATGTTTGCATTGATGGAATGGCCGCCTTAGCTCCGTGTTGAATACAACCCATTGGTTTCAATGGGAACTGACTTTGTCTGCATCCTACCCTATGTGCTTGAGATGTGGGCTTGCAGTTATTATCCAGTAGCCTCTTATCTTTATCAAGTTCTGTAACTGTGCAGAATCCTTCAGCCATACCTCCACTTACCTGGAAAGACCCTCACATTTCAAACAATGAAACATTTGTTATCAGTATTTCCAATCTGCTTTTCTAATAATTTTATAAATGTAGTTAGCACAGAATATCACTGTAAAGCATCTGCAGTGCTTCTCAAAGCCAATTGAATGACTGTTATTCTTATTACTATTATGACTAAATGGAAAGCAGCCCCTTCCAAAGTATCTGTATTTTGTAGAACTGGGCTTGAAATTCAATATTTTAAAGCAAGAGTCACAGCTAGTATAGACCTGACAACAATGAAGGCAATCTATCTTTCCCCTCCCATTTTCAAAATGCTGTTAGGAGAGGTCCTTTAACCATCTTTTTCTTTGCTGAAGTTATTTCAGTAACCATTTCAGTGTCTTTGCCCTTTCCTGCTCTTTCCAGTGAATTAGTCAGGTTTCGCTATTAAACGAGGAAGCATAATGGATGCTCATTAAAAGCAGAAGTAAAGCAATTAGTGTACTTAAATCAAAACATCTACACAGCATCCCAGTGGCTTGATTTGGTTTGCCGAGGAGAGTTCATGTTCCTCGTCTGCAGGTTTTCATCCTCCAGCTACTGTGAAAAGATAATCTCTCCTTATTTTTTCAGCAAATGTCAAGCCATCCCATTTCTGTTTACAGATGAGTGGGTTTCAATCTCGAAATGTTTATTCTCAACCCCCATTACTGCTGAAAGATTTCTTTAGCTACCCTCATGGAAAGTAAGATTGTCTGCCATTTGTATTCTGAACCAAGCTAAGGGAGAAAGCTCTGGGAAAGGGAATTGCTATATATATGATTGGATTGCACCATTGGGAGCCATTCCAGCTGTCTTGTCAGTTAAAGACTGCACACTTCGCCATAGGACAAAATTAATGTCCATGAAGTAAACTGCTCAAATGAACCCTTTTGACTGTAAGACTGCTATCCTAAGCAATCCAAGGAAGTTATATATGGAGGGCCAATAGCAGAGGCTGATGCCGAGTTTCTTTGTTCCCTTCCACGTTAGAGAACTCTAATGTCTGATTTGTCCATGGAGTTTTCTTGGCAGGGATACTGGAGTGGCTTGCCGGTTCCTGCTCCAGGTGGATCACGTTTAGTCAAAACTCTCCACTATGACCTGTCCAACTTGGGTGGCCCTGCACGGCATAGCTCATAGCTTCGCCACGACAAGGCAGTGATACATGAAGGAGAATGTCTGATTAATGTGTAGCTAATATGGTTCTCTCCAAAGGTTGCTGGATTCAACCTCCTTTCATCCCTGGCCAATAGCCATGCCAGTTAGGAGCTCAATTCAAACAACATCTGCATTGGCTACCTAAGTACATGGAGCTCACAGAAGTTCACCTGAGACCTGAAGCCCCAATGCCCTTGAGAGATGTTCAGGTGTTTAAGACCAGGAGGCTTAAAGATTATTGTGCCCTGCATTATTGTGACTCGTGCCATTGGGGAAGACTTTGCTCCTTGTCACGTCACTGGTTCAAGAGATGTGGCACTCAGACTCTGGAACTCCTCCCAAGAGATTGTGTTGACTCTTTTTCTGATACTTAAAAAAAAAAAAAAAAAACAACCAGAGCTGTACTGAAACACCTGGAAAGTATGAAAGCTGATTCCAATTCACATTTGTTCAGAAGGTGCGGAACTTGTTATCTTTGCATTAGAATTCCCGAAGATCTACATATTCAAGTATCTTGAAATTCATCCATCTGACAAGGAGACCTATAGATGTTGCTAGCCAAGAAAATGCTGCCTTTTAATGTACATTAAAATTATGCTGTTTGCCAGTGTTGTGCTCAAGCAACGTCCCTTTCTTGTATTCTTGAGTGAGAGAACAACAGATGATGTGGAAGATCAATAATTAGAATTACATCCCTGTACCTCCTGCACTCCTAATATAGGCACTTCAGTTATCAAAAATTGTAATAATGCATCTTCTAAGCAATAACCATTGTTGGCTCTTTTTTACCAACATTTTTAACCTTCTTCTACTCAATCACTTTAAATATCACCTACTCTACATGCTGTGATTTCTGTTCAAATCCTTTTTTTTTTACAATAAAAAAACTAAAATAAATCTGAATGTAGGATGTTGTAACCTGATGCAGATATTGTTGGTCCATTTAATATTAAAGGTCTATTTGGATGCATGGCAAAGTGACACTTAATCCACTGTGCATAAATGAAAATAAAGAGTAATTGGGGTTTCTCAGCTCAGCTTTCTGGTGAAAGCAAGGTTACAGTCTCTAGCAAGGGATTGCCATGAGACTCTTGCTTCTTTCCCCTTCGCACTATTTGCATGATTTGATTGCTTATATATTGTAGTTGTTGGTATAGGAAGCCTTATATTGTGGCTTTGGCTAGGCTTGGGTTGCTATGATTATGCTGTAACAAGTGAAATATGGTCCTGAAGACAACTGTTTGTGGCTTGGCTCACATTGTGGCTCAGTCTATGGAAAAACCACGAATGTCTGTGAGCCCTCAGACAACATTATGGTGCTGTCTAGACTGTCGTTCTGCTGTTTCTCAGGTTGCAATCAGTCTACCTGAGGCCATAGATGAACTGTTTTTACTAATATGCCTTGCATAGGGCACCTTGAGCTTTGCTTTCCCTTAGGCAAAGCAGAAATTATTTTGGGGAGAATTTCATTGGGCACTACCGCATATACCAAGGTAAAAAAAGGTAAAGGACCCCTGGATGGTTAAGTCCAGTCAAAGGTGACTATGGGGTGTGGTGCTCATCTCACTTTTCAGGCCAGGGAGCTGGTGTTTATCCAGAGATAGCTTTCTGGGTCATGTGGCCCAGCATGACTAAACTGCTACTGGCGCACGGAGGACCGTGACGAGTGCCAGAGCGCATGGAAACACCATTTACCTTCCCGCCGCAACAGTACCTATTTATCTACTTGCGCTGGCATGCTTTCGAACTGCTAAGACAGAGCAACAGGAGCTCACCCTGTCATGTAGATTCGAACTGCCGACCTTCCGATTGGCAAGCCCAAGAGGCTCAGTGGTTTAGACCACAGCTCCACCCGCATCCCTTGTACTGCATATACCATACTTAGTCAAGAATGGTTGCTGACAGAAAGTAATTAGTGTCTCTTCAGGGCAGCAGCTGCTTCCTTCTGGCACTCCTTCTTAAGGTCATAGAGATAATATAGAAGAAGAAGAAGAGTTTGGATTTGATATCCCGCTTTATCACTACCGGAAGGAGTCTCAAAGTGGCTAACATTCTCCTTTCCCTTCCTCCCCCACAACAAACACTCTGTGAGGTGAGTGGGGCTGAGAGACTTCAGAGAAGTGTGACTGGCCCAAGGTCACCCAGCAGCTGCATGTGGAGGAGTGGAGACACGAACCCGGTTCACCAGATTATGATTCTACTGCTCTTAACTACACCACACTGGCTCTCTTTGGGCAATAAATCTTTGCCCATCCTCTGATATGCGTAGAAACTGAATGAACAGCTTAGATCAGTGATGGCCAAACTTGGCCCTCCAGCTGTTTTAGGACTACAATTCCTATCATCCCTGACCACTGGTCCTGTTAGCTAGGGATGATGGGAGTTGTAGTCCCAAAACAGCTGGAGGGCCAAGTTTGGCCATCACTGGCTTAGATGCATCTTGGAAACAAGCAAGCATTTTAGCAGCGGTGTTGCTGTCCTGATCACCATCTATCTGAATCTCTGCAGCACACCGAGATGGAACAAGGGTGGTTGTCACTGCAACAAGTTTGGTATAGTGAAAATGCACTAGCAGGATGTAGGGGAAAACTACGCGGAAGACATTTGCGAGGAGATAGTGGCATGTCCTGGAGTCTTCCCCATACTTGAGCCGCACCCCAAACTTAGCTCCTGTGTGGATGTGTCTTTAAGGGAAGAGAGCTTGTCAGCCACAGGTGTTGCCACTTAGAGGCAGGCTCTCTATAAAAAGCAAGCAGGGAGGGGGCTGGAGTAGGAGTGGGAGAGAGGAGGAGAACCAAGAAGGAATGTAATGGACGCTGAGCTAGAGTACTATGGGCATCGGGTATGTGTGTTTTGCTGTTTGATGTTTGTAATAAAGGTTCTTTGGTTCACCTTCCACCTGTGCCGTTTCCTTGCCCTGATATCTTTCAAAAGAACCGCTACCTTTGGTAGAACACAGGAGCACCAGATTGGCTCTGCTGGTGCATTTGCACTGTGCCAATTTCCCTCCTGCCATTCCACCCCTCTCTGGATATTACATTCATGAAATAATTATGCAGAACAGTCATTGAAAAATATTGCTGCCCCTCTGCATGGCAATGCATCATAAGACAAAGGAAACTTCCTCCTCTATCGAAGAGAGAACAAGCAGAAGATAGATGGATAAATATGCACCTCAGTAGAATCTTACAGCAATGCTGATATAACAATGGGTGGTACATTGGATGAGATTATTTCATTCACCATGGAGCATCAAAAAGAGGATTCATTTTCTAGCTGGGCATGTAACCCTGGTGCCCTGCCTGGTGATGGATCTCTGGGGTCCGTGTTCTTTGTACCAGGATGGGATAAAGTAGTCCCATTTCTACACTGAGAAGCACAGTGAGAAGTCTACCAGTAACACCTTTGAAGGGTGTGTGGGTTGAGACAGACACAGTCTTCCAATATGGATTCCAGCATATTGGTAAATTTGAAGTGAGAAGCTTTTATCACACTTTGCTTTCTTTTTTTGTAAAGTGGCCTAGCTCTTCAAATTTGAAAATTAGAAGCACATTCGTCAGGAGGAAAAACAGAAAGGCAAATGTTTGCTAAAGCAACACAACCTGTGGTCACTCATGCAGTATGCTTCAATTTGCTATACAGATTGCTTTTTATTCCTGTCTCTGTTTGAAGAAATTAATTTTGTGATTTCTATTCATCCAGCCTCCTAATTATGCACATGAGACTGTGCTCTATGTAGAATAACCAAACTTGTATGCATTTACTTTTAAGGAAAGCCATGATGGAAAATGGCCGGATGTAACCATGATATTTATGTTGAATTGTAGAGTGCGAGTATAAAGAAAGATAATAGGCTGGAGGAAAAATACTATGGAAGAATGTTTGGGGAAAAGTATTCAATTAAAATGGCCTTATACCTTCAATTACTTGTTTGCAAGTTAGGGATGGTACTTTGAATTGTTCCTTGTGGTTAAGGATGCACAAATCTGTCAATTTTGGTTTCTCTCAGTAGTTCATTCTTTCATTCTTTAGTTCACCACATTTCTGCATCAATTTGCTTTTTTTTTTGGGTGGGGGGAGGCCTTCATCAGGGCACTATGTTGGCTACCCCTGCACTATATTATTCTGCTGTACAGAATTGCAAGTCTGAAGTCCTACCGAAATCATTGGCTGTATTCCCTTTCCAGTCAGTGGTCAGCTTTGCAATCTCTGTGACAGATAAACTGTAGCATCTATTACGTGAAGGGATCAAACTGCCCAATCTGTTTGATCAGCATCAGCTGCCACAGGGCAGGCCTGAATTTATGCTAGGCAATTCAAAGCATCTTGCCATGCCATATCTTGTGATGAAATACTAGCAGTCACTAGTACTGACCCATGATAACACACTTCAACCACTGCAAAATCCTGGGTTAGACAGCATGGCGGCTGCTCTACACGCAAATGCACTGCAAATATCATCCATAATAAGATTTAACTGACATAAACTTATACAAATATTAAATGATTTATTTCATCATCAATGAAATAATATGAATTATTTATATGTTATCTTGTACCAGCCCACAGAGCTGCAAATAAATATTGTCAGAAAATAATCAGCATACGCACTACTGGCAAATATTATTCCATCATCTGTGCCGATGCCACTCAAAAAGACAATTTGTTGACAATAATTATATAAATGGCAATGATTTGTCAATGATGACTAATAAAAATGACATGGGAACATATTTCCTAAAGGAATAATGACTTCAGTGTACAAGATAGATAAGTGTACAAGTGAAACTTTCTGCATTTTCTATTTCTGGTGAATCACCAAAACTTGGGAAAGAGTTGTGAAGACTTATTTGATTGTCTCCACTCTCCAGCAACTAGTAAGTCCAAGAGAAAAGATTTCTCCATAATTAGCAGACGGCAGCAAGTGAAAAGTTGCACCTGTTGGTTGGCTCAATGTGCTCATTCAAGGCCACCAGTGCCAGCAACCCTGATGGCCATGGACAAGTTCCTTGACCCTTCCTGCTTGAGACCCTTCCAGATACTATCTGAAGTTCACAAAGTAAAGCTGGAGAAAGGTACTGCTGGCTACAACCACGCCTTGGAAGCTAGGAACTAAAGGCCAGATCCTTGTCCCCATGAATCAGTCATTTTCCTTCAGGGGAGTGTGACCCCCAGCTAAAGTAGTCTACTCATCAACTCATAGTCCTGTAGCACCACACATTGTGCCATGACACCTCCAGCTGAAAGAATCAGGTAGCAAACGATAGAAGAGATTTCTTCCTGCCTTAGATCCATCCTAGAGAGCTGTTGCCAGTCAGAGTAGACAACATGGGGTTAGATGAAGCTATGATCTGGCAGGGTATAATGCCATTATGTCTGGGTTGAGCTTTACTCTACTGACCCTCATCTAGCCCATTAATGATTCTAGGCAACGATTCCACTGCCTCACTGGGATCTGAGGAAAGGGAGATATATACCTGAATGTTGGTGGACTGACAGCAACCAATCCCTTCTGCTCCTTCTCCATCTATTTTATGTAAATATTGAAATGCATGGCTCACATAATGGAACTCTGTGTCACCACCCATGATACGTTGCATGAGATAGAACAGAAATACATCCGCACCACCTTTTGAAACCTGCCTTACATGTAGGAGTGGACAAACTACCTGTTGGAACTTGTAAGGCAGAAGACAGGGAGACAAATGGTAAGTGGAGCCAGAGTCAATGCAGGCACAGCCAACTAATTCTAGTTTTGTCCTTCTCCCTGTTGAGTTCTGCTGCTGGGAATAAGGAAAGGAAGGTGGCAGACAGTGCTCAGGGCTACCCTACCCTTGAGGCAAGGTAAGGTGACCACCTCAGGTGGCAGGATCCACAGGGGCAACAGATTCCACAGGGATCCACAGGGGCAGGATCCACAGGGGCAACAGGGGAGGGGGATATTTTGTAGTTCGCCTCAGGTGCCAAAATGTCTTGGGCTGGCTCTGGTGGTGCCACATTAGCTCATTAGCCTCCACTGAGTGGAACCACTGCAAAACAATACCATTCATACCCAATTCTACAGATTTTGTACTGTGCTCCGTCCTCAGGCCTGGTCTCCAAATGCTGGAAATATCTCAGTCCCACCACCACCCCTTAAATGCTTGCTTTATCTCTGGCCTAATGGCTCTGCCCTCAGGCCCGGCCCAAGTATTTTTGCATCCAAGAATCAGCAGCCCTGGGGCTAAGCTTCCAGATCTGCTTCTCCAAATGTACCTTTCCTCTTTTGTTCTGAAGACCCTCCCTCTAGACCTGTCAAATGACCACTTCCTTAGTCATCCCACAAGAGTAATTGAATTGAAGGTAATTCCAACTGCAGTTTCATTGCAAGAATTCCTGGGGGAGAGCTCTCTCCTCCCTGTGTACTCCCTTACTGTATTTCCATAATCAGCAGGTTTGGTTTAAAAATAATCCTGTTTGCCCCCTAACTTCTGAGTCATTTCATTTCCTCTAATTATATGTTGAGACACTTAGTAAATAAAGGGAACAGCATTTTTTTTAAAGCTTTTAAAAGAAGCAACACCCAAAATAACCACCCTAAAAAGTTAATGATGGTAAATATATCAAATACTTGTCAGTATAAGAGCTGATTCAAACATGCAGGTGCTGATGTGCTGTAGTGCTTGCATGTGACTCTGACTGGCTCAGAGTGCACATTTGGGCTTTGCTCTTTAGAAAGCGGCTCCCACATGATCTTTTCCTTCTTTGTGGAAAGCTCCCGACCGAAGGGATTTCCATTTCATTTCCCACATGCTGCTATTTTTTTTAATGCAATATAGGGTGACTTTCAGAAAAACAGCCCTTCACATCTGTTTAAGGTAGCCATGTGCCCTACACAACAGAGGGCAGCCCTCTATTTGAAGGGTTGTCCTTTATTGTTGTCAGTTAGCCACATTCAGCAAATGCAAAAGTAACTTCCAAGTTGTCTTGGTGAACTTGGTGGTGGGAGTGGGGGGGGGGAAACCCAGTACGTTTCCGAGCACAATTCAAAGTGTTGGTGCTGACCTTTAAAGCCCTAAACGGCCTCGGTCCTGTATACCTGAAGGAGCGTCTCCACCCCCACCGTTCAGCCCAGACACTGAGATCCAGCGCCGAGGGCCTTCTGGTGGTTCCCTCACTGCGAGAAGCAAAGCTACAGGGAACCAGGCAGAGGGCCTTCTCGGTAGTGGCGCCCGCCCTGTGGAACGTCCTCCCTTCAGAGGTCAAAGCGATCAACAACTACATGACCTTTAGAAAACACCTGAAGGCAGCCCTGTTTAGGGAAGTTTTTAATCTGTAATATTTCAATGTATTTTAGTGTTTTTTGGAGGCCGCCCAGAGTGGCTGGGGGGACCCGGTCAGATGGGCGGGGTACAAATAATAAATTATTATTATTATTATTATTACCTACAACCATAGTTGTAGGTATTCCCAGTGCTTTTTAATATCTACATGAAGCTACCAGGAGTGGCCGGGGGTGGGGAGCAAGGTGTCATCAGTACATTGATGACATTTGGTTCTATTTCTCCATAACATCTGAATCTGGAGGTGTGGTATGGGCCCTGGACAGGTGCCTGGGCACAGTTGTGGGCTGGATGAGGGGAGATAAGCTGAGCTTGAACCCTGGCAAGGATTCACTGTGGTTGGATGGCTCACATGTCAGTCCTGGATAGGGTTGCCGTCCCTCTGAAGGAGCAGCTATGCAGTTTTATGGTACTTCTGGATCCAACTCTGTCACTGGAGGCCCAGGTAGCCTCCGTGGGCAGAAGAACCTTTTGCCAACTGTGACTGGTATGACAGCTACATCCATTCCTAGGCCAAAGCTGAAAGACAGTAGTTAAGGCATTGGTGACTTCATGATTGGATTGCTGCATGCTGCAATGCACTGTATGTGGGGCCTCTTTTGAGATTGACCTGGAAACTGGAATTAATGAAGAAGGCTGAAGCACACTTGCTGACAGGAGGGAGAACGTTTGTGTTCATATACACAAGTCTGAGAGGTTTCAGATATTTTGCTGGAGTTATAACGCATGTTGGTCTATGATATTAGCAGCAGCAGGCTGTAAAATTTTAAAATCTTAAGTTTTAAATTTAAATGTAAGTATCAGTTCTATGAGATGGGTTCTAATTCTGTAATATAACTCAATCTCCAATACTATATCTGGTTATGGATTGTCATTATCTGTTCTCTGGTCTTTGACCGTATTAAGATATTTGTATTTGTTGGTCTATGAGTATGTGTTGACCCTTAACCTTATGCCCACAAGAACTTCTCATGCGAAAGGAATCAAGAAAGCTTGGTTTAGTATACAAAACAGAAGTGACAGGGTATATAAATACTGCTTCAGATAACACAAATACAAATTAAGCAGGCAGCAGACTCCTAAAACACACACACCCCTCGATCTGAAGAGTGACTCCCTAACTATTTTAAAGTCTACAGAACATGAGCATGACAATTTTGCCATAAACCCACCCTAGAAGTGGAGGGGGCGGGGAGGAAAGTATACCTGTTCTTAAATTGAAGCAGAAGGGTGCTGAGTCCTGAGGAGTGCTGCATAACTTCTGTTCTGTCGCAGCTAGAAGAATTACTGACTACTGGAAAGTCTGGGGTTTAAATCATATTCTTGGCTAATGTCCTAGTAGGGAAGGGAGGGGCTTTGAGATGAGGAAATCCTGTCTTACCCCCAGAATTCCTGCCCATTTTTCTCCTTGTCCGTCCTAGTGAGAAATGGCTAAAAACTGACCACCCTGTTTGCTTCTCACTCTGTGTGTGCTTTGCTTAACAGAAGAGTGAAATTACTCATGCTAGTGAGTAATTTAACTGACCCTGGCCATCTCTTTGTCTGTCACCTGCAGCACAACAGCTTGAAGGTGTCCATTCAGGAGTTTGAATAGAATAGAATAGAATAGAATAGAATAGAATAGAATAGAATAGAATAGAATAGAATAGAATAGAATAGAATATATTTATTGTCATTGTCCCCTTCGGGAACAACGAAATTACTTGGCTGCTCCATCCACCCAGATAGGGCACTCCACGCAAAGACAAAACAACTACAAAAACACTGATTAAAACCATACACACTGATTAAAACAATGATAAAACATAACAGGTAAGATTAGATGACTTCAAAGTCCAGGCTTCCCATTCAAGGCCGCGATCGCTCTGGAAAAGAAGCTGTTTCTAAGACGGCTTGTTCTTGTTGTCATTGTCCTGTATCTCCGTCCCGATGGCAAAAGTTCAAAGAGACGGTGACCAGGATGCGATGGATCTTTCACTATGTCCAGTGCCTGGACATAGTGGCAACTAGATTTGCATGTGTTGACCAGTGGTAAAATCCCATTTTAAAGGTGGATTTTATTAGATTATGCATTTATTCACTGCCAAAGTCAAAGTTTATATTCTAATAATTAACAGATTTAATTATTCCACATTGCTAAATGAAACATAATTACTTATTTGGCCCAACTGATAACTTTGTCCATTACGATGAGAAGATGGCTTAGCAGGGAATGCTCATGAAAGCAAGAAGTCTGAATGGATACCACTGGTGAGCGGCTTTGTTCCCAAATTTAATAAATTGCTGTTAGTCTTCCATTATATGCTCCAGATTTTATCTTAGATCCTATCTTGCACATTAATTGTCTGGCAAAGGAACTGATGGGATCAGGCTGGAAAATGATGGTAACGTTTTAAATTTCTCATGCTTTCAGAACTGAAGAAATGGAAGCCCTACATCTAACTGATGAAACAGCTTAGAGGTTCAAAAGGGTAAAGTAAAAAGAAAGTTTCATTCTGCATGACCCACTTGTATACTAATTCCCCTTTGAAATCAAATGAGACTCTAATTTTCTTTTGAGTCTTTCTGCAGCTCATTCAATTCAGTTTACTAATCCACCCAGCTGAAACAATTAAGGAACATGAAAGCACATAATGGAGTTCCTCTTTGTTGGTCATTAAAGTGTGATTTACTCAAACTTAACTCCAGCACCATCACATATTCTAATATAAAAAGGAAGTTCTTCCAGTCCCACAAACAAATGATATCATTAGGCAAGCTGCTGTAACACAAGACTACAATTCATTAGCTTCATCATATAATGGACTGTATGATTTAAAGTGTTTTCTTCTTTTTAAAATAATAATAATACAACTTCCTTTGCTGGAATATATTTTTTCTAACTGGTGAATATGCATGTGTATGTGTATGTGTATGTGTATGTGAGAGAGAGCTCTGTGTGTGTGTGTGTGTGTGTGAGAGAGAGAGAGAGAGAGAGAGAGAGAGAGAGAGAGAGAGAGATACCTTTGCTTGGTTTGGGCATACATATTACACACTGGAAACTGGCTAATATTAAGTGCCAACAGCCCTTCCCCCACCATCCCAAACCATTGTGGCTGTGATGTGATGGCATAGAATGTTCACAGAATGCTGACAAAGAGGAAAGTGCAAGATCAGTCTGGATGGGAGAAAAACTCCACATGTATTCTACGGATCCTTGATCATAATGCTTTCAGCAAGTCCCAAGATTGCAACTTGATGAGGAACACACTGGATTATTTTAAAAGACAAAAAAAGCTGCCTCTTCCAAAGCCAGACCACTGGTTCAAGCTGGACTGACAAAGGTTATCCATTGTCTCAAGTGCAGCCCAGTCCTTGAGACTCTTCACAAGAGAGGCCAGAAACTGAATCCAAGATCTTGTGCGTGCTAAGCCAGTGCTCTTAGTTCATCCTTAAGACAGGGTACGGAGATTGCAAATATCATGCACGGTGTGTGAAACTGATTATTTGAATCACTCAGCATGCAGTACCTATACCAGTGATGGCTAACCTTGACACCCCAGATGTTTTGGAACTACAACTCCCATCATCCCTAGCTAACAGGATCAGTGGTCAGGGATGATGGGAGTTGTAGTTCCAAAACATCTGGGGTGTCAAGGTTAGCCATCACTGACCTATACGATAGCCAGAAATCTCTTTTCTCTGTCAGGCTTAGTTCTGGAACAGGCTTTCCCCTCAGCACAATATGCCTTTGTACTTCTGGGATTCGGGACAAGCTTAATGAGACCATTTGCAGACAGACTTGGGTGCTAGCACTATCATTCCACAAATTGCATTGTAGGGTCAATATGGAGTCCATTGGGCAAAAGACAGAATACATGTAAACCACCACAATGAAGAAGGCAGGACTTTTGTGGCCAGGACTACAAAATGGGCAGTGCTCTACATTCAGGCCATCTACTGAAAAACACATTGTGCACCTCTGGTCATTATAAAGTCACCCATTTATATTCCATGATGTGTCATACACCACAACAGGAAGTTGGCGCCATCAGTGCTGTTTATTTTTATATTTTTAATAATATCCAAGGGAAGTATCAGTTAATGTGATCATAATACTAAAAGTAGAGCATAAATAGAACCTCTTTTGTAAAAGAACCTTATTTCATATGCATATCTTTTCAAAGTCTTATTTCTTCTTCAAGCATTTACAGCTACCAGCTGAGACAATCACAGCTCTCTTAGACAAACAACAAACTCATGTTTTATTACTTTAATTTCCTAAACAAATTAAACTATGGTAAATGAGAACACATGGAAATAATTTCTGAATGGCTGAGAAGGAATGCAGACTTTAGATTCTGATCAAATGAGCTGTCCTGGACTGCAAATTAAAAGCTGACATAATGTTTTGCTCAAAATTATGTGTTAACTGCATGTTGGGCATTTCAAATTATTACTGGGTTTGATATATGAAAATGCCATGGCCACAAAATGTACCCGTTGCCATAGTTAATATCAGTGTGCCGCTCAGAAACAACTTATAATTTCCAGCAGCAAAATCTCCAGGTACTGATCTCTTTTCCCTGACATTTAAATCCTCGTCTGTTTTGGTCCTGGATCCTGCAGGATGTTTAAATGCTTCTCCACTCTGCATTAGGACAGGGGGACATAGCTCCAAAACAGCGAACATGTTCCAAAATTTCAGAGGTCCAAAATCCACAGTTGGGCAATATCTTTATTGGGACCAACCAAAAATGAGGCCTTTGGGTCCTCTAGAACTCTCCATCAGGGATTGCACAATAATGTGGCAACTACTGGCCAGTTGCCAATGTCCCTTTTCTGGGGAAGGTAGTGGAGAAGGTAGTGAACCTGGGAGAGGCCAAAATTCAGTGCCCCTTGCCTCTTGCCTTCCGTTCTGCTCACTTCACTACGTCATAGTTGCAATGCCCCGGGGGCGCCTGTTCAGCTTGGCACCCAGGGCGACGGAACTGGTTGGGCTGCCCTAAATCCACGTCTACCTAGGACCATCTGCATGGACAGTAGATGCACTACCCACAGCCATGAACTGTGTCTCTTCCCCAGGCTGATAAGGGGAGACTGAGGCCACCATACCTAGTCCCAGCCAATGGGATTGTGAAGGAAGTGGGGTGTATAGTAGAGGGAGCAGGAAGGAAGGTACACATGCTCTATATCCATGCCATTAATGCAATCCAGTGGCAAGTCCCTGCTTGCCAGCCAGGGGAGACAGCAAGTGGAAGATACTTGCCTAATCTGAAGGTACACTATTGCTCCCAGAAGCTGATCTCTGTTGGCTAACAGCAAAGGGAATAGCTACCTCGTAGTGGAGTTTCTTAGGGGTTTAGGGTTTATAAAGCAGACTAGTGCTATATACCTTAAGAAATTCAGAGGAGTGTTATAGCCAGAGCTAGTAGTATACATTTTGTCTTAGTTTAATGGAAATGTCCATTAAAATGTGAACATCAAGCATCACCAGGTTTGTTGTCCACATTACTTGTCTGCCAACTCAGAGATACTGGGAAAATACATATATCTTGTGGCTTTCATTTTCTTGTGCTCACTGTGAGACAAAGGTGGTTTCTAACTGAATAAATACTTAATCAATGATGAATTACACCCTGCATGACTCTAATTGCTCTGGCTACTCCATCTAATTTAGTATCTAATATAGATTGTCTTGAATTAATCAGCTTGACAATTTGTTCAATTGCGATATTTTTAAATAGAACAAATCAGCTATCAGCACATATTGTTCAAGCGCATTCAATGAAAACACTGGAAGGTAACATGACATCTTCCAGAATGGTCATCGTACTCCAGGAGACAAGCTGCAAACACTTGCCTGTCCCAGTTTGTGACAATTTGCAAATGAAACATTAGAGGAGCTTGAGAGCTCCATAAATCTACCAATTATTCTTCAGTAGCAGTTGGCACTTGACCTAAATGCAAAGGAGAGGCGGGAATACAAGCTTCACCCAAATTCAGTTCTTTTGAATTGATATGGATTAAAGCCTGGGGCAAATGAAAAGGAACTCGGCTATATCATGAACACCACTGGTAAGTTCTCTTTGGCAAACTAATGAGTCATTCCTTTTTTTTTTTTTTTTAATAATTTTTATTGGGTTTTTCAAATTTTTGTCCGGCCCCGATTCGAGCCGGATCACATACAATTTAAACAATATCCAATGACTTCCCCACGCCCCCCACATTGTGTTCATTTATCAAAATATTCATTCTTACCAGGTTCCTAATTCCACATCCTTAACATTTCAATAATCTCCTAAATTTCAAATCGTTTACCATCCACTCACATCTTTTACATACTTATCTTTTACTTCAGTAACATCCCTATTCCCCCCCCCCCCCAGTCCCTGGTGCAGACTACTTCATTATAAAAATTACTTATCATTTCTAATGTATATCAATCTTATATCATTATTTTCCAAAAAAAACATATTGTAATCAATTCCTGCCATATCCAAAATAAAAAACCAGTAGGCCACAAAACAGTTGCTTCATATTAATGTTCATCCTATTCCTTCAGGATCCAACTTTGAAACCCATTGTCTTTGCTGCAGAGTAGCATCCAGAACAGTATCCACCAGATTCTTTAGCCATCCATTCCATTTCTGGTCCACATTGTCTCGGCATCCTCTTCGCTGCTTGTCTTTAAGCTGTAGTTTGCTGACCTTCCTCCTGACGCTTCTCTTTTTCCTGAAAATGACGGCAGCTCTTTTTGACTTACAGTGGAAAAGTCTTTTGCAGCTGGTTGTCTTCAAAATAAACTTTCGCTGTTTAGTCTCAACAGATGCACTGTTCACAGGGTTTGGTTGTAAATCCTGGCCGGTCGGACCATTGTTTATGCTTTGCTTTATCTCAGTCACAAAGCTGCTCTCAGCAGCACACAGTTCTGCTCTCAGTGCTTTCACTTCAGCATTGTACTCCATTCTAAACGCTTTCAGCTTTTCCAACAATATTGTCAGATCCACATCCTGTTTCACCGCCATTTTAATGCGCAGTTCTTTTAAAACTTTTCCAAACTTTTTCAACTTTTCAAAGTCTCCAAAACTCCAAAATAATCCTCATGCTCATAAAAATTAAATTAGCTTCATCTGCCCCCTAGGACCGGGGGAGGCGCAAGGGTTAAGTCTCAGAAACAAAGTGTCAAATTCCATTCAAAACTTTTCAAAGCTGTGCAACAATGCCCTGTCGTTGTTACACAATGGCAAGGGACGGACCTCCGTTTTTGCGTCCTCAAGCCAGTCCAGATTAATTCCAAATTAAAGCTCCTTTTTTTTTAGGTTACTCACAGTTCCAAATTGTAGATCTTAGAGGAATCGGCGCGCTCAGCGGTGGCGGTCTCACAGCTTCGCCAGACGGGGCTGTTCACGGACCCTAGAGCTCCGCCGCCCGATCGCTCCCGGGAGCCCCGCTGAGGGCTCCCTGGGATCGGGACCGGCGTCCGAGCTCCTGCAGGTCCTATGGACCCCGGGACGCCCTTCCCGGGGGTTTTGGGGGTCGCGGCGCTGGCGCGAGCTCCCCTTTGCCCGGTCTGACGGGGGAATGTCAGGAGCGACATGTCCCCCCGACCGCCATCTCCGACACGCCAACCAGAAGTCCGAGTCATTCCTTCCTGAAGATCTGAATTTTCCAATTCCTTTGGGCATCGAGAGAGTGTAGGAGAAAAATATGTCCCTAAAAATGAATGAACAGAATCCCCTAAACATGGGCATGGAGAAAGGGTTGGAACCTCCAACATCTGTACAGAGGCCTGTGGAACTCCCAACTGGCAGTGTACAGAGAAGGCAGTAGTCAAATCAGTGTGCCATTGATATTTGCATTGTGTAATCAGGAATATTTCTTTTTTATGCACTTCTTTCAACATTTTATATACCGCTCAACACTGCAGTTTCTAAGCCGTGTATAATGAAGTTACAAAAGAGATACAATAGAGACAACATCAGTTAAAATTGGATATAGCCAATAATACATGGGAGAAAAGGAGGGGCGAAATTGTGCTCAGTCATGGAGCACACAAGAACATCTGGGGATGGGAAAATATGTCAATTTCAGCCTCTCAGTTTCCCAGTCACATTTCTTCATGGAAAATCCTTAGCATTTTAGTGTGAATTTCTCCTAATATACACATTTGCGTATGCAATTTTACCTAATATACACATTTGTGCAAAACAATTTCCAGTAACGCTACACATTTTTATGTTATTGTCACTAATATATGCATTTATATGCACATTACCCTACTACATGCATTTTTCTACATATTACTTTGCTGAAGAACTGCATCCTTCTCTTTTCTTACCTTACAGGGTTCTTGTTTGAATGAAATGGTGGAGTGAACACTGAACTCCTAGGCAGAAAAGTGAGACATAAATGTAATTATTTGACCCCTCATTTTTAGGCTGCTCCTTTCCCTTTTTTTGTAAATAAATAAATAAATCTACTACTAGGTTGTGCTGCTAATGTTTCGATTTATGTTATATCTGTTAATGCTTGTAAGCTACCCTATACACTGTTCCCACAGTGGAAAGACAGGTGTCACACACACACACACACACACACACACACACACACAGCTTAGTCAGCCGAGGTCAATAGAGTGAAAAAACAGACAAGTGTCATGAATGCAATCCAATTTCCCTTCCAACATCATTAGACAAAAGCACCTGCAACATACAATCCGAAACACAATGACTCCATGCAGAGGTGGTTTTAGAGCAGCATGAGCAGTTCGGCTGCACTGGGTCTTGTGCTACAGGGGGCGCCACAACAATGCTGTAGAATGGAGCAAGAGAGACGGGGGGCACTGAATTTTAGCATCGCACAGGGTTCCGCTGAAATTTGAGCGCCCATCATCCTCTACTGGTCCATGGATCTCTTTTATTTGCTGTGCTGGAGAGCAGGAAGGGAAGGAACTATATACACAAAATAAGGCTCACTATGTCCTCTGCCACTGGCCGCCATTGATTCTGCCACTGTCCTGATACATTCATCCAAGTGAAGAGGAGCCTCACTGCTCATTGTAGGCTTATTAGTTTCAGAACAGTGATTCAAGCTGGAGTGAGATCTCCTAGGAGCAGATGAATAGGGGCTAAAAGCACCCTGTTCACGTAAAGTGCAGAGAATGGGAATAGGAAGAAAATGAGGTAAGATTCTGTCCTTCATGGCTAAATTCATTATGTTGACTGCTTCTGGGGAATCCTGGTGCAGGAAACAAACATGTGGACTGAAATGCAGCCATCTTTAAAAATTTGCATTCCTTTGAATTTTGCAATGCAGTTCCCCAGCCAAGTAATGTGTATAAAAATGCATATACTAGGGTAAAGTGTGCCTGTAAAAGTATGTATTTTAGTGCATTGTATGGGGGGGGGAATGCGCCTATTTGTCAAGACTGCATTAAAAATGTGTTTATTAAGAGAAATTTGCACTAAAATGTTGATGAATATTCATGAGGATTTTTTATTTTTAAAAATCACAAATTGCTATATGAATGTAGAGAACTGAATTCAAGAGTGTCGATTTCAATTATCTCAGTTTCTCATTTTTCCTAATTTATTCATCCCTAGTCCAAGTGAGTCGGCTCCAGTTAATAATCTGCCCACCACATTTCTACATGTGCAAATTCTCCTCTAAATCTCAAGACTTTACTCTGTCATAAAAATGTGCAGTAGGATCTTCTGCAGGAAGAATAATCAGTCCTCTATTTTGTTGAGTGATGATAGAATGATGCTTCTGTTGATATTTCTTTTGAAAAAGAAGGGTGGTTGGGTGTTCATTTTAAAATGAATGCTGGAAACTCAGTTATTCCCCAGGTCAGCTAATCTGGAATTTACCATGAATCCACCATAAATTAGCTGAATATATTTTTCCTCCTGCAATATTACTTCCTTATACAGTCTTGCTTATTTCCTCTCTACATATATTGCACTGTTGTCTCTTTCCCCCCTATTTGTATGTGATAGCTCAATTTCATTGCTTAGATGAGATTAATCAAAACATTGCATGAATGTTAACCTTATTACAACCATCAGCATTCAAAATGGTTGCCCAATCTGATTGCAAAAACATTCCCCTAATATACATCGCTAAATAGGGCATGGCAACAAACTGATATTAAAAAGACTTGCTATTGTATTGTATAGTGATCATTAATAGCTGCACCAAGAAAGGAAAAATACATTCATGTATAATATTATAAATTAAATACGACATATAAAATATTCATTAAAGCCCAGAGAAAATATTGCCACAATTAGTTCCTTCATTTAATACGAAACATCAGATTGCCTGCTAGGAATGAGCAAAATAATGGGTTGTTTAGTAGGAAATGCATTATTGCATTATTGCTATGTTGTTTAGTAGGAAATGCATTATTGCTGTGATACTACCCGTTTATTGTCAAACCAGTTCTCAGCCATTGGTATCAGAACCCAATTATTTTCATTAAAATATTTGGGGTGAATGCCAGAGCTCCAACCCTTGAAGCCAGGTGGTCAGCAGCTTCAGGTCCAGGGGCCTTCCAAACCTTTCTGTCCAGCTCTCAGACCTCCCTCCAACCTAATCTCCTCCTTCCCATGATAGATTTCTGGCATTAAACTCCCAATACTCTAAATCAGGCATGTCCAACAGGCAGATTGTTATCTACCAGTAGATCACTGGATGTCTGCGGTAGATCACTGGTAGATCATTGGCTCCCCACAAAGAAGCTGAACAACAACAAAAATGGGCCTTCCTCCTTCCTAAAAAAAGCTCAACAACTTTGAACCCCCCCAAAAGGGGGTAGATCACTGCCAGTTTTTAACTCTGTGAGTATATCATAGTCTCTTGGGAGTTGGCCACCCCTGCTCTAAATCAGTGGCTCTATTCGAAAGCAGTTGGTTTTAGAATAGCAGATCATTGGATGATTACAAATATATTGGTAACTAAATTTCAGTGGAATGATAGCTCAACAACAAAGCACTGCCTAATATATAGATTCCTCCCCCCTGCTTTGTGCACCTCCCTTTAGATTACAGTGCTGGGGAAATGCTTTGCCTGTCATTATATCAGCACCAAATGTTTCAACTTGACACATTAACATGGAGTAAAACAGACGGTCTTGGGGTTCTTTTCTTTATGAAGAGGAAGATTAGATTTAACTACTTCTCTCTAGTGTGACCCTTTAAAAAAACTGCCCGAAGAAAAAAAATTGTTTAGAGAAAGTTTTCTTTCTTTTCTTTTTCTTTCAATTCTTTCAAACATTTGTGGGTTATTGCCTTTGTGTTAAAAATTTAATCAAATGAAAAAGTGAATATGTAATTTCCTTTGCCAGATTAATGTTGTCACCTCTGAGCCTGGATTTTCACATTGTTTTTTTTTTAACCTGGTAAAGTCACAGTGACATGAGACTTATGAATCACCTTCACACGGTGAGCATCTCAGTCTGAATATATTCCTGTGTCCGTAAATAAGTCAACTTCGACATTGTGGTCTTTTCTTTTCCAGGACCTGGTGAATAGAGCAGTGTGGTGTAGGTTGATATTTTAAAAGTCATAGTAATATAAACAGGAGCAGCCATGCAGTGGGGCTGTACTGCAGAGCCACCATCCCGACACTGGCATAGTTGTTTCTTAAGTACACAGCGCCGGAGTGGGGTGGGGAAGAGCAGTGGCGAGGTTGGGTCTGTGTGGGTGCACTCACAGTGGAACTCTGTGGAACCCCAAGCAGTGTGTCCATAGAGCACCACTTTCATCACCATGCTGTCCCAGTAAGCAGCAGTCAGGAGGACACAATCTCCCATTGCACCAGCCACTCCTGAGTATGAGCTCCATTGTGTTCCCACAAGGAAATGGAAATCTGACACATCAGGGCATGGCAAAGCTTGCTCACAATGCTGGATAATAGGATGCTGTCTCACACCAGGTCAAACTATTTGCCCATCTAGCCTAGCGTCATTGACTTGTTTTTCATGACAAGGTGAGCAATATATAAGTTGTCATGTTACATAAGACGACCCACCTTTCTTCAGATGGTTTCAGGGTACACGTTACAAATCAGCGTTATGACTCCATCCTCAGATACAACCACATGAAGGCGTATTCAGAAGGAATTCAGAAGGAATGCTCATTCTGTAAAAGTTATGGTGGGCTCTCTTTGCTGGGTTGTTTTTTAAAGCAGAGACAGCAGGGCCTTTTGTCAGGGATGCTGCAGTTGTATCTGCATAAAGCTGGGGTTTGACTAGATGACTTCTAAGGGCCCTTCTAACTCTAAAATCCCATCCGTCTATAAACCACCTCATATTGACTTGACTTCATTAAAAGTAAATGTGGAGAAACCAGCCTCAAAGACGCCATTCTTTTGCCTCTGAATTTCACTGGAAGTTTGGCAGCAAAAGAGACTTATGATCTGTTTACTTTTCCACAATGGAAAATATTGTGTCCAATGTAAAATATCTTCCCCACAGGCACCTACAGTTGTGCAGAACAGGCTGAACCTGATTTTAACTGAGGCCTTGTCTAAGAAACTGGCATGGCTGCTGAAAGAATCAAAATACCCCCCCCCTCTTTTAAATCTTTGGCATGATTCATTGTGATAGGTCTCTAGAATAAGGTTGCCAGATTTTTTTCAATGAATCCGGGGACACTTTTCAACTTCAATGGATTTTGTATGGGGACTGATTTGTAAATCCGGGGACTGTCCCCAGGAAACGTCTGGTAACCTTACTCTAGGGCAACCTTTCCTCATGCAGTGCTCTCCATATGTTCTGGACTACAACTCCCATCAGCCACTTCAGCATGACTAGATTTTGTGCGGAGGGGTGTTTAATCAGTACTATGAAAAAATATGTTCTTTTTCAGTAGAATTTGGCCTTCCTTTATCTCAGTTCAATATGTGCTTTTATATTTTTCAGATTTCTGCTTATTAAGTGCTATCTGAGGGATAACTAAGTCTGAAGGAAAAGGAACCAATAATTATGAAATTATGACCACTGCATACATTCAGTCTCTTACCTGAATCTTTGTTCAGTACACAATTTGAAACAAAAGCCACATCTCCAGGATATTCAGTTAGTGCACTTTTCTGTTACACTTCAGCCCTAAACATATTTACTTGTGAGTTCCATTTTATTTTGATGAGATTTGCTTTAAGTACCCATGCTTAGGCCTACATTTCTAATCAGCGCAAGCAGAACATATCAGTTCCATTCTGTAATTGTTCAAGGAGTTTGATAGCTGGTTGATTCTCACCTGGTTGAATTTTGGTTAGCAACCCAGATTCTGGAATGTCAAATTTTGGAATGAAACAGCTTCTTCTCAGAACCCCTCCCAGGTGTGAGGGGCTTTGAGAAATTGATACATCACTTTTTCAAAGCACTTTTTATTTTTTAGTGCTCAAATTTTAAAAGTGTACAGAAAATAAAATACAATAAATAAATTCCTATATAATACCACTTAAACAGATTTAATCGCTTTAATCTGCTGCCCTCCAGATGTTATGAACTTCAGCTCAGGCAGCATGGTCAGAGGTCAAGAATGATGGGTACTGCACATATAAAATATCTGGAGGGCACCAGCTTAGGGAAACATTAAGTCATTAAGGAAAAAATTACAACAGTAGCCAGAATGTCATTCTGTATATTATGTTGTATTTTAATTTGATTCCAGTTGGAGAGGAAAGATTTTATTGCTCCAAGAGCAACAGTCCTTCAGTATTTAGGCCTTTGAAAACTTGTTCAACAGCCCTGTATGGAAAAAACAACAACTTATCTATTCTTCTTTGTTGCAAGTTCTCATTGTTTCCACTGGTTTGCAATTACCGGTAATATGCAAATAGAGTCCCTTAGAAATGATACTAAAGTGACAGACTGGTGAGATATCTCACAAATTTTAAGCTTAAAATGTGATGATTTTAAATTTAAATGTGATTTAGTATATAGATGATATTTTCGATCTGAATTGTTTTATGCCTTTCTGGTCTATGACCGTAATAAAGACTTTCATTCATCAAATGGAGTTACTAAACTTTGCATCACTTCTGATTACCTTTCTTACCTGTGTTCTTAAAAAATTGTAGCAGAAAAATCCTTCAATCAGTTGGAATTTTGTATCTGATAATATCGTTCATATTATTTGCTACAGATTTCCAAAGAACTTCTGCAAAGGCAGGAATCCTTTCAGACAGGCACCTCACTTACCTGTTCACTGAATGCATGGAGGAGGAACTGAAGCAGATGCCATCCCAGACATGATGACTGAGCCCATCCTAGCCTCCATGCATTTGGCAGACTGTGTAAAAGGAAATGCTGCATGGGTACAGTTTTATGTAGCCCTTCAGTGGCTGAAAAGCAATGAAGCATTCTGAATTTCCAGATAAGCTTTTCACTGGGGGTTTTATGGCATAAACTCACGACTTCTTTTCAACAGTGCTTCATTTGCAATACAGAAGTAATCTCTCTGTGTGTTTTACTGAAAGGACCTGTTCCAAACCTTGACAGTGTTCTGTATTTATAGTAGCGCTGTGCTAAACCCTGATCCCCTGTTAACATTAAGTTGTTTGCTCTGGATGATAGAGGCATAGTTGTTTTTTTTCCTGCCTCTTTCGTCGGGAGGGAGAAAATTTCAAATAAATTTATCATTGTGAGATGGTGAGAGAGCAGGTTTAGTGGTTACCTTATTAATTTAACAAAGAGAGATCTTTTATGTTGCCCAACACCTACCTACCTACCTCCCTTCCAAAAAAAAAAAACCCTGCAACTTATTTAAGATTCTCCATACATCTTCTCAGTGGTGTGGGCTTCCTAATTGGCACATTTTTGTTTGCAATTTTGCCAAATCTATGCATATTTGCAAAGCCATTTCCCATGCTATAATGTTCTTTTTGCTAATATGTGCATTTCTATGCAGACTTTACTCCAGAGTGTGCATTTTTCATATACATTACTTGGCTGGAAACTGCATTGCAAAATTTGAAGAAGCGTGGATTTTTCAGGATGGCTGTGTTTCATTTTTCATATTGTTACATAAGTTAACCTTTCAATGAGAACTGAATTTCTTCCCCATACCTACTTTCAAGGCAGAAGGTGCCTCAGAGACCAACCTAAGAAGTAGCCCAGACTGGACACCTAGGTAGAATCTACACACATATAAAATATGCTGTGAAAATGCATTTTGTTTAAAAAGGTTTTGAAAAATACACTGAATTTTGCATAGCTCACTGTCATCATCTAGTGTCTCATTTGTATATTGCACTTTACAACAAATTTAAAGCATTTTATTTGCAGCTGTGTAGCTGAGTCCATAGTTTCAGCTAACTCCACTTAGAAAACGCTCAGCTCTCACTGGTTTTTTAATCCGTTAAATCAAGAAAAGAAATCCAGCCACTTCGTCTATAAAAGTAAGACCACCCATACCTAAAAGTTATTAGATTCTGCCCCACACCAAATCAAAGGTTAATGTAATATTCAGCGGGTATTTCCACCCACTCCCTTGAAATGCCCAGCACTCTTTGTAACAAATTACCCACTACTGGATCATTTCTGGATTTTATCCAGTTATCAGTGTTTGTGTGTTCTGAAGCTGCAGAGGTGGAAGACTATGAAATATTCCACATATGAATATTACCGCTTGCACAGAAGCGTGTATCAAGTTTGTCAGCAGTGCCTTTCCCCCCACAGAGAAGTTTCCATATATTGCTGTTTCATAAAATGGGACAGAGAACATCAGTCGGGGCATGCAGAATATTTTGAATATATTCATAGCTAACAGGGCAAGAAATAGAAAAAGCCCTGGGTTTCGCCAAATGTGGGTTGTGATCCCGCCGGGATTGTCGCAAAGGAGGAGAGTGGCTATAGCCCAGTTAGTTCTGACTGGAGATGAACAGAGAGGGCTGCACAGGAGGTAGGCAAGAGGCATGCATCGAATTGCTATGGCAGCCTCCCAATTACCCACCACGTAGCTGGAACTGCTAATGAGGTTCGGTTTGATGTTTGTGAAGTGCAAGCACCGTTTAGCAAAGAAAACGCTACATTGCATGGAAATAACCTCTCTGCTTTGAATGGAATCCATAGGTGGTCACCCTAAAATATAAGGACTAGATGAAGACCTGGGAACCTGGCACATCTCAATTTACATTAATTAATTTGTTAAGGCGGCAATCCTAAACACACTTACTAGCAGGCATGTCCAAAGTCCATTTCGGGGGCCTAATCTGTTCCCCGCAGGTCGGCCCCTGTGGCAGTTTATTTCCTGGGGTAAAATCCAAAAAACACCTCAACAACTTCAACCCTAAAAAAGGTTCACAACTTTGGTTGGCCCTCAAGGCCCTTCACTTCATCAAATCCAGCCCTCTTTGAAAATTGTTTGGACACCACTAGCCCCATTGGTCCCGGCAATGGGCATGTAACACGCATAGGATAAGATCTATTTAGATTTTTGCTATTTCACATCGACTGAAAATGCTCCTGTTTTGTATACCATTTGGCCCTCCTCTTCATAACATTTTTAGCCATAAAAAGGAGGAATTGCTAGCGTAAAATGTCAGCTGATGGATGAGGACAGCCTTCGCAGAGAGCTGCTGACAGCATCCCTGCACAATTCCACAGGACCCTGTATGATAGTTGCAAACATAATGGAAATGGAAGGTGTTATAACTAGACATTTGCCATCATGACCTCCAAGGATTGCTTGTTTATCTCTGTTGACCTGCACCATGTGGAGGTGGGGTGCTCAGAGAATGAAGCCACCTGATACCATTAAGCAGTATTTTGCTGGAAATGGCAGATCCTTTCCCCCGTGTGGGTTGGAAAGGTTTGAGTTCCTTATGACATTTCTAAAATTAGCCCCTTTGTATGTTCTTCGATTGATTTTTTTTCTTTTCCCTTTTAGATTCTTGACACGTTTCTCAAAATAACCGGGGCAACAGCTTTTTGAATCATTTCACTTGGAAATTAAAATGGAAATCTCTGCTTTGAAGCCACACTCATCGCAACTGATGCCTTGAAGGAGCTTACATGTTGACTGCAACTTATATCATTTGTCAGCTTCTAATATTTTGTTTTCAGGTTAGAAAGACAATCTGACTTTCTCTCTCATTTTTTTAAACATAGCCATTGCACATTTTAATTAGAACAAAGCTATTTTCTGCCCTGTAGGGACGCGCGTGGCACTGTGGGTTAAACCACAGAGCCTAGGGCTTGCCAATCAGAAGGTCGGCTGTTCGAATCCCTGCAATGGGGTGAGCTCCCATTGCTCGGTCCCAGCTCCTGCCAACCTAGCAGTTTGAAAGCACGTCAAAGTGCAAGTAGATAAATAGGTACCACTTTGCTGGGAAGGTAAATGACGTTTCCGTGTGCTGCTCTGGTTCGCCAGAAGCGGCTTAGTCATGCTGGCCACATGACCCGGAAGCTGTACGCCGGCTCCCTCAGCCAATAAAGCGAGATGAGCACCGCAACCCCAGAGTCGTCCGCGACTGGACCTAGTGGTCAGGGGTCCCTTTACCTTTACCTATTTTCTGTCCTGTAAATTAAAATGTTATGGACTTTACATTTTCCCTCATGAAGAATACCAGGGCAAGAGAACCAACATATGCTGATTTTTGTATCCTATCTTTGGGAAAGCCCCACAACGTATAGCTTGCTTCATTTTCATTTTAGGAATTGTATAGACACAAGGGTCATGCTGGGACAATCAAATAAATGTTTGGTTTAGTTTGCATATTTTGGTTGTGTGCAGTTAACATAATTTGTAAATCATTTCTATTAATCTCTAAAATACCAAGCTACATTTTATTTGAAGCATTTAAAAGCAAACAACTGAGTTTTTCATGAAGGGGTAGAAAGGGTACTTTTATTCCCCATAGTGACATTGATACCTAAGGACACAGGAAGGAGGTTTCAGAACAGGGCCCACTTGCTAAGGCATTGTATTGGGAAGTTCATTCACTTTATTCCCTGAATCCATGAGACCTAGCAACTTTTTTTTTTTTTAATCTCGACTCTCAGGATCCTAACAAGACTCCACAGGCTAAGTGAATACCTTGCAAGATTGCAGGCTAAAGTCCTGCCAAAGTGTATTTTCAAGGCTGAAAGTTCAGTAAACAAATAAAATGCAGGCACATAAACAGCCTTTTAAATGTGCTCACTGGAGTGCTTGTGTTCCTGCACTTTATAAACAATATACATGGAAAACGCATTAAAAAGGGTAGAAATAAGAAGTGAATAAGTGGTTATAATAACGGAGATCTCCTACTTTAGGTCACAGCATGAACACATGAATATTTATTTTAAAGGCCACAAAACAGAAAAGTGCCTATGCTTTTATTCTCTTGCATGTTTGCATAATCCCCCAGAGCCCCTTTAATGAAACCAGTCAACTTTTCATCTATCCTGGACTCTGAAACTTTGACCTGTCGCATTCTTAGTTTCGGTGTTTACAAGTTCTGTGGAGGAGGCACAACCACGCCGCTTGGAAAGATCAGAGTATTAAGGCTTCTATTCTCATGAGTACCTCAGAGCATGTCAGCCAATAGGTGCTGCTGCTCCATGTACTGGTTGCAAGGAAGAAGGCTAGCAGAGAACAGGCTGGGGTTGGTGGGGATTGTCCCATTCATCCTAATGGAGAAGTCTCCACTGGCAATAACATAAGTAGTAAAAAAAAAAAGTCTCATTTTTTTAATCTGTATTTTGCAGTGAATTAGAGTTTCACAATGAATTGAGACAATGAAGCCAGGTCTATTCTGTCTCCCTCATGAGGAAAGAAATGGCTGCCAGCATACATACAAGGAACGTTAGAATCCTGAAAGCAGCGATACGTGGAACATCATAAGATAAGCATACCATATTGTAGTTATTGCCAATATGCCAATTTAGGAACTGAATGGACTTTATCTCCTGACCATCCATTGGACTTTAATTTCTCTTGATATGTTCTGTTTGCATGATGTGTTGGTCTATGGAATTACACTTTGTGAGATATTATATGTTGAATTGTGTTTGAAATAGAAGTTACATAGTCAAAAACAGCCTGTTACATTGTGCGTGTTGTTACCAGGATTGTATTTACGTAACCTAAGTTTTAGTAGTGTTTTGCATCTAGTGAATGATAAGAGTGTGTTTGTTTGTTTGTTTTTGTTTGTTTGTTTAATTTACTGAGAAAATACATTAAACTATGACATACAAATACATACAAATGAAACAAAACATCTACCCACCCCCGTTACTTCCCTCCACCACGACTCGACTTCCTTAATTTTTAATTTGATTATTTCATTGCATTTCTAGAAATCTTCATCTCTTACGACCATCTTACTTTTACTCTCTCCTTTACTTTACATACTTAAACTATACATACTAAACATATACTTTTATTCTCACAACCGCTTTACATATTTAATCTATGCATATTAACATATTCTTTTTAGAACAGCATTTCTCCATGTATTCTTCAAAACATTTCCATTCTGATTTTAATTTTTGATTTGTTTGAGATCTTATGACTGCTGTTAGTGTTGCCAACTCTGTGTATTCACTTAGTTTACAAATCCATTCTTCTTTAGATGGTACTGTCTCGCTTTTCCGTTTGCTGGCTAGAACTATTCTGGCGGCTACTGTAGCATATAGAAATATTCTTTTCTTGTTCTGTGGAATATCATTCCCTATTATGCCCAATAAATATGCCTACAAGCAGAGTGTTATTATCACCTCTCGAGGAGTGCATGAGGTACTTCCCAGGCAGTTGCCCAGATTTCTCTGCAGTCTTAATAGCAACTGCTTTAGCCTCTCTCCCGGCTTGTGACCAGAATTCTGGAGGATTGCAGTGAAATTTGAGGAATAGGAGACAAAAACCTGTATGAACAAGTTAGCCTCCAAGACACTTTAGTTTAGGCACCACCATTTAAACTTATTCTAAACTTGCCAAATGTGGGTTGTACCAAGTATTGCCATGGCTGTCTTTTCAACAGTGAAGGTGAAAATAGTGCATGAAGTTAAATGAAATCACAACCTGTTGTGACCTTGGTCTAAAGCTCAGAATTTGAGGAGGTGAAGCCAGGTGAGTCCAGGGCTGCTGTGCCACCTTGCTGGGAAACTGGATCAGCCTCCTGTTGCTGGAGCCAATAAGAGGCTGGTGGTGCAGAGCCCAAGCTGGGACACTCATAGATGCCATTCCCCAAGCCTGACTCAATGGAAGATCCAAGTGCTTCCCCAAGTGCCATGTCTGCCCAAAGGCATGAGGAACACACCAAGACACAGGCCATAGAAAGGGGATGATGTCTGTTTTCAGGCTGGGTGGCGGCAGCTGCCCTTTAATACCCACAGTCTTCAGGCCAAGGAGATAGAGCAAGGGTGGGAAACCTATAGCCCTTCAGGTGCTATTGGACTCCAAATCCTATTAGTGCCAATGGTCAAGGATGGTTGGAGCTGTGGCTCAACAACATCTGCAGGGCCTCAGGTCCCCCACCACTGGGATAGAGCCTGGGCAGTATGGCTTAGAGCAGGGGTGTCAAACTCAAATTCATCGGGGGCCGCATCAGCAGTTTGGTCACCCTCAAAGGGCCGGTTGTATCTGTAGGACTATGTGTCCACTCTTTATTATCATAAATTATTGTCACTGCATTCAATTATTACTGTTTTTTGTAATAATGTAAGTAATAACTAGCTCTGAAAGCAGAAACATAGTCAGAATAATGGCAAGTAGATATTCAAATGTACAATTATTGTACAATTTATTGAAAAATGATTTTTGGTAACAGACAGTAATTTTTTTTTTTAAACATACAAATATTGCCAAACACTGTTTATTACACATATGGCAAACACAAGGCATCAACTTTTTTTTAATGAATCCCACCGAGCTGAACGGGGCTCACTCCCGAAGGAGCGTGCTTTAGGGAACCCTTTCTTAAGTTTTAACATTTTGTTATGCGAGTGGCTGGGGCAACCCAGTCAGATGGGTGGGGCTATAAATAAAAATGTATTAATATTAAATTCAAGACGGGGAGGGGAGGGCAGCCTTTCCCTCAGGGGCACCGGCCAGGCCTCCTGTGCTGGTCCCGTGGGGTATCCAGGAAGCGAGGTCGAAGTCCGGTCCGAGGTCAGAGGTACGTGAAGGCAGTCCGAATAAACAGGAGCAGGGTCAGGGCAAGGAGTCCGGCGAGGTCAGGGACGGAAGGATAAACAGGAAACCAAGGCAGGTCAAGAGTTCAGGCAGAACGACCGGGCAGGGAGCAAGCAGAACTCTCCAGCAACGATGTTGCTCCTGCGACTTGGGACTGGGACTGGCCGGCTTTATCTGTCCCGAGGCGAAGGGCGGCTACGATCCCCAGGTGACTCGCCTCTCCTGGCTTGGAGGCGAGCACTCCTCCTGCGAGAACTTAGTTCCCTTCGCCTCTCTGCCCTGAGCCTTTGCAGCTCAGGAGAAGCTGGAGGGTTACCGGACCCAGAGGCAACCTCAGCTTCCCCTGACTGGGTGGGGAGTGGAGCACCTGTAGGCAGTAAGTCCTCCATCCCATTAGGAGCCAGATCAACCTCAGCCGAAGCCTGCACCTGAGGATCCAGCACAGGTGAGTCCCCTTGAGACCCAGGCCCCAGCCCTGGCTCTGCTGTTTCTGAGGGCAGTGAATCCTGTGCAGGCTGGGATCCCTCAGGTTCAGCGTCTGAGTCTGACTCCCAGGCCATCACACCTCCTCTGCACCAGTTGGGAGGTGCGACTGGGGGGGGGGAGGAAACACACACACACACGTCCACACGTCTCCCCTTTCAGACGAGGAGGCGGGAGGGCGAAACCCGAGGGAGGCCTGCCTGCGGACTCCACACCTTCCCCCGCCGCCATTTACTCGCCTCCCTCACCTCCTTCCCCGCCGCCCCACACCGCGCCCCACTCACCCGCGTCGGGGGCCCGTCATCCTCCTGGCCAAAGGGGTTTCCTTCCTGCCCCCCCCCCACCGGAGCGGGCTGAGCTTGAGAGGCGGGTAAAGAGGGTCGTCGTTTGGGGAGGGGAGAAGGCGCCCTCCTCCTCCTCCTCCTCACCGCCGCTTCGGGCCTGGCGACGCGGCTCTGGGCTAGACGGCGGGAGGCGGGGAGCCGAGAGGTGGCTGGCTGCCCCACAACACACAGGCCTCTCTCTCTCCCTCTCCGCGCTGCTCTCTCACCTCCCGCTCACTCGACGCCCAGGCCAGCCGTTCCCCTCAGACCGGCGCGAGCGAGTGAGATATGTTATATATATATATATATATATATATATATATATATATATATATATATATATAAAATTTGGGCAGAGGGGTGAACGAAGACGACGAAGGGGCTTCTCGGGAGCGAGCGAGCGAGTGAGCGAGCGCCAGGATTATTCCAATCACGGCCGCTGCCTCTGAAAGCAGCTCCAGCAGCAGCCGCCATGGAACGGGAGGCGGGGAGAAGAGAAGAGAGGCGGCAGGGCATCCAATAGGAGGCCGAGGAGGGGGGTCTCTCGCGTGCGCACGCTCGCGCGCAAGGGAATTAAAAAAAGGAGGTGTGGGAGGGGGGAGAGGAGACGGACGCCGCCGCGCGCTCTTTCTCCTCGCAGGCAGGCATTCCTCCGCCATCTCCCTGGCGGCCGGCGGAGGCTACACGGGCCACATGACGAGGTCTGGCGGGCCGGATTTGGCCCGCAGGCCTTGTGTTTGACACCCGTGGCTTAGAGGAAGAGAATCACAAGGCCCCAGTTCCTCATCACCCTTTGTTGGAGCTAGTTGTTCACTTGGAGCTATCCATGGTGCTGCCACTTTCCTGTGTTTCAGAACAAAACCGGGTTTGTTGTGTTTGCCAGGACTGAATGACGCTACAATAAAGACTCCTTTCCCTGCAGGACATCCTCTTTCATAGCAAGATCATAAATATTGTGGTGAATGAACCTAAAGGGTAGGAAATCCTTGCAGAACAGATAGAACACAAATAACTTAATTTGTTTTAAGTATTTAAAGTATTGCTTGATGAGGAACCATGTAGGGCATTGCCTCCATGACTTTCCATTTAGAGACAAGAGCTGTAATAGCCTTTTTGCAGCCAGTCCCTTTTCTCCCCACAGGCACCTCTCTGAACATGGCCCTATCTCACAGCTACACTCAAGGAGGAGGTGGAGGCTAATACAGAAAGCAAGAGCAGATATTGGACTGGGCCTTCCAGAAACCATTGTAAGAAACCCTTACTCTAGGTAAGTAAGATTACCTACACATTATTTTACAACAGATTTCCTTATTCACATCTATGTTTAACTGATGCAATAGAAATTTTCAAGTGATAGTTTCCTCCTCTTCTGGCCGTGTGCTGTAATGCATAACCAAAAGCATGACAAGTATCCTGATGTAAATACCTTTTATCTTGATACTTGTGATTAAAGAAAGTAGGGACTATAGGCAGTTGAAGGGAATTGGACATGTTTAGCCTGGAAAAGAGAAGACGGAGAAATGATATGATAGCCATCTTCAAATATCTAAAGGATTGTCACGTGCAAGATGAAGCAAGCTTGTTTTCTGTTGCTCCAAAGGGTAGGATCCAAACCAATGGATTCAAATTTAAAGAAAATCCCAACTAAATATTAGGCAGAACTTTCTGATGTTAAGAGCTAGTCTACAATAGAATGGACTATCTCAGAAGGTGGTGGACTCTTCTTCATTGGATGTTTTTAAACAGAGCTTGGATGGTCATCTGTCAAGTGATTATTTGGTTGTGATTTCTGCAGGGGGGGGGGTTAGACTAGAATACCCTTTGGGTCCTTCCAGCTCTACAGTTCTATGATTTTATTATCATCATCTGTTAATATTGGCCCTTCATAGCTCAAACAGAAACCTGAAGCGTAAAACCTCCAGATCCAAGAAAAACATGTAGATTGATGGATGTTAACGAAAGAGTGAAACAGCATTCCAGGGTTATCATAATGGGTGATATCCAATTATGTCTATCCAATAATGAAATTGGCATCTGCTCATTCAACAGGACTTCCCCTTCCATTCCACTCCTTTCCTTATATGTCAACCAAATCTGTTTCAAAAGGTTGAAGGAGCCTCTTGGTAGAAGACAGGAAGGGGAAATCTGCTTGTGCAACATTGGATATTATCCTTAGTCTTATTTTACCAGATATTAGATTCAGTGAATGAAAATGAATCACTCCCTATTAAGGCATCAGTACCTTTAAATTGTGAGTTCTTTCAAATGCATCTGGGAGTATTTAGGGTAAGCTTAGTCGGTTTCAAAATCAGCACATACTGAGTGTCCTGCGGGCACAGTTCTTTCTTTCTTAGGGGTTTAGACTGATGCCTTAGGTTAATTTCTTGCTTGAATTAGCAAGACATTAAAAGAGAGAGGTGTGCTGAATAATTAAATTAGATGATATTTTATCATCCTGAAAATGTGAATCCATTTATATAAGCATTATGTTTGCAACACTAGTCAGTTGTCTTGAGCAATGAAATAGGGCTTCTCAAACAATTGAAAAAGTGAGATTACGAACGCACAGAAACTAGATTGCAAGTTTTTAAAATAAAAAATATATACACAAGGTCCACATTGCATGTAAGAGTAGGTCATTTGAATTTCAGCTAGGCACAAAAGCATCACTCTTTAAATGTCATGGAACATAGGAGGGCATGCAGATTCTGCACCTCTTATTCTATCCTATCATTCTCTCTATTCATTCACTTCTCCATCTCAATTCATGTCCAAAGCTCTCATTTTCAAAAGCATTTTTTGAATTGAAATCAACTCCATACTAGTGCATCTTTCACCAAGTATATCAGGTTAGAAACCCTCGATACAAACCCTCTTCTTCAAAGCAGCATTCCTTGAGCTACAAGTGCTACTTTGTTCACACCTTAATGTAGAAACCACAAGAAGAAGAAGCGACCCAGAAGCTGTTTGAGTGAGGAATGAAAGAGAATGTAAAGAATCGTGAAAACAGAGGTTTATATGAGCCTCGGTGCGAAGCTAGAGAAAACTTGGAAATTTACCATTTGCAAAGGAGTAACGGTTATTTCCACATAGTCTTGTAGCTTTTACTGAACAGTCATTTATAAGGAATAATGAAAAAGAACCTCTTTAAAAATACATGAAGGGCAAATGTGTTTTCTTTATCAGCTTCACAAATTTGATGCACGCTCTAATTTCTTTCTGTTGTACCTTGCAGGGGTCCATTGATCTTCTGGCGTGGGAGGACTGTTATGGTGGGAGTCTGTTTCCCTCAGCTAGATGACAGCATTAATTAAGTTGTGCTCTGGGAAAATGAAAATAGTGTAGAAGCATATTTGCCTCTCTGCCAATAAACACTTCAGTGCTAAAGTACAGGACGTTTTCCACCAAAATCAATATGATTTGGCGGGTTTTTTTTTTTTTTTTAATGCCACTCATCTTTTCTTTGTCAGATATGAAGAACAAGGGAGTGCACATTTTGTTTTGAGCTTTTCAGACTGGGTCTGTGGTTTTGTTGTCCTCGTTTATGCAAAAGCTTCAGTCCAATAGCAAACATTGAACCTCACATAAAGTTGTGTAAGATGTGGAAATTAATTGCATGAAAATCAGTTGCATTGACTTCCATGTAGGTATAATCAGGATTAGAATATTAAAATGACAAATTCCACAAATCTGCTTACCTTCTGTGGTCAGCAGCATTGTGATCAGGCCACAGCCATGTCTGCGACCTGGGAAAATTGCCTGGGTGGATTCTAGTCTGCCCACAGATTGGCATGGGTTCAGCATGAACACTTTCCTTGTTCTCTTATAATGGCAACGGTGCCCCACCTGAGAGGTGCCAGAACTGAGTTCCGGTGAGTTCTGGCTGGAAAAAAAGCCCTGATTATCATCATCATCATTAGCCTAGATTCTTCTTCTTCTTCTTCCTCCTCCTCCTCCTCCTTTAAATTGTACAGCAAAAACAGAACATCAACGGAAAGGAAAAATTGAAATTGAGAAGAAAAAACAACACAGTTCAAAAACATTGAAAACAAACATACTTGTTGTGTAGTACTCCACCCACCCACCCAAAGCTTCCCTCCGCCACAATTCGACTTCTTAAAATCTCTATCTCCACATTTATCCTTGCGTTCGCCAAATGTATCGTTATTTGTACTTCTTTTATCTCTTTTCTTTTCCAATCCATACATATTCTTTACATTTTTATTCTAAGCATATTAGCATATCTTTCTTAGAACAATACTTTAACATATAATCTTCAATACATTTCCATTCCTTTTTTAATTTTTGATTTGACTGATATCTTATAATTGATGTTAGCTTTGCCAGTTCTAAATATTCATTTAATTTGCATATCCACTCCTCTTTCGAGTGCAAGATTTGAGATTTCCATTTAGAAGCAATCACTACTCTGGCTGCTATAGTTTCATATAGAAAGATTTTTTCCCCACTTGTGGTATATCTTTCCCTATCAAGCCTGGGAGATATGCCTCTGGTTTTTTAACAATTGGGATTGTCAACATTTTCTTTAATTACTAGCCTAGATCGTTCTTTGCTATGCAAGCATCTCTAAGCAACTTACAACATATTTTAAAACATAAGCATCAGTAAACTTCATTATAACATTAACATATCATTTCAAAAACACATGCAATTAAAAATAATAAGAGAAACCCAACTGCCGCAAAAAGCTTTGGCCTCACACTAACGACAAAACCAACATTAATAGTCCATCAAAAGCTGTGTGGGGAAGGGTGAATTTTTAGCACGTGCTGAAAAGATATCAGCAAAAGCACCAAGCAGATGTCACTGGGGACAACATTGAGCAGATAAGGAATCACAAATGTAAAAACTTTCTGCAAGGGATAGAAGGATCTGCCAATTTTGGTTCTCTCAGTTTCTCTTTTTCCCAGTCTTAAATTCAGTTCACCACATTTTGCCACAATTTTTTATTTTTTTAAAAATCTAATGGAAATTCATCAGCATTTTAGTGTGAATTTCTTCTAATAAACACATTTTAATATGCAGTATTGACAAATGTACACATTTTTGTAAGCAATTTATCCCAATGTAATGCATTTTTTGTGGTAACTCTACTAATATATTCATTTTTCAGCATGCTTCCCCTTAATATAGGAATTTTCAAAAATACATTGTTTAGTTGACTAACTGCACAGTAAAAAATTCAAAGGATAGGTTGTATTTTGGTTCACATATAGTTTTGAAAAGGGCAGGTTTGATATATATGGCTTCAAATGAGACCTGAATCCAATTCCGTAGTACCCCATTCATACCCTCTCGCTTTCTATCATCCTCTGACCTTCCCTAAGAGAAGAGCCTGATGTGCGCATGATTAAAGATTTGCTTTAGTTGCTTTATCACCTGCCTTTTAAACCCCTCTGCATATCAACACACTTGGATGATGTGCCTTTTTGAGCTCTTAACTGAAAGATAATTTAAATTTAATCAAGAAAAGCTGACTCTTGTTGCAGCAAGAGGTGCTTGTCTTTTAAGAGTTTACTTTTTCTTCCCCATTAAGAGTAATACAGCACAGCCAAACTGGCTTAAAATATAAACAAACATGCATTTTAGTCTCAGCCTGCTGATTAAAGTTTGCCATTACCGATCAAGTAAAACTTTAGTTAATTAATCTACCAATTAAAGGTTTCAGGATTAGTTTATTAACACCAACATGTATCAATAAATCCCTGCCAATAAAAAAAAAATTAAGGTAGTAGGGAGCAATCTAATAGTGTAGGCCTGAAACATCATTCCTTATTCAGGTCAAAGCCTTGAATGAGAAATAAAGAGGGAGGGAGAAAAATCCAAGTGCTCAGAGTGATATTTATTCCAGGCCCAATACATTATGGAAGAAATCCTTCCTCGGGGGCATGTTTTTAGCGGCTGTTCTCACTGGATACATGGGACACAGTACAGCTTGTTGTTGTTCAGTCATTCAGTCGTGTCCGACTCTTCGTGACCCCATGGACCAGAGCACGCCAGGCACGCCTATCCTTCACTGTCTCTCGCAGTTTGGCCAAACTCATGTTAGTAGCTTCGAGAACACTGTCCAATCATCTCATCCTCTGTCGTCCCCTTCTCCTTGTGCCCTCAACCTTTCCCAACATCAGGGTCTTTTCTAGGGAGTCTTTTCTTCTCATGAGGTGGCCAAAGTACTGGAGCCTCAACTTCAGGATCTGTCCTTCTAGTGAGCATGCAGGGCTGATTTCTTTAAGAATGGATAGGTTTGATCTTCTTGCAGTCCATGGGACTCTCAAGAGTCTCCTCCAGCACCATAATTCAAAAGCATCAATTCTTCGGCGATCAGCCTTCTTTATGGTCCAGCTCTCACTTCCGTACAATATTACACACATTGGGATATAGCTAGAAATGCACATCTGAAGAAGGATTCATCTCAAAACATGTTGAGCCTGGACCAAGTCATATTCCAAGCACTTGGAATATTTCTCTCTGTGTGTCTTATGGTAGTGACTTTTTGGTTGGTTTTCTGCCAAAGCCTTGAATAATTTCATGCTACAAGCCTCTATGATACACTTGAAATCCCTCTACTCACATGCCCTGACATTTCTCCGATGAAAATAGGGATGTCCCGTTCCATAATGATAATTTTACTATTTACACCCATCTTACTGGGTTGCCCCCAGCCACTCTAGGCAGCTTCCAGCATATATAAAAACATAATAAAACATTAACCAGTAAAAAAAACACCACCTGAATAGCATTGCCTTCAGATGGCCTGGGGAGTCAGGTAATTCCAAAGCCTCCAACATTTATCCAATGAAAATAGGGACATCCTAAGGAAAATTGGGATATTCCAGGAGTAAATCAGGTTAGTCCTTGGAAAATAGGGACACTTGGAGGGTCTGTACTCTTCATATTGACATCTACTCAGATTATTTTTGCCTGAAACAGTAGGAAAGAAGACAAAGAATCATATGTGCAAATAACTTACTTTAATTTGGATACCTACTCTGAAAGATCTACTTATTTTATTTATTTATTTGAGACTTTTATATACTGGTTTTTATCAGAATAATCTCAAAGCAGTTTCCATATAAGAACATCACTAGAACATCATAAAATGCAATTAAAGCATAGTGGGCAGTTTCATTCCAGTAATAATACGTACATGCATATCTGGGATGATCCAGGCAAAAATAAATCAAGTTTCATCTCTCAAAGGCTTCAGAAAATACATGGGTCTTCGTGGGACCGTTCATGTTCCAAGGAGATGGAATTCTACAGTAGGGTGCCACTACAAAAAAGGCCCTCTTCTGAGTCCTACACAAGGCTGCTACAAGTGGATGTCATCCTTAGTCTAGGCAGCTGTGTATAGTTTTTTGTTTTTTTAATAGCTCTGAATATTTTTAATAGCTTGGGAGGTGGTATTCACTTTGGGTCACTTTGGAAGGGCTTTACCTCGGAGGAGCCCTGCGTTGGTCCAAATCCTCTCACTTAATCTTGGGACTTGGATGGAGTGATTACATGGCCTTTCAAGGTACCTGTACATGACAATTAAAACCTGGTATATGGAGACAGAGCCTTCTTCTCTGATGTCATGCAAACCCTGCGGCCGTTGTCCATCACTGTCTTTTAGATAATGAAAGATTCCAGTTTACTCGCCCCAATACACTCATGTTGTAACTTGGAGGGAGAGGGGACAAACTTTTAATTGCTATGTTTAACTCACTTTGTATTTATTTATTGCATTTCAGTGTTTGGCCGGGGGACGACGACGACGACTGGATATTATCCTTGGTCTAGGCATCTGAATGCAGGTTTTGGCTTAAACCTTATGTTTTAATTCACAACTGATGCTTAGATAGATTCTTGTCTGATTCCCAATTCAAGTCTTCTGTGGAAAGTTGCTAATGGCTTTATATCAACACACAAGAAGCTAGCTGCCATTTCCCCCCTTTTTATTTGACTGATATCACTTGTGTGGAGATGAAACAGACAGAAATGTCAAAGGGTGTCTCTAATTTGTCTCTGCGTGTGAAATGCCAAAAAGGGATAAAGAGGGAGGTGAGAGCACTTATGCAATGCTAAGCAGTTCTGTCAAAAACTTTGCTATACATTTTTTTTACCTTGTCTAATTTCCAATTTGCATATAAAGTCTTTTTTATGCATGTCTCTTCTCCGACCAAATTAGGAAAGCTAGTTGTATAGTTTCTAGTATTTACATGCAGAATAACACAGCATCCACTGTTTGTTTTCCTTTTCTGATTCCCAGAAAACTAATGGAGCAAACTGTTTCCCAATTTCTTAGTTGTGGAGAACATGCCATATATCATCTGAACCAGACTTTCATTCCTTACAGGACGCAGGTGGTGCTGTGGTCTAAATCACTGAGCCTCCTGGGCTTGCCAATCGGAAGGTTGGTGGTTCGAATCCCTGTGATGGGGTGAGCTCCCGTTGCTCTGTTCTAGCTCCTGCCAACCTAGCAGTTCAAAAGCACACCAGTGCAAGTAGATAAATACGTACCGCTGTGGCGGGAAGATAAACAGGTTCTGTTCTGTCTTCCATGGTAGTTAACATTGCACAGTAGAACTTCCCATTCATTTCCTCTTCCTGTGTACCTCTTGTACCCTCCCCAAATTTGACTTAGAGGGTTGAGGACAATCCAGACCAGATTGGGGAGAATGCACATGGGGAGAGGGGAGAGGGAGGGGAAGTTCTGTTGTGCAGCTGGAAATCTTTGCACTAGGAGATCTACTTTGTTGGATACCACCCATAGTTTATAACAGTTGGTTATTACACTAGAGTTTTCTCATTGCATTCACTTACTGTCAGCATTGATCCTGCACATATGGCTCATGGTTTCATGAGGTCAACAAATAATGATATTGAGATTTTATGTCAAGGCCTTTCTCCAGATACATTCTTTATTCTATTTACACTAGTTCACAACAAAATTAATGGCTTTTTTGGCAGTTGTACCCTGGTTAAGGGGTTCCAAAGAGGCACATCTGGTGCCTGTGGTACAAGTCTTTTTGGGTGCCTGACAAAAATGTTATTCAGTATTCACCCAGGCACTTCAAGGTTTTAAAGTTTGATTATTCGAAGTATCTTATGTGTTGCCTTACTATTATTTCTATGGGGATGGAATTGATCCTAAAATCCTAAATAGGATGAAGGGTGATATATAAACATTTTAAATACCTAAATATTAGCACAGCTGCATTTCTTCAGTCACAGAGACTTTCATTTTATTAACTTTGCAGGGGATGCCTTGTCATTGTGAGCCTTACCAGTTCAAATGAGTTATTATGTAATAGCTTTTAGTAAGAAGCATTCAGGAAGGCCTAATTCTGTCTGTATGCGGATATGGCAGATATGGAAGAGGGAGAATGAGAGAAACAGGATAAAAATTGTTTCCTTTTCTTTCTCATCATTGGACCATTTCTTTCCTTTTTCCTTTCTAAATCAATATGCCCATGCTTTGTATGAATAAAGAATCCCATTTAAATCTAAAGACATCACCCCAGACGTTGCATGAGCTATGTTAAGCACCCGTCAGATGGTCTTGTTCCCTGCTTTTGACAAGTGAGTTCGGAGACTTCAAATAACTTATGAAAGCTTTGAGTGGCAATTGCTTTTATTTAGTAGGCTAAGCACCACTACCTACCACTCTCATTAAACTGGACAGGCTTCCCCAAAAACTGGATCTCTGCTAAATAGGTACATTTCAAAGTTTCTGAATGTCATGAAATATTGTTTATATGAGGCTTTGGGTGCTGGGTTTCTGGTTTGCACAGAGGAAAGAGTGGGAAGTTCTGTCCTCGTTAATGAAGAATAAGTTTCTCTTAGCTTTCCTTAAAATTGGAAATGTCAACTTGTACTGCATTGTCAGAATAAGAGGCTGGCATGCATACATTTTATGATAATTGTTACATGGTGCCAGTCTTGCCTATTTCTTTCTAGCACAGGAGTAGGAGCAGATGAAGAAAATGCTGCCCACCTTCATGTTTGTGTCTTATTTCAGTGCTCAGGATGAGGACCATTTCATTTACTTTCGACTGGTACACAACCTGGCTTGGAAAGGGGAAAGGTCTTGCTTGTGAGAGGAAAAGGTTTGCCTTAAACTCCTTTTCTGCACTTGTGCTTCTGCTCTCTCAGTGGCTGTCTCTGGCAAAACCTCTGTAGCAAAAATGTTGGCAAACCTGGGAAGGTCTGTCTTGTGCCAGGCTAAAGCATCCCCCCCCCCAATACTTTTTCTTTTTTTAAAAACTTCATGGGGTGGGCCAAAAAGGGCAAGGAAGGAATTGTCGGTTTGCATTTCTTTGTATAGAAAGTATTGATCTGATGTGTAGAGATCTTTCCTATTCTACTTAATTCAAGAAGCTTCTGGAAGTTTCTCTGTGTGAAAGAAACAAGCAGAAGGTTCATGATGTTTGGGCTATTCCTTCAGAGAAGCTGAGTACAGCCGGTTTAAACTGGTTCTGTCAAGGTCATGCTGACTATAATCGTGAGGCCAGAAGGAGCCTGGGTTTCACACACACACTCTTTCTATCTTTCCCCCACTTCTGGTGTGGTGTTCTGTATGTAGGGTTAAGCTTTAGTCTTATTATAAGTTATTGTAAGTTTAAGTTAAGTCTGCTGCATCTGGATTTCTTATGGACAGTGCCAATCCTGAATGTCTTGGTGACCATTATGGTCATTTGCCTTCAGTAGCAGTAAAGCTCTGCTGGATGAAATACAACTGCCTCTGGTCTATTTTGGGGGGGAATCCTGCAACTTGTTTAAGTTTTTACTCTGCCAACTGTACAATGGAATCTACTCTGGACCAATACTGAGTGGACTTTAAGTGACAGGAATGTCCATCTTTTCATGGGCATGGCAAAATCTATTCATTTTCAGAGATTGGGGGAGGGGGGCTTCCCAATATGAGCGGTTATGGCCAAAGGGTTCCATTTCATTTCCTTTAAACAACAACAATGTTTTGAAATGCTTCAAAAGCCACAGGGCTACAATGAGCAGTTTGGCAGCAGAACGATGTCCTGTAGTCCAGCGGAAGAAATGCTGCATCATCATGCAGCACCAGGGCCATTGTGGGGAGGGAGAAAGGTAGATGTCCCCATTGGCCAGGACATTGTGCCATTTCCATTGGGCCATTGTGTAGCAGGACCTTGCAACCACTTCCAGCTTGATGATTACAGTTTTGCCACTGCTTCCAAGTGGCAAGGAAATAACTAGAATCCTCCACTGTCTCTTCTCACAATGGAAGGCCCCCAGCTGTCCTCAAATGAACAGAATTAATAAAAAAAAATGGCTTCACATAAGGGAGGGTCATCTTAGTGCTATTTCCTACATAAGGGTGCTTAAAGAGGTCAGTTTAAATTGAATACTGCTGCTGCAAATACAGTATTGCTGGCATTCACCACATGGTGCTAAGGAATTGAATGGTTTGCTTGAATGGCTCATACACTGCGATAATAATTGATAATATGGTGTTGATTAGTATTTTTGTGCAACAATACAAACCACAACTCGAGCTGTTGATATTTCAAAAACAATGGCTGCTCTTTGGGATGCATGAATTATCTCTACAAAGAACATAAAGATCCAATCTGGTCAGCCCACATCTGAAAACACTAAGAAAAGGTCATCTTTGCCAGCAACAACTTCTTGTGCAATAATCTTTTTTGGCACTGGATTTTTATCTTTTGAACTCTATGCATCTGACTGTCTTATTTTTACATCATATCGTATACTTCGTATACTGCACCAGGTGGTGGTGAGTACTTGATTTGCACTTTTTATTTATTTCTTAAACTTATTAGTTGGTTGGGTTAGGTTTTTTTTACTAAAACTCACATCAACTTACAGAGAAAACCAAACAAACACATACATCAAAACCAGCATAAAAAAAACAAAAAAACCCCAGAAAACTATAAAATGCAATCATATTTTTAAAAGGCAAGATTAAAATATCCCACCCACTCAAGAAGGCCAAGGATAATTAAAAGCCAAAGTATATCCAATTGTACTTAATTATTCTCGATTGAACTTAACTGCCTGAGACAACATCAGTTGCCTTGCTTTCATATCAAATCTGAAAAACCTCATTTGCATATGCTTTTTCTAAATGGTATATTTTTTCTTTTTATTTAGCTTTTTCTAAATGGTATATTTCAGGGGTGGCCAACTTCCAAGAGACTGTGATCTACTCACAGAGTTAAAAACTGGCAGTGATCTACCCCCTTTTGGGGGGTTCAGGTCAAAGTTGTTAAGCCTTTTTTAGGAAGGAAAGCCCTGTTTTGGGGGGTTCACGTAAAAGTTGTTGAGCTTCTTTAGGGAAGAGGAAAGTGACATTGAGCTTTTTTTTTTAGGAAGGAAAGCCCTATTTTTGGTGGTTCAGGTCATTTTAGGGGTGCAGGGCAAAGATGTTGAGCTTTTTTTAGGGGAGCCAAAGTTTTTTAGCTTCTTTGGGGGGAGCCACTGATCTACCGGTGATCTACCACAGACGTCCAGTGATCTACCGGTAGATCACGATCTACCTGTTGGACATGCCTGGTATATTTTATTCCAGGCCAACTTTAGGTAAAATTCATAAAATTTATGCCAAGCTTGAATTATTTCATCCTGTCAAATATTTTTTATTTGATCTCTGTACACCTGCTGTAACAGATGAGAAGGAGAATCACAGAATGGTCACCAATCATTGGGTAGCGAGATGTAGGAAGATAACCATCAAACCAGTAAGCTACTGTAGATCAGGGGGCAGATCTGCATGAATATACCATTGATCCAAGCACCATAAACATTTATCTAAACACCATATGTGCCACAAGAACTATAAAAATGGATATTAGCAATGCAGGTGACTCCATTCATTTCTGAATTCATTTCTCCATTCATTTTTGAATGGAGCCATTCATTTTCTGGAAGCCATTCATTGTTGTGCTCTACTCTTCTTACAAGGAGTTCAGCCTGGTGCACCAGGTTCAGCCCCCCCCCCCTTTATCTGCACAACAACCCTGTGAGGTTGACTAGATTGAGAGTTGTCAGAGAAGAAACTAAGAGGACCCAAGAAGCGGAAGAGGAAAAATCCACTGTTTTCAGTAGGTATTTCAGACAAAAGGTGAATGGTAGACCGTGCCCAGGATTTTGATTCATTGTTCAAGAAATCCAATGTTATTGCAAATCTGTGCTCTCAAGCATTAAAGATTTATCATATTCCTTGGTGCTCAAAATATTAGAAGCTCATGAATCTTACATCATCTTACATTTTCCACTAACTTTGCCAGCAACAACTCAGTGTATCATTTATAAATAACTTCAAAAGAAATAGTTGAGCTGACCTGATTGTTCTTGGCCCATAATGAAATTGGTGATGGACTTTTATAAAGATCCCATTATTGAATAGTTACACTTGGCTTGTTTATAAGGGAATGTGGAGCTCTTTGGGAAGACTTGCAGTGGTTCTTTTACTTTGTCACATCCAGTGAATGTTTTATGACTCATGCTTTTTCCAAGGGAAAAAAAATCTGTATCTAGATTATCCTCAAGCCATAGTGTGCATTACAGCCCTGATAGTTCTTCTTCAGCTCAGATTGCAATTTCGAGCTGGAAAAATACTCTTTGCCTGTGCCACTCCTACCCTCCCACCAATAAATAAATAAATAAATAAAATTAGACTTCTGACTCAAACCTGGAGAAGTCACTGTTATTAATCACTTTATTATGATACATGCTTTGTGGTTTAAGGAGAGAAGTACACAAATTTGGAGCAATTTTGCATTATGTGCAGACTAAAATCTGAAAATAGAGCACAACTTTCCATAACTAATATTCAAATATTAATCCGACCAACTGACTTAGGAAGTCAAAGATAACCAAATGTGTTTTGAACTGCTAGGTTGGCAGGAGCTGGGACCGAACAACGGGAGCTCACCCCGTCACGAGGATTCGAACTGCCGACCTTCTGATCAGCAAGACCTAACCCACAGCGCCACCCGCGTCCCTTAAAGGTATTCTGGTTCAAAGCCATTTAGAACCAGCATTTTAAATTAATTCAGAAAACAAACAGGTAATGATTGCAGATTGTATAATATTGGTGTTATGCATTCTCATCCATGTGCTCCAGTTAACATCCTGGCAGCTAGATTCTACACTAATTGCAGTTTCTGAGTTGTCTTCAGAGGCATGGTTTCAAGTTGTCTTGCTTCAGATAAACAAGAGTTAACATTAACCACAGTTTGCTGGGTTGGATTGGGCAACAAACAATGGTTAAACAAAAATAGACACAAAACTTTCCTTGCAGCCATTCAGGAAAAGGGGAAGGACCAGAGATTGCCTAGGGTCATTTTTTATCACACTGAAATATAGTTTAGGATGACTCCTGAACATGAACATTGTGTGTTGGTCAGAGAATCAGAGAATTGTAGAGTTGGAAGGGACCGCGAGGATCATCTAGTCCAACTTCTGCAATGCAGAAATCTTTTGCCCAATGTGAGGCTCAAACTCATGCCCCTGAGATCAAGAGTCTCATGCTCTACCAACTAAGCTATAGTATCTGGGTTTTCAATCATAATATAGTTATTGAAGTAGTGAGCAATAACTTGTGATGTTCCTCTTCCTATGCTGACTTTCACTCACTAGATGCAAATTAATGTAGACAGCTATTAAATGCCAGGAAACATTTACCATATGTTTAATATCACAAAATCTGCCACTTATTTTTAATCTGTTTGCCAAATCCAAAGCAAATATAATAATGCAGCATAGTTAGTAAAAAGAAATGTAATTAAATGCAATGCATGATCACAGATCTGTTTTAACTTTTCTGCGTTACCCATTTTGGTTCATAGCCTAATGAGGTCTTGTCTTCACTGTAACAATTCATACATGGGTGAATTTAATTTTGACTCCAATTATTTATTAGCACGTTAGTGACGGCCCATTGTGTCCCATGTAATTAGCCATGCAACAGTTGCTAGGCCAAGCTCAATCCCCTGAGCTCATGCCAGCATAGTGGAGCTTCAACAGAATGTGAAAGAAGCTTTATTATAAAAATAGCATTCTAATCTCTTGACAGTTCATATTCTATTGGCAGATACCCTCAGATGCTATGCTAATAAAAGCTGCAGTCTTGCATTTGGTGCATAATAAGAAGGTTGACTATGAAATCTGTGGCAGTCTACCCTTTTATTTTAAACTAGCTTGCCCAGCCACGCGTTGCTGTGGCTTATTTTGTGAAATTGGCTAAGTTAGAGAAAGTGCATGGATACTCACAGGTGGAGTAAGTTCATGTTGTATGGTTTGTATGTTGTTGCGTTTCTTCTTTGTTGTTGTAGATGGATTAGTAGGAGGGTGGTAGTGTTGTTGGAGGTGCATTTGTTTTGCGTTTGCCGTTTGAATGAGGTTGTTTTTTCATGTTTTTTTATTTCTTGTTTCTTTGAATATGTTTTTGTTTTAATTTGTTTTTGTTTTTTGTATTGAATTTATAATTTGTTGAATTTTTGTTGTTGTTGTTGCTTTGCAGTATTTAGGAAATTTGCTTTATCATCCTGTTCAGTGACCTGAGGGGTGGGGTTTTTTTGTGGGCTGGGTCTGCTGTTAAGTTTTTTTTTCTTCCCCTGACAGGCCTGAGTCTCTGTTCTCCCGTTGAGGTAATAGAGAGGGGTTTTGCAGCTCCTCTCCAGTTCGCGGTGTTTTTGAGTGGTCTTGTTATATTTTGTGAGGAGGAAACTGCCGTTTGTGACCTGGTGGGCTGTGGTGGTGGAGGTTTTGTTTTTTTAGCATGATTTAGGCTCATCAATGGCTCGTTAATGGCTTTCCTGCCTGTGAAGTCCGTTTTCCGTTTGAATTTGCTGCTAATGGTCGGAGCTGCCTGTTCATTCCTTGGCGAAGGCCTTTTGCAGTCGCTGCAATTATGGTACGTTTTGACGTAGGTACTGAGGGGGTTGGTGATGTGTGTGTTATGGCGGTTCCAATCCACTGGAGGGCGCTAAACTTTTTGACCGAAATTCACATTTTTAGCTGCTTTATGTGTGTGTTTTGTGTTTTTTTGTCATAAGTACACTCCCCCATGGTCAGGAAACGTTGTGTCCAAATTTGAAGTAAATCGGTCAAGCGGTTATGGAGAAAGGTTACCACCCACCAGCACAAACACCCACCTTTTACGATTTTATATATATAGATTATCTTTCTTTGGCAAATGTGAAAGCACTCAGCCTATGGAAACAGCCTCAGAGTGGCTTTATGTGTGTATTACCACATCAATATCAAGTTGTCCCCCCATACACGATGTTCCCCATTTGGTCTGAGCACACACGATGGGTTTGAATAGCAGGTTTGGATCTGGTCAGTGCATGGATGAAAGACAATCCCTTTGCCACCTTGGTTTCCATGATGGAATAAAGGCAGGATAAATACACAAACCTATCCATTCTTAAGGGAATCAGCCCTGAGTGCTCACTGGAAGGACAGATCCTGACGCTGAGGCTCCAATACTTTGGCCACCTCATGAGAAGAGAAGGCTCCCTGGAAAAGACCCTGATGTTGGGAAAGATGGAGGGCACAAGGAGAAGGGGACGACAGAGGACGAGATGGTTGGACAGTGTTCTCGAAGCTACCTACATGAGTCTGACCAAACTGCGGGAGGCAGTGGAAGACAGGAGTGCCTGGCGTGCTCTGGTCCATGGGGTCACGAACAGTCAGACACGATTAAACGACTGAACAAACAAAATACACAAATAAATAAATGTTTCCAGTGCTATGGATAGTCTCTCCAAATTGGACCATTGTCAACTTCTGTTCTGTATCCTCCAACTCGCTCCCCCCTAATCTACTGTTCTTTGCCTCCCATCAATTGGTGCATAAGGTGGCCACCTCACTCTGCCTAATGGTAGGACGGGACCTGCTTAGATGGTAGACACACTTCTGAGAGAGAGAAAAAATTCTGAAGATGTTCTAGACTCCAGGCAGGAACACAACCTTCCAAAAGATCCATTCTTCATCAAAGGTCTTTAGCACATTTACTGCTATATAAGGTGCAGCTCTTCTATGGGAGCTTTAGAACAAAATATGTGCTTGAGAATATCTGCCTTATCATGTATGGACAACTCCCTTCCTTGACTATTGGATCTCTACCACATTTAGCCCAGGCCTTTGACATCGTGTCATCACTGTCTGCTGCCTCTGGTTTCTCTCTGTGTGCCTTCTGTTCACCACCATGGGTGCTACCTTGCCCTATGGGCTTTGATTGACTGAAAGTGGACACTAAGGGACAAGGGCCTCTTACCTATAAACATTATATTTTCAGTGCCATCAAGATACCTTGTGTTGGGATTAAGGAATCCATTCTCATTTTTCTGTTATTAGACCTTTTCTGCACAATCCAAGTAGAATGTGCATTCAGCATCAATGCCTATCACAGACATTCATTTCTTTTTGTCAATTATTTAATCAAAGGGAAAAGGAAGATATGTTAGAGGAGGAGGAGGCCTGGGCTCTAAACTGGTTGAAATCCATTAGCCCAAATGGGAATGTGTACCTACATTCCAACAGTTCTGTGGGCCCCAGTTGAGCAGCACAATGGGAATATGGATCTGTATCAGTATGAAATTTGTCCTGATAGCTAGACTGCGGCATTATAAATACTAAGTGCGGAATAAACGCATGGAAACACATATTCAATGGAGCCATGCTTCATTTAGTTATAACCTCTGCATTCAGGTTATATCTGATCTAGAGAACTGGAATTGCTCATTGGCAAGTGTTTTTCTAGAGTGGTGTTCTGACATGTGCCTTTATAGGATGTTTGGGGGCTATTTTTAAAAATTACATGGCCAGAAGAAGTTTGACAGGTACAGCTTCTGTTGTCACTGCTGTGCTGTCATTATGGAAGCCGTTCTTTCCCACTGTCATGCAACTATTTAAGGCAGAGGTCATCTTTGAGTCAGAAGCTGTCAACCTTAGCCATGAATCTTTTTGTCAAGAGTGGATCTCAGTGCCCTACACGAGCCTTGCATTTGGCATCCCAGAGCATTAATTGCTTTTGAAACTCCAAGTTCAGGACAAATTAATGATATTCAAATTAATTCATGTTTTGCAAATTACTCAAGTGTCCTTAACTGCTGATTTTTTTATTTATTTTTAAAAGAAAGTTCAGTAATTACTAAGATCCCATTCTGTTCACTTGACACAGGTCACAGTGAAAAGATAAAGTTGCTTTTATACACTGAGAAAAAATGTGTTTAAACATTTGCAACATATATTTAAAGTACTAGTAGTAGTCATGGCTTTTCCCAAAATCTCCTGGGAGCTGTAGTTTGTTAAGGGTGCTGAGAGTTGTAAAGAGACACCCTATTCCCCTCCCAGAGCTACAGTCCTCCTCCTCCCCCCCCACCCCCGCTATACCCTAGTGGCCCTCAGTCATTCATGTAGAATGAGAAGCAAGATATAAAAGTTATACTTCTTGTCCCAGAGTTTTAGCTTTACAAGTCGCCAAGCATCTCCTGGCCCTGTATGAAAGCCCCCCCTCCAAACAGTCCATTGACCATGTCTGCTTTCACCCCCCAGCAGGTGATAGCCTTGTGACTAAGTGCTTTTGCAGTCTCTGCAGCTTGGCTGGAAGAACTGTCCATCAAGGGGGAAGTCCCTCCTCCTTAACAGAATCCCGGGGAAAGAATGGCAGTTGGGAATTGTCAGTTGGGGAAAATGGCTCTCTCTCTGTGTGTGTGATATATATATATAGATTATTACAAAGGTTGACTGCCACTCCCACTCTCTGCTGAGATGTAGCAATACCCCAGGGGTTCCAGGCCTTTCCATGGCCGCTGCCACCAGCCTCCTCCCTTGGGCAGCTCATGGTGGCTGCTGGAGAGCAGGCGAGGAGGAGGAGAGGCTGCCGCCACTGAGGCACAGCCCCACCTGATGTGCCAGCTCTTGGTCCTCAGATACTCTTAAGACATTTGGGGCAAGCAGAGAGCACAGCTGCCCTGGGCAGGAAGAAAGGGGGAGTGGAGCGGAGCGGAGAACAGCACAAGGAATACTGATTTTTTAAAATAATTTGTGTGTGTGTGTGTGTCCACATTTAATATTGCCTCTTTCTAAAATTTATTTATTGATGTGTGTTTTTCCTTCCATAAATCTACCAAATAATACAATAAAAAAAATCAGGATTAAGGGTTTTTCTCAGGATAGTGGAGGCCTTGTGTGCTGTGTTCTGCTGGTGTTGTGGTGACGGCATTCGTCCTTTTAATAGGAATTGTTGTGTGTTTGTGTGTATAATAGGGGGTTGTGGAGGGGTCAGCATAATTCATGCTGTTCCCTGGCTTCTTTCTGCTCCCATCCCATCAGAAACCTCCATTTTCTTGGGAGATAATTTGGTATTAACAAATGTCTTAAGAGTATCTGAGGACCAAGATAAGCTGCCATCAAAAGCTGTCCACATTTTACCTACTCTACAGTTAAAATTATTCTCCAGTTTTATTTCTCATACCTGGTTCAAACCAGATAAGAAAATACACACATGAAATTTATATTTTAAAAAATAGTGACAAATTGTACAACGTGCTTCCCGGTTTAACGTGATGCGTTTTAATAGGGGGAAACCCTAGAATTTTAGATGACTGTATATACCCCAGTTCATGCATGACTTTTCAGCAAAGTATATCATAAAATGTTGAAGAAATAGGTTGCATTTTCTCCTGCCATGCAGGAGAATGATAGAAAGACATCTGTGACCCCATTATATAAAGCAGATGTGGAAATGGATGACATTTCTTATTTTAATTACTTTATTTATAACGTAAATAGACAAGTGGAATGTTTTCTTTCTCTATGAAGTGAATGTAGACACTATTATCAACTTCAGAAGCACTGAGCCAACGAACACCTCTGTGTGACAAAAGGCTGCTGCCAGTCAGTGTAAACAATACTGAGATAGATGGAACAGTGGTCTGATTCAGTAGAAACCAGCTTCCTCGGGCTCAATTCATTCACAATGTGATCGTATACAATGTGTTTGGGAGAAAGGTGGGATACAAATACCTTAAAATCATAATTGCGATAATAATAATATAACATACACGGAGACCCACAAAGACGTAAGTGTAGCTAACTCCCTCCACTTTTGAGGTAAGAATTGTGCACATCCAGCTCCCATGCTGATGGCACAAAGCTCTACTACTCCTTTACATCTGCCGGCATGGCAGTGGAAGTGCTGGACCAATGTCTTGTCTCAGTAATGGACTGGGTGAGAGCCAACAAACTGAAGCTCAATTCAAATAAGAAGGAGGCACTGTTAGTGGGTGGTTCCCTAGACCAGATGGGTGGGAGGTTGCCTGCTTTTGATGGGGCTACACTCCCTCTGAAGGAGCAGGTACATAGTTTTAGGGTGCTCCTGGATCCTTTGCTGTCACTTGAGGCTCAAGTGGCCTAAGTGGCAATGAGTGCCTTCCATCAGTTTGGGCTGGTGACCCACCTGTGTCCCTGTCTGGACAGGGATAGCCTAACTTCTGTTGCCTATGCTGTGGTGTTCCAGATGTTGCCGGACTCCCAGCTCCTATAATTCCTGGACATTGGAGTCAACCAACAAAGGTCCCTTTTCTCATATTACAAAATGTATTGTAAGGAATAGTTGCTGTCATAAACCAGCTGTCATAATAGGAAGGAGGAAGAGGATCCCAGTGAGGGATGTAACCCTGACTGGGACACACTGGGGCAAGCTAGGGATGGAGAAGGAAAGGTTGGTGTATAAAGTACTCATGGGGCAACAGAGGATGGTGAGGGGTGTGGGGGTCAGTGCACAGGAACCAGAGCAGCAGGACCCATCACCAGAGCCAGAGGGGCCCGAATCCTCAAACATGGCAGGCTATGAGATATAAGGAGCAGCGGGGTGGTTCGATCTAGGAGGTTGAAGCAGGCAAAAGCCCACAGCCCAGCTCACTAGCTGGCCAGGTGGGGCTTATTAGCTCTGGGAGGCAGTGTGTGATTCCTCAGCTGGAGTAGGCTTGGGTCAGGTGAGGGTCACATGCCTCATCAAGCCCAGATGCTGCAGTCAGCATGCAAGGTATACAAGGGAAGCAGAGCTGAGGTGCTGTGTCTGCTCAACTTCCCACTTGGTTGGACCACAGCTTGGATGTTATCGGGAGCTCTTTGGGACTGTGCTTATGAGGGACTAACATCCTAGTGCCCTGATCCCTGGATTGGCTGCCGAGGCAGGAATTTGGTTTGACTGGACTTTGGACCTGTTGGCCTGCCGGATTATGCGCTAATATCAGCTGTGGGATCGTGTACACTCGTGGGACATACCAGGTAAGCCGTGGTTCAGGACAGTTGCTGGCAAAGGTAATGGTCTAAAAAGTGTGATGGTTGGGACCCAAACAGCAGAAATGACCCGGGGAGCCAGCTGCAATCCGTACCACTGTATTGCTCAGGATCAGACCCTACTTCTTAAGAGAAGCCTGAGGAGAATGGAGGGTGGTGCAAAAAACAGGGACAGGCTGCTATGAATGCAGAAATCTTGCAATTGGCCTTTAGTGGTTCAGGCTACATATAGTCAAAAAGGAAGTGCTGCACATTAATAGTAGAATCTTGTTGTCTGGACAGCCCAGGTCCTCCATACACATTGCCCAGACTTGCAACCTGGGGAGGTCACTTCGGTGCTGCTAACACAGAAGTTTGACTTTACCCCTGGAGGTGCACTCCATTGGCTCAGAGACAGATGGATGCCAACAACAATTTGTGTTAAATAGGATTTATGGAAATCAGAGTATGTGTCCCAACCAGGCAGGATCCAAAAGTTTTAAGGAATAATATACTTCTGTTGAAGTAATCAGCAATTGCCTCTGCTGAGACTTGGTTTAATAAAACTTTCCATCTCAGTAGTACCAGACTTGGCTAAGTATTTGTAATTAGAGTGGATTGTTTGAAAATAATCACTCTTAATGTTTGTGTGCTCTTTTAAGATCCAATACAGATTTAATCTACCAATAGGGAGTAAATTATATAAGCATATCATTAGCATTTTTATGTAAGATTAAGGGAAATTGTTTTTTCCTTATTTTGAAAGAGAATTTTAAAGCAATTGAATAATTGGTGTAACTAAACTCTTGCATTTTTTACATAGGTTTTTTTTAAAAAAATTCAGCTAATATTTACTTTCACATGGAAAAAATTGTTACCTATAATGACTCAGATTCTATATTTAGTGTTAAAGTTGTACTTTCCAAAAAGGAGAAAACTGTCATTTTAGAACCATGAAGATAATCATAGGGAGATTAGCTACCTACACAATCATGCAATAACAGCATGTTGGCAGGATCAAATTTTTCCTATCGTGGAATGCCAGTGTCCATGACCTGACCTTCTAAGCTGGTCATCTCAGATGGATCCTTGATTTATCTATAGATCCAGTGTGTAGATCTTGGAGGTTCAACTTTGAAACTCTGCACTCTTTTGAAAGTTGCTTGGGAACAGAAGACAGGAAACTCATGCACAGAAACATTGTTTTTTGTACCGACAAGATTCCCTTTGGCATGTGAAAACCACTAGTTTACTAGTGTATTTCTGTTTCCAAATGTGATTGGCATGTTCTGTACTGCAAAAGTAAAATGCTGCATGCGTTTGGGGAGAAGAAGGAAATGAAATGCAGCTGAAGGGCATAGCTGACATCTGCATTGCTCGTGCAGTTCAGATCAGGTTGCCTGGGCAGAAAGGAGTGAAGAGTAAAGATCAGGTGAACCTAGCCTTCCATCTTAATCTCCTCCAACTGACTCAAAATAAGTAGTGCTATCTTCAAGCCTGCCATGAAATTAGGAAATAGTTTGACTTACTCTGAGGCAATCCAGACCAAATCAGGCTTGATCTATCTGCCACATTGCACCATAAACCTATCCTTTGCCTATCCCACCTGCTTGCTTTGGGTTGAATGCAGGAAAGTCATTGAGCATGAAGAACACCTTCTGCAATAGAATGTCCTTTCCTTCTCCTCCCCCAGAAGATTGAGGGAACCCCCAGAGAAGATGGCAACTTCCTATGTTCTTTGCAAAGTCTACTGAAAGAAAAAGCCATCTACTGATGACTTAAAGTCAATTTTGCATTAGGAAGTCAATTTTCTTATACTGATGAATATGTTTGTTAGCAGCATCTACTTGATGGAATATGAATTCACATTTTAGCAAGCAAGTCAACAAAGGAGGTTAACACTTCTGTTGAGCCTTCCTAACTACATGTCCATATTTTTTAAAAAATAGCACTTTATCCTGTATTACCCTTGGTTGATATCTCCTTACACATTCTCATATTTGTACAGCTTATTCAAACATTTCTGATATTTGCTAAGACATATCTCCATACCAGATTAAAACAGCCATTTGAAACTTTTTTTTAATGTCTTTGGAAATGGGGGGAAATCTACTCTGCTGAACTACTGAGATATGAAATAATAGCATTCACTATGTATTATTTTCATCATATTTTAAATTGCACTTCTGAGCCTCTTCTTTCCATTACTTCTCATTTAAATAATCTTCTCTCTTCAACCAATAAGAAACCACCCTTTTCAGAAAAGTGTACCTGCAAAATATTGAACCCTCAAATGTGTTTTGATTATGGAACCTCATTTTACTAACCCATTGTTTTTAAACAAACTTGATTGAATTATTTTAAAACAATGATCAAATATAAAGTGCTGTCTTCCAAGACAAAAAAAACCATGATGTTAAGTCTTGTATACAGTCATCCACATGGCCTCAAAACAAGCTTGGAAAGTATTTTACATTACAAATTAAGCTCACATCCCTGTGTCACACACACACACACACACACACACACACACACACACACACACACACACTATGCATGTATTATGAAAGTATGCACTCTCTATATTCACACCATTTCCTCAAAAGTCTTGTTAATAAATAGTTTGCAATTATTTCCCCCTCTTCCTTTTGCTTTAAAGAATATCCTTTGTGAAACATGATGCTTGGCTATGCAATAATTTTGCAGCAGTAAAAATGAGAGAAGATAGTTTCATCTATCCATTTCCCATATGAATGTGTCTGTGGTTTGTTTTGAAGGATCATATATTGGCTTATTAAATCAAAACATGCATGAGGCTTTGCCCTTGGTCCATGCTTGTGTAGCTATTTTTTATGATTATTTTTATTCACCAAAAGTCTTGATTAAGGGTCCCTGAAGGGACTCACAGCAAATGATTTATATAGAGGCAAATAACACTGAACCCTCAAACGCCGAACAGCTGTGCATAAGGATTTTACACAAATGATCTAATTTACACAAGTGCCATAAAATCAACAAAATAGAGCGCCACCCTCCCGAAGTTCAGTTTGAAAAGCAGCACCTTGATCACTATGTATTCTTCTACGAAACTCACTGTGATTAATAAGTTTCAGCCTTGATAAAGTGATACAGCAGTGGGTTACACTTGCATCTACCCTTCCCTCCTCCTTCCACAGTTTGCTACAGTAATCCAAGAAGTATTCTATTAACCATAGTTTCCTGTTTCTTCCAAACCAGTAAGCCAACCTGTTAGCTGAAGTTGGTTTAAGGCCCTGGATTGTTCCAAACCTGATGACTATCATTTCCAAGTTTGGAGAAAATGGAAAACTATAGTTTCCTGAAGATCAGGCTGAGAAGGGAGGAGGGAATGTCATCACAAGAGTTGTTCATATGATGGCAGATTAAGTTGAGAGATGATCATCCAAGCACAGTTAATGTGTATGAATTTTTAAAAGCAACAGTCTGGTGGTTGTTTAAAGAGAAATAGATTTGTTTGAAGCTACCCAGAGTGGCTGGGGCAACCCAGTCAGATGGGTGGGGTATAAGTACATTATTATTATTATTATTATTATTATTATTATTATTATTATATATTATGACTAGCAACGACAGTGACCAAATACAGGTGGATGACACTGTATAGACTAGTTTACCCATGCCCACATCTCCTATTCAACCAAGAACCTACAATGAATGTTCTAGCATTTCATTGGTCTTTCAAGGTGCTTTTTGAAATGTCTCGCACTTGACATCTTACTGATTTCAGGCCAATTATGCAATAGATGAGAGATTCGTGATGAATCATCCGTGTATTTCAATATAACCTCCTCCCCACCCAGCCCAATTCACTGTTGCTTTTTAAAAAAAGTGTAGGAGAAGTGCTCTTCTGCCAGAACAAAAAATCTGCAATAAGAGTCATTAAGTGTGTAATGTATTCAGCCTCTCACTGTGACTAAGAGGCAATGTGGGAATTGTGAAAGTGAAGAATAGCAAAGGCAATAGTTCAACTTCATTGATTCACTGGGTGTCAGCTGTTGGAGAAATTAGAAATAGGCATCTGCAAGTGGGAATATATGGGGGGAAGAATAATGATCTGTGTATTTTGTTCATTACATGCCTCTCTCTTTTTTAAACAATAAAAACTCTTCCGAGACTGAATATTGTATTCCAACTTTTACTTTCTTTATTCTTCTCTATAATTTGTTCAACACATGAATTCTATTTTTTTGTACTCATGATAATATTTCATTTTGACTTACTTAAGTCCCTGCAAGTCGTTATCTGACTGTTATTAATTACTACTGGCAGGGATCCGATTTAAGGCATTGAAGTTGGGAAAATACTATTGTTATTGATGATGTTATTTTTTAAAGTACAATACTTCCCTCTGACCAATCTACAGCAGCTAAAAATGGTGCTTTGTTTTAATATAGAATTGCTAGCTGCCTCTGGTTCTCTGTACAGCATCTTTCTGGGTGTGGAAAATGATTTCCTCTGCTCAGGCCTCTGCTAGCAGAGCATTTGCTCTTATTTGCTGGCTAACTACATCTCTCTCTCTCTCTCTCTCTCTCTCTCTCTCTCTCTCTCTGTGTGTGTGTGTGTGAGAGAGAGAGAGAGAGAGAGAGAGAGAAAGAAAGAGAGAGAATCACCATTCTGTTTCATTCCAAATTCGTTCCTGAAAAAATTGTACTCAGTATGAACCTATTTTTACACAACAGTCAACATACAGTATATTGGTTTATTCATTCTGCTGTTCAACTAACTTTAACATTTCTGGGTTTGATTCACTTCAGAATTGGACTTTTGTCTTATTTTACTTAGGTGGATGAGTTGGGTTTTTTTTTACTCTGTATTATGAACATCTTATAAGCATGGAGATATCTAAAAGGATTCTGAAGCTTATTTAAATTCACAGTTTAAGTTTTCAGAACACACTTTAAGATTTATTTTATTTTTTAAAAAACAACAACAACCACACCTACCATAGACAAATGACAGGACTTTTTTTGCTGAAATACACAGAGAATACTTTATGATTTCTTCCTTAGGCTGGAACTATTTATTTAATCTGTCCATTCAATCATAACAAGATCTGATTGAAAATGTTTAATTTCTTCTTTGAAAAGATTGCCTCCAAGTGGAAGAGATCATTACTACACTCATCTAAGATTCGTGAATTAAATTTAAGGACAAACATTATTATTTTTGCATTTGATCATTCATTATACACATGTGCACACATAGTGTGCCAGGTAAATAAAAAAATTAGGAGAGAATCTGGAGAGAAGACCATTCATTTGGAACAAAGTTATAAGTATTTCTATTATGAAATTAGTCATGGGTCAGCACAATTCAGTATTTGCCTGCTTTCTGCAAGCTTTCATGCAGTTTCACACTGAGGTGTGGTGAAGTAGTTAGTGTCAGATTAGGACTAGAGAGATCTTGGTTCAAATCCCTGTTCAGCCATGAAGCTCCTTGAGTGACATTGCATTTGTCCCTGTCTCTCTTAACCTAATCTGTGTCATAGGATTGTCAAAATAAAATGGGAATGTGATTAGTACTGTACAGGTACATAGCCACTTGATTCAGGGAGGGTGTCAGAAGAAGTAAGTCACATACAGAAGACGAAATAAAGTTCTATGCTGATTGACAAATTAACAGTCAGCAAATTCTTGGGTCCATATGATATAAAAGTTCTTGAAAGATGTGAAGTGAAATAATAATAATAATAATAATAATAATAATAATAATAATAATAATAATTAATGATACCCCACCCATCTAGCTGGGTTTCCCCAGCCACTCTGGGCGGCTTCCAACAGAACATTAAAATGCAATAATCTATTAAACATTAAAAGCCTCCCTGAACAGGGCTGCCTTCAGATGTCTTCTAAAGGTCTGGTAGTTGTTGTTCTCTTTGACATCTGGAGGGAGGGCATTCCACAGGGCGGGTGCCACTACCGAGAAGGTCCTCTGCCTGGTTCCCTGTAACTTGGCTTTTCGTAGTGAGGGAACTGCCAGAAGGCCCTCGGCACTGGACCTCAGTGTCCGGGCAGAATGATGGGGGTGGAGACGCTCCTTCAGGTATACTGGACCAAAGCCATTTGGGGCTTTAAAGGTCAGCACCAACACTTTGAATTGTGCTCGGAAACATACTGGGAGCCAATGTAGGTCTTTCAAGAATGGTGATCTGTGGTCTCGGCGGCCGCTCCCAGTCACCAGTCTAGCTGCCGCTGAGAAAATTGCTGACCTCCTAAGAAAATGACACAATCTATCATTAAAACCAGTTTCCTTACTGGAGGTCTGAAAGGGGGATGAAATACCCTCTCTGAATTTGCCACACCACTCATGGGCAACAAACAGGAGACATTTCATTTATCTTTCAGAACGAGGGATTGTTTTAGAACAGTTTGAGGGACACTTACTGCTGGCTGCAAACAATGGCATTTTCTCAGGTCTTTCACTTTTTAAACTGTAGTTTTGTGACCTCCTGCAAGCGAGTGGTGGAGATTAATGCAGCCAGCAGGAGCACCACTGCACTCCACATAGAACAAAAATAATATTTTAAAAAATTAAGCGAATAAAAACTGAGAGAGAAGAAAAATGCCACTGTTTACTGGGAATAATAAGAACCCTCAGGGTTGACCTAAGAAGGTTTGCTCTCTCAGGTGAAGAATAAAATGGCACTCCCTCCCACATACAAAACTCAACTAGAGTTCCAGTTGAATCTTTCTTCAGTGCTGGTGACATGACACTGCCCTCTGCTCAGTGGAGGCTGGTCCATGAGGACAAATGAGACACTGCCCCACCGACCATAGTCTGTCCTCAGCCAGCCCCCACCTGTCTCCCTTCCTACTTACAACAAATCCAGGGTGTGGCTCTGGCTCTTGGCCTCCCTGCTTGCCACTCCACCAGTCCCACTGAACCTGAGGCAACTAGCTAGTTTAAGGTGGCCAGCACAGGCTGTGTAGCATCTGGAGCTTTGTTCTCTGATGGAATGACTAGGAGTGGAAGGAGGCTTGGGAACAGCTAGGGGACTGGTCCCCCCAGTATCTGCCACCTGAGGCCATCATCTCATTTTGCCTAATGGTGGGGCTGGCCCTGAGCACACGCCTCCATCCTATAACCCTTCCAACCTCCTCAAAGATTCACCAATAGTTTAAGGGTCCTAAGCTGCCCAGCAGTTTCAGGAGCAGAAAATGGCAAATTATACCCAATGTAAGCATGAAGTTATGACACAAACTCCCAGCCACATATACGATGATGGGCCTGATCTGGTGGTGGCTAATCAGGAAGAGGAGTTTGGACTTTTGATTGATATTTCACTGAAAATCTCAATAAGGATATTATATGCCTTTAAAAAAGACTGGAAATGGGCCACTGACAAGAAAAAGCTAAAGCCTCTGGGCTAATGAGGAGCCATGATTGAAGCTTATTTAAAAGAGAAATTGTGTTGAGAGATTTTCTCTCTCTCCTTTCATAAGAGCTCAGGGTCATTCAATTAAAATGATTGTCAGTTAATTCAGGACAGAGAAAAGACATTGCTTCTCCACACAATGTATGATTAGCATACAGAATTTGTTACCACCAATTGTAGCAATTGCTCCTGGCATAGATGGCTTGGAAAGGGGATTACAGCCAAAAGTGCCATGGAAACTAGAGGAATATTTCAAAATTTACCAAACACCTTTCTAATCCTTGCTGTATCAAGACTATTACTAGTCCTTTCAAAATGATCAAGTTATCATCCTCTGCCCTCTTTGAAAAAATAGGGGGGGGATCTGATTGTGGCGAGGCTATTTTTTATTTTACAAAAAGAGCCTTTGCCCATCTTATTGTTAAGGGTAAGACCTGCCCATTCCACCCAATTATTTAAATCCCCCTCCTGAAACTATCCTTCCCACTTTTACAGGGGTTCTATGAAAGTAATGGTGCTGGGAACATTCAGCACATCTAGCTACAGACATTTTAATCGCCTGAAAAATGCACCCCACAGAACATATTGTTTCAGCTCAACGCCAAGTCAGACTGTCATCCTAAGCACTCCTCTGAATGTCTTTTCCATTGAAATGGTAGACACCTGAACTAGAGCTTTTGAATGCAATCAATAAGGCTGCTTTAGAGTAAGTACCCTGAGGATTGCCATAATCTTTTCTCTATAATGAAAAACAGGAAATAGGAATCGATTTTCTATTTGTGGAAGCATTACTGAATACAAAAGATATCACTCTTCTACACTGATCTATTCTTTTTTGCAATTTATTGGCCTCACAGGTTCCAGAATTAAACTCTCCAAACCAACCATGAAATAAAGATTTAGTGATCAGCCTGACAGGGGACAGAACGAGCGCACTGAATTTATGGAGTCGGGCTGGATTAATGGAGTTTGTACAGTAAGCTCAAGTTGGAATACATTTGACGTATTTTATTATTAATAGTAGTAGACATCTTGCTTCTTTCCTTTGGAGAGAACAATCCTGTCATCTCTCATATGGACCCAGAGAAGTCGAATCACACAATTGCCGCTACAGGCCAGATGGAACCTAGTGATCTAGCAATGGGATGTTTGCCACCCCTTTGGCAAGACACCAAGGCTAACAGCCCAGGAGTGAAGGTTGCTCACTGGCTATGCAGAGGCTCTGTCCAAAGCAAGGGTGCAATGCAAGTAGGGACCTAGTGAGTCCACAGAGATCATCTTGAGAACCTTGACTTCCAAGGTAAGAGGGAGAAACCAGCTGGTACCATGCATTCAGGCCTCCTAGACCCTGTGATTTCTGGATGAAGGTTAAACCAAACTGTACCAGTCCAACTGGCTACTTTCTTGACCTTCCTGACCAAGGCCCATTAGGATCCTTGCTGATACCCACCCAACCTGTGTGTATGCTCTTCCCCCTATGGACTTACTGTGGTATAGGGACTAAGACACAGGCACACACCTGTACTGGATGGATACCACATTTACAAGTTGGAATGTGGGCTGGATTTGTATGGGAGACATTGGATTGTGCACATGAAGACCTTCCTCAGATGTCTGACCTAACCATTTAATGTGAAATACAGTGAGTGGCAACGTGGACCAGGGCCTTCTTCGTAGTGGCACCAACATTTTGGAACTTGTCACTGAGAGCAGGTTTAAAAGAAGCAATCTTATACATTGGGAGTAAGACCCACTGAACACTTCCACAGCATATGAAGCTTTCTCAAAATCAAACTCAATAGCCCCAATTTAATTAAAGTTGGCCACACTTAACTCCCACTTCATTTTCAATCAGACTTTTGAATAATTAACTTTCATTAGGGCCAGTTTATATTCATCAGGATTTAAACTTAAATGATTTCCTGAATCAATTTTGACTTTGAGGACACAAAGTTTTAAGAATAGTATCTTTGCCTTTTGCACATCTCTGCAAGCATGTGAACCACACCAGATAAAGACGGAACAGAGTTGAGAGAGCAGAATATACATTTATTTAAGAATCTGGAGATCAAGATCTATTCTGAACTATCGAGGAATACAAATGCATAGTCCAGTCATTGTATTTTTATGGCTCACAGGAAATACTCATGTGAGATTCCAGACCTATATCTTCATATATTTGACTTTTCTGACTACTCTCATCTTCTCCAACTTCCTCATCTCCCAAGAAAATATTTATCTGTGGGCTCATAGCTGAAATGGTGGCCATGCAACTGGAACTTGGAAATACCATGTCACAATCATTCTCTCCTGTGGTTTGCTGCTGTTCTGATTTCTCTTCTTCTCTTTTGTCTGCAGCAGCTGCTTTTTCCGCCGCTACCCTTTTCTCCTCCTGGCGCATGTCTTGGTACACCTGGTGCATGATAAACTGTGTTGTGTTCCGAGGGGCACGCATTCCTGGTGCCCTCCACCCACACAGATTCATGGGGCGCAGTCTCCCCTTTACAGCTGCATGCATAAATGCTAACAAACGCTGGCTCTTCCGCTTCCGACTACGGCGGTGACTTCTCCCGATCCTACAACATCTGGATTTCCACTGGTGACCTGCACACCAAGGCTTTGCTTCCTCCTTCTTAGGTGATCTTTTCTTTTTCCAATAGCCTCCCCTTTTCTTCCATGGTCTACGATTCCCAGAGAACGTACCATTCTTCCGTTCGGAAAAGTGACAAGCTTTGGGCTGCTGCACTTTGGTATCATGATGGCTACCATGAGACACTCCTGGATCACTTCTTTCACCATTTTGGTCCCTTCTTCCCATGTTGGGCCATTGTTTGGTATATCCTAGTTGCAGAGACAGCTGCTGATAACACCGCCGTCCCTGTCTCCACATTTCAGGAGATAATTGGGAAGCCTTTTCCAAAAAAATACCTTTCCAACTTTTGTTTTTTCCTCCCCAGGAGTTTCTCCTTCCACAGCAGCCACTGCTTGTGCTGTTCTGTATTGTGTGGTTTGTGCCTTCTGCCCTTAACCAGCTGGGCACACACTCCTGATTTTCCAGTACTTTTTTTTCCTGGTCGTTTTCTGTTGCTCCCTCTTTCTTTGTGGCTTTGGTGCCACTGCTCGTAATACAATGAGACCCCGGTGTGAGATGCTGCTTTGACCCAGATTCAGTGGGCCATAGGTGTCATACCACTAGGGGTGTTAACTTCCTTTCCTCTTGGGAGCCTTGTATAGATTGAATAAAGCATCTTCATCACCCTAGGCAACAGGGAACCAATCATAAAGCAATGGGTGGGGCTGTAACTGGACATTCCGCCAGCTTTTAACAGGGTGGGGCTGTGATAGGTGTTCTTTTGAGAGCAGCTTTGTAGAATCAAAGACTCTTGTCTTCTTTAGGCTCCAGGGCAACTGACTCCACACAACTGTCATGGTAGCCATATTGGCGTGCATCTTTTAGCCAGACATAGCTGAAGGCAAATACTATTTTCAGATACCCAAATCCAGTGTAACAGTAATCAATAAAGACTGACCTATGCCATATGACATCTTTATGACTTCAACGTAAGCTGTTACCAAAGTTTAAGTAATGAATCAGTTCTACTTTTCAGAACAGAAAGCTGAAAAACAAACCCATCTCATGATTTCCCTGTCCAAATTACACAGGGATTATGTGAATTAACTGCCCATGACCCCATATTTAATTTTCTGTGTCTGCCATATATATACCAGATTTTGGGACAGTTCTCACAAATGATGCTTGGGTAACAGTCAACATGTTTTATCTACCCAAACTACTGATGCAGTAACACTTAACATTCTGTTTTGTGCAGAATGTCTGGGCCCGCAAACTGCTAAATATCTTAATGCTCATATGGATTTTATAGCTAGAAACTCTGTTTCTTATAAATGTATGTATTTGGTTATAGTTAACTTTTAACTTTGTGTTGATAGAGCACACCCTACAGAATATGCCCTCCTTCCAGTTTATCAAAATGTTGAAGGCAGAAGAAGCTAACTTTTAAATACCCAAAGGATTAGCTACACACTGCAATCAAATACATATAACCAAACCCTGCTGTCCTTTTCATTTCCAGAACAGCCATATTGGGAGGGGGGGGGGTGACTTGCAGCAGACAAGTAGCAGGGAGAGGGTTCTTTTAACCCTTTCCTTTCCAAGTGCTACTCAGCTACAAGTAGCTCTGGTCCAGCTGGTTTTTCGTCGTCTTGACTACAAATATACTTTGAAGTATGGAGAAAGGCTTCAGGCCTATTCCTCCCTTCCAGTTGTTGTTGTTGTTGTTGTGGTGGTGGTGGTGGTGGTTTGTTGTTTTTAAGAAAGCTGGTTTGGATTCAATTTCAAATGTCTGTACTATATGTAATGTGTAGTTAGGTCTGGAGCAAAATATCAAATAATTTCCTTTCTCAGTTATTGTACGGCATTCCAATTTGGATACAAGCATTTAATAGAGAAGTTGAACAAATTCAAGTGACTTTTCTTCTTAAGATCCATGGTGACCCTAAATGCATAAGTTACTTAACCCTATGTGTTGAAACTGGTCAACATCTGATGGAAACCAATGCATGGCTCACTGCAATCAAGGCATGGCTGAAAGTCCACTTTAGAACAACATCTAACTCCTTCTTAACCTCTAAGCTTGAAGACCTGGATGGTATAGAGCAGTGTTTCCCAACCAGTGTGCCTCCAGATGTTTTGGGACTACAATTCCCATCATCCCTGACCACTGGTATTGCTAGCGAGGGATGATGGGAGTTGTAGTCCCAAAACATCTGGAGGCACACTGGTTGAGAAACACTGGTATAGAGCAATTCAAGATAAAATCCGTAGTTTGGGCATTGCTCTCGAGAGCCTTGAAGCATGTGACGAAAGTTACATATTCCAAATAATAAAACAGCGACTCTACGACCGTGAAAGACAGCGCTTGTTACCTCATACCCCGAGATCCTGTTCTCTGGAGGCCTTAAGTATTACAACACCCTACGGAACCTGTGCCAAATATCTAAAGGATCTACTACTCCTTTCCCATCGAAGAGCCTTTATGCTCGTGAGATTAAATGCCTTCCCCTCTGCAGTGACCAAAGGTAGATTCTCACATGCCCCATATCAAGCCCATTTGTGTGCCTGCAACCAAGAAGTACCTGATTCAATGGACCACTTTCTCTTTGATTGCTCTCTACACAGTAGACCTTGCCAACTGATGCTGAGCAAAATTTGGGACCTCTGAGAAGAAGTCAAATAAGGTTTCTCCTGGCAGATCAGGACAAAGATATCACTGCTTTAGTAGCTTCCCTTTTAGCCACAATTTTACCCAAAAGAGTTCCCAACAAACCATCATTTCAGGGAACCTGTTCATCTCAGGTTCTTTCCCCCTGACTCCCCCATTGCTCTGCAGCCCCTTGTACACCATCCCATGGCTTTCTAACGTGTTTCCCAATCCTCAGGATTAGCTTCCAGGGGGAATGGAGGGGCTACAGTGAGACGGGGTGTGTGTGTGTTGAAAAGCCCCATCATAAGCAGAATGTAGCTCATGGAGCTCAGGATCCAAGTTTTTGTGTTTATGCAGGTAACCAAGCCTATCAATAGTCTATTGATTTGTTTCCAAAAAGTAACTAGGATTTAATCTAGGGCTCAGCTGATGGAGCTAAACCTGCTCCTTCATTCACGGTGGAGAGGGTTATCAATGAATACTTCCCATGATGGTTATGTTCTGCCTCCACGGTCAGAGGCAGAAATGCTTCTGAATACCAATTATTCGAAACCACAGTATGGGAGAGTGCAGCAATGCTCTAATTCTGCATGCAGGTTTTCCACAGGCATCAGGTCAGCCACCATGAGATCAAGATGCTGGACTAGATAGGCCACTGGTCTGATCCAGAAGGCTTTTCATTAATATCTGCAGGCAGCCCTGTTCAGGGAAGTTTTGAATGGTTGGTGTTTTACTGTGCTTTTAATACTTTGTTGGGAGCCACCAAGAGTGGCTGGGGCAACCTAGTCAGATGGGAAGCATATAGGTAATATTATTAGTTATTAATTTCCCTATGTTATCAAGGCCAGGTGGCAAATTTCACCCCATAAACATTTGAATGCTGCACCCTTTTGCTTTCTTAGATAAAAGGCTGCTATTCACTCCTATGAGGAAAAAAGCAAAACACTGGATTCTATTGCACTGCTTCGAAAGAAACCAGAGTACCATTCCCAACTATGCCGAAATTTCAGCTTCAGAAACTTGGCCATTAAATAAAACAAAGGCTCTGCTTCTAATATGTTCCTTCATTGATTCTTATCAGCCTGACTGAGAAGAATGACCATTTGAAAAGATAGAGAATGAAAGGAGATAATTCATTATCAGTACAGCAGCTGTCACATATTCAGACACAGGCTTAATTTCCACCTTGCCTAGCTTTATTCTCCAGACACGTTAGGGAAGCTAAAAAGCATGAGAGTTTTATAATCCTGATACATAGAAACTTCAGCCAGAATTACTAGATAACTTATCAAGTCCATTGTTAAAGAGCACCCAACTTTAAACACACACACAAAATACAAATATGAGGGTTTGACAAGCTTTATTTATAATATTTCAACACATGATGGCAGTAGTACTCTTTAAAATGGTGATACCAATGCAAGTAAATTATCAACAGTCTAAGAACCTGATATTATTTGCATATATATATATATATTTTAAAACCAGAGGTTGGCTAAATTTCCGAGTTTTGCCGTCTTACTTCCTAGTAAAAAAAGATCAACAGTTGTTGACAGAAACCACATGGATAGGAAAAGGAGAGGTCTAAAGATAGATGCATGTATCTCCTATCATTTCTACTGCACATATGCGTGCAAGTGTGGCTTTGACTTTAATCTGCACCCTGTATTAAGAAGCACAACTCTTACAGCTGAGGTAATAAACCCTTTGGGCCGAAGCCTGCATAGACTCATGGTCAACCCCCCAGCAACTGCATGCCAAAGTGCAGGTCGCCAAAATGTAAACGAGTGTGGTGATTTTTTCTTTTCTAAAGAAAACTGTGAGGGTTCCCATGCTTTTTATAGTTGGGTGACTATGGGATCAGTTAATATATACATTAAAGTATTGTTTTAAAATGTACCAGGACTGGCTTAGAGGGCCACAAAAAAAGCATTTGTGATCATGGCATTGAAACAGGGGACCCAAAGAAGCCGTAAAAAAATGTACATGGCAAATTGTGGGAGGCAGGTCTTAGTAGACTACAACTCTTGGGAACCAGTTGTAGATTGTGGGCCATGGATTAGACATCTCTGTCTCACAACAAATAGATAGCAACACTTGTGATATCTCAGTTGAATATTAACAAATATTTGCCCTTGAAAAGAAGCCCCTATTTTGACCATTTTTAAGGGAGTAATGAAAGGGCCACAGAGAATAAATGCTGGTCCTGTGAGCAAATAACTATATAGACTCACCCTCTAGTCTCAATGGTCTTGGCAACCAGGCCAATGCCTTTGCTCCTGCATAAAATTTTGTTGCACTGTACTGTAGCAATGAAAGTAGAGCAGCAGAATGGGAAGCACTGGCTGACTAGGCATTGGAGTGAACATCTGAGCACACATTGGAATACATGTAAGAATGCATCTTTAAGCACAAATCGCATTGCTTTCAAATGAATGTTATTTATTTATTCAATAGAAGACTTATTACTTATAGCCATAGACCATTGCATATAATACAAATAAAAAAAAGAAAGTGCCTAAAATACAGACAAAGAGCGAGTCTGCAATAAATCACACCATTCAATGTTGGAGTTAACACTTTATTAGCAAAAACACAACCTTCACAGACTTGGCTGAGTATCAGGCCTAATAGCACAGCAGCTCATCCCTGGTAATTTTACACCATGAATCAGTTGCCAAGAAAAAGTCCCAACCTCCCTGCAGCCGCCTGTCTCTCCTCTCCAGAGCTTTCTCCAAGCAATCAGGGACTAAGCCTACGTGCAGCCTGTCACTGCTCCATCCATTTCAGCCCAATTCTGGTTCTGGGAAGCAGGGAGGAAGGGGAGCTTGTGGCAGCACGAGGGGGAGCAAACTGCCACACTCAGAGCTGTGGGAAGGTCAGTTGCTTCAGTAAGTCCAGGCTGTCTACCTGCTCTGACCCTGACTAATTGCTACATTCCTTCTGTCTGCCATGTAATCTCAGCCTATTGGAACTGGTCCTAGCCAGGACAGGACAATTCTAATTTAAGCATGAGAACTGACCACTGTAGGCACTGCTCTGTTTTAAGGACAGTATCTTCTAAACTGTCATAGACACTTGAAGTAAGTATTAGGTAGTGTGATGCTAGAGAGGAAAGCATATATGTAGAAGGTAAATACTGACTGAATGTTGGGGACAGAGTTTCTTAGGAAGTAGTGCTTCATATTTGAATGTTTTCTCCCTTCTGGTGTATTAAAATATATGAACAGAAACATTCTGTACAGTTTCTACAATACACTTGGTATTGCTCTGCCATAGTGTCAGGAATATTGAAATATACCTTTTCACAGAAGTCTTCTACTGTTGCTTTGAGTTGGTTGGTGAGCTTAGTAGAGAAGCGGGGAATTTTATTTCTTCACTATTATCTAGCACAAAATTACTGTGAAGACAATACACATACTTAGTGTACTTTTTTTTTTTACTTATCCAGTACAAAGCAGTGTTCAACATTTTACAAGAGAGTATATTTATTTTTAATATTAATGTTTTAGTAAAATAACCTGATCTGGCATCTAGCTGCCCTCTATAGCAAGTAGGACACTGGCCTATAAGGAGCTTTGGTTTCATCCAGACAGGACTTTTGTTACATTTTTATGAAAAAAAATTATGGAAAAGCTTTACATATAGAATATGATTAAAAACAAGGTAGCATGGGTCATTTTCTATTTATATACAATTCTTATAGCTTTACTATTATAATTTTAATGTGGATAAAATTATGAACCAAGTATCATTAATATTCAGTTTCTCTAATGCTTATTCATTCCCCTCTCCTTTCATCATAGTTATCATGTCAGCTATTCTGCACTAGTTACAATGCACTGGTTACAATATGGAAGCATGGTATACTTTAATAGAGAATGAATTAGTATTCAGCACTGTGTGTTACTGACTGCAACTGTTTACTTATTATTTTACATCAATACAACCATATCATACTGTTACAATCTTTTAAAGCTGTTTGCTTTAGAAAGCATACTTGCAAAAGAAATTATGTTACATGACATTTTCGTTATGGCCTAAGCCTAAAAAAGGCTCCCAACAGGCAGACGGGGTAGACACATGTACGCATGAGGGGTTTTGCTCAGATTAATGGGATTGCCATCTAGCCTGATGTCTTCGAGAGATTTGCGGATGTAAGAATAATCCTTCATTTTGCAGAAAGTATCTTCATGCATTTCTTGTATATTGTTGTTCTAAAAAGAAAACAAAAGATTTATTAAAGCCAGTATTTAAATTCTAATTTAAATGTCAGTTTGACAACAATAACCTAATAATTAGTAGTAGCGTGCTCTGGATTTGGATAGATCCTGGGGCCAAGCAGGATGCCTTAGAGGAATTTTGGGGGTTTTAGAGGTGAAGTGGGATATCAAAGAGGCACAAGTCAAAACCCTAGGACTTTGTGATGAAGGTCAGATGAGAAATTGAATCAATAATAAGATCAGGGAACTCTGAAGTAATAAGAACTCTGAATAAGAAGAGCAGGGAAATCTGAGTGTCTGGAGGCAGTTGGCAGATGGATGGCAGCTGACAGATTTAGGTTCAATCATGACAAGACAGAAGTACTGTTTTGAGGGGACAAGGGGCGGGTAGATGTGGGGGATCCCTGGTCCTGAATGGGGTGGCCGTGTCCCTGAAAGACCAAGTGCGCAGCCTGGGAGTCATTTTGGACTCACAACTGTCCATGAAGGCGCAAGTCAATTTGGTGTCCAGGGCAGCTGTCTACCAGCTCCATCTGGTATGCAGGCTGAGACCCTACTTGCCTGCAGACTGTCTCCCCAGAGTGGTACATGCCCTGGTTATCTCCTGCTTGGACTACTGCAATGCGCTCTACATGGGGCTACGTTTGAAGGTGACTTGGAAAATACAACTAATCCAGAATGTGGCAGCTAGACTGGTGACTGGGAGTAGTCGCCGGGACCATATAACACCGGTCCTAAAGGATCTGGCTCCCAGTACGTTTCAGAGCACAATTCAGAGTGTTGGTACTGACCTTAAAGCCCTAAACAGCTTCGGCCCAGTATACCTGAAGGAGCATCTCCATCCCCATCGCTCAGCCCGGACACTGAGATCCTCCTCCGAGGGTCTTCTGCTGGTTCCGTTCCCTCACTCCAAGAAGCGAAGTTACAGGGAACCAGACAGAGGGCCTTCTCGGTAGTGGTGCCCTCCCTTCAGATGTCAAGGAGATAAAGAATTACACAAACTGAAGGCAGCACTCTATCAGGAGGTTTCTAACACTTGATTTTTTTAATATATATTTTTTAAGATATGCTGTAAGCTGCCCAGAGTGACTGGGGAAACCCAGCCAGATGGGTAAGGTATAAATAATAAAATTATTATTTATTTTTTGTGGCACCTTAGATATCTAGATATCAAAATAATGCTGCAGACAAATATCTGCTGCAACCAGATATTGGTTTTATACAATGCTCCATGTATGTGGTTCCACTGGTGCAATAGGACTTCCATTGTCTCTCCACCTCTTGCATATACCAGAATCTGCTCTGGAGGGTGTATTCCCTGGCTCCAAGCTCATTTTGAGGGAGCATGGGAAGGTCGGAGGGTGACAGGATGGGGAGAGGAAGCTACACTGCATACACTGATGCCTGTTGTGTCAGGAAAGCTGAAGCATTGGATGTGGCCCGATGTGTCTAAGCTTACCCACTATGTTGGGAGGATGGGAGGGAGAACACCAGGATTAGAGAGACCACAGAGGAGGAACTCTGTTTTCACTGACAGGTCTAGCTTGCTATCAGAGGGCATGATTTTACCATTGTTCCACAATCCCAGTGCTATGGGGGGTGGGGGGAAGCAGCTTTGCAAGACCATATGTAACTTATGTCTCCAAATTTAAGAAAAACACAAGTGCGGAGGGGGAGAGAGCACCTTTGTAACCAACGGGTCCAACTTCTAACAAGAGGAAATGATATTTAGTTCTTCCTAGCATGAAAGCCCCTGAACCTCTTTGTATGAAATTTGACACATTTCTTATCCAGTGAACACTATATCCAAAAGAATTTATTGATTGTTTTAGCCCACCTGCAGATGAAGAGACTGGAGGCTTTCAGGGAGTGGAAGTGGGATATGATCCAAGTTGTTATCAGTGATGTAAAGATGGTGCAAGTCAAACATATCCTGAAGAAAACAAACAATTTTTTTTAAAGGAGAAGTGATTTCTTTGGTCTCATTCTGAGCCACACATGAGTACAGACACTTAAATGCAGCCAATCGTTTTAAACATCTGTACCAAGATGGATTCTTTTTAGAGATTCAATGAATGTCAAAGCTCCAGTTGTATGGAATATTTGGCTTAGTGGTTTTATTTGCTTGTTTTCAGGTTTGCAAAGCCTGGCTGCTCCAGGCCATAAGACTGAGCTTGAACTCACTGCACAATTCCCCCCTTGTTCTTAGAGCATGGAAGACAGAATCATACCATGCTACCATACAACTGACACCTTACTCTGACAGTGACTTCATGCAAGGTATTTTTTCCATTTGAGTATAAAATTTGAGTACAAAAATATGGCTTCTGTATCAGTTTTGATGTATATGTGCATGGCACAGGTTGCTTAAAAATACATGCTAGTGGCAAATTTTGATTTTTTTAAAAAATGTTTTGGTTGTTTTTACTGATAATATTGTTTTATATTTGTAAACTGCTTGGAGCTTTTTCACAATCAAGCAGTGCACAACCTTCATGAAATAAAATAAATAAGAGGAAAATAATATGTGCCTAATCCATGGCTCATGATCCTTTCTACATTGACCTTAGGAATTATGCCTCTGCCACCATGTTGTTTTGCACTGGAAGAGCTATCTCACATCACTTTATGAGAGAACTCCCTCCTGCTCTTATAATGGCTATTTTTATTAGTCAAATTGAGGAATAATTTTTCAAATTAGTCAGCAGTTAAATACAGAACTCACTTTAAATGCTTCTTGTTTGATTCCTTTGCGACCAAGCCTGTTGTTACTAATATCAATGAATATCAAGGTTGGCGGTAATTCTGGAAGCTGCCTTATCTTGTTATCTCGAAGTATCAGTTCCTGAAGTTGTGGTAGATTCCTGAAGGCATCTTCATCAATTTCAGATATAAAATTTGAAGTCAGGTCAATCCTTTTTAAGTTGCCTAGTCAGGGACACCAAGCAGGGAAAATAATTACAGCATTTCTGCCTGCTTTTAAAGACCAACACCAGGGGTGGGGGTGGGAGGGACAGACAATCACCATTCTTTGGATGCAAATAGTTCCAAATTATAGTTCACAATATGATGTTATGTCCAGAAGATGTATGCTACTATGCACTTATCTTTCAGTACAGTATGAGAAAGTACTTTGCATAGCGTGCAATACAATAAAGTGTAGTAACCAATAGCAAAGTCATCCATACTTAGGTTAGCAAAGTCATCCCTGTTGACCCTTTTGATTCTGTTATAGCGAGAGTAGAAATGTGTGGTTTCCTTCGGCAAGGGGGGAAGATCTTCGAGTTCACGATCGTCACAGTAGACAGAAGTACTTAGGCACATACACAGAAGACAAGTTGGGAGGCCTAAAACATGAAACAATAAACCATTTACTTAGTTATACACTTGTAAAAATTTAGATTAGCCTTGTTTAGAGACACATGGAATGACTTCTGTCAAATCTAACCTGCTGCAAATTCACAGAGAGCCATACAGTCTAAGTATCTTGCTGAAGCAGTTTATGGTTCTGTTTCAGATTTTGAAAAGCATTTGGCTCCTTTTATTCTAGCTGTTCTAGGCTTAGGCTCATGTGTAGGCATCTGAGTTCTCGTGAATAACTTTCCTCTTAGTGTAGCAGAATAATCACCAGTCATGCACCTTTTGATAAAAGTTCCACATTTACACAATTTGTGAAGAAATGCATAGTGATATTTTTCAGATACTGGGAAACGTTATATTGAATATTTCATGCACTTTGTGTTAACGCCATTCACAACTGGGTGCACATGCAAATGTGTACAATATCAATGCTCCAATTTTCTGCGCTTAATATTTATTTTAAAAGTTACTGTCAGGGATATGCCGCCTGCTCAGCGGAGGGTGGTGAGGGACCCTTTAGCATACAGAGAGCCCCAGCGCCTCTTGGACAGCAGTACCTCGTCCAGCGGTGAAAGAAGCAGTGAGGAGGGAGGGGAACGAGGCAGTCAGGTGGGGAGAGGGCTTGGAGATGTTACTGAAACCCCGCACTCACGTCACCCAGCTGGTTAGGGGGAAATGCGCCAGTTCCGTCGCCCCTATTGCGCAGAGGGGTGAAACGTAGGAGGAGACTAGGGGTGCCTAAGTTCTTATGTTGGAGCCGGAGCCAGAAGGGGCCACTCCCGGATTCTGCTAGCCACTGAACAGTCATGGACCTTGTTGCTCTGCACTGTAAATAGTTTGCACAATAAACCTGTAAAAGACAGGTCGGAGTCCAGCCTCGTTACTCTTGAGTAGCCACTACACGAACATTAGTTACAAACCACGCTTTTGTAAATCTACAATTAAATGAAACAAACACACAAGAAGCTATTAAGTGGATTTATTATTGGAGGCAATGTGGCTGTTCAAAAGCAACAACTTTGAAAGACTCAGTGTAATCAAATCAAGTGGATTCCCTTGTATATTAGATTGGTTTGGATATGAAAATTGCTGCTTGAATAATCCTAGTGATTCACTACATCTGTAATGTTTTATAAGAAACACCCTTATGAATAATGGAGCATTTTGTCCATACTAGATTTCTCAAGTCATAGTCAGAATGATATCTTCATTTTATATTCTACCTCCAGGATCTGTGTCTTCCCTTTAAAACTTAATAAACCTGCATACATTTAGTTTGGTAACCAGCATGCTTTTTTGATATTTGAGGAAATTGGTTCCCCCCCCCTCCCCAATGAAACCTCAATTTCCTTAGAATTGTTTTTAATTAGCATCTTTCATGCAGAACAATGACATCAGGAAAGGCTTCAACCAACCCTTGAGGAAAAACTGCTTGAAAGCTGTAGATTATTAAATAAAACATAAAACTACTGCTGAAAGAACATAAGAAAATGATCTAAAGCATTTAAACCAATTTATGAAAGGGTTTCATTAACAGGTGTGTGGATGTAATTGGGAAGAGCTCTGCATTTTCCAATTGCCTTCTGAAAAAGGAGGTGGGATTGAGAAACACCACAAATATTTATAGAAAATAGAACATAATGGTTCAAAATGACCCCATTTTATGTTTAATTCTGTTAATGTGGGTGCTTAGGATAGACTGGAAAGCAATATTTAACATTACTGGTTAACATTACTGGATTCTTTTTAGTGGGATTTGGAGTGTTTTCCAGAAGTAAGGAATTCAGGGCCTCCCACCTCCCATGTTGCTCGAGACCTAAAGCCCCATTTACTCCACTGCCCTTGCTTCTGCTGGTCTCTTTTCCCTTACTGTTCCTGAGCCCCTGAACCTGGCGTGAGGCAACCTGTGGTCAAGGAGGTTATGTAGGCGGGGACCAATAAGGTCACATGAGTGGGACTAAGGAGGTTACATGGAAAGGGCCAAGTTGTTCTGGGCCTGAAACCAGACTAGAATCTGTTTCTTACAGGTCTACTGTACCTGCAGCTATTTAGCCACCACACTCTCAACCAGCTTGCCCAGTGAAGAAGTTCTAGTATAATTATACTAATTAACCTGAAATTTAGTGACATTATTGAATTAACATACAACCAAGCTTTAAGGCTTGTTTGACTTGTAGGAGGGATCAACGTTGTGTTCTAGGGAGAGGGCCTTAGTTATTTTCCTTTTCTTTAGCAACTGACATCTCACTGCTTGGCTCAACTCAGCTCAGCTTCTACCACACCTGGTAAAATAACGCAAAATCAGCAATTTGCTTTTCAAAACTGGAATAGATTAGATTACCCAAATTTATCTTGTTTTGCCAAATTTATCTGTCACTCTTGAATGTCCACACACACATAAACCTGATAACTATTGTGGGAAGGATGCAGATTCATTCCCATACTTCTTTCCATCTACTGGTGGTAGTTATAACAGCACAACGGTGCCTCGCCCACCCCCTGATCACTAGATAATTTAAGAAGTTTAGACGGTAAGGAGGCAAGTCTGCATACTGCAAACCTGTATAGAAAACTGCATTACATATTCCCTGATGAAAAGGCTCCTTAGCTTGTGTAGAATTATAGGCCCAAATCTAGACTAAGCAGAAAGGCAAAAGCATGTCCCTCAACTCTGTCTTACAAACCTTCATGTGTATGGGGACCAAGAACTCCTGGTCCATGAGGTGAAGAGCCATCAATAAGCTTAGGTGTAGATGCTTCTTCTTCAGGTTCTTCCGGCAGTGGAGAAGGTAAATAAATCTCTCGAGTTACAGATGGTACTACTGTTCCAATCTCTACCTAGGAGACACACACATATTAAAGCAGTAATGTGGTATCGGTATGCAATGTCAATTTTTATTACAATTTGCCATATATTCAAATTACCTGGACTTATATTAAAGGCCTAGGAGTCTCTGGTGAGGTTGGAGCAAGAATGTGTCAGTAAGAAAGTATTATTCACTAAATGCAGGCAGAATGTGTGATGGGAAGACTTTTTCTGCTAGCTCAGAGGAAATGTGAAATATCCATATCACATACAAATTAGTACTTTTCACAGCAGGATATATCATTCATCATCTTGCTGCTGTAACCTATCCACTCTAGGTTCACATACTTAAAAACCAATGTATCTTTGCAACCCAAACTTGGCAAATAACCTGCAGTTTTCATGAAACTTGACATCTTAAGATATTGGAAAGAGGTTACCCTACAAGATTAAATGTGTGGTTTCTGACAAAAGCATCCCACTTTGGGAGACTTAGAATAGCTCTTTGGTTTACTTAGTAAGTCTCCAGCACAGACTGGAAAAAGTAGTTTCAGAATCCTATTTTACCAGTAGATGGCACATATTCCCTGGAATACAACAATATCAGCTTATTTTCTGTTCCATAACTCTACAAATTTATAAAATCGTAAATTAACCCACTCTTCTTTAAAATTCACTTTATTTTTTCTTTTCAGTAAAGCTTTCTTTCTCATACATGCTAGATTGTTTTCTCTGGAGAAAGCTGGCAACAGATTCTATAAATTAGTAACATATTGCAAAAATAAAATAAAATCCAAATGGTTGTTGTTGGTGGGCTGGTTTTTTTTAATGGAATTGTAAAACTTTCTGTATTCTCAATATACTGAAATAAATTGAGTGAAGGACTGAGTTAATAAATCATTTGGTGGGTTTAAAAAAATATATATATATCTCCCCCCCAACTGTCTGAATGAACATGTTCCATATGTGTTTATGGGGGCAACCATTGTTCAGAATTTCAGCAAAGAACCAAAACAGTGCTTGCAAAGCTGCAAAGAACTTGGTTAAGAATCTGGACCGCCTCTACCCATATGAACCAACCCTGACCCTGTAATCATCATCTGAGGCCCTTTTTTGTGTTCTTCCTCCACAAGAGGGCCTGGAGATGGCAACACAAAAACAAATCTTTTCTGCAGTGGCTCCCCATTAGTGGAATGCTCTCCCCAGGGAAGCTTGCCTGGCACTTTTATCACATATCTTCAGGTGTTGGGAGAAATAATTTCTCTATTACCAGGCCTTTGGCTGATTAACATTACATGGCCCTTTAAATATGTTTGTGGGAGGGTGCTTATTGGTTTGTTTTTGATCGTTTTGTTATGTATTCTGTGTTCTAATGTTGTATTTTTATGTTGTGAACTGCCATGTGATCTTTGGATGAAGTGATAAAAAATATTTTAGGGGTCTGCATCAGTTCTGTGTGCATGCTGAATAAGGTGAATTGGGGTTATTCCAGTCTTGATTCCATGCTCCTGACCAGATCACATTATTAACAAGGAAGATCAGGGACCTACTAAGCTTCCAAGTTTTTCCTGAGGTCTATTTTTTTTTTCAAGAAGTTAAACACATAACCTTTCCCCCTCTCCTTTCCTTTCTAAGAATCAAAACTAAGCTGAGCAGGGAAGCTGACAGAGCTTGAGAAGTGAGGAGGGGTGTCCGTGTGTTTGAGTATCTCATGTTTTGACTGATAGAAAATAATTCACTGTGATTAAAAATTAAACCTAAGGTCACTCAAGTTGCAGTGAGTAGGGAAGGGATGTTGAGATAAAAGAGAGAACACACCATGCAACAGAAGCTACAATTCCACATTGCAAGTACCCAAATAGCATCCACATAAAATGTTAGAGCTTCAATGAACCTTGAATGTTTTCTGCTCCAACCTCTTCTAATGCAGGCTAGGCACCAGTGAAGCATTCTACCTTACTTCACTTTACTCCTCACATGCACCTCCCTCACAGGGTTTTGATTAGTTTTGTAATCCTGAAATAGGGAGCAAAGAGGCAAAAGTCACCCCACCTCCCTCTTTGATAGATAACCTGGAATTCCTCTTCTTTGCAGAGAACAGGAACCGCCACCACCAATGCCTTCTTTTATGACTATGAAGCTAAGAAAGTGTTTTCGGGATATCAGTATCTTGATGAGATGAGAAACAAGTTCTTGTCCCTCTAGGCTGGGTGACAAGGATAATGACTGTTATCATATGCGTGTCTCTAAAACACACTGTTCCCATCTGTCATTTTGAAAAGGAGACAGCTTAGACAAGAATGGACTTTGGGACAAATCAAAAGAAGACCAAAAGAACACAGGAAATCAAGGCAGATGTTTTCTTCATGGAGGAAGTCTAGGGGGAAGAACACATTCCAGACGTCTTGACCCAGCAGGAGCATTATGCAAAAGTGTTAACATATGCCATATAAAAATATGGCAGCTTATCCACTTGAAGCAGCAGACATGATGCGCAATTTACTTTTGATCAAGGCCATATCAGAGAATATTATCTTTTCTAAAATGATTTTTTTAATAGTAATTGCAGCATGTTTAGAAAATACAATAGAGATTGACGAGCTTATAGAAGTGTTTCTACATGTAGGAAGCTGTATCTCTTACAGTGTAACAGTATGCATGTTAATACTGTGCTTTTATTACGTTGGAAGCTGCCCATGGTGACTGGGGAAACCCAGTCAGACTGACAGGTTATAAGCAATAAAATAATATAATTTATTTATTTATAATGATAAATCTCGCTGTTTTCAGCTTCCCAGGTAGGTGCACACAGAACTGAAGCTTCAATTTGTGGTTACTAATTTTATCACTATAACTATTTGTGTTAAAGATCTACATTTAGATAAAAGCTTTTGCAGCTCTTTTATTTCTTTTCTCTTACTGAAATATCACTTTATGGCAGCAACAACTCAGGGGACTTGGCTTGGTCTGGAAGAGAGATGAATGACAATACTTCCACTAGTATTCTGCAAAAATATTAACAGAAGAAGAAGAGGAGTTTGGATTTGATATCCCGCTATATCACTACCCGAAGGAGTCTCAAAGTGACTAACATTCTCCTTTCCCTTCCTCCCCCACAACAAACACTCTGTGAGGTGAGTGGGGCTGAGAGACTTCAGAGAGAAGTGTGACTAGCCCAAGGTCACCCAGGAGTTGCATGTGGAGGAGCGGAGACGCAAACCCGGTTCCCCAGATTATGAGTCTGCCGCTCTTAACCACTACACCACACTGGCTCTTAGAAAGTAATGCTGGCGTAAGGGATGCCAACTTAAATGTGTGCGCGCGCACCAACACTCTTTCATTTCTCACCTTATTCTGCTTTCTTTCTGCCTGTTCCTTTCACTTTTTTCCACAATGGCTCTTTGTTCCACATGCTTTCCCTCTCCCAATACCACATGCATATATTTCTTTTCATAACTAAAGAAATCAAAATATACTAGGTGTACAGCCATGCTGTGGTGCATTGGTGGAAATTCACACCAAAATCTGAAAGCAAAGTCCTGATCTGAAAGGCAGGAGGCAATACAATCTCTCAAGAGACAGAATTCAGCTGAAGAAACTAGAAAATGGAACATAAGGGATAATGATGTAGTTTCACACTCCTCGTGAATCCTTCATATATTCACCCTCTATGTGGCTGTGCCTTGGGCAAGAACTTGTATTTACTCTGTCTAGAATGAACTGGGATGCTCAAATGAACTGTCTAGAATGAACTGGGATGCTCTGACATGATTCTTCCAAAGTTAAATACTGCAGAAGGCATTCCAAAAAACGAGAATCAAAGATGTGTTTCTTGACTGCTATATCTTAAGCTTCACAAGACTGTCAATAAAGTGATAGTTCTGGCTTTGTGTTTTGGGCATCAATCCAATGACAGGTGATTTAAAGCACTGATCAATATGCTACTATGCCATTTCACACAATGAGAACATGTGACCTGGAGGTTACAAGGAAAATCTGTTTCTCATTAGTTTTATCCTAAGCCATGCACTATTCTGTCTTTTACATATTTGACAGCTCAAACAAGAGCTTAACAAGACAAAGATGTTGCTATGTTCAATAATGCAGAAAATCTTCCAAATGTTTGTTTTTGGCAACACTTGAAAATGATCAGAAATGTGAGATTGTGATGGGGCAGAGGAATAGTCCATGTGATATACTGCTTCCCCCCTCTTTGTGTATTTCCTCTGCTGTTCTAAGAAGCATTTTCTCCCTCCAAATAAATATACAGTGGAAATTATATGTCATATATGAAGGGAGTAAAAAGTAAAAAGAGGTTTGCTTCACAGAAGCAATTTTCATATATCAGTAGTATATAATTTAATAAAATTAATAATACAATGTCCCATTAAAAGGTTTCATAAACAGCATGACATCAAGACACTTAGTTCACGTGAATAGAAACAGTAGGAACAAGCAATGTATCTGAACTGTATATTTGAAGAAACAAGATATCCCCATAAAGACTTTTCTACTGAAATCAATGGGACTTAAACTCTTCCTTGTAAGTTTGACCTCGTTAGGATCTTACGGATTCTCAAATAAAACTGAAGTAACTGAAATGCCTTTAGGGATCTTTTAAAACTTTTGATTGGGTGCTGTTTATGCTTGTCAAGAAGGGTATGGGAACATTGCTACTCTTACCTAGAATGTCTGTTATAAGTAGCTGCAACAAAATGTTGCATTGTGAAGTGGTTGTGTTCAGGGTTCCAGACACCTAAATCCGCTCACACAAACACTGTTTCCCCCCTTTGTTTGCCCAACCTTTAGTCAGTACTGAATTCCCGTTGGACTGTCTAGAATTTATTGGGGGGGGGCGCTTGCTGGGGGATATACATGTACACCATTTCAGCTACAATAAATTCTCTTATTTCCCCATTCATGTATATGGCCATGTCTCTTTTCCGTCCCAGTTGTTATTTAAATATAGCTTCTCAGCCTAACCCAGGAAGTGACCTATCTGTACAAGGAGCTGGCTCATCCTACCACAAACATGTTTATTTGTCCTCCTTTCTCAGTCACTTCATTCTAGTCCTCCTTTGCATCCAGTTGTCATGTTTTTCTCTCACTCAACCCAATTCAATGTAATTGGGCTGTTATGGAACTCTTTGGGGAGTCTCTGCCCCTTTAGGATATTTTCCTCTAAAAATTTCTCATACCTTGGGTTTACCCTGAGTCTAGCAATACCTCTCTTTTGTCCACAAGTAGTGTGGTTTTGGCTACATAAGCATGAGTATGGGAATTCTCAGATATGCAGTAGTACATGTTTCTTCAAAGTCAGATTGCATACTGTGAATGTTATAACGGGGGGAAATAAAGACATTAAATACATTCTAAAAACCTTTTAATGTCCATCATATGCACTTTCCATTCAGTTTTCCTAAACTAAGCAGATTTTCTACAGTTTCTTCCAAAGCAGTCTGCTACTCTGTTTTCTGTGGTAAACAGGAATGAAATTTTAAAATGGTTTCCTGAGTGGTTTCTATTAAGTGCCCATTGGCTTACCCTGGCAAAATCCCCAAGCCACCTGAAGTCCTGAAACCCTCAGAAAATTCTGTGTTAATGTAATACGTGTCGAAAATGAAAATTATTCAGGGAAAACACACACCCTTGTTTACATGACCTACACTATACAGTATATGTGAACTTAACTGCATAATGGCCTCCATAGCAAATCAAATCAAATCAAATTTTATTGAACGGTCACAGACCAAATCGACCTCTGCAACTGGACAGCAAAGCACACACAAGACGAACAACACAATTAAAAATTAAAAATCTTAAGTAAAATTAAACGTTCGCCTTCGCCTGCGCATTGTCAATGGAGAGCTCTTGTTTCCTGCGTCTAATAGCAGAAACGCAGAATTTGGCAACATTAATCGTAGTCTCGGAGACCTTATCTTCTACCAAGGCTCTCAGGCGTTGGGGATCTGATTCATTTTTAAGCTTGTGAAGGACTGGGGTAATGAAAGTCAGTCGTAAATCCTCATAGAAACTGCAATGCAACAATACATGCAGGTTTGTTTCCACTTCTGGGGAGCCACATGGGCAAACACGTGACTCATTGTCGTGTCCCTGATGGTAACTGTAGCTAGCTGTCAAGTACACACGCCACCCCGAGAAGTTAGCGGAAGAAGCCTTGAAGTTTATTGTACAGCACACAGAGAAACGTGGAAAGTCCGTAAGGATTCTGAGGAGGCCATCTCAGAGCTCCCCTTAAATACATTTTGCTGGATGACCCCCAATTCCCCCCTCCCTTCCGCCCTAAAGGTCCAGGGGTAATCCTCTTCCCCACCCGGGATGGCTTGGACAAAAGGAGTTAACTGCTCCGGTCTGCCCGCGCTATTCATGGGTGCTTTTTACATTGTTATTGCGATGCTGACGGCTCTGCCGCGCCCGCCGCTGATGGCTCGTTAGCGGTCGTTATCGCCGGCTTCCGGGGATTGCCCGCTAAGCCTTCCTGGGGTTGTTTACCCCGCGGGGCATGCCTAGGGGAGTTCAGGTATTGCTGTGCTCGGTTTAACCCCTGCGCGCCTGGCTCTGCTGTCGCCCCCTTTCCTGGCCCGCTGCGTGGTTCCCCTTCCTGGCGCCCGCATGGCGCGACCCCGGCGGGTCCCGGTCCACTACTGCCCGACCGGGTCGCGGACCCCGGTCTGCCACTGTCTAGCCGGGTCGCGACACTCATAAGGCTTGCCTTCGAACCTGCCTTGTAACAGGGCAGAGGGCAACACGTTAAATCTGACCAAAGTGAAGGCATGTCTATACTTAGGTATTTGTAGTTTGGTCAGATAGTCTGCGGGTGAAAACCCTCTCCCGAGGTCTCTTATTGAGGTATGTTTTTCCATTTTGCTCATGTGACACTGCAGCTCTATGTCCCTAATGCGTTGGAGCACTTGACTTCTGGCTCTCTCATAACCTGCCGCTATCAAAATCTGCGGAGAGAGTCCCAGGCTTCTTATCTTGCCAAAGAGGGAAGCTTTCCAGTTGGAATGGAAGGTGTCTAATAGTGTTAGAGGTGCCAACCCAGCCGGGAAAAAGATAAGTTTTAGCCAATAATGTATCATCATGATCCACATCCGCGCATCAATAGGTAATTGTCTGACTTCAAGGCGGACAGGCCTCCATAGCTGATGGACATGATGCTCATTTTTCTCCCTTCGGCAATCATTATTTAACTATTACCTTTAGCAACAGAAGCCCAAGTAGTTATTTGGATCTGCATCTTCCAAAGAAAAGTAAACTAGTTCCCAATGATTTTGTAACAAAATCAGCTGATCCAAAGATCTTCACTTAGTCCCAACCCAAGTGGCTCACGATGACATTATTTTCTCTTTCAACTCAAACTCTGTTTGTAAAACAGGTGAAGGCAATCATCTATAATCTTTGAGCTCAGAAAACTGCTGCTAGCAGTGCTGTAAACAAAGCTCCTTTGCTAAATCTGAGTAAGACCTGACCTATCCCCCCAAAAGATTTTAAGGTCTTTGATCCTTCTCCTCTTACTGCTCTTATCTCCTCTCAACCCCGACAGAGGGAGAAGGTATAAGCGCCTATTTTTGAAGAAGACAGAAGTAGCAGCAGCAGCATCATAATCCTCCCATGAGGACCCACTGATTTCTGCACACCTATCTTCCTGAAAATAAGCTGCATCCTAAACGCCTTCTTCAGACAAAAACTTTCAGCAGTCGTTCAACCATGGAAAGTAAGTGAACTTTTGCACAGTTGCCAGATGTGTACAAATACATGATATTACCGATTTGGCATTTTCTAATGCATTATTTAAAAACCAACCCACAATTCTAAGCATCCTTTTTGAAGTGATTGTCCACATAGTGTAACATGACCTGGGAAGCTACAGTCAATTGCTTCCCAGCCTATATACATGCATGTAGGATCACCATGTAGTATTTTTGTCAAGGCTGATAGAAGGAGTTGTGTACGCTGTCTCTCTTTCATTTCCCCCCCCCCGCTACAATCAATCTCTTATACCATCACAGCTGAAAACATGTTTCTCTCATTATGTCAGCTTTTTAGCTATACCCCCTTCTGCTATTATTTAGTCTTGAAAATTTTCAAGGAAGAGAAAATCATCATGTTTAAGTATGCCTTTTAATCAGAATGATTACACAGGAATTTTCATTCTTTTTAAATAATTTAAACATGTACCATCTAGGAGACTTTGACATCCCCTCCCCCCCTGCCAGTCCATTGCCCTAGTTCAAATTTAATTTCAAGGATTCTAAAGGAGGGGTAGTGATTCCCTTACTTTTGCTGCTTAGCAATTTTCTCTTGGATGCTTCTCTTGATATCCTTGCTCTTTAATTTTATCACATTATGCTAAGAATTGCTTCTATGAAAGTAATGGAAAATGCTACCTGAGTATGTTAAATGTCCTATTTTACTGGCACTTAAACTTTAGTAGGGAAGACTGACTTCAACCAATCACATGTGCTGGACCCTTGCATATCTTGCCATGTTATATCAAATGTCTGGATCCAGTAGGCTATGAATTCCTCCATTGCAAGAAGAAACAGTCCCAGCCACTTTAAAAGAGGTGATAATTAGATTGTCTTGAAAAACAAACAACTAGCCTAGACCTATTAACAAGTCCAAGATGGTCACAAATATCCCCTTCCTAAGTAAGGTATTTGACTGGGTGTTGCTAAGTAGTTCTAGATTCTCATGGATAATGCTGATTTTCTATTTGAGTTGGGTTTTATCTATTTGAGTTGGGTTTCAGGCTAGTTTTGGAATGGAAAATGTCTTTGTTGCCCTGTGGGATGACTTTTGCCAAGAAGGGGGCGAGGAATATGAAAAGGTGAAGCATTTTTAATTTTATTTTATCACACCTTTACAATAGGCATTTTTGTTTGGCACTTTTAAATAACTGCACCAAGTTCTTTGCCCTGGCTGGCTTTATGGTGGTTTGCATTTATGCTGCTCTGTTTATGCTGGCTTTATTGTTTCAAACTTTGGATTGTATAATAAAAATGCATTATACATCTTATACATAAGATGCTGCAAACAAATTAGCTACTGTATATGGGCAGTATATAAATGTGATAAATAAATACTATCATTAAGAGTACAGACACATGCGTTGAGCATAGTACATGTGTCACAATAATACATGTGTCAGTAAGTGCAATTTGCATCCTATTAAATGTGAACTGCAAATGAAAACACCCCTTTCCCCACCTGTGTGAAGGAGGATGTCTTACACTGCTCTGTTAGGTCTTATATGACTTGTCTTGTTTTCAGACTTACACTCCTGCCTAGAACTACAGTTCCCTCTTCTGCTATTCTAGGGTTGGTTCAAGTATGTGAAAGGGAATTCCCATACCTCTCCATTTTCAGGCAGGTAGCTCAGCTTACTTGTTCAGATCTGGAGTGCAATGATGGTAGCCCTCATGATTCAAAGTTTGATTCAGAGCTAATAAAAATGTTTCCACTTTAAGATTTTTATAGACATGGGAATCTTTCAACAGCTACAGGCAAACATGGACACGTTTCTCAAAAGAGACTGATATGCTAACCCCAAAGAAAAATATAAATACTATATTTTGGAATCGTGAGGAACATTTTGAGGCTCAGATCAAAAATGAAAATAAGTACAGACTACTTCTCAAATTGCACTCCCTTTCTAGTCTCTTTCTCCTGCTGGACCTAACCATCCCTTCCTTGTTCTTATGTTTATTTTCTTTTAACATTTCCTTTTTCCTGTTGTCTCTGCTTGGCAGCAGACACATAAATTATCTACTTGAATGGCATCTTTCTTTTCCTTCATTCTCTCCTGAACAATAAGCCCCCTTAGGATGAAATATTTTAAAAGGAGCCAAGTTCATAGAACTTGAAAACTAAAGAAGAAATGAAAGCCTCATCTGCAGATTGGTAAACTTCTAGAACTTTCCACTCTAGTATTCTTCTTAACTATGGCAATAGGACAGTTAAAGTAAACCCAGACTTCTGTTTAGATCTTCCACCTTCCTACCTGGAAGGATCACAGTGATACAAGAGACAGCAATGTACAAAGGGAGATGTCAGGAGCCAAATTCATCACTCTACAGTTCAAAATCTGCACAAGCTGTTCACTTTCCTTAGCACCTGGAGGATGGCAACAACATATCCTATCTGAGAAGATACATAATGCAGAGCATTTACATAAAATTCCAGGCATGCATTTTTTAAAGTTTTATATCATTTGTATGAATTTGTAAAAATAATTCCAGTGTGGGAAGAAGACCTCCCACTGACACCATGGCAAAAATCCTAGACTTCTATCTTGGCTATAAATCACAAAAAGAAATACGCTTTCCCCACAATGTGAAGAAAACACTGATTTTACTTTCCTATATTTCCTTGTGTAATATAGTCAGACTTTCATCCCTAAGATGCCCAACATAATAAAATGTGTTTATTGCCCCAAACTGTCAGAAATTGTTTCTCTTTAGCATTCTTCTACCAATCAGATTCCAGTTGCTTAACTTCACACACAGAGACTATTCTGAAAGTTGTTGCTACAGTTAATAATTACTTGGTTCAGAGTGCAATTTTGCCTTTAACATTTACAAGCATTACAAATTCATTTCCTAAATAAGATTTCTTCCATTTAGAATGTAAAACAAAATTCTCACATGAATATCAAAACTTTTTCAACTACCTCTAAAAAATTGTCTATTTTTTTCCTCTCAGGCCTGGTCACTATTGACATTTCAGACAGAATCATAGATACAAGGTCAGCCAAGCCAGTTGCTATGGCAATGGCCCAGTGCTGTCTATATAAGTGATTAAGGCATGTCAGCTCAGCGTGCCAGGGTCTTGGGTCTATGTGTCAGATTCAGTCTGTGGCTCTGTCCGTGAGTTGGAGTATGTGTTATGTCTTGAAACTGGAGCAACAGAAATACTTTGAACTTGTATATATCTATCTGTAGCTGCAAAGCCTACAAGCTGTATATGAACATCTGGAACTGTATTACTGAAGCTTTATCTTCTGCAGCAGTAAACTGTTTTGGACCTTAATCTGCATCTGCATGGTGACTAGAACTGGGGACAACTTCCGCTACATGGGTATCTCACCTCAGATTCCCAACATTAATGTAATATCAGCTCCTGGCTATACCCCCAAGTGATCCACAAGAACATGGGATGGGCTCAAGCACCAGCTGTTCTGGTGTGTTATCAAAAGACATGATGTGACATCAACAGATTATTAGGTGATGCCAACAGACCGTGGTACAAACGGGTGAGATAATGGATGTTTGCTTTATTCCTTTTTAGCATCCCATCACTGTGATTCCCATATGAGATCCTCCAATATGTACCTACTTCCTGCAGAAACACACAAATTCCTGACTGTGATCTGAATTGTAAACTGAGTCCATTAAACAGAAAATATAAGTACCTCTCAATGTAACCCACTTCTTCCGCCCAACCCACCTAATATAAAAATGTGTTTGTTATCACTATTAACAATTGTACAATATAATACATAAGAGCAAAATAAACCCCACAATTTAGAATTACCTGTGCCTGATCAACAGACAGATTTTCATCATAGTCGTATAGGCTATCCAGATCTTCCAAACCAACATCATATGTTTCAGAGTCATAAGTTACAGGACTCCTTGTAGGACCAGCCAAAATAGCATTAAAGAAAAAAAAATGCATGAAAATATTTGCAATGGCCTTCATTCTTCAGTCTCCTAGAGGAAGAGACCATATAAGTGATTATTAAAAATATAAATATATTAATATATTTTAATATATAAAAAACATAAATGCAAATATCATATCATATAACATAGGTTATTGAATAGTATTAACTAGAAATTTGATGAGCTAAGGAGTGTTACAAATAATTTGATGTGTGTATACACAGTAATCAGTCACGTGATTGGAAATCAGGAGAGTGCAACACTTCAAGAGAAACATTTTCAAATGTTACTTCTTCTATTTAGACATTCTACTTCAGCATATATAATTGGAATTGTTTGTCAAGTAAACAATATACATACTTATACAACTGGATGTATAAGGGCAACATTCCCAATTATACACTACTCTAAAAGTGATAAACTTTTATAAGCATATATAATTGGAATTGTTTGTCAAGTAAACAATATACATACTTATACAACTGGATGTATAAGGGCAACATTCCCAATTATACACTACTCTAAAAGTGATAAACTTTGGCTCCATGGTTAAGAAGTCCTGATAGGATTCATATTGCCTCCTTTGCAGTCAATGGACATCACAAGTGCATAGCTGTGCTCCACCTCTACTTTGGTTGCAGCCTGTAGGTGGGCATCCCATTTTGTGAGTAGGGGTTGAGACTCTTAGTGGAGTGGTTGTACAGAGCAGGTTGAATACATTAGTAAGAGTGATCACCTGGATCCAGAAATCAGAGGATACTAGGGCTGCTCTCCCCATTTCCCGCTCAGCTTTTTTCAATACTTTGGATTGTATTTTAGTGCTGTGGTCTCCTGTAAGGGACTGCTACCCTATAGCATCAGGTGCTCCCCTGACAGCTAGGAGTCCAGCACATATGCCTAAATAGATACAGTTTGGTTATGGGATAAGGCCAGACCCCCCATATGGCTCAAATGGGACTAATCTGTTCATAAACGTGGGCTCAGGCCACGGGATTCTGGGCTAGAAGTAAGCTGTCTAAACTCTATGCTGCACAATAACTCATCTAGTATATCCTTACTGTTTCTGCAGTGAGTGACTCCAGGTTCATGCACATGTTGTTCCAATGGGCTGAATGCAGGTTCTGGTGGCAATGTGAATCCAGCCCATGAAACTGGATTTTGAACTCACAGAGCCTCTGCACTCTTAGCATGCTGGATTGAGCTAGGTTATAACTATATTGTTTATAATTGTTTTATTGAAATCTAATGTAGATCTGGAACACTGGTTTGAATTTTGTTTAAAATACTGGCCACCACCCAACTAGTTAGTCACCCTTAAGTCAAACTGGAATCAATGTGCTTTGTTAGTTGCAACTAACTTGTGCCAAGCACAAATAGTTTTAGTTGGATAGGAGCCATGTGGTCTGAACATTAACAGTCTTCTCTCATTATTTCAAAGCAATGCACACCAAATTTTAAATACCCACCCCCAATCCAATTTCCAATCTTCATTGTATCATTCACATACATTGAGGGATTTATATGGAAAAAGTGTGAATACACCCACACCCCCCCACACACCGTATTTAAACTGAGAAAGCAGCACATGATTTTTTACACATTTAGAAGCTGTGCTTAAAGAACAGCACACAGTGTATGATATTAGAAATTCATGAGACAATTTGTCTTTTGAGGTTCCCTAGACTGAAACAAACTGATATTAAGCCTCTTGAAAGAAGGCCTTTGTGAAGCAGGTTTACACATGGAGGCATGAAATTCCAATGGGAATGGTGAATAGCACAAGGCACTCATTTTTCTCTTATACACTTTCCAGTTTTTTTAGCTACCTAGAAGACATAACCTACAGCCGGCAGACTCTCTTTGCCTATAACCAAGGGTTAACTGTATTGCACTTTTCAGAATTGATTTATTTACACTGTTAAAGGTTTGTCTAAAGAGTTGCTTTACATATATGCTATTATGCTGATAACTTAGGAACCTCTAATACATCGATGAACTTATTTGCAATTTTTTGTAATAAATAGTGTAAGGACAGTCTAGCTTGGTTATTTTTTCTGTTTATTTATAATTCCAAACAGTGTGTTGATTTGTTCATACTGTAGCTTGTACTGTTTTTACTACTGCCCATATTGTCTAGAACTTCTAATTTGCAAAGTAGTTGATTTTTTTGTTGTTGACATTCTCACAAGGAGCTCTGAAGTAAGTCCCTGATTATCTAAATGTGCAAATGTAATGCTGAAACTGAGAGACTGTGTCTTGAACACATGACTGGAGAGAGATCTGAACCCATGTCTTCCAGATCCAAAACCATCACACTACCCACTGAACATACTGTTTTGTTTTACTAGAAGAATAAGAGTTTGGACCTGGTAAAAGAGGATATTATGTCATATTACTATTTTATTGTTTTATTCTATAATTTAGATTACATTTACAAATGAAAAATTTATAATCTAGTATTTTGGAGCATATTTGGCTGTTGAAGACTATATCTAAAGAAATAAAACCACACCAATCTCTCTCATATACTATATATATGTCTCTGTATATGTGTTGTACAGTATATACACACACACACCTGTAAATCTGCTTGGTCCACTAAAAACTGCTTGTGAAATCTGTGTGTCTCTGTACGCCTTTTAGGGTATAAGCAAAATATTGGAACATACTGTAATTACACTGGCATCTACAAGAGCTGTCAAATATTTTGATACCAATAATGTACTACTCTTTCACAGGAAGGTACTAAGAAATAGCCATATAAAAATAACATAAGGTACATTTTTATAATTCTAATTCTTCTCAAAATATTAAAATGCATTGCTTAAAAATAGCTTCTGCTTTTTTTATATATAAAAAAAATCCAGTTTGCTAATCAATAAAGAAAGAAACAGAAAACTTACCTTTGGCTCTTGCTTTCTCAAATGCCACAGAATTACTCTGAATGCAGAGCCTGTGGTATTTGACCCTAACCAATGGCAGTGGGGTGCCTGGTTTGTGGGAGGGTGGTACAGGAAGCTCTAATCCTGAGAAATTTCTTGGTGCTTAAACACCTTCATATCACAATTTCTGAAAGAAAACTGAGTGCAAAAGCTAGTGATGTAACTGGGTGCAATTTGTTTTTGCAGAAAGAGGATTTTAAAACCCATTACTACACCAGCTAATACATCATCCAGCATTTCCAAGAATAAACAGAAAGTTCTGAACACTTGAACCTGTGTTTTTTAAGCCTAGTAGTAAAAAAAAATCATTGCCTACATTTTGTTATATAGTTTGTGTTATTATTAATACAATTATTTATTATTTTATTATGCCAAATGAACTTTCAGTGTGCAAAGTGTGTTTCAGGAATTATTTACACCCATCCTCTTAACAAGAAACTTGAGAAATACGATAATATTTTCACTAGACATTTGAGCAACTGAAGCTAAGAGGAAATGACATGGTCAAGGCCATCCAAAGAGCTCAGGGCTCAGTCATTTGACCCAATTACCCCCAAATTAAAACATTGCAATAACTTCAGTCTAACCACCAGAAGGATTTTCCTCTTCGCTAATTATGATGATAAATGAAACCCAGTGCAGTGCATTCCACACAATGTGTATTTTAATCCCAAAAATCGCAACTGGAAATCATTTGGTAGGGTTTCACATGTTTTATCACATTTTAGCTCCTATTGTCTCTTTGCAAGATGCTTTTCACAGTGAAACACATGCCTGCCACACTCAGAAATTGCTCTGGATTCACCAACACTGGTGCATGAGAAGATGCCAAGCGGTGTTCATTTTGCAACCCTTGGTAGCTAGCTGTCATTCCCCAGAGTATTCGACAGAAATTTACACATACCTTTCTTCTGTAATCCAGCTAGTGTAGAATGCAGCTGCTAAACTGGTAGGCCTAAGCGTGGCAGCCCTATGGAGCCATCTGACACCAGGCTTGAAAGCACTACAGTGACTGTCAGTGTGGGCCCAATTCAAGGTGTTAGTACTAACATATAAGAGCCTACATGGCTTGGACCCAGTACCTAAAAGTGTCTTTCCCAGTATCATCCATCTTGGATCTTAGAATCGGTAGGTGAGGGGGGCTTGTTGGTACTGTCACCACACAGAGCTGCCTGATTGACAGGGCCTTGCCAGTGGTGGTTCCCCATTTGCAGAATGCCTTTCTGAGTGAGGAGGTATCCCTCATTACTGATTTTCAGGAGAATTTTTTATTTAAAAAATTCCAATTGACCTTGCCATTTGATGACTGAAAGACACTATTCCTGGCAACCCTCAGATTGCTCAGATTAACCCTCAGATTAATAGAATGTTCATAAACTATTTTTAGTTTTCTTTGTAATGTTTTCTTAGTGCTGGGTCTGCTGCCCCGGGCTCCTTCGGGAGGATGGGCGGAATATAAAATAAATAACAGTGACAACTGATGCCAGTTTTGTCAGCTTTTGTACTGCACATGGAACACAGCACCTGCAAGTCTGGTCATCTTTTGGCATCTTTTCCTACACCTCAGTCAGCAAAGTGCCTTAGTGAAGGCATGGAGAAGAATTGAAAATGTTTCTCCACAAAGTTTCTTTCTCAGTGATCCTGGGGGCACAGACTTCCTTCCGAGTAACAGTGACTTTGGTGACATGTTGGTGAAAGGGGCCCACTCCATAATGCTGGCAGTCCTTCCGGGTGTAGTAACTTCAGCAACTGGGCTTTTCCACAGCCACTTCTCCTCAGCAAGAACTGTGGCACTTTTGCAAAGATGGCCATTGCTCTCTCAAGGCACAGCCTTCTCAATGCTACAGCCACCCACACCCTGGGTATGAGATAGGTCTCCTACTTCCCTACTAATAGGCTAAATAACTAACAAGCTCTCTCAATTGCCCTGTGATGTTTGGATAAAGGGGGATATAGAAAATAAATAAACAAATGGGCCCCCTCCTTCCCCCACCCTCTCCAACTGTCATTTCTTAAACAGGTCACAGATTGTATTGGAAAAATACAATTTATTTAACCAAATAACGGCAAACAGAGAGAGAAGTGTTCAGGGTAAACAAAAGAAAATACACAAGTGGACCCCATATAAAGACTATAGTAACAGAAGTCCTTGTAGTCATAGTTAAAAAAAACAAAAAACAGTAATGAATTCTAGTTGAGGCCTAGTTAAGCCTGAACTCTGCAAGATATTTCTTCATCTCTGAGAGGCCTGCTTGCTAAGTAATTATTTTGAGATCTCCCTTTTCTCTCTCCAAAGTATGCTGTTTGTCAAAACTGATGTGGCCTTTTCCTTGTGTGAATCGCAAACTAATTCCTCCCTGCAACTCAGGCTGTAAAGCAGCAAGGTATATTTCCTATGGCTTGATGTAGGTCAACTGTAGATTAGACCTCAGCCTACTTAAATCACTTTGCAGTTTGAACAAAGGGAGCTTGTGCTGAATATTTACTGGATGCTAGTGGGCATTTATGTCTTTTTTTAATCTCCCCCCCCCCTCGCAATCTCGTCTCACTAACTCCCTCAGTCTTAGTTACTTCTCTTTCCTCACACACAACTCTAACTCTAGCCCTGATATTTCTTCCCTCACAGTGCATATAACTCCTCCTTTGCAGGGGTGCCATTTCAGGGTGGGGAGAAGAGGCCTTATCTTGCAAAGCAAAGGAAACAGGTTACTCCAAACTAGCTTTGTTCAGGAAAGCAGAAAGGCAATTGTAATAAAGGAGCTCCAGGTTGATAAATGGCTTGAGTGCAGCACAATAAGCAAAATCACCTGGATTCTACCAGCTGAAGCAGTAACTGTGGTGGCAAAGCTACAACCGGGTATTTTATTAATTGTATTTAAAGTTCTGAAACATTTATATACATGTGGTGTGGTGCAACTTCCCAAACTTATCCTACATAAATTGCATTGACATTTAATTTAACTACTCAAAGGAATGGCTGCCACATGCACACAAATTCACAAATCTTCCTGCAGTGGCTTCACTATTTCATATGTTAATTCATCTAGAGAGTAAGGACTTGTTGACATTATTAATGTTGTTGTTGTTGTTGTTGCTGTTGTTTATTGTATTTTGCAGATAGATGCTAATAGATGACCATGTGGAAGCAATCATTAGGTGGTGCAATTTAAAGTTGTTTCCATGTGGCATCTACAATGAACAGGTTTATGTTCCTTCACAGATGTAAGAAATTAGATTAAAAGAGAGTGTTGGGCTGTGCTCATGACCTGGTCGCCAGAGGAACTAGGGAACACAGCCCAAAGAGATTGTCTTCACAGCTGCCATATATAAACTGTCAAAGATTAATAACTGTTGGAATCTAAAGAGCTACAGTAGGTGAGGGTCAAAAGAATTAGTTACTTTTTATTTCGTAAGTAGTTATAATTCTGACAACAGCATTAGTAACTACTCCACTGCTGCTACCTCCTTTGCTGTCACAGCACACCAGTAGTTAGGTAGTTTCCTATTGTGCTTTTGTAGTTCCTTGCAGAAAGCAATGTTTAATGACTATATCACAGCCCATTGCTTGGATAAGTGAGGAAGAATGAAACAATGAGAATTAAAGAATCTCTTAATCTGCCTTGGAGAGGAGAAAGATCAAGAAACAAATGGTTGTCTTCAATTTTTCTATTGATATGTTCCGAAGCTACACTTAACCAACTTCCAAGTCCTAACATTGCCTTGTTTCCCTAAGCCAGGCCTAGCTGAATGGATTTTTCTGGAAAGCGGGTTCTGAAAAAGAAAGTGCAGTTTCACAAAAGATACCCAATACAGCAGATCTAAAAGGACATTGGTTACAGGTAAGAATGTCTACTTCTTGTATTCAAACCTCTTCTTCATTGTAATAGTACTGATAGTACACCATTGATATGCATGGCACTCACTGTGCAGGTCCCTGTCCCACATAGCTTACAATATAAATTTTAACAAAGGGGAAAATAGAAAGGGGAAGAGAAGTGAGATAAACGTGCCTCTAACAGGGAAAGAATATATGCTAAAGCATTTTTCACTTACTGGGAATTAGCTTATATATGGAATGAGTACTAAACAATCCCTTAGATACATATCCTTTAGATATGCCACTTCACTATAATTATATGAAAACAGTGTCTTTTAAAAACTAATAATATGGTTGCTTTTTTTAGTAGATTATTGATGCTTTCTTGTGTTCAAATGCTTCACTTTGGATGACTTGGAATGGGAAAACCTGTTGCTGTGCTCCATTTTGTTTTGTTTTTACAACCCCAGTATGTTTCAGATTATTCAACTGTAGCACATGTGTGTGTGTGTATCTATTTATATATCTATGAATGTGTATATTTTTGTAGCTTCAAGAAAAACAACGTTGGGAATAATTGCCTAAATTTAAACGAGTCTATCATGACTTGAAATAAACAGTTTTAGTAGACCAGTTCAAATTCTGCATTTGTTGTGTACTGCAATATTTGGAAAAAATAGTGGGAGTAATTTATGTTGTCCTCTCCCCTCCCCCCACAAAAAATATATTAGAGGGCTTGGGATATGAATCTGACTCCAGGCTCAAAGACCTAATGTCACTCTGTTTTTGTTATCCCAAAATCTGCCATATGGGAAACATTTACCATCTGTTTCCAGTTGTTAGTATCAGCTCTACTGATTGACTATTGTTTGCTTTTGGCTCTCATGGACAACATGTCCAAACTGGGTGACAAAAAATAGAGGGGAGAGGGGATAGCACTAATTAAAATGGCACGTTCTCCATTCACAACCAATGCCTCAGTAAACTATGTGTAATGGAATACTGATGTCATGTCAGTCCAATTCTGTAGTTCGTGAGTCCAAAGATTGAAAATATTTTGAAAAGGCATGTGAATAAAAACTAAGAATCCTGTTTAAGAATTTTTCTCATTATAAGCTAGTACAAATGCTGGACTACAATACACAGTAGATTTTTCCATCTCTTCATCCAACACCTGATGATGGCTGGGGTGGGAGGAACAAAATATCTGGTGTTAGTTCAGTGCATGCTTCTTGGACACGTGAAATACTGCTGTGGTCTGCTGTGTCAACCTCTCCTGCACAGTTGAAGCCCACCATAATTGAGGATGAAAGAAATGGAGGTGGGGGTGGAAGTTGAGAGTCAGCCAAATCCATGATAGGTTGGCTATTGTACATATGCTGGTACTAGGTAGGGAAAATACTGTAATTCAGAACTCAAAATAAAAATAAATGAAGTGTTACTTGTGGAGTTGCATACCATTAGACTACAGCTTCAAAATGGCGTTTGTTTGTATCGTTTGGTACTATTAGGTTGAAACCCTAAACATGCTTACAGTAGGCTTTACTTCGTAATAAGCATCATATGATTGTGCAGTTCTGGAATCATCTGTCTCAACAGACTTTTAATAGACTTTACTGGTTAAATTAATCAATACTAAATATACATTAATTATATCTCATATGCCACTGAATAAGGATGCATAATATATGATGTAGGTTTTTCCTTTAGCAGTTACTTTTTCTCCTTCAGCCATGAAATATGAGACTCTTTGTTATATAAAACATAGCTCTTGCAAACTTTTCCTTTAGACTTGCCAGTGATAGATGATTTAATTTTTTCCAGCTACACAGTTGGTTGAGTAGAAATTTCTTGCATGTGGTGCATAAAAAGGCCAAATGGGTATGATCCTAGAGATGTGTGTCCCTTTTTACAACTGCTATGGATATTTTTAATACAAGTTCAAGAGATGCATTAATTATGTGAAGTTGTACCTTGTAATGTGCCATTTGTAATTTACTTTGTTAGACATTCATTTATGCTTGAGTTGTAGTTCTTTTGCACCTTTGAATGACCATTCCTCATCATCAGTTTCTTTAGACACAGCTGTTATTGTTTTAAAAAGTTGCAAAACTGACAAACCTTGCTGTGCTCCATCCTCATTTCTTTTCTGTTGGACTTTCAAGAATACCACGGAGTTCACATAGAAAAGTACTGCAAAAATATCCCCCAGGAACTGTTGTTGTGGCCTTGAATTGGTCTTATGCATTATAGTTTCCATTTCTTGCATACAGTCATATAGCAAACATTTTCTATATTTCTGACACAGAGTCTTAATAGTGCTTATCAGTATATTTTATATATGGGCAATTCCAAAGAGATGGGAATATTAGTTTACTGTGGCAATTTAAAGGCAGACTAATTTAGACTTTCATAGGCAACAGCGTGGTATAAATTTGCAGACTGGAAAACCTTATGCTTTTATGTATTCTCTTATTCCCCTCCCCAACACAAAAAGCCTGTCAGGGCTTGGGTCATTATGTATATCTGCACTTTTCTTATTATCTAGTGCAGGATTGCCTTTGGGTGGCAAGGTCATCAGTTGCTTCTGTTATAGCCCGATAATCTTGGACAGGACAACGATTGGCTTCCCAGAGTAGGGCTAGGAAACATGTAAAATTTGCAATTGGAGAGAAAGGAACATGGTCAAGTGTTCAAAACTAAATATATGACAAAAACTGATTAGTGAGTCACATTTCTTTATTAACAACATCATCATCATCATCATCATCATCATGTAAAGTTGTTTGACTAAAAATAAATTACTATGGCTACTGTGGCTCTAGTTATGTATAATTTAGCATGCTAATCTACTTTTTCGGAAGGTAAAGATAACATTCACCAAGTAGAGATGAACAGATCTGTCAAATTCAGTTCTCATTTCTCATTTTTCCAATTTTAAGTTCAGTTTTCTCCATTTCTATATCAGTTTTCATTTGGTTAAATAAAGCCTACACAAAAATTTGAACACAGTTCATGTGTATTTCTCCTAACAAAAGCATTTTTGCAGATATCTTTGTGCACTTTTTCAATAAACAGATACCTAAGGCTGCTTCTGCTGTTCATGTGCAATGATAAGTGAAATGTGTTTGTAGCAATGCTAATGTTGTAGGGATGTACATAACTTGCATCCATCTTCTTACAACTCTTCCCTCAAAATTCCTCAGATGGTTTCTGGCAATTCTGCTAGTATATCATGAGGGAATAGTACAAGTAAGAAAGAACATGTTTAAATATCACTGCTGGTGGAAAGCCATGCTCCATGCATATGGAGCTTCTGAACTGTATGATTTTACATGTTCATTTTGGTAAAGAGAGATATTTGGCCCCATTCTAACAAAATGAAGCAGTGTTGCAGCTGATAATGTCTTCAATATAACACTTTCCGTGAATGAAGAAGGTGGGAAAGAGATTTCTGCTACTTATTTTTATCATTAAACATGCTATCTGGCATCTACAGCAATGCTCTTTTTTAAAATAAAAAAAGACAGCAAAATAAGCAATTATATATTCTACTTTTGCTTAATATGTGAAATGTACTACACCTGAATCTGCAGGCCAATATGTATAGAGTGTAGAAAAAGAATGCCAAAACTTTTATTGAACCCACAGCTAGATAATACATTTGAGTAGCAAAAGCATTGTCTTAATAGAGTGACATTTAAAATAATTGGGACAGGTTGGCTGTACCAAGAGAATATTGTTGAGAAAGAAAAAGAAGTGATGAAACACTAAAAATTAAAAATCAAACTCCATGGGGGGACAGTATAATTGACCGAAAAACATCTGGAATTTCTAACAAGTTTAATGCCAGCAAAACTTGTTTACTAACGCAATAATGGTAACACTAAGCTGCCCTTAAATAACAACAGCATGAAGAAGTCGGAAGCATAACATGAGGTCAAATGGAATTGGAGGTTTGATTTCATTGCCATCCAGGCGGAGATAGCGGAGTCGTGGTAAGTTTCTCTCATAGACATGATCCCCTGGGATAGGAACTGGACATATTTGGGTTCCATTAATACCTAAAACAAAAAAACAAAACAAGTGCATAAGAAAAGTGGTTGGGAGTCATCATCCTCCCTCCCCATAGAAAACTCCCCAAGTAAATATTTCAAATATGATCCTGTAAGATTAGGACTTGTTGGGAAGCCAGAGGAATCACAGTTCAGCATTTGTTTCCTTCTATTTTTTTTATCATGGAAGATGAGAAAGGTAACAGAGCAAATTAAAAGTAGCTGCAGCTCAACAGTCACCAGGTGATGAGGCTGCATGTTGCCTCTTAAAACTTGGCAGTGTCTTCTTCACCCCTTGTGAGGAGTGGTGTCTAGTAATTTGCCTGGGATTTGAGTTTTCTAGCGTGATTGTTCTTTGAACTAGAAGCTCTTAGTGTTTCCCATCTGTAAAATGGGTAAATTGTTTTTGGAAACAATGCCTAATTCTGTCATGCTATGATGCATGTGTGTGTGATAATGTGACTCGATGTGTGATTTGTGGTTAGGCTCAGCAGCTTTTGGTATGCACTAATTGTTTCTGTTTTATTCTTGTGATGCAATTGCAGTCTGGTTTGCATTAAGCTGATCTTTGTTGGCCTGGTATCATGCTTGGATGGGTTGTTTAATGGTAAGGGATCTGCCAGCACACAAAATATTTGTGTACCTTAGGTCAGGGATGGGGACCATTCTTCTGTTAACATGTATATTCATTCTGCGGCAATCTATTGTGACTTGTAAATCATTATTGTGTGAATCCATCCCTTTGGCTGTTCCCCCTGCTCAATCCTCCCCCTCCTCCCCCTCTGCCTGTGGGCTTCCATAGCCACATGAAGTTAAGCTATGGGCCACAGAGTGCATTATTGTCTTAGGTGAGCAGAGCATTCTGTGGGCTCCACCCTCTCTCTTCAGTTAATAAGACCCATCTACATTTTACTAGGGATCTAGGTGGCGCTGTGGGTTAAACCACAGAGCCTAGGGCTTGCTGATCACAAGGTCGGCAGTTCAAATCCCTGCGACGGGGTGAGCTCCCGTTGCTCGGTCCCAGCTCCTGCCCACCTAGCAGTTCGAAAGCACGTCAAAGTGCAAGTAGATAAATAGGAACCGCTCCGGCGGGAAGATAAACGGCGTTTCCGTGCGCTGCTCTGGTTCACCAGAAGCGGCTTTGTCATGGTGGCCACATGACCTGGAAGCTGTATGCCGGCTCTTGGCCAATAAAGCGAGATGAGCGCCACAACCCCAGAGTCGGACACGACTGGACCTAATGGTCAGGGGTCCCTTTACCTTTACCTTTACATTTTACTTTGGATCTCCAACCATGTGCCAGAATTTGTTTTGTGGGAGCTGACCCTATGTTCCTTGTACTTGATCCTCATCCCATTATATGGGATCACAAATATGAATGCCGAACGCCGAAAATCCAGAAGTGAATGCTTCCATTTTCGAACTCGCCTTGGAAGTCAAATGGCTTCCGAGGCGCATTTCTCAAGTTTCCCCATTGAACTTGCTGACAGACCTTTGATCCTCGGTTTTCGAACATTTCGGAAGTCAAACGGACCTCCGGAATGGATTACATTCAAAAACTGAGGTTCCACTGTAGTAGACAAAATAGGGCTTAGTCACTAGCCAATGGAATTTACAGTTTAGATAAAATGTATAGAACTTATATTTCTGAAATACAATAGGTTCTCATTAAACAAGAGCTGGTCTGGTTTCTTGTTTCTTTTAATACCTACACACTTTTGGACTTGTGAATGTGTGTGTGTGCATGGGCATGTGTGCACAGCGCTGCAACATTTGTGCTATAAATGGGAGGAGTGCGGGGGAGGGGTATTTCTGTGGAAAAACTTCTGTCTGAGTTTGCTGATATGCACTTACTGTTAATCCTGTTGTTGTCAAGATAAAGGTGCTCGAGGTGAACACTGATAGATGGCATTTTGGTGAGTTCATTGTAAGATAATTGAAGGTCAAGAAGAGATGAAATGTTAAATATTTTGGATGGTAGACCTTTATCAGTTAATTTATTGTTGTTCAGTCGAAGGAAAATCAGTTTGAGCATTGCATCAAAATAATTTTCTGGTATTGCTTCAATTGAGTTATTGTCCAAAAACAGCTGTATTACATTAGCTGGAGGGGTTGGTGGCATTTTTGTAAGTGAATTTTGAGCGATGTTGAGTTGCATGAGGCTGTTAAGTCCTTGGAAGGTGTCACTTGAGAGAGTACTGTCCAACAGCTTGTTTTGATGTAGATCTAGCACGGTGAGGTTTTCCATATTGTTGAAGACCCCTGCAGGGATTGCAGTGATTTTGTTTCTTGCCAAACGCAGCTGCTCTAAACTCAATGGCAGTGGAGCAGGCACTTCTTCTAACTCATTATTCTCAATAAATAAGTAGAGTAGATTTTTCAAGTTGCTGAATACACCCTTTTCAATCCCATTGCTGGTAATTTTGTTGTTGTTCAGATTTATCCATTTTAGTTGTGTGGCATTCACAAAAGATTTCCCAGTAACTGTTTCAATGAGATTGTTTTGGAGGTAGAGATACCAGATTCTTGCTGGGATGGCTGGAATTTCTTTAAGTTCCTTGCTATCGCAATATAAGGCATTTGGGAAACTAGGAGGGCAGAAGCATTCTTGTGGACACTCAAAACTGTAGAAAGACCAGTCATATGTATCAGGCTGATCATACATTGGCCTGATATTACGAGTCCACACCGTATTGGTCAAGAAGACTACCAATAGTCTGGAATACAATTGTACATTCATAGTTAACCTTGGAGAAAAGGGGAAAATAGTTATAAGAAAGTATACATCTCCACAGTATCTTTTTCTGAAAGCAACAATGTGCATTCCTTTATAAGGGTGAAATGCTGTCTTGCATGGCGTCACAACTTTTTTCAAGAGAAAAAAGAGGGGTCAGTTATATCTTAAATTCAGGGGGCAGTACAAGCTATGACTCTAAGAATAGTATGTTTCAATCTGGATTTCAATCCTTTTCTAGATAGGGTAAGTGTGTGCACATTCAGTTCATGTTTAAAAGAAGCTAGAGTCAGAGCTTGCTTCTCATTGAATTTCAGTAACATTTAAAAACTTGCCTTTCTCTTATTGAATTTCACTAACATTTAAAAACTTGCCTTTTTCCAAGCTGGGGAAAATATTGCACGTGCAAAAATCCCACATCACCCAGAACAGAGGTGGCATACAGTGACTGACATAATTGCCTTTATTGACTGCTATCCAGTCCTAGTTTGGTCCTTCATGAAGGAACTCGCATGTTCTTTTGTACTCCTAGATGAGAAGGCATATGGATCTGATTTTCTAGGCCTGGTTCTCATCACACACAAGAAAAATATTCTTTGATCTTTTTCCCTAGAAGTCTAGAGAGCTCAGTTTGAAAAACCTACTCCTCTTCTTCAATCGCTCCCCTGTGCCCCAAATTATTGGCTTTCCTCTTTAAAATGTAAATTACTTAGGAAACAAATTCTCTCTAGAACTTCACTTTTATTGCTTGGCCACGTATTCAGATTTCTTTGTCCAGTTCTTTTTTTAAATTGTTCACATTAAAACTAACATTTTCCATAGCTATACATTAAAAAAACCTAACATGCAAGCCAAGTTACTACAATGCAGTAGTAATTATACAGCAACAGTGCACCCCCAGTTTTTATGTCTGTCTTGGTTTTCTAAAAGTAAGTGTATATATAACATTTCAAAAGAAAGAAAGAAAATAAGCCGGATACACTGGTGCATAAAGGGTTTTTGTTATTTGGAGGGGGTGGGGTTTTTTGGGGGGGGAGTATTAAAGAAAATCATAAGTCATAAGGATAACTAAATCAAAGGGAAAACCAATGCCTTCCATGGGCTTTGGTTTTTTTTTTTTTAAACTGCTTCTCTAAGTCATCAAGTCCAATAGCTGAAAAGAGCTAACAGGCTTTGAAACTGCTGTCCACAAAATAACTGAATACTGCATGAAGTAATAAGAGAGAAAGAAGAGCAAGTGAGAGAAACTAAATTATTTCCAGAGAATGTCATACTGGATTTAGCACAATGTCTCTGACATCTTTCTCTTACAAAAAATATATACCAACATTGTTATAATGAGTAACTGAAATATTTTACCTTGTACAGGTTAGGTGATGATTTCTGGTGGCTGTTGGAAATCATTTAAGTACAAAAGTCTTTGTTTCCTTTTAACATTATTTGTAGTCTGAACTCTTGTAAATTTGTAGCATAAAACCCTAAATATACAGCAGTAATCCCCAGACACATTACCCAAGACACCTAACATTCTGTTGTTTCTAATTTGACAATGCTTGAGAATCTAGCTTACCTCAGATTTCTTGGATTCTCTTCTGTTCTTCCTATTGGTCACTGCGGTTAGACTGTAAGAGGTTGACTCAGGCAACACGCACTGTTTCATGAATACAGCCTAATATATACGCATCAATGACTACAATTGTTAACCCTTAAAATAGCTATGCACCTCAGCACCTACATGCTAAAGTACAGGAAATCCTGGCTTTCACATCAAACAGTTGCAGCCCTTAAGGTCATTCCCAGAGATGTTAAACTCAAGTTTTAAAAGGATGAATAGACTGGGCAAAAGGAATCATTACTACATATATAATAAAATGTTAATAAATCATTTTCATCTTAATTAGGGAACAAAGCATTAAAACTAGTGCCATCTGTTCCTGTGGAAACCTTTTATTTGATTATGATCAAAAACAGATGCAGGAATGTTTTTAAAGATAAGATTCTTGATTAGGAAAAATAAGTAAGATTACTTGCTAAGAAATTCTTTGATACTGTTAGAATAGTTTGATATAATTTGATGCTTATTCTGCATGTTATTTTTGAATATCTTTCCAGAAATGGAACTGACTTTCTGCCACCTGATCTAACTTTTATGCTAATTAGTTTTAAGCATTTGTTTTCTAAAGAGTTTTGCAGTGGGAAGCATGTGTATCCCACATGAGACTAAAAAGAATAATAAAACAAAACATAAAGTGATCTCCAGATTTGAAGAATCTTTTTGCTTTGAAATTGGCTGATCCAACTACTAAAGTGTTGTAGGAGGTAGTAACTGAAATGGTGCCTCTGTGCCCTTTTGCCTATAGTGTTCTGTTGGGGCACAAGGCACAAATATCAATAGCACTAGCATGGTACTCACCCAACCTCCACCTGCCACTTGCAAGGGCACATGTTTCTCTCTACTGTTGGCCGGTAACCACAGGCAGATTTTAAGACAAAAATATTACCAATCTGACAACCTGACTACTTGTCATTTGCAAAAAAAGAATTTTTTTTAAAGAAACTGATAGAAATATTGACAGCAAAATGTGTTTCTCCTTAATTAGTAGGACTTGGCGTGGAATTCAGTGTTGGGCTACCGGTAGTACAAGTGTTCTGCCTGTGCAAGCCTAGCAGCTTGCTACCCCTCTCTACCCACTGCATGTTATTCTGGGGGTTCTCTTAATCCCACCCTCCCCCAGCCCAATTTGGAGGGCGGCAGCAGTGGCAGGGGGCTGGGGGGGGGGAACGTTCTTGCTTAGTGTTTTCAGTCCTGGGACATGTTGGGTTAATCCCTCCATTGGTATCTAAGTGCTCCTGTAATGCAAAACAGTTTTAGTTCTAACTCTATGGCGTTTTGGTTTAATAAAACATAATTACAATGTTTTATAGCATTGAGTACTTCATTCCTCAAAATAGTAGTGATAAAGGAAGAAAGCCAATGAAAGAAGGTGTCATAGAAACACTTTTAATGTGATCCATGGAAAGTGTGTTTAATTCTACAATCAGGAACATGCTTACTTGAATTCAATACCTACTGTGTGATTTAATTTCCCAGGTAAGGGTGTTGGGACTTGATTGTTCCCACTAGAACTTGTAGAATGTTTGTGCATCTTTAAACGGACAAGTTCCATGGATTCTAGTGGGGTTGAACTATGCCTAATCTTTCTTGTATTCAATAATATTTCTTGTATTCAATTTAATCAGAGAATCATAGAATTGTAGAGTTGTAAGGGATCCTAAGGGTCCTCTAGTCCAACCCCCTGCAATGCAGAAATCTAGACTAAAGCACCCATGATAGAATGCCATCCAACCTCTACTTAGGGTTTCCGGACCCTTGATCATCTTGCTCACCCTCCTCTGCACAGGTTCCAGCTTGTCAATATCCTTCTTAAATTGTGGCACCCAGAACTGGACACAGTGCTTCAGGTGTGGCCTGACCCAAAGCAGAGGAGAGTGGTGCTATTACTTCCCTTGATCTGGACACTATATTTCTGTTGATGCATTAGAATACTATTAGGGGGTTTTTTTGCTGCTGCATCATACTGTTGACTAATGCTAAACTTTTTTTTTAAATCAAACCCAAAATGTGATCATAATATGGTGCCTTGCATGCACTGTATAGAGAAGCATTCATATTTGCACCAAGGAATTGTGCAAGCTTTTGCAAGGATGCAGAGTAAGAGCCAGACTAAATGTGACATTAGGAACACAGGAAATGCCCTATACCTGTTGGCCCATCTAGCTCAGTATTGCCTACACTGATTGGCAGGGGTAGAGAGAGTTTCAGACAAGAATCTTTCCCAGTCCTATGTGGAGACGCCACAAACTGAACCTGGGGTTTTCTACATGCAAATCCATGATCTCTTCCACCGACCTGCAACCACTCCCTAAAATGCATATTTGAATTTAACATGCACCACTTCTCCTCCTCCTCCTCCTCCTTTTTTAAAAAATGCAAATAGCTGCTAGGTGGTAGTGTGTGATCACTGTCAAAATTGTAGCATGTATGGTGGGAATTTTTTAACCCTTTCTTGTTTTGGTCTTGAATAAAATAGCTACTCTGAAGCTTTTATTGCATTAGCATGACATTCCCCATAGGTGCTTAAAGGGACTTTCCTCCTAATAGAAATATGTTTTCAGAATAGTGATCTTCCTCATAGCTGCAGCAGAGGAGGAAACAGTTAAATTCACACTTTGCACATGCATCCTCTCAACAATGGGCGCTGTTTGCATTTTTAAAATTTGCACATAAATGCAAATACACTTTTAATGTCATGTCTGGTTTGACCCCTATTGGTTCATTTACCACAGGTTTGTCAATTGTCTATTTCACATACCCTCATCTTTATTAATAAGGAACACTCTAGTTTGAGCCTCTGGGCATATTCTTGAGGGAGGAGGCAGTGTTGCAGTCTAAGTATGAAGTCACAATGGAAAAAAACAATTGAAGTTCGCAGAATACGTATGGACACCTAAGGTGTTATGTATTGTGATAGCTACACATTCCGGACAAATATCCATTCATTTAGTGCAATATAAACATTTCTAATAAGCAGACTACTGTTAACAAATAACTTATATTTTCTTTTGTAGACAAGGTTAGTTTGTATCACAGTTCACATTGATTGATTTCCTTGAGCAGCCCTAGATTAGAGTCATCATGTAAGGAAAAAAAAACCCCTTTTTCTGTAGAAATATGGGATGCCTGAATAACATATGTATCAGGAACTGACTGCGACATGCAACCTCTGGCAACACATGCCCAACTGTGGCGGGATATATTTGGCTGACCCCTGTATCTTGTTAGCTTGAGGAAAGGGGGGTGATGTTTATTGTAATGGGATTTTTTTGTGTTGTTAGATTAGAAAAGCTAAATAAAAACATTTATTAGAAGAAAGCAGCAGAGCAGAATGTTCCAAGGACAACCAATCAATATGCACAAACTTTTACAGAAGAACTCAGTCAAGGAAAGAATTGGAGGTGACTGCTCCCACTTCAGATGTATTTGGAGCACTTCCAAACAAGTTTTATCTGAAGTGGTTTGAACCAAAGCATGCTGGTCTGGAACTGCTTTGGAGATTTGGAACGGTTTTCATTTTTAGGGTCCTTCCTCAGGTTGATACTTTTATGTAGCTCCCCCATTTGACTCGGTGTTATCCATAAAGCGAAAATGCCAGGTAGAGAGGGTGGGGTGTAATTCTGTGACAGACAGCTTTATTTTCCAACCAGGGAATGACTTTACCAGGGGTATTTTTTTCGCTTCCTGTCATAGTGCTTTTGGAAGGATGCAGATGACCATGATAAAATACTCTTCTTTGCTCTTTGTGACTGGCAGCAGCAGTGCACAGGGTGTTTGTGGCTCCCAGAACTGTTTTGAGAACCATGACTAACAATAAATAAGACATTTTAGTGCCTCTTTTGCCATTAGTATCACATCAAGCATTAGTAAAAATACAAGATGTATTTTTAGTACATCTGCTTTGCTAGAGAAAAAGTAGCTTAAGTAACTTTCCCTTACACTGAGTTAGGCATCACTCAATAGGTGATTTTCCTGCCATCCTATTTGAGATTTGCTTAAAAAAACAACAACAACCTAGAGATGCCAGGATTGAACCAGGGACCTTTGCATGCCAAACATATGCTCTACCATTGAGCTACAACTCCTCTACTACCAATCTGAAGGGTAACATCAACAGGCAGGAATGAAAAATAAATTAGAAACACAGTTGTATAGAAACTTCAGCTATTGTTTTATCAATTTGGCTGTGATATTGACCAGCTTTCTGGGGGAAAATTATTCATTGTTATTCTAAATGAAATATAAAATCTGGTTTGAATTTGTGCTTTTATGGGTTTGTCTAGCACTTGTATCTAGCAGATGGATTATTTAGAGGAAAATGAAGCCATGAGGCTCTTTTACAGAGTCTGGGACTTGAGAGTTCTAAAAAAATATATGTATCCATCATACACTAGAAGCAGAGGCAGCTGGTATTAAAAGTGTGGATTCTACATCATCATCATCATTTAATTATTATAAATATCTCTAAGCAGGGTGCAAAAAACCGAAGCAACAACAGACAACTTAAACAAAATATTACAAAAATACAGTTACCTATAAAATGTGCATCCACAAAAGTCTCACAACGAGAAGAGTTCATGGGAACAGCAAACATCACCCTAGTATCTCACTCTACTTGCTTTTTATGGGTAGGCCTAAGGTAGATGGTACTTCCTGAGGCTGCCAACAGCTGTTTCCCACTCAGTTGCATTCTCCACACTCTGTTCCAGGTACAGCAGATTTATTGAGTTTCCCAGGGGGTCCTAAGGGTGAGGAAAGGCTCCCCCTCCACTCACAGCTCTTTCTTCACCCTCTGTTATCTCCTCCTCCTCCTCCTCCTCCAGATCCAATTGAAGCAGTTAAACCACCATAACTTATTTGTGTCCACCATCCTTAAGCTCTTCCTACCTCTTCTACCAGAGGTCTGCCAACAGAAGTTCCACTCATTTAGCCATGACTGCTAAATGATTCAGAGGGAGTACACCTCTGGATGCTACATACAAGTGACAAAGAGGCATCTGGCTAGCAATGAAGGCGGGTCCATTAGGGTGAACGAGGCACTGCTCCATCAGGCTCAAGCAGCCCCCATCCTGCTTTTTTTTTGGAGCCTGGAAGGAATTTGTCTACAAACGGATTGGCCCCCTTTGCAAGTTTTGCCTTCTTGATAGCAATAGTCACAACTTTGGCAGATGGAACCCTTTAGTCTAACAGCAGTGTGTGTGTGTGTGTGTGTGTGTGTGTGTGTGTGTGTGTGTGAAGTGGTGCGTCACCCTAACCTCAGAAAAGGTGTGTTCACAGGGTACCCCGTTAGAGAGGTCTATATCAGGCCTAGGCAAACTCGGCCCTCCAGATGTTTTGGGACTACAACTCCCATGATCCCTAGCTAACAGGTCAGGGATGATGGGAATTGTAGTCCCAAAACATCTGGAGGGCCGAGTTTGCCTATGCCTGGTCTAGATGTCTCTGTCCAAAAGCCAAGGCATTTGTCTGATGTGCCATAGAGCTGCCTTCAGTGGCCTGGGAGGGCCATCTGTGTAGGTTTGCATCTTGCAGATAGCCCTTTAATCCTAGGCTCGACCCTGTCATGCCTCAGCCCTACACCAGGAGGCTGAGAGGGATATACACCCAATGCTTTAGCCAAATCCTACCTCCATCTGGAATTGATAAGGTTGTGACCAATTTTACAATACCAGAGCGTTTTGTTGTCCAGTTTGTTCACTTTCCTTAATGCCTTGATCCCTGGGGAGGGTTCGCTGTGCATGGGTCTACAATAATATTGTTATTAGTGGAATTTGCATCCTACCTTTTTTCTGGTGTTTGAGCTTCAGAGACTTGCCAGCAATCACTTAATTGGATTGGATTTATGGCTGAACTTATTTAATTTTTTTATCACACTTCATCCTAAAACTACAGGACAGTTCACAGCATAAAAGTACAAAATTAGAACACAAAATACATAAATAAAAACAAACCAATAATCCCCCCCCCCACAAATTTAAAAGGCCATGGAATGTTAAAAAGCCAAAGGCCTGTTTATAGAGAAACATTTTTGCCTGGCACTTAAATGTAATGAAGGTGCCAGGCAAGCCTCTCTGGGGAGAGCATTCCACAAACGGACCCACTGCAGAAAAGGCTCACTCTCATGTTGCCTCCCCCCGGACCTCTCATGGATGAGGCTCATGAACAAGGGCCTCAGATGATGAATGCAGGGACTGGGTCGGTTTATATGGGAAGAGGCGGTCCTTGAGGTATTACAGTCTTGGATTGGAAGCTGTACCTATCAACAAATATCCTGCATCTAATAACCTGTGACATCACACACACACACACACACACACACACACACACACACACACACGCACACACACATTTTCCTCATATGATGTGTCTGTTGGATTTTGTTTCATATTTGAAACATCACTAGTGACACCAGTCTGGTATTTTACAATTCTGAGTTGCCTTGTTTGTTGCACCTGCTCCAGGAAGGAGCACTCTGCCCTGCACAAACTGGAGGCTGCAGCAATCAACTCTGTGGCACCCGAGTTCGGTTTCTAACTGATGCTTCATAGTGAGTCTGTGTATAATCCCAGTAATTTTGACAATCTGCTATAGTCATTCATTATTGTACACAAAAAGAACATGTTAACTTGGCTGCTGTTAATAAATTTCCAACTTTATTTAGCATGATCTATAATGGTCATTTTTAGCATTTTCTTGCTATTTCTTTACCATAGTGATTCCATAATGGTTTTGTGATTCTATGCAAGTGCTTAAGAATTATGTTTCTTTTGGCTGCATAATTTAGCCAGGCTGGTATATCAATCTTGACATAAATCTGTTTCATAATTTGCACGAGGACCTGGTTGCGTTGTTCACAATGTAAAAAGTTGATCCTGATTAAATTATAAAGTGGATAACCAAATGTCTGCAAGTGTCTCTGTAATTTCTATTCATTTAGCAGAAATACCTATGTCAATTGGCAATCTAGACAAATAGTAGAATATATCATTGTCTGAATCATAGAATCATAGAGTTGGAAGGGACCAAAAGTGTCATCTAGTTCAAACCCATACAATGCAGGAAATAATACTTAATATATAATTTTGATAAATTGATGTCTCTATTTGGCACACAGAAATTTCAGTGAGCACTGGATAATCAGGGGTAGGAAAACTGTGCCCCTCCATTGGTTGCTAGACTTCACACCTCCCACCACCCGTGACCACTGGCCATGTTTGCTGGGGCTTATGGGAGTTGGAGTCCAACAACATGTGAACGGCCACAGGTTCCCTAACCCTGCTCTGATGTTATAAGCATCAAGGGCAGGAAAGCTGCACTCAGTACCACACATGGATATATTTGGTCTTGGCTCTATGTCTCCTTTGGATACTATGCTCCCTGACCATCTTTCACCGGGCAAAACTGCCTGTACATTGAGGTACTATTGATGGTCCTTCTCCAGGTGTCTTCACCTTTAGAAACTGTGGCACCTCTTTCTTCCCCAATGCAACAGATTGCTGTACCCCAGAGCACTGGGATATGAATATAGTCCTGCAACATTACTTGAATTCAATACCTACTGTGTGATTTAATTTCCCAGGTAAGGGTGTTGGGACTTGATTGTTCCCACTAGAACTTGTAGAATGTTTGTGCATCTTTAAACGGACAAGTTCCATGGATTCTAGTGGGGTTGAACTATGCCTAATCTTTCTTGTATTCAATAATATTTCTTGTATTCAATTTAATCAGAGAATCATAGAATTGTAGAGTTGTAAGGGATCCTAAGGGTCCTCTAGTCCAACCCCCTGCAATGCAGAAATCTAGACTAAAGCACCCATGATAGAATGCCATCCAACCTCTACTTAGGGTTTCCGGACCCTTGATCATCTTGCTCACCCTCCTCTGCACAGGTTCCAGCTTGTCAATATCCTTCTTAAATTGTGGCACCCAGAACTGGACACAGTGCTTCAGGTGTGGCCTGACCCAAAGCAGAGGAGAGTGGTGCTATTACTTCCCTTGATCTGGACACTATATTTCTGTTGATGCATTAGAATACTATTAGGGGGTTTTTTTGCTGCTGCATCATACTGTTGACTAATGCTAAACTTTTTTTTTAAATCAAACCCAAAATGTGATCATAATATGGTGCCTTGCATGCACTGTATAGAGAAGCATTCATATTTGCACCAAGGAATTGTGCAAGCTTTTGCAAGGATGCAGAGTAAGAGCCAGACTAAATGTGACATTAGGAACACAGGAAATGCCCTATACCTGTTGGCCCATCTAGCTCAGTATTGCCTACACTGATTGGCAGGGGTAGAGAGAGTTTCAGACAAGAATCTTTCCCAGTCCTATGTGGAGACGCCACAAACTGAACCTGGGGTTTTCTACATGCAAATCCATGATCTCTTCCACCGACCTGCAACCACTCCCTAAAATGCATATTTGAATTTAACATGCACCACTTCTCCTCCTCCTCCTCCTCCTTTTTTAAAAAATGCAAATAGCTGCTAGGTGGTAGTGTGTGATCACTGTCAAAATTGTAGCATGTATGGTGGGAATTTTTTAACCCTTTCTTGTTTTGGTCTTGAATAAAATAGCTACTCTGAAGCTTTTATTGCATTAGCATGACATTCCCCATAGGTGCTTAAAGGGACTTTCCTCCTAATAGAAATATGTTTTCAGAATAGTGATCTTCCTCATAGCTGCAGCAGAGGAGGAAACAGTTAAATTCACACTTTGCACATGCATCCTCTCAACAATGGGCGCTGTTTGCATTTTTAAAATTTGCACATAAATGCAAATACACTTTTAATGTCATGTCTGGTTTGACCCCTATTGGTTCATTTACCACAGGTTTGTCAATTGTCTATTTCACATACCCTCATCTTTATTAATAAGGAACACTCTAGTTTGAGCCTCTGGGCATATTCTTGAGGGAGGAGGCAGTGTTGCAGTCTAAGTATGAAGTCACAATGGAAAAAAACAATTGAAGTTCGCAGAATACGTATGGACACCTAAGGTGTTATGTATTGTGATAGCTACACATTCCGGACAAATATCCATTCATTTAGTGCAATATAAACATTTCTAATAAGCAGACTACTGTTAACAAATAACTTATATTTTCTTTTGTAGACAAGGTTAGTTTGTATCACAGTTCACATTGATTGATTTCCTTGAGCAGCCCTAGATTAGAGTCATCATGTAAGGAAAAAAAAACCCCTTTTTCTGTAGAAATATGGGATGCCTGGATAACATATGTATCAGGAACTGACTGCGACATGCAACCTCTGGCAACACATGCCCAACTGTGGCGGGATATATTTGGCTGACCCCTGTATCTTGTTAGCTTGAGGAAAGGGGGGTGATGTTTATTGTAATGGGATTTTTTTGTGTTGTTAGATTAGAAAAGCTAAATAAAAACATTTATTAGAAGAAAGCAGCAGAGCAGAATGTTCCAAGGACAACCAATCAATATGCACAAACTTTTACAGAAGAACTCAGTCAAGGAAAGAATTGGAGGTGACTGCTCCCACTTCAGATGTATTTGGAGCACTTCCAAACAAGTTTTATCTGAAGTGGTTTGAACCAAAGCATGCTGGTCTGGAACTGCTTTGGAGATTTGGAACGGTTTTCATTTTTAGGGTCCTTCCTCAGGTTGATACTTTTATGTAGCTCCCCCATTTGACTCGGTGTTATCCATAAAGCGAAAATGCCAGGTAGAGAGGGTGGGGTGTAATTCTGTGACAGACAGCTTTATTTTCCAACCAGGGAATGACTTTACCAGGGGTATTTTTTTCGCTTCCTGTCATAGTGCTTTTGGAAGGATGCAGATGACCATGATAAAATACTCTTCTTTGCTCTTTGTGACTGGCAGCAGCAGTGCACAGGGTGTTTGTGGCTCCCAGAACTGTTTTGAGAACCATGACTAACAATAAATAAGACATTTTAGTGCCTCTTTTGCCATTAGTATCACATCAAGCATTAGTAAAAATACAAGATGTATTTTTAGTACATCTGCTTTGCTAGAGAAAAAGTAGCTTAAGTAACTTTCCCTTACACTGAGTTAGGCATCACTCAATAGGTGATTTTCCTGCCATCCTATTTGAGATTTGCTTAAAAAAACAACAACAACCTAGAGATGCCAGGATTGAACCAGGGACCTTTGCATGCCAAACATATGCTCTACCATTGAGCTACAACTCCTCTACTACCAATCTGAAGGGTAACATCAACAGGCAGGAATGAAAAATAAATTAGAAACACAGTTGTATAGAAACTTCAGCTATTGTTTTATCAATTTGGCTGTGATATTGACCAGCTTTCTGGGGGAAAATTATTCATTGTTATTCTAAATGAAATATAAAATCTGGTTTGAATTTGTGCTTTTATGGGTTTGTCTAGCACTTGTATCTAGCAGATGGATTATTTAGAGGAAAATGAAGCCATGAGGCTCTTTTACAGAGTCTGGGACTTGAGAGTTCTAAAAAAATATATGTATCCATCATACACTAGAAGCAGAGGCAGCTGGTATTAAAAGTGTGGATTCTACATCATCATCATCATTTAATTATTATAAATATCTCTAAGCAGGGTGCAAAAAACCGAAGCAACAACAGACAACTTAAACAAAATATTACAAAAATACAGTTACCTATAAAATGTGCATCCACAAAAGTCTCACAACGAGAAGAGTTCATGGGAACAGCAAACATCACCCTAGTATCTCACTCTACTTGCTTTTTATGGGTAGGCCTAAGGTAGATGGTACTTCCTGAGGCTGCCAACAGCTGTTTCCCACTCAGTTGCATTCTCCACACTCTGTTCCAGGTACAGCAGATTTATTGAGTTTCCCAGGGGGTCCTAAGGGTGAGGAAAGGCTCCCCCTCCACTCACAGCTCTTTCTTCACCCTCTGTTATCTCCTCCTCCTCCTCCTCCTCCAGATCCAATTGAAGCAGTTAAACCACCATAACTTATTTGTGTCCACCATCCTTAAGCTCTTCCTACCTCTTCTACCAGAGGTCTGCCAACAGAAGTTCCACTCATTTAGCCATGACTGCTAAATGATTCAGAGGGAGTACACCTCTGGATGCTACATACAAGTGACAAAGAGGCATCTGGCTAGCAATGAAGGCGGGTCCATTAGGGTGAACGAGGCACTGCTCCATCAGGCTCAAGCAGCCCCCATCCTGCTTTTTTTTTGGAGCCTGGAAGGAATTTGTCTACAAACGGATTGGCCCCCTTTGCAAGTTTTGCCTTCTTGATAGCAATAGTCACAACTTTGGCAGATGGAACCCTTTAGTCTAACAGCAGGTGTGTGTGTGTGTGTGTGTGTGTGTGTGTGTGTGTGTGTGTGTGTGAAGTGGTGCGTCACCCTAACCTCAGAAAAGGTGTGTTCACAGGGTACCCCGTTAGAGAGGTCTATATCAGGCCTAGGCAAACTCGGCCCTCCAGATGTTTTGGGACTACAACTCCCATGATCCCTAGCTAACAGGTCAGGGATGATGGGAATTGTAGTCCCAAAACATCTGGAGGGCCGAGTTTGCCTATGCCTGGTCTAGATGTCTCTGTCCAAAAGCCAAGGCATTTGTCTGATGTGCCATAGAGCTGCCTTCAGTGGCCTGGGAGGGCCATCTGTGTAGGTTTGCATCTTGCAGATAGCCCTTTAATCCTAGGCTCGACCCTGTCATGCCTCAGCCCTACACCAGGAGGCTGAGAGGGATATACACCCAATGCTTTAGCCAAATCCTACCTCCATCTGGAATTGATAAGGTTGTGACCAATTTTACAATACCAGAGCGTTTTGTTGTCCAGTTTGTTCACTTTCCTTAATGCCTTGATCCCTGGGGAGGGTTCGCTGTGCATGGGTCTACAATAATATTGTTATTAGTGGAATTTGCATCCTACCTTTTTTCTGGTGTTTGAGCTTCAGAGACTTGCCAGCAATCACTTAATTGGATTGGATTTATGGCTGAACTTATTTAATTTTTTTATCACACTTCATCCTAAAACTACAGGACAGTTCACAGCATAAAAGTACAAAATTAGAACACAAAATACATAAATAAAAACAAACCAATAATCCCCCCCCCCACAAATTTAAAAGGCCATGGAATGTTAAAAAGCCAAAGGCCTGTTTATAGAGAAACATTTTTGCCTGGCACTTAAATGTAATGAAGGTGCCAGGCAAGCCTCTCTGGGGAGAGCATTCCACAAACGGACCCACTGCAGAAAAGGCTCACTCTCATGTTGCCTCCCCCCGGACCTCTCATGGATGAGGCTCATGAACAAGGGCCTCAGATGATGAATGCAGGGACTGGGTCGGTTTATATGGGAAGAGGCGGTCCTTGAGGTATTACAGTCTTGGATTGGAAGCTGTACCTATCAACAAATATCCTGCATCTAATAACCTGTGACATCACACACACACACACACACACACACACACACACACACACGCACACACACATTTTCCTCATATGATGTGTCTGTTGGATTTTGTTTCATATTTGAAACATCACTAGTGACACCAGTCTGGTATTTTACAATTCTGAGTTGCCTTGTTTGTTGCACCTGCTCCAGGAAGGAGCACTCTGCCCTGCACAAACTGGAGGCTGCAGCAATCAACTCTGTGGCACCCGAGTTCGGTTTCTAACTGATGCTTCATAGTGAGTCTGTGTATAATCCCAGTAATTTTGACAATCTGCTATAGTCATTCATTATTGTACACAAAAAGAACATGTTAACTTGGCTGCTGTTAATAAATTTCCAACTTTATTTAGCATGATCTATAATGGTCATTTTTAGCATTTTCTTGCTATTTCTTTACCATAGTGATTCCATAATGGTTTTGTGATTCTATGCAAGTGCTTAAGAATTATGTTTCTTTTGGCTGCATAATTTAGCCAGGCTGGTATATCAATCTTGACATAAATCTGTTTCATAATTTGCACGAGGACCTGGTTGCGTTGTTCACAATGTAAAAAGTTGATCCTGATTAAATTATAAAGTGGATAACCAAATGTCTGCAAGTGTCTCTGTAATTTCTATTCATTTAGCAGAAATACCTATGTCAATTGGCAATCTAGACAAATAGTAGAATATATCATTGTCTGAATCATAGAATCATAGAGTTGGAAGGGACCAAAAGTGTCATCTAGTTCAAACCCATACAATGCAGGAAATAATACTTAATATATAATTTTGATAAATTGATGTCTCTATTTGGCACACAGAAATTTCAGTGAGCACTGGATAATCAGGGGTAGGAAAACTGTGCCCCTCCATTGGTTGCTAGACTTCACACCTCCCACCACCCGTGACCACTGGCCATGTTTGCTGGGGCTTATGGGAGTTGGAGTCCAACAACATGTGAACGGCCACAGGTTCCCTAACCCTGCTCTGATGTTATAAGCATCAAGGGCAGGAAAGCTGCACTCAGTACCACACATGGATATATTTGGTCTTGGCTCTATGTCTCCTTTGGATACTATGCTCCCTGACCATCTTTCACCGGGCAAAACTGCCTGTACATTGAGGTACTATTGATGGTCCTTCTCCAGGTGTCTTCACCTTTAGAAACTGTGGCACCTCTTTCTTCCCCAATGCAACAGATTGCTGTACCCCAGAGCACTGGGATATGAATATAGTCCTGCAACATTACTTGAATTCAATACCTACTGTGTGATTTAATTTCCCAGGTAAGGGTGTTGGGACTTGATTGTTCCCACTAGAACTTGTAGAATGTTTGTGCATCTTTAAACGGACAAGTTCCATGGATTCTAGTGGGGTTGAACTATGCCTAATCTTTCTTGTATTCAATAATATTTCTTGTATTCAATTTAATCAGAGAATCATAGAATTGTAGAGTTGTAAGGGATCCTAAGGGTCCTCTAGTCCAACCCCCTGCAATGCAGAAATCTAGACTAAAGCACCCATGATAGAATGCCATCCAACCTCTACTTAGGGTTTCCGGACCCTTGATCATCTTGCTCACCCTCCTCTGCACAGGTTCCAGCTTGTCAATATCCTTCTTAAATTGTGGCACCCAGAACTGGACACAGTGCTTCAGGTGTGGCCTGACCCAAAGCAGAGGAGAGTGGTGCTATTACTTCCCTTGATCTGGACACTATATTTCTGTTGATGCATTAGAATACTATTAGGGGGTTTTTTTGCTGCTGCATCATACTGTTGACTAATGCTAAACTTTTTTTTTAAATCAAACCCAAAATGTGATCATAATATGGTGCCTTGCATGCACTGTATAGAGAAGCATTCATATTTGCACCAAGGAATTGTGCAAGCTTTTGCAAGGATGCAGAGTAAGAGCCAGACTAAATGTGACATTAGGAACACAGGAAATGCCCTATACCTGTTGGCCCATCTAGCTCAGTATTGCCTACACTGATTGGCAGGGGTAGAGAGAGTTTCAGACAAGAATCTTTCCCAGTCCTATGTGGAGACGCCACAAACTGAACCTGGGGTTTTCTACATGCAAATCCATGATCTCTTCCACCGACCTGCAACCACTCCCTAAAATGCATATTTGAATTTAACATGCACCACTTCTCCTCCTCCTCCTCCTCCTTTTTTAAAAAATGCAAATAGCTGCTAGGTGGTAGTGTGTGATCACTGTCAAAATTGTAGCATGTATGGTGGGAATTTTTTAACCCTTTCTTGTTTTGGTCTTGAATAAAATAGCTACTCTGAAGCTTTTATTGCATTAGCATGACATTCCCCATAGGTGCTTAAAGGGACTTTCCTCCTAATAGAAATATGTTTTCAGAATAGTGATCTTCCTCATAGCTGCAGCAGAGGAGGAAACAGTTAAATTCACACTTTGCACATGCATCCTCTCAACAATGGGCGCTGTTTGCATTTTTAAAATTTGCACATAAATGCAAATACACTTTTAATGTCATGTCTGGTTTGACCCCTATTGGTTCATTTACCACAGGTTTGTCAATTGTCTATTTCACATACCCTCATCTTTATTAATAAGGAACACTCTAGTTTGAGCCTCTGGGCATATTCTTGAGGGAGGAGGCAGTGTTGCAGTCTAAGTATGAAGTCACAATGGAAAAAAACAATTGAAGTTCGCAGAATACGTATGGACACCTAAGGTGTTATGTATTGTGATAGCTACACATTCCGGACAAATATCCATTCATTTAGTGCAATATAAACATTTCTAATAAGCAGACTACTGTTAACAAATAACTTATATTTTCTTTTGTAGACAAGGTTAGTTTGTATCACAGTTCACATTGATTGATTTCCTTGAGCAGCCCTAGATTAGAGTCATCATGTAAGGAAAAAAAAACCCCTTTTTCTGTAGAAATATGGGATGCCTGAATAACATATGTATCAGGAACTGACTGCGACATGCAACCTCTGGCAACACATGCCCAACTGTGGCGGGATATATTTGGCTGACCCCTGTATCTTGTTAGCTTGAGGAAAGGGGGGTGATGTTTATTGTAATGGGATTTTTTTGTGTTGTTAGATTAGAAAAGCTAAATAAAAACATTTATTAGAAGAAAGCAGCAGAGCAGAATGTTCCAAGGACAACCAATCAATATGCACAAACTTTTACAGAAGAACTCAGTCAAGGAAAGAATTGGAGGTGACTGCTCCCACTTCAGATGTATTTGGAGCACTTCCAAACAAGTTTTATCTGAAGTGGTTTGAACCAAAGCATGCTGGTCTGGAACTGCTTTGGAGATTTGGAACGGTTTTCATTTTTAGGGTCCTTCCTCAGGTTGATACTTTTATGTAGCTCCCCCATTTGACTCGGTGTTATCCATAAAGCGAAAATGCCAGGTAGAGAGGGTGGGGTGTAATTCTGTGACAGACAGCTTTATTTTCCAACCAGGGAATGACTTTACCAGGGGTATTTTTTTCGCTTCCTGTCATAGTGCTTTTGGAAGGATGCAGATGACCATGATAAAATACTCTTCTTTGCTCTTTGTGACTGGCAGCAGCAGTGCACAGGGTGTTTGTGGCTCCCAGAACTGTTTTGAGAACCATGACTAACAATAAATAAGACATTTTAGTGCCTCTTTTGCCATTAGTATCACATCAAGCATTAGTAAAAATACAAGATGTATTTTTAGTACATCTGCTTTGCTAGAGAAAAAGTAGCTTAAGTAACTTTCCCTTACACTGAGTTAGGCATCACTCAATAGGTGATTTTCCTGCCATCCTATTTGAGATTTGCTTAAAAAAACAACAACAACCTAGAGATGCCAGGATTGAACCAGGGACCTTTGCATGCCAAACATATGCTCTACCATTGAGCTACAACTCCTCTACTACCAATCTGAAGGGTAACATCAACAGGCAGGAATGAAAAATAAATTAGAAACACAGTTGTATAGAAACTTCAGCTATTGTTTTATCAATTTGGCTGTGATATTGACCAGCTTTCTGGGGGAAAATTATTCATTGTTATTCTAAATGAAATATAAAATCTGGTTTGAATTTGTGCTTTTATGGGTTTGTCTAGCACTTGTATCTAGCAGATGGATTATTTAGAGGAAAATGAAGCCATGAGGCTCTTTTACAGAGTCTGGGACTTGAGAGTTCTAAAAAAATATATGTATCCATCATACACTAGAAGCAGAGGCAGCTGGTATTAAAAGTGTGGATTCTACATCATCATCATCATTTAATTATTATAAATATCTCTAAGCAGGGTGCAAAAAACCGAAGCAACAACAGACAACTTAAACAAAATATTACAAAAATACAGTTACCTATAAAATGTGCATCCACAAAAGTCTCACAACGAGAAGAGTTCATGGGAACAGCAAACATCACCCTAGTATCTCACTCTACTTGCTTTTTATGGGTAGGCCTAAGGTAGATGGTACTTCCTGAGGCTGCCAACAGCTGTTTCCCACTCAGTTGCATTCTCCACACTCTGTTCCAGGTACAGCAGATTTATTGAGTTTCCCAGGGGGTCCTAAGGGTGAGGAAAGGCTCCCCCTCCACTCACAGCTCTTTCTTCACCCTCTGTTATCTCCTCCTCCTCCTCCTCCTCCAGATCCAATTGAAGCAGTTAAACCACCATAACTTATTTGTGTCCACCATCCTTAAGCTCTTCCTACCTCTTCTACCAGAGGTCTGCCAACAGAAGTTCCACTCATTTAGCCATGACTGCTAAATGATTCAGAGGGAGTACACCTCTGGATGCTACATACAAGTGACAAAGAGGCATCTGGCTAGCAATGAAGGCGGGTCCATTAGGGTGAACGAGGCACTGCTCCATCAGGCTCAAGCAGCCCCCATCCTGCTTTTTTTTTGGAGCCTGGAAGGAATTTGTCTACAAACGGATTGGCCCCCTTTGCAAGTTTTGCCTTCTTGATAGCAATAGTCACAACTTTGGCAGATGGAACCCTTTAGTCTAACAGCAGGTGTGTGTGTGTGTGTGTGTGTGTGTGTGTGTGTGTGTGAAGTGGTGCGTCACCCTAACCTCAGAAAAGGTGTGTTCACAGGGTACCCCGTTAGAGAGGTCTATATCAGGCCTAGGCAAACTCGGCCCTCCAGATGTTTTGGGACTACAACTCCCATGATCCCTAGCTAACAGGTCAGGGATGATGGGAATTGTAGTCCCAAAACATCTGGAGGGCCGAGTTTGCCTATGCCTGGTCTAGATGTCTCTGTCCAAAAGCCAAGGCATTTGTCTGATGTGCCATAGAGCTGCCTTCAGTGGCCTGGGAGGGCCATCTGTGTAGGTTTGCATCTTGCAGATAGCCCTTTAATCCTAGGCTCGACCCTGTCATGCCTCAGCCCTACACCAGGAGGCTGAGAGGGATATACACCCAATGCTTTAGCCAAATCCTACCTCCATCTGGAATTGATAAGGTTGTGACCAATTTTACAATACCAGAGCGTTTTGTTGTCCAGTTTGTTCACTTTCCTTAATGCCTTGATCCCTGGGGAGGGTTCGCTGTGCATGGGTCTACAATAATATTGTTATTAGTGGAATTTGCATCCTACCTTTTTTCTGGTGTTTGAGCTTCAGAGACTTGCCAGCAATCACTTAATTGGATTGGATTTATGGCTGAACTTATTTAATTTTTTTATCACACTTCATCCTAAAACTACAGGACAGTTCACAGCATAAAAGTACAAAATTAGAACACAAAATACATAAATAAAAACAAACCAATAATCCCCCCCCCCACAAATTTAAAAGGCCATGGAATGTTAAAAAGCCAAAGGCCTGTTTATAGAGAAACATTTTTGCCTGGCACTTAAATGTAATGAAGGTGCCAGGCAAGCCTCTCTGGGGAGAGCATTCCACAAACGGACCCACTGCAGAAAAGGCTCACTCTCATGTTGCCTCCCCCCGGACCTCTCATGGATGAGGCTCATGAACAAGGGCCTCAGATGATGAATGCAGGGACTGGGTCGGTTTATATGGGAAGAGGCGGTCCTTGAGGTATTACAGTCTTGGATTGGAAGCTGTACCTATCAACAAATATCCTGCATCTAATAACCTGTGACATCACACACACACACACACACACACACACACACACACACACACACGCACACACACATTTTCCTCATATGATGTGTCTGTTGGATTTTGTTTCATATTTGAAACATCACTAGTGACACCAGTCTGGTATTTTACAATTCTGAGTTGCCTTGTTTGTTGCACCTGCTCCAGGAAGGAGCACTCTGCCCTGCACAAACTGGAGGCTGCAGCAATCAACTCTGTGGCACCCGAGTTCGGTTTCTAACTGATGCTTCATAGTGAGTCTGTGTATAATCCCAGTAATTTTGACAATCTGCTATAGTCATTCATTATTGTACACAAAAAGAACATGTTAACTTGGCTGCTGTTAATAAATTTCCAACTTTATTTAGCATGATCTATAATGGTCATTTTTAGCATTTTCTTGCTATTTCTTTACCATAGTGATTCCATAATGGTTTTGTGATTCTATGCAAGTGCTTAAGAATTATGTTTCTTTTGGCTGCATAATTTAGCCAGGCTGGTATATCAATCTTGACATAAATCTGTTTCATAATTTGCACGAGGACCTGGTTGCGTTGTTCACAATGTAAAAAGTTGATCCTGATTAAATTATAAAGTGGATAACCAAATGTCTGCAAGTGTCTCTGTAATTTCTATTCATTTAGCAGAAATACCTATGTCAATTGGCAATCTAGACAAATAGTAGAATATATCATTGTCTGAATCATAGAATCATAGAGTTGGAAGGGACCAAAAGTGTCATCTAGTTCAAACCCATACAATGCAGGAAATAATACTTAATATATAATTTTGATAAATTGATGTCTCTATTTGGCACACAGAAATTTCAGTGAGCACTGGATAATCAGGGGTAGGAAAACTGTGCCCCTCCATTGGTTGCTAGACTTCACACCTCCCACCACCCGTGACCACTGGCCATGTTTGCTGGGGCTTATGGGAGTTGGAGTCCAACAACATGTGAACGGCCACAGGTTCCCTAACCCTGCTCTGATGTTATAAGCATCAAGGGCAGGAAAGCTGCACTCAGTACCACACATGGATATATTTGGTCTTGGCTCTATGTCTCCTTTGGATACTATGCTCCCTGACCATCTTTCACCGGGCAAAACTGCCTGTACATTGAGGTACTATTGATGGTCCTTCTCCAGGTGTCTTCACCTTTAGAAACTGTGGCACCTCTTTCTTCCCCAATGCAACAGATTGCTGTACCCCAGAGCACTGGGATATGAATATAGTCCTGCAACATTACACTCAATGGAATTCCTACTATTAAGAAAGATGAGTTTGTATTATATTTTACTGCTTGATCTACTGTATTCTTATGCTAACATTTTATGGGTGAGCATGAGGAAGGAGGGAGATACAGCCCAAGATAGGAAAAGAGGTGGTAAGGGAACACCTAGCTACTTTACATGAATTCAAATTTCCAGGGCCTGATGAGCTGCATCCAAGGGTACCAAAGGAGCTTGTGGATGTAATCTCAGAGCCTCTGTAATCTTTGAGAATTCTTGGTGATGTCCCTGCAGACTGGAGGAGGGCAAATGTCCCCATCTTCCAAAAAGGGGAGAGAGACCCAGGTAACAGGTAAGCCTGATGTGACCTTGGAGTTTTCAAGGTATCTGGGCCTGTTGTTGTTCAACGTCTTTATAATTGACTTGGATGAAGGAATTGAGGGGATGCTCATCAATTTTGCAGATGATACCAAACTGGGAGGGGTAGTTAATGTCACAGAAGAATTGTTATAATCGGGATTCAATAGGATCTTAACACAGTGGAGAACTGGGCCCAAACTAACAAAATGAGGGTGACCAAGATGATTATGGGTCTGCAAACCAAGCCTTATGAGAAATGCTTGAGGGAGTTGGGTATGTTTAGCCTGGATATGAGGAGACAGAGGAGATATAATAGACATCTTCAAATACTTTAAAGGTTGTCACATGGAAGATGGAGCAAGCTTGTTTTCTCTTGCTCTGGAGGCCAGGACCCAAACCAATGGGCTCAAGTGACAAGAAAGATTCTAGCTACTGGAAACTTTCAGAAAATCCAAGAATCCATCAGATTCCATAAGTCTCCAGGGGTAGAACATCTTAATAGCCCACCTGCACAGGCAAAGGTTGTTGCTATGAGATAAAACCTTAGGTTATCTAACATCACACTTGAGACCACTTCCACCACTTCAGTCAAGGAAGCTATTGGGATGCTAGGGCAGTCTCTGCATCTGGGACCTTTTTATCGTTTCTGCCATTGTTTCTGGTCTCCAGTCCAGTAAAACTTGTATAATAAAATGAAGTTGTCATTGGAGTTGATTCAGAATTTCCTGCTTCTAGTGCTGCAATAAAATAGGTTTCTGCCATACAGTATGGCTAGTCTAAATCCTCCATACAGAACTTGTGTAGCTACATTTGAAAGTATTGGCTGCAACCCTGCACACATTTGCATATGCTTATGTCCCACTGATTTCCTGGGAGTTCTATGAAGGTTATTATGAGAGTATCCTCTTATCCATAATTCAGCTCATTGGAATTAGATACAAGGCACATGGTAGATTAGTTTTGTTTTGTTTTTTTCTTTTTAAAAAAGAACTTTTAAAACTATGAAATACATAAAACAATTTATTTGATGGAGTTGTAATCTTACAATAATTCAGCAAAATATAAAATAGTGTATTTTTTGGTTTGTTTTCATCTGCACTTACTGTTTTCTAAAAATGTAAACATACATTGACAATAATTTGCACTCAGTATTTTTATTTGCTATTTTTATTTTCTACAATCATGTTAAATGTAGCATGCAAATAACTGAATAACAATAATGGTGTACATGTTTGACTGTAAAGTAACAATTCCATTTTAAAGATTTAAACAATCCACACCAAAACAATTTTTACTGATTAAATATAAAATGCATTAACAAAATAAAAACCTGGAAAATGTTGCTGTTTTTTTTCAATTCTTTGCATAAATCATAGTTAACTGGGGTTTTAAAATATGTTTTTGTATGTGTTATCAATTTATATAGCTATAATGATTTATTGCTTTCCTGTGTAATATAATCACAACAAGAAAACAAATCAAAGGAATAAAAGTGGGTGAGAACCTTTGATTTGAATATAGGAAAATAATGTACATATATTGGTCCAGCCCTAAAGTACTAAATACTCTATCTAGATCAGAATATGCCTGACTTCTGCAAACCTGAGTTAGGACTGCACACCTGAGTAGGACTGCACACAAGGAGTGGTGTGTGTTTATCATGCATGTACAGTGCTTTTTAAAAATATCCTTTTCAAACTCAGGCTGTACTTGTCTAGAAAAGAAACATGAAAACAATTTTGTCCACAATCTATGGGGACTTCCTAGCTTTACAAAACTTTGACCTCACAGATTTGCTAGAACAGAAGCATTCTTTTTAAAGGTGGCCATGCTGCTTGTTAACAAACACAATTGACATTATGCAATACGGCATTCTAGCTTTAAAGTGTGGTAAAAATGGAGATGGCCACTGAATGAAGTAATGCACAAATCACTCCACGGTGATATCAGCAGCCATTCGGAGACAGCTGTACATTTCTTGAGGAAGATCAGATCTTGTGAGATTATTTGCATCCAAACGCAGATGTCTGACCCTTGAGTAGGCTAGTGCTCCCACAACTTTGCAAAAGCTGCTCACTGGAAATTCTGTAATATCAAAGGAACATTATTATTAGTAGAATCATATACAGCGGTCCCTTGGTTTATGAACAACTTGGATCAAGAACGCTGCAAACCCGGAAGTAGGTGTTTGGGTTTGTGAACTTTGCCTTGGAAGCAGAACATGTTCCGCTTCCTGTTGAGTGTAAATTGAGTCCCCTGCTGCTATGGGAAAGCAGGCCTTGGTTTAAGAACGCTTTGGTTTAAGAACGGACTTCCGGTACGGATTAAGTTTGTAAACCAAGGTACCACTGTATTCCCCGAGTGGTGTTCCCTGGAATGTACCAAGATTTTGTATATTGAAACATATATTGGCTATTGGATTTGTCTTCTTTGCAATAACATCATGATTGTGGCATGTGATCATCTCACGAGTCATAGTCAAAGGGATCCATGTCTGTGTTCTTAGATTCACAGCTCATTATAAAAATAAATGAATTAACATCTGATATTGTATTATTTTAATAATTTTTCTCTACAACACATGAGAATTATGAAATTCCTCCCCCTGCTGCAGTAAATTATAATTGCTATCAACAACTTAGTACAGGTATCTCCTGAAATTATTGGAATTAGTGAAGTTTTCTAACAAATATTTCAAACTGAGTGTTAGTGTATTTCATTTTGTAGATAAATTGGAAGGGGTAGCCAAGGTTATTAAATGAAGATAATTATTGCAAAAGATTGTGGAAACAAACTGGTGATTAACAAATTTTGGCAATCAGAACAAGTTTTTTTTAATTATTACAATTTTAGGATTCCAAAATTGGTCTCCTTATAACAATTGTAAATGAAAGATTTGCACTAGATTTGAGATAAAGAGATGGGTAAATTTATAGAGGAGATTTTGTAATTTTAAACTCGAGACCTCATTTGTGGTCCATTGTGGTCTGGAAGGTTCCCCTCAATCTTGTATGGAGTAGATTAAAGAAGTGCTCCTTTAGGGAGAGATTTGAAGGTCTCATCAGAGTTTTAGCTGGCTGGTACTGGTAACTGTAACTAATACAGTGGTACCTCGGGTTAAGTACACTTCAGGTTAAGTACGTTTCAGGTTAAGAACTCCGCTAAGAACAGAAATTGTGCTCTGGCGGTGCAGCGGCAGCAGGAGGTCCCATTAGCTAAAGTGGTGTTTCAGGTTAAGTACGCTTCAGGTTAAGAATGGACCTCCGGAACGAATTAAGTACTTAACCCGAGGTACCACTGTACTTCCACTCATAAATTTGGTTTTATCTTTGCATACTTTGGTACTAGTTAAATTTCCATTGCCACTGAGGCCAAACTAGACTTGATGCAGTAGTGGTTGGTGGGGCTGCACAGGTGGGGACTGTGTTGGTTGAGCTCTTGATTTCCCCCTGCCATGCATCACTGGGCATGCACCATGCTGAGCTCCCAGCTGCCTTTCCCCCACTCTCCACTGCCCTAGCAACCAGCAGTGATGCACACCATTGGGAAACTAAGAGAGCAATTCAGCCCCACATGCAAAGTCCCATCAGGTGCTACTGGTTTGATGACAAATGCAGGTCTGTTAACCCAGGTGGCTGCCACACAGTTAAAAAGCAGCAGGAGCACACTGTGATTTGGAGGGGAGAAGTAGAGGTAAAGCTGAGGTTTTTTACTTTCTCAACAGTTGTTTTGCCACTACAAAACCGATTAAGAGCTGATAAATCTGATGAACCATACCAAAATCAGATAAGATATACCAAAATACAAATTACAGACATTTTAAAGAAGAATGGCATGAAGCAACTGAAAGCATTCAAAGTAAGGCTAATCCAATCATATATTACTGTCCTGCAATGAGAATATCAGTCTGCCCATAAAATGTGGGGAAATGTTTGAGTAGGAACATTTTTATTTTATTATTCTTATTTGACTGCAAGATGCAGATTGATGTGATACCTTTGTTTGATCTCACTGGAAACACCTGGAGATTTTAAAATGACGACCTATTGATGTATGGATGCATGAATATGAAAAGAACTTTCTATACAATCAACCATGGGTTGCCTTGCTGGGATGGAACAGATGGGAGACCATTTTGCAGTGACACAAGTCTTTTCTTGTCTGTAGGTCTCGGAGGGTAGTGCTTTGAGGACTTGTGTTCAACCCATTGACTGAGGTTCCACAGGGTTCAGTTTCATCCCCTTTGCATTTCAGAATCTTCATGAAACCACTGGGAGAGACTATCTGGGGATGGGGGATGGGTTTTCATCAGTATGCCAATATCTTCTTTCCATCACATTCTGGTGAAAAGGTTCTTAACCAGTGTTTTGGAGTACCTTGTATGTGGAGCTAGGGTATCTTTTCTCTCTATGTCCTGGAGCAAGAGAAGACATTGTTCTTTAAACAAGTTTTTGATTCTGTTGCTGCTTAACTTACTTTATTGATTGGTCGTTTTGGCTCTTTGATGCTGTTTTTAGTCTATTGTGTTTTTGAGATTATTGTGATTTTATACTTTATATATATATTGTAAGCTGCTTTGAGCAACTCCTTTTTGAGATACACATTTTGTATAAATAGGAATAAATAAAGCATCTGCTTAATCAGGAGCTCTTTAAAAGTGTGTCAAATATCTATCACCTAATACATTATATATATATATATATATATATATATATATATATATGACTTCCGGTCGGCGCGCCGGAGAGGAAGGTCGGGGGGACATGTCGTTCTTATTTTTTTTTTTTTTTTTTTTTTTTTTTTACAGGCCATCCCTGACCCTATAGTCATCTCTGTGAGGAAACCAATGTATGAATGCATCCTGGCAATAATATCACTCCCTGTGAGGAATACTAAGCAGTGCAGGCAGGAGGGAGTTCCCTAGATCAAACCTAAGGACACACCTGCTATTTAGCTAACATTTCATTGTATAACCTCTACCTTTTTTCAAAAAGGGAAACATTACTCACTGTTTATCTGATTGACTTGGAGGTAGTAGTTTTCGAGATGCTCATTTACTGTTGGAATGCTCTTCAGCTGATTATAGGAGAGATCCAGCTCAACAAGGGTAGATATATTGAAAGCATTGCCTGGTATTCCAGAATCTGTCAGCTTATTGTTAGATAGACGTAAATACTGGAGATCTTTAAAACCCTGGAAATACTGATCAGGAATGTTGGTAATCTGATTATTGTCAAAATATAGCATCATTAAATTAGGGGGCAGTCCCAAAGGCAGTTTAGTAATCTTATTAAAGCTCAAGTCAAGATACAAAAGTGCATTTAGGCCTTTAAAAACTCCAGAAAGTGTATCTTCAGACAGTTGGTTGTGCTGTAGGTGAATGACAGTCAGATTCACTAGTCCTTCAAATGTGTTGGGATTGATTTTTGAAATCTTGTTATGAGTGAGTTGCACGTCATCCAGAGAATTGGGAAGTGGTCCAATAGCTTCGGTTAAATTGTTGTTATTAATATGAAGTTTTTTCAAACTCTTTAGTTTGGCGAAGACTTTGCCTTTTATTTTTGAATTTTCCAGATGGTTATGATCTAGGATTAGCCACTCCAGGTCTGTTACATTATCAAAAGCTTTCTCTTCTATGCCTTCAATCATATTATGGCGGAGATACAGGTATTTAATTCCAGAAGGAATAATTGGGAGACTCTTCAGTTTAAGATTGTCACAATACATGGCTGATGGATAGCTTATAGGGCAAGTACATTCTGGTGCACAGACTGCTGTTGAGTGATCAAACATTGAAACAGCATAACCATAATCAGGCTGTGGAGCATAATACCCATCATAATCATATTGACAGAAGATGCCACTAATCAAGAAAAGGAAGAAAGGAAGAGAATTCAGATGCATCTTTGCAGTGTGTGTTGCTCCTGTTGAGGGAGATAAAATGCATACAGTTACTTGACTGGTGATTACAAGGAAGCATATCAAAATAGTAAAAACAGAAGTTCATTTTTCTATGAAGGGATGTTTGGAAAATGAACTGACTGTATGAAAGTATAGTGAAATTTGGTGCATTGTTAATAATTATAATCAATAGAGAAATTAATATAGCTCAGAATATCTGTGTTCATACTCCAGTCAGGGATTGAGCCAGTTGGGATACTTTGGGCCTGTTATTCTTCAATGTAACATACCTGTCCATGTGAAGATAAAATGGGATCACCCATGTATGCAAAGTGGAATACAATGTCATACATTATCTGTTACAAGAACTTAATACATGTCCAATATCCTACATAGATATCACTTTCACATAACCATCATGTGCTGGACCATTTTCTTGCCTCAGTACAGTCATACCTCTGGTTACGGCAGCTGCAGGTTGCGTTCATCACGGGATACGAACGCGCTGAACCCGGAAGTACCGGAATGGGCTACTTCCGGGTTTGGCAAGGCGAGCATGCGCAGAAGCGCCGAATTGCACGGTGAGCATGCACAGATTTGGCGCTTCAGGTTGTGTGCTGCTCAGGTTTCGAATGGGCCTCCGGAACGGATCCCATTTGCAACCAGAGGTACCGCTGTAATGGACTGGATGAGAGCCAATAAACTGAAGCTCAATCCAAATAAGACTGAGGCACTGTTAGTAAGTGGTTTCCTAAGCTGTATGGGTAGGAGGTGGCCTGTTCTTGATGGAATAACACTCCCTTTGAAGGAACACGTATGCAGCTTGCAGGTACTTCTGGATCCTTGAGGCTCAGGTGGCTTCAGTGATACAGAATACCTTCCATCAGCTTTAGCTGGGGGCCCAGCTATGCCTCTATCTGGACAGGGATAGCCCAACTTCTTCTGTCTATGCTCTGGTGATCTCTAGATTAGATTACTGCAACACATTATATGTGGGGCTGCCTCTGAAGATGGAAACTTCAACTGGTGCAGAAATTAGCAGATAATTTGCTAACCGGGGCAAGGTTAGAGCATATAAAGGCAATCCTGGCCCTACTGCACTGGCTGCCAATTAGTTTATGGGCCCAATTCAAAGTTGATCAGAAAGCCTTAAACGGCTTAGGACTATAATACCTCAAGGATTGCCTCTCTCCATATGAACTGACCTGGACCCTGTGATCATCATCTGAGGCCCTTCTTCATGTCTCCTCCACAAGAGGTCTGGAGGATGGCAACATGAGAACAGGCATTGCCTTTTCTGTGGTGGTTCCTCATTTAGGGAATGCTCTCTCCAGGGAGACTTTGTGACATATCTCTAGGCGCCAGGCAAATTGGCTAATTAAACAATCTATTGTCTTTTAAACTCTGTGGGGCAGGTGTTGCTGTTTTTGTTTGTTACTATGGTGGGTATTTATGTGCTTTTAGATTGTAGACCACCCTGTAACCCTTGCAAGAAGGGTGTTATATAAATTTAATAAATAATAATACGTTATGAACACACACTTTGGCATGCATTCATGTTGTTGGATCAGACTTTATTGGGGGTGTGCATGTGTTCATACTTTTATTTATAAAGCAGCACAAATTGCTTTATTAACATACTGGATGGAACATGTGTCTATCATGTAGTTCCTTATTTGTTAGATTTAGGTTATTAGAAATATATTTGACTTCAGATTTTTTTTCAAAGCAACAGTTCTTTGTAGTAAACGTTCTGTGGCAAACGACCCCCTATTGTTTCATAATATACACCTTATTAGGATACCTCCACAAAGTGGGTTTGATGAGGATAGGCTACTTGAGTATTTCAGCTGTTTACCTTTGAAATTCCACAAGTAATAAAAGTTAGTGACAGTCTTCCAACATAACATTGCATCTCGAAACTTGGGAACACCAGGAACACACTTCAGCCTGACTGTCAGTAGCATTCCAGTCATTAGTGCAGGGAAAATGTGGCCAAAACATATCTGCAAAACCTCGGAGTGGAATCAACTGAAAACTTTTATGTGGTCAGTTGTCAACTTAGTACTCATAGGAGCTTCCGTAAGTCCATACTGTTCTCAATGAACAAGAGTTTGTTTTGGTAGGGGTCCCTTTGGCAGAGGCATACAAGATAGGTTGACATATAAGTGAGATAGAAATTTGGGGAAATTTAGCAGAATGAGTAGCACAGAAATTTAGGAAATCAATAAATAAATGTTGCCCAGAGTATGGTCTGAAGGCAAATGAGGCCATCATCACCTTGCTGTAACTAAGCAAGTCTGGGTCTGGTCAGTGTCTGGAAGGGGGACCATCTGGGAACCTCATCATGGGACTGAAACTGCCTTGGTCACGCTGGTCGATGATCTCCGGCGGGCTAGGGACAAAGGTGAGAGCTGTTTCCTAGTTCTGCTGGATCTCTCAGCAGCTTTTGACACCATCGACCATAACATCCTTCTGGACCGTCTAGAGGGGTTGGGAGCTGGGGGCACTGTTATACAGTGGTTCCACTCCTTCCTCCTGGGCCGTGTTCAGAAAGTGGTGGTGGGGGATGAGTGTTCAGACCCCTGGGCTCTCACTTGTGGGGTACCTCAGGGTTCTGTCCTCTCCCCCATGCTTTTTAACATCTATATGCAACCGCTGGAAGAGATCATCAGGGGGTTTGGACTGGGTGTTCATCAGTATGCGGATGATACCCAGCTCTACCTCTCTTTCAAATCAGAACCAGTGAAGGCGGTGAAGGTCCTGTGTGAGTGTCTGGAGGCGGTTGGAGGATGGATGGCGGCTAACAGATTGAGGTTGAATCCTGACAAGACAGAAGTACTGTTTTTGGGGGACAGGAGGCGGGCAGGTGTGGAGGACTCCCTGGTCCTGAATGGGGTAACTGTGCCCCTGAAGGACCAGGTGCGCAGCCTGGGAGTCATTCTGGACTCACAGCTGTCTATGGAGGCGCAGGTTAATTCTGTATCCAGGGCAGCAGTCTACCAGCTCCATCTGGTACGCAGGCTGAGACCCTACCTGCCCGCGGACTGTCTCGCCAGAGTGGTGCATGCTCTAGTTATCTCTCGCTTGGATTACTGCAATGCGCTCTACGTGGGGCTACCTTTGAAGGTGACCCGGAAACTACAACTAATCCAGAATGTGGCAGCAAGACTGGTGACTGGGAGTGGCCGCCGAGACCTACACTGGCTCCCAGTACGTTTCCGAGCACAATTCAAAGTGTTGGTGCTGACCTTTAAAGCCCTAAATGGCTTCGGTCCAGTATACCTGAAGGAGCGTCTCCACCCCCATCGTTCAGCCCGGACACTGAGGTCCAGTGCCGAGGGCCTTCTGGCGGTTCCCTCACTACGAGAAGCCAAGTTACAGGGAACCAGGCAGAGGGCCTTCTCGGTAGTGGCACCCGCCCTGTGGAACGCCCTCCCTTCAGATGTCAAAGAGAACAACAACTACCAGACCTTTAGAAGACATCTGAAGGCAGCCCTGTTTAGGGAGGCTTTTAATGTTTAATAGATTATTGTAATTTAATGTTCTGTTGAAAGCCGCCCAGAGTGGCTGGGGAAACCCAGCCAGATGGGCGGGATATAAATAATAAATTATTATTATTATTCCTATTATTATTATTATTATTATTATTATGTATGCCCCTTGGGTTCTGTGATGGAAGAAAGGCAGGATATATATGTAAGAAAAGGAATAAATGCCTCCATGGAAGCTAATCTTTGCAATGCAGCTGCCACAGCTGCATTAGATTTGGACAGCCATAAGCAAATTTCATGTTCTCATGTTACAAGTGCATATCCTTTTGCCACTTGATTTTTTTACCCTGGATAATTATGCCTAGCAACATCTTAATGGAATGGCTGAATCATTTCTGTGTGCTGCACATGAAAATAAAAAATTGAAAACCTGTTGCTTGTACTAATTACTTGTGCAGCAAAAGCTTTTTTGCCCTAGGCAGTGATCATTCTGAAGCATTGCATCCTCCCCATCCCAGAGAAATTTTAAAATATTGCCCTTGAGACCATAAAATATAAATGCACCTTATTTTTTAGCTGTAGCAATTTATTTTTAAAATAAAACATTTCTGTGTAGATCTTTAAGAGAAATATGAAAATGTTGGGCCTTGGTATGCATTTATGAAATATAATTTATTTATTCAGTGAATCCTTGCATATTAGAGGTAATTAGGACTTTGGAAGTTTTGACAAGATAGAATTGGGGAAGTGAAAGACATATGAATGAGATGGTTGAGCTTCCATTGTAGATACTGGAAAATTTTCATTGATTTTAATGGAGTTAGACAAATACTCAAAACAAAAGGTTTTCTATTTTAACTCCTAACCAATATATTTAAAAGATCTAGGATGGCATAGTATGTGGATGACTCCTTCAATATTTCTCTTTAAAATTTGACTGACAGTTCATCATTGTGCTTTGTAGTCCTAAGTATTATCATTTCACATGTGTGTGAATCAAGATAATTGGGTCATTAGTAAACTGGTACTTTATGAACACTCCTCTGACACATATGTTTGAAAATCTTCTAAAAAATCTCCTTAAAATTTCTATTGCAAGCATTACTTTGACACTTGGTATCTTCTTCCATGAAAAAAGACGCCTATTACTTTGCAGTAAACAAGCAAACTTACTTGTGTGCTAGCTTTAAAAGTTTCATTATGAAGACTCCAGAACATTTCAGTGAAACAGGGAAATTAAGCAGTAAACTGCTGCACACAAAACTCCCTAGCATATAATATTTTGGATAGTCTTCTTTCATGCATCATAATATTCCAATTATAGTGGAGTCAAATTAAGCATATTGATTTAAATTTTAACTCCATTTAAAAATTATATTTATTTAATTTTTAACATACTAATCAGTAGTTGGATGTATAGAAATGTTCGTTTGCTAGGATTTCCCCCCCTCTCAAAGGCTTGGTCATTTGTACTGAATGTCCCTTCTCATAGAAGCCAACATGTTCTACAAAGGAGTACAACAATAACCCACAAAACATGTGGAGCATTTAAAAACAAACTGTGAAGGCAACTGCACAAAAGCAACTGTATTCAGTTTGCAAATTGGCAAAGTTGTGGCATGTTCTCATTACTGCTTCCTTCAGCTGCTTGATTGTTAGTGTTAAAGCATGCGAGAGCACTTACCTTTCTGACTTGAAGCTGCTTGCTTTAATTCCCACAGCAGATTCAGTAAGGGACTGGATCAACCAATATATGCTATAAACAGTGTCAGAAGGTAACTGGCTGCCAGATCCTCTGTGATACAAGGGCTTGGGGGGAAAATCCTAGTCACGCTGTTGTCTGAGGCTATGTCATCATGGGATTCTGGTGGTGCGGTATGTAAAACTGCTGCTGTCTAATCAAGTGCAGGTGGACACTGAATGGTAAAGGACAACCCATCTGTTCTCCCTGTGGAACAGGATGGAGATAACCCCTTTAAGGAACCTGAAAAAGTTCAAGCTGACTACCACAGCATGAACAACAGAATTATAAAGTGGGGGGAAACCAATTTTAAATAATGCTCAAATTGCAAACAGACATTGCATTTTCCCTAGCTCATTTTATAGCCTTCAGCTAAATCTAACAAATAACTCTCAAACCTCAGTGTAGCCACAGTTCTTAAGCCAAATGACTCGTTCCTTTTTTCTTGTTTTTCTTTCTGCTAAGTTATGTATAGTACATAATAGTTCAATGAAAGCCTTAGCAGTGGAAAAAATATATAACCCCAACTACATGAGGTTTTTCCTTTACTGTACTGTAAAAAAAGTATTAGTAAAAGGGAAGATTGGATATGATGGTTCTGGTTAAATATACATCTAACCATAAACCATGTACATTTTATTTTATGGCTTAACCTGAATATTTATATAACAAAAACTGTGTGTGTGTGTGTGTGTGTGTGTGTGTGTGTGTGTGTGTGTGTTGAGATAGAAATAAATGGTTGGCAGCTTCCTTAAAATTATACTAACATTTGTCCCTTTTAGGACTTAAAGACATTCAGAATCTGGAAGCAATCAACTGAGTGTTGTCTGTTTCTTATTTCATGGATACTGTTCAAGAATGCTTCCTAAAGCTTGGATGTGAATGCTATTGAAATAAGACACTGCCAAATATAATGCTATAAAAATAAGGGAAATAATTGGCAAAACTTTAAGTGTTCTTTCTGGTTCCAATATATCCAGAAAATTCCCATCAAAGATCTCCATTTTGTCTGAGACACATTGCTCCTTTAAAAGAGTGATCTTTACACCAACTGGTTTGGTGAAGGACAAGGAAGAAGGGGGAGAGCATGATTCTTTCAGACAATGTAGAACAAACTTATTATTGCATCAGATAATTTTTTTATAGATTGCAGATACCATTGGTGTGGCAGATATATACAATAAAATGCCATTGCTTTGTGTATTAATCAGTAGCATAATAACTACATTTATCTTCATGGGCTCTCCCACTTTGACCTTATGCTAAGTTTACCTTGTCTGCATAGGGTGTTAGACAATCAATCACCCTAGGGCTGTCTCTAATGTTGGTCACACTCGCAGTAGACCTACTGAAATTAATAGACCTTAGGTAGTCATGTCCATTAACTTCAGTGTGTCTACTTTGAGTATGACTAACATTGGAGGCAACCCATAGTATTTAGACTTGCATTTAGACTATTGCTTTATATAAAGAGAAGATAATTTGAGAACAACAGTTCTCATAAATGTAGTGATCACTTTGTCTCTACTCCCGCCTGAATGCTGTATGGCTGCTTTATTGTATTTATAATGCAATAATATTCAACTGATTCTAAAATAGTTGTGATTATTTTAAATAGGTTAGCTACCTTGAGGAAATGGAGAGCAATAATGGTCTAATTCAATTTAAATAGATAAAAAAAGAATGAAAAAGTGTGTGCAGCATATCAGCCACCACATATCAGATCTCCAGGGCCTAGCCAATGAGAACTTTCATCACAAGGTACTGTCAGAAACTTTCTGACAGAACTGCAACAAACTCTTAGGTCTGCACACATCAAGCACGTGATCCTTTCCATTAGTTTGGGTGGGCTCTCTTTGATCCCACACTTGGAATGAAGATGCAAGTCAAAGCTATGGTGTGAAAAATTGCCATAAACCCAATTTTCTAAGGAATCTGCAGCAATACAGTAGTAACTCTACCTCCTTTCTGCGGTCATATCTATCACAAGTAGATAAGAGGGAAACTGGGCAACACTAGCTTCAATCCCAGCACCCATTGTTGACTAATACAAGCCTTTCATCAGCTCACCATAAAGGTGAGTTAAGGGGGTGCCTGTTTGGCCATCCTGCCCACCCCTGGTTGCTGTTTGGAAGGGTGAAGCCAACAGAACCCAAGATAATGAGGAGGGCAGTAGGTTGGCTACATGCCCTGCATCCAAAGGTGCCTCAAAGTACTTGCTGCTGGGTAAATGTTTTTATCTGCCCACACTACATGACCACTAAAGTTGTGACAGAATAGCAGTTAGCCAAATTAAATAACACCATTTTCAACAATAAAGAGCAGCATCACATAAACAAAACAAAATGTTCTATTGGCCAATCATAGGGTACCAAAAATTCCCACTCAGCCCCCAAGTGAGGCAAATAACTAATCCCATGACCACGACTTCCAGACCAGACATAGCAAATGCAGTGGGAATCTAAGTACGAAAGGTAGCTCTCCCACTGAGAAGGACTGGACTGTTGTGAAAAGAATTATTAGATACTTAAAGGGAACCATGGACTACACTTAAACTGCCAATAACTATCCCAAACTACTAGGTTACACAGATGCTCTCTGCACCAGAGACACAAAGGATTACAAATCAACAGGTGGATTTCTCTTTATGTTTGGAAATGGTCCTGTTTCCTGGGCCAGTTGTAAACATGGATCTGTAGTTTTGTCTTCCACAGAATCAGAATACATAGCTACAATTGAGGCATGTAGACAACTGGTCCGGATTGAGCAACTGACCAACTAACTATGGGCTTTAGGTTGTTTGGGGAGAAACCTGTCCAGTTGATTTAGGACAGGCATGGCCAAACTTGGTCCCCCAGCTGTTTTGGGACTACAATTTCCATCACCCCTAGCTAACAGGACCAGTGGTCAGGGATGATGGGAATTGTAGTCCCAAAACAGCTGGAGAGCCAAGTTTGGCCATGCCTGTCTAAGGAGAACCAAAGCTGTTTGAAATTAGTATCTCAAAGTGGGATTTTATTTTTCCAAGAATCAAAACCATTGGGCTAAAATACCACTGTGTGTGAGGTAATACAAGATGGACTTGTTCAGTTGGCATATTGTCAAACCAACGAGATGACAGCCAACATTATCACCAAGCCACTCCGAAGAGACAGTTGTGAGAACCTTCAAGCCAAGACTCTGGGTGGTTTATTAATATTGCGTGCAGTTGTTTATATTTGCCTGAGAAGGGGTTTGTGGGAAATTCAGCATCATATTAACCAGCATGCTCAGCTTTAGTTAATGTATGAAGGGGTTAAAACCACAGAGTAAGCTGTTTTACTAGACTCAGCTAGGTTGCGCCCCCTTACCTCCGGTGATGAACAGATAGGGAATTTATTTGTTCACTTTCTTTCCTCTGTTTGTTCTCTTCCACCATGTGAACCAACCAGATAGGACACCTCAACTTGATTGCTCCAAGCTCAGACCGAGTGTTAAGAAACTTCTTACCATATTTTGTAACCCCATTTTTCTGCCCATGAATCTGTCCTTTGAAAGTTTGTAAATAACAACCATTTTTACTTACCAAACTATAGAAAGCAAAAGTGCTACAAGTGACTTAAAACAGGATATTTAAAAGGTCTATCAGCATATATTCTCATGCTTCACTTTGCTGCATGTTTTGTGTTTTAAAACCTGTATTGGGGATCTCTCTTACTGGCAAGTATTCTGCCTCATGTTTGGATCTGGATTCTTCTTCATTTAATCAATCATAAACTGACACAATCAACCAACTATCCTGAGTCAGTGTCCTGATCATACCTAGAACAATGAGAATGAGCAACTGGATTTTGGGTTCTTTATTGGCAAAGCACTTAATTGCATCAGCTCATAAAGTGCAAGTGATATACACAGCACTCCCCGCTAACTACAATTGTATCTTGGTTGCTGAACGCCTTGGAACTCGTACGAATCGGCTCCTGAACGATTGAAAACCAGAAGTGAGTGTGTGTTCTGCTTTTCGAACGATTTTCCGAAGCTGAACATCTGGCGCAGCTTTCAATTGGCTGCAGGACGTTCCTGCAGCCAATCGGAAGCCGCGCCTTGGGTTTTTGAACGGTTCTGGAAGTTGAACGGACTCCCGGAATGCATTCTGTTCAAGAACCAAGGTACGACTGTACCTGCTTAGGCAACTTACAACAACAGACCTGTGCTACATCTTCAACAGTTGGAGCAACACTGTGGCCCTGCCCACCTGCTTTCTTATACCCCCTTGTCTAACACGGATTACACAAGCACCTGATAGCTCTTCATCAACTGCACTTTCTTTCTTTTTTAATATCATTTTTTATTTATTTTCACAATCATTTTTGCAATATACAATATACATATTTTCACCTCTTAAACCTTTTTGGCTTTTTACAGCCTTGACTTCCTTCAGTCCATCCAAACGACTTTATAATTTCTATATTTCACCTTATATTTCTTATTTCTACCATTGCTCTCACATCTCACTCATAACTTATCCTGATAAATTTACAATTTAGCAACAATATTTCTTCTTTAATCTACAATGTCTCTTGAAGTCCTACCAACGTATTCAATTCTATAGTTCCTTTTATATAGTCTGTAAATTTAGCCCAGTCTTTGACGAACTTCTGGTCCCGCTGTTCTCGGATTCTCCCCGTCATTTTGTCCATTTCTGCATAGTTCAATAATTTCATTCTCCATTCTTCTATTGTCGGCATTTGTTCTTGCTTCCAATTCTGTGCTATTAACATTCTCGCTGCTGTTACTGCATATTGGAAAAGCTTAATATCTTGTCTTTTAATGTCTGTACCTGTAATTCCTAACAGAAAAGCTTCTGGTTTTTTAACAAATGTATATTTCAACATTTTCTTTATCTCAGTATAGACCATGTCCCAAAAGCTTTTCACCTTTTTACAGTCCCACCACATATGGAAAAAGGTACCATCTTTGAAAGAAAATGTGTTAAAAATGGTGTATAGATGGTATATTACGCCGGTCAAACTAGCGAAAATGTACAAAGTAGATAGTAAGTGTTGGAAATGCAAAGAGAAAGATCATCAACTGCACTTTCAGCTGCTCCCATCACCTCCTTGAGCATGGAGATAGCGGATTGGGGTGCTCAGAGAGGATCCCAAAGATACAACTCTCTCTGAGGGTGTTGCAGGCTCCTCAGCTGCCTCACAGAACCCCACAAATCATTGGTCCCTCCCCCCTGATTCTCTTCCTCCGCATATGCTTCCTTTGCCCACACATCCTCCCACTACTTGGGCAACAAAAAGCACTTTTTTTGTATTGTTGCCATAAGGAAAAGTATAGAGAAGCAACTATATCAGAACTACATGCAACAGTATCTCCTTGGGTGAAGTCTTACCAAAGTCTTGATTCAAAATTGCATCTGACACCCAAAAAATGGAGAAGATCCTTTCTGCCAATTTGGGCAATGATATCTTGAGTAGTGTCTGAACGTATAGAGAAGAACTGCAGTGGGATAGGCATTCTAAAATAAATTATGTTATTGTTAATGAAGGATGAATGACTTGCTTTTTGGTGTCAGCTTTCCTATTAGTGGTCACTCACGTAGTACTGGGTGATGGTAAGGAGTCAGGGAGGGCAGGTACACATAACCAGCTGCTACTGCTGAGCAGTGTTTGAAAAAGAGGGTGCCTTTCATGTTGTGTTGGTTTCTTCCTCAATCGAATGCAGCTTCATACCATCTGCCTCTATCTTCTTCCTCAGGACTTCCCCAGGATAGAAGAAATCAGCTAGCAGGAGAGATGAATTATTTTCTCTTCTCTTCTTCACAGTTTTAGTGGAAGGAATATACTTCTGTCTTCAAGTTTAGGCAACGCATTTTCATTTCCTTGCTAAATCATTGAGAAATGAAGGATAAATCCTGGGATCAGATGTTGGGTTGCTTACTTGAATGAGCAAAAAAACATACCTACAAAAAGCTTCAGTGTACTGTGTGAAATTTATCGATTTATTCCATAAATTGTTGTGCAGTCATTGGCATGCAGGTATTAGACCATCTTCTGCATTGGACTGTTTTCAAGGAGCCTCACTGCCTAATCTGAAAGGTGTTAACCCCCCATCCTCTGTGATATCTCACATCATTTGCCTGTTCCCTAAACATATTGAAACCTTAAATACTGCCCATAGCTCTTAACATTTTAAAAACTTTTTACCCATTTAGAACTTTAACATCATACTGAATCATATAAATGTTCCATGAAAAACAATCTGCCTCCAATCGTGCAAGGCATTCATTATTTTTCATGGGAATGTTCCCAGACTGTCATTTTGCTTGTCTGATATCCACACTTTACTTGCATTTCAAATGGAAAGTATTAGAGCACATAATATAAGTGTTAGAGAAGTTGTGGTACTCTTGGACATGTTTCTTATTCCTAAAAAGGAAATGGCAGCTTTGGAGATTTACAAAGTGGTACTCCTAGTACAACCTATTAACAGACCACAAGAGTATTAATCTGATGCCTGTATCTTTTTTATGGGAATTCAGAATTACTCATTGCATTGCTTCTTTCTTGAAAATGTCTAAAACTCCCTAACGTTATCCCATTTCTTTGGTCTTTTTATTAATGTCTAATGTTTACAGAACAGGTTTTCTGATTCATTTGTTGAGAAAAATTGTGTGCAGAAAGCTTCAAAAGAGCAGGAAGAGAGATATAATTTTAATGTGAAAAGGGCAAAAAGATTAGGGGTGGATCCAGTTAATCCCACAAATAAGGGAAATCTGCACGCTTAGAGTTGCATATGCAGAAGAGGGCCTGGTGAGATCTGTGGCAGATTCAAATAGAGTGAAGCATGTGTCAGGTGAATTTACTGTATGTGAAACTATGGGTTGTGCCATGTGGTTCTTGGCTACATTGTTTTTTACCAACAAAAAATGATCCGGATTTCAGTTGGCATATATTAGTTTGTCAAAAACCATTTAACCCTTATTTATTCATTATGAACAAACATGTAGAGAAAGTAAAAGATGCTTAGAAAATACAATTTCATATCTTCAACTTCAGAGAAGAGAAGTGGTATAGAGTAAATTGAAGCAATGGGGAGAGGCAGACATCTTATTTTTATCACACGATCATTGCAGGAGGGTCTGTGTATAAGAGCAGTCTTTGAGTACCAGGGACATGGGTGGTGCTTTGGTCTACTGCGCCTCTTGACATTGCCGATTGGAAAGTCGGCGGTTCGAATCTGTGTGACGGTGGTGAGCTCCCATTGCTCTGTCTCAGCTTCTGCCAACCTAACAGTTCGAAAGCAAGTAGATAAATTGGTATCACTGCGGCGGGAAAGTAAACGGTGTTTCCGTGCGCTCTGTCTTCCGTCACGGTTCTCTGTTGTGCCAGAAGTGGTTTAGTCATGCTGACCACATGATCTGGAAAGCTGTCTGCAGACAAATGCTGGCTTCCTCCGCCTGAAGTGAGATGAGTGCCGTACCCCATAGTCACCTTTGACTGGACTTAACCATCCAGGGGTCCTTTACCTTGACCTTTTTACATGTGAGTATCAGAAGAATCTGTCGATGAGGCTTTTAGCTCATTTCTCATTTGGTTTTGAATCCTGCAATGATTTTGGAACAGTGTATTTCTCACTTATAAAATTAATGATTAAAGGACATTTCATTCAAAATCTGATATGCAATTTACAGTGCAGGAGGAAGAGTTTTAGAAATAAATACTTGCATATACTGTACTTGCTTTTCGCTAAAATCACTGGCACTTAACAAAATAATTTTCCAAGTCACAGAAAATAATTTTTGTGATACAATTATTTAGGTATGATACAGTATATAGGTGTTTAATATGATTTAACCAGGTAGATCACATTCTAATCCCCAAACCAGTTTGATGACTCTGGAACTGCTGGGTTTCCTTCAGAATACCCCTTCCCCAATATCCAGCACCTAGTTAGAACACAAGTCTTTGTTTAATTTGCATGCTTTAGGGGAAACCCAGCCAGATGGGTGGGGTACAAATAATAATAATAGTATTTATTTATTTATAAATGTAAATGTAAAGTATGCAAATATAATTATCCATTTTATGGCCATCTACTCCCTTTAAGTGTATTTCTGTTTGTCTCCTAGGTCCTATTACAGAACATTAAGAAAATGAGGAAATTAAAATGCCCAATTTGTATGACAATAGGTGGTAGTTTGCTATGTTTTACTCAGAGTAGACCCATTGAAATGGATAAACATGACTACATTAGGTCCACTAGTTTCAATGGTTGTACTCTGAGCAAAGCTTAGTTGTCTGCTTACCCTGTGCTGTTTTTCTCTTTTCACATCTTAATATACATGTAAGAAATTGAAGGAGAAAAATGAGCCAGGTGTATCATTCAAATCATCCAAATTTGGATACATGTGAGCAGTATATTTCCTTTCCTCTGAAGGAACTCTCATTTTAAATGTTGGTGCATTTGGTGAAAACAGCAAGGTAGTGAATTAAAATTCTCTGAAGTGTGAAACATCCCGAACTTCTTCCAATTCCATCGGGGGGTGGCACACATTTTGTGGTAGCTGTACTATTATGAATGTATGAAGGCGGAACATGATAATGTTCATTATTTTAAGACACATCTATCTATTCCATCGTTCATGGTGAATGCAAGAAAAACCTCTGATCACTAGAGGCCGCTGGGACACAGTGTAAGCAGTTAACTGCCTGGCCTTCTTACAGGATAAGGGTGCCCGGAAGTAAGAGGCACAGGGAAGGGCACTCTCCATCCTATGGCCTCATTTGTTTGTTTTATTATTGCTTCCACTTCTCCCTCCCTCCCTCTCTCTCTCTCTCTCTCTCTCTCTCTCTCTCTCTCACACACACACACACACACACACACACACACACACACACACACAACTTGGATACCCTCAGTTCTACCGTACCCATATCCCACCTGTTTTCCCAAAACTCCCAACTCCCAGCCTTACCCAGATTTCCATTCACCATTACTGTTCAGATCTTGTTACGCTATTTTAACAGTTAAACATGCTTTGTTTATAGTTTATATGTTTATAGTTCTTTCCGTTTTCATCAACTTTTTCTGCAAGCTCAAGATCTGATTGCATTTCTTCAAGACAATTATTTTATTTTCCTTTCCTTTTAAAAAGCAGTTGCTAAATTTGATGAATTGCATTAGATTTTGGCATGTTGCTTAATATCAGTATACTCCAGGTAGGGACGTGGGTAGCACTTTGATTTAAACCACTGAGCCTCTCAGGCTTGCCGATTGGAAGGTCGGCAGTTCAAATTCGTGCAAGGAGTGAGCTCCCGTTGCTTTGTCCCAGCTTCTGCCAACCTATCAATTTGAAAACATACCAGTGCAAGTACCGGTAGGTGAATAGGTACCGCTGCCTGTTTCTGTGCACTCTGGCACTCACCACGGTCCTCCATGTGCCATTAGTGGTTTAGTCATGCTGGCCACATGACCCGGAAAGCTGTCTGTGGACAAACACCAGCATGAAAAGCAAGATGAGCACCACATCCCATAGTCACCTTTGACTGGACTTAACCGCCCAGGGGTCCTTTACCTTTACCTATCGTACTCCAGGTAGGAAGGGATCTGTCAGCCCTCCATTCTTTCAAAATTACCTGAGAAAACCCTTTACCCCCTCAAAGATCTCTACTTCTTGCCATTCCCACAGAACCACCAGGTGACTGTTCTGCTGTTCTCCCCCACACACCTTAATGCTATTTTAAAAAAAATCAAAAAATCATAGTATTGTGGATTTGAATACTGCACCTAAATTACAATTACAAACAAAAACAACCAATTTCCATAATATTAATATTAATTATTCTAGTATAAAAAGTCAAAATTTCATTTGCTATAATGGAAACTGAAGAAATTTTGAGTTGTTAAGAGTTTATTTGTTACTTCCTGAAATAGCCTTCTTCATGATATTAGTGGAACAACACTCATTCCCAGCAACTGGCGTTTGGAAGCTCGGTGCCTGTGAATTTGAAACTAGCATGGCCACTGATAACCTTCTCTTCCATGTATTGGTCTAATCCCCTTTTAAACACACCAAATCTGTGGTAGCAAGATCCATAGTTTAAATGTATGTTGGGTAAGTGCATGTTGTGAAAAAGCACTTCCATCAAGGCCATATCCAACATTCTCTGACAGAGTTCAAAGGTACAGAACAACAGAATCCTACACAGCAGTTGCACTAGCAGAGGCAGCAGCTGATTCTTGTTGTGCAATCTGTTCCACAAGAATAGTTGGTAACAACGTGAAACAAGTACAGTATACTGCTACCCTATTCTCGGCCTGTTTTCTAATACTGTAAGCGAATAGAAGTCTGAGGTAGCAATCTTCACTGAGAAAAAATCCCAAGGGAAATGATTATTTCACCCATCTCACCACCTCTGTTGCTTTATACCAAAATGTGAAGAGATTTCTGTTGACTCATCTTGTTTCACCATCAGCTGATGTCCCAAAACATTTATCTGGTAAGCTCTATATAGCTCTATACAGATAATCTGTATGCTCCATTACCTCAGTAAATTCCCTAAGGTATCTAAAGCATTTTTATCAGGGAAGCCAAGAACAGGGATGATAGGAGCTGGAGGGCCACAGGGAGAGTTTTCTGGTGGTTGGTGCAAAATATTAAATACATTCACAGTTGTCAACATGTTGAATGTTTCGCTAGAAGGGCTGAGACTCATTTCAATTTTCTAGCAGGAGCCTTAGCGAAGATAAATAAAGCTTTCAGCTTTATTTACGGTATTTATTTGTAAAGTTTTGAATTGCATTATTATATACCATACTGAAATATTATTTTACTTTTATGAGAGGGATAATGAAAATCAAGGAAAATATCTTACCTCTTAAATGCAATATCTTCTCATATGGCCAAACTGTGGTTAATACGATAAAAAGAAAATAGTTTATGGAAACATAACCCTGCCATTTTTTTTACTTCTCTCATAAAGGTGAATTCATCTATTCTTTTCCAAATGTGTTTTAGTATCTTATTAATAACAAAGTGGTGAACATTTTTTCTTAAGATTTTCTGTTCAGAAAAAATATATTCATATGTATTTGAAAAGATATATGTAAAAACAATTAAGATAACCCATGTTAACTTTAACTGTTGCTTTTTATAATAGCTATTATTCCGACATTGTTTTGGACAGGAGAGGCTATATAACACACACCAAGGTTTTGGAGTTTGCCAGTACTGTTTAATATAAAAACATACATACATTGAAAATATTGTATTTTAGACAATTAAGAGGTATCGAAACTTTTCTTTGACATGTGGAAAGATATAGAGTTAACTTTGAAGACAGTGATCCCAGAAATATACATCCTTACTTTGGTATGCTCGCCACTAACTGAAGCCAGTTATAGAGATGAATGTAGAAGGTTTGATTTCAGATGACTTTTAAAAGAGAAGACTTCTAAATATGCTCATCAAGTTCTGGCCAGTTATATATTCTCAGATGTAATTCTAGATACTGCTGAAAAGGAAGTCTGCATATCTCTCTACATTCTATTTTAAAAGGTTGTTGAAACTCAAATGCAATGAAAAGATGAAAGTGCATTGTTGTATTTAAGAGCAATGAATTAATGTTGTGGGCTTATACCTGCTTATATTTACACATGCCTGCAGATTCACTGCGTACATCCCCTTGAGTGGGTTACTGCAGATGATCAGATGAATGGGAATCGTATGGGTATATTGTTTGGTGGATTATGACACAGAGAAGTGGTAATGAGAGCAAGGAGAAACAAATTGCTCCTCTAGAAGTTAGCTGTTGTAGTCCAGAAATAGCAGCATCCAGGGATACAATAATCATGTATTTTGTGCAGCAGATGTTTCCTAATCTTGCATAGAATTATATTTAGGATATTTATAAATGAAAATTTGAATATATTAAGAGAGTATTTTAACCAAGAATGCTAACAAAAGCAACATTATAATATTGCTTATGTTATGTAAGCACACTCGTACCTACATTCAGGCTTTATTCCTATGGAGTTTGGTTGAGTCTTCAGTTGACTATACCTGCCCCACACCAAGAATAATATATATATTGGAAGTTTCATTTCCTTTTCTTCCAAGTAATTCCTTTGTGTTGTAAATACCACCATCTATATAATTTCTAATTGTGAAAAGCATGACAAATATTTATTCCAAATCTCATGCACAGTGGAATGCTGAAATCTGTTGCGTTCAGCTAATTGATAGATACCACAGAAATATACCACATGCTGGCAAGGAAGTAAAACATAGTAAATTCAGCAATTTTGTCTTGGAATGATCTATTAGGTTTTTGCTTTTTTTTACATACATAATGATATCCACTCTGCAGGTAAGTTTCCAGTATTTGGCTTTAATGTTAGCAAACATTTTAACAGGCAACAGGTATTTCTAGCAGAAATGCATTTGTGCATCTATTTGTAATTTCCAAGTTGTATTACAGATCGTTCATAGATACAGCGGAAGGAGGATGGCTGGATTTCCCAGTACTGCACAGGGTTGCTAAACAGACTCACTCCTGAATAAGAAGCCTTTTTGGTGTTGTATCCAGGAGGACAAAAATCATTGGGACCAACGGCAGCAATTTTATTGTTGTGAAGGTAGACCACCTGGAAAGTTACAAACATTGTAGAAGTGAGACAATCTATTCTGTTGCAGAAACCTAACATGGGTCATTTATCATCATTTAGTACATGGATTTCCACATACTTAAACCAAAATCACTTTTAAAAAATCATCCCTTGAGCAATCACTGTAAGAAGAAACTTGCTCCCACTCATTATTAATACTTTATTCTGCCCACCGGGTAACACTCTAAAGTTCCCTGCATTGTGTTAACATCTCCATATATTTGTTGCCATCCTTGTGATACTACAGGAAGACCAGAAGGCAGAAGTTCTTCTGATCCTCTTAGGTACATTTCCAAAGCATATATAAGTCCTATGCAGGAGTTATTGTGCTTACACAATTGGGTTGTGGGGGGCATATATTCCAGCCCCATTTTCCCAACTTTTCTTTTGATTGCACGCACTTAGAAGCTTCTTTGTGACTGGGAACACTGATAATGCAGATGTTGTTATCGCAGGGAGACTTTTAAGTGTGTTCAACCAAACCTGCTTAAAAACTTTCTTCAGACCTTCCCACTCAGTTCAGGAATGTCAGCAATGGAGCGGTTGGAGGTGAGGATATTGGGAAGTGGGGACAGCATCCCTCATGCTCCCCCTGCACCCATGGTTTAAGCATGGTTTACAATAGCACCAGAGCAGGGCTGTAGACTTGCACAACCCCAATTTATCACTGTTGAGGAATGCTCTCTGTTACACATGTGGAACAGTGAGTGACACTGAGAATAATGTGGTCAATCTCTGCTTGTCTGCTGCAGCCCCTGCTTTTCCCCCCTGGACCCACTGGATTACAAAAGATTATTGAGATTGTTTTACAACACATGAAAATAAGATACCTTGTAATGCAGATATTATCACAAGTTCAGTAGCTAAGCAAAGTGGGTGGAAAAGCATAAATGAAATTTTTTTTGTCCACCTGGTAATTAAACTATCCTTATGTTATCTGTTATTTATTAATTTATATATGCTTTTATTCCTATGATGGAAATGTAAAGGTGGTGTCCCACCCAGGTAGCTAGCAGACACAGACTATCCTGTGTTACTTTCAGGAAGGTTACTATAACCTTCAGAAAGGTTGTTGGATAATGGCATTCAGACCATTTTTTACATCCCTACATGCACCATTACTTCATATAATTAAAAAGGCAGTTCATCAGAATGATATATTGCAGCTAAGCATTTATGTATTAGTTAGTGAATGGAGGAAATGCAGTTTACTGCTCTATTAGATTTTCCAACATCTTTGTTAGATGTAGGTACTACTGCCAGTCCTATGTTGCCTGTGAAATATACAATAATTAGAAATGTTGTGTATCTCAGTCTTATGGTATACTTTACCTGTACATATTTGTGTTCTCCAAGCCCAGGAGGTACTTTGGCAAGGTCATTGTGGTCTAAATGTAATTCTCTCAAATGTGGCACATTAGCTAGAGAGCCATTATCCAGGTTAGCAATGTTATTGAAACTGAGACCAAGCCTGCAAGAGAAAAACATTGTGCAATCTGTAGTGAAATAACTGTTCTCCTAGATAATAATTGTTTCTGTAGATGCATCACACTTTAAACACCATGTAAGTTATTATCTGTATTCACTAGCCATGCCACAAAAACAGGAAAATAGTGTACAAGTTGCTATACTAAAAAACATGTACTATAGTTACATTTAATTCCATTGCACATGGCCAGTTGTAGTCATGTATTGGGCCTACATAGGCTGCTTATGAAGCTAATTTCACATCATACAATTATCACTATGTGGACAATATATCAAATTAGTAATGGGTACTTAGTACCATATTATTTTAAAGTTAGATTTTAGTACCAGATAAGATTGCATTATCTCTATACATACTGCTGCAGCTGGAGATACCTGTATAACAAGAATTTCATTGCACACCAGGGCAGGTGGGAGGTTGCTTTGTGTAGTGCAGCATAAAAAATAGACTTATTTGTGGAAATTGGGAGAATCCAGCAATATATATGCAATTTTTAAGAACTGGTTCTTTACAGCTTTGTTTTTGTGGTAGCATGTATACAACCCCAGGAAATATGTACTCCAGTCTCATATTAAACATTTACTCAACGAAGGTAGAGCAAACTACATTAGTATATGAAAATTGTTGTTCATTTAGTAGATTTTTAGCCTACCTTGAAGACTATTAAACACAGAAAGATGAAACAATTCAAAGCTAGAAAACTAGCTAATGTAAAATTCAATACTTTTTCAATAACTGCTGCTTTTCTTGCCAAAGTGCTTGGAATGATCCAACTCTAAACAGCCTGAAACTTGTTAACAGATGCAGTGAGCTGTGGCTGTTGAGGAAGGTTTAGGCTACCAATTTTGCATAATGCTGGGCATTTTTATAAAATAATAATTACTTAGCCAAATTGGTGAGTCCTTTTAGACTGTCTGCATCAACCTTGTTGATTTTGTTGCCATCGAGGTGAAGTTCTGTCAGAGATGTGGGAAGACCTGCAATAAAAGATGGAGAAGATGTGGTGCAAAGACCCGTGGAAGGTAGACTGTATACAAAAACACATTGCACACAAAGCTCCTGTGGGAGTCAGTGGTTGGTGTGAGCCCATCCACTTCATTTCAGGGGTGATGAGGCATGTTTGGCCTTTACTATAACACAGTCCCCAAGTGCAACCCTAGGTTCATTATGGAGGAAGAATCTGAACTTACTCGCTGCCCAAGAAGGCCCTAGCTGCCTTGTTTATCAAGCTTGCTCTTCTCTGTATAGCTACTTTTTAGACTCCCTTTTTTGGTCTTGCTAGAATGTGACAATGTGGTTTTCAGATAGATAGACAGACTGCTAATTAGTTTGAGATTTATAAATGAAAGATAAAGAGTGGTACAAGATATGGATGGATCACTCTCTTTATAATATATTGCAATTGCACGTGTTCTATCCTGTTTCTACGTTTATGTGATTTTTTTAAAGCCAATTAATATATGAATATGTATTTAATATTCATTATTTAATTTATTATGGTAACGCATCTTGTTCAGTTTTTGAGTTGAGAACTGTACTGCAAAAGTTGAAGAGAAAATCTAAAGGATAATTACATTACGATCTGCAGTTCATGAGGAGCAGATCAGGTCACTTCACACTGGAATTCATACAAAATAAATTCCTTATTCACTCCAATCAGTTCAGCATTGATTCTGTCCCTCTTCATGTCCAGCCTATGCAATGTGTAGAGCAGTGTTTCCCAAACTTGGGTTTTCAGCTTTTTTTGGACTACAGTTCCCATCATCCCTGACCACTGGTCTTGCTAGCTAGGGATGATGGGAGTTGTAGTCCAAAAACAGCTGGTGACCCAAGTTTGGGAAATAGTACTGTTGGTCAGTGGTTCATCCATGCTTGTGATTGTACACATATTCCCAAAATCATTCCTAAATCTTAAAAGCAGAATATAAATGGGATATAATAAAGGCTGACCATGCAGAATGATGGAATTAATCTCACAAGTTTAAATAAAGCATAAGTATTTACATACTTTATATTACTATTCTCTGCTTCTCTGTGGGAAAGTCCACCCTCCTAAGTGTGAATGATAAATGTATATTTGATACCACATACCGTACTTTTCCGTGTATAACGCGACCCCATGTATAAGATGCCCCCTAATTTTGGGGACTCCAATTTAAGAAAATGACCCAGAGTTGTGGAGCTTTTTTGGGGGGAGGATGGCCCTAAGTTGTTGAGCTTTTTGGGGGGAGGATTGGAGTTGTTGAACGTATACACGGAAAAGTACAGTATATACTTTCCATTTAAACTTGAGTGTCTTTTGTTACTGTATTCTAAAAGTAAAGTTTTGGCAGCCATCGATGAGATCGCACCTAAGCGCCCTCTGCGTCCCCGCCAAAACCGGACCCCCTGGTTTACCGAGGGGCTTCGGAAAATGAAGCGGGATCTCAGACGGCTAGAGCGAGTATGGCGGCGTGCTCGCGACGGAGCCTCAAGAACATCTTATAGGATGTTTATGAAGACCTATGAGATGGCGGTGAAAGCTGCAAAGAAGTCCTATTTTTCAGCTTCCATTGCATCCGCTAGCTCTCGCCCAGCACAACTCTTTAGAATAATCAGGTCCTTAACAACCCTAGAGGAAAAGCTAAATTTAAATATGAATTCGACTCATAGCTGTGAGGCATTTGCGAGCTTTTTTGCGGAGAAAGTCTTGCTGCTCCGCCATGATCTCCCTGCCAATTTGGATACAATAACAGAACTGGAGGCCCCTTGACTGTCTTCGGGTCCAGTATTGGACCACTTTGATCGGATTCTCCCTGCTGATGTTGACAGACTCCTCCGAGTTGGAAGGCCCACCACTTGTCCCCTTGACCCGTGCCCGTCCTGGCTGATTAGAGCGTGTCCAGACGAGGTGCGGGCCCCCCTGGGTGAGATTATCAACTTGTCCCTTGGCACGGGGACCTTCCCAGGGGAGTTGAAAGAGGCAGTGGTGCGTCCGCTCTTAAAAAAAACCATCCCTAGATCCTTTAGATCTATCCAATTACCGCCCGGTTTCGAATCTTCCGTACCTGGGTAAGGTAATTGAGAGAGCGGTTGCTGAACAACTTAGTGGATTTCTGGAGGAAACATCGGCTTTGGATCCATTTCAGTCCGGCTTTCGCCCTGGTTATGGGACGGAGACGGCTCTGGTCGCATTAACGGATGATCTCCGTAGACAGCTGGATCGAGGCGGGTCGGGACTGCTGATTCTCTTAGATTTGTCAGCAGCCTTCGATATGGTTGATCATGAACTTCTGGACCACCGCCTTGCCGACGTGGGGATTCAGGGCACAGTCCGACAATGGCTGCGCTCCTTTATCTCAGGTCGGGGACAGAGAGTGGCGCTAGGGAATGAGTTGTCTCCGCAGCACTCCTTGGTGTGTGGAGTGCCGCAAGGTGCAATTCTCTCCCCGATGCTTTTTAACATCTTTATGCGCCCTCTCGCCCAGATTGTCCGGAGCTTTGGGCTGGGTTGTCATCAATATGCTGATGACACCCAGCTTTATCTGTTGATGGACGGCCGTCCCGACTTGGTCCCAGACACACTGACCAGGTGCCTGGAAGCTGTGGCCAGATGGATGCGTGGGAGCCGGCTAAAGTTAAATCCTTCGAAGACAGAGGTCCTCTGGCTGGGTCGGGACGACATGGGATTGGGGGGCCAACTCCCATCTCTTGCGGGGGCCCAATTAGTGCCAGTGCCTGCTGTCAGGAGTTTGGGGGTAACCTTTGACGCCTCCCTTTCCATGGAGGCGCAGGTTGCAGCCACAGCAAAGGTGGCATTTTTCCATCTCCGCCGTATTAGGCAGCTGGCCCCCTACCTCTCTCGCCCTGACCTGGCCACAGTGATCCATGCGACGGTCACCTCCAGACTAGATTATTGTAACTCGCTCTACGTGGGGCTGCCCTTGAGGCTGACCCAGAAACTCCAGCGAGTGCAGAATGCCGCGGCGAGGCTCCTTACTGGGGCTCTGCCGCGGGATCACATTCATCCAGTGCTCTACCAGCTGCACTGGCTCCCGGTGGAGTACAGGATCAGGTTTAAGGTGCTGGTTTTGACCTTTAAAGCCCTACGCGGCCTAGGACCCTCGTACTTAAGGGACCGCCTCTCCTGGTATGCCCCGGGTAGGACCTTGAGGTCCTCAAATAATAATATCCTGGAGATCCCGGGCCATAAGGATATCAGGTTGACAACTACTAGGGCCAGGGCGTTTTCGGTCATAGCCCCAACATGGTGGAATAGTCTGCCACAGGAGACGAGGGCCTTGCAGGACCTGGTATCCTTTCGCAAGGCCTTCAAGACTGAACTGTTTTGCCAAGCTTTTGGGTTGGGTGGAGTTTAATTGCCTTGTTATGTTATTCTGTTGGCCTGTTGGTGGACTGCCTAATATGAGGTGACATTTTAAAATTGGAATTTTATATTGTATTTTAATTTCGGTGTTTTAATTGATTGTTTGTAGTTTATTGAGGTTTTTATGATTGTTAGCCGCCCTGAGCCCGGTTTCTGACTGGGGAGGGCGGGGTATAAATAAAAGTTTATTATTATTATTATTATTATTATTAAGTAATATTCTGCATGTGATGCATTATTTGCATTCAACAATTTCTTATTACTTTTTACAATTTACACAATTTAAGATAAAAATATAAAATAAAGTTCTTCATAATATTTTGGCAGTGATGCTGTACACAGCCTCAGTTTCCCAAATAGTGTGCTTACCTTTAGGGACAGTTGTTATATTGGTATCTGAAATACGGATATAAGAGAGTCTCTTCATCCCTTGAAAGCATCCATTTTCTACACCTGAGCTTTTTAATGGATTGGTACCTAGTTCTAAAAATAAACAACAATGACAATTCTTAACCAACAGATCACACTCCTCCGGGCTCCTCTTCTGCCAGGCATTCAAACAGAGTCCGAGTGATTGAGCCATAAAAGCTTTATTACTAACTAATTAGTTTACAACTCTAAGCACATCGTAAATACGTCTAACTCCATGGCTATTAGTTGCCGTAACTGCAGGAAGTGGGGGTTTGCCGCCGTTTTCTAAAGCATCTCGGGAAACGGAAGCAGCTGGTGTTTCTTCCTTTCCTTTCCCCTCATGCGGAGCTATGGCTCTGAGATACTGTCGAAAGCCCTCCCACCGCTTCCTCTTCCTCAGAGCTCCCTTCGGACGTTCCGCTGGAGTCAGTCTCCAGAATAGCTGGCTGTTCCCGATATTCGCTCAACGCTGGAGAAGCAGGAGGGCTCTGCTGTCTCCTGACAATACCCCTCCCTCCTTAATTCTTCTCTAATTGTGTTCAGTTGGCTGCACTGTACTTTACGTAATAATTCCAGCCTTACTTTTAAAATAAAAATCACATTTAGTGTTGTGATACCTCTGTAAAGGTTTTTTATAAGAACTGATAACATTCAGCTGGTAAATTCACGAGTTTTCTTTTACATGATTATATTTTCTGGGTGTAGCATGTTGTGAAAATTTCATTCCATAAAAAATAAGTGAAGCTGGAGATTTTAACAGCCTAGATGAACACTATGAGACAAATGTTTACTTCAACTCTTCCTTTTGATTTCTCTCAGTTACACCCTCCTTTATAATGCCCAACTGTTACCAGTGAAAAAAGGGGAAAGGTTATTATCTAACACATGGTCTAACACATGAAAAGTACTTTAGCACTTTAGCAAACTCAGTATGAACCAAAACACTTGATACGCCCAATTACACTTCACTTTTTCACATTCAACCACCCACTGTTACATCGCCCCCTTGGAAGTGTTTACATCAATAATACAATTAAGAAATTTCTTAGTCTGGATTCTGTCAAATTCTACTGACTTTGAATTTTACCATCTTTCATCTGATAAAATCTTATCATGGACTCTTATTTGTAAGCAGCAATGCATACCTACGACAATCATATTACTTAGTCCATTGAAGACGGCTTTCCTTAGTTTGTTTATTTCATTTTCATGTGCTCGTAGCTCCTGCAAGCTTTTAGGCATGTTTTCTGGAAGTTCCTTCAAATTGTTTTTGGAAAGGTAAAGTCGTTCCAGTTTCTTGAGTGGAGCAAAAGCTCCCGGGCTGATTTTGCTGATTTTGTTGTTAACAAGGATCAATGCCTGTAAAGCAAGAAACAATAAAATATAACTTTGTTAATGCCACACATGGGCATACTGTTAAAGGAAGACATAGGTATCCACTAAAGATAAAAACGTCCATTAGAATGTTAATTCTCTATGTCCTACAAGTTTGCAATGTGATTTGGCCTTCATGGTTAGGACTGTGACATGGGGAAGGGGGCCTTGAACTGTCCAGCTATTCAACTGGAACCTAGTGCATGCTCTGAAATATGAGTTTACTTTGGCTTTGCTCTGAGCAATGAATGCAGTGTCACTGCAAGGAATCGGATGAAGTAACAGTGGTACAAACTAAGTATTGGGGATCCCCCAGTAGTTCCCTCCAAGTATCCTCTCCATAGTAGCTGCTGTACAGAAAAGTTATCTGTGCTTAAGAAAATGCATAAAGGATCATGTAAATGCAAGCCTTCATAGCCCCCCCCCCCAATGTCTACCATATCTACAGTTTTTTAAACTCTGGACAGAAGTTGAGGTTGCCTCCAGCAAGAACCTTCTTTCATTAATTGAATTAAACCTACATTTACATTTCCTGGGAATCATCATCTTTCTCCACAAGCGATGTCTCGGTCACTTGTCTGAGAGTTATGACATCCTTGTCACCATGCAACAGGAAACATATTGACTGTAAAGACTCAGTACTTAAATTAATTAACTATTAGTCCCCCTTCTGTCCAGCCCTGTCTTCAGAAAGATCACCCTTTGGGTTAAAGCTAATGCCAATAGAGAAGATTTTTTCTTGTGTGGGCATCTCTCAGTCCCTACTTGGTTCAGCTTTCTGCACAAGAGAAAGCCCTGATCCATTTTTTTTTAACTCTCCATGTGCTGTAGTATCAATGATGTTTGCTGAGAGAGAAGAAGAAGAGGAGTTTGGATTTGATATCCCGCTGTATCACTACCCTAAGGAGTCTCAAAGCAGTTAACAATCTCCTTTTCCCTTCCTCCCCCACAACAAACACTCTGTGAGGTGAGTGGGGCTGAGAGACTTCAGAGAAGTGTGACTAGCCCAAGGTCACCCAGCAGCTGCATGTGGAAGAGCGGGGAATCGAACCCGGTTCACCAGATTATGAGTCCACCGCATTTAACCACTACACCACACTTCAATAGACGCTATTGACTTCTCTTCATGCATGCTGTAGACCCGATTCTGACTAGATCCCACCCATGAGTAAACAAACAAACAAACAAACCCCTGTGTTGCAAAATATGACTCAGCAATATTGAAAGCAACATGATGGCCAGAAACAATTACAGTATAGAAAACTTTATGGAATAATGCAAAACATCGAAACTATCAAACTGAAGTCTCTGAAAATCCTTGAATAAGTCATGGTGCCAGACTTTACCCGGCGGAGATCAAGCTTGTAAAGCTTTGTATAATCAGCAAATGTTCAATTCTTATGTCCAACTCTGAACTCTGCTGAACAATGTTTCCGGATAGCAACTACTGTTTCGTTCAGTACTTCATCAGCCAATTAGTTCAACAAACACTCGTAAGTAGAAAAATGTGTAATTTCTTCATTAACCAATCCTTTTTCGAATTGATATAATATACATGAGAATGAAAAATACTCTGGAACAGTGCTCATGCAATTATGTTTGTCCCTATGGATCCAGGGCAACTGGCATGGCTTCCATGCAGTCCTTAACCCCAACACTTTAATTTTTAGTAGTTATTTCCCCCTCCTTTGCCATCACACTGTACAGTCAAAACTGCACACTGTTGTTAGTCCAGGAAAATATTTTACTCATGATCCCCTCTCCTCCCTGGTCCCCAAGGAAGTCCATTCCAGATCCCACACCTGCTTCTTTCTAGTTACAGAAGGTAGGCATCTTCCTGAGTAAGCTCCTGAACAGGAACTTTGATTTCACTGTTCTGTTCTCCCTCAGTCTCTGAGGGGGAGGCTGGTGGCAGTAGCCAGACATCTGTGAGGTGGAGGGGAAGTCAATCTTCTGAAATGAATGGGTGGAACTAGTAGATCATCAGAAAGTGAGCTTCAAAGAGATATTTTTTAAATGGAGTGCTCTATATCTCTCACGCACTCCATAGCTAGGTGACCAACCTATTAAATAACTACAGGGAGGTGACGGGGTTAATCTTTCATCTGTTCTCTGTCCCCATCCTTCTTGACGCACCACTACTACCGCAATATAATGTAGTATATAAATTGCATTCACTTCATATGCAGCAGGTAAACTGAGGCAGAGATTGATTTGCTCACTGCCTCACCAGAGCCTAAATCACTGGATCACAGTAGCAGTCATGTGGCCCTACAATGTTATGTGAGCCTTACCTTTTTTGTGCTGTGTACCTGTTTCCTCGTCAGACTCTCACAAAAATATGAGATTAAATATATTTACATTTGGAAAGTGCTTTGAGATGTTTGGAAAGCAATAATTATTCAGGAATAATGTTCCCTTGTTATTTTGATCAGTGGAACACAGCTGTAGAGCATATTTGCTCACTGGATGCATTATCTTACTTGTAAGAATGGAAAAACAGATGGTTCAACTCTGTGTTTTGATTTCTAGCCATTCTAAATCCTTTCATAATTAAACTTATGCCAGCTATCTTTAAAACGTGCTGGAGGAGAAGCTGAACATTTGCAAAGATCAGAAAATATATAAACAGCTGCAGGGAGGGAAAACATGAAGAAAAAGCAAAAAGAGGAGAAACTATTATTTTGAACAGTTCATGTGTTGTATATTTTCTCTCTAGTGTATTTGATTTCCTGTTCATTGTCAGTAAAACAGGAGGTATGTTTTGCAGATGGCTCCACTGTGTATATGATAGATGTGCATGGTTTTAATTTTGTATACTAGCCAGGAGTGGCCAGATCTCTGAGAGGAAGAGGTCACTCAAAGTTCAGCAGTGCTAGCAGAAAGCCTCTCCCAAAAACATTTACTGTTAATTTAGCTGTGGACATACTTTTCTCTCTTCAACTCAGAACTACAAGGACTGCCATAGAGAGATAAATGACCAGTCCATTTTAATACAAATCTCTGAACATTGTTGATAATGTTCTATATATGTTTATACACCACCACAAACAGAGGCTGCTTAAAAATAACACACCCCTTCCCCTGCATGCAGTAGGAGCTTCAGAGCACTTTTTGTTGGCTGGGGTTAGCAACTAGATTAGGGACTTAGAGAGCTGCAGGGCCACCAGTACAAGGTGAAGGTGGCAACAGGCACGTTGCTGGGTCAGCCTGGAGCTGATGCAGTGATCAGGCCTAGATCAGAGCCAGTGCCATCACATGACAGCAATGGCGCCAGCTTGGAATCCAACAGCTGATTGTTCAGGGTGGAGGGCTGATTTGGCTGATTTTTTGCCAAATCAGCCCTCCTCATTTCAGGGCTTTCTGCTGTCTGCCACTGGTGGGGATCCCACTGCTGTCACCCACATGTTCAGTGGGTGGAAAGTGGAGCTACACACCAGTGGACTGTTCCTGGCATCATTCAGTATGCAAAGGTAGTGAGGGCCAGGCAGAGGGACACTTCCACCCAGTCTAAGCACCCCAGACCCCAAATCCTGATTTAAATGGGGTGTGGATTGCTCTTCTAGTCAGCAAGCTAATCCTGTGCCACACACTTAGTTGCCTGGTCACTCACCTATCCAAATGGTCCCAAACACCTTTACTTTATTATTACTATTATTTATTGAATTCGTATACCACCCTATACCTGCAAGTCTCAGGGTGGTTCACAGAATATAAAACAACACAATAAGCCTGCCAACACAAAATAAATCTCCCCAAAATAAAAACAACAACTCAATAATATCCCCTCCAACTCACACCCTCTGCATCACTGCTGAACCTAGTCATTAGGTGGATGAATTGATGATAAATACAACTTTTCCTTTCCTTCCCACTGCTTTAAATTAAGGTGACCACTCCGGCGAGAAGGTAAACGGCGTTTCCGTGCGCTGCTCTGGTTTGCCAGAAGCGGCTTAGTCATGCTGGCCACATGACCCGGAAGCTGTATGCCACCTCCCTTGGCCAATAAAGCGAGATGAGCGCCGCAACCCCAGAGTTGTCCACGACTGGACTTAACGGTCAGGGGTCCCTTTACATTTTTATGGGAATTCCATACCTTGATTGTTATTATTTCTTAAACAAATTACTAACCATCTTCTAGTGGTTAGTAAAACTACTCAAAAGGAAGTTCACAGAATAAACGCATCAAGCATAATAAGCACCAACCAATAAATACAAGAAATTGCATTTTCAGAAGTCTTTAAAACAAGCAGCAAATAAACCCCATCCTCAGCATATTAACCCAAAGTGAACGAGTAGGAAAACACCCAGAGCCACTTTTGTCTTTAGCATTGCTTCACGTATTTGACAGTGGATTCTGGTGGTGTCAGTGAATTCCTGGTGAGAGATGAACTTATGGCAGTAACACATGTAGCACTTTGGCTGCTAGCATACCAAGTGAATAGTGACAGATGTAGCTGGCTATCAAACAGAAACTCCTCCTATCCTAAGGAGAACATATAGCAAAGAAGCCAGGTGGGAAAACTTGAGAGGAGGGATTTGCCTGGACCAAGGCTGCTAGACATGCTCATGGCAATTAGAGCACTAAAAATTAAACTGGAATGGGAAAATGGATGTAGCCCATATGTTACTGCTAGGCAACCACACAAACATCTAATAATCCTGGGGCAAGGTAAAATTCTCCAGCAGTCTGGGTGAGCATAAAAAGAAAAGAAAGCAGTGACAGTTACAGTTCTGCATGAAGGAATTCTCTTCACACAAATGTTCTCCCAATAGTTTATATGAATAGTCTTGGTGGAATCTCTCTGGGATTTTATATTTTGCAATTGTAATTGTTTGAGTCATCTTGAATTCAGTCTTGCATGGAATTTGTGCCAAATCTGTCCAAATGTTAATTTTTTTAGATCCATTACTTCCTTTTGCATAATTAATTCATTTATAATGTTTCCGGGGGTTCCCCCCCTTTCCCATACCCCCTTTCCATCAAGCTGTGTTGCTGGAGGCAGTGGCCTTTTAGTCACAATATTGAGTCCCTGGAAGGAAACAGAACTATATGATTCCCTAAAGATGTTACTGTTGCCTAAGGCCAGCACAAAATTAAAAAAAAATACTGCCTATGCTTCATTTCTCAGTTAGCTGCTAAGCTACAGGTAAAGCAACGTCAAGTGCCTGCCCTTATCTCACTCCATATGCTTCTCCCTGACTGTACTGTGCATGCCGACTCCTGTGGCTCAATCCAACATATGATTACTTGGAAATTAATCCTGCTCAGTACAACTGTCCCTACTCCCAGTAAGAGTGCATAGTTTGTTGTAACTCTGGAAGCCAGGGCAACGATGAGGAAGGGAAGTCATCAGTCTAAACAATAAGAAACACTCAGTCTGAACAGTCAAAACATACTGAATTGAGGGATTATTCTGCTCTGAGTCTAGCTCAAAAGCAGCCACAAATATATTAACCAGTTTTAATATAATGGATAGTGCATTTTTAATCATGTTTGCTGGGTTTTCCTATGCAAGGATGGAGAAGTAAAGCCACAGGATTTCTTGCTAGTCTCACCATAATGCCTTGGTCCCTCTGCCTTCCAAGCAGACCTTCAGACACAGGTCTATCCCAAGCACTATGAGCCACAATCAGCCCACCTCAAAGCTTAAAGGCCTCTTTACATGCTGTGGCCTGCTGCAGGTGTCCTCTATGTTGCTTCTGCTCTTCACGTGCCTCTTCCTATGAAGAATGGAGCCTTCACAGAGGCCATTGCTGCTCCTGGGCATCAGTGTTCAGTACTAACAGAGTGTTTGAGTGTAGCAACTCTACAAAGGCTTGTAGACGTAAGGCTTCCTATAGGCTCCCCTCAACCCAGATCCATAAGGCAGTATCAGTAGAGACTTCACCTATTCTGTGTAGGCAGCAGCCACTGCAGAAATCGACAGGTGCCAATCACTAGCATCTTGCGTCCTTTATGCAGCCATGTAAACCCGGTTCTCTCTTCTTCCTTCTATATCCACAGACAGCAATCCACATACTATCCAAAATGATTCCACAGAACTCTTTAGGGGTTCACTCATTTTTAATCCTTTCATACAAATCCCCATTTGGTGTAAATTTTTATGTGTTTCAGAATATCTCTAAACTGAGATATTCAGCTCGGTCTTCAATTATTGCACAGCTGATGGGTATAATTTGTCCACACTCTTACCATCTGTCCTGTGGATGACAACTTTGTCCAAACCATGGAGACAATTGAAATATTAAAACAGTCCTGCTATGGGCAGTACTGCATGTTGATTTTGTTGTAAGAAACTCATTAAGTCTGGAAGTAAAATATGCATGTACATGTGTCTGGGAAACATAGAACAACCTTATTTCTCAGGTGCATGCATTGCACATATACTAGTTATTTCACACTGGTGTTTCCTGCAGCAGTTCTAATAGGTACCATTAGATGTTTTCAGGGGTAGTTGAGGAACCAGGAAAATAACGAAACTTCTGCTATGTATTCAGATACATTGGTGTTGTTTTTCATTTGGGCACTCCTAGCCACTGAGGCCACCTGAGCACTCCAGTGACCATGTAGAAACCAGGATGTGCCAACCCAATCCTTCCAGGGGAATATAATCCCATCCAGGGCAGGCTATCTCTCCACATCCCACTACTAAATTGATCTCAGAAACAATTACATCCACCCATTGCTAAGATCGAAGAAGGGAAGGTTGTCTCTTGCAAAGACCTGCTTTTTGGTGCCTGATGTTAAGAGAGATATATCCTTTAAGTTTAGAACATCTAAATTTCTTGTTAAGACTTTACAGGGGAGATGGGGGACGGGAAATGATTTATCCACTACGGGTCAGGGAGTAGAAATGTAAACCATTATTAGTAGCAGTTTTCCTGTTGTTGTTGTTGTTGTTGTTGTTGTTGTTGTTGTTGTTGTTGTTGTTGTGTATGTAATGGCTGCTTGCTAAACACAATAAACCAAACTGACTGACTGATTTCACATCCCAGACATGAGAACTTTCTACATGTAACACCTCAGTCTTTTCAGGATTCAGCTTCAGTTTATTGGCCCACATCACCGCCTCTAAGCACTGGTCTAACACTTCAGCTGCCTCCTTCGATTCAGTTGGAACAAAGAGATAGAGCTGGGTGTCATCTGCATATTGATTGCACTTTACTCCTAATCTTAGAATCATAGAGGTGGAAGGGACACTGAGGTCATCTAGTCCAACTCCCTGCAATGCAGAAATCTCAGCACATGGTCCCCCATCCAATTTGAAACCATACTGGACCTGGCTTAGCTTTGCAAATGTGCTAGCAGTTTTATTGCTGCACCACTAGGAGGTATATAAAAACTCAGTCTCCCCATGGAGGAATCAAATCCCAGTCTCCTGTGTGACAGGTGAGGATACTTACAGCTATACTAATGATTCAGGTGGAACAAAGAGAGAGAGAGAGCTGGGTGTCATCTGCATAGTGATCACACTTCAAATCTCCTAAGGACAGCTCCTGGAGGCTTCATATAGGTGTTAAATAGCATGGCAGACAAGATGGAGCCCTGTGGGACACTACAGAACAATTCCCATGGCACTGAAGAGTCCCCTTCCACAACTCCTTTCTGGAAATGGCCCTGAAGGTAGGAACAGAACCACTGAAGCACAATTCCCCCATCCCTCTGATATGCTCCAGAAGGATACTCTGGCCACCAATAGGAAAAAGCACTGAGAGAAGAAAGAGCAGGGTCACATCCACCCATCTCTCTTCTGATAAATGTCGTGAACCAGGGTGGCCAAGGCAGTTTCAGGGCCATGACCAGACCTGAAGCCATTGTAATGAATGCACCTAGCTTATTCATGCTCATTAATGTCAATAGATCTACTCTGAGTAATACTAAATTGACTATAACCCACAATTACAGTAGCAATAGTGGCTTACTACATAATGTTTATGTTTATGCTATATGTTTATATGCAAAATATTTACCGTATATAGTACCAACAGCAAGGTAGATATTATTCCAGGTCAGTCTCTGAACCTACTGGAACTGATCAAACATGTGACTAACATGTAATGTGTATTTCACTGTAACTTACATGAAGATCCTTCAAGTTCTTGAAATCTCCATCTTTTATTTCAGTGATTCTATTGTTCTGTAGGTCCAGTAGAGTCGTATCTGGGGGGAGATCCTTTGGAACTTGATCCAGACCTGTAATGGGATTTTTTAAAAAATCAATTAATAAGAACAAGATAAAAGTCCTGCTGGATCAGACCAAAGGTCCTGGTAGACCAACATCCTGTTCTTATTGTGGCCAACTAGATGCTTATAGTAATCCCACAAGTAGGATCTGAATGCAACAGTCCACACTTGTGATTCCTAGTAACTCGTATTCAGAGGCATACGGTCTCCAACAGTGGAGGGAGAATGTAGCCATTATGACTAGTAGCCACTTATAAGGTTAAAGGTAAAGGACCCCTGAATGGTTAAGTCCAGTCAAAGGCGACTATGGGATGTGATGCTCATCTCGCTTTCAGGCCGAGGGATCCTCTTTGAATTTATCCTTCTTTTAAAGCTATCCAAGCTGGTCACCGTCACAACATACAAAAGCATAAAGATACTTTAAAGAGGGTCAATAGTTACCCTATATACTCGAGTATAAGCCTAGTTTTTCAGCACATTTTTTGTGCTGAAAAAGCCGCCCTCGGCTTATACTCGAGTGAGGCAGGCAGTGGCTCCTATGAAGCTTTCCCAGGTTTTTTGTGGTAAAATTGGGTGCCTCGGCTTATATTCGGGTCGGCTTATACTCGAGTATATACGGCACTTATCTCTTTATTATTGAAGCAGAGCAACTGATTTCTAGCTTTCACTACCTAAAAATTGCAAAGATTGATAACAACGGCTACTCTGAAATGGACACGTGGTTCATCTTCCTCAGCATTCTGTCTTTGATAATAGCCAGTTCCCTCAATGAAGGTTTAGACCAGTGTTTCCCAAACTTGGGTCTCCAGCTGTTTTTGGACTACAACTCTCAGCACCCCTAGCTAGCAGGACCAGTGGTCATGGATGATGGGAATTGTAGTTCAAAAACAGCTGGAGACCCAAGAATGGGAACATTGGTTTAGATGAAAGACAGACAGATCTCTCTCAAGTTCATTGAATGTAACTATTCTCTTATTCTGGGGAAGTCACACACTGTAATGTAAAAATATCATAAACATCTAATTTACTACCTTATATCTTCAACTGTTCACAATTCATCTATAGTTCCTTTGTCACTTAGGTCCTTAGCCAAGGCATCATTTATCATCAGTGCCATAGAAGGAGTTTTTCCTATTGTTTATTCCAGGGTGCCCTCCAGAAGTTGTTGGACTATAATTTCTGTCAGCCCTAGCAAGCATGGCTCATAGTCAGAGCTACCTCTTACTTATTCTATTGAATTTTGAATGAAACCAGTCCTACTAACATCCCCACCCCCACCCCTGCCACCCATTGAAGCAAAATAGCTTCCCTTTCCCCACCAATTCAAACAAGCAGTTTCTTCATACAATGTCAAGTCAAGCTTTAAGTTCACTGCTTCAAATTCCAAGTCCTCCATGTTCTAATTATGGCCAGTTAAATCCTAAACTCTAATTCTGGATGACAGTCAGGGACCTGGTCTTGGAAACTTTCCAAATACCATGTTCTGCTGACTTCAGCAAATATGAAGTGCTTGAAGAAAGGCCATGTTTGGATTCAGTTCCTTGTCATACATCTAAAAAGAATAAATTGTATGTAATCAACGTAGTCAGACCAAAAACATGCCTCATTTGATTTGTATCCTTCCACTAAAGTAAAGAGCTGATCACTGATTGTAATGAGTGAAACATCAGAATATAATTAAAGATGTTTAGCATTATTTTTACATTCAGACTTTTCCACATATCAGTACCCTCATATTTATCCTCATCTAAAATGTCCAGACTATTAGATTTATAAAAACTAAGATAATTTTAAATGACTCCACTGCCATTTCTTTTTTTGAAACGGAAACTATATACAGAGCGTTGTTTTTACAAACAGATTCATTTCTGTTCGGTGAATGCCTGAAGAACATCAGTCAGTTTAAATTAAAAACACTTGTGATACCATTTCAAATGAAAAACACTTGTGGTACCCTTTCAAATTTGTGGCTTAGGTGAAGGAAGAAAATTAAAATTATTTCATATTACATAACCCTATCTAATTAAATAACTTTGTCACCCACTTTTGCTTTTTCTAACCAAAATGTCTTGTAAGTATGCATATTCATTCTTGACCGATTGATACTGGATTTTAACAGAATCAAAAATTATGTCTGTCCTGTTAGTATAGAAAGTTTCCACAGAAAGAGAGAATTACTCAGTACTGTGATGTGTGCCCATTTTTGACACTAGCCCTGAAATGAATAGTCATGACTAACTTGGGTCAATTAATTTAAATGGCTACACAGTTTTTAAAACACAGAGGCCCAGAATAATATTTCAAAGGCCTGGATGAACAGAAAGGTATTTACTTGGCACCAAAATTGAAAGGTGCCTCTGAAAGGATCTTAAGGTTCAAGTATGTACATATGGGAGAGTAAGCAGAGAAGACAGGGTAGTGAGGAGTCTGGGCAATTTATATAAAATCCACAATTTATTTCAAATAAAGCTAACACTATAAAACACCATAGAAGTACAAGCTGAAACTTTTGAAGGTAATACTAGATTGATTTATGAATAAAACCAGAGGTAGAACCTTAGCCTTATCTTGATTCCCCTCTCTCTCTTTAAGTTCCCATATTCAGTCTATTGCCAAGTTATGTTACCCTACCCCCCTTACATTATTGCCTACCTATGGTCATTTCTCTCTGCTCACTTGTGAAAATTCTGGTTTGTGCTCAGGTTTTCTCCTGCCTTGACTACTGCAGCCTTCTTATCTCTGATTGCCATATGTCAGCCCTATTTCTATCCATAAGTTTGTGAATAAAATAATTAATTTATTTTAACCAAGAAATTTTACTGGCTTACTGTTGGTTTATAAGTTAAATATAACTTCAAAGTCCAATTTGCATTAATTCTGAGCTTGCAAAGGTTGACTCATAATAGCTTGCTGTTATAGATTCCTTGTTGCAGGAGCTGATAGAATTGCCTAATGTATTTATATAAACCCATACTTTTGGATTTACTTATTGTGCTTACCGGTAGGTTTAAGAGAAGACTTATTGCCACTACAAGTTTGTATAAAATTTGCATTTTCTTACAGAACTTGTTGCAAGCACAACTTGAATAAACTTGAATTATTTCATCCATCTGGACTCTTAGCAAATTAAAACATGCGAAACTGATCTAGCAACAGGAAGCCATATGGCAGTGATTGATTTTCTTGAAGATTTCACCATTCATTGCTCATACATGACTCAGCCTGGGCCACCGGGCCTATAAATTGCCTTTGTCATTTATATCTTTTGCTGAATATATTCTGGAATGACTAACTCTTACAATGTGTTCCAAATAATAAGACCTTTTGATCCTAGTATTTCATAACATCATTTCCACAGCTGAAGTTATCAAAAATACTGTGTAGTAGTATATACAATTATGGTAGCATTTGTAAATTTCCATTACTCAGAGTACTTGTCCTCTCCCCTGACATGAAACTGCATGCACAGGAATAACCCCTTATACCTCATATCTCTGTTTTTAGCCTGAGCCAAGCATCCAGGTAGCACAAATTTCCTACAGGCTGGTGCTACTTTGCAAGTTAGGAGGATGGAGGCATGTGCCTGAACTTAGGCTCCTGTATGCCACTTTCTCCCTGTGTGTAAATGGCTGGAGTCTTTCCAGGAAACCCCATATGACAGTTACCTCCATTTATCTTTCCATCAAGTTGCTTCTATGCAGAAAATGGTACAATTCCTGTGCCCTCTATTTCACATGTGCCATGAAGTCTTGATTGGCAACAACTTTCCACCACATGTGCATTTTGCAAAATGTGTTAGTGGTTCATGATGAACGCCACATGGGATTCATGTGGTTCACTACACTGAAGTGATGCCATGTATTAAATTTCTATTTGAGTGTTTGGACATTATTTCAAAAGCCTAGTATGCCTGTGGTTTGTTCCTCAACAACCCTAATTGCTATGTGATACAATTCATTCATTCATTTTATTTTTTGTTTGGGAAGGAATGGCAGACTGGTAGAGATGGGAAGGTGTGCTTCCCCTGTTCGTTCCCCCCTATAGTGTTATTGGAAAAAAACTTTTAAACAAGCCATCGGCATATTGATTACAAAACCCTAACAAAGCAAAAAGCTCATATGACTCTTCCTATGTGATGTCTATAACAGCAAAAGGGTAGAATGTATGCCTCAAGTCAACTCTTCAGCAATGTAGGCTTGATTGCTAAATGTGCTGGAGAGTTTTTAAAGAAAGTACCCGGTACTCAGCTTGAAAATCCACATCAAGGGTAAACAGAGAAGTTCCTTCACATGCACAGAGTATGTTTTCAAATTTATTTGACTCTTCATCAGTTTTTCAAGAGCCAGCCAAACCAAAACAACACTGAAACTCTTTCTTCTGCTGCTAAAAACCAGACTTTTGTGAAAGATCCTCAGTATTTTCATTTGTGCGGCATCATCCTGCTTTTTGTGTGGAGGGGTAGTGGTTGGTGGGTGTGGTTTGGGAAACATCTGTTCTGCACCTCTAAGCAATGTGAGCTGTCGGTTTGCAGACTCAGACCAAAGGATATAAATGACACAGAGATGATGGTACTGAGTCCAATTTAAATACAAATACAAAAAAGCTACAATAACTTACACTATCCAATAATAGTGACATGTGACCAAACATGCAGACAATCAGCTACAAATTTGCTCTTAAAAATATTGGAGCAAACAGCAACTGTACCACTATATATGATAAATGTGAGAAGATGTTTTAATTAAACCACATTCTTCCACTGCAGAGCCTTTGACTCCATATATGCTAACAGAGGATGTACTTAATGCACATATTTTTATTACTGAATTCGGGGATGGGAAACTGGGGGCCTTCAGATGTTGCTGGACTCCAATTCCCATCAGCTCAAGTCAGCTTTACCAATGGCCAGGGAGCATAAGAGTTGAAATCCAGCAACATCTGCCCCTCTGAGTCTTAAGAGGGTGGAATAAGAGTTTTGTTTGCAATAAAATTCAATAATGCATGGGTGGAGAGAAGAGAATCAATCAGGAAAAGTAATTATCCACCCAAATTGCTAGGCATTTAATTAGATATTTAAACAGGCTCTCAACTCAGCTAAGCAAACCATCCAAGAATATTTTCATATTTGATCATTTAGTCCAGAGGGAATTTTAACATAAATAATACGTTGTAAAAAGCTTGTTGATGGTATATAGTAATGTTATCTTGTTCCGCCCTTGCACACTAGGGAGGATGAAGTCTGGATTATAGTCAACTAGAATTCTTACAGCATAACAGAATTAATTCAGCCAGCATTCTGAGGCTCCAACAGCTAGAGCAAAGCAATAGTTTGTATGGTGTGAAAAGCTATAGAAAATGAACTCCCTATTCAGACACGCTAGTACTGTAATTTAGAATCTAGCAACAGTTTGGGATGTGAGTGAGATACACCATACATATCTGAAGTATATTCATGAAATGGACTGTGATTAAAACCCTCAAAACGACACCATTTATCAGTAGACATAGCTTAATCTGAACTATTTGCATCATTAATGGGTTGGTTTTGAGAATTACAAACAATGTCAGAAATGTTTTTTTCATGAAACTTGTTTTGGACATACACAATCAGTCCATAGTAATGGCTATTCTTTACCTGTAAGTCAAGGAAATTAAATTTTGATTTTACTGGTGTACTGAAAGCTAGAAATGACAATATTTGTCAATTTTTTGAGAACTGTATGATTCAAGTTGTGATTAGCCAGTCATCTCTTTTGCTAAACAGATTTCTAACGGCACAGGATGGATGGTGAATGTTTTTCTAAATGGGAGCTAATATTTGGGAGATCTCAGCTTTGAGAAGGTGACCTCTCCTCCAGCTGAGGGGAAGTGGTTGTTGAATGGTTATATGTGTGTAATAATAGAAGCAGTTTCTAACTGGAGCAGAGAATTGGAGCCTAACCAGACATTGCTTTAATAGCATAATTAGCAACCATATTTTTTAAATTGATAGTTGTGAAAGTGGGGTGATTTTTCAGAAGGGTAACGGAAATTAGGGGAGGCCAGTTTTACAATTCCCTCCTCAGCTGCAATCCTAATGAAAATCACGTACCTGAGCTTAATATTTAAATAACAACAACCAAGCATAGTTGGCAATCACACTATTAAAGTAATATCTTGTTTGCCCCTTTATTGAAGGCTAAAAGTATCTTGGGTTCTGTGTAACTCTGGGAATCATATGTAGGCAGGAGCTTTGCTGTGTGCCTCTCCCAACCAGCCAAATATTACAAAAAAGCATCATAAATACCGTCTTTCCCTCTTTTTAAGACACCGTCTTATAATTTTTTTCCTCAAAAAAACAGGGTGGCTTATTTTCGGGGGATGTCTTGTTTGTATTACGTCAGTATGGTATGGTACAGCTTCCCCCTGCGCACTGAGCAGGCGGGGCAGAACTCTGCAAGAGGCGCGTTCCCCCCCCGCGCCTCTCGCTGGTTCACTGGCTCCCTGCGCACGCAGGAGGGGCTGAGTAGGCGACGGGAACAATGGCGGCACCACGGCTTACTTTTGGGATACGTCTTACTTCTCACAAAGGTAAAAAAAAACTGCCATGGCTTACTTTATGACTACGTATTAAAAAAGGGGAAACAGGGTATATTTCTTCCAAAAAACCCAACAACATCCATTAGCTTCATAGCATCAAGGCCATCAGCAGATCTTTTCAGAAGAATGTGAAGGACTAAGCAGATGGGATAAGTTTGGTGTTCATTGACTCCTTTTGAGTTCTGGTTTCAATTTAGAAGACAACTGATCAAGCAGAAATCTGTCCTGTTCCAGTCATTGTCTCAGAATTGTGTTTCTCTCATATAAATAAATGGTAGCTGTTCATTGCTGCAGTACACATTCCCTCCATTATTTATGACAATGTCATTGGCATCTCCACTTACAGTACTTAAAACCGTGCTGAATTTTTAACCTGCCCAACTGAAAATTCAAAGCACACCCAAAGCTCTAGTTGTAGAGACTAGTTGCGCATCGAGGTCCCAGAGCCCACCCCAAATAATTCACACTTCAGACATAATTTTGGTTTAATGTGGTTTTTGGGTATAATTTTTGGCCACAACTTTATTTAAATACAAATCAAATTGTGAGTGGTTGCTTAGGCATTGGTTCCGACTATCTGTCACCCTAAGGACAGAACTGACACACAGTCAGTAGGGAAAACCTTTGGGGAAGAGTAATTGGGCCGGGGGCGAGCCCCAATTCTCTTCCCAAATGCTCCCAGAGGCTCTTGCGTGGCCCTTGCCCCCTACCGGGGGGAATATGGACAATAGCATGGTGAGCCTCTGGATTCTTTTAACAGAATTCCCGCGAAGCAGCATCACAGGAGGGGAGACACAGCCCATTTTCTCCCCTCCAAAACGAACACAAATAACCAATGCCTAACCGCCAACCTTACAAGTTGTGACAGTTTGCTATGCAGTAGGCAAAAAACCAGAAGGCAAGGGGCCAATCAGCCAGCTGGCAAAAATTCCTACTGGGCCCCAGCCCCAAGGCCGACGACCCCACGACGGGCACAGCAACGCCAACACAGGGGCCAAAGAAAAGGGGGGGAGGGGGGGAGATCCGTCGCTCGCTGCAAAGAATGGCTGGGTCAGAGCATGCAGGGGGTTATAAGCCTGCATGCCGTCAATCAAAATTAGATACATTTAAAACTTCCCAACAACAGCCCCTTGCCAATCAATTGTTTGCCCCAGCCTAATTACCCCGCCTTTCCAAGGGTGGGGGTGCTCTCCAGGACCCGTGCGCAACACGTGCTCTCTAATTAAGGAGAACACGCTTTGTATAATTGTAGAGACATGCATTTTCACATAAGGAAGTGATAGGATAATTAACTACCTAGAAAAAAATCACCAAAAACCCCAGACAGAGAAATAAAATTGTCAACTCAACAGGAAAAACAGTCATCATAGAAACTAAAAACTAAAAACAAAACAAAAAAACTTTTGCTCTTTTGATCCTTAACTTTTCCCACAATTTCTAAGTTTTATGGGGTTTTGTTTCCTTTACTTGGGATCTACTTCCTCACCTAGATGTTTGACCTTTGTCCATTGCTCTGCTTCATCTTCATGTCTGGAAAGCATCCAGTACACAAACATGTATATTTGTATTTGTCAATGAAGACTAAAATAATTATATTTTAATCAAACTAGAATAATTAAAAGCATTACTGTTAGTTCCAAATTAAAGCCAATGTTAGAAAATGTTAGAGTCCACATACTCATATTTCCAAGTTAAAACTGGTAACAACCAGTTTTATGTGGCCCGTGTAACCTATTGATTAGGAAATAGAGCGAATCATAATTTCCTCAGGAAATTATGAGTAGCAGATTTTGGTACTCAGAATTTAGATTTATCTGGATTTGTAATATAGGTCTGTATCACCCAACCATATTTAGTTCATGTTTATTTACACATGATAGAACATTGACAAATTGGCATTTCTTTAAAGAGAAATGCCTGTGGTCTTGAATGAAAGGCAGCATAAAATGGACGGAAAGCAAATGACTACCACTATTTCTTTCATGGTCTACCACCACAAAGACCCTGTTTTTCAGCTGACCTATTCTCAGCTGAATTCTCTCTTCTTATTTTCCTTGTTGTTTTCGACAAGACTATCATACAGATACTATCACAACAATGGCAAAATTATAGTGTGACAGGGGAACTCAGTAACTATGTTGGTGCTGATACGCAAAAATAGCTTAAGTTGTCATTGTGAGCCAGCATAAACAGACATTTTATGAAGCAACATTTCATTTTGCTCACCTAAATCGGAGCACTGCACAACTCGAAGATGGCACTGGCAGCGGAATGGACATACTGGGCCTTGCAGTCGAGGATAAGGATCTGGAGCATCTGTAGTTCCAGAACCTGCTTCATCTTCAAGCATAAAATCAAACAAGCCTTTTTGGTGGAATGGCTTAGCCAAGCAAAGTGGCAGGAGTAGAAGGAAGAAAACAGCTACCTTCATGGTTTAGTTCATCTATTCAAGGTGGCAGCTGTGAATCTAGAAGTAAAAAAAAGCAAAGATTTGTAAATTGGTGGCATTGTGTTCATGCTCATATCTTTCATATAATTATAATCGAAGCAGTTTTTGGTGGAGTTGTGCTGCAGTGTGTAAATGCAATGATGAAAGCATTACCCAGATATAATTGTCTGGATAGTTTGATTTGACTTGTATTTATTAGTGACAATCAGTTGTGTTAGGATTCTGCACAAAAATTAAGGGAATAATTATTTGCCAGTTCTTAGTCAAGATAGCAAATGGACTGAACTGGTTTTTTCCCATTGTCGCAGTTAACCTGAGGCTGTGTTACTTATGATAGTATTGGGAAGGGAGGGATAATATTCTGTTGTTGATTTTTTTTTTAAAGCCCAAAACTTGCCAGGCTGGCAATATCATGTGGAACCTTTAGTTGCTTAAAGTAAACCCTGTAAAGCATTTTAAGGGAAAAGGTTCAACTTCAAGTTTGTTATTTTTGGCTTTCTTGTCTGTATATCAAAATATAGACCAATTTTAAACCATCTGCCATAGTACTACAGGTGCCCTTTAAACTGATAAAAAAATGACAGCCAGGCACCTTACATCTAATTTTGACAATCAGCTGGATGGCCTTTACCTGAAGTTTCAGGTATCTCAAGGGGGGAGGTACAGGAAGAGGCATGGCAGGGCCTGGAGGCTCCTCTGCTGTTGTTTCTTGACTCAGGTGCAATAACAGAAAGGATTGGGCTATCTCTGCTGTTTCGTAATTGTGTGCAATATTTTTTTTTACCCTCAAGTTTTGTTTTTCTATAATACATTTTTAAACTCAACAACATAGCCTCACAGATGTATGCTGCTTATTGTCAGCACCCTTAGGGATAATTCATGTTATGATGACCACTCATACCATTGTGGCTCAAATTCTGTTTCCTCATATCTGGATCCCATCCTATACCAGTAACATCTGTCAAAAGAAACCACAGAGGATGAATGGGTGACACAGTTATTTCCCACACTAGCATTGCCAGAGTGGCATTGGTATGGAAAGAAACCATGTCATCTACTTGCTTGCTGTTCTTAATTATTGCTTGCACCATAAAACCCTGCTGTAGGGAAACAGCCCCCAGCCTGCATTGCCAATATAGAAAATCAGCCCAGTAAGTAGGGTTGCAACCCATCCTGTATAATACAGGATTGCCCCATGTTTTAATGCACAATTTTACATCCTGTGTTGATTCAATATAGGACATCGTTTGTCCTGTATTTCCTGCATGTCTGTTCTGCTCTCTTGTTCTCGCTCTTTCTTGGCCAAGTTAGGGACCCTCTCCAAATGACTGCCTCCGTTCCTACAGGGAAGGCATTGCTGGCTTGGCTGGAGAAACTGCCTCTTGCTTCTTTCCTTTTTTCTCATCACTCTCTCTCTCATCCCGCCCCCAAGGATTAGCAAACAATGGGGCAAGGCTTTCATGTTGTTGCTTCCAATTCCCTTCAGCTTCAGGGTGGGTTGAGGCGGTCTTCCACAGAGCTGCAGCCTGGGAGTGTCAGGCCCTGTTTCTCAGGAAGCAACAGGGTCTGAGGCCCTGGAAACAAGTGGGTTTGGTCAGTGTAGCCTAGAAGTCCCAGTTCTGAACATAATTATCTGCATGATATTTGAGAGAGGAGGGTGGGCGAGAAGTAGCTCCCCAGAAGGCTTGCTCCCCACCCCCTAATATTTTCTCTCTCTTTCAGAAATTGCTCAGACATGCTCCTCATCAGAATATGCCCACCCCATTTACTTATTCCCCCCCCCCCCAGCCTGCATACAGTAGTGTATTGTGTTAAAGGTCATGAACTTAAGCTCTGGGTAGCAAAGCACAGACATATTTACAAATTCATGTGTATGTGTGTGCATGTGACAAATCCCAGAGGGGTTGTCCTGTTAGGCTGCAATGTAATGGATTGTGTTGAAGTCATTTCAGCACCAGGTGTGTGTGGGGGGGGGGACTTCACACATTAGTCTTGTCCCCATCCTGCCCTGTATTTTGCCAGAACAAAGGTGGTAACCCTACCAGTAAGGCACCATGCCCCAAGTTATAAGGCCTCTATCGGAAGGCTCTTACAACTTCATGGAGAACAAACAGTAATGATATTCCACTGTGCATCCCCACAGATCATAGCTAACTGTAGGCTCTTTCTTCCAGCATGAAACAGGACAAAATCTTTTCAGTTTGCCATTATGAGGATGAGGATGACAAAGTTACTGTTTGGACGGTATTTTTCTTTTTCTATGCAGTTGCGTGTGAATTAAAGCACAACACAATGAAGCAATGAACTTGGTTTTATTTTGACCTTAACCTTCCTCAAAGGAGTTCTGGTTTCCATTATCATATATACCCTCCCCACCCCACCCCACCCCACCCCGATATATTTTATTCTCATGATAACCTTTTGAGGGAGGTTAGGCTGAGAGATATTCACTGGCTCAGAGTCACCCAGTGAACAAAAATGTGGACCCATGCCTCCCTGATTCAGCCCCAGCACTTTAGAATGATACTGCACCACACTGGCACACAGGTCTCAAAGTCTATTAACTCTACTTGAAGTTTAAAGACCTTGGCATGTTTCCAGACTAATAGATTAATTACATATTAAGAGGAAGTATATCTATTCCTGAGGAGTATTGTAAGGGACAATGTTCTAGCAAATCCAAATCTGAAACATAAAATAGCATAAATGGTATTTTATTTCTTCTACCACTTAATCAGGCAAAAGGATGGTTTATATGACTTCTTATTCCCCTGTTGCCAAAATAATATATTTTAAAAAATATTTCTGTGCCTTTAATTAGAGTCTAGAATGAAGTCTGTAAGGGTTTTGTTTTGTTTATGAAACCTGTAATATATTTTGGTAAATAATCAATTGATCCTATCAGCCATTAGGATTCTCACTTTAGGGGCATAACTGGCACATGAGGAATGTCATGGTAATTCCATGTAAGTCATTGTTGAAAGGTGATTTACGAAAGAGGCACATCCTTTGCTTATGTCACTGTACTTGTATTTCCACAGCAAACAGTAGCAATATGTTAACTGATTTTGAAGACCAAAGATGTAGGATTTTCAAAAATCCAAGTATTATTCAGATGATGACACACATAATTTAAAAGGCATTTTTTAAAGCCCCCTGATTAACAATGATATTCTGAAAGATCTAAAAGGAACTAAAGTTCAAAGGAACTTCAAAGGAACTTAAGTAGATCTGATGAACATAGCAGCCTAAAATATATGAAAAAACTCTGTGACTGCCAACTAACGATGGGCCTTATCCTCCAGTAATTGCTGGAGTATTCCTTCCACAGCTATTCTGTAGCTGCAGAGAGTAAGCCCCATTGAACCTTGTGAGACTTACTTTTGAGTAAGCATGCATAGAATTGTGCCATATATTATTTCAATTAGCTATTTCTGAGAACAGCAAATAAGGCTCGAGGTTATAGTGATTCTTTTATCGGATGAACTAACAGACAATTGTAAAAGGTATGTAAATAAAAAAACCCAGAATAGCCAGAAAAAAAGATATACAAACAAACAGCAAAATAAACCATATGGGGAGAAGGATTGTGAGATGATACATATATATTACATTGAAGGTGGGGATGGGTGGGGAGGTTTAATTCTATACTGAATTATGCTGTGGTATTTCTTTCTAGGAATTTAAATCTTACACAGCCTGATCCAGAGTCCTAGGACTGAATGGCGTAACTAGTTTTCAGAATAAAGATATGTATATACCGTTTAGAAAATGGAGAGATAAGGACTTTTCTAAAAAAGAGAACTACAGCTCTATCTCAGTTTCATCTACTTCAACAGCAACTAATATACTGCATTTCTTTTCATAGCAAATACTTTTCTTAGAACAGATGAGGTAAAGAACATTCTACAGGGCACATTCAAGATTTTGAAAGCATGTTTATTTCCATTTTAAAACTATATGGAATGCCTGCTTGTTTATCTTTAGTTTTTCCAATCAAGAAACCTCTTGTCTTAAATATGTAATCACTGTTTACATATGCAATATACCACTCTGCAGTGTTTAGAAAGATGTCTGCTACTCTGGGCAAAACATTCCACCACCACCCCTTTAACTTAAAACAAATACCTTCTGGTTTTCAAACTACGAAACATGAAGTTTCTGTTTTCCTCCTACAACATCATATACTCCAAACTTTGCATTAGAGCAAGAAAATGCACAGCTGGAAAACTTGAACATTCAAATCCTTACAAAAATACAAAGAAATGGCCCCAAATGTAAAAGAATGCTAGGAAACGTCCACAGTTCTCTAGAATGCTCCCAAATAATGCAGCTATAACAGTACTAAACATCTTGTTTAAAGCCACTTCTTTCAGGCTCCCTGTTTCTTCTAGCTTTTACTGAAGTTTTACTGTACTGGAGCAGAGTTCAGGATAATTATTGAAAGCCATACCTTTTAATCCAGGGATTTGCAAAAGGCGCCCTCAGAGCTGAGATGCAATTAAACTGAAATATTCAAGCCAGGCAGAAGAAGGTGCAGGTGTGGAAAGGAGGAGGGGTAGATTACTGCTCAGTTGACTGTCACTTGGTGGAAAACCCTCCTGCGTCTTCTATTCCATAGCACAGTTAAAAAAGTAAGGTTTCCCTCAATGAACAGAATCCAAGCTGACACCCACAGTAGATCATATGGTAATGATATGTCTCCTGTATTGTAGCCAGAAACTTTATCAGCCCCCTTTTCCCCCTTATTTCTTTTTCATGTGTTCAGGATCCTAAGTGCTTTTACAGATCAGCACAGACTGCTTTGCTTGATGCCATTTTTTTCTTATTTTCGTCATTTTCTTTAAAAATCACATATTTAGTTAGATGGCTTTCTAACTTTGAACGATCATTTTCTTTCGTGGAAGAAAAATGTCTAGAGAGAGCGAGAGTGGCTTCTGGTTTACTGTAATGTATGAAACCCAAGGAAGTGGAAGGAAAGTAATCTCTCAAAGTTAGTAAAAAAAACAAAACCACACAGATTTACAGGAGAAAATAAATGAGTTAGCCTTAAGTCAAATATTTCTGTAGGTACCTTTTGGTTTACAATAGGAATAAAGTAAGCAAGCAGACATGCCTTTGCTGTGCATACACAATCCCATGATTTTGTACTTTTAAAAAACAAGTAGGACTGGAACTTACAGTCTGTATCTTTATTAAGATACTAATGCACGGTGCAATCCAGTATATGTCTATTCAGATGTAAGCCCCAATGTGCAAAATGAGGCTTACTTTCAGGTAAATGGGTATAAGATTGTAACCTTTTCTGTATGACACAGAAATGTATCATACTGACAATTTTAAAAGTGCAGAGCAGAAATAAAAAATACAAATAGGAGATTTTTAATAATACATTTTTACTTGTTTTGTGATCCAGGATCGCAACTGTTACATGAAACATTTCGTACAGATGTTGCAGTGTGGCTTCTCAAACTATACCGGAGTTATACATATATGCTCTAGTGACGTCACCTACAGTAACTGGTGGTTAGAGCAGCCTATAATCCCATGTATACCTTGGAGTCAGGCCCATTAAACTCAGTGTGAGTTACTTCTAAACAAACTTGCATCAGACTGGGATACAAATGCCAAATGAACACATGGAACTTCCTTCAGTTCTTACCTTTTTTGCTTAAAATATGTGGGTTTGAGTTGCCATGTTTAAACTTGTAACTTTCTCCCTCCCCTCAGGCTGCAACCAGGTGCAAATGCAGTGTCAGTTAAAGGCTTTTTAGGAGAGATATAAGTTATTAGACTCGTAAGAGACTTTTAAATCTTACTCGCTTTGTATTCCTGATTGAACATCAGAGACCTAAAAGTCATTAAGTTTGTTCTCATTCCTTCCTAGAATTTAAGAACAAGGCGCATTTAGCACGACTTGATTGCAGTAAAGGGTTCAAATCATGGGGGTTGTTTTAAATAAGCCACGCTACTTAAAGTAATATTTTCGAAGTGCTACGAGGATTACTTGTCCATCTTTTTAACAAAGCTGAGTCAATTTAGGCATTCCAGGGAGCTGATAGTCCATTTGTGCTACCCATTGAGAACAATAGTTGGCAATTCTTTCAGATGAGACATTGTGGTATACATGATTGCTTTTGCCCTTATGCATTTCAAACATCTAGCAGAAACTAATCCTATTCAGATGAGCCACTCTTAGGTTCACTGACATTGCAATGGCTTCTTAGCAATTTCAGGTATTCAAATCCAGGTCACTTGCTATGTCTGGTGCTCGGAAATGTTTGAAGCAAGACTTTTGATTGACAGGAGGTCAGGCAGTGGGTCAGTTCTGAACCTCCTCAATTGTCACTTTTCCTTTAGGTTCTCTTTAACATCTTCCAGCAAAATTTTTGCACAAATAACTGAACTTTCTATGTTACATGTGCAAGTTATTCTCTATTTAATGGGGCCTTTTCCTAGGAAAGAATGGAGTTTGAACAAATATCCTTCCTACCTCCTACTTTGCTCAGCCCTTGGAGCACTGAGCCCTTGGAGCACTTTAAGTATGTCTGAACTGGGACAGTGACTTTCTAGCCTTCCCTCTAGTAGGTAGAGCAAGACTGTCAGTGATAGTTAATAAAGAAACATTTGATAGTTGCCACGTTCTCCTGTCCTCTATATTGTAGAGCCTTCATGATGATGTTCAGTGAGCTTCACCTTGGCAGACTAGAAAAGGAAGGAAGGAGGAGAATTTACGGTTTTGGCATTGTCTCATTACTTCTTCGGAGAGAGAAAAATGCACAAATGTAATTTCCCAGCAGAGACTGTGGTGCCTTTAGGATGTACGGTTTATTTACACATATATATAACCTGAGCCTATGATGGAGAGGCTCATAGCATTAACACCCTCATAAAATCTTGCTTCTTTCATAGCCACAGCCTTGGATCCCAGCAGAAATCAGGCATGGCTCTAATTCCCAGCTGCCTAGCCTAATTTTTGCTTCTACATCTCAAACACCTCAACTCTGGCTTTTATCCTTCCAACAAACAGGCAGTCAAGGGAGGGGCCCCCAACCATTTTCTATCTGGCACAGAGACACTTCCTTTGTTACCTTAATGACCCATACGTAGCGGGCCATTACCAAGAAGCTGGCCTGGCTATTCCAGCTATTGAATCTTTGTTGGATCCAGGAGTTAGAAGAAACTCATACAACCTACTCAACCACCCACAACCCACAACAATACATTAGAATCCACAGTTGCATTTAAATTGACCACCCTATATGTGTGTGTGGTGAAGCTGGGAATATTTGTCAGAGTTCCTGGAATTTTCCAACTCTTTTGGTGAAAGCCCCCCCTCCAAGGAAATTCTCAGAAAAAAATATATGTTCTGATAAATTTTTACTTATCCTTTAGTTACTGTTGTTTGATCTACCTTCTCTTCCATGTATTTTTTGAATTGTCAGTGAATAAAACAACTATGATTTGAAGCTATGGGAAACATATTTTTTTTAAAGTGTGTGTTTTTGACCCCTTATATTGTGGAGTTTTCTTTAAGCATTTGTGTTTCTTGGGCTGCCTTTGTAATTTTTTTATTTTTTTTACTGTGTTTATTTGTAGAATCATGCCTGAATTCAGGGGGTTACAAGCAGGATTGGGGGCGGGGAGAAAGTTGTCTGAGCAGGGTTGTAGGAGTAAGAATAAATGCATAGAGTGGAGGGATGAAGGTAAGTGGGAGCCTTGTTTGATGGTCAAATGGACATGGCCCAAATTCATCCTCCAAATATATTTACAGTGGTCCGTTCTTAACCTGAAACTGTTCTTAACCTGAAGCACCACTTTAGCTAATGGGGCCTCCCGCTGCTGCCGCGCCGCCAAAGCACAATTTCTGTTCTTATCCTGAAGCAAAGTTCTTAACCTGAAGCATTATTTCTGGGTTAGCGGAGTTCTTAACCTGAAGTGTATGTAACCTGACGCGTATGTAACCTGAGGTACCACTGTATTTGCAATATCAGTCTGTGCTTGCTTTGTGATAAAGTGGCTAAAGCATTGGACACAGATAGATGAGGGAGACCCAATATCAGAGCACTGCTCAGTTCAAAGCTTGCATGGAGGCTATAGAAACTAGTCATCTCTCCTCCTAACCCACCTAATAGAGTTCATGTGATGATTTAAAAGGGAGATCATATAAAGGTAAAGGTTAAATAACCCCTGGGTGGTTAAATCCAGTCAAACTTGACTGTGGGGTTTGCTGCCCATCTTGCTTCAGGCCGGCGTTTTTCTGCAGACAGCTTTCTGGGTCATGTGGCCAGCATGACTAAACCGCATCTGGTGCAATGGGACACCATGACGAGTGCCAGAGCGCACAGAAACACCATTTACCTTCCAGCTGCAACAGTACCTATTTATCTACTTGCACTAGTGTGCTTTCGAACTGCTAGGTTGGCAGAAGCTGGGTCACTAACTGCTCACCCTCCTATCAGCGGCCCCAGAGGCTCAGTTGTTTAGACCACAGTGCCACTCGCTCCTGTCCAGAACTCCTTGGGGGGAAGTGAGGGATTATCAATGCTTTTTTCTAGGGGGATGCAGGGGTACACATACCCCTATACATTTTGTGAATCTAAGTTTGGCCTCATTGAGGGGCAGTATTTCAATATGAGCAGGAAAATGAGAGTACCCCTAAACATTTTTTTAGAATAATAAAAAAAAGCACTGAGGATAATCATTTTTAAAAATGTGTTGTTTATCTTAAACTACTCCTCCCTCCATGGTCCATTGTGATTTCTATAGCAAGTGAAGAGATGCCTCATAATGGTGCATGTGCCATATGAAATAGAAGCTGGGAGGACAGAGAGGCATTGTTGCTTTTTTTCTAATTGTTCTCCATTTTGTTTCTCAGGTCTTAACGAAAGCAAGTAGCATTTTTCTCCTGCAGTCCGTTCAAAGTCCTCAGGAAGTATCTTAAGAATGTTTCAAATTGAGAAAGTAAAGTTACTGATGTTAACACAATAATACATGCACAAAATGTTTCCATTAAAAATACTGGAGACAGCAGAAAGGTTCTACATTGGCTGAAATATTATTTGGACCTCAAAGGGAAGGTTTAGTCTGTCTGGAAACTTTTTTTATAGCTTCTCCTGTGAAATTACATCTGAAAAGCTCTTACTCAAAAATGAGACCACAAAATGTACTTGTGTTTATAATTAAAGCACTGAGGATAGTTAAACTGGATTGGTTTGTATTTCAGGTCTAACTTTGTTCTAAGAATGTATTTTATTTCATCAAGGAAAAATAGAATTGGGTTATTGCTTTATGACAAAGCTTTGCACAACTTTGATTCGTATAGCTTGGGGACATATTAGTTTAGTTTAAGACTTGTGTGGGCTTGTTTGATGTAAGAATTCTCTCCTATAAGAATTCTGCCTCCACTATAAAGTGGAGCACTATAAAGTGCATTTTGCTAACTCCTGTTCTTCCCACCTGGTTGTGAGCAAAGAGATTTTTTTTAATGTTACCTGACGAACAATAAATACCAGATTTTGATATGTGGAAAGAGATAAACCATTGATGGGGGTGTCCCAACTGGAGTTCTGTCCGCCAGACATCTTCTAAACCTCAGAAGCTCCCTGCTCCCATAGGAACCTGCTTTTAAGATTGGCCTCAGAGGTCTTGTTATTTGTCCTATACATACATGGGATCAGGCATGAGACTCAAGGCCTTCTTGGTGGTGACACTGAGATAATTCCGGAATCTGTAGTGAATAACTGCTGAGTTCCCTCTTTGTCCATCTTTAGATTAGGAATGAGCAAAAAATCACCTCCCCAAAGTCTTCATGTTATTTCTGGGTGGGAATATTAGGGTGGGGAGCATTTTGCCAGATGTTTTCTGGGGAGAAGTGGAATTCTCAGTTTGGATGAGAGTGAAAGCAAAAATACTCACAAAACTCTCTTCTGATCAATTTTGGCTCTATTAATTTTAAATGAAAATCTATTGTTAGTTTATATTGGTGGCTGAATGGGATAATAGAGGAAAACTAGAGTAGAGGCCAAGCCTGTTGCTTAGAGAAGGATGGGGTTCATTGTGTAGCCCTAGTGCAAATGCCAAACTCTGAAACACCTAGTGATGTGGCCCAGTGATTCTTAAATCTCATCTCTTCTCCATCTGCTCATCTCATCACACACACACACACACACACACACACACACACTTCAGTTCCATAGCTACTTTATGAAACTGCTCAATAGTAGGTGATGGTTTCTGAGGCAGGGACAATTTCCCATTCTAGATTCACCTTACACCTTGTAGGGAGTTTGCAACTAAATCTAAATTGCTGCTGCAATTGTTTAACAGAATATGAGATAAGGCTCAAATGGGGAAATTGGTATGAAATCCTTCAAAATGTTCCAAGCAGCAGCTGCTCGTGCAGATTAAGTTATATTATCCACACTGTATAAATCTTTGGGTAGAATGGGAGCTTTGTAGTAGAAGATCCCTCCATCTTTCATGTAAGTGACTGCAAGGAAATGTTCTGTCATGTGGAAGGTGATGCCACAGGGAGAAATTTAAAACATTCTCCTCGTGGTGGCTACTTTCCTATACAAAAGCCCTTTAAAAGCACAAGATAGGTGGGTACAGAAACATCCTAGGGATGGGGTACATGTCGTCCTCTGGTTGTTTTGGACTCCAAATCCCATGAGCCCCAGGCAGCAAGATCAATGGCCAGGAATTATGAGAGTTGTAGTCCAACAACAGAGATTCTCCATCCCTACTTTATCCTACACTCTTGTACAATTGGAATGCTTCTTGTTACTGCTCACGACCACCATTATCTAATTTCCAAATGAATCCATTAGTAGTTTGGGACTCTCACGTGAGCTACAATGGCCTATGAGTAGATTATCTGAACTTCTTTTGTTCCTTGTCTGTCGGCTAGGTATATCCATCACAACTCTTTCTTTAACTTTTTGTTTTAACATAAGGTGGTCTTTTAGCCTCCAGACTTGATTCAGGAGCTCCTGCGTGTGGCAGATGTGTATATGACTTATTGAACCTGACAATTTCGTCTCGCCTTATATTTCTGCAATGTGCTAATCCCTTATCCCTTGCCAGCCTGAGGCTTGCAATAGGGATCTTTGTTTCTAGTGAGCTTTGCTCACCACTATCTGGTGAACTATATTATGTGAACTGGTTCCACAGGTTCCATCTGTGGAGCATGATATTTTAAGGCAAGGTGATGGGGAATCTGTGACCCTCCAGACATTGTTGGACAGCAACCCTCACCAACCCTAGCCAGGATGGTTAATAGTCAGGGGTGGTGGTGATTGTAGTCCAGCGATGTCTGGAGGGCCACAAGTTCCCCATCCTTGTTTCAAGGCAAACTTTGCCTCTCAAATCTACCTACCTCGGATTTGCAATAAGGTCAGCTGTCTTACAAGCATCTGAAAATAAATGATCTGGAAGCAATTTTCTGTACAGACATCAATAGTGAAATGATTGGCAAACAAACATTTCTTCAAAGCTCTTTCTACGGACTGCTGATAATGAAGACTGAACAATTTGCTGTCTGTTTTGAGGTAAACATAAATGTCTTGATCAAAATCTCTGGAGGCGCAAACAAACAGAGAAGCAAGATCCAGAATAGCATGGGGAGGAGATGGCATGTAGATACTGTATTATTAACAGCAAAGAGCTGGACATGTCACCATCTGCCTTGAGCTTGACCATCAAAACAAGAAAAGTATTGGGATAGACCCAGCTATGATCAGTCATTTCCAGAAACCCTTCCAGATGACTCTACTGAATGGCTTTTTGAAATCCACAAGGATGGAATAAATATAAATAAAAATCTAGACTTGAGTTTTGCAAGATTTCCTAGTACTGTCTTCTTGTAAATAAAAACAACATTACAGTTGATGTAATCCTGCAACACAGTTCTAGCAAATACCTTCATAGCAATGATTTCTGTTAAGCAAATTATTTTTCAATTATTACACACATTATTTTCAGTGTTTGAACAGGGCTGCTGTCTGTTTTGCATCACATTACTTTCATGTCTGGCATACCTACATCCAAAAGTATGTACCTTTCAAACCACAAAGCCACAGAAATCGCCATATGTATAGACTTGTTGAACCCAACCACAAAAAGAGTAGACACAGATTTATTTTAGGGCTACGATTTGTGTGTGTGTGTGTGTGTGTGAATCAGTTATGTGATTCCATATATTTTGTCCATATATTTTTAATTTTAGTTTGTGCTGAAGATCCACACAATCTGTAGCCTACCAAACCACATGCAACCAACCAGCCATGTCAAGCAACCCACCAAGGCCTTCCAGTACTGCAAAACATGGCAAGTGATATGGTTGGTCATCTGTGTTTGCTAGTTGGGTAACAATGGTGCAGGTTTGATATGTTTTGTGTGGTTGTGCAGCTTACGCGGGCTCTCCAAGTAGCAGCAACCCCCTTTCTCAAGGTGCCTGTCTGCTCCTTACTGAAAGGAGTAATTAGGATCATCATGAGCTCTGTCTGCTGTGTGAATGATATGGAAAAGGTAGGGTTACAGAATCACTATGGAAGTTGAAACCTTTTTTGGCAGTATTCAGGTGATCTGCTATAAAGGGAGCACAATCAGTAAACAAAGTCAATGAGCATTTCTCACAGGTTTCTGGACAGTTGTGGCACATAAAGTGGGGCGGAGTGGGGCCAGAGCAGGAGAGGAATGGAGTGTTTTCAGGCTTTTTCAATGGGTTTCAATTATACATGATTTCACCGACGTGAGCAGTGCCTCGGAACGTAAACCCCGCGTAAAACGGGGGCTGCCTGTAATACAGTTCTAAATAAAAAAAATTCCTTCCAGTAGCACCTTAGAGACCAACTAAGTTTGTTCTTGGTATGAGCTTTCGTGTGCATGCACACTTCTTCAGATACCTAAAGCATTGTCTTTTCATGACTGACTATTTTGGTAATGTCCAGCCCTTTGCAATGCAGGTATCTTTTGCCCAGCGTGAGGTTCAAACCCATAACCTTAAGAGTCTCATGCTCTACCCTGGCTATCCCTGGCTCTATGTTGAATTTGAAAGTGCTGAAAAGCAAAGGTTGCTAGCCTAATGGTAAAGTAGCAAGCTCATTGTAAGAGATTATATGATTTCCCTTAGCATGTTTCTGTTCTGCTATAAATACTTTACCTGGTTGGTACCAGTTTTTAATAGAAATTAGTCTTGTTGCATCATTATAATAGTGTATAGCATTTTGTACATTTATCCATCCTTTATTAACGTCAGTAAGGGGATCATTCTGGACAGAACCATTATTCAGTAATATAACTTTTGTTATGGTCGCTTCCCAATCGTATAATGTTGTGTAATTCAGTCCCAATGGGATGTTAATAAGCAAAATATTATTTGTGGTAGAATGTTAATTTTAACCCTGGCTGTTCTCCTGAGCCAGTGTCCATTGGTTGTTTGAAAGAGTTAATTGGGTTGGTCAGGGTTCAGGCAAGATCATCTGCATGCATCATCTTAAGTTCTATATGTCCAAATTTAATTCCAGAAATGTTCTTTGTTTCTGATTGAAATTGCATGTAGTTCCAAGAAAAGAGCAAAAAACAGAGGAGCAAGTATTGTGTGTTTTTACCTGGAATGGACTGCTGGAAGTTGGGAGCCAAAAGGCAATGCTTTGAAAAGTAACAAACAAACAGCTATAAAATATTAGAAAATGACATATTAACAATGACTATTTGGGTAACTACTTTAAAAGTTCAAGCAAAGTATGTTTTTCCATTCTAACAAACAAGAGCAAGGTTAGCATCCAAAAAGTAGCAGAAGCTGTTTTTGGAAGACAAATGGAGAGGAAGATTGATAAAAGGGTAGAAAAAGCCTGTAATTCACTAACCACTTAAGCTGACATTCTTGTACTGAAGCTGGCTTTAATGCTCTGGAAGACCATAGTGGAAGACAGCTGTCTTAAATTAGAAGCCTTATTTACCAGATTTCGCTGCAGAGGTGTGCACAGATGTATACAGCACTTTTGGCCTTGAAAAGGTCCTTGCTATAGATGCACAAATGAATTGATAATTTGGCTCAGGATAACAGATGACCTGCCAACCCTATCTCCATTTGTGTTAAAAAATGACCATATGTAGCACTTTCATTCCAATGCAGGTAGCCAAGGAATGCACTAATGGAGGGAGTGTAAGCCCTAATTGAGCATCGAAAGTGAAGTGATGTTATACAACTGAAGGGGTTTTCACTTATCCTGTTGTCCTGACATGGTGCATCTCTCAAGCTCCACTCCTGGAATCCCGCATGACATCAACCCCACTTCTGACACATTGAGCATGGATATCTGAAGAGGGGAAGCATGCTCACATAGAATTCTACACACATTGGTTTCCACATGATCTGGATCCCTGCCACAACCAGGGTTCCGCATCATGTGGAAACTTATGTACATGGCCTCTACATATGCACATGTGCCCTCCTCACATGTCCACGCTCAGTTCATGGATGTTGGAGTCAGGGAGATGCATCACATTGGGGGTGGTGTCCCCACCTCCTTAATCTAATGGAGTGCCCTTCACACACATAATACATGAAGGGGCTTATAGTTGTGGTTAGTTTTAGCTCTTTTGTGATCTTGGGGTTTTGCTATCCTATGTACAGTCCTATACTGCTCTACCCAAAAGTAAGATACATTGAATTCAATGGGAACTACCCCCTGGTGAATGTATATAGGACCACAGCATTCGTCCTACTGAAATTGAAGTCACTTTAGTTACCTTGCAATTTTTATTATTATATCATTTTTGGGTATAACAGATGAAGCACACATGAAACTCTTTAAAGGCACTTTCATGGCAAAATGATATAAGTTATACTGAAAGCTCTACTCATTTTTTGCTGAGAAAGGAATTCCAGACACGAAGACGCAATGCCTAAGAATGTCTTTCTCAAATATGCTGTATGAAAGTTCATAGCTTTAATTCATTTAATGTTTTTGACGACCAAGTATTGTGTATCTTTAAAATAAGGTTATAACAGCTGTTTTTCTTCTATTTCAGGCACCTGCCCAAACAGCTCATTAATCCAAAGTATACAGAAGTCAGCAGGATTTTCCCCACCCCCATCTGCCTAATTTAATTCAGTGAACAATAGATCAGCATCCTAGAGCAGTTTTCACAAGGTATGACTTTGATAAAGCATCATTGGATGAAACTACAAATTTCAATCTGGTATACAGATATCTAAGATTGTGCACTAGAACAGCAAGCAGGTTAAGGGCCTTTCCACACTTACCTTTTATAGTGGCATTAGTGGGGAGTGCCAGACACTGCCCATAATTAGTATATTTGTGTTTTTGTAATGGATGAGACTCCAGTCATAGAAATTTTCTCAATTTGGGCTCAACCTGCCATAAATGGAAAGCAAAAAATGCACTTGTTCTCCGGAATATGTAGCCAAAGGCACAGGTGGTCTGCTGAAAATTTACTCTTACAAATGTCAGTTCAAACAGCAACCATACCTTTATAAATGGTAAGTGTGAAAAGGTCCTAAGTCCTACAAGTTGCCTGTTCTTGTACAACTGTGTTAGGGTCACTGGGGAATGAACTGGGAACCTCAAAGTTTCTGGAGCTGGGACATCACGTGAGGTATACTGGGGTGTATAGGTTCTCAGGCATCAGAGCCCCCCTCAAGTGCATGGAAAGCATCAGTTCCTTCAGTTGGCAGATGCTATGGAGTCTCTTGAGGCCAGGTCTTGTATAAATACTGAGAGCCAAGTCTTGTGCCCTTTCAGAGTGGAGTTATATTGCTTGATGTATCTAAATGTCGGCTGAACCACCCCAACTTTCCCTTTCTTTTTTGGCCATGTGTGGGCCATGAGGCAAAAAGAAAATGCCCTCAGAGTTTAGGAGTAGGAGACTTAGGTGTGGGTGGGGTGGCTTACCTTAGTTTTGACAAGGTAGTCAACAGAGGGACACCCACCCTTTTTTACAGTTCTTAAAAAGCTTTTTAAAAAACCCCAAAACTGGTAGTGGCGGTAAGACTCTCTAAAGCCTCTGAGTTGTGTTTCCTGTGCCAGAATGCTCATTAAAGCATTGGTTTGTTGTGATTAAACTGTTTTTCCCTTGAAAAGAAAAGGACGGTTTTACCCTGGCTTTAAAAAAAATGTAAGTGAAAGATTCCTTGACCACCTTATCAGGAAACGATGATATGTCAAACCCACCATGAGAACGTGTGTGAAATTCACACCCCTCCCAAAGCAATAATTCCATGAGGGAAATGCATTGTAGGTAGCCTACAGAGGTAAAATAAATGCATACTTGAATGCTAGGGAAATCTTTCTATTATTGATCTGTTCTTTGAGGCTGTTACACAAAAATGTTAGATGAAACACAACTCCTGGTTTAGCTGGTTGGTAAACAACAACAAAATGTGTTCAGAAGGACCAAATTATTTCAAGTTTTCCTGTGTACAGTACATGAAAGCTATTAGATAACTTTTTTGCTGTATTTATTCTGATCCCTTTGGCGGCCAGAATGATTGATGGTTACCAAAGTAGCTATCCATTTTGCTGACAATTGCAGTGTTGGTTAAACCCTTGACATCATTGGCTAGTACTTTTTGCAATTCAGCTACTGTCTTGAGTATTATTAGAAACCATTATTTTGTGAAATACAGTATTTTGTAAAGTACAGTACAAAATGCACATGCAAACATACAGTAGCTTCCAGTGGGAAGTTGACCCATATATAGACTTCCACAGAAATGTTAAGAACAGGTCTGTTGAGGGTCTAATGTTGATCCTCTTGTTTGCATTTCTACAGTAATTCACATCAAGTGGAAAGGTGTGCAGCAACTCATTTGTAGCTAGACCTGTCTTTTACATGTAAAACTGTCCTGCCACTTTACATGGGAATGAATATTCTTCAGGAACTTGGAAGCAACACATTTCTCACTGTTATGTGCTGCTTCTTTCATCCTCAGTAGGATTGTAGCCCTGTTCACAAATTGGGCAAACTGTACAATAAAGATACCATGGGTTTGTGCCCACCCCACTCACCACTGAGCCTAGCTCATTTAAATCAGGGCAAGAGGTTTGTACACATTGAGGACAGACCCATACTATACATTTAAAGCATATTCAACACACATTTAAAGATTGCAACTTCCTCCAAAGAAACCTGGGAACTGTTGTTTGTTAAAGGTGCTGTAAATGTTAGTTCTGTATGGGTGGGGGGTGTTCTTCAGTTCTCATAACTGTTTGAAGGAAGTCATGTGCTTTAAATGTGTGTTTGATTTGCTTTAAATGCATAATGTTAGATCTGTTCACAGAGTCTGATTAGGAGAAACCTGAAATGTATTGCTTGAAAGCTTTCAAGTTGCAATGGGAAGTGAATTTTAGAGGATCCCTAATTTTGAAGGGAGGTGGGCGATTTGCAAGTTGAGCAGAATTATTTTAAAGGTTTAGTGGTGATGGCAATCTATATCTATATCTATCATCTATCTATCTATCATCTATCTATCTATCTATCATCTATCTATCATCTATCTATCATCTATCTATCTATCTATCTATCTATCTATCTATCTATCTATCTATCTATCTATCATCTATCTATCATCTATCTATCTATCTATCTATCTATCTATCTATCTATCATCTATCTATCTTCTATCTATCTATCATCTATCTATCATCAATCTACTTCCTTCCTTCCTTCCTTCCTTCCTTCCTTCCTTCCTTCCTTCCTTCCTTCCTTCCTTCCTTCCTCCCTTCCTTCCTTCCTTCCGCCACCACAGGCAATAGAGGCAGAGTTCTTCAAAGAGGTGGCAATCAGTAATGGCTGCCATCCCCCCTCCCTTTCCCAAATGCCATGGAACAATTTACATTGTGTATTTTTTGTGTGAGAAGGCAGATCTATTAAGCTGTGCTAAAACATCTGCAGCTGCTACCAATTGTAGCCTCATGAGCTTATGAAAGAACCCCCCCCCAAACAAAAAAACCCCACATACACCATTTGCTGTCTATGAATGGGCTAGAAAAGGGCAGAGTTTAGCTCAGCTCTGTGTGTACAATTGTGACCCCTAGATCTTTGCTGCTGGGTGGAGTTAGAATATAGTGGACATGCCCATGAACCAACTTCCTCTGGTAGGGGGACTCTGCATCAGAGAAGCCTCCATTACTGCAATGGAAAACACAGCTGATGGAACATTACTGCTGGCAGGGCTTGTTTTTAGGGGGAACTCACAGGAACTCAGTTCCAGAACCTCTCAGATGGGCACAATTGCCATTCTAAGAGAATGAGGGATGAGAATGTTCACGGTGAGTTCCAGCACCTCTTTTTCTAGAAAAATGGCACTGACTATTGGCAGTGTTTTACTTTCTGTTTGAAACAATTGTCTTCCCTGATGGGCAGCAGCTCTCCAAGTTGTCTTATATAGAACTTTCTCAGCCCTGTTCCCCAGGGTCCTTTAATGTGGAAACACTGGAGCTTTCTGCATGCAAAAAGGGTGCTCTACCACTGCATTGTAGCCTCTCCTCTTAGAGTATTCTGCTTATCCCAATTGATGCCAATGTTTAACATTTATTCCAGTAATGTAAATATTTGAACTGAGAAGCTTTGCTGTTTTAATATTCCAAATGCAAGTAGAGCATTTCAACCAAATACAAGCTCATAAAAATGTCAGTTTCATTAGAATTTAAGAGTCAACGTGCACGGTACACAGAAAATTAAGAATTTTTGTGACCATGATTTCTGCTAGTTTCCAGGAGCAGCCAATGAGGTTGTGCAGACAGATGTAAGCAGCAGGAATAAATGGCCACTGCTAAGTCATGAGTGATGACCAAATGGGTGAGGGCTCTGATGCTCATACTGGAAGGAGAAGCAATATACCAAGGGAAGCAGAGGTTGTATAAAGTCATGGAAGCACATAACTGCTGAGAAGTAGGAAATTTGAGCAAGGGCTGTCGATGTCAACATTGCCTTGAGCACTCCTACCAGCTCCACATCAGCATGGTGCTTAGTTTGTCCAGCATCCTTCTGCTTCTACTTTTATCTTGCATCTCCTGCTAGGTAACAGGTTCCTTTCCCTCTTGGTTGCTCTCAGCAGCAGCAGGTTATTGGTGTTTCTTAACCTTTCAATGCAACACTTGTCAGCTGCTGCTCGGGACAGCTAATTCTCCAGACAACATCCAGAAAGTCTGTTATTGATGTTCATTGCTGGTCTGTTAGCATATCCTCATCATTTGGGTTGGTGGAGACGACTGTTTCCCATTAATTGACTCAAGGAAAAGAGAAATGGTTAACTTAGTTTTAATACACTTCCCAGAAAGTGAATATATCTATTACATTTGTCCTGGGACCACACATTTCTTCACAATCTGTTTCTGATACATTTGGGCTTCCTGTGAGCAATTTCCAAAGGAAGTAGGCACATTCTCCTTACTCAGATCCATTCATGGACTATAAGACACACAACCCCCCCCCCTTACCATCAGACACTACGCAAAATAAATAGGTAAAATATGTGGTGTTTAGATTCAAAGCTTTCTTTTTAGTAGACCATTTGAGCCAAAGCTGCCATATTGCCATGTTTTTCATTACCTTGTTTGCTTTTTCCATGGAGTTAAGTCCATAATTTCATAAACATAAGGAAACTAAAAATACTTTGGCTCGGCATTTATAGAAGACATGAGCCATTGTTTGTGTGATGCCATTATTTACCCTTAAGAGTTTCAATATACAGTGGTACCTCGGGTTAAGTACACTTCAGGTTAAGAACTCTGCTAAGAACAGAAATTGTGCTCTTGCGGCGCAGCGGCAGCAGGAGGTCCCATTAGCTAAAAGTGGTGCTTCAGGTTAAGTACGCTTCAGGTTAAGAACGGACCTCCGGAACGAATTAAGTGCTTAACCCGAGGTACCACTGTATATTGTATCATAGTGATCAGATGAGTCAGAATTTGTTTGAGAAGGCATTCCCCATCACAAGTGATGCTCAGACTCCTTTGAATTCAGGTCCAGTCTCCCCCCCCCCCCAAAAAAAAGGTACCTTTGGAAGAAGGGAAGAGTAACAAATGGTGAGGAGTGCTGGCTAGGGTCAGCAGTGACCTGCTTGCAATTCAGTTGGGAAGCAAAAGCAACTGCAGTCCCATGGTCCTAGCAGGAAGTGATGCTTGTGAGCATGCAGTGGAATTTCATTCCAGTTAACAACAGTGGAGCTTATGTCTCCAGTGAACCCTCCCCACCACCTCTTCACTTTGTCAAGATTAAATATTTTGCTGGGTGGGGGATTGACAGTGAACCAGGGGCACATTTCTCCCATTCCTTATTTCTGTTTAAGAAAGCTGAGAAAGAAGGGGTAGTTTTCTTGGGCAGGGGGTAGGAACATAAACTGAATCAAGCTGAGGCGAGTCTACTCATTGCTAATATTCAGTGCCAAATTCTGCTTCCGGGTGATTCATTAGGGTTTTTTGATGCTATCATATTATTAAAATGATACCACTGCAACTCTTAGAGGTTATAGGACTCCTATGATAGGAGAATGTAAACAGAGCTTGCTGTATCAGGCCAAAAGTCCATCTAGTCTAACATCCTGTTCTCCCAGTGGCGAACCCAATGCCTATGGGAAGCCTGAAAGCTGGACCTTAGCTTGAGAGCACTTTCGCAGCAACAGACATGCAAAGGCATTCTGCCTCCAACAATGGAGGCAGAACATAGCCACTGTGGTTAGTAGCCAGTAGTAGCCTTGTCAGCCATGATCATCTTGTAAAGCCATCCAATATGGTGGCTATTGTTACTTCTTGTGGGAGCAAATCCCATAGTTTAACTATGGACTGTGTGAATAAATAATTTCTTTTGTCTGTTCCTGAAACTTCCAACATTCAGGTTAGTTGAATATCCTTGAATTCTGATATTATAAGAGAGGAAGAAAACCTTTTCTCTGTCTGCTTTATCCACACAGGGGTAACTGCCTAAACTAGGGGTCTCAGCCAAAAGTACTTATTGTTTTTGTGACTGTGAATGCTCGGCAGCGTCAAACAGCCTGAGGAAAGAACCGAAGGAGTAACATGGTGCTAAGAGCTTTGGAATGCTGGGGGGTGGGGAGAGAGAATAACTTTCTGCTGGAGAGACTGGGAGGTGAAGTGAGAGAAAGGAAAGGTGGCTGAGGAGAAGAAAATAAGTTCGACCTAGGTGGAAGGAGAAATCGTGATATTTACACTAATACATACATGTTTTTGTACACATTGCTAGGCTGGAGGACCGCATTGCAAGATTTGGAGCAGTGTGAATTTCAAATAATGGCCCTGTTTCAGTTTGCACATCATTCTGGAAAGTGTGGACTAGGTAAGTTCACCTTTAAATGTGTACTGAATCAAATGGTTGCCTCATATCTGTTTCCTACAGACTCTGGTCTTGGCCATGCCCTCATTTACGTGTTTATGTGGTGTGTGAAAGGGTTCTACATCCATACAGATGTAAGCACATGGAATTTCTCCATACAAGGGACCCCATTGGTCCAAGCAGTCCATGTGTAGAGGAGCTTCCTCACATACCCCATGTCCAGATGACCAGGCACATCACCACCAGGTGCATGGGTAGAGGAAGATGAAGCTAATCTTCACAGCCCCACAATGCCACTCATATTTTTTTCAGGCACATCTGAATTCCCCTTACATGATCCTTCCTTGGCTTTGTAATAATCCAAAGCAAGAACGATGCTGGCCCTGTTAATCAGTGACCACAGCAAGCCTCAATGAGAGCTAAACGGAGGGAAGGAGGGCTGGGAAAGTTTACTCCACTTGAGGAAAGGAGGAAAGAATTCAGGCAAGATGGTGGCCCAACGTTTAAAAGGAAGCTAGCACTCTCTCCTGAGATTTTGCTAGGCTGCGTGAGATGCAGGACCCCCAAGATCTTGCAAGAAAATAAAACCCTCCTATTCAACCATGGTGGTGGCATCAGATGTTGCAGATGTTGTGAGATGTTGCATTATGTTATCATTGTAAGCTAAAACTGAGAAGCATGAAAATGAGTGATTGTGCAGGGGTGTGGTATAGTGACCAGCAGACTAAGACGCATGGCAATGGATTTATGGATGGTGATCCTAGTTTAGGACCTAGTGGTTTCCAGTTTGTAACCTTTTGCTTGTCACTTGGCTAAGAATTAGTATTTTGTCGAGTGCACTGAATTCTGTTTGCCTGTTCTGCTCAAACTGAGAAAAGTATTACAATGGAAGATGGATCTCCCTGACTGCATATTTTTAGTTGTACAAGTAATAGCCTGAAGCTAAGCTGACCGTGTTCCAGATAAATGTTAACACATATTATGATAAGGCTGTTTGAGGAACTGACCTAATCCATACCCCCTGGACTACTTTACATGCTACCTGACAGACATACGCATATTATGGATGTATTTAAAAATGTATCACAATAAAATGTTAATCATTCATGAAATAAAGCTTCAGACATTATAATGAAGCAACAGGAAAAAGAAATAGAAGGAGAAGAAGCTCCAGGATGTTTATTCTAATTTGTGTAATCAGTGTGGATGTTTCCCAGGATCCAGCCTATTGCTTGTGTGGCAAGGAAAGGAACGGTACTATATAGTTTATTGCCTTGTGACATGGACTTTCCTCATATTTCCAAGAGGAGCCCTGCTTTTTCAGAGTTTGCATGTGCACTTTAGACTCCTAACACAGAGACTTAGAGGAGCCTTTCCTCCCCAACATTCTGGTCACATTGCCTTCTTCATTAGTCCAGCATTCTTTCATCTTGTACTTCCCTGGAAATTTTTTTGTAAAGAATGTCATGAAGTGACTTGCTAAAAATGCATTAAGGGCCCTTTTAAGGAGATGTTGTGTGATCCCATATTAGGGAATGTACTCCAAGATCCTATTCAGATAATACATATTTTTCAGATAATAGTTTGCAATGAAATTAATTGCCTGTGCCTATCTACAGTAGAGTGGTTTATGCATTTGATTTATTTATCACCTAACATTAGAGTATCAATGTGATTTGCACTAAAAGCAGGCAAACTTCAATATCAATGTGACATAAGAAATACAACACAGCTGGACCACTTCAAATGATCACACAGGATAAAAGCTGCCTACCCCAACAACCTTAAGCATAATCACTAATAAAAAAATTTAAATTTAAATTGCCATTTAAATTTCTACTGAGTATTGGTCAGAGATTAAATGTGCCTCATTATGCATCAACACACCTTCGAAGACAAGCAGGTTTCCATTTTGTATGTGATGATGGCATAGAGAGCACAGGAAGAGCAAATGGTTCGTGCTTGTTCATCTGCCAAACAAGAAAATTCACATCACCCTCATTAAAGAAATATGTGCCCTTCCAGTGCAAGGACATTCTGCACATCTCCTGGGTAGGATAGAGCGATGGCTTGATTATACATAGAGGAACAGGAAGTGAATCTAGTGCAGGGTGCTTGAGTCAATGGCTTGTGACTGAAGTGGGTTGCTAAGTCTGATGTGAAAAATGGACAGTGAGAGAAGTCTGCAAACTGCTGTCTCTCCATCTCCACACCTTTTCATTCTCCCCCAAATACTGTCACACAGTCCCAGTATCACAGAGTTCCAGTTCAAGTCGTTTTTTTAAAAAGGCAAGCCATATTGGTCATGCCACTCTAGTGAAGTTTAGGTCCTCTAGTGCAGCGTTTCCCAACCGGTGTGCCGCGGCACACTAGTGTGCCGCGAGACACCGGCTGATGTGCCGCGGGAAAAGGGACCTGCAGCCCAGGGCTGCACAGGACCGTGGCGGCGGCGCTGCTGGAGCCCGGCGGCAAAGCGGAAGCCAGGGCGGCGCTGCTCCCTTGGCTGCAGCAGCAGCAGCAACAACAGCAGCCTCGCGCGAGAATCCCGACCGGAAGCCTCGCACGAGAATCAGAGCCCAGGGTGCCCTGCAGCCCCGCGCTGCACAGGACCGTGGCGGCGGCAATGCTGGAGCCCGGCGGCGAAGCGGAAGCCAGGGCGGCGCTGCTCCCTTGGCTGCTGCAGCAGCAGCAACAGAAGCCTCGCGGGAGAATCCCGACCTGGTGCCCCAGCTGATGGGCGGGAGAAAGGACGCCGCGCTATAGCTGATCCCAGAGGTAACTCTGGGTCAGGAGACCCAGCACAGCCGGGTCGGGGAGGAGCGGTGTGCCGCAAGATTTTTTTAATGAAACAAGTGTGCCGTTGCCTAGATTAGGTTGGGAAACACTGCTCTAGTGAAGTTTTGTCCTGTAATCTCACAAGGGTGGGAGATCTGATGAAACATAAGCTATACTCAGTTTGATTCTTTTCTGTTATGTCAAGCCATTCCAAATTTCAGAGAGAGCAGGAGATGAACCATATCCCAGACATGAAACTCTTCACATTAGCTCTTCACACAGCTATCACATTAAAAAAAAACTGTTACCATGAAATCTATCTGGGACCACAGGTATTTACTAAATATTTGTTTTATTCAGATAGCATGACCTGGTTTTCAGTTGAAATTACATGGCAAAATAGACTACTATCATGGCCCGCCCAGATAAGGAAGGGACATGTCTGATAGTTAACTCTTTATTGGCAAAAGAAACACAGCAGCTTTCATGATGTTCCAGATAAACATGTCCACGGGTCTGGGCCCTATGGAGCAATTGCAGCAACAGTAGGGTCCCTCCCCTCCTCTGGCTTATATCCCCTCCTGTTGGGTTGCATGCCTGCAACCTGAGATGTCTCCTCCACAGAAATAATTACTGGTCTTCCCTCTTCAAGCCCCTTCTGGCTCTAGAAGACAGTGGGCTGGGAAAGGTCGGGAATCTACTGACCCGTCATGCCTCATCTGACCTGTACCTTCTTCCACCACCATATCCTGCACACCTTCCTCTGCCTTGGGGTGCCCTGACTCTCCCTTCTTCCCTGAATCCTGCCTTGCGGGTGGTGTCACACCCCCTAAATCTCTGGTCTCCTCTCCTGGGTCACTCCCCTGGTCCCCTGCCTCTGCCACATGCTCTTCGGAGCCCTGCCCGTCCCTGACAACCAATAAAGCCTAAAACAATCCATTTAAAACAACATGGTATCATTGTGCAACTCTGTCCTGCAAGCGAAGAAGTTGACCCAGCTGGGGAGTTTCCACCTGCCCTATCAGTTCTGCTAGACTTTGGTTTCTGTGTATGTGTGTGTTAGAGAAAGAACAAACAAACCATTACTATCTCTTCCATGGTAACAGTACAAGTGATAGTGGAGTGAAGTGGGGACTTTTGCTCAGCATGCACTAACATGCTGGTTATTCATATGAATCTATAGTTTATTTTTAACAATGGTTTAATTTGATGTGCAAAGCAGGCCACTGTAAGTTCTTTATATAAAAAAGTAGGTTTAAAAAGAATAAGAAGAAAGAAAGAGAAAATTTGATATGCCGTATTTAAAGAAGGCAACATAGATAGTATCTTTGGCTACCTAAATATTAAGCCATCCCTTAAGAGACCTATTTTATGAAACAGGTACCTTATGAAAATATACATTAGAAAGATTTTCTCCAGATAGTAAGTGCAAAATGACCACTCTTCCCAATGCATTTCCCTTGTGATCTATAACCATCAAAGCTACCTCTGACTCATTTTGTTGATTCCATCACCAAAACCAACATCAGCCGGATACTTAAAATAAGTTTATAAAAGTATTCAAGGTTCACTCATTGCTGAATCAGGGTATGTTTATAGAACAGGAAACTTTAAAAAATAAATTTGCCTCCATAATTCTACGGAACAAGAACCTAATCAAAAGCAGCCTCACAGCTGGGTGTGTTGCCTGCTTTCCAAATTCATATTGGCAACAGCTCCTAATAAAATATAAATGCAGTGGTTATCTTTTGTAGGCATGGGAAAGAGACATATCTGAAAGAGGAGCAGCCAGTCACAAAAGTCTTTTAAAATGAATATGAAATACGGACAGAGCTGGCCCAAGTTATTTTTCTGCTTGAGAATCAAATCCCTTCAGAATAAACATCTGACTAAACATCAGAAAAAATTTTCTGACAGTAAGAGCTGTTTAACAGTGGAATGGACTCCCTCGTAAAATGGTAGACTCTCCTTCATTGGAGGTTTTTAGTCATCTGTCATGGATGATATAGTTGAGATTTCTGCATTGCAGGGGGTTAGACTAGATGACCATTGGAGTCCCTTCCAACTCTACAATTCTATGGTTTTGTGACAAGATGGTGCCCCCATCTTGGGAGAAGAGTGATATTACATCCACACTTTTCTCTAATATCTGTGGCATAGGTTGAGTACATGTAATTTTCTACATGAAGTCAATTTTCTGCCATTTCTCAGACGATGCTGATTGCATGCATTGAAATGACTTTTATGGGGGAAATGCTTCATGGCAGAGCGCTGCAACAGTGTTGTCAAGTTGATAAATGACTGAAAAAAGGCTTCTTGCAGAGAATCAAATCCCTTCAGAACAGTCCCTTCATTGCCTCATCTCTCTCTTTCTCTTCCTACAGTTGTCTATGAGCATCTGAAAACATCTGGTTCAGCTCTTATTACAAATTCAACTGCACTGAGCACAAAAAGAACTAAGCAGTTCTTAGCTGCTTGGGTTGCTCACGTTCTTGCATTGTGGACTGGATTTTCCCTTTTAATACAAAGGGAAAATAGGCTCCACAAAACATTATGAAATAGGTTATATAAAGTTCATAAGATGAAGAAAGCAGCTGTTGCTTTCAGGCTTCTAAGAGCAACTGTTTCAAACAACTATTGATGCATAGAGAGACTAGAGAGATGTTATAGGAATTAAAATGCCATGAGACCTAAACCACATGCTTAGTCAGTCCATCAGGTTAGCTTTGGGGGATCCTGGCTTCATGAACAATGGAAATCCTCTATCCCTACCCCGACACACATACTCAGTATGACTATATAGCTTCATTTACAGTTGTGCACTGCAAAATTCTTCCCTTCTTTAATGCCTCCTCAGGTTGAGCTCCACAAGCTAGTATCATAGATGCAAGATACACCTCACACTTACTAGCCATATTCACACCAGAGCTACAATTCTCAGTTGTTGCTGACATCCGTCTGTCTCAGGAGACAATGGAGGAGTGTGCCTTTAGGGGTGAACTCAAATGGTTGGAAGGTTACAATGCCTGCTGTGGTTGTAGAGACTGATACAGGACATGTTTCGTTGCAGCTGGGGCAGATGAAGGCATCTGGTTTTGCTGATGCAGATGCACCATGGCGTTTGTGCTCCTCCCAGTGGCCATTCCTCCTCTGGTCACTGTTGTGGATGATCACTGCAAGGGATTCCCACATGGCAAGGTTGATGTTGTCAGTCTTTATGTCACGTTTGCAGACATCTTTGCAGCATGTAGTTGGTATGCCAACAGGCCTGGTTCCTTTGGCAAGACAGGTACAGCTAAGGCTCACCTCTCCAAAAGGGTATGGGAGAATATGATGCTAACAACTAATACCAAGATGAAGGTCTACCAGGTTTGCATGTTGAGGCTGTCTCCTCCTCTTCTGCAAGGCCTGCCAAGGTGCTTTGGTGCATCCCTTTGAGATTGCTAGTGTGCCTTCCTGGAAGTCACCTTGGTGATTGTCAAAGGGACATGCCAGGGCGGAGGTGCTTTTTTTTGGCAATTGACAGTTGCCAAAGCGATCCCGGAAAGTGCTCTGGTGCTTGTCAACAGGGTTAGGCTGACTCACGCCAGGGTGCCAGTCTTAATCGGGACATTCCGAGATTGGTTTCTGTGATCCGGGGTCTCCCACTGAAAACAGAACAGTTGGAGGGGTATGGATTCAGGAAGTAGTGATGAATTAAGTCGTCACCTTTCAACAAAACTGGTCCATGTGGAGGCAGGAACTAGACTTCTTGGGTAAATATGCACTTCTGGCTTCAGCTGCTCTTGCTCCAAACAGATAGTATAAATACCAGTGCTGGCTAGCATGGTGCCCTGTGCACTATAGTTCTCATCATCACTGACCAAAGCCATGCAGGTTGTGGCTGATGGGAACTGTAGTCTCAACTATGTGCCAGCTTTACAGTTCTCTGACACTTGGACATTTGAACTGTATCTACCCATTCTGCAGATGCTCTTAGCTTTGGGCACTTGACTTGATGATCTTATTTACAATTAAATAAATGTAAAAATAAAACTGCAGTTCTATGACTTTTCCTCGGAAGTAAGTAAGTTCTGGCTTTCTTTTGAGTAAGCATAAGATTGAGTTCTTAGAGTGGAATGCAGAACAAGCTCTAAACTTAGTATGTGTAAATTGACATAGGCTATTGAGGCCAAAACAATTTTGTAATCTCTTCAACTTTCTAAGCCAACTTAAAACATTTGATTGAGGCTCAAACTGTGTTGTGCCCTGACAGCTAAAAAAACATGCTGTTCTATATCGCTAAAAGGCTTATTGGCAGAAACAGAACAATGCGTAGGCTGATGTGTCAGGAGAGCTTTCTGACAGAAAGCATGCTTTAAATATCCTGTTAGCAAAGTAGTTGAACTCTGTGACATGTCAAAAACATGAAGAAGTTCAAGGGGGAAAGATGTGAGAACAAGCCTTTGGGAAACCACTTTAGCTTATGTGGAATTATTTGGGGCAAGGGGGTTGAAAAATAAATCACTTGAGGAAGAATAAAGTTAGAAATATGACTGGAAATACATACATTGGACTTTAAAGGGGATGAAAAGAAGACAACTAAAGGCTGCTAATGTCTTGTGTTTCTTTTCTTTTTCAGTAGAAGCAAGCTATTTTTATCATTATACAATGCCTAGTTTCTGTAGATTCAGATATGGTAGATTCCCTACAACTACGGATAATAATAATAATAATAATAATAATAATAATAATAATAATAATAATAATAAATCATAGCATGTTTAGAGGGAGATCTTATCTCAGATATTCACTGGGTCTACTGTAGCCTTATCAGGGGTCTGCGTTGCTCCCAAGCTGGGAAGAAGGAGTAAAACAAACATCGAGGTTTGGTTCAAAAGAGAAAGGTTTATTCTGCTTTCCGGATAGCAGAAGGATCCTGCCTGGTCATCCAACGGCAGGAACAAGAATAATCAGTTTAAACAAGACTTATATACCTTTCAGAGCACTCTCTCCCCCTCCCACAGAGTTCTATCACCATATTAGGTAAATCCTTCCTGCTTCCATGCATCACGAGATCCTGTAACCCATATAAGGAAATTACATCCTGTGAACTTTGACTAGGCCCTTTGTACGTCACGGTGATAAGGACATTTGCACCCTGTACAGACTCTCTGTCTGTACTTGGGCGGTCGATGCCATCCTTCCAGACTGGCAAGGCCATGCTGATAAGAGGGTACGCATGCTTTGCCCTTGAACTGTGGTTCTGAACTTTCGTTATGCAGTCTTCTGCTGCTGCCGGAGACTTTCCTTATGAATTGATTTAGGGGGATGTGAAGCCTCATGTAATTTCAGGTTAGCCCTGTGACATAGGAATTTGAGGTTAGGTTAAGCTAACCTCCTCCCTTCATACTAGCAGAGGACCTATCTTTTATAGTTAATCATTAATAAACAACAAGAAATATTTGGCGTGAACATTCAGCCATAATTTAATGCAGCCTCTAACTTGGCAAGATTCCCAAATTAGCAGATGTTTCTCCTTTATATAGCACTAACAGGGTGTGACTGGCAATGCCCGGGAATTTTCAAAAAACCCGCCCCCCCCAAAAAATACTGTGATTTTAGAATGCATAGTGTAATTTGTGAGCTTGTGCCCATCCTGCCAAAAATCAAGTAAAGTCACACCAAAGTCACGCTTGGGCTCACCATCCTGATTCAAAATGGCACCAAAATGGCACCATCCTGATCCAAAATGGCATCCAAACATCAATGAAACACCGCCAACCCCAGTGTTGGGCGTCAAATTTCAGCAGCGCCCTGAGTGACACCCTCCACCTCTCACGCTCTATTCTAAATAATAATAATAATAATAATAATAATAATAATAATAATAATAATTCTTTTATTTGTACCCCGCCCATCTGGCCGGGTCTCCCCAGCCACTCTGGGCGGCCTCCAACAGGTATAAAAATACATTAAAATATCACAGGTTAAAAGCTTCCCTAAATAGGGCTACCTTGAGGTATCTTCTAAATGTCAGATAGTTGTTCATATTTGCAGCATCCTCAGCAGTGTCCTCAGGGTTCTGTGCTCAGTGTGACCGAACTAAATCTACCTCTGCCCCACCTCAGAAAACCTTGTGCTCAGTTTGGAAATGATATACTGTATTAGAAGGTGGCCAAGCCTGTGCCAAAAAAGCCAGATGAAGTCACATCAAAGTTATGGTTTGATTGCCATATTGAATCAAAATTATGCCCAGAATCCAAATATTGATTAAGACTGCCATCTCCACCTTAGGAACCCTCATGCCAAATTGGGTGATGATATCTCAAGAGATGTCTGAACCTGTTTCTCAAAACCAAAGCATAGGGTTACATTGTGCAATGCAGGCCTAAAATAGGAAAACAGACAGTCACTGTGAGTAGAATCATAACAAATTCCAGCTCAGATAGAGAATAATAACAGAAAATCTCTGGGAATGAATCTGGATTATGCTTTCTTCTGATAGAAGCTTATGAGTTATGATGACAGTACCCATAAATATCTTGCTTGACCTATCACATTGTCAACACTGTTTTGATGCACACTGAGTAAGTTTATATTCTCCATTGTCCCAATTTTCTCCAAAGTGTAATGCACAGGCAAGAAAGAAAGAAGACAATCCTTGTTCTCATAAGAGTTCACAACTCAGTGGCCAGATAGTTTGGACAGATGTGATGCAGGGGAGGAGGTAACAAATAACATTCAATAGAAAAGAAACATGATCTGCTACCACATTTCCAGCCTATGTCCTATAAATCGGGGTATAGAAATTGCCCATAATGTAGGCAATGAATCTGACACTATCAGATGAATTGCTGCCAAGACCAAAATATTTGTTGTCTTTGTTCCAAATGATTTGCAACTGCAACATGTTCTCTGATTTATTTCTTAGATTTATGTGGCAGCAGTCATTATCTATTTAAGATGAAAGAATAGGAAGGAGGGTGGTGGAGGAAGTATTTGTAAGATAAATCATGAACTCAAACTTTACTCAAGCAGAATATGGAAGAGAAATGGGAGGGGAAAGATGATTTGCTTGTTGTCTTCAATACAGAGAGCAAAGAAACTATTTGTGATAGAATCATAGAATTGTAAAGCTGCAGGAATCTTTCACCCAAAGTGGGGCTTGAACCCACGACCCTGGGATTAAGAATCTCATGCACTACTGACTTAATATTTTTTGCCTTCTGCTTTCACAAAAAAGACACACGACTCCCAGTTGCTACTGATTTTGTTTAGATGATGATTTTGTTTAGCTTTTAGCTTGTATTTTCTTAAAACTGAGGTGAAAACAACATTAAGCATCATGGGAAATTCAATGACATTGTGGCACAATAAGCCTCTTATTAAGATCTTGTGGTGGGAGGGTGTTCTAGAGCAAGCACACTGACCCCCTGTCTCCTTTTCATTACCCAAATATTATTGAGTAATATGATACATATAATATGTAATTTCTATGAAAATGTGGATCCCACTCTGTTTTTGTTTCCTCTTTTCTGTGGTTGTGTAACTGGTCATCCTACCACATGGGGAGGGCATGGCTTTACATTGGTGCTGCAGTGCAAAATGCACCCCCAGACCAATCAGGAAGTCCCCCAATATCTGGACAGGATATCTGCAGGATATCTGTCTGAGGAGTTTTTGCATAGCCCTCAGCTGTCAGAGTATGGCTATTGCCTGAATTTACGTGGCATAGTGAGTGTGTCTTGGAGGCAAAGTACGTGAAGGAATGTATTCCATTGGCAGTAATTCTATCTCTGCTCCCTGTGAGTAAGAGTCAGTCTGTGTTGGTGACATAAATTTCCACACAGAACATTTTTGTTAGTTTTGGAAGTAAATGAAAGGCTGCTTATTTCATTCCATTCTTCCACCTTGAAGGTTAATCCAGATTTTAAAGAGATGTGTGAGGTTAAAAAATAGAAGCAAAAAGTTTGCACTTTAAACAACAATTGTCCTCCCCATTCCTGTGGGTTTTCTTGCTTCTTTTTGCGTACACCCAGCTATGAAGCATTAGTCAAAATGTGATGTTTTGTAAATGGCTAATCTTGTCCTTTCATGTCAGTCCCTTAATTTATCAGCGTATTTTCTGTTTTTCTCTGACAGAGAAGAATACCAGAGCTTTTGCTTTAGATTGTGGGGCACTGTTGTATGGGAGTGGGTAGTATCCTTGCTGTTATTGCTGCTGTTCTTTAAGGGCTATATGGACTGCTTGAAGTGCTACAAACAACAGAAACTTAACTGTGGGCTAAGGCAGGACTTCAAGACCCAAGCTAGACACAGTGCCATTTATGCAAATAGTAATTGTTTGAATGGCTTAAATTGCAGGTGTGAAGCGTTAAACAAAATATACTAAATGAATTGAATTCATTTGGGGGGCTTTAATCAAAATTAAAAAGACAGCTGCACATGGGAACAGGTTCCCAACACATTTTGAGAGATATATTTTTAATGAGGAGAATGCCCTTCGGTGCTTCCTAAAAAGAGCAGTAAAGACTACTTCACTTCCAACTCAGTTAACTTCCATCTCACCTAGCATATATGCACTGGCAGCTCAAGATTGACTCTGGTTCATCTTGCCACATCCCTTATGGAATTCCATTACAAGAGAGGCCGAAAAGCCCTGCAGGCCGGGCATTTATCCTTGCCCCAGGCACAGTGCCAAGCACCGCTACTGGTCAGTTGGCACTGCACCCAGTGGAATGCCCCCTAAACTCCTGCCACCATTGGCCAATTCAGCAGCTAGAGGATGATCTGGCCTGCAATAGGCCAGTTCACAGGGGAGGCCTGGGGCCCACCTGCCCGCCTGAGGAGGGCAAACAGACTTTTCAGGGGAGGGGAATCATCATTCAGCACAGCTGAGACCTAGTCTCTCAGCCATTCACTATTTACCCCAGGAGTCTCCAACCTGGTGCCTATGGGTGCCATAGTGCCTGCAAAGGCTTTTCCTGGTGTCCTTGGGCAGGTGCCCTAGACTCTGAACTTTTATTTTAAAAATTAAGTCTATAGCTCTCCTAGAAAGAAAGCTATGGGTCAAAATTGCTTCTATGCAATTTCTGTGAAATGAGAATAGTGTGGCAACTTTTCATATTTTTTCCTGGTGCTGAGGAATGCTCCCTGTTGCTATTAGATAGCAACAGCATCTCTCTCTCTCTCTCTCTCTCTCTCTCTCTCTCTCTCTCTCTCTGTGTGTGTGTGTGTGTGTTTGTGTGTGTGTATGTGTATGTGTGTGTTGTGTGTCCCATAATCAGGATCAGCGGCAAATAGCTGATTTTTCATGGTAAGCATAAGGTTGTTGTTCTAGTTTTATGTCATTCCCCATGACAGCCATTTTGTGTTATGCCATGTCCCCTCCATGGCACCCATTTTGTGACTGGCACCCCCAGCACTCTAAAAATTCAAAATGTGCCCACTATTCCCAGTTTGTTGACCCTTGATTTACCTAATGCACTTTCAGAAATGATGGTCCAGAGGAACACAGAAAAATAGGAAGCTGCCATAAACCAGGTCAGACCATTGTCCACCTACTCAGTATTGTGTACACTGACTAGCAGCAGCTCTCCAGGCTTTCTGGCAGTGGACATTCCCAGGGGACTGAACTTGGGACTTCCTGCATGCAAAGCAGATGCTCTACCACTAAGCATGAACCCATTTCATTCAGATTTAAGCATATGTATCTTGTTCATTGAAAAGAAGGCATTTGAAGGTGCACAAGTGGAACTAAATCTTGCCTTCATCTCAAATTATGACATTTTCTTCTTTTTAATATTTTGACAAAGCAATCTTATGCAGAAATATGGGGCTTACTCTACATAGGATGGCAGCCAGTAGCAGATGTGGGGTACGGCACAGCAGTGCTTACCCGACCTCCCAGCATGTGGATCGCAGCTGCTTGCAGGGAGAGAAAGCGAGAGGGTCAAGATGGCAGGGAGTTCAGCCCTGTGCGGGTGCACTGGATGAGCCAATGTGGTGCTCCTGCTGGTACATTTGCACAGTGCTGACCTCCTTCCCCCTTGCCCATTCCACTCTCCCTCCCAGTAAGTAACAACAACCCACCTGCTAAGAGATCAGGTAAGCAGTGCCCCATCACTCCTATGAGTTGTAGGTCTAAGCATCAATTTTGATGAAGAGCTTTATGTATCTGCAAGTTTGATTCCAGTAGGATATTGTCTCACTTGCTCTTTGCATTTGAATTATTTTATAATGACTAAAAATAAAAAAAAACACTTTATGCACTTTTATCATTGCCCCCCAGGTTGAGCTGCTAACTGCAAATATAGATTCCCAAATGCTGAATTCAGCAGACTTAGCTTCCGAAGTTGGTTGTAATTCATAACTACCTCATGTTGAAAAAAATATTTTAAAATGTTTGGAACTATTGAAAAATTAGATATGTGAATCTGGTCTTCAGCTAAAACAATGCAAGTTCATATTCACCAGGTGGTTTGCTTCAGATGAGAAATCTTTCTTTTAAAAAGGTTATTGAATATAGATAAGCAAGAATTAAGTGGTGCCATACAAGTTTAGAAGTAAGAAACACACACCCTTTTGCATCTGTTTACGTAGCCTTGGTATCATTTCTTGTGAACTGTGTGATGATGAAGCTTCAAATACTGCTTTGAACATTTCTGTGGTTTCTTGAATAAATATCCATAATCCAGTATTGTATGCTCTTAAATTTTAGGCATGTACTTTTTGGAAAAGCAATAAAACCTAATATAGTTCAACAGGGGAAAGATAAAAAATGTAACAACAGAAGAATGGCAGTCACTCTGTTGCAAATGTAAAAGAAAAAAGAGCAAGTGACTCCTCAAAGTATCAGACCATAAACCGTCCCAAAATAGTAGGGCAGGCATGGCCAAACTTGACCCTCCAGCTGTTTTGGGACTACAGTTCCCATCACCCCTGACCACTGGTCCTGTTAGCTAGGGATGATGGGAGTTGTAGTCCCAAAACATCTGATGGTCCAAGTTTGGTCATGCCTGTCGTAGGAGTTAAACCTCTACACACCCCCATCCAACTCTAGTTGCACTTTTAATAGGATCAAAAACCTTTATTTAAGAGAATAGTTATATTTCATTGATGTAAAAAACCAAAGGAACTCTAAACTATGGCTCCTGCCTTTAACTACCTGTAGGCATTGAGGGAGAGATTGGATTCAGTTCACTTCTAAAGATGAACCTACTTCATTTGCACTTGCAAACCAAAATACATCCTCCTTTGAAATTTGCACTTCTCTGAATTTTGCAATGCTATTCTCCAACCAGTTCTCCACCTTGCACACCCCCAAACTGGTTCGAGGTGGCGATGGAACAACCTCCAGAAAGAGCACATTGAGGGAAGAAAGAGGAGATTGTTCCATGAGGCAAGCAGAAATGCTTGCACTGATGAAACATTTGTAACAATGTGACATTGAATTCTTCCCACAATTGGTTGTGGTTTTTTGGGTAGGGGGGATTCTAAAAACTAGAAAAGCTGCAGGATTTAAGCAGCAGCGACTTATGCAAACAGAAAGAGAATAAAATAAATACTCAAAACAGCAGGATAAAATCACTTCGAATAAAACCAACTATATGCCACACAGCAAAACAGACTAAAATGCTTCAATAAATGTTTAAAAGTCATGATCTGTTGCCTGAAATTTAACTGTGGGTGCAAAGGAATCTTCCTAGGGGTTGTGGTATGCCATAAGTGGGGCAGCACTGCATATACGTCAGCTACTCTTTCTTCCATTTATTTTTGCTAAAATCATAATATTGAGAATAATAATATTAATAATATTGAGAAAATCAGTTTTCTCTTAACTTTTCTCTTAAAGAGTCTTACAAATTCACTCATGAGCATATGTGACCTGTAAGGTATAAGTTCAATTGGACTTTCAGTGTTGCATTCAGCGTAGCACTAAGTAGCACTTTGTGTGAGCAGAATGACTTGCTCTTGTGCAACAGGACTCCCCCTCCCCAATCCTCCCCAAATTTTAAATCTGGGAGTTGTGTCTATTTGTGAAAGCAGAAGGCAATAAATGTTTACCTTGATCCTCAGTGTTCCTTCCAGCTCTCTGATTCTGCCTTATGGGGCATCATTCTCTGGGGTACTGCATGGGCAAAAGGATGGCTGTGCACATGGCCCATTAATGAGATGTAATCCCCTCTATCACCTCTTGTGAATGGGGTGATGAATTGGGGTGGGTAGAAGCAATTAGTTGTAGTCCTAAAATTGGCCTTTTTTCACTCACCAGCTTGGAGTGCACTTTCCTTCTCACGGTTCATCTGGAGAAAAGGACGAATTCTAGTTTGACACCATGCAATGTTAAAGTATAGCAGCACAATCCTAAAATGGAACTAGAGAGTAACCTCAGACCTGGAAGTCCCTCTTTTTATTTAATAATAAATTTTATTGTTTTTTTTTAATTTAAACATTTAAGAATTAGTAGTGTGTGTGTGTGTGTGTGTGTGTGTAGATCACATGCAGATCATTACAATGAAAATGTAAATATTCTTACTTAAAATACAAACAAGCAGTAGTCAAAACAGATTACATTAATACAAACATACAAAGGAAACAGCCTAATCCTAAACATACCCCCCTCACTGCCACAACTGCTACAGCTTCATAAAATAATTTAATTTTGTTCAAGATCCTCAAGCAGGATTGAGTGGCTTCCCTTTAATTGCAGGTGGTGGTATTCAGATATGGGCTATAAGTGCTTTCCCATTTAAAACAACAACAATCATTTGCTGAAACAACATTTATCTAACTTTTTTTGACTAGAAAGTGCTGGCAAGTCAACGAAGTACAGACAAATGCCTTCACAACCAAGCAATTACTATTGTTCCAAATTTAATCCATTTTTTCCTTCCCCCCAAATATCAAAAGCAATATGAGATGTTTCAGAATAGGATGATGCTTGAGGCAAAAAAATAAAAGTGGGCTGTGTTGGCAGTCCACAGAAGAAAAATGTGAGACCACCTAGTTAGAGGGATTGTTGCATTTTAATCCTACTAGCGGAACAAATGCAAACGGGGATCAATTGGCAGCTCTGGAGAAGAGAAGCAAATGGACAAATGCTACAGTCTGGTTATATGGAACTTCCCTGGTGAAAAAGTAGGAGATAGGAAGACATGTTGCAAGAAAAAGCCAGTGTGGTGCAGTGTCGGACTAGGACCTGCATACACCAGGAGTAAACAACATACACACATGGGATTTCTCCCATTCACTTCAATGGAAGAGGATGCTCCACACGCACACGCAATGTGTGCATCAGAGGTTTTCTTCCTGCAGTAAGTCATTGGAAGGAGGGTTTCTTTTTAATCAAAAGTCAATGGAAGCTGGCATTCTTAAGAATGTATTACTTTAGCTGCATTTTTCCTTGCTCTATCCTAAGGACTTGGGGAAGTTAGAATTTATTTTTATTGCAGATTAATTATCTTGACAACACATGAAATACATTTAGCTAAGAAATAGTGAGCTGCCTATGGCCACACAGGTTTCAGAGCTATTGTATTCTGGATCAGCATTGCAAGGTCAACATTTGCTGCAACCCTCTACAGATCTCCCAGAGAGTAAGCCTCAATGAACTCAGTGAGGATTACTTATTGGTAGATACACATAGAATTGCACTGATTCTGTCCACTGCAGCACTTACTTCAATCCGGCTCAGTCTTGTAATAATCATTTTCCCCTTGGCTAAGCAAATGGTGTTCCTAAACATAGATTTGGCTTATACCGGTATTAGTTTACACCAAAATAGACTATCTAACCCCCTACTGGTTGGACCAGGGAAGAGGAGAAACATGAAGTTGATCTCATTTGGGGGGGGGGTCTAAATATTGCTAAACTGCAAGTCCAGTCATCCCTGATGATTGGCTATGCTAGCTGGAGCAGTATCTGCAGGGCACCAGCTTGGCTAACCCTGCATAGTAACTTTGCAGATATTACATTGATAGGAGGAAATGACACTACAGACGTATAAAGCATGACTGAACCTAAGCAATTCCTCACTAGGAATACCTGTAATGGCAGAATGCTGATTTGCTTAGTGGTCATGAATTATCTTAAGCTATGTGGCACAACCCCCTCCCTCCTTTCCAAAGCATGGAGTGTCTACTTCCTGACTCTAAAGTGAAGCCAGTAAGGACAAAAGTCCATCTAAAGCTAAAACACGACTGCCTCTTGGCTTCCAAATGGCAGATGGTAAAAAATATACCCTAATTTCTTTTGCAGGGTGCATTATCCCAAGTTTCCACTCCATTATGCTGAAAACAGCCCACACTGTATTTACTGGTGGCTTTGCTAAAATAACCCTTGTGCACATTCTTCTTAACAATTCACTTTAACTGCAGCAAGGAAAGGGAGGCTGATTACAAAGCCACAGAAGCTCAGCCTACAAGAATGTTGACAGCACAGTGCTGTATATAGAAATCCATTGCATGGATGTAATGAAGTTGCAAAACTGAGCAAGGGTTTGCAAACTGCCCTTTGCAATGTTATTTTTCCCATGTCTCTTTCTGTACCATATTATTTCCAATCTCCACATCAGATGATGGGCTGATTCTGGTTTACATTGTGGGGTCTTCTTGACATAATGTTTGGCTAGTTGAAGTGGCTTTTTATTACCATACATCTAGAAAACTTACATAGACATTGATAATTCGTGTAATGTTTCTGGGCTTAATGTTCAGAGTCATAAGCATAACAATGGAGATCTTTGATCCATTTTGGTTTCTTATTTGTCCAAAATTTCTGATTATCTGCTCAACCTTTGGACTATTTAGGATTTTTATTCTCAATCTAAGACACTCTGGAATTAAACTCTTAAACTGCTTGGCTCCTCTCATTGGGCCAGTTCAGCTGATGCTTGAAAGGTCCACTCCAGCCCTGTTCCCTGGCTGCACCCTGGCTCTGTCTCTGGCCATCCATGCAGGAGAAAGCCATCCAAAATGCAACCCGTATGAGTGAAATCCTACAGACATTAACCAAAATTACATGATTGGTTCCCAGATAAATATCCAAGAATCAGCCATGCAATTTTGGCCAATGCTTTACGTGGGCCCCACCGACACATGCGGGGGTCCAGAACATAACAAAAGGGATTTTCTCTATACCCCCAAGCTTTTGACCATGCTGGTCACATAGCTACATTTTAGACATTATAGTAGAATTATGGAAGCCACTCCTTAATGATGACACTCCTGTAATGTTTAAAGACCTGCAACTGTGTCAGTGGGTCCTTCTTAGCATCACATCAATGCCCTTGATCCTGGTCAGGTGGTGATTTTTGTTAAGCCCATGTGATTGGCCCTGAGCACATGGTTGTAGACCTTTAAATTATAGCAAGACTGTGGGATGACCCGTATGAAGACAACCTAAGACCATTTAAAAGGTACATCAATTCACGACAAAGCAGAGGCATATATATTATGCAAGGAAAGGGCTCTCTTTGTCATTTACTTCAGCCTTTAGTACAATTTCCCTTGCCTGAGTAAACATATCTGAGCTGTTTTAATAGTGTGTTTCAGGAAAACAGATCATATCAATCAACTCTAAGAAGATTCTTCAGTCAATGTCACGAAGGCTTTCTCATTCCATCAAGTGAAAAAGGCTGGGTAAACTATAGAGCTTCTCAGTTCTTGATTTCTCAGCTGAGACCATTAAATTAAGAATTTAATTTTTACAGGATTAGAAAGATGTGAGTTATCCTTTCTTAGGAAACCAGATGGGAGACTAATGCAGTGTATTTCACAAGCCACTGAGCAATAACTGTATGGGATCTGCTTTCATATACTTTTGACACAGTTATATTTGAACCAGTAACCCTCAGTCTGCATAGCCGTTATGATTCCCTTGAGCCATCTAGCCTGCTAAGTGGTTTACCCTCGGATGCAATCTGATGTTGCAATGAATTGCAAAATATGGGTGTTCCAAAGCCAGGATGAATGGTTTACAGCCATTTTATTTCATATGGTTTCAAGCAAATCTCCATGTGCTGGTCTTTGTGGCTTTGCCTGTCCTCCTTCTTTGCTTTCTTTTGCAATTTGCTTACAATCATTCCTCAGGCTTATCATTAAAAGCAGACAGCATTGAAAGAGTTTCATCCAATTTCATAACACATTTTACATTATTAAGACTCAAAACCACAATCTGACCCAGTTCTGTTGAAAAGCGAAACTAACGATTCCATGCGGGTAACACTGTAGGAGTCTGATGTGTAGAGACTTCGGGCTGGGGGCTGGGGGAGGAGGGAGGAGGGATAGCTTGATCATGTTTTCTCCCTTTCAGCCCCTTATGAGGAATGCTTTGGATTATTTACATTAGGGAGACACACAACTCCACAAAAATGCAGTTTATATTTGATAGATGGCTGCTTTGTGTTACCAAGGAACACAATCTACTTCCAGAGATCTGTTTGGTCTTTGAAGATACAGAGATTGTCTCCTGCTATGGCCCCTCCTATCTGAGTAAAAGCCAGTAATGCCCCTTCCTCCTTCCCAGTTTAGCAAACCATAAAATACAATTCCTTTGCCTATAGAGTTTAGCTGTGACAAAGCTTTTCAGATCTGCAATACTGGGACTTGAAAGGCACAAGCTGGCTTATAAGTCTGTTGAAATTCTGTATTAATTAGATGACAAAGATGGGAAGAGGCTGAAAGAGAGAGAGAGAGAGAGAGAGAGAGAGAGAGAGAGAGAGAGAGAGAGAGAGAGAGAGAGGAAAAACAGCCACACTCAGTGTTATCAAGCAAATTAAAATAAAGCATGGGCGGAATACATCAGGCATGTCTCATTGCAAATAGGAAAGCTCAACTTTTAGCTGGAATTTAAACAGCAGTCTCTGCCTTGCAGAAACACACACAGTAATGTCAGACTCAGCAATGTCCCTGCTGATGTTTACAGCTATGCTCTGGTCTGTGGAAATGTAGAAAATCAGACGGTGGGTCCGCTTGGCTCCCCTGGCTCCGAGACAGCAAGCAAAAGAAAAAGACAGACTACACAAGCGCCACCTCACTTTCAGAGGTGTAATAGCAACAAAAAGGATGCTCAGCTTTTGCAGCATGCATTTTCTTAGTATGCATTGTGCATTCCAACAAAGTTGTTGTTGTTAAGGAAGATACTTGCAAGTAATGTATTGATTGATGGTGTTTTGTTTTTTCCCCTCACTGGAAAGTTTGTTGGTGTTTGACGAAGAGACAGAAGTAGGCTACAAGGCAACAACACCATATCATTAAAGGAAATACCCCTAAATTCGCCAGTTATTGCTGAAGTAACAGAGAGCTCTTTTTGCATCCAACTTTGATGCTGTCTGCATTGCTTTTATTGCTGCTTTGATCTTCCACTCCATTTGTGGCTATTTGCAGGGGGTGCAGCAATTCACAGTGTGATGACATCAGATTGCATGTGCTGTCTTTCTAGATAGAGGCAGGGCTGCTGCTGAAAGTGCCATAACATTTCGTTCTGGTCCAAGAGTCCTCCTTCCATTGTTTTGCTATTGTTGTTAATGTTCCCAAGGTGCGGTGCTGTGAGAGGCACTTTTCCATGGCTTTGTTCCATGGTGATGTTGTAATGTTGAAAAGCCCACAGCCACATGGCCAGGCCTGATGATCATCATATGGATGCTTCCCACCAAAGTGGATCCCAAAGAGAAGGAAGGTGCTGATGCCATGGGAAAGACGCCACGTGGTTTAACATACCCGCAAGGCTGCAGGCCTTTGAATATTTAAAACAGATCAGAGGAATGGAGTCCAGGAAGAGTAATTCCCATGGTGCTGTTGTAGGGTATAAAAGCCAAGAGCATCTAAAGCAGTTTCAGCCTAGCAGAAGTCAGTATTTTATAACCTGGGGACGCATCCTTCTTTAAACAGCCCTGAAGCTTTGAAAAGGTTGCAGGCCGATTTTTACTGTTTTCTTCATTTGTTTAAAACATGTAAATAAATGTTGATCACAATAGCTTCAAGAGCAGCTTACTATAGTAACCAAATCTATAACGGATCTTCTGTAGCCATTTAGATTATCCATGGAAATTCTACTTTTGGCACCAAAATGTGTTGACCCCAAAATGAGCATGTTTACTATTGCCCCTTCAGTCCGGAATGTCTTTGCCATACGTAAACAGCAACCATCAGTTAATTCAGACATATCTTTTTGATCGGGCTTTCCCTGGTCCATCAATTGGACCCCGTTTTTATTTGTTGGAATGCCTTGTATTCCTGTTTTTATATGTTTCTATATAACTGCTTTGGTGGTTTTGTCATATTTTTGTTTCAATTATGTTGTTTATTGTTTTTATGTTGTATACCACTTAAGTAGTTAATGAATACAGTCATACCTTATGTTACGGATGCTTCAGGTTACATGTTTTCAGGTTGCGGACTGTGGGAAACCCAGAAGTACTGGAACGGGTTACTTCTTGGTTTCGCCCCTCGCGCATGCACAGAAGCGCTAAATCACGCTTTGCGCAGAAGTGCCAAATCACGCCGGCACCTGCACAGACGTGGCACTTCAGGATGTGAACGCTGCGGGTTGCGGACATGCCTCCATCACGGATTACGTCCACAACCCGAGGTTCTACTGTACTTGAAATAGAATAGAATTAAAATTAAAAAGTGATAGATGACGACTGATAGAAACAATACTTAAAGTCTGTGGAGATAACAAAGAAAGGTTTTGCCTGATGCTTAAAGGCTTTGGCACCACGTTATCCTTCTCAGCAGGGCCGGATTTAGGTTTGATGGGGTCCTAAGCTAATAAAGGTAATGGGGCCCTTTATACGTCCAGCTGTCCTTTGTCAACAACAAATTGTCGCTGCTTTTGTGTTGAATATATGGTAAATGGTAATTTATGGACCTAATAGGTATCTAAAGCCATTTGCACGTAACAAATAGGAATTTACACAACACAAAACACTGTTGCTGTATGTCTTATATTTTGGAAGTGTACATCTAGTTTTTTTTTCCTTTAAATTTTTTGGGGGGCCCCCAAGAGAGTGAGGCCCTAAGCTATAGCTTGTTTAGCTTATACGTAAATCCGGCACTGCTTCTCAGGGAGGACAACTTTTCAGTTGGGGGGCTGGTACCGAAAACGTATCCTCTCTAGTTGACATAGGTCTCACCTCTGAAAGAGGAGGGGCTCATGGCTGAACAAAACATGCTGTTTGCAATATTCACTTGACAACTTCTTTTTTAAAAAGACCTACATGTCTAAAGTTAGAGGAATCAAATCATCCACATAGAAAAGCATATGTCTTATGGCAGCAGGGGGTGGGGGGCAGGGGACCTCAGGTCTGTGAACAGAATATGGCCTTCCTGGCCTCTGTATTTGAACCTCAAAACTCTCTGAAGACTATTGTTTTTCCTGCCCAGAAAGGAATATGGCCCATGGGTGGGGTACATTTGTTCAGCCCCTGTCTTACAAGTTCCAGCTGAAGGGGAGAAACAATTCTGGGCCAAAAAGCCATGAGGGAGATTGCTAGGTAAAAGGTTCTTTCAGCATTCATCCTGATTTGCTCACACAAAGCTTATGTGGTGGTAAACTATGTCTGGTCTTTACTGAGCATCCATGCTGCTCTGTTTATGGGGTGCTTATACTACAATGAACATTCATCCTGGTTTTTGTGTGTGGTGTTTACAAGTCTTCCCATTAATGGTTTTTTCATCCCACGTATTTCAGTGCATTTCATCGTCACCTCCCTAATGCGAAAAGTCATTTTTAAAACGGGGGGGGGGGATTTGTTGCACTAGGGCAACAGAGCACTTTAATCAACTTTAATTGTGCAAACCTAAATCCCTCCCTCAAAATAGTGGTATTCTAGAGGCACTCTAGAGGCACTTTTTCTGAGCTAATGAAAGCCTTTACATAAGATGCGGGGGAACTATGGCCTTTAAGATGTTGCTGAACTACAACTCCCATCACCCCTGGCCATTAGGCTTGCTGTGGCTGATGGGAGTTGTAGTTCAGCAACATCTGATGGGCAAAAGTTTCATCAAAGCTGCTTTACATAGTTTTCAGCCAAGATGGGTGGCTATCCTCCTCAGATTCTTTTGGTTCAGCATAGATTTCTTTGTGGAACCAGTGAGACGGAAGGTATTCCACATTACATCTTGTTTTGCTTTTTGTTCTTGGAAGCCCATTTTAAATTTCTGGATACTATGTTATTGGCATAGTCAAAACCACTCCAGGAAAAATACATTGTCAGATACTGCCTTTTTGTGATTTATAGGGTGTCTCTGTTTGTGCTGGCTGCTGCATATATATGATTTCAGGCAGAGATAGCTGTAATATAGGTGAGGTCCTGATTTGAAGATTATTTTATTTTACTGCTTTTTTCCTTTGTTTTTTTTCTTATCAATTGTTTTATTGTAGTTGGATTTTTTTATTTTTCATAAAAACAACATGATTCTGGCTTTTATTTGATCTGGTTTATACATATAGCATTTTTAGTATTTGCACGTGCAAATGCGATTTGCTGCATACCTTTGAGCCAGTTTGAGTTTTTGCAAAGGCTTTTGGCCATAAGCAGTAACAGTTTGAGCTGACATATCTGATTTTTCCTTCATGAATCACAAGTGCTGCTAGGAACCTTTGTACTGCCAGTGGGGTCTTTTCCCCATAAGGTTCTTAGCCTTGTGGGGGATGGATCACTGTTCTGATTGCAGTGGGGAAGGGAAGAGATAAGCTCCCACCTTGGGCCATCTGCAGATGACCATATAGAGTTATGGTGCATTTGAAGGGCCCCTTAAATAGCTGACTACATAAACTTTGCTTTGTGTACCTTTGAGAATTCATCTGCCCTCATTTTTTCTCAGTGTGTGGGCAGGAGGATATGGGAAGAGGTTTCCATTTGTCATTCCCTGGATGATACAGGGAAAAGTTTCCAGCTGTCGCATACCCTCCAACATCTCACAGAGGAAAACTGGAATGCACATCTTTGGGAGCTATGTTCTTGCGGGCGCTAGGTAACTCACATGAGAGCATGACCCTCCAAAACGGGCAACTTTTAGTGCTGCACACTCGCAGGAGCTAAAACAGGGCATCCTATGATGCAATAAGAAACTGAGGTGACTTCTATAATTCCGGGATGTTCTGCTCAAATTGGGACAGTTGATGGGTGTGCTGTCATTCACTTGTAACAAAAGAGTCATACCAACAGACAGGAGGAGAGGGATTGATATTAGTTCCAGAGAAAGAGTGGGATTGGGGGGGGGGGGAATATGGCTGCATCAACTTTCACAGCTCCTGGACACTTCAAGGAACATATCCTCCACCATGTCATACCCCTCTTCGTATAAAAAAGGTCATTCCCTAAGGCCTTCCCAAACTATTTTTATGGATTACTGAAGCTACTGCTCCATTGACTGTATGTGGCACTCACTTACTCTGTAATAGACTTCCTTCCACTGATGTTGCTCTTTGGGTTAAAGATATACAGTACTAGAAAATTGCCCTACAATAGGATATTGACAGTTCATTGAATACCCTTTGTGGTTTTACTGTAAATTACTATTGTGTGCGTTTTGGTTTGACTCATTTTAAATAAAAGCCATTTTGCAATCACAGGATGAAATCTGGAATAGAAATCAACAAACCTCAGCAGCAGTTGCAGAGTGGAAAATGATGGGTCCTGTGTGACATGGTGCCTTATGGTTCCTGTGCATGCATTTAAATACATACATTTACTAAAGATGTCCCCTTGGAAATTTAATGCCTAGAAACCTGGGGAAATGGCTGAAGCCTGAAGGATGACCACTAGCAACTCCCACTGAAGTGATTGAAATCTGGAGAACGATCACTGTAGCAATAAAGGGTTGTGGTTGTGACCTGTCAATGCCCCACACTCATAAGTGAAATAGCCTAAAGTGGGGAGCACCCTCTAAAAACCATTGAAATGCCCCCTCGACTGCTCCCTGTACAATCCATACCAAAAATACTGTATCCGAAAATATCCACAACTGGAATTGACACTCTGGGGACAGCTGGAAGCTGGATGATGTGCAGGAAAGTGGTGGCTGCTGCTCATCAGCTGTTAGGCAGGGATACTGAGCAGCATAAACAAGGCCATGCTGTGCCTTTGGTCTCGCTGGAGCTTCTTCTGCCCTCACTGACATATATTTGGGCTCCAGGGAGTGTTTCCTCACAAGCCACAAGCACTGTCCTGTTCTCTCCTGCCATTTCCAGGTCTGAATTGAATAATTTTTTATTTCCCAGTGCCACACACACATGCAATCAACTTGTGCATCTGTGTGTAAGTTGGGGGTGCCTGTACTGTATGCTAAGCTTGGTAACAAAAAACTAGTATATGAAATGCTTATAGGACACATGAATGGACAATAACTTTCTCTCTCTCTCTTTTAAACAAGAACAGAACAGCAACAGGAAACTCCTGCTTCACCCTGGATAGAACTTAAAACTGTGTAATGACACTTTCCACACATATCCCCCCCCCCTTATTTTTATGCAAGAATTAAATAAGTTTCATATTAGAGAAAATCCCATTGCTACAAGATAAACCTGATTCTGTATATAACTCCCACCAACGGTAGTGTGGCAAGCCAGCTCCAGCATTCCTATGAGGTGAATCCATTCCTCAGTTCAATACTAAACTAATGCACAAATCATGGGAAAACAAATCAGAGATAACTATGCCCTGGCATTGATTTTTATCTTTTAAAATACGTCATTCATTGTTCCCTTTGGGTTGTTTCTGATGGCAGACTTTCCTTAATTTGAAAGGCTAGACCTTGTGAAGTAGTTTGAAAGTGATCAGACAGACCTCTGGGGGTGTATGCTGTTGTTTCGGGAGCTGCACACCTCCCACACAGCTCTACTTAAGAAGTCTCTGTAGTATCAGGTGAGGAAAAGCCTGTCCAAGGCTTTTTGAACGTGTCATCCATACTGTGAGAACAAAAAAGGCAGACCTTATAGAAAACACCTGTGGAAACGGAAAGCAATTTAAAACCAGATGAGGAGATAAAACTCCAAAGGTGGATGCTTTACTAGGCTTCTTAATTCTCACTCGAGTTTCTGTTGTGAGTTTTATGAGAAATAGTTGCTGCGTTTTCTTTTCTTTTTGGTAATGAACTTTTCTTTTGATTGGGAGGGTCCTAGAGGACCATAAGGCTGTATTGGTGCAGCAGAGGAACTCTGTATGCACACTTTGTTCATCATTTACAATTCACAGAAAATGTATAGAGCACCTCACAAATGTTTCCTTTTCACTCTTGCAGACACTTCAAGGGGAAACTGCATGTATCACCAACCAAACATCTGTGGTCTTAAGAATCTAGAAATGTTAACGTAACTTAAAGATGGGGAAAATCAACATTAATTCCCCCATTTTTTCCTGTGTGTTTCATTTCTTTTCTTTAAAGCTTACATCTTGAATATCTTCAATATCTTTTGTTGTGCATTCACAACAAAAACACAACTTTTTATATACCTTGCAATCAATAAGTGTTCAAAGTACTGGCAAACAAGTAACTTTGGACTGAAAGAAGGTATGGGCCTGAATGTGGTTTAAATTTATTAGGAAGCCTGAAAATATACAGTATACAGTGGTACCTCGGGTTAAGTACTTAATTCATTCCGGAGGTCCGTTCTTAACCTGTGTGTTAAGTGTACTTAACCTGAAGCACCACTTTAGCTAATGGGACCTCCTGCTGCCGCTGCACCGCCAGAGCATGATTTCTGTTCTTAACCTGAAGCATACTTAACCCAAGGTACCACTGTAGAAGATAATAAAAGTATCTCAGTGTCATGAAAATGGCAGGAAAATGGGGAGAAGAAGAGGGTGCCGGTGAGGTGTTTAGCCATCACTGGGGCAACCTGAGGGTGGAGAAGCAGAGATTGGGGGTTTAGAAAGCACTCATGGGGTGACTGAGGATGGCAAACGAATGGAGGTCAGTTAGGGTTGCCATATGTCTGAAAATAGCGTCTGGGTGGAATTTTCAGAAATCGGTTAAAATGTCTGGGAAAATCCGGGGTTTATGGCAGCCCATATCAGAAGTGTTGATTTTTTTGACGAATTTCCTAAAAAGCTCAACAACTTATGTGCCTGGATTTTCACTTTTTGAAATATAACAACCCTAGGTCAGTGCACAGGAACCAGAGGAGCAGGACACATCACCAGAGCAGCCCCCGTCTCCATGAACATGGCGGGCTCTGAGGTGTAGGGAGCAGCGGGAGGGGTGCTCTAGGAGGCTGTGGCAGACAAGGGCACACATCCCAGCTCCCTAGCTGGCCAGGTGGAGTTGCTAGCTCTGGGAGGAGCTGTGTGATTCCTCAGCTGGAGTAGGTTTGGAACAGGTGAGGGTCACCTGCCTCATCAAGCCCAAATGCTGCAATCAGCATGCAAAGTATGAAAGGGCAGCCGAGCTGAGGTGCTGTGTCTGCTCAGCTTCCCACATTGGTTAGACCACAGCTTGGATGTTATCGGGAGCTTTTGGGGATTGAACTCCAGGTTCCCTGACCCTGGACTGGCTTCAGAGGTGGGAATCAGGCCTGACTGTTGGACTTGGCCTGCTGTATTGAACCTGGACCATGTTCCGTGATCTGTTGGACTTCTGGAGTACTCGCTAGCATTTGCCAGCAGGACTGGTCGCCAGGTATGCTGGGGTTCTGGACACACAGAAATGGGAAACACAAAAACCAGACTTGTGTGATACTGTTTCAAAGCCCAAAAATCATTTGCTCTGTGCTTTTATTATTCCGATCCTATAGTGTACAATGTTTGAAGCCTTGATGGAACTGACATTATACTCGCCTATAAGGCGACTGGGTAATGTTTGGCCAGTCAGTGTCTCTCGGCCTTCTATCTTCATAGGATTGCTGTGAGGGTAAGGAGGGGGCATGAATACCCCCTTGAACTCTTTGGGGGAAGAGTAGGATAAAATTGTAATAAATAAATAATAAAAATGAATAAGCTTTACTAAGACATTTCAGTGAAGTCATAGGTGTACAGATGTTAGAAATGCAAGCATAAAAACATTAATGCTACCAAACCTTTTTTTTTTTTAATTGTTTTTCTTAAAGATTTTCTTAGGTCATAAGAGTCTTTTCAGCCAAACAAAAAGGTTCCATGTTAGGATGCAGGAACACATACCTTTTTCTGCTCAAGGGCCACATTCTCTTGAGCAAACTACCTAGGGGTCACATGCCAGTGGTGGCCAGGGCCAACCCACACTTTTTCGCCCATGCATGCACATCCATTCATGCTCATACTTTCTTGCAACCAGTGTGGATGGTACAAGATCAATGTAATGTGACCTGATTGACTAGCTCCAGTCAAAATACCAACAGCTGCACTTCAAACCAATTGAAATGGCTTGCTATCACTATCTTTTGTTAGCTCTCCACAATTTATCTTTTTCACTCTTCAAAGCAGGAAACTCTGTGGCTTGTCTTTTTCACAGAAACTTGGGTGGTGTGAACTGTTCCGCCTTTCCCGGTTCTGTTGAAACTATGCACCTCCCATCAGAAGTGCATTAGCCCGAAGAGCAATAAATGTGACTTAGTCTGACCAAATGTAAGGGGAAATCTGAGTTATAACAGCTTAACCACAAAATATGCAAGAGAGTATATATTCCAAGCCCAATGTTAGCTTTGAAATTAAAATGTGATTACTATTGCTGAGTAGTCTGGAAAAGGGCTAAGATGGAATTACTCACACATTTGTGATTTTATTTTTGCATATATTTAAAAGGAGGCTTTAAAAACCATTTTTTCAACTCTCTTGAACTTTTCACTCATTTTCAATCCTGCTTTGAAAAGTGTGGTGATCTTGCATTTAGCAAAGTCGATGCATCTACCCTCAGTAGATAAATTCAACTGGCTGTGTTGACCCAAGTAATGTTATTTACTGAAGGACAACAATGTCATCAACAGTTTGTGACATAGCATACTGTTGTCCTATTTACAGCACATTATCTGATATGTTCTCCTGTTTTGTGTGACCTTGTTTGAGGAAGTAATGTAAGATTGAGAGATTTTATTTTTTTAAAGAAGTACTGTGGGGTGTGGGTAAGGCACTGAACAGCACAGGAAAGTTGAAGTTTGGTTTACGGATGCAGTTTTATATATAAATCAGTAAATTATACCAAACTTTTGAAAATTCATCTCGTCTCTAACTTGCACTTTGGTCTCTTAGCTAACATACTAGTAACAACTAATTCAAAGCTAGCTGCAATGTGTTGCCTCCAGATATTGTTGAACTACAACTCCCATCATTCCTGATCATTGGCTAAGGCTGATGGTGGTTGATTCCAACACCATCTTGCTGGTATCCCATTGCCTTACATTTCTTTGTCTAGGCAAGCAAGAACAAACAATGGTCAGCTTCTCTAGGAGAGAATTGTATACAATTGAACTGATTATTTTTAAAGGCCTCTGGACCTTTACACAACGAATGGCTACGGTATAAATGTATAATTATTTCTATGCTTTTAGCTGCTTTTGAGTTTCCATGTAGATGTGCTTGAAATAAATAATGGTCATATGTGATTTTCTCCGTTTTTGGAGGATATGCTCTTGATTATCTAGATATTGAATCAAGGAGTGTTGCAGCAGTTTAATTTGCTATAACTATTATTTTTAGTTGCTAGTTAAAAATACTTAATCATAATTCTGAAGAAAATGTTCATGTTTTTCACATCTCCCTGCCGGTTTCCAGTTGCTGCACTGGAAAAATGGGGTGGTGGTGGTTAATCTCCTATAAAAGTAGGAGGCAGTTATTCTCAATTTCCCCCTCTTTTTCTAGGCCTTCATGTCTCTGGCTTTGCTACTTGATCACTGGACTCCGCTCATCCCAACACTGGTATCCACACTGTGGACTTGCTAGGCCTTACCTTGTAAATCTTGGAATTTAACATGCAATGATAAGTGTAACCATCTGCACTGCTATGGCATTATGTACAATTGCAAGCCAATCAGCTGCTTGAATGGGGAACAACAGTGATTAGCAAGTGCCTAGTAACACTATATTCGCCAGCAGCTCAAGCCAATCATCTCTAAAAACTACTGGAGAATAGCATTGCATCATGTGAAATAGCAAATAGTCAACTTAAGATGTGATAGACAGAAGGTGAAACAACAGTTGAGCTAACAATTCTGAAAACCCATCCACACAAACTTTATGACTGCATTAGTTGGTGAGGTTCTTGAACATGAGCAAAAATATTCACAAAAATAATTGGGATAGACAGGTCCAAATACATTAGCTGTAAATGTCCCTGCAGTACCACTGAGGCTTGCTCACAGCTTCACCTATCGGAGAAGCAACTACTCTGTATTAAGAGCAGGGGCGTGCAACTTGCAATGCAAGGATGCGACCCTCTGTTTTGATTTTGTGGGGTGCTTAGCCTAGTTTCATGTAGGTGGCAAGGAGGGGAAAATAGGGGGAAGGGTGGCAGAAAAAGTGGGATAATGGGGTGCTTCACACACTCTGGCCTACCCACTTTTGGTTCTGACCTCTCCTGCTTTTGGCTCTGGCTTGTGGATCACTGGTTAGCTGCAAGCAGTTGGGGATAAAATCACTCAGCTCTGTAGCCCAGTGTTACGAGATTATTTCCAGTTGATGTAGTCTGATGATGTGGGCAGAATAATTGCAGTCATTTGACCACATGCGCCCTGGACTGGTTGGTTAAAGATAGTTTGAGTGGGTTGGCCATGTGGATTCTGAGTGTAATGAATGCATTGTTGCATGATAAAATGGTGCCCACTTCCCTTAAAGAGGCTGTGGTACATCTGCTCCTTAAAAGCTCCAGTGCTATTTGTTTTGGCATACTGTTCACCTACCACACATAAACATGGGCAGACGCAAACACATGCATCTTTCTTAACTGATCGCAATAAAAAAAAAAACCCACAGAAACTTGTATTTAGATTGCAATTTAATGTTAATTTAATTGCTTAAAAGCACACTGGTTTTTAGTTTCCCTTTTAAAGATTTGGGTAGCATTTCAAAAAGTTCTGCTGTTCCTTTCCCAAAGTCATTTGGTATTTCATATGCTTGCCTCTGTGAAGTATTTCTATCTAGGGTGAATAGGGCAAACCAGCTAAATTGATTCAGAGGTCAAAGGTTAATCTAGGGTTAACATTCTTTCATAATTGCATTCCACTTTCAACCGCCCCAAACAAACCCTGAGCACACCCCAATTTAGCATATATATGTTTAATAAAAATGGACAGCCTGAGAGCCTTTTAGACCCGGAAATGTATGTTCACATCAGGTTGCTTATATTATTTTCCTCCCTAAATGCATTTTAAGTTCATACTAGCCCTATTTGGTCCTTCATCCCCCCTCCCCCTTGTGATAACTTTCACATGAGAGAGAGAAAGTAGGGGCAGGTTAGCAAGCACCACCAATTCCAGCCCATCACATACCTCACCTTTGCAACCCTCCACAAGTTGTAGAGTGCCTTTCTGAAGTAAAGAGCCTTCGCCACTCATGGAGAGACAAAAGAACAAAATTTGGCAATCACGTCTTTCACCAGAGAATCCTGAGAAATGTAGCTGGGTGAAGATTTTGAAAGTTCACTTCAAGATTACTCAAAGAGCTACAGTTCCCAGAATTCCCTGGGGAAGGGAAATTACTATTAAACTAATTTAAATCTGTGTTGCAGATATGCTCTGAAAGATGCTGGAAACAGCACTAAAATGAAAGCAACTGTCTGCTAAGGAAATGATCAGTAGCTGGGGGTGTACTGAAAAGTTCAAAGTCTTAACATCTTTGGCCTCTTCAGTACATTGCCTGCTCACAGGTTATTGTGCTGACAATAAAGAAAAGCAGTAGGTAAATGGAGGCTCCTTTCTGTTTGGTAATTTTGTCTCATTTGAGAACCCTTCATTTCTGAACTAGTTGAAGTTAGCCCGTTAAATAACGGGCGCTAGGCGAGGCGGCGCTTGCAGCGGGAGGCTCCGCCAGAGCAGTGAGGAAGCTCCGCTCGTGGGCGGCGGCGTTTGGCGCCGCTTCCCCCACGCTTTTCCAAGGTCAACTCGAGGTGTTGGGCAAAGGCGGCGGCAGCGGGAAGGTCCACTGGAGCTGATGGCTTCGATCTGGGGTGGCTTCCCCGCCGCTGGTGCCGGGCCTTGCGGAGCGCCCATGCTGCTGCTGCGGAAGCTGCCGGCCATGGCGGGAGCCTCCAGTAAAGGCGGCGGCGGGAGCGGCGCTTTGCGCCGCTTCCCTCGCGCCTGGCTAAGCAGTAATGGCGGCGGCGGGAGCCTCCAGTAAAGGCGGCGGCGGAAGTGTTCTCTGCTGTCCAATCCCTGCGTCCCTGTGTGACATGCGCAGTAGCGCACTTCCGTGACACACAGAAAGTGGACGCAGGGACACAGCAAGATTATTATATAGGATTAGCAGTGGGCATTGCATACCTGAAGCTCTTATGCAGCCTTTCCCAACCTGATGCACTTCAGTTCGACTACAACTCCCATCATCCCTGACAATTGGCCATGCTGACTGGGGTTGATGGGTCTTGTAGTCCAACAACATCTAGTGAACACCAGGTTGGGGAAGGCTGCTCTAATGTTGAGAAGGTTGCTTATAAAATGCATGGGTGGACTGCATCCAGTCTGCCAAGGCTTTCCTTTTCCCTCTTACCTTCAAGTGGAATTGACACACATGGGTTGTCCAAACATTCATAGTGGACCCCGTCAACATTACAGGCGAAGCATTGCCTGCCTCTAATCTATGGTGCTAATTTATTTATTTAATGAGTACTGATTTATAATAAAAGCAATAATGACTGTTCAATCCATTGCTGCTGTTATTATATATTAATGCACATTAAATTAATGAATGAAATCATACACATTCCATTACTTTTTTAATAAGTAAATATATATTTGTTGTATAACAGAGGGTTTATTATGCTTTTCTATATAACTGTGGCTGATTGACTTGAAACAAGCAGAATATAATATATCTCTGCTCAAATTGTTTTGATAAAAGATGGTTAAGCTTTAAAATTTCCTCCAGTATTTTCCCTCTGAATACTTGAAACATCCAAAATCCCCTCTAGGGATTATAGTATTTATTATTTTCCCATACATCATTTTTATAATCATTCCTATTGCTGATTGTATATGCCTGTATATGCCTCGGCACATTTTGCAGCTTTCACTACACCGTAGGCAAAATTCTTCTTTTATTGCTGCTATTTTTTTCCCTGTTTTATGTGCCAGAAATATCCACCTGGAAAAGATAATGAATACTGAATATGATCATACTACTTGCACAGATTAAAATTGTATTAGGCAAAGAGAAAATGTCTCAGCTAAGCAGGTTTGAGCTAATTTAGACAAAATGTGGATTTCTTGCCCCCTGAGCATATGTTAGATTTCCAAAGTGTTCGTTTTAACAAAAGGAAGTTCCTAGTGCTCATTGTTGTGGAAGAAAAGCCTAAAATATGCAGGGAACATGTCAAAAATTATGAAATGACAAGACCCCTTATAATCAATTATGACTAGAGCTGCTCTCTCTGCTTTGGAGGGGCGAAGTATGCAGTGGGGAGCCTGCTGTACTTGTGTGGCCTCCATGCATGGTTTAGCACTCTTACCCTGTTGGGCTCTAAATCACATGGGGAATGTTCATGAGCAGACCATTTAAAAACAAGTTCACCCACACTGTAGCCCCAAAGTGCTTCAGAGGTCCCCACGTCAGTTCGGGGCCCCTCAGACACATCCCACCTTGCCTTGGACAAGCCCAGAATCCCTCACCTTCATCAAATTTGGGATCCACCTGAATCTACTGCACATCCCTAGTACAGTGGAACCTCGGGTTATGTACCGTCCTTATGAACGCTTCGGGTAACAAGCTCCGCTATCCTGGAAGTAGGTGCTCCTGGTAGCGAACTTTGCCCTGGGATTCGAGTGGAAGTCGCGCACCGGCAGCAGGAGGCCCCATTAGCGAAAGCACGCCTCAGGTTAAGAACGGTTTCGGGTTAAGAATGGACCCCCAGAACGAATTAAGTTCATAATCGGAGGTACCACTGTATTAACAAAAAAGTGATATAGTTTAGTAAACACTGCTGATGTACTTAGAATACAGCTACTAACAGTGTTTGAAACAAGGCTCGTGATTTCATTTCAAATGCTTTTTTTAACATACCAAAAATGTATGTTTACATTTATTACAATGTATTTCATATTTGCAATATCTTGAAATGCCTAATTTTTTCCTCTTTCATAGTTATAGTTTTAGTCTATTTATTTATATACCACATTTCCCACAAACACATCTGTGCTCAAGGTGCAGTCTAAATACAGTAGTACAGTAAAGCCCCTTCCGCCCATAGGAAGGAGGGGGGGTTGCAGGCTTCACGAGCCCTTCACGTGCGCAGGGGATGGCTTCATCCCCTGCCGCCATAGGCGTGGCGCCTGGCAGGCCGACCAATCGGTGAGGCCGGCAGGCGTGGCTTGCATTGGAACGGTTCTAAACAGTATGTGACTTGTACATACAACTTGAGCTCTATACTTTGTTACTTTAAGGTATGGTTAGGATCACTTCCCAATGTGCCACTCTTCCATTTTCCCTACCCCAGTCACTCCCAGCACTGCAAAATTAAGAGGAAACATCCCTGTTCTAATTCTAAGAGTTAACCAAAATACTGATGCACAAAAAGCTTTTCAGTTCAAAAGTGATTTCAGAATTTCCAGCTTGTCTGCCAGGAAGACAGCATTGTATTGCAATTTGCAAATCCTGGACGAGTCCCCTAAACTGAGAGAAAGGTCAAGCTTCCATAAAGGACATGCCTTTTCCATTACTCAAGTGAGGTTTCAGTGACAGATATAATTCCCAACTTTATATCTTTATTCCCAGAAATGGATTCTCCACCTATCTATATTTCCGTCTGAGCAGGCTGTTGTTTCATCTACTCTACCTTTACCCCTCAGTTATCTTCTCTGCCTTAAGTGTTAGTGCTGCTGACAGTGACATTAATTTTCTGGATTTCAGAAAGTCAATCTTTGCTTATTTATTGCACTCTGACTCTCTTCAAAGATCTCATCAAACATCTTGATTTCTTCTATACTTCTGCAACGCTCGATCCTTTTTAAAACTTCTGTTTAGCTCACTTAACTACTCACATTGTCAGGCCTAGTTCCTTGGGGATCCATAACTATCCCTCTATTTAGTTTTCCAAAACACAGGAAAGCTCAGATTATTTTCTGGTCATCAAATGGACCAAATTTCACCTCATTCAGCCATCCTTAATTTCTCATTCTTATTTTAAAGGTCTACCTTAGGTTAGATGTCTAAATATTACTTATAAAACAGCTTGGGATAGAGACAGGAGCAGCTATTGTGGCAGTGGCAGTGCAGAGTTAGTCTCTGGGCAGCTCCATCACTACCATTTACCAGAACAGTGCCGTGAAACCAATCAGTTGCACTTGTGCTACCCAAACCTTGCCATTGCCCTTCCTCAGCCCCACACTTTCTTGGTAAGCATCCACTGCCAGAATACCAGCTGTGCCATGCCATGTTGGCTGCTCCTGGATAGAAATCTGAATGTTCAAGTGTCTGGGAGGAAATGGTCTATGTAGCGACATTAAAAACTCTTCAGTTTCTTCTGTTCCATAAGATTGTTTTCTGAGATATGAACTTCGGTAGATCAAATGAAACATCAGAGGCAAATTGGTTTACGAGTTGGGAAAGCACTGCAATTAGTGCAGGTTTTTGTATGTCTTTAGTGGAGTTGTAATACGATACAAAGATACTGGAAACAAGTTCTGGAGGTAAATGATCAAGGACCAGGGGGGCACACTTATTTTGGATCATAAAATTGTTTTGCTTAATAGTTTGGATAATTCTCTATACATTTCTGTAAGACTTTTGGCTCTGAATCTGTTTGTAGTGGCCAAAAAAAAAGGTTCTATCCTGGAAAGCTCCAAAATGTCTTCAAAGCCATAGAAACTAGAGAAATTGATGGCTGATACTGTTCAAAAGAGAAATGCTTCAGTATTATTAGGAGTTAAGTGAGCATCTTTACTGTAATGTCCTTGTTGATTTCATTGTATAGGACTAAAATTTGTTTCTGTAGAAATCTTGTTTTATTTATTTATATTATTTGACACCTGTCTCCCCTGCATTCAAAACAGATATGTGTGCGCATGTACACAAAAGCAAACAGACATTTATTTTTGATAAAGATGGAGATAAGCTGGCAATGGGAAATGCTGATTGCTTACCAAAGAGGGCCTTGCAGCACAATCCTGTACATGTCAGCTTTGAAATGAGGTGTACTGTGTTCAATAAGGCCTATTCTCAAGAAAGTGTGACTATTATTGCAGCCTTAAAGACGGAGAGCCCTTAATGTCCTAGTTCAGCTTTATCAGGCAGACTTTTATTATGGAGGGGAAAACAGTAAGGCACAGATGTTTGCAATGCATTTTTTAAAGGATTAATATATGGAATTAGACAATGTATATAGCTTAATATCTTTTCACAAAAACACTTTCTTGGGATTGAGTTCTAGAGTGACAGACAAATGAAGTGAACTGTGAAGTTCTAAATGGCAGCAAAAAGCAGTTGGCTGCTAACTTTGGAGATTCAACTTAACATTTGGAAAAACTGACAGTAAGAGCAGTGGAACAGATTCCCATGAGAGGTGGTGGACTCTCCTTCCTTGGGAGTTTTTAAAGCAATGGTTGGATGGCCACCTGTCATGGATGCTTTAGCTGAGATGTCTGCATTGCAGGGGGTTGGACTAGATGACAGTTGGGTGCTCTGCAACTCTGATTCTTTGAGTATTTGCTCCAAACAGGCTTATGAGAGAACTTCAGGTGATGAATCCAATTTTGTGTAGTTTTATTAGGTGCCTGGAAGTAGAACACCAAAATGTTGATAGCATGTTATGTCAGCTTTGTCAAAGTATTGTTATTATTTTAAAGCATCATGCCTGGTCTGTATCATTCTCCATCCTCCTTGTGTTCTTGTAAGACAGACAAGTAAAGGTATTTCCAGGAAATCTTAGCTGAGAAGGCTTTTGTGAAACAGTCTGTCTCTTCTAGTTGATGCTCTACAAGCAAAAAGTAAGTGATATCAACAAGGACAGATGATGGAAATAATCCAGAAGAATGTTAGACACACCTAAGTCCCACTGAAATGAAGTGTTAAGTCCCTTTGACATATTGATTTCTGTTTGACTTGACTTCCCCCTTTTAAATAGGAACCAGTGAAGGCAACGAAGGTCCTGAGTGAGTGTCTGCAGGCAGTTGGAAGATGGATAGCGGCTAACAGATTGAGGTTAAATCCTGACAAGACAGTAGTACTGTTTTGTGGGGACAGGAGGTGGGCGGGTGTAGGGGACTCCCTGGTCTTGAACGAGGTAAACATGCCTCTGAAGACCGAGGTGTGCAGCCTGGGAGTCATTTTGGACTCACAGCTGTCCATGGAGGCACAGGTCAATTCTGTGTCCAGGGCAGCTGTCTACCAGCTCCATCTGGTACGCAGGCTGAGACCCTACCTGCCCGTGGACTGTCTTGCCAGAGTGGTGCATGCTCTAGTTATCTCCCGCTTGGACTACTGCAATGCACTCTACGTGGGAGTTAGACTGCAGCTGCCATAGTCTTAAAAATGACACACAAATATGTACAACACATTTATTAAAATAAATACCAGATACTAGTAAAAATTCTTTTCATATGTTCACTATGTGTGTGTGCAACAGGATTCTAACATGTGAATAGAGCCCATGAATGTACAAATGATATGTGCATGGGATCTTTGCGCTTGATTGAGAACCCTTCCAAAGTCAGGGTCCCTAATTATGCAAGCGTTTGTACACTTGTAGGCTCTGCTCAGACCTGGAGGGCAAAGGCAGATTCAGAAGATGCAATCTCCCTCCATATGTGGGGTTGTTGTATGAACAATAATGATTGGATGCGACCAAATCACTGTTACTTGACCAAGACTATAGATTTGACCAGATTTCGTTGTTTGCATAATTCACCATGAGTTGGTTTGAGTCTGGCACACCCTCTGCCTTTGGCAACAGTGGAAGTGGAACACATCAATTGATATGGCATTATGCTTTATCTTTATTTTGCATTTAGTTCTTAGTTTGAGTAAGGAATTGGAACACACCTAGCTTTGTTTTCATCATGTTCTGTTATCGCTTACTCGGTCTTTTTTTCTTTTGTGTCATGATGTAAGACTATTTCTCCTCCCCCAACCACCTCAGCTATAATGGACCATTATCTACATTTGACAAACTCCAGCCTATGAAAGCTCATGCTGAAATAAATTAGTTAGTGTTTTAAGAGCTTTATAATCAATCTTTTATTGTTCTGTGACATCATGGCTGTTCAGCCAATGCCTAACACTTGAAGACTACAGCTGCTTGTTAGGCTATTGTTATTACAATGATAATGTTGTAGACATTTGCTGAAAACAAATTAACATCTGAAAGCAAAACATTTAGAAGTATTTATTTTTTGTTTTTAAAAACACAAATAGGCTCCACAGGAAAATGAGGTTTTCTCAGATATTAGCCACGGATGCAACAATATTTGCAATTCTATGCAGGGATTTGGTCCATGGTGAATTTCCCCAAACTTGCACCCCATTACATAAATATATCCAATGTCAAATCTGCCAATTTGCCACCTGTTCATACATATTTCTGATTTTCAACTGAAAACTTTCCATATTTATGGAAGTTAATAATTTACATAATTTTATCAAAAGGAGTATTACTGATCTTGTACACAGGCTCATTGATTTCAGTATTATTATTATTATTATTAGTTCATCTTCCCAGCATCATGGCTTCTATTCCTGCACCAACTGTGTTCATTCAGCAAATAGCTATTTGACAGAATTTGATAGTTACTAACTTTAGTTCTTCTTTTCTTCTCCAAGAAGGAGTGCTGATGCCCAAGTAACTATTTGGAATGGATTTCTCCTCCTTGCAGGAATGGAACAATCTTAAGTTTTATATTATTTTACATGACCAACTTCTGCCAATTCCTTTTCCAACTGCAGTACAATAGATGGAAGGAGATCCTATTTTCCTTCTCTCAACTAAAACAAGCCTCTTACATACCAGTGTGGAGTTGCTCAGATTTCTACAAGTTAGTTTCCAGATACACATCCACCTAGTTAAGCTTTCAAATGGTACCTTTGATTCTAATACAATGAAGTTTGATAAGATTAATTAGATTTTGTTTAGCGTCATGAGATGGAACTTTCCACCTACATACCAGCAGCTTGTCACTAAGGATAGAGAAATCCGATTCTGTTTGCATTAAAAGGCAAACTTTCCACTTCGCGCTTTCTAAAACAATACATGAACTGAAACACACGTCTCTGAATTTTGAAATGCAGTTCAGCCAAGTCATGTGTACAGAAAAGTATACAGTAGGGTAAAGTGTGCATTTTTAAAAAAAGATAAATTAGTGAAAATATAATAGGGAAAATGCATTATATTAGGAGAAGGCTTGGAAAAAGTATGTTGGGCAAAATTGCCTGGAAAATGTGTATATTAGGATAATTTCACACAAAAATGCTGATGAATTTTCAGGTGGAGGACTAAACTTAAGACTGGGAAAGTAAGAAACTTGTCACCAACTAGGGGTGCTCCCTCTCTGCCGGTGGATCAGCATGTCCACCAATTCCATGGGCCCAAGGAAGCAACAGGATTGCTCTCATAATGCAGCGGAGATAGTTAAAAACATAGTCATTAGGGAAATCTTTCTTACCTTTGTTCAAAGGATGAACATGTCACTCTTAACCAATTCAGTTGCTTTAGGAATAAGGTGGGGCATGATCTAGCCAAAACTAAGCACTTTGAAGTTCTGTTGATGAAACATGTACTTAAAGCTCTGCCACTGAAATTAATAAAGACTTCAAAGTGTTTTTGCATGCCGTATATACCTGAAACAAAGAGTTGGAAAATTTCAGAAGAGACGGGGAATGAATATCTTACGAAAACAAAAGGACACCACCCAGGGGTAGATTTTTTATTTTCTTTTGTTTGTATAGGAGCAAGCTGGAATAATAAATCAAGTAAAATTGAGTATTAAGATATTCATGTTGGCTCAATTTAAACCACTGGAAATGTGATCATACATTTGCGCAGTGATAACAAATAGGCTTGTACATGTTTTTTCCTTCTGCATGTTAGGACTTTGAATATTTGGCTAATGTTTTATCATGGCTGAAGTTGTAAGAGACTAGGTATGTGTGTGAAAGCATAGAGGGGGTTTACAAAATGTTTCTATAGGCACACGAAGAGGAAATTCAACACATTAGTAGGAAATGTTATCTTAGGTAGGTTCAAACCATATAGTCTTGCCCAGGGCTAAATCTTGCAACGTTTCCACTAAGTCATTCATATATCTTTTTATAAATAGTTAAACCACTCTTTTAATACTAATCTGCTGCAATATTAGTTTCTTGAATTGTTCGTTTCTTTCAAGTGTTGAAAATACAACATCTTCCCCCATAGGAAAACATATGCTTAAGACTTTCAACCAATGAGATATTCTCACACAAAAAGCCCCTTTGAGCATCTTTTGTTCTATTTGGGTGGAAGTTTGGATTTTATGAATGCAGGATGGCAAGTCAGGCTTTTAGAGATACAGTGCAGTCACAACACACATGCACTTTACTTGCACAAATTCAATTATACGTGCTTGGCTCAACTGGTGGCAGTGGCCTTCCCAGTGATGGTTGCAGCAGAGGTCCTCTGCACAGGGCTTCCCTCGCTTCCAGCAGGCAGTTTTTGGCTATGCATGATTTTGTGTATGTGTGCTGCTTCTGGAAAGTACCATATTTTTCCATGTATAACACGCCCCCGTGTATAAGACGACCCCTATTTTTTGAGACTCCAAATTAAGAAAATTGGGGAGATTGCCGCGAGTTGTTGAGCTTTTTGGTGGGGGGTTGCAGAAAATCACTCCCCTGCCTGACCAACACTGTCAATCGCAACAAATCGTCTGCCACCAATTGCCGCAGCAGCAACCAATCGACAGCAGGCCTTGCCGCAGCCACCAATCACCCGCCCAATTGCCACTGACAATCTCCTGCTCGCAGGTGTGACCAATCACACATTCCCCCTCTGAACTATCCATGTATAAGACGACCCCCAATTTCTAACATTTTGTTATAATAGAAAAACATCGTCTAATACACAGAAAACTACGGTAAAACTCACATGAGTTGTGACTGTACTGCAACAGCCCTGCCTTGCTTAGCTGGATCAAGATAATACCTGCAACATGTCTCATGGCCGACTCAGGGTTTTGATATGGTTGCCAAACATCATTATTTCTAGTTGTACAACTAGGAACACAGCCTTATACCAGTTCAGATTATTTGCCATCGAGGCCAGTACCGTCTACTTCAACCCACAGCATGTCTCTAGGATCTCAAGCAGAGGTCATTCCCATCAGCTTCTTTATCCATTCCCATCACCTATCTTACCCTTTTAACTGAAGTTGCTAGGGATTGAGTTGGGGACATTTTGCATGCAAAGCATGTGTTTTAACCATTGGAGAATGGTCCTTCTTCATTCTGGCATGATCAGGGGCGTAGGAAGCCGCCTCGCTACCCGGGGCGGCGACCGGAGGAGGCACCCCCCTGGGGGCGGGGCGTCGTGACGTCGCGTCGTGATGTCACGACGCAATGTCATTGCGGCTCCTCCCCTGCAGCGGGGGGGGGAGCGCTTTCAAACAAAGCGCTCTTTTTAAAAGCGCTTCCCCCCCCCCGCTGCCGGGCGCCGGGCGCAGCCGCCTACAGAAGCAAGGGGAGAGGCGGGGTGTCACCCCATCGCTGGGGTGATGGGGTGACACCCCGGCGCCGCTGCCTCCTCGCTCCCCGCCCCCGCAGCGGGGAGAAAAGCTCTTTAAAAAAGAGCAAAGGCAAGGCAAGCAGCCTGCTTGCCTTGGCTTTTTCTCTTTTTTAAAGGGCTTTCCTCCCTGCTGCCTGGCGCCGGGCGCAGCGGAGAGGCGGGGTGTCACCCCATCGCTGGGGTGATGGGGTGACACCCCGGCGCCGCCGCCTCCTCGCTCCCCGCCCCCGCAGCGGGGAGAAAAGCCCTTTAAAAAAGAGCAAAGGCGAGGCAAGCAGCCTGCTTGCCTTGGCTTTTTCTCTTTTTTACAGGGCTTTACTCCCCGCTGCCAGGCGCCGGGCGCAGCCGCCTACAAGGACAAGGGGAGAGGCGGGGTGTCACCCCATCGCTGGGGTGATGGGGTGACACCCCTCCGCCGCCGCCTCCTCGCTGCCTCACCCCTTCGGCGGAGCGCAAGTCGGGGCAGGGAGAGGGGCGGGCCCGCCCCGCCCCTCTCCATTCCCCGTCTCCGCAAGCCAGCCAGCGGCAGGAAAAGCCGCTGAAGGGGGGGCTATTTTTGGGGTTGCCGGGGTGAAGCCGCAGGGGCGGCCCGCGAGGGGAGGTGACACCGCTCCTCGCTGGCCGCCCCTGTGGCTCCACCCCGGCATTGCCGAAAATAGCCTTTTTTAAAAATAAAATTAAAAATTAAAAATTAAAAAAAAAAAATTTTTAAAGCACCCAATTTGTCACCCTCCCCAGGGTGGCACCCAGGGCGGCCCGCCCCCGCCCCCCTTGCTACACCCCTGGGCATGATATATACCACCTGAACTAATGTGCAGACTGGAGTGCAATAATCCATTGGATTTCACACTTCTCCAATTTTCGCGATGCAGTTGTCAGCTCAAATAATGGACATGCTTAAAAACAAATATTGTAGAAGGTTGCTCTTTGAGCTCAAATACATGTTTAAATATGTGGATTTCTTTTTTAAAATCACCAACTGATGCAGAAATGTGACAGAATTGAATTATGAATGAAAACATATGAAGCTGACAAAAGACTGGAAATAGAATCATCCATCCACCCTTTCCTCCTAAAATCAGAAAAGGAAGGTGATAGCTTATCCTTTGGTTTGATCTCAAAACCTGGAATTCAGATCTATATTGCCTCCATCCACAGAGGTACATTGAGTGATTGTGGTTAACAGTCACTGACAGCCAGATTTATTTCCTATGAATTTGTTAGATCCACTTTCTAAGTTACCTAAGCTTGTGGGCATCATCACGTCATACACAAGTAAATCCTATAACTGAATACGTGGTGAATCTGCCGGTTCTTGTTCTCCATGAAATTCTAGTGTGCTTTGCAAATTCAGACTCATAGGTTCTGCCCTATGCAGAGGCTGGCCAACAAATGCTCTCATCATACTCCCCAGGTGCCTTTCCCCAAATAAGATAACTTGATTATGTGTGTCTATGTGATGTAATTTGGCAAGCCCTAGAGAAAATATATATCCTTTTAGGCAATCCAAATTGACTTTGCAACTTAGAAGCATTTATGTTCCTCCCTCCTCACTAATATAGAATGTGACAATGGAAATTTAAAGAAACAATCCTTCTCACTATTGCAAATGTACACATGGTGCAAATTATGGTTTATATACCTAAGCCATTAGACATATTTTCTTTATATACTTTACCCAGTGCAGCTGGGTGTGTCACAAATGGTTTACAAACATGTTATGTACTAGACTGTAGATATTATAAACATCTCCATTTTCATCTAGCAGGTTTTTCCTTAATTGAGCTAAATTGATTAAGGCATATCGGTTTAATAAACAGATTGCTCTGTCAACTTCTGGCTTTCCTTTTCAAGGATGTTCCTTCCCAGCCCTTTGTTTATAGCACTTCACTGCTTGTTACAGTCAGATTAGATTTATTTATATGGCAATAGACAAATTGTAACTGGAGTAACAGGCCCCAAATAACAGAGTATTACATGTAGCATGAAGCATAATACAAACAAGACATACAAAACCTTCCATCCATCCATCCAAAACCCACTCTGAGATCAGAACTCCTATCTTGATAGCCAAACTTTAAGAGTACCCTTCTTATACTTGACCTTTCCCTCCATAAAGAATTCTAACTTAATGCTGATCTGGCTACCAGGTAAATGCTTTTTAAAAGGGCAAAGACCAAATCCTTCCTAATATTATATCCAATAAACAAAGGGATTCCTACCAGGTCTCATCACAAGAGACATGCTCTTTCTTCCAATGGGGTCTGGCTAAATCAACCCTCCATTAATGCCCCTGGCAGGAAATGATGGTGCACCAGTATAAATGCTCTTCACAATTTAGGGAAGGTAAGAGAGTTTAGATACTTGTTGATCTGAAAAGATTTCCTGTCATCCAAACACAAATATATTGGGGAACAAGTTCCGAAAGAAGAGGCCTTCAACTCCTGAAAATCCATAGCCTTAACTTATTGCCCCATGCTTTTGGTTGATTTTCTCATTTTAAAAAGCAGTGCAATCCCCAGCCCAGTATACCTGAAGAAGCGTCTCCACCCCCATCGTTCTGCCCGGACACTGAGGTCCAGCGCCGAGGGCCTTCTGGCGGTTCCCTCACTGCGAGAAGCAAAGTTACAGGGAACCAGGCAGAGGGCCTTCTCGGTAGTGGCACCCACCCTGTGGAACGCCCTCCCATCAGATGTCAAAGAAATAAACAACTATTTGATGTTTGGAAGACATCTGAAGGCAGCCCTGTTTAGGAAAGCTTTTAATGACTGATGTTTTAATGTATTTTTAATCTCTTGTTGGAAGCCGCCCAGAGTGGCTGGGGAAACCCAGCCAGATGGGCGGAGTATAAGTAATAAATTATTATTATTAATTATACACCTCTACATTAGGCATGCACCTTCCACATTCATTCCCCCTCTGTAACAGCTGCCATTTTCAAATGATTGTTATAGTGTATTGGTTCAAAAAACTGCAGGAGGTCAGCCGTGCAACTGATATTATCTATCTTGTTTTCCGATACATCTTGTAAAAACCTTTAAGGGGCTGACCTAAACATCATAGCTTGTTTCATGGAGGGTTGAAGTGTGTGTTTTGGGGGGGGGTGAATATTTGGCTAATTTTTTATCCCCTAAATTCAAGGGGAGGAAATTTGTGTGAATGGAGCTCCATTCACAGAAGGCCCTCCCACTAACTCAGTTTTGAGTGATTCACGTCTCCATGAAAAGTGCCTTCATACATCCCTAAAGAGAGCAAAATATATCTCCCTGAAAAGATTTTAGTGCCGCCTTAATTTTTCTAAACAATCTAAACATGATGTGATCCTGGCACTCACTGATTTATGATGTGTTCAGACTGAGAAGATTTGTTTTATGGATCCCTGCATGTGAATATGTTTGCTGAAATGAAATAGCACAGACTCATTTAGTGAAATATAGAAATTATGTCCACTAAAATGAAATGCTTGCCAAACTGTTTAATGAAATATTGTTATCTTTTTTTCTTCCTTATTTAAAATTTATCATATGTTCCACACACTCAGACTATCTGATTTTAAGTCACTTCCGGTATTGGATAAATGAAGTCTATTTTGAGAGGGAAATATTGGGAGTGGTTTAACAACCAGTCCCTCTTCAAAGAGAACTTTGGGAAGTCTAACTCTATGAGAAAATTAGATGTCTCAGAACCCTTAACAAACTACAGCTCCCAGAATTCTCTGTGAGAAGCTATGGCAGATTGAAGTGTTATCACAATGCTTTAAACGTATGATGTGTGCAGCCCATGTTTAACAACAGCCATCAAACCCTGCACTAGTGTGCTTGTTGACAAAATATAAGCTCAGTCATCCCACTGATACTTGTCAAAATGGACAAGTATTTAAAATATTCATAGTTCATTATGCTTTTGTTTTTAGAATAGATTTTATAGCTTCTGAAGTGATATCCTGCAATCAGATGGTTGGTGTTCTTACATTCCCATAAACAAAACTGTGACTAGCTTTGTTAACTACTATATAAAGGCCAACATTATTAGGGACATTTTCTTGGAGTAATTGTTACAAAATAGGCAAAGTAGCAATTAAAAACCGATGGCTGTTCAAGACCTAAGGGCCAAAAATCATGTAACAATAAATGGGTCACCATACCAAGTAAATCTGAACTGCTCCATGAGAAGCTTAGACTGTTAGGCCCCATTCACTAGCAGTTTAGGCTGAAGTTCTTCCATTTTCTTTAAAAAAAACTCCCAGGAACTTCAACAGAGAGAAACTAAATAAATCCAAGCACTCCAAGTTTAACTGTCTGCTAAAACAAGCTCTTTTAGTCAAGTACATTTGCTAAGCAGATACAGGGATGTCCTTTCTCATGTTCATGTTGCTTTAAAAAAAAAAAAGACTCTCCTATTACCTATAAGAGAAAATGGAGAAGGTGATTCAATAAATTTAGCAGGCACAAAGGGGTTTAGAAAGAAATCAAGTACTGCCTGCCATCTAGTGTTCTGACAGAGGATGTGAATACAGATTCTTGGGGGGGGGGGAGTTGAGGGGGTGGAAGCGCATGGCCTTTTTGAAAATAGATTCCCTTGAAGAATTTAGGAATTATGAACATATGAATCGTGTGTGTGTGTGTGTGTGTGTAGACACACAGACAAACATTATACATATAAAAATCTTACATATGCAAAGTATGTGTGCTATGCCTGAGCAAAGTATCCATGCAACAAATGAACCCTTCTCTTAATGATACATTTTTTTTCCAGTCTATGCAACATGTTAATAAAATATACATTTAGAAGAACCTCAGGTGGGAGCATTTTGACAGCGGATGCAAGACCAACCTTGGCTTCTATATTGCACGTGCAACTACTATTTGTACTCTTTCAACCTGTGTACAGCAATGTATTTTGTATGTTTTAGCCTCTCCCACTATGTAGCTGGGATCATAATGGTTTCAATGGGGCAACCTACAAAACAGTGATAGTGTGCAGTAGTTTATAGTACTGAGTATTCAAAACTGAGGGAGCAATGGTGACACCAAGTGGCCAGTAAGACTATGTACCGGTACTTAATCAAACACAGTTATGTTCTTCTGCCCAGTTTAAAAATGATTAAAAATCTTAGTGTAATACCATGGATAAAAATAAATAGGATAACAGTGCATTTAAACTGTGCAGCTTAACATTTCTAGACAAGAGGACTAGGGAACACGTGTGCCTTAGTGTAAAAAACTTTCCCCCCAAGCTTTAAAGGGTAGCATATATTTGTGTATCTCCCTCTCCCCTGGTTTCTTGGCACGTGCTACACTATTAAAAGCCTAACTAATCTGTTAATATTATGCCTATGTACATTTTAAAGGCTCCTACAGGAAATCAATATGGTGATATTTAAGAACTGTTGTGTTTTCTTTTTATGTACAGGAATGAGCAGAAGACAGGCTAGGATTGATTGGAAGATTTGGGGACAGGGTGATTTGTAATCAGTTACCAAGAATTACTCTCTCCCAATTTTTTCATTATAGCAGCAATAGAAAGGCCTTTCCCCCACTATCTAAAATTAGGCTGCTGAGATTATGAAAGTTGTAAGCTGGGGGTCCAGGAGAGGATTATTGTGTGACAGACAGGGCTGTGAGTTCAATTCTGGTACTGAAAACCAATTTCTGGTTTGAGCATGTGCACAGAGGTATCCTGTACCTTAATTCTGTGTTAATGAATTCCCTGCCCCTTGAGCCACTACTTTGCACCTGGCTTTGACTGGGTTTCTATTAAAGGGGGAAACATAGTTTCTGCAAGCCTGAAGTCAACCATCCATCTAGTTTCTCTAAATCTCCACTCTAGCAAAATTCAGTTACAACCTACTCCAGCTCACAGCAACAGTCTGCCTCTGACACCGGGGCTCCTCCAGTTGTTTGACAGCAGAACAGACTCCCTCAGGAAGTTCCTTGGAGGTTTTTAAGCAGAGGTTGGATACCCATCTGTCATGCTTTAGATGAGATTCCAGTATTGCAGGGGGTTGGACTGGATGACCCTTGGGTACATTCCAACTCTATGATTCAATGCTGGCCACTTGGACACTTTAGCTAACGTTTTTAAAACAACAACAACAACAACCCACTTGTGTAACATTCTTCTGTTGAGACCTTTACACAGGGCAGACTTCCTGGTCCAACCCTTCCTCTGATCTTCATTAGCAATGTACTGTTTACATACCAGGGATGAATAACTTAATATTCAGGTCTCTGCTATCCACCTTCACTGCAGCTCTCTGGCCTTTGCCTCACACCTCCTTCATCAACTGATTTTCCCAATGCCTTTTCCCAACTGATAGTTATTTTTCTTGACAGCTAAGTGCCCATTCTTCACTAACCAGAACCTCCAGTTTATCAGTCTGCTGTTTCCCAGAGCAATCAAAATGAATTTACCTGATCCAATACCCGTCTATAAACATTAAAAACAATAGTCTCTCTCTCCCTTTTCAAAAACCTGTCACCAACCAGCTACTGCAGAACACCTCAAATTTTGACAGTTTCATACTGACACCCAGTGCTTTTTTTGCTAAAGAAATGTTTAGGGGTACTCTCATTTTCCTACTCATATTGAAATACTGCCCCTCAATGAGGCCAAACTTAGATTCACAAAATGTTTAGGGTATGCGTACCCCTGCATACCCCCAGAAAAAAAGCACTACTGACACCAGTCCCAGATTGGGCAAAATTATTCCTGAATTGCAAGGGGTTGGACTAGATGGTCCTTGCGGTCCCTTCCAACTCTACAATTCTGTGAAGATCAACAGAGGTCACATAATTTCCACCCTCCAAATCACAAGACATAAATAGACAGGCATAGGATCCATCTGCACTATATGTTTAAATCAGTATTACACCACTTTAAACAGTCATGGCATCCCCCAAAGAATCCTGCAAAATGTAATTTGTTACAGGTGCTGAGAATTGTAAGGAGACCCCTATTCCTATCACAGAGCTATTATTCTCAGAGTGGTTTGTCAGTGGCCTGACCTCTACTTGAAATTCTTTTCCTCTCCAGTATTTTACTTTGTCCATTGTTATATATTTTTCTGATATTTTGACTAATTTCTATCATGGATTTTATGCATTTCTTTTTTCTGTATGATTCCAACCACCTAGAAACCTTAATTTAAAGTGGAACAAAGACACAAACAAAAATAATCTATAACCAAGGGTTCTTTGGATGGTACGAAATTTGACCTAAGTACTGCTGGTTCCTGGAAAATCAGAAGGCTGTAAATAAAGTGATCTGCTTTGAAAGAGCTGATCATGCTGTTAAAGGAATAAAATAATGAACCACACAGAGAAACATTTCTTTCCACAGCAAGCAAAATATCATAGATAGCCAGTGGCAATTTCTGGAGCTGAGGATGAAATCCCAAATATGTGTAGGAAAGTCATAAGAACTGGTGTGTGTGTGTGTCACAAAGTTGTTTTTTTCAAGAGGCCTTCAGGTCAATATAGTCAAAAGAACAGATTCAGTGAGGGGAAAAGGTCACCAGGGCATCCATAAGGCATACAAAATAGTAATAATTATAATAATCTTATTATTGCAACCAGACCAGTATAAATGGGGGATTGACTCAGAAAAGCTGGTGTACTTACATCAACATACTAAGTACTGCACACTTGGTCTTAGTAGAATTTTCACCTATTTCACTACAGGAGATTATAATAATCCTCAGTGTAGTTTTTTTATCATGTGTTCAGTTTTTATGGTCCAGCTTACAAAAAGATAAAACAAGAAAAATATAAAACCATACTAACACCTCCCCTAGATATTACCATTGAAATAAATGAATAGCATAATTAAGCTGGCTTTTTAAAGCAAAATTTCTGTGGAAAAACAACCTGACCCGCCTACCTGTTTGATCTGCTGACAATCTCTGACAGTCAGATGCATCTCAGTTAGCCAAATCATATTTTACTCTCCTGGGATTGCTTTTGGCAAGCTTTTTCCATGTGGAAGGAAATGTGTTAGGGGGAAAACACACCAGTGAAACTTCAAAGCAGCAGCAGCTTAAGGTGATCTTTTCATTTTCTTGAATGATGAACTGGCTCTACAGTGCGGCTGAAGAGCATGCTGTGCTCTTCATGCCTAAGGTGCCTTTTAGCCTATGAACAAGGTAAATTAATGGAAATCACACTGGAAGCAAGTAAAATGTTCTGGCAGAAATGCTTGTATACCTTGTCTCAAGCAGCTTTTGTACTCCTCTTCAAGTTTGGCTCTCTCCACTTGGTTTGGTCAAATAAGAACCAATGTCTGGATGCACAAGAACTCTTTCAGACCTTATAATGCCACTACCCCACACCTCAGTGTGACCAAGGATTCTGCAGTTCTTAAAGCTGATCACACACACTCACACACAACTTTTCTACCTTTCCTCTAGGAATAAAGCTACAGCAGAAGAAGAAGAAGAAGAAAAGAAGAAGAAGAAGAAGAAGAAAATGCTACATGACCACTATTGGGGTTCTCCCATTAATAGCCTGGGTGACATGCAGGTAGGTTCAAACATTATCAAGCCAGAAACTGGCAGCCCATATAGGTCAGATTCAAGACTTAATACTGCTTCAGAACAATATGTTGTTTTAACAAATCTCAGCTCGTCTCTGTTTAGTACATTTGGAATTTGGGGAGCAGGGGAGGGGGAAATCACGTGAGAGTTACTAGCTTGCCTGACAGAAGACATCTTTCTGGCTTGTTTATGAACATAGAAACAGGTCTTATAATGAATCAAAATGGTCTATTCAGCTTGGTATTGTCTATAGCAGCTGTCAGTGGTTTGCCATGGCTTCAGAGAGAGGAGCCTTTCCTGACCCCAGTTGGCAATACTAAAGATTGAACCCTTCTGCATGCAAATAATTGTTCCCTGCCACTGAGCTACAGCCCTTCATAATGGGAGGCAGAATTCTCCATGAAGGTGGAAACTTGATTTGACAATTTGCTCAACTGAAATAATGTGCCTCCTAAATAATAAATACTTCCAGCATTTTACACCTAGAATTTATTTAGCAACTGGAGACACTGCACCTTTTTGCTTACCCTCATTTATTCAATAATACTTCAGATAGGGAAGAAAACATCTATTGTACTCACACTATAAAGTCTTTGGCCAAGCTGCACTCCACTTCGTACTGTGGCCAGTGTGTTGGTCAATCCAGTTTCAGAACCCTATTCAACCACGAAATTCACTGAATAGCTTTGGGGGAGTTACTGCCCATTAATCAAGCCTACTTCACTGGATTGTAGGAGGATGAAATGAGAATACATTGTAACCAACCATGGATTCTAGAGGGGAAAGAAAGTCAAAAGTAAGTTCTAATAATGCTTACCTACTGAATGTGAAATTTTATTTAAAAATAGACTTTATTTGTCAGTGCAGTTCAGTTTTTGGAGAAAGGAAAATGCAAAATACCTTGCACAGCTATATACTGAATATTCAGTTTTGAGACTTGCAGCATCCTATGAGTTCTGTGTTTCCATTCCACCTCCCTCCTCTTTTCTGCCATTGCAAGTATTTGTGACCTACAGCTGTAAGGGCTTTAAGCCCAAAGCATCCAAAAAGTCTCTACATATGGCACCGCTCACTTGGCTGATTGACTGAGCTGCATGTAATCTAATGTGACCGATATGCTCAGATGTGATGTGACACATCTCTGTGCAAGCTGTGGTGCTGTAAACCATTTTGTAAGTCAGTTTAATTAGAACGATGAGCTTCTTAGTAGGCTGACCCTACATTACATCAAAGGCCACTACTGTACACCAGCACTGGGACACTATAATGCAGTGGCAATCCTATGCTACTTTCAGCAGCAAAGCTAAATCACGACGATAGCTCTAAAAGCAAAAACTAATGATACACCACTAGCTTCTACAGAATCCTTTGCAACTCCTTTCACCGACTACTGTGATGCTTGCCAATCATGACTCTTCAACAGCCATGCTTGGAAAGCATCAGAGCTGCCACCTAGAAACTTTGGGAAATTAAGTAGTATATAAGTAGCTCAAACAAATAAATACATGGGTGGCAACTGCTGGAGCATTAGGCAGAGGTCACAGAACCTAGTCCTTCAACACTGCAAACTCAGACACACTGCTAGGAAGGGCACCCTGGAGAAGAAAAGTTGTCCCAAGCTGTTTTGGTTTTTATTTAGAAGCACTAAACATTTCTCTTTATAAATAAGTTCCTCAAAACTCATTCAGAACCATGTACTATGGGGTGCTGTCCTCTTTGTTGCTGTTGTTCCTATACTGAAAAGGCCCTAGGTGGTGCTGTAGCCCAGTGGGAAAGTTTAGGCTTAAAATTCAAGAGAGATTGGGTAAGATCCTTGGCTATAACCTTTCCAGGGAAAGGGCTGGAACCAAGCAGGCTGCCTGCAGCTCTCCAGGATTTCAGGAAATACTGGGATTGAGCCTGGGACTTTTTGCACGCAAAGCAGGTGCTGTACTGCTGAGCTCTTCCCTGTGGCCTGGAAGAAGCAGAACTCCAGACCACTGAGTGAGGGAGAGCTAGGATATGCAGGCAGTTATAGACATTGGAATGGTTTTACAAGTGCTTTCCATGCAGAAACAAAGGAAAAGTCAATGGCTTGATAAATAAGGGAGGAAGAGGTTGCATGTGACTGACCTTTCTATACTGGGTAGAATATTTTATTGCCTTTCCCCTTTAGGGCTCCAGGAAGCTCCAGGAAGGTGTATATTGAAGCTTTGATCAGGCTGGAACTGTGCGGATAAAGGTTGTTTATATCATCTGGAGGGTCTACAGTATCTATAGAGAGGGTGGGAGACTTCTCTGCACCAACAGGATGTTTGTACACTTGCAGCCAAATTCACTCTTTGTGACTGGTCCTGTGCCAGATCACCTTTTCATGCAGAGAGAGAGAGAAGACATTTTGAGTCAAGGTTAAGAGAAAGCACTCAAAATGGCAGAGGAATGAAATCTCATGGTCCCAACGCCCTGAAGTCCTTGTTTGTAAACCTGAAAATATGGGTGCTTTCCCTAAGGGGGGGGTATGGCTCCATTGATTGCTATGGAGAGTTCTCTGCATGCAGATGTTGCACCCGAATGAGGAAGGATTATAGTCTATGTTTTCACCATCTGTCAACATGATTAGAAATAGTTTCTTGCTACCAATCCTTTGGGGCAGAATTTTAATCTGATCGCATATACAGACTCAGCAGAGAATAAAGGCAAGATATTCCAGACCATAGATTTAAACCCCTAAGCAAATGATCCTGAGTGGACTTCTCCTTGCTCTCCTTCCCGTGCACATGAATCTGTTTTCTCTCTGGTGTTTTAATCTTGCAAATTCATTTTTTCCCTCTCCAATTGGTTTGCTCAGCAGTGATGATTATGCAGGGGAGAAATGGCAAAGGGGGTCAGGCAGCAAATGAATGAGGAGTGAAATCTCAAAAGATGCTAAATGAATATTTATGCAGCACGATCTTCACTCTCACATCACAGCACATAATGGGATCAGCAGAATTCCTGCTGGGTGAGCTGACTCTGTGAAAACTTATTTTAATCTGTACATTAGGCAGACACCCCACAAGCCAAGAGAGAGCCTTCAACACCATGTGAAATATTTATTAAAGATTCTAATTTCGAAATGTGTCTATATTCCAATAGGTAATAGGAAGGGGGAAGAATCTTGCATGATAATTCACAGCTAAAGAAGCTGAAGAAAAATGAATACCTGGGATGATTTTCTGGCTATGTGAGCGTTTATTATTCTCAAGTATTTCTTTAAGCAAAATAACTTTTATTAGCCGTTAAAACATGTTGGCCTATGCCTTTAACCTGGGGTAGCATTCACAGGAGCAGGTTCAGACATGGAACACTGTGCAGCTGCTCTGATTGTGTGTGTGTGTGTGTGTGTGTGTGTGTGTGTGTGTGTGTGTGTGTGTGAGAGAGAGAGAGAGAGAGAGAGAGAGAGAGAGAGAGAGAGAGAGAGATGGGAAGTAAGGAAGGAGGAAAGAAAGGAGGAAAAATCATACTGTAAACTCCTGATGCCTTAGGTGATGTGTCCAACAAAGATAAGAACTTACATCTAATGTTTATTTTATTAAATTTATATCCTGCCTCCCCAGAGGAAAGAGCCCAAGGCGACATCTTTGTTGATAGCACCACTTTCTAGTTGTCGCTGAACAACACAGGCAAGTTTCAAGCTCTGCATATACATGTATATTTGGATCAGATTTTCTTATGGTTTATTCAGATGTGAAGTTCAAAGACTGCCCTCCTCTTGAATATATCCTTTATGAGATTATTCACAATTCAAAGGCAATAGCATAATAATGTAACTGAAATTTACCTGTGCTTATGCTTATTTGATGGGTTTGTTTTTAAAAGATATATGATTGTTCCCTGCATATTGTTCTTGCGATATAAGGATGGGATATAAATATTGTTGGAAAAACAAGCACCCACCCAGTTCACCCTTAAGGGATAGTTGGGGATAGCCTTGTTGTGGAGTTAAAACTATTTGTTTTCAGGGGAGGAAGAATAGATATGCTACTGTTTCCCTTTGCCTATTCAAAGACTGAATGACAATGGATACTTAGTTTCATCTCAGCAGTGAGTCTCAAGTTTAGACTCAAGTCTTGAATCCTCAGAAGAGGATTCTCCATATGTTACCTTGAGACTAATCCAGTTTCATTTTCTACTGAATGTCCTTTTCTTTGCAGGTGGATTGTTATTTTCATAGCATGGCATGGTTAGGGGAGAAAGTTGTATCACTGGTCATTAGTGATGTCACGAGCACTATCCAATAGGTGCCATGAAAATCACATAACCAGACAACCCTGGTAATGGCATTCTTACCTCGGTTACTATTTATAGTTACTATTGCATCCAATATCAGGGAAAGTTGCTCATGAGTGGGACCATGTCCCTGTGCTCGTGTCCTGCTTGTGAGCTTCACAGAGGCATCTGGTGGTCAATGTGAGAAGGGAATGCTGGACTAGATAGGTCTTCGGTCTGATCCAGTAGGTTCCTTCTTGCATTCTTATATACCTGTGAAAAGAATCAGATGCTATTATCCTGATAACAGTAAAGTAAAAGCATATTTGAATGAATGTTTTCAATGCATTGTGGGTTTGGGAGAACCGAGATTTGCTCTCCAATAAAAAGGTAAAGGTACCCCTGACCGTTAGGTCCAGTCACAGACAACTGCATGTTCATCTCACTCTATAGGCTGAGGGAGCCGGCGTTTGTCCACAGACAGCTTCCGGGTCATGTGGCCAGCATGACTAAGCCGCTTCTGGCAAACCAATACAATTGCCCTAATAAATATAATTCTCCATAGAGACTACACCCTACTAGTAGTCCAGATTGCATACTATATGATGTCATTGTATGCAAAGATGAAGGTTGTCATCCTTTCAAATTGATGCCCTTGAGTAGAGAGGTGAGTCACTTGGAATGGCCAGTAGCTAAGGGTGCAAGCCTATTTGAGGTGGTGGCAGTGACCATACATTGACCTCATGTTTATTTCCCACAGCTCTAAAAAGGGGGTTAGACAAATAGACAAATGAGACTACCAATGGCTACTAAATACAGGTAATTCTTCCAACTGTTTTTTAATATATGCGATATTTTTATATGTTTTTATTGTATTATGAAATTGCAGTGGGGAGCCTGCTCTTCTCATTTGCTACCTGCGTATTTTAGTTCTGGTTTTCCAGAATTCTTAGACATGTGGGGAGCTTGCACAAATAGTTCCCTACTACAGAGAGTCACCCTCTAACTTGTGGAGGGCAATGGAGGGAACACGAAACAGGATGCTTGTCCCCATATGATATTGTGTGGTGATAGGAACACCTTCTATACCTTCCTGACTAGGGCAGCCAGCTGTACAGCAAGCTACATCTGCCCAGATTCCCCCTACTACAAAAGTGTTAAGAGACGCAGAAGTCCTGCACACTTTTGCATTGGGCCCTCTGACTGGTGTGTTAAACTAGTAGCACTGGAATCCTTTTGTCGGCATTTCTTTCTAATCACACAAACTCACTTCCTCTGTCCTGACCCTTCTTGTGGGCACGCCTGCGAACCCAGGCTGTGTACATGCTCCCATTTACTCTGCACCCAATGTGCTCCTACCACTAGTCTGGGAAATGGTGTATGTACATAGAGCATTAGCCACAATCCAGATTAATCCTGTATCTATCCTGCAATTCCATATGAAATGGTGTGTTTTGATGTGTTTTCCCCAAACCAGTTTCAATTTGAATTGGGGTGGAAGACCTACCGGTAGCTGCATTTTAAGCTACACAACTATCTTTTCCCTAATTCTGTCATTTGATAAACAATAACATTAGGCTTTTAGATGACTGGTGTTTATCCCGTCATTTATCTTTGCCACAATGTTATGAACACACAGAACTTAAAACAATATAAATTTTTATGACTTAAGAATAAATGTACATTTTTTATGCAGCCCTGATACCAGAAAAGAAGCCCTTCTGTTTTACTTCAAATGCTTCAGTTGCATTTTCGTAAGTGTGGGATTGGGTAGTTGTTGTTTTCTTTTGTTAGTTTAAAAAAACACGCCGGAAAAAAAACAATTTCATTGGCTGGCACTAAACGGTTTGAGATGTATAAATTAAGGAGATGTGTCTTTGTGTGTGTGTGTGTGTGTGTGTGTGTTGCCAATTCATATTCCAAATCCTAAAGTGTGGGAGTGTGGATAATAGTGACAATCGAAATGCAAAACCATAAAACCATACCTTTGCAGATCTCCATAAATATTAATGCTGATGTTTAGTGATCTTGCTAATTTTATTCTTTTCTGTGCCTGCACTTCCCTTTGAAAAAAGCAACAGCCAGAAACATCTTTCTGACAATTTTCCTCCACTAAAAGCTAGCAACAAAGGTCTCTAATACTTCAGATTATACTCAGGGGCTAAGATGCTTTTACTAAACACAAGGAACTGTTTGCTTTTATTCTGCTGACGTTCATTTTCCTATCTTTCATTGTGAAACCGACTGAGCCTGTGGGCATGTGTGGATGGAAGATGCTAAAAATAGAAAGTGCAGCCTAACAACTGGCTTCTGATTGGCTAGCGACAAAATCTGCCTGGCCTATGGGAGCCGCTGAGAACAAAAGCAATTCAGCCTGTGTTTGTGTGAAGCACTTTATCCACGTCAAAGAGCTCCCGGCTGTAGAAATTATTTTGGTTGCAGTTTAGCAAGGTAATAATCAGCTCAGCCCGCCCGAGAAGGTTGAGGACAAAACAAAGGCGTATTAGCATCTACAAAGCACAAATGTTTGGGCAATACAGAGCTGCGAATCGTTTGAAGTTCCAGGAAGAGAGGCAAAAAAAAACCAATGGATTTTACAAAATGCATGCACAAACAAAAGACTCAGACTTTGTTGCTTCCACCCCCCTTTTTTGACCCCCATAGCTTTTTCAAAATCACTGAATATTTCTTTGCAGCTTTCTAAACTCATTTAGCCAAGTTTTGTTAAACACACACACACACACACACAAGCAGCTTGGTGCCATGCTGTGACTTGTGTTCTGTAACCAACAAAATTGCCATTAGTAACTATGGCAATATGAAAATCCTGCAGGACATTCAGTTTGCTTTTCAGATGGGATAAACATCAACTACACGGCTGAAATGGTTCCGCTAGAGGCCACTGTTGGCCCAAAGAAACTCTAATGCTATCACTCATGAAGCTCAAGTGAAACTCTACAGTTGCTATTGTTCCAATGGCTTGTGCATGTTCTTAGATAGACATTATCTCAAGAAAACAAAACTCAACGCTAAGGTGTATCGCTCCTTATGTTCATCAAATTCCCACAGAATTCTTGCCAGCAGATTTATCAGATGTGGAAACAAGAGCAAGGAAGACGACTATGAGCTGGAATTTCCCCTCTCTTATATATGCAAATGAAGATCCTATCTGCAAGGGAGAGTCACAATCTTAGCCAACCACCCCAGCCATCAGACCGGTCACACTGCCAGATAATCTGAAGCTGAACTGCTTTCTCCAGGCTGCAGTGGGATAGTCAAAACAACAAAGGTCTAAGATGCAGTAGTGGCAAAATATTACACAGAGGGATAATTAGCTGAAGAATTGAGAGGCCACAAGCCTTAGGAACATATGACGATTGGAAGCTGCCCTATACCACGTCAGATCATTGATCCATCTAGCTCAGTACTGCTTACACTGGCTGGCAGCAGCTCCTCCAGGGTTTTAAGTGGGAGTCTCTCCTAGCCCCACCTGGAGATGCTGGGGATCAAAAGCCTGGGGTGGTCACATGACATGCATTCCATGAGCTTCTTGTTGTTGCCGTTCCTCTTCGCAATTCTTTCTAGGTGTTGGCACAGAAGCTGCTTTGCTCTCCCTGTCAGGGGGAAAAGACAAGGGAAATGTGTCCCTTTTAATTCTCATTGACCTCTCAGCAGCTTTCGACACCATCAACCATGTTATCCTTCTGGAGCGGCTGTCCAAGTTAGGGGTGGGTGGCAGAATGCACAGAAAGGTATACATTTCCTACAAAAGAGATACAAAGCATTTGATTCCTGAGTAAGCTAAAGCTATCCAATATTAGAAGCACAGAGGAAGGCAGCAGTATTTTTTAAACACATGTTTTTATGGGCATTTCCTTTCTTACACATTGTTTTGCTCCTCCTCTGTCCTCTTTGGGCTCCAGGGAGGGTCTCCTTTCAATCCACAAGGACTCTCCAGCTCCTTCCCACCATTTCCTGGTTTAATTCTATTCATTTAATTATTTCCCAACGCCACATATATATGCAGACATGCACGTGTAGAACGCATGTATAGGTGGGGGGATACCTGTATATTAGAGAACCACCAGCTGGAATTTTTTTTAAGGGACAGTTTACTTATTCCAACATTTGCATTTTGGACACAGTGGAAGAGCCCCAGGAATCTTTAAAGGATATAGCCACGCTGTGACCAAACACTGGCACCCATCTACTGTATTAATTTGTGGGCATTCATTTATGGTAATAATAAAAATGCTTAATACTAAATGGATGTGGATTATAAACATTTAACAGCTAAACATAAAGGTCTCTCATTAAGCTACAATCTGCTTTTTAATAAACAGCAAACCAAAGCACAATAAATGTGTTTTGTCACTGTGCATGCAATAGCACAACGCTAAAGTAAGAAAATAAGGATGAATACCCTTCTAGCCCAGCATCCTGTTCTCACAGTGGCAGTCCAAATGCCTGTGGCTGCAATCAGGACCTGAGTGTAACTCCCCCCATCTCTGATACTCAGCAGCTGTGATTCGGAAGCATACTCCTTCCTGCAGTGGACGTAGAGCATATCCATCATGGCTCGTAGTCAGTGATAGCCTTAACCTCCAGGCATTTGTCTAATCCTCTTTTGCAGCTATCCATTGCTACATTTAATGGGAGCGAATTCCATAGCACTATGCGAAGAAGTACTTAACTTTTGTCCACCCTGAATCTTCCAACATTCAGCTTCGTTTGAGTTATTAAAGATTCAAATGGTATAGTATGTAAATACCTATGATGGGATCAGACATACTGGATTAACCTTTGTTCAGCTGAAAACACTAAGCGGTTAATACATCATGGATGTGCACAATTAAATTGGGTCTTTGATAGTGAATAACTGAGCTCATGTGCAAAATGAGAAGACTGACATTTAGACATAACATTGGATGGAGAAATCATTCCGTCTCAGTTGAGTAAAATATTTAAGTAGAAGCTTATACTTTGCTCAACTGAGGTCTCGTAGTCCGTTATGGAACACTTATTATTTCCTTGTGACATATAGCTGAAGAGCTTACAGTGGATGAAGCCCAATGAATTTTATTACTGCATTCTGTATATCTGTAAGAGCTTCTGGGAATGAGGCTTTACTCAGTAAAATTTACAGGGTGACCTCAAAGTTGGAGAGCAATCTGAAGCCCTAGCTGGGAGCAGTGGGGCAGAATGGAGTGCCAGATTACTGCTGCATCCAGAACTCTGCGACTTCAGCTGACAGGGTGGGGAGCTGGCTATTTCAAACTTTTTTTTTCTGTGCTAGGCTGGGTCCAGGGTTGTGTGATGGACTGGTCCAAACTGGGCCCTTCTCTAGGAAATGGGTTCAGCTTTGGATCCAACAGATCCATCACCAACCTGATATGATCATTTTGGCAACAACAACAAAAACACCACCACCCTGAAATCTCCATCATAATTGATCATAAACTAAACATGGATCTGCTGCAGGCACTTTTAGCACTTGAGAGGGATTGCTACTCCAAGATTCCATCTCGGACCTTGGTTTCTTTTCTGATAGCCACCGCCAGAATGGAAACAGCAGTCAGGTGGAAAACAGGGGCGGGTCTTACTTTGCAATCTTGGTTCATCCATATATGGGAAATAACATTCAAACACTTGACTCAGCAAAGCAGGGTAATAAATGGGCAGAGCAAGAAATACAAATTTCTAAGTACATGGTATTTCTAAGTACATGGTATTTGTTTATTGAGTATATAAAAAATCAGCCTCATTGCTTACAGCCTCCCATGACACATGTTTTGCTATGGAAAGTCTTAATTCAGCAATAAATTACCATTGTGTGTCCCTTAATTATGACAAATGTGATTGACAAATTGACAAGCTATACTCCAAGTTTTGTTTAGTTTGTGTTTATGGTTTTTCTGTAAAAGAAAGTGTAATAAAATACATTTTTAATTTAAAAAATAGAGTTGGCAGGATGTTATTGTACCAGCTGAATTCAACTCGTCTTGCAAAACAAAACCACACTCCAGACTTACTCATATGAGCATCCACTAGCCATAACAGGGGTTAGATCAACAAGTTTGATTCTAAAATACTCATCCATTTAAATCCCCTGGTGAATCAGAACAATCAGCACATTTGAAAACCAGACCAGCTAACTATGAACTCAGTAATATGATTCCAAGCTCTACTACTACTACTACTACTACTAATAATAATAATACAATTCTGCCACAAAGGAGAAGACTGAAAAACGTACAAATTTATTTGTGTGCCGAGACTTCATGGTGCTCTTTGTAAGATTTATTAGTGCCTCCTGAGTGATCTTTTTTAAAAAAAATGTTGTTCACCATTTTTTTTGCTTTCTGCATCCACATAAGCCCTGCTGTTAGTTTTAGATTGTCCACCCATTGCACAGGTGGTTGTCCCCTTGGTCTTTTAAAATTGTAGAGTCTCCCTGATAACACTGCTTTAACCCATCAGCCAAAGTAATCTCTTGTCACATGTCCTACATATGTCCATTTTAACTTTGTGAAGTTAAAGCTGAGTCTGTGATATATATGCTTGAAAAATGTATTCCATGCAAATGGAATTCTAACTCCTTAATAGCAATCCTTAATGAAGCAATAAGAATGTTTTCATTGCCCACTACAAACCCTACTGGCTGGCGTTCTTGGGCAGCAAAAGGAATGAATTTGCTACCAGATCTGATTCAGGTGCATAGAATTAATAAAACGGGTAACTATTTTTATTCAAATATATTGCATTTCAATACATCAACCATTTAATACATACTTAAGTATATTATAGACAAAGTCCACGTTTACTTTACATGCAAACGTAGTACTAATGTAAAGATACGAGTCTAAATGAGCAGAGTTAAAGACTTTGTTCTACGAATAGTTTGTGGTAGTCTGAAACCTCCCTACTTGACTGATTTCAATAGAAAAATTGAAGAGCAAAACTTAAGCGTGCCAGATATGGGGAAAGGTGGAGATAACAGTGCTGTGTGCATTGTACTAAGAATCTATTCAGAGAATCATAGAATTGTGGAGTTCGAAGGTACCCTGAGGGCCATCTAGTCCAACCCTCTGCAATGACAAAATCTCAACTAGATCATACATGACAGATGGCCATCCAACCTCTACTTACAAACCTCCAAGGAAGGAGAATCCACCACCTCTTGTGGGAGTCTGTTAATTTACACTAATTAATTTACTCCTATCCGATCTAGCCATCTACCTAATTCTACCATTTGAACAATATAGAATCAAAAAGCACACTAGAAACCTACAGCGATAAAGGCCATTAACATGATCGGATATATTTTCAGAAATCAAATAATTGATGCCAATTCTATTTTTTCTTTCTACCTTCATAAATCATACACCGAACGATATATTTGTATTTTTAACCATGCAGCTTTTTAAAGTTTTGGTCTCCATTAAACTGTCATCTTTGTCAGAACTCCACAAGCATGTCACAAATAATTTAAAGCCTCTCCAAAAGACAATTTGAGATTCATTATCGATTAAGATTCTGCCTCCTCAAAAGAAGGCTATCATTTTCATGGCAGTCAGAAGACATGTCCCTTTGAAGAGGACGACACTTGGCCTTACTCCAGCTATTGATATTTCTAAGTGATTAAATCTGACCTCAGTGTTGCCTGCCACACCAAGAGCTCCTATTATATGTTCCATAATGTCATGGGCTTTGGCAACTGCCTGTCTTTAATCCACATAGCTTCCTGCTTTTAACTGAAATAATGCACAGCCTATAAGCATCCAATAGTGGGATCAATTTGTTAAATGAAGTTTTTGGAAGTCTCTGACTCCTCTAGAGAACCCATCACAGGACAGGTCACACACCTTTGCGATGGACACAGAGCCACTGCAGACATTCCAGAGAAACCACAAGAAAGGAAGGATATGTCGTTTGCACTTAATCCTCCTAGTTTCTTAGTGGGTGGCCACGTCTTACGGTGGGAGGTGCACCTCTACCAAAATGAAGGAAAAGACTTTGCATCTTCCAGTTTCAGATAACACCCAAAACGCATGAGGAGACAAAGCACAAGCTTGTTTGCCTCAAATAAAGCAATAAAGTAATTAAGAATTTCATGACATCAACTATTTAAAACATCAAAGCATGAATGTGTAGATTCAGATCAGAAAATGATTAAAGAGAGGGGGTTTTAAAAACCTAAATCAAATTTAAACCTAAAACCATTTCAACAAAACCAAAAAAATTCAGATGCAATTACAGATATTCCACTGCCTCCCTCTAATAGCATTCTCAGCAGTAATCAGCATCTGAAATATCCTCCAAAATAGAAGTCAACAATTCCCCTAAAACTGTGGAAAGAATATATCTATAAGCTCCCCTGTAAGTAAGCCTCCCTGGACATGAAATTTCCATAACTGGAGCACCACTACTAAGAAGGCTTGAGACCTCGCCATCTCTTGCTATGCCTCTGATGCTTCCTTTCTGCCCACTTATCTGGAACATGGAAAGTAATTAATTCTCTGAGCAGCATTCAATGTGTCCTTACTTATCCACAGAGTGGTTAGAAATCAGTGCTCCAGGGACTAAGTTAGAGATTTCCTAATCCAACATGAAGCCATTCATAGCTGTGTTGAAGATCAAACACACCTCAGACAGAAATTCATTTTCCTCCTATTGTTGAATCAAGAGTATATTATAGGGACGCCATCTTAATTTCTTTGCTCCTGTATTTCAGATATTACTACTAAGTAAGATTTGTTTTGAGTGTCCTGATATTCTGGCTGCTGAATGTTCCCCAGTTCTACATTCTACACTGTTTATGCATATAGATTAGATAGATAGATAGATAGATAGATAGATAGATAGATAGATAGATAGATAGATAGATATAGATGATAGTTACATATCTTTGCCTGATTATTAATCTGTTCTCTGCTTTGCTTCCATGGTTTGGTAACATGGTTGCCTCTTATTAGCACATGACTTCAGACTCAAATTCTTCCTCATCTCCTTAGACCAGTGTTTCTCAACCAGTGTGCCTCCAGATGTTTTGGGACTACAACTCCCATCATCCCTCGCTAGCAATACCAGTGGTCAGGGATGATGGGAATTGTAGTCCCAAAACATCTGGAGGCACACTGGTTGGGAAACACTGCCTTAGACCATGACTTATCATACAATCCGTACTTGTGTGAATTTCGCAGCTGTATTCTCAAGTGTTAACTGACTCCTAAACCACCCCTTCTACTCTTCTTTTTTTATATAAAAAAATCCAATATATTATAAAAAACAGAACTTTGAGATCATTAACCATGGCATGAACATATTGTAGATCAAATGTATACAAGCAGAATAGGAAGGTGTTTCGGAAACTCACATAATTTGCCTAAATATTATTCTTCCCTTTCAAAGAAACATCATGCACTGCGGTAGTCAAAGTTCAAGGTATAAGTTCTTACTTGGCAATATACTATTCTACAATTTACAAGACTTCCTGAGCATTTACTTCTACATCACAACTAGCGTTGTGCTTAATATTTCTTCCGCATTTCTTCAACCATGCAATGAATGAGAAAAACAGTAGCATTTAAGAAATATAAAAGGGGACAGGAAATGTCAGAGAAATTCTTACGGGTATGCCACAGTATTTTTATTGCACTTGCCTTACTTTCAAAGTGGCCAAGCGTTGTTTGTGAGTGTCCTACCCATGTGTCCTACCTTAAGTGTCCTACCCTACAAATCAGCTCTCTGGCACTTTGCATCCTCCCGGGTGATTGTGCTTTCTAAATACGCCATGGTATCCTTAACTAGGATTTCCTGTAAACACAGGAAGGTGAGGAAGCTGGATACAGAGTACCTGGCAGCTGTTTTACAATTGAATCTTCATGTTTTGCTTTGATCTTTAAAGAAATAAGTGAAGTTTTTTCTTCAAGGTAACTTCCATTAAAAACAAAACAAGTGATTATACCAATCTCAAGGAATTCACTAGCCAGCTTCTGGTGCTTCAAATGAAACTCTGAAGAAGACACTGGGCATTTCCAGACTGTCACTATTTTAGGGTTGGGATTCAATCATACACCAGCAAATTCAGGTAGCACAATTATAACTGACTGGGAGGTTTTGCACAACAAACCAGCTTCCTCCAAAGAGTGAACTTTTTGCAATAAGCAAGGTGATGGGAAGATGCCCTGGAAAGTGTGGGATAACACTTGCTTTGATGCAGCATTGTGTTACTTTCCATGAACAAATAAGAACACATGCTCATGAAGTAGCCATTGCTGTCTAATTTCCCTGCAAACAAATCAGGATGAATGCTCAATAAATAGGTCAACCTGGAAGCACCAATTCTGAGGTAGCTATGGTTTTGTTTGTTTGTTTGTTTGTTGTATATCAGGAAATGCAAGCAACTAGGGAAGACGTAGAGTGCTGGAAAAATGTTTATTGGAAAGAAGCACTCGCACACTAGCCAGGGCCACCTAGCAACAAGAAAGTAAGCGCAACCAAATGTGCACCAGAATCCTGAAGGAATTCAAAAGCTCCTTGAGAATGAAGGAGCAAAATAATAATAATAGAGGCCTCTTTCACAGGGGAAGAGATCTTATACAAAATTGAGGAACAGGTTTTGGCACAGCACTAATATAAACTAAGGGCATGTAAAACCCAGAGGCAACCTTATAATTAAATTAATTGCTCAGTTGTCATGTAGCCAGCACACAAGATATTAAAAAGTCAAGTGTCTGATTCCACTTCATATGCACATGCCTATACAATGTATTGTCTTAAAGTGTGTGCATCATTTGGAGCTCTTTAGCCAAGTGTTATTTTATAATGTGGTTAAGGTACTTGCAGGGTTTTTCTCAAAGACTACTCCAAATCTTATCATTAAGCCACTAGAAAACATTAAAAAAAACCTCAAGCTTTGTATACAATGCTTATTATGTCTCACTTCAAAGCAGATCTCACATGAAGATCATATATATCAGGAAAGGAGAGGGCAGGGATAGGCTGGTTATACTGAAAGGAGGAAAAGGCATTTACAGAACAGAACGTAGGTGTTGGGGGGACAGTAAGCTGTATATTCTTGCCTGTTTAACTCTATATCTAGTCTAATAGAGTAGTCACTTGAAGCTGTAGAGAATGAAATCTTGTTCCTTCAGTTTTGCAGTTAATGCATCTCCTCCTTTCACCATTGCATAGGACAGCATTGCTCAGCCTGGTGTTCTCCAGATGTTGTGGACCACAACTCCCATCAGCACCAGCCAGCGGATAGGAATAATGGGAGCTGTAGCCCACAATTAGGAGAAGTTGGCGTATGAGATCCATATAGTGTACAGCATCTTAGTGTGAAATGGGCTGCAGTATAGTGTGTCTCAGTGATAAAATGTTGCCTGCTCCTCGCACAGCATAGGTGACATTTAAGCAGTGATTGTCTTAGCCAACATACAGCTTCATGGCAACCATTTTCTAATCTTAATTACAGAGTCCCTGAATGTAGTATAATTTGTGCCAAAAACTAGTTGACACATGTAATTTGAAAGAAGTCTGGTATCTTGCTCTCAAACTTATTTTGTACAGTGATTATTTTTTAAAGGCAACCTATTAAATGACACATTTCCCCTGTTTTGAAAAACAGAAATGGAATTTTAATGCCTATCTAGCCAGTCAAACTAATGTGTGTTTTCTGTATAACAACCAAATGAGAATCATTATCAGCAAACATTGTTTGAGGTAAGCTCAAAAACCAAGGCAATGTGATATTTGAGTGGGTTAGCTTCGCATGGGGAAAAAAACACCACCCCAGGTTCAGTTCCTGGCATTTCTGAAACCCGGGACAATTGCTGCCAGTCAAGGAAGCAGTAAAATGAGCCAAACCTGCAAGTAAATAAGTTGCTACGGACCTTTGCTTGTGAGCATACTTGTGAATAGACATTGCAAAAGAATCGGACCACAATAAAGGGAATTGCTAGATTAATTCTTTGTAAGTCACCAGAAGGCCACAAGTTTCTTATCCCTGCTCTACAATACAATCAACATTTAAGAAAGAAAGAGGCCAACTCAGGACACTTTGTGTGAAGCCAGGACACTCTTAATGTGCCCTTTTCATATCCCCTACATCTGTGCATCATGCCTGGTTAATCACCATATTGTGCTTATTTCTTAGGCAGTTCTTCTACACGCGGGCCCTACTGACATTTTTCAGTTATTACTAGGAGTTATTTTGGAGCCTGCTGTGAGCTGTGATGCAGTGGTTGCTGCTGCTGCTGCTTTGGTGAAGACATAGTTACGAGGTGGATTTCAGCCTAAAGGTATACATATGTTCCTGCTGCAAATAACTGTTTGGGGAAGAGAGTTTTGCTACTGATACTTAGTCACATTGCCATTAGCAATAACTTTTTGCTGCCTTCCAAAGAGTTTCTGTCACTGCAGGCTTAGAGGATAAATGTCCACTTCAAGTTTCCGTGTCTAGAGCACATCACTTGTTGTTGGTCTTTTCAGATTTCCCTGATGGGCAGAGGCTGCCTTCTTAGGCTTCAGCAGACAAATAGGGTCCTCATTTGTTGTTGGACTACAGCTCTGACCATCCCTGCCTGTTGGCCATGCAGGCTGGGGCTGATGGGAGTTGGAGTCCAACAACATTTGGAAGTCCACACACCCAAGATATAGAGAAAAGAAGCATATCAAAGGCAGTTCTCTAATCGGCCTAACTGCAATACAATACATTCGCTAAAAGAAATAATTGCATGAACTCTTCCAGGCTGAAAATACCTAGAAAGCTTTATTTGCACGTGGTCCAAATAAAGTCTTAATTTGTTTTACCATTGTGCATATATTCATGGAAGCAGAAACTCAGTTTCTTGTTTTTAAAAGCCTTCTGCAAATGACAATGTGCAGAAAGTTTTATAGTCTTTATTTGGTTCATGCTCACAGCAACCAGGCAAGATGGAACACAGGAATTCCAGGCTTATAAATGAAAAACTGGGAAAACATTCAGTAACTTAGTTATTCATACAATTTTATACCGCTTTTCCTCAAGAAAAAGTTTACAAAGTGGTCCTAAAAATCCAACTGCAACATTAAGCAATACAATGCAATTGATGAAATTTAAAAATTGAAACAGAAGCATACTATAATATTAAGTCATCATAAAACTGACAGAATCAAACTGCATTAAAATGTAAAAATCTGTAGATGAGATCAGCAATTTGTCCTAGGTCAGCTCATTTGGAACCCCATTCAAAGGCTGCACAAAACTAGTAAAGTATTATGTGTCCTTCATGTTTTGGGGATACTAAGATTCCAAAGAGTAACAAAGGTCTCATCTGACTTTCCTATTCCACAGTACAAAATTCATTAACACAATATATTCTGAGGGGCAGTAGCTCAGGTGGCTTTCAAATTAGTTACAGAAATCCACTTGATCATCATGAAAGCTCACTGATGGTTCCATGCAGAGTGGCAGTATACCTTTCAGTAGTAGATCCTAGGAACAAATGATGGGATGGCTCTCACTAGCATATCCCATCTGTGAAGTTCCAGAGCCATGGATACAAAATGCTGGATCGATGGATTTTGATCTAGGTGGGCAAACTTTTGTTCTACTGAGGACTGCATTTCATTGGGGGTAATTTATCAGGGGCTACAGTAAGCAGGGCCGAATCCTGCAGAGGGCAGGACCAGAGCCAAAAGTGTATAGCGCCGCCCTTTTCCATATCTTTATCTTGCTGCCACACTCATTCTCTCCCCCTCCCCTTTCCTTCTCATTCTTCTTCTCTCTACCCCTCATCCCTACCCAGCAAGATGCCACTGGAGGGACCAACTGCAAGTCTGAACTGGACTTCTGGGAGCTACAGGTTGCCTACACCTGGTATAAAAAAACAGGGTCTTTCTAGAAGCATTTATTATGATCTGCAGGCTAAATATCAGAGAAGAGTCATAACAGGTTTGCAATTTAGAAGAAAATATGTGCTTGAAAACCAGCCTATTCATTTCTGCTAAGGACTCATATGATTTTTCTTGACTCAGTGACCCCAAATTTATGGCCTTTTTCATATGCATGCTGAATTCAAAATACCACCAGTACTTAAAAAACCCCAAAAAACTCTTAACAGGCTTTTCAGTCATGTGAGGACAAAAGTCATATTCACAGTAACCTTAGTGCTCATTAGTGGAAAAAAGGGGAAAGCATGCATAATGTCAGCTAGCACCACGGCTGCAAGAAAATTAGAAGAAAGGCAACATTGTGTCTGAAGCTTATTAAACTGCAAACTTTTTCCTCAGCAATCAAGGCAGTGCATAGATGCAAATGAGACACTTACATAATGCTATTATACTTGAAGTGTGACTAAAAAGCTGGACTGATTAAGTTACTATGCAAGGTTTGGAGCAATTTTGCTTTCTCCCTTAAAGCAAAACATATTATGCATATTAACTGTTTAAAATGGACCATTCTGAAATTGCTCAGAACCGAATATTTCTACATTGAAGTGGCTCCCATTTTAAATTTTGTTTATTTTTTCCTTAGCAGTAGCAGAGAGTTGAATGAACATCCTCTCTAAGCATCTCTTCAATTTCACAGGCTGGATTTCAGTCTAATCTCAGCAAGGCACAAGTGTGCCCAAATGGATTTATCAAACTGCACTGTGCATTACGTTACTCAGATTTCAACAGCCTATTGACAGTAAGACAATTTCTATTTTCAGACGAGTACTCTGCATCAACATGCATCATGTGTAACTAAGGTCATGCTCCCCCACACAATTGCAAATTAAATGTATGAACCTCACAGTTTACAATGGCCCTGTTAACTGCCGTGGTAACCAGGGATGGACGTATCTGTCAAATCTTAGTTTCTCATTTTCTAATCTTAAAAATAAGTTTGCCACATCTTCGTATCACCTTGTGAATATTATAGGTTACTGACTCATCCTTCACAACAAGGTCCCAAAACCAATTACAACTATAATGTGCAATTGTACCTAATATGCACTTTTTGGAAGCAGTTTTCCCAAAATGTAAAGCATTTTCGCAAATTTGTTTTTTCTTCTTCCACATTTCCCCTTGATATACACCCCCTTTTTTGTTAAACTGCATCACAAAATTCATAAAAGCTTGAATTTCAAAGGATAGATGGATTCAGTTATTTTTGGGAAGGAGTGAATTAAGCAGGTACACACAGAAATGCTCACCAAACTGAACTTCTCCCCTCATCTCTAGTGATAATAACACTCTACTTTTAATAATGTCAGCTCTGATCTATGGAGAGACGGGTTTAAGATTCCACTCAACCATGAAAATTCAGAATCAGAATTTTGCCTCTGTGAAAAGTCAGCTTCCTTTTCTAAGCTGGGGGCTATGACATCATCAGTAGTGGCTGAGTGGGAGGTATTTGAACCCCAGTCTCCAAGGTCCAGCACTCTAACCACACCACTACACTGGCTCTCAAATTGAAATTATCAGAGAGTAGGCGATATCTTATAAGAGTTAACAGTTTTAAAAACTGTCTTTAATTTTTTTAAGCTGAACTTTAAATTGTGTTTTTAAAAATTATTTTCTTATAGTTTTATTGATTTACTAGTAAATTAAGCCCGTAAAGATTACGGGCTCTAGAAGCAAGGCGGCGGCGGGAGGGCGGCGGCTCCGATCCGGCCACACATACATACACACGCACACACACACCTTTCCCCCCGACGCGGAAACGTCGTTGCGAGCAGCGCTCCAACAACGGAAGGGCGGCAGGAGGAGGCTGGGGCCAGCGCCGCTTTGCGCCGCTGCCCCTGCTCTTTGCTTTGTCCGCTGCAGATGGGCGGCAGTGCGGCAAGTAAAGAGGAAGCCGGAGCCAGCGGCGGAGGCAGCGGAAAGGTCCGCTGAAGATGGCCGACAGCAGGAGGCTGCGGGAAGCGGCGCTTTGCGCCGCTGCCCCCGCTCCTATTGGTCTGCGTCCTCCAATCCCTGTGTCACTGGAACGCACGCGCAGTTGCGATTTCCTGTGACACGGAAAGTAGTACGTACAGACAGAGGCTCTTTATTATATAGGATACACACACACTCACTCATTATTGTTCACCTTTTTTGTAAAAGCAGACTGAGGTCCCTCTACCCCTTTCCTACCTCTGTGGCCCCCTCTACCCCTTTCCTACCTCTGAGGTACCTCTACTCCTTTCCTACCTCTGTGGCCCATGTACCCCTTTCCTACCTCTGTGGCACCTCTACCCCTTTCCTACCTCTGAGGTACCTCTACTCCTTTCCTACCTGTGGCCCATGTACCCCTTTCCTACCTCTGTGGCACCTCTACCCCTTTCCTACCTCTGACGTACCTCTACTCCTTTCCTACCTCTGTGGCCCATGTACCCCTTTCCTACCTCTGTGGCACCTCTACCCCTTTCCTACCTCTGACGTACCTCTACTCCTTTCCTACCTCTGTGGCCCATGTACCCCTTTCCTACCTCTGTGGCACCTCTACCCCTTTCCTACCTCTGAGGTACCTCTACTCCTTTTCCAACCTCTGTCCCCTCTACACTTTTCATACCTCTATCCTCCCTTATAGCCCTTTCCCTACCCAGAACCCATCACTATTTACCTCTGAGTGTTCGTTCATGTTGTCACTCTTCCCTTTTCCTATCTCCCTCTCCCTTGCGACTCCACCCCCTTTCACACCTCTCTCCCCGCTCCCTCCCCCACTCTCTACTGCTCCTCTTTGGCCGGGCCCTCTCTAGGCCCTCTACCTCTCCCCCCCCGCCCTCCGGCTTCCCCCCTCCTCCCTCCCATCGGGGCTTTTTTTTTTTTTGGGTCCGGTCCCTTTTCCCTAAGGGATTGCTTAGCCTGGCCGGAGGAAGAGGAACCGCAGCTGGCTATGGGAGCTGCCTGAAGCTGCCGCAGGAGGCGCCGTGGAGGATCGGGGATTTACTTTGTGCGGGGGAAGAGGAACTAATGGAGAACACCTCCGGCTCCCCTGCAAGGCAGAGCCTCCCGGGGCTGAGCCTCGAGCTCGCCAATTCCCTGGCGCCTCCTTAAGTCCCGGCCCGGCCTCTCGCCACCTCCCCGCCCCTTGCCCTGACTCGCCTTCCCCGCCAATTCGCCCAAGTCTTAGAATAAAGCTCCTTCATACACTGCGTGGCTCCGAGAGGCAGCCTCGCTCTTCCTCTCTCTCTCTCTCTCTGCCTCTCCCGCTCGCTCTCGCTCTGTCAGAGAGAGAAGCTCGACGTCTGGCTCTCTCTCTCCCCCCGCTCACCACCACCTCCCGTTTCCTCTCTCCACAGACTCGGCAGCGGCGCTCTCTCTGTAGTGCGGCCACCTCAGCTTGGCAACCTTCGCTCGCGCTGCTGTCTGCCGTTTAAAGAGAGCCGCGGAGGGTCGAACAGACTGAGGGGAATGAATCGGACAGCAAGGCAGCCGCGGAGGCTCGGGAAGCGCATGCGCTTCCCTCACGCTGCTGTCTGCTGTTTGAAGAGAGCCGCGGAGGCTCGGGAAGCGCGCGCGCTTCCCTCGCGCAGCTGTTTGAATAGAGGCGGCCCTGATTGGTGCGCGCGTCTCTGCGTCGCCCAATCCTTGCGTCCTTGGGGCACCTGCGCAGTACCGCAAACCCACGGACGGACGGACGGGCACGCAGAGACACTTGAGCTTTATTATATAGGATACTGCATTTTAATTTTACCGTCATTTCCCCACCCCTTTTTGTCAGTCACCTAGAGAACTTCTGTTATGGAATGGCTATAAAAATATGGCAGTTGTTGTGTTTCTGGCATTGTTGTTGTTATGAATATAATCTCTGGCTATATTGATGCATTTGTTACTGAGAGGCACCCAGCAGGCATACGGCTGCGATGCTACTAAAATGAATATTTCTGATAAGATGGGCTAATTGTCAGAATAATTTGTGCAAGAGTAGCTGATTAATCCTTCCCCCGTGCCTCGCTGCAGATACTTTCATTTTCCTCATACCTTTAGCATTGCTGTATGAATGGTCCCTATTTTTTACACAATGTTCTGTTCTGATTACCATCTCCATCCCACAAATGAAAGTCTATAACAAGAGGAATTGGCATTACAGTGCTGCTATAATTCATTCCCTTGACAGAGACAGAAACGAGAACTGACAATGACACAAAGTAAATCCATTCCTATTCCAATGCCTCAGATTGCAATAGAAACCAGAAGATAGCATAATGTTAACCCATTCATATTGTGACAGATATGAGAAATGGTTCAAATCAAAGCCATCTTCTTTGTCTTTAGAAATGCTCGTACCAGGAATAAAGATAAACACTAAGCTGGTATTTTTACAAGGCCTCACAACCACACATGTATCCCAGTGGCAGCTGGTGGGCTGGAGCTGCAGAGCTGGCCTCCCAACAGCAATGTTGCTGTGCTTCTCTAGACTGCACTGGGCGGGGATAGGGCAACAAATGAGTCTTTGGCTGAACCAGGTCTCTCATGTCTTTGTTTAGATCAGTGGCGGATTTAGGGGAGCGCAACCGGTTTGGTAGCACTGGGTGTGAAACCTAGGGGGTGATGCAACTGTTATATAGAATGGAAGTCGTGGGGTTGGGGGGTATAAAATTTTTGTGTCTCGCAGGGCACCGCTTAAATTTGAGATCCATCACTTTTGAGATTCCAGCATTGCAGGAGCTGGACTAGGGGTCCCTTCCAACTCTATGATTCTTATGTCCACTCTAGTCTAGGAGGTCAAATATGCATTACAAAAAAACAGTAACCAGGAAATGCATCATCAAAAAAAGAGGATACAGATTTGTGTTAACATTCGCATGTGCTGGTTTATGAAAATTAGAAATATAGTACATCTCGCCATAGTGAAGGAGACTATGGGGAGGTGACTTATCTGCCTGCTCAACCTACCGTCCAAGTGTGAAGTATTGATAAGCAACTTTAAATCCCCTGCTCTCCCATTTTATGGATCTTTATCTTCAAACTAGACTTGAACCACACTCCCCTTCAAGTAGAAGATTGGCAGACAGCCTAAGAGATACATAGACTTCCACCTTCCCACTGTTCAGTCTTCAGTTACTGGTTTTGCATGCAATGGATCAAGCGAAGGAAAAGTTATTGCACACTGGTTGTTTGCAATCCCGGGGGGGGGGTGGGATGTGTTTTTACCATCGGCAATGATCTTCAAAAACAATGTGCACTTTATCTCTACAAAACCAAGAGACCACACCCCAGTCAACAGGCTGCCAAAGCGTCAAGAGCAGATCCATACTGTATGTTTGCCAAAAGATCATTCCCCTAGCTGTGTTGCCACTGACCATCTCTTTAAAGAGGTTTAAAGACTCTCTCTCAAGGCAAATCTAAAAAAAAGTAGTCTAAACGCTAACAACTGGGAAACACTGGCCTGCGAGCACTCCAATTGGAAAAGAGCCTTTCCCAAAGGTGTCATGGGCTTTGAAGACACTTGAACTCTGGACACAAGGGGAAACATGGAAGGCACGCTTGGCAAACCCTCACCATGATCAACTCCTGCCCAGAAACCTATATCCCCACTGTGGAAGGACGTGTGGATCGAGAATTGGCCTTATGGACTCACTGTTAAAACAGTGTTCATGGAAAACAATTTTTACTCGGTTCCGAGTGATTGCCACAGAAGAAAACCACTAACTAGAAGTGCAGTGCAAAGATGGCCAACTGATCAATTAGCTGGGCTTTGCACATCAGCTGAAGCTGCCCATGTTCAATGTGCTTAAGTGACAACGAGAACGCTAAAATAAATTTTGGTGTTCAATGGGACTGACAATTTCTGTCAATCTGAAGAACTGTGAAGCATCTTCTGGAACAACAAAGTGAAAAATGTCCAGCTGTATACCAATTCCAACAGGAAGTAATATTTCAGAGGAGCTCAGCTTTGGAAAAAAGCACATGTTGGCACATAAAAGGAGGCACAGGAGAGCCTTCTAGCTACAAGAAAGCAACAACAGATTTTGCTACATATTTTAGCAGCGGCCCCACACCATGCCAGCAGATAAAAAACAACTCAGAATAAAAGGACCAGAAATGATGCTTTATTTTACAGCTGATGCAAACAGCTGTGCCAGGCTATGCCTATTTGAGGGAGGCATAGATACATATGCTTTCTATTGCTAATGATAATACTGTGCTAGAGAGCATGGTGACAGGCCACAGTAATCACTCTTATGATCACTGGCCAGTGAGTGCAAAATTCGGAGTGCAAAATCCTAGCCTCCTATTGATTCAGAGATAAAATGCAGGAAAATCATGTGGGCTAACTTCTTTTTTATGTTGAGCCAAAAAAGAAGCTCCAAGCAAGCCTTCTATTTTGCCTTCAGCACTCCCGAAACTGAGCAGACGTAGAAAGCGGATTAGAAAAACGAGAGGATGAAAGGGCATTAGCATGATGCAGAGAATATTTCCTCCAAATGGAAAGAGTTACCACTACCTCCCAATATTTCAAGTTTTTGGGTTGCTGGAATTTATTTATTTTTGTAAGATATGCATGGGTCCATGAGAATATAAAATATATATATATTAACTGTTTGTGGCTTGTTTAGGGGGGAGGACCTCGTTCTCTCTTGCTTCTGTTCATTTTTCTGATTTGACAAGAAACTTCTGGCGATACTTGAATATACATCGGAACCCATCCAGGAAAGCAGCTTACTTACCATATTGATAGCCTTAGGCTCTTGCTGATTTCTTACTAACCAATGCATAAAATTATTTTTAAAGCAGAGCACAGCTTTAAACAAATATTAGATGTAAAATCTAGGTCACCCTTTCTACTGAAGGGCATATTAAGAGATTTCTTAGATTTTAAAGTTAAATACAGTTTCTACCACATGACTTTGTGGTTTGAGCTAGTTAAATATGTCACAGCTACAGTGATGTAAAAATCAGGAATGTTTAGTCAACATGAGATTTGCGTTATCTTAAACATTTAGGATTAAAAAGGTTTTAACCATTCCCATCCTTGGAATGTTATTGTTGCAGCCCAGCTTTTCCCCAGGACATTTAAATGAGGTGAAGATTAATGAACAGCTCCAAGACCAGGATGCAAAGACCTACTTTAGGCATGTCGAATGATTTGTGCATGGCCTAGTGGGATTTCTGACTTTCTTCCCTTGGAACTGCAAACTCCTATGCTATATATAAAAAAGCTATTTTTCAGATTTCACTCAGCTCACATCCTCACCATACATTCAAAGCACACAAAAATCACACTGCTTCCCCCAGAGAATCCTAGCACTGCAGCTTACCCCTCACAGAGCTACAGTTCCCAGCCACCTTACCAAACTACAGTTCCCAGGATTCTTTGGGGGAAGCAATAGAGTCATAGAATAGCAGAATTGGAAGGGACCCCCAAGGGTCATGTAGTTCCTCTCTGCAGTGCATGAATCACAACTAAAAGTCATGTGCATTAAATGTATGGTGTAGTTGTGACCCTTGTTATAAAAGACATTTAGCATGTGAAGCTGGCAGCATGATTCTGGTAGATCAAGTCCCCCCCCCCCCAAAGCACTTTTTCGGACACTGTGCCCCAAAACAAGTAGTAGAATCTGTTGTGCAACCTCAGAACTCCACCAGCTCATTCTGCCTTGTGTGCAAACTTAACATACAGATGTAGGACATAACCAAGGAATCATTTTTAGCATTCTAGTCTGTATCTAGTTTTTGGCTGCTGCTGCTGCTTCTCTGGAAGCTGCATGGAATTAAAAGGAAGCACTTAGCCCCAAAAAAGTGAGCGGCCCTTTGAAGCTCAGCACAGAGCCATTGTAACATTTGCCGTGGATGCCATTTTATCAACCCATTTATTTATTTTTAATCTGTCTTTTAATTAGAGCCAAAATGCTTTTTCAGAGAAATGTATTAAAAATTAAAATATTAATGAATTAGAAAGAGCTATAGCTCTAGAACACCGTCATGCTGTCTGCCACCATTTTTCACAATGTTTAATGGCAGTGACCAGAAAGATTGGTTTTTCTTTTAAATTAACATTATATGAGAGCTGCAACACTAGTATGACAACTCTGTGCTGAGCTGTGATGTGATAGGCAAAATGACCCATTAGATCACTGCCCACATCAAAACCCCATCTGTTTAAAAAGATGAATGGGTAGCACTAATTGCATCTGCCCCCTGTAAATGTGATGCTACACTTCTGTTCACTTGCAAAATAAATAAATGAAAATGAAATCCAACTTTCTTCATGTACAATGATTAGATGACAGCCTCATGTGGTTGTCCAGTAAAAAGAGTGAACAAAGCAGGACTGTTTTAATTTATCTGCTGCTTCCATGAAATGCTCAGACCTCGACCCAGGCTTTGGCAATCCAGAAAACCACGTTATACTCACTTACTTGTACCAGAGGATCTCCCTAAATCACTTCTGCTTCCAGAAAAACTGGCACACTGAGTCCAATTCATGCATTTATTTTTGATATGGCAAACAGAACCATAATGGTACTTTAACTTGCGTTGTTGGTTTTTTTTGGTGGTAACGATTTGTGTTTCTGAAAAATTCCACTGTTGTGAGACATGAGATTTGCCACAGCAAATCTTGACAGATGAGTCACTAAACTGTAGTAAATTTCACCCCCCATCAGGCACATTCGGAAGAAATTTTACCTTGTGAAAACAGTGCATGAAATCACATAAATTATCTGGCCCCAAATGGAAAGTGTGAACATTATGCCCACTCCAGATCAGCTCTACCCCTCACACTGATTTTTCAGGCCCTCAATAACAAAAGACCCCCAAAGGAGTTTAATATTTACTTTACAGAGCACAAAGAAATGCCTTCCTTCCACATGCACACTCTGCCTGTCATATTAATGAGAACCTTACTAGCATTTTGCATAGTCCTGGAGCTCTTACATTGTGGTTTTGAACTTCAAGTCTATCCAGGCCCTCCTATCGTAAAATATGCATTTGCTGAATGATCAAAATTGCTACCAGAGGGTACGCTTTTAATGTGAGAATTAAACCTGAACTTACTGGACTTAACAAAATGGCATATAAAGTTCCCTAAAAACATGATTAGGTTGAACATGATGTGGCGACTGAATTTTCAGGCAAAAATATAAAGACATCGTTAAATGACCCTGTGGCACTATATCTGTGTTTTTAATTAACTCAGTGGAAAGGGGTAATTTGAAAGGCACTTGTTACAATGCCTGTACCATTGCCCCACAGAAAGTTGTTTAAAAGGCAAAGATTTAATGGCCCAATTAAAATTAAAGTAAATGCCTAAGGCCATCACAAGTGTCTGTCCAAGAAATCAGATGCTACACATCTTTCTTAAAGGATATTCAGTTTGGAACTGTAATTTTGCTGCTTCCTTGAATGAATGCCCATATAGCCTGACAACAGAAACTTAAATACGTTTACTCTGAAGCAGGTTCTACTGAGTTCAGTGGCTAAAGTACTAAAATGGATGAATGTACAGCAGGCATCATAATATTTCATTGGAAGCAGAGCTTGTGTAGAAAGCTTCTAGAAACCCCTGCAGAGGCTCCCAGGTTTGTGTGGTGGGAGGAAGAAACAGGAAAATGGAGAAGCTGTGGCAAAACTGTGTGCAGTGTATCATACAAAATTCATGTACCCAGGGGAAGAATTTCACCTTGGAAACAAAATCGGGTGATTTGGAACTGCAAAACTAAGATAATTTGGATAAGGAAGATTTCAAAATAAAAGAGATGCTGTGTGTACTCCAAATACTCATGGAAGTTCACAGTACAGAACTGAAATGGCACTGCTACTTTAAAATTGCTTATTATAGTTGTTGGCACATTAAAAGTTTATCTCCAAGGTAGCTTTGTCTGCTGTTTCCTCATCATATTTCAGTGTTAATTTATTTGCATTAACTAGCAGGTTAGATTTATCAGCAAAGTAAGATTTGTGTCTGCCCCTTATATTCCTTTTAACAAACAGAAGCTCTGCATTGCAGAGACCAGAATCTAAAATAATTGAAACCTGTAATCAGAAAGCATGGACATAAAACCAATCTAACTGTAACATTCTGATTTACGGGATGTGATAGGATCTTCTTCAGATATTAGGAAGCCTGAATGCCTCCAGTATGGAAATCCTGCCAATCAGGAACAACAATGATCTCAGACTGATGTTTTCAAAACATACAATACAGAATTTAAACAAAACAAAATAAAAAAAATTCCTTCCAGTAGCACCTTAGAGACCAACTAAGTTTGTTCTTGGTATGAGCTTTCGTGTGCATGCACACGAAAGCTCATACCAAGAACAAACTTAGTTGGTCTCTAAGGTGCTACTGGAAGGAATTTTTTTTATTTTGTTTTGTTTTGACTATGACAGACCAACACGGCTATCTACCTTTAATACAGAATTTGTTAAACCGCTGACAAACACACAAACTGCTGCTACACACAAAAAGCTGGAACTTATGGACCACATGAGGTTATATGTATTTGTTGCATTCTAGGTTCCTTCTGTGTGATCCTGCTGAAGGAACACTTGTCAGTCTCCCATGTGAAACATTAACATTTCTGGACGGGAGCTTTTTATGTGCCAGTCATGCTAATTCAACATACTTGGCACCTCTTAGCCACACAGGGATTTCCTGTTCATTGCGAAGAATTGGAACCACCATTTGCAGTACTGGAGGCACAGTCCAAAGTAGCAGTTGTAGTGCAAGCACACCACAATGTTTGACCTTTTTGCTCGTGGTTTAGTACTGCAGTGGAACTTAGGAATGGGGGGGGGGCTACCAGCCTCACTGGATTTCCAGAGTGAGACCAGGACCTACTGCTTTTGGGCAGGCTCTTAGAGGGCTCTGGGAATAAAGGGAAGCCACTAGGCATGAATGGGAAGCTGTGTTTCATTTGCCTTGGGCAAATGAAGCAGGTACCTAGTGCATTCCTATGCGATATGCTAGACCCTGCCTCACATGCACATTTCAGCATGTGAGAGAGTCATTGTTGTGCTTGGAGTATTTGACTATGACCTGGTCAACACACACACACACACACACACACACACACACACACACACACACACCGTAGCCATGAAGCCCACCCTGACCCAACAGAGTTGCTGGGAATATAACATGGGGAGGAGGGAACCATGGATGCCACCTTGAATTCTTTGGAGGAAAGGCAGAATTTAATTGCATAATTAAATTTAAAGATGGATGCCCTGAGATTGAAGGAGGGAATGGTAATAAGAACATTCTCCTTGTAGGATCAAAGTTCTTTGGGGGCACTACCGGTAATAAGCACTGCATACCTTATTCAGTGTGCGTTTTCTAAGGAACCTTCTACCTAACCAAACAGAAACCACCAAGTCCTGACCCATAACTGCCCATGCTCCATCCCCTCCTGCACCAGGTTCCACTGGTGGGAGTGGCCTAGTGGGACTTGTAATCCCCCACCCCTGTTTTAAAGGCACCGGCCACTTCTGCATTTCTTCTTACGCATTTGTCGCCCCTGCTTTGTATGTCTGTGTGTCACAACTGAGAGCATCACATGGATGAAACAGAGTTGCATATTACAGTTCCCATGTGTGACAGTGTGTTTAATATATTTGCCAATATACTGCAGTAGCTGGCATATGAAAATGCTCATGTCCTCCCAGCATATTCTCCTCCCAGCACACCAGATAGACGGGCTTTACAGGCACATGATCATAATGCATAGATGGCCCTCGGGGTCCCTTCCAACTCTACAATTCTCTGATAAACATCAAATTAATATTATGCAAATTCCTCTGGAAACTCATATAGCCTTCATCTGGTACACCATGTGAATTTTTGTGTGCGTTTGAAAAGCATGTGATCTGGACATTTGCCATACTTTAAACTGAGAATAAATGACAAGTTACTCCAACAGAAGCACTGAATCCTGTCCAAAAATAAAGCAAAAAAAATCAATTATTTGTGGTGTCATGAGTTTTGTGACAAACACTGACTAATATTGTGAATGATATAGACTAGTTTCCTTCTGCTAATGTTTCTGCAATTACATTTTCTAGAGGTAAGAAAATTCAGATTTACATCTTCTCGGTTGATTAAGATATATTCCTGACTTGCACTTATCCCCCTGTCTTTCTCACTTGTCATCGGCATGTCTGTTTTATGCATCTGATGCAATTCACCTTGGAGTCATTCCTTGCTTTGGATTCAGGGCTCACCTTTCATTAGATAATTGGAACCACTGCCCCCTATGCTTTTCTAGAAACGGATGCTCAGCAGCATCCTATCTGGCACCTCTGCTCCTTATTACAACTTTCCAGATGTTGCTAGCTCAGAGTGATCAGGGTTGGCAGACTGCAGGGTGTTCACTTGCAGATTTGCTGAGAATACAGGAAAAGGCAACCCTGGTTCTGAGGACATTGGGATAGGTTGGGTATGGTGAGCTTTTATACCTGGGCTCCTTCACCCCAGCCTGGGAACTTTATAAGCAGCTGCAACTAGGAAGGTGGCTACCTTTGGGTCATTGTCAATGAGATAGTGGGGTTCTTACTTTCTTTTGACATTTTGGAGGAGCTGGTTTTGCTTTTAGGTTGCGGGGAGGTGAATGCATTTGAGTTTTGGAGGGTTGATTTAAAGATGTTATCTTGACATATTAGCCACTTTGGGCACAATGTGGTATCTGGATTAATAAAAAATGAGAAATAATAAAATACTATACGTAATATGCACCTGAATGTTGATCAGAACACTGCTTGAAATGATGGAAACAAGCATTGAACCCTCCCTCCTCTGAGAAGCAATCTTGATGAGATTGTGCCTATGGGCATAATCACATTTATTTTACTGCAATGTTTTACGAGCGTGCACTTAGCAAAACACTGACAAAAAAAAATCAAGCTAAGTATATGTAACAAGGCAGATTTTAGGAGAAGGGTATTTCATCAACAAACACATGTACATTGATAAATAACACAGGGAGGGGGAGCTGCAAATGATTTAGCACATGGAACAAACACCAATGGTGGGGCTGTTCAGTATGGTCCTGCTACAGCGCATGAAGAGATAATATGTTCCTTTGTTCACATGTATTCTGCATCCTTTCTTCCTTGCCTCTTCCATTCTACCCTGATGCTACATACCTTCCTTTGATCACGCAGAGTGATTTAGTTGCTCATGTCCTTTGTTATACAGCAACTTCCACTGGTAATGGCCAGGAAGTTATACCATGGTGGAACCTGGCTACTACTAGATTTTTCCCTTTTGCTTTCATCTTCATAATGGTTGAAATACTGTTACAAAAGGCCTGGGAACAAACAGGGATGGAGAGTAGATTATGCTCATATGTGTAAAACGTATCTGTGTGTCCATTTGTCTAAACACACAAGAACCCAAAATGTGGACAGGGAGAGAGGCACAAGCCTCATCCCCACTGAATGCAAGTTAATGTTCCCTACAGACCTTTCGCATGCGAAACAGGGAATGTTGGAGTCTGAGGAGGAATGCAGTGTCCGTGAGGAGTTAATATTTCTATTCCGCTCTATCAACAACAAACGTTGAGCTCAAAGCGGCTCACAATAATCACAAAAGCATTAAAAAAAACACCATTACAATCACTATACTATCAAACACAAGCGCATATAAAGCAAACAGCAAATTCATCAACATGATTAAGAAAATTCAATAGTCATATACTAATTCAAAACATCAGAAAATATAAAAAATCATTCCTCAGAATGATGAATACCATTCAATATAGCCATATCAGAAAGAGCTGCTGAGTACCAACCCTGTGGCAGATGATAGTTTGCATGCACTCCTCTGCCACCACCTGGAACTAGAGCATTAATGTGCGCAGACAAATCCCTTAACATGACTTGTGGGTGATTTTCTGGACGGGGGTGTCTTCCCAACACAGACCAGCTTTAAAATGCTGGAGAAGAGCCCGCCTTGTGTTGCTTTCGAGTCCCTCAGCCAGTGTGATGAAGCGGTTAGGGTACCAAACACTTAGACTGCGGTGACCCAAGTTAAAATCTCCACTGAGCCATGAAGCTCCCTGGGTGACCTTGGAACAGTCGCTATTGCCGTAGCCTATCCTATTTCACTGGGTTGTTGTGAAAATAAAAAGGAGGTAAGAGAAGAGAACCATGTGTGCTGCCTTGTGCTTCTTAGAATCATCAAACTGTAGAGTTGGAAGGCACCACAAGGGTCATCTAGTCCAGGAATCTTTTGCCCAACATGGGGCTTGATTAAGAATCTCACACTCTACTGAGTTATCTCCCTGGGTATAAATTGAATGAATGAATGAATGAATGAATGAATGAATAAGCCTCAGGCTCCCAGGACACCACATTGGTTCTCTGCAGGGCAGGGGCACCCAATGTGGTTCCCTCCAGATGTTCTGGACTACAGCTTTCATCAGCCCTGCTAACTGAGACTGATGGGAGTTGAGGGTCCACAATATGCAGAGGGCACCATGCCAGCTTCCCCTCCCCTAGGTTATTCAGGGGGCCATGAATGGACCTTTCACATTGACAGAGGCAGGAGATGGACTGGGCCTTTCCCTCCCTGCTCCTTGAAAGTGCTTATGTACAAGCTCATTTACTTTCATGAGCAGCTCTTCTGAATTCCGTGTTCAAAACTATATGTCAGCAGCAATGGCGTTTCGGCAGCCCGAGTGAGGCATGTGTGTTTGAACCCGAGGGTGACAGGAGAATAATTTGAAATGACTTAATCTAGCTTCTGTATTATAAAGTAGGAATGTAATATAAAGCACCGAGGTAAAATGGCTAGCCAGCTGAGCCTGGTATTTTAAAGTAATAGAGGGTATGCACCAGAGCGACAAGAGTCGAAGTCAGGTTAATGGTGATGGCAGGAAATAGACTGCAATTGAGGTATGAGTGATTGGGCAATGCGAATAAGTACGTGATTTGGAGGAATAAAGAGGAGTGTCTCCACTGCCAATGTTATCAGGTTGACAGCAACTGGCCCCAAAACTATCTGGGGATGAGACATTTCACTCAGTGGTAAAGAGAGGAGTTCTCTTAGGCACCCCTTTTCTTTACTAATAAATATGTTCCATCCACCCCACCTTAAACTGAAGGACTACCGAGAAAGGGTTTTTCTTAATCCACCTTGCCACCACTCTTCAGCTCCAGCACACAGCTGGCTTCTGGGTCAAAATTATTTTTAATATAATCTCAGAATACCTATTAAAGGTGTGCAAATTTTGCAGGTTCTGTTGACTAGATACAGGTTTCCACACTGCATCTTAATTGTTTACATCCCTTCCCCAAAACGAGGAGTTTAAACTCTCCAATTTCAAAAGTAATTCATTTCTACCAAAGGGCAGAAATAAGTCTCTATTTTGCCTTCTCTATTACGTTCTCCTTTTTGACACTTGTCAGAAACCCCAGACCTACCATTTAGTATCCTCACGGACCAGGCTAAACTATACCTGCCCTGGGATCTCAGCAACTATTCCTGAATAACTCCAATTTCAAGATTAATATTAGAAATTCTCCCAGTTTTGGTGAAAATTGGGAGGAATTGATAAAGTATGCCAGTGCAAATGAACAGAACAATAAGACAAAGGACTGGGGAAAATTTGTCCATCCCTAGTAGAAAGCAGAATGGAAGCTGCCTCCCAAAGCACACATTTCCCTTATTTTTCTACCCCCTGTATTATCTATTGCTACAAAATGCAAGGTAAAATAACTTTACTGTATTGCAGCTGCCAAAAATTAAATGGCGTTTTTCAAAGTGCTGGAATTTTACTGACATTTTAGATTTAAAAGTCCCGCCCTGCCTTTTCTTTAACAAATATTTAAATAAAGAATTTCTCAGTTAGGACCCTGCAGACATCTACCAGTATTGGGAAAGTTCATTCCTTCATATTCTCCATTCCAACACTGTTCTATGGGGCAGTCATACATTTTGGCAACGACAGAAAATAAATGTAGTTTAGAAATATTGGTGCTATACCATACACAAGGTCAAAGAAGACAAGAGTAATTTGCAACTACTAAATTGCTTGATGTAATACTCCGGCGTGATAATCTTTAAGAGGAAGCTTTGCATAAGTCAAAGGTCTTCAGAGCAATATGCAAATCAAATCCTACCACTTTCCTAAATCCTTTTAATCTAGCACTTAATCTCAATAATGACCCAGTTCTTGGAAACTTAACTGAGCTCAGCCTCTTAATCACATTATTCAGCTCGCCCTTCGCAAAGTTTGAAAGGAGATAGATAACAAACAAAGCTAAAAAAAAAACCTTGATGAAATATAATCATTAATTTGGCTGTGTAAGAGTATTTTATTTACTGTAAACACAGTAGAGGGAGGGTGTTCCCTTGAAACCAAAGATAGGGACATAAGATGAGCCCTGCGGGATCAGGCCAAAGCTCCATCGCTATTATTCTCATAGTGGCCCAACAAATGCCCATGGCAGGACCTGAATACAACAGCACCTGTGACTCCCAGCAACCTAGCATTCAGAGGCATACTGCCTCCAACAGCATTGGTGGCAGAGTTTACTTCATTTCATTTATTTATTCATTGAATTTCTATAATGCCCTTCAGCCAAGGATCACAGGGCAGTTTATAATACAAAAACACAAAATTGCATAAAATAGTAACAAACAAACAATTACACACACACACCCCCATGAAGCACCCTGCAGAGCCAGAGGAAGACTCACAGAAGTTCAGATATGCAGAGATTCCAAAGAAAGATGCCCAAACTGTCAGAATGGTCAGTTCTACGTTTATTAAAGAAGGGGACAAACTTACAGCAAAGGTCCAACGGCTCCCTGCTTGGCCTTGCTCACAGCATTCCTTGGGACAGACTCCACGGCAAGGAAAGGTCTTGTCTACACCAGGTAAACATACTCACAACCTTTATAAGCCCAGGCAGGCCATGTCACATGGGAACACAGGTGGCTGTTCATTACCTCCCCCTCTAGCTATGCCTGGGGCCTGGGGCTACATCTAAGCATGTGAAACACATATGAGCTCAGTGCTACAGCTGCTACCAATCATTTTGACCATCAATATGCTGCAAGAAGGGCTTCCAGACCAGCTCACCTTTTGGGGTCAACACCCCCAGTTTAAAAGGCCATAGATTGTTTAATTAGTCAAAGGTCTTGGGAGAAGAGGGGTGTTTTTGTCTGGCACCTTATTGTTTAGGAGACCATAGAATTGTAGACTTAGGGAGCCTGAGGGCCATCTAGTCCAGCCCCATGCAATGCAGGAATCTCAACTAAGGCATCCATGCCAGGTGGGCATCCAACCTCTGCTTAAAAACCCCTAATGAAGGAGAGTCTACCACCTTCGGAGGGAGGAGGGCAAGTGAGAGTGTGGCCTGTGGAGAATCCTAGATACCAGGCTGAGAAGCCAGGAGAGCCATATCTCTGGGCCTGAGGTTCCCCACTCTCCCCTAAAGCACACAGCGCAGTACCTAGAGTAGGAGGGGTGGGGAACCTATGGCCTTCCAGATCACTGGCCGTGCTGCCTTGGGCTGAGGGAAGTTTCCCTGCCCCTGCTGCAGAGGGCAGCAGCTGTAATTCTCATACCTGCCAAGTGTCCTGGAAAAAATGGAACATCCTGTTTATTAATGCGAGATTGTGCTGGCCATTTTGGGAGGCACCTGGGGAGGGGGTGTGGCAAGATTGCAGCACTGGTCACATGACATGCCCAGGAGCGCATTGCAGAAGATGTGCATCCCGGTTTTTGACCTGAAAAAATCGGATGGCATAAATTCTGCAGCATGTTTAAGCAACATGTTTAAAATGCAATTGCAGGAACGCAGGCCAAAAGGCCTTTCTCTACCAAGCGTTTCCTTCTCATGCTGTTTCATTCTCTGCTTCCTCAGTGTGTCAAGCTGAGAAAAACAGCCAAGGAGGACATGAGACCTGGAACAAATTCATTTCTCACCTATACAAGTGCAGGTGGTGCTTCTTTCACAATTATGGCTCTCCCCCCCCCCCCGAGCGCTCTTATTTCTTTGTGAGGTACAAGTAATAAAAAGGAAGGATGCCACACACACACACCCGCTCAAGAAAATGTGTTTTAATGACCATTTGAACAACTTGGCAAAATGCATCACCCCCAGAGCATGTTCTTTTTTGCCCAACAGCAATTGCAGCCATATGTGAATGGAAACATCTTTTGCAGCAGGGGAAAAACAGGTGGTTGGCAGAGCAGGCAGGAGCCCGCTCCTAATCGATACCACAATGCTGGGTACTGTATGGCACTAATAGAATCTCTGGGAATGAAAAGTGTGTGCTTCAGCTAATAATTCAGCCCGTTACGATTCAGATGTTGGAAAGAGAAAAGAAAAATCTAATCAATACTGGGAAATCTCATCTGTGGTTTCCATCTGCACAAACTCTGAAGACTGCGCTTTCTGCAACATGAAACAATGATGGCACATGGAGGGAGGGTGGATGGGTCAGGCAGGAAGGCAACTTGCACGCCATCTCTACCCAAGAGAGTGAAACCAATTCTTCCCTGATGCTGCCGTTATGATTCTGATGGACACACACAGTTTTTCAGCATAAAAAATGTCTGTGATTTGGAAGAATATAATCTGAGTTTGGAGAAGGATGCAGGCTCATATCTAGACGGGCACAGAGCACAAACTTTTCATTTTAGAAATTCACTGATGAGTTCACAAAAGAACAAGGTAGAAATAATAGTGGCAACATTTTCCTGCATTCCTGTGCATTTACTATATATCCCTTGATAGAAAAGGGGTTAGTTGGAAGCAGATCCGCACACCTTTTTTGCAAATTCTCTGGAATTTCATGTGGCTCAGAGCTACCTTGCCTGTCTTGCCCCACCTAGCAGCTGCTGTAGCTTTTAATGTGTCCATGTAAGGAAATTGTTAAAACAGTTTATTGTAATACATGCATAAGCCATCCAATATTTCTCCTCTGAATTCCCAAGTTAAAAAAGCAAAATGATTTATTACAAAATAGATACTTATTATACAAAGAGACTCACTGTCACTTGTCCAACCCCACCCCTGTCACAAAACAAATGAATCTTTTTAATTAGAGAATGTTTTGGTTACATATCAAAGTGTTTGCAGGAAATCAGAGTGTACATCCTTCCTGTGGAAATAAGGTGCATGCAGGGGATGTTTGAACAAATAAGGAGCAGTATATAGCATTAAAGTCATTTCCAGGGAAGGTGGTGGAAGGTTAAAGTCCAGTTAAGGAGTGTTGAGAATGTGGGATAACCAGCCTCATATAACCAACATGCTTAGTCTAATTAATGCACGAAGGGGTTAATACCATAGAGTAAGCTGTTCTGCCAGGTTTAGCTATGTCACATTCTTTACCTTGGGAGGAATTGGGTAGTCATGCCTATTGTTGTACCCCAGGCTACCTGTTAAGCTTAGCGTGTAAAGAGGTTTGAGCAGCTTGCTCTAAGCTCAGACTGCACAACAAGTCACTCCTGAGTTCATATACCAGTAATTTAGGAGCTTTCACCTCTCTGTAGCTAAGCTAAGTTTTACTGCCTGTGTGACTTTTTCTGAATGCTGTATGAAAAAGCACATGAATCTGACCTTTGGAGAGTTTGTAAGTAAGTAATTTACCCAAACAAAACAATGTTGTTGGTTTTAAAGTTGGGAGCTTGGGGCACTGTTATACAGTGGTTCCGCTCCTTCCTCCTGGGCCGTGTTCAGAAAGTGGTGGTGGGGGATGAGTGTTCAGACCCCTGGGCTCTCACTTGTGGGGTGCCTCAGGGTTCCGTCCTCTCCCCCATGCTTTTTAATATCTATATGAAGCCGCTGGGAGAGATCATCAGGGGGTTTGGGCTGGGTGTTCATCAGTATGCGGATGATACCCAGCTCTACCTCTCTTTCAAATCAGAACCAGTGAAGGCAGTGAAGGTCCTGTGTGAGTGCCTGGACGCGGTTGGAGGATGGATGGCGGCTAACAGATTGAGGTTGAATCCTGACAAGACAGAAGTACTGTTTTTGGGGGACAGGTTGCGAGCGGGTGTGGGGGACTCCCTGTTCCTGAATGGGGTAACTGTGCCCCTGAAGGACCAGGTGCGCAGCCTGGGAGTCATTTTGGACTCACAGCTGTCCATGGAGGCGCAGGTTAATTCTGTGTCCAGGGCGGCTGTCTACCAGCTCCATCTGGTACGCAGGCTGAGACCCTACCTGCCCGCAGACTGTCTTGCCAGAGTGGTGCATGCTCTAGTTATCTCCTGCTTGGACTACTGCAATGCACTCTACGTGGGAGTTAGACTGCTGCAAGAGCGGAGCTCTTAAGACTGTCTTGCCAGAGTGGTGCATGCTCTAGTTATCTCCCGCTTGGACTACTGCAATGCGCTCTATGTGGGGCTACCTTTGAAGGTGACCCGGAAACTGCAATTAATCCAGAATGCGGCAGCTAGACTGGTGACTGGGAGTGGCCGCCGGGACCACATAACACTGGTCCTGAGAGACCTACATTGGCTCCCAGTACGTTTCCGAGCACAATTCAAAGTGTTGGTGCTGACCTTTAAAGCCCTAAACGGCCTCGGTCCTGTATACCTGAAGGAGCGTCTCCACCCCCACCGTTCAGCCCGGACACTGAGGTCCAGCGCCGAGGGCCTTCTGGCAGTTCCCTCACTGCGAGAAGCAAAGCTACAGGGAACCAGGCAGAGGGTCTTCTCGGTAGTGGCGCCCGCCCTGTGGAACGCCCTGCCATCAGAGGTCAAAGCGATTAACAACTATATAACATTTAGGAAATACCTGAAGGCAGCCCTGTTTAGGGCGGTTTTTAATCTGTAACATGTTAATGTATTGTTTTTTAATATTTGCTGGAAGCCGCCCAGAGTGGCTGGGGAGACCCAGCCAGATGGGCGGGGTACAAATAATAAATTATTATTATTATTATTATTATTATTATTATTATTATTATTATTATTATTATTATTTAAAAAGAAGAAGCAGTAGTAACAACACTTAACCTGAACACCCCTCCCTTTCCTGGGCTCCAAGTCACATAATCCAGAGCAATTGAAGTTGTTGGTTTTTTTAAAAAAAAGAACAACTATTTTAAAAAAAAGAACAACCTATTGTGCCAATCTGGGACCCATTATAGAATCAGCAAATAAAAGCTTTTAAAGTTAGTATGAGCACCTCCTTCTCTATTATACAATCAATCAATCAAAGCTGTAAAAGAAGTAGGTAATAGTTGCATCATTAAATGTTGTAATGATACAAGCTGCCATGAATTCTGGCCTTTTTGCAACACCCCACCCCAAACCCAGAAAAAACTTCGTAGCTTGGTTTAAAATGGAACGTTTGCCATGATCCATCTTTTTCACTCACCACCTCATCAAGGGTTGATAGCTAATCTGATTGTGTGCCAAGTGCTCTTTCATAGATGCACATTGAAGCAATTATATTTCCAGGGCAAATATGGGTCATGTGAATTGGTTTACCATTTTTCTCAGGGACAAAGCCCGCAACATGAACCTTGTGGTGGCTTTCATCTGCAGAAAGCCATCAGCAGGACACACCCTGGACTACAGTCAGTGTATATTAAGTGTGATCTCTCCTATACTTGCACAATGCTTTTGTGTACGTAATCCTGCAAGTTGGTGTTTCCCCCTTTCCTCTGCTCAGGTTCACTAATTTCAACTTATTTCTAGATTTCTAAAACTCAGTGGGAAGATTCCATTTCCATCACCTCATCATTATATTTGGGGGGGGGGGTGTTGGCAAACTTTACTGCAGGGCAGTTCATCTCAGAAGCATCTTAAACTGTTTGCAGTGGTGGGGAGGGGGGATGACATCAGTAAATATTAATAAATGGACAAGACACATTTGTATGCAAAGACGCTTGACATTGTTTACGAGTATAATGCAGAGCTACATGCCTTCTTACTGCTGCCTGCTAGGCCTTAATTATGTAGTCAATTCCAGCAGATAATTTAGAGTCCTACACAACATAAAATTGTATTGTCAATCACAGATATTCAGTTTGGGTCCTTAGCAAAACATGGTCTCTTCTGATTGCTAAGCAAAAGCATGCACTTTCAAAAGAAGAACATTGTTAAATCCATGTTGAAACTGTTTGTAATGAAAGGTTGGCAAAGTCCCCCATCTCTTATTTGTTCCAAGCTAGTTCAGAGAAGCAGTGAAGGATAGGCGTGCCTGGCGTGCTCTGGTCCATGGGGTCACGAAGAGTCGGACACGACTGAACGACTGAACAACAACAACAAGTTCAGAGAATCCTTGCAAAAAGGCTCGGGCAGTTTGGAGAGGCCAGGTCCACTCTGAATTCTTCCAATACAACCTCAGCACTCAGGTCCTGCTTTTGGGTTTCCTATGGACATCTGGTTGGTCACTTAGAAGAGGTTTCTGGGACTAGATGGGCCACCAGCCTAATCCAACAGGCTCTTCTTATTCTCTTAGGTTAAGAATGGCAGTAAAGAAAGTCCAATAATGATGATCTGTGGCCAGAACAAGGTAGTTTGGAGCTGCTAAAGCTAAGGCAAGGTCCAGCTATGTTCCATCACAGGCACAGTGGAAGAGTGTTCATAAGTCCATTCCACTTTGCACATGCAGAATTTTAATATTTCCAACCATGCAAACTAGCCCAGTCTTTATTTTTTTCTAGAACAAGATAGGCTCTTATGGCTAATCTGAGAGATTTAAGCCATGATTCAGCAAGGTAATTTGTCTTCTTTCAAAAGAATGAGTCACCCGGCCTTGAAGAATTAAGGGTTTAGCAAAGCCTTGCTTCTGGACTCGATCAAAAGACAAGTGACGTCAATAGCAGTCTTGCCATTTACTTCAATGAACCTGGGTGTGGGTTCTGTGTATTAAGCTGTTTGTACCAAAAAAAAAAAAGCCACCCACCGCCAAAACAACAGCAGGCTTTTATTCAGGGGTAGAGGAAGTCTCTGTGGGTAAAGTAAACAAGAACTCTCGCCTCTTGCAAAACAGTTTCTGCAAACCACAGGATGTGGACAGAGTTGTCCTCTTTCTAGCTCCATCGTCATATTCTCTGTGCATACATTTAAAGCCCATCCAACGTGCATTTGAAGCACATGACACCCCCAAAGAATAATAGGAACCATACTGTATTTTCCCTACACAGAGGTACAAGTCCCTGCATCCAGATTCTTTGAGGGTAGCCATGTGCTTTGAAATGTGAATTGGATGTGCTTAAATGTATGGTGTGGATCTGATCTTAATTTCATTGAAGTTCATGAAAGCTACCTGGCTTGCTTTCACTTGGCTCCCAGGAGGATCTCAACAGCATGCTTCAGCAAATGTTTACTCAGAAGTAAACTAGAACACATTTAATGGGAATTACCAAGAAGGACATTTAAAATGGACAGACCCAGGACTCCTTTATTAAATATATTTCAGAGAGTTCAAAATAGTGCTGGATTAGTTTCCCAAGGCACAATGTGGAATGAGTTTGGCTAATGTAGGTCATTTTGCATACAGTGTTGAGTACATTCCAGAGTTCAGACTAGAGATGGATGGGCCCATTAAAGTCCAGCCCATGCCCATTTTCAGGAAGATTGGAACTAAATCCATCCTGTTCCATTTCCAGGTGGATATTTACAGGAAAATACTGCCCAGAAACACATTTAGAATAAACATTTGCAAGGTGCTCCAAGTGGTCAACTTACGTGGTGCTCTAAGGGGTTGTGTGCCACCCGCTGCCTCAAATGGTTTGCTTTAAAACTGTATCCTGAGCCGCTAGCATGACACATGGTGCTCCCCTCCACTGCACGGTTTCAGTGTGCATGGCAGAAGTCCCCCAGGAGTGATGGGACATGACAGCATTCCCTCTATGCGTCTTGAAAACACATAGCAGCAAGGAGCCCCCAACACAAACTTTTCAAGCTGAGGTTGGCTAGATACAGATATGTATTCTTTTTGTAATCTGCTCTGAGGTTTTGTTTTGTTTGTTTTTGCAGTCAAGCAGTACCTAATTTTTTATGACATTCAGGGGCCAATGAACTTTAAAAAATAAAAGAGGAAGGAAGTTTCACCATCAAAGTAGAGGCACCAGCAGCATCTCTCTCTCTCTCTCTCTCTCTCTCTCTCTCTCTCTCTCTCTCTCTCTCTCTCTCTCTTTCTCCCCTTATTTAACTGTAATATTCCCAGCTGTTTCGTACAGCAGAAATAGCAAGAGTCGGCAGTCACCATATCCTTCCATCATCCCACATTTTGAATGAAAGTATTTCATGATGGAGTGTCTTTCCAGATGCATGGCAGAGGCAGGGTGGAGAGATAGTGACTCCCCCTGGCCAGTGGCTTGCCTGCTCTTGTATTCCGGGCCCAGGTGTAGGAAGCAGCACAGGGCAGGCCAAGGAAGAAATTGGTATTGGGTTAACATAGTCCACAAATTTATTCATCACAGATGTAAGCTGTGGGTATGTATCTGGAATCCACCAGTAGGCTGGGTCGACCAACATCAAATCAGGGTGATCCTATCAGGACTGCAGTTTTGATGGGTGCTATGGCCCATAAGCCCCCATGTGGGCTTCTGGACAGAAACACAACTTCCTGGATCCCTTTAGTGGTGTACCTAATAGTCTAAGGATCCAACCCAATGCCTTATCTGCCAAGAAGTTGTGGTGATTGGTACGAGGCAGGTGAAAACTTTCCAGCAGGCCCAAATTGTCTGCAGGAAAAATTCCTCACCGGCCCCGAATACGGCGACTGAGTATTCAAGGTGTGCTTACAAAAACAAACATATCAGTGGCCATCCAAAACGAAAACGAGCCTGCACCCATATTGCACCATTAACCCCGGCTGAGTTAGCATGACAGTGATGAGTGGTATAGGCCTTTGTGAAACTTGGTGAAATACATGATTTATGAGGGCAGCCCAGTTAAAATGGAATGTCAATCGAATTCATTTGTTAATACAATTTCATGTACATGTAGAAAAATGACAAAAACATAATCAAGTGTCAGAAAGTCAGGGTAAAACAATATGCATCAACAAATGTAACCAGGTAGAAGAGATCTCCTTTCTTTAACTCCACTGTCATTTAAACAGGGAAGAAAAGGTGTGGCCTGAATAATAATAAAAACTCAGTTTGACATAGATGTGCAGTACAGGCGTCCCCCCCACGTGGGGGGTTACATTCCAGGCCCCCACGAGCATAAGCAAAAATCGCATAAATGGGGAGCACCCTCTAAACACTAAAATGTTTAGCCACTCTGCCACTCTCTCTCCAATCCGGATGAAAAATACTGTATCCAAAAATGTCAACAACTAGACTTAAAGCTCTGGGGCTGGCAGGAGACTGGAGGATGCGTGTAAAAGCGGGCAGCTGCTGCGGCAACGTCAAGGCAGTGCAAACACACCAGCAGAGCCGATGCAATGCTTGTGCGCACCTCACCACCACCTTGCACTTCCTCCTTTAGACCCAGTTTGCAGCAGCAACGCAGGCAGCTGGAGTTCAGCTGAGAGCCACTGCTTTACCCAGCTGCCCCCTGCCCCGCTCTCCAGAGACCCACTGGGTTATTTCAGCACCAGCTGAAAACCTTTTGGCTCACCCAGGCTTTTTTAATACCTCTATATCTATGGATCTATTGTGGTTTGTTTGTTTTTTAATTGTTAATAGTTTTTATTGTTTTCAGCATTGTATTTTAATTGTTGTATTTGTTTTCTGAGCCACTCAGAGAAGTTCTGCCATGGGGGCAGCTATGGAGTTAAGAAAAGTAAACTAAATAAACGCCAGCCAAGCTCAGATTTCTTTGTGACGTGTGTGCACAATAGAAAGGATGAAGTATTCTGTGTCAGAGGCAGGACCAGTGCCATAGCACCAGTTATTTCCCACACAGTCTGCTAAGAGGAATTGTGGCCAGTGTGGTGGTGTGAGTAGGGTGCCCTAGATCTCCTAGCTTCCCAACATTGTAGGTCGCTGCCACTTACCAAGAAGAGAAGGAGTAATGTGCAGGAAGCTCAGTGTGGAGCAGTGCATGGCGGTGGAGCTAGTCTGATGCTCCTCCGACCATGTGCTGCATCCATTTTTTAGCTGCTGCTGCCCTTTCTCTACCACTAAACACACAAATTTGCACTGAACTAAAGCGAGATGAGCGCCGCAACCCCAGAGTCGTCCGCGACTGGACCTAATGGTCAGGGGTCCCTTTACCTTTTTATTCAACTAGAAGGTACCCGATTCTAATATCCATAGATAACTGTATCCCATAGGTGTTCAAATGTTCAATGGAACATTTAGTCTGAGGCACTCTGACAACAATCCACCCATCTGGGTTTTCAGGCTTCTAGCATTAGCAAATAAACACCTATATAATTCCAGGCTTCTAGCATTAGCAAATAAACAGCTATATGATTTTAAAGGCTCTTTTTTCTGTGTACATTTTGGTCCAATTGTTTTTTTAGAAGAGAGAAAGGATGGATAGATAGATATAGATGTCGAAGCGGAACAACAGCATGAAAACTTTTCAAGTACTTTTTCTAGGCAGACATGCAGGTTTTTGTTAGCTCCAAGGGTGAGTAATATAAGAAGTAATTAGTGTGATAACACATTAGCATAATGTTCCATATGGTGTTATTTTTTCATTTGAACATGACAATTATACTTCAATAAATTAAGTGTGGCTGGTCTGCCTTCCTCACCCAGCATGAAAATGCTGAAAATCTATTACAATTGAACTTACTGAAGTTCTATTGCAGATTGTGGCTTTTGGTTGTTGTCGTAATTTCAAGAATGTTTGGAAGCCTATTATAGACACACTCATTTGAGGTTTAAACTACTGGGTTTGCATGCTCTGAGAATTGTAGCTCAGTACCTATAACAAATGACAGCTCCCAGAATTCTTTGCGGGAAGACATGATTGTGCAAAGTGGTGTGACAGGGCCACAGTTGCAGCAATAATCAAATTAACAGATCCATTAACTTCCTTGACTTTCTCTAGAATGGCACGTGCTATCATTGGATCCCTTCTCTTCCCCAGCCTTTGCTGTCACCACAAAGCTGATTCTAATGATGGATTTGGTAATTTCTTCCTTTCCAGGTGGCTTGAGACCTCAGCTAAAGCCTCAACATGATGATACATTCTTTCCCCCAGAATGCTTTCTCATTTGTCAGTGGCTGCAAGGCGTCGTATTAATCTAGACCAAAGATGTTGGTAGAAGCATCAAAGCTGGAACACTTTTAGAGGGACACATTGAAAGGTAAAAGAGAAAGTTTTATTTGCCAGGTCTGCTTAGAGGAGCAGAAGTTTGCCTCTGCCAGCATGCCCTTGAACCACCCCAGGCACACCCTCTTTGGAGCCCTAGTGATGTCAAAACTCTGGAGTCAGTTTGGCCAGGGATATGTAAGTTGCTGCAATGGCAGGAACAGGGGATCCAACATTGGATGTCCTTCTCTGATGTCGGAGAAGAACCTCTGATCCACCCTATCAGGACACACACACCCCAGTGTCCTCTAGGGACAGTCCCAGATTTACAGAAGCCATCTCAGTTTCTGATTTGATCTCCCGGGATATCCCATTTGTATTTATTTATTTTATTTATTGAATTTATATACCGCCCTATACCCGGAGGTCTTGGGGCAGTTCACAGAAAAGATTACAATATATAAAGTCAAAATAAGAACAATGACCCAATAACACACACACACACCCCAAAAAGAGCAACATTTTAAAAGGGTATAGGATGTTGGATATAGGATGTCAATCCGGTCAACCAAAGGCCTGTTTAAAAAAGAATGTTTTCGCCTGGTGCCTAAAGGTGTATAATGAAGGCACCAGGCGAATTTCTCTGGGGAAGAAGTTCCTTAAGAAGTTTTCCTCAAGACGACCCTATTTTCATCAGAAAAATGTTGGAGGGTATGTCATATGGTCCCTGAGACACCTTCTAAGGGGCCACTAGACTGTAGCATCTCCTTTTACAGCTAGAAATTCTTGCAGTTTGCCAGTAATGTCCAAGTTTGACCAAATAACACAACACAGGGAAAGAATGCATTTTCTCCCAGGCTGAAGACATTGCTGTTTCATAAACTGAAATCAGCTAAGCTACGGAGAATTTAGAATATTTCCTTTATATGAAGAACACAGTGTATTTTCCTCATGAAAACTCACATAATTAACATGCTTATGAATATGCTAGATGAAACGGGACTGGATTTATGCAGACATCACTGAGAATCACGCATCTTTTACAAGGCCCGTCATGACTGTTTTCGCACTCGGCTCACATGCTTCAGCGCGTCTTTAAATTATCTAGGGCACATCACATGACACCTAAGTGTGAAGCAAGCATTTTCTCCTCCCAGTCCCATTATTTTCATCTTCAAAACACTAATTTGCAACAAATGGCATGAGCGGAAAAGATGTGCAGCATCATAAGGTTTTGGCTCAGGCATTTTAATTTGGAAAGTGAGTTGAGAATAATGTTCAATGAGCTCTCATCATCCAAAGTGCTAGTAAAAGCTGTACAATGAGGGATTTGTTTTAAAAAAAATAAACTAAACTAAAAAGAAAGATGACATGGGTGTAATTTGTGCAGAGAGACGTTTGTTTGCATGTAGTCCTCTTAACTAAAGCTATCATTAACCTATACATTTATTAAGTGCCACTGCCTAAGAATCCCATTCAGCATTTGTAAGCAAATGTGGGGGTAATATGTACACAAGATCTATGAAAATAATATCTCGTAGCCAGAGATGAAAGGACACCATGACAGTCATGGAAAATTGAAACAAGGCCTAAACCTCTTCAGGGCATGTTATTGATACTTTGTAAGGGTTACATAAAGGGAAGCATGAAAGAGAAGTGTGGGAAAAGAGAATCCTAAATTGATACGGAACAATAAACCCTTTGGAAGGCAATAGAAGCTGCAGTTTGGATACGGCACAGACAATATGATCTATAGTAATTCAGTAATTAGATACATGAAAGCAAGAGAGGCCCATATAATTACATTTTGGAGGCTGTGAGGAAAACAATTGTTTGTCAGTGCTGATAGAGATTTTCATTGTCTCTCAATTACATAACTCTTTCTCATTTTTATTTCTGCAGCCTTGTAGCTACCTGAGTAATGAAGCCAAAGGAGCAGCTCTTGTCTACAGGGCTCAAAATTAAAGGACTCTGGTGAATAAACACTTCGAAAAGCAAGGAGAGAGAAAGAGCAGGAGAGATAATTTCCAGACTTTACTTTGCAACATCAATGCCAGTGGGATAAATTTAACTAGAAATAATAACAGCAAAGCATTGTTTGGAAATCTCTAAATATATGAAAGTAAATATATGAACTGATTTCCCAGCATCTCAACATCATAGCCAGGTAAGGAGGAGTAAGAATCCCAAGGGGATCTATGAATCATTCATCTCCCCTATTCCCAAGGAGGTGCCTTTGAATGGGGTGATTATTCAAAGTAAAGCACTGCTTGCATTAGAGGGTCCACTTTAAAGTGAAAACAGCCACCCTCTCTGAAGGCTCACCTCTGTGCTCCTTGCCACTCCTTAATATTTTCCCTTCCCAATGCCAAAAACGTAGTGCAGGGGATAGGGGAGAGCCAGTGTGGTGTAGTGTTTAAGAGCAGTAGACTCGTAATCTGGTGAACCAGGTTCGCGTCTCCACTCCTCCACATGCAGCTGCTGGGTGACCTTGGGCTAGTCACACTTCTTTGAAGTCTCTCAGCCCCACTCACCTCACAGAGTGTTTGTTGTGCAGGAGGAAGGGAAAGGAGAATGTTAGCTGCTTTGATACTCCTTTGGGTAGTGATAAAGCGGGATATCAAATCCAAACTCTCTTCCTCCTCCTCCTCCTCCTCCTCCTCCATGTGTTAGAACCACAGAATCATAGAGTTGGAAAGGATCCCGAGGGTCCTCTAGTCTAACCCCCATGCAATGCAGGGATCTCCACAGCACAAGGGAGGCGTCAAAGGACCACACTTTGGCTGCAATTAATGCACAGCTTTGAGGACTTCATTTTCTGCCAGAGATCGCAGCGGTTGTCAAGCTCTCTGGTGGAAATGATAATCCATGCATCAGTTGCTGATGAGGCAACATCAGTTCAGTGGGACTCTCCTGTGTTGAGGAAGTCCCCCATCCCTTCTGCCCCACAGGAAGGTGCTTTAGTCTTCAGGGCTAGCAGCCCAGAAAGAGTGGCCACAGCAAAAGAAGAAGAAAAAGCCATTTACAAATCCATATACCGGTAAATCATTCAGGGACTTCTTAATACTTAAAACAGTGAGGCAGAGCTATGTGATAATAAGATTGTACCATCAGAGAAATGCACTAACAAATCAATCCTAAATCTCTTGCCATGCTCTTTTTACCGCAGCTGGTGCTCACAAGGAATAAATTGTTTTTATTCCAGCAGTGTGTATTTTGAGAAAGCTGATGCTATCAGTATGATAAAAATTACTGGATACAACTTGTCTAGAGCTGCTGCAGTTTTCTGACTCAGCTTTGGGGGAGAAATAAACTTAAAAAAAAAAAATCCTATCAAAATAACCTCCCCATTTCCCCCTCTGCCCACTACAAAAATCTATGACCGATACAGCGAAAAAAATCCTTGTAAGACAGTGGCAATTGACAATTATACCAGCTGTCAAAAGCTCCATTCAGACGTAGCTCTAAGCCATGGCCTAATATTCTGAGAACAAGCCTAGCTTCCACATACATGCACATGCTTCCTGTCCCTTCTCCAGGGTGGCTATGAGGAGTTCAGAAGCTTAGTGTGTTGTGCATATCATAAACCGTGGTTGAGTGTGGCTAATGAAAACAAGCCAGTTTATAAACGATGGTTTGAAGTTGGCTGATTTTCACAAACTATAGTAGTTTCTCTGGTTTCAGACAACATGGCAAGTTCCAGTTTTTGTTCTGTTTTTTTGTTTTTAATTGAAGTGTGCCAGCGTATGAGGGTCAGGGGCGTAGGAAGGGGTGGCGGTCCGCCCCAGGTGCCATCATGGAGGGGGGTGACAAATTATCAAGGCACAATTACTGCCCTACTAGGGCGGTTCATAAAAAACCTTTTTTTGAAAATGCCTGCTCCAAAGGTCTTATCTTACTACACTAAGGATTATATAGCTATATATGAAATTTCATGCATATCAGTTAATAGCTTGACCCTCCTCCACAAAAATAGTTGTTTACTTGGCCATTTTCCTATGTCGTGAAGGCTGAAATTTCAATTCAGTGGAGCACTTACTGTTCCCAACCCTAACCCTGCGGAAAGCCATCTAATTAGACTTTAATTTGATTTTGACATGTTTTTAGGAGGTAATTTAATTATTGTTTGATTTTATACCAATGTTATGTATCTGATGTTAGCCGCCCTGAGCCCGACTTCAGACAGGGAGGGTGGAATAAAAATAAAAGTTGTTTATTATTATTATTATTAATTCCTTTGTAAGAAAATATGAAATAACGTAAAACCATTTTTGCAGGCAAAAAAAAAATCAATGGGGGGGTGACAAGAAATTTTTTGCACTGGGTACCACCTGACCTTCCTACGCCTCTGATTAGGGGGACATGAGCCAGGGGCAGTGGGTAGGCTAGCTCACATAACATTGCACATAATGGTTTAGCATTCTATCTGGACCAACCCACAGAGTTGTAGGATGTTTCCATTATGACAAAGATAATGACATACAAATGAATTAAGGGAGGGAACATGGAAAATTGAGAAGAGGAAAAACAAACAAATGCAGCATTGTTGTACCAAGGCTAGTCCATCATTTGCACCAAATGTGTCACTCGTTATTTGTATTGTATCCTCTTTATTAGCCTCTCCATTAAATGGGTAATGAAAATCAGGTGCCAATGTGAACCTGCATTTATCTCAGATATGTCCTCTGCTGAGCAATTAGGGTGACTTTTTTGTAATTAGTTTTGATCTGTTATTTGAGGTCTGTTACATATGCGAAACAGTTTCAACAGGAAGTCATAGAAGCAGTTAAGTAGCATTGCAGCAGGAGCATATGGGTGAATTAATTCTCTGTGAGAAAACCTGGAATCAATACTATCAGCCAGAAACATGTTGTGTCCTGTATTTCTTTCATTATTTCCAAATTGTGCTTTATGAACCCTGTGTGGCGAGATGGGAGGTCTGGGGGGGGGGGTCATTCTGATGAGACAGAGAAGGAAGACAGAGAGAATTCTGCCAATATATTTTTTTAAAGAGCAAGGAGCAATAGCTCCCTTTTTATCTTATGAATTTTGTTGGTAGGGATGAAAGACCTTGCTGGCCTCATAGTGAATAAGATTTCAGCATATGTTTGACAGGAGATGGGGTGGGGATCCTAGATAAAATACATATTTCAGTTCCTCTTCAGGCAGCCCAAAAAAAAAAAAAAAACCTTTCCAGAAGATGTCAAATGTTTGCCTTGAATTTATTTGATTTCAAAATAAAAATAAAATAGCTCCCACCACCCAAATTCAAAACAATCATTGAAGACCTCCTTCCTGTCAGCCTCTCCTCCATTGCTCTGAAGCTTCTGTGTGTCAATTCACATTTTGGGCTTGGGATCTGATTCCCAGTCAGCTGTAGCACTTTGGGATCATTGTGAAACTCCTGTTATGCCTTTCAGGGTCAGCCTATTGCATTTTCCTGCCTGAGCAAACGATAAATGGCTCCACGCAACATACACCTCATTCCAAATACAGAAGCCCACTAGCCTGCCAGTTGTATCATACCCAGCGTGGTCAGAGTGCTAGACTAGGACAGGGTATCCGAAACGTGGGTCTCCGGCTATTTTAGGACTACAATTTCCATCATCCATGACCACTGGTCCTGTTAGCTAGGGATGATGGGAGTTGTAGTCCAACAACAGCTGGAGACCCAAGTTTGGGAAACGCTGAACTAGGAGTCCAGGGTTCAAATCCCCAGTCAACCATAAAGCTGACTGGGTGATCTTGGGCTAGATGCTGTCTCTCGGCTGAACCTACCTCACAGGGTAGGTGGTGAGGATAAAATGGGGAGTGCGGAAGAAGCATATACATCACTTTGAGCCCCTTGGAAAATTTAGCAGTAGCAGTAATAATAATGTAATAAGAAATGATTCAGTTCTGGTGGCACAGGCCTGTATCCCCAGTGGTGGAGGAACCCTCTTCGGCACCCAGGGTGGGATGCCGAGGGGCGGGGCAAACCGCCCGGCGGCGCACACACGACGTACAGTCTTTACGGATGATCGTACAGACAGCGCAAGAGAGCGGCAGCCCATACGGACGCCACGCAAGCAGTACCCATTCTAACTATGTGCGCGCCCCTGGCAGCTCTAAAGCTGGGGGGGGCAGCAGCCCATCTTGTCACACACCCCCAGAGTGATGCCCGGGGTGGACCGCCCCCTCCACACCCCCTTTGTACGCCCCTGTGTATCCCCCACCACACCTGAGGGAAGCAGATTAGAGGTGCAGAACAGGCCATGCGGCACACAGATGTTTGTATGCCAACACCTGAGGTGGTCGCTTCATCCCTGCTGAATAATAGGGCCGGGTCATATTCCACAGCTATTTCCCACTCATTCCCTTAAGTGCCTTGGGATTCTACTGCTTAGCTCATGACTGGTGTTCTCACTAGACTTTACACTTGCAATCCACGGAGGTAGCAATAGTTGCTGAGGCCTGAGCCAAAGAAGCCACATTTGTGTCCCTGCATGATGCAGAAGCCATTATCCATAAGGAAATTCCAGGAAGGCTTTGCCATGAAATATACACGCCCACACAAAAGTTCATTCAAACAGATCCTTCTTCCTTTCAAAACTAAGTTCTGGTTCTCATCTGCTTTTCTGTACTTTTCTGAAATCTGGCCATCATATGGTCCCGAGGAAAATATAGTGCAGGAAATGGCTTTTGAAATCAATTAACTGCTAGGCCTGAAAACATTCAATATGCTTTCAAAGGGAAATCTCTCAATTTGCTAATCCCACAAAAGAACAATAACTGGCTAACAAGCCCTTGTCTGTACTCATACGCTGCAACATTCTACTGTCCAGAATTGTTAATTGTACACATTTTATACTATGAAAGTCACAAGAGAACCAAGGATACCAAAACTACTGGGTTAATGCCTCAGTGTTTATACACTTTCCCTCTCCATGAAGCAGCACAGAATCCTAGGACTGGACCGGATGGAAACGTAATCCAATTCCAAGCCCTTGGTTGGACCAGGCATGCAACAGTCTTCCAAAGATGGTCAAATGAGTTGTGTGTGCCCAGTGAGGGAAATCCTAGGCTGGCTAGATCAAGTTGCCAGGTCTCAATGAGCAAGGCCAAATTTATGAACAGCCAAACCAGGAGCACCTGTCACAGGCAAAACTACCCAGTCAACAGCTGAAACAAACAGTACGAACAGTTCTTGTTCATCTGTAAAACTAGCACCAATAATCTACATAGTCTGTTGTGTGAATGAATTCTGTGTGGTTCCTGACTGGCAGAGAAGGTGATCAGGGTTGTAATTTGGAGAACGGACACACCACTGCTTTTTTATGCTAGATCAACACTCCCAAAAGGCGGGGTGTTGATCTAGCATTGTTTCTTACAGGAACAATGCCTACTTACCAGAAACAGGTAATACAATATTCAGTGTGCAATCAATCAACTGTTTTTTGCTTGGGAAATTGTATAAGCAAAGGAATATAGAGATGAAAATAACTGATTCAACTCTAAACCATACAAAGCTGAAGAAATAATGAGCCACTGTCAAAGTTGTAATTGTGCAGGGAATTTCATAACATGAAACTGTCTCATCCATTCAAATTGATGACCAGTTCAGGCTATAATTAGAAATCACACATGTTCTTTGTTGCACATGAATGTGCTGTGTGCTATGTTAATCTCTTTTGCTTTGCTTAACCACACAGTGACCAACTGATGTACAATCATAGAACAAAGAATGGTTGATTAAGCAGAAAATTCAAGAATCTAGTCTCCAAATTCTGTCTCCAATCCTATGTAATTTTGCTCATAATTACACCTCACTGTGTCTAATAGTGTTTAGCACCCAGTAATTGTGCATAGGATCGGAACCTTCGTCGCTCCCCACTTAACATATTTTTTCATCCATCCATCAAATTGAATTCATTAAATAGCTGTCTATTGCAGAATGGCTTTAGTCACTGAAATAATGATGAATGATCCATGCCAGTCATTTTCTTTTTCGTTGCTAATATTCAGAGCCATCAAGTGGGCTTTTGGTTAAGGCTTTGTGATGTTTTATAAAGGGGCATGGCCATTCGCAGCTAATGAATGAGCATTGGAACAATGTGGAAAGATTGAAATGGTGAAGTGATAATTAAAAGTATCTGAGGGTGCTAAAGAAGAAGCAGACTTCAGGGCAGGAGACTGATCAGGAGTGTGTGTGTGTGTGTGTGTGTGTGTGTGTGTGTGTGTGCTTTCAAAACCTCTGAGTCATTCTCTGTCTTAATATTTTTTTAGAGAGCAAATGTCAGTGGAACACAGCATTTCAAAACTTACTAGTGCCTTTTGCCACTCATAAATAACAGCCTGCTATTACAAGGTAGTTATTTAGGACTGCGGGCAGCAAGGGCAGATGAGAAAGTTCTGTAATTGAATGGCATAGATCACTCTGCATGAAGCAAGTTAGCTGCCCCCGATGTGCTCTTCCCCTTAATGAAAGCCTGTCGTCTGCGTCTTGAGAAAGGCATGTGCTCTCCTATAAGGATAAAAAAGAAGAGGCAATGTCCCCAGGAGGCATCGAAGTACAGTTAAAGCAGTTTCCCAAACTTGGGTCTCCAGCTGTTGTTGGACCACAACTCCCATCATCCCTGACCACTGATCCTACTAGATAGGGTTGACTTTTATTGGTGTGCACCCTGTCAATCAATTTCCCATTTGCAGTGTGATCTGAATTCAAATCACACTGCATTCCAGCATTCCTGATACTTCGGTGTGTAGCTGATCCCAGCAGCGACCAACTGATCAGAGCAAATGTCACACACACACCCCACACACTTTTGGCAGGGATTAGTTCCTGAGTGGAACCAATCTTTGCCAGGCTTGCATTTGGTGCCAAATTTTAAAGGCGCTGGATAAAACCACAGTTTGCCAAAGAATGATCAGGAATGCACTCTAAGGCTCCTACCTGCTCCATCTCGACCTGTCTGACACCTGATGGCATATATGGTATCAGGTGTGGGGTGAGTGGGCACGGCTTGGGCTGGGTAGTCCCAATTAGGCACATGGTTCAGAACCTCCTCACTGCTGAGGAAAGGGAAATGGTTTTCCCCCTTCACCCCAAAATGTTAGCTTCCTCGTGCAAGCTAAAGCAGAAGCTTCATAACAGAAAACATTAAGAAGGGTATTTGAGGAAATGATGTGGGTGAGTTTGCCTGCACTTGTGGTTGCTTGGTTACTTGGTGACACATGCCCATTTCTCACCAACAGCACTTCTTTCTTCTCCTTGGGTGTCAGGCTTTAGATTTATTAATACCCAGTCCTTCCTCGTTCCCTGCAGCCTTGATTGCCTTTATCTCCCCAGGCCAATCTGCAAGTTGTTCCTGCCATCCTTGGTCATGCTGGCTCTTCAGTTTAGATAAGACCTTCAGATAGTTTCACGGCTGAATCTGACACATAAACAACTGCGTGGGATGTTAGAAGCACTGGAGCATGAGATAGCGAAAGCCCTTTATACGCTTCTGATGTTAGTGCTTTGCCAAGATCAATGAGAATTTGAATATGGGGAGTGGAATCCTTGTTTGGGTCACATGACCATTTTGTATTCCTAAGCAAAGAGAGAGTACATGGTCTCTTATTGACAGCCATGGCGTCATAGGCCCTCCATTGCTTCCTGCACCTGTCTTGGTGTTCGAGGGGGTGTGGGAATGGTGGGGGTGGTGTCATAATAATCCATGGTGGCTCCAGGGTCACCCATATCCACTGCCAGATTTGAGACAGCAAGAAACACATAAAATATTGACACTCTTGTTGTACCTGCATGCACACACACACACACACACACACACACACACCCCTACCTATTACTTTTGGAAAGTTAATTTCTCACAACTTGAAATCCTGTTCAGCTCACAGTATTGGAGCCAAACTCTGTGTTCAGAAACACCATGCGGTCCACCTACCAACCTACCTACCTACCTATCACGTTTATATCCCATCTTTCCTCCAAGGCGCTCATGGTGGCATACATGGTTCTCTTCTTCCCCAGTGTATCCTCACAACAACCCTGTGAGGTAGGTTAGGATGACAGATGGTGACTGGTCCAAGGTCACCCAGTGATGGCTGAGCAAGGGATTGAACTCTGGTCTCTCAGGTTCCAGTCCAATGCAAAAACCACTACGCTGAAGACCACCACTTCAGAAAGCAAGTGGGGAACTGAATAGCAGAATGTTGTATGTTAAAAGCAAGTCTGTGGAAACCATAGCACAGAGAAAAATATAGGACAGGCTTCTCTGTGGTATGCTATATACAGTATGAACAGTACTCCATATATGTAAAATACAATCTTGCTTTAGGCACTGTTTGCTTAAAATCAGAATAGCTGTACCATTCAACAATTCTAAGCATGTAGCTCAGCTTGTATAATTTCATCATAAACTCTCTTTCAAGTTATTGTGCTCGAGCTCTTTGTCTAAATGTCCTGGAATAGTGCACAATTTAATACTGAGCATATCTAATTGCATTTCAGCAACATTAATACTTCTGGCATAGACCAAGCCAAGTCAGAGAAATCCTAGAGTCGAAACAGGTCATTTTCTTGCCTGAAGGACTTCCTGACTTTTGCCTGTTTTCCGTGAGATCATGACTGTGATCTAAATGCTGCTTCAGTCTGTGAATTGAATTTTCTTTTAATTTGAACATCTCTTATATTCATTTGTGGTTTCTTTGCCTTCATCAATCAATCCATTAGCCCAAGTAACTTCCTCTGCTTCCAGAAGATATCCCTGGATTATGTCATGATTCAATTCCCCACTGTCCTCACCAAGCTAATGTGTTTTCGCATGTGAGAAGGATCGCTTACACAGAGGAGTGAGATTTGGCCAGGAAGATATGACTTCCATCTGCCATAAGCCTGATTCCATTTGCAGAAATCAATCTCCTGCTGGATGGTTTTGAAGCCACGGTGCATGTGATAGCCAGGGCAATGGAGAGTGCAGTGATTTTCTGTCAGGATAAAAAGGGAGAGCAAATTTCTCCCTGCTATCAGAAAGCCAAGGTGACTTTCCTTTTTGGCTGCACAAAATCCAAAGTGGGGAAAGAGAGGAAGCTGAGTTCCCTACGATGGACTGAACCCAATAGAAACTTTGATTAGTTTTTAATTTTTTAAAAAACTGAGCGTCACAGGAGTATGTGACTCTTGCTCCTGCTCCTACTTTCTGACTGAACAAAAAAGAGTAGAACATTTACTGTCTGCTTTGGAACTTTTTTTGTTTGCTTTGTATTTAGACACCACTTAAGATATCATAAGGGACGCACGTGGTGCTGTGGTCTAAACCACAGAGCCTAGGGCTTGCCGATCGGAAGGTTAGCGGTTCAAATCCCCGCAATGGGGTGAGTTCCCATTGCTCGGTCCCTGCTCCTGCCAACCTAGCAGTTCAAAAGCATGGCAGTGCAAGTAGATAAATAGGTACCGCTCCGGCGGGAAGGTAAACACCGGCTCCCTCGGCCTATAGAGTGAGATGAGTGCACAACCCCAGAGTTGTTCGTGACTGGACTTAATTGTCAACATATCATAACCAATTTTTTCATCATGGTTCCTTCAATTAAGGCACAGGTTTTCATCTAAGTTTGGATATAAGTGGATGCCATTTTGATGCAAGATGGCAAAATTTGCGATTTTTTTTTGCAGTGTTAACATATCTTCAATGTATACTCCACTCCACCCCGGTCCCTTCAGCATGTATCCATGCCCTATTAATTGACTATCTGATGCTCTTAAGGTTTTAAGAAAGCTCATTCCAAATGACTAAAGCCAGTGCTTTTTTTCGGGGGGAGGGGGAGGAACGCAGGGGTACGCATACCCCTAAACATTTTGTGAATCTAAGTTTGGCCTCATTAAGGAGCAGTATTTCAATATTAGTAGGAAAATGAGAGTACCCCTAAACATGTTTTTAAGAAAAAAAAGCACTGACTAAAGCATTTAACATGCTTCAGCTTCACACTGAAAGGGTGAGTTATTTTTTAAAAGACAAGCCTATGTGGTCAGCAGTGTATCTTTTATAAAGTTATTCATTGCTTTTTCTAAAAATTCATGTTTTCTGGAAGACCAGGAGTGAAACAAGTGGAAATGGAAAACGAAATTGAATAGATGGAACCTCATTAAGCACAAGATTACTCAACAAAACCCATCCTGAATCAATTAATCACAGTGTATCATTACTTTAATTTTCTGATACTGCTACAATCAAAAGAGCAGCCATTTGCATAGCTTTTTATATTAATAAATGCAAGTGCATTTGTTTATAGCTATTGAAATACATAATTTTAGACACATTAATTAAATCCATTCAGCCTTCCTCTGCGAGCATTAAACTGGAAAACTAAAGCAGCCAAAATTGGGTGAGCACAACAACAAAACCCATTTTGCTCATCATCCTTTTAATTCCCTTGCTTTTGAAAGAGAATGCTGAAGACAGGAAAGATGGAGGTGGGTAGACGCATTACGCAGAAGAGCAACAGTTTTAGTAATGAACATTCATGCTTTGAAATGGAACCCAGCAGTACATTATTATCATTAACACATGGTCGTATAACATGGGGAAACAATTAAGATACTAGTGGCAATCTCACTGGATTCCTTCTGTTTCTTCTCACAAATAACAAAAACAAAGGCTCTCTTCCCTTTCTCCTGTGCTTGCTTCATCAGTGGAGGAAGGCACTATGTACACCACCAACTATGGATGAACTGATCTTGTGCTATACACTGCATTGCCACACCAACCACGCATGGGCAGAGACAGCTGGGCTTTATAATTCTCACCCAACAATAGCCCCTTCATTCTGCTCATGGTGTCCACCCAACTGGGATGAATGTGAGGTGATTGTTGATATTGAGGGCATAGTACAATTCCCTCTCCCCTCTGGATGTATAGATCAGGGGTGAGGAGCCTCCAGTCTGTGGACCTAAATAGGCCACCTGACTACTTTGGCCAAGCCACATGCACCTGCTGGTCACCTGACATCATCAGGCGTGGGCAGGTAAAAGGGCAGCCGGGCTGAGTCCAAAGGGGCTTCTGAAGAACCCACAATTGTCTGATATTCAAGAGGCTCTACACTTGGGCTTTCAGAAGTTTTGCACACCTGGCTTCTGAAGTGCTACAGTTGGCTGATCACTGGGACCTCAAAGCACAGTGCAGGTTTATTTGTGAGCCTCTTGCAAAGAGCTCGGGATGTCACTTTGAAGTGTCAATGATCAGCTAATTGCCAGCTCTTCAAACCATGGTGTGCAACAATGGAGTTCTGCACAGCAATTTGACTTCCCAACAATCAGATGCTCTCTCCCCAAGGCTTCATGCCTCTACCCAAAAGGCTAGAGAGTTCTTCTGGAAGCAGCTGCCCTAGGAAAGCTCTCAGAACTGGTGGGTGGGAGCCAGACAGGTGGAAACAGCCACCCCTTGCAAGCAGAGTGAGTTACAAGAACCTGGTTCAGATGTTGGAATATACACAGAAGGGTGTAAAAATACGGAGTTAAGCCTCGTCCTGTGCTGCTTCTGCAAAGGGCACATGTAAAGGCTCATACATGATACCAGAGTCCTCGCAAGCATGGGCCTCATCCACACATTCAAACCTACACATGTAGTTCATGCACACTGAGAGGCACTGCAGATGAGCAAACATGTAGGCAGGCACCAAGCTTGCGGCTATGATTCCTCCTATGCTATGATTTATTGGTGCGTTTGCTGTTTGCATGTTCAGACACATGAACATAGGCTTAGTTTATTTGTTCCATGCAACAAGATGATTCAAGCAACAAAGTGATTCATTTTGCTTAATTTAAGGAGTTCATAACAGCACATATGCATACATATTGCTAATCATGACCAGGTATAAAAGAAGTATACAATATATTCCAGACAACTGATTGATTGAACTTTAAAGTTTTGATTCCCACAAACTTTAAAGTACTTTATAATTTGGAATTGAAAAACATGTGCCTACATCAGGTCTTTTAGTGCTTGCTCTATATGAAGTATTGTGAAACTGTGGCGATTGTCCATAAAAACATTAGTAAACAGTCTAATACTCTCATAGCAGCTTCTCATAAACTGTCATGTTTCTCTTGTTGTGTATATGCATGCAAGTTTAGGATGATAATTCAAACATTAATATTTATTTTAAAAGGTTGTGCACAGAAATTCTCAAGGATCATATTTTATAGTTGGATCATAGTTGTCCTTTTCCTCTTATGGGGCAGCAGCAGCAGAGCATTGATTAAATGGGGTATGTACATTTGTATATGCAGTGTCTGTATTAACTCTGGACTATGTGATCTCCATCCTATTTTGGCTTCAAACCAAAATTGTTTACAGGGGGAATGTTTTCATATCATGAAAGAAAATCATAGCGGGGGAAATTGCTGCCTCAAATATATTCAGCTGTGCTATGTTGTATTCTGTGGTGCTGTGCAATTTATAGTGTTTAGAGGCTGTCTCCATCTGAATGGGAAATATTGGGTCTTGTTATCATAAAGACTACTGCAGAGTGTTCCCAGGAGATTGACTCTTCCACATTCAAGAGAATGTGTATCTTCTGGAAATGTGCATGACTCAGAAGAGCAATAAAGAGTTGGTGGAGCTGAGCAGCACAGTGGTTTGTTGTTGTTTTTTTACTGAGGCAGAGAAAGGACAATCAGCCCATGTGGGCATAGAAGTAGTATGCAAAATGGACACAGGATACTGGAAAAACTCCATCTTCTTTAGCCAGCAACGAATGTCTTGAGCTCTGAACTGTGGCTGCGTGAAACTGAAAAACAGATTTATGGTTGCTCGATAGCAATCATGAACTGTGTAAGAGTTCAGATTCAATAGATTAATTTGTGTTGAATGTCTGCAAATGCATATAAGTATATAACATGCGTGGATCTGGGTTTCTTATATTGATGGTCTGCTTTTGGACCCAAATGCTATCAAAGTGAACGTTTCCATTCAAAAGGCTTAGGGCACAATCCCAAAGGTCCTATGGTATTCAGAATATTTCTCCCTCTGAGGGCTTCTCCACACTTCTGCTGCTCCCATGTCTGAGCAATTTTCCACTTGCCCCATGCTTTCTAGGCATGTCTGAGCAGTTTTGTCTTTGGCCCACTGCTTTCCCCCAGAAAACTCACTCTTTAGCACTGAATCGGAGAAAAGCCTCAGGAAACCCGACTGATGTTTGCTCTGATCCATCAGTAAGCAGCAGGTTTTCTGGGGGAAGGTGATGGAGCAAGCAGGAGTGTGGATGTACCCTGAGCAGAGAAGGAAGGCTACTCTCAGAGGAGGAGATCCATCCTTAGAAGCACACCCTCTTAGCCAGCATTGAAATTACTGTGCTGGTGCTCCCCGAACTCTGGAGCAATCCCCCGGTGTAGAACAGAAAGTGCCTCCTAGAGTGACTGGGGAAACCCAGCTAGATGGGTGGGATAATAATAAAATTATTATTGGTATTAGTATTCGTATTGTCCCGGAGAAAACATCTTTAAAAGTGAATGCAGGGGGAGGCCAAAAGCAGGGAAAGAAAAAAATGAAAATCTACTCTCCTTTCATCTTCTACCCTGCTAATGAGAGAATGGCACTGCTTGGGTATAGTTCCCTCGGATCTAGTAATATTGCTCTGCCTTCCATTTTAAAATGCATGATTGTGGTATATGCATATGCATGCACACACACATGCATATATAGCCTTATTTTCACTTATTTATTGAATATTTGATTAAATTTATACCTTTCCCTTCCTCCCAATGAAGCCAAGGGCAGCAACAGTTACTGGAATATTTAATCAAATAAAGCCAAGAAGGTCAAAATATTATCCTTATTATGGTCAAGCTCATGCTTCGTTCAAATAAAGGTATGTCCATCCAGCAATCTGCAATGCAGTAACGTGAAACCATTCCCTGTTTCCTTAAAAAAAAAAAAAAAAAAAAAAGTACTCTTCTCTGAGTAGGCAGAAAAACCACTATGATAGCCAGGGCATTAAACCGCAATCAAGATATGCAAATGCATCCCTAAATGTGATTTGCTTGGAAAGAGAAATTAATCTAAGCGTTGTCAAATAAACAGTGTGAAATATAGATAATTAATCACCAAATTAGCAGTTGTAGCCTCACGAGAAGGTTATGCAACTTAAAAGGTCCCTCATCTCAAGGTAGAATGGGGTCACCTAATATCAAAACACTGAGTGATGCACAACCCAGGGGAGCATCTCAAAACAACAAACTTAGTCAACCTTTGTGAGTTATTTTCCAAGAGTGTCAATAATATGAACAATATGCTGATAGGGTACTTTGCTCTGTTTTTCTATACAGATCATTGGGTTATTGCACAATATGAGATTCTGGAATGCAAACAGATTGACTTCAGTGCCAGACTAGGCTAATTCATACTGAGATGCTGAAACCATACATCCAAATAACACAGAAAAGTAAGTAGAATTAGCACAAAGACAGCTATCCCAATGTGCAGCACAAGAAATTGTTCCAATAATGCAGTAAGGTAGTACATGTATTATGTAGTGGCAGAGAAAATATGTGAAACTTTTCTTGACAAAAACAGCCTTGCTCGCGAAATGGAGCACATGGGTCGCAGGCTCCCTACAGCTTGGCTACACAGAGCTACACAGAGCCATGACTTTCTAGAGCAATAACCTGATGCCAGAATAATCTTAGGTGGCCCTTTTTTGCTTAGCACTGTGCACGGAAGCTCCAACAAACAGTGGTGGACTTTGGCACCTCAAATTTCAGTAGCACACTCTTTGAGGCCAAAATCTGGTGTCCCCTCTGCCTCTCTCCTTCCGTTGGATTTCATAATTGCGGCACCTGCTGCAGGGTCCCAGAAGCTCCGCACCCAAACCGGTCAAAGCTCAATGGACCACATTTTACAAGCTTGCATAGCGCACTGCACAGTGCTTTGCTAGCCCCGACATCATTGTGAAGTCAGGTGACTGGTAGGCAGCTCCACCCACCCATCAAACTTGGCCCACAGGGTTTAAGGAAGATCGGAATCCAATTCGCTGGTTGGATCCAGTTCCTCACGCCCAATATAGCCAATCAAGCATGATCTTGTTTCTTAAATTAATACACCTGATGTGTTTGTGTATATTCATATATTTATCTGCCGAGTCGAAATGCCACATGGAGTCTAACTTCAAGTTGGGTATTGCAGTGCAAATTAAAAACTAAGAACCTAGCAACAAACATTTGCTCCAGAGGGAGAGAAAAATCACTGATGTGAAAATGCAAACAGTTGATCCAGTGCTAATTATTGCCTTTATATAACAGTTTGTCGTGGTTCTGTTGAAGGTGTTTCTGAATAAAACAAGCTATGATAATGACTCCAGGGATCGGGTCCCCCGTAGGGACAGCAACATTACCCAGTAATATTGACAGCATGTTCTGTTACCATTACTAAGGAAGATAATGCCTGTCAAAACTTATGAGTAACATGTCAAAAGACCTGACTCCCTTCAGGGAAAATTTTTAATTAAGAGAAAAATATTAGATAGCTTTGAAATCCCACAATGGGCAACCTTTGCTCCCTTACTACTTTCCTTCAGTCGTGTTTCATATAAATATGGCAATTAGACACCTTTATAAACAAATGTCAGGAGTATCCTACCTGCTGCAGTGCTGTCCCTTAGGGGCTCCAGCCCACAAAAGGACACATAGACCTTCTGTCTCGGAGCAGAATTGCCAAACTGGTTGCGTATGTCCCTTCCCCTCCAAGGTCTGCCACATTCTAGAAGAAAACAAAGCAGAACAAAAGACGCAATCAAAATACATTTTGGTAAATGTCAGAAACTCTGTGAATGTTGGCATTTCCTGATAATTCTAACATTTCAGGAAGCTGGTAGGACATGCTGACTTTTACTGGGAAATTTCTCCGCCTCCCCAAATGCCTGTTGCTAATGTTCAACTTCCACCCCAAAGTCAAATGATGACATTTTGTGTGGTAGTTGGGTAGTGTCCAAAACACACCTTATGACACAAGCCTTTCTGACTGTGTTGCATGTCTCTAGCAACCCTTTTACTCAGCTAGTCCCAGATTTAAGATTAAAGCAACACGAGGAAAAGGGATGTTTCACAAATGAGACATGCAGCAAAACATTGCCCCTGTTCAGGGTTTCACACACATTGTAAATTTTAATCTCAGAGTCTAAACCCGATGCAAAACTTTACGAATTATTGTGTTACTGAAATGTTTTGGAGCAGAAAGGTTAAGCCAGTTTGAGCTTTAGATGAGAGGTGCTTCCTTCTGCTTCCTAAGGAATATTTCGCAGTGAGCCGGGAGTGGGGAGGGGGCTTGGGAAGAAGGGAGAGAATTGGCATCACTCTGAGAAGGTCATCTAAATAAATCATCACTAATGAGGCATCTGCCATTTAAAATAAAGCATCATTGCCTTGTCACTGTGCAATTTCTTACTAAATTAGTTTCCACATATGGCATCAGGTCCAATCTTTTCCTGCCATCGTTGATGCTTTACGATCACAAAACAGGGCTATCTATGGAAACGACGCTGTGGGCATCAGTAAACAGATAAGGGCTGTGTTTCAATAGAAAGCACTCCTCTCTCTGCATTCTCCCCATCCTTCCCGGCTCCCATCCATATAAATATGCAATCAGCTGCACTCCCACCCTCTCCTCCCCAGGGTGCAGAGAGCGTGTATTTGCTACTACTGCTTTGTCACACTTATGAAGTGAGAGAGGCTCGGACTGATTACAGGGCTCCCTGCTTCTTTTGATGTCCTGGGTCAAGTAGGAGGAAATTAATGCAGCCCCAGGGACACTCTTATTCTCCTGGTCAATTGCCCCTTGTTCTGCCATATTTCGCCAGGAGTACAAAACTAAATTCTCTACAAACATTGGAACAGGGAGGAATGAGAATTTGTTGTATGTACTTCTTTCTCTAATTTTTTTAACAGAGGTATGATTTAGGGTACATTTTGCTTTGGCTCTGCATTACACAATTTTTTAAACACACACACACACACACAGAGAGAGAGAGAGAGAGAGAGAGAGAGAGAGAGAGAGAGAAGTGACACAGCTGAACTCTAAACACAGGCTAAGAATAACAAAGTGGCTTTTTTATTACCTAATAAGACATAGATTCCCCTAGGAATAGGTGTGTGGCCTCCAGGAACTCAGCAAACGTAGGGTAAATATGCCTCACTGCTGTGTGGCTCAGAGATCCTTGTTATCAGTGTAAAAAAGAAAAATGAAAAAGGTCAGGGGCTTTGAATTAAATATTTGTTTAGGCATGTCTATCCAGGCATGAAGAAGTTGGTGTTTTTTAATCTCTTTCACTATTCATTTTAATTATTTTTAAATATTTTAGTTGTTTTAAACTGTTTTTATTGATCATTTTAATACTTGTTATAAACTGCTCACAGGCTTTACTACCATGTAGTACCATGTAAATTTTGTTAAATAACAAAAATACCAATTCCAGTTTCTATCAGATCCCACTCATCCTTAAATTCCCTAACCTGGCCCCACCCCTGAAGTTTTTAAACTCAATGCACTGTCACCCAGATGTTATTAAGAGTTCAACTCCCATCAGCTTCAGCCAGCCTAGTTAATGGCCAGCAGTTGTAGTCCACCAGCATAGAAGGAGCTTGCTATGGTGTGCTCCAGCCACTCTATAATTGGGAATGTGGCATAAATAGCTTATTCCACAGTCCCTGTCTTTTGTGGGCATGAGGATGCAGCCAGGATCCCAGGATAGGACGGGGCTGTGTAGAGTTGTTAAGGCAGCAAAAAGCATTGTTGGCTGCTCACTCTCCACCTTAGAGCACATTTATGCCACCAGGTGCCATAGAAAGGCACTGGACATAGTAAAAGATCCATCACATCCTGGTCACCGTTTCTTCGAGCTCTTGCCGTCGGGACGGAGATACAGGATGATGAGGACAAGAACAAGCCGTCTCAGGAACAGCTTCTTTCGGCCTTGAATTGGAAGCCTGGACTTTGAAAATCATCCTATCTTACTTGCATTATATTCTACTGCTTTAATTAGTGTTTTGTAGTTGTTTTGAATTTGTGTGGAGTGCCCTGTCTGGGTGGATGGAGCAGCCAAGTAATTTCATTGTCCCTGCAAGGGGACAATGACAATAAAGATTATCTTATCTTATCTTATCATTATCCCAGTACATAGATCTGAAGTTTTGGAGACTGCTGTAACCTACTGCTAGGGCTATTTGATTTCTCTGCTCTCTGGCTCATAGCAGACTTCCTTGGAAAACAAAGTGAGGTTCTGTGGGAAGTGTTGATGCTGACAAACCTTCGTAGATACAATTACATGGATGGTCCCACCCAATCAGGGATTACGTAGTGAATAGCACAAAGCCACAATGTAGCCATTTTTTTCTGCATTATGACATCATTGCAAATAAACAAAAGCAACTGAGAGAGAAGATAATCGCTGGGAATACTCCCAAACAGGAGGTGCTTTTTGACCATGACACATTTGCCTTTTTTGTCTGCCATGGGGGTTAATGGGAATTGTGTAAATGTAAAGGCCAAAACAAAGAAGGGGGGGAAATAGCAGCATGACTGCCCCAACACTAGCTAATAACATTCTTCTCAAATTCAATATAAATGTGAAACCAGCCATGCAACACTGGGATCTCATACTGGTCTTTAGAGGCATGCAGATCCCTTGAATATTAAAACCATGTCCTCCCCACAACAAGTCTCAATTTGATAAATTGCAGATTCACTATAGCTCAAAGCAAATAAGCAAAATCAATACCTTACTTAATTTCAAGGTTGAAGAACTTTAGACATCACAGGATTGTGGAAATCATGAAATATTGGGAAAGTGAAATCAAACGATGGTTTCATCTCTGCAAATTCAATGGTTTGGCCTGGTTTGAATAATTGCAAGCATTCAAGAACGGACATGTTACATTCCTGTAAATCATGTCTGTATGTGTGTGCTGTATTTATGATCAGCTAGAACTACAACCACACAGCTGGATCTAACATTTCTTCCCATCTCCACCCTTTGTTAGCTTTTCTTAAATGATCTCCAATGAAGAATAAATGTTGGGTAATGTGAATAAAGGTGAAAGTAATGTTGAGAAGTCCGGGGGAAAGTATGACTTTTTCTGTTCTTACAGTAAATAATAATAATCAATTAAAATTTAGCAGGTATTGAAACTCACCTGCCAACGCCACTCCCTTTTGCAATAAGAGAATAATAACACTTTTCAGATTTGTACTTTTGTACTGGGGCTATTGTTAAGACATTATTTAGGAAATGCTTAGGAAAAGCACCACATATAAAAATATGAGATTCATATAGATCTATCAATCCTAGGTGCTATTTAGTTTTTTTTCTTATTTGCAAAGGTTTTTCATTTTTTAAAAAACATTTTAAAGTTATCTCCTGTTTATTTCTCAAGGCAGCAGACCAAACCATAAACATCATCCACATTTATGTGCCAACATAAAATTCTAATTTTGCTATTAAAAACCAAAAACAATGACTGTGTGTTGTATCCAACATTACTCATACTCAGTAGACCCACTGAAATTAATGAACACAATTAATTTAGGACCATTAATTTCAACAGCTCTACTTTGAGCAAAACTTAGTCGGCTACAACCCACTCTATGGAAATAGTAGTCGAAACAGAAACAGCTTTTAAAAATAAGCCAGAAAAGAAAAGATTTGGCCAAAAGCCTTTTTTTCAAAGGGCAAGTTTTTGTCTGCCACCTAAAACAATGGCGTGTGTGATCTCAGTAGGAAAGGCCTTGCACTGGGATGGGAGGAGCCAGAACAGAAAAAGCCCCCTACCCTTTAGTTGCCAAGCTTCATGTGGTTAAAGAATCTGGAGTACCTTGGTTCTCAAACGCCTTGGATCCCAAACTCCAAAAACACGAAAGTGTTCTGGTTTTCGAACGTTTTTCGGATGCCGAACGTCCAATGTGGCTGTTGGCTATTGTTTCCAGGGTGCCTGCACCAATCAGAAGCTGCGCCTTAGTTTTTGAACATTTCGGAAGTCAAATGGACTTCCGGAACTGATTAAGTTTGGCGCTTTTGTTTTTGCTGTTTATTTTGCGTTTTTGTTTTTGAGGCTTTTTTGGTTAATTTGTTTTTTGTGAATGTGTGGAACCCAGTTTGGCTACTGATTGATTTGTGTGGCTGCGGAAATGGATAAAAGCCCCCCATCCAAACAATGACTATCATCAGGTAAGAAAATAATAATTTTTATTTTTATCATCTACAATACTGTCTTATTTATCTTATAGAACAGTACAGTGATTATTGCTTTCATTTTATGGATCAAAGTTCTTGTTAGATAGTAAAATTGATGTTAAGTTGCTGTTTTAGGGGTTGTTTTTAAAAGTCTGGAACGGATTAATCCGTTATTACTTTCTATGGGAAAGCACGCCTTCCTTTGGGAACACTTTGGTTTTGGAACGGAATTCCGGAACGGATTTTGTTTGAGAACCAAGGTACAACTGCCGTACCTTAGATAGTGACAGGAGAGGACTTGTGGAGGAAAGTGGTCATTAAGATACCCATGTCCCTACTCATTTAGAGCTTTAAAGGTGAAGATTAGCACCTTGAATGGAACCAGAAAACAAGCTGTCACCCTGTGTAGCTCAAATAATAATAATATGGTCAAAATGCTTCACTGTGCTCAACACACAGCATTTGCGTCGGTGGAGGTTTCTGGACCCTTTTCAAGGGCAGCCCTACGTAGAACACACATTACAGCAGATTAATCTGGAAGTGATTACAACACGAAAGACCATGACAAGGTCTGTGACAAGGTTTTGTAAATGGAAAAGGACACTCCTTCCTTGAAACTGTTTTGTTGTTGTTAAGCCTGGAGCCTATCCCTCTGGCCGTTCTCATGGGAAGGTTTTGTGACGTAACATCTTCTCAGGGACATTTTTGAAAGTGCTGCTGCCAGGCTGGGCAGCTGCAGTCCCCTGTGCTGCTGGCAAGCAGTCTGAGAAGCTCAAAGGAAGGAAAACAGCAGCGTAGGATACTGCCGTATGGTGAGTCAGACCATTGATCCATATACGACAGATGTTATTTCTCCAGGGTTTCAAGCAGGAGACATTCCCAGTCCTTACCTGGACATGCCAGGGATTGAACCTGTGACCTTCAACATGCAGAGCACTGGATCATGACTGTTCCTCAAGCAACAGAAACAATGAAAAACACTTGTAGTATTATACAGCTATTAAGTAAGGTATACACCAAACCTTTAACTCCAAACCTTGCCATTTCTCTTGACATTCACCCACTTCCCTCAGAAGAAGATGAAAAGGGGTTCCTATCTTTTTTGGGGGAACAAAGGACCCTCAGTAGAAAGGGGTAGTTTTTGGTGCACCTTGGATCATTCAGACATGAGGAATATTGTGTTAGTTTTTCTGATTATTATGCTAGTGCTTCTGTTGTTTCCTAATGTTCCTTTCACACTGCAGTACTGTTTGCATTGTGGAAATATGCCTTTTCCAGTGATATACCGATCTGTCATGCTAAATATCAGCCACACCAGTAGTGTGACGTGACACAGCAATGAATGCCACTGGACAACATTGATACTCCTCAGCCTTTCCACACGTACGTGCTTCTATTCCCCCGGTATTCACACATGAAAAATGGCAGGAAAGAACTATATTCTAGCACACTGCCCCAAATTTCATCACTTTACTCCCACAATTTTCTGGGTTAACAGGGTTCTTCCTGGAAGCAATTAACACACCAATAAGTGCTAAACCTCCACTATATGCTGCTAGATTTCTGGAAGTGGCTCTTAGGGTCATGTTAAAGTTCAACTATAATGTGGAAATTAACAGTTAGAGAAATGAAATAAACTGACGTGCAAATGCAGCCCTTTAATTATTTCTGTTCAAAAATCTGGTCTTTTCCAGCCAGTCATCTTCTTTCTCCTCCTCCCTTCCTCTCGAGGTCTAGCATATATTGCTTCTTTCCTCAATTAATCAGCCAGATCACCCTATTCAGTCATCTGGGAGGATTTTAAATCTCAATTTCCTAAATGAAAAAAATATATAAGGGGAGGGGGGAAGCTTAACAGTTCATCCTTCTTAGCCAGAAAGCAACATTCAAGATGAGCTTCAGATGGCTTAGAATAATTAAGGCCAGGCTTCAGTTTCACAAATGCTCAAATTACTCGGTTTATGTATCATTTAGATTAAAATATTGTCCAGAAGGTACTGAACACACCCCAATCCCCCTTCACATTTCAAGCCTTTATATGTGACCATTATTTGTCTAATATCTATTATTACATGTTGGGTGTGCTTATTAGAAGGGTTCAGTTCAACTTTATTTGTCTTGAGCATAAACTAGTAAACAAATGGGACTTGCAATAAAATGTTAACAGCGCAAAGTCAGGATTCCAGCCAGCCTGCCTTTTTGCGGCGTACTACATTTCTTCCATGCCCCCCATTCCTCCCCCCTCAACAGAAACTAAGTGCTCTGTGGCCACTGACCAGTGGCAATGCAGAAGCGGGCAGGCTACCAGGCTAGCTTAGGGGATGCAGGCAATGCCACATGACACACACAGTTCTGCCTTCCAACACCACACTGCTACCGTGCTGCCCACCCAGCATTCGCCACCTGAGGCAGCTGTCTCACTCGGCCTAATAGTAGGACCGGCCTGTTCCTATTAAAGGAATTTATCTGACCATCATGGTTGGGAAATTAACTTTGAGCACATCTACACCGTGCATTTGAAGCACATGGCTATCCCAAGAATGCCGGGAGTTTGTTAAGCGGATTCCTTTAGTTTATTTGCATCCCGCTTCCCAACAACCCCCACTTTGCACTTGCCTGGCAACAGCGCGTGTTCTAAGACAGGAATCAGCACCACAGCATTTAGTTCAGCCTTAGCACCCTGTTACGGTTATTATGCAGATAAGCAGAATGTTTACGAAAGAGCTGAGGAAAATGCATGCATAGAATTAAAACGTCCTGCCTGAGTCTGAAATGCTTTTTTGAAGTTAATGAGAACGGCTTTGGACGTTAGAGTGATTATAATTATTTATTTCTGCTTTGTAAATAAAGTCAGTTGTGGGATTTTTTTTTTTTTTTTTTTTAGGAGGAGGTTGAGAAAAAGTGAAACTTGAAATATTGTTTTACCTGTCTAAGGCAACTTAGTAAATATTTAATTACATTACTTTAAATAGCGGTAGGTTAAAGCAAAGGGGTGGAGCAACCCATAAAAATGCAGTTTGTTTAGTACTTTGATCTTTTTTTATCACACTCATCTGCCTCTTTCTTTTTTATGTATTATTTAGTTAGCTATTCAATTTATATCCTCCACAAGGAGCCCAGGGCAGAAAGCAACAAGTGATAAAGCAATAAAAAAAATATTCAAAACAATTCCCAGTCTGGGAAAGATCTCGTCTTAAAAGCAGGCATGTTCAAAGTCCGGCCCAGGGGCCTAATCCAGCCCGCTGGTCAATGTAATCCGGCCCCTGTGGCAGTTTATTTCCTGGTGTAAAATTTTGAGAAAAGCTGAACAACTTCAATCCTAAAAAAAGCTCCAGAACTTTGCTGTTAAATCTTTAAAAAAGCTCAACAACCTCAATCATAAAGAAGCTCAACAACTTCAATCCTTAAAAAAGGTCAACAACTTTGGTCGGCCCTCACGCATGTTCACTTCATCAAATCTGGCCCTCTAATGCTTAAAAGGCTTATTGAGAGAGGAAGGTGTTCAGTAGGTGCTGAAAAGACAATAGCAATAGTATCTGTCTAATATTCAAGTGGAGCTGATTCCAAGGGGCAGGTCACTAAAGGCCAGACTCCAACACTGTACAGAGCAGACCTCCTGATAAGATGTTATCTGCAGAAAGCCCTCACCTGCAGAGCCCAATGATCAAATGGGTATATAAGCAGTGAGACAATCTTTCAGGTATCTGGCCCAAAGCTGTACAGGAATTCATATACCAAAACCAGCTTGAACTTAGCCCTGCAGCTAATGGCCAGCCAGTGCAATTCTTTCAACAGCAAAGTAAGACGCTAGTGGGAGTAAGACGCGGGTGGCGCTGTGGTCTAAACCACATAGCCTAGGGCTTGCTGATCAGAAGGTCGGCAGTTCGAACCCCGCAATGGGGTGAGCTCCCATTGCTCGGTCCCAGCTCCTGCCAATCTAGCAGTTCGAAAGCACGTCAAAGTGCAAGTAGATAAATAGGTACCACTCCAGCGGGAAGGTAAACGCCGTTTCCGTGGGCAACTCTGGTTTGCCAGAAGCGGCTTAGTCATGCTGGCCACATGACCCGGAAGCTGTATGCCGGCTCCCTCGGCCAATAAAGCGAGATGAGTGCCGCAACCCCAGTCATCCACGACTGGACCTAATGGTCAGGGGTCCCTTTACCTAGCAAAATTTTACCCCAGAAAAAATGCAATAAATTTTATTTAAAACAATAATGAAAGGTGAGCTGGCATACTATGCAGGTGAGGGAAAAGTAGTATAGTAAAACCCACAAAAAGTCTGAGAAATTTCAAACTTGACAAAGAATTGTGTGTGTGTGAGATAGAGCTTAATACATGCAAAGCACCATATGTCAAATAATCCTACCTCCATATGTGCTTTGATAGGTTCTGATGTGGCTTTAGTGACACAGGAAGCAGTCTTGCAGTGGAAAAGAACTATCACAGTAAATAATATGCGCTCAATATGCCGTGACAGTAAAAAATAGGAACCGCTTGTTACAAATCCTTAGAAAAGGGATTAAAAAGTATCATAATTCCACAAAGAGAGGATGTGTCTGAATTTGGAACAGTCTGTACATTTCTGATTGCCCGTTTCCAAAAGGATATATAGTACTGGAAATAAAGAAGGTACCGGTAACATAAATGATCCAAGGGAATCTATCAGTTCTTAACTAACAATGTCATTCTATTCTTGTCTACCCAAAAGTAAGTCCCCTTATGCAGATTTCTGCAGCCTAAGAAAGAATTAGGATGTATGTTACAGCACATCCAACAATATCTGGAGGGCTGCAGATTCCCCACTCCTGCGTCAAACTGTTGAGAATGGTTGCTTTGCAAATAAGGTTAGTGAAGGGAGAATGTAATGTAAGATGGTATGGGAAGTGTGACTGCAGAAATATGATTTATTCTCTCTCCCACACATGCACAAATACAAGAACTCAAGGTCATCAAGTGAAAACTGAGAGACCGTTTCGGAAAAGAACATATGGAACATATGGAGCAAGGATGTCATGATGGCCACAAATAAAAATGGCAATAGCTTTTTTAAAGGATTAGATGTGTTAATGAAGGATAGGTCTACTGGGAGAAGAACACACAAGTACTGCTACCAATGAAGTTTTTTTTATTTCTTTTTGTCTCTAAGGTCAGAGTTATGCTTTATGAGAAAACTGGCAAAAGATAGAATCCATTTTCATCACTGCCTTCTAGTCATAATAATTAGAAATGCAATCTCCATTTTCATTTATAATAAACTGGATGGTGTTGACTCCATGGGGGGAAGACAAGCCTGCTGGCAAACTTCCTGGGGAAGGCTTTGCCAACCTCCTGCCCTCCAGATGTTTTGGACTGCAACTCCCATCAGCCCAAGCAAGCACATGCTGGCTGTGGCTGATGGGAGTTGCAGTCCAAAACAGTTTAGGAAAGCCTGTTCTAGGAGATGTGGCTGGCCTCTAGGGACAAATTGCAGAGGAAGGTAATTGGAAAGGTAACAGCCTTCCATGTATCCATATAAGATGTGCCCCAAAGTAAGGATGAATGCACATAATTGCGAGGACAAGGGCAGCCAACGTGGTGCTCTCTAGATGCTGTGGACCACAACTCTCATCAGCGCCAGCCAGCATGGCCAATGGAGTTGCAGTCCATGTGGGCAATTACTGTCTGGGGAAGCCCCATATCAAGTGCAGAAAACCATTTGTCTAGACCTAATAGCTTACGGATGCCCCATTCTTGAACTTTTAATTCATATGGGATGTTATGTGAGAATGTGTAACTGGCTTGAAGGAGTCCAAAGGGTTGAAATGGTCCAAGTGGAACTTGAACGCACATCCATCTGGCTGTAACCTTAGGCTGATAAAAGGTAGACTGTTGGAGTGTTGTTCTATCACAAGTCACCTTGACTGTACTAATGTAATAGGCTGCCTAAAGTCCTGCTGAAAACCTAGGGTTGCACTTTTCTCTAGCCCACAAGCTCCATGCTCTATTCATTCTTCTGTAATGGGTGTTATTAAAAGAAACTTCAAATGCATCTCTCTTAGCTAGTGTCCTCTCCTGTCTTGTGTGCTGCTGCTGATTGGAATTTCAATTAAAATATATTTCTCAATTATATATATTATAATAAACTATACGAGCACATGTTTTTGCATCCTCCATTTATGCCTAATTAATCATTCTAGGACTGCCAGTACAGGGAGCAGCAAAGTCAACCTCGTCTGTGAGAAGTACTAAAAGCAAGACATATTTATTATGCTTAACTGCTTAAATTATAAAAAGGGCACGCTTACAGCTCAATGGGAATTTGTGTGTGTTATGTTTGCAAGTAAGTGCTTTCCCTGATTGACTAAAGAAGCATCTTAAAGTCTTTAAAGGATAACAGGGCTCTGTTGCTGAGTAACTCACTTAAAAAAAAAAGTTAATTATGCTTTTGGTCTGATATACTGTTTCCTACTTGGAACAGACAAGGTATTGCTTCACTTGGAAAACTTAAAAGTGGAAACTGCTTCCCCAAAGCTTATCAGATTAATGCAACATTTATATTTAGAGTGAAACAGCAGCAACCCAAGATTACAATGAATGGCTAACAACTCTACCCAACCCCGCCCCCAAAGGCAGGCTTTAATATGGAATGCTAACACAAAAATTATGGCAACCAACCAGTTACTAAACGAAAATGAACACTCAATCCCAACCAACCAATCAATGACCCGGCCCTCATCTTTGTAAATTAAAATAGTCAAGATTTCATATATTACACTTACACAAAATGGTTTCAAAATAACTAGCTATCAACTGACCCAGTATTCTTTTGTCCCCTGACTACATCTTCTAAGGTCGCAGCCTCACCTTTAATCAATGGACAATTTGCATAGATTTAAATTACTTTGCATATGTTAATACATTATAGCTGGTTTTAACTCTGAGAAGTGGCAGCCTTGGTACACATAGGGCCCATTGTGAAATAATATAATCCCATTTTTCCCATTTTCAAATGTAGATTTATATCCCCAATAGCATAAGCATTTTCACTGCAATTTATAGTAGCTTCCGTGCAGTAGTTATAACAGGCAGAATGTGTGAGGGGAAAGAGGAGAAATGAGCTCATAAAAGCCTCTGAAAAAAATATACACTCCTGGTCACGTGCAACATCGGGTCTAATTCTAAGAGAAGAGACATAAACAACCTCACTTGATGGGTCCAGAAAAGACTATGCTGCAGATATGACTGCATGCAATTGTTTATACACTCCTTTGCAGAGAGTTTTTCTACAGAGAAAAAGGCCCCTCTATATTTTCCTCCCTCTGCGATCATTAGACATTGACAGTACTCAAGACTGCTGAGTAGTGGGGGCTGGGGCTTTTGGGGGACTGATAAGTCAGAAGGCAGAAAGACTGACTGAAGATGAAGCCAGAGCCAAGGACAGCTGGAACCAACTATTTCTAGCTTTGTTTCTGTCTTCCTGTCTGCTGATTTCTACAAGGGCAACACTGAGACTAAGGAGGAGAAGGCTGTGAGCCAGTGCCACCTCCTGAAATGATTGTAAGAAAGTAAGAAAGTAGGCAGGTGGGTGGGGGTGCCTGGGCCAGCCCAAGACATTTTGCCACCTAAGACAAGCCCCATCCCTGCCAGGGAAGCAAGGATGGCTGAAGGTCTTCATCAGGAACAAGGGGGTGAGGAGATAAAGATATCCATTGGGAACAAGGGTGGGAGGACACCAGCAGCACCTCCTATTTGACAAGAGGGGGTTGCTGAGGAGATTTGGATTTGAATATCCCGCTGTATCACTACCCGAAGGAGTCTCAAAGCGGCTAACTCTCCTTTCCCTTCCTCCCCCACAACAAGCACTCTGTGAGGTGAGTGGGGCTGAGAGACTTCAGAGAAGTGTGACTGGCCCAAGGTCACCCAGCAGCTGCATGTGAAAGGAGCAGAGACGTGAACCCAGTTCACCAGATTACGAGTCTACCGCTCTTAACCACTACACCACACTGGCTCTCGAGATTTGACCTCCAAGGAGCATGCTGTACAGCAGTTGCACAAGGCAAGACTCTTCAGAATCAAGTGGAACTATATTGTTCTTGCCAACACAGCAGAAGGCATGAATGTAATGTTGATGCTTCTCAATCAAGATGCAGCAGGTGCTGCACGTAGGAGATGTAGAGTTCACTCTTACATCTTCCTCATGCATTCAGAATAATGCACGGCAGCTTAAACTGGAGACAGAGGCCATACACAAATGCTTATTGCCCCTGCCCTCAGAATCCCTGCTCACGCCTAGAACACCCCCTCTCTCCCCATCGTTCCTGTGTTGAGTGGAAAGGTTTGAAATGGGCTTGTAAATGCTCTGTTATTCCTCATCAGTTTCTGATTTTGAGCAAGGAGCTGCTGCTCTTTAGACCAAGTTAGAAGACAGGGGGTATCTGTCAGCAGTCATCAAATCAGCAAGGGAGATCCATCTTCTTTAACAAAATTTATGTACCACTTATTTAAACAAATACGTCCAAGTGGTCTACCATTGATAAGATAGCTTTTTGCTCTTTTTGATTGTCTGCAGAACGATAGGAAAGTCTCAGTTTTGTAGTCTCCCTTCTCATTTTCTTATTAAAAGTTGATGAAGAGAAATGTCTCAAATATGCCAAAACAAGGAAATGTTTTATTGTAGATAGGTGCCTAACATGTTTCAGCATGATTGCCTTATCAAGATCTTATTCTCTTATTTCTTTGCAACCTTGACCAAGAAAGCTCTGTTACAAAAGAACTTGCATGGCAAAAGCGGAACTTCCTGGTTTTTGTGCTGACTAAAAGTTAACACAGCATTATTAATAAATATTGGTTTATTTATACTAATACCTATACAAGAACATGGGTGCAACTATGCCTAAGGGACATTATTCATGTGGTCATTGTGTGCTTTGTAAACGTACTCCTAAATACAAGTCCTTCACTAATCCTGTAGATAAAAGGGCTTATTCTATTTGCCGTTTCTCAACCTCCTGCAGCAGCTCCAATCTTATGTACACTACAGAATGTGCATGTCACAAACTCTACATTGAAAAAAAATGAAAATCTCCCTTTTAATCAGTGTCTAGTATGCGCAGATAAAGTTTTCAATGCGCCCAATTAGTTCTCTTTGTATACAGAACATGTGTAAAAAAGTGGGATCAGTCCGTCTCTTTGTAACCCTTGCATATTTCCCCCCCTCTTTTTTAAGGTGCATTGCTCAATTCACCATCTGGAACTTGTTAGCAGTTCTATAAGGAAGACTTTCTTCCTACATTCAATCCTCCTCATGGGGCTGCATAGACTGCTAGTATTCCTGCAAGCTGATTTAGTCATCTGAGAGTGTTTGAAAGCTGAAGGTGTTTATTGGATTCATTTTCAGAATGGCAACTTAGAATTGTTGGTCTGATTATTATTTTTTTATGGATGTTGGCACAAACACTTATATCTATGTAAACCAAACACATGAGATAATTTACCTGTCAAGGAGAAGTCCACTCCTCCCACCCCAACATTGCATCTTGACATGTTCCTTTGAACGAACGAACGGGGCTATTGCTTTAAATGGGGTCAAGTCACTAGGGCACTTTCCTGGCAGGTGTTGCTTCCCAGGAGGGGCGAAGCAGTGGGGAGGCTGGTGTGGTGCAAAAACTAGCAGGAATGCCAGATTGGCTCTGCCCATGGGTACAGGAAGCATCTGGAGTCTCCTGGGAACCTTATGAATATTTTTCTGAGGAAGGAAGGAAGATTAAAAATGTGGCAAACCAATTGAACAGTGCCAGGACATATGAGGGAGAACAGCAGGAGCCTATTAAGGAGGCATTCTATACACACTTACCTAGGAGTAAGCCTCATTGAATTCAGTCAGACTTCAAGTGATGCAGGAGAACTGAGTTTCCAAAAATCTGTTTCTTTCATTAAAAACAGTCATAATGTAGTCATATTTGGACCAGGGCTATCTCATTGGGGAAGAGTGAATTAATTGCTTTCTCCATGCCTTATCTCCCAACTTAATTTCCCTCCAAAGCTATTAGCAGTTTATGTCAGGGAAAGGGCAAAGGGTTAAAACCACCCCTCACGCAGCTTCATTGCCCAGATCCAAAAAACCCATGGGTTTTTAATTAAGGGAAAGGACATAGGGAATCCATCCTATGTAGTGTGAATATCTGAGTGGTTGTTTTTACGTATTATACGTTGACCTAGTCTGTCAATCCAAGTTTAGTCATTTATTTATTGCTAGCTTTACTAATCAAGTCTCCAATTCTTCCCCATGGCATCTTGTAGCAATGGCTCCGATTTCTGGAAAGCCATGATAAGCAAATGTGGGCTTTGGCACGGAATTAAATGCTAAGCAAACATTGGAAGCAACCCACTACGCACAGAAGCTGCCCATCTGTATTCATTTCCATGGGGGTCTATGCAGGGCAATGATGTCTGAGCACCAGCGGTGCCCTGTGGATTGCATCAACGACCTGGACTCGTTAAGAGCGATGTTGCTTAATGGTAGCGGTGACAGAAACTGCCTTCCAGATGACTTGAGTCTTTGTAGGTCAGTTCTCTTCAAATTAGGTCTCTTCCTTAAGGCCCATTATCTTAAATTGCAGGTGATATAACCAGTAATGCCAGCTACTAACCCACATTTCAGTAATCCCATTATGCTTATTGTGGAGGGCTAAGTGTCCGGGAAATTGCAATCCAAATGGTATGAAATGAATGAAGTAAATATTGTTCACTTCTCCCATTCTGAAGGGTTCTCATGTTCCATATTCTTGTTCTTATGATTCCTTTCCCCCCATGAAAGCAATTCCTTCACTGTTGTATTAGAATGATAAGAACTATGGGTGGCCTTGTCTAACTTTGGAAATACTCCTGTCCAGTGGCAGACTTACAGTTTTGGGGCCCTGAAGGTTGAACTGTTATGGAGACCCCTTTGCATCCAACAACAAAGTCTGGGTAACCACTGTTATCTTATTCAATTGGGTGGTTCCACGACAGATCACCACAACTTTAAAAAAAAAATTGATTACTACATCCTACTACATTAACTACTTCCTCTCCTTCCCTAGAAGTTTTTAAGCAGAGGTTGGATGCCTGTCTCATGGATGCTTTAGCTGAGATTCCTGCATTGCAGGGGGTTGGACTAGATAATGACCCTTGGGTACCTTCCAACACTATGTCTCTATGATCTCAGATTTTGATTTAAATTGCTGTACTGGATTATCTCCCATGTCAAAGTCACTGGTGTGAACAAAAGTTTCTTATGCCTTACAATTTTAAAGTAGTGCAACTCAAATTGGATCTACTAGACCCAATTTTTTAAAGCAATGTGGACTAAAGTAACTTCTGGGGGCCCTCTAAGATTAGGGGCCCTGAAGCTTAAGCTTCATTAGTTTCACAGTAGATCTGCCCCTGCTCCTGTGCATCTGTTGGTCTGTTGCAATCAGGGCCATAGCTACTGGGAGCTAGCCAGGTTTTTGGTCCTGGGTGAAGCCCCCACTGAAGCTCCCAGCCTGTGTGTGTGTGTGTGTGTGTGTGTGTGTGTGTGTGTGTGTGCAAATGCGCATGGGGGTTCCAAACTGGGTCTTTGACCCAGGGGAAATAAAGCCTAGTTTCACCCCTGGTTGCAACTACCTTTACTTAGGCCTGGAGGACAGCAGTGACCCAACAAACTAATCACAGGCCTATTTGGCACATTTCATAGGCATGAAACCCATGACCTTTGGGGGCAGGTATAGGCTCTGGAGCAGTGCTATTTTTCTAGCAAAAGTGCCAGAACTCACCATGAACACCTCTCTTGATCTCTTAGAATGGCAATGGCGCCCACCTGAGAGGTGCCAGAACTAAGTTCCAGTGAGTACCTGCTGAAAAAAGCCCTATTACACTATTATGTTCTGCCCTTCTCCAGCTATGTAATGTGTACAAAAATGCATATACTAGGATAAAGTGTGCATTAAAATGCTTACATTTGTGAAAGTAACATGCAAATGCTTCACCACAGGATTGGGCAAGCTTGACCACAGTAGTTTACTCCAACGCTGGATTACTGCGATGGGCTTCCCTTTGGAAACTGATGCAGAAATGAGGACAACTGAACTTACTATTGGAAAAATGAGACACTGAGAGACAGACTCGCCCATCCCTGATTACTAGTTAGTCTAAACTAGCCCATAGTGGTGGGAGTTTCTCATGGCTTTTGTGATTTCTATTAACCATCAGGCATTTACATGGAATTGTGAGAACCAGTGTAGAGGCTCTGAAACAGAAGCAAATGCACAACTGTAAGAGTCATGGAGAGAAAGAGTGAGAGAGAAAATGAAACATTTCTTCTTCAATTTACTTCAGCAATGCCTTTTTCACATGAGTGATGTATAAGGAATTTTTGTATGTTCGTTTCAGAATTTCATCCATACCCATTACTGAAGATCTTACTTGGTTTGCCTTTCATTTGTCAAAATCTAGTTTGCTTCATGTTTTATTCATTAGTAATTACTTTGTTAAAGTACTCGCATTCATCTTGAGTTCTTTCTTTCTCTTTCTCTCTTTCCTTCTCTCTTTCTTTTAATTTTTGCAAAAGCAATGGTGGCAGTAGTGCAATGAGCTGTCTTCTGTCTCAGCAGCCAGCACCCTCATTCCCGAGAACACCTCAGAACAACATCCAGAGCATCCTAGGAAGAACAAAATGGCAGCCACCGGGAGTGCCCAGTGTCAAAAGTTAAGTAAAAAAAAGGGGGGGGAGTTGAAGACAGTTCTGACGCCACAGCAGAACCACAAATGGAAGAAATCAATTCCCAAACAGACTCCTCTGCATTCAATTCGCAACATATGGAAATTGGGCTGAAAGGGGTCCTGTTCTGTTCAGTTTCCCACTCGTTCTGAAACAAATGCACACCCTTCATTTGCAGTAGGCTATTCTATTTCTTGTAACCACTGTAAGGCTCTCTTCACCGTGGCGCATGGGAGCCCTTTCAGTTCTGCACCACAGTGGTATGTGGGCAGAAAGGGCTGATTGCGCTGCTCTTTCCATGCCATGGGCCACCCCTGCAAGGTTCATGGTGTTCACGCAAAGACCTCGTTCTCATTCCAAATATATGTAGTTAAAACAGCCTTCCTCTCCAAAGGCTTATAAAAAATTAAAAAGGATCAATAAAGTATACTTTGGAAGAAAAATGGTTTGTCTAGGCAATGTAATTCTCATTATCCAAATCTTCTGGAATGAAACCTCCTGGGGCAAAGGGCTGAGCAATTTGGGGCATATGCAGCTTATTTTCAGGTATATAAGCCTTTTGGCAGTCACATTTAAGTGGTGTTTGTTTTGGTTCGGTTTGTTCTGCTTCCACATTCATTCGCAGGGTTTACGAGAAAAACTTCGTGTTTCTGTGGTTGAAGCACAGAAATAGCTTCATTTGCTTTGTGCTCTCCTTTCTCACAGGCATTTGGCAGAGCGGTTCACATGGCTAAGGAGGGGCATGTTTCTGAATGAGAAGTCTAGCCCATGGCAGCAACAGAGCACTGCTGCTAGCATGTTTCAAAATATATATATATCATAATATCCCCTTCGGGTAGTAATAAATTGCAAACGTTTATGAACTTTAGTTACTGGAAATGAGAGGAAGTTACCCATAGGTTATGCACATCCTCATATACTGTTGTTGTTTTGTAACTTACCACCCACACACAAAAACCACATACAATATTGTCCACAGTTACATGTGAGAGCTCAGACTGGATAGGGGCAATGTTGTATGTGTGTGTGTTCTGGCTAGCCACCCCTGTCCAGGAGTGGCTGGTGTGGTGGGGCAGTGCTGTGGAGCCAGCCTCCTGACATGGGTGTCACTGCTGCTTACCAGAAAGCTGTGAGCCCAGGGCAGCATCAAGGTCAGGGTTAGGTGGGTGCCCTGGCAGGAGCACTGGATTGGCTCCAATGGTGTACTTGCACAGCCCTGCCCTTGCCACCACCCTGTACCATTCCAGTAAGCAACAACAACACTGGTGTTGAGAGGGCAGGCCATTCCACTGTGTAGGCTGCTTCTGCCAATATCCCCGTGCACACAGCCCCTGCCCCTCCTCTCCTGATCTTCACACATTTAGGTCTGCATTGAGATTCTAACTGCATGGTTAGGGTATTCAATAGGGACAAATGAAGGTACTACACTTAGGCAGGAAGAACCAGCTGCACAGATATAAGATGGGCGGACACCTAGCTTGCCAGTAGTAAATGTGAAAAGGATCTAATGGGCCTTAGTGGACCTCAAGCTTAACGTGAGTACCTAGAGATGTTGGGGATTGAACCTGGGACCTTCTGCAAAGCTCTCTCACTGAGGTATGTTCCCTTTCTCTTGTACATAGGATACTAACCAAGCTGAACTGAACGCATCTCGAAACCCACTTCTGCGAGAAGGTCTGAACTGGAGACTGCATGTGGGAACATTGGAGCAGGGCTTTTATATGTGCTCTGATCCACTTCAAGCCCATATACAGTCACTCAAAGAGGGTTCTGGTTCACACGGAATGGAGGCTGTGCACACACATCCATTTCACTGAGAAGTGCCACCCTATGCATTATATTTTGCATGCAAAAAAACCAAAACACCACACACACCACCCATGGGCACCTCATAATGAGAGAAGAGAAGCTCAAACCCAGCAAAATCCTAAAGGAATTCAAAAGTGTCCTGGGAATGAGACAGAAAAGGGGACGCCTTTTCTGCACGGAAAGAAAACTTCCAAGAAATTAGAGGTCAGATTTTGGCAAAGCGCTGGTGTAATTAAGCAAGCAGTGCAGTAAATCACAGGCTACATAATGTCTTTTAAATTGGTTTCTAATAACAGATGGCCCTTGTGAAAAGACACTTAGTGCTGGTTATTATTGCTATTGCTAATATTATTAATATTCATAGGATGGCATTCAACTAAGTTTTACTCAGAGTATACTGACTGAAGTTAATGACGGTGACTAAGATAGGCCCATTAATGTCTACTCTGAGTAAAACTTAGTTGAATGGCACCCATAACACCACCACTGTTGTTGTAAACCATCTATGTGTACCTCTCCCTTAACTCGAACAGTAGCTGCCGTTGACAGGAATGGGAGGGTTCCATCTTATCTTTTGCTTCAGACAGCCAAATGTTTTGGGACAGCCCTACCCTCCCAAAAAATTTCACCCTCCCCTCCCCTAGCATGCAGACTGCATTGTTTGCAAACATCTTGTCAAAATACTTCTCAGTCATGGCCAGAGTATTTAAGAGATGCTCTCCCTCCTTCCTTGCAACGACTACAAAATCCTAAAGGGCAATTTGTTGTTGCCTTTTGTTTCTGTACAGCCTTTCTCCATGATTTTGTTACATTCCAATTTTTTAGGAAGATTTCCAACCACAATGACAACTGTACGTGTAAATACAGTTATCACTATATAGTGCAGGACATGCCTGCAATGATGTATCTGGAGATTTTGCTTCCGAGTTCCCATTAGGATGACATCCCATTAACATTATATGAGTCTGATGTATTGCAGTCGGCCTCGCCATAGGATTATTACAGGAAGCTGGATGTTACTAGCTCAGGCAGAGAGAGCTTCAGGCAGGCTTCCATAGCCACATGGAAAACCTGGGAGTGGTGCGGATGGCAGCAGCATTTGGAAACCTCATAGCCCAAGGACACATACCTCAAATTCAATGGGATCTTTAAGTATGTCCATCATTTCATGTGCCCAAATAACATTTGCCCACCAGGGAGTCTGCTATATAGTCTGCCTCAGATGTTTTTAGCAACTTAAGATCTGCGGAGGCTTTTAGCTTAATGGAGGTTTACACAACCTTTTGCCCTACGGTTTAAATGTCTCCAGCCCTGGTGGGCCTTGTGGTAAGTGAGGGTTTGGGTGTGTGCTGGGAAGGAGAAGGATGAAGGAGAGCCTTCATGTATGTAGCAGTAAATGTAAAAATAATGCAGTATCCAAAAAAAATTACAAACGCAGCCTGAATGTTCCAAAGCTTAGCTAGGTTTTGCTTGGTTGGGAGTCAAAACCAACTGCTCTCTGCTGTATGGGACCATTTAAGCTGCCCAGATATTATAGGCAGATAGCAGACCTCCTCCATATGAAGTTGAAGAATCTGGTGTACTGAATCTCAGTGATTCTCAAAGCTGGGATAGAAATCCATTGGAGAGATCCATTGGGGAGTTGAGGGCACTCTGCTGCTGTGTGGGTATGTGAATGGTACTGGCTGCCGGTGGGGGACAGGGGACAGGTTAGTGGGTGGAAATAACCTGGTGCAAGAAAGTAAAGCAGGTCTAAAAGTGGTGCCCAATGTGCTGCACTGCAAGTCCCATCAGCTTCTGTCAGCATGGCCAATGGTCAAGGGTGATGGGTGATAGAGACGGTCCAAAGCATAGGGAGGCCAGCATGTTAGTTGTCTTTCTGGGTTGAAGGGAAGAACTGCCAATTGGTTTCTACACAAAGGGGAAACGCAACTGGCAAAAACTCAGATAACCAGTGCTGGGCTTATGAGCTTTGCTAGCGAGCAAACCAGACTTGAAAGAAGACACACACAGGAGAGTATCTTTGGGCCTTCCATTTGGATTTGTAATTTTAATACAAATCCACTCAGATACAGATCTTAATTGAAGGCAGAGGTTAGGATAATTTGCGAATATTTTATGATTACTATCGTGAAAGGGTTGCCTCCCAAGCAGGCAGTATCTTGTGGAAATCAGCCTGCAAGAACACACCATATGCAGGGAAGCAACACACACAGCTGTGCTGGGAAGGGGGGGAGGAGGAAGGAAGACGTTGGCAGGGAGGGAGCCTCGCTTCCTAAGAAGAGCTGTCTCAAGTAGGAAGGGGTCTGCACATGCGAACTTCACCCAAGCCCAGCGGTTCCCCCACCGTCCCACCCCTTCAGCACAGGGTGGAGCACATCACAAACGGCAGACTTTGAGAAGCAACTTCAAAGGTTCTCCCTGGAGGATTTTCCTGTAACAGGATTGAAAAACATGAAAATACCAAGCCCTCTTGTTTTTCTTCACTCACTTAATCAGTCATATTGCTTCTTCAAAGGTTAATTGCTATTTTTTTATACAACGTACACCCCCCCCTCAATATATTTCCAGGTTTTGTTTGTCTTTTTTGTTTCCTTGCCTACTTGGATTGATTAGGTTGTCATACTGGAAGGCCAAGAGCACAATCATGTGCATGTTTACTCAGAAGTAAAGCTTACTGTGCTCAATGGGCCTTACTCATGGGGTACAGTTGGATAGGATTGTTATGGAGGTCTACAAAGATAAGCACTTACTGATCACGTTATTTGAACTTTTATATACTTTTAATCTATTTAAATGTTATGTATTGTTCTTTGCAATTAACCTCCAGGATCTCTCTCTCTCTCTCTCTCTCTCTCTCTCTCTGTGTGTGTGTGTGTGTGCGTGAGAGAGAGAGAGAGAGAGAGAGAGAGAGAGAGAGACAGAGAGACAGAGACAGAGAGAGACAGACCACATGACAAAAATCTATGCACAAGCAATTCGTTCCCAATTGACTCCTATAATAGCTTTTGTGTTGCTCTGCAAAGCCATACACATCACTTTAACATGCTGTGCCATGCTAAAATGCTAGCCTTAATTGGGTGTGTTTGAGTAAAAGAAAAGGCGTTTTTAGCTCCTGTAAGATACGGCACAAGACAACTGTACATGTATATGCAACCAAGTCTTCACAAAAGAACAGCTCTTTGAAATGCTCAGTGAACTAGATGGAGATTAATTTTATAGACATCAAAGGATCTATTCCTTCAATAATTCAGAGATCAATCCTGGTTGTGGGGAACCAGCGAAAGTTACACTGACTTAATTTAAGCCAGAGTAAAGTATGCCAGAGCCAAAACCTGTTTTAGGGGTACATGCCAGCTGAGCTGGTCCCAGTCTGGCATAGTGAAAAGAAACCATGAAAACAGAGAGATCCATCTCAGCCAGCATTGCCACAAGAATGGTGCTCACACAGGGGAGAATTCCCAAGCATCATTCTTGGTAGCTCATGGGAAGAGGCTCTCAACCGCTGGCACAGGAATGCAAACTAATAGGGCACATGTGGTGTCCCTAGCAATGCTCAATTCATCAGCCTATCATCACATGCTGCACATTGTGCACTCCAGGCATGCATACCACACACTTTACCAATCACATAGCCACGAACACTAACAGCATGGCACAGAACAACCAGGTAAAACAAATACAGGTGGAGCACACCAGCACATCCCACACTCCACATACTGCCACTACACAATAGAATGTGCAACACACATGGGGAAATGCCTATGGATATTTTATTGAAAGCACCCTATGAAATACACACAGCAAAGGCAACCATCCGACAGCAAACACACACCCCTCTCCAAACCCCAAAACAAGCCCACCTGCAGCAGGGATGATCCTGGACATTGGCAGCAGGCACTGCCTCCTTGTCTTTAGGTAAAGGTAAAGGGACCCCTGACCATTCCAGTCGTGTCCGACTCTGGGGTTGCGGCGCTCATCTCGCTTTATTGGCCGAGAGCCGGCGTACAGCTTCCGGGTCATGTGGCCAGCATGACAAAGCCACTTCTGGCGAACCAGAGCAGCACACGGAAACGCCATTTACCTTCCCGCCAGAGCAGTTCCTATTTATCTACTTGCACTTTGACGTGCTTTCGAACTGCTAGGTGGGCAGGAGCTGGGACTGAGCAATGGGAGCTCACCCCGTCGCAGGGATTCGAACCGCCGACCTTCTGATCAGCAAGCCCTAGGCTCTGTGGTTTAACCCACAGCGCCACCTGGGTCCTTGTCTTTAGGGAGGGACAAATCCATCAATTTTAGTTTCTCACATTTTCAGCCTGAAGTTCTCCCCATTTGCAATTTTAAAAAGGAAATCGACATGAACATTCACATTTTTTCCTAATATATACATATTTTCATGTTTGGGATAATATAAACATTTCTGCAAGTATTTTTCCCTAAAATAAGACCATTATTTACATTATTTTCAGTAATATAGACATTTCACCCTGGTGTATACTTCACTGTATAAGCGTTTTGGTTGGAGAACCAGATCGCAAAATTCAGAGACGTGTGAATTCTGAAAGATAGCTGCATTTCAGTTTGCATATAGGCTCCATGAGGGAAAATCAGGTTGGTTCCCATTAAAATGCTAACTGACCCAAGTTCTCCCCCAGCCCTACCTTCTCCTCGCTGACTCTTCTACTCTTAGCAAAGCGCTTGCCGACAGAAGGGGAAAGATCACCCTGTGGATGGGGCAAATGTTAATGGGCCCCCCAACACTTCTCCAAAATGGGCATGAGTCACAAAAAGCAGACCCTGTTTCAGCTAAGCCCTCAATAGGCTATGCCTCTCATGATGGAAGAATACTGTATTTGAAACCTGGAATTCAATGTATGCCCAACCCCATCTGTCACTCAGGCACTGGCATTGTCTACCGCTGCATATTAAACCATTGCGCACAAACACAGTCAAAAGGAGAAATGCATGCTGTTCCTTATGTGAGCCAGTGTTTGCAAAAGTTGAATCTGAAGGAGTGGGAAAGGCTTGTAAAGGCATGAAGCGTATTTTCAAAGCTGGCAGGCTTGCCAAATACTTTTTTGCCAAATACACAGCAACAGCTTAACGGATGTAGAGAGGGGGAGGGGAACCTCAGTCCTGAGGGCCAAATCCAAATCACTGTCTGGCCCTTGGGATTCTCATCAGGTCGCACACATGTCCAAGTCACACCCCTCACCCTGCTTTGCACCCTCTTAACCTGGCTCAAAATTGTCTTTGAAACTCCGATTATGCTTCTCACTTGCACGGATGGAGGATAGAGAGGGTATTTGTGCTAGCCGAATGTATGAAGGTACAAGTCACATTCATTGCTCTGCCCACATTTGCCTCTAGCCCTGCCATCAAATGGAATGTAGCCCTCAGAATGAAGCCACATTCTGAAAAAGTTAAACCTCCTCTAGTTGCGGAGTGAGTAGCCCTTGGAAGTTGCATTTGTCTGGTCTCTGGTGGAAATAATACTCCAGGGAGGAACTTTGTTGATTATTCCCTCCAGGTGCTTCTACCTCCCCACCCCTAACAGCACTCTGGAGCCATGTTTACAGGAGCACTCCTGTCCCTCCTGTGAGGCAATTGCCTCTCCCTGGTAGTGCTTTGCAACGACAAAAGACCCGTCAGGCTTCATTACGACAGTGTAACTTGTAGTTTGCCCCTCAGATGTTAGGGCTTCACAGCCATGATCAAGCCTAGAAGAAGCTGGACTTGAAAAAGCTGGCTAAATGGGTTCTTCTTCCCAAAGAATTATGCTCCCATAGAGCCCTAGTTTTAACCAGTCTCTTTTTATTTTCAATTCTTTATTTTGCACTAGGCTTGAGCAACCTTCTCCAACCCGGTGCCCTCCTGATGCTTTGGAACACAACACCCATCATCCCTATCTGTGGCAGGAGTCTAAAACAGCAGCTTGGAGAGAAAAACAGTCGTGTAATTCAGTGGAAGGGGTGATCCATGTGTTACTGATCTGTCAAATATGTTGTTTCTGCAGAGATTTTACCTATTCTGCACCCCCACACACACACCTGCCACAAATCTCTGTCCCTGTGTACATAAAGACTGTATTATTATTATTACACGCTGATGTGGCTTCATTACTTTGGGTTTTATGCCGTTCTCCTTGGCAGCAATAATAACCGATTCCTGTGTGTTCCACTAAAGGAGCCATGTGATGCTGATTCTCTCATGCACTGCCATGGAAATGGGAATGGAAATAGCTCAGGTGACCATGTGAGGTGGACCCCTGCCAAGCAATTGCATTTAACAAGAGCTGGAGATAAAGGGAGCACGTGGACCGTTCAGAGAACTCCAAAGACATGCATTCACATGCACCCACCCACACACAGACACCCTTCCTCCTCCCCATCAACAGCCCTTTTGATAGACCACAGTTTTCCTCACATATTTATTATTATTATTATTATTCGTCTCCGTCAGCATGTTTGAACCAACAGCCAGGTTGGGCAATCCTTCCCAGAAGATTAAAATACCACTGAGGCCAGATTTCTATGATGCAGGAGTTCTCACACTTTGTCACAGCATGCCTCCCTAGCGTAAACCTCCTCACAAGTAAATCAAGGTGCTTTCACATTTCACAGGGCACCCTCCCCCAAGGAGGCTCTACCTAGTGCTTTTGTTACATAGCGTTAGGTGACAGGCAAAAACATTCCTCTTCTCCCAGCCTCTCGCTAATTAAACAGCCTTTGGCCTTTTAAACTTTCTTTTGGGGGGGGATGGGGGGCATTACATGCACTTACTGCAATACCGTATGCCACAAAACTTACCTGAATTTTGATGTGTGCTTACATAATGCCCCCAAATGAATCTTCTTTGCTATTATTCTTAATTACTGTAATTTACACAGATTCCTTCTTCAGTTATCTAACTCTGTTTCTTTGCTGGAAACTCCAAAGGGAGCTACATAACGTCAGACCCAGGCCACAACAAAACAGTCCAATTAAGCAATCAAGTTGCGTTTGGTTACTTCTATCATATATAGATCTGTATTTAGCCCCAGCTTATTACAATATAGATTGATGGACCTGATGGCAACATAATCTAGGTAAGTGAATACCTGCTTCCTGATAGGGATCTAGGAGTCCTAAATTTAGGAATTTGGAGATGGAGTCCCTGTGTCTGCTCGTACTGATGCAAGGCTGCCTCGGGTAAAAAGGGTGTTGTCGTACACTTTACATGACCTATGGATCAAACGACAGTTGCCGCACATTTTGTGGCCCATTAAGTATACTACCTTGTAGCCTGAAAAACTGGCTTGCTTGATTTTGTGATAACTCTGTAAGAAATGGCTGGTTGTCGTTTTTCTATGCACTGAACGGAGTTTTCTGAATAAACTAAATTAGTTAGGTTCTTGTAAAGAAGCTACAGCAGGGATGGGCTCCCTTTTTTATTACTGTTTTTGAGTATTATAATTTCAGGTGTTTAACCCTAACACTTCCTCCCCAAGGGGAACCCAGGACTGCTCACAGCAGTAAAATTACATGAAATGATTCAAAACATTATGACAGCAGTTAAAACCAGTGGAATAAAAACTTCATAAAACTGTCAGCCAAAAAGCCTGGACACATTTTTCAAAATGCAGGTAAATAGATCTCTGCCTGCTCCAAGATCTGCACAAAGTTCTGAGAAGTTGCCGAGGAGGGCTCACACTGCCTTTCGCACACCCTCCAGTCCCATCTTAGCGCACACTCAGACACAACCCCTTTCACACTCACACACCTGTCATAGACACAGATTCTAGGGTCTCTGGGAAAGAACCAATAAGCAGAATTCTGCTTACAGAAAGGATGCTCAAGGCCCCTATTAACAGATTCCTGCATCCCTGGTCTAAGACATAAAACTGCCCACATAATGCCAGTTGCCAACCTCATTGTGGGAGAACAAACCCCCAGGAACAGAGGCAGAAGGTTCGATCCTAAGGCACTCCAGCAAATGTCCTTCCATGACTGGAAGGGCCTTTGATCCAGCAGAAGCTGCTGCAAAAAGAAGGTAGTAGGGCAGTGATGGCTAACCTTGACACGCCAGATGTTTTGGAACTACAACTCCCATCATCCCTAGCTAACAGGATCAGTGGTCAGGGATGATGGGAGTTGTAGTCCCAAAACATCTGGAGTGTCAAGGTTAGACATCACTGTAGTAGGGTTTAAAAATAAAAATAAAAATCTGCAGCTGTGTTGAACTACCTCCTATGCCAGTTTGGGGGTTGGGGGGTTGGAGGCTTCCTTAAACCTCTGGAGCAGATTTTTGGGAAATGTGGGAGTTGGGGAGTCAGCTAAAATCATATCCTCTCCTACCATTTGCAGGAGCCTTCAATTATGGAAGGATTAATTCTGTGCATGGAGGAGAATCATAGGATCAAGCCGTTTGTGTGGGTGGATATGCACAAATGCTCCCATACGGAGGCAAGCTTGCTTGGTCAAGTAGTCTATATGGAGTGGTGGGGTGGGAATCCAGCTACTAGGCATTCAATTAACTGATCTTTTATTCAGGGGGGAGAGCAGGAGGGAAAGGAGGGAGGGAATCATTTATTTATGCTGTTCATGTTAGGGCCATCATTTATTCATACTGTTGATATAGTTCTTTCATCAGCTTCATATCACAGTTGATCATACATCCAAACAGTGCCTGGGTCTAAACACCAGCATCACCACCAAAAAGGAAAAAGAAAAATGGAGCCAAAAATCCACAGCACTTTAAATGCGGCTTTTCAACACGCACTGTGCAAAGATGCGTATGTTAGGCCAACAAACACATCCACACACATATACACAGTGGCAGTTCAACGCTTCTGGGACAGGAAAAGAAAAGGGAAAAATCATGTTTAATTCAGTATTCTCGTCTCTCTGCAAGCTTTATATAGCAATTTAACTAAAGGCAGAGGGGCTTTCTGAGTGAACTGAAATGGAATGAAAGAAAAGCCAGTCATGGAATTGTAAGGAGGGAATGTTCCTTCTTGCAGCCATCTACTCTAACCTCCTGCACCAAGGTGTTGTGAGGAAAAGTGCAAGCAAAGTCCACCCAGATGTCCTGCGTTCTACAGCCACGGTTTTATAAACATGGTTTCAGACAGTGTTTGCAGTACAGTATTTCTAATACCGGGTATATTGATGCATGCCACTCCAGTTTCCGAGTGGTGAGAGATTCCAGGCTTTCCAGACGCTTACCCAGGGTTTGTGTCTCCTTCAGAATGAGGGACAGAGGAGACTGTGGTGCCTCTATGATAAATGGTTTATTCACACATATATGAGCCTATGATGGAGGAAGTGCAGAGCATTCACATCCCCAAAGGGTCTTGCTTCTCCTGCAGCCACAGCCTTGGATTCAGACAGAAATCAAGCACTGCTCAGTGTCTTCTGTCTTCCCAGCCTGCCACTTCTAGCTCCTAGCTCCCATAACTCAATTCTCCACTCTGGCCTTTGTCTGTCTGTGAGTTGAGGGAAGGGAGCCCACTTCATTTGTTACCTAAATGACCCATACTTTGTTCTTTGTTGTATATTTTGTTGATGTAAACTGCCTTGTGCATAGTAATATAGAAAAGCAGTATACAAGTTAAAAGTGAAATGAAATACTTAGGCTGTTACCTCACCAGGAAGCTAGCCTGGCTATTCCAGGAATTTGAATCCTTGCTTAGATTTTAACACTTTCTGGTTCCAGGAATTAGAAGGCTATTGGCATACAGCCTACTCCTCCCTTCCCAAACTCATAACAATATATTTTACACCGTGTGGGTTCGTTCATACTGATTACAACTAGCGTGTCGTGAAGCAGAGATACAGAGTCGCTGCCTCCCAACACCAGCATCACTGCTGCTTACTTGGACAGGACAGGGGCAGGGTGAGGAGGCGGAGCATCAGTATCAGCAGGGTGGCTCCACCCCCACCCCACCTCCACCCCTGCTATGGCTTACAGCCTATTTGACTTTAATTATGCCCAGTTGCTGTGGCAATCTAACTCATAACCCCCTACTGAATGCACTTATAACTAAGGCACTGAACTAGCTTTCAAATTATGGTGATGCCAAAACACCAATTATCATGGTGACATGTTCTTACGCAAGAAACAAGCGAAAACTAAATAATGTAAGCTAGGTGGAAAGATGTTCAGCCTAGATACTGAACATCACATTTTAGACAACCAAAGGTATGGCAGGTACAATTAAGTAGATGTAAATAAGTACCACCAATAAGAAGTGCACAAGTTAGAGTACATATATACCTGTACACATGGCTATTTTTCTTAAAAAAAAAAAAAGAGGTGACAGAACTCACCACCTCCCTTGTTCTCCTATAATGGCAATGGCACCCACCTGAGAGGTGCCAGAACTGTGTTCCAGAGAGTTCTAGCTGAAAAAAAACCCCTGTGCTGTACATCTTAGAAGGCCTAAGTGCTTACATTGCATTTACTATGGGACTGATCAGTGCTGCTTTTCATACAGGAAGGCTGCTGGGAAGTCATTTACACAGAGCTCCCTCAACTAGATTTTACTCTCTGATCTATGTCGCTGGTCAAGCAAATCAATATACTCCCAGAACTGCCCATGTTTGCATCATGCAGGGTCAATTGAACCCAGGCTGCAGCCAACAAGTTAGAAATATCCCTCCAAGGTGCTTCTATGATATTTTGGGTGATGTTAGGTACTTTAACAATGATGCTCTAATGGTATCTAAACTTATGCAGTTATTGGTCCATAAGAGTCAGCCATCATTACATATAATTGAGTTGATAAGAGGGAAATGGTATGTGTGGTTTGGTTATGCTTTAAACTCCCTGTGATGCTAGGCTTCTCCCAATCAGATACATAATCTCTATAAATATAAAATTCATATTTTAAAATACATGCCTGTCTAAACTCAAGCTACCAAAGATGGTGGGGAATGGTGGTGGATGCAGGGAGAGAGAGTGGTTCTCTAGCAGACAAAGTAAAGCTGACATCTGCATGTAGCCTGCCAGCACTTTTCTCCAAACCATGCAGTCCCATGCTGCTTCTAACCCACTTCTAGCTGAATTTCTACTTAACTAATTCTTGCATAAGTAAAAATGTGCATAATCGGATCCGACAACTACATATTTGTTCTTTTAATCGTCACCCGTGACCTGACGTTTCAGAAGTTTAGGTTGCAAAGCAACATCCAATGCAGAAAGTGCATTCTGGTGGACTGTACATGCCAACAACTGCTGCAGCTGTGTGTGTGTTATGAGGCCTGTGCAGGTTGCCTGCTGCTCTCAGGGATAGTGGAAGATGCTGGCACAGATGCTGTTCCCCAGTGTTGAACTACGATTCAGTTGCTACTCTGGTTGGTATTTGTAAACAGAATGGGAGGTGCCATCCTGTCCTTCATCTCAGGCAGCAGAATGTCTTGGGTTAGCCCTGCTGATAACCAGTTTCTGCACCTCCTCTGCTCAGGACATGTGCAAGCTGTCTCTGTAGCTGGCACAGATGCATCTCTATGCTGGCAGCATTGTGGAAGGAGACCAGAGAAAGTACATATCCCATTCCAGGACAAGAAGATTGCAAGGTTCAAAGTTATTGCATATCCAGAACTGATTGCTTAAGCATCAGAACCCATCATATTCCACCCCCCTGCTTGCTGTATTTCTAAAGTAGACTCTCCTCTATGAGCAACTCTCCTAGGAATCTCGGGCTTTTTAGTTTAGAACAAAGGCAAATAAGGGGGCACATGATAGAGGTGTATACGATATTTGTATCCTGTAGAGAAATTGGATATGTAGAAGCTTCTCTCTTTCTCTCTCATCAGAATGTTGGAGGATTCAGGATGGATGAAATAAAGTATTATTCATGCAGTGCATAAACTACGGAAGCTGGTACCACAACATGGAGTGTTGTGGTACCAGCTCAGAAACTCAGAAACTTTAAAAACTCAGATGGTTTTTAAAAAGAGAATTAGGCAACTTCATGGAAGATAAGGCTATCGGGTTGGCTATTATGGGAGCAAGCTGCTAGATGAGGCATTGACCTGACACAGCAGGGGATCTTACGTTCTTATGAATTTTAAGTGTTTAATTTAAGGTTAATTTTTTTAATACTGTTTAATCAATAGCTTGTGACAACAACCTATCCATTACATTGGGACACAAACAGTACTTTTCTTTTGCTGATGTTGCTTTTAAGCATTTCAAACATTTGCACAATCATGAGTGAAAGAGGCTTTCACAACATCATCATTGGCAAATTGTATTTGCACATGTCTGAGGGAGATATCAGTAAGCAGCAGCGTGCCAGGTCATATTGTTCCTTGAGGCTGCAAATCATCCCCCCTCCCTTGTGGATCAAAACAACCGCATGAAGAACTGCAGAGCTAAGAGCACCAAAGAAACATCATCAAGGACAGGAGCACTTTTATTTTCAGCAACGGCCTTTCTATCTGCTTACGACCCCAGCTGCAAGTACACTGTGTACTTTGCAGGGTTGCTTTCATTATTACTATGAAAAACTCAAGAGCCTGAGCCAAAGCAAGAGAGATGCAAACATTCATTCTGGATGAAAGGGACAGGATGCACCATGATCCTGCCACCTGATGTACTAGGACACACAAAAGATGTGCAGGATCCTGCGCAGAACTGTAAAGCGCAGGCACCTCTGAAAGGCAAACACAGAGCAGGAAAGTCGCATTGGGAGACACTGATGCCAGAGGCATGCCAAAGGGAGGGCAGGCACAATTGTTTTGTTACACCATGCCTTTAGGGGTATTAAAAATTTTGTTTCTTTCGTTACTGATTTGGAAGCAGTCCACACATTTTGTTACTCTTGTTTGTTTTCTATCAATTTCAATGGGAGACCCAGAAAGTGCTCTTCTCATCTGTCACTGTTTTTCATCCAAATGGCATGGGGTTTTCTGGTACTGTACTCCCCCACCGCCCAAGGATTAGACCTGTGAAATTTCAGGACAAAGGGCCCTCATTTTATGGGAAACTAAAAGGCATACAACACAGCCTAACTCAGGGATAGCCAACATGGTGCCTCCAGGTGTTCTTTAGACTACAGCTGCCCTAGGCAGCATAGCCAATGGTCAGGAATGGGAGGATAGTCCAACAACATCTGGAGAGTTGGCTATGCTGTCCTAACTGCCATGTGAACGAAGCAGAACTACTAAGTGGCACAGCAAAGGAGTAATCAGGTAGACAGATGGATGCTAATCTTAAGAAGCAAGGCGGAGGAACTTAGGTGCCAGGTAGTCTGAAGCCATAGGAGAGAAACTGAACAGATTTTGCGTATAGGAAACACCAAAGGGAAGCACCAGACAGCGAGAGAAACAGCTCAAGGAAAGTAAATCACATGTCACTTACTTTTATAAACTCCCTCCCCTTGCTTGCCATTCACCACCATGATTAGAGAGTTCTCTGTGGGCAATGAGGGCAAAAGGCCTATTGCATTGTTGGAGACTTGTTGCAAAGATGTTGCATTGGTACAGAATGGACACGTTGGATTATGCCTGCTGCCTCTTCACCCCCTCCCAGTAACCTTTCTGTGAACTGCACCAGTGCCCAATTTAGGGTGCTGCGGGTGATGTTACCCAGAGGTAAAGCAGCAAGCTGAAGAGTCAGAGAAACGTTTGAGAGCAATGTCTGAGTTCTGTTTGAATCCAAGCTGTGGCTATCAGAGAAACCTTTGGGGGTGTTAATTCTGTGAACCCCTCCATTGTAGGCTCAGGTTGTATGTATGTGTAAATAAACTATGTATCATAAAGACACTATAGTCTCCAAAGTGCCTCATTTCGAAAAGGAAACATGAATCCAGGATAAGCACCCGGAACCCCTGGGATCTTGCATCAGTCCGTGATTGGGGTGGTGTATAGAAGATTCATTCAAAAGTCATTCATTTGTAGTGCCTTTTCATTTTTACAAGTAAAATGAATTGTTTGCTTAATTTTCCATTCGTTAAATGAATGTACATTCCTGTTTATTGGTCCACCTTGTACCTCTAGTCAACACTTTGGTTCTAGTAATAGTAGTTATGGGCAGAATTGCACTGTCAGCAGAATGTAGGCCAGGTGCAGTCTTTGGCCCACTCCCAGAAGATACCTAAGCATTATTAAAATCTTTTCTGTCTCCTTCTTAAAACCACACCAAGATGCATTATGCAGCAGCACAGAGCCAGTTTTGTGATCCTGATTGTGATCCTCATTATGCCACCCATATCGCTTTCAGGTTGGGAAAGGGCACATACTCAAGTGCAGAACAGCTCCAGTGCTCCATGTTTTCAAAAGAAGAACAGATCATTTATTTTTAAAAATCCACTTTGATGAGACTGCATCCACTTCAAGAAGCAAAAATGTACACAGCCACTAGATTGCAGAAAGGGGGGGGGGAGCCATGCTTATCTGAATGTTGGATTTCAGGCAAAATGGCTGTTTTCTATGTTACGTACTACATTGGTTTGATTCACGCGTTTAATAAAGAGCTGCATCAGAGTCAAAAATGCCTCCTTCCTGTTGTGTAAGAGAGTGAACTCACAAACCTTCATTGATTTTACTGATTAAAACAAAGTCTGTGCCATTGACTCAAACAGCAGTAGAGTAAAGCCCAATGAAATCATGCAGGGGCTTTTCATTGATTTAATTGAGCAGTGGCTCAGGGCAGAACATTAAGCTCAGTTTTTCATTTTACATTTCTGTTAACGATGTGAAAACAGTGGCATGTATAGCAGTGCCACAGAAAGTCTTTCAAAGCTACTCCATGCTGACTCAATTGCTTTCTCTTTACTGTTGTCAACTGCTTGTGTTGTGAGTTTTAACGATAGGCTTGTACACAGCAGCTGTGTCCTCCAACTGCTTACCAGCAGCAGCACTCTGCACCTGCTGCTTGAGGCAGCTGCCTCATTCTACCTAATGGTAGGGCCAGGCCTGATTATCTTGTTTGTTATGGGGAAACAAGAACCGTTGGAAGATTGTGTGTCCTGCTGCTATGTGGCAATGCAACAGCTGCTGTGGACACTCTTACAGAAAAGAGAAAGGAGAAGCTTGCAGTTCAGTATTTAACAATGATAAGCAGTCCATTAAATCTTGAATATATTTGTAGTAGCAACACATGACGTAAAGATCTCCAACCATTTTCTGGCTGTCAGCTTCTGCTGCAGTTGTGCTCTGAAGTCATAAGGAGTGTGAGCACGGGTTTCTAGACTAGCTGGGCCATTGGCCTGATCCAACAGGCTTGTCTTATGTCTTACATAAATACCAATGAATGTGTCAGAGGCAGAGATGGGTTCATCAGTATTGGGAATCAGCCTTCCATCCTATTGCTAATCCTGTTCTTTCTGCCAGTACAAAATGAAAGTGAACATTGAGGGATCACTTTATACGCCCACTGGTATGCACCATTCAGCAACTACATTATAAAATACAAACTGTCACAGAAATATCAGCATTTTCTTGCCTCTCGTTTGCTCATTCCAGATCAAGCAAATGTCAATAAAGGCAACTTCCTGTATTTGTATATAAGGGGAGATGCTACAGCTCTCTTTCTCTCTCTGTTTACCACATATCACCATCCACTCTTCTACAGCCTAGCGCTTCTGAAATTACAACTTTATCATAGATGGTTAGATCTATAGCCAATGTAAAAGGTGCTTACTGATAACTGTTTCGTATTTTTCAGTTACTTTTTCAGTGTCAGGGCAAACTTGATTTTGCATTCATTTAAGTAAGTCCTACAGTCTTGAAAACCTTCCCTTCACAAACAAATGCTAAGCGAACACTTCTGTTGCAAATCTCAGATCTTTCTATTCATTGCATCGTTTGGATAGGAGCCAGGGGTCAAATCCGGTATTTTTCTATTCCCAGTATAATTACCTTTTTCTTTTCTTTCTTTGCGGCTATATGAAACACTTTGCAACAATCATTCCACTTGAACCCCAAACCACACATAGGGAAGGAGCTCTGTGCAACTTCCCCTCACTGTCAACCTTTTGCAAAAGCAAGCAAGCCAATAGCAGCTGCAATCACATGCAAAAGATGAGAAGGTGGAGGAGACATGTGTTATTTCTCTACCAGCTGCTTTAACAACTCTCAAAATTGGCCTTATTGTTTCCCACTCCAAAGAAAAAGGGTATATTGCACATACTTTTTTCCTTCATGGGCAGAAAAGCAGCTTCAAGGGGATTGATTTAAGAGGGAAATGGTTGGTAGGGAAAGGATTAAGCACCTCCTCCTCCTCACCTCACCTCCTTCTTCAGGACTTGACTGCAGTTGCCCAACACCAGCTCTTCTGTGTAACATGTAGTTTGCCCTGAACTTTGCAGCTCTGAAGAGTTCCTGTCTGGAACATCTTCATGAAGCCAGTATGCCTGTGTTATTTAACAAACAGAAAACGTTGGGAAATATTTTGGCATGTTTATGTCACCATTGCTCAGCTGACATTTTTAAAAGACAGCAGTGGAGAACACACAGTACTTGCGCATAAAACCCATTGATAAAGGGATTTGTTCTGACTGCAGAGGTGACAAATTGTTAACTTTAGCACTATTGAGGGAAATCTTTTACAGCAGATGCCTTGTAGTGGCAGCTGTGGTTAAAGGTTACCTTGATCCTAGAGAATGCCACCTGGTTATGTCATTACATGCTCAATTTGTTTCCGTTTACTTCGGCTGTTTTTTGTGAGTGTGTAACTCTGTGTCTGCATCATAAATTTAAACCACTGACAGTCCTGTTTAATTCTCACAGCTCATAAGCGAGCAATCCTGGTAACTGTAGTTCTGTGAAGACACAAGGGATCTGCAAGAAAGAATCATCAGCATGTTCACAACGCTACAATTTGTAGCTCTACAATTCTTAGAGAAATGGCACAATGGCCATGCCAGTTCAACCAGTTTTAGACTAGCTGGTGTAGGTAAGCCCTAAATGTGGCCCAGAAGGTAAAATTCTGTCCTTCAACCTGTTTGCAAATCCCTCCTGAACCGGCTTGCTGTCAGTATTATTTGAGTGAGTGACAGATTTACTTGCTCAGCAATAAAATAAGAATACCTCAAACAGTGGTTATGTGCAAATATCACTTTGCACATTTAACATTCAGAAACAGTAATAAATTCCCATTTTGTCAAGTGAGGTGGCATTTCATTCCTGCTATCCACTCTTGCTCTTCTGGGAGGCCAATGCTGTGACTCAGCCTTGCTAGAAATGGTACCATGTTTTCTTTCCAGCAGCTGAGGCCATATCTTAACCCTGACAGAGGTAACCATAGCTGGATATATATTTAATAACCCACCCTTCCTAGGCAACAGCAGAACTAGTGTGGATTAATGGTGAGAATGTTAGGCTAGGACCTGAGATACCAGGGTTCAAATCTTCATGGGGCCACAAAGCTCACTGGGTGACCTTGGGCCAGTCACTGCCTCTCAGCCTAACCTACCTCACAGGGTTGTTGTGGGGACTAAATAAGGAGGGAGGAACCATGTACAGCACCTTGAGCTCCTTGGAAAAAAAGCTGAGATAAAAATGCAATAGAATAGATAAATACATTTTATCTGCAGCTATTGAGAAGCCATCAGGCTGTGAATCAAAGGCTGTTTTAGCATGGTGGCTTGTGAGCTGCAAAGCAAAAGTCCCAGCACAGAATCTCATCTCTGCTATGAAATCTGGCAACATTAGGCAACCCACTGTTTCTCAGCACCAACAACCCATTCACAGTGCAAGGAGAATAATACTGATCTACTGTATATGGCTGCTCTAAGAATAATGGAGGCATGGACAAATGTGAACTGCTTTGAACTTGAAATGTACTTTATAAATGCCTTTTAAAATCAAGTTCAGTTCCCTGTATGAATTATTGGATTCATTTCCAGATGCATGGTGGCAGGGATGGTATTCCCCTGGCCTATGAGCATTCAGTGATATGTGCTGGAGATTTCGTTGCATATTCAAATGGGTGCACATAGGTTGGGGAGGCTGCTGCCACAATGCCACTCCCCCTACACAGATGCATTCATAAAAACCCTGCATGTCTGAAAAAAGGTCTTACGTGCTAGCTGCTTTGCAATTATTCTTGGTTGTCATAATGTTTAAATATGTTGATAAAACCATCTTCTGCTCAAACCACTTCTCAGCATTTTCCTGCCACCCTGAAGAATCCTACAGACTATCACCCAGATCCTGCATAATATTTAAAAAATGTACGGTATATCTTACCAGTACAAGTATATAAATCAACAAGTGAGGCTCAGAGGCTGTCTGTGTGTTGAGTTAATATACTTTTTGGAAGTCTGCAAACAATTGCTCTTTGGCACGGCCTTTGTTGTCCCCCAAAGTATCATATCTAGTGTGGGCTCATATGAATTACCTGTATATTTTTGTTTCATTGCAAAATACGCTGGCAGATGAGGGATTAAAGGCTTGCAGAGCAGCACAGCAAGAGCTACTTTTGATCATTTGCAAGCATTCAGATGTATCATTACTAGTTCCAGTTTTATAATGTTGATGCAACTGCCATAAAGCTCTGTGCACGAAAAGCTGATCTAAGATTCCCATTTATTTATTTATTTAGACCATTTCTCTGCCTCCCAGCAACCAAATTCTCTGGGCGGCTTACAAGAGTAATAAAAACCTTTTTAAAAAATCAGAAGAACAAAATATAGCCCGTTAGAACAAAATATATAATGCAACACTCAAAAAGAAAAATCTAGCAGCAGAGAATTAAAACAAACTCCTGAGGAAACCTAACAATATTTCAAGGCAGTTTTTTTTAAAAAAAAATCTTTAAAAGGTTTTAAAGGTCTGGGGATTAAAAAGAAAGTCTTCTGGTGCCATTGGAAAGACCACAAAGCAGCATGAGGTAAGCCTCTCGGGGGAAGCATTTCACAGCTGGGGCACCACAACCAAAAGAGGTCTTCTCCTCAGTGGCCACCTGACACACCTCACTTGGTGAGGTCACCCAGAGAAGGATCTCAGAAGACCTATCAAGGTCTGCATTGCTAGAAGCATTCCTTTAAATAGGAAGCAGCTTTCAGGGGATTTGAAAGTTCAAAGCCATCGCTTTGAATCAAGCCCATAAATGGATTGGTAGCCAGTGCAGATGACAGAGGCCTGGTGTTATATGACAGAAATGTCCAGCTTCTCATACACAATGACCCCAACACCAGTAGTAACAGATGACAGCACAAACATTCTAGCATTACTAAGTTAATTGGCGCATGCTAGCAGTGTTGAAGTGTTCACCTGAACATGTGATGTTCAAAAATGAGGATGGAGATAGGGTTAAAGAACAGGTTTTTATCCGTGGACTGTTGGGCTGCTGAATGGAAAAAAATAGTGGTGCAATTGACTTCCGACAAGCACACAGAGTGTGAACAAGACTGAGTGTATGGGGGGGAGGGGGGCTCATTTAATTTCACTGCACACAGGTGGTGTAGTGACAATAAAGGTTTAATATTATTATTATTTATTATTATTATTATTATTATTATTATTATTATTATTATTATTATTATGTGCACAAGCTCCACCTCAAACATTCCTCTGCATGTCAGCCCTGCCCACTCAAATCCTTGACCTTCACATGTTGGGAAGGCTGCAGGGAGCTTTTACTTGCATTTGCTTAAACACACAATGAGCCCTCTGCATTATTATTATGAACCCTGATAAGGCACAGAGAAGCTGGAGGCAAAGTATATGGGGCCAGATGTGCACAGGGACATGGGGGGCAGGACTTGTGTGTCCACCTCAGCCCCCATTCTCACTTAACCCCTGTGTATTCAGGCATATGTGCTGCAGTGAGAGAGAAAACTATTACTCTGATTAAAGCCTAGGGTCAAGGATGGAGAAGCTGTGGCCCTCCAGATGTTGTAGGACTCCAACTCACATCATCCTCAGCCAGCATATCCAATGGTCATGGATGATGGGAGTTGTAGTCCAAGCTGCCCAATGATACCTGGAGGGCCACAGGATCTCCAACTTTGCATTGGGAAACAGAACTGAGCTTCTTGGTAAGTTGCAATGTGGTGCATTCTTCTGGAGTGGAGAAGCTTAAACATTTAACCAACTTCTCTCTTGAGAGGAGTGTGTGTGTGTGTGTGTGTGTGTGTGAGAGAGAGAGAGAGAGAGAGAGAGAGAGAGAGAGAGAGTGACAGAGTGTGAGAGAGAGACAGCAGTCTCTGCTATTGTGTGATGTTAAACATGCCTTATCTCTGGCAGAGATCTGAACTGATTTTAGTTTTTTTAGTATTTTCTACAGGTATTCACACTTGCCTCTTTTAACTCCGTTTAACATTATCAATATGTGACAGTTCCACCACTGTAGCAACAGGAAGTGCCAGAGAACATTGTGTTCTTGCAGCTGGCTAAATAAAACATGTTCTTGCGAGGGAGCTTCAAAGAATGCAAAGTTTGCAAAGGAAATGAAAAGATGTCTTCTTAATAACAACACAAGTGTCATTTCAATAGGGAGAAACTAGATGCTATGCTTTGTCCAGCACATAGGAGAAAGCAAAGTTTTTAAGGGCACGTGTATTTTTCTATTCTCATGTTTCAGATGAACTGGATTTCATTTTTTTAAAAATCACAGAATCAAGGAAGCAGGTCAAACAAATGCCATTTGATTGTACTGCTTATATTCAGAAACATCTACATAAAAGAATATATTGTATAACCATATTTCAAGATAAATACAATCATTATTACAAGAACGAGATAGTACTAAAAACTGGATTCCTTCTGTTCTATAGTTCTGCACATCACCTATTTTAAAATAAAATAAACAAATGCCATCCTCTTCTACTGGATCAGAGTTCAAGTCTAAAGAAAGGTTTTATACTTCCAGTTCAGAGTTTCACTTTCCTTGCTTAGTAAGCATTTAGAGAATTAACTTCCATGAAAAAAACAAGAAGAAGAAAGAGCCAGTGTACTTAGGGCTGGATGTTATTTCATTTTTATTCAAAAAACAGATATGCTGCTTACTGAACAGAAAACATCTAAGTGGTGTACAAAGGACAATCTAAACTATACATTTAAAAATACCAATAAAAGAAGACATTAAAACCAAGTTAGCATAAAATTTAAAATATAAATAAAACCAGCAATATAAAAACAATTATGCATAATAAAACCACATATTAAAATTACATGACTGGGTAGGCTTAGTGAAACAAAAACACTTTTAGGGGGCTCCAAAAACATTGCAGCAAAGAAGTCAGCCTGACATTAATGGTTGGAGAATTCCAAAGGGTAGGAACTGCCATGTTTAAAGATCAATTCATTGCAAGCAAAGAATGAATGTAGCACTTGCAGATTGAAGCAGTTATTGTTAATAACAGCCTTGGTCACCCTGAGACAACAGGAGTGAGACTCTGTTGGTTGTCCTTGATCACTCAGCAGCTCTTGACATCATTGACCATGGTATTCTTCTGGAGAGGATCAAGGAGTTGGGAGTTGGAGGCACCATAACACAGTGGTTCTGCCCCTACCTGCAAGGCTTTCAGGTAGGCATGGCTTTCAGGCGTTGGGGTCCCAAAAGGCTCCATTCTGTCTTCTGTACTACTTAACATCTCTATTTGCTGTCGTCTGGGGATCTGAAGCCCAGTGTCATCAGTATGCAGCTCTATCACTCCATTCCACCAGAATCAGGAGAGCCTGCCAAATTGTTGGACAGGTGCCTTGGCTCAGTGATGAACTGGATGGAGGCAAATGAATTGAGGATGATTGCTGATGAGGTGGAAGGGCTGTGGGCAGACGGTTCCCATGTCCAGGTGTTAGATGTAGAACCTTCCTTTGAGGAGTTGTGCTCACCCCTGATGGAACAGCTTCACAGTTCGGGAATACTCCTGGATTCCAACTAGTCAATGGAGTCTCAGGGTGCTTCTGTGGCTTGGAGTGCTTCACTGTTCTTGGGCTTAGGGAAGCCTGGCCTCAGTTGCCCATGCTATGACGTCGTCCCATCTGGACTACTGTAATTCGCTGTTCATGAGGCTGGCCTTGAAGAAAGTTTGGAGAACACAGCTGCTAGGCTGGTAAGTGGGGCAACCCTATCAGACCATTTGTGACCAGTCCGGAAAGTGCTGCACTCGCTGCCAGTGAGCTACCAGGGCAAATTCAAATTGATAGTACCATCATACACAGCCCTAAACAGAATTGGATCCAAGTACCAAAAGGAACCTCTTCCCCAATATCAACCATCTCAGACTCTACATTTGGCATGGGAGGTGGTGGTGCCACCACTAGGGACTACCCGGATTGTGTTGACCTGTGAGAGGGGCTTTTCAGTGGCTCTTCCCTGTTTGTGGAATTCCCTCCCTGGTGAGGTGGCTCCCTCATTATTGTCTTTTAAGAGGAAGTTAAAAACATTCCTGTTTACCCAGGTAATTGATGGCTGAAAGACACTGTTCCTGGCAACCCTGAAATCACTGGTTGAATGTTTTTTAAATGTGTTTAACTGGGTTTTTAAAAATGGTTTTAAAAAATGCTTTGTTTTATTTGTATATTTGCCACCTTGAGCTCCTTCAGGAGGAAGGATGGGATATAAATTGAATAACTAAATGCTAGCAATAAATGAATAACCATGGAACTATTTTGAAAATGTGGGTTAAGCTATGATTCAGCTCCATCAGTATTTCTCATTTCTCCAATTTGGTTCCAGTTCAGACAGTAACTTTCGGGGGTGGGAGAACGGTTCGATAGCAGGTTCAGCCTCTTAGAACTGCTTCAAATATATTTCCTGTGGATTGATGTCATCCTGTTACGTTTGGAATGGAACTATCAGGGCCAATCTGTGCTGTTTGAGAACAACTACTTATTTAGAAACAGTGATTGTACAATTTGTCCTGGGTTCTTGTGTCTATTCTTCCTTGCATACAAGCTTGAGGGTAGATGTTCTACTACAGTTTGTTCCTAGTTTGCTTTCAAAGTTGGTTGATCTGAAAAGATAGCAACAAGTATCCAGCCATTCCTTACCAGCTGCATTTCTTAAACTTCCTCAGACAATAAGCTCACAATTTAACTTAATTATTCAGATATTTTGAGATTTCTGTACTGCTATCATACTGGCTCCTGAGCATCTGCAAACATTAGATGTTGCACTAAGCATTTTTATACGAATAAACTCCTAAAGCAGGAAAGGCAGCCTATTTATTTTAGTGTCACTACACAGGAAATAAGAATTCCTTTTCCAATGGATAAAATAAATCTTTGGCAGGACATAGTTTGTCTGTGACAAGATAGATTTCTATTTACAACTTTCGGGGATTTGAAGGGAAAAAAGCATATAATCTTGTTATTTTATCAAGCAAATCACTGAAAAACAATATTAATTTGAACAAGATGTATGGAAAGATGCTGGCTACATTTGGCCATAGCCAGCGGCAGTATTTCTCATTAAACCCCAAAAAGAAAGAAAGAAAGAAAAAGAGCAGAAGCAATTATGTCATTGTTACCTTTTCCTCAAGCAGTACAACAATAATTCTTTCAGGGTTACTTTTGTTAAATGCTGCCTGAGTGCATATTCATAATTCATCTGTTTACAATAATTAGCAATGTTGCCAAATAAATAAATAACCCCCAAAACATTTGCCAAGTAAATGAAGGAATGTTTGGAGGGAGAGCTTTACAGATTTCATGTAATTGCCATTAACTTAGTTTCTCAGACTTATTATTACATTTTCTTACTGAACACTTCATGCCTTTGCCAGCCACTATGATGGAAGGACATTATTACACAATGCATGATGAATCTTTCAGATCCATCTGCTGATTTCTCATCCAATTTGTACATTAATAAAATTCCATGGGTCTCCATAGAAACACCTGGCTTTGAATAAGTCAATTATGTTACGGAGCCCTGGGAGAACCCATGTAGTCCAGTCACTGACCCCTCTCCCTCCTGTAGCTGCTGGTGAACAATATCTTGGGTTCTATCAACCAATTGTCCTCTATCTTCTCTTGAAGAACCCCAAGGTAGGGAACAAATATTCCCCTTTCCCTGTTAAATTGTTCGGAGGTAAGACAGAAGAGGAGACACTTTAATCATTCTCAGTCTTCTCCAGTGTCAAGGTAGATCCTTGGAATCCTCTCTCCTCACTCCTGCTTTCTGGGGGTTTCCAAAGAGGCCATTCTTAGGCGCCATGTATACTTAATGGTATTCCTGGACTCGATCCAAATTTCCATCTGCAAACAATTCTGTTGCTCAGACCAGCATGTGTAATCCATTTCAGTAGGCCTTGTGCTGAAATGGTGCTTGGGAGAACCGAAAGGACTTCATTGGTAACTTTCCAATTCCTACTTTGTGGAAAACAAACTTAAAATGGATTGAGTGTCACGGGAAGTGACCATAAGTACTAGCATAGAAGGAACCTTGGAGCTAACTAGAAGACAAGGCAGGAAGAGAAGGGCAAAAGAGATGAGAGTAGTGATCTCAGATCTTGAGGCTACTGTTTGTAACATACTCACACTGATATTTTAGGAATATTTTCCCAAGTGCCAAAAACTAACTGATTGTCAGCGCTTGAGAAACTCTGCTCACAAGGCCTCTAAAACACAAGTGCTGACAATCTGCTGATGGGAAGCATTGCAGAAGGAGCTTAGCAAGCCCTGCTCTTCATGTCACCCACGTGCTCACAAACAGCTGAATGTCAATGCTTAGGAAGAGCTGCACACACTTTTTTGCCTGTGTGGTTTGATTTCAAAACATGCTGCGAAAATTGGGGCAGCTGACCTCACTGTGGCTTCGCCTGTCAAACCTGGCTTGTAAGGGTGTGTGGAGATAGGGATCCAGCCAACAGGCTGGATCCAGGTTTCCACCCCAGTTCGAAATGAATTGTCATACCCTGTACTTTTGCATTCCATTAAGAACATAAGAAGAGCCTGGTGAATCAAGCCAGTGGTCCACCAGGTCCAGCATTCTGTTCTTATTGTGGCCAATCAGGTCCAACCTTTTCATTACCCCCACCTTTGCGGCTAAGTGCAGATATACCTGACAACAGAGGATCACACACACACACCCTCCATCTGATGAAGCGCACTCTAAATGCAAGAAAGCCTATTTCATTAAAATGGTTCATCTTCAATGTAGCACAAAGTTTTTTTTTATTGCAACACAATTTTATTCTCGCCCCAACTCTCTTGTATTTTTATGTTGTGGAGTGCTGTGATCTACAGATGGAGGCCGGTATACAAATGTAATAGCTAATTGTCAGGGGGGTTCCTCCCCCTTCCAGCCCGGCGTTGAGTGGATACAGGGAGCAGCCCCCGATTTTGACGACCGATTCCTCCTCCCCCTCTGGCAGCAGCAGTGGAGAGGCGGAAGCGTTGCTAGGGCTCCAGCCAAGCAGGGAGAGACCTCGCAATGTACAGGGATGACGTCCGGGGGAAAGAAAGAAGACAAGGACACGGTGCTTTCGTTTTCCCAGGTGGGGTTCCTGGCGGGAAAATCGCAAAGACCCACTTCCGGATTCTGAGAGTGATGGATGAGACATGTTTATGACGTGCTCTGCATTGTAAAGTAATTGTTGTTGTTCAGTCGTTCAGTCGTGTCCGACTCTTCGTGACCCCATGGACCAGAGCACGCCAGGCACGCCTATCCTTCACTGCCTCTCGCAGTTTGGCCAAACTCATGTTAGTAGCTTCGAGAACACTGTCCAACCATCTCATCTTCTGTCGTCCCCTTCTCCTTGTGCCCTCAATCCTTCCCAACATCAGGGTCTTTTCTAGGGAGTCTTCTCTTCTCATGAGGTGGCCAAAGTACTGGAGCCTCAACTTCAGGATCTGTCCTTCTAATGAGCACTCAGGGTTGATTTCTTTAAGAATGGATAGGTTTGATCTTCTTGCAGTCCATGGGACTCTCAAGAGTCTCCTCCAGCACCATAATTCAAAAGCATCAATTCTTCGGCGATCAGCCTTCTTTATGGTCCAGCTCTCACTTCCGTACATTACTACTGGGAAAACCATAGCTTTAACTATACGGACCTTTGTTGGCAAGGTGATGTCTTTGCTTTTTAAGATGCTGTCTAGGTTTGTCATTGCTTTTCTTCCAAGAAGCAGGCGTCTTCTAATTTCGTGACTGCTGTCACCATCTGCAGTGATCATGGAACCCAAGAAAGTGAAATCTCTCACTGCCTCCATTTCTTCCCCTTCTATTTGGCAGGAGGTGATGGGACCAGTGGCCATGATCTTAGTTTTTTTGATGTTGAGCTTCAGACCATATTTTGCGCTCTCCTCTTTCACCCTCATTAAAAGGTTCTTTAATTCCTCCTCACTTTCTGCCATCAAGGTTGTATCATCAGCATATCTGAGGTTGTTTATATTTCTTCCGGCAATCTTAATTCTGGTTTGGGATTCATCCAGTCCAGCCTTTCGCATGATGAATTCTGCATATAAGTTAAATAAGCAGGGTGACAATATACAGCCTTGTCGTACTCCTTTCCCAATTTTGAACCAATTAGTTATTCCATATCCAGTTCTAACTGTAGCTTCTTGTCCCACATAGAGATTTCTCAGGAGACGGATGAGGTGATCAGGCACTCCCATTTCTTTAAGAACTTGCCATAGTTTGCTGTGGTCGACACAGTCAAAAGCTTTTGCGTAGTCAATGAAGCAGAAGTAAATGTTTTTCTGGAACTCTCTAGCTTTCTCCATAATCCAGCGCATGTTTGCAATTTGGTCTCTGGTTCCTCTGCCCCTTCAAAATCCAGCTTGCACTTCTGGGAGTTCTCGGTCCACATACTGCTTAAGCCTGCCTTGTAGAATTTTTAGCAAAACCTTGCTAGCGTGTGAAATGAGCGCAATTGTGCGGTAGTTGGAGCATTCTTTGGCACTGCCCTTCTTTGGGATTGGGATGTAGACTGATCTTCTCCAATCCTCTGGCCACTGCTGAGTTTTCCAAACTTGCTGGCATATTGAGTGTAGCACCTTAACAGCATCATCTTTTAAAATTTTAAATAGTTCGGCTGGAATATCATCACTTCCACTGGCCTTGTTGTTAGCAAGGCTTTCTAAGGCCCATTTGACTTCACTCTCCAGGATGTCTGGCTCAAGGTCAGCAACCACACTGCCTGGGGTGTATGAGACCTCCATATCTTTCTGGTATAATTCTTCTGTGTATTCTTGCCACCTCTTCTTGATGTCTTCTGCTTCTGTTAGGTCCTTTCCACTTTTGTCCTTAATTGTGGTAATCTTTGTACAAAATGTTCCTTTCATATCTCCAATTTTCTTGAACAGATCTCTGGTTTTTCCCATTCTGTTGTTTTCCTCTATTTCTTTGTAAAGTAATTAGCCTAGATTAAAGCATTAAAGCTTTATGGCTCGGACTCATTCTTTGAACGATCAGCGAAGGGGGGCAGCCCTGGAAGCCTGACACTAATAATGATAATAATTTAAATCTAGCAAGAAAAATAAGTGAACGTGAACTGAGTACATCGGCTATAACTTTGGTTTACTGTCATACAATAGGCTTGTGTGACAGGATGTGCAAAAGAGAAAACAAACGTGTCTTCCTGATACTCCCGTACAATGTAAAAGGTGAAGAAGACATGGGACTTGCAAAAGAAAGGAGGGGTAGACCCCAAGAACATATCTTACAAATAATTCCAGAGGTTTTAAGCACTAATTATGCAGAATAGACGAGCTCTGGCAGGTACTGGCAATAATTATACGATGCAACCAATTTAAAATGCTGAATCCTGAGGGATATGGTTTTGTGATACAGCATAATTATACTTCCTCCACATGAAAGTGCAGTATTCATTTCCCAGAGCACTCAGCCAAACATAAATATCATTACAAGGTCTGATCCAGTGTTTAGTGAAATCCACAGACATGCTCTAGAGGGCCAAGAATCATATGGAAGAAAAACCTCAAATGCTGCAAAAAGTATTAACAGTGTGACCTAAGAACATGCACATATAGTTATTTGAAAAACATATAATGGAGACTCTGTGCAAAATGCAATCTGATGAAAGGATATCAGATTAGTAGCTGATCCAACCAAAGCATAACTACCGGTAGATGCCTCCAGGAAGCCCACTGGATCCTATTAAAAAGGTAAGCTGTGGAAAGCCTGTTGGGCCTGAAGAAGGCAGCCACCCTCTCCTGCTGCAGATCCAACTTTAGAATTTAGCTTTTTATAATTCATCGAGTGCAGTAGGGCATGGGGAGTGTTCTTAGGTATTTCTGCAGTCAACGGCAGCAAGGGAGGCAGAATAGCTGGCTACATACAAGCCTCACTTTGCTAAAATGTCATCCAAATTATCCATTGGCATGTGCATAGCCTGCAAATGTTCAAACTTTTCCTGAAGTCTAAAGGCACTGGTTGCAGACAAAACATGGATCCCCAATTCTGGCCTGTCTAGCATAACTGGAGACAAGGAGGATTCTATCAAGGCAGGTCACACTTATGTTCCTGTTTGATTCTAGTTTTAGATTATTGATCTGAATTGCAGAAGGCCTTTTGTGATTTTATGGGTGAAACTTGAAAGAATAAGGCTATGGCTCTTTGTTATAAAAGTTATTTGAATGCATTTATTTGTTTAATTTCTTGACCACCCTTCATCCGAAGTTTACAATATTGTTGCATGCCACCCCAATCTCGGATCAAGGCACTTACCCAGGGTATGTGTTTCCTTTGGGGAATGAGGCACACCATAGACTGTGGTGTCTTTAGGATATATAGTTATTTACACATCTATACAACCTGAGCCCATGATGGAGAGGCTCACAGCAGTAACAACCCAAAAGGGTACCGTTTCTCCTATACCTGCAGCCTTGGATTCATACAGAAATCAAGAATTATTCTCAAACGTTGCTCCCTCTTTTCCAGCTTGCTGCTTTACCTCTAGGTCACATCACTGTAAGTTCTCCTTCAAACTCTGACTTTATCTTCTAACTAACCATGTACAAAGGAGGGGGAGGCCTTCGCACACAAAGCCCCTTTCCTCCCCCCCCCCCATTAATGGCCCATCACCCAAGCTATTACCTCAACACAGGTTCATATTTGAACACTTGCTGGATTCAGGGGTTAGAAGGGTCTCACATACAGCCTACTTCTTCCCTGCCCAAACTCACAATATAAAAACACAAAAAGACATAACATAGTAACAAACAATAAGAGAAAAAAGCCTGCAGTTTTCTATGACCTTTTGGTCATAGAAAAAGAATGTTTTTGTGTGACCATGCTGGCTAACAGCTGATGGGAGTTGTAGTCCAACAACATCTGGAGGACAGCACATTGTTGACCCCTGACATAGGCAATACTGAGCTAAATGTACCAGTGATTTGACTTAGGACAGGACAGCTTCCAGCATTCCTATAAAGGGAAGCGTCATGGGTCAGAGGTAGGCTTGATTCTTTCTCGTCAGCCGCAGTCAAAAGTTTGCAGGACTTACTGACTGCATAAGACGTGGATGGTGAACTTTGGGATGCAATCCGGTGCATATTCATTCGCAAGTAAGCTTTGCTGAATACAGTGGGGCTTGCTACTGAATAAACATGCGCATGAGTGGTATGCCGCCAAGAGAACTGTGATGAGCAGCAACCTTGAAGCGGGTGGGAGCAGAAGCATCCAAGGGTACCCAAAGCCAATATGCTGTCTGTTTAATTTTAAAATATGATATTATGCTCCATTATGCTGGACACAGAGGCAGGCACTGGGAATCTATAACTAAACCCAGGACACCATTGAAGATCCTGCAAATAAAAACCTTCTAGAAGCTGTGAACCATGGGCAGGGAGAAGGGTGGGCAAAGCAGTTTGGGAGAGTCAACGCTTTTGGCAAAAGAAATGAGAGAGGCATCCAGTGCAACTTTGGAAGGATGGAAAGGGGACTTCTCAAAGTTACACCCAAATCTTCCACACCGTTAAGCCCACGATTTACTTTGGCCACATCAGTAGTCTCTTCGCTTAGTTTTAAAGTCATGCTAAACTTTTACTGAGATCAGGGGTTTTAAAGAGTATGCAAAAGCCAAGCATGCAAAGAAGTGTGCATGTGTTCAGTTTAGAATCTAGAAGAAATTGTAAAAAATCAATGTGAAAAATAGCTTGACTGGTGCATTATTTAAAAGATTAAGGGTTCCGAAGAAGCAGAGCTGGCCATTAATCAACATTTTTACCAGCAGCTGTTTGGTGGTCTAGAAATGCCGTTCAGCATATGGCTTTGTTCTGTGTTTCCAGGAGAGGAGATTCCCCCAAACACTTTAATCTGCAAGAGTGTCATTCAAATATCACAAAGGGGGTCATTGGTAGAAGAAGAAGAAGAAGAAGAAGAAGAAGAAGAAGAAGAAGAAGAATAGAATCATAGAGTTGGAAGAGACCACAAGGGCCATCCAGTCCAACCCCCTGCCAAGCAGGAACACCATCAAAGCATTCTTGACAGATGGCTGTCAAGCCTCTGCTTAAAGACCTCCAAAGAAGGAGACTCCACCACACTCCTTGGCAGCAAATTCCACTGTCGAACAGCTCTTACTGTCAGGAAATTCTTCCTAATGTTTAGGTGGAATCTTCTTTCTTGTAGTTTGAATCCATTGCTCCGTGTCCGCTTCTCTGGAGCAGCAGAAAACAACCTTTCTCCCTCCTCTATATGACATCCTTTTATATATTTGAACATGGCTATCATATCACCCCTTAACCTTCTCTTCTCCAGGCTAAACATACCCAGCTCCCTAAGCCGTTCCTCATAAGGCATCGTTTCCAAGCCTTTGACCATTTTGGTTGTCCTCTTCTGGACACGTTCCAGCTTGTCAGTATCCTTCCTGAACTGGGGTGCCCAGAATTGGAAGAAGAAGAAGAAGAAGAAGAAGAAGAAGAAGAAGAAGAAGAAGAGTTTGGACTTGATATCCCACCTTTCACTCCCCTTAAGGAGTTTCAAAGTGTCTAACAATCTCCTTTCCCTTCCTCCCCCCACAACAAACACTCTGTGAGGTGAGTGAGGCTGAAAGACTTCAGAGAAGTGTGACTAGCCCAAGGTCACCCAGCAGCTGCAGGTGGAGGAGCGGGGACGCGAACCCAGTTCACCAGATTACAAGTCCACAGCTGTTAACCACTACAGCACGCTGGGTCCCCCCCCCCACGGAATATACTGGAGTTTCCCCAGAAAGGGTAAATCCAGATTAAATGTGGGATACAACTGGCATTTTGATGAAACAAAAACAACTAGCATAAAGAGCAATAATCCTTCAATAAATACCTGGTAAAATCATGGCAGCACCATCCGTTTGGTGTTTTCAGATGGATTGTCCTTTTTTTTTGCACATTCTTTTATAATTTACAGATCCAGAGACTGCCTTGAAGGTATTGCACACAATTTGATGAAGAACACAGGCAACGTCCGATTTATGCACAATCGCATGCGTGCGCACTGCGCCAAAACCGGAAGTGACCCAAAAATGTCACTGAGAGGGCAGAACAGGAGCAGAATGGGGCAGAATGCTTTATGGAGGCCCTGCTAATGTGGGGGGGGGGGCAGAACATAACCCCCATGCAAAACAAGGATTGCCTGTATCAGAAAACAGTGAGGCAGCAATCCTAAACACACCTAGGAATTCATACCACTTCAGATATTAGAGTTATCCGTTACTCTTGTACTAGTCACAAGACAGTTTCATTTTGATCCAAAAGAAAGCTGCATCCACATGTGTGCATGTATGTGTGTGTGATGTATTGCTATACCGGTAAATTAAAATCAAACTCAAACTTACACGCGATTGTTTGTGACATGAATCTCTTTTAATTTATCTTTACCAAAAATGTATCTTATCCAGCTCTTTTATTTTTGCTACTTTTTAAAAGACACCAGGTCAAATGTGGGTTGTTGTTTTTTAAAAAAAGTTGATTGAATACTCCCCTGTCCCACAAGGAATGAAAGAAAATACATTTGCAGAGAGAGAAGCCTGTAGATCGGCTTTCTGAAAATTTTTGCTGTTGTTGTTTTTATTTTGGCAAGGAATCCAGTTTCCCAACTGAAGAAAGTACATCTATTTTTTATGTAAACCAGCATACACCTATTTTTGGAATTGGAGAAGTCATTGTTTGGATGTTATAATCAGCAGTTCAACTAAAACAATGCACCTTGCAAGCATGGCAGGAAATGGGGGCAAATACTAATTACTGTCATTTTCTATTTCACTGTGAGTTGGCAGCACTTCCTTCTCAGATTCTGCTGGCCCCCAGCTCTTACAAAAATAGAAATGTTAAATTTCTGTATAGCTGTGAACCGTCTCCGCCCTGTTTTGAATCTGGCATATAAAATGAATGTTCTCTCTTCTCATAATGTTTATTTATGCTAAAGATAACACAGCTAAGACCTGTGGAGCCCCACCTCTGTTGTTCATTGGTGACTCGTGGTACTGAGGACAGAGAACTGTAGGGGATCACTTTCTAGCAAAGGTATGTTTACAGGTTCGAGGGTAAAGAGGGAGAAAAGTGTGGCGAATTTTCAAGGTGTCCCATTTCACTGCCTTGCAAACATCTTGGGTATATTCTGGGCATCAGGATTCATTAAAATAATAATCCTTAGCATTTACACGCCATTCAGAATGGCCAATGTGCTTCTCGTATGCTATTTCAGTCAGTGCTATTTCTCTCGAAAAAGAGGTCCTGGAACTCACCTTAAACGCCTCCCTTGTTCTCTTATAATAGCAATGGTGCCCACCTGAAATAATTCCCTAGTTTCAATTATGTTTACCATAGCCTGCAAGGCCATTAGCACCATAGTGCAGAGTGGGTAGGCGGCTTAGGCCGAGAGACAGTGGTCTGCTGTAAAGCCTACTTGGTGACTTTATGGTGAGTTGGTATTTTCAATGGGGACGTCCTAGTTCACAATTTTCATCCCTATATCTACCACAGCACTGATGCCCTTCCATTTGTTGTCATATCACATCACACAAAGACACTTTCACAATTATACAATAAAACTTGGCTGACAAATTCCGGGAGGTTTGACTAAACCATACGTAAGCTCTAAGAAAGCCTGTAAGGTTTCATGAGATTCCACAATGGTCCAGAATGTTCTAGGACTAGGGTCACCAAATCTTTGAGGCCTGTGGGCACATTGGAAGTTTGAGAGAATGCTACATGGGTAGGGTTGCCATATTTCAAACAGTGAAAATCCAGACAGAAAAAAAACAAAAAAACAAAAAAACCCCCCACCAAAACTCCAAATTCCCTTCGAATTAAAGTTTTCATTGGAAAGAAGAAGAGGAGGAGGAGGAGGAGGAGGAGGAGGAGGAGGAGGAGGAGGAGGAGTTTGGATTTGATATAATAATAATAATAATAATAATAATTTTTATTTGTACCCCGCCCTCCCCGGCAAAGCCAGGCTCAGGGCGGCTTTATCCCGCTTTATCACTACCCTAAGGAGTCTCAAAGCGGCTAACATTCTCATTTCCCTTTCTCCCCCACAACAAACACTCTGTGAGGTGAGTGGGGCTGAGAGACTTCAAAGAAGTGTGACTAGCCCAAAGTCACCCAGCAGCTGCATGTGGAGGAGCAAAGACGCGAACCCTAAATGGGAAGGAAGAGGAAATGGATATAGTTGGGTATTTCCAGAGCTATCTATGTTAGCAAGCTCATATCTCAGGGGGTTGGGATTGAAGCCGTCATTAGGGAACTAGAGAGACGCTCCAGGACCAAATCTTTGCTCACAGTGCCTGACAATAGAATGTTTATAGCTTCAGCATATAATAATGTTTTTGTAGGCTGTTATCATTAAAATGATAAATGTGCAAAAAAAAAAAAATCCAACACACGCATTCTTCCATGAGTTTAATGAAATGCTAATGTAATGGTTATAAATACATGGAATTATAAATGACAGATCTTAGATAATAGTTTCCAACTGCTACACACTGTCACATAAAATTTGATGAAGTACCTTAATAATGAGGTGGCTTGCCTATTAGATTACAAAGACCATTTTATACCTTATGTCACTTCAGCAGTGTCCCCAAAGATTGATAAATATCTTCTGATATAACCATAAGCATTTTATAAGTGCAAAAGGTAAGCACCTCCAAGAAAGCAGGGCCAAATTAATTAAAGACATTATGACTTCCCAACACTTAAAATTTTTTTATCAAAGGTTCTGTTAGTTAAGCACACTGAGCAACATAGACCTTGGACATGGTCAATGGCAGGTCCACCATAATGGGCGTTCGAAGAGCATGGAAGAAATAAAGAAAGCTGCAGCATCTTGTTTGTTTTGGTTTTCCAGCATAAGGTAGATGAATGAAACAGGCAGTTGATGCCTCTGTATACCAATGTATATCCTCCATATATCTGTATATCAACTCATGTAAATTGTGTGCAATTTAGTACCCTGGGATCCGGAGACTTTAATGAGACAGGGGAGTAGGAAATGCATTCCTGTGTTTTCCTCGTGCAACTGGAATTGTGTCAGGGGAAACACCTGAACAGAGCTATAGAGGAGATGAGAACAGCATCCAGTGAGAAGCAAAGGGAAATCTCACAGCAAGTTTGGAAAATCACTCTTCAAGGTCAGTTACGTGCTTCCTTCTCTCACCTCCAACAATACATTCTAAGGTTGTTTATTTTGGGGGGAAATACTTCAAGTGGCATAGAATATAGCTGTGTGCAATTATTGTGCTCAGAAAGGAATTTAAAAGATTAAGCATAATTCCTGCTGGGGTTTAAGCCAGTAATTATAAATAGAGTTGGGACTTACTCTTGCAGCATTGAGCACTCCAGGCTAGGTTAAAGCTCTTTGCTCTTTCATCTCATTTTCCATGTGCAGTGAAGTTTTTGTATGTTTGTGTGGAGGGACCTTTGGTCAAGTGACACAGGTATATCGCGTCATCTGCTCTTTGCAAGAACTAGGCTTTAGGGCAGAGTGACACTAGGTGCTGGCGATGCATGATTACATCTCCTGACATTAAAGGGGGGTAGGGAGAACAGGCAGACTTTTTCATGTCCATGTGATTAAGTGTTTTAAATATAAATCTGCATTGCCTAAAAAGTAGGTATTCTTCTTGCAAATATTTTGTTTCTGAAATATTAAAGCTAGGACACCCAGAAGACTTGGCCATTGTCTTTAGCTTTGAATGAGATCTTAGGATCAGAGCCATGAGGTGTGGTGAAGCAGCCGCCTCAGGTGGCAGACGTGCCAGAAGGGGCACCCCAGTGAGTGCCCCACCTGCCCTCCTGCTTCCTCCACCAACACTGGAGAACCAACGCAAGTAATGGAGGCTTCAGCAACGGCAGAGCAGCGCAGCAGTTCTTGCTGGCCTCCTCCACCCCTAGGGGGTACCAGCAGCAAAGCCTTGCAAAATGCCCCCCTCCTGTTGAGAGTCTCGGCAAGACAGAGCTGTTCCAGTGCACTGTGTTGAACCCTGGCAGGGAGTCTTTCCTCCAACCCAGCGGCGAGGCTCAGCAAAGGCTATTCCTTAAGGGAAACCCCTTGCTGATTTTTTCTTCCTGCCCAGCAGGGTGGCGAGAATCTTCAAGGGTGTCTCCTTAAGGAAAAGTCCTTACAAAGCCTCTCTACCACGCCAGTCAGGGGCGATGAGTTTCGGCAATGGCTTCTCACTAAGGAAAAACCCTTGCATAGCCTCATCGTCAGGTCACAGGAGAGAATCTGCAAGGACCTCCCCTCGAGAAGCTTGGGCCCCCTCCCATACCCAGTGGCAAGGTTTTCCAAGGGCTTTTCCTTGAGGGGAAGCCATGGCAGAGCCTCATGCCCCCAAATCTATACAGGGGCAACTGCAAAGCGTTTTGCCTCAGGTGCCAAAACATCTCAGGGTGCCCCTGGATCTGAATTTAAAAATGTGGCAAATACATCAGGTGGGAGATGAGGGACACAAGGATGCCCAAGATATCCATAACATTATTATTATTATTATTATTATTATTATTATTATTATTATTTGCAAAAATTGTTTTAACAACAACAACAACAAATATAAAAATGCCCTATACCCATAGATCTCAAGGCAGTTCATAACATGACCATAAGAAGTATGGTGAGTGTGCTACTTTCTCACACACAAAAAGTGAAGAATGGGACCTGTGTATCTGACACCATATCTCTGGTTCCACAAATTTTATAAACTTACTCCCTTTTTTAAAAATGGAAGTTGGGGATCCAGAGAATATGGTTTATCTCCCTGTGGACACCCATGAGGAATTTAAGTTTATTATTCTCTCATTGGCCAAGGACCATCGATGCTCAACTGGTGACATTCCAAGCAAAAAGAGAATGCACTTGACCTGAAGGCACGAGTTAATTGCTATGTTCTCAGATATACATTGCTGGAAGAAAATGACAAGAAGCAGCAACAAAGCGAAAACATCATCAGATTAAATATTTGGGAGGAAGATAAACAAGAAACTCAGCAAGACCACCCAGCTTCACTCAGGGTGAAATGATAAATGCTGCTCATACAAATTAAATGGGGGAAGATGAGTTCATAAAAAATAATGTGGGGCAAGGGGCTTTTTGTGCCTTGAAATCCTTGAATTGCAAAGGAATGGAAGATATATACCAGCAAGTTGTCATCATTTCTAAGGTCATGTAGTGCCAAATTTCAGTTTTCTATCATGAGGTTTTATCTCTAAATCCCACTGGCCCTTGGTTGCATTTCTCAGAAAAGCTATGGTGATAATATAAAATCACCCATGGCCTAGCATATTTCAGTTTAATTTGACTCAGAATGCTGATAACACTCACATGGTGCTTGTACATTACAGTCACCACTGCACTCTGCATATGCTTCTAAAGAAAACTGGAAAAGCATTATTTATGTACTTGATTTCTAAATGTATCCTCTGCCCTTGGGCATGTGTGTACAATAAAAATGCATAATAGTTAACACACACCCCAGAATAGGGATGAAACATAATTAAAAAACCAAATTGAATTAAATCTGCAGAGATCCAGTTTTTACATCGGAACACAAACAAAAGTAATTTTGACACTGGGTGGAAGATTTCCTTTCCATACAGTCTTTTCACTGACATATAATATATCTAGAGACATATAACCTGCTCCCTTTGTAAAAGACAGGTTCAATGTTCTTTGTAAAATGGTTCAGCTACAAGGGCAGAATTAACTGTGACGGCAATTTCACATCAACCCAACTGAAATTATATTGTAAAGAAATCCTCGCCATTTCCTCGTGTGTAGTGAGCACTTATCCTGCTCCATTTATAATTCCCACCATGGGAATTTTGAGCGCTCTCTCTCTCTCTCTCTCTCTCTCTGTGTGTGTGTGTGTGTGTGTGTGTGTGTGTGTTTCCTTGTTCTGTAGACAAGCTCCCAGGTGTCAAAAGATCTGAAGTTCCAGGAATTTCCTCTAGCATTTCTGTTCTGGCACAAATTTCTGCTAGTTTATATGTATTATTATTACTATTCATTTCATTTCTATACTGCTTTATATTTTTAAGAAAAAGATCTCAAAGCAGTTTACAGTCTACATTAAAACACCAAATAAAACAATGCAGAGCAAAAACATTACCGAAGAAAGTCAAATATAAAGTATACATTCAAAGCAACATAATTAGCAGGAAACTATCCTAAAGATTTCAGAATAAAACATTACAAAGGAGGGCAACAGCAAAATGAACATTAAATGCAGCAAAGTTAACGACCAAAAAAAATTATCTGTAACAATTTGAAAGGAAACATTGCTAAAGGTAGTGAAATACAAAATGCACATTTAAAACACCGTAATTAGCAAGAGAATAAAATGTGACCTGAGTGGTCCTATACATAAAGTGTTGCATTTTGTAAAATCACCTCCTTCGCATTTATCCTTCAAAGGAGTGTAGGGTGGCCATGCCTGAATCCATTCCCAGCCAAAGCTCAACACTTTTAAGGGTGCAATTCTATGCGCGCGCACTGCAGAGTAAACCCTGTACAATGTACAGGATCTCTTATTCAGTGAGACTTATTTCTAGGTAAGTGCACGCAGGATTACAGCTCAAGATGCGTTAAAAGTACTTTCAGTATTGTGTTTCAAACAACCATCACAGCACTCCAGTTGATGGGGGAAATGAAAATTCTCTACCCGAAACTCGACAGAAACCCAGGAATTACATGTTAGTGAAACCGTGCATATTCTCTTAGGGCCAGGTTCAGCTAAACAATCTTGCTAGTGGGAGCCAGCACAACAAGGCTTTCACTGCCTCTCCTCCCTCTGCATGTTCCCCATGCCCACAAATTGACTCTTTGGGGGTCAAGGAAAACCCCAAAACAACACACAGCCTTAGGGAATATTGTTTCATCTGGCAAACAAAGATGCTTGCACCGGTGGAACAATTGTATTACTGCAACATTGAATTCCGCTCTAAATGTTTCTAAATAATTAAAACAGCAGGATTCTTGCTACTTTTAATTTGAAATTTAATTATTATACTGACTCTCTCTGCATGTACACACACACACACAACACTGCAACAGTGTGTACTGTAGAAATTTAAATAGAAATGCTGTGAACATGATTATTTCAAATATTTTATTTCCGATTGTCAGAGGGAATATCAGCACACAACAATGCTCACATTTATTAGAATGCTCAAGTAACATTCCTTAGACATATACTTGCCATGCCCTATATTAATAGCAGAATTGAATTACTTTAGTTTTGTCCTTTGAAGTAATTCCCAATGAGAACTGGGCTCAAGAGAGCTCCTAAGGGGGTGGATAAGAGCTCACAACTGTAATTCTCCTCTAATATTCCGAATTAAATTATTAATCATCATCATTATTAGATAGTCTGCAACTGAGGATCAAAATATAAAATGGGTAGACAGTCAAATACCAGCACCTTTGCTTGATGTCACAGACAACTAATTCTTCTAAATTTATAGAATAGCCTTTCACAACATTGCTGCAAATGTTTTATCTCACCAAATTGATTTTTGGAATGCCGTAAAATGCTAGTGATCACATGCACACGAAACCACATGTGGGGGGGAGGGTATATACCACTTCACATTTTTGTGCAACAATCCCTAAGTGGTTTAGAGAGATTATAAAATCAAAACACACTAAAGTACAAATAAAGATCAGAATTCAATAAATGCATTTAAAGTTCTTCATTCAAAATAGAAAGGCAACAACTGAACAGGATAACATTCTCAAAAATTCTGGAGATTCATTTTTGCAAAGCCATTGCTATCCAGAGCCCTGTTTTGAAGTCCCCACACACTCTCTTATATTACAGTGTCATATCGATACCCCTTCCTCATGCTGTTGAGGTGGAGGAGCCTGCACAGTTCCCGCTACGCAGACCAGTGTTGCCCCGGTTTCCTAGAGGGGCGGTTCCATGGCACGAGGAGAAGCCACATAGGCTCCTTTCACAAGACCTGTGGCTTTCCTTGTTATTTCAGAAACCCGGGGGGGGGGGGCTGCACTGCAATAACTCCTGTGTCACTAAATGTGTCACCGCGGTTCCCAATTCCTTGATTTGGAATGTGAGCCTTTGTGACTCAATGGTCGCTTTCAATACAAGGTGAGAGTTATGATCCTCCAAGATAAAAATCTGAGCCAGAGAATTATCTGGAGTGGGAAGTCATCATGCCCACCCCTTATTTGAGGTGAGCATTGCAAGATCTTGAGACTCGCCCCGAGCATGGAGGGGCGAGTCTTGGCAATGCCAATAATAATAATAATAATTTATTATTTGTACCCCCGCCCATCTGGCTGGGTCTCCCCAGCCACTAGTAATAATATTATTAAACCTCTGTTAAATATTAAACCTGGAGCGAAGCAAGTCAAAGGCTGAAATCCAGGTATCCAGAGGCATACAGAACACCTGTTGAGCTCACCCTCTAAGTCGTCTGTAAATTATTAATCAACTTCTGCGCAATTGAAACAGAATTTTGTATAGAGGAATATGCTGTTAGCTCACAGAAAACACTCAGTGACATTTAAAGCAGGTAGTGACCATGTTGCTATTGATACCCAACAAACCACCTTCTTAGCATGATATAGCAGCGGTTTCAATTTAACACGTATGAAGAGCGGAGGCACAAAGAAGGAGATGGTTGGTTTGACGACAACAACGGTGACCTAAGTTGTAGGTATTACTCTGGAGTGGCTATTTGTGCTTGGAGAACGTTCTTTTGAGAGAGAGAGAAGAAAGCTGTTGTGAGAAGAAAATCAGGAGCATGTGTGAGAACTGAAGTGTCATTTTTGGGGGACAGACAACACTAGCCAGGCACACAATAAGGTGGTGGTGGGGTGTGCAGTGTGTGTGGCCTGTCTCTTTAAGAGACATGCCTGGTATATAATAGAGATTCCCCTCCCATCTCTGGGTGCGTTTCCCTCTTTGGCTACCTGGGAACTAGTTGCAACCTTATGTTTTGCCTATGCAACAAGTCCCACCTGTTATGCTGAGTTTCTGAAACTGAGAGTGTTCAAACACTGCGTTTTTCCAGGATGGGAACTGCATATACATTTTGCAAGTGCTTTGTCACCAGGATACTGCAAAAGAATTGCATATTTATAATCTGCATAATTATTAAATTATGGTGTATTAATATTCCCAAAATAATTCATATTGCTAAAATGACAGCCAGATTAAGCAACTGCTTCTGAGCTTTCATTAAAGGCTTCAATTCAATTCAATTTGCCAATAGATATTTATGAAAATCATTGTTTCTCCCTTATAAAAAATGCAGCGCCTAATAAGTCATAATAGTTATTAATTTCTACTGAGGCCAACATAATTGGCTAGATTAATCAATGTAAAACATTTTGAGTGATTAAAATGAACCCCTGATTAATTGGGCAGTGGATCTAAAAAAATGGGTTTTTAAAATGCGAGTTCTTATAAAAACTGTGGATGACAAGCTCAAGCTTAGAAGACACAATCCCTCCTGTGTGACAGAAAAACGAGTATCCTTTACTAAGGGGGTGTTTGGTGCATACATTTGTTTATCCTCTAAAAACAATCTATTTCCCCAAACTTTAGTAAGTTTGTGTGTTTTTGCTGTTATCCAAATTTCATTAATCAAAAGTTTGAAAGGACACTCAGATTTCTTTTAAGTGCAGAATCTGATGCATGTTTACTTAGAAGCAAGCATGATGCATTGAATGGAGCTTAATTCCAAGTGAGTTTGCATCAGGTGAGAGCCCTAATTTATTTTCCCCCTTTTTCATTAAAAGAATATTTTATTTAAAATATAATTAAAAGGTAAAGGGACCCCTGACCATTAGGTCCAGTCGTGTCCGACTCTGGGGTTGCGGCGCTCATCTCGCTTTATTGGCTGAGAGCCGGCGTACAGCTTCCGGGTCATGTGGCCAGCATGACTAAGCCGCTTCTGGTGAACCAGAACAGCGCACGGAAACGCCGTTTACCTTCCCGCCAGAGCGGTTCCTATTTATCTACTTGCACTTTGATGTGCTTTCGAACTGCTAGGTGGGCAGGAGCTGGGACCAAGCAACAGGAGCTCACCCTGTCGCAGGGATTCGAACCGCCGACCTTCTGATCAGCAAGCCCTAGGCTCTGTGGTTTAACCCACAGCACCACCTGGGTCCAAAAATATAATTACAAATAACGAATAATTAGTTAACACCTCTCTCTTTTTTAGACTCCTATTTACAGAGCTATCCTATGTACCTTGGAAGGGGAGATCTGCAGTTCCTCTCCATTCACAGGCCAGCAAAGAGGAGACTATGTATAATCCAATTTCTACACTCCTGCCAGCCATCAACTTTGGGTGGTGGTGTAGGACTGCACTCTTAATTCCTTATGTCCCAAATCACAATCTATACATTTTAAAGGTAAAGGTAAAGGGACCCCTGACCATTAGGTCCAGTCGTGACCGACTCTGGGGTTGCGGCGCTCATCTCGCTTTACTGTCCAAGGAAGCCGGTGCACAGCTTCCGGGCCATGTGGCCAAAACAAAGCCGCTTCTGGCAAACCAGAGCAGCACATGGAAACGCTGTTTACCTTCCCGCCGGAGCGGTACCTATTTATCTACTTGCACTTTTGATGTGCTTTCGAACTGCTAGGTTGGCAGGAACATATATTTTAGTTCTCTATAAATTGATTATGCTTCTGTGGACCTTCTTTAACCCTTATAGAAGTGGTAATCTTTGCCGTAATGGCATACTTTCTGCCTTTCTCCTCCTTCAAGATGTCTGACTTATTCATTTTGCCTTGTGTGAACTCTCATGCTCTGATTATTGCAAGGGAATTATTTCATCAAGGGAGGGAAAGGGCTCCGAAAGAACCTTGCTCACTGCTTGGCCACCGACAAAACGAAATTCATTCTGACATTGCCAAGTGCATGGACGAAACTAATCAACTCCACAGCTGCCTCACACAGAGGAGACTTTAGCCAGTCAGCAATTCCAAACCATGTACCTACACAGGATTACATGAAACCCTGGCCTTCAAATGATAAATCTGCAAGCAGGACTTTCGTTAACGTTCATTTCACAACACAGTAACATTGACTTATACACATATTTGGCCTGGACATACCTTCCTTTGTTCTCATTCTAGAATCCCCAAAATGAAATTGCTGGAAAAGTTGCCAACTCAAAAGGGTAGAAAGGCCAAATAAAGAACTTAGAAATGAGAACATGGTGGGGTGAGACTTCCTTCCTCCCTCAGAGACATAGGAAATAGAGAGGGGATATTGGAGGAGGCTGAATTATATGTAGTTTTGTGGACTGTGTTTCATCGCATATTGCTAACTAGGTCAGGCCTGTGACAAGACAACAGCTAAGTGGAATCATAACATGCGCTAGAAGAAACAGAAGCTGCAGGATGATCTAAGAAGCAAGCAATCCATGGGCTGCAATCCTGCTCCTGGAATTCATTCTCGCACAGTTCTACTGTTGGAATGAATGCCAAGGACACCATTCTGCTGTTGCTTGACGATATATCGACATAGGATGCCACCCTGTGTCAAGCCAGACCATTTTCCCATGTTGCTCCAACTGACAGAGTATCATCCCTGCTTGGCGAGGCCAGGAATTAAACCTAGGACCTTCTGCATGCATGGCATGTGTTCTGCCACTGAGCTATATATAGAAAGAGTAGTACAGCAGTAATAGCCCAAATAATGATGCCATTATTATTATTATTATTATTATTATTATTATTATTATTATTATTTCTGTTGTGCCCTTTCTTCCAAAGGAGCCTAGGGCAGCAAACATCAAAATGTTTAAGCAATAAAATTTATATACAGTAGTTGCTGCCTATGGGTGTTTCAGGATAAAGCCAGGCCAATCAAGGAGGTATTGTCATGGTAGGCTCCACTGGAGGCTGCTGTTATTGAGCAGCAAGAGATGAGACAGAGCTTATCAACAGCTGCTAGGATAGACATGATAATGGAGAGAAGGAAGGCTGGGGTCACAGGGATTGAGCAGTAGTGTCCCAAGACCTGTGTGAACTGTTCCATTAGATGTTGGCACACATAGTGCAGGCATTCAACAAAGCCATCTCCCCATTATGATGTGGCCCATTTCTCTCCTGCCTCCAACTCAGTGACACCATTTCCCCTCTGACTGATCACAGCAGCCCACTCCTAAACACACAAAAACACATAACACCCCAAGTACAGCTAGAACCCATGGCCCTTTGGATGTTGTTGGACCATTGGTCATGTGGATTAGGGATGGTGGGAGTTGGAGATCAATGTTTGGAAAACCACAGGTCCCCCATCCCTGAGCTACGGGGCAGTTCTTCACATATGCATGTTCACTTGGCATTGCAAGATTAGGTAATGACCTCCACAGGTGAGTAGGTGAGTAGCCACAGATAAAACCCAGCAGACAAAACTTGAATTAGAGTGGAGTCAGTTCACATATTCAGCTGCCAGTCACCAGATGTGAAGTAACCAAGGGATACACTTATATCCTTTGACGTTCAGAGAATGAGATGTTATACATTCCTGAAGAAAATTTAATCACTGTTGCATATACGATTTCACAGGCTGCTTGACAATCAGTTTTGCTGCTGTTGTAAAGTTGATTGCTCACACACATTTGTGTTAGAAAAATAAATCCACCAAGATATATGAGGAATAAATAGGTCATAAAAATGCCTGGAGACCCACTTTGACAGCTTTCCAACCTTGAGAGATGCAAGGATACCACTCTACTTTCTAAAATCAGGAGCTTATGTTTCAGTGGACCCACCTCGGGGAATGCACGTTGTGAGATTTCTTCACTTGCAAATTTGGCAAAGTAGTCAAAATAGAATTGCAGAGATAGCTGGTATCATAAATTGCTGCAGGGGATGGAAGTTTGTGTGTTATGTCCACTCACTAATCAATGGGATGGAGTTTTTAATTTGAACTTGCAAACACATACACAAAAATCTTCCACAAACATTAGACCAGGTGGAAATCTTTTATTCACATTAATGTTATATCCCAGGTGGACTTTTCAAGCTGAGTCTGCCACAGGAATCAACAGGGGTTCAGTAGTTTTAGGCTATCTATGGGTAGGCTGGATGAATGTAGATGTCCACTTTTGACAGCTGCTAAGCATTAGAATTTCATGTTGTTGTTGTTGTTTAGTTGTTTAGTCATGTCCGACTCTTCATGACCCCATGGACCAGAGCACGCCAGGCACTCCTGTCTTCCACTGTCTCCCGCAGTTTGGTCAAACTCATGTTAGTAGCTTCGAGAACACTGTCCAACCATCTCGTCCTCTGTCGTCCCCTTCTCCTTGTGCCCTCAATCTTTCCCAACATCAGGGAATTTCATAGAACCCTCTAAAAGGGTTGAAACTTCTTTTCAGTATGGGACAAAGACTTGACATGGAGATTCTGATGATGAATAAAGAAGATTGCTCCAGGAGTTCATTATTTTTCAAATGACCATTCTAGGCAGGGAGGCAGGTAGCCAGCAATGGTTTTTTTAAGGTTACACAGCAAACCTATGGCTGCATCGTGATCAAAACATGAGCTATACACCAGACACAGTCAAACTACTACCGACCTTCAAGACTACCACTTTCTCTTACTGAGCACAGCTCCATGGAAGGGGAGACTGACAACCCTTATAGGGGGGCCTCATGATGTACTTTCATAAGTATGATGGCTCTTTCCGTACTCTGTTGGCATGCAGCTTCTGTGGGTAGCAGTGTCTCATGTGCTCCACTGACATCCAGATTCTCGAGCTAAAAGAATTTCACTCCACAAATCTCTAACATCAACTGCATATAGATTAATATGAATGCATGTGAGTGCATCTCGTTTTAAGAGTTGTTCATGACTCTAATCGTTTCCCCACAGCTCCCAGGCCTGGGACCACAAGACACTAGCACTACGCTGATTTTTTTCCATGTGAATGGTTTTGCGGTGAAGTGTGTTCTCAAACACACTTTGTTTGGCCAAACTGCGAGAGACAGTGAAGGATGGGCGTGCCTGGCGTGCTCTGGTCCATGGGGTCACGAAGTGTCGGACACGACTGAACGACTGAACAAGTGTTCTCAAGGAAGCCAGATGCCCCTACCTCCATGACATCCATCCCTGGCCATAGATTTCTTAAAGGTTGGTAACTTCTTCAATACGTAATCCTAGCCAATCAGTGATTATGTAGATTTATTTATATATTTAGCAGATTTCCATACCACTTTGTTAACTAGAACTCTCAAAGCTGCTAATAAATCACAAGAGATACACCAAGTGCTATTTTATATATAAAAAACCAAAACAACCAAGCCTCACTGGAGTTGGTGAAAATTGTGGGCAGGGCAGGGCAAACCCCTGGAACTGTCTTTGCTTGTCTGTCTGCCTCCCTCCTTCCTTCCTTCCTTCCTTCCTTCCCTCCTTCCCTCCCCTTCTTTTTCTTTTCCAGCAGATTTTTTATTCCAGGTTGAGGGCCACTTTTAAAACCCAATGCTTTGCATATGAATTGTTCCTTTAAACATGTATGGGTCGAGAATCTGTTCTTTATATTCCTACCACGGCTGCAACTCTGGGAAACGCTCATTAAACTGATCTGTATGGTAAAAACAGGAGAATCGTGCCATATGTGATGGCCTGACAGTTTCATAAGACATAAATCTAGTAATTAATGAGTGAAGTGTTCCATGCTCTGCATGTTGTAACTTAATAATAACCTTCTCTAATAACATATAGCTTCCCTGTATCATCTGGTAAATCTAGCTCAAACAAGATCAAAACATCAAACTATTGGCAATATGTACCCTGGCCAAACCAAACCAAAAAGAAAAAGAGAAGAAGGAAATATGAGGAGAAAAGAAATTTAGCTGAGAATGTAATAGAAACCTCTTCCTTATGCTGAGAACTGTGATTTTATTCTGAACTTTTAAATATACAAAACAGATATTCCTTCACAAAGCCTAGACAACTGGCATTGGGGTGTGTGTGTGTGTGTGTGTGTGTGTGTGTGTGTGTGTGTGTGTGTGTGTGTTTAAAGAGAGATGTTTATTATTATTATTATTATTATTATTATTATTATTATTATTATTATTATTATTATTTTCATGCTACCCTTCATCTGAAGTTAACAGGGTGGTTTACAATATAGAAACACAAAAATAATACCGTAATAATGGACGAAAACATCAACACTCTCCTCCCAACACACACAGTTTAAAAGGCTATAGATCAGGCATAGGCAACCTTCGGCCCTCCAGATGTTTTGGCCTACAACTCCCATGATCCCTAGCTAACAGGACCAGTGGTCAGGGATGATGGAAATTATAGTCAACATCTGGAGGGCCGAAGGTTGCCTATGCCTGCTATAGATTCTTAATTAGCCAAAGGCCTGGGAAAAGAGGAATGTTTTTGCCTGGCTCCTAAATATATGTAATGAAGGTGCCAGACTAGCCTCCCTGGGGAAAGCATTCCACAAACGGAGCCACCACAGAAAAGGCTCGTTCTCGTGTTGCCACCCTCTGGACCTCTCATGGAGGTGGCAACACAAAGAAGGGCCTCAGATTATGATTGCCAGTGCAGTCGGGCCAGGATTGGTGTCATATGCACAAACCATCTTGCCCTGGTGAGCAGACTCGCTGCTGAATTCTGCACCAGGTGAAGTCTCCAAACTGTCCTCAGAGGCAGCCCCATGTATAACATGTTGCAGTAATCTAACCTAGAGGTTACCAGAGTGTAGAAGACAGAGGTTAAGCCATCCCTATGGATGAGGTGACTTCCAGGCAACCTACTTATTTAACACTCACCCCAATTTATTTGTTGGGAGATGAGCTGATGCATCAAAGCAAGTTTTACCCTACACTTTCCAGCACGTTTCCCCCATCACTTGCCTTATCACAAAAAGCTCAATCTTTTGCAGAAATCAGTTTGTTACTCAAGACCTCTAAATCAATATTTCTTTCTCTATAATAGTATATACATACCATTCTCTCACAAAGACATAGAGTATGGTGTCATGGTTAGAATCCCAGACTAGGAGACCAGGGTTCCCATTCTCACTCAGCTATGAAGCTCACACGGTGACCTGTCTCTTAGCTTCGCTGAGTTTTTGTGAGGATAAAATAGGGAAGACGACAACCATGTTCCTTGGAGGAAAGGTGGGATATAAACGTAATAAACATGTCCCATGCTGCAGAACACCCTTCCAACAGAGATGCAGGCAACACAAGATGACTGACCTCTGGTTGAGTCCAGGCAGGCCTCTGTAACAGGATGGCAAGCAAAGACAATGACTAAGTACCGTGAGGAAAATGGGAAGTAGAGAGAGATGCTGAAGCAATATTCTTAGGAAAGGGAGCTGTTAAAGGAACTATTTATCACCATCAAACAGAGAGAGAATGAAGTTCAAAATGGTGATATTGTTTATCTGAAGGGTATGGATCCAGAGGCAGAGGCAAAGCCAGATTTAGGGCAGTGAGGACGGTTCCTCTGCCCAGAATGCCAAGATGAGGGGGCACAAAATATGCCGCAACTTTGATGTGGTGCGCTTGAGAGCATGCGTAGAACAGAAGGCGAGAGGGAGGAGGGCATGAAAATAAGAGATATGGTGGGGCAAATTTTGTCCTTGCTCAGGGTCCCATATGACCAAAGTCCACCCCTGATGTAGCCCGCTCATAAGAAGCTTATCTATGCACAAATTCAGAATTGCCAGGCAAATGCCCCTATTTGACAAACCATTAGCACTGTGGATTCAACTGTCCCATTCTCCATGCAAAATAATGTGTACCAACAGGGAAAGCAGAATCCATCCCTTAATTAGCTGGTGTTTCAGGTACAAGATCAAAGTCTCATATGAAGCCTAAATGAAAAGAGGTAAATTAATGCAGATATGGGTTTTGGGTTTTTTAATGTAGTATTTCCGGACAGGTTCCAACCTGGCAATAAGCAACCATTAGGGAGGTGGAGGTCAAGGGAGGTGGAGGTCAGCTGCCTCAGTCAGCTCCCTCCTAGGGCTGCCAAGTGACCAAGGGGAGTGGGGCACAACCAGCCCTTCTTGCTCCTCTACCAGAGGTCTGCTATGAAGGAAGCCTGGGTTTATGCTTCAACCACTAGCACAAAGAGCATTTAACATGTCTGCTAGTGATCCACCCATGTCTTTAAGGTGGAATGTGGGGTGGAGTCTGCAAATGCCCATGTCCCAGTTCATTCAAAACATTTGGTGTGTTGAGACACAGTCCAGTCCCAGGGTTGGGGCTAAACACGTAGAAAAGGATAGGCCCGAAAATGGGCTAAAAATTAAAATCATAATCCAACAATTTCCAAAACACGCACACTCAATTTAAGGAAGCATAACTTCTTTCTGCATGTAGTGGGCGGGGGGGGGGGGACAACATCTGATGAACTAAAGAATTACAATTTTTTTTATTATTTCATAAAGGTTATACATTGCTTGGGGGGGGGCTGAGCTTGAAGTGGTTTTGGAAAGATGAAAATGCCAGTTAACTGGAAGAAAGGATTCTGAAAAGTTCTTGAAAGTAGTTGGGGAAGTGATCACACCCAATGAAGAGTTGGTACCACTGGGCACTTGCCAGTGCCCCCCACCCCTTGGAGAGATCACTACTGCGCATTTCCCTTCTGTTTACCTTGAGATAGGAAAGAGCCAACAGCAGCAACGTTTTTAAAGAAGCCAGTGTAGCTGGCAGATGCTGCTGGTGACGGCTGGCGTTTTAATTTCCTCCCAAGTGGCCCCATCGTAAAGCCCCTATGGGGTAACTATGTGGGGTCCCTAGAGGCAATGGGGATGGATAAAATGCTGGGGACCAGCACCAATGTTTCACTCGTTGGCTGCCCTCACCTTTTTTGCAACTGCCGGGCTGTTAGCTCACCTGTCATAAGAGGAGAAGAGCTGAGCTACTTTCACCCGGGGTACCTACCCATCAGAGTCGTTCCTCCACCACTGATGGTGCCACCTAAGCAATGGCCAGCTGTGCTGGCTCCTCCGGTGCTGCTATCCCTACCTGGGAAGGAGGAGGTGGCCAAGGGCCTCATCAAATCCAGCAACAGCTGTGAAAGCAGTGGCAATTTTCTATACTCATTATGAACAGCCATTATTCCCTTCCTTTCCAAAACACCTTTTTATATACTTCTTCATGAATCTGACTTTCACAAAGGCAAATGTGTGGGGTTTAAAAAAAAAAACTCACACAGAAGTTCTGCTTTGTGGGGGAGTAATTAGAAGCACTCCTAAAGAAATTACCTGTCAACCTTCTTTTCACTGGGAAACTGGAGGAAGTCAATCATGTAAGACATGTGAATATAAAATTATCATAATAATAATGTTTGTCCCATGGACAGCTGTGAAGCCTTATTTAACTCTAAGCAAAAATAGCCTCATCCACCCCATATCTCTGTTTGCTTATCTGCAATGTAAGCAACTCATTTTTATGTCCATGTTTGCCTTTAAAGCAGCATGTGAAGCAAAAGCTTGCTTTTTAAAAATTTTTTTAAAAAAACCCATTTGAAGCTTTTGATCTGTGTCTCTCAGGGTCTTTCAGTTTGAAAGTTCCTCCCTTCCTGAAACCGATCGTTCAAGTCCCAATATGCATTCTGAGTGACTGAATGAGTGATTTTTAATTTATGTATGTGTGCTGGTAACACGGGTGGATGAATCCCAGTTTAGATTTCTCTCCATTTTTTTTTCCAATCGTAAATTCATTTTGCCCCATTTCCTCATCAGTTTGTAATTTAAAAAGAAAATGCTGGTGGCAACTTGCCTGTATCTCACTCTCAGTGGCTTCATGTAGATATTAAAAATAGCATCCAAGGCTATTTAATATCCACCCTCTCACACCATGAACCATGCTCTGGACCCAAACAGTCAAACTCCCTCTGCTCCATTTAATAAGCCAGGATGAAAGGGCATGTGTGCAGGTGTATCGCTCCCAACACCTTATCCACACCTGCTGACTGAAGCCTATCCCACAACACATTGCTATGGCACTGGATACATCATCTGGAATTGCAATAACTGTAGATTCTCATGTTGTACCAACTTAGGTGAGTCCAAAGTTGAGCATCTTGAGTCAAGGTCACGCCAGCTTTATAATCAAAATGTGTAGCCAGTTGGTCACAGTGGGTCCTTGAATGCTCCAGAGGTTGTCATCATCATCACCACCACCACCACATTGTACAGTGGTACCTCGGTTTAAGTACTTAATTCGTTCCAGAGGTCCGTTCTTAACCTGAAGCGTACTTAACCTGAAGCACCACTTTAGCTAATGGGACCTCCTGCTGCCGCTGCGCCGCCAGAGCACAATTTCTGTTCTTAGAGGAGTTCTTAACCTGAAGCGTACTTAACCTGAAGCGTACTTAAACCGAGGTACCACTGTATATTGTATCTCCACAAGAGTCTTGCAACAAAGGCGGTGAGATTTACCCAAGGGCCAACCATGTGAGCTTCATGACCAAGCATGATTTCTTCATGGCAAAGCTGGATTTCTCGCTTCAAAACTGAGCGTTCTAACCATCATGACACACTGATTCTCACCATGGTATAGTTGGAAATTATTCAGAAAGCAGAAGTCAGCAGAACTCGATAGGTTTTGTGGTTCCACGAGCAGTAAGAAAATACAGAACTAAATTTGAATACTGAGGTACGCAGAAAATTAAGAAAGAGTAGCAGCATTTGTTCTGGAGAAAGAATAAAGGCGGTGTTGGGTTTTTTCCTTTAAAAAAAAAAAAAGAAGGAGCCATTGGCTATGAGCCAATAAAGCAGCCTGCACATGTGCAACTGGAGCTTCCCCAGAGCCAGATGACAAAAGGAAAGAAATGTATATGATCACAAAACTCTGTCATAGCTGGCTATTGACGCCTTGTGTGCACACACTTGGGATTCTAGATCATGGGCAGTGAAATCCGTGTAGAAATCCCCGGTGACGTTAAGGCCGTGAATTTGAGTAAATCCTCAGTGCCACCTTTTCATTCTTTATCAGATCCATATGGGGGGAAACAAATAGTTTAATCTGATAGATATAAAGTAGGGTAATAAAAACACGGTTAATTCATTTTGAAGGCTTTTTTTGTTTTTTTTACTAAACTTCTCTATAAAGCGCATATTCTGCTTAACGGCACCCTGTCCTTTTAATTCCCTCACTGCTGACTATGCTATTATGGTACACTCTCATTAGAACATTAATAGGATCATGCAAGTTTTATGTGAGTCTTCAGTGCTCTAGGCCACATGAGAGTCACGTTGCAAGTTACATATATCAGTTAATTACGTCCCCTTTAGCCACATTGAAAGCCTTACTGTACTGTAGTTTATCTTATCCTTCTACAGTATAGTTGAGTTCATTTGAATCAGGCAGAGAATTTTCAATATTCAGAATCTAATTTAATGAATGTTGTGCCTGTAAATGCAGAATGCCAGTTTTTAAGATTACTGTATGGATGACTTTGGTGTTATCTGACCTGACCTTTAGTTCAGAGAGCTAAAAATTAAATCTTACTAATGAATATGCTTCTTCCTATAATCAGGTCATGATAATTTATGAATGGCCCTACTGATCTTCCTTTAAACAGCACATTATACATGAAATTATGCTAGTCCAAATCCCCCAAAGACCTTGAAAGTAGAAACAAAGTCAGGTCCAGACCAGTAAATGTGCTAGTCCAAGATGCAGCAAGATGGGACACAAAACAGACGGGCAAAATCTCCTTGCACTGGCTCTATTCAGAATCATCTTGGTGCAATGTTTAGAAGAAGCTTGTCTGTTTTCTGACCATACCCATAATGTTTGGTACGTACAGCCAGTTCCTGTCATGAGCATATATACCATCATATTGCTCATGGGGAATTGTAATTCACTTTCCCCTATCCACCAGGCATGGGTAGAGAGGTGCTTGGAAGTTCAATTGCTCCATTCATAAGTAAATGCACCCAGAAACAAGGCAAGGTTTTGAATGAGGACAGTGGGGAGGAGTAACCGCCACACAAAATGTAAGCAAGTAATAATCAACAAGAGTTTCATCAAATATAAATTGGTGTGTGACACCACAGTATAGCAACACTAAGAAGGAAGGCACGTTTCTTCAAAAAAAATGAATTTTCTGGAAGGCTTTTATTGATTCCTGGCAAAATAAGTTACTGTGATGAGTCAGGCATACACTACCAGCTGTGTCTTGCAGGGAATATGCTGAAAGGTATCCAACTTGTTATTTATACAGGGGTAGCTGCCATGAAGCCCACTTACTCATTCGCTGGGCCTGCTGCAGAGTTATGAGGGTTTCTTGTGCCTAGGACAGTCCTTAAATCCACTAAGCACCTGGGTTTGACTATATGATTCTCATGCACCTCCTCTTATATGAGTTATAGCATAACTGTGAAGTTATGTGGTACACAGATGCTTTTTAAAAAAACCAAATAAATAATGCATCTCCGGTGTCACAAGTCAAAATAGCTGGAAAATATATAAATTGAAGGAGATCCTTTTTTCCCCTCTTACCAGACTGTTCCTTGTGCCTCAGGCAACAAAACTCAGGGCCTATGTGTTGGCCGGCTGTGGGGTGTATGACTGAAGACACTGTCTCTGGGCATCAGCACAGAGTTAAGAAGAGGGGAAGCACTAGCTTTTTGTTACAGGCACATTATCTGGAAGCTGTTAGTTAAACAGGTTGTAATATTGATTTTGTCTGGAAATGGACTCTTGGAACGTATTTATTTTTATACTGACAATGTTTCTTTACTTCTTTTTAATGCAAGCTGGAACCTAAGAAAATATCTTATTCCAGGTCAAACTATTTGTCCATCTATCCCTTTGGTAACCAATATAGTACTCTCCATATGTTGTTAGGCTAGATCCAAGGTAAGCAGTGTGGTGCACTCCAGGGCATTGTTGAACTACAACTCCCATCAGCTGCAGCTAACATGGCCAAAGGCCAAGGTTGATGGGGGTTGTATTATAACATCTGGAAGGCACCACATTGGATGCCCCAGATCTAGCCTATCTAGACTACTCTGGCTACCAGCAGGTCTCCAGGCTTCCTGGCAGAGGACTTTATCACCTGCAATCTGAGCCCTTTGACTGGAGACACCAGGGAGAAGCAACTGATGCCTTCTGCATTCAAAGCATGTGCTCTGGCTTTGGATTCTTCGACTGCTGAACCCTGAGCTTGAATACACAGAATCTTATTTTGCATTCTCAGCAGGAGAGAGACCTTCTGGGGGGAAACTGCAGGCATAGCAAATGAGTCCTTGTAATACAGCAAACATTACAAAATGAAGAAGTGTCAATACAGAATAAGGCGTTTACGCACTTGGGTGACATCATCGCTTTCTCTCTGCCATGGTTTTCTCCGACATGAGCAGGAAAAGCAGAAGTCTGATAACAGTCAAGGGAACCAACAGTTCATCAGAGTCTCCATCACTTCCAGTCAATTATTCACAGTGTACAGGAGAACAGAAGAGCCCTGCTAGATCAGACCAAAGTGCAATCTGGTGCAACATCCTGTTTCCCCACAGTGGCTATACAGATGTCTCTGGGAAGCTCCCAAGTCCAGTATGGAGACAATAGCCTTTTCCTGTTTTGCTCAATGGCAACTGGTACTCAGTACTACATTGTCTCTGAAAGGCTGCATAAAGCCACCATGACTAGTAGCCACTGAGAGCTCTAGCCATTCCTAACCCTCCTTTAAAACCATCTGAGCTATTGGCTCTAACCACATCTTTTGATGGCAAATTCCAGAAATAAATCAGGCATTGTACAAAGCAGTACTTTCTTTTTGTCTTTTCTGTGTGTTCTGTCAATTAGCTTCACTGGATCACCCTGAGGGGTCTAGTGAGAGGGAAACAAACATTCTGTTCACAACATGCATATGATCTCTGACCACAAGGTCTAACCTTGCTAGCCTTTTGCAGCGCTGGATTTAGGGCAATGTGGGCAGTCTCCCTGCACAGGGCGCTGAGTAGAGGAGGCCAAACTATTGAGACAATCCATTTGGGAGAGCCAAACTTTGGCCTCACACAGAGCACCATATTACAAAAGATTACCAAAGTCTGCCCCTGCCTTTGCCTTCCTATTTAAAATTCTAGAACACATTTTGCTCCTTGTGTTCCTGGTGACAATGGACAGTCAAAAGTTGACTGAAATGACACTGGTAGTTCTAGACAAAGAGGGAGGTGTTGCGATCTGACTTTGCCAATATTTCTTTTTTTCCTATCACCAACCTCAGAGGTAGCCTGAACATTTTGGGCTACAACTTCCATCAGTCCCAGCTAGAACTGCCAATGGTTAGGAATAATGGGAGTTGTAGTCCACAACATCTGAAGAGCACCACATTGACTACCCTTAACCAACCCAGAAATATAAGACCTCATTTATTACAACTTTTGCATAACATTTCAGGAACTGTTTTATAATCATGCCATTATAATCTACATAAGAGTTCAGGCCAGTTGTTTCAGGCAGATGACAAAGCATCTCTGTATGGTATCCATTAGTAGGCATTTTTGAGTTATCGCAACTCAGGAAAGTTCTCATAATAATTAAGATGAGTTTTTTTCTTATTCAGGGCATGTATACAGTACGGCATAATTATCCAGTCAAATGTTGCTAGGAATAGCTACTCACCAGCTAAAACATGGTTTGAGTTCAACATGTGGTTTACTTATTCCATCCAAACTCAACAAAGTGTGTCATTGTAATCTTTCCCTTCCACTTCCCCTTTTGTTTCTAAAAATGTAGAAACAAAAAAACAATGCTCAGATAAGATGTCTTATCTGGATCTGATACTTTCCTCATGTTTCTGTTTTGTAGCCAGCATTAAAGCATTCTCTTTCTGAAAAAAAGGCTTCTTGCCTTAAATTATTTTCAATCAGCAACTTGCACTGTATTATCGGATGTGATCTAAAAACTGGAGCACACACACAGAGAGAGTGCTGAAAATTAGAATAAATGGCAGCCACTGTAGAATCAAACAGAGGTTTCCTTCCAGGAATTGGTAGGAATCTTACCACAAGTGTTTTAGTACAACTCAGTTGCGGACGTCTCTGGGGTTGTGGCGATCATCTCGCTTTACTGGCCAAGAGAGTCGGCATACAGCTTCCGGGTCATGTGGCCAGAATGACTAAGCCTCTTCTGGTGAACCAGAGCAGCGCAAGGAAACGGCGTTTACCTTCCCGCTGGAGCGGTACCTATTTATCTACTTACGCTTGACGTGCTTTCGAACTGCTAGGTTGGCAGGAGCAGGGACCGAGCAATGGGAGCTCACCCCGTTGCGGGGCTTCGAACCGCCGACCTTCTGATCGGCAAGCCCTAGGCTCTGTGGTTTAGACCACAGCGCCACCCACGCTTACTTACTGGATTTTCTGTGTTAAGGGAGAATCCAAATCAAATGTATGGGCTGGCGTATCAATGATGAAGATGTTGTGTGGCCAACACAAAACACATCCAGCATGAGGAGCAACAAGTTGACAATAACTCCCCTCCATTAGTGTAGGATTTGGAGCACAAAGAACAATAACTGTGTCCACACTCAGTTCCCTCTCATGAATGCAGAAGTAGGTGGGGAATCACTGAGATGAGGCCTTATTAAACGTTCCTCAGACAAAGGTAAAGAATGGACCTCGAAAAGTCAAGGTGCATTTTGCTACACAATACTTATGGCTCATGAAAGAATTGTGCTCTAAACACCTGACTTTTTATTCTATCTTCTGCCTCAGTGTTCTGTAAAAAGAAAAGGGGGGGAGCCTCAGAATCTCTGAGCTCATTCATTCCATTTATCCCTACATCTTTGCTCCTTTCAGTTGCCTCCTCAAAGAAATTACATCAAGAGACCTCCCCTGGACAGCACTGTCGAACTTCTTTGAACAAGGAAATTTCAATCTGCCGCACACAATGCCAGATGCATCCTCCGCGCCAGTGTCCTGGTAGAGAAATAATAGCAACTGCCCAGCCAGAACAATAGAATACTTTCCCGTTCTAGGTGATCGGCTGTCTCATTATACAATTGTGAATAACAATAATCCCTGACGGTCTCATGGGTGACATTTCTCTTTTCTTATCAGCACTGCTGCATACACCAGTGCTTGATAACACACAAGAATAAAGAAAACGACGCCCACCGCGCTGTCTATGTAGAAGTAAAAATGATGTGTTTATTGAAAAGAGAATCAGCTGGTGTGTTTTTGAGATATATACTGTATATATATTACAAAACCTTTTCAGAAAGCTTATTTCTCCACTACAACTTGATGGTGCAACCCAATGAATTGCCGTGCAGAGGCTGCAGGCAGGTCTCGTGATGAGGCATCCGTGTATTGATGCCGGCAAAAGATGACAACTTATCCCCAGCTGCACCATGCAAGGACAATGCTGCTCAGATTAGAGCAGGAAGGAGGAGAGAGGTGGATGGTCCCATCTGGTTTAAATCTGCAGTTCTTTATGGGCCCTGATGGCTTGTAGAAGCTGTGGAAATAAATTATGAGAGAACTATTTATGTCTAGTCATAGATCTGTTTATTGATGTATAAGTAGCTTCTCCAAAAAGTAAATTACAATAATAAATTCAACCATGAAACATAGGGAAGAATTCAACATAGCACTAAGTTTAAATCCCTTAGCAGTGTACTGATTGCAGAATGGCTTGTGTTAGTGGGGTGGCTTGAGCAAGAGAAGGCACAGGAAGCCAACATGGTTCTCATGACTGGTTGCACAACAGCCCCAGTATTTCCCTTTGCACAACCTGTTCTTTCTCTATATAGCTATATATTTTTATTGCTTCTTTTATTCCTTATGTTGTATTTCATTGGGTTACAATCTGAATTCCACAGAATCCTACAGAATTCAAATTGTGTGTTCTGCACAGACATATCATGGACCACTGGAATGAAACCTGGGTCCCTACACCACAATCTGGAAACCCTGGCCTTAGAGGGCACCAGAAGGCGGCAACACAAGAATGAGCCTTTTCCCCAGTGGCTCCCTGTTTGTGGAATGCTCTCCCCAAGGAGGTTTACCTGGAAACTCCATTACATATCTTTAGACGTCAGGCTAAAACATTTCTCTTTAACCAGGCATTTAGCTGATTAAAATTCTATGGCATTTTAGAGGGGGGAGGTTATTGGTTTGTTTTTGTTTTATTATGCATTGTGTATTCTCATTTTGTATTTTACTGTTGTGAACCACCATGGGATCTTTGGATGAAGGGTGGTATACAAAATAATAAATAATAATAATAATAATAATAATAATAATAATAATAATAATGTCTTGATCATAACACTAAATCTTTACCCTATTTAACCTTGTCATGCAAATTAAAGCAAATGTTTTTTCCCCAGCTGACCTCTCAGAGGATGATCATTCTGCATTAAATAATCTGAGAATTCACCATGCTGGTTTCACTATGCTGTAAATCCATATCACACTGGTAAGGGACAAATTATCTCACTATCAGTGAATCCTGGGCATGTTTACCCATAAGTCAATGTCATTTAATTAGCATGTGAGTAAAGGGTTGCAGCTCAGGAAAACTATGTGGAAACATAATTTTGGTGCTGCTATGAAAAGCACTTTGTGAGAATATTGTCATTGAGAAAGTATACTATACCCTCTATTAAAAAGACAGTGTTATATGAAAAGAAAACCATTTTGAAAAGATAAAGAACTAAAGGGTAGTTCCTGAAATATATCTTGGCACCGTTTCTTGGAGGAGTTGTTTCGTTGTTCTGAAACCAATTACATACCTCAAGAGCATCATTGCCAAAGAGATTCTATGAATTATGCAGCAATCCTCATCTATAGGAACAAATAGAAAACCTGATAGCTCTGGAATAAGGCTTTACAATGCCCAGGGTATTTGCATATGAAAAACTTGTAGATTAAGCTTTACAAACTGTTTGTTGCCCACATAATTTCATCCCCCTCTTATGCTTTTCCTCTGGAGAAATTGTTTATTACATGGACGGGAGGAACCACTGTCCTAAAGTGCTTGGGGCTGCTTTCATAGCATTAGAAGCTGCTTGGAGGAGGAGGAGTTTGGATTTGATACCCCACTTTATCACTACCCTAAGGAGTCTCAAAGCGGCTAACAATCTCCTTTCCCTTCCTCCCCCACAACAAACACTCTGTGAGGTGAGTGAGACTGAGAGACTTCAGACAAGTGTGACTAGCCCAAGGTCACCCAGCAGCTGCATGTGGAGGAGAGGGGAATCAAACCCGGTTCACCAGATTATGAGTCCACTACTCCTTACCACTACACCACACTGGCTCTCACTGGAGCAAGACATTCCTAACACAAGGTGAGCTACTTAATCCAACAAACCTCCTACCATAGCTTGTTACAGGCCTAAATTCATAAGGATACATGGATATAATGGCATTTTAAAGGTAAGAGCTCTCATTGCCCACAAGATGAAATGTATTAATTGTTTATGGTCCCCAATAGCCAAACTGGAGCACTTCAACAACCCCCACACACACACTTAAACAAACAACAACAACAAAGTATCATCCCTCTCAGTCACTGCCCTTTCCCATGTAGAGTGGGAAGGAAAGCTGTGATCACAGTGGTACTTGCCTCCAATCCTTTCCCCCAAAAAACTTCTTGCAGTCTGAAGACCAGGCCCTTCCTTGTGTTAACATCTGCTGACATCCACAGCAGATACCTCTAAGCACTTGATAGCTTTGGCTGAACCACTTCAGGGAACATTATTCTGCTGGGAGTTTGACAGGCTTTGAAGAAGCAAAACTTGGCTGACATACCTTGAAGGTCACTAGAGTGCCAAGTTGACCTACATGCTCCAGCAGAGAAGGTAAGAGCACTCAGGAGCATTCGTGCTGGTGGCTCTACATATCTCAACATTCCGCTGTGCGACAAGAGACTCTACAGCAGCACCAGCCGTGCCAGCCAGAAAGTCCCCCCAGAGCATTCAGGAATCCATCAGATTCTGTAAGTCTCCAAAGAAAGACCATCTCAACAGGGCCCCTACCACTGCAGTCTGAAGTAGCTTCATCCACCCCAAACTTATAGAATAAAAAGTATTGCTGAAGCAGAAGCAACATGGCCTCCACAGGGGCTGCTGATAAAAGACAGAAGAGTGGGGCGAGGAGAAAAAGTGATGGCTCCACCTATTCTGACCTCTGGCTCCAGTACAGTTTGCTGCCCTGCCTTCACCAAGTCCAAAGGGGAGCAACCACCACGGATGCAGTTGAATTTCTACCCAAACTAAGAGTCCCCCAAGCCCCCCTCCTTGCTCTGCCAGCAGAAAGTCACTTTGTGCAGATCCAGGCCGTTGAAACCAAGCTCCCACAGCCACCCTGACCCACCATCGACAGCAAAAGCAGCAGATATGTTCTATGTTTAAGTTAACATTTTATTCTCTTGTTAATTGTGCTGTTTTAAATGTGTATTCTATATTTTACTTACTTTAGTAATAATATTTTATTTTGAAATGTTTAATATATATTTTTGGTTCATTTTCTTGAGTTAAATGTGCATTCTACTCTTGGTGTCTTATTTTGAAAGCTAAGATGGTATTTCAGTTTCCTTAATACCATATTCACTTTTAGCTCGAAACACACTTGATCAGTAGCTAATCCAGGTGCCAAAAATGACCAGGGAAAGCTTTTAACCTTCAGCTGGCTGAATTTGATGGTTTTCACAATGACATTAACTCCCTTGTACACCCATATCTCATCCATACTTCATATGTTGAGAAATAAAAGAGTTAACAGGAAAAGAAAACACCTCCGTCTGTGGTCTTGCAAATATTTAGTTAACAGGTCCATTCATAGACATGTGGAAGGGAGAGAGGGGGGAGGGAATAATTGACCCCAAAATGTATACGTAAACATATCATCAAAGATAATTGGAGTGCAAAATTACTGTTTACTTGCCCACTCATGAAAGAAAATTATGGTCCAACTTACAGTCAGTCCATGTCCTGATTATAAAATGCTGGTAAATTGATAGATTAGATCTGACAATCCTGTTTCTTTAGTTTCTACTCTTTCAACTCCCAAGACTCCTAACATGTTTGATAAAATGCTGGTGTTTTTTGTCAAGATGGGACAAGCTAATATATGGGTCTGCTGTGCTCACACTTGTTTGTCTCTGATACAGGAAGGGTGAAAGGAATAGACAAGGCTTTGGGTATGCTGTGGTTTTACATAACCATAGGAAAAACATGCAATTGAGTTCTGGACACAAACTCCAGCAACTTGAGCCCTTAACTTGCATATTTACATTTTTTGAGAGGGAAAGTTAAAACCGTTATCCTTTCCATGCTCTGGGGGCCTGCAGATATTTCCTAGAGTGGTTTCTAGTCCCATTCTGGAAATTCTTCCACCTCAGCTTCCAAGACATTAGCCTTTTAGCCCAGATGCCAGAAGCGTAGGATTTGGTGATATCAATAAATCCAAGCATCAATTTTCAATAAGTTGGATTCTGTTTCAGAGCCTTTTTCTCAGCAAATGAAAGTCATTTGATTACTCCCATCCAGCATAGTTTCCTGTGAGAAGAGTCAGTGCATTAGAGACTGCTGAAGAGAGACGAAAACTTCAATATTAACAGGGAAATTTCTTAATGCTACATTCAGGCCTCTAATAGCATATCCTGCTTTTAACTGAACTATAGCTGTACACACACCATATATTTAAAGCACACCCCTCCACCACAAAGAATTTACTCCTCACAGACTGTTATGTACTGAGCTGAATCCTAGAACAATAGGATCCAAAATGCAGCAGTCTGATTGGTCCTAGAACAATAGGATCCAGAATGCAGCAGTCTGATTGGTCCACAGGAGCCACCCAATCCAGCTCCAGGTGGAAGTGAATCAGTGACCTGATTGGCCTGCAAGAGCAGCCAATCAGGCTCCTGGATGAAGTGAATCCGCAACCTGATTGGCCTACAGGAGTAGCCCAGAATTAGCCAATCACGTGGGACCCTTTGTGTAAATAATGTATATATAGCAGACGTTTTGAGGAAATATTTATTCCTTGCTACTATGAGCTGAATAAAGAGCATGAAATTCACACTTGACTCCAAGTATATTTCACAGACCTACAATTCCCATGACCCTTAATGAACTACAGTTCCCAGAATTCTTGGGGTAAAGTTCCGTGTGCTTCCTCTTTCCTCCTCCTCCTTCTCTGTGTAATGGGGAGGAATAGGGAGAAGGGCAATAGCTCAATGGTAGAACACACCGTTTGCATCCCTGGTTCAATCTCCAGCATCTACAAGTAGGGCTGGGAATGTTTCTTTTCTGAAAACCTAGAGACATGCTGCCAGCCAGTGTCCATAATACTGAGCTAGATGGACCAGTGGCTTGATTCAGTATAAGTCAGTCCGCCATGTTCCTAACATCAGCAGCATCTATCTAGCTATCTACCTATTTAGCTATTTGTCACCCATCTGACTCTGGGCAACTTCCAGCAAATTATAAAACCACAGTAACTTCAACTTGCTCAGAACACAGGACTGTCTTGGTGAAGAATTTGGTATCATTGTCATAGAACTAGTGCAGATGCAGAAATAGAAAATGTCAAAATTGGTTTGTTCCAGAGCTCTTCTGGTAAAATGGAAGCCATATAAAAACCTTTAACATACGTCTTCTTGAGTGCAGTATTCAGTTTCAATAGTCACAAAACATGTTTTACTAATGCTCTCTCCATTTGACTGTTTTTGAAAGCCTAAACACCTCATGCATCACACAAAACTGGAATGAATATAATATTTTTCACAACGTACCCATCTTTCTTTACACAGAAACTGAATTTTCTTGGATGTATACCAGCACTCTGATTCATCGATAGCCATATACTGCAATGCATCTCAAGCCTGAGATACTCTCCCTTCCAAATATATAAAGGTCACTTGTTTCACATTTTCTACTTCTTCCTATTGAGACACTCCTACGTTCTGCTTACTTCTCATCTGGTGTAGCGGTTATCTGCCAGAATGAGTTACCGTACCTTTCAAGGCTCACAGTTCTAGGTCAGAAAAACCTCTATAAATAAAACAAGGCTATATACACACTACCACATTGTATATATCAGTGTGATGCAACACAGGAATACTCTTTGTTTCAAACACTCCACAAAGGGATATATTGCCTGTCAACAGAGCTGTAATGATGCACAAAAAGGAAATGTGTGGGAAACATTTGACAGAGGTTGTTTTGGTGGGTCATGAACACTTTCCTGTAAATAGGACAGGCACTCCATGGAGTCACTATGGGCCTGTCCAGACAACAGCATCTCCCAGTAACGGCAGCCATAATTAAGAAAATGAAGGAAAGTATTATACCAGGCTAGAAGACATTCAAGCTATCTTAGGGGACTACCATTCCCATCATGTGTAAAAACCTGTTGGCCTGTTTTGAACAATTGGCACAGCAATTGGCGCAGCATTCCTAGGGGTTATGTAGAACAGTTATTTTAATCTCTTAAGAACTGGGACTCACCTGCTAAAGTATGTCTTCAATGTGGAACTCAGTCTTGATTTTCTATTTTGCATGTCCATCTTCCTCCTCTTTAAAAACATCCTATCATTGAAAGGACAAATAGGACAGTCAGAACTATTAGCTAGGATTAGGGATGGAGAAGAATAGAATCATACAGTTGGAAGGGACCCTGGGGGCCATCTAGTCCAACCCCTGCAGTGCAGGAATCTCAACTAACGCATCCCTGACAGATGACCACCCAACCACTGCTTAAAAACCTCCAATGAAGGAGGACCACAACCTCCTGAGGGCATCCATCCCACTGTCAAACAGCTCTTACTGTCAGAGAATTCTTCCTTATGTTTAGTCAAAATCTTTTTTCTTGTAACTTGAATCCAATTTGATTCAGTTTGCATTTAAAGCCCGGTTTATCAAATTTGCACTTTCTGAAACAATATGGAAACCAAAACACAGCCTTCCTTCAAAATTTGCACTTATCCAAATTTTGCAATGCAGTTCTCCAACCAATCAGTGTTTACAAGAACACATATATTAGGTAGGAGTGTGCATCAAACTGAAGCAGATGTTTTTCTGGAACTCTCTAGCTTTCTCCATAATCCAGCGCATGTTTGCAATTTGGTCTCTGGCTCCTCTGCCCCTTCGATATCCAGCTTGCACTTCTGGGAGTTCTCGGTCCACATACTGCTTAAGCCTGCCTTGTAGAATTTTAAGCATAACCTTGCTAGCGTGAGGTGTGTTAAAACTCTTGTATCTTGCAATTAATTGGGGTGGGAAATGTTTTTCAGCCCAAAGCCTGTTTTAGCTCATGGGTAACTTTCCAGATGCTTCAGGCCAGTAGTGGGAAGGGCAGAGGCAAAAGTTGGTGTGGCTAGAAGTAAGAGCAGGCAGAGCAATGGTTGAAATTCTTTCCTTTGTGCGGTAGGCTACATTCCAGCCCCACAAAAGTCAAAGGTTTCTTCTGCACACACATAACATCCGTCCTCTATCCAGGTAAGTGAGAGGAATTATTAGAGTTCAAGAACATGTTCCACCCAGGCAAAAACAATTCAGGGGGGCATAGAGGCAGTGAAAGGTCACAGAATCATAACTAGAAGGAACCACGAGGATCATATAAGTCCAGCCACTGCAATGCAGGAATCTTGCACCCACTGGCATCGCAAGGGGTGTGGGGGGCGGTACACCCCGGGTTCCACGGGAGGAGGGGGTGACACTTGGGCTGGCCCCGCCATGCACAGGGCCCGCCCGCCGCTGCTCCCGCGGCACCCTTGCAAGCCGCCGCGCCAAAAGCAGCAGCGGCAGGGCACCCCCACGAGCCGTCAATCGCGTGCGGCGGCGCCCCGCCGCTGCTGCTTTTGGCGCGGCGCCTCACAAGAGCGCCGCAGGAGCAGCAGTGGCCCGGCGACGGAGTGTGCACGCGCATTTCACGCATGCACACTCCGTCGTGACGTTGCGTTGTGACGTTGCGTTGTGACGTCGCGTCGTGACGTCGCGACGCCCTGCCCCCAGGGGGAAGCCTCTGTTCGCTGCCCCAGGTGGCAAGGAGGCTTCCTCCGCCCCTGCTTGCACCCAATGTAGGACTCGAACCCACAGCCATGATATTAGTCCCATGCTCTACCAACTGAGCTATCCATCCTAAGCAGAAGGGTGGGGCCAGGGGAAAGTCCCAAGGGCTGGATAAAGAGACCTGATGGACTGTGTTTGTCCTGTGGGCCTAAGGTTCCTCCATCATTGTAATAAATATTCATAAGAAAATCTTTTTAAAATGTTTATAGAGTTTTGCAATTGCAGCTTTGCACAGTTTTATGGGGAAAGTAAATAAATGGAGATTGGGTTTTCCCCACTCTCCATTTTTTTTAAAATTTATCCTCCCCCCCACACACACACATGTACAAAGCTGTGGTTGTGTCAGTAAAATAAGTTGTGAATCACCTGCATTAGAAGAAATGTGTGCTAAAATGCTGACAAGCCTTCATGAGGACTTTGAGAGAGAGACAATCACAAACTGATGCAGAAATGTGAAATACTGCACTTAACACTGGAAAGAGGGGGGGGGAACCTCTGGGAAACCAAAGTTGACCTATTTGTCCATCAGGCTAGTCACAAAGTTCTAGATGCAACAACTGTATTCCAAAACAGATTGCACAGTTTTAATCCAGTATTGTTTCAGATTATGATTGATTCCTAAAAAAGAGCATGTGCGAGCACACCACACCACAACCACAGAGTCAGAGGATGTTATGAGTACATTATGAACCTTTACTCAGCTGTCACTATGCCCCACTGTTCTTGCTGACAGGTTATTTTTGTAATTGTAGCAGAACTCAGTGTATGTACTATACAGCTATAGAAAACACCTTTCACCTTGCAAACTGGATTACATTAACTCATGCAATTGCTCTTTCAGAGCAAACGACCCTGCATTATTCAGCCCTACTCTGCTCCATCCTCTACAATGGGTACCATCAGCCCCAACAAGCATGGCCAATAGTCAGGGGTGATGGGAGCAGTGGTCTAGCAGAACCTGGAAGGTCACCCCTGCTCCATAATAAAATGTTCTGCACCACTTTCGTACTGAATACTTTCATACTAAGCTTTTTCAGTTAATAACCGCAGGCCAAATTTTGCCCGCCAAGAATTCAAAGTGACTCACCAGCACAGGTCACAGTTAGGGTAGAGACAGTTATTTTTAGAAGTAGGGGAGCCAGCAGGCAAGGCATCACTAGGAAGGTCTGGGTGGAATGCAATGAATGGCATCAATATACATGAAACAGAGAGGGTTATGCATAGGAAATGTTTTGTATGTGCTCTGCATTCTCACATGCACACTAGGGATGGGATTTCAGTTTGAGAATTTTTAAGTCCTCGCACAAATTAGCATTTTAGTGAATTTATTTCATAATATCCATAATTTTTGCATGCAATTTTGCCTACCCACATACAAATATTTGTGCAATTTTTGCAAAAACAACTTCCCTAATATGTATTTTTGTGTTATTTTCATCAATACAAGCATTTTTTTATCCACACTTTACATATGGTATATGCATTTTTGTATATATTGCTTGGCTGGAGAACTGCACTGCAACATTTGGAGAAGTGCATTTTGGTTTGCATATTGTTTTGGAAAATGAATTGGGTAGGATCACCTTTAAATGAGATCCAGGTCAAATTTCTCCCCTATCCCTAATGCATGCTAAAGATGTTTACTATATATTAATAAATGACACCCAGTGATGACAAGCAGAGTAGTAGTGGTTGGGGGGAGGGCATAGGAAATCAAAGTGGGGGTCTGCAATATCACGATTTTTTCTCAGTAGGAAGGAATGCACATTTATTTCAAGGGAGTAACTTCCAAGGGAAGCATACCATTCTGTAAAGGCAACACACTTGGGGAGCAAATAAAACAATCTGGACATGAGTAAAGTGCTTTAACAAACTTACCCCATTATCCCCCGCCCCCATTCAGCTTCTGCTTTTTCCTTTGCTCTGGGAGAGGCCATTCCCAAGTTTCAGGTGGGAGTGATCAACATCCCTTCCTCTAATTGCTTGGCAACAGTGATTAAGTGTCCTTAGCAATGGTGCTGCCTGCCTAGTGCTAAAGCATTACAGCTGTGTTTGTGTTTTGTCCTCTCACTTTCTTCAGAAATGTCCAATTAACTTCCTTTAAAAAAAAAAAAAACACCCAACTAAGAATCTGGGAGCTCTGCTAGGTTTGGACCCACCAAAATCCAACCTCTTCTACCTATCCGCTGGCAGCCCTGCCCAGAAATGGAGGAAATGTTTGCTCATTGCTGACTAGGCTGGCTAGCTCTCTTGCGTAGTCGGCTTCTCCCAGTGCTTCACAGACTATGCTGCTGGGAAAGGCTAACCAAGCAAAGACAGAGAACCAGCTAGCCCAGCCCAGGCCATGCATTGCAACATGTATCACACATGCACATAGCTCTGATCATGGGATGCACACCAGCATCTGCACTGCAGCATTTGTTTGACATCCAAGAGTACTGAGCAAATGGTGCTGAGGTGTTAGAGCAGCGTTTCTCAACCGGTGTGCCGCGGCACACTAGTGTGCCGTGAGACACCGGCTACTGTGCCGCGGGAAAACCGTGGCTCGGGACCCCATGCCGCAGCCGCAAACGCGTAGCAGCGGCTGCAGTGGGGGAAAGGGAGCGCAGAAACCCACCGCCGACCTACCACGCATGCGCCAGCTTGGAGCTCCCCGCCGATTCTGATTGGTTGCCAGGGACCAATAGGAAGACAGAGGAAGGAGACGCAAGGGCTGCCGGTAGCCGCTGCCATTTTTCTGTTGGGGGGCACTGAAGCCCGGCAGCCGTCCAGGCCCAGCGCCTGCTGCTAGGTTTCCTCCCGCTCGGCCTCGACCTCAGCGCAGCGACAAGGAGCGGCGCCTCGGAGAGCTCGGCATCCACTCTGGTAAGGGGCGCGGGTCAGGAAGTTTGAAGTTGCTGCACTCGGGAGCGCGAAGGCGGCGGGGAAGTAAGGGGAGTGATTTTTTGACATTTTCTGGTGGTGGTGTGCCGCGAGATTTTTTCCATGAGACAGGTGTGCCGTTGCCCCGAAAAGGTTGAGAAACACTGTGTTAGAGGATGGGCACCACGTGGTCTGCCCTTTATTTCTAAGCTAGCTTGCTGTCTCTCCATTGCAAAGGACAAGGCTGTCCTGTTGCTAGCGTTGAAGTAAGATTCAGCTGCCAGCCTGGTCTCCATCTATATGTCAAACTGATGTTGGGGGAGAGAGTGCTTGATGCTATCTTGTCTTACACCTCAAGCAGCAAAATGTCTTGAAGTGGCCCCGCCCACAGCTAGTGGGCTGTGTTTATCTGAGTTACAAGACACTAGGACAGAGCTCCTGTCTTTTCTTTTCTTTTTAATGCTTTTACACACACCTGGGGGCAGAACTTTCATATGACAACTGCCTAGAGTGCGCCACGCCAACTGGCGGGGGGAAAAGCCTGTCTCCTGCTTAAAAGATAAATGACTAATCAACAACATCCTTCATGCTCAGCTTCACACAGCTTTGTTTATCATGTATTATTTATTGGAGAGCTGGGATAGAATTCTGGAATGATTAACCTTTACATAGCAAATGGGGCTTTGTATGTCTGTGCAAAATTAAAAGGGTCCTTCAAAATGCCGGGTGAAAACCAATATGCTTAGTGGGGGAGGAGGGGGTAGAAAGAGGGGGCATCCTAAAGCAGAGAAACCTCTTTGCAGATCATTGTTAATAGAAGTTCATTACTTCAAGTACTAACGAGCGCCAGTGCAAAAGAGCATTTTCTGGTTATATTTCTTTATGAACCTAATAAATGGACTAGAGTAGCTAAGTAAATGTAGGTTCTTTAAAAGCACCACCACCCTGAACATTAAGATCACCTGCTTGGTCAAAATATAGTGAAACATCTGTACATCCCAGGTTTGCATGCTGTGGAAGCAAGCAGTGAGCAAACTTTTTAACAAATTCTGCAAACAGCTTAAATTCCACAAGCAGAAAGCAGAATATGCTGAAGTTCTGCTCGCCGTCATGCAATACTGCAAGCATGACATGGACCCCTTCTGGTTTCTGAACTAGAACAGACACTTATTGAAACATTTTGTATGTCATGACTCAGGGAAACTTTTTTATCCCAAGGGCTATATTTATTCCAGGGTAACTTTCTGTGAGCCACATACCAGCTCTGTTTAGGGCATGGGGTAAAAGTGGATGGAGCAATGGATTCTTTGTGCAGTTGGCTACATTCCAAGCACACAAGTCAGAGGTTTCTACACCCATATATTCAGGCCTCTTCAACCAAGCATGTAAGAGGTAGTATCACTGTTTAAGAACACTTCCCAGTCAGGTAAAAGCACTCAGGGAGGGCACAGACTGGGCTGGGGAGGTCTTGGCCTAGGGAAAGACCTGAGAACCAGACAGATTACCCAGGTGGTCCACATTTGGCCATGGGTTGGAGGTTGCCCACCCCTGTTATACACCAATGCCCAGGTTCCCAGATGGCAAATGAGAAGAATGGCAGTGAAGGCTGGAAGAGCAAGACCAGTCAGGGTGACTAAACTAATTCGATGAAAAGCAAGTTACGTTCCCTCATAAACTCCACCTGCTTTTCACCTCATAAAATTTGAGAAATGTATTTAAAAGCAAAACACATGTGAAAATAAAATGAAAGTAATGAGTAAAACCTCACACACAAATAAATCCCTGGAGCCTGCTTCAAAAGGGAACAAAATAAAAACCCTTCCATTTAAATGCATGTGTTGGATTCAGACTTACAAAGCAATCCTAAACCCCAACTGGCAGTACAGGGGAGAAGCAAAATGGTGGGAATACTTGTAGTTGTATCTCACTACTTGTCCAAGGAGTGTTAAAAACTACACCTAAGCAGATCATACAGATTTGAGCTTTTGGTTTTCCAAACACCAACCATTCAGAATTTCTAGCATCTTCCCATTTGGATTTTGGCTTTGGAGCAATTACATGATGTAATCTGTTGATGATAGCTGGCCACAACTGGTCCAAAAACAATTTAAAATTAGATAGAAGTTCAGGGAGATAATTATGAGGATAGCAACTGAAAGCTGATCTGGACTAAATTACACCTCCAACAAATAGGTTTTAGCATTATTGTGATTATTCTAGAAGCAAACCCAGCATAAATACTTCTCTCAAATGGTTGTTTATGACCAACACCATGTTTGCTAACTCTGTCTTTTGCTTTTCTTCATGGCAACATGTAAAGAGATTAAATGGCAGCCTACTGATAAACCATCTAACTCTGATGGCTGCATGTGCTCTACTCCTTCCTCACAAAGGACGAGGGCTATTGATGAAGTCGGAGTAAGGGAGAACCAGATCAAGTCTCCACACCATGAGGTTTGCTTCAAAGAGGATCAGTTTCCAAATTCCACTTTCCTATTCTCTTCAATAAATGAATAACTTGAATGGCCACCCTCCTGCCTCCCTTCATTCTTCTGAATTTCCTTTGGGGGGGGGGTGTTCAGCTTCTCTTCTTCAAGCTTCATTTAAATCCTGGTGGTGGCAAATTTGCAAGGGTTGATGTCGCTCTCTAGCCATTGCCTTGGATGGATCAAAACCATAATATCATTCCTATCATGCATTACCCCTGACAACTGTAAAGGGGCCTTTGGTGGCATTGGACAAAGCATATATTCTTTTACATATTTGTTTTACATGCATGTCATATTTTGTCAAAGGATATGAAAGAAACAACAGGAACCTCAGTAGCTAGGTGTATGGGGTATAGAAGTTCTAGAGAGAATGTGCCAAGTAGAAATGGGTCTACTTTTGCAGCATTTATACAGATAGTAACAAAGACACATTATGATAATGGTTGGAATGTGCAAATAAGGGGGCTTTCAGGCATTATCACAAGGTCAGGCCTAAGCTGTATGAGTCAGGAAATTTCCAGACAGTTGTGAGTGCTTCCAATGAAGGGATGATTCCTCCCTTTGAACTTTACTTTGGAGTCATAAAAAAAGGAAGTGTATCTCCGGCTCACTTGCACTTCCTCTTCCAGTGCATCTAATAAGAAAAGGGCTGTTTATTTCACAATTTGAAGAAATGTGGTTAAGGTTAACATAAGTTACATGAAACATTTTGCACAGATTCTTGGTATCTTGTACTTTCCAAGTGGTATAGAAAGGAAGATCCCCAAGAAACTGCTTCTCTTTTGCCTGCATCAGAACAGTGCATCAATTTCCTGGCAAAACCAGTGTGGTACCACTCTGATTCCCCATTTTTCAGCTAAGGTTCTAACAAACTGCATAGCGCCTTGACCCAATTTTGCTTTTTCAGCCAGCAAAAGTCCCATCTAACTAAGGAAATGAAGAAGGTGAGGTTCCATTTTTTTTCTGTTCAGCCATTTCCACCCACTCCCCCAAAGCTCAGAAAAAAACATATTTTTAAAAACTAAGTTGGATGGCTGTACAATTTCCCCAGGTGTACATGGCTTGTTGCACTACTATTCTGGCCAGTAATGATCTGGATAGATGGCTCTAACCATTTATTTCATTATGGCCTGTCTTCCCTTTCTTGGAATCAACTCTATCACTTTAACCCTTCATTTTCTGAATAGGGTTGGCTTGATAACCTACCTCCTCTTTTCTCTCTCTTCTAAATTGCAGGGGAGGGAATCATAATACTGGTAATAGTAATGATGGGAGAAGACAGTATTTAACCATTTACCCCCCAATGGTCCCAATGAAAATCTCCCCCTCCAACATTTGCCCACTTGGTGACATACAGATAGAAGTCTAGAATCAGAATTGCTGTTCTGCTTCCAGCTTAAATCAGAACAGAATGATTGGGTGCTGCTAAATTGTCCATGTCTGCAAGCACCCTGAGGCAGTTGACCATTAGCAGATTAAGCTGGCAGCAGATTCTCTGAGGAAAAGTAGTCATGTATCAGGAGAAAGCTATGAAGAGTTTAATTTACAACAGAAATCTTTTACTTTGCAGTACAAGGGATTTGTTTTTGTACATCTTGAGTCTCTGTGAGACAAGTGGGGTAACAATGTTCTAAATAAATATATAACCCCAGCATAACACGAATTTCAAATTAAAAGCATATCCTTTGTGTTGCTTTCCTGACAGAAATATGCTTTCTACAATTTGCTCACTTCCACCAACACAACATTACAGAGAGAAAATGCATCCAGAAGTAGCATTTCTGCATTTCCCCACCCCAGCCTCCTCCTTTTCAACTTGCAATAGTCTTGCTACTTCTGCCTGAAAATGTTTCATTTCTTCCCTCAATGTGGCAGATACGAAGGTTGCCAGGGCGGGGGACAAAGCCTATTTTACCAAATGAAGTGGGCTGATTTTAGTTTACCATATTTGACAACATCTTCTTCACTGTATCCCCCTAGTCTTGGGCACAGGTTCACTTGAAAATTCATTAATGGGTGTATCTGGTTTTGGGGAATGCATACCTATAGAGTTTGGGACCAGGATAGCTGAAAGATCATCTGACTCATTATATACTCAGTTGATCATTGTGCTCTCTTGTAGATTGTGAAGGTCTCTTGTAGATAACATCTTTTCTGAAGGCCTGTTCTGCACAATGTAGGACTTTTAGATGGGTGCCACTTTGTCATCTTTTCAGCATCTACTGAAGCCAATGAAGTCCTACAACAATGTAGGACTTTTGTTGTTGAAGTCCTACAACAATGTAGGACTTTTAGATGGGTGCCACTTTGTCGTCTTTTCAGCATCTACTGAAGCCCTTCCTCCCAGTCTGCATCTGTCTTGAAATTATTTTTTTAAGGTTTTTAAAATTGTTTTATCACTTGTTGCTTGCTGCCGTGGGCTCCTTTGGGAGGAAGGGTGGGGTGTGAATTTAATAATTAATCAATAAATATATAGATAGATGAAATATTGCAGTTTGCTGTGAAAATATTGTGCAATACTAGTTTAACTGAGAATTCAGCTTCGAAAACATAACACAGAACAGATGTCATTTTAAAATGTTTATGTTAAAACTAAAGAGCAAATAACTGCCCTGGGCAAAATTCTGCTTTCCAGTGAACATCACATGATACAGATTTTCTTTCCCTGTTATACACATGCTTAAGTTTCCCTTGGAATTTTGCCATTGTACAAAGAGTAGCTCATTACTGCAAACAAATTTCCACAGAGACTCTAAAAAAATATCCCTTAGTGTGAACTAGGCTCAGTGTCCCAGAGGAGGCACATGAAACAGAAATGGGAAAGGATGATGTGAGGGTCACAGACATTTTACAGTGATGTGAAGCCAAGCTATAGCTTAGTTCAGGTTACTGCAGTAGCAGGAGAACCAGGGAAGGAAAGCAGAGGCTATGATCTGATCTCCAGAATCTTGCACACTCACACAATCTTGCTAAGACATGCCCTCTTGCCTACCAAAAACTGACAGGATATCTCTAAACTTTATCAAAAACATGGTTCTTCCAAACCAGAAAAAACATGTCCTCCAACTCAAGAATGTAATTTCATGCTACCACACACACATACCCTCCTCAAGCACTGGAAACAAAATTAAAAAGAGTCAAATGGACTATTCCTTGATGTTCTGACATGCCAACCTAAAACTAATCAGGCAAAATAATTTTCTAGACCTCTGAGATATAAATTCATGTGCAGTGATGGCAAAAGGCTCTGATAATAAGCGTGCTATAAACAACCATGAAATTGGAGATTAGCATTGTCTTCTTGTGATTCATGCAAGCTCCGCTAGAGCTTTTAAGTTCAGCCATCTGTACGGAAAATTGACCTGAAGCAGGTAAAATGAGATTGTATTTATTCAAGAGCCCTAGCTGAATGATACAATATGGGCACAACTCAGTCAAAAAGAAGCCCCATTGGTTTCAAGTGGGATTGTGAAGCCTGTGCCTCAAGCTCTCCCATTGGCTAGATCAGGGCTATATTTGATATGGCCAGCCCTATTCTTGGATATTGTTACCCAGTAGGTGGTCTGATCTAGGATTCATTTTATAAAATGTGTTAATTGTGCAATAAAAGCACTTTTTAAGCCAAAGCATTACAAGTGTCCAAAGCAGTAATAAAACAGCTAAAATATATACAGGTGAGCAACACTTAAAATACATAAACACTTAAAATGCACAAGACAACTAAAACTGCTGTTTTCTATGTGCCTACGCTGTAATAGTGGGATACACAGGTAGGACTCTCTGGAAAGGTGATTCCAAAGCTGGGCTGCCACCTCAATGAACACATTGGCCTGAGCCTATATAGAGCTTTCAATGTGTGGTGTGAATGTGGTCTAAGTCTCTGAGTACCAGTTACGGGGGAGCAACAGCTGGAGAGGGTTATTGCCTTCGTGTCTTGCTTGCTGTTGTTGGGCAACAGTTCTTATCATCCCTGAACAGGGCAGAGTCCAACAGTGGGGAGGGGGGAGGGAATGCCCATTGGCACTGGTAGGCTGGAAGGCAGAGAGGCCAGCAGTAGGCAGAGGCAGAGACGATGACAGTTTGAGCAAGATGCAGTGAGAAACGGAGGCAGCTTTTGTCCCCATCTTTCTCCCTGCTGAGTTTTACAAGGGCAAAACTGAGTATAAGGAGGAGGAATCTGTAAGTAATAAAGCAGGAGGGGCTTGGAAGAATCAAAATGGATGCTGGTGAGGCACTGCCCCATTTCCCCTAATGGACCAGCCTCCACTAGAGTTTAGAGGGTGCTAGACTGGGAAAAGCTGATATAACCACATGTTGGGCTTCTTGGTTGGATGGTCCATGTTCCCTTATGGGGGCTTAGAAACTCCTCTTGTGGGTTGGCTCCTGAGTTAATCAGATTACTATCTTCTGCTATGGCTTCTGGGGAAAGGGGAAGGGAAGGGAAGGGGACAGCCAACCAGGTCCCCTTTTTGTTTTCAGCAATTGCATTTTTTATTTTGTCAACTATCTTGCTGGTGTGATGTAACACCAGCGTTGGGGGATGGGAGTGACCTCTGAGCAGACACTGAAATCGGTGGAAGTTCGGCTGAGTTCTCAAGGGAACCAAGAATTGCTCATAAGTGTGCTATTGTCGTCCGACACATCCTAGACATGATTGCTTACCCTTAGTCATTTACTGAGCAACATCTCCAAACAGGCACAACTACCAAGTATTCATTTTCCAGATAGAGATTTTCAGTTTAAATAGAGCTATTTTTCTCCTCAGTGGTACAGCTTCACCGAAGAGACGACTTATCTGAACATATGTAGCAGCTGATCTCGAGTCCAATAACAAATCCACTTTTTTAAAAAACAAAACAAAAGCAGAACCATCCTGCTCACCAGCCCCCACGGTCATGTGATTTAATAAACAAACATTACTAACTGAAAGACTACCAGCTGCTCTAGCTTGAAAAATATACAGTCATATTCTGCGTATTGTAACACACACACACACACACACCATGCATTATGAAAGGTAGTCAGTCCAGACCTGTGGTCCCCTACATAATGGAATCAGGATCCCATGCTAAACAAGAGCAAAGTAAAAAGCACAATAGTAGTACAAACAAACAGGAACATAACCATAACCAACAGCCACCCTAAAAGCTCCCTGGCAATTCCACAGCCAGAACAATGCTAGCAGGTGACACACTGGTGCATGGAAGGCACCAGCTGGCACACAGTGATGGCAGGAATGCAATAATGATGGCAGAAATCCATCATCTTACTGCCTCCCTTGGACAACACGCACCCTCAGCTCTTCCTGTCAGAGGCTCCAGTTGCTCATTGGTGAGGACCCTATATGTAAAACCTATAGGTACTATACCCTTATCGGCTCCTAATTTAGCTGGAGTCTTCTGCCATAGCTGTGGGGGGTGGGGTGTCCATTGGAAATGTGTTTACTTATGCCCCCTATTTTGCAGATGTAACATTACATTACTGCTGGCGGAAGGAACCACCTCTGACTGAGGATAGGATTGTGATATAAACTGCAGCTCCTTGCCATGCTTCCATCCCAGACATCTCATTTTTGCCATAGAAAGTTAAGAAGCTGCCTTATACTGCATTCATGCAGCTCAGCACTGTCTACACTGACTGGGGGAGGGTGTGTGTGTGTGAGAGAGAGAGAGAGAGAGAGAGTGAGAGAGAGTGAGAGAGAGAGAGAGACTGACTCTCCAGGCTATCAGAAACAGACCCTTTTCTACTTGAGGTTGAACCTAGGGGTTGAATCTGCTCAACCACTGAGCCAGACTTCATTCTCTAAAAAATGGGATGAAAAAGTATTGCAACTCAACATTAACTCAGTATTCCAGCAGAAAAGTTTCTGCCCGTGCAACATGGTTTATTGTAGTAATTCTATCCTCATGCTGCTGGTTTAGATCAGAAACAAAGCTTCCCTGGTGGCAAATAAATGAGCCATGGGAAAGCTACAGAAGAGAACATTTCACAAGTTTGTGTTAAAAAGAAAAACAGAGGAGAAATGTATATAACAAAAAAAATATTAAAAGCTGCTTGAAAGGTGTGGAATATGTTGAACAATCTGCTTCCAGTCATCAACTGAATGATAAACTCTTAGCAACAGAGCTTGTTTTGCTGAGATCACAGTTTCTTCCAATTTTTCCAAATGTGAAGTTTATATGAGCAGCTAATCTCCCTGCTGTTGCAAGGAGACATTTTCTTCTATGTTTTCATCTGAAATACACTGGATTGTATCCAACTAAGGAGTCACTGAAATAAATGGATTTAAGTTAGCCACGTCCATTGGTTTCAGTGGGTTTACTCTATGTGACTTAGTTGGGAACAACCCATTGGTGGGGAGGCATCTAACCAGTCATGTGAGTGGCAGCCTTGCACAAGGAATTCTGCTTCTGCAACGGGGCTTCCCTCCCCTCTCCTGCTGCACCCCAAAATTGGCTCTGGGGGTCAAGAGATCACCCAGAACAATTTGCCTGGGGAGGAGAGGGGGCACTGTTCTGTCTGGCAAGCAAGAATACACGCATGCACAGAAGGAACAATGGGAAGAGTGTGACATTAGGTTCCACCCATTGTTTCTAATTAGCCTTTTACATATACCTCCTTCTATTGGTGGTTACTGAAACCTCAAAAAGTGATCAGCTTCTTCTTCTTCCATGGAATGAGTAGGATCCTAAGCACAATTATTCAGAAGCTGGTCTTAATAAGGATAATGGGGCCTTGCTCCTCACTAAGTGAGCATGGAATTGCAGCCTGAACCTGACCTGTTTCTTCATATCATTTACATCCTGCCTTATCAGTATCAATAGATAAAGCTTCAAAAATACATTGAAAATGATAATATCAAGCATAATTAATCAACAAATTCAAAATTAGAAATGCAGTATCCAGTACTTAAACCACCAGTATATAAACATTGATCATCACAGATTTCTGAAACGCCTCCAAAGTAAGAGTTATATAAATTATTTCCTAAAATACAGCAGTACAGGTTATTGTAAGGCAGGTAATGGGCAGAAAGTTTGAGCAGCATACACAGCATTGAAAATGGTTTCCTGCTCAGTCGACAGAGCATGAGACTCTTAATCTTGGGGTCATGGGTACGAGCCCCACATTGGGCAAAAGATTCCTGCATTGCAGTGGGGTTGACTAGATGACCCTTGTGGTCCCTTCCAACTCTACAATTCAATTATTCTTCCTACATTTTATAGATTTGACTATAAGGCACCTTAAACTGAACTCCCAAAAATGACCTTAATAAGCCTCAAACAGGCAATCTCTGAGAGATAAACTAAACATAAGCCAAGAAGAAGTTAAGAAAATTATATCTTAAATTAGACCTGGAAGTGAACAGCCCATGTTGCTGCTGCAGAATAAAGCTGAACATCCTCATACCTCCCCTCCTCCAGGATCATTCTAGGTCATGCAGAAAGCAATGCTGGTGGAATTGGAGCACATTTGGATAAGCCACTGGCAATAATGTCAGTGGGCTGCAACGTAAGTTACTTCAGGCCCGTATAACTCATTACCCATCAAGCCAAATTTGGAGCACCATCCATTGAACCGTAGCTTGACAATTCATTGATTTGTGAAGTCTCAGGCAAGTAGCAAAGCTGAGAGATTTGCTGATCCACAGGTTGCACATCATATACATGGTTGGAGTGCAGTGCTCACCTTTGTGGGTCACAAGTTGTGAATCACTAGAAGAAACGGCGCAGGTTCATGACCCACAAAGCTGACTACCATCAACAGCCATGCATGATGTCCCACCAAGGGCTTGGTAAATTTCCTAGCTTTGCTACCTGAGGCAAGAGACAAAATGGTGCCTCCTTTCCTCATTCCAGCAGCCTGTCACCTGCATCTTACTTCAACACAGGTGAAGGAACAACATTCTCTATAGTGCTTGGAGGCAGCAGGATAGCTTAGGGGTCACAGGGCTGGCACTCCATGCCTCCTAGGATTTTCTCCCTGAGGTGGCCACCTCACTCTGTCTGATAGGACAGTCAATGCTGTACCCAACCAATACTCACAAATATAACCCTCGGGGCAGGAGTGGGGGACTTGAGACCCTGCAGATGTTGTTTATCAGTCTCAGACAGCATGGTCAAAGGTCAGGGGAGTTATATTCCAGCAACATCTAGAGGGTTACATATCCCCCATCTCTGCCTTAGAGTTACCTTGCAATACTGGCAGATGTGTACTCTATGTTCTGAACAACGAAGGACATTTGATATGAGTTTCTAAGAAAAAGTCTGAGCCCAGTTCATAACAGGTCTTAATTGTTCAGTGCTTAATCTAATACCATCTTCTGAGAAATCATCTAAATTGCAATTAGTCATTAGGCAGATTCATCCTCTGGACAGCTACACAAGTGGGCTTTTGGTTTGCTAATCTTTAGCTATTGCATTATCCTTGTTTATGCCATTCTTTCAGGCAGTTTGCAGGAGATGGTAAAAGCAGAACTGACTATTTTATACATACATATATATATATATATATATATATATATATATATATATATATATATATCAACATTTGTGGTAAGCAGCGAGACACAGCAGTGTCGCAAGCAAAACACAGTTGCTCAACTGCACCTGCTAGTGCAATTACTTTGACACAAAATGAGTCCTTCAACATTCTCTGTAGATAAAATCAACAAGAGCCTGTTAACCTGCCGTTCCAGCTGGTAACAAAATTTGTTACCTTTCTCTTGAGCTTACATAACATACTAGCAATGAATATTAACAGCAATAAAACTTGTTTTTCCAATTACTGCCAAGCACAAATCAAGAATAGAAACAAAATAGCTTTGAAAAATGGGTAGTTCTTTACCATCAATGTACTGTTCTCTGGAGTTGGAAAATTTTTGAACCAAATATGAAAACTTTATTCCTTTACCTTCCCCAGCTTTGAAAATGACTCAGTCTGAGAACTGCCTGTCTCTTCTGGGGCAAAATGTATATGTATGTCATTAAATCAACAGCCCACAGCCTATTCTCCAGGGTATGCCTGTGGCCAAAAGGTGGTACAATACATACAAGAACATACCCCATCTTATTGCATTTACATTTTGCTTAGAATAGTCATGCCTGATGGAAAACCTACTGGGTTCAAATTTAAATAAGTAATCAAGCCCAATACAAGATATAACTTGACATACTGTTCTGGCAACAGAGAACCGCCCCCCCCCCCAGCTTTTATTTCTTTTCCTAGTTATGTTTTGTGAAGAACAAAAAAAATAACTTCAGTGGTCAATGACTGCATTTTGTTTTGTTTCTTTGACTTTACTAGTCAGTGTAAGGGCAAAATGGAAAAGATGTGTCAGTTAAGCTATCCTTTGGCTCTTGCTTCGCTACATCCTTATCAGTAACTATGCCTATCCCTACCACCCTCTGCTAAGCCAAGGACTACTGTTATCTTAAAATTCTCCACCAAGAATTAAGTGTAACAGTATTTGCCCACATTCCTCCTCACCCCATTGAGTGACCCTCCCTCCCTCTGTTGTTTCCTCATTGTCTGTTTTAGGTTATAAGATCTTTGGGAGCAGGGTTCTGTCCAGGTAACTCCTTAAGGCACTCTGCTTACTGTTATTAATAGTGCATATATGGTATCCGTCTGTCTCAAGAGATAATGGAGTGCACATTTGGGGGTGAAGTCAAACCACTGCATTAGCAGTACTAAAGTGACCTCCCTGGGGCACAAGCCTAGGCAGTGTGTCTGGAGGTCCTGGGCTGCCCAGACAACAAGACCTCCCTCTCAGCCTTGCTGATGGGGTCCAAAGGAAAGCAGAACAATGCATTTGGCACAAGCTGGGCTGCAGGTGGTGCTGGAAGGAGGCATACAAGGCGCCAACCAACCATCTTAGGGACTCCACTCCAGATTTGTGTAGAGTTTACTCCTTAGTCTTTTCTTCTCCTGAATATATCCTGCCAGGCAGTGGAGGTTTAGGATCAGATATGGTAATGGTGATTATAATAATACTTTGCGTACAGACAATGGTTGTGCTTCTTTTTAGCATGGAAACTACCACAATAGTTGAGTCAAGTACATTTATAGGAGTTTAAAGTGTTGATGTCACATTATTTCCACTTGGAAAAGAGAGTTTCCCCACAAGTCAGAAGGGCCTTTACTCTAGCCAGAAGCTCGGCCTTGCCCTCGCCGGTTTTGGAAGGAACATTTGGAAAAGTCCCGTATGCTCAGAGACTTTGCGCCTGCCCATTAGGGGAAATAGGAAGGCCCGAGCATTTATTTTCTAGATGTCCCTTTTATGACGAGACACGCAGAGATACCATTGACCCTCAGCTGGAGAGGCTTGCTAACCTTTCGGATAAGTCTAAACTCAATTTTCTCCTCTTAGGCAAAGACCACAAGGCGACCTGGATGGTCGCCAGATTCTGCGCGCAGATTTGCAGGTGCAGACCACCCCCTGAAACAAATTAGTTCACTAGGAAAACAGTCAAAGTCGGCCTCCATGGTGGCAGGGCCAGTTTGTATGGTAGCCCAAATTTTAGGTCTTTATGTGTATATGCGTTTATCTCAAATTTTAATCTTTAAGCTGTTGTTGTACAATGTTTTAAATGTATACATATTCCCACAAGTGTTAGTTAGGAATCTAGTATTCCTAAACTGAAATATATAAGGATTTAGTTACGGAGTGTCATAAAACTGGGCCCGCAGTACAGAATGCATGGTTCCTGGAAGATGTGAACTGTGCATCTGAGCCATGACAGACCACTAACTCAGTGATTCGGGAGGGATATAAGGGTTCAGGTGGTCCCAGAGGAATTCTGGGCCCAAGTTGTTAAGGGCCTTGTACATTCATATAAGAACCTTGAACCTGGCTTTGTAGCGTATGGGCAGCTGGTGCAAGCTAACACAAGCAGTTATCAAATTGTAAATTCACATGCAGCTGGGAAGGTAGGAGGATGTTTTTCCACTTGTATCTTTTATGATGATAACAATCTTATGCACACTTAAGGTAAAGGGACCCCTGACCATTAGGTCCAGTCGTGTCCGACTCTGGGGTTGCGGCACTCATCTCGCTTTATTGGCCGAGAGCCGGTGTACAGCTTCCGGGTCATGTGGCCAGCATGACAAAGCCGCTTCTGGTGAACCAGAGCAGCGCACGGAAACGTCGTTTACCTTCCCGCCAGAGCGGTTCCTATTTATCTACTTGCACTTTGACGTGCTTTCGAACTGCTAGGTGGGCAGGAGCAGGGACCAAGCAATGGCAGCTCACCCCGTCACAGGGATTCGAACCGCCGACCTTCTGATCGGCAAGCCCTAGGCTCTGTGGTTTAACCCACAGCGCCACCTAGGTCCTAATTGGACCCAATTTTAACCCAGTGGAACTTACTTCTAAGACAACATGCATAAATTCAGGTTGCACAGCTGCAAACACACTTGCTTGGGCGCAAGATCAATTAAACTTGGCGAGACTCACTTCTAAATAGGCAGGGCAGGATTGTGCTGTGAGTGTTATTCATTTTCTTATGTCAGCTTTGTGGCTGCTGTAGAAGGCTGCATGGTTAACTGTATCGATGCTGACTAATCCTTTGCTAAGGCATCATTTAGAATGATGCCAGTTATGTGGTAAAATGATAATGTTTTCATCACAGCTCAAGGTAATCATGAGAATGGCACCAGTCTGTGGTCAAAACCAAACATGATGTTAGTCACAGCACTCAACATGACCAAGCTTTTCTATAGTTCTGGGGGACAAAGCACAATCCACAGGGAACTTATGCTTTATACCGAGTCACACCACTGGTCCATCTAGCTCAGTCCTGGCTACACTCACTGGTAGTGGCTCTCCAGGGTTTCACGCAGGGGTCCCGTCCAGCTCTAAGGAGATGCTCGAGACTGAACTTGGGACCATCTGGATACAGTGCAGATGTTCTACTTATGAACTGCGGCCCTTCCACTGGTCAAGCCTCATAGAATCCCCATAGTGGAAATTATATTGTAGTCTGAGTGAAAACATTCATTTAGCAGGGCAAAGAAACTCAAGGTAATTATTTTCTGTTTCATAATCTTAGCCTTTTGGTGTAGTCTCCTACTCCCACGTCATATTTCTCCATAGGAGTTGTAACATGAAGAACGAATAGATTTTAGTGGAGGGTTATAAGGGAAATCCATTACCAATCAGCTACAATTTACAGCCAGGTTTCAAAGGAAAGCAAAAGCATAATCTGAGTGTGGGAAGTGCCAAGATAGAAAGACTTTTTAATTAAAACTAGAAACATTCACTGCATCCTAGGAATAGAAAATGCATTTCAAAGTACCGGTATGTGTCAGAAACTCAGAGATGCAACAAATAGGTCATTCTTTTTTAAAAAAGAAAAGAAAATACGAAGGCAACAGTTTACAATAACCAAAGAATGGAATGTAAAGAAAAAATAATATACAGATTTACCAAAAAGCAGTATCTCTCTCGGTGTGATATTAACAGCCAAAAATCCCTACCTGCCAACAACATCCTCTATAAAGGGAGACTATAAAGGGAAAATAGCAAAAGAACCATCTTAACTATCTGGGGCCTGCAATGGAAAATGCCTTTAGGGGCGCCAATTTGATTGCTTCACAGAGAGAGGAAATGACTTGTTCGTAGCCAAAACAACTGAAGACCCAACAATGCATTTAGAAAAACTAGCAAAGTCATTTTGTGTGAGGAGGAAAGCACAATTGGAAAGTACTTATGTTTTCCTTAAAAATACTGTTGTTTTGTTTTAGATACTCCCTCACACAATGGTTGACATCTTTATAGTGGGTAGAAAGGCTGGACTGGAAAAATGCTGCTGGAAATTATCTATCTTTGCTCCTGCCCGTAGTGCTATTTTCAAAGAAAATGTTGTGAGGCCTAGCCAAAGGAACCTGAATGGTAGCATTACCATACAAAGTGCATTACCATACAAAGATTTGGGGAACTTCCATGTGAACTTGGTTTGGATTTGCATTTTCCTACTTCTATATATAGATACTGACTCAAAGAAGTGTGTCACCAGGTGCTAGCCCCCATATTTTTTCATACAGAAATTGAACATTCAGAGGGCAGACCCCACTACATTAGAAAAGGATGGGAATTGTATTTCTAAGTGCACAAATTCATCAGCATCTAAGCATGCATGTTGCAGTGGGTTGATGTCACCGCAAAGATGTGTGAAAATCAAAAGGCAGTTCAAGCGTCTCTTGAGAAAATTGTCAATGCTCAGGGCCGTTTCACATTCCTGCTCAGAAGTCGGTTCCATCAAGAAGAAATCTGAGCAATTTCCACACATGTAGACAGTAATGATGTGACACTCCTATGTGAGATGTTTGCTGCTGTATTGGTTATCAAATGTTGTTATGATTGACAAGAGAACTGAGCAAATTCTTGCAGGTAAATGTCTTTGTTAACACATGCAAGGCAGCTTTCAGAACTGTTGTACATCCCTCCCCTTTCAACTTTTTTGCTAAACTTTAGAAATAACTGTCTCTTGACAATTTTCCAAGCTACAGAAAATGGTTGTAGAAAGAAAGACCCAGAATACTATTTTTAATGGCAGACCCCTTGAAAGTTGTCCAAGGTAGTATATAAAATTCCATTCTACGGCCTCAGGATTAGATGACTTTGATGTATGTTTCTTGCATAGGTGAAACTGCTTGAGAGGCCATCCACACAACTCACCATTGTTCATTTTCCCAGGAAAATTGAGTGCACTTTTTCTCATGTTGTTGGTCTGTAGGAAATACATTTACTTGATAACAGCAAATTGTTAACAGGGAGTGTTTATAATGGAACTGCAGAGATTCAGAGTGGAAACTATTTATGCTGGGAAATATGATATAAGATCCTTATAAGATCAGAGCGTGTTGATTCAGTTGTAGGATTTGGCCTCCAGATGGCTAAACTTAGATTACAGTTAACTAGAACAAATATTTCTATTATTTTTCCCCAGTAGCTGGATAGCTCTTAAATTTAAATAGTAAAATGTTTTCTTTCCCTGCTTGAGAAAATAAACCATCCAAATTTAAGATCTGACACTTCTTTTGGCTTTAGGAACTATTTTAACAAACTTGTCCCAACATGCATGCATTACTCATAGCATGATAAAACACCTGTGAACACGCCAACATGGCACACATGTAAACCCACCAAAACACTAAAATAATGACTGGGGGGCGCGGATCTTTAAAGGTATTGTGGAGGTTGGTTGGGAACTAAATGAACTGTCCCTGGTCAAAGAAGACTAGGGTGACTTGCAGTGTTTAAAATTAGTTTCGGAAAACAACAAACCATCAACCAAGAAAACAGGGATAGTGGTTAAAATAAAGTATAAAAACATTATCTACTACATGCAACAAAAGCCTGCCAGAATAAAATGCTGAGTAAGTGAGGCAAGGGGTAAATGGCAAAGGGGTAAATGGCAAATCACAAGGCTATAAAATTCATAAGCTAAGTGTAGCTACTGAGAAGTCCTCCTCTCTAATTCACTTCAAACATGCTTGCACCCTAGGTGGGACACAGATAACCTTAGGAAGTGGGCAGCTTTTTTGGAAGGCACATAAAGTTGTGTGTCATCTGCACACAACACAATCTAAATCCCTGGATGATTCTCAAAGAAGTTATGGGTAACATGGGGGGAGGGACAATCTTCTGGACACTATAAGCAAGTAGCCAAGGTGCAAAGAAGGGGTCCTCTAACATTATTTCTGGAACCTTCCTCAAGGAAGCACCAGAACCATCACAAAACAGTTCCTCCTACTCCCATCCCCATCAGTAAGTCCAGGATACCAGGTTCAATGGTACTGAACACTGCTGAAGTGTCTAGCGGAAACAACGTGATCTCCCTGTCTCTGAAGATTGTCTACCCAATTTACTAAAGCTATCTCAATCCCCAAACTAGTCCTGAATCAAATAAAAAAATGGGTCTAGATAGTCTGTTTCATCCAAGAACCGCTGGAGCTGAGATGCTACTACATTCTCAAAAATATTGCTCAGGAAAAGCAAATTCTGGAGCAGCTGGTAATGATCCAAGATAGTATGCTCTAGAGAGGGCTTTTTTTGACAGTGGTCTTACAACACTAGCTGGAATTTTGTCTTGTTCTGGGGAATCATTCACCATTTTCCTTATCTACTCAACCAAGCATCCTCTGACTACTTTAATCAGCCCAGATGGGCAAGGATTATGTGCACATGTGGTTGTTCTCACATTACGAAGGATCTTATCTTCCTCAGGCTGTACAAATTGAATTGTATCCATCACAACCAGACAAATAGGTGCCAACAGTACACTCTCAGGATCAGCTATAACCATGGCATCAGAGTGGATGCGAGCAACTTTATCCACAAACTGTCTAGCGAAATTGTCCCAGCAGGCTGCTAAGACCTCATCTTCGATTTTCTCTAGTCCTTGATACAATATACCTCTTACTACTCAAGTCAGCTCAGCAGGACAAGTCTGTGCAGATGTAATGGAGAAAATATTATTTATTTGCTGCTGTAGTCACCACAGCATAGAGCTCATCCTGAGTCTTCCTCCATTACCAGTGAAAATAGTCTTCCCTGAGACGGCATTGCCCAAAGTTCCCTGGGGTGGGGAACCTCAGGCTGGGAACCAAATGTGGCCCTCCAGAACTCTCTGTCTGGCCCTTGGAATTCTCCCCTGGCCACACACCCTCACAAGCCCTCCTTTGCACCTTCCTTGACTATTTTTATCTGGCTAGAATATGTTCTAGAACTCAAATAATGCTCCTTTTTTTGACCTGGACAGAGAGGGGTGTGGTTGTGTAGAAACTTGTTGTCACACCCTTCAGCCCAAGATCCCAGGGCATGTTACAGCAATTAAAAACAGTTTAAAACAAAATTACAGAAATAAGGTGGGAGATATAAAAAATATACTTCTCAAGCCAGGGTAAAGACTAACCTACTGTACAGAACTAAAATTCCCATTTGTTGCTCTACCTACCATGTGGCCCCCAGAAGGTTTCTCCAAAGAGAATGCAGCCCTCGAGCTGAAAAATATTCCCTTCCCATCAGTTACATTTTACCCCTCGTCTGCAAAATTGAGCCCAGAATAACAGGTGCTCTGGCTAGAAATTATTGATAATGATATCAATCAGTGTCCGGACAGTTGAACAATCCTGCCTGGAGGCCTTCAGATAACACTTCCTGAAAGTTTACATTTCCATCCTTTTGTGCACCTAGATCCAAAGCCAAAATTCTCTAAGGGGAAAGGAACAAGACTGAAATATGAAATTTTAGACTGTTTCCATTGGGTCTTTTGCAGCATTTTAATATTCAGAAAAACAGAAGTATTAGCTATGGAATGTGAGTCTCATGGTCTATGTCGCCAGGTGCAAACAATGTTTGTGACCCAGCCTCTCCTCCCCCAAGCTTCCTAACAGTTCTTCTTCCTGGTTATTGGGGGCTCCTTAAAATACATCTTTCTTTGGCATCATTTAGAAATGAAATCTAATGGTGACCAACTGGATATTTATACTTCTTTCTGTGTATAGCATCATCTAGAAAACAGGTTTTTATTAAATCAGGGCGTGGGATGCCTAAATCAGTAGGTTAAGCCTTTTCACTTTTTGTTTTAAGGCTCGAATAGTATCTGCTTCCCAAACCACCTTTAAATTTTCCTGGCAGACAAAGTTTCAAGTGACACTTCACTCCCCAGACAGCCAATCAGATGTGACAGGAAGGTCATTAAAGAGGTTTAGTGAGACTGCTTTGTGGCAATGGCTGTTTCTCAAACTATTGTCAATGGCTATAATAGTCACAGAGCCAAGTGTACACCATACTTCTTTGTTTATTAAAAGCATTCATAGTCCACCCTTCAACCAACGGTCCCAGGGTAGAAACGAACAATAAAATCAACACACACACACACGAAAGTCTCCAGAAAGGTACCTCTGTTTTCTCATTGAGAAAATGAAAATATCACTAGCGGCGTTAAGTTATGGCTTCCTGACAGAGCCACTTGCCACAAGGCTGATGCTTAAAAAGCATTCTCATCATGGCGAATTTTGCAGTTGCTCTCTCTCTCTCTCTCTGGTTTACCACATGAATAGGCCTCATTAAGGCATGGACTAGTCAAGGCCTGTGTAGATGTGCTAGCTGGAGTCAGTACAGTCAGGGGCATTCCGAGGCGAGGGTGGGGGGCAGTTCACCCCGGGTGCCATTCCAAAGGAGGGGTGACAAATGATCAGCGGCACCTCCTGGTGCACTTGCCATGCACCTCTCGGGATGCGTGCCATGCCCCCTTGGACGCATGCCATGCCCCCTGGGACGAGCGCCGCTCCGGGTACCAGAGCAGGTTGCTCCGCCTCTAAGTACAGTGAGCACCACTAGCACAATGGGATTTGGAGAACACTCATAATTATGGCAGTGGGGAGGAGAGGAGAGATTGTTCTGTTAGGTTGTGCTGACAGAATCATTGGAAGAAAGTAGCACCGCAGCCTTTTAACTAGGGATGGGGAACACATTTGATTCATTTCTCATGTAAAAGAGAATTTGCCTAACTCACATTTTCCAAAGCAATACAAGACCCAAAACACAGCCATGATCCAGACTTGCAGTCCTCTAAATTTCGTAGTGCAGTTTCCCAGCCAAGTAATGTGAATAAAAGTCCATATTAAAATATTATTTAAAACTCTGAGTTGAGGAAGGGGCTCCACCTATCTGCTGTCTGTCACAGAGCCTTTGCTTTCTTAATGGCTTGCCACCTTCCCTTTGTTCTCTTAATGGTCCATCACCCAGGTGATCTCCTGAACATGGGAAGCTGGGTCCAGGGATTAGGAATCTGGGATCCAGTTTAACTCCCCAAGCCTTGATTAAATTCAAACACCTACTGGACCCAGGAATTTAGGGGAGTCTGGCACCCACAAACCTATAACAATATACTTCAAGGTCAATGAAACTGAGAAGCTTTGGATAGACAAAGCATCTCAGCACAGTGACTGCAAACATTTACACCAATGAATTTACCTATGCTGCCAGAATAATGTTTCTGAAACACTGGCATTAAGTTATGTTATGCCTGCTGGTGCAATGGTTTTATGTCCCATCATAAGCAATTACATGCTAGCACAGCAAATCTTGGGCTCAAGCTGTTAAATCCATCCTTAAACTACGGACTTTGATGTAATCCTATTGCTTACTTTCATTCAAAGGACTATGTTGAAATACCTTATACAAACTCTTATCATGCAAACATTTATGCACTTAGAGAGCATAGTAACTACCCATTTTATGGTAGAATGTTGCATGTTTTATGGGCAGCAATACAAACTGAATTATCTTTGGCTGTAAAACTTGTAATATTTGTTACGGTCAAAATAAAAATGGAAGGGCACTCAATTTTCCTCTAAAAATGCAGGATTGTGGAAAGGGAGTGATACAACCATTACAAATAAGTGAGCCTATTGCATCCCTGGCTCTGGTCAGCAGAAGCCTTTACCTATTCTGAACCCCTGGCCTACCTGGCAGGAAGTCAGTATGCCAAGTCCAAAGTTCAAGGTCCCAGAGTCAATCCACACAAGCAAAGTCCAAAAGTTCAAAGGTCAGGAAATATAGTCCTTCCAAGTAGCCAAGAACTCCAGCAGTCCAGAGTTAAACCCAAGCAGCATCCAAGTCAAGATCCATCAAAAGGGTAGTTGAGCGCACACAGCTTCCCTTTTGTACTTTGCATGCTGATTGCAGCATCTGGCCTTGATGAGGCAAGCGGCCCTCACCTGTTCTGCCTACTCCAGCTGAGGAATCATACCCCTTTTCCCAGAGTTAGCGAGCCCCACCTGGCCAGCTAGGGAGCTGGGCTGTCTGCCATTGCCTGCCTCAGCCTGCTAGAGCATACTATCCATTGTTGCTTATGCCTCAGAGCCTGTCATGTTCATGGAGATAGGGGCCCCTATGGCTCTGGTGATGGGTCTTGCTAATCTGGTTCCTGTACACTGACCTCCTCCTCCTCCTCCTCCTCTGTCATCCTGTGACCACTTCCTACACCAACCTGTCCTTCCCCATCCCCAGCTTGCCCCAGTTTGTCCCAGTCCTGGCTACACCCCTCACCGGGATTCCTCCTTTTCCTCCTCCCTGTTGTCCTGCCAGTTCATGACATTTACAGAACAAAGGTCTAAAAATGTGATCACCACCCCATCTTCAAATGTTCCCTATTGAGGCAGAGAGGAAGCTATTTAATACATGCTTGGATTTTGCTTCTCATTCAGCTGGAAGTAGACAGTTTGAAATTACAGGGGAGAAAATTACTTAAATTTAATGCATTTTAGAAAAAGGTCACCTTTCAGTTTCTTTTGTGTTTGAGGCATTTTATGTAAAAGTGTTTTAAATAAACCCAAAAGGCTAAAATTCCTGCAACTCTCACCTCTACAAGAACAAAACAAAGTACCAGTAAGAATAGCATTAATGGGTCTGAGTATTAAGTCTAGAAGGTTTTCTAGAATTATATATGCATGTATATTTGTAAACTGTGTCCATTGTAAAGGTTGGCTCAACTGCTGTATAAATTGTACACTTAATGTGCAGATAATGCAATCTAGAATTCAAGCTCCATAGATTATACCCCCCCCTTTTTTTTGGTATAGTTTCAGCAAAGGTTGTATTTAAAACAACAACACAAAGCTGTCATATTAAATCTAATAAAGGATAAAATGTTATCTACACAACAAAACAGTATCAATTTTAAAAGAAAGGGGGAATTTACTCCTGAGTTATTACCAGGTTGATAGATCTGATAACATTCACAAAAACTTTAAATCAGAGGAAATGGAAAAAAGATGTGATCGTCTGAAACAACAGGAATTATTATGAAATTGTCAGTGATCAATAAACACAAAGCAATCAATATTTGGACAGCTTTATGATGTATGAATCTGGCATATCCCCATAAGCAATGAACTGGAACCAAATTCCCATAATTTTATTAATGTATTTTAATGCACGTACAGGCTGCTGAATTTTTCAAAAAAAGCTCTAAAAAGTATACAATATTAAAACAACAATAATTTCAATGAACATACAACAGATAACCAATAAAACAGCAATATAAAAACACAAAAACAAATAAGAGAGAAATTAAGGGGATCCAAACGCAGAAAACAAGGTCTGATCTTATAAGTTGGGGAAAGCATGGGCGAAAGGAGAAGTTTACAAAACATCTGAAACAATTCTTGGTTGCTATTTTATGTATGGAAGAGGGAAGAGTGTTCCGCTGTATGAGGGCATTAGCAGAAAATCTAATGAATTCTGGAAGAAGTGTACCATGTTAAATGCTTCCAAAAATGTGTGTGCGTGTGCAACCCTGTTAACCCAAAGGTTTGTGAGAGTAAATTCTATACAATTTTCATGGATCACACCACTGCTGCCCACATCATGAAATTTGGGGTGGTATTTCGGCATACAGTTGTTTCCCACCATTTTTGTGCGAACATCCACTACAGTTAATGAAATTTAGCACAACATGGTGGTGTAGCTACTTAAGACTTGGTTCCTTCAACCAACCTTCCTATGAAAACAGTTTATAGTTTTTATAACCTACATGCTGTATGACCTGTTTTTTTGTATTTCTGTTTCATTGACGTGTTCTGATTGATTTTATTTGCTACGCTGTTCTGGTTTCAATTGCAATTCTGCACACCACATAGATATATATTCTATATGAGTTTGCAGTATCAAAATGAAGTAGTTATTATTAATGTAATAAAGGAATAATGTGGAGAGTAAAAGCCTCCTGCATTCTAGGTAAGGACAGCTGACATCTGTGAAGAAAGAGAGGAAATTCACAAGGCCTTGGATTTTTTGAGCAAGCCATAGTTTTGAAGCCTGCCTAACTTTTTTATATATAAATTACTGCTCTGCCTTGCTTATTCTTGGAATGTGAAGACAGCAAACCGCGATGAATCCACTTTCCCACTGCCTCTCCCAACCCACCTCCATTCAGCACCAAAATAAAACCCCACCTACATCGGCCTGTCCAAAAGCTGTGTGGCAACCCAGCCTCTTTTCTTTGCCCTCTCCTTGAGACTGACACTGCCTTGGTGCTGAATAGTCTAATGGGAAGAGTTCAGTGCCAGGTCTGCACTTTCCCAGCCATTAGCCAGCTGCCACTGCATTTCATTATTTTGAAAAGGGAGGGGAGCTCTGCATCAAAGCCATTTCCAAACAATGGGGTGGGGTGGAAGTAACCCAGCCGGGACAACACTCTAAAATGTGTGTGTGTGTGTGTGTGTGTGTGTGTGTGTGTGTGTGTGTGTACGTACACAGTGCCATCTGGAATCCGGAACCACAAAGACCAGGCAGGCCAGCAGGAGGGAGAAAGCCCTTACACACCCTGCTTTGTCTACTGGTGTAACAGTTAATCCTGATAAACAAGACGACCTTGGAGCAAGTGCCTGTTATCATGCATACCCATTGTTTTACATTAAGCAGAACTGCAGCAAGCGGGGGGGGGGGGGCAAAGGTAGAAGGCTGGACCTCCTATGTAAACAAAGGAGGCAGACCACGAAGAACAGCCTTTGATTGGCTTCTCTGCTTGGCTAAGGCAGAAAGAAGACTATCCGCCTTCCCTCCTCCCACTTCTGTTTTTAAAAAAACCCCTCTCTAAAGCTGCCTGCAAAGCAGCCTAGGTACTTGGCATGACAATGCCTAGAGCTACTATTCGTCTGTTTCACTTGGCTGGGTTCCTTGTCTGATCCACAGCTCAGTAGCTCAAAATCATTCTCTCTCTCTCTCTTTCCATCCTATTCACTCCTTGTGGCACGCAATCATAAAGATAGCGTGGGCTAATCTGTTAGGAGGCTTACCAAATCTGGTAGTAACTCGCCACACATCGGAACTCGCTGCATATATGGAATTTTGTATAGAACTGCAGTGAAACTGAAAGAGAATCTTAGTTACGATTTTTGTTTGTTTGTTTGTTTTAAATGGCTCTAACCTTACGGTTGAAAATATGCAACGTATGTAAAAGGATTTTGGTAGTACCTTTTAAGAGGTGCTACCTCCATAACCTCTAAGATTAATTTATGGACATAAGAAGAGCCTGCTGGATCAGGCCAGGGACCCATCTCGTCCAGCATCTTGTTCTCACAGTGGCCAGCCAGATGCCTGCAGGAAACCCACAACCAGTAGCCAAGTACGAGAGCACACTCTCCACTGTGGTTTTCAGGAACTGGTATTCAGAAACATTACTGCTGCCAACCATGGAGGCAGAGCATAGCCATCGTGGCTAGTAGCCATTGATAGCCTTATCTTCCATGGATTTCTGCAATCCTCTTTGAAAGCCATTGAAGTTGGTGGTCATGAGAGTGAGTTCCACAGTTACTTTCCCACTGGGTAAAGAAATACTTTATTTTATCTGTCCCGAATCTTCTAACATTCAGCTTTATTGAATGTCCATGAGTTCTAGTGTTATGAGAAAGGGAGAAAAACTTTTCTCTATCCACTTTCTCCATTTACAGGTAGGTAGCCGTGTTGGTCTGCCGTAGTCGAAACAAAATAAAAAAATTCCTTCCAGTAGCACCTTAAAAAAGGTAAAAGGACCCCTGACCATTAGGTCCAGTTGTGACCGACTCTGGGGTTGCGGCACTCATCTCGCTTTATTGGCCGAGAGCCGGCGTACAGCTTCCAGGTCATGTGGCCAGCATGACTAAGCCGCTTCTGGCGAACCAGAGCAGCGCACGGAAACGCAGTTTACCTTCCCACCAGAGCGGTTCCTATTTATCTACTTGCACTTTGACATGCTTTCGAACTGCTAGGTGGGCAGGAGCTGGGACCGAGCAACGGGAGCTCACCCCATCGCGGGGATTTGAACCGCCGACCTTCTGATCGGCAAGCCCTAGGCTCTGTGGTTTAACCCACAGCGCCTTAGAGACCAACTAAGTTTGTTCTTGGTATGAGCTTTCGTGTGCATGCACACTTCTTCAGATGTGTGCATGCCTTCTGAAGAAGTGGGCATGCACACAAAAGCTCATACCAAGAACAAACTTAGTTGGTCTCTAAGGTGCTACTGGAAGGAATTTTTTTATTTTGTTTCAACTTTCTCCATGTCATGCATCGTTTTATAAACTTATATCATGTCACCTCTTATTCAGCTTTTCTCTGAACTAAAAAAATGTTTAAAAAACTGCAGTTTTTCCTCATAAGGGAGTCTCTGTGCCCTTGAGCATTTTTGTTACCCTCTTCTGGACCTTTCCCAACCCTACAATATCCCTCCCAGCTGCCGTAGCCTCTGGGTTCAGTTTTTGTTACTTTTGTGGTTTATTGCTACATTTCGTACTTTGTTACAACAGTGCTCTTTGCTGGAAAAAAATGCTTCTTAGTTCAACAAAAAATCAGATTGTGAGTTTGAAATAAAGCTACCGTATATTTGAAATAACAACGTAGTACTGAAATGGCAGCTCTTGGACATTATCTCAGCAATCTGTTTAACAACAGTGTAAAATAAGCCAGCATTATTATTCAGTAGAAGGAAAGATGAGCCTACAACAAAGAAAGATTGAACTGCTATTCTTTCATTGAATTGTTCTTTTTAAATCTATTATGATATACAAAGGTAGTACAGTGGTACCTCGGGTTAAGTACGTTTCAGGTTAAGTACGCTTCAGGTTAAGAACGGACCTCCGGAACGAATTAAGTACTTAACCCGAGGTACCACTGTACATGCAGTTTTCAGAATTCCCAAACAAAATTGCATACAGATATTTTTATTTGTAGAATTCCCTGAAGGAGGACCTGAGAGGTCTGAAATGCATTGGGCTTTTTCTTCTACCCCTTAGCTTCCTGTCCCCTTCTGCAATATGGAGGTAAGGGTACTGATGGTGACCTGCCTAAAAAAATTATAGCTGAGCTGAAATGAGATGTGAGAGAGGGATCCTTTGACTCATAGCTCTTCATTATTATATTCCATCAGCCCCAAATACATAGATTTTCATATATACTTATACTGTCTCTTCGGATAGTTTGACATGAGATGGGAAAGTGCAGCTGGGAAGAATTTCACATCCAGGAAGTTCTGCAAAGCAGAATGGGGGTGGGGGGGAGAGATGTATGAGCTGACTCCACATTGAGTATCCATTGAGCAGGGATGGGGAACCTGTGCTCCTCCAGACATTGTTGAGCTCCAACTTCCATAATCGTCAACCATTGGTCATGCTGGTTGAGGCTGATGGTAGTTCAGAGACATCTGAAGAGCCATAGGTTCACCAGATAATAAAAATAATAAAAATTAATAATAATATACCTGCGATATAGGGATGCCCCTTCTCACTTTACCCTGGAAATGTGGAAAAGGAGTTGAAGTCACTCAGACTTCTTGTGGCACTGTTGAATGAATGAATGAATGAATGAATGAATGAATGAATGAATTACTTTATTGTCACTTGTACAACTTGTATACAGTGAGATTACAGGAGCATCCCCACTCAGCTCTCTTAGTCCTAATTCCCTTTGTTTACTGACACACACACACACACCTAACCTGAAAGTCAGTTGCCCTGTTGTTACCTTTTCATTCAGTAGCCTAACAGTCCACTGATAGAAGCTGTTCTTTACCCTGTTGGTGTGACTAATCATGCTTCTATATCTTCTGCCCGAGGGCAGGAGATCAAGAAGGTGCCGGCCAGGGTGTGAATCATCCCTGAGGATTTTCCTCACTCTCCTGAGGCAATGGTCTTCCGTGATGTCATCCAGCGGATTCACGGGACAGCCCATAATATCACATGAATTGGTAAGTATTTCATTTCATTTATGCACTCAAGAGAACTGGTAGCGGCATTTTGCTTGTACATATGTGCTGTATTGTGGCTAGAAAGCACAGCTCCTAGTGGTTTTCCTCTTGTCCGGCCACTTTCCCAGGCAAAACCTGCTCTTTAGTGCTAAATCAGAGCAAATGTAAATCCGTGAAAAACCTGATTGACGTCGTATGCTCTGATTCAGCGTTAAAGAGCAGACTTTCCCAGGGGGAAGCAGCAGCACAAGCAGAAATATGTACCGGTATTAGCCCTTAGATGCACACTGCAGCATCATTAGCCCTTTGGATTTGTCCCTGTGACAACTCCCCCTTTGTATTACCTAGATGTGGTGAAGCCCTGAAGCTGAAAAATGCCTTCTCCTTGTAACCTAACAGCTGGATTTCTTTTGCAAATGAATTTGGGAAGAAGAAGAAGAAGAAGAAGAAGAAGAAGAAGAAGAAGAGGAGGAGGAGGAGGAGGAGGAGGAGGAGGAGGAGGAGGAGGAGGAGGAGGAGGAAGAAACCACCTTTGGCATTCAACATTTAAAAATAAAACAAACTAGCCTCAAAACAATAGTCATTTCCTGCTATTTTGTAAAGAGCTGTGGGAAACGGACAGGAAAATGCAGCAAAAATAAGACATTTTCTACTAAAAGGATAAAGAGAATAGACTTGTTGAGAGCCAAACTGTATGATCGGATCTCCCCAAAGGTTTGCTTTTACTTTGAAGCCACTGCAGAGGGCTCTGTATTTGATTGGAGGAGCAGCTCAGGGGGAGGGGAGGGTTGCCCTTTCTCTTGCGCTGTTTCCTTGAACCAAATTCCCTTTGCAGCTATGCTTAGCCCCATAGGATGGCTACCTATAGGCAATGAAAGGGAACTGCTTAGGCATCAAAAGCAGTACACTATTATGTCACTTTGCATATAATCCATTCAAATGGAATAAGTGTAAAGACTATAAACTTTTCCTACATACCTCCAAGTGTCTTTTTCTGCTTTATGTACGTACAAAGGATAACTGCTTGCAGTAATAATACTTCCATTTCCTGGAATATGATGGGGGGAATTTATGCCGGGAACTGGCCATCTCAACAGCCAATTCTGGAACACATCCTCATAAGCTACACAGAACTAGGTTTTACCAGAAATGCCTACCTAGCTGAGAGACTTCCACTTCAGTGGTACTGATAGACTACCAGTAATATGTCTCTGGGCAAATGCAGCATGATCCTAACATTGGCTTTTGCCTGGGCAATGGAACAAGGTACTTTAAGGGATTTCAGTTCATCCTGCTCTTGTTCTCTCATGTTCCACCTTCTTCCATTGTCCATCCCTTATGTCCAAGCCTCTCTGCCCTGACTCTTCAATCATGACCAATCCAGAATGATTCTTCCTTAAGTTATTTTGCTAACTCCTGTGTTGCTTTAGGTCCCTTTCCTTCTTGCTGCAATCTCTATCCCATTATTAATGTCCCAACCCTGCCATTAATAAGATCAGCCTCAAAATGCAGTATTCATTTGAACAACAGGGTTTAACCTGTTATAACTAAAGAAAAAAAATCTCAAGAACATGATCTGTATGATGAGGTGTTACACACACACACACACACACACACACACACACACACACACACACACACACTTTTACATACAGTACATAAAAAGGTAAAGGGACCCCTGACCATTAGGTCCAGTCGTGACCGACTCTGGTGTTGCGCACTCATCTCGCATTATTGGCCGAGGACATACCGGTACATAAAATTTATACACTGCTTGGTTGTTTAAAAAAACCTTAGAGTGGTTTACAAAAAAGAGAAAACAATAAAATTATCACTAAGAAAAATTAACAACAATAATTTAAGACGTTCAAAAAGTTAGAACAAAAATGGACTAAAAACATATTAAGGTTTGCATCAACTTTCTAACCATCTGGGCAGACTTGTCTGCCCAGGACATGAACATTTCCAGGCAGAAGATATGCACTTTGTATGACACTTTGCTGAAAGCCGCCCAGAGTGGCTGGAGAGACCCAGCCAGATGGGCGGGGTACAAATAATAAATTATTATTATTATTAATTTATTATTAATTACTACTACTACTACTACTACTACTACTACTACTAACAGTGCCATTCTATACATGTCTACTCAGAAGTGAGCCTCATTGAGTTCAATGGGATTGGCTTGCAGATAAATAAGTGCAGGATTGCACTCTTAGCATAACATACAAAAGATTCCTGCATTTCAGGAGGTTGGACTAGATGATCCTTGTGGTCCCTTCCAGCTCTACAATTCTATGGTTCTAGTATAAAATCTAACTGATAGAGCAGGGGTACTGGTGTCTGTCTGTCTGTTTCTTTTGAGAGTGCAGTTCCATATGGAGAGATTTCCCTGGTTCACAGTGCAATATGATGTAGGCATAAAAATTTCCCTCAAGAGGAACAGCCTTATCAACTTTCTCTAATGCTTTTCTTAAGTCACAATTTGACTAGGCAAATAAATGTTGTTCTTACCTCTCATGGACATCAATAAATTACAGCTAATATGTGCAAAATGTGCCTGTCGGTTTCAGAACTGTTGCAAAGGTCAGGAACTATGTGTTGATGGTGCGGGTGGTGTTTTTTCCACAGATAATAAAGAAGTTACAAGAGAGAGAGAACTGGTAAAAATTCTATTGAGTCAACCAACGATTAGAAATGAGCCAAAAATCCAATCACACTTTTTCTCCCCATTAGTCATTAGTGATAAAATTCAGATTAAAAACTGATCTTGGACATGTCCAGGCTGATGTCTGTCTAGCGCTATTATTAGCAGGTACCTGCAGACTGTGGGCAGAATCCATTCATGCCAATTAAAGCACAGATCTGGACTTTGCACAGAAAAAAAGAAATTGCAGAAAGGCAGGTGTCAGAAACAATGAAGCAAACAAGGGGAAATAAAACAGAGCAAGTCTTCTTATTCCCTAGTCTCTTAATCATTAACAAACTTAACCATTCCAGTCTGCATCCTTCTGAAAGTGTCATTCCTAGAACTGAGCATAATGCTCAGGATGTGGTCTGAATAGTGCAGAATAAAGTGGAACTATTACTTCTCATTAACTTGGAAATTCTGGTTCTATGAATGCAGCTTGAAATGGCATTTGCCCTTTTTTACAGCAACACTACACTGCTGGCTTGGGATAAACTGCAGTTCCAAGATCCTTCTCACGTGTTTAAATGCGAAGCCCATCCTGCCCCCCACCCTGTACCTGTTTGTTTGGTTTGAGGTGGGGGGCAGGACTATTTGCAGAGCGTTTAGATGTTACTTTGCCCAATGGTCAAAATGTCTGACCTAGTATAGTGGTACCTCTGGTTAAGTACTTAATTCATTCTGGAGGTCCGTTCTTAACCTGAAACTGTTCTTAACCTGAAGCACCACTTTAGCTAATGGGGCCTCCCGCTGCCGCTGTGCCGCCAGAGCACAATTTCTGTTCTTATCCTGAAGCAAAGTTCTTAACCTGAAACATTATTTCTGGGTTAGCGGAGTTCTTAACCTGAAGCGTATGTAACCTGAAGCGTATGTAACCTGAGGTACCACTGTATAAGGCACTAAAGCAGCTCCCTATGTTCCCATCTAATATTTTCTCTCCCTTTAGTTTAAACTGAGTTTTACAAAATCCAAGAACAAAGTTGTGCAAATGCACATGTGCCCTTGGAAATCAAAATGGTGCGTGACAGAGAGAGCAAAGGAAACTATTGTCTCCGTGAATTGTTTCAGGTGGAGTGATGTAAAAAAAACACCACCAAACTTTCAGGTCTGATTGTTTTCCAGCTCACCAGATGCCACTGCAAATTCCTAACCTTTGTAGAAAAAGCACCAACCGTGTTAAAGTCAAGGTCAGTGTTAAAACAACACTTTTAATGTTAGCAGTTAATGAGTAAAGACATAGAGCTGTGATACCACAATACAAGGAAACAAAAATGAAATGAAAGGATGTGAATTCTTTGACAAACACTCTACACACCACACCGATTTCCTCAAGCCATTTTAGTTTTATGTATATAGAAATTAGGACAAGAGTTCACAGTGTATTGTTTTCTGAGCCAAACCTTCTGTTCAGAGGCTCAAGCACCCACTCCTTAGTGGGGAAAAATTCCTCCTTCGTAGTAATTTGCCTACTGTCATATTTTGTAAGCCAGTTTGAGACATTTTATTAAAAGCTATGAACTAATAATAATAATAATAGTTTTCATATATTACATTATTATTATTACTATTACTATTATCTTCTCAGGTCCTTTAACATTCGACTTCTACATACACACATATACACTTTCAAAACCTTAGCCATACCCAAATGGTGTGTTTTTTAGAAGTTGATTCCACTGCTTCTAATCCCACCAGGCCAAAGATTTCAGGAGGACTCTACCCCCACAGCAGAAATATTTAAGTATTTCTCAGGGACACTCTTCCCCTCCAGGCTTCCACTCTGGTGTCCAAATGGCATTGGCACAAAGAGTTATCATTCAAACTTGGTCTTATGGGCTGGCATTCCCCTTCCACTTCATAGGGAATCATGTAGCACAGGGACACCAACTCCCATCAGACTGAGAGGCTTTAATATAACAGATTTTTTTCCGAGGTAGAAAAGCAGATGAATTCCTACCACCACCACCTCCATTTTTGTTTGAACTGTCTGACTTAAAGGGACAAGTATTTGGGTATAATGTAATAATATGTTATGACAATTGATGTCACTCTTGTGAACGGATTCAGAATTATAGGATGCAAAGAGGAATTCCTGGTGACTGCCCAGCACCCTCCTCCATCATATGTATTCTGAAGACAGCTGAAGTACTTAGTAAGCTTCAGGTTTTGTATTTAAACCAGAAGCTTCTCTAAATCAGCTGAACTACCTAATCGACTTAGGCTGCCTTCCAGGAGACGGGACGTCAAATGGCCAAGTGGTTCCATACTGTCTGGAGCTGGAGCATGGTGTGATATGATGTAAAGCCAGGACCTGCTGAAGCCTGTCCAATCATTCCAGTATTGTCTCTTACTTAACAGGGTCCTTCTCTCCCCGCACCGCCAGCAGCCTAAGTCTCTGCTCACTACTGATATGTTTTTGTTTCTATTTTCTCAGCATTTGAGGATTTTATATCTACTGGGTTTTCTTTTAACTTTCAGGATCTGGCTCTGTTGGGTAGTAAATGGCAGGATGCAACCACTTCTTACACCATGTATCTCCCAAATGTGTTATCACAATTAACAACCGAATTAAGAAGAAGGTCAACACCTTATGCGGCTATTCCGTACACCAAGAGTGGATAACCTTAGTACCAGGGGCCTAATGCAGCCCTCCAGGCCTTTCTATTTGGCCCTCAGTGCTCTCTCTCCAGGCCACATCACACCCCAACTACCCAGACTATATCCCACACTGGTCCTGCTCCAGTGTTTTGTTATTTTTGCTTGGTTGGAAGATATCATTGAACTATGATAATACTTCTATCTTGCCTGGATGGACAGATACTCATGTAGAAACCTCTCACTTCTGCATGGCTGGAGTGCAGTCTGCTGTAAAAATATCAGAGCCACATCTGTTTCCTCACCCACCACTGACATGTGGTTCCTGAAGATTGCTCATGAGGGAACACAGCCCTCGGTGCCCCATCCCTGACTTTCATACACACATGAAAGTCAAGCCCAAGTGCCTCTCAGTAGCATCCCTTTGAGCTGTGGCTCAAATGTACCGTAAGTCAGGAAAGCATGAGACACCACAATGAATGCTTAATTTGACGTTATTTTGCTATGGTGATAAGAGGGAGGTTCTTTTTGGCTGAGGCATGCTATAAATCTAAAGCACATCCATTAGTTGCCCATGACCTTAGCACAATGTGTTGCATGTTGTTGTTGTTGTTATTGTTGTGTCACTTGGGGCACCAAGGAGGACATCTAAGGGCATGTTGTGTGCCCACAGACACCACACTGACAACTGCTTAAGTAAGCAATGCACACTTCGAATTCAGCTGATTGACCTCATGTATTGCTTGCAACTAGGGTTGCAATCCTATACTCAGGGAATAAGACCCATTAAACACAATGGTGTAGACATGTATAGGTTTGCACTGTAAAAATCCTCATGGCCCCTTAGGGCATGATCTTTCATAAGCAAAAACCCACTTCCAACAGACGCATGAAGCTCACCTCCAATACCTTTGCCTTGGAAGCTCATGCCACAACAAATGTCTTAAGGCAAGACTCTCCAGATGTTGATGTCAGCTTCAGCTAGCATGGCTAATGGTTGAGGACAGTGGAATTGTCATCCAGCAACATCTGGAGGGTAGCGGGTTCCCCACCTTTGCTTTAAGATGTCACAGAATTTGTTGGGGGTTTTTGTCACAACACACTAACCATCAGTTCTACTCTTTTGGAACAACAACAGCTGACACTGAATCGATTCAGCAGCAAAGAACATGGGGAAAACAGCATGGCAATCATCATATTTGGCACTTCCTAGTGGTAGATTCCAGGCCGGTGCCACATTAGACATGTCTTATACCCAGAGAAGAGAAGAAGGTTTGTTATGATATGGAGGGAACGTTCAAATGCCTAAAGGGGAAAAGGTTAAGAAACTTTCTACCCAAAAACATTCCCCCCCCCCCATTTATCCCTTGTGCAATACTCCCACTCCATTCTTTTTTAAAACAAAAAATCTGGCTTGATGTGCCATCTGACACAAAATATATAAACTTTCCACAGAACTAAAATAAATCAAATGGTTCAGAAGGCAGAAGCAAGCCTCAAGCTGCTGCTAAATATTTTACCCACTTAAGTCATTAAATACAATATTTTAAGATGCTTCAGATTTCCTTCCTGTAAGAAAGATGGGACAGGAATATTTCAAATGAATATAAATAAATTCATAAAAATTTGATGGCATGGGTGGTGCACTTAATGTGGTAAGCTACTCCATGGACTTGGTTTTGCTGGTGGGGCAGCTGAAAGCAGGAACAGCCTCAACACAGCTTTTGTTCTATACTGTGTACTTTAGCATTTCAGTCAAAAATTTCTTCAGTGTGAACAGTCTTTGCAAGCCTTTGTTTCTGAAATCACTTCACATTTGTGGCCCCTTCCTGTTTCCTTTGTTGTTGTTCCAAGATTTCCCTTTGCTCTTGTTTTCTACTTCTACTTGAACCTCTCTTAAGCAATGCTTTTTGCCTCCATAGGACAGCCTGTCTCATAATTTTGCAGACTGCAATTGTAAACCCTTTCACATTAAATTGCCTATGATTTAAAGCTCTTTGGTGCACAATATTAGAGGATTTTTTTAAATTTAAATTCTTCACATATATAAAATCAGCTACTGGGCTTGTTAACATATAAAGCCCTGAACAACTCAGGTTACCAGAAAGATCACATGTGCCTGTATAGATCCATAAAATCACTTAGATAATCTGGGGGGGGGGGCATTTCCTTACAGCACCACAACCTACTGAGTATCATTGGCCATTTTGCCCCTGTACTGTGGAATGTCTTTTCTGTGCCCTTAGTGAAGCAGCACCCATCAAGAAGCATAACCACATTTCAAGGCCACATTCTGGTTAACAAAAGCATTCAAGGAAGGATGGCGAAGGGAGTGGTTTGTAGGGTTGCCATATTTCAAAAAGTATAAACCAGGATACCCCAAAATTGACTTGCCTAAGAACCAGGAAATTCCCCCCGGATGTCTAATCCGGTAATGTCCAGGAAAATCCGGAACATATGGCAGCCCTAGGTTTGAGAGAGGGGGCATGGTCTGTGGAGACTCCCAAGGACTGGGTAGATGGGCTTAGACGCAGCCTTTCTCAACCTTGGGTCCCCAGATGTTTTTGGCCTACAACTCCCATCATCCTTAGGTAGCAGGACCAGTGGTCAGGGATGATGGGAGTTGTAGGCCAAAAACATCTGGGGACCCAAGGTTGAGAAAGGCTGTTAGAGGATCACATTCAGCCCTTGTGACTGATACATGCTCATTATTTGCAATAATCCTAAATGAGCCTTGTAAGTGGCAACATGTGATATATATGTCATGCTGCACAATACTTTCTGCCACATTGTGAGCGCACATTTATATGAAAGTGCACTGAGATCAACATGCCTCCAGTTCCACTTAAGAGAATTATCATCCAAGGAGCCAGTAGAAGGAGCTGAAACCTGAACAACCACAGGGAAATAGGAAACCGTCTTCTGCAAGGTCAAATAATTTAACCCGTTTTGTACGCCCTGAGTGACAGAATCTCTCCAGTGTTCTGCAGCCTTTTAACTGGACAGGCCAGGGATGAATTTAGGACTTTTCATATATGAAACATGAACTTTGTACCCCTTAGCTATGGTCCCTTTCCATTCAGTGTATTTGAGTCCGCTTACAAACAAATATCCAAATTCCCAAGAATTTCCCATCCCAAGAGCAAATAAGGACATGCAAGTGGCAGTGTTTTACCAGAGACACGTGCAAGAAATAGGTACAGTTTGAGAATATGAGCCACTAATCAGCACTGGCTCTCAAATTTTAGACCAAGGCTGGGGAAGCTGTGGCCTTCCAGATTATGCTGGACTCCTGCTCCCATCACTCTTGACTATTGGCCAGGCTGTCTGGGGCTAATGGGAGTTGGAGTTCAACAACATCTGGAGGGCTACAAGTTCCCCATACCTGTTTTAGAGGAATGGCTTGGAGGATTGCAGCTTGTTACTGCAGTCCTACGATGGGAATATTCTGTTAGTTTCGAATGACATCTAAAATGCACAGCACCTCTTCCTTTCAAAAACAGGCACAGGAACCAAATTCTCGTGCCATTTATTCTCTGCAGTATAAACATCATTTAACGTACTTGGTGCCAGCACATTTGCTGCTATGTGTTCCCTCACTGCGTTAAAAATGGTATGCCCGAATGTTTGCTCAGCTCTGTTGTGCAAGAAGCTCTTCAAACATTTGCTCAAGATCTGTGTGGCTTTTGTCACGTGCACAGTCGCCTTCAGACAAAAGACACAAAAGACAAGAAGGGCTTTATGCTCACTGTGCTAATGCTACATGCACAGATTTTTGGCTCTTTTGTAAAGGGTCACAAGGCAAATTCATGCCTCAACTTGAAACAGAGAGCACAGAAAACAACTAAAACAGAGGAAGCAGAACATCTTCCTTATGTGGGAGAGTTCATAATTTGGATCTTTGGGGCTTAGGTGTTTTGTTTGTTTGTTTGTTTGTTTGTTTGTTTGTTAATGATCAAGCAGGGAAATGATAGGGAAGGGTTGGGGAAGGGCCATAGCTCAAGAGTAGAACATCTGCTTTGCATGCAGAAGGTTCCAGCTTCAACCCCCAGCATCTCCAGATAGGGATTGGAGAGATCTCTTGAGAGATGCTGCCAGTCCGTGTAGACAGTACTGAGCTAGATGGACCATTAGACTGACTCAGTATAAGGCAGTTCCGTACTTTTAGTACACATGCATGATTAGTGTAGAGTTCATTTCTTAAGTGTTTTGAGTGGGCAAACATTCATTCAATGCATTGTGAAGCTCACAGTATTTTTTTTAAAGAAAATGAACTTTCAGGGCTGGTAAAAGCTTACCATGAAATAGGTTTCCTGGCTTGAATTAAAATCCATGTCAGAAATTAATTATTGGATCCTTCCAGCAATCCTTGCCAATCCTTACAGTTCTCCAAATTCGTCCACACTAGTCTCTGTTCCTCAAAACACTCCCCACCTTCCTCTTTTCTTACCTTTCAAGCGGTGGCAGGTGCAGCAGCACTCAAAAAGGGGGCTGGATAATGGAAATGGTGAGCACTCAAGGCAAGTGCCTTTGAGTCTGCTGCAAAGACCCACAATGAATGCTCACAAAAACGTAACCTTTTTTTTTTCCATGTTGAATGACAAGGTGCTGGCACCAGGCTACATTCAGCTAGGCTGATTTTGGATTGAGGTGTACACTTGAAAATCATTGTGGCCCTGGAATAAAGTGCAGAACTTAGAAACCCCCCCCCCCAGACCCAAATATAGATTTAGATCCCTCTCCATAACTTCCCACTGTGGCCTTTAGCAAGCATTCATCAGTTTCTAGTTTGCAAAATGTCAGTAATGGCAACCTAACTCAAGGTTTTGTTTGGAAGGACAAATAATTGAAAATACTTAGGACACACAGTAGGATAGAAATAAAAGAAGCAATTAAAACTTTTTTAAAAAAATATGTTGAAACTGACATTTATAGGTTGCATATGCAGGGTGCATCTATTAAAATCACATGGCTGTGGTCCATTTTGAGTATTTAGGAACAGCTTGTTCAGTTTTTGAAGCCATTCCTCATAAGCTCCATTCAAGGATGCCACCTGGGAGATGGAGCACTAAGTGATTGGGTCAGGCTGTCTTGCTGCTCAAACTCATGAAATGCAGTAGCCATTAAAAGCTATTAAAAGCTATTTTTAAATTCACACAAATCTCGCTAAGACAAATTGCCAAAAAAAATTCTCTAAACGCTCACTTACTAATATCCATTAAGATTTCCAAAACACAACAGAATAATAAGCCTTTTGTGCAGAACAACAAGATGCCCACAACAAACACTCTAGCCTCAAGAATATTGTAATTTAGAAGAAGAGGATTAATGTTCCCTTTTGTTTTAATATGCTATTTGGCTCTTTAGGCACAAAGTCCATTTATTTACCATTGTGTAGGATGACACACTTTTCATCACTTTTTCATTGCTGGGACATTAACTCATTTCAAACAAAGAATTAATATTGACATCCTATGCCAACCTAGAAGCAATGAGTTCAATGGGACTAATTCCTAGGTAAGAATATATAGGATTAGCAGCCTTAATTATCCTGCCAACCCTCAAAAGGAAAACCATAAAGCCCAGAGGCAACATAAGCAACAACTCAAATGTTCCCTTTCCAACAATGTTGCAAATGCTTAGATCTGATTCTCACATGCTCTCACCACCCAATGGCTTAACTTAATATCACCCAGCTGGATGTGGGAACTGATGCCACTGGTCCTTGATGTTGTTGGGCAAAAAAATTCCAAAGACCTTCCTTATTCTGTCTATGCTTTCATTTTCATAAAAGCATGTCAAGGACAAACTCAAACAGGCTGGGCTACCTCCATTGAAGCAGCAGTTTTATCACCTCAGCAGAAATGTGGAATGTATGCCTCAAGGAGTGAGCAGCTTAGTGCTCTGTGTCAAAGGGTCTTCAAGCAATTTGCATCACTATTTTTGACAAGATGCCATGTGATAAGAGTGTGATAAGACAGGGGTCAACAATGGCTTTTGGCCCAGTGGACACATTTGGAATTTTGAGAAAGTGCCCTGGGTGACAATCACAAAATGGCTGCCATGGGGGCGGGGACAACATAAAATGACTGCCACATCTAAAACAGCAAAAAGAGGCAGGTCCACAAAGTGGTATGGGCATGCTCCCCCATCAGTCATCCCCCTCCCATGGAAGAATGCTCACTCACGAAAAGCTCTTTGTACCCCTCCTCTGTTCAGAATTGAAGGGAGAACAGTCAATGAAATGTGGGCATGTTTAAGGAGGCATATTCAGTGTGGAAGAGGCTGAGCCAGTGTAAACAAGAACCGAGAAAGAAATAGTATCTTATACACTATAGATTTTTGAGGGGATATTTGCTCACCCATGAACTAGAAAAGCAGCAATAAGAGGCACTTCAGAAGGATTAAATTCAATACATTTTTTTTTTAAAAAAAGAGTGTTTTGTGTCTAATGAACCATATTAATACGTTATCTGTTGCTGTTTAATGCCTGCATGTTGGATCAAGCAAATAAAACAGCATTTGTGAAGTACCATGAGAAACTGAGATTGATTTGAGACAGGGCAGGAAAGGAAACTATTGCCTCAGATCTCAACATTGAAAGAGCTCTGTGAAACAGCAACGAGAAGGCACGAGAAGGAAATGTAACAGTCACTCCTTAGTTCATAAGCAAGCTTGGTAGCTTAATTATTGTGCAACTGCAACTGAAATCAGATACAAAGCCTAAAAAACGCGAACTGAGCAGCCCTTGTGAAAGTCCAGCGCAGACCAGAGCAAACAAACACACACACTAAGGCTGGAACTGGCTAGCAAGAGGTCAATCAGATCACATGTATGATAAACACAAGAGAAAGGGCCTGTATAATTTGGTTGGCATCACTAAATGGAAAACAGTCTTAAGAGGCACTTGCTGCAGGAAATGTTTTGCCTTATTCCAGTTTGTGGCTTATTCCACAGCAACAGGATCTCAACCCAGGTAACTGTAGATGGATCGAGATATCATAGCAGCCCTGTTTAATACAGACACCGTGAGTACAGGGACAAGGTTAGTTTGCTCCCACATCTCTTAGGAGAGAATCAAGCTGCACAAAGAACCCAGGGGAATATTAAAACATATATTGGCGGCTCACACACAATTGTTACAAGTGTCCACACCTGAAATTTCAGTGTTGCTGTAGTTTTCATGAAGATGATGCATCCATCCATTTTTGCACTATCTCCAGGTTCTTGTGGGGTCCTTGCATCCCGAGATGATTGTTCTGCTTTTCCCCATTTTGCCCAAAAGCACGTAAAGATGATGATGACAATGGCAATGCACTTAATAATGTACTAAGTGTTTTCCATTTTCAATGCTTAATCAAATCCAGTCTCGAAAAAAATCTAAAATTAGGAGGAGCAGCTTCTACAGCTACAGCAAGCTTGCTTCCAAGTAGCACCTCTTATTTTACGCATTTGTTAAATATTTGCTTGTAGAAAGCAACAAAATTCTTTTTAATATTGTGTGTATGGGAAACCCCCAGCCCCTATATGTGCACTCACTGATAAGTTGGCAAGAGGAACTCATGGTAGAGTCCTGATAAATGTCTGACCCCACCCAGGAAAATTCTGAATGGCTGTATCAAAAAAAGTTTCAGCATGTGTGTGAAATGAGTGAGGCTAATTAGTACTGTCACAACTGCGTATCATCAGTAAGACTTGCATAGGTGGCCTCCACAAATTGGATCTGTATTGCATCTGTTAAAATGATGGCATTGAGTACACAATATGTGTTATTATATAGAATTGTATATTCATAAAAAAAATAATAATGCTTGTCTCTGCTTCCCTTGAGTTATTAATTACAGTAGTTTGTAGTGCTCTAAGCATCTGTTTTGAAAGTTTTGAATTGAATAGCAGCCCAAGCTGGAAACAGTAATGCTCTATATTTACAACACACAGCTTTCTTCCATTTCCTTCCTTCAGATGGGCTTTTTGAATAATTAATAAATAAGTGCTCACCTGCACCTGTAGTCCCCAAACAGAGAATCTGGCACCAAGATGGAGCCCCTTCCTTGTACAACTGCCATGACTCATTTACTGATGGCTGAATTAACTGCCAAGATTGGTAGCTCTGTGGGGAACAGCTAAAAATCTGTTGCTTAGCACAGTTTACATGGGTTAAACTGGAACATGAAAGTTATAAATGTTTGTGTTTCTCAGCTTTTCAGATCCCACGGAAAGCTGCAGTTTAGTACGCTGATATCATTTGGGGAGAAGTAAAATAAAGGTCAGTGGGGAAAACTTATATCCAGGGCAGGCTCCAAGGTTTTTTTTTTTTTTGGAAGGGGGGGCTTTGGGAAACATAACATCTAGTGGGTCTCCTCCTCAATCTGTGGAACTTGCTTGGCTACCCTTTTATTTTATTTTAAATGGCTGTCCAACCTAAAGCCAGCTTAAGAACCATAAGAAAGGAGAGCAGTTAGGACCTTGAACTTGCCCATTAACTAGATAAACTGTAGCTCTATTTAAATTGTAATAATTATTTCTAAATGTGCCATATTAAACATACAAAAACTGTATGCTAATTGTCCTTTGAGGGAGGGGAATATTGTGGCTTATTCCAAGCTCCTGAGTTTTTAAGGCGAGAGAGAACTTTGCAGAGCACCCATGTGTCACTTGAATTCTGAAACCCAAGGCAGCTGCCCATACTGCTATTTGTTGAGGCCAGCCTTGAAATGACTGAATGTTTATTGGAAAAAGGGACAGCTTTACAGGACAACTGCGATACCACAGCAGAAACCATCCCAAGAAACAGGGACAGATAAGGGCAGACGACATGGCTAAACGAAAAGTGGCAAGTCTAAAGGTAACAAATATTAGCCATATTATGCAACTGTATTTTTACTTTATCTTTTTAAAACAGAAACATTTTGATAGTTGTCTTTGAGGTTCAGTTTTGTATAATAATAATAATAATAATAATAATAATAATAATAATTCCTTGAAATTTCCCCAGAGCACTTACTGTTTTTCCTCCTCCACAAATGTGCTTTGCACCCTTCCCCTTTTAAATAGAATGTTTACCTCCAAAGGGAGCTGAGGAAACAGCTGCATTACAAGGGAGAGAGACAGTTAATGATGTGAGGGAGCAGACTCTACTTGGACTTTCATAAGCATTTGTTTTCATTAACACCTATTAAATTCCAGGCACCAATTGACATCTGGGATGACTGTTGCCTTTAATAAAAAATAGAAAAAAAGATTAAGCTTTAGGAAGAGTTCCACAAACATATTACGAAGACTGACAAACCTTCTGAAAGACCTGTGTAGATAAAAAGATTTTGAAGGCATTCATCTGTAATAAGGGACTCTTTTGAAGAAAATAATCAGAGTAGTGTAGTAGCCTTGGGAAAAAAAACATTTGAGGCCACGGATTCATGGACAGTAGCACTGATTCTTACATACCTCAAGGTTGTGTTCAATGCTTGTCCCAGCACAGTAGACCCATTGAAAATAATGGACACAACCCTTTTAGGTCCGTTAATTTGAATGGGTCTACTCTGACTAGGACAAATATTGAATACAACTCTCAATTTCCAGTTTAGGCACTTGAGACCCATAAATAACTGAGAGCCAGGACACACGTTTTGCTAGCAGTATTTGTGATTAGCTTTCACAGAATTAGAGAAACCCCCAAGTTTGCATCACCTTGATCTGTAGTTCTTGAACCTCCTCTTACAAATCAGATCAATCTCCGTGGGCAATGCATGGCTACTTGGAATAGTGCTACTGTACTGAAAATTTATGGGGCCTTTTTAGATGAGGAAGAGTGAGCAGTCAGGGGGGCTGTGGATTGCTGGAGAAATGTTTACTGGGAAGAAAAATGCATGCATTGCTTTTGTGCACCTTGCAACCATCATGGTAAGCTCACAACCCTACAATGACAGAAACTGTAAAATGATTCTCAAACACTATGAGTATGAGGCAGAAAAACAAATGCCTCTCCAGCAGAGGAAGAACACTTTTGAGAAACTGGAAGACAGACTTCGGCACAGCACTAACTTGGACTGTGAAGTACCTTCCATGGCCAGTGCTTTCTTGAGCCCATCTGCCTATGCCAGTACCATAATGAAGCTTCCATGCCCTTGATGCTTTCCATTTCTGAATTATTCTGTCAGTTTCTAAACTTACATGTTACCTGTTCCTTAAACAGAACTACTAACACACATTCTCGCTCTCTCAAGGCAGCTTGTAACAAATCATAGCAACAGCAAATATCAAACTACAAAGAAATAAACTGGCAGCAGCTAGCAGAATAAAGCAGCAGTAATCAATAATACAGTGGTACCTTGGGTTACATACGCTTCAGGTTACAGACTCTGCTAACCCAGAAATATTACCTCGGGTTAAGAACTTTGCTTCAGGATGAGAACAGAAATCGGGCAGCGGCAGGGAGAGGCTCCATTAGCTAAAGTGGTGCTTCAGGTTAAGAACGTTTTCAGGTTAAGAACGGACCTCCGGAACGAATTAAGTACGTAACCAGAGGTACCACTGTACAAGGGAGACTAGCCGCTATTTCAATCAGCAGAAAACCAGGAAATATAAAGATTAGCTGGATCCAAAAGAGCCTTCTTAAAGCCAGGTTGCTGCCTGATTCATGAAAACACCCAAAGTTGGGGCTAGTGGGCCACCCTGTAAATGTGAATCCTTAAGGCTGCTGCCACTGCAAGATGACATCACTGGCCCCAGACTGGAAGCACATGGAGAAGGATCTCAGGATCGAGAGAGCATAGAGGGCATCCTTAAGTTACCCAAGTCCCAAGCGGATTAGATATTTAAAGGTAAGACCTAGCACCTTAAACTGAGCAGGGAACCAGTGCAGATTGACTGAGGCGTATTAGTCTGGCATTGGTCAATCAATTCCTATCAGCAATCTGGTGGTGATATTTCTGCTTCAGTTGAAGCTTCCAAACACTTTACAGACAGCCCCATGGACACAGAACACATTGCAATAGTAGTTTCCCAGGCCCTACTTACCAAGTCTAGTCTTTGTATATTTAACTTAAAGCCAATATGGTGTAGTGCTAGAATGTTGGACTGGGATCTGGGACACCAGGGATCAAATACTCACTCAGCCATGAAGCTCACTGAGTAACTTTGAGCCAATCACCATCTCTCAGTCCAACCTGCCTAAAAAAGGTTGTTGTAAGGATGAAATAGGGAGAGAAAAGAGGATGCCACCTTAAGCTTCTTGTAGAAAGGTGTGATACAACTATAGTAATAAAGTTAACAATATTTTCTTCTCCTATTGATCCCCCTTCAGCTTCCATCCTGTGCCTCTGTGGTTTCCTATCTCAAATTACAGACTGTAAGTTCCTCAGGGCAGGAACCTGGGATCTTGTACTCTTTAAAGTGCCATGCACAGTATCTTAAGAAGTGACTCCTTGCACAGGAACCTTCCATTCCCCTTCAACTGAGTTCCTGCTCTGTATCCCACCTTGTGAACTGAGGTGTGTTGAGCTGATATGTTTGGCAGGGCCTTCTTGGTGGTAGAGCCAAGCTGTGGAGGGTTTGTCACTTCTCCCCTACCCATCTTCAGATGCCCGACTAAAACACTGCCATTGCAGCATGAATTCGAGTTACATGGCAACTGATTTGTCCTATCAGCTATCACTTTATGATTGTTTGTTTTTATTGCTTGGCATTTCTATTTTGTATTCTTATCTTGAAGTACTTTATTACTGATTTGTTGTTAGCTACCTTAGACTTTTTGTTATGGGTGGGAAGACAGAATAAAAGCATTTTAACAAACATATTTAATTATCTGAGTGTGTGGTAAAACTATTTCCATGACCAGTCAGAAAGGCCAGATGCAAACCAAGTTAAAATACGATGTGGTACAAATGCCAATTTTATTACAAACTTGTCAAGAACCTGTGAAGGATTGTGATAGAAGTTGTAAATACATTGGAGTCCAAATCTCTGCTGAGCCACAAACTCACACTGAATCATACTCTGTTCTGTTGCCATTATGCAAACTGGGAAATAACAGTTGCCTATTTTCCAGGATGAACTGGATGAATGTAAAGTATTATCTATAGTAAGTACACTATGAACAATTGCTTTGATTCAATATTATAAGAATAAAAACAGAGCATCATAAGAATAAAACAATCCAGATTCTAGGCTGCTTGAAAGAAATGTCAAACAAGCTGAGACGACAGGTCAAATGCTGACATTTGAGAGAAAAAAGTGTTAAGAAAGGCCATGACCCAAACAGAAAGCCAAATACCTGTAAAAGGGTACACAAACAAGTTGAAGGATTAGAGGTCAAGTGGATGATTACTAGAAGACAGAACTTTCTTTCACTGTGAACAAGCACACACAATGTCCCAACCTTATACTGCTGCTGAAGTTCACCTTTTATAAAATGCCCTGATGTTCACTTGCTGAGGCCTAATTCAAACACTGGCAAGGAATAGGTACCTAATGAATGTGTGATGGTTGCCCATACACTATACCTAAACACATGTCTTGCTGATTCTGCAAAGTCAAAAATCTAATGCAGGGGTCAGCAACCTAAGGCCCATGGGCCGGAAGCAGCCCGCGAAGGTCGTTTGACCGACCCATGAGCTGCCCCCGAACCGAACCGAGCCGCCCGCTCGCACACTGCGCTAAACCGGTGCGGCGCGGCGCGGCGCGGCGTGGGGACTCGCTTCCGCGGCACCGGAAATCGCATCTGCGTGGACACAGAAAATCACAGGTGCGCACGTTCATGTGCGCGTGCGATCCAGCCCACAAAGGGATCTCCGAGAGACCGATCCGGCCCAGGCAAGATAAACCTTGCCGACCCCTGATCTAATGCATGTGAAGTGGTAAAATGTCACAGATGCACTATTCTTACTTGTGTTCAGAGTTCTACAGGAAGAGGACAATATTTTTTAAAGACATCCATGCACCCAAAAGAGAGCCATGATTAACAAGAACCCAAGAAGCTACTGCACAGAAATAAGCTGCTTAAAACTTCAACATCTTCCTTAAACTTATTTTTGTCTCGATATTATATTTGACCAATGATATGAGAAGCCAGATACCGTATAGCTGACTTGCTTTACCAGCAATAGTGCTATTAGTGCATGCCTCAGACAGTTCTTGGACTGTGCCCACTAGACATAAACCATTCAAAACCATTCATAATAACACCCACTCCCCGCCAGGGAAGAGCTACATCAGGAACAATGGGAGGGGGAAGAAAGATTGACATTGGGATCTGCTGTCCTGATGAATCCTGCCACCTGAGGCAGTCACCTCACCTTGCCTCATTTGTGGGCCGGCCTTCAATAAAGCTCTGTATCAAGATCTGCTGCCCATGAGGATCCTGCCGCCTCAGGCAGTCACCTTATGGGTGGGCTGGGCCTGAGGAAGATAGTAGCATTGGAACTAAAATCTGTTAAGATGCAATGGGCACAATCCAAAGCCAAATTAGCTTTGTCCTAAATTTAAGAGCATTCCATGCAGACATTTCTCAACTGTATGTTTTGAGCAGATGGGTCTGCCTGAACAGAGGTCTAGCAATGGGTAACTGTTTATATGTGTGCAGTTGCAGCTTGCTCTGTTTCCGTAGCTAACAAAGCAAGCCATTTCTACACTAAACAGTATCTGACCTTATTGGCTGTGAAAGTCACCTTGCACCCGAGCGCCCCCAAATCCCGTGTAAACAGTGTGGGTTGCTACATTACTAATTAGGGTATAAATCCAATGTTTGTATCTGTATTGGCATTTTAATTGTCAAATCACTTTGGGATGTTTTACGGGAAGCAATTCATAAAATAGCCTAAATAATATTTTAAAGCTGCTAGTTTAATATCCTACTTCTCACACAACCTTGCTACCACCCTGGAATGTAGGTATAACAAAAACAACAACAAAAACCTTCTGTCACAAGTTAAAACATTAATAAATAGCAATTTCCTATTGCTTTTGGTCTGGCTATTTATCCCTACAATCTATTTTTGTAAATCACAAATTAACTGTGCACTTAACATGCTTTAAACATTTCCCTAGTGTCCTATGAGAGTGACACAAAGTGGAAATTTGATTAGTTTCAAGAAACCATGGCAAAGAGAGAATTCACCTAGAACCTAGCTGTATGCTTGTCCATTTCATTGATTTTGCAAGTCTTGCCCTTCTGCCTTGATGTTTTTATGAAGTATCACATTTGTGGGAGCGGAACAGTCATAATTAGCCGTCAGGAAACACTGTACTTTCTTCATAGAGTTCCTATTAATTCCTCATTACCAACTCTTGTAGTCCTGATAAGTTATTCATGCTGTGTCGATAACATTGCCAGTTCATTAGAGGCCAAGTTTTATACACCAAATAACCTGCAACTATGAACTGCAGCAATGATGAGTGAACAAAGCAAACAACCAACCGTGGACTGCAGACCTGGGGAAATGGTCAATGTACAGTTGTTCCTGCTGCGTCCAGAAAGGCCAACAACTATTTTTTGAAATGAACTAATTACTATATGGCGACTTCGTTCCTCAGGATTCACTTTCACAATTGCATGAATATGAAGGAGCTAATCTCCAGTGACTTCTGTATAAAATACATAAAAAATGAGTAGTTCACACACCACAGATTTGAGAGGTATTATTAAGATAAAATATTATTTTGTGTGCTGTCTAGAGCAGCGTTTCCCAACCGGTGTGCCGCGGCACAGTAGTGTGCCGCAAGACACCGGCTGCTGTTCCGCGGCTTCTTTCCCCCTCCGGGCGCGCCGCTTCCGGTGGGCGCGGGCGGGGCGACCGGCGGTGCCCTGGGCCGCTTCCGGGTCGGTCCGGGTGGCTGGCGCCGCGTCGCCTCGGCTCCGCTTCTCGCTCGCCGGCCGCCGCGGGCTGCCGGGCGCTTCGCCTGCTGCCTGCCGCGGTCGGGGACGGGCGGGAGGTGCCGGTGCCGCCGGGCTCGCTCGGGGCCGGCTGAAGGTGCTGCCGGGGGGCTGGGCGCGGGAGGCGGAGGGGGGGCGGGCGCTTGGCCCGCCGATCTCCCGCTCCGTTTTCGCCCGCCTGGGTCCTTCCCCTCCCTCCCGCCAGGGCGCGCGGACACCCCGCCCCCCGGGTGGTGTGCCGCGAGATTTTTTTCGTGGGGCAGGTGTGCCGTTGCCCCAAGGAGGTTGAAAAACACTGGTCTAGAGGGCATTTATAAAAACTCTAAATGCTTATTATTCAGGATTAATTCAGCCCGGATAAAGAGCAACTGCTGAATCAGTTTCCAGAGATTACAAATCAAGGTACATATTCTACGCTATCAAATGAATTCTCAATCACTTACGGCGACTACTTGTCCTTCAGCATGCGTTGATCCTCATTTTCTACCTGGAAATGTGTGGCAAGCTGTTTGGCCATAAAGGGGGGGGGGGGGAGGGAAAAAAACTCCTTCAAGACCAAAATCAGAGTTGGCTGAGCTGAACAGAGAGAGAGAGACTTTCATTAGAACCCTAAAATTTAAGACTTGGATCAAAAGAAAACATAAATGTGGGCTGTGTATTTCAAAGGCTGATAAACTAAAGCGAGTGTTTTGTAAACGAAACTAAAAAAAAAAATACCTTTTGCTTTCAAACCATTTCTAAGCCCAGCTCTCGTTTGAAGAGGTGAGTCACTATTTTGAGCACTGGCATCAGAAACAGCAGGCCTCTTAGTTACCTCAGCTGCCTGGAAGTCTCAGTTGGCAAGAGATGTATTACACATCCAAACACACAGGTGCTAAAACTGACTTGTTTCTGGCAGTTACCTGTGTTTATGAGAAAGGATAGGCTATTACTGAAGTTTTAGCAGTGGAAAAAAAACCTTGACCACAGCTTTTAGCTGAGAGTGGCTAAGGAAGGTCAACTCCCTTCATAATGGACATTTCAGAAGTATCATAATTTTTCCTCTAGCCATGCACAAAGTCTGGTAAGACTGGGTCTTCTAACATTCTGTGATGTAAATATCCCCTGCTACCTCACAAAGACATATTTAATATCATTTTCCAAACAGATGTTAGGTGAGACAAGCGTTCTAATACTTTAAGGCAAGTCGAGAACCTGTGGCCCTACAAAACATATCATTTCTGAACATTGCACATGCTGGATGAAGCAGATAGCAGTTGGGTTTTATTCTTTTTCTTTATCTGTGGAGTTTTTATTGATATTGAAAAACAATAAAATTCAATTATATCTTGATATCTATATCGTTGGGTTCTAACAACATAATGGAGGATGGCCAATTCTGCTTTAAAGGCTACCATTTAGAAACTAAATACTGATCCATTGACTGAATAAGTCTTAAAAAAATATTGTCTCATGTTTAAGAGGCAGCAAAACAAGCAACTGTCTCACCTAGACTGAGCTAGAGCAGCAATGGCCTCAAAAGCATAACAGGTTGCTTTATTTATTCTGCCAAAAACATATGCAATTCAATCCTGTACACATCTGCACATAATATAATGCAACTCACTCCCAGGTTAAGTGTGTATAGGATTGTACCCTTAAACTGACTCTGAAGTCAATCAAGAAGTAAGGGGTAGATCCATCACTGAATTATACAGATTATTATTAGGACTGCCATGTTTGATTAGCCAATTGATCAAAGGGTTTTTTATTTGAAAACAAGGTCCAATTAATCAGTCACCTATTTATTTTTTTACTATAAGCAGATATATAAAAACTATAGTTGGTGTCACCTTAGAACACTCTCCTATGTGAGAAAATTGGAACCTCTAAGGCTAGGCCTGCTGCCATATATATTATACCCACCACCTAGCAATAAAGTATGACTTTTCCTTTAGAACTATTGTACTCGTTTAAAGATTTATGCCTATACAGTGGTCCCTCGACTTACGAAGTACTCGACTTACGTTGTTTTCGAGTTACGAGGGATCAAAGCGGCCGCGCGCCTATGAATTTTTTCGACTTCCGAAAGGAAATTGCGGCTGTTTTAGATGCGGTTTCCTCGACTTACGAAGTTTAGATGCGGTTTTTTTCGACCTACGAATTTTTTCTCCCAATGCATTCCTATGGGGACTCGACTTATGATGTTTTCGACCTACGAAAGTCCCGTCGGAACGGATTAACTTCGTAAGTCGAGGGACCACTGTATAGTCATCTGGCTAAGTAAAACTTATGCCAGCTGTGGCTTATGCGAGTCGTAGCCTAACAACACCTGGAGGGCTCCATGTTACCTATCCCTGCACAACTTAATTTCACACTTTCCCTCAGCTCTGAAGTCGCTGGGTCACCTTGTGTTAATAAGTTTCCTCTCAGAATGAATTTCTGCATCTGAGAGAAGTTAACAGTAGTCTACCTCTCAGTGTTCCTGTGAGAATGATCAATTTAAGACTGCAGTGCCACAAACTTGGCAGGTTAGAAGCTGTATTTGAATTATACTATTCTGCTAATGTTTGGTCCAAAAGTCAGTTTTATAGTGGTGACACCACTCTTCAGCATAACAGATGAGCTTTTCCTGTGGATGACTAGGTTCTATACACCACAGAATTTGACAGTCTCAAAAGCTGTTTGTTTTAAATGCAAATGCCTTGTTATTGGTTTTTTAAAATGCTGCTAGTAAGATCTGTAGTCAAGAGGAATATTTACTCAAGCTGCGAGAGACAAAGTGAGGGTCAGCCCTACGAGTTATGCAAAAGCTCTTAACAAGGGTCATGAACGAAGTCACCCAAGCCTTAAAAGGATTCAGAATGTTAGCCATCACACAGGGCCTGCTCCAAATTCAGTATCACAAATAAGCCTCCTGAAGCAGGTGTAGCAGCCACTGTGTACAAGCAGCCAACCTGACAAAAGACGAGACTTATATTGCTTCCATGACTGCCAGAACTGACATCATGAAGGCAACTAAATGCTTCAGGTTCCAAAGCTTGGTTAAAAAGCAAAGAGTAAAGCATAAGCATGCTAGATCAAGCAGAGCTGCATCTGCAAGTCTTTCATGCGCAAAAAAAAAAAAAGGAAGCTGCAAAACAAAATAGTATTTCAGTCACAGGAAACCACTGTCAATGTACTTTCAATTACTATTTTTTTCCAAAAGGGGTTATGTGTTCTGTTTAAGTGCAACCACATATTTGCACTCTTTCAAGCTGTTTCGAATAAATAAGGTTTCAGAGCGAGCGTTGGCTCACTGAAGATGCAAACTGTTTACATAAAGCAGCTGTCTTCAGTGTTATCAGAAAAGCACCTTTTCCCCCTAGCAGCTGACCTGCTTAGCAACTAAAACCCACGCACAAATAAAAAAAGGGTTGCCAAGACAAATGCCAACATATTTAAAAAATGTTTAAAAAAAATATTGGCAATAACTACACTCAAAAACAAGCAGCACATAGGAAGCTGGACCTGTGAAGGCCAAAAGGCTCAAGTATGTGACAGTGTTCATTCCCTATATGAAAAGTTCGTAACGCTCTAGCCCAATTTTACTATGACCTTCAGATAAAGTGAAATTAATTTATTAATTGCTTAGGAAAGAGTGGCACTCACTGTTGCCTACAATTAAAATCAGTAGAGCTTTATAGAAAGAATACACTACTGGAAAGGACCAGGCTGTGTAGGCATTTTAAAGCTAATGAAAAGTTGTGTGCGACATCATGAAAATGAAACTCTTTCAAGCTCATGTCATAATTCAGCTTCTACAAGTACTTAGGAACTTGCTTTCCAGCGTAGCTTGGCCATGGATAATGGGCATTCATGTACCGTAGTGCTTAAGTGAACAATAACCCTCAGCCAAGAAGCTGGAGTGCATCATCTGTGCAGATGGCTATGGCATTTCCTCTAAACTTAGAATGGGTTCAGGAACATGTGGCCCTTCAGATGTTGCTAGACTGCACTTCCATCAGCCACAGCCAGCATGACCAATAATCAGGACGATGGGAATTTTAGTCCAGCGACGTATGGAGGCTACACATTCTCCACCACTTAGAAACTGAAGTGTGGTATACACTGGGTCCAAGAAACCCAGATTACTATAAATCTCACTTGAAGCAGGACATTTAGTAGTTTACCTCAGAGGCAAGAACTCAAAGTTGAGGAAAGCAAATTACACGATATCAAATGATGAGCTGTGAGAGTTCAGACCACCCTTCAGCATTTGATTTTTAAAAATTTTGGGGGGGAGGGTGGATAATTTCAGAAGCTGGGACTATGCCTATTGCTTACAGAATCCAAGCTAATAGATTTCCTAATGTGAACAACCTTGGACTTCCCACACTGTTATGATCAATATTGTTAGGGTACGTCTAAAACAGGAATAGAACCTCTGGTCCTCCAGATGATGTAACTCCCATCATCATCTACAAGCATTATCAGTGGTAGTACAACATCTGGAGAGACACAGATTCGCCCCTATCCCCCATCTAAAAGTCATAAAGTAACAATTTGGTATGGAGGTAATTCAAGATTACTAGCCCTAAAATGGGATATTTTTTAGATCTAACGGGCACACCATACAACATGAACATCCCACAATAGGAAATACTTTAGCTGTGTGCCAAGCCATATAAGATGGATGCAGATGGATGAGACAGGTACTGAAACCAGCCATGGATTAGGGAAAGGGCCATTTGCATCAGCAGCCAGGAAAAGGATATAAACTTGCAGAATACAAGCTCTATTTACAAGTTTATAAATTCAGACTTTCGGCCCAATCCTACACACATTTACTTGGAAGTCCTGCTTACCTCCAAGCAAAGTGCCTAAGATGTCTGCCTTAGTGTCATCAGGCCAGCACCAGAACACCTGCTAATGTTGGGAAAGAAAAACATACACATACGTACCTTTTGCTGGATCCCATCTCACTGAACTCTTAAGAGAATCTTGTGTTTGAAGAAAAGCAAAAGGCAATCAACCTTTCTGTTGAGTGGTTAACCTGCTCCTAAGGGCTGTGTGACATTGATCCTAGTAAATACCAATTGAGCTGGGCATCCATCAAGTTGGAAATGAGGTTTATTTTTATTTTTTCTTGTTTTAATGGTTTGCTAGCTCCTCGTTCATCAGGAAACCATGTAAACATTGATCCGCTGGATTTATTCACAGCTCTTGTTTGTTGGTTGTTCTGCATGTCTGTTGGTTGATCTGCATGTTTTCCTCATATTTAGAAATAATTGGACCCTTGCATTATTTCCACGTTATGGCCCATTTTTAAAGGTGTTAAAGTGATACATTAATGTATGGTCTGGGCTCCTCAAACATTTATACCCAATGATCCTCTTCTTCCATCCAAAACTTTTATCAAGCTCTCCCCTGCCTCAAGTGCTCCAATCCTTTACAAGACATGAGAGTCCACTAGGACTAAAAATAATTTAAACTGATCCTATGCAAGCACGACAAGAGATTAAATTAAAATGCCAAGATAGGAAACAATTTATTATAGAGAGAAGAAAAGTTTCTCATCCAAAATATAGAAATCTGTACAACTTTGCCACAATCAATATACATGAACTGTACAAATTTACACCAGTTCATAATTTACCAAAAAAAAATGATGACTAACAAAGTTCACAAAATAGATGGTGGTTTGTGGAAAAGACTTTTACCCAATTAAGTACAAGGAAATTACAAACCAGACCTCCACTTTCTAAAAATAAGAGGTTTACTCAGTCTTAGAAAACTACAAGCTAGCAAATGTACAGATAGCTGGCTGGTAAAACACACCACAGTTCAGACAGTGTCTTTATATGGTCTCTCTCAAGCCTGTTGGCATAGCAGATCCTGCTCACTTGCTACTTTGAAGGCCAATATACAGAGATCTGACCATTTTCCCCAGTTCATGCTCACCAAGTGTGACTTATGTACAGTTTATACGTATTGTTAAGTGCTAGGTAAAAGTCTTGTCAGACAAAATTTCCAGTACTACCATGTTCATAACAAGTCTTGTTACTGAGCTGCCAAAAATGTTAACAATTTTTTTTTCTAAAAACGTCAATAGTGCAAATTTACTCTGCAACATTTACTTGCAGAGAATAAATTTTATAGCTATAGCTGTAGGCTGAAAACTGATGGGGTTTAAAAAAAAATGGAAAAAAGAATTAAGCAAGACATCTGGGAGAAAACTGCAGCCTTCCTTGGACAACTTCACACCTTAGGAAATAAAGCAATCATCTTTACTCACAGGCTATTTAAAATCACTGAAAGGTACTGTCGAAACTATGGCACTGCCACTATAAAATAAAAGTTTACCATTCTATCTTGTGCCAGGTCTTCACAGGTGTGACATGGTTTAAATTCCATAATCCATCCCCAGAGGAGCCCACCCAAAATAAAAACCAAATTTTATCCATCCATTATAAGATGATCCATCCATAGGCTATTATTTTAACCTGATACAGTCATCATATTGTAGCTCTTGGAGGGACTGGTTCTGCCCAAGAGGAGTTCTTCCTTACAGCTTATTCTGCTGTCTACCATTTGCATGCTGGTGCCGTTTTGGCTAGCTCCTGCTGGCGTGGCTTCATACAGCACACAGATTGAGCCATCCTCTCCGATGCGATAGGATACCTCGTAAGGGTCGACCCAGAGAGTGAGTTCACTTGGAAGAAGCCGGAACAGTTCTTGACCACTGAGTCCAATTCGTTGTGCTGCCTGCCCAATCAAGGGATCCATTTTATGGTTGATCCGGATGCAGCGATAGCCTGATCCTTTGCATGGCTTTTCAGGGAACCAGTGGTGTTTATAGTGTTCTACAGAACAAAATGAAAGCAACAAAAGATCATACTTTGCTCTTCAGATAACCAATGTGTGTAATCGTGTTATTATGCTTGAAAATGGTAGCTTAGAAAACGAGCACGGGGAGGGGAGGGGGGAGAAGTACGACACAGATACAAAAATGTAGAATATTTGATGGCCTGGAAAATAATGGCAGGCTCAACAGAAACCAAGTATTTCAATCATTGTAGCTAAAGGCACATTTAACTGCCTATGCATGTATAAAATCAGTGCTGGATGATACCCTCCACAAATGGGGGTGAGAAAAACATGTAATTGGGCACCTAGACACCTCAAAGTAGGGCGATATAACTAGTTTGGGAGTCGGGGGGGAGAGAATCTTGAGAATCCAAAGGCCTCTTTTTCACAGTTTCATTATGTGTAGTTTGTAATGCAGTAATATTCTCCCAAATCTTTTTTCAGATGTACCATAAATACACATCTGAAAGAAGCACGAAATCTATTTCCTGATGTGTGCAACATATCACAGAGACTTGTGCAACCTTCTCCATAAACAAACAAGAATATGCACATATGAAATTCTAACATGAGAAGTGGAACCTTGCCTGCAGTACCAAACAAAGAGAGGTGCCCTAAGTATTGTGTCACACTGCCTATATGTTTGGCTATAGGTTTTCCAGAATTCTGGATTCCTAACAATTGGGATAGGCAAGTTATGCATATTTCTTTTTTAGAATTGGTTCGCTATCTCTTGAGTCTATTATTACTGAAACACACTGGATGACCGATTTTTGAAAAATTTATCTTTTTGACATTTTCCTCAATAATCTTAATGTTTTGCTCAAATTTGGACTCATCCTTATATGTTTACATGTATGGATTAGGTATTTACTCTCAGGGGGACAACATTTGCTCTTAAATTAGCACAGGAATCTTGTTACAGTAGGTTAAACTGCTTTAACTAAAATCTTCCAATGCTACCCATCATTTTATTTCCTAATTTATTTCCTAAATCTATTATTTCCAGAACTGTGCTTAGGAGCCTTTCCAAGTAAGCAACTCAGAGTAAGATGCATTTAATCCATTAATAAGATGGTTGTTTTCTTTAGAAGAGCTGTTTCTTCCTCCGAACCATTTTTACTGTTTAGAAACAGTGGGGTTATTAAAAAAAATTTTTTTAAAAAATGCAAAACAGTAACAGCCAAGTCCAATGTAGGTTGTTTTATTGTTATGATAAATGCACTTCAATGAGCATCTTGGAGCCAGTCTTATAATGTACACACAGAACAAAACCAAATCATACTGAATTAGTACAATCTCCTTGCTGGCATTTCTTTGTCTTAGTACAATGAAGGGAAAGCACACTAAGACAAAGCAGAAAGAAAATGAGGGGCAGCTGTGTGTTGTGGGGTTAGTAGCAGCAGGAATTAGCATGGTTTTATGCCCCTGCAGCAGCCACCAAAGGGAGAGAAGGAAAAAGGGCTACCACTACAGCTTGGAGAACAGCTGAGGTAGAAAAGGGACAATAGCAGCACAATCCCACACATGTTTACGTAGAAACAAGTACCCTTTCTGTTCATTGGGTCTTGCTTTCATGTAAACGTGTGTTATGATTGCAGCTAAGAACTCCCCCAGATGAGCAGAAAAGAGTAAACGGTGCTATTCACTACCACAGCCTTGGCAGAGAGATGAAGTGTCGACAAAAATCCCTTCCCTAAGAAACCAAGAGGAAAAATAAACAGGATTCTTAGTTTCCAAATGTGAAAAGATTAAGGCTACAGCAACCCCCTTGGACTGCAAATGGGGGGCACAGAACACACAGAGAGCTGATAGGACCACCCTCGGACCCAGTTCAGACCAGAGTAGTAAACCGATTCCTTCTCCAAAGGAGCTTTTCTTTCCTAAAGAGACAAACAGGCAGCTTATGGCCACTTGTGTCTGTCACCGAGAGCAAAGGATGCAGATGAGCGGGATAAACAAACCTTCACACGTTTATACTGTGAAAGTAAACTCCTATGCACCTAATTAGTTCAGTAACTACCGAACCTCAACCCAAATCAACTTCATGTGGATTCAAATCATCGTGTAAAACAAATAACCACTGTGGTGGGCGGGGAATAGCGCCGCCCCGCCTTTATTTCCATAACTGCGTAAAAGTGCGATTGGTTTCTGGGTTTTGTGTGTGTGTGTGTATGCGTGGCCGGGGGGGGGGCGGGAGAGAACTAATCTGCATGACGTGAACTTGAGTACAAACACTGAAGAAGAACAGAGGAAGGAAGGGAAGGGACTTTCCAGGCACGCAGCTGAACATACGAGGGGGAAACGTGCCACCCCCGCGCCCCACTGGACGGGACAGCACGAAGGAACCGTTACTGCGATAGTACTATAAAACAACGCACTGCAATCTCGTGAATCCCGAATTTTGAAAGCGCGTGGGGGCGGGGGGGAGCCATTTCCTGGTCTTATGCGTAATGCATCTCTTTCTGCGGCACATTTTAAGGGTCATTAACTCCACAACACCCTCCCCACCACCACCAAATAAGAAGTATGCAGTCGAGGCAGAGATCCCCGCTCCTCCGAATGCTGCAATGGAAAGAGAAACAAAACCAGGAGAGGGAGAATGAGGCAGCATTAGAAAAGTGGGGAGATGAGGAGGCGGGTCGCGGAGAAGATAAATACTTAAAATCGTCCCCTTCCCACCCCCCTCTGTTGCCCCCTCCCCCGCCGCCCCATACCTGCCAGCAGCTCCTGCAGGCTCTGGCTGAACGTCTGGAGCTGCCGCTCGTTCATCAGCCCCTTGGTGCGCAGGAACTTGGAGATGAAGCCCACGGCCGCGGCGATCTCGCGTATCATGCTGGCCCGGGTGTAAAGGGCAGGATGCATGGAGGCGGCAAGGGGCAGCCAGCTCCGGGCGTTGAGTAGAAAGGGGCACGGTGGGCGCACACGGGGCCGCCTCAAAGGAGGGTGGGAAGCGAAGCGGAGGAGGAGAAGGCGAGAGAGCAGGCGGAAAAGAAGCGGGTAAGAAGGGGGACGGAGCGATCGAGTTCGAGGGACTCTTAAGTTAGCAGGCCCCCCTCCTCAGCCGCCTCCCTGTGACGTAGGCTGGCGGCAGCGGCGGCTGCACAGACAGGCACTTCCAGCATCTCCTTCTACGAGGCACGAAGGACGTGCCTGTGCGTGCGCCGCCTTTTATAACCACGTCCAGGCGGCAATGGCGGCTGAGAACCCGCCGCGGCCAATCCGGGGATCGCACCATTGTGACGTCGCGTTCGGAGCGGAGGGGCGCGGGGGAGGAGTGATGTCACCCGGTTGTAAACAAATAGAACCAGAAGAAAGAAGAGCTGCGTCGTCGGGCTGGAAAACAGCAGCGACGGGAGCAGCTGCTCGAGAGCGCGGCGTCTGGCCCTCGAGACGCGCAAGGCAGCGAGCGCAAAGTCGATGGCCTCGCTCGCCTAAGCCAGGGCGGAATGGAGCGCGGCGGAGAAACGACGCGAGCCGCCTTTCTCCGGCCGCCTCTCCTCTTTGCCCCGACTGCGCATCTGCAGTCCTCTGCTGCCTGCTTGCTCGCACATGCTCCCGCTCACGTCCAACTGATCTGCGCCCTGGTTCAATGCAAATCCATTGCTAGCTCTGGAAGGGTTCGCGGAAGCGGGGAGAAGGCGGAGGACCCCGGGTTTGCTCAGAGCAGGCAAAACCTGGCTGCGCGGCCGGGCCTTTGCAGGGCCTGCTGCCTTCTCATCGCCCCTCCCCCCCCCCCAACCTCCAGCTGGTAGCTCGCAAACCAGCCGCTTACGTTAAGCCGCAGCAGTCACGAATGTGGTGAGGCCTGAGAGAGAAGGGCTCAGGAAGCTTCTGGCGCCTGCAGCCATATCTCAAACACAGCACAATTGTAAACAAATGCAGTGTCTTTTGGAACTCTAACCGGTAAATGGAAAGAGGTGAGACGGAGGGGGCATCGTCCCAATACATGGATCCCGTAAGATTATATATAATATATATGTATTTCTCCCAGTCTGATTGCAGCTTGCAGGCCAGTGATTCCCACCTCCATCAGCTCCAGACAGCACGGTCAGATGTCAGGGGCGATGGGAGTTGTAGTCCAGCAACATCTGGTGGATCAAAGGTTAACAGACCTTGAACTGAAGAGTCTCTGTCCACTTGACCGTTCATTGGTGGGCTTGGTACACTTTCTCATAACAAGGGAAAACAACTGTGCTCCAGATCATAGAATCATGTATTCTAGAACCTATCAATGATCGTGTTGTCATCTAATGCTTTCACAGCAGTAGCCTAAACAAATCATTCTTTGCACACCACAAAAATTAGAAAATAGGCTGTGTTCTGATGTCAGCATAGTAAGTTATATGGGACAGAAATGTTATGAATTGTTCATTTTCTCAGACTTCATTCAGCCATTCTTCTTTGTAAAGCCACACAACAACAACAACACCCCCTATATCTATCTATCTATCTATCTATCTATCTATCTACTGTGTAAAATAAAATCACCCAAGAATAGGTGCCTGGTCTCTCTCTCTAAGCCAGGGCTGAGAACCTATGGCCCTCCAGTTGTTACCAAGTATAATTCCCATCATCCTTGACCATTGGCCACACTGGCTGAGGCTGGTCAGAGTTGGGATTCAGAGGTTCTTATCCCTTTCTAAGGGCTTCATAATACTCATCCCTGCTTTATGTTATCATGCTGCATTACAGCATAGAAAAGATACAGTTGCTTTACATAAAGAAAAACAAAAAATCAACCACTCCCGTGTTATTGTCCCTGAAACAGCTCAGCAGTATGAGTGCTTCGTTGCTGCATTTGGTTTCGGACAATATGAGAGACATTTATTGGTTCTTTCATTGGACTGATTTCTGCTGGTCAAAGGGCAACATATTTTCAATCTTCATCTTGCTTTTCCTCAAGCAGAAATGTGTCATGTTATCTGCAGATAGGAAAGTGTCACAGGCCTTATTAGGCTTTTCTTCACCTGAACTCTTCGGTGGCTGTCAGCTGAGAAATCGCCTTTGTATGGAGGGGGGGGGGAAGCAGCAACAAAAACAGACTGAACACAATCCAGGTTGAATTACCTCTCGGAACCTTATGATATAGCCAGCAAGACTACACTTGCTAAATCTTGTGTGTGTCATCAGATGTTTGAAAGCAGATGACAATGTAGAACAGTATTTTAAACCCCACTATAGGCCTCTTTGATCTCTCTATAATTTTTTTATCCGCAAAGGAAGTACCAATATACATAATGCTTTAACACAGAACTCAGTGGAGTTGGAAAACCAATTAATTTAGGATTTTGCACTCCCCTTGTTAAATATAATCCTGGCAGTGCCTCCAAATGTAATTCCACGTACCTTGGCAAGCAGCCCTTTGTAATGCTGGGAACAGGGCGGGGGCTGGATCTTTATTAGATCTAAGGTAGGTACGCCACATCCTTGGAATGCCCTACCGAAGGATTGGTAGGCATGACCCCTTCATTGGTGGATTTCTAAAGCCTTATAACTACTGCGGAGGAGTGAGCATATTAAAACCTGGACTATGATGGCTATCTACTCACTTCTAGAGCCAATTTAAGGTGCAAGTTTAAATCTATAAAGCTCAATATGTCTATGGTCATGGATAGAGAACCTGTAGACCTCCAGATGTTGCAGGACAACACCCTTCACTGGGCTTCCTGGTTGGAGCCAAAGAGGGCTACAGTTTCCCCATCTCTGGCCAAGGGATGGGGAATATTGTTTCCCGCTATCTATTTCCTTCCATGTGTTAGGGTCAGCATAGAGGCCTCTAGCCTGGTGTGCACTGTCCAAGCAGGGCCTTCTAGATCTTCAGCCCTGATGGACCTGGCATTCCAGATCGGTTTCCCTGGGAATTTTTGCCAGTGCTGAATCCTGGAGGCACTTAGGCTTTATAAGCTTCCCTGTTCCGACACGCCTGCCAGAGTATGCCTTAATCTTTTGCTGCTGCTTGTCTGCTGTGTCAAGTTCAGTTGCTGCTGCTTGACTTTGGGGAGAGTTGAATGGTTTTTGGAATCTTCTTTTAGATCACTTGCTTTTAGAGTACGTATCCTTTTAATTTCACAAGCTGCTTTGAACTAAGGGGAGAGCCGAGCATCTTGCATTGGAGGGTGCTCGAGGCGGTGAAGCTCCAGCAGCAGGAACGGTGCAAGGAGGAAAGGGGTGTGTCCTACATCGGGAAGGCTGCCGCTACGGGGAGAGGCCATTTGGAACATGCATGGCTTTGCTTGCTACAATGTTCTGCTTACCTAACCTCTCTGCCAAGAGAGGGCGGGTGTGAGAATGAGACACAAGACAGTTGGAGGCAAGGCAAATCAAGAGCAGCAGCGTGAGCTACTGCGTCTGGGTGCAGTGCCTCATGTGGTGAACTGCTGAACTGCAGCCTCTCAGTGAAGTACCTTCAGGCAATTTATTATTATTATTATTATTATTATTATTATTATTATTATTATTATTATTATTGCAGTTGAACCTTGCTTGAGCAGCTGGGCATTCCTGAGCTCTGGCATGTACATACGTCTTTGATTATGCTTTGGACGGGTGGGGTCAGACCATGCCCTTAAAAGACAGTAAGCCTGCAACTTATGCGGCGGTTACATTCTGCAGATCACGTCTAAAGCCAAAATTGTGTATAATCAAAACACATTGGGTTCAATAGCGGCAGGGGCGCTGGGTGGGGGGGCAGGGGACCATGGCTCCCCTAAATTCCCAATGAAAGGGCCATACCCCCCCCCAAGGTTCTGCAGGGCCGTGTACACACGCCATGGGCCATGCTCGCGTCACATGGACAAGCCACGAGGTATGCTGATGTCATGCATATACGCCATGGGGCGTGCTGACGTCCAGGGGCGGTCTTTTCATTGGGAATTTGCGGGCAGCATCTTACTCCAGCATCCTACTGCCCACAGTGGCTAACTGGCTACCTCCACAAGCCTACATGCGGGGCATGAAGGCAGAAGCCCTCTCCCACTGTTGCTGCTCCTCTGCAACCAATCTGCCGTGGGATACAGCCTCGGGTTCCATCTTGGAGGTTCCATGTGGAACCCAAGGAGGCTAAACTTTACGTGTTGATTGGAATTTTATCAGCCAACTCTTTAGAGACAGGCTGCTAGTCCATTTTTTTTAAGTCATGAACACACAAAGCTAGAATGCTAGTAGTCCAACGAAAGGTAACCTGAGCAACTCTGCCCTTGAAATCAGTAAGACTTAAAAGTGATTAATTTTCCCTGGGTCATACTCCTAGATCGAAAGCCTGCTGCTACATCACAGAACAGATATATTCTGTGATGGCTGAACAAAGAAAATAGGTTCACAAAGAACACTCCTGACCTTTAGAACTCACTATCGCTGGATGTTTTAATCATCAACTGTAATATAACTGTGTTGTGGAAAGGACAGGTCAGTAATGGATGAGAAGGAGTATGACTGGCTACAAATCAATAGAATCAGGGCTGAAAGCGATTAACAGTACAACCCTAGACATCTATTCAAAAGTAAGCCCCATTGAGTTCAAAGGGATTTACTCCTAGGAAAGCAGTATCAGGGCTTATCCACACTTACCTTTTGCCCTGCTCTTTCCAGGCTTAAAAAGCTCCATAGCCAAGCATTTTGTTTGTTTTTGCTCCTGAGTTTTCCCTGCAAACACCTGCTCTTTCAAGCTCAATGGGAGAAAACAGCAATCTGCAGAAAACCTGAATTGACGTTTGCTCCAGTTGAGCACTAAAGAGCACGTTTTCATGAAGAGAGCTCTGGAGCAAAACAAAAACCCCACATACTCAGACATGGGACTTTTAAGCGCAGACCTGTGTGTGGAAAGAATGAGGCAAAAGGTAAATGTGAATAAGCCCTAAGATTGCAACCTAAAGTTTCATTAAACTCAGTGGGATTTACTTGTGAATAAACATCTATAGGATTATATTGTAAATGTCATTCATTTGTAATTTTATGCAATGTTCTAGGCAATGAATAAAAAAAGAAAAACACATTAATGATTTTACTTCACTTTCTTAGCTTCAATCACAAATGAGGTGGCTCATACAAGGAATAGTTTTTGTTTGCTTACAATAATCTGAGGCATTAGAAAGCACAGCACATATTGATTATGTAAGAGGACTACAGAGGTTTCTTCTAGCTGACCCAACTCATATTGGCATTTCTTGTTCTTTCAACATCATTACTTTAATTCAATACATTCGCACCTGGTTATGGACAAGGAAGCTTTGAATGCACAAAAATGTGCATTTGTGAACTGTTAGCACCAAGATTATTTGAAAGACAAATGGCTTGTTAATCACCATGAATCAATTAGACTGGTGGATCTGCATTTACATTGGCGCCATTTGATTAACTGCAACAGGACCTAATTAAGAGGTTTATAGATCACATATTTGATTTTGTGTGAGTGTGCGTTGTTTTCGTCAGAACTTGTTAATATTCACTCACGAAGACTTTCTAATCTAGCAGATGGTCCTTGTGCAATGTTACCCCAAAGCCAACACTGAACATCATGTTAGGTATCCTTTTTGCTGTTCCTGAGCTGTCTCAGAAGACAATGAAGTTCTGAGGTGGCAATCCTATCTGGGATGTAGGCTCCTTCCTACTTCGCCTCATGCTACTTCAACCATTGCTTGCTTGCTGTTCAACTTTTACTTGCGTTGCTATTACACCACTCCTACTTCCTCCTGCTACCCTTGCTTGCCCAAAGCAGTTCTTAAAAAGAAAATATGTGATGGGAACAAAAATGGACAGCCAGTTTGGTGTAGCCGTTAGAGAGTCGGACCAGGGCTCAAATTCCCGCTCAGGCATGAAGCTTACTGGGTGACTTTGGACCTCTCATTTGTTTTGTGGGGAACACCTGGGTTTTTAGACAATGAATGAAGTCACAACAGTGACTGACATTTTGGAAAGCAGATCAAGCTCAGTCAGACAAAAAGAAATAATGAAAGACCCATTATCAAGGAGAATGTAGAGAAGGAACTTCTTGGTATGTTTTTAGCCCTTTACTGCTGGTCTTGCATGGTGGAGATGTCATTTGCTGTCTCATAGAAAAAGAATCCAGGTATCCAGGATTTTAGTCCAGTATCCAGAACTGTTCTGCATTTGATGCACTCTGATTTTGCTTGCTTTGAAAAAAAGTATTTGAGAACTCAGAGAATCAGTTAACAAAGTCTCTCTGTCTACTCAAGGTCTGGCGGAGCTCAGCTGCTTAAGAGTATTGCTTTGGAAGACCTAAAGGTAGATTCAGATAACCTCACATAATTATTTTCATGTGACAAGCTGAATGTTGACTGTGCACACAAACATTGAAAACTACTAGCACTTGCTTGCACAAATTCAAAAAGATGCGAAGGAGAAAAGCAACACAAGACGGAAATTTAAAATGACTGACTGATTAAATAAATAAATAAATTCTAGCTATACTGATCTACCAGAAATTCTGGATAGACTGAAAGGAATGAACGGGACAATAGGGAGACCAGGTGTAGACTGAGACTGTTACAGCTCATGGTTTCCTTACTACTGTGTATCAACAAAAAGCAAGGCACATGAATGAGACTACGGGGAGCCAAAGCAGCAGGGAGTGATTTCAGTAGATATGCCACTGAAATCCATAATGACCTGGTTCAGAATACTGAATTTGTGTTATGAATTGAGCATCATTTCACACACACCCCAAGTTCTCCTCCACCTTCAAATGTTAAATGTGATTCTGTGCATTCATAGTCTGCCCTCAGGGTGAAAGGGCTGCTTTACAAGAGCATTTGCCAACGTTCTTCCATATCAACCTCTTTGTTCCCAATGAAACTTTCACAGATCACAAGGCAAACTACCAAAAAAAAAAAAAAATGCAGGCACATGCATATGCATTCTATAGTGGTAACCCTTTTACTCTGAGTGAAAAAGTATTTGATTGTTGTGAACTATATACATCCAGGCCACCCAATTAAGCAGATATTGGTTCTCTTGATTATTTATTGTAGTTGTTTTTTTGTGTCCTTGATCTATACTTGAAATACTGTAAATACTTGTCAGGAGCACCTCTCCCAATTTTGCTCAGCCTATGAGTTAAGATGTGCCGGGTGAGGCTGTCCCATCACTGGCAGTAACTCATAGGCAGGCCTCCCTGGTGGCATCCGAGCTCTCAATTTATATGTGGATTATTCAGGATTGTGCACAGGTGATCAGGAAAGGGGAGGAAAATGCATTTTATGCAGCCAGACGTGGGTAACAAAATGCAATTTTATCTCCTCCAAAGAGGTTGAATTATTATTGAGAAGACAAGGATCCAGGGTTATCTCATTACAAGCACCTGTATCTCACTCAGTATGAAAACAGCAGGGGCGGAGGAAGCCTCCGCGGTACCTGGGGCGGCGCGGCTGAGGGCACCCCCTGGGGGCGGGGCATCGTGACGTCACGTAGTGACGTCACAATGCGCCGTCACTGCGGCCCCGCCCCCCGCGGGGGGGAAGCCCTTTAAAAAAAAGTAAAGCACTTTTTTTAAAAAAGGGCTTTCCCCCCGCTGCGAGGGCGGCGATCGAGGAGGCGGCGGAGCGGAGGGGTGTCAGCCTTGTGCTGCCCGCCCCTCCCCTCGCCCCTGCGGCTCCGCCCGGCAGCGGAGAGAAAAGCGCTTAAAAAAAAAGGAAAGCCTTGGCTTTTCCTTTTTTTAAAGCGCTTTCCCCCCGCTGCCGGGCAGAGCCGCCTGTAGGGGCGAGGGGAGGGGCGGGCAGCACAAGGCTGACACCCCTCCGCTGCCTCCTCGATCGCCGCCCCGGCACAGACACAAGGGCGACGCAGAAGCAGCAGTGCCGGTTTGGATCTATCCAACCCGGCACTGCTGCTTCTGCACGCGATCGGCGGCTGGAGTGGAGGGGGTGCCGCCGCCGCTGCTTTTGCGGCGCCCTTGGGAAGCGCCGTGCCGAAAGCAGCAGCGGTGGCACCCCCCCTAGCCGCCGCACGCGATTGGCGGCTGGGGGGGGTGCCGCCGCTGCTGCTTTTGGCGCGGCGGCTTGCAAGGGTGCCACAGGAGCAGCAGCGGCGCCGGCGGGCAGGGCCCGCGCAGGGCGGGGCCAGCCCAACTGGCACCCCCTCCCTGAGTGGCACCCGGGGCGGACCGCCCCCCCCGCCCCCCCGTTGCTACGCCACTGGAAAACAGTACCCTATCAGCACAGTCAACTTGGATTGTGGAAAAATAATTACCCTTGTGATTAAACAACATATATTATTCCAGAGAGACAAGAAAATACAACAGCCTAAAAATCCCACCACTTGGGGCAAAATGCATTTCAAAGACTGATGCACATGTGAACTCATCTATTTGTCAGTTTCAGGATGTCATAGGATAAGCTCATTGTTCTGATCTGCTCTCACATAGATTCTTCGTCCAGTGGACATTTCCCCAAAGGCAGTATTTCATCTCCGACTCAAATCTTGATGGTTGGACCTGCCTGTTTCTCCACAGGTCTGCTCTGTATACACTACCCGACCTCATTAAATCTGGCATTTCACAGACATGTGCCATACATCTATTCCAGCAGCAGATCTTAAAAGCTGCCTGGGGCCAGTTGAGGCATGCTTTATTTTTCCCTTCTTCCTAATCAGTTTAGGCGTTTATAGTGCACCCATCGCTGGGTTGTCTGAATGCTTCTCCAATACCTTCTTTGCATATGCAGATAAAAGCAACATTCCATATGGCGCACGGCTGTGTACTACAGACGCACCACACTCATAAAGGGTGTGCCTACAGACCACCATTGTCAAGCGCGCACACATGTGAAGTCCACCCTGCCAAAGCAATATCTGAAATAGGAGACTTGCCACATCTTAATTTCTTGTGTATTTTGATCCCTTGTATATGACACACTGGATTGAAAAATTGGATCCAGAGGCCACATCTGGCACCTGAGGTTGTGCTTAATATTTTGCTTCAACTCCACACCCGCACGTACATATGTACATTTATAAGAATGAATTATCTTCCACTCTTCTGCTAAAAATATAGCGCTATATAAAAATATAGTTTCAAACATACAAATCCCAGACATGCACCACTTTTCGTTCCTAACAATTTGCAATCTACTCAACAAGATGCCCCTGAATTATATTTTCGTCCCCACTAACAAAGTAACAAATGATGTGATGACATGTAGATGTTATCCGCTCTCACCAAGATCCAAGAATCTTCACTTCCAGTGTTATTTCATTATAAGAAGCAGGAGTGATTCTCACATCTGCAATACACTTTGTAACAGCATCCAGATCAGTCCTTCTGATGTTGAAAATTCTGTAGCCGATTCCTCATTATTGATGACTCTCTCAAGTCAATTAGCTGCTCCTTTCTATCAGGTTGCCTTGAAGTTCTGTATCAAATTCCTTTCTGAATACAGAAGCAAAATAGAGTCAGTTAATGAGAGTTGAACATTCTTAGACAGAATTTCTTCTTTCAAAGATTTTCGTAAGTAGCAAAATACTGAAGGAAACGGCGCTGGACTGTCTCAATAAGACTTTTAAGATTGAGTAAATATTCTGTCACTATATATATATATATATATATATATATATATATATATATATATATCAGCCCCATCCAGTTCTAAGCTGGTGGACAAAGATGTCAGCAAGCTCATCATAATCCAAGTCTTCCCACACCCTGATAGGCCTGTTACAGGCAACTCTGCCATGTGTGAGTCTATTCAGATTGTCCACTGCTGTACATAAGAATACTGATAAGTTATTTTCATTATCATTTCACAAACTGTCTGAGAGCACAGAATTGGCATAGCCTAAACTTGTTAGCCATGTTCCCATCAACAGAACATACATGGTTCTCATGAAAACAGCAAATTGAATGTGCTATACAGTACTTTAAAAACAGACACAGCTTGATACAATGATGACCTAACATCACATGTTTATTCATCATTTTTAAAGTATAACTACTTATTACTTCTATAGTTTATGAAACGCTGTGCAGTCCTACGCACATGTATTGGAAGTAAGTCTCACTTAGTTCAACGGGGCTTACTCTTATGTAACTGTACAGAGAATCATAGCCTTACAGCACAACCCAATGCATGTCTACCGGTACTTAGAAGTACGTACCATTGAATTCCATGGGACATACTCCCCAGATCAGTGGGTATAGGATTGCAGCCTATATTTTAATTTTTAATGTTGGCCTTCTGAAAAGCACACACTGAAGGCCTATCCAGATCCATTTAAACCAGTAGAAGTCATAACCTTGAGTTCAAAATGTTGTGAGCTGCATTCTTTGAGCAGGGTAGCATCCTTTTTGACATTTTATTAGATGCCTGGTTTCAAGGACAAGCATTTCTAACTGCCAATTTAGCTGGCTTCTGTTCATGAAATGAGAAGGATGCCGTCGGGTCCATTGCCTCAGGTAGCAAGACATCTCAGGCTGGACCTGACTGACTCTAGGGAGCATTTAAAATAAGAGCTCATCCACACTTTTGCTTGACCCATATTTTTATCACATTGTGTTCTGATTAATTCCCCTGGGTCTGAGAGCTTTTCTTGTTGTTCTGCAGCTGTGCCTTGCAGAAATCTGATTTTACCCGCTGAATTGAAGCTCCGTTAAGCAAATCTCTCTTCAGATTTTCCATGCATCTGATAAGATCTGACTCAGCGAGTAAGATCGGATTTTCTCAAGGCACAGCCATGGAGCAACAGGAAAAGCTCTTGGGCCTGGTGGAATTAATTGGTGCACAATACAATGAAAATAAGGATCAAGCAAAATTGTGGATGAGCACTAAATCAAGAAAGGTTTTATACAGGGGGCATCCCATAGTCAAGCAATGCAGAAAGGAAAACACAGAGATAAAAATTCATTCTAACTTCTTTGTAAACATGGGTAAGTTTCACATCTGCACTTACAGTTTAGAAAAGGGCTGTTGTTTCAGGTTTTTGTTCTCTGCAGATTACTGAGAACTCCTACACAAAAGCCCAGGATTTTCCAAAGAAATTCAACTCAATTCAAAATCTCCCCTACAATCAGTTTCACTTCTCCTTCACCTCTACCCTCAGCAGTAGCAATGGGGAAAGTCAAAGGAGGGTGGTTGGTCAAGAAACAACTAACTGGAAATTCCAGGAACACAGATCTATGGCAACCGCAATTTGCTTGGGCTTCTGGGCCTTTACCTCTGGTACATTTGCACTGCGAATTTCTTGTTAGTAAGACTTCTGGGCCTAATGAAGGCCGGAAGAGCACACTTCTCTTTGTGCCCTTCCCACTGCTGGACAATCCCTCTCCATTCCACCGCCATCACCACGTTAGCCTTCTTCTTTCAAGATGACACTGTTGCAGAGAAGAGTCTTCCTTTGGGACCAGTCACATGGGAGGCTTTGAGCAGAGCACCCCTTGCAAATTTCGACTAGCCAGCGGGTGGATTTATTTTGAATGCCAAACTCTGCCAGGTCTTGGCGTTAATTACTGAAGGCAGAGAAAATCAAAAGGAATTGACATCAGGTCAGAGCTGATGGCCTAAGTTATGGCCAATTAATGGACACTTAAATCTGGCTGTTACTTGGAGAAAAGGTTTCTCATGTTTCTTGGAAGGCAATAGATGTGTGGTGATTCCCTACTATGCCTTTTGATGTTTTCTGGAATGTGGTTATGTCAACCTGGTCTTGAGGTCATTTTAAAGTTAGAGACAGTGGGTGATAGCCAACATTAGTCACATTCCGAGTAGACCCATTGAAATGAATGGCTTTCTTAAGAAATGCCTTCACTGAGCTGCAATTTCAAGTGCTACTGCAGTTCTGGGTGGTCACTGCAACAAGGTCGCTTATTCTGTGTTTGTGGCCAATTTCAGGTGGAAGATATTATTCACTATCTGTTAATCTGTCCTTTATATAGTGATCCAAGAGAGATTTCTGAAATGTTTGTTGACATATGGAAGCAGGAACACCTTGGAAGAAACAGTACCATTTCTTTTGAGTGACACTAATGGCTTTGTGACACATAAAGTGTCTCTTTTTTGCACTGGCTGCAATATATATATATATATATATATATATATATATATATATATGAGAGTGTTAGATAATATTGCTGCAAATTGTTTTGGGAACTATGAGGTTTAATCTGAAGCTGAGTTAGCTGATGGTACCAAAGGCAGATATAGGAGAGTGTGAGCTGTTCAGTTGCACCAGGCGTGAAAATTCTGGGACACCGCAGCAGGCACCACAGCTATGAAGTCTAACAGAAGGTGAGAGGCGGGGGTGCTGGATTTTGGCAACGCACAGGATGCTACTGAAATCTGAGACGCTAAGGTGCTGGTGGCACACTAAGATACTGATGGTACTTCTAATTTTTCTTCTTTTATATTATTGACACTTGTTATGTTATTGCTGTGTTTGTGTTTAGGTGTTTTATAGCATAATTGTCTAGCACAATAAATGTACTGAATTGTGTATGACTATCGCTGGATATTCCCCAGGATATCAGGTGTGGTTCACACACACTCTCCCCCAAATCATGCCATGCATCTAATAGCACAGGAAAAGAACAGAACCACCATATATGGAGGGGGACGGGATTGGCAGCCCTGGTTCAAGGAATGTTGTGTTAACAGTTGATCCTCAGTTCTGGAACTACTACAGCTGCTTCAATCTTATTGCCCCCAGATTCATAGCAACCCATTATGAACGAAGATGCTACCAAGAAGGCCAGCCAACAGATCTTGGCTGGAGTTCTGGGATGGTGTCTCAGTTGGTTTGTAATCCTGCCAACACCGACCTTTCTGATGCTGATCTAATGAATGATGATCATATCCCTGCAAGCTTCATATAGCAGAGAATACCACTTAAGTCTGAATTGTATAAGTGCACATTAACTGCAAGTTGAACAAGTCAAGGGTAGTTCTCTGCATTCATATTGGTTTGCCCTTGGCAGAATCCATAGAAGAAGAAGAAGAAGAAGAAGAAGAAGAAGAAGAAGAAGAAGAAGAAGAAGAAGAGTTTGGATTTGATATCCCGCTTTATCACTACCCGAAGGAGTCTCAAAGCGGCTAACATTCTCCTTTCCCTTCCTCCCCCACAACAAACACTCTGTGAGGTGAGTGGGGCTGAGAGACTTCAAAGAAGTGTGACTAGCCCAAGGTCACCCAGCAGCTGCATGTGGAGGAGTGGAGACACGAACCCGGTTCACCAGATTACGAGTCTACCGCTCTTAACCACTACACCACAAAGAACATGACTCCCCCCACCCACTGCTTGAGCTACAACTTTCACTATCCCGGGATCCTTTGGGCAAAGTCATACTTTAAATGTATGGTGCGTACACAGATTCAGATGACTGCTAATCATATCTGTATTATTATTTGCCTGCCCTTCACTTTTAAGGTCCCAGCGCAGGGTTACAACAATTAAAACACTATATTAAAACCAGTTTAAAAGACCTTACAAAGAAATAAGGTGGGTCTCTCAGTTCTCTAAGTAAGGATTTTACACATTGTCTCTCCAATTTTGTCTTTGGGTTATGCTGAAGAATACTGTGACTTTTGTGACTTAGTAGAGACTTGAAAAACAAATGTTGCTGATCCAAGACCAGCATTCTCTATACACTACACCATACTGGCATTTAGGAATCTGCTTTCACTAACTATTCCTTAGATTCTTCAAGGTTTCATAAGCATGATTCCCTCCTGACCCAGCTGCAGCAGGAATAGGGGCATTTTAGAACGTAAAGCTTAAAGCACTATTTTATTCAAGCATTTCAAAATACAAACATAATCCTACTATGACCAGGCAGCTCATTCAACACAAATTATTTTCTCCTGTATATTTATAACAATCCAAAGTTCTCATAACAGCAGAGGAGCAGGGAGGCAGTTGAAAAGAGAGGTTTTAAAAGGCCTTAGTCTGCAAGCCCTCTTTTTCTGACTTTCCTTCCGTTATTCTAACTTGTTGAAAAGAAGTTAAAGCAAAACAGTACAAATGTCAGCCATCTGTAGGTTCATTTTTCCAGGGAGAGTGAAAGGAGGCACATTTGTGTTACTAATAAAAGGCAACTGTATACTCCCAGAAAAGCAAATATTACTGTTACCAGTAATAAGGTTTCCAACAGTCCAGCTAAAAAAAAAAGTAGTTCTATAAATAAGTAGCCTTGCCCCAATCTGTGTATTTTCCATTTCTAGACTGTAAGTTTACTTTTGCTGATCAAAACTGATCCAAATATTGGGGCCAGGTGCTGCATGTTTATCAGGTTGGCAGTTCAGATCTTTCTCAAGGATTACATTCACAGCTTGAAAACATAGGTTCTGAGCCAGGTACAGCCATTCCATTTTAAACTACCTGTACACAGCTTACTTACATATCCCAATGATTGATATCACCTGGTATATCTTTATTTCCCAATATTTAGAGGAGTTTGTACGACCACCACCAGCGTCATTGAAGGGGGGGGGCAATCCCTGTCGCCACATGTGCCGCCACAGATTAATCTTGGATATGCCCTAGAACAAGCTTTTGATCCTTCCTATACAATTTTCCGCCTTCTCCTGAAATCTCTCCCCTTCTCTCACTAAAATCTGAAATGGCACCATTGAGAAACAGTTGTAATAACAAGAGAGTAACACTATGGAATGAGATGGAGAGATAAATGGGAGGTACAGGCATTTGTTGTTAGTATTATTTAGCTGTTGAAAAAAACATGTAAAATGCAGAACCTGAGCATTACATTTTCTTTTTAAAATGCACAGAGTTTAATTTTCAGTCTAATGCTGCTAGTTTTTGTTGCTTTCGAGAGCTGATATCTCTGATGTTCCTAGCTATTAGAAAATTAACGTACTTGGATAGGAGATTGAAATACTTAATGAGAATCACACCACTGGTGACCATTTCTTTCGACAATATAGCCCCATAAAGTGATAATGAAATTAGCTGTTTATTTCTGGCACGCATGGGCAGTGCAGAAGCATGGGAAACAGTTAAGAAGAGGAAAGCACAGAAAGGAAACAAATTCTAACCATTTAGAATACATCGGAATGTCCCGAACAAAAGAAAGAAAAATTAGAACCTCGCTGAGGTATGGCCCCTATATATGGGTCAGAAAGGGAAGTATAACACAATACTTCTGGAATCAGCATCAACACAAGGATACAAACTCCCTATCTGCCAGGGCTAGGATCACCAGTGTTCTCGAAGCTACCAACATGAGTCTGACCAAACTGCGGGAGGCAGTGGAAGACAGGAGTGCCTGGCGTGCTCTGGTCTATGGGGTCATGAAGAGTTGGATACGACTAAATGACTAAACAACAAAAGGATCGCCAGGATCCTACAAGCTGCTGCTACAACACAGTAAGTCAGGAGTGCCCTTGAGATGTTAGTGGACTATAGCTCCCATCATCCCTGGCCTTGCTGAGTAGAGCTGATGGGAATTGTAGGCCAGCAGCATCTGAAAGGCACTACATTCGCTATCCCTGCAATATAGGAGGCAGCCAGTAATTATGTAGACTTATGCATCAGTCCTAAACCCATTCACTTGTACACCAGTCCCAGTACAAGTAATTCCCAGTAATTCATCGCATTTATTTCCTCGTAGGTATGTTCAGGCTCAGGATATGGGTATATGTTTATTCTGCCTGTCAAAAACACTGGACTTTCCTGATCATAAAATATACAGTGTGCTATTAGAAAGCGGGAGGTATAAACAAAGAAAAAGAAATCTACTCATCGGTTCATATTAAGGGGGATAGAGTGTGAAAATGAGGGAATGTTGCCTATTACAATAAACCAGCATGAATCCTGTCTCATGCACATTTGACTCAATGCTGAAAACATCCCACTTGGAAAAAGAGTGAGAATTAACAGCGTAGCCAATAATTGGTTACAAAGGACAGCTATTGTTTCTTAATCCCTTTTTCCATTACTCGATTACACATTACGAGTATGTGCTCCTCCACCTCCCATTGGATGCACAGATGCTAAAACCACAGGAGATCATCTTAATCCTCAGGTGCTTTCAGAACAATGAATTCAGTTAGAATTCCAGATAAATCATTGACAGCCACAATATGCCAACATGAAAAAACAGAGAAGCATGGTAACCTGCCTGTCATTTATACAAACACTGATAAATGTTTTAGCTTATTCATATGACTCTCACAAACAAACAAACAAACACACACACACACACACTTTCATGAAATTTAAGCTCCTATTGGATTTTATCCCTTGGATTAATCAAAGTTGGTGTTCTGGAACTACTCCAGTTGTTAATATAATGGGCAACTTATTGAAGGGCCAAACTAGACTTCATGATAATGCATCAGATTGTTGTTCTTTAAATAGCAGCTGGGTGTAGGGAACAATCAGAATCAGGGCCTTGGTGTGTTGTGAGGGGAATGTTAATCCTCCCACATCCCAATGAAAATCTCCCCTAAAACTGTTATTATCCCCATTTGGAAAGTGTTCTTTGACTCCTGTGGAAACATTCCTCTGGGGGAAAATCTCAAGAGAGATTTTCATTGGGATCATGGTATGTTTGTGGCAGGGAGCGGGGAGTTTCAAGCCTCCTGCACACCATGGTTCAAATCCTGGTCAGCCTCATCTGCTCCTCAGAAGCTGCTATTTAAAGAACAAAAATTGAGCATGTTAAATGCTTGTGCACATTTAATGTTACATCTAGTTTAGCCCCAAAACTCGTACATCTGCTAATCAGCTTATATGTTACACAAGAGTATTGCAAGAAATTAACAGTTATACATAGGACAAAACTCCCAATTTCAATTATTTTCTCTCCCCCACTTTGAGGTCTGAAGTCTGCTCAAAATAGTGTTACTAGCCACCCCAATTTCTGCCAAGCGGTGAACAAGACTCTAGGGGTCCTGGCTCTCAGCCAGGGTCTTTGTCTCTTTGGGGAGAAATAAAGCATGGTGGAGTCTTTGAAATATGGTTCTTTTGCACTGCCAATGCCCTTAATGGATCAGTGCTTGGTTCCCTATCGCTCCGCAATGTCTCTGCACTAAGCTAGGCCAGCCACGCTGGTTTGCATAAGCTAACCCAGGAACTTCTTGTCTGGTGCAGTTGTATTTTCCCTTCATATCCTAAATATTATCTAAATGCTACCCTTTATTAGTTTCTAGTGTTCATTAACAGACTCTGGTGCCCCAGCTATAACAATAGGAAACAACTATCTCAAAAGACCATTCAAAATAGAAGACCCAGGACAGAGGCTGCCACTCCAGCTGATTCATACATATAAGCTAACAGACCAACCTTATTCATAAAAAATAAGCCCCACATAATTCAACAAGACTATAGAATCACAGCACAAACACACAGGCAGAATGGTTTCTGACTAGATCCACTGGTTTTGAAAAAGCTGTCTGAGCTCTTTGCTCTTAGATCAAGGACTTACTTCATCTGTTGCTGTTTAGAGCAAATGTGCAAAGGAATATGTTCTTACTTGCTTAGATTCCATTATTGGAACCACAGTGTACTCCTAGAACAGGAGGTTATTTGGCCATTTACATTTTTTTTTAAAGTGCACATGCTACCCAGAATATATAGTTAATTCTTGGATTCCTCAGCTGTTAAGATTGGAATGGCAAAAAGAAAATGCAGCCATGTTTGTGTCAGGCATTTCCCGATGCCTTTGTAAAAGAAATACTGCATGTCAAATGAACTTAGCATGCTCAGGAATTTCATTGTACAGAGAGAAAGCTGTCAGACCTCAGATACAGCTTCATATTACTGTAATAATAACACCACTGTGTTTGAACACCCCCAACAGACTCTTCCAGTCATATTTCCAGTCAGTTACAGAGAGAAGCAAAACCAACCGTTCATGCAGCAGGCTTGATTAACAACTGAAATTTTCTACCATACAAAAGTAATCAAAATTCATCTTCTGGGATGATTCTATACAAAATACGGTTTTATCTTGCAGTTTGAGCTCACAAGGAGTGGAATGGAGATGGAGATATAGTTGTAGTTACCAGTAATCTTACTTGTTTTGTGTGGTGTTGATCAAATGATTGCCACCTTGACTGAGTTTGCGCATTTCTTACTCTGCTGGCATCTGGCCAAGAGGTTATGTAGTCCAGACAGCCAGTCTGAAATGTAGATTTAAACTACTTAATATCCATTGTTGTATCACTTCTCTTTGATTAAGCTGCCCTACCCTCTCAGACAAGTATGGGCAATTCTGAAGTTCTAGTAAGCAACTTAAGACCCGATTTATTTTTGCAGCAGACAATATAAGAAAGCAAAATTACTACAGAAAAATCCAAGGAGGCATGCATACACTACATACACATTTTAATAACAAGCATTTAAAACTCTGCCCCCCATGCCATGCCGCAAGGATCACACTCAGTGAAGTCATAGGTATTTCTCAAAGCTTTCACGGTGCAAATAATAGCCACAATGTCTGTGGTGTGAACAGAGGTACTCTGGGACGGGGGAGATCAGATCCTATTACTGTGATGTTCAGTGAACAAAGAGCACAGAGATCAGTGATAATAAGGTTAACATGTTAAATTTTGGACTAAAAGGCAAAACCACCTGTACACCAATCCATCTGTGACTGGCTCCCTCACAGGACTACCATGTATCATCTTCAGAAAGGTATGCTCAGAGCAAATTATTAAACCAGGTCAGGTCAATCTAGGATTAATTTTTACCAGGACTGTATATTTGCACTTGAGTCACTAATGCACATCAATTATCCTATGCACATTTACTCAGAAATAATACCTGCTAAATTCAATGATATTTACTCCCAACTAAGTATGCTTAAGGGATGCGGGTGGCGCTGTGGGTTAAACCAGAGCCTAGGGCTTGCCGATCAGAAGGTTGGCAGTTTGAATCCCCACAACGGGGTGAGCTCCAGTTGTTCAATCCCTGCTCCTGCCATCCTAGCAGTTCGAAAGCACAAAGTGCTGCTCTGGTTCACCAGAAGCAGCTTAGTCATGCTGGCCACATGACCCAGAAGCTGTACGCTGGCTCCCTCGGCCAATAAAGTGAGGTGAGCGTTGCAACCCCAGAGTCGTCCGCGACTGGACCTAACGGTCAGGGGTCCCTTTACCTTTACCTTTAAGTATGCTTAAGATTGTAGCCTTACATGCTCAACTAAAGCTTGGCTTCCTGTTAATCCAACTTGCCAAAGCAGGCAGAGGTGGTGGTGTCTGGAAGTGGGATTTCCAGAGCCATAAATTTGCTTTTCAAGCAGTTTGGGGCTTCAAAAACAGTTCTTGGAATGAAGCAAATTGATTCCTTTGGATTTTAACCAAAGCTGCATGTGCAGTGCTTATGTCTACTGTATGTGTGCTCTTACTATGAAGAGAACTGTGTGGCAGCAGCAAGCTGGAGTGTGCATTTGCTATATCATTGAACTGTGATACCCTCCCAAGCTCCACCCTGACACTGTCACACATTGGCAGCATTCAAATGTCACAACAAGCCTTGGTTTCTTTTATTGTGATGAGAACACCCTAGAGCAAGTCTCATGTTTATGTACACTCCCTCCCATTTTCTGCACACGTGGGGAGGAAACGTGAAGCTTCCATCTGTAGTTTGGGACAAACCTCAGTTTCCCATCTTGACTGAAAGTAGAAAACAATGGTTTGTACTACCCAAAGTTAATAAACCATAGTTTGACCCCCCTTTGGTATCCTGTTCTTTTCTTGCAAGTTATAGTTGAACTAACTTTAACGGCTTTGGTTTTTTTTGCAGTACAAAGTTTCCACACATTTGTTGCCTTTTCATTTAAGTAAGTCCTGCCCTGGAAATTGCAGAGAGATCCCTATATGCACACAGTTCTTCTGACATTTCACAAGTATTTTGTATTGTTTACAGTTTAGAACATGTTTCCGGAAGTCTCTGTCTCTCTCATACACATAAACTTTCACAACAATCTTTTGAATGGAGCTTTGTTTCAGAGGAGGAGAGCTAGGGTGTGGAAAGCCTGTTTTTGACATAAGAGAACCAGAACCATGATGATGTTAGCAGAACAGACTAATTAATTTTTGTTAATTAAACCTTCCAGTCTGCATGACCCCATTTCAAGAAGCTTAAGCTGCTACTCAGGTCAGAACTTGTTTTGTGCAGCCAAGTAGCCACCTTCCCTATTACAGATTATGCTGAAGGGAGCCAGCCTGTCAACTTGCATGAGGACATGGATCTATCCGTGACTAGAGACTCTCCAGTAGCTCCTAATTTCAGAGATGAATCCAAATTCTTGAACAATTTACACAGATTGAAGTTGGAAGCGACAAAACAACCCCTTTCTTAGTCCTATTCTCTTCATGAATTGGTGCTGCTGTAAAATAAAGAGATCACCTTCAGGGATGAGATAAATATTAGGGGGTAGCATAAGATACATTCCACTTTGCTGCAATTGGGGTGGTGGTTTTCGGGATCATAATGACAGAATGTCAGATATATATATTTAAAGAGTCCAAGCTAGCAGCAGCAGAATGAATAGCCAACACCACACTGCTGTGTGCTGTGGAATTTATTGCTTCTAGGCTTCCATTTGCCCTTGTCAGCAGCCCCACAGTGTGTGAAAATATAAATATAACAATGAGAAGTCACTTATGTGGGCTTGCTGTGATAATTTGACCTTTCTCCTCCACAATCCATACTGGATTACTATATACATAAATTCCACCACTGCATTGTTCATTTTTCCTCTTGCGAGTATTATAATAGGAGCAACAATAAAAACAAAACTGCACATGTGTGGGGTAGGTGGGTGAATCTCATATTTATTTTCTAGAGGACTGTATTCTTTATGTGCAGATAGCCAGTCCTAGGAACAGCGGGGAAAACAGAAGTGCTCATTGAATCAGTTCCACTTCTAGCCTGCCATGTTCTTAGTGTACATGGTAGGTCACAATTCAGAAGTAACACATGCATATCTGAAGAAGTGTGCATGCACACGAAAGCTCATACCAAGAACAAACTTAGTTGGTCTCTAAGGTGCTACTGGAAGGAATTTTTTTATTTTGTTTTGACATGCATGATGTCACATCAAACAGAAATAAAGACATACATTAAAGTCTCACACCAATTAAACCAGCAGTGGGAAACCTCAGGCTTGGGGGTCAAATGCAGCCCCCCCAAGCCTCTCTAGCTAGCCCTTGGAACTTCCCCCAGGCCATAATAGTAACAATAATTTTATTATTTATACCACGCCATCTGGCTGGGTTGCCCCAGATGCTCTCTGCATGGCTTACTCCTCCCTAAGCCATGACCCTCATTGACACTGTTCAAATGTTTTTGTCTGGCTGGAAGAAGAAGAGGATGCATCTTTCAACTGAGATAATGCACAAGTTAATACATTGATCCAACAAGTGGCACACCTCCTGTACCTTCCTTATGAAGAGTGGGGCAGGCCCAGCTTTAGCACAGCAAGGGGCTGCAGTCCCGGAACCAGGCAAGCAAGCAGGCACTCTTTGGAGTGGGTTGGATCATCAAGGGTTGCTTGTGCCAACACTGGCTTCTCCATATCCTCAGCGCCAGCTCAGCCTCCAATGAACTCTCAGTCACCTCCCTGCACTGACAGGAGGCCAGCTACATCTCAGAGGAGAGGTGCAAAGAGCCTGTCTTTGTGAGTGGCTAATATAGGTGCCCCCCCCAACTGATGGGTCCACTGTTAAGTCCATGCACACACCCATGACTTTTTCTTTCACTCTATTTAGCTCATTAAAATAACCATACACATTATACCTGTGGCAGCAACTCCCTTCTGAAGGTTCCTTGGGCTTGAGGCGAGGCACCATAAGTGAAACCTACCACCCCCTGATGGCAAACAGAGTCTCTCAACCTTCAGAGATCTTCCTCTGGAAATAGCTCCCTTATGAAGGCTCATTATGAAATGTGCCGTGTAGCCCCCAAAGGTTGGTGGGCCCTGCATTAAGCCCTGTGCACTGAGGTATCCAATCAAAAACCTTGGAGAACCGAGCCAGAATGGGCAGTTGACGTACTGAATGCACTTTTATATCAGCAGCAGGCTGAGGACCACTATGCCCCCAAACGTCTTGTCTCTTCTGTGAAAAAGAGTAGAAGTAATTATGACAGTGCAAATGGCCCTATCATGGATCAAGTCGTCCACACTTTTCTCAAGGCAGGTAATTACAAAAGAAAATGCCAAAGGATTGCGCCTAATGTATTTGTCAAGTAGCTGCTCCTTTAGGCTTTAGTGCATAAATGCAGGTGTCATCCTCAATATATTGCTTGATGTTTGAGGGAGATAGATTGCTAAGCATGTCCTTATCTACAAATACCAGGAGATGAAAAAGCCATTTGGCTTGACCTTTAGTGTAGAAGAGAGGTAACTGAAAGAAACAGAGAGCAATTGTTCATAGGCTTCATTTTATCACCTGCAGGGTGGGATATTTTCTAACCTCCTCAAAGGAATCTTACATTTTGTTCTAACTTCCACCTATACCTGACAACTTAAAATGACTTCTGAGAGAAGGGTAGTGGCCCCATAAACACTGGAAAGGATATGGTTGCCAGAGCTGGCCGGCCCACCCATTAGATGCATTGAAGCAGCTGCCTCAGGCAGTGGAAGCACAGGAGCAGGCGTCGCGCCAGCCCCATGCACAACATTGTCGCTTGTCTTCCTTGCTCCTAGGGCTGAGAAGGCAAGCAGCCAGACCTTGCAGAATGCCCCCCACTCTCACCAAGGAGGCATTCTGGCACACAGTGTTGCTGCTCATCTTCCCCACCCCTGGGAAGGAGAAGATGAATGGCAAGACCTTGAGGAAGACCCCCCTCTCTCACTGAGTTCGGCAAGAGGGTGGCATTCTGGAGGTGGCAGAAGTAGCAAGGTGGGTGGGGTGTGGCAGTGGGTGTCTCTTGAAGACCTTTTTTATGCCAACAGACCTATGCAGTTGCTTACATTTTCTGAAATAGCCAGTTATTTTGCTGATTATTTTATATACTATTCCATATTTAATTTTATCTGTTTTATACCACATTAATATTTTACATGAGGTGGTGCTCAGAATGGGTGGACATGTCAATTTCTCACCGTTTCTTTTTTCTATCAGTTTGTAAACTTTTATTTTAAAAAAGAAAAATTCTCATGAATATTCAGCAGCGTTTTAATGTTAGGGTTCTTCCAATATGCTGTACACATTTTTGTATGCATTTTTGCCTAATAGGCACATTTTTGCAAAGCATTCCCCCCCCCAATATAATGCATTTTGTCTTCCATATTTACGAATACATTCATTGAATCCACACTTTAATTTCTGTGAATTTTGTGACGTGCAAATTTCACATGACTCTGTTTCAGTTTGCATCTTGCTTTGGAAAGTGTGAATTGGTAGGTAATTTGCCTTTAAATACAAACTGAATTGAATTTCTCCCCCATCGCTAACTTGTGCTCCAGGAACACTTTTATAAATAAGTACCTAAAAGCCTTCCCACATCTATTCCCCTTCTTGCCATGGTGCTTGCCTGAAGCAGGTCACCCCATCATGCTTCATGGCAGGACCAGCTCTGATTTTAAAACAAAACACAACTGAGCAAGCTATGAATAATTTCTCAATTCCCGATTACTCGCATCCTGAATCTTGCAGAAAGACAGATTGCAGATTAAAGAGATTGCCAGAAATGATTCAGCTTTAGTGGAGTCCTTTACGAAAAACAGAAGGAAACAAAACAAACTTTAAGTGAAATAACTTGCACAGTTTTCCTAGATTTGTGTGAAAGTTTGCTGAAAGAGATCACTAGGCACATCCTGAGATAGGTCAAGCTCACAGTTTGAGGAAATGTGCTTCTAGGAGGTTCAAGCTGAGGGAATAAACTAGGAAGGTTTGTCTGAAGTGCAGAGACTGTTCACTTTTTTGACTGAAATAGTAAAAATGGTCTTAGAAAGAGTTTGAAGATAACATAATCTTTTTGATATTTCTTACCCTATATGAATTGCTGGTGTGTGCGTGTGTGGTTGTAGAGGGGAAAGAAGTAACTAAAAAGACTATTTTTGCTTTCAAGCTGACCACATTGTAGTCCTACTTTTTGTTTCTCATAACATTGGTCAGAGAATCAACTTGTGACTCAGCTACATTAGTAAAAAACAACAACAGCGTTTTGAATGCATTATAAATATGCAACACCAGATGGCACTAGAGAGCAAAAAAATTATTTGCTATATTCCCTAGTGTTTTTTGTTCTTTTATTATAATGATTTAATTTCTGACTTATTTATAGTGGGTATTTTTTCCTGTGTGTAGATCCACCCTTGGTGTGTTTCACAAGTTTTGATTCTATGACAATGTGGTATACTAAGGGTCAGATCAGAAGCTGCGTGCCAAGGCCCTGTGACTCCACAGTTCCCTAGGGAAATGAATAACAACAGCATATTGGGTTTGGGCTTAAACGATTCTGCCTGCAATTCACCAGATCACTTGCGTGGTCTGATGTCTGTCTGCAGCACCACCTACTGAAGAAGGTGAGCGGATTTGTTGTAAGTCCATGGCTGCACTTCCTAAAGACCAGGAACTCTGAGACCAACATCCCCTGTGTTTCCCAGACAGTGTTCCTGTAGCTCCTGCCAAAAATCCAATTTAATGTCTACTAACTGGTTGTAATTGAAAATAATCCAACAATTAAAAATGTTTTTTTTCCAATATACTAAAATAAATATTAAGAAGCAAAGACTGCTGTTGCCAAACTATTTCTTTCCAAGATATATGTTGCATTGATATGTTAGACTGACATCTTAGTGAGCTGGAGATCATAAGGTCTGTTTTATGGTGCATTAAAACCTCATAATGACCATTTCAGAAAGACAGCATAATACATTATTCAAAGTTAAATGCTGTCTTGAACGATAAGACCAGCATGCCATCAACCAATAATAAACTGAAGGATTGAAATATCCCTTTCCATTTATCTGTGAGGTCATTTACACAGTCAGAGCAGGACCATAAATGATGTATCTTTTCCTATCTAGAAGAGAAAGTGCATTGTTATTTTACAACATCAGTAAAATAATTTTAAAAAATGAAACTGCTGAGGGAAAGGCCATTATTATGCAGTTTAAACTTTCAGGCAAAGTACATTACCATGGATTTTATATAAACAGTAAATATATTTGTAGCACTTAGATTCCATATCAGTATATTTAACATACTGCAAGAAGCATTGCAGATGGACTCTATAATTGTGATGCTTTCATCAGCTGTGTGATGTTTATCCATTGTACCCCATGAAGGATAGGAAAGTCACAAAACACTCCTGTGAAACGTCATACCAAAACAATTCAGATGTTTGGCAAGATGAACTATATAGTTTTGCTGCCGTTTCCCTTAAACCAAACCTTACAAAGTTTTTAAGGTACTAAAAATAATGCCTGTATAACTAGACGTGGGTGGCGCTGTGGGTTAAACCACTATGGGACGTGGGTGGCGCTGTGGGTTAAACCACAGAGCCTAGGGCTTGCCGATCAGAAGGTCGGCGGTTCAAATCCCCGCGACGGGGTGAGCTCCCATTGCTCGGTCCCTGCTCCTGCAAACCTAGCAGTTCGAAAGCACGTCAAAGTGAAAGTAGATGAATAGGTACCGCAGCAGCAGGAAGGTAAACGGTGTTTCCATGCGCTGCTCTGGTTCGCCAGAAGTGGCTTTGTCATGCTGGCCACATGACCCGGAAGCAGTACGCCGGCTCTCGGCCAATAATGCGAGATGAGCGTCGCAACCCCAGAGTCGGTCACGACTGGACCTAATGTTCAGGGGTCCCTTTACCTTTACCTAACTAGAGCATTTATGTGAAAAGCAAATCAGATCATATAATAGACAACAGAAAGAAACACTGATCCTTGAAAACTATCACCCATAAGCTAACAGGGGGAAAGGCTGCATCACTGCTATGCATTACACAGAATATGTTGACCAAATTTGCAAAGGATTTCTGTAATAACAGGCCGCCTCTTAATTTCACTTGATCAACCAAGTTTTGATGTGAAACCAGACTTCAGCCGTGCAGCTTCTAAACCAAATCAACCAAACAAATTCCTACCTCATGTATACAGTTGGGAGAGATTACTGTGTGCATAGGTCAAAGGTGGGAAACTTGTGGCCCTCCAGATGTTGTTGAACTCCAACTCTCATCATCCCCGACTACTATTAGTTATGTTGGCTGGGGCTGATGGAAATTGGAAGCTTATGATCCAAATTCACTCCAGTTATGATGATGATGATGATGATGATGATGATGATGATAATAATAATAATAATAATAATAATAATAATAATAATAATAATAATAATAATTTATTATTTGTACCCCACCCATCTGGCCGGGTCTCCCCAGCCACTCTGGGCGGCTTCCACAAATATCAAAATACATTAAAATATCACAGATTAAAAACTTCCCTAAACAGGGCTGCCTTCAGGTGTTTTCTAAATGTCAGATAGTTGTTTATCTCTTTGACCTTTGCTGGGAGGGTGTTCCACAGGGTGGGTGCCACTACCAAGAAGGCCCTCTGCCTGGTTCCCTGTAGCTTTGCTTCTCGCAGTGAGGGAACCGCCAGAAGGCCTTCAGCGCTGGATCTCAGTGTCCGGGCTGAATGGTGGGGTGGAGACGCTCCTTCAGGTATACAGGACCGAGGCCGTTTAGGGCTTTAAAGGTCAGCACCAACACTTTGAATTGTGCTCGGAAACGTACTGGGAGCCAGTGTAGATCTCTCAGGACCGGTGTTACGTGGTCCCGGCGGCCACTCCCAGTCACCAGTCTAGCTGCCGTATTCTGGATTAGTTGCAGTTTCCGAGTCACCTTCAAAGGTAGCCCCACGTAGAGCGCATTGCAGTAGTCCAAGCGGGAGATAACTAGAGCATGCACCACTCTGACGAGACAGTCCGCAGGCAAGTAGGGTCCCAGCCTGCATACCAGATTATGCCTAAATTTTTGTGTAAAGCCCCGTCACAGCTTCTGCTGCACTTACGGAGTTTGTGGCAAAGAGCAGTAGATACAGATCATGCTATTCATTCAGTAAAATCAGCTTAAAAGGTGAAACCAGGCTTTATATAGACCTATTGCTGTATCCTTTCTAAAACAGTGTGATATGACTAAAGATAAACAGATTTACATTGGCTCAACACACATTCCTGCCTAGGGCACCTGTGCTCAGTCTCCTCACTAATCACATGGCAAACATCTCCACACATTCACCATCATCTTGACATATACACATAGCATTTGACGTTTGTGTCCGAGAGAATCAGCAGGCATTTGGAGAGTGATGGCTGTTCTTCCAGATCTGGGAAGCCTACTAGAAAATGTGTTGCCCCTGAATATTCTGGAGTGCCTGCATAGTGCTAAGGACCACCCAAGCCTTACACTATGGCACCACTACTTTTCTTTGCTGTTGTGTGATTATGTCAGCCTATATTTAAATATTTCTGACCTGCACTGTTGTATAAAATATCATAAGGTGGTATGCAAACTAAAAACACGGTATCACAGGAAAAACAATATAAAATTTCCAACACATCATCAGTAAAAGCTGGTTGGCAAAGAATATTGGGTTTGAAAGGCCTGCCTGAATAATAGAGTTTTTTGAAGACACCTAAAAATGAGCAGGGCTGACTTCTGCTGAACCTCTGTTGGAGAGGAGACCCACAGGGCAGGGATGCCACACTAATGGCTTGACCAGCCAAATATTTGGATCATGTGGGACCACTAAAAGTGCCCCATCAGAAGACCTCAGCTACTGAGGTGAAGCAGAAGGAATCAGGTGGTCCCTAAAGTACTTTGGGCCCCCATTGTTTAGGGATTTGTGGGGCACCCGCAAGACCAGGTGACCTGACTATGCAAGCAGGATTTCTGTTGCTGGGATTTCCTTTCAGACAACCACATGCAATGCACAAGTTAACATGCCATTGCTCTGCATGTAGTAATGTGTGAATGGGGCTATTGTTACTGTTCTACTATCAGCACAGGTGTGTGTTCCATTGTCACAGTTACACGCGTCTTTAGCGTTGAGGAGTCCAAGGCCTAACTTGACATATCCCTCTTTGAAGCCTGAGGCCCAGGAAATCTCTTTTGAATAATCTTAAATTATATAAACAGTCAAAGTCACGAAGATGACATTTTATTGCTTGCATTTATTTTGATTACCCTCCCTCTGCTTTTGACAAATATTTTTGGAAAATAAATGAGCAAAGAATAATAGCAGGACTCCAGGGTGTCGTTTTTAACTGATAACATTGAAAACAGTGTATTTCCTTGGGATTAACAACTGGCTAGAATCAGTTAATCACCCTAGTCCATTAACCCCATCTGGTAATTAATCCCTAGTTTTCAGTCATCAGCACTCTAAACATTTGCCACACTTAAAAGCAGTGCTTCAGCTGGGATTTATTCTGGGTATATGGTTTCTTTATCCAAACTGGAATATATTAACATTGTCCTCGAATTCAGCATATTTTACACATTTCATATCATCAAGAACATACTTGAAAGGGAGTAAGCCCCATTGAACGCAGCGATCCTCACATCTAAGTAAAAATGCCTAGCGCTGTGCTGGGAAAGATATTCTTAGCACTTCTGAATTTATGGGTCTCTTTGCCCATCATCCACTTATCTACCACAGTCATTTACACGACTGAAGTCAATAAAATGATGCGGTGGTTTCAGAACACACTTACTAGGGTGTTTGTGCTTTGTATATTCCGACAGACCTAATTATTTTCTACCTTTATTGTGTGGGAGACTGCCTCATTGTACATTCAAATCATTTCTTTCTATAACCTTCACCTTCATTGATTTTTCCCTCTGTATTCTGAATGTTGACTCTGAGATTAAAGCCATCTTTTCTTCAGCAGAACTCATTTAACAGTAGCTTTGCTATTATGAAGCAGAAATCATTTCGGATTGCACGTGGGGGCAAGGGGGAGAGAGAGAGATTTCTACCCTAGCCAGTGGCAATCTGCCTTTTAAGTAAATAAACCTCTTTTAGAAGTAGTGCATCACAAATTGCTTTTATCACAAAGTTTAAAAGCATAATACAACGTATTGAAAAAGATATAAGGCAAGGCCTGGGATTCAAATAAAAAGATAATGTTACTAACAGTACATTTATGAGGGCTATCAAATATAACAAATTTGCAGAGTGAGATGCTCAGCAGCTTATTTTTTTCAGTCTTTCCCAGATGTTACTTTAATCAAGTTGATACTTGAAATAGATGGAGCCTTATTATTATGTGAAGTAATTTTCCCTACAGATACAGTAACATAACTCAGCATTTTGAATGTGGAGCAGGTGAGATTATAAATCACTGATTGAATTTGCCATAAGAATCTAATAAGACTGAGCTCATTTTCCTTAACAATTTATGGTTCTGATTTGATTATGCAGTTTATTTGCCTGGCTTTATTACTGCATTAAACTTTCCCCCTTTTTTTCATAGTGCCTCATTCTCTATGATCAAGGCAAATTTGAAATACTTTCTGTGTGCACTGCTACTCACTTGGAGACACTCTGATCAATCAGCAATATAGACCTTCAAAATCTACCCAACTCAATGGGTGATGCCAGCAAGTTGCAGTGGCCTTGGAAAAGAACTCATATGTACTTCAGATTCACTCCATTGTGTCTTCAAGACTACTAGCCATTGTAATTAATCTTCCAGTTTGGCTACAGAATGAACCCTAAAGATGCTACATTATTGTTTAATAGTGAATGTGGAAAACGTAAATGAATTGGGCCTATTCGTTTATTACTATTATTATTATTTATTTCGAAAAAAAATATAGATCGCTTAATCACAAACTCTCTAAGCGGTGTACATAATAACCAATAAACAATATGGTCTACCACCAGGTAAATGGCCATAGGTCTGCAGTCTCAATGAATGAGGTTTTAATAAACAAAATAACTGTGCAAGACTCAGTCACAGAGGGATGTCTCCACTGTGCTGGTGGCACATGTCGTGGAAATATATGAGACATTTTTGGAGGGAGTGGGGGGAATTTCATGAGATATCTTGGATTACTAGGCCGATCGTTGAGCTTGAAGGAGATACAGGACGATGACAACAAGAACAAGCCGTCTTAGAAACAGCTTCTTCTCCAGAGCAATCGCGGCCTTGAATGGGAAGCCTGGACTTTGAAGTCATCTACTCTTACCAGTTATGTTTTAATTAGTGTGTATGGTTTTAATCAGTGTGTATGGTTTTAATCAGTGTTTTTGTAGTTGTTTTGTTTTTGAGTGGAGTGCCCTATCTGGGTGGATGGAGCAGCCAAGAAATTTCGTTGTCCCCGAAGGGGACAATGACAATAAAATATTCTATTCTATTCTATTCTATTCTATTGAACCCAGATTAATGGTGTTAAGGCTATTCACTGATTAGCATAAACATGTTTTTTAAATAAAGATACTATAATGATAATTGCCTTGATGGCCATAGCTTGCTTAGAAGCTGCACTGTTGTAAGGACTCTAACATAGGCTCTTTGGAGAAGTGATAGACTTGTGCATGGGATTTAACTTTCTTGAACTCATCAAGAAATGTAACACACCCTGATGACTTCTGTACAACTCAGTATCCCTCTATGAATACAGGCAATTGTCTCTCTGTTCCTAGACCTGGCCTTGCAGATGTTGTATTTTGCTTGGACACTCCAGAACAAAAAGCACAAAAACATTTGTTAATTCAAGTTGCACTTAGTAATCTTTTTTGTTGTTACAGTTTTTCAATGTTGAGCATTTATAAAGCTTTAATAAACATATAGAAAACAAACACACTGCAGGCCAATGACAATGTATGTCACGGTGTACACTGCGTTCCCCCTAATGTTCAAATTGTCCTTTTCCTGCCCACTGCTCCTGCCTGCCAAAGTGAGCAGGGTGGCAATCTCATTGTATAGTTATGCCATAGGAAAAAAAGATTTATACGATCTTGCTTTTCAGCAAGCTGGTGCCCTGTTTGTAAAGGAAAGACTGCCAGCCAGCTTCATGTCTGTTTGGAAGCACCCTGATAACTATATCCATGTGAAAGTGGCAGGAATGGAAAGTACTGACACTGTGGAAAAATATTTACTTAATGGGGGATGGCATGTATATGGAAGGCATATGAGTGAACCATAAAGTATGTTCAGAAAAATAAAGTATTTGGATTAGAGATGTCTGGATAAGCAAGGTTTTTACTGTTTATAATCTCATAGGGTGGGGATGGGGAAGTAGATGGCTGGATGTTTCAGCCTTGTAAAAATCTGAAACATATGTTGTTTTCCTATGTTAGCAGAATAACACAAATTAGTGGAACCTGAGGCAGATAACAAGCAAGCCATGATCACTTCCCATTCAACAAAATTCAAAGTTATTTTGACCATTGACTTCAGTCCTCTGAAATTTCCCGACATGCTTCCTGCCACTCACTTTAGGACTTTATACAGTTTATTTTCTGAAACCATAGAGGGAGAGAACAGATTATTTTTTAGGGAAGTGGAGAAAGGGAGAGATGAGTGTAAAGGAAAATAAGAAGGAAGATATACAGTACAGCCAATTCACACAGTAATTCTTTCAGGGCAGAATATACCTCATAGAGCTCAGTTTCAGATGGGAAGCCGTTTGCCTGAATGCCTGAAATCATCAGATCCACATTGAAACCTCTGAAGATGCCATGTCATTTCCCCCCACTGGCTTCTTGGCTAAGCACATGTACCAAAGGTCTGGACCTGCTGTGATGTCCTATGTTGAAGAGAGTAAAATGGAAATGAATTGGAGTATGATGTCAGAAAGAGCTCTTCCAAGTGTATAGTATTATTAATTATATGCTTTTTCTTTAATAAAAAAAAGCATTGTCTTTAGCTTGTTCATCCCTGCAACAATATGTGTGATGTGAGATCCAAGGTAAACCACCAACACAGTTGGCCCTGTGCAAATTCTCAGGCTTCAAAAGACTGCTGCATGTTTTTGGCTCATAACAAAATCTTATCGAGAAACAAGTTTCATTCTAAAAACAAATGCTAATTGCAGATGGATTCTGCATTATACCCTATAGTGCATCATCTGATAAGAGTAAACAGGTGTAGGCAGTCCTGGCAATGGATTGAGTGTATCCACTCCTTTCCAACGGTGTCGTGGGTGGGGATAGACCAAGACCACAATCACCACTTCCTCCTTCATTCACCTGGGGCATGTGCAGGAAGGAAAAGGCATGGATAACCCTAGTCAAGGAGAGGATTTTCAAACATGTATCAAGTAACCGCACCCAGTTTTGTGGACAGTGGGATCTAGAATCAATCTAGATTGAAAGCAGCATGTTGAGGATGGGCATGAATAATACTGGACTGAGAACTACATTTTTTTAGTATTTCAAATAGGTTAGTGTGGCCCAAGTGTCACATGATTGAGGGTCCTCCTCACAAATAAATGAGTTGGTGAAATAGGAATAATTTGTCATGAGCAGAGGTTTATCACTTTGGGCCTCTCCCTGGAGAAGCAGTTAAGAATTGCAAATCCACAAACATTTAGAGGAGATGCAACTTATATGTCAGATGTTTTATTTAACGTTATTTATTTATTACATTTATACACCACCTTTATTTCATGAGGAGGTTCTCGGGGTGGCATATATGGAGCTCCAGGCACCAGTCAGATCTGCTTAGTTTTTGCAAAGTGGGTGTATCATATGCATGTGTGCCCAAAATACCACTCTGGGCTGGGCACTTCAGCATAATCCTATGTGTGTTTACTCAGAAGTAAATTCCTATGTGTTCAAATGTTGCTTTCTTGCTTGGAATCCACAGACACATGCAAATCTAACTACAAAGAAGAAAAGGAAAGCAGTGGAGGGACCCCCACTTCATCTGTAGACAATTGGGTATCATTTCTGGGTAATCACTGCAGCCATTCCTAGAGGGCCACAAAATTGTAATCTTGAAAAATGAAACCACAATCAGACTGGATTACTTTTGTCCTAGTCTTGTTTTGTTTTTATATCATTAAGCGCTAGAATTTGACATCAGGATTTTAATGCCAACTCAGACCTGGTTAATCTCTGCTTAGTTTATCCATATGTCTACCCAGCAGAAGGTCTTACATACTAATCTGAGTATCACATACACTACTGATTGACTACTCTTGATTTTGTTTGAATGCACAAAAGTGTGACTGTGCAAACCAATATAGGTCTAAGCAGGTGCTTTGTTCTAGTACAAATATACTAAGAAGTCTAGTGGCACACAATGGTACTTGTCTTAAACATTTATGGTGCTTTGGAAACTCATTTCCTGGCCTAGATTATTATTCTATACTTATAGGCTTGAAAACTGTGGGAGCAGATGGTGTCCCAAAGCACAGAACAGAGAGAAGATGAAATCTATCTATCTATCTATCTATCTATCTATCTATCTATCTATCTAGTACAAGGGTAAGGGACGTATGTCATAGATGTCTTGCCCAAACCAGTATTAGTCTTTTTTCATTTCCATTTAAATTGTGTTAACCTCAAATGATGTTAACCTCAAACAACACCAATTTCAACACTTTCCCCCTAAAAACTTGGGTTTGCCTGATACAGGGATAATCCAATACATTGGGGGAAAACAGGCTCCAAACTGTTTCACTTGGGGGTCACATGCTATTCGTTTCAGTGGTTTAGGGTGGATCAAAAGTCAGTTTCTGCTACTCCCCTTTCCATGCTCACCTCTTCCTCAGTGCTTTAATTTCTTTTCTGACATTTTAATCTCGTCCAAATCTGCTCTGGAACGCCAAGAGAACCTCTCAGAACAGCATGCATGGAGGAGAGTGAGGAGATCATTCCATCAGGCAAGCAGAAATATTTACACCTAATATTTACAAGGTTCCTGTTTAATTCTTCAACAGCCAGGTTCCCACATTACAAATCAGTGCAAGCTAGCTATTCTCTGAATAAACGGCAAGGGTGTGCATTGGCTCTGAGAGGCAAACTGCACACACAACCACACACACCCAAACACATTTAAAGAGCATTTGTTACTTTTTTATTTCTCCTTTAAAATTATTATATTCCACATATGAACTATAGCAACACAAATAAAACATAAGCCCAATAAAGGTATTAGTGCTCCTGCATATCTAACCCCATTTCACTGTCTATAGTTAGCCACTTAGCAGATAGGAATGCAAAAATCAGCATACATCCTTGGCCTCTTGAAGCCTTACAACATTTCTCCAGCAGTTCAGACTGTGGTGTTTGTTTGTTTTTAATTCTCAAGGATTTGAAACACAACTTAAAATTCACCAAAGGTTGGATGATTAGGGATTAAGAAGACGCAACTGAACATTAGCCACTCCAATGCCCTTCACACAGCAGCCCTGTATCTCGACTCTGTTGTTGTTGTTATTTATATGTTTTAGTTGCTTCACTCATAAAATGACTCATTGTGACACAATCTTGTACAGCCCAGAATTTTCTTCAGAGATGTATGTTTGTTTGTCTTTGGACTTATAAAGCAGATCTCTGCAGCTCTGTTTAAAAGGTCAATTTACGTACTACGGTTATTTTTAACAGTTCGCCGTCTGTATTTCCTGTTTCTCTATATGTGGTTTCTGAGGAGCTGAAAAATGCCACACCTCCCACTCTTGAGCCTCTGAGCTTTATGTGCTGAAGACAAGCAAGCATATTGATCAGATGGAGAAAACAGAGTTCTTCTACACATTTTAACTATTCACAGCAATTCATGATCAGGAAATCTGATAGGCGTGATTCTTCATCTTTCTGTGGCTTAATAAAATATGTCCATAGTCCAACAGAAGCATTACAGGTAAACTTTGTTACACCTTTTGTTAAGGTGTAACCTCAAAAGAATCTTGCAGCCACCTAATAAGAAACCAAAGCAGTCTGTTCATTGTGCCCTTCATAACTGAAGGCGCATATATGATTTTTATTAAGTGATTAAAGCACCCTGCTTTCTTTTGGACCACTATTCTGGTTTCCTTGGCTAGGATTTTTTAAACTACCTTATTTTCTTACCTTTATGGCACCACATAAGAGGCTACTTGAAAGGCTTCCAACTGGAAAATATTCAGCTATACTCACATATATTGCATTTCATAAAAACGAATGGCAGCAGTAGGCACTGGAAGGTTTTCACATACAGTGCTTCCACTGATGTTTGACAACAAAGACGGGACTATTCATCGCTAATGTTTATATTTCAAGAACCCCGCAGGAAGCAGCTTGAAAGGTTTCTGCATGATGGTTGCTCTAAGTAAAACCTGTTTGTGGTGTCAGACCACCTGCAATATTCAGCTTAACCAAAGGGCAAGTTTAACATCACTGATTCGGCCAAATAACAGAACAACAGTAGCCATATTTGGCCTTCCTTGCCTTCACACAATTCCAATCGTGACTTCAGTTGTATGAGGGACACAGTGAGACCATGCTCACTGGGCCCCACCCTTTCTGCCATTCCTTTTCACTCTTATTCACCCTCAGTGAGAGAATTTGATGGGGGGTTCAAAGGAATGAGGCAACAGGTTCCACAGAAGACCCACATTGTCTATGCTGTCTCTTCTCCATGTGGGATATTTAAGATTACTCCTTTCCACAGTCCCTTGGGAGGACGATAATTACATAAAGGCATTTACTGAATGAAAAGGAGCATGGTGCATTGTGATCAACCTAATAAATAAATCCAATTTAAGGACCTCTGCAATCTAATTAACACAGTTAAGACACACAGAGAGACATTAGACGGTTGCTTGTTGGACAGCATTTTCCTACTGCTACTGGATGGTATATGTTCAAAATGTTGATTGCAGAACACGGAACTAGGACTTAATCCCTTTATTTATAAAATATCAGGATTAACTAATTACAGTGAGTGACAGCTTTAATTATAGTACAGTGAAATAAGTATTTACACTGTCAATGTAGCTTTCCATGTTCCACCAGACATATCCAATGCTCAGCATGTCTGAATTCTGTCTACCCATACCTCTTAAATGGCAGTATTGAATCATCAACCAGACATCATAATGGAGGGAAAACTGGAATATCATTCAGAGTTTTGGCCAGTTCATTTTCTTCTGGATCTTGCCAACCTATTCTGAATAAAAGAGAGAAATGGCCTGAAATCCAGAAAAAAAATGGTAGCATGACTTATCTTCCAAGAAACATTTCCTTTGAATTAATGTTACAGAAAACATGTTTAAGACACAAGACAAAAGCGTCCAAAGATGTCTTGTGCTGCTTTATCTTGCAGCACAAAAATCAAATTGAAAAATTCATCCAGAAAACATGTAATGCTTATGAGTTCAGTGATTCACATAACAGACATACCGTATTGGCCCAAATATAAGCCACACCCAAATATAAGCTGCACATTTAAAATTGGAGGCGGGGAGGGGGGAAAATACCCGAATAAAAGCTGCTCCCTTCCTCACTGCTCCTGCTGCATACTGGGGGGGGGGGCTGTGTTGCTGGTGGCCTACATAGCTGACCATTCTTCTATAAACGTATGAAAATAAATTTATTTATAGAATAATGATGGGATGGGATGATAGGATAATAACTTTTTCTTAGTGAATCTTGAAACCATATTTATATGGAGGCAAATCTCTTTGATCTCAGTGAAATTTACATCAAGCAAACCTGATGAAAGTGGTGCAGAAACAAAACAATTTTCTTGTAATAACACATATAATATATCTCACCTATAGCGTAATATACTGGCATGATCTCTAGGTATTTATTGCATTATTTATGAATTCATTTCAAGACAAAAGTGAGAGGATGATAAAAAAATGTCAGTAAAATGCATTCTAAATTTAAAAAGAGACAGTTTGGCCATGGTAAAATTAAAGTTAAGAAACTGGACATAAAATAGGTTTCTGCCTAATTACCAAAGAGACCTTTGGATGAGAGGGCAAATCACTTTGATTTTTTCCATTTCCCAAACTGATGCTTTCTCATTCACTTGCACACTAATTCACTGTCTCACAAGAACATGGTATCAAACTGATTTCCTCTCTTTTATGAACATATTATATGGTGAAGGATTGCCAGTAATATTAAGACCAATCTAGACACGATGATGGAATAATGGGAATCTATCTCCATCTCTGTATCATAGCACCTGCCTGAGGATGTGCACAATCATGATGGTGTGGGGAAAGAAGGGATTAACCCTTCTACCTGGGTTATTTGGCCCAATGAAAATCTGCCTCCCTTCCCACCAGTTGGTTGCTATTTGTTTACATACGTCTTTTCTCCTGGAGCAAACAGCAGCTTGGGTGGGAGAGTGATTTTCATTGAGGCAAATGGAGGGAAGGGTTAACTCTCACACATCTCTCCTGCAGTCCAGATCTAGCCTGGGCCTTTCTGCATCTGCTATCTGTTTTAAAGAGGCTGAGATATATTCATGTGTATTTCACTTTGGCCCTGAGTGAGTTGGCAAATAAGATACAGACCAGGAGGGACACCTAGATGGGTTGAAAGCAATGCGTAGGCCTGAGCAGAGCGTAATTGTATGAAGACATGTAGATAAACCAAAAACGTTAATATCAAGATCAAACTGAACATGAAGCCATCAAACAGAAAGCCATCTGCCCTCGGCTGTGTGCACACCATGAATTTAAAGCATTCCTCCCCCCCCCCAAAAAAAAAATGAATCCTGGAAATGGTACTGTAGTTTGTTATGTGTGCATGGAATTGTAACTTGAGGGGCTAAACTACAGTTCCCATAATTTTCAGGATGGGGATGGGAAGGAAATAAGCTTTAAATGTACGGAATGCAAACAGCCCTAGAAAAAGGAGACATAGCTCTTTTAGCCCTTTTTTCACCAACAGATAGCCTGCTATTCTATATTTATAAGAGTTTCATGCATGCACACTTCATTAAACATAATGGGTCTCTCCATAGATCTCTAACAAGCACCATAGAATTGCATAGGCTTCTACAAAACAGTTCCTTTGATTCCTATCGCTCTGCTAATTCAACACAGAGCCTCCAACAGTCCCCCCATTGTTAGTGGTCTAAATTAATGCTGCTTGCCTCACGGAAGCTTGAGATGTCCATGGTTAGAAATTAATATATGAAATTCCTATCCAGATATAGATTTCAATTTCAACCAAGAGCCTGAAAGCAGTCAGCACAAAATGACTTCCATAACTAGAAAACCAAGCTGGCTTTCCCCATTAAAGTTAATGAAAGTGATTAAATTCATATTGCATTAGATTTCTCTGTGCGGTAGTTGTACATGGCTAGTGAATGCTGAAAATTAAGGCAATGCTCACTTGCTTCTCATATATATTTCTAAATAGCGCGGCAGCAAGATAAGCCTAAGAGATGGCAATACTTAACTGTAACAATATGAAGACTAGCAACACATTCAGCCAGAGTTATTTTCACCTCAAAGGGAATTATAAAATTCCTAAAGAAGAATCATTAGTAGAATGCTTCTTTACACAGAGGCTTTTGTAACCATTGGGTACACTGAGTTACCCACACAGAGGCAATGTTGCCCATTCAGACTAACAGCAAATCAGCATGGATGAGCAGAGATGGAGGACAGGGAAGCAAAATAATCGCAGAGCAAAAGCTTCACACTAGGAAGTGTCAGTACGCCCTTGGACCGATATGTGTCATCTGGTTCTGCCCCGACTGGGCTTGGGCGACTGCAGCACCTTCTGAGACCTTCCAATCCTGGAAAGCAGGTCCTGGGTGCACTGGACTCACAATGCCTTATTGCGAGCACCAGACTCTAGCAGCATAGCGCATAAACACGCGGAAGCAAGGGGTGTTAGTTGAAGCATATCTTCTTTTATTTCTGATAGCTACAACAAACTAAATAAACTACAGGCTTGCATATAACAGCTTCTCAATCCACCATCTTAGCTCTACTACAAACACTCTCAGACACGCCCACAAGCCGAGTCAGGCTGGGAGGGAAGAGCATTTAAAGCAGTACAGCAGTTCCCGCCCCCTCCTTCTCATAACATCGCATCAAGAGATTCTCACAATGGGTGGGGTGAAAGTATCAAAAGAAGAGAAGTTCCTCTTCTTTGGCTGTGTTACTTCCCCCACATCTGGCTTGGGGCTGTTGCCACCAGAAGTGGCACCTGGAAGCTTCATTAGACATCCAGTACTTAAAGAACATCCTCTACTTTAACAACATGGATGCAAGCAACTGACTGAGATTTCCGGTCACATGTTTGCCATGTGTTTGCAAATATGCATCCTCCCCATCAGCCCTTAGTCTTCACTGCGAGGACACATGGCAGCCGTTCTGCACAGTTATTTCTTTGCAACATCTGGCGTGGCCTTTCATGTATTGTTCCCCGCTGTCATTTTGTGGCATGCTTTGGGCACTGTGTTCTTTTCATGGTGCATATGTGTTTCCTTCCAGCAGGAGGTCGGAAATATGTCTTTGCACTAGGAAGGGAGGCAGGCAGGGTTAGAGCAGCTTTGAAAGCATTGCCCGGCCATTTAGCCAAGTGACCCAGCAGATAACAGTACATAAGAGAAACTTTGGTAAGGTCAGACATCAGCAACTGTAAGCACAGCAGCATTCTTGTGGGATGTCTTGCAAAGACTTCAGGTGGGGCTGTGATGATCTGCCTTGATACCGCTTAGCAAACTTAAGCTATCAACTGTTTTCTTAGTTTTCATATGCTTCACGGTTAAGCCTCCATCTCCTGAGTGTCAACTGTCCACCATTCTCTACTCAGGAAAAGCCTTTGTTCTGACATGTCTTACATCTGCATTTCATTTACTTCAGGGATGGGGAACTTGTGGTTCTCCATATGTGATTAGGGACTACAACTCCCCCTGACCATTGGCCAGATTGACTGAGGTGGATGGGAGTGAAGTCCAACAATATCTGGAGGCCCTTGGTCAACCCTTATTTTGTCTTTCTACCTTAACTCTATAACTATTCACTATTATTGGCTTTTATGTTTGGAACAGCTTGGAAGGAGATGGTTTCAAAGGATGAATTCATTGGGGATTGCATGTTACTTTGCCCAAGGAAAGAAATACTGTTCCCATTTCATATGCAATGTATTGTTTGTTTAGATTGTGAGCCCTACAACTCAGTGACAGAGTTGCTCCCCCCTCTCCTCTATTCACCCCAGAAGAGGACATTGGAAGGTGATCATAAACCACAGTTCATCTGTAGTCCAAACTCAGGGAACTGTTGTTTGTTTAAACTATAGTTAGTGAGAAGTAGTCATACCCAGCCCATGAGTGGTATTCATTAGGTTAATTAATTTCAGTGGTTCTGCGCTGAGTAAAACTTAGTTGAATATGCCATGTGCTTTCAGATCTTGACTTTTTCTGAAACCATCATTCAAACAAACCATGGTTCCCCAATTAAAGGTAGATAGCCGTGTTGGTCTGTCATAGTCAAAATAAATAAATAAATAAAAAATCCTTCCAGTAGCACCTTAGAGACCAACTAAGTTTGTTCTTGGTATGAGCTTTCGTGTGCATGCACACTTCTTCAGATACGTTCCCCAAGTTCCCCAAGTTCACATATGGAGAAACTTTGGTTAGTTTAAAACTGGAAGCAAATGTTTGAAATATCTTCTGGTGTGTGAAGAGTGTGTAACCCAAGGCTCACCATGGCTCATATAGCAGGAAATGGTGGCTTCTTATTATATCTGAACCAAGCCAGTGCATCTGCCCAGCACCTCACACAAGGGACACCATTCTCAGCTTTAGTCATAATGAAGACAAACTAGTTACTGTTAACATTATCAGACTGCTAATAACGGAGCAGAATTCTGGACGCCCTCAGAGGGCTTCCTTTGTCTCCCTGACACCCACAGCCTCTTACTGGCCACCACCACGCACACTGACCTTTGAAATATGGAAAGAAACATGCTTTGAAATCAAGCTGGCAGGAACAGCATTCAGGCTGCCGTCACCGGGGGCTCAAAACAAGCGGGGCTATAGTTTGCAAGCTGTCTTCATAATTACTTGAAGCAGTTGTCGCTCTAGCCTGAGTTTGTTCATTACACCCCGACAAACAGCTGATATTTGTTAAAGCACATAAGCCACTTTGTTGAGGCAGCCCTCGATATTGTGGGAAACCCTGCAGCTGCAAGTCACATGCAGTTCAGAGTATTTTCTGGTTTCTTTGCTTCCATGCATGCCTTTTATAGCAGTGCCCTTTTACTCAAACAAAAAAGGGCAGGGAGAGAGCAGGCGGCAGTGGGAGGGGGGAGAGAACCCTCACTTAGAAGGTAAACATTAGCTAACAAAAAAAGGCTTGATACGCTTAAGGTTTATGACCCAAATCTGGTTCTCATTAAACAAATGCTTGTGCAGCACTAAGGAATTCTTAGTAATAAGAAAGCGATTGCTGGAATTCAGGACGGGCGAGAGTTAGTGGAACAGCAGCCGTGCCTGTTTCAGAGTTCCAGCTTTGGCTACTGTGTCTGGGTTGGCAGGTCTCCCATAACTGCCAGGCGGGAGCTCTTGGAAATGGTTTCACTTGGGATTCAGAAGGCACAAGACTCACTTTCAGAGCACCTGGACTTGGCTAATAAATGCCAATGTGAAGATATAAAGGGTGGGGTGGGGAGGTAATGCTTTCAGAAAAGAATACCACTTGCTGGAAGCCACCAAGGGGGGGGAGCGTTCTTGTGGATGAGTCCTGCTTGAGAGTTTTCCACAGACACCTGGATGGACATTGTGAGAACAAGGTGTTGGACTAGAGCAGGGTTTCCCAAACTTGGGTCCCCAGCTGTTCTCCAATTACCATCATCCCTAGCTAGCAGGACCTGTGGTCACGGATGATGGGAACTGTAGTCCCCCAAAAAGCTGGAGAACAAAGCTTGGGAAACAGTGGACTAGATAGGCCATTGGCTTGATGATCCAGCAGTTCTCTCCATATGTTAAGACAGGGCTCCTGAACCTTTAATTATTCAATGGCAAGCTACACCTGCTGAAATCCCCTCTTTCACACAGTTATTAAAGGTGCAGGAGCTCTGTCCACTGTTCCCATCTGGCCATTGTAATCTTTTTCATTTTGTTTCTTAGAGGCCCAGCATTGCTATGGTTGCTTCCACCATCCCCACCCAAAGATCAGGGTACTGCTTTCCCACCTTGCTTCAAGAAGAAGCCAAGCTCCTAACGGAAGTTGCTTAAGGAGACAAGGGCGCTGAAAAACAAAGAACAGGAGGACACATGCCTCTGAACATGACTGCAGGATACTTCAGTGTTCTGGGTGTTCAAAGAAGTCCTGGGATGGCATTCCTCAGCCAGGTGACCTTCAGATGCTTTCAACTACAGCTCCTATCAGGCCCAGCACCATAGGGCTGATGGGGGCATGGGTGTGCTGGCTGGGGCAGATGGGAGTTGAAGTTGAAAACTACCCCAGGTTGGGGTATGCTGTGCTAAAGGAACCACTTTCCACTGCTAGACCCTGGCTCCATACTGCTGGTGAACAGGCTGCTAACTCTCCAGTAGAGCTGGCTTTGAAACTAGCACTCTAGCCAAAAGACAGGGGAGCCAAAGATGCCTATCTGATTTTTATTTTATAGGCAGGATGGCAGAGTGAAGTATTTAAGGGAGACACTCTTCCAGAAGCAAAGGTTTATTGAGAAAACATAGGAAAATAGTAATTAAATGGATAACTCTTGAAGGCTTTCCAGGAAGGGAGAGAGGAAGAGAAGCAAAGACTGAGGGTAGGTTTGTGGCACAGTTGAGCTTTGGAGGAGGGAAGGGAGGAAGCACCTGCATTTTTCGATTTTTCATGGCCAGTCAGTAGGTGTACAGCGAGGCATTGATTGGATCAACAGCGGAGGAAGGTTCCAGCATTAATTATCTCAGGAGATCCCATAGCTGCTGAAGTTACAGCAAGTGTGGCTCCTTGTGTACGGTCAGTGTTGGACCGTAGTGCTTGGCAGGGGGTTGGACTGGATGGCCCTTGTGGTCTCTTCCAACTCTGTGATTCTATGACTAAGACTTGGGAGACAGGGGTTCTAGTCCCCACTCAAACATGAAACTCACTTGAGCTCCTTAGTGGGAAGTAAGGATATAAATGAAATAAATGTACCCCATGAGGTGTACATGCCAAGACACCCATGAGGGAACAAACAACCAAAATGGGCATCAAATCTTGTTCTATGGAAACAGTCTGAAAGTATCAGAGGCCTGGGTGAGGGGGCAGAATAGGAAACACAAATGGTTCATGCCTTCTGTTTGTATGCTTCTCTCTCATTCTTTTCCTTCTTTTTCCTCCCTCATGTTGAAGATGTGGCAGAGGAGACAGGAAAGCCCTTGTGCTTACTATGCCCTCCACATCTGAAGTCTAAGCTGCTTTTGATTGCATGTGCATCTGCAAGTCAAATTGGTTTTAGGTGGGTGGCATGACAAGTGGGGTTGACATCATATCCCAACAATCTCGATTTTCTTATTACTGGCTTTTGGGGAGATATTTTAGAACCTGAAAAAAGCATCATTTTCAGGGGAAGGGGAAATTGTTTTTCAACTTTGACTTGCTGTGTCCCTAGATTCACACACAGATTGCTGTAGTGCCAGCAGAACTGTTTTGCTCCTGGCATTTTATTTCATTTTAATTTTTACCTCTTGGTATAGATAGCTGCCGCTCAGAATCTGTTTGGCCCCCTGGTATGGTTATTTTTAAAGTTTGTAGCTCCTGGACTGCAGTGTTCTTTGAGTTGTTATTTACACCTCTCTGACACAACTGCAAAATGTTTCACAGTCTGAATGGTGAGAAATGCAGGAGAGAATTGGGGCCTTTTTCACCTCCAGAAATGCTTAAGAAGCAGACAATGAAAAGGTGACAGTCAGAGTAAAAAAAGCATACTGGATTCTCCTGTGAGAGTGACAAAAGTTGCTGAGCACAGTGGGTGGATTTATGTACAAATTCAGAGGCTGTCTTTTTGTGTGTGTAAAGGTTAGCAAATCTCTTTCCTCACTTTCTTTCCCAGAAGTAACTTTATTTCTCCTATTTGTTCGACTGAAAAGCCAATTCTTCTCATGCGCAGTATAGTTAGGCCTCAGCCAAAACACAACCCCCTAATTTCATGGGCTACAAAGCGGAACCCCCTCCCCCTGGCCTTTCACTGATACTTAGTTGTGGTAGGGATGCTTGAGCATTTTGTTCAGTCTGCATTTTGAAGTGAAGTGACTTGATTTGCTGGCCTGGGCTAATATGTGGACTGGAACACAGTTACCCTTCTGTTTCTTGAACTCTGGTTTTTGTGTCCTTAGCTCAAAAAAGCCAATATGCCAAAATGTATACAGTATTTTAGGTTAAGATACATATTTTGGGGTAAAATATGTAAAGAATGGGACGCAGGTGGCACTGTGGTCTAAACCACAGAGCCTAGGGCTTGCTGATCAGAAGGTTGGTGGTTCGAATCCCCACAACGGGGTGAGCTCCCATTGTTCGGTCCCTGCTCCTGCCAACCTAGCAGTTCGAAAGCACCTCAAAGTGCAAGTAGATAAATAGGTACCGCTCTGGCGGGAAGGTAAACAGCGTTTCCGTGTGCTTTTCTGCTTCGCCAGAAGCGGCTTTGTCATGCTGGCCACATGACCCGGAAGTTGTATGCCGGCTCCTTCGGCCAGTAAAGCGAGATGAGCGCCACAACCCCAGAGTCGTCCGCGACTGGACCTAAAGGTCAGGGGTACCTTTACCTATGTAAAGAATAATTGCAAATGTTTATACAGTTGTTAAAAAAAACCCTCAAAGGAAGATGTGGAAAATGAACAGTACAGTATCAGAAAATAGGGTGGGAGAGTCACCCAATTGCCTAGACAACTGACACGGACTGGCTGGATGCAGAGGAGTGGTGGGAGGCACAAGCTGGAGAACCCCCAAGGGAACCCCCATAGGAAGAAGACTCAGAGCCAAGGGATTGGTGGTGGGACAACGACAAGTGGTCAGAGGGAGGAGGGAGAAGAATGGGAGACGAAGGTGTCGGAGGCTGAAGAGGTAACGGGGTTTAGTGAGCAGGAAGTAGTTATGGCAGAGAGCAGTCCAGAAGCAGAGGCAGAAGCGGGGGGGGGAGGCAAAGTGGAGGCCATCTGCTGAAGAAGTCTGGTCTCCCAGAACATGAAGAGAAATGAAGAGAGACTAGACCAGGCATCGGCAAACTCTGCCCTCCAGATGTTTGGGGACTACAACTCCCATCATCCCTAGCTAACAGGACCAGTGCTCAGGGATGATGGGAGCTGTAGTCCCAAAACATCTGGAGGGCCGATTTTGCCGATGCCTGGACTAGACAAAGGAGCCTGAAATTGCTTGGGAACCCCCTGGGGGAGGAGGAGTCTGAGAGAGCAGTCGGAAAGTGGGGACCTTCAGTCCTGGCAACTCTCTCATTGGGGCCAGACCTCAATGGGGAAGAGTTGCTGTGATCACACTAGCCCTTCGCTGTTTTGGTTTCTTTGAAAAAACAGTTAACTTCACTGACACTGGGTGTTTTATTGTTGACCTACTCCTGACTCCGGCTCCTGACAATAACTAGGCAACTCTCCCTACCATCCTGCTCTGTGTTTCAGCAGCTTGGTGCAGGAATATGTATAGGGAAAATTGCCAATTACCTAAGCAATTAGGTGACCCTCCCTTCCGAACCTCCTCTGCAACTAACGTCTGGTCCTGCGAAACCACAGAAGTTAATTAATTGTAGGTTTGGAGGTTTTTGGTGGGGAGGGGATAAATGCCCACTATTCCCCTAAAATATTTTGGCTCAAACAGCTTTCCAAGGCTTAGGAGAGAAACAAGAATACTGTACATATAGTAAGTGTAAAACCATATTTGTGCTTCCAAACCATATTTGTAAGCAGTCTCCCTAAGCTGGATTCCATGCCTCTGTTTCCCATTCCTAAATTAATGTCTTCATTTAAATGTTTGAATGAAGTGTGATACATTTCTCTCCCCTCCCCCTGCTCTATCTGAGCCCTGACAACAGCAAATGACACGACTGTCGTTCAAAGAGTAGGGTTACACCAGTGCCTTGTTACCTCATTTTCATGACAAAGATTGTATCTGACATTTAATATCCAATATCTTTCAGGAAACAAAGTGAAGGGCTCCTCCACCCTGACCTTTTCCATGCACTCTCTCTGTGATTGGTTCATGCATCTCACTCCTCCCTGCATATTAGGGTCTCATCAATCAATCAAATGGTGATTGCAATGTAATATCACAGAGCAGCATGATTTTCAAACTGTGTCATCAAGGGTTTAGAAAACTAAAATCCTGCCATGCTTCAAGTAGTTGTTCGTTGTTCGTTTAAAACATAACACAAATAGGTTGGATTTTCTTGCATGTCGGCCACATCACAAGACAACTATATGGATTTTTGTGTTACACACTAAAATAATGCACAGTATTCATGGTAAGCTAGCAACCTCTCCTAGCTGTAGCTTGCACAAAGGTGGCTCAGAAAACCACAATGAGGCATTAAAAACACACATACAAATGGATTGCGGAAAATGAGTAGTGACGTTTGATGGCTATAAGTACAAGTGGCAACTTCTGGGATAAATTCCTAGGAACGGTTATCCTTTTTTTGTAACATTGTAGAATTAAGAAACACATGTCCAAATGAAACTGCAATAGTCTGAAATTAAAGATGGAACATTTCACTGGAATTCATAATGTTCAGCAGTATGGCAGATTTACACAACTCCAATTCACACCCACCTCACAAATTATAACATTGGAAGATGAACTCTGGGTGTGAAAAGGTCACAGAGGAGCTTGTGAAAGAGCTTGTGTATGTCTTTATGTGAGTGGACCAGAGTTACCTCTGAGTCTGGAATGATCTTAGGGTGTGTTTCTGGGAACAGCTAGATCTCTAGCAAGATTATACCTGCAAATAATGCAATAAACCAGAGGTAAAAAAACAAAACAAAACCTCACCACATGTGAGTTACTCTCAAATCTGTCCCACTACACAATAGAATTGGACTTCCCTGCTGCTGCCACTGCTAATGGTGAGCCCTCCCCACCCCCACAAAAGCTGTGGAAGAATATATCCTTTCCCCTGAAAATTCATGGAAAGTGTCTCTCCAATTTCTCTGCTCACAAAAACAGGGAGGTGCATTTTGACAGGCCACTTGTGCCCAGCTCTAACTAGATCAGATGAAGCACAGAAGAAAGAATTAGGATATTATTGAACAACATTAGTGGAGTGAGTTCTGGAAGCAACACCGGTGACTAGGGTTCCTGCCATCATCATCATCATCATCATCATCATCATCATCATTCTAGTGGTGCCTTCTACAAGGCATGACAGGCAGTCATTTAACAGGCAAAGCAGTATGGAAATATAGTAATGAGAAAAGTTACTTCCTGTTGTTTCATTGGGTCTGCCGTGCAGCATTTTCATACACCTGCTATTACAGTGGTCTCTGCAGTAGCACAGACTAAATGGCTGCAGGGAGACAATACAAACCTGGGGGTGGTGATGAGCCATGGTTGGCAGCTGCAAAAGAGATGGAGATAAGGGGATGGCAAGTGAATACTTGAGAAAGACTGCTGCCACCTGTGCCAGGGTACCTGCAGGGCATCCTTCCCCAACTTGGGGCCCTCTAGATGTTTTGAACTCACCAGCCCCAGCCAGCACAACCATGCTGGGACTGTCCCATTGCTGTGGTTTGTCATTACGGACTCTGAATACACTTCAGGATAAGATAATCGTAGTTTTGTTTCTGTTATGCTTAATAACCTTTTTGGAGAGAAAATGTTCCTGAAGTCCTCCCAGTTGTGAAAACTGCAATCAGGGCCTTAAAATGCTTGTGAGGGGCCAAGTAGTTGGTTGACATGTGGATGCCACCCTTTGCAACTAATTTGGGAGTATGATTGTTTGTCAGTTCCTCATGGGAATGTGTGTGTGTGTGTGTGTGTGTGTGTGTGTGTGTGTGTGTGTGTGTAGGACCTTACCCGGAAATCTGTCTGTTGTTGTCAGCTGCTTAGAGCATCATTTAATGCAATAATAATCGCTGTTGTGCAATATGATTCTCTGCAATCGTTGCTGAAATTTACATATTGCAGTTATAATGATATTTTGTCCATTTTGTTGTAAAATTCTTCTTCTTAATATATTGATGTTATGTGCCATCCAGCACTTTTTTGTGGTTGCTAAATGCGACACAAGCATTCCAGGTGGAGCCAGCCTCTCAGCAACCATGCAAATCACTCTCCTGCCCCATTCTACCCCCAAACTCTGCTTATGTTTTGCCCCTTTTGTTATCTTGGCACCAGCGTGCCAGTGCAATGGTGCAACGGTAGCTGTGTAAATCCACTATGCCAGCATATCTTTGTGTTTTGCTGACACAAGAGAACTGAGTGGCCCTCCTGTCCTTGTCCAGTGGCTGCAACCCAAAGAAAGTATTGCCCTGGCAAAAAGTTATTATGACAGTGAATGTTGCACTGTGAGTGAAGGCAGAGCACTGCAATGGTTAAAAAGGTCAATTCGCTGTCCTCTTTCCCCCCACTCTATGGCAACACTATTGATATAATAGATCAATGAACTTTAATAGAAATACAGCTAACATCTACTATGTTCCTTGATGTACTAGCATGACCCAAATAATTATTTGCCATTTTCTGGCAATACTGTTACTATGGTTTCCACAGAATGTAGCACAGGTCTGATGCTCTCTAAACAATGCATGCGCCTTTCCAAGGCAGAAAGGATGTGCTAAAAAGTCATTTTATACTTGGTGAGAAAATAGGAACCACATATCCTTTTTACTGTGGTCTCTTAGGGGTTCGGGGAAAGGAATTATTCAGTGGCAAAAGGGACTAGATGAAATGAAAGCTAAAATCACCAAGAGATGGCTGGCTTCCCAGAATGATAGTAATTATTAAAGTGCCTTTGCACCATCTATTCCAAAGAGCTGAGTTGGCATCACATGTTTTAATAAATAGATCCACAAAAGGGAGGGAGAAGCATGCAATTAATTTGTCATTTCTCTATTATACAATGCATGAAAGAGCTGAAGTGCATAAATGCAAAATCAAATTCAGATGAAGAGCCTAGTGGGGGCAGTTGCACTGGGGGGGCCTCCCCCACCCCCCAAAAAATCCTCCTTTACAGCCTATAATATAGTGATCCAGCATAATTCCAGGCTCCCATTCCATTCTCGTTTCTGCAAAGCACTTCTCTATTTCTGTCTAAAGGTTTTGTTTCTTTTAAGAGAAGGACATTAACAGTGCAACTCATCTGCACTGAACATCAGCCGTAGGGAACCTGCTTCCAGATGTCAGACTCCAGCTCCCATCAGCTCCAGCCAGCATGCATTGGGTGGAGGTGATTTCATATATTGCTACTACTAAACTTCCATCACCCCTTTCCTCCAAGGAGCTCACGGTGGTTTACATGATGGTTCTCCCCTCTCTCCCAAGCCTGTCAGTTTAGGCTGAGAGATAGTGACTGGACCAAGGTCAACCAGTGAGCTTTATGGTTGAGCAGGGATTTAAACTCTGGCCTCCAAGGTCCTAGCCCAACACTCTAACCACCATACCACAACGGGGCTCTTATATAAACAAATAAATGTCTTTTATCGCGCTGCTGCAAAATGATGAGGCTTCTCCCGAGGACTAATGAATGCATGCCTCAATTACACCTTAAGTTTTTGCTCATAATTCCAGCATTTCTAGACTACCCTTTCCTATAAAACATCACAAGGTGGGAAAACATTCAAGACTATCGTGTGATAACCGAGTCTACATGCAACACTGGTGGGGAGAGAGTATATTGGCAGCCATGCTGCTGCTGGCCTCACTAAGAAATTAGGATAGATTTGTTCTCCAGCCCCAGAAAAGGGAGCACACAAACCTCAAAGAACAACAGCAGCAAAATGTAAAAAGCAAAATGATGGAGACACTTTGGTATGATGGAAATGCTGCTGTTCACCCAGGCATGCCTTTGCATTAATTTCTCCCCGGTTATTAGTCAAGTATATGAATAAGCCTGAAACTGGCTGTAACCCGCCTGTAACAGCTCCCCTCTTCAGTAATGCAAATATGTGCTGGCAAGCCAGAGAATCCAGATGGCAGACTGAGCACCAGTGTAGCCGTGCATGCTATGTTGTTTCCAGTTCCATGCCACAGTGGTCCTGATGCAAGAGGAACACAGAAGCTGTGTTTCTTGGCTTGCTTTGTGAGCCATTTGGGTTGCCTGAACTTCACTGCGGTGACCTGCTCTTGGCTTGTGGCGCACTGTGGTTTGGGTTGCACAACTTGCTTGGATGGGGTGTGCATGTGTTTGTAGCTGGATCACTCTGCTTCTGAGCAAGGGGGCTGAACTGCACAACCCCTGCTTCTTCAAACTCTGTACTGCCCATCATGCAATGACTGGAGCTGCAGTGTGGCACTGGGGGAATCGATGGGTGAACCATTCGCGTGCTCTTTCCATGAGGTCTGTTTTTAAACAACAACAATAACAACAACCCAGATACATTTCAATAGGTTTCCTCATGCATATACTTGAACAAAATGATTGAAAAAATATGAAAGGCAGAGGAGGAAATTCCCTGCCGAGATTATCCTTTGTCTATCTGTTACTGGCCCAAGCATGTTCTACTTTAGACTGGGAAACATGTACCTACTAGTCCTGGAATGTCTCGCTTATGAAAAACAGGGAGCTTTAACTTTCTGATATTTGTGTAGAGTCAAAATCTCTCCCTCCTGCCATCACTGAATAGATTAAGGTATGCATTCTTTAAAAGAAAGAAAGAGGAAGGGGGAACTCCAGAACACCTTTAATTTTTAGTCTTCCTTCATTCCAAGAGATTGCTGTCTCCAGCTAATTTTCTGTCTAGCACCAAAAGTGTCTAATTCAGGGGGTACCAAAACCCTGAATTAAGTTCCAAAGTTTAGGAATGACATGCTGCACATATTTTACACAGCTAAAGAGTCACCCAGCATCTTTGTCTGCTGTTGAGATATTCCTTCCTTGCAACAACAACAACAAAAGTATTATTATGAGAGTTACCATCTCACTGCCCCCACCCTCTGACACCTGGCAGCTCCTCTTCCTCGTAGCAACAGCATGACAGACCAACATTCAACAAGTACTGCTTGTCTTCTCATGGGATTTCTGCCTGTCTCACTGGAGTTTGTTACAAGCACAGTATCAACATCAGGGGGAAAGGGTGGTGACCATAGCAGTAGCAGCAGTGGAGCTGCAGAGAGAAAGAAAGAGGATCGTGGGAGCAGAGATGTGGGGCCGAATCCTTGGCTGTGCAAAATGAACATTGTGCTGCAATTATGCTAATGCAGCTGCTAAAAACATCAGAGTCCAGTCGGAAGAGAATGGCGCAATTACACCTATTATCTTCATAAGATGCCCCTGTTATGCAACCCACAGAAGCCTCGGGTGGGCAATATTTTCTGCCCAGGGCCACCTTCCTTCAGGGATAATCTATTGTGGGGCTGCGGGGCAGCTTTTGGTGGGACCAAAGCCAGTAATGGACAGTATTTTGGGACACTTGGATGGGTATGCATGCAAGATTTGGTTTTGATAGCCCATATTAGCAGCTTTCATATATAATAAATGATGCAATGTTTTTCTAGTCCTTCCAAATATTCTTTCAGTGCAATCCTATGCACGTTTACTCAGAAGTAAGCTCATTCTGTTCCCTGGGACTCTTAGTTAAGTGATTGCAACATCAGCCACCTGTTTACTCATCCCATGCTGCAAAAAAGACTGTAAAGCACTCCCCAAGTATTTGCAAGTCTCCAAAGAAAGGTTATTCCTTATTTGTGTCTGCATATGGATTTGGTGCATATGATGTGTGGCATGATCAAGAGGACCTTCTCAACGGATCAGCAAGAACGTGATGGGACATGCTGGCTCTTTGAAGCCAGTGGACCAAAACCACTTAGGCTTTAAAGAAGAAGAAGCTTTAATTGTGCCTGAGAGGCTATTAGAAACCTTTCAAGTGCAGGCTTTCAAGTGCTAGGCCAGCAAAGAGTCTGAAAAATTATTATGGGAAATAGGCATTGCTGCAAAAGCATCGCTTTGTCTTCTGCACAATATTGCCAGTGCCCCTCAAGAAATGATAAGCATAGATGTGGACATGATATATCCTCAGAGTCCTTCAGATGCACAGGACTTATTTGTTAACACAAACGGGAATGCAGATAAACAAGTTGACTTCTACTAGTTTTGTTGTCAGTCCATACCACAAAGAGACCAGAGCCCACATTGCTTCTACTTCCTACTCCACACAAAAGAGGAACACAGAACATTGAATTTGGGGAGAAGTCACGGAGAAGCTCAAACATCCTCTCCAGATGGTGCAAGCTTCCTGCAGTAAGTCTATCCAGTGGTGTAGCTTGGGTTGCCATCGCCCAAGGCTGCACAGAGTTGGGGGTGGGTGGGAGGGAAATTGAGGGAGTATGCATGCACATTCAACTGCCTATTAGAGTCTGTGTCACATAGATTTTTTTAAAAAGAAGAAGAGTCGTTCTTTTGTCTGTGGAGTTTAATTCCTGACTTGCATGCAAAAGCCATTTTCAACAGAGCCCAGTGATGGAAGCACACAGCTTGTATTGAAATGTTGTGCTCCTAACAATTTTGTGCCCGGGGCCACTGCCCCCGTACACCCCCATGCTACGCCACTGAGTCTACCTCAAATCTGAGAATTGGGGAAGTAGTGGGACCCCTTAAAATCTGCCTGCCTCCTAAGCCTAAATTCAGTCTTAGGTACAAGAGCTCCCACATATTGACCCAAACACAGCAACGGAGATTGGCCCATGATAGCTGGTGGACCTGTTTCCTTGCTCCTTGCATTCATTGCCCTTTCCCACAGTTCAGTCTTTTGCACAAAGTGCAGCATTAGCGTACGGTAATTGCTGTGAACCTCCCACACCTCTCAGATCTACTGCGAGGAAGAGGCAAAAGGGCAGGAAAGGAAAAACGTGTATGTGCACACATGAGCTCGCAGGCTCAAAGATAAACAAAATACTTTGGAAGAAGTACAAGAACTAAGGAGCTACAATAACTGGGTCACTGATTCTGAGCCAGGAAAAACATACACAAGTGGAAATAAGAGCAGTAGAAGAATTTTCATATTACCTCATCCAAAGGTTTAACGTGTCCAGACAGCAAGATGTTCTGTCTTCTGGAAAGTTATTGTGGAAAATGAAGAAGGCATCTCTGAGGCATTTCCACACAGCCTAATCAGAGCTATTTAGAGATACGATTCATGTGTCCGTACACGTGTAACCAGAGATGTCTTCAAAACCTAATAAGAAGCAGAAGCAGCAAAAACATTAGGAGGACACATACAGTAATTAAATTGATCTCTGATAGCTAAAAAACAAACAACACAGTGATTGTGGCTAAAAAAACAAACAAACTCAACTGCATATTTAAATTGTTTTTGGTGAAAGATGCTTAAACTTAGTTTATAACTATATGTGAATTCCCTGAAATGTAGGGAAACCACTGCAACCCACAGGACTCTCGTGATCATAGACCATTGGGTAAAACCTTTCCACATAAGGCAGAGCGAATTTTTAGCACATTACCATTATACAGTTTGGGAAAAGGCACCATTATTTAGATAACATCAATATAATGTGTCCTATCAATGTGAAATCTAGGATTTTGAACCCTCTTGGTATGGCAAACAAGATGTCCAAATGAGGGACAGATCTGCTGTGAAACTAATAAAGCTTCAGGGGCTCTAAACCCAGAGGGGCCCCAGAAGCAACTTTAGTTCGCATTGCTTTTAAAAAATGGGTCTAGTATTGATAAATTTTTAGCTGTATATATTTCATCAATCCCAAAGTTTGAGAGTCAGCACCAGGTTTTTTTTCCCAGCTGGAACTCAATTCTGACACTTCTCAGGTGGGTGCCAGAGAACAAGGGAGGAGTTCATGGTGACTTCCGGCACCCCTTTTTCTAGAAAAATAGCACTGGGTTGTAATGTTGTAAAAGGGCAGTGATCTGTCGTGGAACAGCCCCATTGAAGAAGATAATAGTGGTTACCTAGACCTCATTGCTGCTTGTGAAAGGGCCCCCATAATGGTTCAGGCTTCAGGGCCCCAGAAATGTAGGTCCACAGCTGGTCCAAATGTAAGATTTGAAATGAGTGAATAAAAATTGTGCCTGGGAAAGTCTTTTGCTTTGGATCATTTATGCCCAGTAAATACATACCTTACAGTTGCCTTTGTGTATTTGCTTTTTGCTAAGACAGGAAAAATTACTTGTGTGGTTTTAATGGTAGTGTATTATAAAGTTTCCATTTTATTCAAAGGAGCTTGGGGAAAATATGGAGCAAAGGTCCTTTGTGGCTAGTGAAGGAAGAGCAGAGGAAGAGCTGGCCACTGCAGGCAACATCAGTTTACAGGCCCACAGTGACCCTGCTCCTACTCCTGCTGCAGAGTCTGGCTTATTGCAATGTTTGAACCTGGGTTTGTGGGTTTGGAGAGAAACAAACCATGAGCTCAGGTTCAGCTGTCACAGCAAGCCAGACTCTGGCACGTTTCCCAATAATGCAGCAATAGGAGGAGGGGAGGGAGAAAGAAAGGACCTTTCAGCAAGTTGTCAAGCTTCCTTGCCCCACCACCTATCTGAATATGGAAATGGGGACCTTTGGACAAAGAATGGATGTGCAGCATACCACATTGTTCACAAACATGTCTGGATCAGGCCCCTTGTGTGTAAAAACAGGATAAACTTCACATGTAAATTTCACACTGGAAGAGGGGAATCAAAATTCAGGCTTTTGCTTTAAGGAGAATAGGAGGGGCACAGATCAGATGAGAAACCACATTTAAAATAAAAATAAAAAAATCTACCACAGTAAATATGACCTTCTGCCCCTGACTCACTTGGCTGGTCAACCATCAAGCATTCTGCCTTATTGCCAAAGCCATGTACTGAACCACAGTGGTGTATGTTTCTTTTTTTAAATTTGTGCAATTCCCAGAAAATAAAGTGTGTTGTTATGTTTTGCTACAACAGCAATGTTTCTGGATTGTTCCACCTAATATTTAAAAGTAACAGAGCTTTCATTTTATTTCACCAAGCTAGCCACTTGGGAGTCCAGGAATAGCCAATGTTTATAAAAGAGTCTAGCTCATACAGTTGAAACTATATTTATTTCCTTTAGGTAGAGGATGCAATCCTGAAGTCTCTTTTTCTGAATTAGCTGCATTATTTTGGTCCGAGGAGACCCTGTAGTCTAAGAGTGTTGCAGTGGGACATGAGTGAGTCAGAGCCAATATGGTGTTCGGTGTAGTGGTTAGCATGTAGGACTGGAGAGACCCAGGTTCAAACCTTCTTTCAGCCAAGGAGGTTACCGGGTGACCGTGAGCCAGTCACTCTTTTTCTGCCTAATCTATTTCACAGGGTCACTGTAAGGATGGAAGGAGAAGGAAAGGTTGCTTAAAAATGTAATAAATAATAATTCAGCCAAACTCATTTTAAAAAATTCCAATCTTACAGGTTTCAGTAGGAGAGAGTCCCATGCTATGTTGTTACTTTCAGGTGTGGCAGCTGACAATAAACTAAGAAAGATGCTCATGTTCTATGTGGTAGTAGCTCAAGAATGTACCAAGGAAAATATTCAATTGTGCATTCAAACTGTGCTACAAAACACAGCCCAGTATTCTGTAGAATGAGCACTCAACAAGGCATTCAGCAAAAATATTTCATTATTTTTCAGAATAATGCATGCTCAAAACGATTCTGCACAAAATATTCCAACATACGTAGTAATGTACTATGGAATGTGAACTGCGTCATTAACTGGTGAGGAGATTTTTCAGATTATAACCCAGAGATGCTTGGCTGATTAGGTCAGATTGCTAATACAGCATGTTCTTATTTTGTATTGTTATGTTGTGAATTGCCCTGTTTTCTTTGGATGAAGGGTGGTATACAAATTTAATAAATAATAATCACAGAGAGTGAGACAGAGAGAAAAAGAGAAAGACTACCTCCTTGTTCTCTTTGGCTTCCTTTTTGGGGAATCCAAAGCTCACCTGTCTGCTCCCTTCCTACCACCAGCACATAGCGCACATGTCAAACTTTCTCACTGGATCCTGCTTTCCTCGACTTTGTGCCCTGGTTCACACATTCAGACCTAGCAGGGATTGAATGGAGGTGCCAGTTGCATAACTCAGCACCTCCATGTAGTGCATGTCTTAAAGCTGCATGTCTTATTTGTATGCATAGATGGACATTTTGAAGAGATCGCCACAATGTAAATAGAAATCAAATATGTTTCACCATAGTGGGGTAAGGAGGAATGTTATCAGGTGACCTGAGTGACTGTTCAGATGGCTCTCCAAGCGCTAGCTGTTGATGGGAGAGTTTGAGGCTCCCCCTGTTCTTAAAGGTAAAGGGAGCCCTGACCATTAGGTCCAGTCGTGTTTGACTCTGGGGTTGCAGCACTCATCTCGCTTTATTGGCCGAGAGCCGGCGTACAGCTTCCGGGTCATGTGGCCAGCATGACAAAGCCGCTTCTGGCGAACCAGAGCAGCACACAGAAACGCCATTTACCTTCCCGCCAGAGCGGTTCCTATTTATCTACTTGCACTTTGATGTGCTTTCGAACTGCTAGGTGGGCAGGAGCTGGGACTGAGCAACAGGAGCTTACCCCGTCGCAGGGATTCGAACCGCCAACCTTCTGATCACCAAGTCCTAGGCTCTGTGGTTTAACCCACAGCGCCACCTGGGTTAGGGTTCTCTAATTGGGATTGGGGAGCTCTTCAAATAGAGGACCATTCTCTGTAGACAAATGGTCACCCTATTCCAAAACCACACGTTTCCATGGTAAAATCACCTGCCCTATCAAATTTCAGCTGATTCCATTTGCACTCAGAATGTCTATTATTAACAACTGCTGCCTTCAACATATTCTCCCAGTGTTTTCATACACAGATTTGTATGCAAAATTATTCATTTTGCATATGAATATATGAAGTTCCACTATATTGTCAGAAGCATCTAGCTGGCTATACTATCCATTAGGGATTTGTTCAGAGATCTTTCATAGGTTTGCTCAATATCCTTTCTAACTAGTGACCCCAGTGGCTAAATGTGAGCCCTTAAGCATATGAAACACATACTCTACCTTTGCATTATCTGCCGTTAACCTATGGCCTCTTCCCAAAATGGCATTTCTATCTTTCCAACAGTTGCACTGCATCATATATTTTATAGTCTTAAGACGACACTCAGTCATTTTCCCTACAGTTGGCACTTGTTTCTCAGTCTTGCAGTAGTGCTAAAACAATAGATTACTTCCTAGCTCAGCACATAGGTGATTTTTCAAAAGCACTGCGAATTTCACAAGTCATAAACCAGTCGGCAGTTTCAGAAGATGCCTCTGTATGAATAGAACCCCACTTTTTTGTTGTTAAGAGAAATGAATCACCTACTCTCATGGGGGTTTGCACATTTTATGCTAAATGTTAAGAGAGCTGCCACTAAATTAGCCTCCTTCCTGTGGGTGCCAGTGCCCTGAGCAATGAGTAATGAACTTTATTTGAAGGGAAAGGGCTTGACAGTTAAAAATGTAGGCTTAAACAGTGGACCTTGGAAAAAGCCAAATCACTACTGATGAGAACAACTGGCATAAAAAAGGATCAGCTGTAACCCTGGAAACAGGAACAATGAAGTGCCAACCTCAGCAACAAGCATACAGCTCATACCTGGTATTTTATATTGTGCCTTTGTTGTGTCACTGAAAACATGCTAATACATTTTTTTCTCAGAACACATAAACAAGATGTTGCCTGGGGATAGATTAAAAACACACACCCAAGTGTGCTGATGTGTCTGTCTATCAGCTGGCACAACAGTGGGTATATTTGAGCAGCACCTGACAGTTGTGCAATGCTGGCCTTCGCTTCGAGTACATCAGTGCAGGCTGAACTGTAACACGTCTAAATACAACGTCTGGCAAGCCTATACCAATATCAACATGCATCTAAGGAAACTTCTGGGAAACAGAAGAAAGGAGCTTTTGCTCATTAAAGCCCGCTTCAGACAAAGCGCTCACGTCCTCAGCAGAAGGATGAGCTTGACTGTGCTGGCTAGCCATGCTCTCAATACTGGGTGCCATTCACTGGTCATAACATCTCTTTTCTGCCCAAGGATGATGTGTTCAATTCAATGCATGAAAGAGGCCTCTATGCATGTACAGCTGTAGGCATGTGGGGCTTTCTGTGCAGTTGGGAACCTCAATCTCACAGGGTTCCAGAGTATCAGGGATGTGGGCTAGAGGGGTACACTGATATCCGGTTCCAGACATAGGACATCCCAAGAGAACCTCACTTGTACATTCCCTTGGAGAGGGCTCAACTTGCACAATGATGTGTCCATTCTGGGAGCCTTTGCTCATGACTGCAGCAGTATGCTTCTTCTTTCCATACCACTGCCACCATATGAACAATTCCCTTCACCTAGAATTCCATCCTCTGAAGGAGTAGGTGCAATGTTTGGAGTTGCAGCTAGATCCCTCACTGTCACCAAATGTCCAGGTGAACTCAGCGGTTTGGAGTGTTCATTACTCAACTTTGGTTGGTGTGCCAACCATGACTGTTCCTGGATGGGAATAGCCTTGTCATGGTGTTCCATACATTGGTAACTCTGGTGTGCTATATGTGGTGCTACCCTTAGGCCTGCTTTGGAAGCTGTGCAAGCTGGAGTAGCTAGGGTGCTTAGTTGGGTCATTCAGTTTTACACATATTATCCCAGTGTTGAAAGATCGGCACTGGCTACATATTAGGACACTAGGACAAGTCCAAAGTTTTGTTGCTGATATTTAAAGTCACAAACTTAAATATCTTATGGGCTTCTTCTCCCTGGTACACGAGAACCTGCTGTTTAAGATCTTCTAAGGCAGCCTTTCTCAACCTTGGGTCCCCAGATGTTTTTGGCCTACAACTCCCATCATCCCTGACCACTGGTTCTGCTATCTAGGGATGATGGGAGTTGTAGGCCAAAAACATCTGGGGACCCAAGGTTGAGAAAGGCTGTTCTAAGGAGACTCTGCTGGCCATTCTATGACCAGCAGATTGTTGCTTAATCACAACATAGAAGTGGGTCTTTTTGGCCGTTACACTCACTGTACTCTGGAATTCCCTCTCTTGGGTAACTCATAAGATGGAAACAGTAATGACATTTAAAAGCATCTTGAAACATCTGGAACCACCACATTGACTACCCCTGACCCAGCCTAACCCTCTCACAAATATCTTGTTTTTTTTATCTGGAGACATTATGTCACACCTCTGCCACCTGAAGTGGTACAGAACAGGTCCAGGTTTACTACCTCAGAACTAGGCTGTAGAAGGGGGTTGCAAATATGAAACAACCAATGAAATGATCTAAGACCCAAAATGGTTGACATATTTACCATGTGATTTAGGCCCTTGATTGTTTTAATTGTCTTTTAAGCAACCACAGGTGAGGATCTGGATTAGGACCATGGTGTGTGGGAAAGGGGTCTGATTCTTCCCACACACATCATCTGAAGCATCATCACCATCCCACACTCAGAAGCAATGGACGTGTCAGAGAAAAATAGCAGATTGGGGTATTCTGGGGAGGAAAACAGCATGGGGGGAGTAACACCCCCTCCTCACATGCTGGATCAGAGATCTCTGTGGCTTCTATTTTGTGTAAAATATCACCAGATAATCATTTTAACACACTTGGGTCTCAGCAGTATTTCATTTAGAATCCCAATAGGATGGGCAAGGCAATATTTGTAAAGGAGGTGAGATTATTGTTATTTATTGAATTTATATACTGCCCTATACCCGGAGGTCTCAGGGCAGTTCACAGAAAAATATAAGTCCCTCCCCCCCACACACACAATGCACTTTAAAAAATTACAAATTATGTGCAGTGTCTTCTGTATATAGTAATTCTTTCAGGGGGGGTTTACTACAAGCATTTAAACATTTATGACTGGATCTGTCTCCTCTTCAGGAGCAGAAAATGGAAAAGAGTCACAATGGCAGACAGAGAGGAAACTGATGGAAAGTACAGCATTAAGTCATCACCAGCATGAAAATGCTTAAAGCAAAGAGCCCAAGGTAGATGGAGAAAGAGACACAAAATGCTACCTACAGCCTATGAAGCACATTAATAACAGTGGAGGAGCTGCCTCATAGCATCAACAAAGTAGCTCAAGGTTTCGCAGATCTAACCTGACACCATTCCAGCGATATCAGCACATGACTTCAAACACTGCACCAGGAGACAAGGAGCTTAATGACTACTCTCTGTTTTAGCACACTGAATATTGGTAATATTTTTGAAACTCATAAAGTATCATCTGTCACCTTCAGGCAAAAAGGGGAAAAAACACATTGCTGTACTAAGTAAAACGATCTTAGAGAAATATGTCAGGCCAGAACTTGACAGCTGTACCTTAAAATAAATAAACATACATTGATATATTTTTCTTCAGGTCCACTTTTTCTGCGATGGGGAAGAGAACAAGAAGTGTGAAAATTCAAACACACACCTGAATCAAAGACACTTTCAAAGTCTATTCATTTACTGGTATGAGGTGTTCGATAGCTCTGATAGGTGTTCATCCTTTAAGCAAAGCTGGATTTTTAATTTATTTTTTAATATAGGTCTACAAGGATGGCACAGCCCATGGATCCCAACTAGCACCCACAGTTCCCACCCATTCACTCCTCCTCTTCTTCCCACCCCTGCAAAGAAAAGATTGGAAATAGAAGTCTTCCTGGTGTCTGCATCAGACCAAGGAAGAGAAGGGAAGGTGTTTCCTAGGCACCTTCTTCTAGAAGTTAAGAATCAATCTTCTCATCCATTCATCTCACCAAGCCTCAGGTGCTGTCAGTATTAGCAGGAAGCCTTCCAGTCTCTATGCTGTGACCACTCTGTTACACAGGAACACAGGAAGCTTATATACCACATCAGACAATTTGTCCATCTAGCTCAATAATATCTACTGTGACTCATACCAGCTTTCCAGGTACTTGGGCAGAGATCTTTTACATCACCTGCAACTGTCCTCTGAAATAAAACTTTAAAAGGTGGGGCCTTCATGTGCTCCATGTTAAAGTTATAAGTTTGATGTACATAAAATGCTGTGTTTAAATGCATTGTATTGAAAATGCTGTAAAGGCAGTTTACCTTAGGCAAAAAGTTGCACTCTGTCAAAAGCGTCAATGTAGGCTCCTATTTTGCCATTTCAGTGCACTAAACTACCTGATGACTCATCACCGGAAACAGGAAGTGCTGAGCTCTCACAGCAGGAAGCTGAAACATGAGAAGCCAGCCTGTGCTTTATTGGAGATGGCTAGTACTAGCAACATCAGGTGTTGAACTTAAATTCTGCAATGATTAACAAACATAGCATCTCCCTCTGGGGCCAGAGGGTGGAAAGCTTACTGAACAGGATAAAGGACTGAACCCCATTGCTTGTTTGCAATGTGCTACTTGGCTATTTTATAACACCTTATTGTAACTACTATTTAAGACTGTTTGGCAGTAAAGCTTTGGAACTCATTTTTGTGGTGGAGAGAATTCATTTTGACACAAGGTCCAGATCAGGGCTTCTGATCCTGGTCCCTGTGTGCATAGCTGAAGTGTGTATCACTGTGCCCCACCCTGTTATGCCCCAAACCCATTCTGCCCCTGTTCTGTCCAATTCATAATGTGTTGAGTGACACTTTTGGGTCACTTCTGGGTTCAACTCCATGCACGTGTGTGCAGTCACTCATCTTTTGGGTGCTTGTTAATTGATCGTTGCCTGTAATAAAAATACTGTAGATTGAAATGTCCATAGAACACAATACCCAGGGCATGTAACCCTATCATGAGGCAAAGTGAGGCAGCTACCTCAGGGAGGTGGAAAAGGAGCAGCAGTGGTGCTGAGGTGTTGAAGCACATATAGCTAATTAACTGCATATAGGCAGGATTTAATAATATGAGGCAATGGGAATATTTATTTTCCAGAAATAAGGAATGCATGAAATAATATTTAAAGGTCCGTGTGGAAGAGTATGAATAACGTGAGATATCAGCACCTTAGTTTGAAGGGACAGAGGGAAAGGGGAGAAACCTGGCACCATTGGTGGAAAGATTTTAAGGTTTTAATTATTGTAACATCTGCAAGTACGACCAGGCTGCTTGTCTATACTCCTGTGTGACAATTTTTTCTGGTTTCTGCTTCTGTGAACTACAAATTTGGCTTCCACCACCAGTTAAAGTGCTTGACGATATCAGAGTGGCACAACAGAACTGGAGTGTGCCACTGAATCTGACTCATGGACCACTTCGTTCCCATAATCCAGTCTGTCAGCTGCCTAAAGGCAGTGCAAAGAGATCCACGGACATCTTCAGATACAGGCAGCTTCTATACATATTTAATACAAACACTGAATCCCTACACTGGCTTTTTGGAACAGAATTCTCTGAACTGCCATTTCAAAAGAGCCTGGAAACCTGCTCCTTCCAAAAGGTGAAGTTTGGAATAATGGAGGTAGAGAGAAGTCACATTGAAGCCAATATATCAGAGGGTCTCTATAATGAGGCAAGCAAGTCAAAAGCAGGGCCATTCAACCTGCTCAGAAGAGGAAGGTTAAAAATAGCTGACTTTCTCCTATGATATCTGTCATTGGTTTTTTATAAGTCTTATTGGAGATTCATGAAATAAAAAATGTAAGATCCAATGCTCACTGCATTATCCATTTCATTCATTGCATTTGTCTAAATAACTTACATGCTCCCTCCACCATCATGATAACAGTGAGTTTGGATATCCTTCATTATGCTTATCCTCCAGACACCCACTGTGAGGTAGAGTAGACTTATCCCCCATTCTACAGATGGGGTATTAAGGCATAGGGAGATTAACAGATGGGATTTTCATAAGTCTTTACTTTGCCCATTTATCCAGCTGAGAGCATTCTGTAGTGCTGGATAAACCAATGGGCTGATGGCAAACTAAGGCCTTTGCTCTCACGTGATTCTTTGAAAACAAACAATTTTACCACGGTCATTTCAGTTATCATCTGAAGCTTCCATCTCATGTTTGCTTGCCTATGATAGCCATTGTGTGTTTTCAAGTACTTCATCAATGGTGAGAAGTGGTGAAAGCTTGCTGTGATAAGCTTAAATTAGGGATGATTGAGACTTTTGTCTAATTTGCAGATAAAATGAACCAGCCTGATACATACTTCCTGAGTGAATATATGGATCAGAATGCAGAGGTCTTTCAGTTGTGTTTTTGTTTAGTTTTGTTTTTTGTTTTGTTTTTTGCATTACCCCAAAATTTGGAGTACAATTCTTGTCTCAGGGAAAGGGTGCCAAAATGTGTACTTAGGTTGCATTCATGTACACATTTAGTTTTCAAATTCATTCTTGAATGACCTCCAGCCATTTAAGAAAAAACCTCCTTGAGCTTCCTATGCATTTGTACTCATATTGACTCCATGGAAATGTAGTATTTCCTCGTCAACTTGCTCAGGAGAGCAAAACTTTGCTTTTTGTCCTCAGTGCATCAGTGGTAGTTGCGACTGGAAGGGCAGAAGGCAGGGAGATCAAAATTGAATGGAACCAGAGCCAATGGCAGGTAGAGACAGAGCCAACAATCCTGCTGTGTTCTACAAGGGCAACACAGAGTAAAGAGGACAGTGCTGACAGACAGACCCACTTCGTGGACTGGTTGTATTCAGGGCTTTTCTTCAGCTGGAACTCGCTGGAACTCAGTTCCGGCACCTCTCAGATGAGTGTCATTGCCAGTATAAGAGAACAAGGGAGGTGTTCATGATGAGTTCTGGCACCTCTTTTTTTAAAATTATTTTTTTTTAAAGAAAAATAGCACAGCTTCCACAGTGCACCAGCTTCCACTACCATCCCCTGGTGCTTAAAGATAAAGACATCAATCTACCACCTGATGATCCTGCAGCTCTGGCCAGTGGTTCTGGGGGCATATTCAATGGTGTGTTATACCATTTGTACTATTTTGTACATTTTCAAAGTCTTCAGTAGATTTAATAGATTTTTTTAAAGAAAACAACTTGAGTTCTCTGTTGCAGCTTGCTGTTACTGGTGGGTCCCACATCTGAAAAGGTTGCATTCTATTGACTTTCAAGGTGGGGAAAGAATGACATTTTTTCATAGACAAAATACTGTGGCTTGAGTATGGGGAAAATGTGATTTCTTAGCAACATAAATCGTTCTGTGAGTAAATACATCTGCCTTCCTTGCAATGAATGAATAACAACTGCATTTTTAGTGTGTGGAAAAATCATAGTTTAGAAAGGCCATGATAACTGATAAACAATGGGACATTTGCATATATTTTAGGGAAGTGATATTTTCTCATGCCACCCATACAAGCTGATGACTTACTGGAAGTCTGCAAAACAGGTTCCCAACAATTTGCATGATTTCAGCAACCTCCATATAATGATACAAATACGTTGGAAAGCAATACAGAATGCATTGATGGTGAAAAGGAACGGAGTCTACTCCGTTATGAGTTTTCAGAAGGATGACACATGTTAGAAGAAGATAACAGCAAGAAATGCACCAAAAGATCAGGGATTTCTAGGAGTGAATCTACCGGAATGCATATATGTTAATTGGTGCAGTATTAGAAAGATCAAATAATCCTACAGCTGAGATCAGTGTTTATATTCTCATACCCGTCCTTATTTTTAAAAAGAAATAAATCTGTGATTGACTGCCAAAAAGCCCTTCTGAAGCAGTGGCTCCCTTGATTAAGATTTCCCATCTTGGCAAGTCCTAAATCAAGAGACATCAAAGTACTTTCAAAATAAAGAACAGCTGAAGAAAAATGTATGAGATGACAGAAGGCATAAACAATAATACCATGCATATGTTTAAGTCATCTGAAAGTGATTGCAGTGATGTGTAAAATATTCAGAAATAAACATTTAAATGGCAGCTTAATTCCCCCAGGGAGAAAAGTCTGCTTAAACCTTAAATAAATCCTGTTTAGACTAAACCACATCCGTTCTCCCCTTTTCCTTTAAGAGCACTCTCTGCTTCTCTGATTGGCTCTGTACAAAGAAAGATCTTCTGTGCTGCTGTAGATTTTCATTCAAACAAATGTGGAATCAAATGCATTAAAAGATGTAGAAAGCCCACACAGGTCTTCTTCGCCACTTGGTCCTGAAAGTAAGGCATATGCAGTTGCATTCTGCCCTTGGTAGATTACACTCTGCAAATTGCTAATGGACGGTGGGAAGAAATAATTGTTTATAGGAAAGGAATTTGATTGGGGTACATAAAGATAAAAGGAACCCTGACCGTTAGGTCCAGTCGCAAATGACTCTGGGGTTGCGGCACTCATCTCGCTTTACTGGCCGAGGGAGCCGGTATACAGCTTCCGGGTCATGTGGCCAGCATGACTAAGCTGCTTCTGGGGAACCAGAGCAGCGCACGGAAATGCCGTTTACCTTCCCGCCAGAGAGGTACCTATTTATCTACTTGCACTTTGACATGCTTTCGAACTGCTAGGTTAGAAGGAGCTGGGACCAAGCAATGGGAGCTCACCCCATCACGGCGATTTGAACCACTGACCTTCTGATCGGCAAGCCCTAGGCTCTGTGGTTTAGACCACAGCACCACCCACGTTCCTTTTATGGGGTAAATAAAAAGGTAACGGTACCCCTGAGCATTAGAGTCGTGGACAACTCTGGGGTTGAGCACTCATCTCACTCTATAGGCTGAGGGAGCCGGCATCCGCAGACAGCTTCCGGGTCACGTGGTCAGCATGACTAAGTCACTTCTGGTGAACCAGAACAGTGCATGGTAACACCGTTTACCTTCCCGCTGGAGCGGTATCTATTTATCTACTTGCACTTTGACATGCTTTCGAACTGCTAGGTGGGCAGGAGCTGGGACCGAACAATGGCAGCTCACCCCATCGTGGGGATTCGAACTGCCAACCTGCCCTAGGCTCTGTGGTTTAGACCACAGTGCCACCCGCATCCCTATGGGGTACATACATTGCCTATAAAAGCTCATGCTGTCACAAACCCATTCCTAAGCCCTGGCTCAGATTTTTACTAGGCAATAAAAGCTTTGTGTGGTAGAGGTGTAGCAAAGGTACCCTTCCCCTCTGCAAGACTCAAAGTAATGTTGAAAATAGGTCGGGGATGGCAATGTGGTACCATCCTGATGCTGCCAGACTCCAACTCCCATCAACCCCAGCCAGCATGGTCAATGGTCAGAAATGATGAGAGCTACAATCCAACAACATCTAAAGAGTGCTCTGTTGGCCACCCCTGTTGGCCACTTCTTTTCTTTTCTTTTCTTTGGTAATCACTCTTGGCCAAGTAAGATTGTCTTCCATGAATATGGTTGTAATGGTGTGTCTGTAGGTGACTGTGGAGGCCAATTCTGGATCCACACATCCTTCCACAGTGGAGGCATAGGTTTCCAGGCAAGAGTTGATCACAGTGAGGATTTGCAAAACGTGCCTTCCTCTTAGCTTGCTTCGCCCTTTCATCCTGAGTTTGTGCTTCTTTAAAGTCCATGATGCCTTTGGTAGAGGCTATTCGCCGATTGGAGTGCTCACAGGCCTGTGTTTTCCAATTATCCGTGCTTATACTGCATTTTTTATGTGATTTATTCTAAGGCACAAACTTTGAGTATAGAGAGGAGGCTGTATCTCAGCTTTCCCCAGCCTGGTGCCCTCCAGATGTTTTGGACTACAGAAACCAGGCAGCATAGGCACCAGGTTGAAGAAGGCTGCTGCACCTGAACGGTGCCGTTTTGGAAAACTAAATTTTGTGCTAAACTGTCCCCAGTTGTATGGCAGGCACTGAAATAGGCCCAAGTAACAAGGCTTTGGGGACCCAGGTGGCGCTGTGGGTTAAACCACAGAGCCTAGGGCTTGCTGATCAGAAGGTCAGCGGTTCGAATCCCTGTGACAGGGTGAGCTCCCATTGCTCGGTCCCAGCTCCTGCCCACCTAGCAGTTCGAAAGCACGTCAAAGTGCAAGTAGATAAATAGGTACCGCTCCAGCGGGAAGGTAAACCGCGTTTCTGTGCGCTGCTCTGGTTCGCCAGAAGCGGCTTAGTCATGCTGGCCACATGACCTGGAAGCTGTACGCCGGCTCTCAGCCAATAAAGCGAGATGAGCGCCGCAACCCCAGAGTCGGACACGACTGGACCTAATGGTCAGGGGTCCCTTTACCTTTACCTTTAACCAGGCTTTGAGGATTAAGGACTGGTGAGTGTGAAGTGGGCCAGTGTGGCATAATGGTGAGAGGGTTGGACTAGGACTTGGGAGAGCAAGGTTCGAATCCCCACTGAGCCACGAGTGACCTTGGACCAATTGCCATCTCTTAGCCTAACCTACCTCACAGGGTTGTTGTGAGGATTAAATGTGGAGGAGGAGAGCCATGCACACCACCTTGAAATCCTTTGTAAGATAATGGTGGTATATAAATAAAACAAATAAGAGTGCCTTTATCAGATATAACAATATCTACTTTTGTAGTAAAACTACAGTTACATGGTGGACTCTTCCCATTTGATAAAATGGGATCCAGGGTAAAAATGCCCTGAAATTAAGCATTTTCATCACATGACCAGAAAGATTATTTTGGAATACATCTATTATCAGCAACAAAGCATTCCCTTCAATCCCATTATCAGCTGCTATTGTGTTTTATGGCACAGATAAAAGGTACCATTTTAAGTCAAATGGTTCTCTTAAAACGCCCAGTTTTTCATCTCTAAGCAGTATAGTAAATGGCAGACAGAAGGGCACCAGGAGAGGGCTTGTGGGTTCACCTACAAAGTGTGCGGCATTAGAGATGAACCTGCTACAAATATACTCTAGCTTTTGCATTGACTCAGCATTGTCACACACAATATTATCTCTCTTGCAGTGCCAGCATCTGCAATATCGCCATGCTGGACCTTTCTGGAAAACTAAACAAAGCTTTCTTTAGATGGAACTAATCCCAAATGATACTTCTGCAAGTCTCAGTCTGGTATCAGTAGTGATAGGTCCAGCCCTGACATAAAAGATAAACAGAGGATTGTTGGGTAGCCTTGTGTTAGCAGAGAAGCTGTGTAATGGCTCACCCTTCTTCCCTTTCTAATTTCTTTTAACTCTGGATAGATGTGTTCTCCAGCATACTTGAAGAGGGATGTGTAGCCTAAAATAAAATCCAGGACAGTAGGAGAGGAAATAAAACAACGATGGCTCTTTGCCAAAGTATATTTTGTAATAAAATAGCTGAGCACTTCAATACCTTTTTTGTAGTCTGGAGGATGCACAGCAAGACACATTTCGGCTACACTCCTATACATACATAACTGGGAGCAAGTCCCATAGAACTCTATAGGACTTTCTTCTGAGATAGGATTTTTTTTAAAAAAAAAAAAAATCACAATCCTATGTCCTGCTCCAAACTTCACAGGTGGCACTGGCATCGTAGGCAATAGCCAGCTGACTATGATTGTTGTACGGCTACAATCACGGCAGCAAAATTCATTCGTTCATTTTATTTGTATGCTGCTTTTCCACCCAAAAGAAATGCTCCAAGTGGCTAACGACAAAGAAACAGGCTTGCATTTCAAACAAGCACTACGAAACAATTTCATAATAACATAGCAAAACAAAACTATAGTAACATACAAACAAAAAACCCCATATGTCAATACTATAAATATAACAGGATTACTGAAACAACATGCAACATCCAATAGCAAAAATAACAAGGGAGCTTTGCAGTTTCATCTTAGTCCTAGAAACACTCCTCCCATTGTGTTGCTTTCCTGCAGCAGCTTCTTATGAAGTTTCCAGAGGCAAAGGGGTGTGTAGCTGGAAACACCCCTCCTATGATGTTTCAAAATAAATAAATATGCTTGGGCATGTTCCGTGATAGCCCAGCCTCCTCCAGAGAACACCTTATCTGTTTTTCCTTCTGAAAAATAGATTCTGAATGGTTCAGTCAGTGACTATTGTATTGAGTTCTGACTACTAGGCATGTAAGGCGGCATAGTTTTCTATTCCAGCCCGTGTTTGTCACATGCAACACTGTTTCCATTCTCCTTCAGTTCATCTTGTACCAAAAATGGCATAACAGTGGACGCTCGGGTTGCGAACGTGATCCGTGGGGGAGGCACGTTTGCAACCCGCAGCATTCGCAACCCGCAGCACCACGTCTGCACACCCGCGGGTCGCGATTCGGCGCTTCTGTGCATGCGCAAAGCACGATTTAGTGCTTCTGCGCATGCGTGAGTGCCAAAACCCAGAAGTAACCCGTTCCGGTACTTCCGGGTTTGGCACGGTGCGCAACCCGAAAATATGCAAGCTGAAGCGTCTGTAACCCAAGGTATGACTGTATTCGTCTCACTGAAATTATGAAGCTTATTAATTGTGTAAAATATGTTGTCATTGTATTATTCCACTCCATTCGTTTCAATGCAAGGAAATGCAATGCAAAGGGGGAAATGCTTGATTATGTGTCATTACTGGATTGAAAGCAGCAGCAGCAGTGATTAAGAATACTATTTGCTAGATGGATTTCTGTTCTGGACGTGGGACAAATAAGTGAACACTGGCCATTTCTGCTGCCATTTCCATCTGAATTCTCAGACATCCCTAGTGGCTACTGATGCCACACCACCCACACAACACATATGCAGCCATTCCGTTTGCACACATGCATCCCACACTGTCTCCGTGCTGATGTGTCTCCTCGTAAAGCACTTTCATCACAATAAATGTCACCTCCAGCTGCTTTCCCTAGCCATCCCTTGATACCCATTCACCCTCCCACTCCTGAGTCTCTTTCCTCACATCTCACTCCAAAGTCTTAAAAGATGGAGAGAATTGATGTGGGGGGGGGGGAAGAGAAATAGAGAAATTAGGCAGATCTGTGCAGATGGAATATGACAGAACTTGAAGTAATTATCTCTCCTGTCTTACACCCAAAAATGAGCATTATATTAGGCCAAATATAGACCATGGACCCCTAGTTTTTAAGAAGCTGCTGTAATTGTCTAATAGATTCTATATTCAATTTTTCTCTTGTCTCATTAAAACTAAATAATGGATAGAGATTTCCCCCTTCTGTATTTTCCCATTTAATTGCATTTGCTGCATCCACTCTCCCTCGTCCTTCTCCTGATATTGACAATACAGCTAATAGCCCTCATTTTTAGCAGTGGCAATTTGGACATTCCTGGGCATCCTCATATAGTGATAGTTACCTAGGAGGAAATTAAGGGATGCTCTTAGCATACTGAGCAATAGCATCTACGATTCTGTATGAGAAGTTCAATGGAGTGATTAAAGTGGAAAACTGCAACACAGACCTCAAGTAGGGAGATTTTCTCATGCCGTTTCATAATTCTGCCCATGAAAATGTTGCCCAGCTGACATTTATTTGGTTTGGGAAATATCATTCGGCAGCGCTTAACCAGTTTTAAACTAGAGCAAGGACTAATCACCACAAGTATAGATAAAACAATATCAGCACAGTAAAATAATACAAGTGTAAAAGCAGACAGCAAAACAGCACATTAAAAGACTAGCAGCAGTACCAACATAAATAACAAAAGTATTTGGAATATAAAAGCAAGTTTTCAAGGTCCATTAAAAAGCCATCAACGTAGGAACTATGCAATACATGCAAATCTAGGGAGGGACTTTCATGTGCAAGGGGCCACCACTGAAAAGGCCTTTTGTCTTGGGCCGGCCAATCAAATCCTTCCTTGTGGCAAGTCTACAAGCAGGGTCACAAAGGCTGAGCTTGGGTCCCACGCAGGCTCACATTGGTGCAAGTTGTGCAGATTTTCACTGTTTGAAATATGGCAACCCCAGGATAGTGCTTTAAAAACAAACAACAACAACAACAACAACAACAATCAATTGGAGTTTTTTTACAACTGCAAATAATAATAAAAATTAGAGAAGAAATTGGCCTTTTCTGTTGTAACACCAGCCTCACAGAATACACTCCCAAAAGAGAATTGGGAAGCTCCATCTGTTGGATGTTTCAAATGTCTCCTAAAAACTCATTTTGTTTAACCTGGCCTATGAAGTCTCCAAATGTGAAGGAGATAAAGAATTACACAACTTTAGAACACATCTGAAGGCAGCCCTGTTTAGGAAGGTTTTTAATGCTTGATGCTTTTATTATGCCTTTAGATATCCTGTAAGCTGCCCAGAGTGGCTGGGGAAACCCAGCCAGATGGGAGGGGTATAAAGAATAAAATTGTTGTTGTTGTTGTTGTTGTTGTTGTTGTTGTTGTTGTTATATAGATGCTTGAGAATGTTATCCTGTTCAGTTGCTGACTTCCTGTTTTAAACGGTGGAATGTCAGCAATGTATTTCATAGAATCATAGGGCAGTAGAGTTGGAACGGGTCACAAGGGTCATCTAGTCCAACCCTGCAACATGGGGCTCAAGCCCATGGCCCTGAGATTGAGAGTCCCATGCATTCTGGTCCTTTGCACTCACTGTCTTTTGATTTTGTGTGTTCAGACCTTTTAACCTCCCCCTAAATAAATTCAGACAAGACTCAAATTTTGGTTTGGTTTTTGGCAGAATTTAGACCAGAACTTTATTGATTACAGAAAGTGAGTGGTTGCATAGGCTCTGGTTCAACTCGCTCCCTGCTCTGCAGGGAGCGCTGACCCAGGGCCAGCATAGGTCAGCCAAGGGTGAACACCTGGATAAGCGGAAAGCCGGGAACATGCTCTTTCCGCCACCCAAATGTCCCCCTGGACTCAGGCACGGGCACAACCCCCTCTCAGGGGTTGACCAAACCATCGAGTCCCTGGATTCCTTTAATGGAATACCCTTCACATAGGGATGGCGAGAGCGTTCTCCCATCCCTATCACCTGAACTAGAGCCTATCCGCAACCTTACAAGTTGTGACGATTTGCTACGCGGCAGGCGAAACCCAAATAGCAACAGCCAATCAGCCAAGTGGGGAAAATTCCTGGCGTGCCCCTGTCCCAACAACAGACAACACACGACGGCATAGCAAGGTCAAGCACACAAGCCCTAAAAGTAGGGAGAGGTGGGTGGGTGTTCCGATGCACACACCAAAAGAGGAAGCTCTGGGTCACGTGCATGGGTATATATAGGTCCCTCGATCCGTTTAGCCTGTGTCCCATTGGCCTGATTGAACCCTGCATTGAGGGACCTACCAATTGGGTGTTGTGGCTATCCAATCGTACCCACCCACAACACAGGGTTTGGTTGCCAGGTATCACCACAATACGTGCCCTCTTTAAGGGAGGACCCGATTTATGATTTCTGAAAACTGTTTGGGGTGTTTTGCCAAAATGTTAAAGTGGTTTATACATTTTCTAAATAACTGATACTCAGATTAAACCACAAACAACAGTTCATGATAGGGTGCACATGCTATTTCCGGGCATGCGCAGTCAATCCGGGCCGGTGCTGCTGCTCCTGCGGCGACCGGGCAAGCCGCCAAGCGAGCGCCGGCTCGTGGGGCTGCCCCGTTCGTCTGTAAAGCAGCACGGAACAGCGGGGCAGCCCCACGAACCGGCACTCACTTGGTCGCCGCGGAAGCAGCAGCGCCAGCCCGGATGGACTGCACTGCGCACCAGGCATGCGCAGTGCAGTCCATCCGGGCCGGCGCTGCTGCTCCAATAGTGACCGAGCGAGCGCCGGCTCGTGGGGCTGCCCCATTCATCCGTAAAGCAGCACGGACGGGGTGCCAGGCGGTGGGGCTCGGCTTGGGGAGTGGTGGGAGGGGCCTAACCCGTCCCCTATGCCCCCTACACCCCACCCTTCCTACACTACTGGTTGCAAGTACTATTTCCTTCTGGTTTTGCCTTACAAAATTTCACAAATACTTAAATATGGAACACATTTTCATGCTTGGTGGGAATGCAATTTTTAAAATATATTTTGGACCACAGTCTTCAATGTTATCTCCAAAATTGTTAAACAACCTCTCTCACCGAACCCAGCCTTAGCCCTGCTTTCACTAAACCCAGATTCCAGCCCTACTACCCAGCATAAAGATTTAATTCTTATTGGTAGCCACACATCTAGTGGTAGCGTATCACTGGAAAGCCAAGATGGAGCTACCTCTCGTGACTTGGTTCAACAATATTTGGGATATACGTAGCTAGTTCAGAATGACTAACTGAGCTTGGAAGAGTTGCAAATGGAATTATAAAGGAAAATACCTTTGATGAAAACTGGTCTCCCTGTTTTTCCTACGTAAGGGAAAAAGAAAAGAAACCTCTTCTACCAGTCTTACAAACCTTTCTGTGGAGAACCTATATAGGCTGCCAATGTTTTAAGACCATGTAAAATGATGCCATAAACAAAATGTTATGATCTTTACTTTGCTGTGACTGTATTGTATAATAAAACAATTTTTTAAAATACAGAAATGTACAGAAATATTTATATCGTTCATGAACTATCACAGCGAACCTTTTCGCTTTGATAGGCCCTGTCACACATTTATTAGCTTTAAAACCCTGAACCAATGTTTTTAAAGAGAGGCTTTCACATAACGTGATAGTCAAAATATATATATCTCAAAAATGTACTTGTGAACTGGAAGTGATAACGCCGATGATAACTAACCCTGAGCTCACCCATTTCCTAATAATTAGCAGCTCTTATCTGACAGACACCATTTCCTACACATACTTTTTGCTCCATGATAAGAAGTAAAATGTTTGCTTAAGGCAGAGCTATTTCTGTTCATTGTAACATGCACATTGCCACTAGTACACAGAAGGAGAACAAAATGGTAGCAAGTTGGAAATCTGAAAAAGCCAAAACACTAGATTTTGTTCACACTTAGAGGTGGTGTGTCTGGCACCTTCATTGTACAGATCCTGGCCAACGCTGAAGACACAACTCTTCACCCTGGCTTTTGACACTTGAGGTGTATGTTTTTAGGAGACCACCTTATTTTTGTGACTGTAAGCTGTTTTAAACTGTATTTAATGTTGTGTTTTAATGTTGTAACCCACCCTGAGACCATAGAGTGAAGTGTGGGTAGTTACTATTATGATTAATAATGATAATAATTTGTTCTGCTCCATCTGGACCCTTTTTATGTATTTTATAATTGTGATGGTTTTATTCAGGGACCTTCTGGTGAAGATCGGGTAAGAGATCGTATTAAGAAATAAGCAAACAGTAACCAAATCTCAAAATAACAAAAATGGCGGAAGCATGTCTGCCTTGATCTATTGGCTGAATTTGGATGTTGGGCACAAGGTGAATCAATGATACCAGCCTCTTTTTCTTAGAAGATCACCTTATACATACACAAAAGCCCCACCCACCAGATGACAGGCATTCTACTATTCATATTAGCCCCCAGTGTTTTTCTAACAAGTTGTAGGTGTGCTGTACAGTTGCCCCTTTTCAGGCATCACACCAAACCCACAGGTGTTCTCTGGACTGGCACTCAGCCAGCCTTGGAGTCCACTTGCAGTTACGCCTGCCTCTCTGCCCTTCAAAGCATGATCCTGGATGCTAGACTCATACCATCCAGTTGCAGAAGTATCTGCAGATCAGTCAAAGGGCTGCTCCTGTGGCTGAGCAAGTTTTGGTATAATGCACTTGAATTGCCAAACTAATAATAACCATGTTTTAGAAACCCTGCCCTGATTTGGGAAGTCTTTAAAGCGTGCTTTAGTAATTCTCCAAGAGAAATTCAGCTTGGTTGCTATGGGAAAAGCCCTTGGAAATCAGAACCAATACAAAGGTCTGGAGATTCCGAGAATGGCGGCACACAGCATCTTTCTGAAGGACTTTTCCCATATTCCTTCTGGAACTTTCCCTGCCCAAGCAGCCTTGCCATGAGCAGGCATTGTGCAAGCCCATTCATTTCAGTGAAGCTTTGTATGAATTGTGTTCACAGTGTGCGTGTATTAACGTCAAAACACTTTGGGGCTGTCAGGGAAAGATTAGACTTCTTGACCACATGCCTACATTATGATTAATTCATCGTTTTAATTATAGACCCTTTCTGTAGATAAAAGCGCCACTGAGTGACAGAATTACAGTGACAATGACAGGGGCAAATCTCTTTTCTAATTTAAATGGATGACGCAAGCACCCCATTGAGCGCCTACATATGGTCCCCTCTTGTTCTACGCGTGCCAAAATCACATTCTCAGCAAGGACTATAAAACATGTGGGGGCAAACAAGAGAAAGCTCCAGCTATTCAATTAAGCATGAGCAGATATTCACAGAGGGGTTTAAAAAATGGACCAAATTGGCAGCCAGTTTCAAGAAAATGAAGTAAGCTTCCCCACTGGCCAGGCTCATACAACCAGCCCTGATGGCAATTTCCAAGAAAGTCTGACTATATATGGCAAGTGAATTGCGAGTCAAAGCAGTTTTCTTGATTCAGAAACACCCACTACCACTCACAGAAGCTACTCTGTGTTCTTCCATGAACTCTCACCTCTGTCATTATACGCATGTGAGAGCACTGAAATGTCCAAGAGAGAGCCAGTAAAAGTAATGGGATTCATGCAGATGAGCATTAATGTTTACAGAAACCACTCGGATATAGCAAGGACCAGCGTCCTTCATGAGACTAGGACAAGGGAAACTGAGTATTTAAGTAGGGTCCTGCTCTCAGTCACTTGGGCTAGATAGGCAGCTCAACTTCCACCTTGTGCCCCCTCCAATTAAGGCTGTTGCCTTAAGAGTCACCCTGTGGAAGCCAGGAAGGAATTGCATGTTTTGCAAAATTGGGTAGGTGGGGGTTATCTGGCTTCAATTGACTCACTCATCTGCCACACCTTGGCAGGTAGGCCAGTGATCAAGCAGGAGCCATTTAGACAGTATAAGAGTCTGGGAAGTAACAACTTTGCTAAATGGCAGACTAGAAGTTAAGACAGCTCCCAAGGCAGTCAGCTGCCTTAGGGACTGGTGGGGTGGTTGCTGGGGCAACAGTGCCTGGGCAGCTGCTCTTTTGGCGGGCATTCAGCTCATTCTGGAATTGAGCAGGCTTGCCATGAAAGAGCTTACTGTTGAGGTGGGCCCTTTAGGTCCTTTGGCAGGACAGCCTCACCAGGCCTTGGGACACAGAGACTGTTGGGGTTCTCCTTGATCACTGCTCTATGTTAACTGTGAATTGATCTTAAATGACATTGGGTCCCATTTAAATCCACTCATGCATCCATCTCTTCATTGTCATTCACAATTAAATGACCACACGGACAGAACAGGCAGAGGAAACTGTGGTATTCCAGCTCAGGCCATTTGTTCATCCAGTCCAGTATTGTCTACTCTGATGGTCAGTGGTTCTCCTGCTAGCCAGTCCTTTGAACTGGAGGTTCCAGAGACTGAACCTGGGACTTCCTGCCTGCAAAGCACAAGAATCCTGCCACTCTTTCCCAGCCAACTAGCATACTTTTGGAGAGTGCTAAGATTGGGTAGGAAAGATACATGCTCATTTCCCTGACAATGTGCTTGTCTAATTCTCACACACAGTGTTACCAGAGCAGCATGGGATCACTCCAGGGGAAAGCAGCTCCCATCCTGGAGCTTGGGGATGGGCAGAGTAAACTTTAAAAGAACAGGAGATGGCTGTAGCAACATCTCACTTATCACCCAACCTCCTGACCTAACTTGATGACAAACCTTCATTATCAAAAACTGATTGACACAGCATCAGCCAGCCAGATAGGTTATACATTGGCTGGGCTGGAGATGGAGGGGACAACCACGCTTTCAAAGCCAACCACTGCAGCATAGCAAATAGCCCATCATGTACAGTGCCAACTATATCCCCAAGAAGTGAAACACTATTTAATTTTAGTGCACAGATAAAGGCTTTCATGCCTGACTGAACTTTCGTGCTATCTGCATAAAGGAGAGCCTGGGGAGTATGAAACGACTAATGGCTAACTTTATCCTCAGAAGCCTCTTGGGGAATTTGCTGGGAAGATAGTGATGTGTTGGTCAAGTTAATGTACTCCAGGAATCGGGGTGGGGAGGGAGAGGCCCTCTTTCTTTCTAATGAGATGGGGAGAAAAAACAGCCTCGAAACAGTGTTTGCTCGGTTATCAGCAGATGAAGGAGAAAATAACACTGCCAGAGAGGTGTGTTTGATTTAATGCTTTCATTGCTTGCTAAAAGAGAAAATCACACTGAAATCAACCACCAAAGCAAGGTGAATAACAAGCGATTGTTAGTGTGCATAAATACCTTTAAAATCTCAGCTTCAAAGGAGTAGAAAGAGGAACAAATATGTGAGAAGTATTCATCCCACCCACCCCCCTGTACTCTGGGGTAAGTCTCTGGGGAATTTGAGCTTTATGAACTAGCATAAAATAGAAGGCAATCAGAGCATTTAAAAAGATCATATTCGCTCATTGTTGGAGATTAGAATTGCACAGTTAAACCATTATTTGTATAGACAAGGTATAAATACAAATTACCTTTAGAGCACTTTCATTAGCTCGCATGTCCATTATTATGTTTACCTGTTATTTACTGTATTTTTTTAAAAAAAAAAAGCACTAAAAGCATATTTTAATTACAGCACAATCCTAAAAATGTCTACTCAGAAGTACCTTTCATTGAGTTGCAGGGGACTTAAGCTCACGTGAGCGTATATAGGATTGCAGTCTTTAAAACATACTACACTTACTTTGAAACACATTCATTTACCTTTTCCTCTTCCCTATCTCCTGCTCCATTTCACATTTCAGTTCATTTTATGTACATAAGCAATTTGACATTTTCGATCCAGCAAGAATTCTGAGGGTGGCTTACAGGAAAAGATTAGAAACCCATGAACGGTAGAACCAATAAAATAAAAAAGTAACAACCAGAACAGCAAAGAAAGTATCAGCATAAAACAAACAATCTAAAAGACCTGGGAAAATAAGTAGATCTCTGCTTGCTGAAGAAAAGATATTGGCCACGGTGTTGGGCAAGCTTCACTGGAAAGTAAAAATTTCCAAGGGCTACTGAAGAAGTCCTTTTTCTGGACACCACAGAAAAAGTTGCACCTTTGATAGCAGTGAGACCTAGGGACGGGCCTCTGACAGTGGCCTCAGTACCCAGGCAGGTGATCTTGTCTCTATGGCAGGGATGGAGAACCTCAGCAGGGTGCCTGGTGTCTAGCCCTCACGACGGCCCCTTGGCATACTGCTGTAAAAACATGCCAGCAAAAGACTCTGAAATTGAACACAGTGCAGTTATCCTCTGAATCTGCCACTTTAGAATGCAAGTGAGGAATCACATTTGAATGTCTCCCTTCCATGTAAAATAAAAATAAATAAAAAATCCCTACGCTTGCAGCATTAGCACATCAGTGTCTTTTATCACCTCCTCCCTGACAGGCTAGATTACCTGCAGGAGGGTTTGATGGGATGGTATATTTAAACACACAATCATCCTCCATCTGCATTCTGAGCTGGGGCAATCCTGTAATATATATTACAGTGGTACCTTGGTTTATGAACTTAATCTGTTCCGGAAGTCCATTCTTAAACCAAGGGGTGCTTTCCCATAGCAGCGGGGGACTCAATTTACAAATGGAACACACTCAACAGGAAGTGAAACATGTTCTGCTTCCAAGGCAAAGTTCACAAACCAAAACACCTACTTCTGGGTTTGCAGCATTCTTAATCCAAATTGTTCATAAACTAAGCTGTTCTTAAACCAAGGTACCACTGTATATAGTTGAAAGTTGCTCAGACTGAGCCTGATAAATCCATCCCTACAGACAGCAACATCAGGCCTCAGTTGTATGGTGCTACTGTTATTCCTTTTTAAACAGTTGCATTCTTGGGACAGAACCGACACAACCCACAGTCTCAGGAGCAGCTGTAGATTAACTACTTGCCCACATGTTCATTCTCTCTCTCTCTCTCTCTGTGTGTGTGTGTGTGTGTGTGTGTGTGTGTGTGTGTGTGTCTCGACCTACTGTCCTTTATAGGCACCCAGTACTGGATTTCAGAGATCTTAAAAGGGGGAAACAGAAAAAAGAAGGCATTACGTGGTCAGAATTAAAGGCTCACTTAATGGTTAATGGTCAACCATTAATAGAAATTCCTTTTTATTTTTATCTGGGCCTCTTTTCTGTTAGACTTTCAAATTGCCTGTTGTAGAGGCTTTGGGAGCCAAGCCAAAGCAAACAAACAAATTAGACCTCCCCTCCCATCCACACTGCGAATCAGAGAATCGGGTCAGGGTGAAGGTAAATACATGATATTTGTAAATATGAGCTGGCTAGCATTACAGGGTGGTATTTTGCCCAGGGCATTCCGACCTGCAATCACAGGCTGAACCCAGTTTGTCTTAAGCAAAGTCCAACAGTCTGGCATTTTCTCCCTGCTAAATAAACACTCTAGTGTTCCCATTTCACACTTCAAATAAAACACACACACACACGGCTATCATGAAATGTGAGATAAATGGTTCTCTCATTAACGCAACCCCAGTGCAAAGGACAACTGTGTCGCAATTAAGAGATGAAAAGAGCTTGGCAGTTCTCCTTCCAGGGATACCGTGCCACAGTGTGTTGGGCAAAGTACGCAACAGGAAAGCAGAGTTCAAAGAGTTTGTTTCCCTCATTATGTTCCTTTACTTAACTCTTGATATCAGCCTCAATGAAAATATACATCTTGTGCCAGGGGAGCGATGAATGGACTCACTGCTGGCAAATTCAGTAGAAAGACATTGCAGAAGAGGAGAAGTTATCTTGCTGTGTGAGGAAAGGTCACGCAAGCCATGCTTTCAAGGACCGGCCTACATTGTCAGCCTCCCCCAGAGATGAGAAGAGGACACTTTCTGTCAAGGGGTGAAATAGGGCTGGTTCCTGATCTCAAACGAAGTGATGAACTGTGCTGTGGTATTTCAACCCACCCACTACCCACCTCTGGTTCCATCCTGCTTCCATTAAATAAATATAAAAATCAGAGTTCGACTAAAAGTGTTGTGGGTGTCAGATAGAACTCAATTACCGTGAACGGGGTGAAATGAAAGTGGACCTAACTCAGTGGAAGAGCAAATGCTTTGCAAGCAGGAGATGCCTACATCAATCCCCAGAACCCCCACTTAAAAGGATCTTGGGTGATGGAAAAGGCATTGGACAATCAGAGCAGATAGCACTGGACTAGATCTGTCTCACTGGGTATGAGGTCTGTCTCACTTCTCTGAGTATGTTTCTTCCTGCTAAGCATACCTGAAGAACTGGACAAGACCAAGACAGGAAGCATTAAAACCTGCCATTGGTATGCACCCTTTAAGATACATGAGTTTGGGGTTTGGCTCAGAAGGCCAACAAATCAGACATCTGTCATATAGTTTGACAGAGGTCTTTCATTAGAGGCTTAGCCACACCTCCTCTTGTTCCGCTGCTTTCCCCTAGGGAAAACCAGGTGCTCAGTTGGAGGGCTCAGTTGGAGCAAATGGCAATTCGGGTTTTCCGTGGATTCACATTTGCTCCAATTTAGAGCTAAAGAGCCTTAACCTGGGAATAATTGTTGCTGTTTCCAATTTTTTAAAAAAGAGAAGTCATCGTGAAAATTCATCAGCAGTTTAGTGCAAATCTCTTCTAAGCAATTTTCCCTACTAAAACACATTTTTAAATGTTATTTACATGAAGACTATGCAAGTCTGTGTATTTTTGTACACATTACTAGGCTGGAGAACTGCACTGCAAAATTCAGTGAAGGGTAAATTTTGAGGAACGACTGTGTTTTGGTTTGCGTCTTGTTTTGCAAAGCATGGATTAAATAAGTTTGCCTTTGAATATGAACTGAATTGAATTTCTCCACCATCCCTAGCTGGAGGGCAGCATCTCTGGTCCTCAGTGGAGCATATGAAAGTACTAGGAATCCTCAAAGATTTTGCCTAATTCTTATTTTTAAGTGAAACAACCCTATTCACACTTTGCAGAATACTGCACAGATCAGGACACAGTAATTCTTTAATTTTTTGCACTTCTTGAAATTTTGTAGTACAGCTAAAAAAAAAATGTACCAAATGTCCTCTAAAGATGAATTATTTGAGTAACAATGTGTGCAAAGTGTGCATTTTGTGAATAATACATTCAGGAGACTATAGTAGGTCATTGGTTCACTTTGACCAGCACTGCCTATGACAGGCAGTGATTCTCCAAGGTCATAGGCAGAGCCTTTTCCCAGTTCTGTTAACCTTTTAACTGAAGATGCCAGAGATTGATCATGGGCCCTGCTGCATGCTGTGTCACTGAGCTGTGACACTCCACCCTGAGGCACCACTTGACCCATAGTGCTGACTCTCAGCTGATCCCTATCTGAGAGTTTCTGCATATGGTTTTGGTTTCATATTATGGACTCTCAGTAAGTTTCATCACTCCACAACCCCTGCCGTGCTGGTCCATTCAAATTATTCTGAGACATAACATTCAGCATGTCTACCAAGTTCCAGGACACTTAAATACTCTGAATCATTGCTATTAACCTTACTGTCCCACCATTTAGTTTACAGCATATGATAATAAGATGATTTGGCAAAAGGATGCATTAGCTGGAAAGGTCAAACATGACAGAATCTTTAAGGCATGCATGTGCTTAAGCATCTATAAATAAAGAAATAAAGGAAACTCATTTAATTTTTGATGACTATGAAAAAGAAAAAAGAAAGACCATTTTGCAAGGGGTTATGACAAGGATATATGAATGTACTGTATCTCAGTATTGTCGGTGTCTTGAGGATATTACTATATAGGTCTTCTTTGCACTGGTGCAGGCGTGCCCTGCTCCTGCTGGGTTTTGAGATCCCAGAGAAGTGGGCTAGGATATGCCTGTGCCCTTGATGGTCCAATAATAATAGTAATTATTATTATTATTATTATTATTATTATTATTTATTTATTTATTTATTTATAACCCCCCCCCCCCAAATCTGGCTGGGTTTCCCCAGCCACTCTGGGCAGTTCCCAACAGAATATTAAACAGAATAAAACTTCAAACATTAAAAACTTTCCTAAACAGGGCTGCCTTCAGATAGTTGTTTATTTCCTTGACATCTGGTGGGAGGGTGTTCCACAGGGCGGGCGCCACCACTGAGAAGGTCCTCTGCCTGGTTCCCTGTAACCTCACTTCTCGCAGTGAGGGAACCGCCAGAAGGCCCTCAAAGCTGGACCTGTGTGTCCAGGCTGAATGATGGGGGTGGAGATGCTCCTTCAGGTATACTAGGCTGAGGCCGTTTAGGGCTTTAAAGGTCAGCACCAACACTTTGAATTGTGCTCAGAAACGTACTGGGAGCCAATGTAGGTCTCTCGGGACCGGTATTATGTGGTCTCGGTGGCCACTCCCAGTCACCAGTCTAGCTGCCACATTCTGGATTAGTTGCATTTTCCGGGTCACCTTCAAAGGTAGCCCCACATAGAGCACGTTGCAGTAGTACAAGTGGGAGATAACTAGAGCATGCACCACTCTAGCGAGACAGTCCATGGGCTGGTAGACAGCCGCCCTGGACACAGAATTGACCTGCGCCTCCATGGACAGCTGTGAGTCCAAAATGACTCCCAGGCTGCACACCTGGTCCTTCAGGGGCACAGTTACCCCATTCAGGACCAGGGAGTCCTCAATACCCACCCGTCCCCTGTCCCACCCAAACAATACTTCTGTCTTGTCAGGATTCGACCTCAATCTGTTAGCCACCATCCACCCTCCACTGCCTCCAGACACTCACACAGGACCTTCACTGCCTTCACTGGTTCTGATTTAAAAGAGAGGTAGAGCTGGGTATCATCCGCATACTGATGAACACTGCCTCTATATATAAACAAATAAAATAAGCTGAATCAAGATTCAGCAGAACACAATTAAAACAAGACGGATGAGATCTTAATTATGAATTCAAGCAGAGGGCACTATTGTCATTCAGCTGGTGGCCCTCAGTCTCATGGCCCTCTCAATAAATCTGGCTACCTTCTCCGTTGTCTGGGTATTCTGGTCTGCCAGGAGGAAAAACAGTATTTCCTCGGATGAATGGCCCGGAATGGCGGATATGAGTGGCGTGACGATCTCATCCCTCAGGTCTTTATATAAGGGGCAAGACAGGAGTACATGTGACACAGTCTCCACAATGCCAACTCCGCAGGGACAGAGTCGATTCTGGTATGGTGTTTTTGAGAACCGGCCTTCAAGGACAGCGGAGGGTAGCATATCCAGTCTGGCCAGCGTGAAAGCTCGTCTGTATTTTGGAATGGTTAAATTGGACAGGTATGATGCCCGGGAGTCCAGGTAGGAGGGGGGAAGATGAATGTACCATGCACTAAATTTCTTGATGATGACCAGATTATTTTGCTGTTCGATATTCTTCAGGCGCTGGTTTATGATGCTTTTTGCCTTGGATGGGCCCATTGTAAGTAAATGCTGTGCGTGCAAGCCACATGAAAGGAGTTTTTGGTGCACAGCCTTTGCCCATGCGCCTTTGTGTACATCCCGTGTAACTAGGTGCAGTAGCCCAGATGGATTTAAATTTAGACGGAGCCAGTAGTTAAGTGTTCTTTGCCAAGTTCGTGTTTCGACAGATAAAAGGCTGGCCTCAAGGCGTAGAGCCGCATTTGGTGCACATGATGGAACGGCAAAAATCTGTCTTAAAAATTTTGACTGGACCGTTTCAAGGATACTACACTGATTCCCCGTCCAAATTGGAGCCCCGTAAAGTAATTGCGCCAGAGGTTTTGCTTGGAATACCTCTAGGGCTGCTGGAATGTACCTGCCTCCCTTCGTATAGAAGAAGCGCGACAGAATCTTAGAGCTTTGGGATGCTTTTTCACTGGCTGAACACTGCCTTGTTATGCAGCCACTGGCCACCAGGAGTGGCTCACCCAGAGGACTGGGGCTGCAGTAATAACCTCCTAGCACTGGTGTTTCTGCTGCATACTAAGTGTGGGATGACACGGCAGCAGGGAGATTGGGACTGCCCACACAAACTGGCAGAAGTGGTGGGTTGGCTTTCTGCAGGTACCACTACCTGACTCCCTCCTGGAAAGTGGCAGTCGCTGAAGCTCCCCCCACCCCCAACAAGGCAAGCCACTCCACAGTGTGGGGGAGACAGACACTGCTGAGGAGTGAGTCTTCTGAATCAGAAGAGTCTGGCCTGGTAGGATGATGGAGACTCCTTGTACAGGTCATCCTTCAAGCTTAAAAGTTGGGTCAAACATGACTGGTACCTTTAAAGCTGGAGTGGCTTCCTGTTAGTGGTGCTAATGAACTAGTATTTACAATCTGACCAATAAACTCATGTTATTTCAATGGGGTTTAGAAAGCTGATAAACTGCAGGATCTTTACCCACAACCCACCAATAATCACTATGGCACTCTGAATTCTGCTTAGGCATTATTCCATTAAGGACATAATAAGAACATAATAAGATTCCTGTTGAATCAAGACCAGAGGTCCATCTAGTCCAGTGTCCTATTCCCAACAGTAGCCGTGAAACAAACAGGCTGTTATTGATAAAAACTATACATCTTGCATATTGGTTTGTTTGGGGGCTATGAGGTTAACGTATTAAACCTGACCTGCCTGGGAATCAAAGTGGGTGGTGCAGATGGCACACAAGCAATGTCTGCTGTTGAAAAAAGACCCTACAGCTTATTTGAATTCAGGGATTGGAAGTCATGTAGCCAGAGGGTGTATGAGGGAACGAGATTAAAGGATGGGCAGGTCAAGGTGTGAGCTCAAGACATGAAAGAAACACAGGCCAGGTTGGAGAGCGTAAGATATGGCAAGTTTGATGTAAATCATTAGCTATAGTGGCTCTATAAAGGTAAAGGTAAAGGGACCCCTGACCATTAGGTTCAGTTGCGGACGACTCTGGGGTTGCGGCACTCATCTTGCTTTATTGGCCGAGGATCCGGCGCACAGCTTCTGGGTCATGTGGCCAGCATGACTAAGCTGCTTCTGGCGAACCAGAGCAGTTCACGGAAACACCGTTTACCTTCCCGCCGGAGCGGTACCTATTTATCTACTTGCACTTTGACGTGCTTTCAAACTGCTAGGCTGGCAGGAGCAGGGACCGAGCAACAGGAGCTCACCCCGTCGTGGGGATTCGAACCGCCGACCTTCTGATTGGCAAGCCCTAGGCTCTGTGGTTTAGACCACAGCACCACCCACTATAGGGGACCCCTTTTTGTGTCAAGTGGCTAGTATATTGAAATAATACCAACAATAATAATATTGATAACAAACATGTAGCAATTTCCATGCGGAGATATGTGAGAACCTGTAAGAAACTATTTCCAAACCTGATGGAAATTATCCCGTCTATGAAATCTAGATGGTTGTTTAATACACTGCCTTTGACCCCCTTGATGCTTTCCATTCACAGAAGGGCTGGCAATCTAGCAATCCCACTCCCAGAAAGGCAGGGAGTTATTTTCACCAGTTTCCTCTTCAGTCTCCTGCTTGACCTACTGTCACTCAAGCCCTTCAGAACAGATTTAGCTGGGCACAGGAATAAAGAAAAGGGGAGGATCTCTTTTGATCCAACCCCGTAATTATCAATCACCAGCAATACTCTCATAATCATAAGGAATTGTTTTGTGTATGTTTAATGATATGGGCTGATTTTTATAGAAATGTTTGAAATAATACCTACTGCTTGCATATAAAATGTCACCCTTAGCTCTTTTAAGCGTAGCCACCACATAGAAATCTGGGTTTTACTGGATTTTGGATATATTGGAGGGCAGAACTTCACCTTTCATTTACCTTGTTTCCCCTTTTTTAATACGTAGTCATAAAGTAAGCCATGGCAGGGTTTTTTTACCTTTGTGAGAAGTAAGACATACCCCAAAAGTAAGCCGTGGTGCCGCCATTGTTCCCGTCGCCTCCTCAGCCCCTCCTGCGTGTGCAGGGAGCCAGTGAACCAGTGAGAGGCACGGGGGGGAAACACGCCTCTTGCAGAGTTCTGCCCCGCCTGCTTAGCGCGCAGGGGGGAGACGCCTCTTCCTGCCCCGCCTGTCCCCCGTGCGCATGGAGCCAGTGAACCAGCGAGAGGCGTGGGGGGGGGAGCGCCTCTTGCGGAGTTCTGCCCCGCCTGCTCAGCGCGCAGGGGGAGGCTGTACCGTACCATACTGACATAATAAAAATAAGACATCCCCCCAAAAATAAGCCCCCCTGTGTTTTTTTGAGGGAAAAAAATTATAAGACGGTGTCTTAAAAGGGGGGAAAGACGGTATACTTCTGAAGCATTTCCTCAGAAAATAGCTCACTAGCTACCACACTATTTCAACCCAGGGCATACCTAAAGCTACCCAAACATCCTGTTTTTCCTGCAACTGTTGCTGCTTTAAGAGGATATGTGCTACCTCCCCACAGGTTTCCTGATCCTCATTCTGCTCTGGTTAGTTTACACTGATGTTATGAACAGCTACAGCTAAACAGTAATTTGAGTTTACATTATCAGGCCCAGCAAACCAAATAATTTTTCTTTCTTCCCAATAATATAAACAGCAGAGTGGAAAAACCCCAAATTGTTAACTTGGGTATTTGTAATGAATTTTGAAAACAGGCAGTTCAAGAATTTCATTGCTAGGGGTCAAAATCCTTCCTTTGGCCTCCTAATTGAATGTATTAAGAAACAGCATACACACACACACACACACACACACACACACAACACACAACACACACACACACACACACACACACACACACTTATCCTTATTCTTCTGATTTCCTTTAACTGAAATAGATGTGCTACTTCCACTCTCTGCTTCCCCCATTCATTTCAGAAATCCAATTATGCCTTCTTTCAGGCTTCTGTTTGCTAGCCTATGTAGGTCAAGCTCCTTTTACTCTGTCTTGTCGAACAGGGTCACCATTTCTCTTATCACTCTAGGGGATCTTTCTCTCCACATATTGCAGTTTGGTCGCGCCATTCTAGGACACAGGTGACTAAGGGTGAGTCACACGAACAAAAATTGGAGCTTGCGGAGAAATATGGTCCAACACGTATTAGAGCTGGCTCAAGGAAAAAATAATAATAATTCTCTGATTGCTCTTTCACAGGGCCAGATCCATTTTTATCGCCTAATGCGGTGAGTAACAGTTTCCATCCACATTGTGGGCAGCAAAATCAATCAAGCCACACAATTGAGCAATCAGATTTGAGCAGCAAGCTGTTATGGGCATTACATGTGCCTCTGAGGCAAGGGCCAGGCTTTACTTCAGTCATGCGAATCAAGTGCAAATATGGGTGCTCCAGATGAGTCTTTGGTAGTACCTTATACAGTGCTATTAACTGCTTCTCTTTATGGGGCATGCCTCCTCTTAACAGATATTAGATTCTCAATTTGCCTCAAAAAAAATTCTGGAGTCTTATCACAGTGAAGGTTCTCAGCTGCCTTGTAGATAAAGCAGGGAAGCATCAAAGACACACACAAGCAGGAAAACCTCAAAATGGCGCTAGGCATTTTAATTTTCTTGAACTTACAAAACAGAAAAATACCGATCTGTTTCAGTGAAGATATTATCAGATGCTCGTGGGCAACAATTCATACCACTCAGGGTGAGCACCTGGATGGGTTGGGGAGTGTGGGGCAAAGATATTAAGTTACTCAAAGGCCAGAGTGAAAGTCCATTGGCACAAAGTGGAGCCCTCTTTGTGTGAAAGACAGGAGGAGCATGAATGGGTAAGTGTAAAATGGGTAAGTGGAATAAGTGTAAAACGAGCTAAAGGCTGTTGGTTGTTTAATCTGGTTTGAATGTATTGTGCTTGGTTCTACCTAGGTATTTGGTCACGCTGGAAATTTTAGTGTTTGTCATTGTAGTTTTGCATGCTTGCCTTATGGCAGAATTGTTAAGTTTGCTGTTTATTGGACCTGCTGATGATGGTTGCATATATATATATATATATATATATATATATATATATATATTCCTTGTTTATTTTTATTACTTTGCTCCCTACTCTGGGATTGAGGGAAAAATCAAGGAAGAGTGGAATGTAAATACTGTAAATAAAACAAACTCAATGCCCCCTCCCACTGTGCATGCCCAATTTTGAAAACAGGTACTTTCAATATATTATTATTATTATTATTATTATTATGTAAAAGTTATACAAAATTCTGCAGAATACAGTGTTATCAAACTAGTACTTATATACTGCATGATGTGCAGTGACTGGCTACTAAGTTAGCTGGAATCCTAATCTCTTGATGTAGCAGGACATGGTGGAGGAGAAGGCCACCATTTTGTGCTCTTCATTGACTCCATTGGCATTGTTTCAATTTACACCACCTCTTCTGCTGTCTTAACACACTGTCTTCAGGGGCAGGACCACCCTCTGAATGATTTCAGCTAAACTCTGTTGCTCCCCCAACTCTAGGCCTCTGTCTTCAATGGTGTACTACTACATAACATTGTTTCACTGCTAATGCTTCAATGGCATAAATCCTATGTGCCGGCATAGTATTTTGTTTTTGTGGCATAAGGGATTTAATAGTGACCCTATTACTGCCCAGTGAGCATAAATTGAGGATAGGGTTATCCTGTAAGATACTGAAGGAGGTGGAAGATACTTCGCAATGTAATAAAATAAGCTACCACTCAGTGTTTAAAGGAAAGACTACCTTGGCTATGTTTTTATTCTCAAATAAGGTAACATGCCTGAATCAAAGCTGCTTCAAGAAATAAAATGTGCACCCTCAATTCTTACCCCTCAGTGATCAAAATTCTCTCCCAGTAGTTAAACCAAAACAAGCTTGCAGCTTTATTCATTGTACATTTTCAAGAGAAAATATTTCGTGAACACGCAAGTACTTAAAAAAAAAAATAGAGCTCTAAGGGGATACTCCTATCTGCTCTTGCAAGTTTAAAAGGCATGTTATACTTCTTCCCTTGAGTAACAATTGGTTTTGTGTTTTTTTAAAGTCTTTACTGCCTGGCAGGACAGGCGTTATCCAGTTTAATTCTAGCTAGAACCAGCCAGAACTGTTGAAAGAACAGGAATGAAGGGCAGCCCTACTGGAATCAAGTTTCCTTCATTTTGACATGTAAACACTCCTTCACCTGAAGAATGATGAAACAGTGAGTGCAAACAGAAAGGCTAGCTAGTTAAGCAAGCCAAATAAGACTTTTGCTTTCATTCCTTTCCATTTACACACACACAACAAAGCTATTAGCAATACCAAATGGATAGAAACAGGACCATGGTGCAGCAGTTTCTTCCTCACACCAAAGCTATGGGCATTGGGCTGGAGAAAAACATTCTGCAAATGCTCAAGAAAGCTTTGCACCAGGGCAGAGGGAGAAGAAATTCAGGTTTCAGGACCTCCCCAAAACAACTGAAATATAGTTCCACATCCCATGCTACCTAATGAAGCACTAGTTTCTTCTTCTGTTGTTCAAGACAACAAACTAGCAACAGGAGCCCCCCCCCCCGGGCCAAAATCTGGTCTCCTGAGGAATGTCAGCTGATTCCTTAGTTGCCAAGCCAGTGTCAAGGGGTGTATGTGGAGGAACTGGGAGCAGGGCTGATGGGAGGGACTGGCAGGCTTCTTGGGAGGACTGGGACTCACCACACGATACCCGGTCCTTAAACTGGCCCTTCCTCAAACTTGTTGCTGGCCAAGGTGACAGAACAGGAGCAGGGAGCCATTTTGAGACTAAGAAAACCACCATTCAGGAGTCTAATGCCAGCGGTTGGTCAGGCCAGAGACAAAAGTGAACAAATAAATGAATGCATTTTTTTTTTTATCTTTGTCCAGTAGGCTATTTTCTACACAGACACATACATCCCTCCATCTAGGCAACCAAGACCCATTATTAGAGTTGAAAGGTACAGTCAGGCAAAAACACTCAAGGATAGTACAAAGTGAGGCTGCTGAGGGGTGTGGCCTTGAGAGAATCCCAAGGGCCATGTAGGCCACATTTTGCTCCTCAGCCTGGGGTTTTCCATCCCTGGTGCAGTAGCAGTGGCAAGCTATGTTCAGCATGTTATTCCTCCCTGGCTTGGAACGATCAATTCGCCTATCCATTTTAATTGATATTCATATATGCCTGCGGAGAAAATGCAACCAGGAGCTGGGAAATCAACCTTTGTCCGGGAAGAGCTCTGTACACCAGCACATAAATATGCTGTTCCTCATCACACATTCCGCAACTGGGCCTCAGCTCAGCTTAAGCTCTTGTACTTAAGACCTGTTGAGGCGCTTGTTGAAATGCACAAGGAACCGCCAGTCAAAGCCGCTCATCTCTCCTGGTGTTGCTGGGTGAAGAGGATAGCACAGAATAGTACTGCATCCCATGTTCGTGAGGAGAGCTTACTAAACTGTGAAGATTTCCAACCAACCTGGAGCCAGGTGCTAGGAAAAGGAAAGGACTCCACTGGACACTCACATAATCGACTGCATTGTTCCTTTGTTGCATTTATCTAGCCTGGAGGACTCAATAAATGTTTTCCTCTGCTCCCCGTGCAGGCATTATAACAGTGCATATATAACAGCCTTTCAGTCTGAATTGGTGCAACTTCTTCAACTGGCTGTTTTTAGTTTCCGTCTCTGTTTTTCCAACCTTCAGATTGTTACTTCCCTTTTAAAGGACTTTATAATAAATCAGTAGAAAAGAAAATCCCTGTGGGAGTAAGAGACTGTATTTTCCTACAAACCCCCACCCCCCCTTTAAAACTCCACACCTGCCACTTGACCAGCGAAACGCCTGGATTCATCTCTGTCCTTCATTGCAGATTATGCGAAACTATTTAAATCTTGAGTGACAGTATTTACTAAAGCAGCTGTTGGGCTCTGCCACCAGTGTTGGGAGGAGAGGAGATGATTTTATATATATATATATATATATATATATATATATATATATATATATATATATATAATTCCTTTGGCAAAACCAGCTGCTACATTTCGTCCAGGTAGGAACAAACAAAATAACAGTGTAGAAATAACATTGCCACAAATAAAGGGGTTGTTGTTAGAAAACCTCCCCACCCACCCACCCACCCGCCCTTTTGTTTGCTACTGTTTCTAGACTACAACGGCCTAGTTGCTTTCATTATCGTCACAGATGCAAACCGATGTAGGAGAAAGCCTCTCTCTCTCTCTCTCGCTCTCGCTCTCATTAATTTGTCCATGTCATTCATTTTAATACATTTCAGGGCAGGAGATTAAACTAGAGCAGCACTCTTGTTTTCAGTTAATCAAATATTTAACCATTTTGCTTTTTTAGACTGAAGTTGTACGGCTGTCAATTACTGGCACCCAAAGTGGGCCTGGAAAATTCATGTTTTTGTTTTGAGTTGTAAAGAACCCGATAGTGTATTCACATATGCCCTAGAGGCAATTGCCTCCTACTAGGCTTGAAACCTACCTGAGCCAACTATCCGGATTTACTTAGGATACAACCTCTTTACTTAGCCCCTGCCCTGTGCCTAGTAAAGTATTGCTTTTGTTTTGCCATTTTAATTTTTGCTGCTGTTAATGTCCATCTTAGCAAAGTAGGATTCTTCAAGTCTCAGTTCCCTCTCCAGTTTCCTGAAAGTCCTGTATCTGAAAGGGGCGGTGACTCTAGATTCTAGTGCCCATATACAGAAATGCTAAGGGTGTGGATTAGTTCAGGGAGTGAATTGGTATTGAAAGGGAAGGTTCAGTGGCAGCAGGACAAGTGCTTGGCACTAGTCCTCCATCTCCACACACCCATCTCCACACACCACACATTTCTTCATTCCACACTGTTATATTCTCCTTAATCTCCCACCCTGCTGCTGATAGCGGATGCTTATGAGATGAAGGAGTGGGAAGATGAGAGGAATCAGAGCCCAATGCACTAGACAGGATATGGGGACAGTGGGGAGAGACGTTCCAAGGACCCACACAAACCTGGAGCTAGCCCTGTGAACGAGCATGCTTTTCATTACTCCCATTCATACCATTCAGGGCCTTTCCTGTTCTGCGGTGGTTGTGGCAGCAGCAGAGCTGATTCCTGCAGCCGCTCCTTTTGGCCCGCCATTTTATTTTCCTCAGAATTGCTCGTATTTTGCATTGTTCTGAGGCATTCCGGGGGGGGGGATTGTTAAGAGTTGCTATTTCACCCCCCTTTTCCTGTCAAAAACAAGTTCTAGAGCAAAAGAAAGGGGGAAATCGATGAGTGTAAGCTAGAACTAATGAAACGGCAACAGCCATCTTTTAAAGAGTTTCTGACCTAGGTGGGCCTTGGTTGACAGGTAGCTATGGTCAGTCACAAGTCAATCATGTACATTGGGGAAACAGTTTGACACCTCCTGGATGTTGAGAGATGGGCTATTGTGTCATTAACTACTGTCAGAATTTTCTGCGAGATTGTGCATCTTGATGGGCTTTCTACAACAGTGTTATAAAAATCTGTTCTTCGAGAGCAATATCCACACCCTCTGCTAGTACCTTTAAGCTGGATGGAGGCTAGCGCTTAGGCCTCAGGTTCATCTGACAGTGTGTGTGGTGGCTGACAGGTTGCATATCCACCACCATTTCACAAATGAAAGTCGGAGCACTCCTTTGCATTAATCCTTTGTTGCCATTTTGTTTCTCAGAGTGCCTCAACTGAACTTACCTATGCTGCTACATTACACGTGAGGAGACCAGAAGCTTGTTTGTAAGGAACTACAATAGGATAGATACACCTGAGCAGAAATATTTTATTTCTTTTTATAGTACCACTCTGCTTTTACCTATGTTAGCCTGTCAGTTTTATGATTAATAAACTTCTTCTAAAACTCAGAGGGTTATTCCAACCCCTCACATGCCTAGGCCCTTCTTTCATGCCACGTCTGTATATGAGCAGGGTCTGAGGGAGAAAAACAAGCTACTTTGGTTATCAGGAAGGGACAGGAATGCTGGATGTTATCTCCCTTATAAGTATTTGCATTGCATCTCCTGAAAGCACCTGAGGGGGGTGTGGTGGCAGTGACCCGAGAGCCTCAGGCATGACTGGCCTACCCAGACTGGCAGTTGTGGATGGAAGGGAACAAAAGGTCTTTACCTTCTCCCATTACAGTGTGAACCTGACAAAACAGAAAGCTTTCACTTGCTGAATGTCTACTCCTGCTGCAATTTTTACAGCCACCAAAGGAATACCAGACAATAAAAGCAGCTACTTTTCCCCCCTTTTTTTTTTAGTGTCCAAAGTCAACGTCATCCATTCAGGTCACTGATCTAATCCTTCCCCAAACTCATGGTGCATCCTGAGCACATGCACAAATCTGGAACGGAACACAGAAAATCACTGTAAATAGCACTCTCATTTATCCAGTCTTGTTTTTCCACATAATTCTTGTATTCCTCGGGCCATCTGGATAATCTAAATTAATGATGCCGTATTGCATGCACTCACTGCTGCTGCAATCATTTCCTCCGCTGACAGTAGTGCAAAAGGAGAGATCTGGCATTTCACGTGATTTCAAAGAAACGCTGTGCATTTGGGGGGAGGGGGTTAAGTGTGGCCATTTCAGAATTCTCCACCAAAGTCATAGTCTCCAGAACAAAGGACTTGCTGCAAGCAACAAAAGCACCAGCAAATATGAACCTTAATGCAACATGAATTAATCATCCCTCTAAATCTTTTATTTAATAAGGTAAAAATTATGTGGTTAATTTTTAACTACCAGGAGGATTTCAGTCATTCAAGCAGCTATATTTACCATTTACCTGATTAAATTATGAATATGCAGCTCAAGCTTGTTGAATTCTGGAATGTTAAGTGGGCCAGGGGCTGGCTCCACAAAAACTGGAAGGCAGGACTGAAATCGGTGGCTTCCTATCTGGGCTGGGTTTCTGTTTCTCTATAATAGTTGCTGAGTTGTTTCCAGTTAAATTAATCACAGAGAGAGAGAGAGAAACTCTGGTATCAAATATTCTGCAGACATACACTGAATGTCTGAATACTTTCCAAATACAATTTGAATATACAATAGCTTCATTCCATACACACTTGATGTGGAATTTCTGATGTGGTAGCAAAGTGCTGGTGTTGGCAAGCGGAATAGGAGGTGTCGGTCTGAATCTACCATTTTCCTTTCAATAAATATTGTGAGCATTTCCTTGATTCTAAATGTCCACATTTCCTGTTTGCCACCACAAACAGATTCACAAAATGTTTAGGGGTATTTGTACCCCTGCGTCCCCCCCCCCCAGAAAAAAGCACTGACTAGTAGTATTATCTACCAACATAGCTCATGATTTTGATCATATAGACTGGAGTTATGAGGGTTCCTGGAGTCTTTAGACACTACTGGTGCTAGTAGATTTTACAAGATCACATTCCAAGAGACTGGCTAGGTTGTTAATCCATGAGGCATGCTATGTGATGGAAATAGGGCAGATTAATCTCACCTCCCAGTGGTCTATCAGAATGTTTTTTTGTCAATGTTGTCAAGAGCAAACAAACAAAAAAGCAGACACCTATTAGACTTTTCCTCTTGCCCGGCAAGGAATAAGTTTTGCTACACTTCTCTGCTGTTAGCACCTCGTACAATTCCGAAATAGGTATGAAATGTGCAGCTTGGAGTATTAACAGAAGAAGTGACAGATAGCTTCTACCTGCTGTGTCTTGGGAAGAGCAATAACAACACATATTTGAGTTTCCTGTTTTCTTACCATTAAAATATCAAAGTCCTTCTGTAACTTTGATCCTACTGACACGCAGCCATAGTGATGAAAGGGAAAGCACAGAGCGGGATGTGTTGCGATAGTTTTGCTTCTTTCTTAATTCCTTCATCTCTATCTCTCTGCCCCCCCTTCCTTTTCTGAACTGCTTGTTGCTTCAACGCATGTCAAGTTCAGGGAGAGTTCAGGCTCATCACTTGCATAGAAAATGATTGAAAACCTTTGGATCTTGTTTCACGGGGATGGTGCCCGGGCACTGTCAGGTAAGAATTGATATTGTGCCAGTCAGCATGGAGCTTACACAAAAGTACGGCTGAGCATTGCATATTTCAAAAGCTCAATATTATTTTGGCAACCTGGAAAACTAAAAGGAGGGAGACAGAACATTTAAAAAAGGTATTGGAGGTTATAACATTCAAAAGATGCTCTACCTTTGCCATGATATTGCTCACAAAATTCAGATCACCCTTTCAGGTCAGGGTGTTTGGTTTCCCCAAACAATGGAGTTGATACTTGTATAGCTATATCAAAGCCAACACAGACAATAGACCAGAATACGCAGAGCAAAACGAAATAATAAATGCTAATCAAGGAACAGCTTTTCAAAGTGTTATTGGAAACTGATTTTATTACTATTATTAAAATGGGGTGTTTAAAAGTGTATATTTAAAAAATAAACAAAATTACAGTTCCCTATAACAAGAAATGTTTCAAAGGAAGCAGTCCCAGCCAGGAAAAAAACAGATTCAAGCTACAAATTGCATCCCTGGAAGTATAAACAAACTATTCCATGTGCAAGAAATGTAAGCATAACCTTTCTGCCTACATCAGTGGCAGGAAAAGGCATGAGCTCTTATCATGTTTGGCATGTCCAAGAAACAGAGAGAGAGAGCGTGCATCTTGATAGGCAATTCTTCCCTACTTTCGATATAGCAGGACTGAGGCTGGATGCCTACCATTTTGGAGTAGGGAAAAAATGGCTGGAAGATGGGATGTCACATGAAACCATTCAATATCTAACCAATACCTCTGGTATATATACCCAAGGTAACGGATGAAGTCCTCAAAGTACTGCAAGACCAACACAATGCCTTACATGCGGTGCAATGGGCAGAAGCCTATGTGAAAGGGCTGGGGTAGCAGTGGGGCAGTAGACTCCCTTCCGGAAGTGGTTTTGGTCATAAGCACTGTGGTAGGATGTCAAGAGAGCAGTGCCCCCTGTGTTTTATCTAGATGAGGTGGGGTTAAGGCAGACAGAAATTGTGGGTAAAGCAAATGGAAGCCAAATTGGTTGACTCTAGATGACCAAGGGCCAAACTAGATGGTACATCTAGCAGGGAGCAATGTATCTGAAATAATGGCAATGCATGGAGCCCAGTTCTTACTGGGATAGCAGTGTGTGGGGAGGGGGCGATTACCTCCCTCACAGGGATCAGAATGGAGATCTTCCCTCTACCCAATGGCTGGGAGCTTTAGGGGGGGAAATCATTATATCTCCCCTTGTTGCACTCTGCCTTCCTGTAAGAATTAGGCTTGCCCACTCCCAGCCTTGATTTTTTTTTAAGGCAAAACAAGGCGAGTCCAAAACATATTGCTTCCTGAGAAGAACAAGATTATTTCCCCTCCCCATTCCATGCACAAAAGCCAACTGGTCTGGCAGCTGAAACTTACTTCAACACTGGTGGTGGGATAACATCCTCTGCTACACATGAGGCAGCAGACCAGATCAGAGAGCCCAGGACAGTCCATGTGACAACAGAGCAAAATGGCTGGAGTACTTGAGAGGAATACTGTAGCTGGAAGGAAGCTACTGCCCCCAAGCCTGAGGCGATTGCCTCTCTCTGCCTAATGGTAGGATCGGCCCGGAGGGAAACAAGATACATAGTTGCCTGCTACATATTAAGCAAACATCTCGGTCACATCCACACCATCCATTTAACACACATTGTTTCCCCTGAAGTATCCTGGGAACAGTCATTTACCCCTCACAGAGCTACAATTCCCAGCACCCATAGTGAACTAAAGTTCCCTAGTTTGGCCCTAACTCCAACAAAAGTCCAGAACCCTACATGAGCACACCAATTACAGCATATGGCTAAACCTGCCGCACCATCTTTGAGATGTCACATGAATTGATTTCTAAGGCTAGCTTTCAGCTGTGAGGCAAAAACAAGAGAATGCCTCAACACATGCCTCGCCTTCAACAGGAGACACTCCTTTGGCACTTGAGACATCCACTCCCAGAGTTAGAAGGCAGGTCATCTGTGTCAGAGACTGCACTTTCCGGTGAGATTTGAACCCCAACTACTAGTACGACAAGAGGAAAACTGCAGCCAGTAGAGCCTAGGAAGCCACCCACATAAATCTTGCAACCCAGTGGTGGGCCTTCATTGTACAACAGGAAAACACTAACCTAAGACAATAAGGGCACATAAATTACTGTAACTGAAAATTGTATTATTATGACTAAACAGGATTATCCAGGACTAGTCAGGCATGAGGAAGAAGGGAAGGTGGCAGCCTTTCAATGAGTACTTTGGACAGCTGAAAACTGGAAGTACTTCTTGCTATATTTTCACAGAGCATTAACAAACAAGGACAGCCAAATATGTTTTGCTACCTAGAATCATAGAATCTCATAGAATCGTAGAGTTGGAAGAGACCACAAGGGCCATCCAGTCCAACCCCCTGCCAAGCAGGAAACACCATCAAAGCATTCTTGACAGGTGGCTGTCAAGCCTCTGCTTAAAGACCTCCAAAGAAGGAGACTCCACCGCACTCCTTGGCAGCAAATTCCACTGTCAAACAGCTCTTACTGTCAGGAAGTTCTTCCTAATGTTTAGGTGGAATCTTCTTTCTTGTAGTTTGAATCCATTGCTCCGTGTCCACTTCTCTGGAGCAGCAGAAAACAACCTTTCTCCCTTCTCTATATGACATCTTTTTATATATTTGAACATGGCTATCATATCACCCCTTAACCTTCTCTTCTCCAGGCTAAACATACCCAGCTCCCTAAGCCGTTCCTCATAAGGCATCATTTCCAAGCCTTTGACCATTTTGGTTGCCCTCTTCTGGACACGTTCCAGCTTGTCAGTATCCTTCTTGAACTGTGGTGCCCAGAATTGGACACAGTATTCCAGGTGGGGTCTGACCAGAGCAGAATACAATGGTACTATTACTTCCCTTGATCTAGATGCTATACTCCTATTGATGCAGCCCAGAATTGCATTGCCTTTTTAAGCTGCTGCATCACACTGTTGACTCATGTCAAGTTTATGGTCTACCAAGACTCCTAGATCCTTTTCACATGTACTGCTCTCAAGCCAGGTGTCACCCATCCTGTATTTGTGCCTTTCATTATTTTTTTTGAAAGGCACAAATACAGGATGGGTGACACCTGAGGCAAAGGATAGATCATGGCATCCCTCTTCCATCTGCAGAAGAGGTGCCACGGGATTCTGACTTCAGCACTGGCAACAGGATCATGTCCTCCACTGCTCCTAAGGACAAGAGGCTGACTGAGGGGATTCAAGCAAGCCACATAGCACACCCAGCTCTTCCACCATCTTGATGCCACTGCCCATCCTCTTGGTATTGCCTCCTGAGGCAACTAACCATCTCACTGTCTAATGGTAAGGCTGTCTCTGTTAAACAAAAGCAAGAAATCAACCCAATGTAAATTGATGGCTATAAAATGGTAAGGATATTTATGTATGCTATATCTTTTATTATCCCTGTTAACTTGACAACATGTCCAACAGATTTTCTTCAAATTCATCTGTGCCTTACTGAATAGGGGCCTAAATGTGATGTTTTCCCTTTTCATGAGGCACCTTCTGAGAATGAAGGGGATTTAAAAATATAAAGAGCCATCATAAGAGATCTTTATGATACTTGGATGACTCACTCATTTTTGAGGAACACATCACAGTCCACTTTGTGTTGTGCAAACTCCACAGAGATGGTCTGATGGTATCTCTGTGTGACTTAATTTCCCCCTAGTTTCCAGCACGTTTTGATTACATTAAGTGACAGTCCACTGCTTTAGAATCTTAAAATCACTTGCAATTTGGGTTGCTTGGCTCTCCTACCCAAAGAGCTTTACTTCAGTTTATCTGAAAGGTGGTGCTAGACACCGGGGGCAATGTGGGGAGTGGGGTACATAGCCAGCCTTATTATGAAGCCTTGCAGCAGATCCTCCCACATCCCAGAATCTGCAGTATTTAGTCTCCATCCTTCTGCATCCTTACAAACAAACAAAAATCCCTGGTCCAAAAAAGTAGAACAGAATTTTGACTATTCACTTCATGTCAATGGTTAAGACTGCTGGAGCGCCAACGCATGCGGAAAGGAGCAAAAAGGAGGAATAGATCACTGCATTTGTGTACACAAAACATATATGTCAGCTCTGGCAACTTTTCCTTGTCCAGGCCCCTTAATCTCCTATGTTGCTGTAATACAGGCACCAAGGACACAGATCTGCAGACTCTGGTGTAACAGAGAAACCAGGGTCCTCATGCAAGTATCCCCTATTGCACCACCAGCAACATTTTCCTGTGCAACAAGGAAGCTGTTTGGTGGTCTTGCACAATAAGCTACGTGCTGCCTAGGTTCAAATCCTTGAGGCCAGGGCATTAAACCTTCATCAGGTTTTCTCAGACCAAGAGATACTGCTTTGTTGATAGTCACGAGCAGATGACTAAGCAGCTCCTGTTATCTTTATTAGGCTTGGCTGGTCCAGACACCTCAAGCACTCAAGCTGCACATCACACATCACTATTTCCTTCTAGATTACGTTCCCCATTCAGTCCACTGGGGTTGCCCTTTATGCAGAACTTCCACCAATTTTCTGCTACTAATCTAATGTCTGTGGCAGATAAATATATAGAACATCTGTGGCTACATCTGCATGATACATTTAAAGCACTATGGTATCATTTTAACCATCAATCACGGTTAGGGTTACCATATTTCAAAACGTTGAGCTTTTGGGGGGGAACAAACCCAAATGTTTCTGCTGCTTTTTCCATCGCATTGCCATACATCCGAGTTTTCCCTGACCTTTTGCGCAAAAATTCCCCCCGACGCCATTTTTACACCTGAAACCAGGACATGTCAGGAATTTTCCTGACATATGGCAAGCCTAATCATGGTTCCCCCCCCCAAAAAAAAATAGAATCCTGGGAGCTGTAGTTTGTTAAGGGTGCAGAGATTCATTAGGCAATCTCTAGTTCCCTCACAGAGCTCCAATTCCAAGAGTAGCTTACCGGTCAATCCCTCTTCCCCAGGGAGCTCTGGAAATTGTACTTATGTGACGGGTCTGGCAGGGGGTCTTCTAACAACTCTCAGTAGCCTTAACTAACTGCGGTTCCCAGAATTATTTGGGGGAAGTCATGACTACTAACAAGGAATCCTAGTGCTTTATATTGCAGATGTGGCTATATTTTTGAGCAAATGGATGAAAATGGGTAGGGAAGTCTGAAGGCCATCCGAGAAGATCACACCTGCGCCAAAGCAGACTTCCTTTTCCTATATATAAAAACATTTATAAGAGAGATACTGAAATGTTGCACAGCCTCAAAAGGGATGCAGATGCAAATATATTCCAGCCAGGAGAGAAAGAAATCTAACAGCTTCACTCCCCCTGCCCATTTGGACACCGTGTGCCTGAACTTCCTATGTGTATATATGCACCTTATATAGCTATATAAACATATACTTATTTATTCATTTTCATAAATTCGCTCCACTGTTTGACTACATCCTCTTACTGCATATGGCAATTAAGAGTCAATGACCTTTTGCACTACTTCTACCCTGGTTCTCAAAGGAGCTATTATGTGGCTGGTTGGGACAGCACAAGTCTAGTCCTGTTTGAGTCAGCATGTCTGCTGCAGGAAAAACACTACAAAACTCTCTCAGTGTAGCCAAGCTCATTTTGTTTTTGTTAGGAAAGGTCAAGGCAGCGATGGAGAGAGGAGAAAGTCAGCCAGTGTTTGGAATCCGTCCCACTTCAGCAATACTTCCCTTTTCTCCAGGGTAAACAAACTACCTTTCATTATCCGGCACACCAAGTTTATTGAACAGGGGGCCTAAGTGTTAAAACGCAGGTTTCACATATAAGGAAATTGCACAAGCACCTTAACTACAGTTACCAAAGGTTCTTCAATGCCTTGAGCTATATCAGCAGCACTAAAATTCATCTTTTAAAATATTAAACTTCAATGCAGACCTTGTGCTTGTTTTTTGAAATGCTGTTTGCTTTCCCCTCCTGTGACTATGAGAAAGAAATCTCTCGTCGGTAGCTAGCAAAATATCCTATTTATAAACTTTTCAGAAAAGCTTGGAATTTTTATTCTATTTTTACTAAAATGAGACCGTCAAATTCGGAAACTTTTTTTAAAAAAGCAAAAGGCGAGGGGCTGTTTAAATAGAGGCTACCCACAGAACAGAAGCCACCGTCCTGCCCTTCAGGTGCAGAGAACAGGGATCGGGCAATCTTCAAGCACTAAATGGAATGGGGGTTTTGCACTATAGAAACAGAAGCCTAAGATGGGCAGGTCATTGTACGCTTTCCTGCTACCTGGTAGGGATGTGGGAGAAAATTGATTTTGTTTGCCTTTTAATGAGAAATTCCTTGATTTTGTAGTTCTCATTTGAATCAAAACATGGTTACTCTTTGAAATTAGCACTACTCCTAATTTTGTGACATGGGTCTCCAAACAAACAATGTGTACAAAAATGCATCTATTTAGGTGAAAGTGTGCATTAAAAATGAATATTTTGGTGTAACTAACATTGTATTGAGCATGGTGCTGACAACCCCAAGGTCGCAGGTTTGATCCCCATACTGGACAGCTGCATATTCATGCATTGCAGGGGGTTGAACTAGATGGTCCCTTCCAACTCTAAAACTCTACGATACCCAGCCACTATCTTTGTTCATCGATGAACAGTGGTAGTCAAACAGCAGCTCTCCTTTCCTACCCATAACAGATCAAACTACCCAAGTCTTTGCCCATGGAGGTTACTCCTGGTCCAGGCATAAGTAGCCTACATGAAGGGACCTTGATAACGGGATTCACTGTTGGGTCAGAATATTGCACAAAGACCCAGGTTCACTCAACTATGAAGCTCACAGAGTCACCTTGACCAGTCACTGTCTCAGCCTAACTTACTCCACAGGGGTGTTGTGAGGATAATGTGGAGAGGAGTGGGGAAACCATGCCATGAGCACTTTGGAAAAAAGACAATATATAAATGTAGCAAATAAATAAACGGAAGCAGAAGCAGGACAGGTTAGGGAGAGGTCTGGAGGACTTCATTTGGCCCCTTAGCCTGGGGTTCCCCACCTCTGTCCTGTGACCTGATTGGTATTTAGAACCAGCATTCTGTATCCAAGCAGATGCCCATGGGAAACCCATAATCAGGGCATGAGCCCTGATAAGGTGTGACTTTCACCTTATGAGCACAGCACAGGGCATTCCGCCCAATATTGTAGAGTGGGAGCCCTGCACATTTATGTCCTTGATGTTAGCTCATTTCAAGGCCAGTCAGTACTATCCCACTGGCCTACTTGGAAAAAGACTTGATGGCTGCAACCTGGCTGGCAGGCTCCTAAAATTCAGAAGCATGCACGAGAAAGACGGATGCAGATCAGAAGTGTCTGGTTTGGCTTGTCAGCTCCCTACTCAATGATAATCTTCCTATTAAAAGCCATCAAACCACATAAGTGCACCCATGAACAAGATCTTGGTGGCTTTCTGCTAGAACTGCTGCCTCAGCCCTTTCCTGTACCACATTCCCGTCCTGCGTTAGCATAAACTACTGATTCCATATGACTGATACTTAATTACTCATAGCAATGAAGACATGATAACCAGCAGTAGCTGTGTCATTGGCCAGCTTTTGATATGAAGCCAGAGGATACAGAGTATGGGAAGAGAGTCATATTTCCCCAAAGCTCTGAGCAGGGAACCTTCTGGAATATATTCATGTTCAAAGTGCTGAGAAACAGACAGCTTATTCCATTTCCCTTTTTGTTTTAGTTCTGTTGTCAACTGATGCTGTAACATTCCCAAACTCAACTGTTCTCAGCCATAGACTCAATTGACAGGCTGACATAAGCACACTTCAAGCACTAGATATTTGTTGTGAAAATGTAGTGGTGCGATCCTGGGGTTCCCCTTAACCCTGCTGAAACCTCCTTGCTTTGTGTAGATGATATGATTGGCTATATAAGGACCCACACTCATTGGCCATGCTGGGTGAGATGGGTGGGATCTGGTGTCCCCCATTTGGAGGGCACCATGTTGACTACTTCTTCACAACACCATGGTTTGAGCTGGAGAGCAGACATTAGCATCCTAGGAGAGAGGGAGGCAGCTGTTGTGATCTCTTGACTCTGAGCTACATACAGGCTCTGCACCTGGGCATTCCAGTCCATGCCCCACCCCCAAGGGCTTGCTGTCTCTACCACTTGTGGCATCTTTGCCACAGATTGGCAACCAATGGCCACACAGTGAGAAAAACATCGGGGGGGACTTCCTCTTTGTTTTCAAGATAAAGCCATAAAGGGACCAGTGTCTGTGTTTAGGTTTTTGATAGTCCACACACAATGGCACATGCAGTGGTCAACTTTCTCATATAATCGTGTGCAAATCACTCCTACAGCCTGCAAAAAAGGTTATTTGCCTGCAAAATAAAGTAGCCTGGTGGGTGCTGTCAGAAGAACAACAGAGAGCAGCATTTCTGTGCTAGGAGTGGAAGAGGCTGCTTCTGTCCTCTGGTGCTGGAAGCTGAGGAGCGACGGAGTACACTTCTACCAGTCTGCTCACTAACCTGCACACAGCTCTGCAAGACTGATGAACAATGTATAAATGAAACAGCCACAAATGTCCTGCTCTGTAACAAGAAAACCTGAAAGCTTCACTAATGGCTTTGTCCTCCAATCTTCCATGCAAGCCATTAGTCCTAGGATTGCTGTTCATTGTCACAACTTGTGGTTTGGTGCTTACATCAGCAAGATGGTGCAGGATGTTTGTCTGGCACGACAGCATAAGTTGTCACCACCATGCTAGCAACACTGTCAGATGATGCATAACAGTAACATTCACAAGTATTATGTAGCACTGAAATGAATGGAGAAGGTGGAAGTTAAGAGTTGATGCATAGCTATACTAAAATAGAAACAATTTATGGGTTTGCAAGCATCATAGTAAACTGCTCCCATTTGCTTCATTCAGGAGAGCCATATAACAATGCCAATACAACCTGTTGTGTGTGTTATTCCCTGTAATTTCTTTTTTTAAAGTCTATAGAATCTTGGGACATGCAAGAGATCACTTTCATATCACAGAATTATTATCACTCTCACCATTTCGACACACATATCAGTTCTATTTCCATAGCTTCACAGGCAATAATGACCATTCTCTGCTTTTGAAGATTACTAAAGGACAACTGTTTAACACTGTTTCTATCCATATAGTCATGGTGAACAAATATTTTCCCTTCGACTTTCAGTTAGTAGTCACTGAAGTTGCCAAAGGGATTTTGCCCATTGTCACTTTCAACACGTGAAAGTGTCTTAAGCCAGTCTATGGTTTTTACACAAAATCATAGCCTGATTACTCAGAGTGCTCTTGCAGTCACTTAAGATAAAGAAGTAGATGCAGCTTTGCATGTAGGAAGTACGAGACCAAACTTGTCATTTACTGCCATTTATCCACTTTGCCGATGGACAGATTTGCACAACCTACCCTGATGACTGCAATTTTGCCTTTCGTAACATAATGGTTCTCTCTATGATGCTATTGGTTCATCGTATGCAGGAAGTAGCCATAAACAAGAGGGATGTTTGCATATTACAGGCTTACTGCCAGGTGAAGGAGATCTCAGAGTTGTAGCCTTCCTCCAAACGTTATAAGCATAAAACGTATTTCTTGGAAATAAAAGAATCCCCTTGCTTCCTCTTCTGGTTTGGACCTCGTATGTGCCATGCTGCAAATGTAATTTGCAATTTGATTTTAAAGCCTCAGAAGATATCGGTTTCTGTTAGAAAACAATGCCTGAATGATAAAATAAATTCATTTTAAAGACCTCACTGTTTTCCATTTTTTTCCTATAGAGATTTAGAAGCATGCATGTCTGTTCTCCCCCGCCTCATCCCCCCACTTCACTGCAAAAAGCCTAACATAGCAAAGCTCTTAACTGCATCACAGCCATGAAATAACAAGTTGATTCGATGAAAGTGGCACGGCCGCCTAGAGACCTGGGAAGAAAAATTGACATTTAAGCTCACAAATTCTGACTTGCATCCCATAAAGTATCCAAGCTCACATCAGAGCTGCTTGAAATAAATAATAAAATGGGGGAAAGGGGGAAAACACATGCCTTTTGAACTGGTAGGTATGATCTGAAAGTCACAAGGCTATGGAGAACATACAGTAATAAATACCATAGGTCACCATGTCTAAGGCACATCAGAGCTTTATGCTCTATGTCCGCCTCCTCTAGGCTTATGTAATCAAACCCCAGGGACCTCACCCTAGAGCAAAGCTGCTCCAAACCTGTAAAAAGAAAACCCAATTTCTCCAGCTAAGAGTAATTCATATCTATACAGGCATTTATTCTGTACCAAATTGATCAACCAAATTGATCCAAACTGAAAATCACTCCTGCTAGAGTTCTTTTTTTGAATTTTTTTGTTTTTAAAATCACATTTGAGCATCAGTTCTGTTTTTCTTGAATGACTTAAAAAAACTTTCTGAGCCACTTGTTCCATTTTCTTACTGTAGTTTAGCCAGTTTGGAAACGTTATATAATTATCTGTCCACTGGGATAGAAAGCATAATTCCAGTCCACAGAGGGCATTGAAGAAGTGTCGGATCATCTCAGTTTCAATTTCATCACTGTCTATAGATTCTAGGAACATTTCACATCAAATTCTGTTTATTTTGATTTTCTTAATGATACCTTCAACTTCAGCTCCAGGCACTTTTCGTGTAATTTCAGGCAACACATCTTTACTCCAGAAACTCTGTGCGCACTCTGAGTACCACATAAGAGCCACAAAATTAATTCTGGTTTAATTATCTTACCGTATTTATTTAATTTCTACATCGCCCGTCATCCTAGGATTACAGGGGTGGTTGACAGTATCTGGTCCAAAAAAGGGAATGTGTCAGACCATCTACTTAACAAAAGAAACTGGGGGTTGAATGTGATTACTTATGTAAAGGCACCCCTGACCATTAGCTCCAGTCACCGATGACTCTGGAGTTGTGGCTCTCATCTCGCATTATTGGCTGAGGGAGCCGGCGTACAGCTTCCAGGTCATGTGGCCAGCATGACTAAGCCGCTTCTGGCGAGCCAGAGCAGCGCACGGAAATGCCATTTACCTTCCCACTGGAGGATTACTTATGTAATGAAAGTGTAATGAAAGGGCTTGACTGTATGTGTGATTAACAGCCCTAAAAAACTGTTTATGTTTCACTGCATAAATGAATGACAGGAAAAAATCCTACTGTTTGTTGGATGAGACAAAGGGGGATAGGACTTGGGGCCACACATGAGGATGGCAAAGTAGGGATTCACACATCCCTAGTCTACAGAAATTCTTACCTCCAGTTGGCATGTAGCCCTATCCACACAGCCAGAAGAGGAGAGGGAAGGGGAATAGGGCTGTGTTGCAGCCACACCACCCTCCTTTCTGACCTCCTCACATAGGACTGCACACTTAGTAATATGCCATGTTTGGCTTTTACGTGAAAGGGTCATTACTCTTTTGAAGCCTACAGATGCAATAGGTAAAATAACTGCATAGATTTGTACAGTCCTGTTTGTCTCCACCACTTTCTTCTTTCTTCCGCCCTTCCCCAAGACCTATCACTAAAAGAAAAGCTTGCTGATTAATGTTCTGCCCCAACTTCACAGAGATACAATGATTACATTTCCTGGAGAAAGTTTCAGCCCTTTAAGCAGCCTAGAGCCACAACTTGTTTCATCAGGATTACGTGCGAGGGCTCAGGCTTTGTTATGATCTGCTCAAGCACATAGCGATTCCTATCAGGCTGCTTGCAAGAAACAGTCAAAGATCAGGTTTCTGACTTTGCAGTAAGGAACAGATGTGATTTTCCATGATGCATCGCTGGGTTAAAGGAATCAATCAAAGGAGTGCAAAATACATGGTTTGGTTTGAAAATAACTGCAGGTCATAAATGAAGCAATACTTCAAGTCCATGATGAGTATCCTTTTCAGGCATATTCACCAAAATCTTTGTGCCAACTGGTTTTTAAATGACCTCAGTGTGAAAGAAGCTAAGAGCATCTGTCAAAAAAGGCTACTTATACTACAGTTCAAAAGATGGTTCCTGCACCTTTAACAGGTGTGCAGAAGAGGGATTTGTGGCAAGTGCAGGTTGGCATGCAACTATTAAAGACACAAAGGTTCTCTCCTTTGCATCTGGTCACCTAAGCAAAATGTGTGGTAGGGCGTTGTTTGTGAAGTTTATGCTGATTCTACTGTTTCACATCCACATGGCAAAGGTAAGGTTGTCTGCTGTGGCAACTTACATTGCATTTCTCTCCATCTGCTCATTTAATATTATCTAAGGTAGCTTCTAGATGACCTCTTTATTGAGCATTCATTCTGATTTGTTTGCAAGGAGGTGATGCAACAACAAATCTGCCAGCATGCAGTTGAATCCCACCTGTAAAAATCAAGACAGCCTGGAAGCACCCTGGAATCCTGAATTTAACAGCACAGTTCCATGCATATTTACTTGGAAATTGATGTGTTCAGTGGGGTTTGCTACTGTGAAAATGGGCATAGGATCAGGTACATTATCGCCACCCAACATAGCTCCAGGCTGATGCTGGACTAGATGGGCCCCTGGGCTGATCCTGCGGGGATCTTATGTTTTGATGTTCTTAAATATCATGGCCAGTCAATTGGGTGCTGGCAGAGGAAGGACTTATCAGCAGACTCATGTGGGGGCCTTCATGTTGAAATTGGCCTTCAGGTTTTGTCCATATCTGAAATCAAGACAGTTTCAGTGGTGGCTTAGTTCCTCCTGCTGTTATTGTACAGGACTTGGCTTGATGATCATTTCAGGGGCGGAATTACTTCAAATGTTCAGGCTTGTAACTGTTTTTGCCCAAATAACAGGGCTGAGAGATAATTCATTTTGGAATGTGGTATAATTGTTTTGCTCACTTTTGCACTTCAGAAGATCAAGGCCTGGAGTCACCAGATGTTCTTCTGAACAGGATTTTTTGGCTGTTATCCTCAGAGTGCTATGCAGAGAGTGGTGGATGGGAAGAGCAGGTAAAGCAAGAGGCTCCAGTCTTGCTTCACTCAAGCTTCACATAAGAAACTGGAGGGAAAGTGATCATGAGGCAGCAAACAAGGAATGGCATAAAGCTGGATATCGGGTCTCTGAAAGGCATAGGATTGCCTTTCTTGCCATTTTCTAGTGAAAACAACAATGCCATAGTAAATCTGAACAACAAGACCTTTCTTTACCTTCCATAGCTGCTTGTTAATTTTTGATAGCTTGATTATGCAAATAAATGAAATGTTTTGATTACAGAATTAGAATGCATATATCTTTATTTTCTGTCGGTACTAGCTCTTGTCAAGATTGCCAGATATTTGACTGAAAAGATAAGCTGTGCTTCTTCACAGAAACAATACCCAGATATGTAGAATGTTGATGTGTGTTGTAATCTACTTATTGTGGATTTAAATTTTATTGAATGTTTTATATAATTGTTTTTAATGATAATTGCATTACTCTATTTATTTTACTGTCAAGCAATGTATACATTTTATGAAATAAATATAAATAAGTAAACAAAATAAGTGATTTATTTATTGCATTTCAACGGAAGCACAGTTGGTTTGATCCCTTGTTCGCAGGTGCCATCTATGTCTTCCAAGTCCCTTTACTTCGTTTAATGGGCTGCAGTTTCTCTATCTGTGGACTTCCCATCTGTTCCAGCCTTAGGTCCCCAGATGTTGCTGGACTACAACTCCCTTCATTCCTGCCCAGTGGCATGCTGCCTGGGGATGATGGGGGTTGTAGTTCAACAACCAGGGAGCCCACATTTGGGGACGGTTGACATGCACATGTGGGCTGCTTGCAGCACTGGGATAAAGGCTCTTCCTTCCCTACCAGTCGAACATTGCCCTCTGACCCTTTGCTTGCTCGGGCCTCACATCCACAAACTCATAACAATATTCTCTTCCCCCAGAATCAGCACAGAAGCATAGCTGACTAGTGGAGGAGGGTTTGGTGGAAGGAGTGATCTATCCTTCCTCAACTAGTCTTCCAGGTTAAAACAACAACAACAACAACAACAGAGTTTTATTCGCCTAAAAGATTACAGTGGTACCTCTGGTTACGAACTTAATTCATTCCGGAGGTCTGTTCTTAACCTGAAACCATTCTTAACCTGAGGCATGCTTTCGCTAATGGGGCGTCCTGCTACCGCCGCACCGCTGGCACACGATTTCTGTTCTCATCCTGAGGTAAAGTTCTTAACCCGAGGTACTACTTCCAGGTTAGCGGAGTCTGTAACCTGAAGTGTTTGTAACCCGAGGTACCACTGTAGTAGTCTGTGATTCTAAACTGGCTGTCAAGGAGAGACCTTCTATCCTCTGCAAACAGCATGGAAATGCAAGCTGCTAGTTATCTAAAATATTTCAGACTAGTAAATTTTCTGGGTTTATTTTTAAGGCTGCAGTAAATGGATGCACATGAAAATCACAGACAAAGTGAATGGGTCCCGTGAACAACATAAGAAATAGTGGCTGTTATTATGGAAAGAGCAGTACAATATGTAGCAAGACATAAAAGCTCATGTGAAATGAATTACTGTATAACAATGCTACATAAAAACACATGGAAGATAGACTAGTATAGTAGTAAAAAACACAGCATTCCCCATGGAAGGTGAATATTGTGGATGCAAAATTTCAGTGCAGTGCTTCCTTCTCTCTCTCTCTCTCTCTCTCTCTCACACACACACACACACACACACACACACACACACACGCCAGTCCACAGAATCAATGCTGCTGAATCTGAGTAAATGAACGGCAGGCAGAAAAGAGCCTTGAGCAACAAGCACTAGAGCGGGAGGTCAGGGGCCCACAACTGATCCCTGTGTGAGAAGAGGGGTGCTAACAAGTCCACAAGTCTGTCCCTATTTCCATTTGCGAAATGTTAAGAGGCCACGAGACAGCTGGCATTTGTCTCAAAGCCCTTGACAGCTCTGTAAATCTGAGTCATTCTTTCTGGTACCAGCCTTTATTCTGTGCAACAACGACCCCCCCCAAAAAAAAAAAGAAAAAGAGAGAGAGAAGACAACAGAAAGATTTGTAAAATTGAAAATAATGAAGATGTTTTAAGGAACTGGCATCTGTTCATAGATATTCCGCCGACTAAAAGAGATGCTAAATGCATCGGATGAATTATTCATTGTGAATTATTCATTTAGCTCTTGCTTGTGGCACAAAGTGCCAAACCACTCCAGCCTAACTAGAAGTTTTCCATTGAGGGCCCATTATAAGCTTTGTCTCTCATTTCTACTATCCCATCCAAAGTCCCATTTAAAAAAAAGGAAACAAGGAAAATTTAGCACCACTGCTTACTACCGATTAAAACTAGTAATTTTTAAAAGTAAGTAAAACCTTTATTACGGTCGTAGACCAGCAGATAAGAGGATGAATCAAAAACAAAAAATATAACAATATTACATATACTAAATAAATATTAAATAACATCTTTTAGCAGCATTATTTCAAGGAACACATTGGCTTAAAATTTAGCTAAAATTTTGTGAGAGATAATTTCATTCAGATATTATCAACTGTAACTTGATGTGCAACATTATCGCTGTTGTTATTTGCGATCACGGCGGGTCTGAGTCTTGCCGCGTGATAGCAGAATTTGGCTACAGTCTTGGTTCGCTCCGGATCGGTATCTTCGAGCAGATATCTAGTCAGAATTTTAATGGAGCGACCAGGTAAGTTTTTTAGCAAAGGTTCAATTAGCTCCGTCCTCATATCTCGGTAAAATGTACAATGGAGGAGAACATGGCTTATAGTTTCGATCTCCATGTGGTCGCAAGGGCATAGTCTTTGGTCCAGCGGAGTCTGGCGATATCTCCCAGCTAGAACAGCCGAGGGTAACGCATCAAAACGAGCCCTGGTGAAGGCCCATCGGTGCCTTGGGTTTTCCAGCGTTTTTAGATATGTAGCTGGGTAGTTGGGTCGGTGTTCGTACAGTTGTCTGTACATAGAGGTGAGACGAGCTAGGTTATTTTGGAGGTCAATATCCGTGATTCTTTCCCTAATTAGCTTTTTCGCCCTTTCGTTTCCCATAGACAAAATAATTGCCATTGACAGTCCGTAAGAAGCTAGTTTCTTCTGGATGGTCCGTTCCCAAGAGGAGTGGAAACTATCTTTATTGATTAGGCGGAGAAGGCCATTGGGAGATTTATTTACTTTTATCCAGAACTGCAAGGCTAGTTGCCATACTTTAGTTTCTATTTCCTGGACTCCCGCTTCCAATCGTAGGGCTGCATTAGGAACGCATTTAGGCGTTAGAAATAAAGATCTTAGAAAGCCGGATTGAACCTTCTCATATGGGTCTATTTTAGAATTAATCATGAATGGTGCACCATAGAGTAATTGTGCTAGTGGTTTAGCCGCAAACAGCTTAAGGGCTGCGGGAATGTAATTTCCCCCCATTGTTCGATGGTATCTTATAATTGCGGCCGCACTCCTTTGGGCTATCAGGGCTGCATATTTGACATGAGCCACGTTTTTTCTGGAGGATTGAAATACAACCCCTAGATACTTGAAGTAGTTCACCTGCTCGATGGAGTGATTATCTATTTGCCACCTTAATATTTTCCTCTTGTTGGAAAATATCATTACTTTGGATTTTTGAAAATTCATCGATAATTGTTCCGTCTTGCAATATTGTTCCATTTTATTTAGAGCTCTCTTGAGGCCCATACGGGTCTGTGATAGTATGACCGCGTCATCTGCGTAAAGCAGAATGGGGATCTTTTGGTTCGCAAGTTTAGGGGGGTGCGTATCAGCCTCCTCCAGTTGGGTAGTGAGTGAGTTTATATAGAAGTTGAACAGATGGGGGGCCAAAACGCATCCCTGTTTGACCCCTTTTGCTGTTCTAATTGGGTTCGAGAGTAGACCTTCCCTACCACATCTTACTCTCAGGAATGTATTGCTATAGAGTTTGAATATTAGAAGCAATAACCGGCGATCTATGGATTTTTTAAAAGATGCAGATCGATGTAAATCCTGTTTTAATATGAGCCGAACATGTGACTGCTTATTTTAAAATAATAAAACTTCAGCCTTCCTTCCCACACTCAGCAGCACACAGTCCCTCCCAGGTGTAGCAGGTTCATGCAAGTGCCTAGCAATGAGATTTAACAGTACGATCCAGTACATGCCTATTCAGAAGTAAGTCTCATTGAGCGCAATGTGCTTACTCCCAGGTAAGTGGCCGCAGGATAGAAGCCTTCATTGTTCAAGAGTTTTTGGTCTGCTAGTGGCCTTGCTTTGAGGTCAGGGGGAGGGGAGGAAGGGTCTTTGGGGAAGCCTAATAAATACTATCACAGTGAAGTATCTGCCACACAGCTTGAAATCGATTTACTAAATTGATCTGCCAAACTTGTTTCACTAGTTTTCTCTGACGGGATTGAATCTTAGGCAGGTGAAGCTCCTCTCAGGATATAAGCCAAATCTAAATACTTCCAACCAAAAGGCACACTTTGAGGCAAGGATAAAAAATATGTGGTCCTCCATGTGTTGTTGGACTACATTGCCCATCATCCTTGGCCATTAGCCAAGCTGGCAGGGGTTGATGGAAGTTGTAATCTCACATCTGGAAGGGACAGTAGTGATGGTTACAAATTCATGCATGACCATTTTTAACAGTGCTTTTGTGGAGTGCGCAAAACGCAGATCTGCTACTTGTAGTAAAACGTTGCACCTTCCATGAACCTGATTAGCTATAGATCACTCTGTTCCTGTGGCTGGAACTATGCTGGTGTTAGACATAAGCATTAAACTCCTTCTACCCCGAAATAACCTGGAGGTATTTGAAGAGTGCATTTTCCTCCTTGGCTTTGATCTGAGGGGAGGGATAATCTTTGAAAAAATATAATTTATGAATGAATGAGAAGGGAAAGAGTATGAAAGTGAATAATATAACCTCTATGTTTCAATAATAATAATTTGTCATAATGGTGCTTTTAAAACAGAAGGCTAAAATGCTCTAAAAGTGTTCCTGTACAAGTATTAATTTTTGTTCTTTTCTTTCTTTTTGGCTAAACATAGAAGCATTTCTTCAAACAGCTAGACATCTGGCCTTTACTATGTTCTCTCAGATCCCTTGAAATCTTATCTGGATTCATATAAGCAAAGAGCAATCTTTGAAGTCAATACGGCACATAAAAAGCTTCTAACATCAATAAAGTCATTCAGAAAGCAGTAAATGAATGTAGGGAAAAATCCACCCTGTCCCAACCCATTCACATACACACAAACATGCTTTTCCCACCAACGTTGCTAATTTTTAAGAGTAGCTGTACCTCAGGTTACTTTACAAATGGACTTGCAAAGCAAACTTAATAGAATTCACCACCAAAATGGGTGTTGGGTCACATTTCAGGTTGTTATTTAGAGTGACAAAATTATGGCACAAGTTTTGAGAACAGGGCAGCACCCTGTTCCTGGAGAACTCGGGGCTGGCTCCAGGTCTGAGGGACCCACAGCAAAGAGGTGGACCCTTTCCTATATCAGTTGAGCACTGCAGGCTTATGTGGTGATGGCAGCAGAGCTGTGATCAGCAGTGGATAACTGGGATCCAGTGTTTTAATTTCTCCCAGTCCCTCCCTAGGAGTGTCACCACAGAGCATTGTGGGGAAATTCAAATGGCAACTCCAAGCCACTCTACACAGGAGACCCAGGGCAGCTTTAACTTCAGAAATGGGCCTTAATGGACCCAGACAGCTGTCTGAGAATGCAGTATGTCAATACCAAGCCTGGAAAAATTCAACATAACACAACAATGGTTCATAGGTGGGAGCTGTTATAAACATAATCTGCCCTTATTCCCTTATGGGGTTACACAAGAGTCCCTTGTAGGTTCTCCATCAGTAGGAGAAAATAACAGATGCCAACCAGAGAATATTGAGAAGCAAAGCAGCTAGTAAGCCTGATCTTTATTAACGCTGTTGCAACAGGGTGCAACATGCAGGAGAGAGGAGGAGGACCCAGAGCCATGCATGCAAGCCCTTATATAGACATTTTAAATTGCCCATCCTGGAGTCCAAGACCACCCCCAGATATATCATACCTACATCACAGAAAAGGCGGTCTACAACAGAAATCTGAGTGCATTGTTTATCTCCTGTCTAGCAAGTTATCTAATAATGCCTTATCTGATTGCCTTTCCTGGTAGTCTGGCCATTCCTTTGAGGTGGTAATTACTTAATTCCTGAGACAATGGGAAGGTTCCCTCACCCCCTCCCTCCTTGCAGAGAAACATTTGGTCAGTTTTGGGAGTCAAAATGGTGTCAGGACTGTCTTCCTGTGCTGCTTCAGACATGTGGCTTATATATTTATGTACGTGTATGCTTGGTACACTTATGAACATTTATTATATATCTAAGACCTTAAAATTCCTATAACAGGGCATTACTCACATAGCCAAAACAATTTATAAAGCCTGTTCGACATCCTGCCCCTATCAGTCTCTATAATACATAGATCTAAATTCCTAGTGTATATACGACACCATGGTTAAAAATACATAGAGCCCATAGACATTATGTTTTAAAGGACAGGAGGGAAGCGTCTGACATAATAGCAAGACAAAATAATTCCTTCTTCTTTTGCCTTAACAGTAGAGACTGTAGCATTTGGGAATAAGAAGGGTAGAACCTGCCCAGTAAACATCCATTAATTTTACCCCATCTTTCAAGCTTCTCAAAAGCTCTTTCGAAAGTTTGATACTCACACTTTTTTTTCAACCGCCTCCCCTTAAAAACAGCATGGGATTGAGCCGCACTAAAGAGATGTATCTTCAGCATTCATCTCCTCCTCTGTGGGGAGGGAGTCCCACAACTGAGGGGCTGCCACAGAGAATGCCAGTCAGAGCCCACCCCTCATTCTGTTCCCCAGGGACTATCTCTAAACTCCCACCACAATGTTCCTTGTAAGAAAATGCCTCTAAATTACTACAATCACTACAGTTTTCGATGTGCTTTATGCTTCACGTCATACATTGCCTTGATAATTTTGATGAGTTGGCATTATATGAATATTTTTATAAATAAGTTTTTTATTGTTATTCTTATTATTATAAAAATGGAAACACACAGGAAGACAACAGGTGAAAAGTATGCCCTGGATCACATCCCAGTAGTTTTCTTGATGCCCTGCAGCTGTTCCCTGGGGCTGCTGTCAGCTGGAGCCATTTATTTCCAGAATCTTAGAAGCATCTATATTTGTTCTGTTGTGCCATTGCAAGTATGGTTATCCCTGTGCTCTAGTGAAGATTTGTAGGTGCTAATATAATTCTGCCAAAGCTCAAATATCGGAATTGTTTTTGTTAGGGATAGCTTACACCCAAAAGGCAGAAGCAGCAATGGACTGCCAACAATTCCATCCTAAAGTAATTCTCTTTTCAGGTGCTACTCACCCTCCCCACTTTTTATGCCCTTGCTTTATCGAAGATTAGCACGATTTATTTTTATCATTCTAGTTTCAACGCGCTAGAAGGGCTCTTGTGAAAATCTAACATGGACGACTAACATTGGAGAGCAGAAACTGAAGCCACCAATTTCTTTTTTTAAAAGATCTGGCCTGAGCAGGAAAAGGGTGAAAAACAGAGCTGTTCAAATGTCGCAATATCATGTGATCTCTTATCTTTTTAGGGTTTGGTGCGGATGTTTTCCCTAACCAGCTTTGTCACATTGCTTCTAGGAAGGTCTCTGTGCTACTTACAGCTGTGTGGCATGCAAAAAATCAGCCTAAACTATCCTGTCTGTGCATTAAGGTATGCAGGGGAAGTCCCAGTAGCTTAATTCTTTGGATCTTAAATAAGGTGGTACTTCCTGTCAGTTACACACCCCTTTGACAACCCTACTCCTGAGATACTCCAAGTAACAGACCCAGGGGATCACCACACCCCTCTTAACTGGTTTGGGAGTCTTCTCTTTTTGTAGAAGAATCTCTCCCCTGCTGACTGGAATGAGACCTAAGTAGACTATCTTTCCAGCTTCTACTTCTGCTGGCTCAACCTCAGCCTCCCAGTTAATTCCTGGCCTATTACTCTTACAGGACACCACACACTGTCATTCACACTAAGCGCAGAGGCTCCTGCCCAGCAACCTTCCAGTAAAAACAAACTTTTCTGTCACACTTACCTGTAGTGGCAAGGTTGAGGCCACATGGTTGCCAGGCAAGTGCCAGGAGTTCCATGGCCAATCTGGTGCTCCATCATTCTCATAAATGCTTCTGGGTTAGGCTTGCTTGCCGCTGGTCTTGAGAAATTATGGAGATTTGCTGATGCTGGCCACCTGCTTTCTTGCCTTCACTGTCCTTGACCACATTTGAAACCTCCCAATCACGCCCATAAGCATTAGCCAGTCAACATCTATGAACCACACCAATGGCCATATTCACTCATTCTCCCCTTTTCATTCATTCACATTTGTGCCCCGGCTTCAACCCACAAATAACCACTGGCTTCTGAAGGTGAATTTCAACCAGCTTCCATCCACAAACATCAGCCTGCTTCAGCCTTACAAACATCAACTGGCCTCCGAACATGAAGTCCACCAGCTTCCACCCACCAACATTTTTCAGCTTCCACTAGGCCCATCACTAGATATAGATATAAGCCAACTTCTGACAATGGATATCAACCACATTCAAGCCACAATCCCTCTCAGAAAGTGAATTTACCTTACTGTCACTCCGTAGCCACCAACAGTGAGTTGATCACCTCTGTCCATTTGCCAATGTGCATTTCCAAGTGGAGGACTGGGAAATGCTGGATCTCACAGCTGTTGTGTTCTGTTGGGAAAGAGGAAAAGGCCCACCTTTGTATCCACTCAGCTGCCATGTACTTTTGTGATGTCACAAGTAATCCTTAGCCAACGGCAACAGCTGGGGATGTACCATCATCATCTCCTCAGGCCTCACAACTGTGGGTGCACCTCAGCAGTGATTTACTTGTGGGCTTTCTTGTTTTTAAAAAAAATACTTACAGACAAATGTCTTTGGGCCAAGTTGTTTAGGGCTTTGTGAATTAAAATAAGAACTTTGAACCTGGCCAAGCAGAAAATCAGCAAGCAGTATCAAATGACTGTATTGGGGGAGTGTGCTTGTAGAAATGTGTGTGTGTGAGGCAAAACTATATGAAACATGTAAGAAATGTACACTAAAATGCTGGCACATTTTTGTGAGGACTTTAAACAAAAATAATACTGTGATGAACTAAAGATTGGAAAAATGAAAAACTGAGAGAAACCAAAATAGACAAATGTCACTGGAGAGCAACAGCAGGAGAGAGCTATAGCACACGTTCTGTCCTGCTAGCAGACCTCCCATGGGTATCTGGTTGGCCTCTGTGGGAACTGAATAGTGAACTAAATTTGCTTTGGTCTGATCCAGAAAGGCTCTTCTTACCTTTTTATCTGCGGAGACCAACTTCTGCTCTCTCTGGGTGTATTTCTGAAACTAGCATGGTATCCATTCAACTGGCATTTTAACTGACTGGTCAGCTCAAGCGAGATATGTTTGCTCACTGAAAATTATCGCCTACAATCTCTCTTGATTTATGGCACATAGTTTGTGCCTAATTTTTTAGCATAGGTTTTAAAAAAACAGTCAGAATTCACAACATAAAAATGCATGGGAAATGTGCAGGTATGCAAAATATATAGTCCAGTACTGGGTGAAGGGAAGAAATAAAAAATAAATGAGGCTTCATCAGCCTCCAGCCTATAGTTTTCACAGTGTATTATGCCACAACGGTGCTGACATCAAGGTGGGAATTGCATGCATTGCTTGCAAAATATCACTAAAAATGATCAGAGAAGGATGCTCTCATCCTAGTAACCTACATGCAATCATTACACCGCACATGCATGAATCTTGAGACCAAATTCATTGTTCTTATTGCACCCTCTGCTGACTGGTTCCTTGAACAGCTTTAAGCAACTGCTTCTTAACCAAGATACAGTGTGGTGCTGAGAGTTAACATCAAGAGAAATCCAACTGCTGATCATGTTTGTTGTGTTAGGTGAGGATAGGGTGAAAAGCAATGTGTTTAAATTATAAGATTGGAAGGTTTGGGGTAAATGTTAAACGCAAGGTCCCTATGATTGCCGTGGGAGTTTCTTTCCTTGAAGGTTTTCATAGCAAGGATGAGGAACCATTGCTTGGAGTAGTATCTTAGGCACCAGGCTTCAAGGGGTTCGTTCGCAGGTGGGTCTGTAGCCTCCTGCTCCGATACACACACCACCACCCCATTTCATAGGTCTATGGGTCTTTATACATTTTGGATAAATTGAAATGGTGGACAGCCACTCCGTTTGTAATCCTGACTTGGCATACAGATGGTAAATCTAAGGAGATATATAACATGCATATGCTGGACATTGCCGACTGAGAATGGTCTACCCTTTCCATAACTTTTGGCATTTTCCATATACTGACACAGCTCACTTTCGCAGTTTGGCTATTCAGCCCCACCAGTTCCTGAAATCCTACACAGGCAGCCAGCATCACCAGGGGACTCTTCTCCCAGTGCATAAAATGCTGCCATTTTCCCTCAGCTGAAAGGAGCAGCCCTTCACAAAACAACCTGGCTGGCCTTACAACTGCTGTAAATTTATTATCAGAATACATGACTCTTGCCTGAATTATAATGCAAAGCCTGTCTGCACAGCAGGGCAGGAAAGCACCAAATGAGCATCGTTTTGTTTTGTTGTTTTTATTATTGCTGCTGGAACAAAGTAACCGGGTTGACAGGAGATGTGTTTGTTGGCAAGAAGGCCATGACATTTTGAAAACCGCAGGGACCATCCTGCCTCACCAAACACCAAGCATATGCAAAGAAAATGCATGCGGCCGTGGTAGAAAGGCACATCTATTGTCTTGCTGGCAGGCAGCGCCAGAATGGAGAGCATCCCAGAAACGACATACAAAACTATTTGAGAAAGTGCTTGCCAACGCTGAAAGAAAAGGAAGCAGCACAATGGTAGCTGAGGAAGAAGCAGCTGGGCTTCGCAGCACCAGCCTGCATATTTCAGTTTGTATTATCCGCACTGTTTCATACAATAAAAGAGGTCTTCCAAGGAGAAGCTTTTATTTATTCACCAAAGAACCTAACGTTCTGCTTCCTTGATCAATTGATCTGTACCAAGGTTGATGAATCTGTGGCCCTCCAGGTGTTACTGGGCTCCAACTCCCAGCAGCCCCAGCCAGCATGGCCAATGGTCAGGGATGATGGGAGGTGGAGTCTAACAACATCTGAAGAGCCAAGAGCTTTCCGTTCCTGAGCTGTATGAAATATCTGCGTGTGTCTTATCTATATACCCATCTCAAAGTGTTGACAGCAATTAATTCATTTTTAAGTGCATTTGCATCCTGGAACTTCTAGTCATTCAGCTGTCATCTGTGCCCATGCTGTTAAGGTACGTCCATCTTACCACATCCAGTTTTCTAATCAGGCTGAAGCTGGTTTGAAAATGCAGGAGAGGTCAGGTTCGGGTGGGGGAGGGCACCAAGCGGTGGCGGACCTGCACCATGCTAGATTAGAGGGCAGTGGCTGAGGAGGACCATCAGAGAGAGGGAAGGAAGGAGGGAGGGAGGGGGGAGGAGGTCACTCTTTCCTCCTCCTCTCTATTGTCACTTTCGCCGGGCTGGGCTCCTCATCAGCCGCACCAAAAGCTGTGCAACCGCCATTTTGGGCTGGCTGAGCTTGAATACAAGAAAAAAAGGCATCCCGACTGAAGTCCAAATGGGACAGGGGACACTTTTGTCCAAGAGACTGAGAGATTGTGGGGGGGAGGGGGGTCTCGTTTAATCTTACTGTAAACATGTGGTACAGTGACAATAAAGTATTTCTATTCTATATAACAGGGCAATCCCATTTTTCTAGGGATGGGTGGCAACCCTCTTCATGCTGTTCTGGTTTCCAAGTCATAGACTATTCATGATGCACTGCTCTCCTAATATTCAAATTCTTTAGTAAAGCAAAGTAAGATAATACATAAATAGCACTGTATGTGGATTCCATCCTCCCAACAAAAACAGTCAAGGAAGAAAGTAAACAAATGGCATACCCTGCCCCTTGGAAACAATGGACACCGTGCAAGCAGTGATCAAAGGCAATGCAGGCTCAGTTCCATGCTCAAGGTCACATCAGCTTCAGTTTTTTCCAGGTTCTGTTTGTAAATGCTTAATTGAAATTGCCCCTCAACTTAGTCTGAATGACCCATAAAGCTTTGTCATGCCAGAGCATCCAGCCATTTGGGAAGACCTAGTGAAAACCTTTTTGGTGGATTCACTTGCTAGACAACAGGCTTAATTTCTCTGTTTAACCTGGTGTGGCCCAGTAAGTCACTGAATACAGGCAACAAATAGTTGGATTGCCAACACTGTGTTCAAATATGTTAGAATAAAGGCTGCAGTCCTGGACTAACTCAATCCAGATAAGACTAAGGCACTGTTAGTGGGCAGTTCCCTAGACCAGGTAGATGGGACCTCCTGTTGTCTACGCTGTAGTAACCTCTAGAGTGGAATCTACACACATATTTAAAAAATGCTGTGAAAATGCTTTTTTAAAAAAACGTTTTGAAAAATACATTGAATTTTGTATAGCTCACTTTCGCCGTCTAGTGTCACATTTGTATACTACACTTTACAACACATTTTAAATGTTTTATTTGCAGCTGTGTAGCTGAATCCTATGTTAGAGGAGGAGGAGGAAGAAGAGGAGGAGAATATAAGTAAATTTATATACCTCCCTTCATCAAAAAATCTCAGGGCAGTTCACAAGATAAAAAATACAAGATGAAAACACAAATAAGTAGTTAAGGTAAAAACAACAAAACAATAGCCGCCTCCCTGTCCATAAACACCTTTAAAAGCCTGTAGAATATTAATCAGCAAAAGGTTTTGTTGAAGAGGAATGTTTTCACCTGGCGCCTAAAGATATATAACAAAGGTGCCAGACATAACTCCCTCCGGGGAATGTCCCACAAGTGGGGAGCCATAGCAGAAGAGACACTTTCTCATGTTGTCACCCTCTGGGCCTCTAGCAGAGGAGGCACACAGAAGAAGCGCCTCAGATGGGTCTGGGTCAGTTCATATGGGGAGATGCAGTCCTTGAGATTATTATTATTACAGTGGTACCTCAGGTTACAGACGCTTCAGGTTACAGACTCCGCTAACCCAGAAATAGTACCTCGGGTTAAGAACTTTACCTCAGGATGAGAACAGAAATCGCGCGGCGGCGGCAGTGGGAGGCCCCATTAGCTAAAGTGGTACCTCAGGTTAAGTGATTGCTTCCATTTTTGAACGCACCTCGGAAGTCAAACGGCTTCTGCTGCGTTTTTATCCCAATTTTCTCCATTGACTTTGCAGACCACCCTTTGCACCTCGGTTGTCAAACGTTTTGGAAATCAAACAGCCTTCCAGAATGGATTACATTTGACAATTGAGGTACCACTGTATTATTATTATTGTTAGTATTATTACCCGTCCACCTGGCAGTCCTGAGGCATTGAAAGCATTATACGTCAAATCCGGCACTTTGAATTGGGCCCAGAAATTAATTGGTGGCCAGTGCATTTGGGCCAGGACTGTCTTGCCCCAATAAGCAACCTGGCTACTGAATTCTGCAACAGCTGAAGTGAGCTTCATGGCTGAGTAGGGATTCAAACTCTGATCTCTCAGTAGAACTATACAAAACTATACTGGCTCTCTTCTCTTGGTCATTAGTTATCTGTATTTTATTTAAACTAAGACATATAATATTTCCTCTAGAGTGAATTATTCTTGGCATCTGATATATTACTTGGGGGCACTTCTCAGCTGCTTGTCATAATACATATTTCAAGGCAGATTTGTGATCTAATACCTTTTCTTGAGGATTGGTGTTAGTATATAATACTCTGAGCCGTGTATCTAAAAAGAAATAGGCAATGTCAGTAGGAGTCAGCAAATGATTTGTTGCTATTATAACTGATTTTAGATGTATAAAATGTCCCTTCTGTTCCGTGCCCTGTGCTGCTTTCCACAAAGGCACAGAGTATTTTGTTCCATGCGTTTTAATGCATCTGCCTTTGCAAAGCTAATGGAGTACTAGAGATTGCTTTCTGTGGCAATTCATGTTTTATTGATACAGTGCACATAAAAGTAATCTTAAATATTTCAATGCAGTCAAGAGGTTAGGTAAAGAAAGGAAGTCCCATCCTCCACCCTTGGAATTTTCTCAACTTTCATTCCAGATTACGATTTTCTCCCCAGAAAAGATGAAAATGTGTTTGTTATGAGTCATAATGCAGGAATCATTTCTTCCTAAATGGCTGTGTGTGCGTGCATGGTGCGTGTGCGCATGCGCACGCATTTCTTGTAATGAATTAAGTATTTGGGAGCTACATGGTTACTGGAGCTTACTGGAAACAGTACAACCCAGTGGATTAAGTGTTGGGTATGGTTATGGAAAACATGAGCTCAAATTACAGTTATAGGTTTGTTGCCTTCGGGCAGGAATACAAGTTGACTGCAGTTCCAAATTCTGTGGCTGGCACAATCAAATTCACAAGGTTTGCTGCAAATGGATGGTAAAAATAACAAATCTAAATCAGGTCCATAGAGGCCTTCTCTGGTGCCTGTGAGGCACTTCTGCCTTCTCTCTCTCTCTCTCTCTCTCTCTCTCTCTCTCTCCCTCTCCCTCTCCCTCTCTCTCTTTCTCTCTCTCTCTCTCTCTCTCTCTCTCTCTCTCTGTGTGTGTGTGTGTAATTTATTTATTGGTTTTTTATATACCGCCCTTCATCAAAAGATCTCAGAGTGGTTCACAAGATAAAAATACAAGATAAAAGGTGGGGGGAGGGTGGGGGTGTGATGGACAAACAGGATGCATGCTTCTGGAGGAAAGCTCAAGAAGATAGAGGGTTTGGGGTGAACCTGAGAGAGAAAGTTTGGAATTGGGGGTCCTGGGAGAGCAAATGGGTGTGGGGGAGGGAGGGGGAGGGAGGGAGGGAGGGGAGAGAGAGAGAGAGAGAGAGAGAGATTTTGGGGTGATTTGATTAGCCAAAATGAGTGGTTTGAGAGGTAATTGTACAGGAATTGATTTGAAACCTGGATGTGGGTGAGAGATTAATTTGGATTTGATCTTCCCATTAACTGTTCCATCTAGTTCAGTATTGCCAATGCTGATTAGCTCTCCAGAGTTTCAGGCAGGGGGCATTGGCAATACTGAACTAGATGCAGCAGTGGCTCTGACACAATATACGGCAACTTCCTTAGCAGTGGGTGGGACCTGATTTTAGCATCAATAAGATTTCCCAGATGTGGAGAGCCTTCCCTGTCTTATCCCCACCCCCAATGGCCAATTATCTGAACTGGGATGCGGGACAAGTGCTTTGGATGATGAACTGTTGGAAGACATGCCAGGAGAGGACCCAGCTACCTTCACCTGTTTACCACTTTTCATGTGAAAACAATCTCTGTCCATTCTGCAACTCAAAGTGACAAATGGTAAGCGATGCAGTGGGTCATTGTTACGTCTTGTTTATCCCTAAGGAAAGCAGGATATTCCAATAGCTGTCAAGGTGTAAAATAAGGGGGAATGAAGTACAATTCTGAGTCTTTTCACATATGCTTGTCAAACGACACCTTTCTTGTCACTTGGCCAATGTTGTTTGAACATAATGGAGAGGAAGTCGCACAGATGGAGTTCTGCCTATGATGGTGGAGGGATGGGGTGACTGGCTTGCCGCAGGAGAACAGCAAGCTCTGAGCAAAGGCCTGGTCCACAGACTCTGCCCTGAGATATACAAACAGAAACTTAGAAACTCATATAGAATCCAGCGAGTTCTGCCTTTATGCAGGCCTTGTTTGTTAACATAAATGCACTACACCAGATTGGCTGTGGGGCAATTCTGTTTACTTTTCCTTATGGTTATACCCTCTGGTATAAACACATCTATTTCAGAATACAGATATTTCCATATGCCTTGTGGAGTTCTATAACCACAGATACGTTTGCAGAATTTCACAGTTTTCTCGTCATTTGAAAAACACTGTTAGTAATTGTAAACTTTCAAGCAGGGAGGCCTAGCAACTCCTTAGAGAGGGTCTTACCTCTAAGGATACAGGTCTCTTCTTGGTTCACATGGAGAAGCTGTTTTCAATGGAGCCCAGTGACAGAAGTGTACGGCTGTATTGAGGCAGCATTGGGTGTTGAATTTTTGCACCCGGGGCAACTGCCCCTGTGCACACCCACCCATGCTACGCCACTGTGCCAATGGTGGGCAGGGGCAGAGACAAAAGAGAGAAAAGCAGTAAAAGACCAGCTTTCTTTCCAGAGTTTTTCCCATCTCTGGAAAAAGATGTTATGGCCGATGTCTTGGGCCCATCTTATCATAACGGCTTTTGTCTCTTCTTCTAACATGCACTGCCATTTACTGCATGCACTGCCATCAGGGAGAATTTAATAAAGATGTTCTATAGGTGGCACCTCACCCCTCACAGGCTCAATAAAATGTACAAAAAAATATCAAATCAATGCTGGAGATGTGAGGAGGTGGGGGATTATATTCACATATGGTGTCAGTGTAAAGTAATTGAACCATTTTGGCTACAAATACATGAGGAACTAGAAAAGATTCTCAAGGTTAAATATACGAAAACGCCAGAAACCTACCTTCTGGGGATGATTCCACCAGACATCCCAAATAAGGCTAAGAATTTTTTTCAATATGCAACCGCTGCGGGTAGAGTCCTGGTGGCATCAAGCTGGAAACAAAAGAAAGCACCAAACAAAGAGGAATGGTTAAACAAAACGATAGAATATCTGGAACTAGCAGCACTGTCAGAAAAACTGAGGGAAAATTCTAGAAGCAAGGTACTACAAGAATGGGAATACTTCATTGGATATATAAAAGAAAGATGCGAGTTGAACAGGGAAGTTGCTTGATAACCAGCTCCTGTATTGCAAAAATAGACGACGTAAGACAAGAAAAGGATATGTAGAATATTAAGAATGAATTAAAAAATTAAGAATGAAGGTAAAAGAGCATCTAGTAAAATAAGAAAGAAAAAGGAAAAGTTTAGAACATAATGTTGAATGTTGAATATACAATGGGAAAAGAAAGCAATGGGTAGGGTGGAGCGTTAAAGAGGGAGGTCAAGGATTATAACGAAGATTTTAAAAATTAAAAAAAAGAGGATCAATTAGGATGAATGCAATAGGTGTGGTGGAGGGATTGTATGGAAGAAATTTGAATTTTTGTGTAGATTCATTGATTGTCAGTGCACGACAATATATGTTGCAACCATTATGTATGTTGTATGTTGGATTTTGTATACTGACGTGAAATCATAAACTTTATTTTAATATTAAAAAAAGAGAGAAAAGCAACAAATGCACAATTTACCTTTGTTCACAAGACTAGTTTCCTCTCCCTCTCTCTCTCTCCCCTCTAGACAAGCAAGAGACAGGATCAGCGGTTAGAGATGCATTTATAGCCCTGCAGCTGAAGAGAGCTGAAGGGCTGCTTTTGGTTCTCCGGCTTGAAGGAGGACTCCCCTGCTCAGCGCCTGAGGGCCCCAGTCCTGCCACTCACCACATGGAGTAGGGCAGGGCCTGGTTGGCTCTATAAAGGAATGCTGCTGGGCAGAGAGGGCTCCGTTTTGCTTTGTTTTTGTATTTTGTTTAAATTGCTGTTATTTTTTTACCTATGTCATTTTAAACTGTGATATTAATGCTGTATTCTTAGTTTTAGATTTTGATTTATGTGGAAATTGTTTTCCATTTGGTTGTGTATTTTTTTATGTGGTTTATTTATTTATGACTTTTGTAATTGTGTAAATCTTGTCATGTTGTAAGCCGCCTTGAGCATTGTTTTTAACTGTGGAAAGGCGGCATACAAATAAAAAATGAAATGAAATGAAGGTCCCCACTACCACCACCACAAAAGAAATCATAACCAGCAAGGGAAGATCAGTCTTGGCAGGTCTTGGGAAATGAAGACAGGATACTGCCAAGGTGCCTGGTGAAGAAATGACAAATGGGGGCAGGGTGGGGTCAAAAAAGAGAGAAGAAACTTATCATCTGCCACCTCATCTGCACAGTAACCTTCAACCGCAGCCAAAGCCTCAGAATTTCTACAGGACCCCAAAGAGCATTCTGAACTTCAAGGGCTGTTTTTGTCCTTCACGCCTGTGAAATTGCCCCTCCCCCACAAAAAAACATGAGCCACATACTTCAGGCTGGCATTAAATGCAACTGTGTGACTCACCACCTCCTTGTCAAACAGATCTCCTTGATCCACCTTTTGCTTTTGCTCCTCTTCCCTTGCCTGCCTTGTTGTGTTGCTTTTCCTTTGTAAGCCTGAGGGAAGAGGCAGTCTAGTTCCATTTTTTTCACTGGTGTGAGCCACTTTGAGAGACAATATTCGTCTGAAGAGTGAGATAAAGAAATAGATTGGCTGAATATTCCGCACCATTTCTTTAGCTAGCACGATACATTCTAAGTCACAGTTGAAGCTTGATTCTAGAATTTAGCTTCTTTCTGTTTATGATTATTTTGCTTGTTTTTGGTGGTTGCATGTGGAAACACAAAGAGTTACACATATCCAATTATTCTCTCATGCTTTGCTTCTACTACATAAGCTTCACCTTAATTATTCACATTCATATCTAGAGGGAAAGAGGGAGGCTTTTTATAGCTTTGCAATGGCCAAGTTTCCTCAGGTTAGATTGTGTTGTGAGCCCATAATAAGCAGCTGGAAAGAACTGCAAATCTCAAGTGCCACCAAGATCACCCACAAAGCAAGTCTTATATTTTAATATGTGTACAGCCCTTGAAACATTCTTGGCACTTTTAAAATATTTATTAAGGAAATGATCTGGAAGTGCATGAGGCCACCAGCTCACTGAAGATATAAGCAGGAGTAGGTCTGGTCATTGCCTGGAAGAGTGACTGCTTAGAAACCACCAGAGCTTGGAAGGAACTAGTTCAGTTTAACTACGTTCACTGAATGAGATTTTTAAAAAAATCTCCAAACTACACCTGAAAATGGTTCCCATAATTGCCGAGTGAACTGAATGTGAATTAAATTCATTTGGGGCTAGAACCTTGAACAATTTCTAGTTCATCTTCAAGGTCTTTCTCATACATGTGTTTCTTACTCTTAAGAAAGACTATTTCACTCTTTAAGCTTAAAGATTATGATTGCAGGAGTAAATAAATTAAATGACTCACATTCCACTGCATGCGTGTTTACTTAGTCTTCTTAAGTGTATTTTATGCTTCAGCACAGCAGCTTGTAACATTTTCAGTGCTGGGGGGAAATGTGCCAAAGCATCATTTGAATGAACTTGAATTGAACCGAAGACCAAATGTGAAACAAACTGGTTTGGTCTTGTAAAGGGACAAACTTGGCCTGGAATTAGTTCCTTTATAATATGGAATTTCCAAGTTCTGGGAACCACACGTCTCCTGCCTTTGGTTCCATGGAGTAAGAAACGTGGGACTAAACATAAGAAAAACAAAATAGCTAATAAATAAATGATAATGGTTAGTAGTAATATGGATGTGCTGCAATGAAAGATGAAAATAGTTCTGTGGCCTAGAAAGCTTCTTCCCACCCACTGGTTGATAAGTAGATTGCCTTCCTGCCTCAGGCAGCTTTTGGATGACATCCACTGTCAAACAAAAGAATTGTTTGGCACTAGAATCTGACCAGGCCTCCACTCCTCGTGTGGTTTATAATCTCATATGGAGCTTTTCATTAAAATATGCCGGGGAAAACTTTCTTCCTTATTCCATATGTCACATTGGAACAAAAACTCCAGTACCCTGTAAGGCAGCAAAGCTAACAGCATCCAATTAATACAGGAAGTGTCATCTCCCCCCCCCCAATGCAATTATACTGAGTTTGTTGAGGCATTAACATGAGAAGGATTTCAATCAGGTATGCATCCCCAATACCCACCCCAAGTTGGGCACAATTTGGCTTTGGGGTCACTTTAGAACAGAGACTGGAAAAGAGCAGTTAATATGAGATTTATTTTAAACTGGGATTTACTTGTGTGTGTTGTGTGTTTTTTGTTGTTGTTGTTTTTACTATTCTGCATTTTCACACACACACCCAAAAAAAACTATGGATGAATGTCATTTCTGGACAAAATGTTGTGCATAATGACAAAAGCATCTGAGTTCCTTAAATATCTATTTCCGTATGCTTTGAGCATTATACTAAGAAAAAATAGGGGGGCACCACTGAAAAATACATGACTGTTTAAACTTTTAAATGAATGTGTACACTTGGAAGCTTTTCCATAGTATGCAAAGAAGTGATGGACTATGAGTTTTTCAGAGCATTCTGAGACGTTTCAATCAAGAATAGACATTTAAAATAAAGTAGCAATTATTCATGGATGGCGGGGGGAGACTGAAACCGAATGAAGAGAGTTTCAGTGTAGCAAGTAGATGCCACACTTTTTTTACCTTCCCATCTACCCCATGTCAGCAAAACTTGACTCAGAGTAGACCTGTTGAACTTAATGGACCTAACTTCATTAATCCGAGTGGGTCTGCTGTAAGTAAAACTTAATTGAATACCACCCCACACATTTAAAGCACATTCTAAGTTTCCATTAGTGAGAGCAATACTTCTTGCCTGATATCCCTTCTTCTTCCCTTATGTGTCATTCTGGGGTTTCTTCTGACCTTCCCCTGAGCTAATTTCGTGGGCAGAGTGCTCAACAGGAGAAAAGAGAGCAAAAGTGCTGTCTCCCACTAGTGCAACTATTTATTTGGGGGAGTCCATTTACGCCCCCTCTGCCTCTCACACAAAGAGGGCCCCACTTTGTGCCAACGGATCCTCACTCTATGGCAATCTTCCTCGCTCTTGTGGAAGAAGGTGTGAGTGTGTTGGTACGCATTTAAAGTTACAAGTCCCCAGCCAAACACTCTGCCAGTTGATGAGCTTATCTGCTTTGGATCCAAGAACTGGCATGCTCTTCTCCGCTCACCAAGACGTGTAATTAAGACTGCAGTTGGTCGTCAAGTTACTGCTTGTACCGCAGTGCATTCTGGCAATCCACAGAGCTTAGGTTGTTTCAATCAAACCCCCCAACACACACACCACAGAAAACTTTATTACCCTCTTGGAGGCATACAGCAGTATATAAAAGAGCCATTGACTTTAAACCCTGCTTTCTGTTACTTCAAAAGTTTGACAAGCCCTTTACTTACAAAAGGTTATGGTTAGCATACATGATAAAGTTGTTGACGTTGTTTACATTATCTGCAAGAGGCCATGAGTTATTACAGTTCTGTTCTGAGGAGCTAAGCATCTTAAGTCAGTCAAACTGCACTCATGGCATCTAACTCTGCTACTAATCTACCGAAACTAGCATGTGGTTGCAAGAGCAAAAGTAAACAGGGCTTTGAAACCTTTGAAGATTTGTAATCAGAGCTCTTGTATTCTTGGTAATTACCAGATAATGAGCAGTTAAGTGTTTATAACTACCTTATTTCTCTTACGGTCCTACAGTAATTGTGTGTTTATTGTGAAGGAACTAGGATAGGATATGCAATCATTTTATATACCTATAATCACCAGGACCCCCCATGTGGGAATAAGGCAAGCAAAGGAAAGAAAGCTATTTTTAACACTGGAGACCATCCCTAGTCTCCCCAACACCGCATGGGTCACCTTGGAGGATCAAAAGCCATCTTCCAGCATTTAGTCATTCTAAGTCCTTCTGCCAACCTGCACCCTAGAAATAACAATGCTATAATTATCAGTGGGGGTTCCCTCATAGAGCTATAATTCTTCACAGGGAACTCTGGGAATTGTAGCCATGTGAGGGAAATAGGGGTCTCCTAACACCCTTAATAAACCTCAGCTCCCATAATTCTTTGGGGAAGGTATCACTCTTCAAAGCAATATGCTTTAAATGTACACTGTGAATGTGGCCTAAATCGATATCTGCCAAGTTCCCCTTGCCCCTTTACATGGTTGCTTTAGCAAGAACATACCCAAGCAATGCATGTGTCTTGAGCACACCCAACCGACAAACAGCCGGTAGTTTAATACTTTATTGACAAAACACAAATTTACAGAAACTCCAGAGGGGCATTAAACACACACACACATACTTCTGGAGTCAGCTGACACCCCTCCCCAGGCTTATGCTCTGAGCTGGACTGTTAGAGCAATGGGTGGCCATGCCCCCAGCCCAAACTTAAGTACCCTCATCCGACAGTGCAAGCGCAAGCAAACTGTGACTCCTTTGTTGTGGTCAAAACAAAACAAAACTTTTTTTTATTTTTATTTTTTTTACTATGACAGACCAACACGGCTACCTACCTGTAACTGGAACTATGGAAGGCACACCTTTGTCATGGAATTTTTTACTGTGCCTGCCTCTTCAAGTCCGTCCTGATCCTGGGGGACAGTGAGGGAAGGGACAGAGGGGATTCCACCTCCCTCCCCTCAATCACCACCTCTCTCTCTCAGCTCCTAGTGTGTCTTGTCTTTCTTCCCCAACCTCCAACTTCTTCGGCCTCTCTGCATTCTCCAGCTTTGGCTCCTGCCTCATAGGATACACAAAACCCCATAAATTGCCACCCTCTTCCCCTGGATCAGCCTCTGGCCCTGCTACCTCTTCTACTTGCTCCACAGAGTCCTGCCAGTCCCTGACAACATGGGTGACTCCTGTGCTGAGGCAACCTGGTCTGATTATGTAGTGATCTGAGATGTGAGTTTCAAACCCAAAGGCTGTGTACACAGTCCCTTCTACTCCGCATCTAGTGCACTCCCACCACTGTTTTGGGAAGCTGTGTGCACACAACATTAGCCACGATCCATAGCTATCCTGTAACTGTCCTGTTGTTTCGTATGGAATACAGTAGTATACAGTATACAGTAGGGGACAACCTAGCTGTGCTTTAAGGCGATAATGTGCACACAGCCAGACACTCTAGGTTGAGAGCACTTCATGAAAGCCAGCTATCATATTTTTCCATGTATAAGATGATGCTTTCTGCTATTTTAAAAAAAGGCAAAAATTGGGTGGCGTCTTATACACGGACAGTGAATGCAGAGGGGGGGCATGTGATTAATGGCAGCAGCAAGCAGGAGATTGGCAGTGGCGATTGGGCGGGTGATTGGTGGCTGAGGCAAGGCCTGCTGGAGATTGGCTGTGGCTGCGACACTTGGGCAGACGATTGGCGGCTGCGGCAAGTGGGCGGGTGGGCTGGTGGTGGCAGCGAGCGGGCAGACAATTGGCGGCTGCAGCGAGGTGTGCAATCGGCAGTGGCAGGCAGGCAGGTGAGCAATTGGTGGAAGTGGCCTCCCCCCCAAAAGCTAGACAACTTAATTTCTTAATTTTGGGTTAAAAAAAATAGGGGTCGTCTTATACATGGGGGCATCTTATACACGGAAAAATATGGTACTTTCCTTCAATATATGCTGCAACTCCAGAGTCCTAGTTCCCTCTCAGCTCAACATGCTGACACTGTAGTTCTCTCTATTTGGAGAGCCCTGCCATGGTTTCCATGGTGCACCGGTGCTCCTGCATGGCTGTGTGTGGCAGGGGCCCTGCTTCTCCCTGCCAGCCTGCCCCTCACAGTTTGGGCATGTCCTGGAAACAAGGAGCCTCAGGTGGCGAAGTATCTTTGCCCATGTTTCAAATTCGGCTGTTCTGCCCACAGTCTGTCAGCCAAACTCTGCTGCCAGCTTCTGACTTCAGAGGACAGGCTTCAGACCACAACTGCCTTGCCATGGTTGGCTGCAAGAAGATCACTCGTCTAAAGAATCCCAGGACAGGAGTGCTTGGCATTTACTCCTCCTTTCCTTTTGCCAACTTCTTACTTCTCTCCTCCTTCACTCCAGCTCAACTGCCACCATCCCTCCAACATCCAACATTACAAAGCCACCAGCCATGATCACCTGGGGCTAAACATTTTTCTCTCCTGACCCCTCCTTTCCTTCACCATTTCCAGGTGAACTTTTCTGCATCTGCTACAGACATCACTGAACAACACAGTCATAGGAAATAATTGTTAATAAATGTGTCTTGGAGACAGCTAAGGAGAGCTCCCACAGAGGCAGACCTGTGACCACTAGGGATGAGCAAATTTGACCTCTTTGGTTTCTCTCTGTTTCTCATTTTTCCCCACTCTTAAGTTCAGTTCTCCACATCAGTTTGCAATTTTGTTCTTAAAAGCCTTTAGAAGCATTTCGGTATGAATTTATCCTATTACACATTTTTGTATGCAATTTTGCTGAATCTATACATATTTGCAAAGCAATTTCCTCTACAATAGTGCGTTTTAATATGTCATTTGTACTTATACCTGCATTCCCATGCACATTTTTACTCCAGTGTATGGTCTGTGTTTTTGTACACAATACGTGGCTGGAGAACTGTACCGCAAACTGCAGAGAAGTGTGAATTTCAAAGGGTAGCTGTGTTTTGGTTTGTGTGTTGTTTTATAAAGTGCAAATTAGGTAAGCTCGTCTTTAAATGTGAAATGAAATTAATTCCTATCCCATTCCAAATGACCACCACTTGCTGTAAATAAGGCCTTCCAGACCAAAATTCACTTCTCTTCAGATCAGAAATAATGACCTGAATGTCTAACAAGGAGGGCCATTTATTGAATTAAGCCTATACAAATCATTTAAAGCAAGGCTTTGGCTAACCTGTGGCTCTCCAAATATTGTTGGGCTCACAACTGGTATGACATCTGAGATTTCATCACTTTACGCCCATGATTTTCTGGGTTAAGGGAGATTCGAATTACAGTATTATTTTTTCTGTTATCAAATAACATGGAAATGAACTCTACAGATGTACCATAGAACATTAGTTATCCAAAAGTGGCTTTGGTGCCATGTGAAAACTTAAATATAATACAGCAATTAACAGTTAGGGAAACTGAATAAACTGCGGTGCAAACACAGGTCTGGTGGGATACCACACAAGGCATCAATGCATTAAATGCATTTTGCAGTCTATGAAAACACACCTATCAGAAAAGAGGCATGGAAGAGGGACCGACCAAGGCTTTGAAAGATGCTGTGCTGCCATCTGGTGGTCTTTCGCTATGATGGCCCTAATGTAATATTTACATTTATGACAACCATAATTATTTTAAGATGATTCGTTTTAGTTACAAGACGCCAAAAACCTGCAGAGCCTCTCCAAACAGAGACCACTCTGAGACAGGTAAAATGAACATGGATGTTCATGACTAATGATGCCTTCAACCCTCTGAAAAAAATATCAACTGCACTCAGCCAAAACGTGCAATTAATTAAAAGAGCAGGATGCTGAGCTTACCTGCCAGATTCTGTCAATGTACATTCAGTAGCAATACCCAAACCTTAACAAAATTTCATAACAATAATGCCTCAACAATCTGAAGCATCAAAATATGTTAATAATGAGTTTAGTCGTGTCATGTCTTAAGGGAGACTGTGACAATTCGTAATAACAGAGGAAGAGAGGTATTGGATGAAATGAAACAGCACAGCTGAGATTATCATAAACACATCATAGGCTATTAGATAGTTCTTTGTTTTGTTTTGTTAAATTGCCCCCACTAGGATCAATAATGGAGAGAGGGGGGCCCTCTATAACTTTTTTGGGGGAAATTCCACTCCCTCAAAAAAAAAAGATTTAATTGCAGCAAATGGCCTGATTTCAACCCCTCCCGTGACACCATGATTCTAATCCAGATTTGCACACACACTCCAAAGCTCCAATTTTAAAAACAACAAGAGAGCGACATGTTTAATGTTCCATCAAGTTTGGCCTTCATTTGTTTGTTTCTGCAGCACAATAATTCAATGCATCATTATTTGGTACCCACAGATATATTGAATATCCTTCCCTTGACTCTCCCTCTTCTCATGTGACCTCCAGTTTGACAGCCTTTTCTTGCTCTACTCCATTTCCTCTCTCTAGTTGAGGTTTGGAAAGCATTTTTTAAGAAATGTCGGCGCATGTTTCCAGTGAATTGTCTGTTTGTGAGAGACTTTTTTTTTTTTTTTTTTAAATTTATTGAATTTTAAAAGAAGATACAAAGAAAGAAAATAGGACAAATCTTACATTTTGTTTATACTTGCTTACACACAATACATTTTATAAATTGCATATTCTACATAGACTTCTTATCTAAACCATTTTCCCATTTCCCCTCTTTCCATCTTCCCCTCCCTCCCCCCTTTCCCTCTTCCCTCCCCTCTTCCCTCCCCCCCCCCACCCTATTACCTCTCAGCTGGCCTGGGATTACCGTCCCCCTTTTTTTTTCCTGTTGCATGTCCATACCTATTTCTAGAGTCGTCCCTCTTTCCCTTTCTTGATCGAGTCCTATGTCTCTGCTATTAGGTTGGCATTACTAACTTTCTGTGTAATATAAACCCTGAATTTTTCCCACTTTTCCATTTTTTCCTCTTGCCTGATTCCTCTTATTTCTGCATGCCTCATTTCTAAATTATAGTAATTTAACATTTTCATTAGCCAATCCTCTTTTGTAGGTATCTGTTGAGATTTCCAATTTTTTCCTATCAATAATCTTGCGGCTACCATAGCATACTTTACCACTATTCTATCCCTTGGCTGAATATCTTCCTCTGTCATTCCCAATAAGAATGTCTCCGGTAGCTTTCTAAAGGAGTATTTTATTATCTTTTTAGTCTCATTATAGATTATTTCCCAAAAAACTTTTATTTTTTTGCACTGCCACCATACGTGAATGTAACTTCCCACTTCCTCCTGACATCTCCAACAGGTGTTTTCCGTTCCTTTGTAGATTTTTGCCAGTCTAGCTGGCGTTAAGTGCCACCTAAATTGCATCTTGAGCTGATTTTCTTGAATATCAAAGTTTGGCGAGAATTTTCTATCTCGATCCCATAGATGTTCCCATTTCTTTAGCATTATAGTTTTTCCCAGGTCTTGTCCCCACTTAATCATTGTTTCCTTAATTTGTTCTTCTTCCGTCTCCCATTTCAACAATATCTCATAAATGTTTTTACTATATTTAGTTTTTTTTTCTAATAAGATTTTATCTAATATGGATGTTTCTTTTTCAAATCCTAATTTTTTATCTGTCTGAAATCTTTGGTTTATTTGGTAATATTGTAGCCAACTGCTTAAATAACATTTGATTTCTTCATACTTTTTCAGCTCCAATTTTCCTTCATTTTCCACTAATAAATCTTTGTAGATCGGCCAATTTCCTCCCATATTCATCCTTTTAACGGCCACAATTTCTACTGGGGACAGCCACCAGGGGGTTTTTGGTTCAAAAAGTTTTTTATATTTGTACCAAACCTTGTATAATGTTTTCCTAATTATATTATTCATAAAAACATTTTTGTTGCTTATTTTTTCTTTACTAAGATACCAATGCCATCCATACCCAAGGTCTACACTCTCCAGATCCAGTAAATCTTCATTCTTTAATTCGATCCATTCTTTTATCCAACTCATTGCAGCTGCATCATGATAGAGTTGCAGATCCGGGAGTCCGAAGCCCCCTCGCTCTCTTTTGTCTATCATGTTCTTATATTTAATTCTTGGCTTTTTGCCATTCCAAATGAATTTAGTTATGTCTTTTTTCCATTCTTTGATGATATTTGAGCCACCCAGGAGGGGTAGATTCTGAAAGTAATAATTCATCTTTGACAGGATACTCATTTTTACTAGGGAAATTCTTCCCATCATTGAGATCTTTAATTTGGTCCAAATATCCAATTGTTTCTTTATCTGTTTCCATAATCCTACATAATTTTCTTGAATTAAGTCTATTCCCCTACTTGTCACATTTACACCTAAATATTTCAATTTTTTACAAATTTTTATTCCTGATTCTTTTTGCAATTCTTTTATATCTTCCTGTTCCAAATTTTTTACTAACATTAGAGTTTTACTATAATTTATTTTCAGTCCTGCTAATTCACCAAATTCTTTTATTTTTATCAATGCGGCTGGAATGCTTCTCACTGGGTCTTCTGTTGTCACTATCACATCGTCCGCAAACGCTTTCACCTTAAAATGTTTCTTCCCTATTATTATTCCTTTAATTTTTTCTTCTTCTCTTATATTTTTTAGTAGGCTTTCTAACACAATTATAAAAATTTGAGGTGATAAGGGGCAACCTTGCCTTGTGCCTTTTTCTATCTTTATTTCTTCTGTTACATTTCCATTTATTATTAATTTAGCTTTTTGATTATCATATATTGTGTTTATTGCCCTTTCCAAGTTCTTTCCTATTTTTAATTTTTCCATTGTTTTTTTCATGAAGGCCCAGGAGACATTATCGAATGCCTTTTCGGCATCCAACGATAATATTGCCGCTTTTTTTCCTCTATTACTTTCCAGGCATTCTATGATATTTATTATATTTCTAATATTTTCTTTGGCTTGTCTGCCTTTTATAAATCCTGCCTGGTCTTTGTGAATTATTTCTTCCATAATTGTTCCTAATCTTTTAGCTATAATTTTGGCAAAAAGTTTATAATCGCAATTGAGTAGCGAGATTGGTCTATAATTATTTAATGATTCTGGGTCTTTGTTTTGTTTGGGTAGGAGTACAATCAGGGCTTCTTTCCAGGATTGAGGTGTTATTCCTTTGACTAATGCTGTATTCATTAACTCCTTTAATGGTTGCAATAGCTGTTCCTCCAATGTCTTATAATACTCTATTGGTAGCCCATCAGGGCCTGGGGCTTTTCCTCTTTTCATTTCCATTATAATTTCTTTTATTTCCTTAGTTGTAATTTCTTTATTTAATATTTTTATTTTTTCCTCTTCTAATTCCTTCCAATTTATCTTATTCAAATACTCCTCCATCTTATTTTCATCAATCTCTTCCTTTTGATACAATTTCGCATAATACTCTACAAATGCCTTATTTATTTCTATTGGTCTCTCTATCTTTTTCCCTTGTTTGACTATTCTTGTTATTAATTTTTCATTTTTCTCCTTTTTGATTTGCCATGATAATAATTTGTTTGGTTTGTTTCCCCATTCGAAATTTTTGTATCTCCAAAATTGATTTATTTGTTCTAATTCCTGATCTAACATACATTCATATTGCACTCTTAATATATTTATTTCCTGTTGTAATTCTTTTTTTTGCGTTTTATACCAATTCTTTTCTTTATTTCTAATTTCATTTAACAAATCTTCTTTTTTCTTTTCTCTTACCTTATACATATTTGAATTTTGTTGCAAAAAGTAGCCCCTTATTACAGCTTTGCTTGCCTCCCATACTGTCTGTTGGTCCACCTCCCCTTTCCCATTCAGCTCAAAATATTCTTTCAGCACTTTCTTCGCTCCTTCAATCACCTTTAAATTATTAAGTAGGAAAACATTCAATCTCCATCTTTTACATTTCTCCTTCTCTTTTCCATCCATCTGCATCTCTATTGGGTTGTGATCAGACAACACCTTTGCTTTGATTTCTATTTTCTGAATTTCTGGGACTAGTTCTTTAGAAGTCCATATAGCATCAATTCTTGACTCAGTCAAATATCTTGGTGAATAGTACGTAAATTCTCTTTTAATTGGAAATTTGTGTCTCCATGCATCTTTCATATCTAAATTTTCCATCATTTCTTTGAATATTTTTGGTAGTTTGTTTTCTTTTTTCCTCCCTGATCCCCTTGTCTTATCTAATTCAGGGTCTAAAACCCCGTTTAAGTCTCCCATTATTATTAATTTTTTGTCCACATAATTCATTAATTTTTCCTCCAATTTTTGAAAAAATTCTACTTTACTGCCATTTGGGGCGTATATCCCCACACAATACCATTCCTCTCCCTCTTTTATAATTTTAATTATTAATATCCTACCTTCTTCATCCCTCCAAAGCATTTCAGGTTGCCATTTTGGTTTCACATAAATAACTACCCCCCTCTTTTTCTTATCTTGTGCTGTTACAAATTCTTTTCCTAATTTTTCATTTATCAATAATTTTTCATGTTTTTTGTTTATATGAGTTTCTTGGAGGCAAATTAAATCATATTTTTGTTTTTTTAGATAATGTGTTACTCTGTTTCTTTTTTTCTTTTCATTTAGCCCATTTATATTCCAAGATATGATTTTAAATTTCATATTTATATATCACAAATTTCTTTATTTATTATTAAAATTATTCTGACCTGATCGGTCACTTTGTACTTTCACCACCGGCAAAATTGCACACTCTGAGGCTCTTGCAAATACTCTCAATAGAAAACTATATAAGAATGAATTAATTCAGTAAGTAAATCAATAATGAAAAGGAAATTAAAAAAAAAAAAAAGTAAGAACAAGAAAAGGAAGAAAAAGAAAAAAAAAGGAAAGAAAGAAGAAAAGAAGAAGAAGAAAAAAAAAAGTAAGAACAAGAAAAGGAAGAAAAAGAAAAAAAAAGGAAAGAAAGAAGAAAAGAAGAAGAAGAAAAAAAAAAAAAAAAAAAGGCCAGCGGAAAGGAGAAAGCAAAACTTCCGGTTTTGCCGCGGACCACGCTAGGTCGCAACTTGAGAGACCTTGCACTCTCAAGCAGCCAGCTGGATAAAAGGGGGCCCCAAAGGCTAAAATTGGGGCCGGAAAAGCTTGGAGAGGTGATCTCCAAGTGAAGAGGTCGGTGGTACCCTGAAAGGCTGCCTGGCATCCCTCGCCGGATCGGCTGAGGAGAGGAGGAGCACTGGGCACTGAGACCGCGTTTAAATCTACCCTACCAGCTGGGAGCCAAGCGGACTGGCGCGACGTTGACGACGGTAAAATTCCCGTTTGCATTAAAAAATAACTTAAGCCGAAACGTTGGATAAGAGCGATAACAAGAAGGGGCAACGTAATATTTAAAACCCAGACCCCCCCAGCGCAAAGCAAAGACGAACTACAAAGAGAAACAGCTTTAATAAAATCGCGAGGGGAGATACAAGGACTTTGGGGGAAGAAGGGAGAAAGAGAGAATTGGATGGCTTAATAGTCGTTTTCGGCGGATATAAGGTTTGCATTTGAAAAGCTAACTTAAAGATCATTAGAGTGGAGCTGGCGGGACTACGGGAGAAATTGCAAACATACCCTATGATTGAGTCAGAGCCAGAGGAAGTTTAGAAGAAAGCTGCACCAGGAGAACTGAGAGAATAACAGGCTGCCGTTTGGAATAAAAAGCTTCTAAAATTGGGGGTGTCCCAGTAGGAAAAATGGCGCCGCGGTGTTAAATGAAGGAGTGAGCAAACGGAGGTCTGGAATGCGGAGGTGACGTGTATTGGAAAGGAAGGGAGAAAATCAAGAGCGGTTTACCCTATAAATGTCAAAAGAAGTTGAAAAGTAGCGACCCCTATAGGAGAAAATAAGAAGTACATAAATAAAGGAAAAAAAAAAATAAAATCCGCACAAATATAATCGTTCGAAACATGCCGAACGCAAGCAAAAAACCAGGGCAGACAGCAGAACAACAAGCAAATAAGATAAGGAGGCAGTCAATGGCGGAGCAAGAAAAGGAAAAAGAAATGGACTTAAGAGAACTGATTTTAGGATTGAGAAAGGACATGGGAGAGGTAAAACAAGAACTTTGTGAAATAAAAAGAGAAATGAACGATAGACTAAAAGGAATGGAAGAAAAAATGGAAAAATTGGAAGGAAAGATGGAGAATAATGAGAAGGAAAAATCAGAAATAAAGGAACGATTGGATAAATTGGATGAGAAAACCACAGAATCTGAGAAAGTGACACAAGGTTTACAAAGGAAGAATCAAGAGATTGAGAACGTGGTAAAAAAGCTCCCGAAAGAAAAAAGGGAAACTAAAAAAGAGATGGAGAGTCTGAGGAGAGAACTGGAAACGCAGAAGATCATAAATGAGGCCGCGCAAGATGCTCTTGCGATGGTACAGATGCAATTGCGAGAGAAGACGTTGAGATTTAGAAACATCCCAGAGATCCAGAACGAGGATGTCGAAAGAAGGATGATTACAATCCTGGCGAACTGGCTAAATATGCAGGAGATAGACGTGGAAAGGCAGATTGAAAGAGCCTTTAGAGTAAACTCTGAGAAGGCAAAGAGAAACAATTGGCCGGGAGACATCCTGATAACTTTTTCAACGATGCGGATGAGAGGAAAGATTCTACAAACCAAAAGAAATAATAAATTAAGAATAGAAGGAATAGAAATCGTAATTCTAAAAGAAGTTCCTCCCAGGCTAGTCCACAAGAGAAGAGGCTATCAGTTCCTGACGAAACATCTAAAGGCAAAAAGAATACTCTTCCGCTGGGAATTTCCGGAAGGTTTATCGTTCACTTACAAGGGAAGAAGAAGAAGATTCGACAATGTGATAGATGCGGACAGATTTTATAGAACTTATGCTGTGGAACTAGGGGGGGGAAGAGTGAAAGGGACAAAAATACAGGTTAAAGAGACTTTTGGAGAAGAAGAAACCGTCGCCGAAGCAGAATTAGAAGAGGGGGAAGAGGAGGAAGAGGAGGAGGAGGAAGAGGAAGAGGTGGAAGAGGAAGAAGAACTGGGGGAAAACCTTGGACTTATACCCCCCCTCGAAACTTAATAAGGGAAATAACCATCCTCTGTTTGTGAGAGACTGAAGCGCCATTGAGGAAGATGACATCTCCATTTCTGACTACACTTCTGGATAGTCTTATGGAACCCTAAATAATACTGTAAGAAACGCTCCCTCTCTCCTACTTAATGCTGAATATAATCAAGAGCGGGTCTTCACACTTTCCTCACAAACCCTTGCCTACACACACACACAGAGTGAAATGACTCTACACATGACATACCAATACCTGAAATATGATCCCTTGTCATTCCATACATAGAACAGGTGGAGTTATACATTGCAGACAATAAACTTGTGGTCCATTTTCAGTCAGTTCAATAACAACAAACAACAACAACAACAACATTTATACTCCACCCATCTGGATGGGTTTCCCCAGCCATTCTGGGCAGCTCCCAACAGAATATTATTATTATTATTATTATTATTATTATTATTATTATTATTAAAGCGATAAAACATCAAACATAAAAAACCTCTCTAAGCAGGGCTGCCTTCAGATGTCTTCTAAAAATCAGATAATTGTTTATTTCCTTGACATCTGATGGGAGGGTGTTCCACAGGGCGGGTGCCACTACCGAGAAGGCCCTCTGCCTGGTTCCCTGTAACTTCACTTCTTGCAGTGAGGGAACCGCCAGAAGGCCCTCGGCACTGGACCTCAGTGTCCGGGCTGAACGATGGGGGTGGAGACGCTCCTTCAGGTCTACTGGGCTGAGGCCATTTAGGGCTTTAAAGGTCAGCACCAACACTTTGAATTGTACTTGGAAACATACTAGGAGCCAATGTACCGTAGGTCTTTAAGGACCGGTGTAATATGGTCTCGGCAGCCACTCCCAGTCACCATTCTAGCTGCCACATTCTGGAGTAGTTGTAGTTTCCGCGTCACATTCAAAGGTAGCCCCACGTAGAGCGCATTGCAGTAGTCCAAGTGGGAGATAACCAGAGCATGCACCACTCTGGCAAGACAGTTCAAGACACCAGGACACATGGAGAGGGGCACAGAATCGCAGGAGCAGGCCCTGACCTCAAGTAACATCCTCCCAAAAGATTGCACTAACAGTCCCTGCAAACTCTATATGCATAGGCTTGTCTGCAGAGCTGGGGATCCTGCTCTTTTGCAGAGCTCCCTATCATACATAAATGGCTTCTGTGTGCCCGGCCTTAGGCACACAGGGATTGTTCTCACAGTCTAATGAATGCGTGTAACCAAGGGTAGGTTCTCCTGCTGCAACCTTTCCCCCTTGTACACATTCAGCAGCCACTACAAGCTGCGCAGTCCAGAAACTAAAGAAAAAACCTGGGCTACAGATCGTGGTTTGTTGTGGATGAAACACACCACAATGCCTGGTTCAGACACAACGCTAAACCAGGGGTCATGGTTTGTCTCCTCCCAGAATGAGCCAGTAGGAGAACAGCAGGTGCAATTTCACTCATGCACAGTAACTATAGCATATGGCTTGCTATGAGACACATGAACACACCATTAGACAGGCTCAAGAAGCCAATAACTGCTCAGCTTTTCGGTATGATTTTAAATTTTGCTTCTGAGGGAAGTCTAGGTTTGGTGTATAATGATCCTGTTTCAGAGTCTTTTAAAGAAAGCGTATATTGAAATCACATCTTTTGACCTTGGACAATTGAATAATACCTCACAAAGCATGAGAAAGGGCACTTAACAGAAGAAATATGACAGTTTGTTTGAAAGCGCATCTGTGTGAATAAATGAAATCAATGTTTGAGCTGAAAAAGCATATTTCTACAGGTTCATAAAGCACCAACACAATTAATTCTCACTTTTCATGTTCTGCAGAAGAAAAGCAATTATTTACAGATGGTTAGCTATCATTTTAATCAGAAACTACCATTATTTCAAAAGAAAAGTAAATTTCTGCCTGCATAACATTCCTGGGTTTTCAGGAAATGAATGAACCCAATAACACGACACAAAGTCAGTGTAAAAGCAAAACGCACTCATATTTACAAACACAAGAAATGTCAGGTTTCATGCATGGAGGCACACTGCTCATGTTCTTGTAGCACTCTTTTGTTGCTATGAAGCTGATCCATATGCTTGCCAATTTTAAATATCACCTCCCTTTGCAGTCCTATGTGCCATCTGCTGCTTGGGATGGATGACGGCGTACATTTCAGTATTGTGTGTGTGCATTGTGATATATATATATATATATATATATATATATATATATATATATATATATATATATATATACACACACACACACACACACACACACACACACACACACATACACTGGGGGGGGATGAAATGAAGGAATATCTTTATTATTCTTTGTTTACCTGTATCCTTTAGGATGTTATTATTAAAAACGGGAATTTTGCAGCCTTTATTAATGAGACTTCAGATGCATCTGTTCACAGCGTAAGATTTTTTGATTCAATTCGATGGGACTTGAAATCGGCTGAATTGTACCCTATTTATTGATTTATAAATATTGTAACAAAAGTTGGATGCCACCCCCACTCTGCCGAGTGGTAGCAAGATTCTGGGGTGGGTGTGTCAGGCGCTCAGTTCCTTTAGGGAACTGAGACACAGCGGAGGCTGTTGTAGCTTTAAGTAATATGGTTTATTTACCTATTTGCACCTTCAGCCTGCATGGAGGGAGTCCAGATCTTACAGCATGGTCATTTCAAGAGGAGCTTGTCCCCCTCAGTGATGGAGCCCTGGATTCAAAGGCATCTCTCCCAGACAGCCTTCAGATAGCCTGCCTATAATGGATCCCAGTCTTTCTTTTCCCCCTTCTTCCTCCCAGCACACCTTGCTCTAAAGACTCTCTTTTCCTTGGAACCCACACCCCATCACCATGGCAACCCCTGTCTGCCCAGGTCTAGGCTCTCAGGTGTGGCATCAACCCCTTTTGTCATGTTAATGGCTCTATCCCAGGTGAGGACCTGGGTTGGAAAGGAAGCTTGGCCTATCCTTTTCCACCAGCCTGCAATCTTCCCTTCAATACTCCAAGTAACCAAAATCCTACCATTTATTTTCTAGATAAACTTGTTCTGTTCTGTCTGATAGCACTCACCATTTTTTTTTGTGAGGGGGGAAGGATTGGAAATCTTCTTGAAGCTTCATATTTGACACCCTGTTGCATGTGATCTTTGACATTTTGCTTTAAAAAGCAACACTGTTCCCAGATTAGGAAATACAAATCTTCTCCCAGATTTCTGTTTAATTGAAGCTGAAAACTCTCAGCTGTAAAGGGCAGGGGGATGCTGAAGAGCAACAATGTTTTGAATGATTGCAGTACAGTATTTTCGAATTTCCGCTTTCTCCCATTGCCACTTAAATAATTTGATAATTTGGCGTTTTTTTTATTTGCTAGCATGCCAGACTGGATGACGCTAAAAAAAATAATCAGGTATACTTATCTGTGCAGGAAGACTGCTTCTGGGTCTGTGGTGAGCCAGACCACCATCCACCAAAACAAACAAACAAGGACATAAGCCTGCAATACAGATACTCTTTACTTCAGCTCAGATTTTCTTTGCTTCTCAGTTCGTGTCTGCAACAGTCCAAATCCAATCTGGTATTCAGCTGTGGTTGCTGGTGCTCATTAGGTATGTCAGAAAGTCAAGAGACCAACAGCAGGTGGTGCCAGAACCAATGGCAGGTAGACCCAACTAATCTTGTTTTGTCCCCATCCTCTTCCCTGCTGAATTCTACAAGGACAACAGAGAGTCTGAGGAAGAGGGTGGGGACAAAACAAGCACCAGTCAAAGGCCCCTCTGTTTTCCTCTGGTCCTTTAGTCATAATTTCCTCTTCAATCTTATCTGGCATTTAAGATCTTCACGCTATTTAGGTCTCGTGTTTTTTCATTCGGGTTTGTTTACGGTGTGTTTTCTTTTCAATTTTCTTATTATGTCAACTGTGCTCTTAGAATTTTTATTAACAGACGAAATAAGAACAGCCACAATAAGTAAGGAAAATGTTGTTTAAAATGCAGTTCTCCTGATGTCACTGACATTTATGACATCTGTGCACTCTCAAATGAAGATTTTGGAGAGCTGGCTAGGCCTTTGCTTTTTCCAGAACCTTCCTGGGATTTTTGTTTTGTTTTTGCCTATCATCCAGTTGCCTAATCCCCACCCCACCCCACCCCCGTACAGCTTCATGCTTCCTGCATTTCCCAGTAATTGGAGCCAAGAATATAATATAATGCTGGGCTCGAACTTGTGCCAATTTAATGTCAGGTGAATTTAATGTCAGATGTATGCATGGAATATGATGGCTAGGGACCAAAGCTGTTTAGCATAAAATAAAAATCGCGTTTGTGAATGCAAAGCTCCTGCCACATGAATGGAAGGCTCTTCTGTACCTGTGGGTCGGTATCAGCTATTTCTCTGCTCCAGTCTCTTGTCCCTGGTGCCACATGAAAAGTTGCTCTGGAGAATATCCTCATCACCTGGAGCCCATTTTGGGCAAGCAGGGAGAGGGGACTGTCAACATGTATTCTGTGTGTTCCTTCCCCTTTCACAATAGGTTTTGGATCCAATTCTCTGTGGTTAATTATTTTTTTTATAAAACGTTGCTTCCTGGTTCTGTTCATATGCCGCGCTTCAACCAGTTGCAGGAACATTTTTTATAACATCTTTGTCGGCTGCATTAAAGAGCAGATTATCAGAGTCCACAGCTGATGTTTAACTTAGTTAATCAGGGATCACGTCCTACTTGCATAAGCAAACCAATTATACAAGCTCACTGGGCAGAGAAGCTTTCCTATCAAGTATCCCCTGTGGACAGATACAAAATAATGTGAAAGCAACAGATTAGAGATATTGGGAACACTCTCTAAATTTAAGCTCTTTCCCTGGATATATCTTTATGCCAGATCAGCCCAGTTCAATTTACCTTCCAGTGTCCTGTTCCAAGTTGCAGAAATCGCAGAAGAGTAAAGAACATTAGTATATTTTTTATAAAATGTAAATGTAGAAAAGGAAAAGGAAATGTAGAAAAGGAAGCTCTGGTTACAGCTTTTAATAGCACACAGTCAGATAGCACATACAGATAGTATGTGCAAGGGGTTGCATTTTTCTGAAAGCTGGCCAAACCTTTCAAGTTGCTCTGACTTTTGGGCAGGAATCAGACCCGAATATTAAATTGCCAGATGAAAGCTCTTGATTTAACTACACATCCATGCATGGTATCTGAAGAAGTGTGCATGCACATGAAAGCTCATACCAAGAACAAACTTAGTTGGTCTCTAAGGTGCTACTGGAAGGAATTTTTTTATTTTATTTTGTTTTTACATCCATGCATGGTTTAAGCAGCATTGCAGAAGCATCAAAACTTTCTTGGGGGGGGGGGCAGGAATCCTAAATGGGAGCGATACAAAACAATTGCCATGGGGTTGGCATGCTCAGTTGCTCTGGAGTGCTAACCAACTGCTTGGGGGGCAGGAACAGGAAACTGGGGGGGGGGGAGTTTCATGAAGTGGTTAGAATTCTGAGCAGGACACACCATGCTGCAACATTTTGTTGTAGGTGCCATTTGGTGCCAAACTATTGCATGATTCATAGCTGGTGGTTTCATAATTTAGTAATAATCTGTATCAAGACCAACCTTCCAGTATCAAACTTGGCACAAGGCTAGTCTGCATGAGATAATGCTGTGAAGACTTTTATAGGTTTGGCTCTCCTCCCATTGTGAGGGTATCTGTTGCTTTCCTTCAAACATCATGGAATACTACAGAAAAAAACATGACCATATTTTTAAAAACCAGCACAAAGGGGCCATGACAGAAAGCAAACCACAATCACTGAGGCATTTATTCAGATTTCCTTTCTCCAGTTGTCTACAATACGCCTGCCACAAGTGCACAAGATGAATGGGAACATTTGCTGCAGTTGCCAGCTCACTTAGGAGTTGTCAGCTGTTGGTTTCCAGCTGCCTTCTGGGTGCTAGACAATAGCGGTTGGTTGCCCTGCATACCTTCACATTACCTAGCTACTATAACATGCTTTCTGCTTCCCTGAACCTGAACCTGACAGTAAAGGTGGCTGGATGGAGGGGGAGAGCACACTTGGAACAGGAGAACAAAAATGAGTAGCAGAAAACTTTGGATGAAAGTTTTGTTGGCAAGGGTAGTTCCTTTGCATAATCATTTAATCAACAATGGGGGGAAAATCCATTGTTCACAATTTAGATACCCAGTCCTTTTTTCATGTGTATCAAGTAAACTCATTGTTGTTATATATATTCAGAGAATATTTGGTGTAAGCAAGACTTTTCTGACATTAGCAAGTGAAAACTGTGTGAAGCCATTCATCATAAGCAGCCCTATGGACATTTATTATCTTCTGGCATGGATCATTTACTAACAAGACACTGAAGAGGTGCTTCATTACAGTATCTTTCTTGGAGAGAAAGTGCACAAAATGTTGTAAAATGCAGCCTATAGAACTACGTCAGACTGGAGTCACTTGGTTGATCTTACAAGGTGTTTTGGATTCAGCTGGAGCTGTGGATGTTGAAATCTCTTCGTCTGGTTTTGCCAGAACAACTTGGCCACAGGTTATAAATTCAACCGCGCACTCACGAAACTGCAAAAAGAAAAAAAGAGGAAAATCAATATGCTTGTGCTTTGTGCTGTCACAGTGAGATAGCATTCCTTTCGGGTATAACCCTAAATTAGATTACCGGTATAGGATAGGATAGGCGTGCCTGGCGTGCTCTGGTCCATGGGGTCACGAAGAGTCGGACACGACTGAACGACTGAACAACAACAATATTCTGCTAACTGGGAACAGTGTACATGTCATCCTTTGGTCTTTAAGCAAGGTCTTCCTATCCATTTTTTGTTCACCAGAGTACAATGCATATGAGCTTCTTTCAGAATTATTGCAAGGCCCTTTCTGTTTGGGCTGACCAGGCTTAATTGTTTGATTCTGGGTGGGGTTCGAACAACTTCCCCTCATGCAATGGAACTTCTCTTTCTGCTCACCTTGTGTACCCCCCATAACCTTCCCAAATCTACCTTGGGGGTTCCCCGACCCCAGAGCAGGGAATGCAGGAGGGAGGAGAAGGAGAAGTTCTATTGCATGAGCGGAAGTCACTCTGCTCATGCAATGACTTCACTGGAGTCAACCCAGCAGTGGCAATGCCAACCATCTGGAGAAATGGTCCAGCAGTGGGGGAAACAACACACACACAAGAGTCCTGCTGCTGCATCCAGAAATCCTGATGCATGAGCAGACCCAAAAGAGGATTCTGCATGTGAAAGTGTACAAATTGCCTTTGCCCAGTCAGTATGCTTGTGTAAATGTGTATAAGGTCTCGCCTAGATAAATAATTTCAAAAATCCTGTTGAGGGACAGGTAGGAGAGAATAGGGTTGCCCAAACGAAGGTTCTACAGCAGAGGTAGGCAACCTAAGACCCGTGGACCGGATGCGGCCCAATCGCCTTCCCAATCCGGCCCGCGGATGATCTGGGAATCAGCGTGTTTTTATATGAGTAGAATGTGTCCTTTTATTTAAAATGCATCTCTGGGTTATTTGTGGGGCCTGCCTGGTGTTTTTACATGAGTAGAATGTGTGCTTTTATTTAAAATGCATTATGGGTTATTTATGGGGCATAGGAATTTGTTCATTTCCCCCCCCCCCAAAAAAAAATAGTCCGGCCCATCACATGCTCTGAGGGACAGTGGACCGGCCCACAGCTGAAAAAGTTTGCTGACCCCTGTTCTACAGCGACTAGTAGATTTGAAGTTGGAAACCTGCAATTGAATCTACAAAATGAAATTCACTATAAAAGTAACTAGCCCACAAAATATACAAAAGACAGCACAATACCTGTTTGTTCAAGAAAATGTAGATGATTGGGTTGTATACTGGGCTTGTTTTGGAGAGATATGTTGGGATGGTTGCAGCCAGAGGGGAAATATTCAGGGCTGGATCAATAACAACAGTAAGAGCAAAGACTGTGTACGGTAGCCAGCAGATCAAAAAAGCCACCACCATCACAAGCACCATAACTACGGCTTGAAACTCTTCTTCCGGATTACCTTTTCCTCCCATTTCTTCAACTTTCTTATTTAGCTGTTAAATCAAATCAACAGCATTAGCCATTCAATAGAGGCATTTATTCAGCTATGTTTGGACTCATGCAAATCCTATGTCTACATTAAAGCCCGCATGTTGTACATCTACAAAGTGCATGAATGAAAGTTAATATCTTCCAAATCACCATTGCTCTTATTGCAGTCTGGGCGTCTCTTCTGTTAACCTACCAGTACATGTTTGTCCTTGAATTTTTTGTGTTTTGTTCTTATTACGATTTCATCATTGAGCTTTTAAATGCTGCTGTTATTTTGATTCCGTGCTGTAAATTACTTGGCGGAACTACCGGTATAGAAAGCAGAAAAGTTTGAAATAAACACCAGCAGCACATACTAAGCCACTAGGCTTCAGAATTGGCTTTAGCATAAAGGGATGTGATCTTCACATCATTTAACACTTGCTTTGAGTGGCATTTTCTAGATGGGGCACCATTTTGCAGCCCCAGACTTGTGTATCTTTTTAAAAAAGAGGTATGCTCTTGAGTTGTATATGCACATGCACATGATTTTGATTTTTAACATCAAGTGCAAAAATAATGTGGCCATAATTGCCTAAACTGCTTTGGTCAAGTCACTCTATAGTGCCTTCAGATGGGAACTCAAACAGAAAAGGAATTTTCTGGTATTTAAAAAATCTGGCCATTGCTTATATAGCTGTATGCAAGTTCTTTTTAAAGCTCTAAAAGTCTGCACATGACACTGACATTGACCGGATACAAATATGAAAAGAGCCAGGAATCCTTTGGGGTTTCATTTAGGCTGCAAACTTGTGCATGCATGAACACCAAGAACAAAATGGTTCGGTGACAGAAAAGTATGGAGGTGGCATTGGTCAGCAAACAGGGACAGAGGTGGAATGGGGTGGAGAAAACAGTTGACTACTTACCCCACGCAGTGACCTAATGACATTGCCATATGAAAACCCAATGATCAGGACAGGGATAAAGAAGCAGGACAAGAAGTATACAATCAGAAAGCTATAGTTGTTCCAAGATCTATCTTCCCAGCCAATGGAGCATGATGTCTGGACTCCTTCGGGTCCATAAGAACTCCAGCCAAAGAGTGGGACCACAGCCCAGAAGAGACAGAAAACCCAGATAAAACCAAGGAGCTGGTAACCTCTCTTTGTGCTCATCTGGAGAGTTCCCAGAGGCTGGCAGACCACGTTGTATCTTTCGTAAGCTAAAATGGTCAGGGACCAAAGAGAAACAATTCCTGGAAGATAATAAGAAAGGCCAAAAAAAAAAAAGGCTAGGAATCATCAAACTACAATATTCCACATTTCAATACTGTTACTCATATTTAATAGGAAATTCTGAAAATTTTCAAAATCAATGGGATGAACTTTTGCAACCCTATGCAGACATATCTGGGAGTAAATCCCACAGGAGTCAATGAGACATACTTCCGAGTAGAAAAGTATAGAATAGCACAATAAGTGAGCTTAAAATTTCGGCTGTGCTACCCAATCCTATCTTTGTTTACTCAAATGTCTGTCATACTTATTTCAGTGGGACTTACTCTGAAAAAGGTCTGTGTGCTTATACACACTTTGAGCAGTGCTTTAGAAATAACAACAAAATTAGTCATTTGAATTCCAAGCTAGGATTGGGCCAGGGTGTTACAGAAATTTTGTTAAAACTTACCTTTATTCTCTTTTTTTAAAAAACTACAAAGCACCTTCATAACCTTCTTTCATTTAACATAATAAAACCCAAAGATCTCACACCAGTTGTCATTCAAGAGGGAACTAAATGTTTAGCTGTTTATTCTGGTTTTGTAGCTTTGATATTGTTGCCGACTTGTCTGTTTAAAGGTCTTTTAACTGTAAATTGTACTGTTATTTATCTTTGCAAACCACCTTAAGGGGGCTTGCCATGAAAGGCAGGATATAAATGTATTTTAATTATAATAGCAATACAGCAACAACAACAGTATCTAGCTATTTTGCTTACCAAAATAATTGACAGCAAATCCCTGGAAAGTGCAGAACCCCTTTCCCAAGAAGAAATATCCACGGTAGTTTGTAGCTATAACAATGGTGGTGCCACAGAGGGACATCATAAGATCTGAAAAGGAGACATTAAGAATGAATATGTTGATGGGGTTACGGAGCTGAGGATTCTTCAGCGTTACAGCAATAACCAAAAAATTATTAAATATTGAAAATAAAGCATTAAGAAACATCAGGAAAGCCAAGACTCCATATCCAGCTCTTGGGGAAATGGTAGGATGCACAGTAATTTCCACAGTTGCAAGAGAACTATCATTCCCCATGGTGGTTAGACATACAGAGAACTACATATTTTATTATAACACCTAATGCAAACTATGGCTCATTTTCTAAATGGATTGGGAATCCTCTAATCACAGAAATACATGCAATTTGTTTCTTTAAAAAAACATTTGATGAAGTTAAATCCTAGGATGAAAGCAACAGCTGTCTTTTTTTCTTTCTACCACCGTGAAAGAGTGGTGAAGAGTAACAAAGAAGAGTAACAAAACAATTAAGTATCGTAATAAGATTACGCACAGAACAATAGCCATCTCCAGTTGACAAAATACACCACAGATTAGTTTAGAGGCAACCTTCCTTACACTAATTTTCAAAATGCAATAGAGTATTACTAACAAAGGAAGGGTGGGCAGAGAGATCTCCACTGGCTGCTTGTGACCCCCCAGGTATGGGATGGGGGGCAGCAAAGGGGATCACTAGAGACAGCACCAATTTGTTCTGGTTTTCTTCCCTCATCCTCCTGCCTTCCAAAGATACTGTGGATTTTTAAACAATGCTGTGGTACAATTACTTAGCATCTAACTGAACTCAACTCTGTGGAATACATCGGGTTGGAAGACTCTGTTTTGACAACCCACCAACTTTTTAATGTTATGCTTGGTAGCAGAAAACGGATAACACTGCTTCTCAACTTATTATTATTATTATTATTATTATTATTATTATTGCGGGGGAGAGCTGAATTACCGGTCACAAATTATAAAGAAAAATAGCTTTCTGCCAACCTCCACAAGTGTAAGATGTGTATTTTAAGATGGTAAAGAATAAACCCTGTATTCGGGGCATAGCTGCTACACTAGCTTCCCAGCAGGTGGGTCAGTGTTGCTTGCTCTGAAAGAATGAGGTGAGGTGGCAGGGTGGTTGGTGCAGTGCAAGTGTACTAGCAGTGCAGGGCCAACAGACCCATGAGGCAGGGTGAGCAAGCTGCCTCAGGTGGCAGAAGCCCAAGAGACAGCGCCCCTGTGGGTGCCGCACTCCGCCGCCACCTGCCACCACCAGCAGAGAGGCAGTACCAGCATCGGCACCAGCTTCTAGCAAGGTCTCGTGAGATCTCACTAAAATCTCACAAGATCTCGCCAAGATCTCACAGAGCACACAAAATCTCATGGGATTTCAGCAAGATCTCGCCGGAATCCACCACCGTCACTGCTTTGCTGGCACTGTCATGCAACCCACATAAAGGAGGGTTTCAGTGGTGGGGCAGTGTGGTGGCAGAATGGCAAGTTCCTGTTCACCTCAGGAGGTGAAACGGGATGTTGTGCCTCTGTAACAGGGGCACCAGATCAGTTCCTTCACAAGTTCTCTGAGTTCACTGAGAGTTAGGTAAAGGTAAAGGTACCCCTGACCATTAGGTCCAGTCGCAGCCGACTCTGGGGTTGCAGCGTTCATCTCGCTCTATAGGCCGAGGGAGCGCGTTTGTCCGCAGACAGCTTCCAGGTCATGTGGCCAGCATGACTAAGCCGCTTCTGGCGAACCAGAGCAGAGCACGGAAATGCCATTTACCTTCCCACCAGAGCGGTACCTATTTATCTACTTGCACTTTGACGTGCTTTTGAACAAAGGTGGGAGGAGCTGGGACCGAGCAACGGGAGCTCACCCCGTCGCAGGGATTCGAACCGCCGACCTTCCGATCGGCAAGCCCTAGGCTCTGTGGTTTAGACTACAGCACCACCTGCATCCCTCACTGAGAGTTAGTAATTTGTATATATTTTATTTCTATATGTTATATTCTAATACAGAATTATATACAACTCATTTTAGTAAAAGTTTAGAGGGACCCCATCATCTATTATTATTATTTTAAATCTTTAAAACCCCACAATTTATACTTGTTGTTTTACTGGAAATGTCAACAATAATCAAACCTTTCTGCTCCAGGTACCTGCCAATGATGTTTTAATGCTCAGGGCCAGTCCAGACACATCTGAAGTAGGTATAACATTTATACAGTATTTATAGAAGCCAGTCACTAAGCAAACAAGCCAGGTGGCTCTGCAGTGGGCAGGCCGCATACCTTCATAAATTTAACTCTAGGCTGAGGAGTTACACCATGTACCATACTACACCAAAGTCAAATTCCTGATTTCAAGTGGCTGCGTTTTAATAGTAGAGGCAGAAGGTCCAGAATTACATGTATGTATCCTATTTTCATGATACCATTAATATATAGGGACTGTCATTTTAAAATATTTACATTTTCATTTGACAAGTTGTTGGATTGTTTTGTGAATGGTTCTTCCTGTCATGATTTTGACATGTTGTTCATGAAAAGTTTTTTCTATATAATATTTTTATTAATTGCAGATTTCGCTAATGAAGTACCAGAGTAGTTGGAAGTGGATTGGACAAAATAAAACTGCTGTTTTTCCTACTCTGTGCTTTTTGCTCCTTGTTGCAGTTGTTTTCCCCTTTTTTGTTGGCACAAGGAGTTGTAGCATGCTGACCAGTTTATTGGGGACAATCCCCATCTTTTGATACCTATCTCTGGTAAATCACCAGCCCTATTTTTTCCATATTTTGTTTGGTGTTGTTTTGCCATGTTACATTTTGCAGTTGTTCAAGTTTCACTGGGCCACATAAATCGAAGCTGAGGTGAGATTTGAAAACACAGGGGTGTCCCGGCTCCCTGGTAATGGTCATTGCCACCGACAGAATTGGTCTTCAGCTGGTGAGTCAGGAACCTCTATGGGTTCATGAACTGATTGATCTCTGGTAGGTCAAAACAGCAATACTACCACCATACAAGCATATGCTAGAAAGAGAGATAGATTGGGAGGGGGGGTTCCCCAAAAGCATTTGTGGGTGGAAGGTTGAAAAACTGAAGACTGCTACACTATGTCATATCTAGTAGTGTATATATACAGGTATATAACACTACCATAATGGGCTAGAGGGCCTTCTCGGTAGTGGCGCCCGCCCTGTGGAACGCCCTCCCTTCAGATGTCAAAGAAAACAACAACTACCAGACCTTTAGAAGACATCTGAAGGCAGCCCTGTTTAGGGAGGCTTTTAATGTTTTATAGATTATTGTATTTTAATGCTCTGTTGAAAGCCGCCCAGAGTGGCTGGGGAAACCCAGCCAGATGGGCGGGGAATAAATAATAAATTATTATTATTATTATTATTATTACTAGGTGATCTAGCTAAAAAATATAGTATTATCACAACCACAAAACATTCTACCAGTATTATGTCAACATGAGTCATCTATGCTATTATCAGGAGGGGTGGGAATATTTTGTGCATTCACATGATCTTGAAGGGAGATTTTGATAGGAAGTTTAAGGGGGAATTTGTAAAAGGGCTTCATTATTAAGGACACAGGAAGGTTCTTTGTGTGAAGGGACAGCAAAGGGAACATCATAAAGGAAAGGTCAAGCTGTTCGAATTGTACGCTTATTCACAAAGGACAGGCGCAGTGGCTGACAAATCTCCCCTGCTGACATGTTTCTTCATCCTCTTTCATCCATTGTTCTCCCCTGAGTGAAGCGAATGTGTCAAAATGTTGAACTCAAAAGCTGGACAGGAGGAAAAAAATTAAGAATTGGGAAGAAAAGGAGAATTCAACAAACATGCCCAAACAGCAAATAAAATCAGTTATGCGTTGCGGCAGATCATGTTACCTTCTGTAAACTAGCTTGCTACCACTTCCCTTTGCACTGTTGAGATAAAGAAATCCCTTGGAAACATACAAAGAGGAAAAACAAGTTCCCTATTCCTGCATTCAGAAAGGAGGCTGGGAAAGTGAAAAGAGGAATTTCCACCCTTCAGTCTCAAAAGGCAGAAAAACGACCCGTGGCTTTAGCCATTGCGTTAAACAACTTCCCTGTTACACATTTTCTCGAGCAGGATCATGTTTACACCCAAGGAAGCTGGCTGTATCAGTGATCCCTGCGCACCTGCTGTTGAAACAGTAAGTACGGAGCTAGAGCGTTATCAGATTCATGTTTTATGGTATCATGCTTCTGTTTATAGAATACTGCTAATTAACTCCCCTTGGGTGCTTTTCAGTTTTGTGTTATAACCATTCAAAATCCTGCGAAATCAAGCTACTTTAAAATGATGGGCAGCACAACTTTAGCCTGATTCACTTGGAAATAAACCCCATGCTGTCCAGTGGTGCATCAGATTGCAGCTAACATTTCACCAACATGAACAGGTCTGTGCTGATTATGCATCAAAGTTAGGGATTGGCCAGTATGAAATTATAATTGAATCCACGGCCACAGAACAAAGTGCCTTGGTTGATTTCTGCTTCTTTGTGGAAAGCTTTTAGAGCCTCTCCTTCTGACAGCAGAACCCATTCCAATCTCTTAGGCTGCCCCCTAAAACCTGGCATCAAAACCACCCTCCCTCCAGTGAATCACAACCCGAAAGGGTGTTGGTATGCAAGTCTTTCATTGTCAAAAGGGGTTCCTTGGATTGTAGCAGCGCAAGGGTGTTTTTAAATATAAAATGTTGGCTTTGAGAATGAAATCCTTCCTTTCATCTCTGTTCTAATGGCTGTAGATCTTTCTGCTGTGATTAAAGGATTCATAAAAATGGAGTGCAAATCTTTTGACATGGATGAAGCAGTCTACTTGGAAGATCAATGTCATATTCCTGAGGTGACACAAGAAGACAATTTGGATTTGGCAGGAAAGAGTGACTTGGGAAATATTGTCTTTTCGTCCTGCGAAACCCCAGCCCCATCCAGCCCTGAGATCAAATTGTACCCTAATAATATCACCAAGAGGAGGGCCTTTAGTGACAGCCCAAATCTACTCCAAGTTCCATCTGTGGAGCATGACGATGGTGACTTCACAACTTACCAATTTAACAGGCATGCTCCAGGAAGGATTTCTACTTCTCCAACTCTTAGGAGGCTAAGAAAGAGTACCTCATCACTCTCTCAGGTCTTCTCACTACAAAACAGCACTGAGAGTGCAAGGGGGCACAACCAGATGCCACAAAGTGAATCAACTCTTCTTGCTTATCAGAGGTGTACTCTGCATTCTCAGCATTGTTCTTCGACCTCCAGCTCTGGCATGCACACCGATTCACTGACACTGAAAGAAAACTCCTCATTTCCACCACATCCTAAAGATGATTTTGTTGATGATAACACATTGCAGAACATGAGGGAGATCAGCCCTTCTTCCCTAACTAAGGGGAAACAGAATTCGCAGGAATGTGTTCAGGTAAGTAACACATTTCCTCTTTCCTTGGTTTGGTATGTTTTGCTGATTGCTCAGACGGAACTAAAGGCTGGTACTAGAAATCAAGCCATTGCCGCTCTTAGGGTTGTAATCAACTAACTTTTACTCAGAGTAAGCCCATAGAAATGTCATGGCCTTGACTAAATTAGGTCCATTAATTCTAATGTGCTGACCTTGAGTAAAACTTGGTTGACTACAGCCATTAGATTTAAGGAGAATGTGACAGTCTAAACAAATATTCAGCTAGGCCAGATTACATGTAATGCCTCTCTTTGAGGGCAGGATTAAACATGCACATAATAGCTAAACATCTGCACATTAGGGGGCTATAAAGTGGGGCATATTTTGTTTGCTTTTACTTTTTAAACTAAACTCAGTAGGGGGCATGGTAATGAAACCTGTCCCCTGCCCTATTTCCTTTCTTCTCTACTTTCCACTGAAGCCTCCAATACCTGAAGTTAGCAGGGGAATTATTCCAAAGAGCAGACTGTGTGCAAGTAAGGAGGTGGAGGGGGGAGGTGATGCCCATGTCAGAGGTGGTTTTAGGGTAGCGTGACCGGTTTGGCTGCATCGGTGACGACACCACAGGGGGTGCTGCAGCAATGATGTGGAACGGAGAGTGAGAGGCGGGTTGTGTGTGCCAAATTTTAGCATCACACAGGGCGCCACTGAAATTTGAGAGCCCAAAATCTACCACTGTCCATGCCTGACCCACCGCCATATTCTGTCTGGTCTGAAAACAAAACTCCCCCCGCCTCACTTTATAGCCAAACCAGCACACATCTAGTTGCCCATTCCTTATTTTATCACTGAATCTTTTTTTAGAAATGCAGTAGCAGCTGCAATGAGAGTTTCCCTTCAGAAATAAATAGGAGCTTAAGGAGGAGGGAAAGGAGGGAACTTCCTTTGGGATCCCAGGGGAAGGGGAAGGGTTAAACTCACCTTCCCCAAAGTTCCAAGCCTAACTAAAATGAGATGCACTTATCAGCACTGTTATACAGGTTCGGTTTTTGCTCAGGGGTTGGGAACAGGCGACTTTTGATTCTGTTCTGAAACAATGGTTTCACTAAAATGATTAAGATTTAAATTGCACTTTGCAATTCCTTTCTTCAGCATGAACATGCAAGGTTAAAAGTGCCATTCTTGTGCCTTTTATAAAGACTAACATAGAATGCTTTATTCTTTTTCAGGAATTACATTTGCATAAACCTAGCAGGTACGTATTTCTTTTAAAAGAAAATGGCAAAAAAAACCCACTCCCTCGTTCGTTTTTTATACTTTTGTTGACTCTTAATGAGCCATTAAGAGTCAAGAGTGACATATTTACCGTAGCTAGCAAGATCTGTTCTATATAAATTTAGGGGACTAGCATTGTAACTTTCTGCCACTTGCACACCTTAATGAGAGTTGCTTTGCAGGCTTAAAATTGACTCTCAGGCATGCCCTAGCTATTGTTTATTGAGAAGTCTCATAAACATCTCTTTTATTGTTGTGTTATTTGTTATTAATTTTTGTAGCTTTTCTAAATACATAAAGATCACAGCCCAGAACACTGAAATCAATGGGCATGTGCCTGATTGACATCAAGACCACATTAATACTACTTGTGGGCCACAAATCAAATCTGATCCATCCAGCAATCAACAGAATGCATTGTTTCTAGGAAATCTTGGAGGGGATAGCTCAGTTGGTTGGAGTGTGGTGCTGATAAAGCCAAAGTTGTGGGTTCGATCCCCGTATGGGACAGCTTCATATTCTTGCATTGCAGGGGTTGGACTAGATGATCCTCAGGATCCTTTCCAATGCTACCATTCTATGTATGTCCTTTCCTTTCCAACGCTACCATTCTATGATGTCATTTACAATTGGACATCAGCTGCAGTCCTGAACACCCTCCAGAAACTGGGTTTTGCTCCCCAAGCCCTTCTAAGTCTGGGGTTGGGCCAAGCAAAAGCTACGGTTAGACAAAGAATCATAGACACCAAAAGACAACAGGACTGCTCAAGGTGCCCCGACTATAAAATTGGAGAAATTGAGAGAGAGATAGCCGCTCCAGCAGCATATCTCTTCTTTCTTAATGATGGGCATTTACACAGAATCTGGCGACCAACTGGGTCATCTTCTGATCTTTACCTAACAGGGGCAGGTCGAATTTTTGCTTTTCCGGGAGGTCAACAAGCCTCACCAGCAAGGGATCATTGGTCTCACTACGTAGAAGGGACATCTGAAAAATAAGTGCTCTGGCTTCCTATTTCCCCCAATGAACAGGCACAGAGACTTTTTTAATAAGCTCCTTCCAGGACTGGCAAGGGCAGAGCCGAGCTTCTGGCGAGTGTAAATGCCCATCTTGCAGGCCCAGGGGGAGCGCAAAAAAACATCTATCAGACTATGGGATGTATGACGTATGTGTGAAGGGTGGCATGACATGACACCACTGTAGTGGTGAGATGAAACATGGGAGACACTTCCTGTCCTTCTTGCACCACAGTAAAGTGGGGTTTTTGGAGGGGAGCACTGATACGGCTCCTTGCCAAGGGTACAAGGAACCCTAGATATGCCTCTGAGTAGTAGTAGCACACAATGTTTGTGTTTGCCTTGCAGTCTATGCAACTCAGCTGAACGCAGGCACAGCTCGGTGGTGGTGAGTTTGCCTGGATTCGAGATGTTCCCAGGAGACTTGCTGATATCAGACAGTGCAGCAGAATTCCTTTACCATTCAGCATCACTGCACAGCTCAGGTGAATACAGATGCCAATGGAAGAGATAGCCCTGTTTTTGATTCCCCCCCCCTCTCCCCATGAAGCCAAATTTACCATGAAATACTTTATCGTTTCTATAGCTAACAATGTCCTTGCTTCTGTTCTTTAGAATCCAAAAAGCCCTGGTGGCCATTTGCTAAAAAAGGAACTGTGAGTATTTTGCAAATCCCTCTTTCTCTCCCTGCCCCAATATTTCTACAGATTGAACAAAACTCTATGGGTTTGTCTCCACCGGCAGTCCCCAGAGCACATCTTTATTGCAGGACAGGTTTTGGAATGTTGTTTTGAATAAAATGTAAAGAGAGCAGATTTTAAAATGTTGCAGACATGCACCCAAACACACTTCAGGTGTTGCTTGGACATGCAGATATTTATTAAAAAAGGAACAGGGAAACATCTCTAAGTGATTGTGAAAGAGAGTGAGAGAGAAAGCTAACTGCTTACCTTTTCAACCTTTGGGAATGCAGCAGCTCCTGGAATCAGATGCAGAGACCTTGAGTTCTGTGCAACATTACAGCTGAGCCAGCACCTCAGCAGCCACCTGTTTTTAATCAAATTTAGGCTATATGACTATATGGACACAGAAGCCTTGCTTCTAACTTTTCCACTCTGGCACTTTTGATAGAAAGAGATTGGTGCACTGCTATGTTTAAGGAAGGGACCCAGGTGGCGCTGTGGGTTAAACCACAGAGCCTAGGGCTTGCTGATCAGAAGGTCGGCGGTTCGAATCCCTGTGACGGGGTGAGCTCCCGTTGTTTGGTCCCAGCTCCTGCCCACCTAGCAGTTCGAAAGCACATCAAAGTGCAAGTAGATAAATAGGAACCGCTCTGGCGGGAAGGTAAGCGGCGTTTCCGTGCGCTGCTGTGGTTCGCCAGAAGCGGCTTTGTCATGCTGGCCACATGACCCGGAAGCTATACGCTGGCTCTCGGCCAATAAAAAGAGATGAGCGCCGCAACCTCAGAGTCGGACACAACTGGACCTAATCGTCAGGGGTCCCTTTACGTTTTATGTTTAAGGAGGATGGATAGGACATGCCCAGTGTAATTAAGCTTCCAGTTCTGTAATTCTGCTGAATACAAGAAATTAGGGAAATATATCTACCTAACAAATGTTGGTATGACCATCTTTCAGTACAGTGGCATGCATATACTTTGTGTCAATACTGACTAATCCATTATTTTAAAATAGACTAATCATTTATGGATCTATATTCTGTAGTAGTTAGTAATCCCGTTACAATAAATTCAAAATTTGGTGCATTTTCAAAATTCAGTTTGGGGAAAGCTGTCTGCTTGCACAAATCACAATTTGAGGAAGAATCTGCAACATCCTCTATCTCCAACATCTTCCCCATGACTATGGATTTCACAGATTTACTGTTGCTTTTTGTTTTTTTGTCTTTAAACAGAGTAAAGACAAACACAAACAAATATCAGATCTGGAAAACTGTCTGTCCACAGTAACCCTCAACATACCAGATTGTAGTGATTATGAATTTCAAAGTGTTAAGGTACGAAAATGCTTCATATACTATAATGATACAATTTGTGTGTTGGTCCTCATTTTTATTCTGCTGTTCTTCTGTTTGGTTTTCCTTAACTTTGCAATCCTATACCCACTTATTTATATATGAGCATAGACACACACACACACACACACACACACACACACACACACACACACACACAGTGCTTCCAGGCTGTCACTATTTTGAAGGAGGGTTTCAAGTGCATACCAAAACTTTAGGTTTGTGCAATTGAAGTAGATAAAGACACTCTGGGCTCATTCACACTTCCACATGTGCTATGCCTATGAAGCACAGGTCTGAGCAGTTTTCCGCTTGACCCGCTCCTTTCCAAAGGAAAACCCACTCTTTAGTGTTTGATTGGAACAAATGGAAATCCGGGGAAAACCCAATTTGACATTTGCTCTCACTAGGCACTAAAGAAGGGACGCGGGTGGCGCTGTGGGTTAAACCACAGAGCAACCACCTAGGGCTTGCCAATCAGAAGGTCGGTGGTTTGAATCCCTGCGACGGGGTGAGCTCCTGTTGCTCGGTCCCTGCTGCTGCCAACCTAGCAGTTCGAAAGCACATCAAAGTGCAAGTAGATAAATAGGTACTGCTGCAGCGGGAAGGTAAACAGTGTTTCCGTGCGCTGCTCTGGTTCGCCAGAAGTGGATTAGTCATGCTGGCCACATGACCTGGAAGCTGTATGCCGGCTCCCTCGGCCAATAAAGCAAGATGAGCGCCGCAACCCCAGAGTCGTCCGCGACTGGATCTAATGGTCAGAGGTCCCTTTACCTTTAGGCACTAAAGAACTGTTTTCCCCAGGGGAAAGCAACAGGAGAAGCGGGAACACAGATACGCCCTCTGTCACATTTGTGACAGCACCACAAATCCACTTTAATAAAAGCTCTTCCTTATGGTTAGGAAAGTGTATGCATGTATGTACCGTATGAACTTCTAAGTAGACATGGATTATACTTCTTTTCAGTGTAAATTGTAGAGTACTTCTAACTATACTTTAAGAGTCTTTTACAGTGTAACACTGAAGCAGAAGCAGAAATCAATGACAACCCAAACAAGGGTATTTAGCACCAACAACAGCTTCAGTGATTGAACGGAAGAGCTGTTTGTATAGAAATGTGCATAAATATTTGTGTTTGTGCTCTCAACTGATAGGGTAAAACTTGGCAGGAAATGATGAATATGCATCAGCTTGAGCCAAAAGCCAGTGGTGATCAGTTAGATACTAAGAAGGAAGAAGCCTTGTGGGAGCTTTTCACAACAGAATGCACCTACCTTCTTGATCATCTCCAGGTTCTCAAAACGGTAGGTTTGGGTTTTGCAACTGTTTCCTTCACATTGTGGGGTGTTCGCTATGTCACTAGCTATCAATCAAAATGGGAAGTACCTTCGCACAACTGTTTGTTCCTGCAGGAGGCAGCCTTTTGCAATTAGCTCATAGCAGTACTTAAACACGGATCTCTGTCTTGCAGCTCACTGGAGCATATTCTGACAAGCGTTAAAAACAGGCTACAGATTAGAAAGTGCATTGAGCCATTCAGCTACAGAGCCATCACTTGTTAGAAAATTGGGTCACAGACTTGGAAGGGCATCTAATCTCCAACCGATGCAGGAAATTCGCTGCTCCAACATTCCCAATAGGTGACCATCCAACTTCTGCTTTAAAAAAAAAATCTAACAAAGGAGAGCCCACTGTTCTTTAAAGCTGCCTGTTCTACTGCTGAATACCTGATACCTTCAGGAAGTTCTTTCTAATGGTTAGTTAAAATCCCTTTTTCTTGTAAATTGAACCCCATCGAGTTGGCTTCTAGCCTTTGGATCCCAGCAGAAATCAGGCATGGCTCTGTTTTTCCGCTGCCCAGTCTGCAGCTTCTCACTTTTGGCTTGCACACTCAACTCTGGTATTTGTCTTTCTAACTACCAGTATGTTGAGGGAGGGGACCCCACCCATTTTCTGTCTGGCACAGAGCCACTTCCTTTGTTACCTTAATGGCCTATACTCAGAAGGTCATTACCTCACCAGGGAGCTAACCTGGCTATTCCAGGAACTAAATCTGTGCTGGATCCAGGAATTAGAAGGGGGCTCAGGCATACAGCCTCTGACCCATCTACCCCCAAATTCATAACAGCATTTAAATTCCTGAGCTATGTATCATCACTTGTTTTGAATTATAATTAGAACAAGATAAAATAAAAAAAATTCCTTCCAGTAGCACCTTAGAGACCAACTAAGTTTGTTCTTGGTATGAGCTTTCGTGTGCATGCACACTTCTTCAGATAGAACAAGGTTATTTTCACCTTATCAGCAGTTGGGTCTTTCAAAGAGAATGTTTTCAGAGACCAGTAAAGTATTCCATGGAAAGTCCTGTTATGATGAAGATGCCTCATCCTCAAGAATATTATATGTTACTTGGCTATACCTGTTTACTAGATGTAAGGCTCACTTGGTTCAGTGAGACTTACTCCTTGGTTAATGTATAAGGTTTGCAGCCTAAATTCTTTAGAATCTAAGCCATCAGGATAGCTTTATTCAAATTAATTGAGTGGCCATTTTACTGAGACAAGGAAATTGCTCTTTTCAGCTTGTCAGCAACACAGAATCTGCAATGTTTCCTAGAATGTGACTGATTATGTGTTTAGTGCATGCATGGAGGGTCTGTGGGGAAAGATTTCAAGTTTCAGGGCAAGGGGGAAGGAATGTTTGTTGAGTGCTAGAGGCAGGTGCATAGCAGCAAGACGACAAATGAAGCCGATTTGTTATGTTTACTAGAGCTATAATGAACTACAGTAAGGAATGTTTTTCAAAAAAGGAAATCTGTAGCAACCCTGAGGTTCAGGGATTTGGAGAAGAAATAACTAACTAGGCATTGATGTGTTTTCTGAAGATATTTATGGATACATTAAGGTACCTGCAATGCAAGCAGTTTCTCTCGGATGTGGACTCTGGGCTACTGTTTGCCAACCTAGAAGAGTTAAATCAGGTGAGAAAACACTTTAATTTGTAGATTGGCAGTAAACAACATGTATCAGCACTGTGGCTTTTCATTCTACAGCTTTAATACAATAGTTAAATCAGAACTATATTAACAAGCTCAAAGCAGTGTGGGTCCTACTATTTAAATACTCCCTTTGGGAAAATTAGACATATAAGACCTGTGGAATTACTACATCTTCTAGTGCATTTGTCTTAAAGCAACGATGGCTCACTTTTGGTCTTATGTAGGAAATGTTGCATTCAAATACACAAGAAGTCATCCCTGGGTATTTGTTTGGAGTAATGAAGCTGAATGTGCTCACTAGGCTTTACATTTTTCTTCCACTGAATTATAAAAGCACAGATCTATTTTAGTGCCTTGCAGTCGAATCTTTCATCCAAAGGACATCATAAACAAGATTCTCTTACTTAGGTGAGCCTCAGTTTTGTGACCAGTTTCTTCAGTGCTATAAAGGATCACCTTGCCCAGCCTATGTCTTCCATAGATTTCATCCCTGTGCTCACAAAGGTAAGAGTAACAACGTGTTAAGCTTAGTTGATGCATCAGTAAATGGTTAAAGAGCAGAAAGCAGAGACTAGGTGTAAATGGACAGTTTTCACTGTCGAGAAATGAAACAGGGATCTGTATCGGAACTGCTGCTTTTTAACTTGTTCAGAAATGACCTAGAGTTTACACCCTGACCATGGCATGATCCATCCACAGTTAAGTAGTGTGTGTGTGTGTGTGTGTGTGTGTGTGTGTGTGTGTGTACACATGCTTAAAGTTGTAGCCCCCATGAAACTACAATTCCAACTGCAATTGAGTTTGACTGACAGAGGGAAACAAGGGCAAGGGGGAAGGGAAGCATTATTTCTTGGCCTGACTTTGTTTTTAAAGTATTTTCCTCTTCTCTCTGGGTATATAAACACCCATTTAGATAACCACTTCATACCCCCAATGAAGTAGGCTCTGGCCCATGAGAGCATAAATCACAGTACATTTCTTACAGTGCAGCCCTAGGCAAGTTTAGTTGTGCTCATGGTGCAATCTTGCTCATGTCTACTCAGAGTAAGTCCCATTGACTTCAGTGAGGCTTATTCTCAGGTGAGTGGGCACAGGAGTGCAGCTTTACAGCCAGGTAAATGGGTATAACGTTACAGCTTTAACATTTAAGATGCCAGCATGAATTTGTTGGCTGCATGACTACCCCTCTGGAATTCATCTTATTCTTGATTATGCGGAGGGGTTGATGAGTTTTAAGATTCAGCACCACTAAGCAAAGACCCAAGAATGACCTGAAACAGCCAGCAAGGATGTGGAGTTAAAATTCTCCAAAAGTCCATGTCTTTTTGTAAACAAAAAATACAGTCTAGCGAAAGGTATTTTAAAATTCATTTATTTCAGTGGGGATTTTCTGTAGCACAGTGCTATGTATATTTAGGCACAAGTGAATCCCATTGATATCAGTGGGACTTATTATGAAGGTAAGTGTGGATTGGGCTACTATCTTAAGCACACACTGGAAAAAAGGCTTAACTGTGGATGGATCATGCACTGGGAGTCGTGATCCATCCTTACTGTGAAGTAACAAGGAATTATTTGCCATCTCAGATATCTCTGATCACAGAGGGTTGTGGACAAGTACCGGTACCCAAAAAAATTATGTGCAATAAATGTATAGGCTCCTTCTGGAGGAAAGGCAAGCTATAAATCTAATAAATGAATATTTGGTCCTCACAATGCCAATAGGGATATGCAACATTAGTCATACTGCAAGTGGACTCATTAAAATAATAGAAGCATAGAATTGTAGAGTTGTAAGGGATCCCAATGGCTTGCAATGGGCTTGAGTCTATTCTGAGTATAACTCAGTTTTTGATATTGCCCTCCATGACTTACATTTTTGTATTGCAGTATTTCCAAGGGAACCTGTGTCAGAGTCACCAGATGTACTGCCTGAATTATACCTCTGCTATCTTTTACTTGGAAAAACTGAAGAAAAGAGAAGATTTTGGGATCTATTTGAAAGTAAAGCAATTGTTTTGCTGTTGTCCTTGTTCAACATTCACAGTTGTGATATTACAGCAGCAGTTTTTTCAAAGTCAATTGCTATCATAGTTCACCGATATGATTAAGGGTGAACTAAAGTATACATTTTATGAACTAATAATAAACATCAATATCCATCCTTGTTCATCAGAAATCTACTATCATTCCCCTCCACTTCATATGGCTTATACATCAAGAAATGTGTCATTTTAAAGTAAAATATGCTATTGGGGGGAATTATTGGGGATGGTTTTCTTATGTCAGCCTGAACTGGGGACACCTGAGAGTGTCTGTAGGGAAGGAATGTATTTTTCTATTATTTGGAGCCTGTGTTGTTTAGGGTTTTAAGCACTAATGCAAGCACTTTGAATTGGGCCTAGATATATGTGGAAATCTAGTTCCTGTGGTAAAGTGGGTGTGCTCTGCAACCTTTCCCACCACCACCTTGAGGCCAGTACACACAAAAGACTTATCTGCATATTTCCCTTCCTTTTTTTATTTAGGTGGATGATTCATCCCAATTATTACCACATTAAGTGTGAGGTATGAGAGAAGGGGGTGCATTTATTCCTCTGCTATGGGAACTGGGTTGCCATTCTGAAAGCAATGAAAATGCAGGGTTCTCATGAAATTTATTTTACTTAAGAAATGTGTACCACACTGCTGGTTGGCGGTATGAAGCATTATTCTGCTTACTGTCAAGAGTACACTTGTTAATCCTAATACAAAATTTATCTGTATTCGATAGTGGTGTGAACAGAACGAGCGGTGCAAACGTCTCCATCTCGCAGAACTGCTGGTTGCCCCTTTGCACAAACTGACTCGCTACCCCCTTCTCCTGAAGAATATATGGAAAAATACAGAGGCAACCCAGAAATCTGTCATTGGTACAATTAAAGGAAAGGTGGAAAAATCTATAAGTGAGTTGGAGGAGGTCTGAAACTGCATTCTTGGTTCAGAAGTTGTTCCGAGTTGTTTTCACAGAGCCAGTCCTACCAATAGGCAGAGCGGTATGGCTTCCTCGGGCAGCAGGTTTTATGTGGCATGAAAAGGCAGCTAGTTCTTTCATTTGTTTTGCTTGTATTTTTATACCAGGGGTGGGGAGAATTGCTTGTGGGATTTCATGCCTCAGGCGCCAAAACAACTTGACTGATGTTGTGCGCTTTGCACTTGACTTGGGTTTGGGTGTGGAGGGCCTGAGTACCATTTGCTCCTCAGCCTCATCCAACAAAAATACCTTGGGCCAACCTTTACTGCTCAGCATTTAGGCACGCATGAAGACTGAATGGCAAAAACTATTCCCCTAGGAACTGAAACATGAAAATACCTTCACTAGCTACAAAAAAAAAGTAATATTATGTAAACTAGCTCATTCCAAAGCCTGATAATTCATGTTCGGTATGAAACGTGAACATTGATGCTCATACTCTTAACATCCACAGGGATGACAACATTGACTAGAATATATCAATACAGAAGGCACTCAGCTCTTCATATAGAGAATGCTAAGGCCCATATTAATGAAGGACAGAGATTTCATTTTCAGTAAGCCAACCTTGCTGCTCCATGGTGTATCTTTTCAGGAGATTTGGAAGGGAAAGTGAAATGGCTGGATAACTTCCAGAAATTTAAACAGCTACAGGAAATTATAGTTTGGCCTTCACTTTGGGATCAAGAAAAAAGATTTTTTGTTCCTGAGGTAAGCAATTTTTATTCATCCGTCTTAAAAATATGTCCTTAGCAGGGTCTTCTTAAATCTGCATAAAACTCTTAAGATAACATGGACAGATATTTATGGCTTAACTGCAGAATAGGTAACTAGAATGTTCTAAATACGCTCTGGAGAGGTGCCTGCACACAGACTATGCAGATGTTAGACCAGCTCCCATACAAGTGAGTACTGAAAAAGTAATAAGCAAATATGGAGGGAAGGAGAAGAGGGAGAGCTCTTCATGATGAGAAAATGGAGTGAATAATTTGGAGGACAATAAAATAATATGGAGGCTGAAGGTGGGAATGTAAATAGATTTATTTGGAAATGATTCATGAGGAAATCAATGGGGAGGAAGCAAAAGTGGAAGGGGAAAAGAAAAGGGGTAGTTCTTTGTAATGACACATCATTTATAAATGGATTCAGTCAGAAGGCAAGGATTTAATTTGACATTGGCCATGCCCATTTTGACATGCAGCCCTCAAAGGGTTGGGCATGAGTCAAGGTGCCCCTCAGACTGAGAAAGGTTAGTTACTGCTGCTGTATAGGATTGGCTGTCAAGGTGGTCTTTGTCTAACACATGTAGCCAGTCATCCAATTAAATAGTCCATTATATTATTTCTGTTACTCAGAATTTTAATTGCACTGCTACCACTTTTTATTCTAAAGTTGCATGATTACCTCTCTTTCTCCATCACCAGTGTCTCAAGAACTTATTAAGAGAAAACCCAAATGAAATCATCTTGTCACCAACAAAGAGATTTCTTGTTCATGAGGGGAGATTAACCCTAGCAGGTAAAGAGTGCTTTCTGTATCATAGTTACGTTACACAGTGAACGGAAATGTATACCTAACTCAAACTAATCTGCAAACCTAAAGAGAGGATATGAATAAAAGCTGGACAAATGTTGCATTAAGATGTTATGAACCTCCATGTTCAACATGGGAGCATAGAGTGGGGTGCACCACCAAACCCTCCCCTGGTGTCATGTCCACACCTGACATTTGCTCATACCGGTACAACATGAACATCTGTAGAGAGAGGGCTTTCCTGCCTGCATAGAGTTATACATGCAAAGGCATGCCCAGAATATGGAACCTCAATCATTCAGTGTTCCAGATTCTGATGAAGGCTTTGCATATACAACTATATGAGCAAAGGCCCCTTGCTACAGAGGTTTGTGCTCTATGTACAGACATCACAGAAGGGGTGTGTGCTATTAGTGGGGTTACTCAATTCAACACCACTCCTTGCTTCCATGTTGTTGAACGTGAGTGCTCATGACACCAAAATAAGGCTGCAGTCCAACAAGGTCAAAGAATAAAAATATATTCAGAAAGGATAAAATCAGTGTGAGTGATGTCTCAGTACCACTCTTCTAAGGGGGGGAGGGGGACAAGATGTGTAAAAGTAGGTCTTTTAAATAAATATGCTTTTCCAAAAGAGAAATGTGTTAAACTTCAGAGTTTTCTGTTCATAATTAGCAGCCAAATTTGAACTAGATTGCTGAGAGTGAAGCATAAAACAGATTATTTTTTAATCTGCTTTTGAAATGAACTGGCAGGCAGTGATATACTTAAGACTGATAAAAATGTAACAGCTGATAGGCTATGGAATCTTACAAATAATTTGACAATATATATCCCTGGTTATTTTTGCTCTATAATCTGTTTGATAATCTTTTACTCGTGGGAGATTCAGTCATGTCCCTAGCTCTGCTAAAAACTATTAAAATATTATGTGAGTTATGCAAGCAATAGTGATCCACCATTCTTCCATACTACTTTGGCTGCTCATGTATTGCAAATGTTAAACAACCCAAACTACAAAGATGAATATTTCTCACATCCAGAGTTTTTAATACTAAGGAGCAAGTGATATGGGGCAGCTGTTGGCTTCCTATTTCCTTTAAAATTAATCTCTGGAGCTTGAGCCACAAAACTTGAAAGTTCAGTTCTATTCATTAAAACAAACTTTCTAGAATTCTGGAACTAGAAAAACTATGCTTGAATCTCTTAGCAAGTAATTTTTCCAAATTCTTTCAGTTAAGATAAATCCAAAAGCAAAATGTAGCAATGAATTTAAGGCAGAAAATGTGAAGCTTTGTTACAAAATAAAAAAAATAAGCAGTGTTTACTTTTGCATTTATTCCTCAGAACATATGAGACTTGTTGATGTCTACCTATTTCTGTTTGATGATTTGCTGTTGATTACAAAGCCTAACCGGCACAAAAAGGTAAGAAGAAAGGAAAAGAAAGATCAGCTACAGCTGTTGTGTTCATGCCCATTTTGATCTGTAGGTGCAGTAAACATTTATGTAATATTTTAAAATCATTATTTTAAAGTAAAATTTTTGAGGGATGAGTTGTGAATTGCTGATGTATCAAAGAAATGAAGAACAGACCCCAACAATTATACAATACCTAGGGGCAATGCCTCATGGTGGGCACATTTTGGTAACACCTTAGGGGTACAGGTCCATATTTTGATTTCATGCAAGTAGTCACTTTGCAATATGAACTTATTTTTAAAAGAAGATGCAGTCCCTGGCTCATTTTAACCCACCACCCCCATTACCTTGTTGACTTAGATGTAAAAAGCAGACATGCTTTATTGTGTCTAGATGTATCTGAAAGTAGATGTGCTTTAAATGTACAGTGTTGGTGTGACTAAGGTTTCATCTGCTTTCAGATACATCTAAGCACCATAGTTTGTTTGTATTTTAAAGAACTGCAGCATAGCAGTCCAACCAAATGCCTACTTGTTACATTTAACAAAAATTATTAGAGCTTGAAATGTGTTTATGATACAAAGCTGGAACAGAAAAATAAGCATTTTAATCTTGTGGCAATTTTGACTTAAGTTTCAAGAGCTGCCACTCACAATTTTAAGTCAAGTGCTCCATGTCAGAAATGCCACAACTACAATCCAGAATAGAGAATGCTTTGGTTTTCCTTTCTGTTTCAGAAATCTGTGGGTTCTGACCTGAGTTTAACACCTGTTGGCCCCTTTTTCACTCCTGAATTGCAATCTTTGCTTGAAGGTGGTGGCTATTGCACTGTGCTTGACCAGCCTATCCCATTAGACAGAATGGTAGTAAGAAATATTGAGTCCTTCCACATAACAGGTATGTTAAATATGTTTTACATTATTCAAATATTGAGTAGATGCATGGCATATATGTAGGGACAGATATTTTCTGTGCCCATCTTAAATAGCTCTCTCTTAAAATATCTGGAACACAGTAAATACAAATAAGCCAATTGCTACCCCTTGAGCAAGATATATTCATTTCAGTCATCCCACCTCAATTTTTCTTCAGTCTCTGGGATGTACATAGGTCCAACAGCTTACAATGGTAGTGAAGAGAATTTACATGGTAAATCAGAGGAAGTGTGCTGAAGGAAATCAATTTTGATCAGACAGACCTGCCTCACTTCAGGATTAAAGATGTAACACCACTGTCTGTGCTAAACCAACCAATGTTCAAAATAAATTTAATTTTTTGGGAACACTTCTCATTTTGCCCACTATTCTAAACTGATCAGCTGAACTATCTTCACTCCTTTTCCTCTCCATGGATTCAGACTTGCTCCTGTTTCTGTATAAAATTAGAATCCAAGTGAAGACCTAGCTTTTGCATTTCCCATCAATGTGATTTGATGAGACCCCTTGTGATCGTTGGTTTAATATCCATCTAAATCATGTCCTCACTTCTGTGTCTTTATGATATGCAACTATGTCAAATTGTAAAAAAAAAAAAAAGGACAGAAGTGCCAGCTTTGCAGGTGGCAGCTCATTATGTAATTCTTGCTGTTTAGAAAATAGTTACACCACATAGCATGTAGTTTTATTTTCCCTAAAGCCAGAAGATTACTCTCAAGATTGCAGCTCACTCTCAATCTCTTATCCCTGGTTACTTGTATATCCAAAACCAAGCTTAAGTATTGTTGATGTTTCATGCAGTCTAAAAGCCAATCAATGGATGCATACAAGTTCCACTGAAGTAGTTCATGTGGCCTGTTTCAAAGGTGACAGATATTTGCTCCTTATAGAGATCTGGAGGGAAAGCTGTGGAAGGTGTCTTACCATGTGTCAATTTTTTTTTAGTTTTTGGACTACGAAATGCTTTTCTAATACAACATAGAAATCGGTTTCAGCAGTGCATAGCAGCCTTTTTACTACAAGCACAGACTGAGTCTCTCAAAGTAAGTATTTTATTTTACGAACATTAAAAAAAATAAACACGAGCAATTCACCTAAGATAATGCTAACACCAGGCTTCCTCAACCTCGGCCCTCCAGATGTTTTTGGCCTACAACTCCCATGATCCCTAGCTAGCAGAACCAGTGGTCAGGGATGATGGGAATTGTAGTCTCAAAACATCTGGAGGGCTGAGTTTGAGGAAGCCTGGCTAACACCTTTCCCCAAATGATTTGAGCTAGTTTATTTGTCTGTCTTGGGTACTGTCCCTGCCCCACTAGAGTGAGATACCCCTTTCAAAAATATGAATAGATGCTATTGCCTAATTAGCTATATGGAAAGTATGTACTGTATCCCTAAGTTACTTTTGTTATTAAGTTAGAACTTCTTTTTCACCTTACAGAAAACATGGATGTCACAGATGGAAACAGCAATATCAAATTGCACAAAGAGAGAAAATAAACCCAAAACTTCATTTTTTAGTTTACCTGCTGAATCATCTGAAATTTAGTTGTGGTTCGTTGGAAACCACTAGACAATGTAACAGATTTACTTAAAAAACAAAAACAAAAAACAAGGCATGCAAAATGTCTGTGAACATTTTGGGGAGCCTGGAAAGGTGAAACTCTGGAAACAATCTTGCTAGAACAGAATTCAGAAAAGGAAAAGAGCAACTTAGACGGTCATTATTCAAACTGTAGTGCTATGCTTATGGCCTTTGGTTCCTCTCAGGGTGGCTTGTTTTGGTTTAGCATTCCATGATAAAAACTAGAAAATATATATGATATGATATGGAAAAGGGAAAGAAAACTAGTGCCATTAAACCAGCATCTTTAAAACTGCCTTTACAAGTTCTTCTGCAGTCACACTGGGGTACCAGTAATCAAGAGACCTGCTTAAATCAGAGTATTCTGTTTTTTGATCAAATACTAATGGGTTATGAAAGAAAGAAAATCCGCACAATTTTTTCCTACCTCAGAAACCATTTGTCCAACCACCAAAATGTCAAACTGTCTAACACTGATCTTCACAAAAGCACCTCCCACATTAGATTATAGAATCACACAACCCATTTTAAAGCAGTGTGGTCACCTTGATATAACCTTCCTCACCTCATCAGCACTTTGAAGAAATTTCAACAACATTATGATACAGAGAGAGATACCTGCACAACTTGGAATGGGGTTAAACTAAGAACTGAGAAACTGTAATTTCTGGCTGTTGTGTTCCAGAAAAAAATTACTCCAACCCCCAATTAAAACTGCAGGGTAAAATCAGTTCATACTGACTATACAACACCAAACAGGTTTGCACTTACTTTTGAGGTATACACTTTTTAGTAAAATTCTGGGTAAAGAACCACACGGCTTTAGTAATTATTAGGTCAAAGAACTGCAGAATGGCACCAATTAGAAGAGACATTTTTATCACCTTTACCACAATTATGTTCATGATGTAACACCAAAAGGATACTTCTCAACTTTGCCTGACCACTATCTGAATTTGCAAATGAATAAAAGTGGATACAGCGACATCAAAAGCACAGCAAATTAAGTCACTGCAAATGGTCTATTAGAAATGTCTAATTTTATTTCAGCCCAATAACAGATTAGAATACAAAAGTAACATTTCCACAAGTATCCACTCATGTTATTTCATACAGAATTAGCTGATGTAGGGTGTCGCTCCTCAGCTTTCATTACTTTCCAAATGCAGAGTTTAGGGATTACAGTGCGTACTGAACTAAACTCTTTCACAATGTAAGGCACAACTACATGACCACAAGTCATAAACACACCACTGAGAGGAGGACTTGAGAGAATCCAACTGATAAAAATGGTCATGCAAGACTATCTACAGATAATGTGAGTTTAAGGGTCCAGTTGAAAAAGAAGTGCAGTGTTGTGTAGGTAAGGCTACCTTAAAACATCTGTAAATATAAGGTAAGCACAGAAATTTTCCAATTCTAATTTATACAATTATACATAAAAATCAGTAAATATTATGCACAATATTCACATCTGCGACCATAATAAACCAATCATTAAAAAGAGGCCAACAGGACAGTACATTTTGTGGCACACATCCATTATAAGCTTAATAGCATTTGTCAACTTCTTGTCTAGACTGTTGCAAACAAGAGGCTAATTTAATGGCATGTTCATGTTCAAACCAGTATCCAGTTTGCCAATATTACATACAGGTGATAAAGTCCAACAGACTTATGACCAGGACAGCTTGAATTGATGGTTTCATTCCTGTCCAACAGCTAAAAGTTTGTAGAACTAAACTACATAGGTCAAAAGAGCACAAGTGAGCCTAGCATAATTGGAAACTACATTAGCATACATACCCAAATATTACATTTTTGGTGAGACAAAACACTTGGAAAATTTGGCAGTTACCACAAATCATACCTAACATTATAGTGAAGGAATCCTATCAAAATGCACTGAAGTTGAATTTCATATCAAGAGGTAGTTTAAATGAAATCTTACATAGTGGCATCAAGTGTCAGAATGAAAGGGGGGTTGTGTGTTTATTTTAAAGGTTTTTTTAATAATAATTTTATTACAAAAGTGACAAATCCTATACAAGCAGCATTTTCGACAGATTTCTATTATAAAAGGTTTCAGTGTCTGCTAACCCAATGTGACATTCTTTCTTATCCCTTTGGTGATGAGAGTTGGGATTTAATCACATGGTAGAATGTACATCGTATGAGCACCAACACTAGGAAATCTGGATCTGCCACACCAGTCTGTTTATATATCAACAATGAACAATGTGTTTAGATACTTTAAAACTCAAAGCCAGTAGTAAAACTTTTCCATATTGGGGTGTAAGGAGGGAACGATGACTAAGAAAGAAGTCTTCACTGAACTTAGTGGCTCTTTAATTGGCACACAAGAGAAAACAGATTAGTTTCCTACCATCAGATATGTTCTACTGAATTGGGTGAAAACCTTTCCACATTTGCCTGCTGTACAATGACTGCATAGAATATTGCATCACTCCATTAACCAAGACAGAACAGTCAATGCTGACAAATTGCAGCATTGTAAAATTGTAACTATTTTATAAATGCATACTACTCTTCAGTAGTATACTGGTTTTAAGATTTTTAGCAGTTCAAAACAGAATGTGAACACAAACATGTCTGCTCTTAGGTATAGGGATTTTTGTATGTACTTATTGCTATGGCCTGGAAAACAGACCATCCATGTAAATTCTAGAGAAACTCAATACTAAGAAAACAAAAGCTCATACATGAACTATGGAAACCAGTCAACTAATAACACAAATGTGCAAAATTGCTATGTCCACATTTTTCGATTCTTAAGTCAAACAATGCTTGTTAAAACCATGTAAATTCCTTTGCTATATATACACGTGTCCTCTGGAGCACTTAGGAATTAAGGATGCAATATTCCTAACAAAAGTGAAGTTACTAGGAATTTCAATGAACACTTGTCTAAGAATACATAGCCTTGTGGACCAATTACTACAACAATTCTTGCAAAATAGCTGTTTCATTTCTTGCATATTATGTTGGTTACACGAGAAAGTGCATAGTGCAAGTGACAATGCTATTATCTTCCCCTTCCTGAGGTTCTTAGGGGGAGTTTCCACTGAAGTACAGTAGCTCAAATTTCTGAACTACAGATCCAACCTTATGCTCTTTCTCTGAACAAAATGGATTTTCCCTTGCCTCCATATATACGTGTGTAACTTCTAGGGCTGCAATGTGTTGTCAATTAACAAATCAAACCACTTCAATATATTTTCATCTGTTTGAATGAGGGAGCAGATGGTTTTCAGATATTCTTTTGAATGCAAGTACTTACAAAAATTGTGACTGACAAAGGCATCTCCCCCTTCTGTTGCACAGAACAAAGGACGGCTTTTCTAGGATGGTGCCTGCTGCAACACATGCGAGCATCATCTAAAACCAAAATACTCTTTTCCTTCAAAACTTGAATTTATTCATAAGCATGTTTAATTGAATAAAACTGGCGTGATTAATCTGCTCCAGATATTACTTTACCGTTTAGTCCTAAAAAAAAAACACCAAGTAAATGGGGGAAATGTCTACACATGTAGCCGCTGAATGATTAGATGTAAACTTGGCATATGGAGCATGCATATTCAACTCAAGAAGTTTTAAGGTTTCAGACCCAGGTGGTGCTGTGGGTTAAACCACAGAGCCTAGGGATCAGAAGGTCGGTGGTTCGAATCCCTGGGACGGGGTGAGCTCCCGTTGCTTGGTCCCAGCTCCTGCCCACCTAGCAGTTCGAAAGCACATCAAAGTGCAAGTAGATAAATAGGAACTGCTCTGGCGGGAAGGTAAACGGCGTTTCCGTGTGCTGCTCTGGTTCGCCAGAAGCAGCTTTGTCATGCTGGCCACATGACCCGGAAGCTGTACGCCGGCTCTCGGCCAATAAAGCGAGATGAGCGCCGCAACCCCAGAGTCGGACACGACTGGACCTAATGGTCAGGAGTCCCTTTACCTTTACATCCTATTTGTACTTGTTCATCTGGACCTCTTTGAACAAGATAAAGCAGCTTTAAACTAAATCAGGCCATTGGATCAAATGTCGTCTGCTCCCATTGGCACCAGCCTCTCAAAAGTTCCAGGCAAAAAATGGTATTTGCTGGACCGGGAATGTAGGAAACATTTTTTATCTTGAAGCATGAGGGATTGAACTTGGGACATTCTGAGTGCAAAGGTCATGCTAGCCATGACCCCTCTACAAAGATATCTGTGTTAAGCTGTTTGCTTCTCCATTTCTTCCTAGTGCTAGACTTCCATTTCTCAGTCTACAACATTCTTCCTTGCTGGCATCACTTCCACCATAGCATTTTAAATAGACCACATATCCAAAAGGTGTTAATTTTAAATGTCATGCTGTATTTTAGTCACTCTAAATTTTACAAAGTACATTATTTTGTGTAATTACAATGTGCATAGAAGTATGTATATTATCTTCGCCTCTCAAATCAAAAGAGAAGAGGGGAGGAATTACTGTGTTGGGGCTGAAAGATGACATTTCCTGCCTAAATCCAATCTTTTAATTTTAAAAGAGCAATTTCAGTACCTTTTCATTTGGACAAAACATGACACCATTGTACTATAAAACCTACGACTGAGATGTACCTCATTAAAACAAGAGAAAGGCTCTTGGTGGTGGAATCTCAGGTACTTTAAAGCTATCCCATTAGCAGAACCTGGAATTTCACTTCCGTTTGGCAGGGAGGTATGGCAAATCTCTAGCAAGAACTAAGAAACTGGAGACAAAAATTTACACTGAGAAAGGGGGAATTCCAAGGTGACTACTTTCTTGCCTAATGTTGTATTTTTTTAATTCCCACACTTCACAGTATTTTTTCCTGGGAACTTCCATGCAGTGTTTCCTGTGAAGGGAACTGAACAACAACAAAGATTTTTATAATAATAATAATAAAATTAATTGAGCAGAAGACCTCTGAAAGAGTATGCAGCAAAAACATGGCCCAACCTCAAAAAGTTTCAGAGTAAGACCTTGCATATTAAGGATGATGTAGTCCACTTAAGTACCTTTGATATGATGAACAGTATTCTTAGAGATGTCAAGCATACACTATACAATCAACACTTGCTTTTCATTTTCAGTGAAGTATATAGTGACACTGTAGTGAAACATCCTGAAAAGTTTAAAACCTCAAGACAGTTTCCCACTATCTAAGCATTCACTGTAAGTGGAATCCCCAGAGAGTGAGAAAATAAAAGAAATAAGCAAAAAAGCTGCTTGTTTGGGCCTGCTACGTATCTTTCACACTTCAGTGCAGCTATTAAATTGTAACCATCCCATTAGAGCAGCAGCATTTGATACACAAAATCCCTGCAAATGTGTTTACTTTAAAATGTGTTACTTTTAAACAAGGAAATTAGGATTAAAAAAATACATTGTTACTCCTCTGTTTAAACTTTATTTACAAGTTACTGGGGATTTATAAACCAGACACAGAAGCTCTTGTAGGATCAAAACCAAATAAGCCATAGATAATTTCAGCCTCACAAGAAGTACAATTGTTTGACTTTTTTATATGTATATTTTCAACAATACTATAATTTTGCCCATTGTTACAATCATCACCCAAACCAAAGAGTAGTCTGAGTGTTGTACGAAGTGCATAACAGAAACTTTATTCTAGCATAACATTTAAGAGCTGTGAGTAATTATCCTTGCAAGTCGTTGAAACAAGTATCACAGACACGAACGGGTTTCTTAGAAGAAGGAGTTAAGGCATTCTTAGCTGAGCACTCGGCACAGAAGATATTTCCACACTGTCTGCAGTGATGCTGTGAAACAGGGAAAACAAAGCAAGACAATTATATACAGGGAGAGAGAGATAATGCCAAGTCATGGCTTGGTGCTTCATGAACACGCTCTCCACTCCTATGTGCTCCAAACCAACTTGTTATTGTGAACCTCGCTTTCACACTGCTCTCCTCATAATCCTGTAATTGTTTCCATCTGCAAGTATCCGTTCAAATGACAAGGGAGGAAGATGCCCATTGCCAGGCTGAGCAGACTGCATCAAGTTGTACAAAAATACACAAGGCCTGAACATGGCTTGTACTGACAAGTCTCTCACTGCATTGCTTGCAAAAGAAAGCATGAGGCTTATACAAATACCTGTATCTCCCTTATATAAATCTGCCAGACATCACCAAAAAGTTCATTTTAAACAATCACCTTTTAAAAATGCTTCCTTAACACACACTGGCTGTGATGGCACATCATGCTAAACTATGGTACCATATTTTTTCATGTATAAGACTAGGTTTTTTTCCTAAAAAATAATGTCAAAAATTAGGGGGCATCTTATACACGGATAGTGTCTTCCCCCATTTTCTGAGTTCCCAAAAATAGGGGGCGTCTTATACATGGGGGCGTCTTATAGATGGAAAAATACGGTATATCACAGTGATCCTTGAACCCAATGTGCTACCACCTTCCCCTCTCCTCCACAGGGGGGAGTTTCAAAATTTTGCTTCCACTTTTTTGTTAATTGTAGCTTCCTGTGTTTTCAGAATGATCAATGTGATCCACAGTCAACTTCAACAAGTCAGCTTCAAAGGCCAGAGACTGGTGTTTGTTTCTTTGAAATTAACCAGTTAATATTAAATCACTTTGTAGCACCAAACAATACAAATACTGTAGTTAAAAGAAAGCAGCAACTTCCCAACTTCTCTTCCTGGCTGCATGGAAAATGGAGATGGGTATGTGAGCCTGTGGTTTGCTCCAGCTCATTCACAGTATGCGAAACCATTTTTTTTAAAGCAAATACAGCCACGGCTTCACTGCTTTCACAAAAGTAATTCTCAACACACACAAACAGACTTCTCCAGAAGATATTCCCATACATACCTTTCTTACTGTTACGGAAAAACCTTTCCCACAGGCCATGCAATTCTGAACCTCATTGTCTTCAGCCCATTTCCGATTCAGGGCTTGTGAATGTTTGATCTATAAAATGTAAGAGTAGAGATTTTTATGAACATTAAATCAAAAACCCAAATCACGCCAAAGCTATTTCATAGAAATTCAACAGCAACAGTTAATTATACAAACCCACACACAGTACTCCCAACCCAGAATTGTTGCATATAATTTTACACAGAACCAAATGTGGTAAAAATGAGCACTTAGCAAAGAGCACTGTTTACTTTAATAAATTTAAAGGTAGTGCAGAGTCTGTCTTTAGGCACCCAAATGAAATACCTGCAGTGACTGGTTCTCTCTGCCTAGCTCTTGCATGGCTGCAGTAGTATCATCCAGTTTTCTTCGTGCATCCATCAATTTGCTCTGAAGTTTTTCAATTTCTCCTTCACTTTTAAGGCACCTAAATAAGAAATCATAATGCTATTACAATGCCGTAAACTGAGGAAAAATAAAACCATCATTCGCGTGCAAATTCATACTGCTAACCTGCCCTCAGACTATTGTCAAGAACCAAGGGTGGGCAGGGAATCGATCCTTTTGGTTTCCTTTATATTAGTAAGAGAAATATTCCATTCCAACACTTTCTGAGTTGAAGCTACATTTCAAACTGTGTCAATCCCTATTCCAACATGGTTTCAACCATACTAGTAAGGTAACCTCCCTTACTGTAGAAACAAATAAATAATAATAATAATAATAATAATAATAATAATAATAATAATAATAATAATTTATTATTTTTACCCCGCCCATCTGGCCGAGTTTCCCCAGCCACTCTAGGCGGCTTACAGTCAAATGTTAAAACAATACAGCATTAAATAAGTCCATTAAGAAGTCTACACTAAATAAGAACTGAGTTGGCTTCCTGTGTTAAGTGGCTAGTTCCATTCCAGGAGTAAGTCACCATTTACAGGACATGCACAGGGCAGTCTAAATTTCACATAAAACTGGGGTCAGTGTCAGAATTTTGAATTTTAGCTTCTCTGTCAATCTGGGTGATTTATTCTGACTGCATAAGCTTATTTCCATTATAGGTTTATTTTTAGCACAAAATTACACAATAGGAAGTTTTCCCCATTATATTATAAAAAACAGAAGTCACCACATACACACACAAAAACCGTATTATTCTGCCTCTAATTCACTGACTTACCTTTCCAGCAGCACTCTCCTCTCATCTTGGTTATTTTGCACTGTGGCTTCCAATACTGCGATCTCTCCACGTAAATCATCTGTTTGTTTTTCTAATTCACTAACTCTTCTTTGGCTGCTTTGCCACTCTTTCTTCACCGTACCCAGATTTTCATTTAAAGCTGTGATCTGCATGTTGAGTTTACCCTCAGCCTCCTCATGACTTTTATATTGCTCATCTTTTTCCTTTTTCTCAGCTTGCTAAGTCAATAAAAACATTTTTAAAATATAAGTATTCTCCTTATTCCAACAACAACAACAAAAAGGTCTGTTCAGATGATATTTTACCCCTGGGATTGTAGCCAAAGAGGGAACATCTGACACCACCCCATTCTGCATATCTAACTCTTCTTGCTATGGAAAAAATAATGAAATCCTGGCTAGGATCCCAAATTGCTTCCCTTCATAAAAGCGACTTCAATCCAATGGCAGAAGATGGGAGTAATTTCCACTTCAGCCTTCCACAACATTGTGCCTCCAACCACCACAGCAGATTTTTGAAATAAACAGGGGAAGCCAGTGAGAAAGGAGAAATCAGTGAGAATAACTTTCTCTTCATTTCACCAGCAACGGTATCTCATGAGCGGAGTTCTGCTCATGGGAAATTAGGATAGAAGCCTCTGTGTTTTGTCTTACTTAATATGGAATTCTCCCTGATACATAGTAAGTTAAATTGAGCAGGTTAAATATCTTGGATTAAAAAGACTCTGATAATAGGTAAGAGACCATCTTGGCTTTGAGTCCTGAAAGACCTCTCTCTGCCTTGCTGGCCTTTTCCACCTGGCCTGGGAGGCCGGCGCCCTGAATGACTCCAGCGACAAAAGTTGAAACTGCTGAACGGATGCTTAAACGTATTTAACATGAATACATATGAAGTACACTCGTAATGAATACATGAATACATATGAAGTACACTCCAGTACTTTGGCCACCTCATGAGAAGAGAAGACTCCCTAGAAAAGACCCTGATGTTGGGAAGGATTGAGGGCACAAGGAGAAGGGGACGACAGAAGATGAGATGGTTGGACAGTGTTCTCGAAGCTACTAACATGAGTTTGGCCAAACTGCGAGAGGCAGTGAAGGATAGGCGTGCCTGGCGTGCTCTGGTCCATGGGGTCACGAAGAGTCGGACACGACTGAACGACTGAACAACAACAACACTCGTAATAGATATACCAACCAGTTTTGCCTCAATCTCAGCACATTTCTTCTTCATTTCTTCTTCTCTCTTTTTCAACTGATCTTTGATAACTTCTTGGTTCTTTTTCTCCTGCTCAAGAGCTGAATTAATTTTATCAACTTTCCCCTGTAATTCCAGTTTCTGCTTGATCAATAGTTGTTTGGCATCCTTTAAATTTGTTATCTCCTGTTAAAAGCATACAGTATTTAGAATGACAAAAATAATACTTGGGTAAGAGCTAATTTGAAATTATACTATTTCCCACAAAATAGTATAATTCTCAGCACAGAAAAAGACAAAGATTCAAGTGAGTTGTTTTCTATATTTTAACAGGTTAAGTTTAAAAACCAGATGAATGTGTCTTTTTGCCTAAGAGCATTTGTCGAACTGCTTACAATATTTTGGGGGAGCTCAATTTCACATCTCAAGGGGCCTGGGGTGGGGTAGGAGAAGTTCTGCAGGCAGGCAGGAGGAGAAGCTGAATGAATGAATGAATTGATTTATTTCGGTCACTGACCAGAGTGCAACATATGCAGCAGCAGAGAGCATACAAACATAAATGGACAGAGTCAGCAATTGACTGGGGGGGGGGGGAATACATCTTATGTTACAAACGCTTTCAAAAAACATGCTTAAACTGGCTGTTTTTATTTGAAGAAAAACCAGCCGGGGGCCCAGAGCAAGGACATGCTTCTGATTAGGCCCCATCATAATTTTATGCTGGAAATCCATTCTCCCCACCCACCACCTCAGCCCATTGCTATTTGATCCCAAAGAAGATATAGCTGCTTTTTTTCTCCAAGGTATAAATGTTGCCAGTTTAATCTATAATTCGGACCTGAAAAAAGGCACCTGTAGGAAGGATTAAACTCGGGAGGTAAAGTAAAAAGCAGCACAGCCAAATACTCACAGCTTTAAACAAAGGAACACTAATTAAAAACCAACACAAGGTCAACAGATACGGAAGGGTAAATGCAGTTGGCAGGAAAGGTGAGAAAGTTCACCAGAGTAAGCAGGCAGGGAAATTTTGAGTGAAATGGTAATACGCTGATCAGAAGAAGTGGCCCAGCATAAATGGAGTTAGCATCTCAACATACTTTTTCCAATTCCTGTTTGCAGGTTCTGGCTTCTTCTCTTAGTTTGGAATTTTCTTTTTCCAGTTTGGTGCTTATGTTCTGAAGCTCCGTTGTTTTAGATCTTTCGTTAGCCAGATCCGTTTCTTTTCCAGCCTTGAAGCAGAGGAAATGGACAGGTATTTTTAAGAGACCTCTTTTAACTGATTTACAAAGCAATGATCATTTTCTGGCGGTAAAGAGCTGCCTCTTTAAAATCCTGTTCTAATGTATTTCTACTCTACATACATATTCTAACAGTACCGATTTTGACATGGAAGAAAAACATCACCTTCTAACCAAATGATGACAAATTAGTCCAGCAGTGAAAACATGCACGTTTCCTCATAAATAAGCTTCAATGTTCAATGAAACTTAACAATTGCATATAGAACCATAGCCACATGGCATATCACCATTAAATAAAAAATAAATTACCTTGTCTTTCTGTATTTCCTGTAAGAGTTTATTCTGCTCTTTCAGTTGTTGTTCTTTATTAGACATATCCTGCTCTAATGTAGATCTTACAGTCTTAAGTTCTTTGATCAACTGATTGTGATTACTAATTTGATTTCTGTTTGAAACCAATTCTTCTTGGGCCAAAGCAAGCTTCTCCTCTGTGGACTGAATTTTTGAAAAACACAGCTAAAGTTGCAGTCAGCCAGTCACAGTTGCAGATATGATTATGCATTAATGTGAAGAAACAGGAGTTGATTTTAATAGTAAAAAAAAACACCTGTTAGCGATATGCAACAAAGTGCTTTCCAATTCAGCTCATGATACAAACACAAAGAAATAATATTAATAAATGCTGATACAAAATTTAAGAGTGCAAATAAAAGGATTATTTTGCACTGATGCTATCGTCCCACTTCCCCTACCACAAGTCATCTGAGTCTTGGAAGGCGCTCGCTTTCGATTTGGGTTTCTGCACAAGCTGCCATACAAACCACGCAAACGGCTGCGGTCGTAGCTGCTTTCCTATAGCCATTTCAAAATCTCTAGACATTGCACGGAAGTTGGGCCATTCCATCTCCCTAGTGCCAGATATGTTGTGATGTGTTTGTTCCATTGTTCTGATAAGCACAGCTCAACAGTAGATTGTGCCATAAATTATTATTTTATTCATTCAATTTTGCAAACTTCAGGTATGTGTTTTCCTATACACCTTCACCCAGACAGTGAAGGAAGTAGTAGCTAAACTGCTGTGAGGATGAGGAGAAAGGAAATCATTTGGGTGGGGGTGGAGAGGGAATGGAGGATGCCAAACGATATTAGCGGGGGTGGGGGATAAGAACCTGAGGTTGTCGTCTTCCCTTTGCCCCAACTTCTAATAGGTCCCTAGATCACATAACTAATATTAATACAGTGGTAGGTCCGGTTGCGGATGGGATCCGTTCTGGAGGTCCGGTCAGATCCCAAGGTTTCCGCAACCTTCTGCACATGCGCACGCGGCAAAACTCGGTAAAATACTTCTGGGTTTGCCGCGTGTGCATCCCGAAGTTTACGTAACCAGGGGGTTACGTAAACGGAAGTACGACTGTATATTATAAATGGCCTGTAAGCACTTTTGCCCCCAACTCCATGCCTCTTGCATCTGCTGCCGGGAGCCATAAACTATGACTGACAGAAGCCATAGATCAGGTGAAGGACTCCAACATTGTAAGTCAGTCTTGTTATAATTTGAATAGATTGAAAGCCGCTTTGAAAACTTCAGTTAGCAGATTACGTATAAATATTTCTAATAAATAAATGCGGCCAACACTGCATCTGCATTGAAATGAGCATTTACTGCTTTAATAATCAAAGCAGGCTAACTCTCAAGTGAGTGCAAAACAAAACCCATATGTGTCCAGCATAATACAAAAAAAACCCAACCTTTAAATATGTAATATTGTTAGAGGATGATACTTCTGCTGCTGTTGGTTGTAATTCTTTCCATTAGTTGTGTTTAGGATTACATATATGGTGCCTTGAGCACTCAAGTATAAAGCTAGCTTAATTTTAAAATGTCTTAAATCCTGCTATAGTTTTAGTTATAAGGAAAATGAAAAAAAACCACAAATCAGAAGTATTTCTCCCAAATATTCCAGCAGAGGGTGCCATTATCATAGTTCAGACAACTCTGTATTTATAGGTTTTTTACCCTCAAAGTTAGCACTTCATATAACAGGCACTTTATCAAGGTCTTTCTTGTTTCCTTACAAATGTTTTGCAGTGTATACACCTTAGACACTAACATTTTTTCCAAAAAAGAGCAATTGGAAGAGAGAACAGGAGCATTCCACACTGCAGTATTTTGCTGCAGATTCCACTTGTATCCTTTAATTGCCAATTTAAAAGGCACAGGAACAATACACTGCACACAATGAGAAAAGATGCCCTTATAGCCTTAAAAGTGATGTAATGTACCTGAAGATCTTGTCGTGTAGCCAAGAGCTCAGATTCTTTGCCATAAAAATCCAACTGAAGTTTTTCCATGTTCTCTTGGGTCTTTTTATGGGTCTTCTGTAGCTCTGCTATCTTTTCTCTCTCTGCAGTAAGCTCTTGTGCTGACAATGTTATCTGCTGCTGCAGTTTATTCTCCAGTTCTGCCTAACACACACATGAGAAGAGAGTTTTCTTTATTCATAATAAAGAGTAACATGGAAACGTACAAGTATGAACATTTTCTACTTGTGTTATTGCTAATACTTTCGCTGTTCGGTTTACAGAGTACTTTACAATACTTGTCCCTATGAAATAAAGACCTATTGTTTATTTAATTTTGTTAATTTATTCAGAGTACAGCAATGTTCAGATCAATCCAAACTGGGAGCAAACCCTCTTTGTATGCTGTGGGCTATTACCTTTTCTAAGAGAGCTGACTTCAATTCAGCTTGCTGTGTTTCATTTTGCTTTTTCTTCTGGTCAAAAGATTCCTTCAGTTCTTTCACCTTCAACTGCAACTGCTGTTCGTTCTTTTCTTTTTCTTTCAGGACACTTTGCATCTGCAGGACTTGCGCACGCGCTGAATCAAGCTCTGTTGCCAGCTGCTTGGAGATCTACACAGAGGAGAAAAGCAGAACAGTACTGTGTATTATCTTTACCATATGTACAGTAGTATTATTTTCGTGCTGCTGCTTTTAACATTATGCCTTGGAGGGGACACTGCTATGCCATTATTCATCATCTGAGCTAAACTGAGCATTTTTAAAAAACCCACTTTATGAATTGGGCTGTAGAAATAGAATATTGCAACATTCCTAGATCCGTGCTCATACTTTTCTGAGTTAACACATGAGCATGAACACAGCAGCTATTTAATCTTGGAGCGACCGTCTACAGTTTTATTAAGTGGAATCTGTTTTGGGTATAGTCTTGTGGAAAGTTAGCACTCTGTCTCTCTCTTTCTGGGTTTGATTCTAGCAAAAACTATTTGATAAAGCAATTGCTGATTTCACATGCTTGTGGTCAAAAATTCAGCATTACCCCTTCTTGCTTTTCCAGTGAGTTTTTCAGTTCATTCTGCTCTTTAGCTATAGATTCCGACTGAAGCTGAAGTTGATGTCTAGCTTCTTGACAAGATTTCTCCTGTTTGAAAAGGAATGACTGGTGAGCTCATAAAATTTCCAAAATATAGACCTCTTTTTTTTCTTTTTCTTTTTTGAAAAAAAAAATTGGGAAGATTCAGCAATGAATTCTAACAGCTTTTAAAATCCCATTCAGTAGAAAACAATGGACAGTTTCAAAGAAACTGAGTATAATAAATAAATAGTGAAGATGGATAGATAGATAGACAGACAGACAGACAGACAGACAGACAGACAGACAGACAGACAGAGATACTGTGTAGATCAGAACCTGGCACCACAAGGTTGGTTATGAAAGAAACAAAGGTAATAATCTACAGCACTAATAAACAATGAGAACTTTTCTCTTTTCACAATGGACCATTTTCATTAAACACTGTTCATCATAAAGGTCAGTAACAAAACCAGCTATGTTAAAAGCCAAGGCTGCCATCTTATATCTACTCATCTGTATGCCCCATTTAACTCAATGGAACTTACTTGTGAGTAGAAATGTACAGACTTGCACTGTAAGCATTTTTATACTTTTACATTTAATTGATGAGTGAAAATTAAGTTTTTGGAAACAATCTTTAACAACAGTAATCAGGGGAAGGAAGGGAAACCTTTTTTAAAATAAGAACTCAACTAATTTCAAGGATTCTTTTATTGTTAAAACCAAATCATACCATTAAAACTGAATCATACCATTTTAAGGGTTAAAAAAATCCTAATACAGCACCTCTGCATAGATTTGAAATCTTTGCAGCATTAAATAAATGTTTTGTGTACAACTGGTATAAAATAAGGGGGGAATATTTAATTTACACGTATTAAATGTTTTAGAATGCATCACACTATATTGTCATCATAAAAAAAGAAAATGAAATTCTGAGGGAAAAGCTTCTACAGGCTTTCAAAAACAGAAATTTCATCAAATGTATATTACTACTGTACTCTAATGTTGGCCTACATAGAATTCAGGGAAGAGAGGAAATATGTGGATTATATAATCTTTCAAAACAGATTTGGTTTTATCTTTCAAGGCATGGGTCATAGTGCCCTACACCAGCTGATATCGTCATATTGTTTATAATTTCTTCTAGCTGATATTACTTTCCCCCCTCAAAGCCAGCAATTTCAGTCGTCATATTCATAACAACAGGCGCTTACTCAATTTTCCTGCCACTCTTCTCCAACAGGGTACTAGGGTCACTTGCCTTTCTAAAAGGCCTCAAAACGCCCACAAGATATTGACAATTGTTACTGTAGTATCTGTTTTTATATAATACAACATAAGGAATTCTATATCATGTTCAGGAAAACATGTGGGCATCTTTTTAAAGTTATGACAGTGTTCCTTAATTAACTGGGTTCTCCCCACTGCCAAACACACACACACAGATATTTCATGCACTTTTAGTTGCATTTCTTTCACAAACCACATCAAACAAACCTGTTTCATCACCTCTCCCAATTCTTTCCAATTCTATTCAAAAATCAATCACAGCCGACGGACATCTAATTCAGCCAGTGCCCAAAATAATCACACATGTACAAGCCAAGATAATACGCTTAATTAGTGAAAAGCTCAATTTAGTATACTTGAGAGTATTAATTTCCCATTGTCAGCTTCATCACTCCTGGCATACTGCCCTAAAATCTCACAGCAAGTAGCAAAGCACAGCTAGTATTCATAGATGCACAAATCAGTCGCACAGGAAATCTCTATTTGTTTAAAAATTCATGACTCACTATTTCTGCCACTGCTGCCTTTCCTTTCTGTTTCTCTTTTTCCAATTCATCTTTTGCTTCTTTCAAAGATTCGGTGCTTTTTGACAGTTTGTCTTTGATGACTTCAAGTTCCTTTAATAGAGTATCTTTTTCCAACTTCATCTTCTGCAAATCCTCTGTCACCGCTTGCAGCCTTCCATCCAGTTCCTTGTGACGTCTGTCTGAATCTTGATGTAATTTCTCAATATCCAATTTCAGTCTTCCATTTTCTTCTTCTTGCTTCAATATCTGCTTGTTTGCTTCTTCCAGGCTATCACATTTCTTTTGTAGATCTAATTTGGTACTAGATATTCTGCACAGAGGGGGCAAAATAAAACTCAAAAATATTAAACTGCAGCATAAGCCAGCTTTCACCCTTAAAATATAACAAGTGGGTCACATGTGTTATCCCCTTAAATAACTAATGTTTTAAGCTCTCTTTTTATCTCCTGATATCTAAATGATATGCTGGCAGCACCAATAAGCTATATATTGTGAGTTGAAATGCAAATTCTAGAATGAAGAGCCATTTAGATTCCATTTAGAAATACGCAAACTCTTCCACAACTCTGCCCCCGTTTTGTGGAACAGCTGTCCTGATGAGATATTATCGAGGCTCGCTATCTGAACTTTTCAGAAACAATTCAAGACATTTTTGTTTCAACAAGCTTTTCCAGCTGGATAAATAATAATAATAATAATCTCCCTTATGGGCCCATTTTTTTATTATCTTTAAGGTGAAGTTGCTTTTTGTACTGCTTTTAAAACTATTTTTAGCTGTTTTGTGGTATATTAAGAAACATGTAAAAGGCAATTCATAAATAGATAAGTAATACCGTGTTTCTCCTAAAATAAGACACCGTCTTATATTCTTTTTCCCTCCCAAAAAACACAGTATGGCTTATTTTCGGGGGATGTCTTATTTTTAAGACCCGGAACGGGGCTTCAAGCGCCGCGCGCTGCGGCTGCTGCTGGCTCCCGATGGATCGGGCCTTCACGGCCGCGCGCTCTTTAATCCAAGCCCTGATCGCTTGGGATGCAGCAGGAGCCGCAGCGCACGGCTCTTTATTCCAAGGGAGAGAGAGAAGGGGGAGAGAGAAGCACCCCCAAAAGGCACAAGACCCTCTGGGTATGTTGGACACCCCAGGAGATCCCTTAAGGTGGCGATATTTTAAAGGGGTCCCGGTGAAACCATGCCACACAATCCTCTAAAGGGAGCATCCCAGGACTTATTGCAAGGAGATGGATAAATGTTTGGGCGCCCCTCTTGAACTGTGAGCCAAGGCACTCAGAGAGACAATATCTCCTGAAAACCCCTTTTCAGACAGTTTCAACCAAGAAATACTTCATCATCTTCACCATCATCATTGGACAGGAGAAAGAGTAAGGTCTCTGGCTTGTATCCTCTTTTCAAATCATACACATACAAACATATGTATTTGGAAGCGGAATGAGGGAGACAGCTAACCAGTCCTTGCGCCTTATTTCTCCAGAAACACGTTTGTAAGCCTTCGGCAACACACAAGTCTTAGGCTGCGATTCTACACACTCCTACGCGGGAGTAAGCCCCACTGAATTCAATGGGGCTTACTTCCGAGTAGACGCACTTTGGGTTGCACGGTCAACCGCCACCGAGAAAGTGGACAAAAAATGGGAAAAGGGACCGAGCAAACGCAGATTCAAGCCGAACCCCAAAGGTCTCCAAAATATATCATCTGGGATAGCTGAAAAGCGTCAGATCTGCCGCAATTTAAAAAGAATTGGGGGAGATGCCCGGGATATTTGAGGAGGGGGCTGAGATTGAGGGTTGCACTGAACTCCCCTTAGCCCCGGTGCCTTCTCTAGTCAGCCCAATCCGGAGCACTCTGGGACCTTAAATCACTTTAGGCAGGACCGAAAGCGAGAGCACGGAAAGGGGAGGAAGTTTTCCCGGTGGCTCGTTTTACAGCCTCTTCACGAGCAGGAATTTAAACACACACAACGCCCGCCCTCCCGAGCTCTCCAAAAACAACAGCAGCCCGCCACCCTCTTCCCTGGACCACGAACGCCGAGGAGGAAATGCGCCACCAGGCAAACAGGTCCGTTTCAAACTCCGCTTTGCCGCCGCCTCCCAAGCGGCTCGTTCCTTGCGAGACGCCTCCGAAGTTAGCGGGAGAAGGAAGGAAGGCAGGCAGGCAAAGCGGGGAGGGAGGAGAGCGAGAGAGCGAAAGCACAAGTTGAGCAACGCAAGTAATGCGCGCAAAGCTCCCGCGAAGCGCCTAGCCAAACTCTCCAAGAAAACAGGCTGCGGAACGCGGCGGCAGCCGGAGGGACCGAGCGGGACGGAGAAGGGGGCTGAGGGGAGGAAGGATTCGAGGGTCTCGGGGTGCTGACGTGTAGGCGTCTCGGTCTCCAAAGAGCAGATCTGGAAGGTTAACATGAAGATCAAAGCCCGGGTGTTCTGCATGTTGTACGAGAGCAGAAAGCCACCCTCCAAAAAAGTTCTTTTTCCCCTCTCTCTTCCAAGCGTCTTGGCGTCCTCGCTCCCTCTCGCTTTTCTTCCCCTGCTCCTCTTCCTCTCTTTCAATAACTAAAGAAGAAGAAGAAGAAGAATTCTTCTGCCAAAGCTCAGCAGAAGCTTTTTCTCAGAGGCACGCCGGAAAGTTGCCGAGAGAAGCCATTGATTCCCCCACACGAGGCTTGGAATAAAGAGTCGTGCGCTGCGGCTCCTGCTGCGTCCCGAGTGATCGGGGGATGAAGCGCTTCACCCCCGATCGCTCGGGACGCAGCAGGAGCCGCAGCGCACGATTCTTTATTCCAAGCCCCGATCGCCAGGGGCTCTTCCACTTCCTTTGTGCCCTCTGGAAATGCGCCCACCTTAGCAGGTATCACCCCGTCTTATTTTCGGGGTATGGCTTATATTTTGTTACCGCTAGAAAACCCTGCCATGCCTTATATTTTAGGCATGTCTTATATTATGAGAAACACGGTAAAATGCAGGTCTGCTTGGTCAGTTGTATGAATTTCAGCTAATCTTATTTGTATTCTTGTTGCTTATTCAGAACAATTTATTCATAAAACTTGGTACTAATAGTGAAAGCAGTTTATCATTGACATATCAATAGATCTGAATTATCTGAAGAGGACAAACCAATGACAAATCCCTGCACTTGTGGAGAGCACAGCTCAGAAGCAGAGCATGTGTTTCACACATATAAATGCCTAGGATCAATTCACGGCATCTTATAAAATGATTTTTGGTAGAAGCGCTGACAAAGACATGCCTGAGGCTTGGAGAGCCTCTGCCAATAAGAATAGACAAAACAAAGCTCAGTAGGCCAATGGTATGATTCACTGGACCATCACTGACCATCACTGGAAGGACATGTGCTACTGTGATGTGTCTAAGTAACTGTGGCATAAGGAGAACAGCGGCTCAAGTATGAAAATCAGAGGCACCATAATGCATCTTTATCAGATGAGCAAAGCATACAATTAGGTGTACTGGCAGCTGGCAGCAGAAGGACAGAGAAATGTTTCCTGCTACAATGCAGGGCAAGTGATTTATGGGAGCAAAAATATGTGCCATTTCTAGCTTTCTGCAGTTAAATCCCCAACCCTGCTATAATCCCAGGGTGGGGGTGAGGGAAGAGAAGAAGCATTTTGCAACAAAAATGCTTGGGGTACCCATAACACTTCAATCCAGAGTTGGAACATACAGTGGTACCTCAGTTTACGAACTTAATCCGTTCCGGAAGTCCGTTCTTAAATCAAAACCGTTCTTAAACCGAAACCGTTCTTAAACCGAGGCGCACTTTCCCTAATGAGGCCTCCCGCCGGTGGTGCCCTTCCACCGTTTGAATTCCGTTCTTAGACTGAGGTAAAGTTCTCAAACTGGGACACTACTTCCAGTTTTGCGGAGTTCGTAAACTGAATCGTTCGTAAACAAGACTGTTCTTAAACCGAGGTACCGCTGTAGTATGTTTAAAGATATTTAGCATACATTTCTCTTTCTCTGTCTAGTTGTTTGGTCAGTTCTGCAGCCTTCAGACTTAAGTCTGTGCATTGTTGCCTTTGCTCCTGTAGCTCCTGAAGTGCCTTTTCCTTGCTCCCCATGACTTCAAGAATGTCAGATTCAAGTTTCTGAAATGAAAGATTTCAGAAAGTTAACAAGTTTCACAAAATAAACTGCCACAATTTTAAGAAGTTTTTTTTAAAAAATAAAATAAATTCCCATTCTTCTAAGTAAGCAGAGGGCAAGACCTGTATCTGGTATAGCACATACACATGATATTTTAACAGTGTGGTTTCTTTTCTTTAATTCCCCCAGTAACAGATAGAAACAAATTCAAAACCTTTCCCCACATTTAAGACCACAAATATTCAATGAAATTGCCATTTTCGAGATTACTTGGGTAAGATCCTTACATACAATCCAAATATTTATCCTTAAGCAACATATCCTGCTTAAACCTGAACTTGACTTTGATCAACACCTCAGCCTCACCCACTAAAACACACTGCAGAGCACACTGCTATGTGATGTTTAGGAATCAAATATGCCTCACCCACACTGACAGTCCAGCTGTGGCACTCAATGAATAATAATAATGAAGTTACACCCAAAATGCTACTTCTGAAAAATATCCCCCCCTCTTCTGTTCATTTGTTCTGAAAATAGATCGTGTTTTTATTTTGACGGATGTTGTTCCACACACCCATATTTCAGGGAAGCTTACACAAATTTTGTGATTAAATGTGAACTGGCAATTGTTATTAAAAGTACTGTTTTTAAAACTTCGCTTTCAAAGAGACAGTCAAACGTCAAATAACCTCCAAACTCAATCATGCTCTAATAATCACTTAAGACTATTTATTTACTGTTATAAAGGCAAGTACATTACTGAAGCAGTGGTACTCACTGGCTTCTGTGCCATAGCATTTTTAGGAAACCTTCATTTCCCCCCTCCATACCTTTTCTTTCTTTTCTTTTTTCTACATTTGGTGGCCATTGAATCAGGTGAATAAAAAGTTGATCCTACCTTCAGAGCAATTCTCCACCCATACCATCCTCACTTTGGCAATTTTGATAATGCACGTATCATATATGCAGTATATGAACAAATACTTTTTAAAAAAAAAAAAGGTTCCTGGATGCTAACCTTATGCTGACCTTCCAGTTCTTCATTTTTCTGCTCTAAATGAAGATGCTTTTCTTTGTACTCTTTAAGATTAGCTTCCAGCTGAGTACAGAATTCTTGTTTGTCATGCAGCTTAGCAGTAACCTGATCCAACTGTGTACTGACCTTATTTAGCTCCTTTTAATAAACATTGAAAAGGGTAATTTTTAGAGAATCTCCGTAACTGTTACACATGTTTAACAGAAAAAAATATTACTTTGCAGCTGAAAGCCCTTAACTAATTCATTTTTAAAGTATTAACTATTATTATTATTAAAATTTCCATACTGCCCTTCATCCGAAAATCACAGAGCAGTTTACAATATAAAAACACAAAAATGCATACCATAGTAACAAACAAAAAGAATACCCCTCCCTCAAGTTTAAGGGGCCATAAATTGTTCCATTAGCCAATATGCATCAAGGAAAATTCATTCCCAGCTGAAAAATATGGGCTAGGACCCAAAGAACTGCTTAATTTCCTTCATGAGCCACCCAGAGAACTGCATTATGGGATAGATATATAAATACAACAAACAAATAAAAAAGAAGTATTACCGTAATTTCTGAATTTTATACCTATCCACCCATTCATTAGCTAATAGACATTCCCAGTGGCTTCAGACAATCCTAAAAAATTGTGTGAATCGAGTCAAATCTGACCCATTTTCTTCCACCACAGTTCATTCAAAATTGTAGTAAGTCATGTATGCATCTCCCTTCATACTTCATTAAAAAAATAGCTTAACAATATTGTTTTAACAATTTCAACTAAAGAGGTCATCACAGAGTTATATTATTATATACAAGATTTCCCCAAGTGATCTGGTTTTAAGCATATCAGATTATCATTGTTAACCATGAAGGCATTTTACATGACCTTGTTGTTTCTCTCACCTGCTGTTTATCTTGTAATGCATTCTGGGCAGTGTCCAAGTGATTCTGGAGATCTGCTCTTTGAGCAGCTTTTGCTGCTTCTGCTGATAGAAGCAATTCAGTTTTTGCTTTTACCTGACAGAGAATTAAGAAAGTGCTTCAGTGTCAATCACTAATATTACACAACTGCAGTTTCTTTAAACTAGTTTTATTTTCCTGAGGTAAGCTGTTTACTAAGTATTCTGATACCAATTACCAGTAAATCAATTATTCTTCCAAAGGATGCCACTGAAACAGAATTCATCGCAGCAATTCAACTGTTCATCAATTCAGGGAAAAGCCACAATTCATCAGTTCAATTCCAAAAATGGGTTGCCAGTTGTGAGTATTTTTGAAGAACCTGAGTTTCTGAGTTTTAAACTGACTTTTAATACTGTATAGAAATGGTTTAAAATTTCATATACAGTGGTACCTCTGGTTAAGTACAGTACTTAATTCGTTCCGGAGGTCCGTTCTTAACCTGAAACTGTTCTTAACCTGAAGCACCACTTTAGCTAATGGGGCCTCCCGCTGCTGCTGCGCCGCCAGAGAACAATTAAGCAAAGTTCTTAACCTGAAGCATTATTTCTGGGTTAGTGGAGTTCTTAACCTGAAGTGTATGTAACCTGAGGTACCACTGTATTCTTTTCTAAGCCTATTTTCAATTCAAAACAGAGCTAAACCAACATTCCTCCAGTATAGCATTTTTATAGTTCCAGGGGCTAGTGGAATGTCCATCTTCAGCTATGAGCAAAAAAGAAGCCCATAGAACTAACCAAACTCTGGAGAGCTTCCAACCCACAAAGCCAATAACATTAAGCAAAGTCTTTTATTACTCTGGCTCTATGCTTTGTAACCCTCTTTAGTGTATAGCAAGACAATAAAGAGACAATAATAATACTTCCTCCAACCTGCCTTGATGTTCAATGCAAATGTAATTTGCAGGTAATTACATGGTTCACCAATATTGTCAGATTCAAGTCAACTACACTTGCTGTTCATGCAAATCTTTGCTTCATTAACTATAGCAGAACTGATAGCTCCAAGCTAGCTCCTGTCATCCATAAACGCAAAAATATTTGCTTTGAGAGATCTTTTAAAAGAAAAGAGCTCCCAAAACAGACCGACAAAACGTTGCAGCAAGGTGCAAACCAAAAGGCAGGCAGTGGCAATGCACAGGTGAGGAAAGAGGAAAAGGTAGGAACAACTACATGAGCATATCAAATCTCAAAAGCTATTTGAATTAAATTCTGATTAGCACTAAGGTCACATCCATGCCATATATTTAAAGCACATAGCTTCTCTCAAAGAATCATGTCAACTGTAGTTTAACTGATGAAGAGCAAACAATTGCAGCATGCAAGTTACACAGTTACAACCTTTTTTAAAAAAAAATAGTGATGTTTGCATGGATACTGGTTTAATTTCAGGGAATTATAGAAGCATATTTCTGAAGCTGATCAAGATAGATTGCTACCATCAGGCTTACTGAAATTAAACTAGTATCCCTGCCCCTTATATATTTTGATTCACAAGCAGCATAAAATTAAATTACCTGCAAATCAAGTTGTATTACTTTTTCTTTGCTTTCACTTAGCTGATTATTTAGTTCACTTATAGTTGCCTCTAAGGAGAGAACGCGGTCTTGAGAGGCTCTTAGGTGTGCCTTCTGCTCCTGCACTTGCTCATGCAAATTCTCTAGGGCCTGTTTATGACTTTCTGACTGGTTTTTCAGTTTTTCCGTCAGCTGAGTAACCTATAAAGAAAACAAAATGATAATCAGAACAGGGAAACTTACAAAATATATTGTCTATGTAATATGAAGACCAACACTGACTGTTGGCCTTTCTTTTATAATTTTAGCAGGATAAGCACTACTATAGACTTCACACATTTACCCTTCTATCACTAGAATCAAATGCAAATTAAAGTTGTGCTACAAAATCAATTTAGAAAATTTAAGCATCAAAAGGGTAAGGGGTAAGGAAGTTGACTCAGAAGGGTCTATCTGATTATAGCCCTCCTATTAAGCTCTTTTTTGCGTTCTTGGTGGAAGCTCAACTTTTGTTTCCCTCCTATAATAAAGAAAGCCATTTTATATATACACCATACATTGTGCTCTTCTCCCAAGAGGTCTGCCACACTTCGGCTCTCCATGGAGTTCTTGCATTAGCAAGAATATGAAACTGGTCGACTGCTGCAGCAAGAATAATCTTCCTTCTCCCTGGCAAAATGTTTGTGGATTATGGACTACCATCCACTGTTTGGGCTGCTGAGGGTTTCAAGCCTTTGCCTACAGAGACACCTGAAGCTCCTGATGGCATATATCAATTGCCACCTTTCTACATGTACCATGGAGATCTGTACTAAAGAAGGTGTTGGCATCTCTTCCTGTTTTGCACTATGCCTAAGAAAGGATGTGAACCAAGGTGGGTGATATAATGGTATTGTTAAATGGTGTCATTTAGCCTTCACCAGGCTTTGACTGATGCCTTCCATGCATAACTAATCTGGGGGCATCTTCAGCAAGCACATCAGGGCAGTGTTATTGCATGAATGCTATAAGGAGTGGCCCTCAGTGTTGCTAGGTTCTCTATTATTTCTACTGACATTATTTTGCTTTCTACTTTGCTGCTACGGGAGCACAGAACTCTGACAATGTTATGCTAATTTGGCTAGGGTATACTGGTGTAGCAGTATGGGAACAGATTGTATCAGTGTATCCACAAACAACATACTCAAGTATTTATCTTACATATACACTAGAGGGGGAAAGCATCATCTAACATTGAATCAGATTATCACATCCAATGTGAAAATATTATGTTTAAACTACAAAATATCAGCAAGATGGGTGTTGGCACTCTAAAGTATGGGTAGGGCTAATAACGTATCATTGCATGTACTGAACAATTTTTCACATATTCAAGAGTGTTAAAATAACAAACTTTCAAGGAAAAAACCAAGAGTCTGATCTTTTAAATGCCTAAACAGTATTCTTTCTATTTATTTTTACTATTTCAGTCATGACACACTTTGTGAATCCAGTGTGTAAAATGAACCCAGAATTCTACCTTAGAAATCTTACCTGTTCTTGCAAAGTGTGGTTCTTTTCTTGTAGCTGGTTAAGAACAGCAGTTTCTCCTTCACCGGCTTGAATTTTGGCATACAAATCCTCCCTTTCCTTTTCCAACAGGGTGATATTCTCCTTACTCTTTTGCAGCAGGGCTTCAAGATTTTGGATTTTTTGATCCTTATCCCCAATCTGACGTAGCACTTGCTCCAAATCATTCTTGCGAGTGGCAGGAGAATAAAAGAGTTCAATCAATTATAACACATTTCTATTTATTTAATTTATTTACTTACTTACTTCCTTACTTTCTGTATTTTGATATCGCCTTTTAACCCTAATGGCTCCTGGCACAGTTTACAGTAAGAATGTATTAAAATGATTAAAGTCTTTTTTTTTTTTTTTTTTTAAATTTTATTAGAATTTTCATAATATTACATAATGGTTACGGTACAGTGCAAATAACACGTGATATAGATAAAAGACAATAAATTTTCTGTAACCAGCTTACATGATCTTCAATTATACTTCTATCCAGTCTAAAGAGGAGGAAAGAAATAGAAGAAGAAGCAAAAGAAAAAAGCAAAAAGAAAAAGAAAAAAAGAAAAACTAGAAGAAAATATACCATACAAGTGGACTTTCAGACAATTTCTATCTGAAGTTCCCTATAACTTGCAAGCTCAAACTTATTTTACAAACAATAAGAATAAAGATGAAAATTAAAAATGACTTCCACTGCAAAATACCACGTTTCATTTTTTGTAACTAAAATATGTTTACTCTGTCTTTTTGAATTTCCCGCTTCTTCTACCCAATGTAAATAAATAATTTTATTCAGATAACTTTTTTTTTTAACTATTCTTATTCTAAACAAAGCCAATATCCACTTGAACCTTGTTTGCTCATATAGTCATTGAAACACTTCCACTGATTTCTTATTGCATTATTTGTTCTTCCTCTAATCACTGCAGTCAGTTTTGCGAGTTCCAGATATTCTGCTAATTTATTTTGCCATTCTTTTTTTGTAGGAATATATGATTCCTTCCAGTGTTGCGCTATTAAATTTCTTGCAGCTGTTGTGGCATATAAAAAGATGTTTGTTTTTTCCTTTGGGATGTTCTCATCTAGTAAGCCTAATAAATACATCTCTACTCTTTTGTTGTGTGTTGTCTGTGTTAGTTTGGTAACTTCTTCATGAATCATATTCCAATATTTTTGTATTTTTGGACAGGCCCACCACATGTGGAAGAAAGAGCCTATTCCTTCACTACATCTCCAGCATTTATTATTACTTGATTTATTCATCTTAGCCAATTTTGCTGGGTACATGTACCACCTATGGTGCATCTTCAAGAAATTTTCTTTTATTTGATATGACGCTGTGAAATTAATTGTTTCAGTCCAAAATTTCTCCCAATCTTGATATTCTATTACATGTCCCACCTCTTGTTCCCATTTTCTCATATTTTTGCTTTTAATTCCCATTTCAAATTGTCCATTAATTAATATTTTATACATTTTTGTAAGGGTTTTTTGTTTGTTCATCAGTACCTCTTCGATCTCTGTTATTTTATTTTGAAACCCCCTACTTTTGACATCTTTATCAAAAGTTGCTCTTAATTGAAAAAATTCCAGCCATCCTACACCGCTCAGTTTTAATTCCTCATAATTTTTTAATTTGGGATTTTCTTCTTTCCTTTCTACTAAACTTCCATAGGTCAGCCACTTTCTTCCCTGTTCACTTATTATTGTAGCGTTAGCCTCTATTGGCGAAGCCCACCATGGTGTTGTTTTAATTACTCTTTTTTTGTCCTTTCCCATACATCAAATAAAGATTTTCTTACCAAATGATTTGTGAACCTTTTATGTAATTTAATTTTATCATATAGCAGATAACCATGCCAGCCAAAAATTTTGTCCCATCCCTCTAGTTGCAATAATTCTTTATTATCAAGCTCTATCCACTCCTTCAGCCAACTCCAACAAGCTGCCTCATAATATGTTTTTAAGTCTGGAACTCCAAAACCTCCTTTATCTTTGAAATTAATCATTATTTCATATTTAATTCTAGCTTTTTTTCCTTGCCAGATAAACCTGGCAAGGTCTTTCTGACAGTCCTTTAAGTATTTTATTCCTATTATTACGGGTGCCGTCTGGAAGAGAAACATAAATTTCGGGAGTATAATCATTTTGACCATTGAAATTCTACCTAGTAATGACAGTTTCAAATTCCCCCATTTTTTCAATAATTCCTTAACTTCTTTTCCTTTTTTTACATAATTGTTTTTAAATAGATCTGTATTCCTATTAGTTATACATAATCCTAAATATTTCACTTTGGATTCTATCTTTATATTAGTTACTCTTTCCAATTCCTGCTTCTCTTTTTCCGTTAAATTCTTAATTAATAATTTGGATTTATCTTTATTTAATTTAAACCCTGATTGTCTTCCAAATTCTTTTAATCTTTCTAATGCTGTATTTATGCTTTCAACTGGTGTTTCGACTGTAATTATAACGTCATCTGCATAAGCTCTCACTTTATATTCATAATTCCCAACTTTTATCCCAATTATGTCTTTATCTTCTCTTATTCTATTTAAGAGTGATTCTAACGCTGTGATGAATAACAAAGGAGATAGCGGACATCCTTGTCTAACCCCTCTTTCTATAGGAAAACTCTCAGTAATTTCATTATTTATAATTATCCTTGCTGTTTGTTCCTTGTATATAGCTTTTATTCCTCTCAGGATTCTCTCCCCTATCCCCAGGTTCTCCAATGATTTTATCATGAACTCCCAAGATAAGCTATCGAAAGCTTTTTCCGCGTCAACTAATAACATTGCGATTTTTTTACTTGGATTCATTTCAACATATTCCAATAAATCAATAATTATTCTGGTGTTGTCCTTTATTTGTCTTTCAGGGAGGAAACCTGCTTGGTCTTTCCCAATGATTCTTTTCAAAATTGATTTCAATCTATTGGCTATTACCCCTGTGTAGATTTTATAATCAATATTAAGAAGCGAAATAGGTCTGTAATTTTTTGTTAACTCTAAATTTGACCCCGCTTTAGGGAGGAGGGTTATCAAGGCTTCCTGCCAAGAGTTCGGAATTTTACTTTCTTTCAGAGCTTTATTCATAATTGTTTTTAATTTAGGGGCTACTATTTCCTTTAGACTTTTATAATAAATTACAGGGATGCCATCTGGGCCAGGCGACTTACCCATTTTCATATTATTTATTACTTCTTCAACTTCCTCTAACATTATATCCGAGTTTAACAAATCACATTCTATCTTATTTATCTTCGGTGCCCCATTCTTATTTAAATAATTTTGTATTTCATTCTCATCTCCCCCCTCCTCCTTTTTATATAATTTTTTATAATATTCTTTAAAGCTCTCTTTAATTTGTTCAGGATCTATGATTTCCCTCCCTTCTTCTACAATCTTATTAATCACTTTCTCCATTTGTCTCTCCTTGACTAACCACGCTAACATCCTCCCCGGTTTATTTGCCTGCTCAAAATATCTTTGTTTGGTCCAAAGAATTTTCTTTTCCACCTCTTTGTTTATTAATGTGTTTAAATGAGACTGAAGGTTTTTTATATTTTGTAATGTCATCTCACATTTGGGATTCTGAACTAAAACTTTTTCCTTATCTCTTATTTGTTTATTTATTTCAGCTATATTCATGTCTTTATTTTTCTTGATCTCCTTCATTTGTTGAATTCCGAAACCCCTCATAAAAGCTTTACTAGCATCCCAAACTATCATCTTATCTGTATCTTGCTTTTCATTTATTTCAAAAAATTCTGTTAACGCATTCTTGATTTTAACTGTTCTTTGATCATCTCTCCATAGTTCTTCATTTAACCTCCATCTCCCTTTCGTCCGTTTTTTAAATTTCAAATGTACAGTAACCGGGTTATGGTCTGAAATGGATTTATTTATAATTTCTGCTTTGTCTAAATTCAGTATCAGCCTCTTTGATGCCCAGATTGCGTCAATCCTGCCTCCTGATTTATGTACCTCGGAATAATGTGTTATATCCTTGGTGGTTGGATATTTAGTCCTCCAGGTATCATATAAGTTTAGATTGGTCGTCAAATTGAAAAAAGATAGTGGGAGTTTCCCTGAATTCGAAGTTCTATCTCTGTCCGTTCTATCCATTTCGTTTGATACTACCCCATTCTGGTCTCCCATAAAAAGTATGTCCTCTCCCATATAATCCCAAAGTTTCTCTTCCAATTCTCTGTAAAATTCATTTTTCTTGTTATTTGGGGCATATATACCTACCACCACTATCCTCCTTTCAGCTGATTTAATGATTAAAGTCTTAAAAGAAAATGTAACAGGCAACAAGCCTAACCAGAGAGCCACAACAGAAGATCAAAACAGAATTTCAAAATGAGCAAAACACAAAACAGAATTTACTGAATCTAATAATTGACACATACACACACCCAAAAAGGGACAAGTTTTCAGTCCCTGCACTCCAAAACTGTCAAACCTTCAAAGAGGTGGAGTTCCAAAAAGCAACCCTTCCTTGAAAACAACTGCTAGCTAAGGACAACCAGATGTCCACACCTGATACTTCAAAGAGGGCCTCATTGGAAGATCTTAATACTACTCCCTGAGATACACAGGACCCAGATCATTTATGGGTTTAAAAGTTAAGACCCATAGTTTGGATTGGGCCTCTGAAATCTAGCAGCCAATGACGATAACTTCAGCACAGATTTTATATGGCTGACATACTATTATACCATCAGCAGATGAACATCAAAACTCTGAACCAGTTGAGGTTTTCAGTCCATCAGCTGTAATGCTTTCTAAACTGGGGTGTCATTAATCCAATGTAAAAATCACTGAAGCATGAATGACAGCAGTCAAATCCTTGTCTTTTACTAGTGGGCTTGCCTGGTGCATCAGGAAATTGATATTGCCACCTCTTGCACCTACTGCCAACATGATCTTTTTTTCTAATAGCATGAGTTCTCTTACCTGGGCTTCCCGCAGCTTTGCTGTCGTGCTTTGCTGAAGATTCTGTTGCTCCTGGTGCTGCTGTTTCATTTTATCTAACTGATGCTGCAATTCAGTGGCATTTGCTGCTTTCTCCTTTAGCTTAGAAAAATAGTCACAGACTGTTGACTGAAAACTGATAAGCACAATTCAGTAGTTTAATAGCGTTTATCATTTTGTCTAATACTGAAGCAGTTTACAATAGATACCTTTTAAATTAGTTTAGAAGACATGTATTAGGTTTGTACTAGACAAAATGAAGTATCAGTATTTCACCAGGGAATAATTTTTCTATACCAACAGGTGCCAAAGTATAATAAAAGTGTGTAACTTGGCATGGTGCTTTACATCTGGAAATTTGCATGTGACAAAAAGAGAATGGCTGCTGTTTCATTAATAAGAATTTTGACATAATTAGAATTTTGCATGCTGTGCCTTAGATAACAATAACAATAATCTTCACAGGTTTAGTTAAAGCCAGATAGCGACCACTGCCTTAACCCCAGGATGAATCTTGAGGAGGAAGTAAATAATAAAGACCTATTGTTTAATCAAGGCGGACCAATACTTTGATCCATTAAAAATATATCACCTTACCTACTTTGTATGTCTTCAGAGTGGAGAGAGAGGAGAGGGAACAGAATAAGGGATTTTAGAAGGCACAGTTCTTTAGCTAAGACTGAAACCATTCGGATCCCCCCCCCCCAGTGTAGCTACAACTGAAGCACACAGGATATCCCAAAGAAGTCCTGGAAGGGGGAGCAGAGGGAAGAGACTGTTGACAGCATGTGGGATGGGCAACTGATCTCAGTTCAAGAAAAAGATGAGTTACGGAACGTTCCACAAATTCCAGAGAGAGATCATCTCACAGAGCCCTGTGAAGACCGTCAGTGCCTGTTCACCCTCTTCTTTGCAGTGGCCAGTTCAATTCTGACCTCCCGTCCTCCTTTATTTTAGTACTGATTAATAATTTGTGTCCTTACTTTTTTTTTTTCAAACTGTAAGTGGTCAAGAGACTTCAAAGTCTTCTCTGGATTAATTTGTCAAAGCAACTTGCACATTTATAGGGTACTGGCTTATACTTTATTAAAGTTCCAACAGTATGACAAAGGATATTCCAGATACATACTATGGAACGTAATTTAAAAGCTAAGCAAGAATTGCATGTTGCATATAATTCCTACCTGTTCCTCAGCCCGTGAAAGTTTTAGCTGAAGGTCAGCCACCTGCTGCTCCTTGTCCATCAGCTTTTCACTTGACAGTTGTCTCTGCTCTTTTAGCCGGCCATGTGCTTCCCCAAGCTGATGCTCTGTCTCCAGAAGTTTATTGTGCAACTGGAGGGAGAAACTGGTCTCATTATTCTCAAAGAAAATGTTTGGCAGACACTTAGCACTTTATCTTTTAATCTGCTATACTCGCATGCAAACTCTATCAAAACATCATGCACTGGGTACCATGTATATGGTTCACATCACTGGATTGGGAACAGCACATAAAAAGGCACTGCTTTGGCAATATTTGTTAGGTGGGAGGGAATCAAATCATTTCCTTTCAAGGATACCTCACCTAAAGGATGGGGTCAATTTCATGGCATGTTTTTATTTACTTGTTCATTTTGTATATTCTGCATATATAAGCAGCAATTGGTTAGATTTCGACAACTGTTTTATCTGTGCTGTGTTAAAGTACACAAAGGAAAGGTGGGTAACACCTATAGACTTCTTCTCAAACTTTATCTAAAAAAGAGAAAGGGAATCTGAAAAAATGGGAACCAACATACCAGACAGAGCTTGGAAATGGATTGGGCACAGAATGAACAAAGTATAATAGCAATTAATTTAAAATAAAATCACTATAAGACTTTGTATCAATGGTATTTTACACCTTGCAAATAATTTTATATTTGTAGTGAACACTAGGAATATTGCCCACATATCTTTGGGGAGTGTTGTAAAACTAAGAATTTCTAAAATCATGTCTTGGATAACATCAAATAATTAACTGTATATGAGATTCTAAAGAACCCACTGAATATAAACTTACATTAGTTAGAGGACTGTGTTGTTAAGGTGGACACTGAAGTGGTCACTATTCTGTTAGCAGCAGTTGGAATGTCAATTTCAACTTAAGGATACCCTCCTTTGTCGGAGTGGATTTTTGGGGATTTGAGACTTACTTACAAGCTCCAACTTTACTTATTGTGTCAAAGCAAGAGAAAACAATTTATATGAAAATAGGTTAATTGAAATATGGATAACCTTCCTATTTTGGAATGAAAAAGTAGGGGATCATATAAGGCCATATTTGTTCTTTGCTTTGGTTTTGTGAATTCACCTTTTTCATGCATTTTCTTTTTCTGTAATAAATATTTGCAATGATAATAAATGGCAAATATTTTAAAAACACACATACGAAGGCTATGCTTTTATTCAGACATAGCTTGTATGGGCACATATGAACTGTGTAAGTACATTGCAGGAGGCTGGACTAGATGACCCTTGGAGTCCCTTGCAACCGTAGAATTCTGTGATTCTATAAAAGGGATGTCTACAATAAAGAAGCACATAGCATAAGACAAGGGAAGCCAACATGGTGCCCTTCAAATGTTGTTGGACTGCAACTCCAATCATCTCTGCCCATTGACCCTGCTGGCTGTGGCTGATGGAAGATGAGAGCCCAATAACATCTGGAGGGCACCATGATGGCTACCCCTGCTATGAAACATTTGTCAGTTGTATAGCTAAGGCAAATACAGATTGCAAGACTTGAGAATGATTCTGTAAGAAATATCTCAAAGAGCCAGAGAAAACAAAGCAACCTCTTTCAAGTTTGAGGCAAGTACAATAGCCCAGGGAACAAACATCCTTTCTATCTCTCTTCCATTAGAAACAGCTGGAACAGCACACTTGTCAGTGATTAGGCCTTGCCAACCACACAGTAACACACAATCATGTGTTAAGCATTCTCAGATTAAAGAATCAAGACTTGCAAAATCTAACCTTATTTGAGATTGTCTGATTCTTTATATTATATGCCATTTTATCAGGACTATGTTCCTATGAACAGGGGCCACACATTACAGTACACCTGTGCTTTAGAACCTATACTGGCTATCCAACATCTTTCAACTGCCTTGCATTTAAGCACTAGACAGCAGCCGTGAACAATAAAGATCTGCCTGCAGGCAATTGAGTTGGCTGGCAGATATGGGATAGAGTGTTCTATCCATCCCCTGAGCCCAGCATAGAAACCAAAAGGGATGTCCAAGGAGGAATGTCTCCTCCTCCAGGCCCAACACAGCAATACAGTCCTCTGTCCCTCTTCTGTCTTTCCCCAGCAAGCTAGAAGTTTTTGTGGGATTATTTACAGGGTTGTCTTTTAACATGCTGGGTTTATGAATGAATTTTCTAGGAGCAATAAATGAGCTAAGAATTATAAAGCACTTTACAAAGAAGGGTTAAACGTGAGAAATATATTTACAGCCTTACAGATTTGTCCCAAGAACAGCCTCTCCCATCACACTGGATCACACTTCTGAAATAGACCTGTAGTATCACCTTGACTATATTGTCAACAGTTTGATAAACAACCAGAAAGAGGTCTTCTCAGAGGACATTCTCTTTGGAACCTTCCTGAAACACTTTGAAGCCTTTATATTTAGTTCTGCCTTTAGAAATCAGAATTACAAAAGGTACTGGAGATTCCAGACTGGTATGATGTTATTTTTTAAGTATGTTGGAATGTTTTGTGGTCTACAGGGATAATATTAAGATTCTCCATTATGAAACCTCAAGTCTGGATAGAATGAATCTCTTTGTGATGTTATCACAGAAGAATTTCAGTGAGCTGTACTTCTTTTTCTTGAAATTTATTATTCAGTCCAGTATTTCTCCTACAGAAAATCATCTTATTCAAATCCTATTAATTTACAGCACACTCTATGATGATGAAATGAATTTCCAGTTGAACTCATCAGTTAAAGATGATGTTGCTTTTACTCTTGGTTGCTACAGCGACAACTGCAAGTTCTCCAATCTAAATTCCAAACAGGATGTCAGAATCTTCAGTTCTGGCACATCACCAAAGAACATTATCAACCAATAGACTTCAATCATGCCACAAGAGGTATGTTGCACTAAAAACAGGCACAGCATGAGCACAAGTCTACTACAGGCAATTGGTTAGAAAACCAAAACAGATTCTTATTGAAAACGGCAAACAAGCTTTTCTCCCTGGTGGGTTAGAGGTTGTTTTTTCCTCCCTAAGAAGAATTCGCACACCACCAAAAAGCTACAGATTTGTATAAAATGTCTATATGCTACTTTATATTTATAGATGCAAATTTGGAACCAGCTACTCTACACAGAAATGCAATAGACCTGGTTTGGGCATGGAAACTGCCTTGGTTGCAGGGAGTGTCTGATCCTGTTAATTCTCCTTGATCTCTCAGCAACCTTCAATATCCATGACCATGGTATCATCCTGGAGTGGAACTGCTTTGTGCTATTTCCAGTCCTATCTGAGAGCTAGAGAGCAGTGACTGGGAATTGGCCCCATAGAGCCTTCAATGTGGGCTTCCACAAGGGTTTGTTTTATCCCCCATGCTGTTCAACATCTAATTGAAACTACCAATTTGAATCGTCCGGACATTATGAGAGTATTGTCATCAATATACTGATGACACACCACTCTATTTCTTCTCACATCTGCAAATATGGCTGTGGATATGCTGGATCGGAGTCTAGCGAGGAAATGTAGGGTCCTTACAGAGTGAGGCATTTTGGCTGAGGTGACCCAAACTGTGTCACTACACTTAAAAATTAACTGCTGTTAAACTTTGAACAGTATTTGCCTTGGCAAAGCAGCAGCAGTGCAGGCCATCTTCGAGGCTACCTTGCCCGGACATTCTGACATGGGCAAAGAGCCGTGCAGGAGGGTTGCTGACCATTCTGCTGCAATGGCAAAGCTGAAGTGGTGCTCCTGGAGTCCTAAACGGAAACGGGTGGGTAGGTGAGTGGCCAGGTGAGAGCATTCAAGTCTGCTCCCTCCCCTCTTCCCATAGCACTGTCTGAGGCAAAAGTCTCAGTATGGCTAACAGGCAGGCTTGCCCTGCTCTTACACCAAAGAACAAGCAGCCCCCACAACTTGCTTCCACCGCCACCACTATAAGCCCCACTTTCCTCCAATGTGGGTTACCTCAGCTGTGAATTTATGCTTTATTTTGTAATCCACATATGAAAATGAATAAATTGAAATACACACACACACAAATTTCTGTGTGAAAAACATTCATCTTACCTGATTGAGTTCATTTTGAAGTTGTAGACCATGCTGTTCTTTTTCCTCCCTTTGTTGTTGTAGCTGTTTGAACTCGGCCTTGAGGTGTTGGTACTTGGTCTCAGCTTCTGACAATTCTTCCTTAAGTTTCTGACTTGCTTCTCTCCTTTCACCCAATTCTTTCTGTAACCTCTGTAATGAGTCCTCAGATGCAGACAGCCTTGCCTGAAGTTGTTGACAGTCCAAGTCCTTTTGATTAAGGGTTGCTTGCAGATTTTTTTTGCCGAGTAATTCTTCATTTAGACTTTCTTCTAACTGAGTATAACCCAACTCTCTTTTTTTCAACTTTTCTGCCAGACTCTACAGTATTAGATTAATTCAAAATTAAAGTATAGGTTACTCCATTATGCTGTGAAGTTATTCTCAACTAAAATTCTTACGAAGCGTTGACTGGTATCACGGTACCGTTCTTTTACGAGGAGATAAAAACAAAGTATGCAACAAGTAAGAAGGCCAACTGATTCAGTCTAAAACACATGCATAGTATGCTCTGCTCTGTGAACGATATCTATGCTACAAGTCCTGTTTGTGCTTGTTTCCACACAAGTGCCTTGGAGGTCTCACAGCTGAGTAATACTCATGTGAAGCTGCTGCAGCAAAAAGGGCCACATCCACATCATAGATGAACATTTTACACGGCTGTGGCGGCCCAAGAAAGGTGTGCCATCAAGGCACAAATTATAGCAGCTGCACACACAGCTCCCACATGAGAATACTGTTTTTCACTATCTCTATACCTGTCTGTAAACATCACAGCAATGCCATGTATTTCCAAACCTTGGGAGTATGGGAAAGCTGACATGGGTATGAACTCATAATTTCTATCTTTTATCTCTCCCCAAAATCAAATGCATGCCCCTTTAAATACCAAGTGCATGCCCCTTTAAATACTGACAATATCATTGTCAGGGACATGGCGCTGGGCAGGGAGGAGGCGCAAGGGCTGTCAAAGGAAGGAGAGCCACTGCACCACTCAGGCAGTAGTGAGGGAAGCAGGATGTCCCCCAGTGAAGGGGAGGAGCAACCAGGAAGTTTGGTGGAGACAGGGCATGGAGATGCTGCAAGACCCCTAGCAACGCCTGAAGTAACGGAGGAGCCGGGTGCGCCGGCACTTCCGTCACCCCAGGTGCGTAGAGGGAAGAAGCGTAAGGAATCTAGGAGGAGATTTGGACTACCGAAACTGTTATGTTGGGGGCGGACCCATGAACGGCCACTCCCGGATTCTGGTACTGACTCGAGCGGTCATGAACTTTAGAGCTCTGCTTGTATATAGTTGTTAATAAAGCTGTAAATACAGATGCAGGCGTTTTCCGGCTCTTTACTCCCGAGGAGACACCACAGCACTCTTACAATCATGGTCTCTGTTTTCTTGTTGTGTTCTTTTAATAACAGAAAGAAAGTCAAAAGGCACCTGTACCACTGAAGTATTTTACTTCTGCCAGCTTCATCAACTGAGTTCTACACCTCTGAAATTTTAGCTAACCACTTGAAAATGCTAGGTTTGGTGTCAATTGACATTCTCAAATAAAGTTAATAGCTCTATGATTCTTACCTGGTTTTTCTGTGTTAATTCATTGACTGAAGTTTGAAGCTTCTGAAGGTCCCGTACATATACTGCAACCTCCTGTGGTCCTTTGGCAAGTTCAGCTCTTAACTGATTTATGGTAGTCTTAAAAAGAAAAAGAAAAAGGTAGAAGAACAATTCACATATTTGGTTCTGTGTGTGTGTGTGTTCCACGAGGGTATTCTAATGAAACTGAGTTTTTATTAGTTTAGATTACCAACAAGAAACTGAGCATATTTAATTACCGTATTTTACGCGCTCCATAACGCGCTTTTTTCCTCCAAAAAAGGAAGGGGGAAAGTCTGTGCGCGTTATGGAGCGAAGGCACTGGGCGCCGCTTCTGCTTCTGCCCGCCTCTGACGCTCCCCAGCCGAAATCGGGCTGTTTCCCCCTCCTCCGCGGCCACCGCCAGCGGCAGAGGGGCGGGGAAGGGGGAAGGAGCTTGAAATCGGGCTCTTTTCCCCTTCTCCGTGGCCACCGCCAGCGGCAGGAGGACAGAGATGGGGAAAGCAGCTCCAAATCGGGCTCTTTCCCCCTCCTCCTCCCCCCTCCGCCAGCTGCAGAGCAGGGTGAATCGTGAGGGAGAGCTCAGTTTCCCTCCTTCGCAGATTGCTTTGGAGCAGAGGGGCTGCGCAGGAGACGTTCCTGCCCAGCTTCGCTGCTTCAAAGCCTCGAAGGAGAGCTCCATTTCCCTCCCTCGCAGTTGCTTTGGAGCAGCGAGGCTGCGCAGGAACGTCTCCTGTGCAGCCCCTCTGCTCCAAAGCAAGCCACGGTGGAGGGAAACGGAGCTCTCCCTCGCTTCAAAGCCTCGAAGGAGAGCTCCGTTTCCCTCCCTCGCAGTTGCTTTGGAGCAGAGAGGCTGCGCAGGAGACACTTAGCTCCTGCCTAGCCCTGCTGCTTTGGGGCGAGGGGCGAGTGGCGAGGGAGAGCTCCGTCTGGGCCGCTTTCCCTCCGCCCTCCCCCCCCCCGCCCCCAGCGAGCCGGGGAGAAGGGAGATGCGGTTGCCCCTGCAAGAGGTGGCGACGGGATCAGTGCCCCGAAAGCGCTCCTTTTGGGGTGCTCATCCCGCCGCCGCTTCTCGCAAGAGCAGGCTTCCTTCCCCCCTCTCTTTCTTTCTTTCTCTCTCTCCCTTCTCTCTCTCTCTCTCTCACCCACCTATTCCTTCCTTCTCTCTCTCTTCCCTCCCTCCCTTCCTTTCTCTTTCCCTCTCACCCCTTCCATCCATCCATCCATCCATCCATCCATCCATCTCTCTATTTCTCCTGCCCCTTCCTTCCTTCTTTCCTTCCTTCCTTTCATTCCTTTCATTCCTTCCTTCCTTCTCTCTTCCCTCCCTCCCTCCTCCTTTCCCCCTCTTTCCTCCCTTCCTTCCTTGTCTCTCTTTCTTTCTCTCTCTTACCCCTTCCTTCCTTCTCCGTCTTTCTTTCACTCTCACCCCTTCCTTCCTTCCTTCCTTCCTTCTCTCTCTCTCCCCTCCCTCCCTCTTTCTCTTTCCCTCACCCCTTCCTTCCGTCCTTCCTTCCCTCCCTCTCTCACACTGCTTTCTTTCTTTCTTTCTTTCTTTCTTTCTTTCTTTCTTTCCTTCCTTCCTTCCTTCCTTCTTTCCTTCCTTTCCTTCCTTCTCTCTCTCTCTTCCCTCCCAGCCTTTTAGAGGAGGAAAACCAGAAAAAATATTTTTTTTCTGGTTTTCCTCCTCTAAAAACGAGGTGCGCATTATGGTCCGGAGCACATTATGGAGTGAAAAATACGGTATATCTAGAATCTCTGGAAGAGGATGTATCACTTCTTTCAATTTCTTCAGGATAAGAAGGAAACTTTGTTTCTCATTTTATTGTGGTAACCAGAAACAATTTTTCAGAAAGGAGATTGCAGTGTGCAAATTTCTTTCACAGTTATCTGATATAGATGGATACAGGGCAATGTGATGGTATAAAGCTCAAAGGGTTTTACTAACTGATTACTAAATCAGTGTTTAACTTTTATATATGAAATGCAGGTCCCTTAGTCTTTTACCACAATAAGTTATTATTTTAAAAAATGAAAGTTTAAAATATTGAGTGTCCCGGTGGGGTGGGGGGGGGGGAAGCATGTTTACTATCAACACGAGAACTTGGTGACACAGCTCGTATCCTTGAAAGGTGTGTGTGCATGTATGAACCTATTTTATATGTGTGTGCACTCACATGTACTATGGCTACGAAACAGCTACCAGGATGTAGCTCGCAATGAAACTACTGGCTTTCCATAACATAAAAGTATAAGCAGTCACTACAGACAGGGTTACTTTTGGACAACTGGTCCCTTTCCATGGTCATTTTTTGTGGTTTTATAAAGCAAGTACATCTACAGACTGAAGGTGTTTAGACTGCTTGTGATAGATGGAATTGGTTTGTCCACATTTTAACACAAGCTTTGCGAGTGGTCAGGTACCCCACCTTGTCTTTGGACAAGCAGTAGCAATTGTAGAGTGCTTCCTAGCTACTACACTTTTTGTATAAGCTGTAGCCCTTTTATTTCTATAACTTAACACCCCATTCTTCAACCCAATGAGGTTCCCAATAAATTCATATAAAGCTACAGTTCTTGGCCATGAGGGACCTTGCCCTGCTAATCCAAGCTGTCATAATGTATAGGATTAGCCGCTATAATGTGATTTATTATGCCATTTTTGTATTTTCTAGCTGTGTGTTTTATGCTCCACTCGTAGGCTGAACTCAGCAGGATACGGCAGCTGTACTGCTGTTCTGCTCTCCCCCTTCAGACATAATTAGGAGTATAGGACTCCTGTTCCACTGATGTTATATCAAATGAGGTTCTATGTCAAATTTCCAAGTCACTTTTTAAAACTTAGGAGGACATGTTTATTTTATTTAAGTAAAAAAGGTGAATTACGCATGGGTGGCTCTGAGGTACTGAAGGGGGAAAACCATGCCACATCCCCCAACGCTTCCACAGATGTGACATAATAACCACAGCCTTTAGTTTTTCTTCCTCTGTAATCACATTCTGGGGCATTGTTCATCTACTTACCCAAACGTTTTGCTGAATTGTTAAAATATTTGCAAAAGGTTTATTGAAATGTCTTTGATTTGCACACAGATACACAGTAAGTTCCCACCAAGATATTGAAATGATCTTTAGAACTGAACTCATTGTGATAGGTTGGGGGTTTTGGTTTTTGGTTTTTAAAAAGTATTACCTCAAGTTCCAAGACCTCCATGAGAAAGCAGCAAAAATAAATAAAACAGATGGGTGAATGGTGAAAGAAAGCAATGATAAATGCTAGTACCACGTTAAACACAGATTTCATGAATTTCATGGATATACTTTTAGCAGGGCTAGGCTGCAATTCTGTACACACTTTCCTGGGATTAAATACCACTGAATTCAATCGGGCTTACTTCTGAGCGGAAAAATCATTTCCGGCCCCTGGCCAGAAAATGGGTTGCGGGAGTCACGACTCCTCCCGTGCCTAGGGGATGCTGCTCATCCCGTTTCCTTTGGGGGGAGTTCCGCCGCGCCGCTCCCCTGCGTGACCAATCAGGTCGCTCAGGGAGGGCGGGCCCCGCTGCATTTAAGCAGGAGCGCGGTGGAACTCGCCCTCTTGCCCCCGCTTTACCCCAGCTGACTCGTTTTTTCCCGCCCACCCACCCTTTAGGCAGGTTTTCCTGACATTGCTATGGACTTCGGTTGGTTGCCGTTAAGGGGCCTGGTAGGAATTTTCCCATTTAGCAAATTGGCTATAGCCTGGTGGTTTTTGCCTACCTCGTAGCAACTCGTCACAACTTGGGTTTGTGGTTAGGCATTGGATTATCTTTGTAGGGATGAAGGAAAGGGGGGGAAGTGCCATCCCCCCCCCAAATACTGAAGGGTATTTCGGTAAAGGAATGCGGGGGGCATGGCCATGTCCGAAGCCTATCAGGCCTAGGGCCCATAGGCACGCCACAGACCGGTGGTCACAGGGTGTGTCCCTAGCTGACGTGTATCGCAGGGCTCACCTTGGGTGGCTATCCCTTCCCGGACTTCCAGCGCCAATGGGCTGGAGTCAGATATAGTCTGTTAGTTCCAATGCCTAAGCCAATACTGCTAATCATCCGTAACCAATAAAGTTGTGGCCTAACTATGCCCATTAACCTTAATTTTGGTGTCTTGTGTTTTTATTTCACGGGAGGGGAGGGATATTGCCACGCAACATAGAGAGCTGCACTATCAGGCTGCAGCGTCTATGCACACTTACCACTGGACGTATTAGGACATACTTCCAAGTAAACATATATAAGATTAAGTTGCAAGTATTTAGATAACTCTGCATGTGCAGCACCTTTTTAATTCAGGGACCTGACCCACTACAGTTTACATTATTCGAGTAAAGAGTATTCGTTTTGCTTTTTCATACTGGTTTATGCCCACTATCTATCAACAGCAGTCCTCTTTGAGTAAGGAACCTGTTAACCTCCAGATACTGTTGGCAGCATGGCCAATGCTAAGAGACAATGAGAGTTTGAGTCCAACAACATCTGACAAGCCACAGGTTTCCCACCCATACTCTCTATCAGTGGTTCCTAACTGGTGGTCTGCAGACCCCAGGGGGTCCACATAACCCACCCAGGGGGTCCATGGCACCATTCACATAACTAAAACTACCATAAGAGAGATTAAAATTTTAAAAAGTAGGGGGTGCATGGCTTAGCTTCTGAAAAACAGGGAGGGCGCAATACTTCGCTAGTTGGGAACCACTGCTCTATATAATCAAGTTATAAAGCATTTTTAGTATCTAGAATCCAAGAGGAAGATGAGCACAGGTGACTAAAAAGAACATGTCACAAACATTGAATAAACAATATGATAAATGCAAAACTAACAATCTAGACAGGCAACTTGTTTATAGATTTTCATATAGCTGACCACCACAATCTTAAGCACTTTTTTTGGTTAAAAAATGAGGTGCCAGTACTCATATATTGATTAAAATGCCATGGGTGCCAGCAGAAAATGGCTCCAAGGGCAGAGAAAAAGAGAGAGAGAGATGCCAGTACTCTGTACCAGTGGGTACTGTCACAAAAAAAGCCCTGCCTAGAGATATCACCATATAATAATGAGAAAAATGATATTGTGAAATGGGAATTGACTTGGAAGTAGCAATGCACACAGGCTTCAGAGTCCTAGAATAATATTTATTTTTACATGAGAAATATTTTTTGCTAGATACTCTACCTCTGAGGTTGAACATTCTGCTCGCAAATGATTACACTCATCTTTCAGTTTCTCAGATTCTTTCTCACGCTCCAGAGTCATATTGTCCATCAGCATTTGAACTTGAACTAATTCCTTCTTTAAAACAGCAACATCTTCCACCCCGGGCCTCTCAAGCTTTAGAAAAATGAAAGAATGGCAAATACATCTTATGGAAATCAGACTGGCAGCATATTTTCAATATGGTTTGCCAGAAATTTTCTGACTTGACACCTGCGATCAAGGATATTAACAGCACACAAAAAATATTCTATACTGCACTGGCCAGATTTAGATCTGCTTCAAACCAACATGGTCGCTGCATCATGTGCAATATTTCTGTATTTGAACAGTTCTAGAACAGCAAATCCAGCTTTCATTTCTTAGGTCCAAACAGTTGGTTTTAACTTCATGGGATGTCTTTACACTCAACTCCTGTTGCTACAGTACTGTGTAACTACATCTACTGGAGCTGCTCAAAGAAATTCAAAGTCATATGAAGGTTAAAACTTGCAACAGCTGTGGGTAATAACTTGTATCTAGTTACTTTTTGTACTCAGGAATAGTTTCCTGGGTAGAAAATGCACTGTGTAGTTGATTAATTGTGCATACGTACATAAATTTGAATGTGGCAACAGACTGTTTAAAAAAAAAGCCATGATAAATTTAGTAAACGGGGGGAAAATAAGTACAAAATTCATATTTCCTAACAACAATTTCTCTTTCCTGTTTTTTTAGTTTAGGGCAAGACAACAGATTCTTACATCAGGGCCTTGTTTTGTAACATTAAAAAATCACTGTCAAAGATGAACAATAACAGCTTGTTTAAAAAATGCAGTTAAAATGATCAATAGCTGGAACCGTCCCCTTCCAATTCGGACAAAGCACAAGTAAAACATGATCACATGATAATAAGTTACCAGCTCTGTTTTCAAATCTTCGCATACACCTCTCTCTTTTTGTAGCTCTTGTGTCAAACTGGCCACTTTCTGTTCAGCAGCTTGTCGAAGGCTTGTTTCTTCATCATATTTGGCTTTAAGATCTCGTTAAGAGAAAGGTCACACAAAAGGTCAATTCATTTAATTTAAACTGAAACAAGCATCGTGTTGCATAACAATTATGGACACTTACCCACAATTTCAGTGGCCAACTGTGCTGCTTTCTGTTCAAATAAGTCTTTCATCTGCTTAATATTAAAGTTTTCTACATGACTTTCTTCTAGCTGCTGTTCTAATGATTCTAATTCTAAAAAGAAAGCATGTTTATTGAATATCTCAGAAGTGGAATAATGTTTTCCAGACACCTATACAGGAACTGATAAAAAGAACATTTTTTCACATTAAATAGAATCTTGTCATGTGAATAAAAAATGATGCTTAACATAATCAAATCCTATAGAAATCAGTACATTTTCTAGGAACTCCAGTTATATTGCAAAACAACTATGCAGACATGCTGTATTTTCATACAAAGTACAGGCATGTTTCACATTTACTCACAGCAATCTTGAGCACTGTTATTTAAATTTATTTTCCCACATTACTCACTTAGATTATAAGGATTTCCTGCTTATTTTAACATAAATACTAAAGTGGAGGACTACAAGTAATTTCCAGAGCAAATAGATCATCAAATTAATCAAATTAACTGTGTTAATTGTGGTTTCCCAATTATTTAACCTGGTAGCAATTGTGGTTTATTAAATCATTAACTATAACAAGCTGCAGCAAAAAGAAATTGTTCTAAAAGGGAACAAACTACAGGAACATGTACACTTTTACAAGAAAATTAATCTCCTTTCCTCTAATTAAAACATAGAACCAGCATGACTTTCTAGAGGTACAGAAATGGCTCTAGACAAAAGCAAAGAACAAAATTTTAGAATATTTGTCAGCTACATTTCAAATTGAAATATTTGCACTACAGCTGGTTGAGTCACTTTACTGAAGCAGACATTATGAAAAACATGCTTCAAGAGATATGTGAATCATGCAATAACATTTTCTTGACAATTACATTTCTTTAACCACCACAAAACTGTGTTTAAAAAAAGTACGTTACCTGTAGATGCAGCAGTTTCCAGTCCATCAGGTTTAGACTCCTTAAAAAGAAAAAAGAAATTTTTCAGAGGTATTTAAAAATATTGCCATTTAGTTCCACACACACTTAAGTTGCAAAAGTTAAGAACTGATTAAATTCAGCACATTTTACTGATCAAATTCAACAGTTACCTCTAGAGAAAAGAATGCCAAGTTGTTGTGACTAAGAATAATCCTGCACTTGAGTAAGTTACCAAGACAAATTATTTAGTACATACAAGTGCTTCTATGAGTCCACACACTACACTAAGGGCACAATAAATAATGCTATGTATGCTTTTATGCTATCTCCATTCACTTTGACAGACTCCACTAAAATGAATAAAGATTGTAAAGTAGTTGCATTTGTTGGGTTACTATGCATTCATTCTGCTAGGATCAAAGGACAGAACAGCAGGATGAAGTCTCCATGGTGTCATCCCACCTGGCACTCAAACTGCCAGAGAGAGGCAAAGCAACCAGAGAAATGAAGAGAGATGCAAATAGGATCAGTAGGTGATATCAAATACATCATACTCAAGAGTAGGCTGATTGAAATCAATAAACCTAAGTAACTAAGTCCACTAATTTCAATGGTCCTAATGCCAAGTATGACATAGCTGGATATCACCCAGTAAAAATAGAGGGGGGTGTTTTTCTCTCTAATAGGATTTTGATCAGTACATGCATATCTGGTTTTCACGTTTCACAGGTTTTAAGAGTGCATTTAAAAAAAGCACACTTTAAGCAATTCTTCCTTGACTGGCACTGCATTAAAGAGGGGTAGAAGGAGAAGATCAGCAGAGGAAAGACAATAGAGAAGAAAAGGGTGGTAGGAGGAAAAGGAAGCCATGGGGAGGAAAGAGAGCAAGATGGAAGGGAAAGGGACAGAAGACTTTAAGATGGCGGGGGGGGGGGTAGATCCAGAATATGAATATGAATATGAAAGCTTTAAAGCTGGTCATACTGTTGACACTACTACTGTATAGTTCAGGGGTGGGGAACCGGTGAACTTACAGATGCTGCTGGACTTTTAACTCCCCAGCAGGGGCACTGAAGTTCAACAGTGTCTGGAGTGCCACAGGTTCACCACTATTGCCATAGGTTAAATAAATCTATTAAATAAATCTATTAAATGATACACACATGCATGCAATATTCTTAAACTACTTCAGTAAATGAGTTATGGAACTAACTGAATCAGGCCACGTGCCTTACAAAAACGGTTTTAATCTTCCATTTCAAGGATGATAACAAACTGCTTGTGGTAAACCTGCTTCAAGTATTTTTAAAGCAATTACTTGCTGCCTCTGCCCTTGAACTTTCTCTAATTCTTTCTTCAGCTCTTCAGAGTACCATCGCTCCTCCTGAGCAAAGGGAAGTTAAAAGCATTTTATGAGCTTACAGGTTTGGCAATCTTCTAATGCACTTTTTAATTTTAAACAAAGAACTGCATTCACAAGTAATGCACACTTCCAACCTTAAGTGAAGCTTGCAAGTCTTGAACTTCTTGCCGTAGTAGTGTTACATCATCTCTGAAAACATCCCATGTTAAAGAGGAGACAAATAATGTTTGAACTTGTGTTATAATCATTTTTTGCAGTTAAATTAAATAACATTTATTTCTCTGAGAAATATTCAAACAAACTACTTTCAATTAGTCTTCGGAATTCCAGATACAAGTTAAGCATATATCCATTAGCTCCCCCTCATATTAACCATCATATTTAGAAATGCTACACTTATTACCACAAGTACCTTAAGTTGCAGCCCAAACTTAAACACTGGCTTTAGCTGGGTTTACTTCCTACATAAATAAACTTGGTACTGCAATCCAGTTTTGAAATGCATATGCAGCCATTTCTGTACATGAAGCATTGGGAAAACATCTTTTAAGGGGGGAAAAATGTATTTAAAAAGGGGAACCAGAACAGTCAGTAATTACTACAACAATGATATAATATTATAGAGAGAGAATAGCATATTTGCGACTGCAGCAACTTATTTTCCAGAAAAGTCTTGAAGCAACGAACAATAAACATAATAAAAATAAATCAATATTAAAAATTGTACACTAAAAGTTCATTCACAGAAAAATCATAAGAAGTGATGAGCAATTCAAAGGCCTAGCAAATTTTTACAAATGGGAAACAATAAAATCCCATTATACCTTGTCTGCTACAATGAATAGCATGCAAGCTGTTGAAGATTCTAACACTGGTAGCCTTCATCGTTTCATTTAACTGAACCATTTATCTACTGCAGATTAACATGTTTCAATATATTATTCTATGCTCAGATTACTACATTACTACATGTCATTATGATAAGTTATTACTGCTTAGTATTGCTTAATACCTGTTTGGAGACATGTTAGTTTCTCTTCCTTGGCTTGTATCAATACCAGATTCATGAACTGCTTCATAGTGCTTAAAAAGTTCTTCAGCTGATCCATGAGACTTCATACAAAGAGGACAAATAAATCCCTATAACAAAGAAAAAAACAAATATTTAATAGTATTCCCTTGCTTTTTATACTACTTCTAATTCATCATCATATCTAAATATAGAATATTCTGTAAAGAAACAAGAAAACCACATTTCAACAATACAGTTTTCAAACCACTCATAAATATGTGTCAAACGAAAACTATAAATTGAGATGGAGGAGCCTACAATAGTTGCAGTAGTAAACAATTTTAATTTTAAATATGATAAGCAAATAATTGCTAATTCAATGCCAGACATGCCATACTTATCCACTTTGACTTTTGGAACACTTTTGACTTACATTTTAAACCTGTATCATTTCTGTCATTGGGTTTGTCTACACTTCGTCTTAACACATGTATGATACTGATCCATAGGATCTTTCTGCAGAATTCAGATTCCAGACTCCAATTCAGACACTGTGCCAAAACACAGCTAAGGAAACTTACCTCTAGGCCACATTTGAATATAATGCTGAACTATGTGAGTGAAGTAAAATGAGCCCAAACAAAAACTCAACTCAAAGACTCTGCCTTCACCTTCCCTTCCACATTGCCAGGAGGAACACCTCTGGAACATTTAGTTTCTATTTTATAGACGCTTGGCTTAGCCTTACATATTAAGCAGAGACAGTGATTTAAACTGCTTTGCTAAATAAGCCAGCTTCATAACTCCTGGATTGAAGCAGAGGCGGATTTAGGGAAGCACAACGGGTTCGGTCACACTGGGAGCAAGGCCTTGGGGTCGTCACATGGGGTGCAGCAACTATTATGCAGAATGGAAGGCGAGATGTGGGGGGTGCCAAATTTTGGAGTTGCACGGGACACTGCTAAAGTAGGAGACCTAAAGATCCACAAATGACTGTTTTAAGCCATGACCTCTAATGCATACATGAGGAAGATGAACATGTTTATTTTAAATCACGATTATGGTTCATACATAATGCTACGCCAGCAATCGGCAGAAACTAAATGCTGCAAAATTTCTTGTCATGGCAGCATGGATGGAAGAGAGGGAAGAGGGACAACTGTCCAAAGTATAAGGCAGCTCCCTATTGGCAACTGCCACACATGACTATCTTTGCAAGCTTCATGCTTTTTCCCCCACGTGAAGAGAAAACACTTCTAAACAGCAAACACAACATTGGAAACTTATGAAATAGACCAATGAGCACAGACTGCTGACTCAATCTTTGAAACATGCCAATGAGTGGATTTCCCATTCTCCTTGATGAAATGTTCCCTCTGAATACTGGGATTTTTAATTCACATGTAGAGCATTACAAGGCTACAGAAGAGAGCAAGAAGCACCTACACTGAATTCTGCAAGCACACCATAACTGCTAGATTGAATAGATCATATCAGCACAACCCAACAAGCTAAGTCTACTGTAAATACACATTTGGTATAAAACATCATTAGACTAATAATGAGGAATGAGCTCAGCAATTCCCCTTGAGCTATTAAATTCTTATTACTACCTGCACCACCGCTAACTGCCAACCTCCTTTTATGCTGGACATTAAGAATAGGTAGATAGTATCCTTCCTATGACTTCCACTTTAAAACAAATTGTATATTCACTGTAGAGCTTAACTTACTCTATATAATTGTTTTATATGTAATTTTTAAAATTGTTTTTATATATGCAATGTTTATATAATATATTGTAAATCTATCATAAATAACTTCAAGATGCCTCAGAGAAAACAATTCACAAAGGAAATAAATAACAGCTGTTGGGTGCAAACTATTATAACATTGCTGAAGACAGACATGTTGAAAAACATGTTTTAAAAAGTATTTACCAACCCTTTGAGAAAAAAATTAAATAGTGATCAAATAGCTGTTAAAGACACTTGTATACATGGCATTCTTCATCACTAAGAGCTGCTTCTAACAGTACATTTTCCTTATATGCAAGTAGAATCAGGAAGTATGGGTACCTAAAATGCAGATATAGCATTCAAATGGAAGCGTCCTCCATTTTATTTGCAAACCGATCACTCAGCTTTCAACAAGCAACCATTAGCAACTAAAATGCACAACTAAGGCTGCGGTGTTTTATACACTTAGGGATGAATCAAACGCTCCAGCTCTCTCACACAAAAGACCAAGATTTAAAATAATAGTAGACACATTTAACATAAAAACAATGCATCATAATCTACTTAAACTATAGGAAGCCTATAAATTTAAAAGTTTGTAAACATTTTAATGCTGTCAAGTAGCAATTTTATTCATGTGCTGAAATTCAAGAGATCACGTCGTAGTTGCTATGGTGATCCCACAAATGATAGGCAATGATTATGTTGTTATCTAGGGCAGAGTTAACTAAACTTTTATATTAAATATTTTTTGCAAACAATACTTAATATTTGAAAACACTATATTTAGTTAGGATTTACATGGCAACATTTGGTCAAAAGGAGAAGGCAACAAAAAGAAATCTCACTTGGGGGTAAAAATGGCACTCCCAACAAGTGATCAAACTTAGCACAAGGAGAAGGAGCACAAACTAAAAAAAAATTCATAAAAGGCTATCAGCTCATACCACACAGGCTTATACAGCACAATCCTATGCATGTCCACCCATAACTACGGTAATTCCAAATGTGTCCAAGGAAACTTACTCCCTATTAAGTGTGTTTAGGATTGCAGCCTTAGGCATTGATAGAATTAATCCATCGGCCCCAAACAAAGCAAAAGCATGGTATTTTTAATGCTTTCTTCCAAACATTTCAGCAAAGGCATGCCTAAATAAAGGGGAAACTAAAATGGACTTACATATAAGATTTAGCACTTGTATCAAGCCACTCACATTTACTGTTGTTGGCATCCGTCTGTCTCAAGAGAAAATGGAGTGAACCTCCAGGGGTGAAGTCAAACTGCTGTGTAAGCAGCAGCAAAGTGACCTCCCTGGAGCGCAAGTCTGGGCAGTATGTATGGAGGTCCTGGGCTGCCCAGACAAGACCTGCCCACCCAGCTTCACTGATGTGGTCCAAAGGAAAGCAGAGCAATACATTTGGCACCAGCTGGGTGTACAAGTACTCTTAGGATTTGTGTTGAATTTACTCCTTAGCCTTTTCTTCTCCTGAAGATATTCTGCAAGGCAGCAGAGGTTTAGGATCAGAGTTCTCTTTCTCCTAGATGGACTACCTTCCCAGGTTAACAAGTCCCATCTGCTCCTCACTTCCCTCTACAACACCTGAAGACCGCCTTCTTGACCATTGGCCCCACTATTAGTCTTGTCTGCTCAATCTGCCAAAGCCTGTCTTTTCATGCAGGGGAAGTCCCTAACTCAATGAGAGTGTAAGACCCATCAACTACCCTCACCTGGTTTAGCTGGCCAGTCAAAGCCTTTTCCCAAAGTGTGGCTGCTGTCACATGCTGACAGCTTCTAGGAGCCACAGGTGAGAGCTGAGCGCAGGGTGAGAACCAAACGTGGACAAACTACTCCATTTACTGTGCATCTTTAAAAAAAAAAAAAAAAACCTGCATACTAGTATGAATGAAGCTACAGGAGAGAAATTAGACTTCCTCCGTATCTGCCAATGCTAGTATGTAGAGTTACGCTGCAACATTTTAATTGTTGAATGTACGTGAAAGCAATACGTTTTTAAAACGCACAGTGCAAAAGCTACTTGAGCTCATTCCCAGATTCCCCTGACAGTGTCTGAGTGCAATTGTTTTACTATTGATTGGTGTTTTATTAAAAAGGCGGAAAAAATCACAGCCCTTTACCACAAGAGGTAACATTTTCTAAGAGAGGCTTCACTACATACACTACAAAAAAAAATTTTTTTAAACAATCCTGACTTTTCTTCAAGTAGTCATGCCTTTCTAGTATGCCTACCAACTCTCAATAGAAAAACCAAAGCAAAACTACAGCTGCCTATGTATGAGCCATGTTGAAGGCGGTGGATTCTTCACCACTCCAGCCTTCTACAGGTTTGAAATGCTCTGGCAAAAATCTCCATCTTGGTCCATAGCACAGACCAAGCTGCCCAATATAGCTCTATATCCAGAAACCTAGAAGCAGAATTTCTAATTAACAAGTCTGTCAAGCCTCAAACACTTAAATGTGAAAATGATTTTATATACTGTTCTGTAAGTTCACAATGAAATATGCAGGAGAAAATTCATGTAATGTATCAAGTTGTTCAAATAACTACATGAGGAACAAAAACATGCAAAGCTATTTTCGATATGTAAATGCCAATCTTCAATACCACAGCCATTCCACAAAAGGCAGCTGCAAATCAGAAAGAAGGAAGCACAAGACACCCTCAGGACATACAGTATCTGGCACTGGTCTTCTGTTATGGATATAACACCACCACCACTAAAAAAAAAAAACAACCACCGATACACCTTGTATATTCCTAGAGTAGGAAGTATCCAGAAAAGCTGAAGAGGCCCACACCAGAGCAACCAGAAAGGAAAAGCACTTATTTTTCCAAGCATCCCAGAACCAAGCCATTGAAGCCAAATAAACAAGACCCACAGTGGCAGTAGGCAGTTCACGAAGCTCCAATCTTCTTGTTTCTATCCCAACGTGCTCATGGTAATGTTCGGACAGATCAGTGGCAGTAACACACATTTTCATGCACACTGGACAGATGAAGCCCTGTGAAACAGTTGCTTTTAGGCATGTATATATTTTGAAACATTGTAAGCAAACTGAATGTCAAAAAGGTAGCACAGTGCTCAGATTTTCTGTGGCAGCAAATATATACAAAATATGGGATTCACCAAATGGAGAACCAAACACAACGCAAAACAACATTTTATGCAATATTGCAATATATTCAATGCAACTAAACACTGAACATTGAAATAAGTAGGTCTGAGGAGTAAGCATTCCTAGGCAATTTTTCCAAAGAGGTCAGATCCAAGGTTTAGAACAAATCTAAGTTCAATCTAAGGTAATGTATTATTGTAATACAGTACCTCTGAAGAGCTCTCATTGTTGACATCCACCGCATTTCCTGGGACAGCAGATGAATCGGAGTCAGAACTCTGAGATCCAACTCTGCCCGGAGTCTGAAAACAAAAAAGGCAGATGTAATATATTATATTTCCTTATTGCATAGCAAGAAATAAATAGATATTAAATCAGTCATACTTTATAAAATCTTTCGTGACAGATGCACATGTGAATTGTTTAAATTCTCTGTTCTAGAATAACAGAAAATTACACTAGTGCCTCCAACTATATTCAAATGTACAAACTGAGCAGGAGTGTTAGAGCTATAGCAACAAGCATACAGGCTGGCACTATCACAAAATAAGAACCTTTATCTTATTAGTAGAATGTGTAATAAAAACTATCTATCGTCCAATAATTCTCTAGGTTCCATGGATGTTTAAAGACACATGTACAGTATGTTGCCTTGGCTTCATGCATTTCCCATAAGCAACACAGTGAAATACTGTAGCACAAGCTTTGTTTTTAAAGCATAGATCTTGCCTCACTTATTTATTTTGTAATGCAGGCATTTTGTGCATATGCTATACACTGAATATGTCCAGTGGCATTTTTTTTAAAAAAAAACTTTTGCGGAACAGCTGAACATTTTTAAGGCCTAGTGAATGCATGGATCCTCCACCTGTCCTTCTCTGGACTGAAGCGACCATGGCAGATTTTTTTTTTTCAAATATGGTAGCCATTCTACATTTTAACAGACACAGTAGTGTCATATTTTAAAGAAAATCTGATCAACAATAATGTACACAGTACTTATTTGATCTTTTTAAAAGAAATCACATATAGAAAACTTTTCACTTGATAATGAAGGAAAAGTACAGTAATCTTCATCACCATCATCAACAACAAGAGGGCGACTGGGCCATCTCAGAGTTGGGACAATTAACCTTTTGGGCCCAAGGACCACATTCAAGATTCAGCATGTGCACAACAGTGGTCACGGCCAAAGTGGTTGTACCTATGCAGATGTGCATGGGGCCTCCTACCTACCCTTTGGAACTCCTTCCCATTATATATCAGACATGTGCTCTGTTTTATTTTATTTCAGTGCCTACTAAAGATATTCCTCTTTCATCAAGCCTTTCTGTATGGAGATATTTATCCCAGTTGATAGTTGCACAGAGTTTGAATTGCTTTTATATATTGCTGTTGTTTTAATCATAATGTTTTATATATGCAACTGTTTCACAGTTTTTAATTATATTGTAAATTGTCTTATGGGAAGCAATTTTTAAATGAAATACCTAGTAATAGATAATAATAATAATAATAATAATAATAATAATAATAATGCGCACACTCACCACATATCACACAGATGCATAGCATGCGCACATAGGCACACTTCACTCACACATACACATACACTTCTCTCACACACATACATGCAAGCAACCCTGCATATATAGGCATATATTACTCCATCCTAGCACTCGCGTCCTAGCACTGCAATGAGGCTATTTCTCTATCACAGCACTGAGCTAGGAGGAGAGGTTTAAAACTCTACAAAGCCCAGCACTGTGATGGAGTTTCAAACTGCATCAGTGCACATGGCTGAGATGAGAGTGCGCTGATGGGGCGATTTCTTCCCATCTGTTTACCTTCAAAGGCACCTCTTCTTCCTCTGACTTGGCACCATTATGAAGAAGATCTTACTGGTCAGGAAGAGGAAGAAGTACTCATTCCTGTTTCCTGAGCACCTACCAATGGCACTGTGCCAAAGGGAGAAGAGGTGCATTTGCAGATAAGAGAAGGCACACCCAATTCAGCAAGCAGGTGGAAGACTACTGGCAGCAGTTTGGCAGGCTTCATCCAGCCCTCCCATGAATTCACTACCTTTAGCTCAGCACATCAGAGGGTACCTTTTTTGTTCTTATTTCACTTGTTATATATAAAGTTGGTCATTTACCTGGGAAATCATAAGTAGATAAGGAAACAGCTAGCTGCAAACTATAACAATCTTGTGGAAATTCCACTAAGCAATAAAGTACACACATTAGAAGAACAGGCTCTTAGTGATAAAAGATACTCTTAACACATCTTGAAGATCTCGCCAAATCCACACTAAAAACATAAGTCTTCCTTCATCAAAAACAACTAAGCTAATTACCAGCAAACTACACAAAAATCTTCTACGCATTCAAAGTGGGTATCGAACATCTAGGATGCAGCTTTCACCACATGATTTTAGTGTTTCATGGCACTGGCATTATAAGACAGATATTCAGAAACTCCATTCTGAACAGCTTACAGGTAAACCCACAGAAGAGGCAAGAATCACCTTTGGTCCTCAATGAGACAATCCACAACTGAACAAAACCCTCTATATTATGGTACTCTTGTTTCTATTATGTTCACTTTCAATATCTAAGTTTCTACCTACAGAAGATCCTTCCTTGTCCCTTCTTCTGCTTCCATAGCATCAGAACAGAAATCAGCCCTTCTCTTTCTTACTGATTAGTGCACTGAAATATTTCATATCAGGGTCAGTAACCTTTTTCAGTCCAAAGCTACAATCTCTCATGGTCAATCTTCTTTATATGTTGGGTGCATGCCATTAGTGCTTGGGGCAACAGATGTTACTCTTATCTTTGCATAGTAGGCTACAGTCCAGCCAAGCAAAAGCCAAAGGTTTCCGTAAGTATAACTCTCCAGCCAAGCAAGAGGCATTGCTAAAGTTCAACGACATTTTCCAGCATGTGCGGAGAAGGGTGTGGAGCAAAGTGAGGGAAGGATGTAACCTGGGGAAAGTCCTGAGGGGCTGCATTTGGCCCCTTGAACCAATGCTCCCCCCCCCCCCGGTGTATATGAAAGTATGGAAGTGTCCAAGTCAGACCATTAATGAATCTAGCTCAGTGCTATCCATAGATATTTTTCCAAGCCCTGCCATCACAGATCCTTTAACAGGTGAAGTCAGGGACCGAAACTGGCATAAGCATAGCATGAGCTATGGTCTCCTCACAATATCACCATGTGATAAAGGAAATAATTAGCAAGACAGATAACAGCAAGCATTGCCGTAGCCAGGATTTTTGTTGGGGGGGCATGCTTTGGTTGGGGGGACAGGCTTTTGTTCGAGGGGTAGAACCTCAGATTTGTATTGATTTGTATTGATTTTGATTGATTTAGGGGGACAGCTGCTATGCCCATGACAGCAAGATAGTTTCGAATATTAGCAATGACCAAGATTAAGGGCAGAGCTATAGAAGACAGCCACACAGTGTTCATGGACTAGCAAGGTATTCAACATACGGTATGCCTTAACTTGGGTTTACAAGTCAACAGAAGAACAGGAAAGTCAAATAACTGTGTGCTACCCAAGATTACTGTGGATATGAGCCTGAAAACTCTCACCACATAAATGTGAAGTAGAAATGCCACTATTCTGTACCTCCAATCCAATCCAAATACGTTTATTGTACTAGCCATTGGCCATGGCAAATCTGAATAAAAAATACAAGCAAAAGGGGTGTTGCACCACAAATAATGGTCTTCATTTAGATCTCTGCGACTCCCTTACAGTTTACTGCTATATTGCCCAGGGTCTTCTTTCTGATCTTTTTGGCTGCCAAAGCAAAAAGAGCAAATTTATGAGTCACTGAAGTGTCTACATTGCTAAGAAGCCATAGGACCTTCTCTGCCAGGTGAGAAATCGCCTCTGACTATTATGTACCTTATATCTGACACATCTCAGTATTCAAGCGTATATCAAAGGTGGTGATAAAGAAGGTGATCAGCAAGAGTACAGTCGTACCTTGGTTTTCAAACAGCTTAGTTCTCAAACGTTTTGGCTCCCGAACATCGCAAACCCAGAAGTCACTGTTCCGGTTTGCAAACTATTTTTTTTGAAGCTGAACATCTGACAGGGCTTCCACTGCTTCCGACTGGCTGCCGCGCTTTGGTTTTCGAACGTTTTGGAAGTCAAACAGACTTCCAGAACGGATTTGGTTCAACTTCCAAGGTACGACTGGAAGGGTGAAAGAGGAGGGTGGTAATCATAGAGAGGAATGTTAGGCCAGTGTTTTTTTATTCTGGGGTAAGAAGTCTCCATGCTTTCAGTTGAATATAATTTCAAAGACCAGGGCAGAGAGCATGGAGGATGCCATGGCTTCTGAAGGCATATTTTAGTCAGGAGCTTTTAATAGTTCCCCTAGCCCTGGGAATTACTTGACCACCATAGCAGGCTAATGTTCTATGCACTCTGTGCATTAACTGCTACTAACTACTGTACTTACAAGCACAGCACTCAGAAGTGTTTGATTTGCTAGATTCTCCCCCTTTTCATTCCTCTCCTCTCTCACAGTCCATGTCAGTGGCAAATGGCATGTGCTGCCCCAACCAGTTGTCAGCCACTGCATACACACTGCCACTATTTTCCCACCCACTTTATGTACCTGAGAACACGGCCAACCCCCGAGGGAAGTGTGCAAGATCCGAAGACATGCATACAAACATGTGCAACTTCAAACAGAGATTTAATCTGCTGCAATATTTAATAGCACGAGCCTTGGAAGAGTCAGTGAGTAATGCCTTCCACCCTCAACAGAGACACCTCCCTGTCAGAGGGAGAAACCAGCCGTGATTAACCCCGTCAAGTGCCAAGAGGCCTTCAGCACCAGGCTACTCTGCTAAGGCAACTGGAACCAGATGGGCAGGAGGAAGGCCGAAGCCCCTTCAGAAGCTGCCTGGGGCCCACATATTGGGGGCGGGGGAGACAAATGAGACTCCATTTCCTTCGCACTCCCCATTGCTCCCCTTTTGTAGTTCACCCCTCCTTCCCCCCCCCAGTAGCCCTTAACTTCCTCGCCCCTATCCCACCCTCGTCTCGCCCCCAACCCTCTGGCAGGGACCTAAAACCTAACAGCGCACCCCACCTCCCCAAATCCCCCCCACGGGAACAGGCGCGGGCCCTGTGCCCCCTCCTTCCCCCCACACCCCGCCAAGCGGCAGAATCGCCCGGCGCCCCTGTTGCTCCAGGCCCGGCTCAGCCGGTTGCCTGGGCCACTTCCCCGGCCATGAATGAGCAAGGAAGAAGAAGGGCCTAATCGGCCTGGAGAAGAGGGAAGTAAGGGAAGCGCCACCGCCGCATCGGTGGCGGCGGCGTTGGCTGGCGAGCCGGCCCCAAGGGCCAAGAAGCGGGCAGCCAGGTTCCCTGCTGCTGGGATGGGCTCGTGTCTATATGCGTGTGCGTGAGGAAGGAAAGACCCCGGGTCAGGTGCCGGTTGTCTGTTCCTCGGGCAGACTCCAGGAAGTGCGGCTCCCTCCGCCCCTCCCCATGCTCCTGCTCCTGCTCCTGCTCCAGCCCGGGCAGGCAAGCGCTGCTGCAGCGGCGGAAGAAACGCCCTCTCGCCGCCGCTCTCTTACCCTCTGCAAAATCCTCCTAAACATTGTGGCGGAGGTCACGTCCCCTCCAGGGCGGCGGCGGCGGCGACAAGTCCGAGCTCACCACGGCGAGCTCCCGGGAGTCATCCCCTAATCACGGGGCTACTCCAAGCCCTGCTCGCTCGGCCCGGCCCAACTCGCTCCCTGACAGAGGAGAAGGAGGCGGAGGCGGCGCTGCCAGGACTGGGGCGGGAGCAGGAGGCGGCGCCGCGGCGGCAGAAGGAGGTGCCACCCTCTGGGACTGGCTAGTCGACTGGCTGCCAGGTGGGCGGAGGCCTCGAGGCTCCTTCCTCCTCTGTCCGCCCCGTGAAGGAGCCGGGGTCTCTGTGGCGGGAAAGCGGGGCTGAGTTGCTCTTCGAAGTCCCTTCCGATAGAGAGGGCCGGGTAGGGGCGAGTAGAATTGGCGGCGCTTTCCCTCAGGCACGGCGGGAACGGCCGCTTCCTTGTCGCCGCCGCCACCGCCCTCCCCTAAAGCGACGCGCGTCGGAGAGGGGAAGTTTCTTATCCTCATGGCCAACTTCTGTTGACAGGGCTTAGGCGCCCAAGGATCGCCCGTGAGGAGGAGCGGGCCCCACGATCTGCTTCCAGGACCTAATCCAGCCACGGATAGGAATCAAAACGGAAGAAAAGCGTGCTCCTAGGCATGCGTAGAGTGCTCTGCTCCAGGTATGGCTCCAGCCATGTCCACACATAGTTGTGGTATCGCCTGAGGCCTTTATATAGGAAAATTGAGCATACGTGAGTTTTCAGTCCAGGCGTTCAGATATCTGAGGTAAGCCTGTAAATATCAACTCCACACTTTCCTCTGGCCTCCTTAACTCCAGATCCCACGGTCCCACCGTCGTGCTTCACAGTCCCCACAGTTTCTGCACAGAAAAAATTATTGCATTGCATGTTCTGCGCTCTTGCAAGAACTAACCCCCTCCATTTAGTACCAGACTCGGTGAACCAGGCAAGATGGCACAAGACTCTTTGTTGTTTTAATCACCAATGCGGTCTTGAAAGCTTTACAAAGCAGTGGTTTTATGGGCCCCTACAATTAGCAAAGAACATAAGAAGAGCCCATCTGGATCAGACAACAGGCCTATCTCGTCAAAAGTCCTGTTTCCCAGAGTAGCAAAGCAGATCCCTTTGGAAAGCCCACAAACAGGACAGGAAGGTGTGAAGGAATGAAAGCGTATCAACGATTGTTGATTTTGGGGGTTGTAAAATGATTGCTTTCTGTTTTAGTTAGAGGCTGTTTTTCGGTGGAGGATCAAAAGATCACAGGGAGTTCAAAAGTTCCAGAATGGCTGGCTGGGGCAACCCAGACAGATGAGTGGGGTATTAGTATTATTAGTATTAGTACTGGTATTAGTTACCCTTGAGGTTCATCCAGAGGCTGTAGCTAGGCTGCCTATAGGGGCAGACTCTGGGGCTTACCCAGGATCAAAACTAGGGGGGGGGGGGCAAGCCATGGTCGTTCAGGTTTGCTTTGAACGGACGCTGATCATTTTTGCTTCTAGGGGGGGCAGCTCCCCCCCCCCCGGGTACGCACTGCCGCAGACTACTAGGTGGCTGCCTGGAGTGGCAAAATTAGAAGGGCAGAAACATTTAAAAGGTGGCAAATGGTGGTGGAAGGAAGGGCCAGCAGCTGCAAATCGCTGTGGTATTTGTTATCTGGAATGTAGAGATGGCATTTTATGCCAAAGAGGCTCACTGTGGCTGTGAAGATCATGTGGGCCCAGTCAGCCTTCCTCCAAAGGTAACCATCCAAATATGTTGTTGGCACTATAGCTCCCATTGGCCAGAGAGAACAGGGGCAATGGGCAGTGATTGCCAGCACTTATGGGAGTTATAGTTTGAATTCTCTAGGGCAAGGTGCTTGGAAAACCTGGGGAAATCCACTTATAATAACATCTTAACTGTCAAGTCACAGAATTGTAGTAAGCAGGAAATGGATTTCCTAATTACTTTTGCAGCACTTTCTTTGCTCTTCCTTCTAGAGAAAGTCTGTCACTTTTGAGTCTTGGTGACAGATGCATGGCTGTTTACTCAAAAGTAAACCCTCTTGTGTCCGTGGGGATGGTTCTTCCCACTAAGACCAAAGGATGTCAATGGGAGCTGCAGATTCCAATGTACAGCATAGAAAAGCAGCATCTGCCTTTAGATGTGCATCCAGTTAATGTATGATTTCTGATCCAATGTGTTATACACACTTGCATCTCTTTATCTGGATCAAGGCCAGTATAACATAGGATTAAGTAAAGGTGGAAAATAAGGGGGAAGGGAAAAACACATCCTTTCAACCAAATCTTTAGTTTTCTTGAGTTTTATTCAAACAGAGCCACCAAGCTTCATTAACGGGGAAAGTTGTATTATAAGGATGAAGCCACTCTTTCCTAAAAGTTTATATTTTGAATTTCCTCCAAACAAAGCCATGAAGAACCAACTTTGGTTCACCACCGAACAAACCATGGAAACAAACCATGGTCCCAGGTTTGCACATCACAACAGGCCAGAGTTTGGTTTATGTCCTTCTCCATGCTGCACATTTATTTTAAACCATGGTTTAACATTGTTTATGGACACAGATAATGTGAAATGTCTATTTGAAGCCTGCTTGTAGATTGTTTTAAAAGTTTCATATGAAAACAGGAAAACATAAATGAGGTATTAATTAGTTGTTTTGGTTCTTATTAAGTAGTTGGTACTAAAATTTACAGAAACAATATTTAGACACCATGCAGTTTAATTAAGGTCAAAATCTTGGAATATTTTAGTAGATGACTCAGAGGAATTATATCCTGCCATTGTTCACATAGAAAAACATAACATTTTAGGACCCAGTGCTTCACAATTAAGAACTGTCTGCAAACATCAGACCTGAACCTCAGTTCCATGAAACATTATGCATGGGCCCACCTTTGAAAACAAATTTAAAGAAAAGATTATTTATATTATAACTGGAAAGTAGAATTTTGGTCATTGTGCATGTGATGTACTAATTCCGTGTGTATCTACTCTCAGTGTGTGGGGTACTGACATAAGAGACTCCTGCACCTTCAAGGAAGCTGCTGTTTTTTAGGAATGTTGCCGATATGCTATCTAGAACGAGCAAAACTGGGAACTGTAGCTCTGTGATGGGTCACCTAACAGCCCTCCAGATGTTTTGGACTACAATTCCCATCATCCCTGACCACTGGTCCTGTTAGCTAGGGATCATGGGAGTTGTAGGCCAAAACATCTGGAGGGCCGCAGTTTGGGGATGCCTGCCTAACAACTTTCAGCTCCCTTAACAAGCTACAGTTCCATGATCCTTTGCGGGAAAGCTGTGAGTATAAGTGTATTAAATGTATGGTGTGGCATCCTCTTGAGAATTCTTAAAGAACTCAAATGTGAAATTGCTGATCTCCTAACAAAAATATGTAATTTGTCCCTAAGATTAATCTTCATATCTGAGGACTGGAAACATCAGCAATCCAAGGGGAATCCTGAAAATTGCAGGCAAGTTAGCTTTACTAAGGAACATACAATAAGTATAAGACAAGAATGTAAAAGGATTAAAAGTAGTAATAAAAGAATGTGCGACAAATTTAACAAAAAAAAGACAATACAACGTGAAAAAATTGAAGTTGCTTTTATTTATGATTGTATGACATTGATAAAATGGATTTTTGTGAAATAATGCTCTTGATGTTCTTTTGTAGTTATCTAAAATTCTTCATTCTTTACTTTTTCTATTCTGATTTTTCTTTATTCTTACTGTCTTATTTTCTTTCTTTGATTTGATGTATGTAGATATATGCACTTTTGTTTTAAAACTAATAAATATTTAATTAAAAAAAGGGAATAAGAGGAGAAGTCCTCTTGTTGTTCAGTAACTGGTTGAGGAACAGGAAGCAGAGTATAGGAATAAATGGACAATTCTCCTAATGTGGGATGTAGAAAGTGGAGTTCAGTATTTGGACCTGTGCTTTTTAACTTGTTTACAAATGATCTAGAGTTAGGTAGTGAGGTAGTTTGCTGAGGATAACCAATCGTTCAGGGTGATTAAAACTAAAAGGAATTGCAAAGGTCCAAAAGGATCTCTCCAAACTGAGTGAATAGGCAGTATAATGGCAGGTGCAACGCAATGTAAACAAGTGTAAAGTGTAAAGTGATGCAAGTCAGCACAAAACATCTTAATTTCATATATATGCTTATGGGGTCTGAACTGGCAGTGACTGACCTGGAGCAAGACCTTGGGGTCATAGTAGATAGCTCAGTGAAGATGTCACCCCAGTATGTGGCAGCTGTGAAATACTGTAAAGCAAACTCCATGCTAGGGATCAGTAGGAAAGGAATTGAAAACAAAACTGCAGCAAGAACTGCTATTATACAGATCTATGGTGTGACCACAGTTGGAATAATTTGTACTATTCTGGTCAACCCACCTCAAAAAGGATATTGTAGAATTGGGAAAGATTCAGAAAACAGCAACCCAAAGAATCAAGGTGAAGGAGCAACTCTACTGTTAGGAAAGGTTACAACATTTGGAACTTTTTAGTTTAGAGAAAAGGCAAGTAAGAGGAGACATGTTCAAAGTGTGTATGTATGGTGTGAAGAAAGTGGACAGAGAAAATGTTTTGTTTCCCCCACCCCCCCAGAACACCAGAAGTCATGGACATTCAATGAAATGGAATATTGGAAGCTTCAGACAGACAAAAGAAAGTACCGGTACTTCTTCACACAACATATAGTTAACCTGTGGAATTCACTCCAGCAAGAGGTTGTGATGGCCAACTTGGATGGCTTTAAAACTGAATGAGACATATTCATAGAGCATAAGGCTATCAATGGCTATTAGCCCCCATAGCTGAAGCAGTCTGCCTCTGAATGGCAGTTGCTGGGTGTCAGCAAGTGGGGAGAGCACTGTTGTGTTCAGGTTCTGCTTGTGGGTGTCCATTGGGCATCTGGTTGGCCACTGTGAGAACAAGAAGCCAGACTAGATGGGTCTTTGGCCTGATCCAGAAGGTCTATTCCGATGTTCTTTTTTTTTTCTTTTTAAGTATTAGTAATAGGTTCTGCCCCCGACTTTTTGCTCCAGTGTCATATCATAATCCCTTGGACATGCTGTGCTCAAGGTTTGGCAGCAGTGCCTGTGATTGACACACATGGCAGGTTTCTGGCTGCATTGTGAAGACATCCAGTACTGCATATAATTATAGATACATTGCCCTTGTCCACAAACCACTCCATCCTCTGACACCTGCATCAGCCAAGTCCCCATGTGCTTTGAAAAAAATCTACTTTGGAGGTGCATTTGTCTCCCCCACTAAATCATCTATTCCATGATCTCATCTTTCCATGTGTTTCTGTTATTTAATGTGTGTTAATCCCTGTCACTCTCTATCCTTCACCTCTTCCCTATTTTTTCTTTCTATTGGAAGGTTTTCTGAAAACAGTTCCCCCACCTGTCCATCTCCATTTCTCGTTGCAGTGGAATTCAGGTTCTATGCCTCATCCTATCTGCAGTTAGGAGTCTCTCAGTTTTATGACTGTGATTAAGACAATTGATGCATTTTTTGTGAATTCATATACATGTTTGCTTAGCACCACATTGTAATTCCTTATATCGGGGTTCCCAAACTGTTGTCCGCAAGGTCTTCCATGGCACATCAATCGTGTTAAATATCCACATTTGTTTTTAATGGTATTTTAATTGCTTCTTTTATTTCTTATACTGTAATATTATTTTTGTATTCTATGGAATTAAAATTCTAATACAATACAATATATAAGAAATCATATATAAGAAATGGGGGTTAGATTAGATGATCCCCCAAGGTCGCTTCCAACTGTACAATGCTATGATTCTATATATCCTGTTAGGAATTACAGTCTTAAACGAAAATAATAGTTTCACAAAGAAAAGTCTTTTGAAGATTGAAGTTAGGGCTTCTGAGATGTGAATCAGATGAATGATGCGGAAACCGGAAACCAGGACAGGGCCCTGTTTCGGAAGATGCCTTCTTCAGCTGGTAATATCAAATACCGTATATACTCGAGTATAAGCCGACCCGAATATAAGCCGAGGCACCCAATTTTACCACAAAAAACCTGGGAAAGCTTCATAGGAGCCACTGCCTGCCTCACTTGAGTATAAGCCGAGGGCGGCTTTTTCAGCACAAAAAATGTGCTGAAAAACTAGGCTTATACTTGAGTATATAGGGTAATATATCAAAATACATCAAAGGATTAAGGTTTCAGTGATTCAAATCTAACAATGGTTATGTTTTAACAATATCAAACAATATGCATAAAAGTTCTAAAGTATCATTCATTGCCCAAAATAGCTCTTCATTGTATTTGGTTCCTTACCTCATTTTTAGAAAAGAATGTGGATAATATATGATTTCTGTTTCTTTAGAATCTTTGGTGAATGTAGCGTCTGCAAATCATAAGTATTGATAATAGTTACATATCTTCAATCGAATTATATGCGAATAAAAGACACCCAATATTGTATTCCCTCACCTTAGATGAGTGGATTAATGTATATTCAAGTTTTCCTGTGTGGGAAACACATAGAAAAACACAGGAAAACTTGGCTTAATATACTATAGTATAGTGTAAGCATGACATATATATTTATGTGCTTGGCTGGAAAAAGGGGGGAGAGAAAGTGGGGGGGGAGTGTCAGAAGGGGCTAGGAGAGAAGGGGGGGAAACCATCAGAAATCCCACCTGCCTGGAAGAGCGTTCAGAGGCACAGGTTCAGCGGCCTTAGGAGAGGCTACGGAGGCGGTTGGAGAGTCTTCCATAGCCTTGGGAGAGAGTGCGTCCTTCAGTATGTCACAGAACTCCTATTGTAGCATTAAGCTTATGCAGATGGAGAGCACACACTGTTCACAGAAAATATTAAAGCAATATTTTTGAAATGGTAGGCCTGCGCTGTGAAAGAGTAGGTCACCCTGTGCTTTTCTTTTTTAAAGAAATGTAATGATATAATAATAATAATAATAATAATAATAATAATAATAGTTTGTCCTCAGTGTACATTCTGCCTTGCAGAATAACACTGGCAACAGATCTGAAATCTGAACTACACAGTGGAAGGAGGGAGGGACTATGGGGCACATATTTTATATAGGGAGAAGTTACTTGCCTTGGTAACACACTGAGTATGGAGAGGAAAGTCAATAGAATAATTGAAGATGAAGCCAAGGCTACATGCCTGATCAACAGGGGATGTTGTTGGTGGATAGGAAGAGGAATCAAGGAGGGGGAAGCTTTTGAGGAGCGAGAAGTGGATCAGTTTTGGACAGGTTGAGTTTGAGATGGTAATGGGACATCCAAATGAGAAAAAGTGGGTATATGTATTTTTAAAACTTAAGACCATGCCAAAACTGTTTGAATAAATGTGTTGCTTATCACAGACTATGATAGTCACACCAAAATATGAGTGGTCAAATCTCTGGGTGCTAGTTTCAGCTATCCCATGTGCTGCAAAAATATTCAAAACAGGTTTCACAGAGGCCATAGCAAAACACAGGAAGGAAAGATGCACAGAAATGGCAATGATGACTGTGCAATATTCCCTTGAAGTCCTCCTTTGTACAGTCATAAACAAATGAAACCTGACCAGGTATCTGCTGTCAGTAGCTGATGTTGAAATGATTGGCTGCCTTAAACTGGAGCTGCAGGAGGGTAGATGATCTCTCCTCAGCCACAAGAGGGTGCACACAGTCCCAAAGTAGTTTCCTTGGCGAGAGTTGTTGAGCTTTTTTAAGAAAACCCCAAAGTTGTTGAGGTGTTTTGTTTTTTACAAAAAAGCCAAAAAAGAGCAGCATGTATTCCTAGCCAGAAGAGGGTGTGTGTTTCTATAAAGCACAGTCTGAAATTAAGTTTGTCATCTCTGCTCCCAGACAATTTACTTGGTATAAGCCATAGGGCAGTGTGTCCATTCAGGAAGGTCATCCACACTGAGACACATGATGGAGCCATTTTGCTGACACTACACAGGCCTGATCTGTGCCTAGATGAGAGTCTACCCTCAGACCCCATGTACATCACTCTGAGTTGAAGAATGTTGGGACGTAGATGTACTAAAATCAATAAATAAGTAACCTACTCGAAATCAAAATCATAGGGCAATACACACTCTAGCTGCCTTTCGGTTGCAATGGAGCATGTGAATGGAATCTTTAAAACTATAAACTGAAGTGGAGTTACAGTGCAATGCCCTTAAAATACGTACATCTTTTCTATGTGATTTCAAACCCCAGAGACACTATAGAGACATTCCAGTTTAAACTAAACTGATCCCAGCAGAAAAAGGAAGGAGAAAATAGATTTCAAAAATAAAAGCAGTTACAGGTAGGTAGCCGTGTTGGTCTGCCGTAGTCGAAACAAAATAAAAAAATTCCTTCCAGTAGCACCTTAGAGACCAACTAAGTTTGTTCTTGGTATGAGCTTTCGTGTGCATGTACACTTCTTCAGATACACTGAAACAGAAGTCACCAGACCCTATTATATAGTGAGAGGGTGGGGAGGGTCTGGTGACTTCTGTTTCGGTGTATCTGAAGAAGTGTGCATGCACACGAAAGCTCATACCAAGAACAAACTTAGTTGGTCTCTAAGGTGCTACTGGAAGGAATTTTTTTATTTTGTTTTGAAAAATAAAAGCAGTTATTGAAAGCAGTATGTTCAGCTTGAGTTCTCTTAATAAATAAGAACAGAGATCACAATTATAAATTTACAGTTCTGAACTCAAAAGGGGGTGGGGAAATGTTTCTACTAACAAATTTTCAAACTAACTCTTGCCTATTAAGGGGTTTAACCACCCATCTCCGAACAATGTGCAGTGGATGTTCAAGTCACATGTTTTCATGGCAGAATAATATCCTTCTAATCTACAAGCAGGGTTAAGTAGGGTTCAGGTTGGTGGGATCCTGAGTGCTGCCTGAGAAACACAAGAGACCCAGTAGGAGGTGAGAGCAAATTCAGCAAGATATTTTCTGCATTGGCAGATCCTTCACCTATTTACTGCAACTTCCATTTTGAATTTAAGGTGTGAGATGTCAAGAGCTAAGAATAAATTGTAAAGAAAGAAAAGAAAATATGATGAGTCATGCAATAAAGCCCTGACAGAAATACAAATTAACCTATTTGGAAATATTGTTGAAAATTTGGAATAAATAAAACCATGAGAAATGTACGCTTTCTGCTGCAGCCTGGGGAGATGACAAACAATTGGGCAACATATTGTTGAGGAGACAGCAGACTGTAGTGAAGCTGTCTAGACAAGTAAATTACAGAAATTTATGTAGTCTCAAGAAGTAAAAAAATCATTAAATTGGGTTGGGGGTTGAATTCCTGCATATTACCCTGAAAATGTACTAATCCTAATTGCTAATGGGTGTGAAAATTCTCCAGATACAAATAATGCATTGAAAGTGTGTCATAATAATTATTATGCCCAGGAATATTTAATTATTTCATTATTTTTTCCCTCACAGCACTTCACTTAGAAATTAGCTGAAGTGCAGTGCAAGGCTTGGCAAAGGGATAATGCTGAACTCCTGTAGTCTCTACCATAAATATGCTTCAGGGACGCGGGTGGCACTGTGGTCTAAACCACTGAGCCTCTGGGGCTTGCTGATTGGAAGGTTGGTGGTTCAAATCCGTGCAGTGGGGTGAGCTCCCATTGCTCTGTCCCAACTTCTGCCAACCTAGCAATTCAAAAGTACACTAGTGCAAGTAGATAAATAGGTACTGCTATCGCAGGAAAGTAAACAGTGTTTCCATGCGCTCTGGCCCTTGCCTTGTCACGGTGTTCCGTTGCACCAGAAGCAATTTAGTCATGCTGGCCACATGACCCGGAAAGCTCTCTGTGGACAAACGCCAGCTCCCTCAACCTGAAGCGAGATGAGCACCGCACCCCATTTGACTGGACTTAACCGTCCAGGGGTCCTTTACCTTTCACCTTTAAATATGCTTCATGCCCATTAAGTTCCAGATGGTAAAATATAATCAAGAGGATCACATTTGCCCCTCAACTTTTCCTTTCCCTTTCCCCTTTTCAAAGTGATGCACACTTATCTGCCTTTTCCTTCATTTTAATAATCTTAAAAGGTTATGTGTGACTCACCAGTTTATGATAATTAGAGGCATCTTTCTTTTATCAATAGATTATGAGCACATTGTACGCACTAATTAAGAAATTATGTGATGATAAAACATGGAAATTGAGCAGGTCCCTGGTCACAATGCTGTGTGAAAAGATGTGTTAGGCAATAAGCTCAGCTGCTGAAGACAACATTCTGCTATTTGCCTTCATCTGATAGGACCAAGCAGAGGCACCATGATGTTGCTAGAGATATTTGCCATGGCAAACAGTATACATTTTCCTCCATATCTGATTCTCAAAGGGCTATTACTCATTCTGTATATGCAAAGCCAGGTTTTCAATCTTTCCTGCAGTAATATTTACAGCCTTGTCAATGTAGCTGTACTTTCACAGTCAGACTCAGTGTGGTGCAAATGCACAACAGGAGAAAAGAGCTAGGAGAGTTTGACACCTAAAGTTGTAAACAGAATTATATAGCGAGCCCCATGACAATCTCCATCTAGCCCCCAGAATTTTCTAAACCTTTTGCCCTATCACATGCTGTTTGTTGTCCCAGAAATACATAGCATCAGCAATCAGGAAAGATCACATCAGTACAACAAACCCAGATCACCCGACAAAGGCATAGAGACAAGCTAAATGCCAGCATCAGGCAAGAAGGTACGGTTTACCGGGGAGTGCTAATACATACATGATTTTATTTGTATGCCAGCTTTCCATAGTTAAAACCAGTTTACAACATGAAAAAATACATAACTGCAAACATAACAAAAAATAATGAACATAAATAATGAATAAAAAGGGAAAATCAAAAACAGCAACACCGCCGCCCAAACAAAAGCCACTAAACAATACTTCAACCCAAGAGTCTGTTCAGCAGCCTCAGCTTTTGTAGCTGGAATCAATCAAGGCTCCACCCTCCTAGGTCAGGTGGGAAAAGGCCTGCAAAGCAGGAAGCAGGTATGTTTTAGTGTTGCAGCTCCAGCCCTCTGGACTCAGAAGCAAGCTGAAATTAGACAGGCTGTTAGCATCTTGATATTAAGGTGGCTACTAGAGATTTTTTGTGTTTGACTTGTCTGTGGGTGGCTCCGTTCCACATTACCTTTGTGGCATGGGAGCACTTACAGTGTCACTTTATCCCAGCCAACAATGGTAAAACCAGAAGTTTCAGACCGTGTATTAAGGAGCCCAGGACCACCCATCCCATAATATGTACAATTTATTTATGAACAGATTAAATAACACTAGTCCCAAGGCTGATTTTTAAACCTTAACACCATTGTGAAAAATGTTTCCAGGACTCAGCTGTACAGCTGCAAATAAAACGTTTTAAATGTGTTGTAAAGTGCATTATACAAATGTGACACTAGATGGCAGCAGTGAGCTATGGCAAATTCAATGTATATTTTCAAAACTTTTTTTTTTTAATCATTTTCACAACATTTTTTATATGTGTCTACATTCCACCCTGGATTCCTGTTTTTATACCAGTTACCAGTTCTTAAAACGATGGGTCCTCTTATCCCATGGTTGCCAAATTTTATAAGAAGCCTTTGGTGAGGCGTGTTTTTGAATGTCATAGCAAGGGGCATTGCTAGTGGTGGAGCCCAAATCATCTTCCTATTTCCCCATTTTTAAACCTTCCCTCCCCCTTACAGGGTGGCTGGGGGCAAAGCACAGTGCCAGTGAGACCCCAGACAGCCACCATCTTAATTTGTGTCGTGGGCCTGTGCCCCAAAACTTTTAAGTACCCAGCAACACCTCCATGCACAAATATATAATTCTAGAGAATCACCTCTGTTACTGTGTTGTTTTGTGTTCCAGGCAAAAGGAGTGTGTCTCTACACAGGGAACCTTTTCAAACCTAAAGAGTAAACAAAATGCAAACGGCAATCCAAATGCCTATATTTTAAAGTGGGTTGCTGCTTATCTCTGTGTCAGTCAAACATGCATAGTGTAAAAGTTTCATAAGGCAGCCAGCAGCAAGGTGAAAGATGAAGGGATTGCTGAATAATAGAGAAGGGCATCTTCCAGACAGCTTAGGTTCATTTGAGAACAAACACAGAATACATTATACAATCTTTTTATTCCGCCAGGAGAGCTCCAGCCTCCCTCAGAGCTTTCTACCACTGAAAAAGCCATACAAACGAATGATACCTCAGTCAGCAGACGGCTTTGAGGAGCCAAGATACAAAGTTAAGCCAGTATTATTGAGGGAGACAAACGGGTGGCATAGTGGTTAAGACTAGAACATGGGAGACCAGGGTTCAAAACTCCACTCGGCTATGAAGCTCACTGGGTTGTTGGGATAAAATGGGCAGAGAACCATGTGCACCACCTTGAGGTCCTTGGAGGAAAGGTGGGAAAGAACTGTAATAAATAATAAATAATAAAAAAATATCCAGGAATTAGGAGAGAATCAAGCATATAGCCGAACTCCCCACCCTGACACACACACACACAGCAAAACTCAACAACACTAATGCATTGCTTTGTGATCCAAGACAGTAAGGTCACGGAGCCAGTTGATCCCATAAGTGGGTGGACTGTCTGAAAGGAGGAACCCTCTTCTTTCTTCCTGGATTGCTTCCTGTAGCCATATAATTTGTGGTCATAATTTTGGCAAAAATGCTAGCATATTTCAGCTAAGGATGTTGTCATAGTGAACACTACAATTTCCTGAAGAGATTACAAAGTCTTGCCAAGAATTGTGCAACCCTCTCTTTTATGATGTTAAGCAATATGAAGACAGGCATCGTCAAGTCCTTCGTGCAGCCTCTGCCCTATGGCACACTTTAGGGGGAAGCAATTAAATGCACATTATTTACAAGGTATCTCCTTAATCTGGCATGATTTATTGAACAGAACCGAGGGTAAACTGTGCTGCCTGAGGAGACCTGCTGTGGGGAAATGCTGTATATATGTCTGCTTGTGTTTTGAAGGAACAAATATATTGTGACCTCTGTGACTGTCAATGTGCTATTACTGTATATAGCAAGCCTGTTTAGCAGTAGCTGTTGGGCGGCAGTTTCGGAGAGGAGAAAGAGGGAGGATTGCTTTGAATATTTATTAGGTGGGGCTTGGATCAAGTAGATTCATTCTAATTGGTCTGCGTGACAGCAGAGGCTGATTGACTGCAGATTCCAGCCAGACAGGGAGTTATGTGGCAGCTGAGGAGATGGGGGAAAGGGATTTCATGAGGGAGGTATGAGGAACAGACCAGAGAAAAGCTGATAGGAAAACAGGCCTGGGTATCAGTATTCAATGTGTATAAAATAGACACTTGTCTAGTGAAGATCAAGAAAAGAGAAACGGTAGCTGAGTTAGTCTTAGCCACTTTGCCATCCAGCTAACTAAGTACCCTGCAGCCATTTTGCCACCCCAGAATCCTTTTCAGTGTCACAGAGGACGTACATAAGGGCATAGCTCTCTTGTTCCAGCACAGCTGCACTCAATCCAAGAATTGTGATGTTGCAAATGGCCCACATCTCAGATCATATGTTATTTCACTGGCACTCATAATAGTACCAGCCACCCCCAGCAACTGCTTCAAGTGTTTCTGCAATCAGGCTGGCCCTGGTTGTGATGACAGTATACCAGAAATCACTTAGCTGACGTTTCAAGACCTACCTTAGGATATGTCTGAGGATGCATGAAATGCTTGGAGATCTACACCTGGTCCCAAGTTGTTCCCTTGAATGATAGGGGGGGGGGGCTCCACTTCAGTCATTTCTTCCCACTCCCTGCCATTGACTCCCTCCTTTTTGTCATTCCAGATCCCAACACCCAGGCTATGGGATATAATGATGTTACCACCTAGCACTGGATAATTCCTTCTGCGTCCTTATTCCTATTTATATATAAATGACAAATATAAGCAGAGAGGAGCTTACGGTCTAAATTTAAGCAGTGGAAGTAAGAGACGGGAGGAGAGGGGGAAAGGCAAGGGGGGCACAAAGCTAACAAGGGATATTTGCAAGCAAATGCAGTTTGCATGTCATTTTTGTTGGAGGTGCGATCCGTTGGTACTTTGTGAACTCAGTCACCCTGTGCAGCAGCAGGCTCTCCGGGCATGGAGAGTTAGAATGCAGTTCGTGACTAATGAGTTGACTACACTTCTTTGCTTAGTTCATGCACATCTGGGTGCAGTGGACTGTTAATCCAGCTCCATCAGAAACTGCAGGTTAATGTTTAAAGCACAGTGAGTACAATAAATCAATTACAGGACAGTACTGGGTATGCTGCAGCTTACTAGGTAGAAAAAGCCTTGACACTGCACTTGACACATGGTGCCGACAAGACTAAAGTCACAGCGTGATAAGGTGCCAGTGGCCCTATCTACTTGCAAATAACTTACTAGAAAGGGCAGGGGGGTAGTAGAAGAGATGAATGAATTAGCTCTTTTCTGGGAGTTCAGTAGCTAACTGCAAGTATAACATTCAAGGTTAATGTAGTCTAGCAAAAAGTCATTCATCAGATCCCCACGAGTTCAGCATGAATCCAGTAAACTGGAGCTGTTATCATAGATCCATATGAGAAGATGATGTAAATGAAGCACCATCAATTGCTGTTATTGTTCTATAGCAAATCCTTCTTGCCAGTTGCTGGTTCCACTCTTAGAATTGTAATCTAAGGCTTACAATATATACGACGTTTATTCAAGTGTTATAGATGCACATAACTCTTTATAAGGTAGGATCGAAAAGCAGGTAGTTCTCTTGTTTTGAAGGATGCAATTAGATATAAATATTTATAAGTAATTTCAGATAGAATGAGTCCTAACAGCACAGTGTGGAGGGCATGACCCAGCCACAGTTAAGCACGTAATTTAATTCTCTCATGTAAACCAAATGACTTTTACTCTCCCTCACCTTGGGAAGCAATTTGCGATGACTCAGCTTTAAAATGTGACTTTTGGCTATTTGGAGCATGGACATTTTAATCAAAGCTAGTCTCCAGTTCCCTTTCTGCTTTCTCAACATTGACACCAAAGCTGGCTCTACGCTGCAGCAGGGGGCAATGATCCACTTCGTCACCATAACCCCCACAACTTTCAGCAAGCTGGGCTATTGAAAAAAAGGTCCTCATTTCAAACATAAGAGAAAGCATGCATGCACATGTTACCATTTTAAGTGATCCACATTCTGTAGTTTTTTAAATGTAATAATAATAATAATAATAATAATAATAATAATAATAATAATAATAATAATTTATTATTTATACCCCGCCCATCTGGCTGGGTTTCCCCAGCCACTAATGTAAGCCAGAGGGATTCAAATGTGACCCTTCTGTCCTCTGTATCTGGCCCTCGGGACTGTCTGTAGGCCACACACCCTTTCCCTCTCTCCTGAGGCCACAGACCCTGCTTTGCATTCTAGCTGGTGTTTTTGACTGGCTGGAATATATCATTGAACTCTGATAATGCCTCTTCCTTGCCTGGATGTACGAAAGAAATGGGTGTGTGAGTGTGGGTAGAAATTAGCAAACCACTGCCATGTGGCCTACAGAATGTTGCCCAGCAAGGAATGCAGCCCTCAAAATGAAAAGGTTCTCTGCTCCTAGCTTTAGAGAACTACAGTTATTGCCGAAAACATGTTAAGCAGTGACAAACCAACCAGATTTAGCTTTCTACATGCAATATGTGAAGAGATTTTGCTGCAAAAGGAAATGTACTCATTTTACTGTGCAGATGTTTTCAGAATAAACTCATACCTTTCTCATTATCATAAAGAATACGATTTATGAGCTAGGCTTCCCACACCACTTAACAGCATTATCTCTGAGGATCAGAACACCTTCAGAGGCATTTATCACTGGAACATGTGCTCCTTGGTGCCTTGTAAAGCTTTTTATAGTAAGAATTAGCATTGTATAGTACTGTACAGCTACATGCCACCCCAGTCTCCATGAGCAATGCAAGATTCCAGGGATTACAGGCGTGGTTAATATTATGGATTGCTTGGTTGGACTTGGAAATTTTTCTAATAACTGTTTTAAATTATGGCATTTAATTTGAAATTGTGTGTTCATCTTTTTTTTTAATCCATGCTGACTTATGCGTACAGTGTCATTTAACATGACCAACTCCATATGTTGCAGTGTGGCTAAAATTAACCGCCTGCTGATGGCTCCAAGTAGAAAATCATCCTGAAATAATGCATTTGACTGTGCTACAGGATGAAGCATGCTGGGAAGACTTTCTTCCAGTTTCCCATGCCACCTACCTCATACTATTGCCTATAGGTGATAGGCTGGAACCAAGCCAGCTGTGGGGTTAATGGACTATAGGAGGAATGCAGGTGAAAGCAGGGAAGTACTAGTTATTGGTTACAGATCACGAACAAATGGCTCAGAACTGAAATGGATGTAGCATCAATAGAAAGGCCCCATAAATCAAAATACAAGGCTAGGAGCTAGTCAAACCTATACATGCTCCTGAAATGGTTAGGGCCATGAAAAACATAGGGACCACACAGCCCTTGTTGCTAGTAGCCCCTAGCTTCCAAATAAATTATTTATTGCCAATGACATGCTAGATATTAAAGTTCAGATACAGTTCAGAGAGTTCGGCTTCCTCAGAACATGAGTGCACTAGCGTTTTGCCATGTATTTATTTCCAACCATTCCCCAAGAGTAGCATTCGAATCCCCTGGAAATTCTCAACAGTCTTCTGAGTACCACAGAAGGACACAAGTTAAATGGTTGGTTATTGAAAATTGTCCCCAAAGCCTAAGATTTATAGAAATAGTTTCTATCCTTATATATAGAGAAAGTGCAATATCCACCATGCATCTCTACAAAGCAATATAGGATAGTCATTCCTAGCATGAAACAACAGAAAGTAGGAGTGGGTGTAAGTGAGGAGCCACTGTACCAAGAGATCCAGACGATACATAAAAAGCATATTCAACATCCCATTCAAAGCACATGGTTTGCCGCCCCGCCCCCCAAGAATCCAGGACACTGTAGTTTGTTAAGGGTTCTGGGAATTGCAGCTCTGTGAGGGTGGAACTACAGTTCCCAGGATTCTTTGAGGGAAGTAACACACTTTAAATGTACATTGAATGTATATGGTGTGTGGAAAGCAGTGGCGAAGCAGGAATTATTAGAAAAGATTCTGCCAGAAAGAAAAAGGTAGTACCACAAGCCGGTAGGGATGCTGCAGATATGAGGCAATCTTGCCTAAGGAGATGCGAAATTCCGTTTAAAAGAAGTTATGTGGGAAAATCAGCTTCCTGAGATTGCAGATCTAGGTTTTAGAATATCTATCAGTGTCTTGTCAAGGCAAACCTGGCAGCTGAACTCTTTCACAAGAGTTTACTGGCAAAGATTGCCTGCTTTACTGCCAAGTTGTGGAAACAGAATTAATGCCGGTTAATTGTTCCCCTTATCTAAGCCAAGGTTATGTCTTTCTTATGTCACCTCTCTTTCCTGTATTGTAATAGACCTTACTCCTTTACTATGTGTTTGCACTATTTTTCCCACTCTGTTTTAAAAAACAAACAAAAGCAAGGATAGCTCCTGCAGAACCTATATTTTGTCATTGTCTCAGCTAAGTGCCAGAGTATTATACCAAGTGTTTAAGACAGATCTAAAATGTTCAGGACACTGATTTATTCTGCTAGTAAAACTGGGAGAGTGGTGTGTGTTTCTTAATTCTTACAGCAATCGAGATTTCCGATGTGCTAAATGGGTGGCTTTGTTGTGAACTCTTAACGCACTTCACTCTATAATTAGGTAACTGCATGCTAGTCTAGCATTAAATTGAAATGTAGTGCAGAGGAGGGAGGCAAAGTGCTAAATATAGCCTATTTCAAACACTTAATTGGCTGAGGGTTTTTTTCTACCTGTCCTACAGATATACTACTGCTGAAACAGTATTGGCTTGGTTATGTAAATATATCCTAAGCAAGACATTATAAAATCTCTCAGTATATAAAATGTGTGTTTCACTGATTATTGCTTTAGATATTGTATCTTTTCTTATGGCACTTCCAGATGACTTGTTTATTGAGTATTCATCCTGGTTTGTTTGCTGGGAGATTAGATGATGTTGACATTTGGGTCCTGAGGTTCTCCGCTCGAAGTTTAACTCATGAGTAGGGGTTGGCAGGACTGGCCACCAGCCTAAAACCACCATGGCACTCTCTGGTTTGCGCAAAGGACTGCAGCCTCTATAAGACAAAAAAAAGAAACAGAGGAAACCATATTTACAATCTGACATGGCAAAAGCACAGTGATCGCTGCAAAAGAAGGGAGAATTATTCTCTGGGTTTTGTTTTTGTTGTTTTGTCTTCTTAGCTGTAGCAAGAAGAGCAAATGTAGGCTGCATACACACCATGCTTTTAAAGCACGCACCCCTCCCCAAAGAATACTGGGGACTACAGTTACCCCTCACAGAACTACAGTTTCCAGCACCATTAACAAACTACAGTTTCCATATTTCGGGCGGGGGGGGAAGTGCTTTAAATGTGCTTTAAATGCATGGTATATATGCAGCTGTAGAGATAAATCTATCTTCTCAAGGCACTGGCAAGAGGAAGGAATGAAAGAGGTAATGCCACCCCCTCCAACTTTCTCTAGATTGTGCCTGTCTAGAAGTGACTACTCTCATTGCTTTCTGCCCCTTGGTCTTTCACAAGTTGTGTTCAGATTCCCTTATACCAGCCCAGTGACCCAGGGCACAGCAGCATATGTAACCTTCAAGATCTTTATCTCTTTCTAAGAATAAGACTCATCATGCTATGCCTCTTACATAATGAGTTGGCATGGCAAAATCTCCTCTCTCCTCACTCCCAAAAATATATATTGCATTTTTGGGAAGTGTATCTAGCTTTGTCCACGGCATCTCCATAAGTGCATTAAGTGCTGCCTGTCAGCTAATGCTTTGTAAGGGCAGTAAGAGAGAGACAATGACATCAAATGTACGCCAAAGGGAAAACGTGCCAGCGTTAGCTTTGGAAAAGGGGGGGGGGGACTTTCCAAAGTATGCCGTTAATATTCATCAGACTCTTGTAGACTCACAAACACACACACGCAATAGTATGGCATTTGTTGCTGGCAAGAATTCTGCTTCTGTCACTTGGTACATGGCCTAGTGCGTCCATTAGCAACTGCAAAGTTTAAACTGGATGAGAAGTTGCAAAAGATACAAACTCTTGAGTGCAAAATTGCCAGGGCCAAGAAGGGTTGGTGTGTGCCACCAATAAGTGCCATTTATTGCTTATTATAAGTCCTATTATTTTAGCATGCTAAAGGGGAAGCTGCTCACATTGCTCAGCAATATTTATTGTGGACACAAAGCCTTAAGAAGCTATTGAGCCATGCAGTGTGTTCATCTTGTTAACATGGATGACTGAAGGAATGTGCTCTTATCTTTGCATCAAGCCACTCATCATTTTGATGCTGTCTAAACTGATTGGTTCGTTTTTCACAGGAAAAGATCAGTTTGGCAACTGTAGGATTAATGGTCAGCTTTGGCAGAAATTGGGAAACTGATGTGGACTTGGCCACACGCTCCAGCAAAGGATGGTTCATCATAGCCAAATGATCATCTTCTTGCTGTAGTCTCAGCAACACACACTGAAGACAGACACGTGTCTGTTTGTTTGTTTGTTTGTTTTCGAATACTTGGAAATGGCTTGACAGCGGCATCATTGCCCTTAGTGTGAACATTCATCCCACAGTTCTCTGGTTTCACAGGGCTTGGAATCTGCTTAACCTGTTGACGAAAGACCAGTTGGTACACAATGAGAAATGAATTTGTATACCACAAGAAATTATGCCTTCATGCCACCACATTAAAATTTAGCATGTCTCTCCTGTCCATGCAGACTGCTTTAAAAAGATGTTTTAGGAACAAGACAAGGAGCTTTGAAAAGCAAATAGGCAATGAATTCCTTCCTTCCAGATGAGAAGCTATGCCTTGCATATGGCTTCACAGAACAAACTCTAATGCAACTCAGAGCCTGCCTACACATGAGCAAGGCCACAAAGCAATCATTGTAAAGAAGACGGCTTTTGCCCTCTTTTTCTGTTTCCTCAGATTATCTATGCCAAAGTTTGATGACTGCATACATTTTATGGCTTGAGGTTTGGACTTCCAAAGCATGTTCCACACCTATCTAGGCTATCAGTGTTTTCACCAGAGGGCAAGCTTCTCAAGCAGAGCTTCAATGTCGTCATCCCATTCCTGTGTTTACAGAGTGCTGAAAGCATTTGTGTACATACGAAAGAGAAGACCAATTCTTCTATTTTTGAAGTTGGCACATAGAAGGAACAGTGGGTAGAAGAGCCCCATGGCTCCTATGTGCATTATTAGAATGAGAGGCTCTCATTCATCCACCACACGTCTGCATGGCAAACACCAGTTTGTGGCTTTAAAAATGTACCCAAGAGCCTTGGCCATCCACAGCTTACAGATACATTTAATCACACGTTTCAGATACCCATCTCTTTTTCCGTATTTTACAATGCTCACCATGCAGACATGCAGTAAACAAATTGGAATTCATCGTTCCTGTAAGTGTGAAGCCCTGATTAAAAGATACATATGCTTCTGACTGGTTTTGTTAATATGCACTATGAATAAAGTACCATACGGTGTTTTCCCTGCTAATAAAGCAGACTCCTTTTATAACTAACTGGAACATTTATTGTAGATTGTATATTCCTTTACAGTGATTTCTATCTGTAATTATATCACTTTAAAAGATGCATATACTCAATCATTCAACCATTCTAGAGAGAAATGGGCTAAATTTCATGAAACATGTTCCATTAAACAGGTTGCACAGATTTCTGATGCTTTTTAATAGATCATACATTCACAGCAATGGAATCATACATTCCACCTTGTCTCCATTCCTTCTGTTTCTACCTGCCCACCAGCAGCCAATGAGTGCCTAATAGGCACTGCCTATGTTTCGGCTAGGGCTATGTTCAACATGAGAAAAATACCAAATGGCTCATTAGTGGAGCTTTGCTGGGCTGTAGGGGAGAATTTGGGTTTTTTGTTTTACCAAAGGCAAACCACTGGAAGGGTCACTACTAAACAGGATGGTCTCTTTGGGATGTCAAGTGGTGTGGGTGTCTTTTGGACTACTTATCAGAAAGAATTGCCTAGTGTTTGTGTGCGTTTAATGAGCCTAGCTCATGGGCCATTGAGTGGTGTGGGAACAGGTTTCCCTTTGCCATTTATTGCTTGCCCTTTATTATTAGCCCTTTATTATTTGTGGCTCATCCATTGAGATTAGTGGCCCCTGCAGACATACTTTTTATTGCACAGTCATGATGATTTGTGCTCTTGATGTTGTTGGGGCAGTCACACACAACCCCACTTTCAATACTGTTTGCACCTGCAAAAATTTTGGAGCGGTCATACTGCTTCACTTCCAGTCAATGCATATCCCATAACTTCCTGTTGAAATCCCATAACTTTTTATACCACAAATGTTCTGGTTTATTTTTATCCCACTTCTGTTGTGCTGTAGCCCATCCAGACAGCAATTATGTGATAGCACTGGGGGAGCATTGCAAAACAAACTAAAGCAGAATAAATCCACCATGCTGTAAACAGCATGATGCAGAATAGACCTGCAATAAAAGTCAGCCTTGAAGGCTCTTGGGTGAATGAGCTACATCAGTTGACTCAGTTCCAACCCAATAAAAGTGATTAGGGTGGGGCATTATCATAAGACTTTCATTGAGAGATGGGAAGTGATAATTAACACTTTATTGGCCTGGATCGCACATCATACTAAGCCAAACCTAGCATGAGTATATGGGCTTGCAGGCTGCCAGAGAGGAGACCCCAACCACTTTGCTCCTCCCTGGTTACCGTATATTGTTGCTGTGCAATGCTGAGCTAAACCATAGTTTGGCTTAGCATTTCATCTGGACATGAGCTCATGGTTTAGCTCTCAGCAGACTAACCACAAGTAGTTACCAGGATTTGATCCATGATTTACGGATTGCGGATCATCTGAGAGAGCTAAACCACGAGCTTGGGTTTGGGTGATATAGTGCATCAGCCAAACAAGCAGGGAGCAACAAAGCAGCTGCGTTCTTCTCTCCAGGAGCTGGCATGCTTATTTGGTTGCACAAAGTTATGGTTTGGCTTTACAATGCCTTCTTACCATTTCCCCATTGGTTCAGGTCAGGGTGGATAAAAATCAATGATTTTTTTAAAAAAATCAAAAAAATCGGATTTTTTTTATTTAAATCGGATTTTTTTGATTTAAATCGGATTTTTTTGATTTAAATTGGATTTTTAAAATAAAATGCTTTTGGAGGAAAAATCTTTCTAAATATAGTCTTCTATTTAAGTTGCATTGTAGTCCAAAGGCTATTCATCAGGAAATAAGGATTTGTTTTAAGTTTATCAAGTGTGCTAAAACTCAGTCTGGTTTTTTTTTTTAATGTTTAACCACTTCAGCTAACAAACAAACATGGATACATATGCTATCATGTTATTGTTTTAGTTAAATAAATTGTTTAAATGGTTATTAAAGAAATGATTATTTTTCTTCTTCCAATAAAGTACAGCAGAAAAGTTGTCCAAATATAAACAGTTAACTTATTAAACCTCACCATAATTTCATAATTAGCTGTCTATGTATTTCTAGTAGTATAACCAAATCAGTAATTTTTGATATAACTGTAAAAACTACTCTGCAAATTTATTATTCCAAAAATGAAACCTTCATATGGTTGTAAATATTAAGATTATACCAGCAAGAATGAGTCTTTCTGTAAAAAAAAATATTTAAATCAAGTCTTACTGACTAGTGATTTAAATCAAGCCTTACTGACTAGTGATTTAAATCGTGATTTAAATCGTGATTTAAATCAATTTGATTTAAATCAAATCCACCCTGGTTCAGGTCCAGTAGTAAAGACTCACTCCAGGTTTTATGGCCAAGACAGGTAAATTGCCCTCAACTATTAATAGCTGTTTCCTGGTAATGGCCCACGCTGACCAGCCAGGCTGTTGCTACAGAGATCTGCCAGTTCTGAGAGCTTCCTCAAGAGAGCAATTAAAAGCTTTCCTTTTAGGTTTTTATTTGACCTTTAATAATCTTAAGAGACACTTAGAGTACACATATTTTTACTACTGCATTTATTAAATGAATTATGTGCTTAAATATGGTTTTTCTCCTTTTTATGCTATGTTTTGAGAAACATCACTGAAAAGCAGATTATAAAATGTGTGATTACGAAAGCACAGCTAGCAAGGAAGCATAGCTTCATACATATGAATCTATGTCTCCATACTAGCTTTGTATGCCTATGCAGTACAATGCTATGCAAGAGTCCCATTATATCAGTGAGAATTAGGATTGCAGCCAGTGTGGTATAGTGGGAACTGGCAGACAAGGTTTCAAATGCGCATTCAGCCTTGAAGTTCGCTAAGTGACCTTGGGCCACTCACAGTCCATCAGCCTAACCCACCTCAGAGCGTTGGTGTGAAGATAAAATTGTATACCAATCTGAGCTCCTTAGAGGAAAGTTGGGATAGAAATGTAATCAATAAATAACAGAATGTGTGAGCGGTCTTGAAGAAAAGGCAGAGCAGCATCATTCTCTAGATTATGACATGAGAAACTGGTGGTGTAGCGTGGGGAGGGCCACAAGGGCAGTTGTTTCAGGCACAGAATTGTAAGGGGCACAAAATTTCAACACCTGGTGCTGCTTCAATACAGCTGCATGCTTCTATCACTGGCTTCTCCATACAAACCAGGAAGTGACCTCTCCAGACAAACGACTTTTCTGATCTCTGTGGCTACAATCTTCTGGGAGATGCAGACACCATTAGGCAGTTGAATGTGCATGCATACTCCATCCATTTCCCTCCCCCCTCCGAACAGCCCCGCGTGCATATTACGCCACTGATGAGAAAGACAAATGGGAGAACCATTTTTTCTGCTCCTCAAACATCTATTTATTGTCTCTGATCCTAAACGTGCTCAGGAGAGACAACAGAAATCAGCATATCCAACTTCCAGTGCAGAACAGAGGAGAGTGGAGCACAACAGCCGCTCTGTGCTATCATCATGTGCGTAGACAGGTTTACAACAAACTTGCGAGTGTGTGCTTTTGTTTTGAATGACAGGGAAATAAGTCGCTTTATATGTCAGACAACCTTGGCTGCTTGTTATCTTGGTCTCAGTCCTCATTTTAGTGAGGGATAGGATAAATCCTTCCTTTATGGCTGCATCGAACCTATTAATGTCATGATCAGAGCTTGATAATAATTAACAGATTCTCAGATTACCCAGTTTATGGTATGATCACTCAAGAATCGGAGTTTTTAGTCACTTCATTTCCCTGTTTAGTTCTGTAGCAAGTTTCACACCAACTCCCAAATCACAGCATATCACTTTATTGTTATTTTTTAATAATATGCTTCTATGCAAAGAAAAACTATACACATTTTTTCCAGGCTTTCAGCTCATTGCAGTCACACTTTCACGCTTTTTAAGCGGAAGTGCGAAGTGTGTTGTTAAGACACACCTTGCCTTTTTGTACATTCAGCTTGGGGGAGAGGGAGGCTGGAAGAACCAGGCAGGGATAAAATAAGCCCAAATGTGTAAAGTCACCAAGTAATATCATTTTGTTGCTGTTTAGAAAGTAGAGTTTATTTCTCTATCTCTTGTTGGGGGTTTTAGGAACACTAAACTCCAAAGCCTGCAGAAAACTCGGGAAATAAAAACCCTTCAATTATATTATTACATTTTATTATTGCCACCAGAGTGGTGATGCGGTGCATACCCAGGTTTGGTTTCCCTAGAATTAAGGTCACTTGAGACTGTGATGTCTTTGTAATATATCTACATGTATATACAGCCCGAGCATATAAAGGAAGAGCTGACAACATTAACACCTGAACAGATACTGGCCCCTCTTTCGTAGGGATGGGGGAGAAATTTGGTTCAGTTCACATTTAGTGTTGAACCTAACAAATTCACACTTTTAAAAACTATATGAGGACTGCTTTGGTTCTCATATAATTTTACACTTCTCTGGATTTTGTGATGTAGTTCTCTAGCCAAACAATGTTTACAAAAATGCATATATTGGAGGAAGTGGACATACCGGTAAAGTGTGCATATTAAGGAAAATTGCTTGCAAAAAAATGCTGTTGAATTTTCATGAGGATTTTTTTTTAAGCAAATCTGTGCAGAAAAAGTGGAGAACAATATTGGAGAAATGAGAAACTAAGAGTGAAATATATAGATCCGTTCATCCCTGCCCACTATGCTTCACAGCAGAGTGGGGAGCCTCTTAGTCCCATTGTGCTGGAATCTCACAGAATCTCTGTGTAACCAGCCCCACCTGCCAAATTAGAATAGTCTCAATTGTATTGTTCTCTTAAGCTCGACAATGGCATCACTTCCAGCTAGGCTGGATAGGGGGCAGAAGGCCTGCCCATCTTTAGCTAGTACAGGATTAGTCATTCTTGTAGTCTTCCAGGTATTGTTGGTCTTCAACTATCATCATCCCTGACCATTGGTCAAGCTGATAGCTGGAGTCCAACAACATCTGAAGGACCATAAGTTTCCTGGACCTGAGGGCGAGATAGAGAAACTGACAAATTAATTAAATAGTTTCTGTGGCGCTGTAGTTCTTTACTCTCTAGATATTGTTTTAAGAATATCAAGGTCTTATATATATATAATAATTGTTCATAAGTGTGCCAAGCAAAACAAGGCCACATGTCTGAAGCAGCACAGGAAGACAGGCCTGTCTCCATTTTGACTCCCAAACTGACAAACTGTTTCTCTGCAAGGAAGGAGGGGGTGATTGTCTCAGGAAAATAAAGTGATAATCTCTGGCATCCTGATACCTGAGTGCCAGACAAAAGGGTGTGATTAACTTGGCTGGGAAACAGGGAAATGTCAATATCTCTTTTGTTTCACTTGGTGACTTTTTGGTGGAGGGCAAGAGGAGGCATGGGGAGGGTCAATGATACTCAGATTACTGCCACCAGACCTCCCCTTTCATGATGTAGCTGTGATGTATCTGGGGGGTGGTCCTGGGTTACACCCCTTTTTGTGATGTATGTATGATGTATAGGGGGGTGGTCTTGAGCGGGAGGGGGGAATTTCAAAAGTCTATATAGGAGGTGGCACACCATTGTTCTGGGTTCCTCCTCCTTCCTCCATTTTGGGAGTGAGGGCCCTGTTGCAACAGATATAATAAAATTTTGCTTCTCAATTTTTCTCTGGTTTGCCTCTGTAAATTTACTCCTACCGATGGAGAACCTGGGAAGGCTCTTGTGTACCCCATAAGGGAATAAGAGCAGATTTCTGTTTATTTCAATATGCAAAGAGACACTTCACAAACTTGATTAGAGGTATTCAGTTAGCAGTCTCCTTCTCTACAGCATCTCATCTTACAGATATAAAATCATAGGCATAGAGAGGACCCCAAAGATGACATCCAGACCAATCCCCCACAAAACCCAACATAGCACTGCCAAAGAAATTAGTGTTTAACATTGCATTTAGATAATATTATTCAGACCAAAAATGTAGGAATTCTGAGTGAAATTAAATGATTTTCAAATAAAATTGGCAACAGTTTCTCAAGGAGGAGTGGGGAGGATTCACCTTTCTAGATCTGGGTTCTAGACTCAGTCTTTGGTGTAATCCAGGTGTTTAAGTGTCTTGTGTATTATAGCCACTAGATGTCTCCATCTGAAACGTCATGCAACATAATGGGAGACTGGTAAACAGGACTAATTCAGTATTTCTGTTGCTCATAATATGTGAGCAAACAGGTATGGATCTACAATGTAAGGGAATGCTTTCATTCACTTAGTAGCCTGAAAAACCATCTGCTCCTGCATACACCTGTAAGATTGCTTACGGGAAATTCCACTTTTTCTAGAAATCGACGTTTTCTGCTATTGTCTCTGAACTATGGAATGCACTTCATTTTGCCATTTGTGAAACGATCAGTTGCTTCCTATGTCTTCAATCTAAAGGCATCTTTTTGCCCAGGCTTTCCCTGGCCCATAAGATTAGACCCTTTTAAAAATTATTTACTTGCTTGAATTCCCTATTTGTTTTTATATGTTTTTACTGGTTTTATGCTGCATTTTTCTTCTACTTTTACTGTTTGTTGTTTGTATGTTGTACCCTGCTTAGATTTTTTAATTATTAAATGGTTTGTATATGTTTCTAAATAAATAAAATAAGTCAGAGCAAGCTAAGCCTGGCCATTTCCCAAGACACCCACGAAACCTTGGAGTGGAAGAGGACACATTGCAACGCAACTAAAAGACCTTTGATTTCTTTTTCCGCTACTAGTCTATCTTGCACCGCCTAACACACAAGACTCTGCAAAAAGCAAGCAAAATTGAAAGAGCATCCTTCAAAATAGTATGTCTTGTTGTAAAGCCAGTAATGTAACCTAAACCTACTTTTGAAAGTTCATTGAGGGCAACTTAGAAAAGAGTTCTGAAAATAATGGGTGACTTCAGAGCATGTCACACAAGCTCTGCAGAGCTCACTCTAGTGTAAGTTTACACCAGTGATCTATTTTTTACAGATTGGTCTCATGACAAGTTAGTGTGGGTTACATGATGGCCCCACGTGGCTAGGTGTCAGTTTTGGCTTCTGCATCGCTAAAGGAATTCTACTCAGAAGAGCTGAATTATATAACCTGTGTAAATCAATCCCCTCCTACAGCATCCCAGAAGCTAGTACAAGCAAAGGGAACAGACTTTAAGGTCATAACCACCTTTTATTGATCCACTGAAAATACTGCGGAATTACTGGCGCCCCCAGCCTTCCCCTTTTCACTGCCCAAACATACCAAACAGATTCCTAAGAAAAAATAGTTATTCTGAGTGACTCGCTCGCCAAATGACTCCAATCTAATACCCAGAAAAAACAGAGAGAGCGGTTCATTGACAAACATCCCACCAACTGTGTACTCAGCCAGAGCTGTGTTGAGGGAAAACATTTTCTCCTGCTAATAAGGAAAACAAGTAAATTAAGCTGACACCACTCCAGTCTTCCCCAACCTGTTGCCCTCTGATCTCCATGTTTTAAAGATGTTTCTAATGTTCTTGTGTGTTTTTAAGTGCTTGATTTTTTTTTTAAAAAATTCTACTGAGCACCTTAGCAAAGAAGAGTGGCATATCAATGTAATAAATAAATATATTGTTGGACTATAATTCCCATCATAACTTGGCCATGCTGGGAGTTGTGGTGAACAACCTATGGGAAGCACCAGGTTGGAGAAAGATACATTATTCAGTTGAAATCAGTGTCAATGCATTTTTAATTCTGAATTCTCCACAATGTTGTTTGCATATATGTGCAGGTATGGAGAGAGAGACAGAGAGATAATTAGGGCCATGGTATTGACTTTATGGTGATTTATTTGGTCCGCAGGAATTTAAGAAATTTATGACATTAATTCATCATTAATCTGGATGTTAAAATTGTTCTCATTTTAATAATAATAAATTGCATTAACACAATGGGTCTATGTTTGTCTCTTGAAAATGTGAAAACTTACGTTTCACAATAAAAAATAAATACCGATGGAAATTTAACTGTTCGTTTTGTTGTATGTTGTCTCTGCTCTTACTGTAACAGGAACTATTCTACATTTTGAATTTCCAAATAATTAAAAAGAAAACATTAAAGATGAACCTTTTTCATCTTGGGATAAAAGGAAAAAGAGACATAATAATTTTTATCTCTCAGTGTTTTTGTGACCTTATATGTGTGATGGACTGTAAGAGATGCTGCTGTGGCTTGGGTTCTTTTAATGTTGTTTTTTTATTTGTTATTGTTAAATAAGTAAATAAAAAGAGCAAAAAAATGAGAGATTAACCTTTTCAGGAAGTATACACTTGGTTTACTTAACTGCCCTTCCTTAAAAAAAAATACAGCCATATGTATGTTGGTGTTTTGGTAATATATACATTTACTTAAAACATATTTCATAACTTCAACTAACATTAGTCTTGTCAAATAATAATTTAAGCACTCAATAAGAACAATAAGAAAATCCATGCTATGAGAAAAAATATAAATACTTACATGAATAAGCTACTTCGGTGTAACACAGGGGTGGTGTCATGGGAGCCTGTGACCCTCCAGATGTTGTTGGAATCCAATTCCTAGCAGACGCAGCCAACATGAGCAACGGCCAGGGATGATGGGAGGTGGAATCCAGCAACATCTGGAGGACCGCATGTTTCCCGTCCCTGATGTAACATTTCAGTATATGCCTGCTTACAGATTCACTTCAAAACCCTTTGGTATGAACATTAAAACATTGGGCTTGATGGATTATATGAATAATCTTGATGGCCAAAGGAAAAATGTAGATCATGATAATCATGATGACGATGGAGTTTAAAATTGATTTTTAGATTCAAAATACTGCATAAGTGAATTTAATTTTGACCTCCGTGACCTTGCGGTTTTAAAGCTGCTGGCACTGCAACAAAGTTGCTAGTCCCTAAAATTATATTGTTTGAGGTTTCCAAGAAGATAATACTAGCTGTTTCCTACTTTAATGTACAAAATTGCAAAGGATGCTGTAATTTTAACAATCATGTCTGGATTACAGGATATCATAACAAGACATGGTAATTATAAATCCCTTACAGTGGAAAAGTTAAGGAAAAGGCTATTGAGTAAAGTTCCATTTTCAGCTACGACCAACAGATTTCTTTTTGTCTTCTATTCTTAATTTTCATTTATTTTTTCATCCTATCCTACCATCAAATCCTGACATTAGAATACAGTAATGTGGCTCTTGGCTGGGGGCAGAATTTGATGGACACCATTGAAACTTCCAAGCTATGCACTTAGTGTCTTAGGGTCTTCTGTGTAAGGCTAGAATGCTATGTAGGTTTTATGTGCACACGTCACAGCTTATGTTTACGCACTGGAGCCACTGAATTGCAAGAGAAGCAGTGCCATCCCTAACATTAAGTGATGGATGCAGGGCAGTGATGGAAGCCCCCTCAACCATCCAGTTGAGACAGAAGGTGAGTCTGCCCAGCCAACTATTTGTCCACCTCCCCAGTTGCCGGGGAGATCCCTTTAGCAGGAGGCGAGGCAGGGACTGGTTTATGTAGTTCTCCATCTTCTGCAGAGACATCCAGCACCTTCAAGGAGGGGACATCTGCCAGGTTAGTTGGCCCCTCCCCAGCATCAAGCTTAGCACTCTCCAGACTCTTTGACCCTTCCCCCTTTGACCAGTCCTTCCAACAAGTCATCTTGGGATTCATGACACAGTGGATGGGAGGGGAAACACCTGTAATTTGCAAGCACAGGTCTCATAGTTCATCTGCTGAGCATGACTGACTCAGAAGCTTCAGCAAGGGCTGCTTCCAGATTATCTGTTTATTGAACAGTCATCCGGATACGTTTCCAGGGAGATTAGATAATGTAGGCTATTTAATGAGCATTCATTCTTGTTTATGGGGAGGCTAGAGCTAGACAACATTGCATCAAGCAAATGTTTCCCCACATTTTCCAGTGCATTTTCCCATTGCTTTCCAATTAGATGTACAAGAGCTCCCAGTCAACTATAACCGTGCAACCAGAATTTGCTGGTTTGTGATTGAATCCCACCCAAAAGGCAACAGTCTAGAAGCGCCCAGGGAATTGCTGGTTGGGTATCATCTGTGTGGAGGTCTCCTCGGCTAGTGTGGCTGTTGCAGTTCCCTTAGTGGAAGCATAGCACAGACTGACTCCCTGCCTGACATTTTTCAAGGTCACCACTTGGTTTGCTGTTTTAACTCGAGTTAAAAAAGAGAACACCATGCAAGGAGGCAACATTGCCATATCTCTATTACTGATTAGAGAACCACTGCCTATTGGCCTTTGGCATCCTCCCTCTCAAAACAATCTAGTTATCATAGTAAGAACAAGTGATATTATCCTCCAAGATCCACATTTACAAGTCACCTCAGTGCTGGGGTTGATAATTAGGTCCTACATCACCAATCTTTGGAGAATTGCTGCAGCTCAGTGGCAGAGCATCTACTTTGCATGCAGAAGAGTCCATGTTGGAATTCTCCAACATCCCCAGGAAGGGTGACAGAGTGGGTCCTCTGCCTGAAACTTTGGAGAGCCACTGTCAGCCATTGTAGGCAGTGGTGAGCTAGATGGAACCAATGGTCTGATCCCGTATGAGGCAGCTTCATATGATGTCCCCCTAACATGATGTGTTTCAGATGTTTGGACTGCAATTCCCATCGGTCCCATTCAGTACAACCATGCTGGCCGGGCCTGATAGGAAGTCGTAGTCCAAAACAGCTAGAGGGCACCAGGTTGGGAAAGGCTGCCCTACGTGCTTATGAAATGCTTTAGTCTTCATTTATGTATATGTTTTTATTGTCCTTACATTTATATTCCAAGGAATTCAGGGTGGCACATGTGGTTCTCCCTGTCCCCATTTTATCCTCACAACAACCCTGTGAGGTAGGTTCGACTGAGAGGCAGTGACTGGCTCAGGCCATCCAGTGAACTTCATGACTGAGTGGGGACTGGAACCCCCATCTCCCAGGCCTTAGTTCAACACTCTGACCAATACACCACACTCACTCTCACTGAGAAACCTAGTACAGTCGTACCTTGGAAGTCGAACACCTTGCCAGTCAAATGTTTTGGCTCCCGAACATTGCAAACCCGGAAGTGATTGTTCTGGTTTGCAAACATTCTTTGGAACCCAAACATCCATCACGGCTTCCAATTGGCTGCAGGAGCTTTCGGAATGGATTCTGTTCAACTTCCAAGGTACCACTGCATTATAACATATTACATGAAACCTAACACCTCAACTGACAATTTAATTAACTTTCAATGACTTGTTCTTAAATTGTCGGTCAAGGTGTTGTTTCTCTTCAAGAGTGCAATCTGGGAAATTTAAAACCAAGAGGAGCTTGGTAGCTACTATAACAGAAAATAGATTTGTCACACCCTTATAATGCCATCCTGTGCGCACTAACTTAGAAATAAATCACACGGAATTCAATGGCGCTTGTTCCAAAATCAGAGAATTGTGTAAGTTTGCAGACTTAATCTCACTAAATTGGGTAGATTGTTTTAATGGTCTTGTTCTATTCTCTCTGAATGTTGTATATAAGCAAGTATTAATAATGGGTGAAATCTGTCAAGGATCTGAAATTCCTGGGGAATTTGTGAAATCAAGCTTTACTAAAGGTTCACACTGCCTTCTGCTTCCTGTTTTGCATCTGGCAGATATGCGACACATACAAAAAAAAAGATGCATTGGTATTCTAGGATTTCTATTCTGGATCCTGTCCAAAATCTACAAAACAAAAGATCCTGAAATAGAAAAATAAATAAAGCTGGGAAACTGAAGTCACAAGATTCCTTCCATCCTAAAGTTTACACGTTTTCTTTTTCCCAAGCTTTGAGCTGAGTTTCAGAAGGAAACCGTGTCCATGCCAGTACAGCACTATCTGCCTTCTTATATCCATTTTATTTTAAGGCATTTCATTTATTGTTGTTGTTGTTATCATCAAGAACAATATATAACCACTCAGTTATGCAAACAGTTATTTATTTTTAAAAATTGGGTGCTGCTTAATACCTCAAGTATTAAGCCGTATACACTAGGAATACAGGAGGGCTATAGCGTAAAATCAGTTAAAATTAATTAGGGGGGAAACATACCGAAAATGCCTGCTGGTGTTTTATTTTGGGGGATTTTTTAAGTCTTTACCAAGTACCAGAAGTCCCAACAGGGAATTCTACAGAATTAGATCCACGGGACTGAAAGCACACCTCCTGGTGGAGATGACCTGTGCATATATACCGTAGGTAACCATCGGGAAGGCTATTTCTCAATAGCGTTTGCCTGCAAAATTGAATTGAACTGGTGTCTCATGCTCCACCACCGAGGGACCCTACTTGGGCTCAGAGAAATGGACTCAATGCCCTTTTCCAGCATGTGGGTCCTATTTATCCCACAACTCCACAGAAACACTTGGAATCAAGTATGAAAGCTCTGATAGCTTCACAAATTATTTTGGATAAACCCATACAATGTGGAGCTGCCAGGGCAGAACTCACAACCTATACACATCTGGGTCTAGATTTATGTGCATGTGTATATATATGCTTATGCCCATCTGGAAATCCATGCCCTTGGGCACTGGGGAGTGCATGGGAATGAAATGCAATCAGTGTTTTCACTCTTTTTGTGCATTATTTGCTGTATTTTATGTATGTGTTATGTCTTGTTTTTGTAAACTTGGGTAGTGTGCATGCAGGCTGAACGTTGACCTAACAAGAGTGGCCAGGCTAGTGAGGTGGTGCTGAGAAGCCACCCTCTTCCTGACACAGGGCTTGTCCACACTTTTACTTGTCCCACTGCTTTCCCCCAGGGAAACCAGCTCTTTACCACTGAAGCAAAGCAAACGTGTCTGGATGGTGTACATGTGGGGCAGGGTGGCAATGAGGTCGGAGCTGCGTGGGCAAACCAGTAGTGCCAATCCAACACTCCCATCGATGCGCCTGCCCTGACCTTGCCTCTTCCAAGCCCCCACACCATTCAGACTGTCAGGAGGGCAGCTTCACAGCACCACCTCCGCACTGGGCTGGCAGGGCAAACTTTGGTAATAAGCCACCTGGTGCAAGGCCATTTGACCCCCTTCCCTGGTGAGGCTCTGGCAGGGTCCTAGAGCCCTCCCACTTTCCCAAAGCTGGGTAAGCACTGACAGGCTTTGAGAAGGAGGAAGGAGGGCTCTAGGACCCTGTCAGAGCCCTCATGCCTCCTTCCCAAAGCAGGGAAAGGGCTTACCAGGCTGCGCACCACTGCCCTAAATCTGCCTCTAGTGCTGGTCTCCCCTGGATTCTAGCAACTACTGTTTGAGACTTTTCTCATATTTGTGTATCGAATGATAGTCACAACACTGCCGTCTTATTTCCAGTGCCACCAAACCTGGCTACTTTCCATTTAATTCTTAACTGCCAACCTCATGTCCATTAATGTCTGCCTTCATCCCCGCAAGCCACTCCATGCTAGTATATTCCAGCAAAAGCTTGTTACGGGCTTAGCGATTGAGTCTGCTACTCCCTTCCAAAGAGATTTTAAAGAACTGTAACCTCCAGATAATCTTGAAAATGTAAGTTGATCATTTACAGATGTTTAACTTCACAAAAAGATTTCCACTGGCTTTATGTTCAAAGGTATTTATAGCCTGAAACTGCCACATTTGCCTGCAATCACTTGCCATTCCCCAACCTCCCAGCCTCTCTCTCCTGTGGTGACAGTACAAGGAAAGCAATAAGGGATTCAGTGCATTGAACTGGATCCCACCCTCTCACAGACGCTGCTGTTGTGCGAGAGACTCCAAGGGTTCCTGTGCTTACCCAGGGTTCAGGTTCTTTGCAATAAAGGTCAATGGAGACGGTGATAGGATATGTGGTTTTATTTACACCTATATACAACCTGGGCCTAGGACAGAAGGGCTCACAATATTAAGACTCCAACAGATCTTGCCTCCCACTAGATCTCTGGGTCCAGCATTGAGCAAGACCAGCCTCTGTGTCTCCAGCTTCCAGTGTCAGCTGAAACTCACACCCACACAGCTCCTCTTAGGCCTATTGTTCTCCATCCTAGAATGACATGGCATGGAACCACATGAAATGGGGAAAGGCCCACCAATTTGTCTCTAAGGCAACAGGGCAACTCCTGTCCAACCCCTTTGGACATGTAAATGGCAGGACTTAACTGACCATCTAAGGCCAGTTACCAAGAAACTTGTCTGACTGGTTCAGCAGCCTCTTACACTAGTTTGTAAACCTCACTGGGTACAGGATCACAGGCCTGGAAGGCACCCACAGATATCATCCAGACAGACCCCCTCTATAACAATACTTTTACATTAAGAGGAGCCTCATTGCTATTGCATGGACAGCATAGTGTGTGTCTTCCATCTTTTTCTTCCTTCCTTCCTACATACTGTACTAGGATAACTGTTCCAGGAAACTACTTGATGGAATATGGTTCCGATAGTTATACTGGTTTCCCTTATTTGTTTTAACTAGCCTATATTTTACAATAATTTTTAATGTTCTGCCCTTATCTGTGCTAAATGATGGGTACTGATTGTGCTTTTATGATACTCTGCTTTGATTGGCCATGATGTCCCCAAAGCTAGCATATAAATAGTATAATAAACAAATAAACTACTTTTTAAAATGATCCTGACTGGTATTATTTTGCTACATTAAAACTTACTGTTGTCATTATTATTACCAAAAGTTTACTATCTGTTCTGATATGGGCCTGCTGTGGTAGCATTATCCTGAGCAGGGGACCTCTTAAGATGGCGCAGTGCCCCTCCCACTACCACCAGCTCTCTGTGTATTATGCTATCTACGGTATGAAGGACTCCTGACCGTATGTTTTTGCCTCTGCAGTTAACAGCAGCTTCAGGCAGTGGCAGAGCTTCATGCTCCAGCACCGGGGGGTGGAGAGCAGGTGGGGGCGTGGCTGACGCACATCCTGGGGGTGTGGCGCGCCACCTGCGGGGGTGTGGCACCCAGTGCGGGGGGGCAGCCGTGATGGCACCCCACCGGGATCATGGTGCTGGGGGCGATGCACTCCCCCTGCCCCCCTCTTCCTCCGCCAGGGGCTTCAGGATGCGGTGACTTGCATCTGGGAATTGATGTAGGGACAAAGAATTTCTCTTTCCTTTTTTTTTTCTCTCTCTCTCTCTCTCTCTCTCTGTGTGTGTGTGTGTGTGTGTGTGTGTGTGTAACATTGTGTAATATTGTGGTTCCAGTGCAAAGCTCCTGCTTTCTCTTGCTTATGCAAAGGCACTGACCACCACACCTCACCCCCCCCCCCCGCTCTCTTGACATGCGCAAATACTTGCTGACTGTCTCGTTATGCTGAGGCATCTGCTGTCATCGCTGGCAGGTTCTGGCTCTGATGTTGTTCTTATAGGGAAAGCTATGCAGCTTTTTATTTCATGACAAATGCCAGTGCCTCTTGTATACAATAACAGCCTATTAATAATCCTCAATAGCTGTAGCAATGGAGTCAGAATGAGGCCACCAGAACCAAAATGTTAACATCTGCAAAGACAAGCCAGACCCATTTTCGCGATATGTGCTCACACAACTGGCTCAGTCTTCAGGACTTGCACTGTTGTGTCACACTCATTTTAAACTTGCAAGAAATTGGCCGTTCGGTGTGGCAGCACCTATGCTCTGGAACGGCCTGCCTGTTAATATCAGGCCTTCATTTTATTGCTTTCGATGCCTGCTAAAATACCCAGGCATGTAATTTGATTGCATATATTTGTTTTCGAAACTATATTTTATCTGTGTTTTTATACTTTTACTTACATCTAATGCTTTTCAGGTGTGCTTTTATCACTATTTTAAAAACCAGCGCTTTATATATCTTGTTTATTGGATTTCTTACCCACTGCAAAGGAGGGTTTTACCATTTGAGGGAACATTCTTCTGATGTAAATTGATCTAAGTGTTTTTAATATTGCATTATTACACTATTTTATGTAAACCAGGCTTCCTCAACCTCGGCCCGCCAGATGTTTTGAGACTACAATTCCCATCATCCCTGACCACTGGTCCTGCTAGCTAGGGATCATAAGAGTTGTAGGCCAAAAACATCTGGAGGGCCAAGGTTGAGGAAGCATTATGTAAATGGTTCAGATATGTAAGTTTTTAAAGTTAGTACTAAGCAGCACATAAATCTTAGGGAACTTCCAGACCTGCCTGCATCTGTGCAAGTAGAGCAGGGATCAGGACCCTGGGCGGGCGGGCAGCACCAAGCTCAAGCGCAAAAACTGTGGATTAAATTAAAGTTTATTTTAAAGGTCCCATTAAATAGAATAAAGAGGCATTCAAAGTCGGTACTGTGGAGCATAATACCAACTTATTGGAAGTTTCTGTTACCTTGCCACAGCTTCAGTTAACACCCCATCCTGATTCCAAATGAAAAGCGCAAGACTCAGCTCCAAAGCTTTAGTTTTGTTCCAACTCAAGACTCATGTTTCTTCCTACCTCATTGTGGACTGTCCCATGAGGTTTGCTCCCCATCCTAGTAAATATCCACAGCCAAGTCAGTAGCTTTGCTGTAATCCAATCTTCATCTGCTTTTGCCCCAGGGTACATTTTAGTCCACAGCAAAGTGAAATGAGATGGGTTCTTAGCAGAGCTTGCCCAAAACATTTTGCTGCCTGAGGCAGAAGAACAGACAGCATCCCATCCCTCCACCGAGTCAAGGTGCGTAATACCCAAGGCCACACAAGTTATTCCGACAACTGAAGCAGAAAATCCCACAAAGCACCTCTCCAAACACAAAAATACAATAATAAGAAATTAAATCAGGTACAATTTGCTGTCCTTTCGTGACACTCACATTTTGCTGCCTGAGGCGGCCGATTCACTCTGTCTAACATCACACCCAGCCCTAGTTGTTGACCTGTGCTTTGAACATGCCTGCGTTCACCAATAGGGTCAAGCGGGAGGCTTTCTTGGATGAAGAAAGAATTAATTTAATTCAGCCACTGGGAACTGCAACAACTTCATTGGCAGTTACACTTTGGGGGAGGATACATTATGGGACCTGACATATTTTCTGGGCTGCGGCAGCATTACAATCAGACCCACATTTTAAGATGTGTAAACTGCCTGAAATTAAAAGCTGCTATTCAAGCATGTTCAGATGCTGAGAATGGTGTGGGTGTATGTGAAGTAATCTTCCCCACATAGTCCTTCCTATACCTTGTCCTGGAAAGGGAAGGCAACACTATTGTTTCATTGTTCAGCCAGCTTTCCTTTCTTCTTTTTCAGACCAAGAAAGGGGGAGGGGGGGAACACAAAGAATTCCTTTCTTGCCTATTTACAAAACACACTACATGTTACTTTTCCAGATTTCTACGATGTTTGCACTTGCAATATATGAGATAGGGTGTTGACGCAGCCCATTGCAACCATTCTTTTGCACACCTCCCTCTCATTTCAATGCGATTTGCAGCAAAAAAAAACCAAAATCCAGTGAATTATGCCCTTTGCTTGCTTCATTGCAGGCATTGTCAACATAGGAAGCTGTATTGTACCAAATCAGACTATTGGTCCGCCAGCACTGTTGGCTTCCCAGGGTTTTAGGAAGGAGGTTTACCAGCCCTGCCTAGAGACAAAGACAAAGTTGCCCTCCACACTAGAACTTTTCAGAACTCTGAGCTACTATATTCCAATTTATGACTATATTTTAAATAGAGGTCATTTCCAGACTGTCAGTATTTTGCAGGAGGAAGTCAAGTGGATACTGAAAATGTAGATTTGTGCAATTAAAGTAGATTAAAGCACTATCTATCACCCGAGTTGGGGTGGGGGGACCTCTGACTTTTTTGGTTAGAAAACTGCTGAGGAAATGCACTGGACAGTGTGGGATGAACGAATGGGTAATGTGAAGATGCATAAACATCCCACAAGCAAACCAGGATGAATTCTCATTAACTTCCCTGCAAACAAATCAGAATAAATACTCTATAAAGAACAAAGTCTAAGCTTCATGTAAGCTTTGTGCAAGGGAATCATGATGAATGTTCAATTCACAGGTCATTTCGAGGAGCCTGAAAATACGTTTCACTATACTGTGATGGGGGAAACTGTGGCCAAACAATCTTCTGGCCTGCTCAGTCCAAGTCCTGTTGATGGGACCCCCTGCTTCCTCTTCTTGGGGATCTTAATCTAGGTGAAGCAGTAGGGATCTGGGATCTGAGCTTGGTAATGGACTGGATGAGGGGCAACAAACTGCAGCAATTCACGTAAGATGGAGGCATTGTTCAGGTTTGGTCTGTGTCTGGCCATTTATATGAAATCCAACCCGTCTTGGTTGCCCTTCCCCTAGAAGAGCAGGTTTGTGGGTGCTCTTAGCTCCAGCTGCATCACAGGAGACGCAGGTGGCCTCAGTGTTATGGAGCATCTCGTGCAGCTTAGGCTGATAATACCAACTCTATCTGGACAAAGAGAGCCATGCTCTAGTACAGGCACGTCCAACAGGTAGACGTCTGTGGTAGATCACTGGCTCCCCCCAAAGAAGCTCAACAAGTTTGCCACCCCTTAAAAAAGCTCAAAACTTTTGCCCTGCACCCCCTAAAAATGGGTCTTTCCTCCTCCCTCAAAAAAGCTCAACAACTTTGATCTGAACCCCCAAAAAGGGGGTAGATCACTGCCAGTCTTAACTCTGTGAGTAGATCGCAGTCTCTTAGAAGTTGGCCACCCCTGCTCTAGTAACTCTATGATTCTATTATTCTCACCTCCCAGCTGGATTTCTGCAATGTGTTATATGTGGAGCTGCCTTTGAGGACAGACCAGCAACTACAGCTGGCCCAAAACAGAGCAGCAAGATTGTTAATGGGTGCTGGCAGATACCAGTATATTATGCCAGTGCTTCATCATCATAATTTTTTATTTATACCCTGCCCATCTGACTAGGTTTCCCCAGCCACTCTTCCAACACACATAAAACATAAAAAGTCAACCATTTAAAACTTTCCGATACAAGGCTGCCTTCAGATGTCTTCTAAAAGTTGTGTAGTCCTTTATCTCCTTGACATCTGATGGGAGGACGTTCCATCATCTGCACTGGCTTCTAGCCTGTTATCAGGCCCAATTCTAAGTGCTGTCACTAAGCTTTATAATGAAAGCTTGAGAGCACTTCCTCCCAGGTGTACCTTAAGACTTTTATTGGAAGCCCCATCTAATGCGGTGTGGCAAAGGGAGAGGGTCTTTCTGGTGGTGGCACATTGGTTAAAGAATGGCAGAGGAGTCCTGCAGGATCAGGCCAATGGCCCATCTAGTTCAGCATTCTGTTCTCACAGTGGCCAACCAGATAACTATGGGAAGCATGCGAGCAGGGGCAATAGCACTCTCCCCATCAGTGATTGCAAGCAGCTGTCATTCAGAAGCATATTGCCTCTGACAATGGCAGTAAAACATAGCCATTGTGACTAGTGCTAGCCATTGATAACCTTAGCCTCCATAGTTATGGAATGCTCTCCCCAGAGAGGCTTACCTGGCATCTGCATTAGTGGGGCATTTCCCTCACTCCTCCAGGCTTTTAAAATCCCATGCTTTTAGAACTATTTTGTCTCCAGCTTGATGGTTCTTAATTGCTGCTTACTGCTTTTATCTCACTCACTGGATCACCTTGTTGCAAGCTTTTAAAATTAATTTTACACTGGTGTTGCTTTTTACACGCTGATTGTTCTTAGCAATCTTGACAGTAATTTTATTTTAAATGGTGAACCGCCTTGAGCGGATTGAGCCATACAGAAATCCATCTATAAATAAAGCAAAACAAAACAAAACAAAATTCTTAAACTGGGCTTGAAGTGGACACCCACTTCAAATCGGAGACTGCCCTCTAACAGCCCTTCAACTACCACAGGACTGTGCTCTGCAAAGGAGGTCTCAGTGCAGAGCTTAAATAGATCAATCATCTGGCTCTAGGGCTGCCAATCTTTTTTCAGCAACTCCTCTCCCTCTCTCTCACCCCCCATATGTCTTTATCTACAGATATTAGTAGGTGATTATGCTTCCCTCCATGCTGTGAAAAGCTTAACCTGGTAACTTTTGCAAATCAAGCAGCTGTTAAGTCGCAGGAGGAGGCCCGACTGACCTGGACATGATAAAGCCAAGCTTTTTCTTTCTTTCTTCTTTTTAACTTTTGCAGCCTCCTCCCTCTGAGCTATTTCAGAAGTCTACCAAGTTTTAAAAGCTATCTGCTCTTTGGTGCAGAAAGTTGCTGCAGAGCAAAGTGCTGGTTGGACAGAGGCCAGCCTCTGTGCAATGTTTCTCGCCCTTGTGTTCACAGCATGTTCTATTTCTGAATATAAAACAGAGTATAAAAGCCCCATGTAGGTTTAGAGCTGCTGATATCATCATACCCTTACACCTCTTCATCCGGCCTTTAGATCGAAGCAGTTGCAAAGCTAATGAATGACATCTAAACGGTGCTGGATAAAAAAAAAACCCACACTGACTCAACTCTCCTCATAACATCACAAAAAGCCTGTGATCTGATAGATCTAATCTAAAGGGTCTGATCTAATAGGCAAAGATATGTTATTGCGGTAAGTTGTCTGAAGTGGATGCTTCCTCATGGTTCTGTGACTTCTTATTCCATTCACAATGTCACACAGTTGCCTTCTCTGAGGGACATGCCAATTACATCATATGACACTTGGGGAAGCCTAGGAAGGCATCAACAACAGGAACAAAAGGATTTTATCTCCTTTTGTGTACCTGTAGCATAATACCCAAATGTAGTTGAGGAAGAAGGGAGCCCTTGCTGCTGGGGAGTTGCCTTATCACATTTCCAGCTTTCCAGGCAATAGGTGAGATGCATGCCATACGGCGCAAGAAGGGGCAGCCGTAGACCTGCAAAAGACCTCAAGTTTCACAAAATCAATTGCCCTCGCATCAAAGTTGATGAAGGGTGATTTTAAATAAATTAAATCAGGGTAGGTGCCGCAGCAAGTAAAGGTTATATCATAATAAGCATGTGCCTTTACTGTATGGCCTTCCAGGTGTTGTCAGATCACAGCTCTCATCATCCCTAACCATTTGCCATGTTGGCTGGGGTTGATGGGAGTTGGAGTCTGAGAACATGTGGAAGGTCTGCTTTAAGGTACCACAAGGCTCTTTGCTGTTTTTGCTAAAACCTAGGGCAGTTGTGTTCTGTGTCCTAACATGCTCTCAGTAACGCCAGCCTCAGGCAGAATTCTTCCTGAATTCTGCAGCTGTAGCTGGACTGTAGCTTCTGTCCTTCCTGACTGGAGCTGATGAGAATTAGAGCTACACCTGGAGGGCCACAATTTCCTCACCCCTGTCCTAAAACTCTAGACAGATGTTGTCCAACACATGACACCCTTCATGCCAAAGGACACTTGGAAAGTGTGAGCCTCTGACTTGCCTCACTTCTTCAATCATTAAGGTTTTTCCAGAGGTTTCTGCAAACCTGTTGATTTTAGGGCATAGGAGTTAACGAAAATGCTGCGAGAGTGCTGCATTCATTGCCTAGAAATTCCAAATGCACTCTATCAACTTTGTGCTTTTAGCAATCTTGTCATGAACCTTTAAGTTTCCATGTTTTGACCTTCAGTGCTTATCTGATATCTCTTTGATATTGTGCATAACTGCACATGGCTGCTTGACAACTGTGTGGTGGTGCCATCAGCAGGAATCACATCCACAAGATGAAGACGAGCTGTGCCATTGTCGGAGGACTGAGCACTACAGCATCTGAGAGCCTTATAATAAGGCAGGTAACTAAACAGCTTGGATATAAAATCCAAGGACACATAATATGTAAACAGACTGTGATTTGACAAAATAGACCTGCTCCTGGATGAGAGGCCAACTGAGAGGCGTACGTTCAAGCAGTGGTTTAAAACTAACTTCCCACGTGGCTTCATGCACAGTCTGGCAAGTCCAGCTTTAGTAAATGGTCAGCTGTATCCACTGTGGTGGAGTTAAATGGGCTACTGCTACTAATCAGAAGCAGGTGGCAAGATAATGGTTACTACAACGTTAACCTCTAGTTCCTGGGCCATGGCAGTGATTCATTAAAGATACCAAAGGTCCCAAAGTGGAAAGTTTTCTGTTTCCTTCCCATCCAGTTCTTGTTAAAATGAAGCTATTAATGATTACAAATCCTTTGCAGTGTTTCCTAGTAAAGCACTTTAGAAGTCTGATCAAATGATGCATAACTCTCTTGTTAAGTTGCTGTCAGGTCTCTTGACTTTGAATGGCAGATCCACACTATATATTTAAAGCATACTCCATCCACATTCAAAGCACATGACGTCCCCCAAAGAATCATGGGAACTGTAGTTGGTTAAGAGTGCTGGAAACAGTACTTCTGGGGGGGGACTACAGTTTCTGGGATTATTGGAGGGTGTCATATGCCTTGTGTGTTGAATATGCTTTAAATGTATAATGTGGAGACACACACACAAAGAGGATTTTAAAGTCAACTAATTCAGATTTTATGATGAATATTAGCTGGTTATGAGTGGGTCTTCCCTTTTTATTTTCCTTTTTTTAAAGAAGTTGAACTGTTTTCTGTTGTCTTGTGAGTAAATGCAGCAATGTTTGCAGTTAGTAACCTGAACCAGTGAGGGTGGGGATAGGCAGAAAGGCAACCTATTCTTCCTCCTGATGGCTAGTTCTTGAGTAACCATTTGTTGCCACATCATAGATTGTGTTCTCAGGTCTTTCTTTCTTTCAACCAGAGCCAGGGCCTTCTCAACACTGGCTCCGACCTGGTGGAACGCCCTGTCTCATGAGACCAGGGCCCTGCAGGATCTGATTTCTTTCCGCAGGGCCTGTAAGACAGAGCTGTTCCACTTGGCCTTTGGCTTGAAATCAATTTGATCCCCTCCCCCCTTTTCCTTTTTTCCTCCTGAGATGGAACTCCTATTTGGGGACTTTCCTGGCATTTTTCCCCAAATAGTTTTGATTTGAGTTCTACTGAAATGAGGCTGCACTTTAATGTTGTTTTTAATTCTGTTTTTAAGCTGTATTTTAATCAACTGTTTTTATATTTGTTGTTAGCCGCCCTGAGCCCGGTCTTGGCTGGGGAGGGTGGGGTATAAATAAATTATTATTATTATTATTATTATTTCTTTCTTTCTTCCTTCCTTTCTTCCTTCCCTCCCTTCCTCCCTCCCGCCCTCCTTCCTTCTCCATCCAGACTTCTTGCATCCTACTGTGTTTGTGCTCAGAATGTGACTTGTGGGGAAATTTTATTTATTCATTATTACAGTCATATTCCACCTTTCCTCTCTCCTCCAATTCCATTTTCTCATCACAACATCTCTGTGAGGTAGATTAGGCTGAGAGATAGTGACTGGCCCAAGGTGACCCAGCGAGCTTCATGGCCAAGGGGGGATTTGAACCTGAATTCAACACTCCAATTTAACCACTACACCACTCTGAGCTGCTGTTGTGATTAAAGGTAAAGGGACCCCTGACCGTTAGGTCCAGTTGCGGATGACTCTGGGGTTGCGGTGCTCATATCACTTTACTGGCCGAGGGAGCCGGCGTACAGCTTCCGGGTCATGTGGCCAGCATGACTAAGCCACTTCTGGCGAACCAGAGCAGTGCACGGAAATGCCGTTTACCTTCCCGCCGGAGCGGTACCTGTTTATCTACTTGCACTTCATGCTTTCAAACTGCTAGGTTGGCAGGAGCAGGGACCGAGCAACGGGAACTCACCCCGTCACGGGGATTTGAACCGCTGACCTTCTGATCAGCAAGCCCTAGGCTCTGTGGTTTAACCCACAGCGCCAAAATTTTAGCGGCTTGAAATGCAGCAAGGCCATTTCCCTGCACTGTTTCATGTCACATTCTTGTCTTGCTGTACACACCAGAGAGGGGTTGGGGATGTCTTCACCTGAGGCCCATTACCTGATTTCTTCCCTCATGCCAGTTCACTGAAGCTGTCATCTGTGTATGTGCTATCATTTGCACATGCGCAACAGCTGTCTGAAATGTGCACACCTCAGCTTAACTGCTGCTCCCATTTTCAAATTGACCGGAAACTGATTTGAAGGGAAGCACATTAAACAGGAGTATTTCTCAAGAAACAACAGGATGCATGTGGATTGTGGCTAACTTTATGTGTACGTGGCTTCAAACACCAACAGTGGAAGCATGCTGGAGCTGGGGTAAGCAGCAATGTATACACAGCCACAATCTATTGTTGTAACCTCCTCAGAGATGCCAGAGTGGGCAGGCTAACTGTCCAAATAAATAAAAGAAACATAGGAAAGGTTATTTTTAAAGAAGCCCTTCCCCCAACTCCCACACCGCCCTCCTCCTGCTGATCAGATCTCATTCAGCTACGTAATCCCTGACTTTTAAATACCTGGACTTCTCAATTTTCCCATCTAAATAAAGATACAGGCATCCTTCAACAATAACATACATTCAGAATCATTTGTGCCTTTCACTAAAATTTTGCCTTATCTTTGTTTTCCTTGGGGAGGGAATTTAATTACAGTGTTACATAAAACGAGTATTTTGTTAACATTGGAAAGAGGTTTTGCTCTGCATTAAGCTCCAAACAAGTCTGTGTTTACAGTACATAATCCTTTTTCCAGCTGTTCCCTTACTCATTAACAAAGTAAATTAGATATTTCTTAAACCAGCACCTTACTTTGTTGACTTCATCGAAATGCAGAACATAATGGACATGGGAAATTACTACCCCAGAAGATGTTCAGTTATGGTGACTTCTTCAAATACTATAATTATCGTTTCATTGGGAAATCAGTTATGGCTGCCACAGAACGGTACTAAAAAAACACCTAAATCTGTTCCTCCGGTGCCTCTTGTTACATAAACAGAGAAAAGGGGTTTACATTGTAAAATACACAGCCACTGTTTCACTGTTAATGTGGAAAACACTAAGCATCTTCACACTGGATCAGTCAAGTATGTGAAAACAAGTTTTGCTCCCTGCTTTCAGTCAAGAGGAAGAGACAGCTGGATGAGGGGAGGAAACCCTTCCCCCATCCCCCAATGTTAGGGGAATGACCTTCCCCATGTTAGGAAGTGGTTCAATTGGCTTGCAAGGTATCTAGGCATACTGCAAAGTCTAGTACTGGAGAGTCTGCAATCAGTTGCCCTCTTAATTTGCCCACAGGTGTGTTGTTGTTTCTTTGTAATCAGTTTTATACTTGTAAACCACTTAGAAGCCATTTTACCAATTAAGCAGCATATAAATCAATAAACAACATTTTTAAAATTGTCTAGACTTAGTATAGCTAGAGCTTTTTATTTAAAAAATCTCCATGATTGTTCTTCCAAAAGAGGCTCTATTCCAGGCATTGTGGATTTAATGCTTGTTCCATCTGCTCAGAGGTTGAAATTAGTTGGCAGATGTGCAGCCTGATCCTATGGACATTTATTCAGAAGTAAGACCTAAGGTGTAATTATTATTATTATTATTATTATTATTATTATTATTATTATTATTATTATTATTTACCCCACCCATTTTCCCCAGCCACTCTGGGTGGCTTAAAGCTTGAGCACAAGATTGCACCCTTTGCTTGTAAACTTCTTGGTGCTGTACAAAGTGGACTAAGCAAAGGGTGCATGCAATGGTCATCATCATCCTTGTCCTCATACCAAAAAAAGGAGATCCACTCAGACGCTTGAAGTAAATACAATAGAACACTGCGTTGTCATACACAGGTACATTCAATATGTGGATACATGTACTCTGTACTCATTTTTTTTTAGGTTAGTTCACATGTTTCATTTTAAATACACCATGTGTACAATCATTCCCACAAGCATTTACAGTGGCACCTCGGGTTACAAACACTTCGGGTTACAGACTCCGCTAACCCAGAAGTAGTACCTCAGCTTAAGAACTTTGCCCCAGAATGAGAACAGAATTCGTGCAGCGGCGGCAGGAGCTCCATTAGCAAAAGCACACCACAGGTTAAGAATGGTTTCAGGTTAAGAATGGTTTCGGGTTAAGAACGGACCTCCGGAACGAATTAAGTTCGTAACCAGAGGTACCACTGTATTCATGTGTACAAATGGGAAATATGTTAGCTAAGCATGACTAAGTTTGGGTCCAATCCAATGAATGACACTGAACTCAACCTCCTGTTGGTCTTTGGCTGGTGAATTTAGATTCAGAATACTGATATTGACTATAAACTCTTGTCTCTCTGCACAGTCTTTCATCAGGGCTGTTGTCCGAAAAACACTCTCTCCTTAGGTTTTCTTAACATGTTACATTCATATATCTTATTAACTGAGGGAGGTTGCTATGGTCGTCATTCCCCCCCCCCCCGACTGAACCCAAGAGAGATGAAAAGAGCCCTGGTTTATAGCTAAAAGCAACTGCTTTGGATAAATGCACATCTACATAGCTGTTGATTTAATCCCTACACTACAGTACCAAAATAGAGGTTTTATTGTTCAAGAAAATAATGAGGGAGTGGGTGACAAGACCAGTTTCTTTTCAGTTAACAAAGGTTTAAGTTTCATATGGAATTATCTCAAACCCACAGAGTAGGGCTGCATACACACCACACATACAAGTACATTTAAAGCACACACCCCCAAAAATCCTGGGAACTGTAGCTACAGTGCCCAGCATCCTTAACAAACTACAGTTCTGAGGATTCCTGCAGGGGTGTGTGTACACTTTAAATGTGCATTAAATATATGGTGTGGATGCAGCCTACATTTCAGAATGCACACTGACCGCTAAGCCACTGAATGGGAGGCTGCCCTAATGGAAGTATCAAGCTACCCAATAAGAAGGTTAAGCGAACAAGGACTGGACTCAATGTCTGGACTCAATGACCGAGCTATCAGGTTGTTTTCATCTCTAAAGACCATGATAAATTATGACAGTACAGCCAAGGCTTTTAAACGTTTATAGCTGTGAGATGTGTTAGCGAGACCAAGCTGACCTCATAAATTCTTCTGCCTCAGTGACCCTTCCAAGTCTCACCACTGGTGTCTAAGGGTATACCCATGCCACACTGTATATCAACACAAACTTCCTTCCTGAAATATATGCCAATCTGTCTCTTGAGATTTGCCTGCTTCAGGTACAACTAACAGAATGATTTCAACTGAGGCAATTGTGTTGCTTGGATACATTCTTCAGCAGGAACCTTTCCAAGAACTTGCCACAATGCATGGATGTGAGGAATCCCTTTTATTCATATCCTACCTCTGGAGCATAATTTTAGATGCTTATGTTTATAATGAAAATGCAGATTCTGTTGTAGCAAAAATGGCACGTCTCTTAATACAAGGAAGAGATAATGACTCTTGAGATCTGTCTGGGATTAACCTGGATTAATTAAATGAAGGGCTAGTTCATTAGATGGGTTCATTAGAAACCAATCCAAGTGGCCACAGTAGGGTAATACATTTACCAGGCTCAACTAAAATGTCACAAAATAGCAAGTTTTGACTTCTGTAAATATGTCTGTCTCTCTAGGCTGAATGTTAAGCAAATGCCTATGGGGCAAGAGCGTGAGTAAATTGAGCACTATATTGGAGCCCAGGGCTTTTTTTCAGCCAGAACTTGCCAGAACTCATTTCCGGCACCTCTCAGGTGGGCACCATTGCCATTCTAAGAGAATGAGAGAAGTTACCATGGTGAGTCCTGGCACCTCTTTTTCTAGAAAAAGAACACTGTTGGAGGCCAAAAGCCTAGCCTCGCAACTACCCATGGCTTTTATACATTTTGAAGAGTGCAGTACAACATTTAGCCATCCAGCAGAGGGAGCCTAAAACTGAACGAAGGTTTTCTTCTGCTGCCTGAGGACGGGACATAACTTTTGGCAGTGGAGACTGCTCCATTATGGTGAATGGGGAGCTGCCCCACCAACCTCAAGTCAACCCGTCAACCCACACCTGCCTACCTTCTTACTGACATCCAGTTCAGGGGGTTGCGCTGGCTCTCAGCTTCCTCCCTCTTAGTCTGAGTGTCGCTGTTGTAGAACTCAGCAGAGAAGAGGATGGGGACAAAAGAAGAACTACCGGTAGTTGCTGCTGGGCCTGTCATTGGCTCTGACCTCACCTACTGTAGGTCTCCCTACCTTCCACCCTACCAGTCCCAATGGGCACTACTGACATTTGGAACTTACATACCCTCCAACTTTGCTAGTATAAATATTGCCAGATTTGTCTTTATGACTGTGCCCTGCCTCCCATGGGTTCCAATGAAGTTGGGAAACAGACCTGAGCTGCTGATAAATTTTAATGCTAATGATGAGCAGCAACTATTCTTTGCTTGCCCTAGAAGCCTTTAGTGCAATTTGAAATCTGTTTTGCACCAGGCAGACATATATCAAATTGAGACTGCAGACCTCCACAGATTTCCCTGTAAGTCCCACTAAACTTCATGGGACTTTTCTGAGTAGACAAGTATAGAAATGTGCTTTAGATCTGCCTAGCTCCACTACTTTCCATTTAAAGCTTGAGGCCTCACACACTTCTCTTTTCTCTTGTGCCTTCTTGGCTTAGATCTGTGATTTAAAGCTCCGTGTCGGAGTGCTTTTCCTTTTTTGCCATGCCACTTTCCCCAGAAAACCCACTGTTTAACACTGAATATGAACAACTAGCAACTGAGGTTTTCAATGGATTGCCAATTGCCTCGATTCAGCAGTAACTAGTGAGTTTTCGTGGGGAAAGCACCAGGGCAAAAAGAAAAGGAAAAAAAAAGTGATAGGATGCAGAGCTTTAAAGCATGGGCCTCTGCCTAGAAATGTGGCACAAAAGGAAGTCTTGATGAGCCCTCAGAAACAGCAGACTTTTGGGGCCCAGCATTATGTTCAGAACCTGTAATACTGACCTGAAAGTGGCCATTTGTGAACAAAGTAACTTCAGAAGGAAACACCAACACGAAACCCCAGGAAACAAGGAATCAAAAAGTTCGATTCTATTCACTTGGGCTCCAACATAATGCTCAATCATAGGGCTTACTCTCAAAAAGTGTGAATAACAATGTAACAATTCTCTGTCCTGGACTGTGGCTGTTAATGTCTACAGAATGGAAAGATGAATCTATTTGCCTCCAGAAACTTTTCCATATGTAGCTTTATGGTATTTGGAGTTATGAAGGACACAGGAAAGGGGCACACCTTACAATAATATAATTACCATGTTTTTCCATTAGGGAAGTCAAAAGACCAATAAAAAAGAGTGTAACAAATAAAGATTATTTTGGAACTTTTTAATGAACTCTGCAACCTCTTATAAAACCATAACATCAACTATCCAGTTATGTATGCAGAAACATTATATGTCAATATTTATTTTTGTTACTATATTTTAAAGGTAAAGCTCCAACTTGCTATGCACTTTCAAGCATCCAATCCCCCACTAAATGGGTTGGCCAGTTTTGTTTTGCTTTTTGTTTTGCTTTTCAGCCAGTGGGCAGAAAAACATGTGGGTAAAACCATTTCTCCCCACTAAGTCGTCATTGATTGTTATTATCATAATCATAAACATATTTTGTGTTGAGCTGGAATTCTGGACTCACCAAAAACTTCATTCTGTAGCCCCAAAAGTCCTGCTCAGACATCTATGCACTGCTCATCCCTGAAGGAGTCTATTCCCATTAACTGAGTGACTAGCAGCTGAAAGGAAAGAACAATTCTGTTTTATAAACACATTATGAAGAAAGTCTAAAAATACAATGGCAGAGAGAATAATGAAGAGAAAATTTCTGCAGGCTTTTTGAATCTTAAGAATTTTCAGAGAGAGATGGGAGTGATATCCCATGGGGGGAAAACGTGTTTCGTACTTTTGTCGCACAGCCTTCCATTTTTGCATCTGTCTTGCTGAAATGAGAACAGCCCTGCTTTGACTGGATATAATGATGTTTTTTACTAAGGGCAAAGTTTAGCCAGACAGATAGATAAGACACTTGGCCATTTGGATGAAGCAATCAAATGTACACGCCAAATGAACAGATCTATAGACTTTGAACAAAGCTCTCCTCGCTCAGACCCATCCCTCCACTCCACTGTAGCAAATGAATCAGGGCCTAGTTAGTGGCTATAGCTTGGGGATTGAGTCATATGACCTTGCTTGTATTCCTGGCTCTGCCTTGGCAAGGTGACTTTGGCAAGAAACTTACATCAGTGTGTGTGTGTGTGTGTGTGTGTGTGTGTGTTTGATTTATAAAGTGAAGGTAGCTCCCATACCTGTTTTAATCTGTACCACACTTTCGTAGAAATGCAAAGCATTTCAGCATGTTTATTCTGGTTTTCCTTATCTAGGGAACATCCTGTAATATTCCTGATTGATCGGTGGATCTTGATAAAGAAATAATACAATGACACAGCTTCGCCCTGCCCTGCAGTTGCATGATCTGCAGAAGCAGAGGCAAGCCAAGCTAATTTGGCATGCTGGAGAAATTCAGTCTCTGCATAAAATACCAGGCTATTGCCTGGAGCTAACTAGGGCTGGGTGCCTTTGTCCACCCAGTGACCCTGTCCCTTGGTTTTGCATGCCTCCAGGTAAAAGCAGCCGCTCCTGGAAAGAGTGTCCATATGCATGCCAGCTTCTATTCAAAGATATCAGCGCAGATAGCAACAAAGGCATTCAGGCTGCTCTGAGTGTTGCGTCCAGAGGGAAGAGAAGCAGCAGTTTGTTGCAACAAGTGGAGCGAATATTTCCGTTCCTTTTGGAATTTGGTGACAAGCATACCAAAACAAATGACAGTAATTTAAAGTGACCAAAGGGTCATATGGAAGAAATTGCAGGAGAAAAGGGCATTTGGAGAGGAACACAATGTCTACGTTCTTTATAAAGGCATTACTGGTATCAGAATCCCCAATGCTATTGGGAAAGGATTGTAGCTCAGTGAGAGACCAGACCATTGACTTTGCATGAAGAAAATCCAAGGTGCAATCTCTGGCTTCTCCACTTAAGGCTGGCAGAGATCTCTTCCTGAAACTCTGGAGAGTCACTGCCACTCAACGTAGACAATACTGGACTTAAGAGGGTCCAACCCAATTGTCCCACCCAATATAAGGCAGCTTCCTATGTCAAAGGGAGCCAATGTGTTTTCCGGATGATGTTGAATTAAAACTCCCATCACCCTGACCAGCATGATGGGAGTTTAAAAAACATTTCTTTTTATTTATGTTGATCAAAAATATATAATTCAATAACATATAATAAAACAGGGAAAAACAATTAAGTGAAACATACAAAAAAGGAGGAGGTACAAATTTGGGTCACTGCATTCACCATCCTTTGGAAGACTAATAATTATTGGTCTGGGAGGGTTCTAACATGTCCTCTCCAATCCCCTTAATTTTTTTAGTATCAGGATATTGCTCATGGGCGTCTTGTGATATTTTCGTGTTCAAAGCTGGAGAGTCTCCAATAATTCGATAGTGCCATATTTGAACATGGTTATCATCATTCACGTATAAAAGAAGTCTTAGCCACATAGCTGAAAATGAGTCTGTTTGTTGTTGTTTTCCTCTACTGTCCTTCAATTTGTGAGTTAATTTTTCATCTATAACTACAGACCAGATTTGACTTGTTACATAAATCCCTCGAAATATTTCAATTTTATTTTATTTTACAATAACCATCCTGGCACCCTGGCACTTTCCTTATCATAAAAAAAACCAACCCTGACCTTTTGGGAAAGTGGGTTTGTTGCACAACAAACTCTATTTTTTTCTCTCAACCTGAATTTGCCAGTATGTGATTGAATCCCACTGGAATATAGCAACAGTCTGCAAGTGCTCTCCAGCTCCAAAAAAACCCAAAAAAACTTCAGCCTTTCCTCATACCGGTAGAAAATTTGCTCCAACCCTTTTCTCATCTTAGTTTCCCTTTTCAGCACCATTTCCACTTCTGTAGCATTTCCTTTTGAATCGTTTTAATGATTTCCTGTCATTCAAATGCTTTCCTTTTATTAACCGGAGGCTTGCCATCTAGCTTTTTAACACTAATGGAACAGGCACATAATTGGATCCCTGTGGGAATTCAGACAGGACTACTTAGTGTTTGCTTTTCACCCTCCCATTGGGGATATAGTATCAAAGGGGCAAAACAAACAGGATTTGGTTGTAGTTGAGTTGAGTTACGTTGAATGGAGCCAACTCATGTTTTACTTCAGGCCTTGGCCCACATTTGATCAGAATGAATTCCCCAAATATAAGGAATTTTGGGTCCTGAAATTCCAAGAGAGCAGAAGAGACGTTTTATGTATGCAATGGGAGCTGCTCGGATGTTGTTAGCCCAGAGATGGAAAGAAGATAAAGTCCCTACCAGAGAAGAATGGCAAATTAAGTTGTTGAACTATGCTGAAATGGCAAAACTGACCGGAAAGCTCAGGAACCAAGAAGACCAAAATTTTAATAAGGAATGGGGAAAATTTATAAATTACTTAGAAGATCACTGTAAGTAGTTGAAAGCACTAGCAGGACTGAAATAACACTTGGGATGTAACGAGAACTATGGATATAATGGAGTTATAAAAGAACTTGGAATATTGGAATAAGATGCAGTAGAAAAGGCTTAACAATAGAACACATGGAGGGGAAGGTAGGAATTCCAGAGATTCAGAGGAATCTGTTGATTGTGGAAGTGTTGTGGTATGATTATAATTTTAATTTTATAAAACCAAATAAAAATTATTATTTGGGGGGGGAGAGAACCAGTTCCCCAAAGGTGACCTTTTTGAGCCCTCGGCCATAGTCAATTGAAACCAAAGCTAATGGTGTCTTTTGAGGCAGGCTCAATTGCACACCATTCACGCATGAGACTTCTCAAATATGTGACAACCTACTATAGGTTACATTTGTGTCTAAGTGACTATGTTTGTTATGGTCAGAAGCACAACAATTACTCATCCAACTAAAAATGGAGCATTGTTTGAGTGACAGCTGCTCGCTGGCTTCCTGCAAGGATCTTTGTGCGCTGTTACTGGCACCATGCAAGGGTAAGCATTCATCATTAACTGAAGCACATTGCTTAGATACCATGGGGTTATATATCCTAGAAATACCCCAGAAGGCAGCATGTTAATTACCTATCAGAGATACCAACTACTAGTATAGAAAAAATATATACCATATTTTTCCATTTATAACACGCCCCTGTGTATAAAACATCCCCTATTTGGGGGGACTCAAAATTAAGAAAATGTACTATGCACTATCCGTGTATAAGACGACCCCTTATTTTAAACTTCAAAAATATAGGGGAAAAAGATAGTCTTATACACTGAAAAATATGGTATTTTGCACAGTTACTTGTCCTTTTCTCTCACAAAGTACAGGAGGGCAAATCAGGCTACCATACTGTAATATTGAAAATGTGGATTTAGTGGAAGAAGCAGTCATATGATTGCACCACCATTGCTTCTGAGAGTGCTTCTAGACTGTCACTGATGATTTATTACTATTATTAGTAGATCTGAAACATATACAGCAGAATTAATACACAACAATTAATTGTTTTGATAGAATTTCAGGGTATACAATTAATCGGTCAAAATCCGAATCAATGTCAGTGGGTAATTGTAGTTCACCTACTTTGTATACCAGCTGGTGATTTTGTTGGTGCCCAGAGGTCATAACATAAGGTTACCAGATTTTTTTCAAAGAATCCGAGGACACTTTTTTTAAAAAAAAAAGAGATGGAAAAAATATTTTTTAAAATATTTAAAAAATAAAATAAAGAAGTAATATCTTCTCTTCTGTCGTCTCCTCTGTCGCGTAGCCTTCCTCTGGGCCTCAGCCTGCCCTCTTGGAGCGCTAGCTGCCATAGAGTAGGCTTGGGTCGCGTCTGGGCTCGGCCACGTGTCCTTGCCCTCCCGGTACTCTCCTACCTCTTCTCAGCGGCAGCGGCGGCAGGGGTGAGGCAAGGTCAGGGCTCCCCTCTTTTTTCTCCTTCCTCTTTCTCTCTCTTCCTTCTCCTTCTCCTCTCCTCCTTCTCACTGCGTCAGCTCCGGGGTTTTTACTGGCCCCAAAGCGTCGTTGGGCAGTTGGCTGGGTGGCCAGGCGCTTTCACTCTCGGCTTGATTTGGGTCACGCAGGGAGGGGGTCATCGGTTCACCCAGTTGACGCGCCAAGCGTCCCCGGTTCCCTCTCAGCAGTGCTGGCAGCAGTGGCAGTCTCAGCAGCCCGGAGCCAGCCTGGTAGTGCAGTTGGCTCTGGCTGGCTTCAGGAGCTGCTCGCTGCCGTGACGCCCACCATTTTGCCTCGCCAGAACTCCCCATATGATGTGTCTTGTGCCGTTGAACCAATCACACAACATTCATCCCCTACTAATAAATCTACAACACTTAAAATATAAATCCTGGGACATTAAATGAAATCCGGGGACATTCCGGCGATGGATTTTGTCCGGGGACAGATTTGTAAATCCGGGGACTGTCCCCAGGAAACGGGGATGTCTTAACCATATCTTAACATATATTGGCCTTTTGGCTCCAAGAGAGACATTTCTCAAATTATTAAATTGAATTTGAATAGGTTGATAAAGGCGGTTTCTAGTTATTTGGAAAGACAGGCATCACTTAAATTCAATATTTGAGATAAGGTTAATACACTTAAGATGACTATTCTTAATGTACATACCTGGCGCAGTTTTGAGTGATAAGAATTCTAATGGTTTGAACGGCAATTTTGCACACAGCAAACATATGTACACTTCCCTCAAGTGCGTGCCAAGGCTATGCTTAAACTTGTAATTTCTGCAGAATTCATTCATGAGGAAAACCATACAAGCTTATCAGTTAATTATTGTCTGAAACATAATGCGCCTGGGTAGTTTAGGATCCATGTTGAGTTGGCAAGGTTACATGCCAGCCAAACTGCTTTACACTATTCAGTGTAAACTTTCTAAGCTAATGGGTGGGATTTTAAATACTTTTGGAGTCTTCAGCTCTTACGATAGATGGGGGAAATGCAAGGTTACAGAGTAAACTAAAGCCCTAACTAAAATTTAAATCATCCATACTGTATTTCTTTAGTCATTTGTTCATCCCACATCTCACTTTTCAATGCATTTCCTCAACAGTTTCTAAACTGCAATTAAATAAAAAATAAAAAAATTGTTGCACTATCATTAAAGTGCCCTGTCACTCACTTTAATTGCACCAACCTAAATTTACAGTATACACTTGAATCCCTTCTGCAGAACAGTGACAGTCTGAAGGGCACCCTATTTCCCTTCACATTCAGAAGAATTCGTTGCTTGGGTGATATTTTTGATGCATTAAGTAACCTAGAAGCTTGGCTGACAAACACTTTTTTTTTCCAGTTAATGGTTTAAACAGCCAAGTAGACAGACCTCCTACTGTGTGCTCAAAAATTACTGGTGTGAGGAGAAAGCCAAATGCTCTGACTAGCTCTGGTGTACCTAATGTGAAAGAAATGTAATTAAGTTCCATCTTAATTAAGTTCACGATAACGCAGAGCTTGTAGAAAACAGGTTTTTGGGATGGATTCAATGTCGGCAGGAAGTTATCTCCCTTCTGGCAAAAACAGACATTTTTTACTATAATTTACATTTTCATTCTTTTTGTTAGCAGACTGAAATTGCCCAATTGCTGGGATGGGCCTTTAATACCACTGCCTAATTAGATTTGATTGCACTGGTCGGGCTTATGAATAGGTGCTGTGGACCAAAAACAATCCACACTCTATAGGTTGTATCCAACTAAGGTAGACCCATTGAAATTGATGAACCCATGCATGCCCATCAATTCCAGTGAGCCTACTCTGAGTAGGAGTAACACTGGATTCAATCCTGTGTCACTTTTTGAAAGAAAGTAGTTTCTGCAGCCTTAGAAAGACCTGGATGATAGCTGCTGGGTCCCTCTGCTCCAGGAAACGTTTCAGTCACCTCAGCAGGTACAGATGTTACTCCTGGATGCAGCCACTGAGAGTCCACAAGCTGTGCAGAGCCCCCCAGAGCCCCCAGATTGTGCACCCGCCCAACTACTCAAGGACGAACTCAATCATTGACTGGAGTCCCTCGATCACCCTAAGAGGACTAAAAATAAGTGTCAACACTAGTTATTATATGTAACCATCAGTGAAAGGAGCCTCACCATACCAATCTTCATAGAAGCAGGCTGGTCCTATCGTGAGCCATGTGGCTCAGATGGGCCAGGAGGAACAGAGGATGGTATACACCTATACCTTGCAGGGCACCCACCACCACCGTAGCAGCAAGCGGCTGGCTAGCTACCACTACCACCAATTCTCCTTCCTGTTTTCTCACCTGCATGCCACTAACAAAACACCCTGGGTGCTCCATGTCCCACTCTGAGGAAGAGGTTGTTCCTCAGGGTGAGACATCACAGACAACGCTGCCAGAGAGTGGCTGCATTGCTCGGTGTTTACTGCAACAGCAGGCAAATGACTATTTAAAATTAGCTTAAAACTTGGATGTTATCTGTATGCACCGGTCACATCAATACGCATCTAGAGGGAGTCATAATCCCCTTCTATGCTGTGTCTCTGGGGGTGCACATATGCATCCATTGGGCAATGGAGATGGCAATGTGCAACGAAAGAAGGAAGGAAGGAAGGAAGGAAGGAAGGAAGGAAGGAAGGAAGGAAGGAAGGAAGGAAGGACACTGAGATCCAGCGCCGAGGGCCTTCTGGCGGTTCCCTCACTACGAGAAGCAAAGCTACAGGGAACCAGGCAGAGGGCCTTCTCGGTAGTGGCGCCCGCCCTGTGGAACACCCTCCCAGCAGAGGTCAAAAATATAAACAACTATCTGACATTCAGAAAATACCTCAAGGCAGCCCTATTTAGGGAAGTTTTTAACTTGTGATATTTTAATGTATTTTAATGTGTGTTGGGGCCGCCCAGAGTGGCTGGGGAGAACCGGCCAGATGGGCGGGGTACAAATAAAATTATTATTATTATTATTATTATTATTATTATTATTATTAAGGAAGGAAGGAAAGAAAGAAAGAAAGAAAGAAAGAAAGAAAGAAAGAAAGAAAGAAAGAAGACTGACTGTTATCCTAACAATCTGGATGTCAGGGAGCTTTGGACTCCTAATCTCTCAAAATTTAAATAAAACTTTGTAAAGGGTCAGAAAACACCATGTTTAATGCCTAAGCATACAGTCTTAAAACCAGTGTCTGGAGGCAAAGTATGAGATTCCCAAATAAGGAGACCATGTTAGGAACTGATGCAACTACCGGTAGTTGGGCTCAAAGATTGTTTTCCAATGCTACACGACAAAGTCCTTGAGAGCCTATTAAGCAACCTATTTGTGAAATGTCCCTGGATTATCTCAGTGCTCATAAATCTAATTTGGCCACCAAGGTTCCAAAACTGCTTTTACCCAGCAAAGGTAATTTCTATTTACCTCAGTGGAAGTCAGTCCGGGCTCATGTTTCCCAATGAAATAAGGTAAAATGAAACCAGCGAGTGTCACACTCATTAATAAACGGTTTCTGATAGTCAGGAATCTGAGGAAGAAGTTAAGAACCACCTGGCCATGAATCCAATGTTGATGCTCAGCTTGGGACCTAAGAACCCATCCATTTTGCCAGCTGAGTCCATATATTTTCCTTGTTATTACCCCATCATGGTGGCTGGAAGTGTATCAAGGCCCTCCAGGAACTGGCTGATCCTGCCTGTGAAAATCACTCCACTCATATTAAGCCGGGTGACCTAGAAAAATGTATGCAACAACCACAGTAAGAGTAGGTTTGATTTACCTTCTAAATGTGGCCAAAGCTCTTAAAGCTGAGGAAAATGTGTCAAAGTCTCACCAGGTTGCAGTGTGGCGTAGTGGTTAGGATGCTGGATTAGGATCTGAGAGACCAAGTTTCAAATCCCCACACAGCCGTGAAGTTCACTGTGTGTCTTCAAACCGCTTTCTCTCTCTGTCTAACCTAGCTGTCAGGCAGGTCTGGAGTAAGACTTCTAGAGACCCTAAGCATTTAAAAGTTAATGAAGGCTGACTCAACAAAGCATGCCCATTTCCATACATACACCATGGAGAAAATGAAGCAAGTCTGTCCTGACACATGATTTGTGCTGCTTTCAATGCTGTGATCTCTGGGTGCCTGGAACAATGAAGAAAAAACTCTCTGTTTGTCCTCCAACAGGTACACACGAGGAACTTATTCTAAACTTTGTTCACCTTTTCATTGCAGAGGACCAAGCATGTCCACATCTAAACCCAGTGAGAAGACAGCATAGGTCCGTTCAGTGGTACATAATTGTATTTCCAACAGGGGGTTGGTTTTGGACATCTTTTTCCACCCATGACATCAAGTGTTTGAGAGTACTGAATTGTAATATGTGTATCTTACTATTAAATGGAGTACCCAGAGTGATGTATAATTGCAGTCAGGATACTGAGGTAACTGCTGGGACTACAACAAAGAAGTACCTGGAATGCTCAGAGTATAATTATTATTATTATTTTACATTTAAAATGCAACACTGGCACCTGTTTTAAGCCGAGCCTTAGATGTGCAGCCAATAGTCCTTGGAGAAGGTTGCTTGTTGCCTGGAGCTCACACATGAGTTATCAACTGAAGATCTCCTCAGCATTAGTAGAAGGAAATGATTAGTCAAGGTGCATTCACAGCTGTTTTAGCAGTTTGCTTAACTGCCTGAGGATGAACAACAGCCTGAATCTCCACCCACTGCTGTGACTCTCAAGTCAATCATTCCAAGCAATGGCTCTTCAATTGCATTGCCAAATTTCCAACACTGTTTACAGGAAACAATGCCACACACTCAGGAGGTGCAAATGGGCAGCTTCCTGGTTATGATGAGCTGGAACTGACAAGTAAATACGGAACAATGAGGAACCATTAGTGTTGTGCCCCCTGCATGCAAAATGTGGAACCATTGGCCTATACTATGATTTATGTAATTGGTCAAATTTGCATCTCAACACCACCACCACCCCATTCTGTCAATGAGTTCATTGAGGCCTTCTGGCTTCACAGTGATCCTATAAGGTAAGTTCTAAGCTGAGACAAAGTGACTTTCCACCCGTTGAGCTTTATGGCTCAACAAGGGTCAAAAAGGGGGCATTCCACTGTCCAAGCCCAACACTCCAGCCAGTGGCGGGGCTTCATGCTCAGGCACCGGGGGGGGGGGTGGAGAGCAGGCGGGGGGCAGGGCTGGCACGTGTCCCGGGGGCAGGGCACACTGCCCACAGAGGCATGGTGCACATCCTGGGGGCGTGGTGCGCCGTCCTAGGGGCAGGGCATGCTGCCTGCAAGAGCGTGGCGCCCAGTGCAGGCAGGGGGCAGCCGCAATGACACCCTACTGGGATTGCGCAGCTGGGGGCAGTGCGCTCCCCCCACACTCCTCTTCCTCCGCCAGTGACTCCAGCCACACTTCCTCTATAGGCAGAAAATAAATATTAGGAGCAATGAAGGACAGAGCACTGGGAAGATCTTAGAATCATAGAGTTGAAAAGGGAAATGGGAGTTCATACAGTCCAAACTCCCCTCCCTGCTCAATGCAGGATGCAACAATAGCGTCCTTGGCAGATGGCTGATCTTTGCTGAAATACTTGTAGCAGAGAGTCTATTCCACCAGCTCCTCGAAGCAGACTGCCCCATTGTCTTATATAATTAGGACATGTTTTCTAATGCTTATCTGCTTTCCTGCCATTTCTACCCATTGGTACTACCTAGACTTGAGCCAAACTTTCTAAGAAGGCACTTCCTCGAAACAAGAAAGCACTGTGCATGCATCTCCAAGTGAACTCAAGGTCGACAAAGAACTAGGCCTTGGCAGACAAAGTTGTCACTCTTATCCAAAGGTTCACCATGTCATAATGGAGAATATACAGATACTGTATTTATTTAAAACACATATGGAAAAATAGACACATATTCAACAAGAAAAACATTGGTCCTCTCCATGCTTTTTTTCTTTTTTTTGCAAGCCTCACCTGCCTGTTGTTCCTGAATGAGGAAGTCTGTGTTTACTTTTCATTCCATTATCAAGAACTCCATTTCTAATGCAACACTGAAAAGGAAGTGCCATGAAATTTCTGTCTGGGTGGAAAAGGTGTGTGCTTCCTCCTTCCACTTTGCTTCTAGTAACCTATTTCTCATCTTTTCTGGTAACTGTAATATGAAATTTTATCAGCATCAGATAAAGGAAAAGGAGAAACAGCAATGTACCTTTAGAGGTGTAAATAGGTAATTGCAAGGATGTTCCTTTCAGCAACATAGACAAAGATGTAAATCATAAACTGCCTGTGAACTTTCTGCAAGGATTTAGCAGTGCAATGTTCAGGATCTGAGCACTGTGCAAAAGACTAACAGTTTACTGAACAGACAACGCTAGGCTATTGCTTTTTTAATTCCACCATAAAAATTATTGAGGAGTGGTCCTAGAAAGTACAGGGAGGAAGGTGCTCATAGCTTCTAAAGACCAAAGTCAATTTGTATGCAGCAGGTAACCAATTGAAATATGAGATGGGATTAATAAAATTCCCTTCTAAGTTTACAGTGCAGAAAATTGGGCCATGAATTGTTCATATTGATGCAAGAGTTGAGATAACTTTCCTTTAAGAAAAGCTTTAGTTGCAATGAGATCACATGTTCAAAATACTCCAATATATATTATTATTAGGAAAATATAAATTATCTACCCGCTTAATGTATCAGTTGTGATTTACTGTGCTATCTAGAATGCGGTTGCATATGAACCATAGGTGTGTATGTATACGTTTGTGTGAAATGCAGGTTTTGTTCATGTTGATACCATATTGTGATTCTAAAAAAAGAAAAGATGTGGAACACTCTCATTGTGTCAATGCTATGTGTGATTGGCAACTTACGTAGCTCTTCATTAAAAAAAAGGTCCCCCCACCCTTTTTAAAGTAGCCAGCACTAGAATGTTCTGCAGTCATAGGTACCTGATGTGTTAGAACAAGATGGGGTGGCCCAGCCTGTTTTGCCACCTGAGATGAAACAGGAAGGTGCTTTCATGCCTTTTAAGTTCCCTCAACAAAGCCTCCCTTACCTGGGTCGCACAGCGGATTCTGGTGAGATCTCACGAGATCTTACAGAGCTTTTCGGAATATATATTTGAGAGCACAAGATCTCATGAGATTTGGGCAAGATCTCCTGAGATTTCCACAAGCTGTCACAAGACAGCTTGTTGGAAGCCATCACTGTTTATCTGCCAGCAGCAAAGGTGGTGAGGCAAACGTGGTGCCTATGGGGACATCGCCTCTTGAGGTTCTGCCTCAGCCCACATCCCTGATATCTCCCAACTCTTTCAGGAAAGTCCACAGTCATCTTTCAGTTTCTAAAAGTACAGCTCTAATCAATTTTCTTTGTCACCTTCTCCAGTTTCAGGGAGATGAGAGTGAATCTGCTAACCGCTGTCTGGATGAGCTATTTGCTGACTGGGTTATGGGTGACATTTGCTTCCAAAGGCTTTGGGCATGAGTTCAGTGCTTCTCTGTTATGAACATAAGAAGCTGCTGTATGCCATTCAACCTTCTAGCTCAGGATTGCCTCTTCTGACAGGCAGCAGCTCTGCAGGGTCTCAGGCAAATATCTTTCCCAGCCCTGATACCAGAGATCCTTTTTAAACTGGAGATGCCAAGGAGTGATTCTGGAACAAAGCCATCGCTCAGTGGTAGAGCAAATGATTTGCATGTGAAAAGTTCCAAGTTCAATCCCTGGTACCTCCAGGTAGGGTTGGCAAAAAATTCCCGTATGAGCTTCTGCCAGGCAGTGTCAAAAACACTAAGCCGGATGGACCTCTGCTCAGACTTGGAACAAGGTTGTGTTGCTATGACCTTCTGCATGCAAAGTATGCAAGCTGCATCCTCTCTCTACACCAGCCCTATTGGGCTGATCATCCAAACCAAGGACTAATTTCTAAAGGCCTGCAGACTCTCAGGCAAGAGAGACCTGTGCCTGTCCCACAGCCTGATTGGGGGGGGGGTGGAAGAGGTACTGATATAGAATCAAGCTGCACATGTGCAGTAAAGAGACAGGGCAAACATGTCAGTTGAGCAGAGGTTAATATTTTTCAAACATACTTCCTGCACCAGGCGCACTAGAAAATGGTTAATTAAAAAGCTGCAAACTAAGGGAACCTCACCACCTCTTTCCCCTTGCAATGGCAGTTCCCTCCTGTTTAATCTCCCCTTGCTAGTCTCTCTCCCTCAGATATGCAGTGCTTTGCATATGAAGTATACAGAATGCACAGTTGCAGGGAATGGGGCTGAGAGTCCTCCAAAATGATCAGATTTAATCTGAAGAGCCAAATTCTGCATCATGTGCAAGCCATGATATTCTTCTGTGCTGACTTTTCAGCCCGTGTTGGGAAAGACGTATGGATCCAGAATTGGCCTCCACAGTTGCTTACGGACTCACTGTTAAGACGGCATTCATGGAAGACAATCTTACTTGGCTATGAGTGATTGCCAGAGGAGGAGGAGGAGGAGGAGGAGAAGAAGAAGAAGAAGAAGAAGAAGAAGAAGAAGAAGAAGAAGAAGAAGAAGAAGAAGAAGAAGTGTCCTTGACACCTCTTCAATTTGTCCGTAAGATCATTGCCACCTAGTATTTCTATGGCAGTATGGCAGGATTCCTGTACATTTAACAGTCGTTCAACATAAAGGGGTTACAATGGTGTAGCTTTCCCCATCAGTACATCATCTCCATACAAGATGACGGTTCACCCCCAGGATGGAGAACCTTTGGCCTTCCAGATGTTGCTGGACTTCCAGATGTTCCCATCATCCCTAGCTATGCTGGCTGGGGCTGATGGGAGAAACATCTAGAGAACCACAGGTTCCCCATCTTTGCTTTGGCTGCTGGTGTTCTCTGCATCATGCCACTGTTAAAGGGGACAAGCACCCTGCCAGAAAAAAAGTTGGCGACCTTAGCTAAGCATATGTAGTATGATGGAACATTGAAAAGGCAGTGCTTTCCCCCCCCAGAGTCCTCAAGCCCAAAGCTGTCTAAATATGTATAGATGAACTTTTACCTCAGATGCCATGTGAATGGATCCTTAATATTTCCCGTCTTAAGCAGATAACCACAATATCTGTTAAAATGTCACTCACAAATGTTCTAGCATGCCTGGAATCCAAGACAGTGAACTATTTAGAGTTTGCATATACAGTTTATACAGTGAGTTGTATGTTTAATATAATGATCGTGTTCACTTCTCCCTATCACTCCCTCCAGTAAAGCTGTTTCATGGTACTCAGTTGTTTATATTCCAGATATGGGGATGACATATTATTCTGCAGAATTTTCAGGATATTTATTTTTCTACTTTTCAAGAGAAGACTTTATAATAAGTTTCATGGGCTTAATGTTTACAGCCCTGCCCACTTAAAGTCATATTAAATTAATAAAGTCTAGGAAACCGTTAAAGCTTTTCAAGTCCTGCTCAGTTAGAGAACAAGACTCAACAGTTTTAAAAGGGCCCACTGTGTACTCTTGTGCTTTTTCTGTCTCGCCTTAGGAAGAAGAACAGAGTTGTTAACACCTGTTCTCACCCAGCAGTTTGGCATTTGAAACTGACTGCACTGTGTTAAATTTAAGCTTGACTGTCAAAACCTTCCAGCATAATCACTTGCTAACTGGGCCCCAATTCCCAAGTACAATAACGAATCTTTCTTGCTACCAGACTTGATCGCTGAAGAACTGGAAGTATTTGCCTTCAGACTTTGTAAATTCCAGCGCATGTTAGCTGTGCATCTGTGGCTGTGATTCTCAGATAATTCACTCAGCAGAAATCAGCAGGCTGGGATTGCAGCCCTCAAATGACAATTTCTCCCCAAATGTTTAAAATATTCATTCTTTGGAGGTAGGTTAGGGTATTCTGAAAATGAATATGCAATATTCAAACCTTACATTTTTACAGAAGGGATTTACATATTGATATCCAGTTTCCAAACATTAAGCCACAGAAAGAAATTATTTGGGCATCAACCTTGTAAAGTTCTGTTGACCTATCTCAGGAAGAATGTGGCTACATCATACACTCTTCTCTTCACCAAAATTCTGAAAACGGTATATGTTGCACAGGTATGTGTATATTAGCTTGCTTTTCATAACTCTGCTTCAGATAAGTATATGAAGTTGCCTTATATTGAGTCACATCACAGGTACACCAACCCCATTTCTATTCACCAGGGATGAGGAACCTGTGGCCCTGCAAACTACAGCTCCCTTCATCCCTGACCTTTGGCCATGCTGCCTGGGGAAGAGGGAAGTTGGAATCTCACAACATCTGGAGGACCACAAGCTGTCCATCTCTGCTATTCACTCAGATTGACAGCAGGATCTGGCCCACTGTCCTTTACTTGCCCCGCACCCAGAGATTATTGGGGATCAGTGCCGGATTTACGTATAAACTAAACAAGCTATAGCTTAGGGCCCCACTCTCTTGGGGGCCTCCCAAAAAAAGTAAAGGGGAAAAAACTAGATGTACATTTCCAAAATATAAGATAAAAAACAAATATAATAAAACCTACATACAGCAACAGTGTTTTGTTGTCAATGTGTTTGCATTATGAAGTTATGAATAAAAATATATTAATATATTTCTTCTTAATTGTATTTCACTATTAATATACTTCTTAATTGTATTTCAGTTCAACAATTACTTTATCAAATTTACTTTGATAAAATACATATTTTGTTATGTGCAAATGGCTTTAGATACCTATTAGGTCCATAAACTACCATATAGCACATACTCAAAACAAAAAACAGTGACAATTTGTTGTTGACAAAGGACAGCTGGACATATAAAGGGCCCCATTACCTTCAGTAGCTTAGGGCCTTCTCAAACCTAAATCCGGCCCTGTTGGGAATAGGCAGTTATTAAAACTGGAACTTGCAAACTGCAAATCCCTCATAGTTTTCTGGGTATGCCCAGTGCTCCTGCCAGCTAGCAAAGGAAATTTTGCTCTACATGTCATTTCTGACTCTGCCAAAGCAGGACCAAAAATGTCTGTAGCAACATTTCAAATAGGTTGGGAGTTACTCTTTTTAAAAAAAGAAGCAGCAGCAGCAGCAGCAGCAGATGAGCTGCTGCATTCTCTTGAGGACCAGTTTCCTGGCAAAGAACCAATCAGAACACATTGCACTCTGTCTTACCTCTTCCTCACTTGGCACCAAGAGGGCAAAATAATACATAAAGTCAGTTTTAAAAATAGTAGGTTTCTTACACAAGGTGACCTATTTACAAATACAGATAAATATAAAATGTTCATCATCATCATTTGGCCTATTCCTTCTTGATGTAACAAAGCTATATAAGAACACAGAACATGCTGTCTCCATTTTAGCAAAGTGACTCAAATAAGAAAGCCGCAAAAGAACAACGAAGAAGCGTGCAGTTAGATCCAAACAGCCTGCAGCAAGATAACTCTGAAAAGAGATTGCAATCAGTTTTGCACGGGCTGTGGTAAACTGGAGAAGATGAAAGGGGGGAAACTGTTAAAGCGGAGATCAACGTAACTTGTGATACAAATGAAACAGGAGCCCCTGGCATCTTGAGACACAGGATATATCTTTGTCCATCAGGAACTACTAAACTGTATGTGAATCTGGACTTGTATATCCACGACATACATATTTAAATATACACCTTCCCTTTTCTCTCTCTACAATGCTTAAAAGGCATGAGACAAACTGTATCACGTAAGATGTTCTCCAGTGGCGCAGTGGATCAGTGAGTCTGGCTCTTAACCAGAAGGTTGGTGGTTCGAGCCCACCCAGGGATGGCTGTGGTCAAGATTCCAACTCTACAATTCTATGATTCTATAAGAAGCCTAGGTCTGGGTTTCCCAAACTGGTCCACAGCCTACTAATGGCCCTTGAGCTTCAGTCAGGTGGTCTGCAGCATATCTGCAGATTTGGGGTTGAAAATGGGAGGCAGCATATTCATCACATTAAATAGTTATACTGCTTTGAATTGTATTTTTATTGGCTCCTGGTGCTCCAAAATCTTTTCTGCTTTTGTGCTGTAAGCTACAAATAGAATTGCAACGGACTTTGCACACATTGGCTTATTTCTGTGCAGACTTCCTGCTGTGTTCTGTGCACCATAGCTTGGGACAATTCCCACTCCTTCTCTTCCCCCTCTCTTCTTCCCCAATGCATTTCATTAGAGTGAATCTGAAGGAAGGAAGGAAGGAAGGAAGGTCTAGTGCTATTTTTCTAGAAAAAGAGGTGTCAGAACTCACCACAAATGCCTCCCTCATTCTCTTAGAACAGCAATAGCACCCCTGAGAGGTGCTGAGTGCCGGCGAATTCTGGCTGAAAAAAAAGTTATGGAAAGGTCTATAAACCAGGAACAGAGGGGGTCTACTTTTTCCATTGTTCCAGTCTGCCCTCTTCCATCTAATCCTGATTTGTTCAGCTCATTTGAACTAGTTTTCTCCCTGCCAACTCTGATAGAGAAAGACAGCCAGAGAGACAAGAAGAAAATTGCAGATTAAAGGAGTAATAACAAGTTGTTTTCAATCTAAGCACTGAAATCACCCATATAAGTACAGTATAGAATGCAAATGACCTGCGATTGGTTAAGTTTGGTCTGTCAGGCCATTTCCCCAAGACATGGCATTGGGGAAGTTATCGATTCCAATTTCAATACAGTGGTGCCTCGGGTTACGAACTTAATTCATTCCTGAGGTCCGTTCTTAACCCAAAACCATTCTTAACCTGAGGTGTTCTTTTGCTAATGGGGCTTCCCACTGCTGCCGCGCCAGTGGCTGCGCACAATTTCCATTCTCATCCTGGGACAAAGTTCGCAACCTGAGGTACTACTTCCAGGTTATCGGAGTTTGTAACCCGAAGTGTTTGTAACCTGAAGCGTTTGTAACCCGAGGTACCACTGTACTGTTTGCACCTGCAAAAGTTTCAGAGTGGACATCCTACTTTGTTGCCAATTGGTGCATGTCCCATGACTTCCTATTGAAAGTCTGCATCTTTTCCTACCACAAATGCAAGAGTACCTCTTGTTGCGAAGCACCCCTTAAATCCAGCTTTTGCACCTGAGAAGGAAATTCTATTTTGGCCTGTACAGAACCTTGCCAAAAAAGTGAATTGCAACATTATTGATTGCTGACTTTTTTCACTGTAAATCTTTGCCATCTTCCCTTATCATCTGTATGTTTAATGTTTACAAAAGAGCATCAGTCTTTTTCTGGAAGTTATAAACCAAGATATAGTCATCTAAAATGCCACTCCTTCACGCCTTTCTTCCTTTCTTCCTTCCTTCCTTCCTTCCTCCCTCCCTCCCTTCCTTCCTTCCTTCTCTTCCCCACAATAACTCATCGAGTACAGTAGTTTCAATTATCTAAGGCTCCCACCTGAAGAGACACACAGATAAGTTGACCTCTCTCCAACACATACCTGGACAGCAGAATGACGATGCATTTTTAGAAGCCATTTCTCAGAGATTTAGGAGAAACTTTCTGACTGGAAGCCATCTGTGTGAAAATGCTGTAGCTAAACAAACAAACAAACAAACAAACAAACAAACAAGGGGGGGAACCCACAAGGTAATAATCAGGCCAAAGCAATTAAAGATGTACTGTTCAGCAAGCTTCCAGTTTATGTTCTCTTTAAAGCTCTACACTGGATTTTTCACTAATATCTGGTTTCACTTACAGCGATACAAAACAAGCTTTAATTGCATGCACCTCTGTAGAAAAAGAAAGCGTCAACTGATCCAGAAATCCTCATTCTCACAGTAATCAGGTAACTGCCTTTGGAAATGGTACAATTTCTGCTGGCCAGGCTTCAGTTTTCACCTAAGAGGGGGAAAGGCATTTTGCAAGCAGTATTTTAAACACACTTGAGTGACCTTCTGTGTATGTGGGTTTAATACTCTGTCCTTTAAGTTGTAAATTTGCTTTCCACTCAAGATATTGAGACTGTGGAGCCTTGAGACAAGGCTGTGGCCTTTATCTCTGACCTAAGGTGCTTTCCAGATGGCATGGCTGACCCTACCATTAGGCAGAGTGAGGCAATTGCCTTAGGTAGCAGCAGGGTCAGACATGCCACCTCCCCAAAGGCAGGTATGGGGGGCATCAGGCTTTGGGAAGGAGGTGCAAGGCTCTGGAATAAACCTAGAGCCCTCCTACCTGCTTCCCAAAGGTGGGCAAGTGCTAGCTAGGCTTTGGGAAGGAGGTGGGAAAGTGGCCCTTTGCCCCTTGTGCCTTGCCCCCCCCCCGCCCGTGCTGCCCTAAATCCACCTCCGGTAGCAGAAGGAGGGTGTGGCAGCAGGGGCAGCCTCCCATCCCTAGCTATTCCCCTCTGTTGGAGATCAGAGCTGGATGTGTGCCACAGACCTCTTCTGGCCTCATTTCTGATTGAGGAGCAGCCATAGCTCAGTATTTCATGCACTTAACTTGCAGGGGGTCTGTGGTTCCATCCTTGGCATCTTCAGACAATGGAACTCAGGTAGCAAGTGATGTGAAACACATAGTAAAGAAACTGCCTTATAGTGAGTCCCTCTAACTCAGTATTGTCGACACTGACTGGCAGCAGCTCCCTAGCATTTCAGACAGGGGACAGTCGCAGCCCTACTTGGAGATGCTGAACATTGAACTTGGGACCTTCTGCATACTAAGCAGATACTATCCCACTAAGCTATGGCTCTTCATCATTAGAGTCTGAGGCTGCAGCTGACAGGAACAGGGCACTGGGGGTGAAGCTAGCTTGTGTGGCCTCCCTCTGTGCATTCTTGGCAAACATCTGAACAGAGCTAGAAACGCATTCTAAAGTATAGCGGAGATTATTCGAACACATATCTGCTGCATTCTGGTGCCTTTGTTTTCAGAGCAGAAGGAGTGTGCTGGGGAAACCCAGCCAGATGGGTGGGGTATAATTATTATTATTATTATTATTATTATTATTATTATTTCAATTGGGGTTTAAACCACTTGTTATATTAAGTGAGTGAAATCAATTAACATGTGACAGAAGGTTGGTGGTTCGAGCCCACCCAGGGATGGCTGTGGTCAAATTTAATAGCCTTGGCCCTAATGAAAACATGCACCCCTGATTTTTGCATTTCGATACATTAGTTGCTTTCATGCAATTAACTTGCTGTGTGAGAACATGATGATTCTCTGTCCTTCACTCATGTTTGCTGGTCCAAGCTGGTCCCCCAAAGAAACATGCAGCTAGCCACTCTTGTTTCAGCTGCAACCCTTTGAGTTCAATGAGGTTGCCTGGTATAATGGAGATGGAAGATTGGTCCAAATAATCTCCATTCTACTATCACGGGCTTCAACATACTCAGCATTGCAACAGGATCTGCTCAAAGGGCAGAGTGCATGGAGTGCAAATTTTGTCCCTGCCAGATAAGCAGTCGTGAAATCAAGCCACCGCTTACTCAACAACTGTGAGAACAGTAGGAGAAAGCAGCTTAGGAAACATTGTAGTCTCTGTAGCGTGTACTCTAGCCTTTCCTGCGATGATAACAGGGAACAGGTAATTCTCACTCTGCAAATGTGACTTTAGGGGCTCCAATTTTATTTATATATATACAGTGGAACCTCAGTTTTCAATCGTCTCGGAAGTTGAACGTTTCAACTTTCAAATGCCGAAAACCCAGAAGTAACTGCTCTGGTTTTCGAACGATTTTCAGAAGCCGAACGTGCAACACAGCTTCCATATTGAGTTTCCCTATTGCAATGGTGTCCAAACTTTTTTCAAAGAGGGCCAGATTTGATGAAGTGAACATGCATGAGGGCCGGCCAAAGTTGTTGAGCTTTTTTTACGATTGAAGTTGTTGAGCTTTTTGTAGGATTTTGCCCCAGAGTTGAGCTCTCCATTATTATTGGCATCTCCTTTCCTGGGCTGCTTCAACTCCTGAGACTCTACAGCAGCCTTTGTCAACCTGTTGCCCCAGATGATGGAGACTACAACATGCAGCAGCGGCAGCAGCAGATAGCATGAGAGCTGAGGCATGATTTGATGAAGTGAACATGCGCGAGGCCCGACCATTTTGCCTGACATTCTTAGAATCATTAAAATTAAATGCAAATTTTATGCAATGGTTTTATGCAAAGTTTATTGCAAATGGCATACTTTTCATTTTGTCACATGGATGACAAATCTATACAGGTGTTGAATCACTCTGCCTTTCATATCTGAAGGCCAGATGAAAAATAAATCCAGAAAGCTGAAATATATGTCAGGAACATTGTAAAGTACATTACACAGTAATAAAGGTTGTCTGTCAACTTTTAAGTTCACAACATATGAACAGGAACATAACACATACTTCTTGTGTCCAAATATATTTATACCTGATTTAGACCAACTGACATTAACTGAGATTTTACAATGTATTACTCTCAATTGAAAAAAACAAAACATGCCTGCACTAATGTGAAGAGTGAAACTGAGATCTTCTGGACTGCAGCTGAGGGATCCCCGCCCCCTCTTGCTTGCACACAAGTAGGAATGGGATTGGGGCTGCTCCGATGGAAAAGGAGGCACCACGCTGCCTGAGCCTCACCACCACTGCCACTCTCGGCCCTCCTCCAGCTTCCATGCCTGACACACAGTGCACCGTTTCTATCGTGTCTTCAACCACAAAACTCAAGGTGACACACATGGTATTCCCAGATGGTCTCACATCCAGAAATTGAAAGTGGCTTCAGTTATATGGTACGGCATGTCCATCCGTCCCCCACTCTTCCTTTGCTTACCTGTGTGGATCACTCAATTCAGGCACCCCAGTTGGGAATGGAAGTTGCTGATGGGTGCTTGTGCTTGAGGCAAGGTTTGTGCTAAGGTTCTGGGAGGAGAAAGTCTTGGCACATGCTCAAGTTCCTGTGTCTCCTCAGAAGAACCATTTTATATTTATGAATTTATTTCTTAATACATGTATATTCCACCTTTCCCTCAAGGAGGCTGATGTAGCAATAGCATGCATGGTTCTCTCCTCATTTTCTCCTCACCATGACCTTGTGAGGTAGGTTGTGCTGAGAGTCACCCAGCGAGCTTTGTGGCAGAATGAGGATTTGAACCCTGGCCTTCCATGCTCTGGTCAGACATGCTAACCACATACCGCACATTGGTTTTGCAATCGCTTTGCAAAGTGCTTCTCTGTAGCACAAAGCACCCCGTCTTCATTTCCTATAAAGGGAGTCCACCTGAGAGTGCCATTATTATATACCTTTAGGCGCCAGGCCAAAACTTTCCTCTATAACCAGGCCTTTGGCCTTTAACTATTTGAGACCTTTTAGAAGTGGGTGGGGTGTTTTTAATAATGTGTTTCTCTTTCCTCTTGGTTTTAATATATCTGAATGGGGTTTGTTGTCTGTTTGGTTCTAAGTTGCTTTGGGTGGCTCCGGGCAAGATAAAGTGACTGAGAAATTCAATTTTTTAAAAACTACAAATAAATAAATGTGCCAGGGCTGAGGTGGTTTGGCCACAGATTATAAGAGTGTGGAATGGGTGCTGTTGCACCATATCCCGCTTGTGGGCTTCCTACAGGCATCTGCTTGGCCAGTGTGAGAACAGGATGCTGGGCTAGATATACCTATGGCCTGATCCAACAAGGTTTCTGTGATCTTAATGTGGCATTTGTGCTGCTTCTCTGCCCATGGCTCCACCCTATGTCAGTTTTTCTGCTGGTAAGGTGTTCCAGCAGTATATTTGATTTAAAGGCACCACCAGGGATGCGGGGTGTTTGTGTGTGTGTGTGTGTGTGTGTGTGTGTGTTTAAACTTACTATTGTGTATTCTAACATCAGAATAATCTACTGTACAACAAAACATCCAGTTCTTTGCAACTAAAACCCACCTCAGGGGAAACTGAACACCACTCAGCACAGGCAGAGTCTTGTTTTAAAGGCATATTGTCTCTGGAATGTATTCCTACAAGACCTTGCCCTGGAAAAACAACAGGTTTGAAGCAGAAAATCTTGTTCTTGCAAAGACAAATGCTTAGCATGGTGATGATAGCCATGCTGTGAGGTGCTGGCATCTCATAGAGATAGAGTCTACCAATAACACTTTTTGGGGAGTGGGGGGGAATAACACCTCAGGGCGTTTTGACAAGCAAACACAGCTTAGGAGATAGGGCTACACCCCTGTTCTCCATATCACAGTCCCCTTCCAGATGGGGAGATGGACTTACTTATTTTTTAGAAATGGAAAGAGATGTGGACAGTCCTAATCATGCTAAAGTATAAACATTAAACATAATTTGGTCTCGACAAAGAAGAAGGCTGAATAGTACTTTAATGCTTTCCAGGATGAAAAAAAAGAGTGAACAGGCTTCAGCACCTTGATGTTTCTACTACATGCCCTTTCTGCAGTCTAGGATTTCTATAGTCCATTCCTGTCTTGTTAAGGCTTGTCACACCATCACTTCCGTAGCCAGAAGCAGATTCCATATCTGATCAGGTATTGGTTGTGAAAGTGGTAAGCTGCTACCTGATACCTTGAATGAAATTTGTGTTTTTCCATCATGGTGTAGTTTTCAGATGAAGGTGACCAGAACTGTTTTGTGCAATGATGCAGAATAATTACAAAACAGGGGAGTTTGGTAAATTGTCTCTATTTCTAATTTATTATAGTAAAACTAACGGCTTGGAAACCCAGCCAGATGGGTGGGGTATAAATTATTATTATTATTATGCTTGGGAGTAGACATAACACAGCTTAATTTATGTGTCTTGCCAATGGCCTGCAGCATACACTGTTACTTAGCTTTAACATAATTGGGAAAAATACATTTAACATGCAAAGGAAACTAATAGTAAACATAAGTGCAACAAAAAATAGACAAGCATATGTCAAACTCACAATAAGCATGAAACGGTTCTGTGAAATTGATTTGTTGATCTCTGTTACTTGATGGATTCTAAACCAGCAGTAGTCCTGAGAATATTAAATATAGTTCTCTGCAAGAAACTGCTTTCATTTTTTCTCTCTCTCATTGCAACTTTAACTTTGCAGGCAGGGGTCTAGTGAACTGATACTGATTCTAAATACTTGGCACAGAATTTATGGGTCCTTGAAAATGAGCTGGACTCCCAAGTGGTATGTTTCAGATTGAAGTGCCAGAAATCAACTGTACTTGGGAACTAAAATTGACAACAGACTTCAGCTTCAGTTTTGACACACCAGAAGCAAACATTTTCCTATGAAAGTCCATGTTTTTAGAATTAAACTTGTTGCCTTCTATGATCTGCCACATTTTTGCTGCCATTCAACAAGTACTTCATAGGTAATCTTGTAAGGATGGCTTATAGACATGCACCTGTGGATTCAATCCTAATGACATTTAACAAGCAGTTAACTCCACAGAATTCAGTAGGACTTACTTTTGAGTAGGCATGCTTAGGATTGCAGCCTCTGTTGACTCGTAAGGCTTAAATTGAACATTTTGTGTGGTTATTCTGAATTGATTATTGCTTGGAATCCAGGCCCTGGATAAATTTCAAGAATAGCATATGACAGAAATGCAAGGTCAAAGGCAGAAAAGGTGCCATGGAGATGTTACTGCATATCCAAAACATGGACTGTTTATTATACAGAAGTTGCACCACATTCTATTTTACATCACTTGGAGTATGGAGAAACAGCCTGGGATCTAGTTTCTGTGAGCATGTCACTGGAGAACATTTACATGAACATTCATCACTGTCGGGACAGGAGATGACTGGACGCTACAACCTCATGGCAGTCATACATGCATAATGAAAGTTAGGGTACCAGGGTTTCAAACCAGGACAACCCAGGGACCCAGGACAACCCATATATATATTAAATTATTGTTTTTAAAAAGCCCTACAGGTTAGGTTTCCAGTGCACTTGAAGAAGCAAGCTGATCTATCTGCACATTAGAACTTTTAACAAATGCAACAACTTCACTTATCCTTAGCTCTCTCTCACACACGAACATGCAATGAATGGCTTGGCTAAGAGCCAAAAAAGCATGGTTGCTTCTTGTTTTGAAATGACAGCAAAATTAGATTTGCAGCATAAGTCTTGGCTCCAGTACAAATGTGCCTGGGAGAACCATCCATGGAAAAGAAAACCAAACCATAAGAGAGATGCTAACATCTGTCATGGAGCACTGAAAACAGTAGTATTTGTCTTCAGTTTGTAAAAGTTATTGCCATTGCATGCATCTGAAACACGTCCAGAGAGGGACTTTCCCAGGTTCCTAGGAGAATGCAGGGAGCTGTAATAGGCGAGACAAAAGGAATTGCTTTGAGCTGGTTTTTAGGATCTTTCCTCCAGACAGTTCTCCTTTTTATCTGCTACTTTCATCATTCCTACTTGCTCCTGCTAGCCAAAACAGACACTCTGGACAAGCCTCAGGTATGGGAATGATTTCCAAAGAAGTCTTTGGCTGGTGTGGCATTATTACTCCAGTGCCAAGAAGGGTAATGTGATCATATAAGGGAAAATGCAATATAAAAAGTAAAAACAGAAAGGTAGAGGTAAACTCAAGTCTTCATAGGACATTCCTGCACACTCTTCAATGGGGACCTCCATTTATGACCACTGTCTGAGCAGATCATATTCTGAAAGTTTTGCTCTGATTAATTCTGTAGGGATGTGGGTCAGGATGTAAGACTAATCAGACATTCCTTTTGTTTGTTTGCTATTTGTCTTGCGTCGCAACTCAGACACAGAATATTCCATTTCTATTAATCACATAGGCTACTTACAATAGAGTTAGTTAATAGTGCATTAATAAACTGCATTTAGTTATACTGCTTATTCCATCAGTGATGCAATAAAGTGAAATACATGCTAAACACCATGGGCTGTATCTAATGTTAGCCCTCAGAGCAGGCCTATTAATATTAAAGGACATGACTTAGATCTATTAATTTCAATGGGCCAATTCTGAGTAAAACTTATTTGGAGACAACCTTGTATTTCTTTAGGTGACCACTTAAGATAAGGCAAGTTTGTTGTTTTTTGTTTTTAAAAAGAAATACCGGTACATCTGTAAATGTTTAATCTTCATATCTTCAGACTCTGGGGGGTGGGGTGGGACACAGCCTGCTGATAGTACAGTCAGATAAATGTTGCTTCACTTGTAATCTTAGCTAAAACTTGAGGGTATAGATATTTGTTTTGACTATAAAGGCTTTTGAAGCCTCATGACATCATAATTCCATATTGGACTATGTGTATTTTTTCAAAATAAAATGGAACCATGTCCAGAATTTATCAGGCACTTATTGGGAGAACCCAAGGGCTAAGTGCACTTTTGCACTCCACTGCTGCTGTGTTCCATGTGAAGTTCAGGGTTGGTATAGTAATGCGAGATCTTTGGTAGGAGTCCCCATATCCTAGTTTTGCTTGACTGCAATGGTCCAGAATTTCACATTACAGTTCAGCCTTGAAATTTTCAACCATTTTGCATCGCCAGCTCAGGAACCAGTCTAGTACGCTGCGGGTGTAGCACTTATCAGGGGGATACTCCCAGCGCCTGGGTACCCGTTTTCTCCCCCTTGCCCAACTGACACAATGAGGCACTCTAAGTACCAAGTGGATCTAAGGAAACGGAGGCGCCACTCATATTCCGTGGAGTTTTCATTCCTTGAGAAACTGAAGGATCCGATATGGGAGATGCGCACCATTCTCTGTAATCCTATACCTAAAGGAAGAGTACACAGCCCGGGTGGCTGCTATCTGGAGTAAACTGGATCGAGCCTTGTCCGTGCGCACTCCCTAAACTATGAAATTCTTTTGTCAATGCTTGCACGAGTTTAAACTAGTCACCACTACAAAGATGGCATGTTGAGAGCGGGGGGGGGGGGCAAATCTCATTGAAAAGAAAGGGAGGCGCTTTTCCCGCTTCCAAATTGCAAATTGCAGGAGCCTCTACTTTGGCCGCTACTGCGCGAGGGAAGTAAGGCAGCCAGCCGCCCCAGGACCAGCTAGGCCCTCCTCCTTTCACGTCAGGCTGAGGGGATCGGGGCCTCCCTTAGGGCACCCCCTCCCCCCAAGATCAGCCCATGGAGCCTCCTCGCTTCGCCCCGCCTCTCCCTCGCCAGCCCCTCCTCCGAGGCGGGCCCTGCGCCTGCGTAGTGAGCGGCGGAGGCCGGGCCGCTGCGGGCGGGTGGAGGAATGCGCGTTACAGTTAAATAGTGGGTTACAGCGGCCGCAGGAGCGGCGAGTGGCGGCGCTTCAGGGGGCCGGATGAGGGCGGCTGACTGAGGCGGACGGGCGGGGCGGCGAAGGCGAAGAGATCCTAGCGCAGCGCTTCTTCCAGTGCCGGCGGGGAGGCGGCACCGGGCGGCGGGCCAGCAGTCGGAGCGTCTCCATGGCGCGGCGTGGACTCCTCCTGGGCGGCCGCGGCACCGGCAGCGCCTCCGCTCCTCGCGGCGCTCGGTCCCCCTGAGAGGAAAAGCGCGTCGTCGTCGTCTCCTCCTCCTCCTCCTCCCTCGCTCCCTCCCTCCCTTGACGACGGGACTCACTCTCGCCCCGCCGCCGCCGCCCCTCGGAGCGGGCCGGAGAGCCAAGCGGGAGATCGCCGGGGCCTCAGCCGTCGCCGCGACTGGAATAGGCTCAGTGCCGGGGACTGGAGGAGGCGGCGGCGGCATTATTATTTCTGCCTCTATGATGAAGTTCAAGCCCAACCAGACGCGGACTTACGACCGGGAGGGCTTCAAGAAGCGGGCGGCGTGCTTGTGCTTCCGCAGCGAGCGGGAGGACGAGGTGAGGGCGGAAGGAGCCTCGCAGGCGGTTTGGGTGGGGGTCGGGCCGCGTCTCCCTCTCCCGGCGGCGGCGGTGCCGCGCCCAGTTCCCGCCTCCCTCGCTGCCCACCCACCCAGCCATCCCTTCGTTCCCGCTGACTGGGACCCCCTTTGTGCGCGGGGCTTTGCGGAGCAGGCCGGGCTTGTCGCCCTCTCGCGATCCTCCAGGGTTCCTGCCCGCTTTCCCCGTCCCTTCTTCGGGGCTGGGCTGGGCGCGGGGTGCGTGGTCGGCAGGGGGCTGAGACCCACTTTTATCCCCCCCCTCCCCTCCGAGACAGGCCTAGTCGGAGGGGCCGAGGAGGGGGCCGAGCCTGCTTCTGTGAGGCAAGAGAGATGGGGCGACCCAAGGTCGGGTTATTTAGGTGACTTGGTTGTGGCTGGGACGTGGGGGGAGTGGAGCTGAAACTGCCGCGGGTCTTAAAACGTGGTGCTGTGTGTGTGTGTGAGAGAGAGAGTGAGAGAGAGAGAGAGAGAGAGAGAGAGAGGAAATAAAGCCGGCTGCTCTTTTTGCCCGCCAGTGGCTACTTAACAGCAATGAAAGGGTTGCACACTGTGCCTTGAGCATTGCGCATCTTTAATACATTTGACACTAGCCGGACAGATCTGGCTGCCTCCGAAAACAGCATGGCTTGAGTTCAATGACCTCTTCTGCCACAGCGGGGAGATCGAGTTGCTTTTGTGACTGTCAGTTTTTACAGACACCCCCCCCCCGCCTCCGCACACACACACACACACACACACACAGAGCAGAGCAGACAGGTAGGCGGCACTAGTTCCTATTTATGCAACAACAATCTGCATAACCAGCTCCTGTACATGACTTTTTTTTTTTTACTCTATCTCTTTGTGATGCGTTCAGTGTAAATAGTTAATATCCGAGTAGTTGTCTACTGTTCAGTTGCTACCCAGTTAGCTCAGACATAGTGATGTGGTTTGGAAGCATGTTTATAATGGCTCATTAGGGGTGCTCAGTTGAATAAAAGAGGGCATGGTGCACGCACACCATTTGAATGGCAGTGCCCATCAACTTTGTGGGGGGGCAGACCCCTCAAATATTGGGAGGGACCTTGGCCCCTAGGAGTTGGTTCCTATATGGATGATATTTAATACTAGACGTACTCACAGTAGCCCCAGTGAAATCAGTGCATTTAAGTTACAACGGGTCTACTCTGATTGTGACTGATATTGGATATCTCTCAGCGTGCTTGGATGGATGCATGTCTCAAACCTGTTTGTAAGGCAAACAGCATGTATAAATCAGACATGCAGTTTCACTTTTGCAACAGGCTAAATCTGCATATTTCTGCATACAGTATAATAGAATCTAGTAACACTGAATAGGCTTTCAAATGCCAAACTACCTCTGGCTTCAAAGTAAAATAATATATGGATATTGAGATGGTTATACATATGCATGAACAGTGATTTCTACTGTAGTTGTGATAGAGGTCTGCACTGAAAAAGAAGGCTCCCCCCTTTGAAATCTGCTTTTGCTACCTTCTATCCATAGATTTTTTAACAGCATTACATTTTGCTGTTTTTCTTGCACTTCAAAGTAAGATAGTAAATGTGACTATGCATTAATGTAGCAGATGGTAAGTTAAAGGCAGTCAATATTTTTTATATTTTGGGGACATATCAAGCCATTACTAAGTCCTCTAGAGCCTCTTTAAATAATTTTTCGAATAACCTGTTGTCACTGCCTGGCTGTGTTGCTGTCCATAAGGATATGCGAGAGAACTGAAAATAAGAGACTAAGGATACACTCCTGTATATACATAATTGGGGTTAGTTACCATTTAGCTCTGTGATCTGTTTGAATAAGAATTGGGCTGCAAGTTGGTGTAGCTTTTCAGCTGCTTTTTCTCCAGTTTATTGAAAGGGAGATTATGGTCTCATTTATAATTTTAAATTGGGCTGTTCACATAAAATGTAGTAGCACATTTTTTTAAAGCCAAGTATTATACTGTGGACCTTTATTGTAAAGTACAGAATATTGTTGTTCTATCCTTTGGTTATATCATTTACCAGAAAAAATATTAAACATGCCTGAGAAGTACCAAGAGCCATTTGCCATCTTGAGATGCAGTTGTAGGGAGAAACTGTGAAGCATTCCTGACTTCATAATACAGTCTCTACAGATTTACCTTTGCCAACACTAGTACACAATGGTTCTGTCACACAACCTAGAGGCAGTTCTGCCAAAAGTAGGCTTTGCTGTATCAGCTGTTAGGAAAAAGTTTTCCATATTCTGTGATGCAATTATGCAATTCCCTGGTACAGTTGGATCTTTCTTCTGGAAGTATATGCTAGATGGGAAGTATAACTACTGAGACATACAGTAGCATGATTAAAGCTCTTAAAGCTGAAGTGGGTGGGGACTGCTAACATAGGGGGGAAAACCCAACCAAACAAAATGCATTTCAAACAGAAATATTGTGCCCCTGGTATTTAGCAACCAGAAATATTGCCTAGGCACATGGAACTCCTACTTCTAGCTATTATGTCTACAAAGTTATTTTTGTGTAAACCTCTGCAGAGCAGCCTAAGCTAGTACAAATAGTTTCTGTAATTGTATTGTTTGAAAATTCACATTGCTGTGCACTAGCAATGTACCGGTAATTGAATGAGTCCAAATTTAAAGCAAAAGTACTACTTTAAGTCTGTTGGCACACCTGAATTATTTTGCTAAATATTGCCAGTATATGCTTCCAAGGGGCTTCTTGCACAGTATTGGGGCTGTAGAGGGAGCTCCAGCTATACTAAAAAGTGAGATACTCAGCATCTTTTAATTGTTACTTTAGGTTTAAGTAACATATAGTCAAAGAATGAGACAGTAACTGTATTGTGGCAACTACTTGTCCCTAATGTTTAGCAGCTCTGGATGAGTGGTTTGAGAGATCCACTGCTCAAAATTCCACAAACACATATGGACAAAAACTGTCCATTTTTGTGTGTGAACTAGTTGACCTCTTGTGTGTATTGGGCTCCTCCATTGGTGGAGATAAAACTTAGTTTGTCAGAGTTTCAGCAATAGCACTAGTTAATTTATGTCTCTTAGTATTATCTTGAAACAATCCTGGCATATTCCTTTTTGCATTCTCAATAGGATATTGTGTTTCAGAAAATTCTGCAAAGAATTTCTGTTCAGAATTCTTGCAAGACTCTTGGATACAGTTTTGGTGTTTGCAATTCAAGGAGTTTTACTAGTTATCATGAAAGCACAGAGATTGCAGGTGCTTCGGTAATATGAAACTAAGTATTCTGTTAACAAAGGACAAGACTTGCAGTAATCCTGTCTTTTACAAGTGCCTGTTACATGTTCATTTCTGTGTAACAGTTTATGCTTATATACTAGCATGCCATTATACTGTCAGTTGGTAGAGACTGTTTGTGACTTTCAATTAGCCTCTGCAGGGTCTTAATTGCTTCCAATAATGAAGAGAGAGTTGGCATCTTGGTACATTTGATACAATTCAAATAGCTTTTTCTTCTTGAAGTGGGGCTGTTCTGGTCTGTAAGTTCTCTTGATGAAAGTTAGTCCTCGCACAGAAGTTGTAATGGCTAAAAATCTATTTCCTATATAATAAAAATTGCTTAATATAGAGAAAGGAGTACGCACCACTTACAGCTGACATGGGACAAAACCATGTGGTAAGCTGGCAGCCTCTGGGGTTCTTCCTTCATATTTCAAGTTACAACATAGTTCTCTTTATTGTCTAGAGGGAGAATGGTGCTGAAAAGTTGCCTTTTTCATTCCTGTCTACAAACATATGATAGCCAACATTGGTAAAAGCAATGTAAATGACCTTTCTGCACTCTCCTTGCCTTGGCTGAAAAAATTGAATATTTTGACAGTGGATACATGGAACTCGAAATAGTTTCTCAACGTTTAGCTTACAAAGGTGAGTCTGTCAGTCACACAGTCCACTTTGGTTCAAGACCAATCAGGTTGACTCTGGCTGAAGTGAATACCTATAAATGACTTACACACTGAAACGGGTGGAAAAAGGTGTTTTGTGGGGCAGTAACCCTGCAGTCAGTCAGTTATAGTTCCTGAAGCCTCTCCAGCAATGTTTAGTAGCTGCAGAAATAACTTCTTGTTGGTCTGTCAGCTGCCCAGCAGAGTTAAAAGGGACTGCACTGTTCATAAGAGAGGCCTGAACAGCCTTAAGCTACCAATGCTACCAGTATTAGCTGTCTCTTTTCTAATTTGCTTCTTTAATGTCTTCCTTCACTTTAGGACTTTTTCTTGTTAGAAGTGAGCATGATCAGTGTAGACCTGCTAAACATCAATAAACTAAAGACATGATTTTTGCCCTGGAGTAGTCACACTTTGCTTAATTATTTTTATGGGAAGTATACATTGTGCCATCAAATCACTGTTCTTTAGAAAGGGTAGAACAGTAGCTCCAACTTCTTTCTAACAAAGGTGAGCTTTGTGTGTCAAAAAGCTTGCCTGCACATCTTCATAATTCTGCCAGCACCATTTTATTGGTACGTTCTTAATATTTAATTTAGTCTAGAATGCCATTTTTCTCACACACCATATGTGTATGTGTATAAATAAATAAATGTGCAGTAGAACATGTGATAGTGTTTAAATACTGAGCAAGGAAATAACTCTTCCAATACATTATCAGGCATGGGTGATGCTGCTTAGAATTTGCCTGGCTGGACAAGTTGGCTGCTGAAGAGAGAATGAAGCAAGGAATTGTTTGAGCACTCCAGAACTTTGGAGGAACATATTGTGGGATCGGTTGCTGGGAGTTGCCTCCCATTTTAAAACAATCTTGACAGTTGTGCAAGAAGTAGATTATATATTTTGTTTTTGCTCTGTTGTGAGTTGTCTTGGGGGATTTTCATAGCCAAATGTGAGATTGAAATGCCTAAATAAACTAAAAAGCACTTTAGCACCCAAACAGAAATGTGCTCCCTCTTAGCTGTGTTACGCTTGCTAGTGTGAATGGAACACACCACTTTTTATGTGCATACATCCTGCTTCCACCCTGAAGTGTGGAAAAGAGTGTTCTTTGATGTAAGCTGCATGCAGAATTGCCATGTTTGAACAGCACTAGGAACTATCAGTTTGGAAGAACCCAGTGCTGTGGCTGCTGTTTTCTCCCAAGCAATAGCAAACAGGTTTCTTGACACTTTCATTAAACCTTGAAAGAAATCTGTGGAGTTTTGATAAAAGCATTGAGCGCATCTGCCAAGGTTGTTTGTTGATGCACAAGGTAGAATACAATGGATTGGTGTCTGTGAGTATGGCAAAAGAATGCAGGTGGACAGGAATGGCGCTATGCATGTTCAATGCATTAGTACACATAGCACTATTCCTACTTTATTTCCTTTGGGTATACCTTCTGGGTTGTAAATCTAAGACCAGGGTGAGGAATTAGATCTGGATGGAAGGTCCAGATTTGACCCATCTTCTCTGGGGCATTTGACAGGTGGGCAGGGCACTGACCTGTCAACCCCTTGAGTCATATGATGTCAGGTGAATCAAAGTTCAAACAGCAGCTCCAAAGGAAGATTTTTCTTTCACAGCCCTGGCTTGAATTCAAGCTGGGATTGCAAGCAAATACCTTCTAGGTGGGTGGAAATACTGGCTTTTATTGTCAAACACAGGCTTATCCCATAGATTACATAAGAGATAACAGATCTCCACACCTGACATCCGATGACTGACAGGTGAGCAAATGGCCTCTCATGCTTTATTCAGAAGTCTGGTGGGCCCACAAGTCAGAGAGTCTCCAGCACTGTTCTAAGAACCAGTGATGGCACTTCATCAGTTGGAAAATGTCTATAATAGGTCTCAGCACTATAAATAAGTGTCATGATGAATGCGAATAGCCTTTGTGGAAATTTGTTGTGATTGGACCATACTTTTCTGGAGGGTAATCCTCCCAACTGTATTGATTTGTAGGAAAGCAAGACTATTGAGAGACTCCCAAATTATCCTGGCTCAATCATGTATATTCATCCTGTATAAGAAAGTAAGGGGGATTATTCAGTTCTAACATCATTATGAATCTTGTAGTATAATTTTTTTTAAAATGAGTATATGATAGCATGGTATATTTATCTTGTAGAATTTGATCTGTATCTGATGAATCTGACATGTGTTCTGAAACTCTTCGGATTACACTCAGTTTATTTAATATAAATACTTCAGTTGTAAACACATGCATTTTCTTCACTAATGCTAGGGTCCGAAATTCAAAACACTATCATGTTTTGATATGTCATGGCTCTGAATCTTATGTAATGGTACAAAGCCATGTATTTAAGCTCCAGACAGACCAAACAATGACTCCTTCCTCCCTGCACTAGTAACTGGGATCTCTGTTCAGGCCTGTGATCAATGTAAATGCTGATTGAAACAATTTCACTAAGCCGAGTGTTTTGAAACAGAAGAATAATGGTGTTCATAATTGTTGGTGGTTACTCACATGACTATGGAAAACACTTAGTTCCTTCACTGAAAGGAAATTGGTATCCTCAGTTCATAGCTAGAGCATAAAACATTCAAGATACCTAAAACACACACACAGCTAAAACCAGTTAAATTCTATCTAAAATTCTGAAATGCATTTGAGTCACTGGGTTCTTCCACACTTCCACTTGTTCTGCTGCTTTCCCCCAGGAAAACAGCCATTGGGTTTTCTGCAGATTGCCTTTTGTCCACTTTAGTGCTAAAGGGTGGGTTTTCTGGGTGAAAGCGGCAAGCCAAAGTAGAAGTGTGAACGAGCTCTTAGCTATTCCATAAAAATTAATTCCAATTTAATATGCTTTCCCTCTTCCTTGTAGTGGCTACATTAGAAAGTGCAGGAGAATGCCTCTCATATTTATTTCTTGGCTTGCAACCAATGTAAACTTCATAAGTATGGAATCTAAAACAATAAATTGCTTTGAATTGTAAGAATCCAAGAAGCCTGTACAGATTTGCATTTGCTTTGTTGAATCACAGTCCTTGTGTTTAATGTTTTAATATAATAGGAAAAATAATGGTTCTCCATATAAACCCTTGTATTTTACTGTAGAATGTGTGGCTGAAACTGCCCTCAACACTAGGATGGAAGGGCTGCTAGTGAGGCTGGTCACGACACACATATTCTTAAAAAAAAGTAACCCACTGAGTTCAGTTGAAAGCACAAGAATGCGCACAAAAGCGCACATGGAAAATATCAGGTTTCCGCAACCTGTGTGTGCATTAACACACTGGTGCACACACAGATTTTAATGTCCAGAATGGGCTTTGGACTTCCACTGTAGACACAGAGGAATTGGGTGTCATGCAGTCTGTATTGGCCTCAATAATTTGTCATCTTGGTCTGGGTTTCTCCAAGAACATTATCTTGATGTTCTGAATTGGGTTCTGCTTCCATTGTTACTGTCCTTCTGCTTATTAAAACATTTGCAGTCGTGTCTGAAATGCTTTGAATAAACAGCTACTTTAATTTCTTGAGTAACTTAATTGTGTAACATTTTATTAAAACTGACAGTCTTGCAGTAAGTTGACTGTGAACCAAATACGGAAACATCCAGGAAAGCATACTCAAAACTTGACATATTATCTGACTTTAATATGTATATAAAAGTTTAATGCAAGGGAAGGAGTGCAGAATTCTTGAACTTTATAGCCTGTCACCCAAGCTTGGATCTGTTAACATATATTTGATATTGTTGGCTGCCTTGAGTACCATTCGGTGGACATATTAAACATTTTGTTAACTTCACAAAATATCAGTCTGGTTTCATGAAGTCTCACTGACATAAAGTCTCACTTTAATTCACACTGTCATAAGAAAACTCTTTTTTTCTCTGCAGGTTCTTTTAGTAAGTAGCAGCCGGTACCCAGATCAGTGGATTGTTCCAGGTGGAGGAATGGAACCAGAAGAGGAACCTGGTGGTGCTGCTGTCAGAGAAGTCTATGAAGAGGTAAAGAATTTAGAACTCTCAGCTTGAAATGCTGTATGGATATGCTTTCTCTGAATTTTAACAGATGACTCATCTAAGCAAAGTTAACTGAGAGCCACATAAACAAGGGCTACTACCCTCCTAGGACAGGCATGTGGCAGACCTGTTATAAATGACAATAGCCATTCGCATGGCTGTTCTCGTGTTCATGAGGCACTGGCTATAAAGAATTGAATTGTTCCTAATTTAAATGAAACACTTTCCAACAGATGCCTATCAGCTGGATCTGCCAAACACTTGAGACCACACAGGACTCTTCTGCTTTATTGCATGGTTAGAGTTGTTTTCCGGGCTACAGTTTCTTCTAATCTTGATAATTCCACAGCCACCAGACATTTGTATGTTGGTGCAGGAGAGGAAGCCTTTAAGTTGTGGAATTCCCTCCCCACAGAGGAGGGACACCTTCATTATATGTGTCCAACACCTTCCTTACATAGTTCCTGTTGTTTGCTGAAGAGGCCCCTCTTCACTCTGGCCTTTGAGTTAGATATTTATAGGACTCACCCTATTCTTATGTCTGTAATTTCTTTTAAACTGTTCTTATTGCATGTCTAAATTGCTGTGAACCATCTTGTAATCTTATTTTATTTTTATTTTTTTTAAATAATTTTTATTTGGTTTTACAATTTTTCCGGCCTACAACATCTCCGTTAAACACTCTTGGGTGCCCCCTCTCTCACTCGGGGGCTCCCATACACAATTCAGCACCCCCCTCTCACAGAGGCATACAATTCATTAAATGTTTAACCTTAAACTATCTTCCTTTATCTTGCCTGTTTCCCTGCACACTCACCTGTGCAGGATTATAATACAAATATTGGTATTAAATGAGACTTCCCCGTTTCCCTTAAGCTGGTTACATCATATTATCCAATCCTCAGGATTCCTTATCATTCACCTCATAATTATTCTAACACATCTTATCTTCATTTACATCTTAATTATTCTTAACCATAGTCACTTTATCAATTATAATTCAACCTTAGCCATCCTCTGCTTCTGTACTTTGTCTACTCTTAATTCCCCCCTCTCCCTTTACTCGAATCCGACCTGACTTATACTACTAATAACAATTTTATTCCATAGTATTATATTACGTTTATGCAATTCCATATTCAGACCATGTCTTTAACCATATAAAGAGTCAGAACGTTTCCCCAACTTTAAATCCACTTTACCCCACTCCCTCCTTGTCCGAAACCCAGACCCACTCAGTGTCCAGCCTGCAAAGGCCTGTCATTCCATCATCTTCTCTTCCCTGCAGCTCTTTGCCTTGTTTTTCTCTCTCTTGTTTGCTGTCATTCCAGCTTCTCTTATGTTTTTTCCTGCAGGTTTTCATCCGTTGTTGACACTCACGCTTCCGGCGTATCTTCTTTCTCCTGGCATTTCTTCTAAACTTTCTCACAGTCAGTGGTGTGGGATTTTTCACTATTTCATGTCCCAGCTCCTCCTCCTCCTGCTCATGCTTAGGAATGCAATCCTCTTGTGTATTGCCCCTCACTTGGAAATACTTTATAATTAAGTCTCTGAGTTCATCCACTTTTGCATTAAAGTCTTCCCGTATTTCCATAGCCAGGTGCATCTTTTAAAAGTTCACAAAATCTCCAAAATAGTTCCAAAGTTACTTTATACTTCAGCCAAATCTTCTCCGAGTATTTAGGAAAGGGGTTACATTGAAAACTTGTAACTGAAGCTTTCCCCTGTCACAAAGTTCACCATTGCCTCGGTTACAATGTCTCCTGCTTCTTACTCCCCAGCAGCCGGGATCGACCTCCGTGTTTAAAATCACCGGCTTTTTGGCCAATTAGTCCAAATGCTTTATCAAATCCTTGTACTCACGATTTCTTTAATTTTGGCGAAGGAATCTAGCGCTCAATGCTGCCCGCTTTGCCGCATCGCTGAAGACGGTCGCTCCTGGAGTCACAGCGCTCCGAGCTCAACCCGCTTCCCCTTCTGGGACCCGTGCTCGGGTCTTCCGAGGGGGGGGGGAGCTCGTTCGAGCGCCCGCCGGCTCCCCACGTCTTCGGGCCGCCCTGCCCGAAGTTTTAGGAGGGTCCGTTTCGCGGGAACGGTACCCTCGGGCCGTCTTTAGCCGGTCCCGCCGCGCACGACGGAGACCCAGCCGGCTGGCATGAGCGCTAGACCGGAAGTTCTCATCCCATCTTGTAATCTTATGGCAGGTAGTGAATCAAATAAATAAACTGAAATTTCCAGGATGTGCTACTTAAGAAGCACTTATCACAGAATGAAATATTCTTTGTTTGAATGTACTGATACTCTTAGAAGTTTTAAATCTCAGCTAGGAACTAGTTTACAGTATGTGCTGAACACCTCTAAGAGATGTTTGAGGCCCAATCTGGAAAGAGAGGAGCACTAAATCATCTGCATACATCAAGATGGAGATATTTCTGTTCCTAATTACCAGAGCGGGGGAAGTTTGCATTGGCTAAATATGGCCCCAAATCATTAATATAAAAGTTTTTAAAAAGTGGGAGCCAGAACGGAACTAGCTGCATTATTTAAGTATGCTAAATTCCTACACACTTTTTGCTTTATTACTCACACGCTTCCTAACTGTAAACTCTGTAAAAGAAAGAAAAGCAAATGCTCTATATTAGAAGCTTCTCAAATTTAGTTGGGTGTCTGAAAAAAATTGATAATCAGAAAAATGTGCTCCCTGCTCCTTAGCTTTCAGGAAAACTAAAGAGACTCTGGCTAGGGCACATATTTAATAGATCATGAAACCATTGTTGGACATGCTAATATATTAAACATTGGTTTCGAATATTGTAATGAATCTGTAAGAACGATTACTTGTGGGGAAAATATCTTATTATCTTTATTCCTTGCAGGCTGGAGTAAAGGGAAAACTAGGCAGATTGCTGGGAATATTTGAGGTGAGCTGTTTAAAAATAAATATTCTGTGATGTACATGCTGTGAAATGTAGCTTGTATTTCTAATACAGAAGGGGTGGAATCTTGGAAAACAGGTATTTTAATTAAGGCCTGATAATTTGAATACCTTTCTACACTTCTTATATAAATAAGTCAGGTTTGGGAATAGAAAAATATTGACATTCATGTACAAAATATTTATAAGTAGGGAAGATACTAAAAGGATTTGATTCAGTAAATTGTGGTGATTGTGGTGGGGACACTATCCAGTGCCTGCATAATGGGTGAAAATATAGTAGAATAAGAATTGTCTCTAGGATCCCATTTTTGCTGGTCTGCAAAATGACTGACCTAATGAAAGCAACAAAGATTTGAAAGGAAATGTGATTAGGATTGGGGTGTTTGTATAGTTCTAGTTTTCAAGCAGTGAGCAGAGAATGTTAGTTTAACTCCTGGATAGATGCTGTAGTCCGCAGTTCCTAATGAAATATATGCAGATAGAAAAAGTGGAGCCCTGTTTCTAACATCACAGTTCATGATGATGATCATGATGATTTTGTACCCCCACCTCATCTGACTGGGTTGCCCCAGCCACTGTGGGTGGCTTCCAACAGAATATACAAAAACACAACAGAACATCACATATTAAAAGCTTCCTGGTACAGGGCTGCCTTCAGATGTCTATGAAAGGTCATATAATTATTTATCTCTTTGACATCTGATGGGAGGGTGTTCCACGGGGTGGGGCTACTGAGAAGGCCCTCTGCCTGGTTCCCTGTAACTTCTTTTCACAATGAGAGAGCTGCCAGAAGGGCCTCTTCAGAACAATGGGGGCATAGATGCTTCTTCACGTATACAGGTCTGAAGCCATTTAGGACTTTAAAGGTCAATACCAACACTTCGAATTGTGCTCAAAAACGTACTGGGAGCCAATGTAGATGTTTTAGGACTGGTGTTATGTGGTCCCGGCGGCTGCTCCCAGTCACCAGTGTAGCAACCACATTCTGGATTAATTGTAGTTTCCGAGTCACCTTCAAAGGTAGCCCCAAGTAGAGCGTATTGCAGTAATCCATAGGAAATAACCAGACCATGTATCACTCTGGTGAGACAGTGGGCAGGAAGCCAGGGTCTCAGCTGACATACCAGATGCAGTTGGTAGACAGGTGCTCTGGACACAGAATTGACCTGAGCCTCTGTGGACAGCTGTGAGTCCAAAATGACCCCCAGGCTGTGTACCTGGTCCTTCAAGGGCACAGTTACCACATCAGAACTAGGGAATCCCCCACCCCGTCCCCCAGAAACAGTACTTCTGTCTTGCCAGGATTCAAGCTCAATCTTATCTGGCATCCATCCTCCAACTTCCTCCAGACACTCACACATGCCTCAACTGGCTCCAATTTAAATGAGAGGAAAAGCTTTGCCAAGAGAACTCACAGCTGCCTCTTAGAAGACTGAGGTGTTTCTGTACTGCTACGAACAGTATACATTTGCTTTTGACTTGTTTTTCCATTGGCTTTTTTTTTAAACTGACAGTTCTAATTTACACCCCCCCCCATTTAAACTATTGAATTTGTATGTGTACCATTGTATTTTTAAATGATCTTGTTGCAGTGTTTGAATTTTAGGCAGCTTGAGGGCTATATTATAGTGGAAAGATAGTATATAAGTGATTCTAAGTAAATAGCTATCTAATATTGCAAGTGTGAATTAATATGTCTGTTCTCTCTTCTTCATACTGAAGCAGAATCAAGACCGGAAACATAGGACTTATGTTTATGTTCTTACAGTGACTGAAATCCTGGAAGACTGGGAGGATTCGGTTAATATAGGCAAGACATTTTCAACCCTGCATGTGCTAAGTGTGTAATGCAATATCAGAACCATGCTATTTTTAGGACAGCTTTCACACAACTGGTGTTCAAGAAGCACGATGCTGCGAGTTATTAAAGTTAGAGGTGTACTTAAAAGGTTCAAATGATAACTCAGAGCAGCCAGCACCAGATTATTTTATCACTAATTGGCCACTGCTCTAATAGCATTAATAAAATAATTTATGGAATTAGATAAATTTTGTGTTTGATTCCAGTTTGACACTCCATGACATGCTGTTTTTACGGATACGTTAAACTACTAACTGGTTGAAAGAACTTGGGATAATGAGTAATATTCAGAATGCCACATACTTCTAATGAATCAGAACAGAGTAAGACAGTAGATAAAGAGCATGCTATTTGCTTGCTGGCAAGGGAACAGATGGACAAACTAACTTTCATGTTAATTTGCACATAATTAACATAATACATTAATAAAAGTAGACACCAGCCCTGTTAGTCTCACAGTGAACCATTCAGCCAACTGTGGTAATTAGAAGCCTTTATTTATAGCTCCAAATGTTCATGATCCTTATTCAGCAGCTAACACCATAAGACCAACTTAGGAATTTTATGAACAGAGTTGAAGATCTTGGCTGTAGTTAATACCCTTGTTTTTCACAATTCTGTTTGCCGCTACTAAGTGCCCTTAAATAGTAGGTGGATCTCTGGGGCACTCTTTAGAATGTTTCAGCCACATTTGCCCACTTCATTTTAAAATTGACAAATTGTCAGGTTCAAAATGTCCACTATTTGAAACATTTATTCTTTTCATGTTATAGGAAGGAAAAGAGAGTGGTTTAAAGTTGAAGATGCAATCAAGGTCCTTCAGTGTCACAAGCCAGTACATGCAGAGTACTTGGAAAAATTGAAACTGGGATGTTCACCAACCAATGGAAATTCTGTGGTTTCTTCCCATCCTGATAACAACTCTCTATATGTTACTCCTGCACAGACTTCTGGGTTGCCCTCAACTGTAAGATAAAATTCAGCTACTTTTTTGTTCACCATCACAAGGGGAGATGTGTTAGCGGTCATGTGCTATGTGTATAGTCATTTAAATTGAGTGTGTGAACACTTTATGTTCAGACATATACATTCTTTCTTTTTTTAAGCAATGTTTAATATTTCAACAAACCAAAGCCATACAGGGAATTCTTAAAGATGCCTTAAATGGTCCTCTTTGTGGCTTTTTAAAACCTGATTAAAAAAAAACAACCAGGAGTGAATTCGTAATTTGGCATTTGAGTCTGGCTTAATTTTGTTAAATTTCCTAAAAATCAAAAAATGCTATTTTTGGGAAACTGTTTTTAATTTAGTCATCCTTATTTCCCTACTTCAATACAAAATTTGTTGGACGAGTTAAAAGGCAGCAGAAACCAACAAAGAAGTGCCTTCTATGTCAAGAAGTGTCCTCCCAAATATTTCACTTACAAATCCTAACCAGAGTAGTGCCAGCTTGTCTGCCTCTGCCAATCCTTCACACTGCTCTTGCTTACAATTATTAGCCAAACAGGCAGATTTGAGAAAAATGCTAACATGCCAACCCCTTAACCAGCTTGCTCTCCTCTTGCCAAAGTCAGCCTTGGCTTTCTTTGCTATTCCAGCAGGTGTTGATTCACTACTGGGGACCATCCCAGCTTCTTCCAGCCTGTTTCCAAAACACACTATTTGGATCACTATTGGGAAGATAACTGTCCTGAGCTTTAAGAAAAAAAGCAGACTAAATGGGTTCTGATCCTGTTTTAATGTTTGCAACTAAAATATGGCTATAGAGATTCTCTAAATTATATGAAGTCTAATTTCAGAAATCTCTAAAAGCATTTACTGTACGCTGAACTTTCCCTTGATCCCTCAAGTCATTACTGTGGTTGAGGTAAATAACTACCTCTATTATGAAACTGTCTCTTCTCATTCTTTCTATGTAACATAAACCCACTGTAAATAATCCAACTGGTGTATAGTGTAAAGTGGAAAGAAAAGGTAATGTAAATACTGTTGCTCACACCAGTAGGTTACTACCTAGGACTTCTGTGTCTTAATAGCTATGTAACCAGCAGAAACTTTAATAGCTCAGTCACTGAATCTTCACCTAGTGAGTTCCTGCTCATCACATAACAGATAAAGGCACAGGAATCCTGTCTGATAAAAAGGTGGCAACCTTACACACTAACTTCCAACACATTGGGTAAAAATGCTGCTATAAATTAACCCACGTGCTGTTACAATTTTTAAGAAAAGTATTGGTGCCATATGCTTTCCTTCTAGAAACATGTGGGAATCACACATAGTGCCATAGAAATGCATTTAAGCAAGGAACATCAGTAAGAGGTTTGGTTGTGAGTGTTGCTTCAAGAGCCATAAGTACTATTAACTGGAGATGGACTTGCAACATCTTGCTCAGGTTAGAACCTCCAGGAGTTACTGGCTTCAGAGAATTTAAGTGGAGCCGTAGATGTCATCAGTTTTGTGCTTGAAGAGCCTTACTTTCCATATTCTGATTCAGATGGTCAAAAGAACATTCATAGTAGACTGGTGGCAGACCCATCAATGTGAAACTTTGTACACTAATCGAATTAAGGAAATGGCTAGTTAACAAGTATGCATTTTTCCTGATTCCTAAGTCAGCACTTCAACCCCACACTCTTATTCAGTTATCACTAACCACATGATGATAATATGAGAAATGTCTCTTGTTCATCACAGTGATGGAAGTAAGAGCCATTTTAATTAGTTTTTGGTTACTATAACTGCTTTCATCTCAACTTTTGCTTTTGGAACATAAAACCAAGCCAAGCATAGAGAAGCTACATATTGGTAATGCATGAATACTTTGGTTTCTAACATTTATGTGTTATGTAAAAATGTACAGTTGTCAGTGCTAACCAAATCAAAGGTGATGGCTTATAAATACTCCAGGCTGCTGTGCCACATACAGTTTTAAATATATTGGTGTACAGATCTCTTCTGCCTATGCAACTTCAGATAAAGCCCCTTATTCATACTGACTTCTAAAGTCTGTCTTGCAATGTAACACTGGAATGACAAGAGGTCCACTGTATTATTTAGCTGCCATTGTTGCATTTTCACTTATAGACAAGTGAGCACAGAAATATTGTCTTATTTCTATCATTTGGAAGAATAGACCGGACAGCATGAATGTGTCAAATAACAGCTAAGACCTCTTCTGTCAAGATTAAAACAGTCAAATAACTCCAGTAAGGGGTTCAGGGTTGACATTAAAATGCTGAGAGATTAGTATATAGTGAAGCATTATTGTGGAACTAGGCCAGTGTTCCCCCTAAGTGACCTTTGAACCTGTAGCTGGCTTCACGAGGCAAGGAAATAAAAGTTGACTTGGACCAGATTCCACAGGGCAGTCCATGTCTTCAGTATCTTAAGACGTGGTTTGCAAAGTCAGAAGGTCATTACCAGAGAAGTATAGGCAGGTCTTGACTTAATACAGTGGGAGTTTGTTACAGTGAATAGTTAATTGGGAACATGCCATACAAACATTGCAAGAGTATTTATGTAGGTTATAGAGGCTATTAAAAGTAAAAATACCATCCTGAGTGCTTATTGCAGACTAACCAGGGCTACTGTCAAAATGTTGGAACAAATGCTCAACATGCTTCTGAGAAGTAAAACGTTTGAAGGAAAACTACAAGTTAAGTTGTAAACATTTTGAGCTGTGTGCATGGCTTTCTTTTAAAGATTGATGTAAGAATTTTGACTTTTTATATCTGAAATGATCCTCCAAAATAAAAAAAAAATTGAAACACAATCTGCAAAGACTGTGGCTTCTTTATGTAGCAATAAAATTCATAGATTTAAGTACTGGGAACAGTGGTCTCCAACTCAACATGTGTTTGAAAGTCTGTAGTAGAAAACAATGTTGGAAAACATGACAGTAAATTTTACCTCCTTCTGTGGCCTGGAAGTTTTTCTGTGCTTGTAGTTGAGGGCAGGGACCACATCTTAGTGGTACACAACATGCTTTGCACCCCAAGAACCCCATGCCATTCAGTGGGATTTACTTTCAGGTAAATTTATACAGAATTGCTGCCTATTGCTTGTATGCCCAAACCACTCAAGATAAAATGCTCTTGCTTGCCTCACATGTCCCTGACTGTTGTTTCATTTTGTGGATGTGTCCACAAACTTGAGAATTTTGCTTACAAATATTGCTTCGTTGTTAGGCCCACTTCCTGCTTCTCACACCCATTTCTGGCATCAGCCACATGCTGTAAATTCACAAGTGACCTGCAGTAATGTCACATGGAAATGCTGCACTTGTTCTGCTTGCACCTAGAGGGGCAGTTGTTTCAGGCCCCCATCTCTTTGCTCCTGGTCTACTTTAACCCTACCCCCTGCACTCGCTGGGCATGAGGCTACCCCTTTCAGAGCAATGAACACTCCACTAGGGGGAGGGCTTGCTCTTCATTGAAAAGGCAAACTTCTACCTGGGGTTTGAGCAATTTAGCAACCTCTCCCTACCCCTACCCCCCCACTCTCCTTGTTCTCTGCTCTGCTTCCTCTGACAATCTGACATGTTAGGATGTACAACAGCATGTTGTTGTCTATCCCAAGTGCTTCTGTTCAGTGATCCAACCAGTGTGGAAGCAAAGGCTTGTATAAGTCTGGACCACACTTTACCTTGCAGCACTATGCATGGCTCAGAGAATGCCTCCCCACCCCCTTCTCCACACTCCTGAAACATTACCTCACTCTGCTAAATCTGCATTTGGCAGATTTAAAGAACAAGGACTGCTTAGCACCTCTGAACAAGCATGCTCTCCAGTAGAGGGGGGGGGGTTAATAACAAATATGTTTTAACCACGACATGGATGCCCACCAAACATACTCCTCTTAAGGACATTCCCCACAACCCCCAATTAATACATTCAGCATTCCACTGAACCTTTTCCCTCCTGTGTGAAAGGAAACAATGGAGAAAAGCATATATCTGCAACTGGACAGCAGCATCTTCCCCACCCACCTCGGCAGCAGAAGTGTGCTTGGCCACTTATGTGAGCCTGTAACTTCCCCTCACTAGGCAATGAGTTGAGTTACTCTACAATTTTAATCTCCCACAGGTACTGGGAGTCCACTGAGACAATAAGGTGAGTGTATATTTTTCTTTTAATTTATAAACAATTTCTATATACTCATGTCACTCCTAAACTTAAGACATCTGACCAGCAACATTGCTGTTAAATGGAATAGTTTCACAGTCTAGTCACAATACCAGGACATAGAGCTTCTGTTCTTCTGGATAGGGTTGCACTAAACCTGAAGGACCAAGGGGTGATCTTGGCTCAAGCTTTTGCCAGTAGAGACTGAGGTGGCCAACTTCAGTTGGTATGTCAGCTGTGACCCTATCTGAACAGTTACCCATGATTTGGTAGCCTTCAAAATTAAATGACTATTATACTTGAGCTTCAGCTTTAAAAATAATCGGGAAACTTGTAGAGTTTAGAACACAGCTGTGAAAGATTGCTAAGACTGAGCAGTATCTGAAGAAGTGTGCATGCACACGAAAGCTCATACCAATAACAAACTTAGTTGGTCTCTAAGGTGCTACTGGAAGGATTTTTTTTATTTTGTTTCGACTTGAGCAGTATGCACATTAACTGTTGTGCAAGAGCACTAGCTCTGGGTTTATTTGCAAGTCCAAGTTTTGACTTTTTAAAAAGGTTTTACATTATGGCTTGCAACCAGGTAGGGATAATCTGCTGCTCTCCACTTATTACTTGACTCCAACTTCCATTGGCTGTAGCCTGCATAGTCGATAGGTACTCCCAAGATCTAGTAGGCTCTCCATTCCTGAATCTTAATACACCAAACAAATCCTTTCTCAGAGACCTTCTGTACTCCCAACACATGAGGTGCAGCAGATGGCTATAGGGAAAGAGATACTTTCCCGTCATGCTGCCCCCAAAGCCTCAGCTGTCACCCACCCTGGTGGATTTCTGTTACAAAGCAAAGAACTTCTTAGGCTCTCAGGATTTGTTATTGTTCAGCTTAAATTTATGTACTTTTTTTGAGGTAACTTGAATTTTTTACTTCTAGCTTGCATTTTAGATTTCTGCATTTGTATTTAGGTGCACTTGATTTTAAACTTTGCTGATGGCACAATAGAAGTATCCTAAACAAAATAGGGAAACATTTTTGGGCCACTAAAACTTCAATATGAACCAGTGTGCTTTCTGAAAAGGATAGGACTTCTTTCTTGTCACATAGAAAGTTTTTCTCATGAGGGGAGAGATTATTTGGTATCTTGCTTTTTTCCATTGTACAAATATGCTTGAAAATTTACTGTGCGAATACCAATCTTTAAAATGAGAAGCTCACTGTATAATGAATAATCACTCTTCCTTTTATTCAGTGTCATAACATTACAGTCAGAAGATGTTAAACAGAACCTATCAGGCATTTAAAAAATAATCCTGAACATAGGAGGAATGTACATTACACTCAGATATACATGATTTCTAACCATATTAGACCTGAAGATTTTACAGTAACCATAATTTGCTGGGCAGATGCTTCATTTAAAAGCATAACATTCACATTATTTTAGGCCATAATTACACTTGATATTCAATATGTTTACTCTTGTAAAACTACCCATGCAAAGCATGGATTTATTTGTCACTGGGGGTCTTCCTTCTTTCAAGAACACACACAAGAACTATATTTTTATCAGCTAAAGGAAAAAAGTTATCGTGAACATGGTTTTAATTTAAGCCAAGGCTTCATACATCAGTACACATGCCAGATAACTGGCCTGAATATTTATTAGCACCAAGATTAATATGAAACACCTGTACTGTAATTCAGTAAAGGAACCCCATCTTTCTACCTAGCCCTATCATAAAGCAAACATACGTAAATAATTCTACTTGGCTTATTAGTATGATACAGTGGGACAATTCCAACCAGCTGAGACGTTCCGAACAACATGACCTATTTATTGTTGATAAGTCTTTTTAGAACTCCTTTACAGATAAAAGTTGTTAATTCAATCAAACACAGATTCAAGTACCTTCAGTGACTAGCCACATTCCTTGACCTTTTTTTTAAGGGATAAAAGTCTAGTTCTTAATCTTTACACTTCATTGGGAGAAAGATTCAGGTGGAAAATGGAAATTCAAAACCAACCCTTGTAGTTACTTTAATTACTGCTCTCAACATTTAGAGCCAGAACACAGAGGGGCTTTTTGGATATTTTACTCAACTGCAGTCCTAAAGGAATGCCTAAACTCCCGAGTTTTGGCACAAGAGCTGTTTTTCAATGCACACATGGAAAAAATATAGCATGCCTAGTTTACAAATGCATATACCGTACATCTGCTTTGCACCAACTCCCTATTTAAAACTTAGTAAGTTTTCAACACAAGGTACGGTTCCATGGGCAACTGATGAGAAATCCTCAAATTTGAGTATACACACCTCTCTAGTGCACAGCATAGATTCAACAGTTATTTGTACACATTTAAAGACATTTACCACATATGCAGGGCTGGAAAGGGCACAATCCAAAGTTAAGCACCTCCCATGCCCATTTATTTCAATAGGAGAAATATAGCATGTGTTCAAAGCTACAATCCTATGTGCACTCATGCAGGAGTAATGTCCATTGAATTCAGTGGGATTTACAGCAAATAAAAATATTTAGGATTAAGCTGTAACCCATTGAAATTGGTATAACTCTTGCTAAATTATTAAGCAATATTCCAACCGTATAGTTGCCATATGTACTTGACTTCAGCATGCTACTGTGTACCATTTTTAACAGGTTTTATGGTATTTTTTCCATTGGTTTTATTCCAGAATGTGACATACACAAAGCCAGAGCTTACGCTGGTCTTTTAAAAATAAAAAATCTCACAGTAGCAGCATTTTAAAGCCATTTGCTATGCAGGTATTCAAGTTTCTTTCTAAAAAAAACAACTGTACTACCAGCTGCAAACATCAGCATTTTTTTAAATATAACTTTTATTAAACTGAGTGGGACTTGTTTTTGAGTAGCCAGAGATTATACCACTATGCATGTGGTTATGTTCATTCTAGTCATTGACATATGAGAACTTACAGTAAACGCTTGTCAAGTGTTAGAGAAGAATAACACAATCAGTTCTCTATGACAGCAGACAGTGGTGCTATTCACTGGTAGTTGACAAGGACTAGCTAGAAGCCCAGAAACAATCTAAAAAAGAATTTCAACTAGAAACAATTTTTGAGATGGTCTCTCTCTCTTGTTGAAGCAGATTATCAGCCTTTTATCATGCTATAATGCAGTCAACTCTGACAATACCATCACTAAAAGCATTTTTGTCTGTTGAAAATGTGATTTTAATATATTTTTTTATCTTACATAAGAGCACAATACATACACCACATTCTATAGAAACCCTAGAAGATGCTACAATAGGTATGATGGGCAGAAAATTATGGACCTCAATACTGTTTCCCCCACCCACCCCAAACTGCAAGACAGACATTACCCCACGCCAAGCTGGCATTACACTGGCCACATGGAAAGCATAGATATCAGAAAGGTGGTCAAGGCAAAGAAGTAGGGTAAGAAAAGAAATTTTAAGAAATACAGAAGTTAGAAGTTGGGATCAAAATATGCTCCCATGAGTTATTTACATTTTTGCGTGATAGTTTAAGAAATAAGAAGTTTCCATCTTCAAATGAAGAAATGGGTCAAGAAAGTAGTAGCTTAAAGACTGCAGGTACAGCCAGAGCTAAGAAGCCTAATTGTAAATGCCTTAGCAACCAATTGACCTGCACTGTTAACATCTCATTTTATGCAGAGGATTTTTTATTTTATTTTTTAAGATCCAAGTTATTTTAAAATGTATTCTGATACTGGATAATACGTAGCACAAGACAGACAAGGTACACATACACCCAAAATTACTGTTTGTTTTGCTAGCTTCCTGCTTCAGTGGTACTTAACTTTGCAAGTACAAACACATTAATGATGCATCTAACCGACTCTGATAACAATTACATTTATCAGAGGCTTTTTAAAAACAAAAGAAATATTATGAACACTAATGTGGCATGGCCTATGAATACAGGTCGGGGGGGATCCAATATTTCACTACATATGTTAGGTTGATGAAAATCAAAGTGTTCTAATCTGACTTCATTTAAAAAAAATATGATTGTCACAATTGAAAAGTGAACAAAAGAACACAGCAAAACAAACTGTACAAAGGCAAAGTAGAATAACAAAATATTTTACTAAAACATAAGATTTACAGAAGATTTTTCAGACAAGCCATACAAAATGGTCACAAGCTTTTTTTTTTCTGGAAGGGAGGGTTTTTACACTTGACAGCAGAATCACAATATTATTAGTGATGGATGTTTAATGTTCCCATTTTTGTTCAAACAGCCAAGCTTGTCCATCTACAGCGTCTAAGTTAGACTTGGCTAGAGGGCATATTCTAGAGTATAACTGGTTAGCTGCTTTAACCGATACAATTAGCATCACCATAAAAAAGGGAGGAAGAGCCCACACAATTAGAACAAAAATCCCTGCAGCTAACCCTGACTACTTTCATTCACAGTGCTTACACTTAACTCATGATGGGGAAAACTTATTAAAAGCAGAGATGTGCTACTGCTTTTAAACAATTTCACAAACAATCCCGATGATACTTCTAGCCTCTGCTCATGCGGAACAGGAGTGAATTAGGACAAGACACAGATTTGCTAGTATGCATTTAAATCACCAAAGAACTGATGTCTGGGTTTTATTCTGTAATGTTTTCTAAGACTGTGTCCATTAAATGCAAACAAAACAAAAAAAAACAAAAAAAAGGAAGAGGTCTTGGCAGAACAGGAAAAAGTGATGCACACTGATTCAGAGCACATTTTAAATATTATTCATGGCATATAGCCTAGTCCATGCTCTGGCTGAAAAGAGAAAAGAAATATGTATTAGACAACAAAGCATCTAACTTCAGAATTCTCTACTCCCTCCCACCTTTCTTGCCCAAAACTCATTAGCATCTTGGCTATTCCTGAGGACTACATATAATAAAATGAATCAAGTGCCAAATGTTCCATAGTTTTGCACCCTCATCTTTATAGAGCTATAGAAGCATTTACAAATTCACATCAATAACGCGACACTTGCAACCAACATATGATACATTGATTGTGTGACTCTTATGCACATCAGATGCAAAGGCAGTACCCGCTTACAAGAGACTACTTATCAACCAATAGGTTTCTCACTTGATAGTTTCCACACATAAATCTATGTACTACACGCTCATACAAGAAAACTGAAAAAGTCAACTAGAGGTCAGACTTGGCCATAAGCCCATGGTGACACCCACACTCGTAGACTAGAAAGTAGGCCTCCAAGACTGCACAAGTTACATGGCCAAGATGTGACCTTTGAAATGCAAATAGCAGCTTTGGAGAGGGAATTTTCCTTGGCACTGTACAGGAAGAGAAACTGTTAAACCTCCCCTGTGCCTTCTCCCTTTGCGAAGTCTCCACATGGCAATTTCTTTACAGAACAAAAACTATGTGCACAAATTGCACACACATCATTAACAATGCATCTCTTTTGTCCCCCCAGACTTAAAAGGCTGGACATATTTTATATTTATGGTATTTGAGCTATTGTATGTATGACTTGGAGTGATTCTTACAAAGATTTATTTTTGTAAAATAATTTAGGCTTCTGCATTTGGGACCAAAAGCAGGACAAGAATTTTATACATAACTCAATTTTATTTAATCTAGAGTAAGGGCACACTACCTGTTTCTATGGCTTGGGCTTCATTGGTCTTCCACTGCTCAGCTACATCATTTGCTAGTGGATCATCTGGGTTGGGAGCACTTAACAAAGCCTGGATTGATAGCAGAACTGTACGGATCTGCAGAGCTGGAGACCATTTGTCTGAGGAAGCAAGTGAGAGAGTACTAAAGCAACATTTCAAATACAAAACACACAGCTCTTAAAAGATAATTGAAATATGAAATCATCTTTCAACTATTTTAATAATCTGATAAATGCATGGAAAAGAAAGATATGTCATGCTTATCATGGCTCCAAAATACTTACCTTTCAAAATATCTAAACATATTCTTCCCAATTTGTCTACGTTAGGATGATAAATTTTGGTCATGAAACGTACTTTCGGAGCTGCCATTGGATATTCTTCTGGAAGGAATAGTTCAAGTTTAAATGTCCCACCCTCAAAGGGAGAATCCTGTGGGCCTGCAATGACCACATGAAAATAACGTGCGTTGCTTTCATCTGGCTCTGCTTTTATTCCAGGAACAGGTTCTGCCAGCAAGCGCTGGGTTTCCTGAAAGAGAGAGAAAACCAAAATGGAACACACACACATACTATTCCTCTAAGAGGGCAGCTATCCATGGACAAAGGAAGTATACAAGTTGTTGTCCTCCCAGTACATTTTACCAAACCCTCATAATATTAATTTCCCATCTGGTGAATCTAACTTTTCAGGCATCAATAAACCAAGAAGTCTGAAGAAGCAGGCACACTGTATTAACCCAGCACCAAGAACTGCAAACACTTCCCCTTCCTATATTCCATTATGTAAGCAAACAGGTCCAGCTATCACTTAGTAAATTTAGTTTCATATTGCTATATTTAGATGAGGTTGAAGTGCAGTATCATTCTATCGTGTTGTGATGTCTCTATCAGCAGGAAAAATAACCAGGAAAGATCACACGGCAGTTCACAACATAAAAATACAAAATGAAAACACAAAATACATAATAAAACAAAAACACAACCAATAACCCCGCTTCCAAATGTTTTGCCTGCCACCGAAAGATATACAAATCATAGAAATGTGGAGTTGGAAAGGACCCCAAGGCAGGGTTCGAAATTAGCAGGGTGCCAGGTGCATTTTACACCTAAAGGTTCTCCATTTGCGAGCACCTCAAAAAGTCTGAGTGCCATTTTTTTGCGACTGGCTGACGCTCAAGGATTACTGAAATATATGTGCTTTGAAGCCTCGAATTATATGTTAAGGCTAGACAATATGTTAAGGAGTAGAGTGCTTTGAAAACTGAAGTATGGTACCAACATTTTTATTGTAAACACCAAATTAAACATGTACTAACAATTTCTGCTAAAAATGTGTCACTTAAGTGAATTGCGTATTAGTTCCTGCTTATCAAAATAATAAAAAGTGTTGTCACCCCCAAATGGCAACTAGACATTCTGTTTTGGCACCCACAGCCCAGGTCTCAGAAGCCATTTGGCTCCTAGCTTTTCTATCCCAGTTTCTAACATTACCCCAAGGGTAATCTAGTCCAACCCCCTGCAATGCAGGCAACCGCCCCTGGGGAGCGAATTCCACAAACAGGGAGCCACTGCAGAAAAGACCTGTTCTCCTGTTGCCATCCTCTTGTGGAAGAGGCACACAAAAAATAGCCTCACATGATAATTGCAGGGTCTGGATCCGTTCATATGGGGAGAGGTGGTCCTGAGCTGTTTAAGGCTTTATAGATCAAAACCAACACTTTGAACTGGGCCTGGAAACTAATCAACAGAATTTAGGCTATCCCTGTCCATATAGGAGCACAGCTAGGCCACCAGCTGAAGCTGATGGAAGGCACTCCGTGCCACTGAGGCCACCTGAACGTCAAGCAAAGGATCCAGGAGTACCCCCAAGCTGCGTACCCACTCCTTCAGAGGAAGTGTAACCAACCCCATCAAGAGCAGGCAACATCCCATCCATCTGGTCTAGGGAAGCACCCACTAACAGTGCCTCAGTCTTGTCTGGATTGAGCTTCATCCAATACAACAGTTGGCTGTCATCCAATACAACAGTCCAGCACATCCACTGCTACACCTGCAGTAAGGAGGAGTAGATCTGTGTGTCATCAGTACGTTGCTGACAACATACTCCAAAACTCCAGATAACCTTGCTCTGCAGCAATTTCATGCCACTACAAATCAGTTCACTACAAGATGCAAATATAGTAATGTTAGTGTTGATAACACTGTGAATGTGTTTGGCTGCATTACTAAACAAGTAATCTTGGATTGGTATCAAAAAATACAGAATATCTTCAGCTATTTGGTGCAGAATTGTGATCTGGGAATCTGCCAAGCACATCACTCCTGCAATGTTTAGGCAACGTGGTCTGAATTCTCTTGCTTCTTCCATCTTCTGAATCAAGGGACATGAATGTTTGAAAACTACCCACACAAAAGCAAGGCACATTAATTGTGGAAAACTTGTTTCAATTCATATAAACCCTTTTCTGATGTCCATGATCTTTAAATGAAACTTCAGTATTTCAAGCTATGAATTATTTTTCAGACAATGGTTTTGTCTAGAGAAATAAACTTTAGCTGAAGGGGAGAGGAGGGGAAGGGAAACTCATTCACTGATGGATAGACACTGTTAGATGTCAGGAATTGACTATTACTTCTATAAAGGATCAGGCTGCAAGTCTGAACAGCAGCACAATCTAAATATGTTTACTCAAAATAAGTCTCACTATGTTCTATGGGGCTCATTTCCTAATGAGTTTAGGATTGCAGATTCAGTATAGCAGAAGTGTTCATTGTTTTTAGAATACCGAGATCCATTGCTATTTCTTAAGTTACATTAACAGGATATTTGCTTCCCAGGCCTGTCTCAAAGAGTCCTCAAACAGTTTCAAACAGTTCTTGTCTACTCAGAGATAAGTCCTATTGACTTCAATGGAGCTTATGCTCAGATACAGTAAGTGTGCATTAGTTTGCACCCTGAGACTAAGAAGTAAAAACTTATTTTTGTTTTGTTACAGTGTTAACAACAAAAGCCAAGATATACTTAAGATACTGTGAGTTGCAATAACTTGTAGCTCCATATCTGACACTGAGTCTCAGACTCAAAAGAGCTGCTTTTCCTCATAGCACTTGTGCCAGGCCCAGTGGATTTGTGTCTTATATCTGAACAGTGACTCTCACACAGGTCATGAACTGTTTTGGAAAGTCCCCTTGGTTTCACAAGCAGTTTTCCTTGTGGCAAGGAGACGGATATTGACGGAAAGAAGTCTATAGTTCCCTTTGACTCATGGAACTAGTGTCATAGTTCTTTGGACGCTGGCCTACGTATTTTCCCAGTTATTGTCTGAATAATGCATTTATCTGGCTAAGAATAAATATTCAATTAACTATCATAAATACTGTATACCAAACTGTACTCAAGCCATTCATATTCTTAAAGCAGTGAGGTTTAGTTTTAACAAAATATTTAATATATTCCAATCCCAAGAAAAAAAAACATGGAGAAAATGCTTTTCTTCATGTACCTCCTAAACTCTCACACTATCCATGTCCCTTCTTTTACTGTCTTCATTAGTGAGAGCCTTTTCTCTCTCCCCCTTCCTTCCAATCACTGATTTCAATGACTTTTGCCATAAAAGCCTTTCCTGGCTCACTTTAAGCTCTACACTGTCATCATCCCCTTCCTTCTCTCACTGGTTCGTCCTCATGTCCTCTCCTATCAGATTCAGACTGCAAGCCCTCTTAGGTGCAGATTGTACAACTTGGTGTTCCACAGCACCAAGCAGCTTGTTGATGCCAACAACCAATGTTAGAGGTGTAGGAAGAACAAGAATGAAGACACTTTTCAATTTCCTGCCGGAGCATTCTCTCAGCTTTGCTCACTGCCTTTATGACATCTGAGGCCTTCTTTCCACACCTCTTTGTAACTTTTAAAGGAACCAGAGCTATTATTAGATCTCAGCCAGTAGTCAAAAATCATTTAAAGAGATTGAGATTACCAGACACCTGTCATACATGAGTAAAGACAGTTGCAGATCTTATTTCCTGATCATCTGTTCACTTGCTCAGTCATTAGCCCATTTTACTTCTTGCCACTTCAATCTGAGTCACAAGCCCCACACCTAAATTGTTTCCTCCCAACTCATTTGGGAAAAACTACTAGAGACAGTCTTTCCCTCCCACAACGCTGATACTTATATCTACCTAGTCATATTTATTTTGGCATATCTGATTTACAGAATATGTTTCAACATTTTTAGAGTTCAACCAACCAACCAAACTATCCTTCCAAATTGGAACTTCAAAAGAAAAGAAACTTTTGCTACTTTCATGCTGCATAAATAGGTTTAAATTGCAGCAAGTAATGAGAGAACAATGTTGGGTAAACTGATGCCAGTTTAGGAGCTATTCAACTTTCTTGCTTGCTGGGCAGGATGATTGTAGGTCTGTTCTCCTATTTACATGGGTCTGTTCTTGAGTTCTGACACAGTCTTCACACTTCAAATTGCAATCCTGCTGCAGGACACATTGGAGTAAATAGGCACAGTAACATTTAGGCTAAAAAGACCAGTGAGGCAGTCATCTTTCTAGATATACTCTACAAAAGCCCCAGAAATATTGTGATAGGTAGGATATTATTATTGCAACTGAAGTACTGTACAGCATATCCAAATTTTACGTACTGTTATAAAAGTTACTTGAAGAACTCAGGAGAGGTATTGGAAGAACAGCAAGGTGTTTCTATGTATGGTTTTAATGCCTTCAAATAAATTATAGAGTAGCAGTCCAGCTTGGATCTATTATCACTGAAATCAAATGTGTTAAAAATACTACTGATACTGAAACCCTACAAGTTCCAGGTCAGTGATCTGTGCCAGTGCTGGCAATTGCTCCAATGCAAACTCACTGTACTCATGCAAAGAAGCCCAAACCTGCTTAGTGTGCAGCCACAGTCACAAGGCCATTCAGTCCCAGAAGATCTGGGATCAAACAAAGAGAGCAGCAGAACGTTACTAAAAACATCTGTGTGTTGTCACTACGAAGCCACCCACCACTAAACTGACTAGCTACATAAGACTTGTCACTGAAATGCTAGTTTAGAGGTTTTGAACTATGTACAAACTAGTATACAGAAGGCCAAAAGAAAAACTATTCTCAAATAGATTAATATGCTACAGTTTAGTACTGACAAGGATAACAAAAGCTTCTGCCTGGTGTGGCCTGTACAATCAGTGTTATAAACTGGGACAGAAAAGCTAGGAACCAAATGGCTTCTGGGACCTGGGTTGTGGGCCAAAACAGAATGTCCAGTTGCCATGGGGGAAGGTATCAGCAACACTTTTTATTTATTATTTTGATAGGCATGAACTAATGCACAATTCACATAAGTGACACATTGTTAATACCATATTTTTAGCAGAAATTGTTAATACATGTTTAAAGGTAAAGGGACCCCTGACAATTAAGTCCAGTCACGAACGACTCTGGGGTTGCGGCGCTCATCTCGCTTTACAGGCCAAGGAAGCCAGCGTTTGTCCGCTTCCGCAGACAGTTTTTCCGGGTCATGTGGCCAGCAGGACAAAGTCGCTTAGTCATGTTTAATTAGGTGTTTACAATAAAAATATTGGTACCATAATTCAGTTTTTAAAACATTATACTCTTTATTGTTAAATTCCTTAACATATTGTGTCAGCCAGACATAAAGAACTGCGCTGAAGACTTTTTGAGGTGCTCACAAATGGAGAACCTTTCATTGCAATATGCGCCTGGCAACCTGCTAATTTTGAACCCTGTGTACAATTATATATTTTTCTACTGTGTCCTACCTTTCAAACTGATAATGCACATCACAAGATCTCAACTTCACACATACCCCAATTAACCAGGGTCCACAAACTTTGGCTTGGCTTACTAGCCAGCCAGCCATTGCTTGTTGCTGCCCTCATGCATCATTTCTGTGCCTCAGAGCAAAAGGAGGGAAGGAGAGAGAGAGAAAAGAAAGGACCTAAGTTTTCTTAGTTTACAATAGAGTTTCTGCCTTTTGTAGTAATAATGACGATGATGATGATGATGATGATGATAAAATACCCAATTCCTCTCTCCTACATTCTCTGCAATACACAGAAGGAAAGGCACTTGCTACTAAAATGAGGTGTTCGGGTGAAGGGGCCGAGTTGGCCCACGATCCATTGGATCCTGAGTGGGTCTCACTGACAACATCAGGCCTGGTGGTTCTGCCCCCCACTCAATCTTCCGTGGTGACTACAATGAACAGCAGTGCTGTGTGGCCCTGCTGCTCAGCAAAGCCTGTGGGATTGGGATTGTGCCTCAAGTCCTTTTGAGAGAGTGCATTTTTAAAAAACTATTTTTTTACTAGAAAGCCTTTTAACAAAAATTAGTGTATATATTGAGTCATTGCTCCATGTTGGATGGGTATTTTGAATTGCAACTACAATTGACTACTTGAGATGGTTAATCAAGGGCTCCATAAATCCCCTTTTGGGGGTTTCCCATAGGGAGGGGATTCCACTGGCAGCTCTCCTTACATTCAGCTGATAGAAGGGGGAGTTGGAGTGCTAAGACTGATGCAAGACCCTGAGGGTGGGGATTGAACTGCTCTGCCTATTTGCCACTTTCAAAATTATTTGGGGATAGCTGGGAAACTATTTGTCTCTTACTAACATTTCAGATTCCTGTAAATTTTCCAGCCCTGTTTTGTCTCTTGGTAAAATTTCGGATTCCTGTAAATTTTCCAGCCTTGTTTTTGTAACAAGACTCACTTAGGTTTAGCATTTATTTTGTGATTCCATACGTGAGCAACACAAGTATACAATCCATTTAGAAATTAAGAGTTCAAGTTTGATATAAGTTTGGTTTTAGGTTAGAAATCACTTTCTAGGAAATATCAACTTTCGGTTTCAATTTTTGATAGGCTTGAAATCAATGCCTGGTGAGATCTCCTATCAAGTGGAAAAGCTAAGGTCTTTCATGGTTAGTTGCGCAGTTTCAGTAACTTGTGTAGCTCTTTGTTTCTCCATGTAACAAGGAGCAGAACTGAATCTGAGCTGCATCCCTTTTCACACTTGAGAGTGTATCCCACTGAACTCAGTGTGACTTATTTCCAAGTCAAATGGGTATGTAGAATAAAAATAAGGTAAATACACAATGAATTTACTCATACTATAGTGAACATTTCTCTCAGCATACTGACTGTAGAACATTACATGTTTTTCCTTCAATAAAACTGAGGTAAATCAATGCCATGTTTCCCATTAATACCCTAAGAGGCCTGCTAGATCAGACATATATACCATCTAGTTCAGCATCCTGTTTCTGACAGTGGCCAACCAGTTGCCTCTGCAAAGCTAACAAGCAGAACATGTCCACAAAAGCCCTCTCCTCACTGTTGCTCATTCAACTACTTAATCCTAAACATGTTCACTCCATGTTCCACAGACCTCAGTGAGACCTAACCCCCTGCTTAAGTACAATTTAGGGTTGCAAGTTGGCTGGAGCTTTCAACAATATAAATTTAGCAGCAATTCTTTGCACAACTAAGAACTGAGCACAATGTCTCAATCATACAAATCTTTTCCACAGCAACACTTATTGGAATCCAAGGCAACTAATTGAAAACACAGCCTTGTAGAAAGCTGACCTTTTCAGAGCACTGTTAAGATCATGTAAACCATAATGTGAAAACTCAGAATTACATATCAAGGGCGCACTGCTGAAAGTGTAGCAGTGCTAGTATCAACACACGAAGGGCGTGAGTTCTGGAAGCTCTTTATTTTAAATCAGATACTTCCTGTTTTTAACTTTTAAGCTACATGTGAAAAGAAAAATCGATACAATTCCATGACCATTTTTTGTGCTCCATAATACTCCAAACATGATAACACCCCAAAACTCAAGAGAAATATGTGCATATGTGTTTTATCTGGCAGCATGAAATCAAAACATTCTGGGCCAAATCCAGTGTTGTTCATACCTGTAGAAATGAATGGACCTAACTAACCTAGGTCCGTTCATTTTATTTATTACATTTATACCCCACCTTTCTTCCAAGGTGCTCAAATCCAGGTAATGTGCACAGTTCAGCCCTCTCACAATTTCATCCTGACAACTACCTTGAGAGGTAGGCTAGGCGGAGAGACAGTGACTAGCTCGCTCATGGCCACCCAGTGAGTTGGGGACTAGAACCCCCGTCTCCCAGGTCCAACATTCTAGCTACTATATACCACGTTGGCGCCAATGGGCCTACTCTGATTCAACGGATGCAACCCTCTCCTTTTAAAAAAAGACTTTAAAAAAAAAACTGGCACTCCAACAAAACCTAGCTCGCATTCGGGGAGGGGAGAGAGACTTGGCTAAGCCCATTCACTTGGGAACCACCACCACCGTCCTGGCCAAACCTCGTGAGAAGGTGAACCAGCAGTGGACTCTGTTGCTGCTGCTGCCTGAGAGCTGACGCGAGGCTTAGGCAAAGCTGCGCCTTCCCGTCGGCTGCCATGCGGGTGTCGTGCGCCGCTTCCCACCAGCTTGCCTGGGCCACCGCCAGGTCTCACCCGACACCCGCCTAGTTCGTGCGAGCGGGCGAGCCAGAGAGAGAGAGACCGCCCCGGCCGGCCGGCCGCCTCCCTTCGCCCTGCCGCGGATCAGGCTGCGGCGGAGAGGGCGGGGGCCAGCGCCGTGACTCGCGCGGCTCAGAACCCAGGCCCGGAAGGTGGCGGGGGGGGGGCGCCTTCCATCCGCCCTGCTTGCGGCTCCCATTCATTCCCGGCAGGCAGATGCTCGCAAGGCGCCGCCGCCGCCGCCCCTCAGGCGCGCACCGGCTGGTCCCTCCCGCGAATGGCGATGGCTCCTGCTGCTGTCGCCACCAGGCCGGCCTCGCCCCCCGCGCCCTGCAGCGGCGGGGAAAGGAAGGAGGGCGAAGTCGCCGCCTGCCTGCCCCGCTCACCGGAAGCGCCGCGCTGCCCTCAGCGCTTTCCTCGGGGCTCCGGCGGCCACGGGCCTAGGCGTGAGGCCCGGCGAGGCCTGCGCGCAGCTTGAGGGCAGAGCGGGGCAAGGGGGTGGGGACAGGCCGGAGGAGGAAGGGAAGCGGGTACCTTGATGATCCTGCGGGGCAGCCCGGCCATCTTGTCTTATTGGGATTCAGGCTCCGCTGGGTCTCGGCTCCGCTCGGGGCTTACGCACTACCGGAAGGAGCTCTGCGCTTCACTTCCCGTGACGTCACCGGCAGCTCCTCCCGAGGCATGCTGGGAAGTGTAGTCCCGGCGCGAAGAGGCGCGGACAGGTTTGTCCCGGCCGCAGCTTCCGAATTAACACAGGTGCCTTGTGTTAGGAGCTTCCGTGGACTGCACAGCGCCCTTCGTCAGAGACACACGAAGCGTTAGCCATAGAAGAATGTAGATTTAAACATTGCCGTGCCAAGAACCTAAGTTCTGTGATAATTTTTTTTGCCTACTAAAATGCAACTAAAATGTAAGTAGGCAGGGACAATGAATAGGAAGGTCCATAGACTTATGATCTCATCTGCATGTTCTGATCGGGGCATGATTCATTTGATGCAGACTGCTGCAGTTTGCTCCAAAATGAGGAACGAACCAAGATCTTCCCCCATGACCTAATGACCTATGACTGTTATATGCAATTACATGCTTCCAGCTTCCACCCAGAACACACAAGCTACAGTCCTACGCATGCTTACTTGAGAACAAATTGAACTCAGAGGGACTTGCACATCTTGAACAAACTATTAATGGGATCAGGCTATTTGACTTTTATTGGCAGACTGTAGGCTTTTTTGTTTTCAGATTTTCTACTGTCATGGCTTTTTTAATTAGGTCATAAGGAGAATGCTGTGGCATACATTTTCAAAATATGTAAGAGGGTTACAGCATTTTATATATCCTCACAACATCAGCTGACTACCACCTATGTAAAGCAACAGAATTATACAGAGATCATATCAATCTTCAATCAATGTATAAACAGACCTCACAATAAAACTTGTGCATCAGTTAACACACAAAAATGGAAGATACAAAATTATTGAATATCTCTGCTAACAGGTAGGAAAACATGGTTACATTTGTTTAGGTAATATTTGTACTCATATATTCATAGATCTCAACAACAAAAAAGCTACAGTTTCTGTAGCAATCTTATTTGCATCGGGGAGAGGGAAAAAGTGCAATGTTAAAAGGATTAAACTATATGTATTGAATTAATCAGCTCTTTCTGGATATCTCAATGTTAGTTACAAAATAATAAGGCATGCCATACTGTTTCAATTCCCTCTGAACCACAGGGACAGAGTAGGATATCGTCATCTCCTATCCAAAAGAGCTGAAAGTGTCACATTGAAACGTGCAAGAGTGGAATTTTGAAACATTTGGTTTGTTTACAGAGGTAGGGTAAAAGCCAAATGACAAAGGTGAGCTGGACTTATTGGCTACTGAAAGCAAATACTGAAAGTCTGTATCATTGATACACTGACTAACACAGGATCTAGCCTTGGCAAAACCATGTGAAAAATGCTGTGATTGAGAGAAGACCAGAACGCCAATTTAGCAATTTAGCATCTTCACCCATAAACTTACATACTGATCTAAACAGACCTGCCCTGCCCCCGTTTTACCATATATGTATCGTTCATATGATTTTATACCCACTGTTTTATATGTACCGGCAACGTACAATTTCTATCTGTTATATTTTATGTATTTCCTTATCAGGCACCTGTCTGGTTTTTACTATGTGCTATGGCCAGAGGGCTAATGCAATAAATATATTGATTGATTGATTGATCTAAACAAAACCAACAATACAAAAGAGTGGGTACTGGGTGATGCAGGACACATATTAGCAGCTGAAAGAACATGCATATAGTTAGTGTGAGAGACAGCTACAAGTCCTTCATTCAGCTATTCCCAAATACAAATTAGAAGGAAATAAAGAACTCCATGCAGCTAGGGTGCCCAGATGAAAAAGAGGACAGGATTCCTGCACTTTTGTGCAGAAGAGGTGGTTTTAGTAGCTTTAGCTTGCATGGCAACAAGTTACAACTCTTGAAATTATCGCTTCTGCGTAACTTTGAAAGGTGCAAGCATCCTGTTCTCTTTTCTATCTCTTCCTTGGGGGTGTGCCAGAGGAAGAGGAGAGAGAAGGAGTGTGTGAACTGAAGGTTTGTTGTAGCTCATTCCTGTCAAGTTAAACAGTGGTCTGAATTCAGCCTGTGCAAATTTGTATTCTGGATTTCTTACAGTAGTTACATTCCAAAAACAGCCCAGTTCACCTTATGCATTAATTTGATATCTGAATCAAGTCTATATAAAACTTAAGCCAGGTGACGTTCAAAACAATAGTAGTCAATTAGTAATAACACAATTTTGCTACTTTCTTCAGTACCTCTGGGGAAGCGTTTTAGCTCAATGGTAGAGCATCTGTTTTGCATACACAAGGTACCAGGTTCAATCCCTAGATAGAGCTGAAACCCTGAAGAGCCACTGAATATCAGTGCAGACAATACTGAGCTAGATTAGCTAGATGAACCAATGACTTGACTATATAAGGCAGTTTTCTATGTTCCACAGTAGATCAGGACTGATAATTAAGTACAAAAGTTGACTAGACTTCTACTCCTTGAGTAGTTGTGTGAAGGAGGACATTTCAGCAAGTGCAGCCTTTTCTCAACTTTGCTTGACATGCAACACCATTAGATACCCCCACTTCTACACAAGAACAGTACAGTTCTAGTAAAGGCACTGCAATCCTGTCCTTTTTTATACCTGTGTCAAAATGAAACTTCTCTTTGTATATGCTGTTGGGCATCCACATAAACATAATGTTACCTCTCATTTTGCCTTTTGCCACCCTGCTAGTACTACCGGTATTTTGGCCTAAACTCTGTAGCTTATGAAGGCTTTGCCATGAATTCTGAACTGAGGGTTTCTAATTGCTTTCCCCATTGTTTTTAAGTTTTTCCAAGTTTACGTAATCATAATCTAAGTACTTGTAAGTGAGAAGCTGTCACAGAGAGGGAGGGAGGGAGGAAGAGAAATTCATTCCTAGAAGCAGATTCCTTTTAGATCTTCAACTGGAGTTAGCCCTGTAACTCAACTCCTTGCCCTTCAGTCACAAGCAGTGAAATTATATGCCAATCCCCTTTCCAAATTATCCTTGCTTCAACTTTGCTTCCTGCAAATACTTTTTAAAGATACCAGCGACATTCCAACTCAAGTGCGTAGCATTTGAAACTCTATTAATAGCCAAGAGCTACGCCAAAAATTAATCTGAGAAGATTTTAGGCTATTTTTTTAGGGCTGTCATGTTTGCATGAGCAGTTTGTTATACCATAGCAGCAAAAAGTCAGATTTGCTGAATTAATTCTGCTTCATATTGATTAAAGGGAAAGAGCTCTGCCTTTGATTCTGTCTAATCACATATGCACATTTTTGCTACCATGCCTGTGTAATCCACAACACTCTTCATAAGTGACTGAGTTGAATTCACAAAAATAGTGGCTAATGTTGTATAAGTTGCCACCTGCAGTGCTCCTTAGCCTTTATTTAACAGCTGCCTGGCATGCAGAAATTTGTTAGATAAAGCATTTATCAATGTTTCAACCCCACACTAGGAACACAGGAAGCTGCCTTAAACTGAGTCAGACTATTGGCCATCTATTGCAGACAATGGCTGGCAGCAGCTCTCCAGCAGTTCAGACAGACGTCCTTCTACCTGGAAATGCCAGGTGTTAAATTAGGCACATTTTGCATGCAAAGCAAATCTTCTCCCAAAGAGGGTAGTTGCCTTATACCGAGTTAGACCAAGCTCAGTATCGACAACACTGACTGGTAGCAGCTGCCCAGCCCAGGCTTTCAGACAGGAATCTTTCCAAGCCCTACCTGAGGAGTTGAACCCGAGATTCCCCCACCATCACCACCAACAAGCAGATGCTTTTATGGTGAACTGTGCTCCTTCCCCAGAGCAGGGACAGTCTCGCCTGCTAAAGTTAGGGTGAAGCAGTTATGCCCTGTACCACCTCTTTCTTGTTCTATGTATCAGTGCGGGTGGAAAGTTTCTATGCTCCTAAAAAACAACAACACAGCAAAACCAGCAAGAGTCTTGTGACATCTTAAAGACTAACATGCTCTGTTGTTTTTGCTGCAACTCACTAACAGGGCCACTGTCTAAAATTAAAAACATGCAGATTTTAAAACCTCAGCTGCTTTTTAATTGGGCAGCCTTCGGAGGGCCCTTGCCAGGACTACATTTCCCAATGTGCTTTGGGGCTTAGGAGAGCAGCTCCCGGACGTTGCCTCGCGAGTTCCTTTTTGCCGTAAAGGCAGAAGCGGACGGTTCCTGGTTCTGTCGCTGCTGGGTTGGCTTGTCCGGGTAAGCGGCTTCCTTCCTACCTTCACCTTTTCCGACTTCGCCTCTTGGCCGCCTCGCCCTGGAAAGTGGGGGAGGCAGCCGGGGAGCAAGGAGAGCCTGACCTGCCGGTTTGGCGCTTGGGAATCCTCTCCTTGCTCCTGCCGGGGAAATCAGCGCCGAAAGCTAAAAGCCCCTTTCCTAATCCTTTCCTGCCGTGGGGGCGCCGCACAACGCGCGCGGTGAGGAGGCGAAGGGAAGCAAAAGCGCTTCCCCACGTGCAGAATGCCCCGGTCGGGTCATTAGGCGCGCGTGTTCACTTCTACCTCCTCCTAGCAGCGATTTCACAGCGAGAGCAAAGCGCCCGTGGCTGAGCTGTTGCCAATGATGCCGCCGCCGCACCCTGCCTTAAAATAGATCCGAGAAGTTCTAGCATTGGGCATTAGCGTTCTGACAACCGGCCGAATCATCCGGGTTCGTTTCTGCAGTGCGGCAAATACTTATTGGCTGGCTTGGATGGTTAGTTGCCGCTCTGGAGAGACCTTGGATCTGCATCTGAAAGTGCGCACACGCGTGTACAGAAGCGAGTCTGAGGCCAATCGATTAAGGCAGGCATAGGATACGTACTGTTCTTGCTTGCCACTAGGAGTGTAACCAGTGGAATTCAGTGTAAAGAACGTTGCCCGCATTCCCTATATGTGGTTTTGACAGCCTTGCACATGAATCCATGAAGGTTACTGGCTGCAACAAAAGTTTAGTGGCTCTTTGTTTAAAGTCTCTTTTGAAGGTTAATAATCACTAAACAGCATTGGTTGCTCTTGGGACCCCGTGGTAGTAGACCCACTTCCTGCCTCTCTGAATAAAGGACCCCTTCTTCAGAGGGAGGCTTGGGCCCACACTACATAGAAACCTGTTGCAGCAGTGCTAGCTCCTTCCTTACAGCAGCAAATGCTGTTTAAACAGTATTTGGCTGTAACTGCAAAAGTGGTGGTGCTGCTCCATATCTGGTGGGAAGCTCCTGATAGTAGGATAGTAGGTCACAGTGGTGGTGGCGGCAGTGGCAGCAGCCACAGACAGCCCTGCAAGCAGCAGATGGGAGTGGAATCTGCCACCTGAGCCAGACCTGTCCATCATAGCTGATACCGTCTTGCTGCTGAAGAAGGGTCTGAGAAGGAGAGTATCACTTCTGAAAAATATCTTGCTAAACCTGGATTATGGAGAAAGCTAGAGAGTTCCAGAAAAACATTTACTTCTGCTTCATTGACTACGCAAAAGCTTTTGACTGTGTTGACCACAGCAAACTATGGCAAGTTCTTAAAGAAATGGGAGTGCCTGATCACCTCATCCATCTCCTGAGAAACCTCTATGTGGGACAAGAAGCTACAGTTAGAACTGGATATGGAATAACTGATTGGTTCAAAATTGGGAAAGGAGTACGACAAGGCTGTATATTGTCTCCCTGCTTATTTAACTTATATGCAGAATTCATCATGCGAAAGGCTGGACTGGATGAAGCCCAAACCGGAATTAAGATTGCCGGAAGAAATATCAACAACCTCAGATATGCTGATGATACAACCTTGATGGCAGAAAGTGAGGAGGAATTAAAGAACCTTTTAATGAGGGTGAAAGAGGAGAGCGCAAAATATGGTCTGAAGCTCAACATCAAAAAAACTAAGATCTTGGCCACTGGTCCCATCACCTCCTGGCAAATAGAAGGGGAAGAAATGGAGGCAGTGAGAGATTTCACTTTCTTGGGTTCCATGATCACTGCAGATGGTGACAGCAGTCACGAAATTAAAAGACGCCTGCTTCTTGGGAGAAAAGCAATGACAAACCTAGACAGCATCTTAAAAAGCAAAGACATCACCTTGCCAACAAAGGTCCGTATAGTTAAAGCTATGGTTTTCCCAGTAGTAATGTACGGAAGTGAGAGCTGGACCATAAAGAAGGCTGATCGCCGAAGAATTGATGCTTTTGAATTATGGTGCTGGAGGAGACTCTTGAGAGTCCCATGGACTGCAAGAAGATCAAACCTATCCATTCTTAAAGAAATCAGCCCTGAGTGCTCACTAGAAGGACAGATCCTGAAGTTGAGGCTCCAGTACTTTGGCCACCTCATGAGAAGAGAAGACTCCCTAGAAAAGACCCTGATGCTGGGAAAGATTGAGGGCACAAGGAGAAGGGGACGACAGAAGATGAGATGGTTGGACAGTGTTCTCGAAGCTACTAACATGAGTTTGGCCAAACTGCGAGAGGCAGTGAAGGATAGGCGTGCCTGGCGTGCTCTGGTCCATGGGGTCACGAAGAGTCGGACACGACTGAACGACTGAACAACAACAAACCTGAGTGAACAGCATTCTGTCAACCAGCTGCTGGTTGGGGCCAAGTTGTTCAAGAGTGTGGTGGCAGGCCAGCTCTAAACAGTCCTGCAAGCTACCGTAGTTTTTTTTGTGTGTGTGTGTGTGTGTGTGTGTGTGTGCATCATAATATTCTGGTCTCCTTTTGCTTCCAAGCTAGATCGGGGTTATTTGTGGAAGGAGGTATTAGGAACCCTTTGATTATTGTACTGCTGTTTGCTGTTTTTATGTTGTATTTTTAATTGTTTTAAGGCTGCAATCCTGTACCCACTTACCTAGGAATATGCTTCGTTGAAATCAGTGAGATTAACTTCTGAAGAGATGTACAGACTTGCAGAAAAGCAGGATAAAAAGTATTTTAAAATAAATTATATGAGGAAAGAACTGTTCTCACACAGCTCAGGCAGTTCATGATAGCATTGTTTGGTAATGCTGTGACTGAGCCATGGAGCACTCGCATTGTCTTGTGGGGCTCAAAGCTGAGGTAAACTTTCTGGGTGGTATTTGTGATTTATGTTCATTAATTCCAGTGGGTCTACTCTGAGTTGCACATGGTTGACTACACCACTGCCTCCAGAGTCTGTACAATTGGTATAATGAAATTTTAGGGAAAGGGTGGGAAGCTTTTTTTTAGGCAACCCATTGGTTGTCTCATGAAAGTGGTTGGTGGACTCTAGGACACAAAATGGGTGGAGCAGAGAAATTAAGGTGACTCTTACCTTTGTAGCAATTGACAACATTCCAGCCATGCACCAGCATTTTCTGCATACACCACAGACACAGAGGAAACTGCCTTATACTGAGTTAGATTCATTGGTCCATCTAGCTCAGTGTGGACTAGAGTGGCAGTGGCATTCCAGAATTTCAGAGAGGGGTCTGAACACACCTCTCCGTACACACAAGCAGTCAAGGATGCATTTTAGCCAACCAAAAGCACTGGGGGGGGGGAGCAAAGCAGAGCCAGCAATGGTCACCGCTGGGGAAGAGTCCCGAGGGCCAGGAAGAGAGGCCTGCCAAGCCACATTGTTCTCCTGGGCCTGAGGTTCCCCACACCTGTCATAGGGAAATAGCAATGCAAAGATAGAGAAGACTTTGCATAGTGAAAAATTAAACAGTGAAAGCCTGGAAGAGCTATTGAAATGTGTGCAAGGTGACTTGCAAATTGTGGATCTAATACATTTTGACTAATCTCTGGACAAACCACTGATTCCCAAACAGTGACAGACTGAACTGCGCAGATTTTCTTTAAACATCACCGTGACGTGACAGCTGTTTTGTCTGCTAGCATGGCCATGGCATCACGGAGGGCTGTGTTGTCGAGGTCTGCATGGACGCGTTGGGCAGCTTTCACCAAGCAAGTTCTGTCTCCTAGTAAGTGTGCATGGATTCTCTTTTAACTCTAATGGAGTGGGATCTTGCTTTGCACACACAGAAGGTGGCTGCTGCTGCCGCTGCTGCCGCTGCTGCTGCCGCTGCCATCACCATGGAGCTAAGCAGCTTGTGGCTCTAGGTGGGAAAAGAGTTTGTCTCTCCACTCAAGAGGAGCATGACTGAGCCAGCTCTGCTGCAGCAAAGGCAGTTCAGCAGCGCTCTGGTAGTACAAGAAGAGAAGCTTCTTTCTTTTCCCATTCAAGCCTTGTTGCCCGAGTCTGTGTCCAGGGAGCCTGGAGAAATGCGCTGTTGGCTGACAGACATGCAAGAAGTAAGACTATATGCCCAATCACTCTGTTGGAGGGGAGGAGCAATAACTGGGAAAACCTGCAATGGCATAGTACAGGCATAGGCAACCTTGGCCCTCCAGATGTTTTGAGACTACAATTCCCATCATCCCTGTCCTGTTAGCTAGGGATCATGGGAGTTGTAGTCCCAAAACATCTGGAGGGCCAAGGTTGCCTATGCCTGGCATAGTAGCTATACATGCCAGGGGATGGAAAAATAGAGCCCTCCCCTGTATTCATGCCCATCTCTCCCAGAGTATTCAGCATAGAGCTGCCTTCACCAACCTGGTGCCCTCCAACTGGTGGTGGACTGCAACTCCCATCAGTGCAAGCTGCATAGCTGTACACTGCTGGTGCTGATGGGAGTCGTAGTTCAGCAGAATCAGGAGGGCGCCAGGTTAGGGAATACTGTCATAGAGTTTGGAACGTGTGCTGCTGCAGAATGGCGTACACACCCAGCTTCCCAAAGGGTGTGTGTGTGTTTGCCCAGCCTTACCTAATTTGGGTGGGGGTTCCATATTTTCTCCTCTCACCCTACCTTTTTTTAGTGGAGGCTGCTTCTAAAGTGACGAAGCAGAGGAAGTGGCAAAGCAGCACTGGACTTTCTTTTCTTATCCGCAATGTACAGTATTGAGTGGCAACTCTGCCACGTGGCACCTGAAGCTAGGGAAGGGTCTCCCTTGCATTGAACAGTTTGCAGGAGGGGCAGGGGGAGGGAAGAATACTTTGCTATCAAGACGGGTAGTACAGAGCTGTATAGCTCTTCTGTTCTCTCTCTCTCTCTCTCTCTCATCTATCTATAGGGCTATGTGGTGTCATACTGCTTTTTTCCAAAGCAGTCTGACACCAGTAAATATTGTGCAGTGCCAGTGAGGGACATCGCTTGGGGAGAGGCTTTGAAAAGTAAGATAACTTAACATGTCTTCACATTGATTTATGTTCCAATCCCTAGTTTAGTACTGTGAGTTGTTACAACGACCACATAATGCTCAGCAGTGTTCAAAGGAAACCCGCATTGTGCTGTTCTCTGTCTCCGGTGTTTTACTTGGCTCTTATATTTTCAGATGCATCTGTATTTTGTGCTTGTCCCAAATCTACATATTCAGCTCTTCCCGATGACTATAACTGGTATGTATTAAGCCATTCAGATTTAACTCAGAAGTTCATTTCAGTGTGTGAAAAGACACCAGGATGTCAGTTGCTATATTAGAAGTAGCAAAATTGCCAGCCCACTCTTACTGCTGGAATAATTTATGAATTTTAGAATCTCTGTTTTCATTTCTCATTAAAATAAAAGAAAACACCATATTATTTTAGTGGAGTTGGGCTTTTGTAGAGCTATGAAGACTTGCTGAAAATGTATTAGACTCTGGAGAGATGCTGCTGGCCAGATCCTAGAAGACTGAGGTAGATTGGCAGATGGACTGACTGGTATAAGGCAGCTTCCTATGCACTGTTCCTATGCACTGCTTTCGTAGCAATCACTTTTCTCTTGCATCAGGCTGAACATATGTATATGTATATGTATGTATGTATATATCTTTATTGTCATTGTACAAGTACAACAAAATTGGATTTAAAATAATAATAATAATAATTAAATAATTTTTAAAAAAAGTTCATTTAACAGCAGTAAAAGCCATACGAAACACTTAAAAATAAGGGAGAGCACTGAGCAGCCGCTGCGTCTATGCGCGCCGCCATCTTAGAACTCTTATTAGAAATAACAGAAATTTAAACAAAAATAAAAAACAAAACAAAACAGGCCTCTCTGCCAAGCGGTGGTAGCAGCCTCAGCAGTTCTTGTAGGCCTGTCTGGCCCCGCCCTAGGCCAGATGGTGAGTGGCAGGACTGGGGCCCTCAGGCGCTGGGCAGGGGAGTCCTCCCTGGTGGTAGCAGCCTCAGCAGTTCTTGTAGGCCTGTTTGGCCCCGCCCTAGGCCAGATGGTGAGTGGCAGGACTGGGGCCCTCAGGCGCTGGGCATCTCATTAGGACATCAGCTTAGTTGGGCTTGCTGTCAAGGAACTTGGCTTCAACAGCCCTAGTTTGGGTATTTAGTATTGTTCTACCTTGCCCACAGATTTTTTGAATATAAATGAAGGTCTCTATGCTCTTTGTCTAATAAGCTCACTAATTTGGATGTTTATGAGTGTGGTCAGTAGCTCCATAAAAATGCTGCTGTGAGAGAAAAACTGATATTGAAGTCAGAAATTTCATTAGGGTTGTTTGGACAACACGTAAAGTCAGTGCATATTCTGGTTGCAAAGAACTGGGGAGGAAACCCAAACAGTGCTTACTCACTGTGGAAAGACTGGTGCCAAAGTGCATGCCAAAGGTTACATACTTAAGGACTACAGGAAAACAAGTGTTCTGCCTTACTGGACCGCTAAACAGCATTTCTGGTCTATCAGAACAACTTTAAATCATATAAATTTATATCAATTTAAATATTGTATAAAAATCTTTTCTTGAGGTCTAGCCGCTATTCTGGATTTTTAAAAATTATTATTTCATTTAATTATGCAAACATTTTAGTTAAAACAAGAAGGAAAAAGCTTTGTCCAATGTCATCCCTTGAAAAGGGTATTATTATTTTTCTCTTTCCTTTTTTAGCAAAGTGGAACTTGCTGTGACATCAGATGGAAAAACTATTGTTTGCTATCACCCTTCAATGGACATTCCATATGAGCACACAAGAGTATGTGAATCTGCAAAAATTTATCTTCCTGATTTTATTAAGAGAACATAGCTCATCTTTGGGTACCCTTCCAGTTTTCTTCTTGGTGGTTATCCTTTACCATGAATGTGATTTAAGAATAGGCTTGTGCTCAAAACTTAAGCTTGGCACACTTAACATACGGTAGCTTAAATTTTCAGTTTGATCACCAAGAAGTTCAGATCTGTGGCAATATATACAAGTTCAGCGGAACACCCTAGTCTTCAGCCCTTTTCAAGCTTGCATGCATCATTTCACCTTGCTGTTATTTCCCAAAGTAAGCCAGATATCTTCATCTTTAAATTCTGTTCCTTTAAGTGGAGCGTTATTTCAGAAGCTGTTCCCCCCCAAGCCAACAGAAAAGGCTGCAGTCCACATTTGATGGATAATTAGAAGCCAGAAATGTGCAAGTAGTAGTGAGAATGAGCTCTTCCAAGTAGTTTAGTTCCAGCAGAAGGTGCTTGGGTCAAAAGAGGTGGAGGTTATTCCCATATAAGTTTCAGAACAGTGGCAGGCAAAACAGCTGGAGAAAAACAGGACTGATAAATTTATTTGGAGTGAAGAGTATTAGCTTTTGTTCTACAGCATGCTGTAATCTTTGTGTGGGGGTGGGGTGGGGTTTTAAACGATGTATACAGCAAAATGGCAAATGACATTCAGCCTAAACTAGCAACACCTGCACATTTCATAACTGTACTGGCAATAAATATATGGGCTTATGGCTTTTCTTGGGGCGGGGGGTATTTTTTCAGTTTGTTAATTGGGGCAGTTTTCTTTTGACAGCCCATTCCACAAATAGATCCACTGGATTATAGAGAAGAAACACACGATCAAATGCTGAAATCTAGATTGGATGTGAAGGACTTCAAGAACCAGCAAGGTCCTATGATTGAGGAACTTAGTAAAATGTTTTACACAACAAAGCACCGCTGGTACCCTGTGGGCCAGTAAGTATTTCCGAGTTTGTTAATTGTGTGGGAGGGTGACAAGTACTGCAGAACCCGGATTGGGTTGGATCCAGAATTTGCCTTCTACAGAGGGAAAGGCCCCTTCATCCACAGAAGGGTTTTCCTGCTGGCAGAGGGGAGGGGGGCAACTTTTGTCGATTCCCTCCTCCCGCAGCAGCCTCCAGTTCATTCTTCCATGTTTTCAGAGGTTCCCTCAACTCTCCAGAACAGTTGGGGCAAAGCTATTTTGGGTAGGATACCAGGATTTTCATCTGCTCTGATTTTAGCTCCTGACTAAATGGCTATACTGATAATAAAGTACCTTAGAGAGAAATATATACCGTATTTTTCCGTCTATAAGATGCCCCCATGTATAAGACGCCCCCTAATTTTTGACATTATTTTTTTAAGGAAAAATACCTAGTCTTATACACGGAAAAATACGGTATCCAGATACATTTTAGAAGACTTGTGCATATCCAGTACCTAAGTGGGCTAGGAAACATGGTGCTTGAACTTCTGGAGTGGTTTGTTATGTTAAGAATGATTGATAATAATTTAACTCATCTCACCAGTAAGATTTTTATTTTATTTTTTGTATAAACAAACAATGTAATTCATGCAGGCATGAATACTGATCCAGTTTTATGTTTGACAGTCATCTACAGCCCTAGCAACAAGAAAACAAACTTGTGGTTTTTTTAAATGCAGGAATTCCTTTATTTTGAATTTTTTAACATATATTTATTTATACTTATTCAAAGATATAGAAAAGTTCGTACCCATTACAAAGTATCACAATGAACAGTAGAGAGTGAAAAGAAGGCTTTCCTCTAAGATAACATGTCTATAAAAGTCTACAGCATAAAAGTTCACAACATAAAATATAAGGGGTCCGACTAGGTAGGAAACAGATTTCCTATTTTCCTATGCTACACACAGCCCCTAGAATTGTGTGTAGCAGTCTCTGGCCATATGGTTCTGCAGTTTAGCCACTGTGGATGTAGTTTAGCATAGAAGCAGAAGTCTTGATCAAGCTCTTTTCTAGCACAGCTAGCAAGAGAGACACAATCTGATGCTGTGCTGAGCATAGGATTGGACATAGGACTCTTCGGGAACTTTCATCCTTTGTGTGCTGCTGGAAGTTGGATTTGCCCATGAACCAAAACAGTACAGGGTGTTCTTGCACTACAGAAGACTTAATAATAATAATATATTTGTCTGCCCAATACAAAATAATAATAATTATTATTATTATTTTATTATTATTATTATTTTGTATTGGGCAGACAAATATACAAGGTATAATAACTGTAATGTCAAAACAATGTCAACATGACAATAACTAGTCTCTTAAAACAGTGTTTAAATGACTGAATGTATGACAAAATACATTTTAATGTGTTTCTTTTTTTTTCTTCAAGGTACCACACTAGACGCAAGAAAACCAATACCCCTAAAGACAGATGAACACTTTGTCATTGCTGTCAGGGCAAGCGACTACCTTAAGCGGATGAGATTGCTTTGAACGTGTATATATATGTTAGGTTGTCATTAAAGTACTTTTCTAACTCAAACTTGCTTTGTGCCTTTGCCCGTTCCTGTGTGCTGGTTTGCTGTGCATCATTTCAGAGCACAAGGACTGAACTAACAGCTTGCTGTTCCTACTAGGGCAGACCTTGGAAAACAAGGGCCAATGCTGCAGCTGAAATGAGTGTTAAACAGGGGGTTGAAATCCAAGGCAACTTTGTGATGAGCAGAGGAGCCGAGAGATCAAGAAGGAAATGCATAGCCAACAGAACTGGATGCCTCAGACTTCTAGGAGTCTGACACTAAATAAGTGAAACATGATGACCACGAAGACTTACGTGAAGAAACATTAAGCCTCCACCGCCAGTCATGATGGCAAGTAATGCCTGTGTGGAACGTTCATGCTATGCCTACTACTGGAATTAACCAGCTCTAGTAAAGCTGTGTTCCAGAAATAATTTACTGAATGTTATTGATTAGCAGTTTTCCCAGCTAAAACAATGTGGATAGAAGAATTTGGCCTGCATCCAATGCTGTAGCTCTGCTCACGCAACACAATTTCCTCTCTTCCAGCCCCCCACATGCACAGAAATCAGCTCTGAAGGAGCAGATTTTGGGGGGGGGGTGTCTGGGGAGGAAACCGAGGTCCTGTTTTGCAAGCAGAACTTCACTCACACAGCAGTAAGATACAACCCTTGAGACATTTTTATATCTTAAGTCTTTGGGCTCCCAGCTTGGCTTACAAAAATACCTAGTTATAAAAAACTGGTGTGGAACTTCAGCTCTTTGCTTACTGATTTAAATATTTATTAGTCAAAAAACTATTGTACTAAGTGGTGTAGAGAGTGAAATAGAAGATAGTTCTTGCTCACTGTGTAATAGACATAATACAAAATGAAAAAGGGATTGAGGGGAGAAAGCAATTTTGGGTATCAATTCTTAGTTATCTAATCTCAGCAGTACTTGACTAATAAAAAGGTAAAGGACCCCTGACAGTTAAGTCCAGTCGCGAACGACTCTGGGGTTGCGGCGCTCATCTCGCTTTACAGGCCGAGGGAGCCGACATTTGTCCACAGACATTTTTTCCGGGTCATGTGGCAGCATGACTAAGCCGCTTCTGGCAAAACCAGAGCAGCGCACGGAAACACCGTTTACCTTCCCGCCAGAGCGGTACTATTTATATGCTTGCACTTTGACGTGCTTTCGAACTGCTAGGTTGGCAGAGCTGGGAACCGAACAACGGGAGCTCACCCCGTCGCAGGGATTCGGACCGCCGACCTTCGATCGGCAAGCCCAAGGCTCAGTGGCTTACACCACAGCGCCACCCGCGCCCCAGTCTTGACTAATAATGGGAAAGTAATTATCATGTTTTGCAAGATTTTTGTTCATATATTGTAGGCACGGAATTTCCAGATTTTCTGCATAATTGGAATGTTGCCTAAGAACACGAATGATTTGGCTTGGAACATCTTACAAGACTTAAGTTTCCCCAAAGTATCAACTTAATGTTGGGGAAATTCAATGGAGCTCTCAGGTGCTCTTGTACCATTTCTGCTCACTCTTGTAGCCGCCTTCTTCAAAGTAGGGCAACAGCAACTCCAAATGGATGGTGGGCACACATCAGCTCCTCTGATGGTACAGATTATGTCCCAGAGAGCCTCTTCGCAGAAAGGTGTTGAAGACACGATCTAGAAAAGTATTTCAGTCCATTTGGGTGGGATGTGTCTAGGACAGCTGGAAACATTAGAAGTATTGGGGGGGGGGTTAAGAGAATTGAAATCATCAATCTGCACTGTCAGCTCTCACTGATTAAGACCAGCATGGTCATCTGCTGCACAGGTGCCTATGGAGATGGGAAGAAGAATTGAAGCAACATTTGCTCCAAGCTCTGACTCTGGGTGGGTTGGAGAGGAAAGGCATGTCCTCGGAACGTATTATTAATCTTGGAAGCAGAAAACCAAGTGCATAAATGCATGCAAAACTTGAGTTTCCCAAACAAAACAAAAAATAAAAAAAAATCCTTCCAGTAGCACCTTAGAGACCAACTAAGTTTGTTATTGGTATGAGCTTTCATGTGCATGCACACTTCTTCAGAGTTTCCCAAGTATATGAAAGGTAGACTGAGACTAAACTGTACCTCATCACTTCAATTAAAAGTGGCATGGGGGAGTTGGTGACTCAGATCTGAAAAGTAAAGGAAAGATATATGGTTCCATGCCATCAATAGGAAGGTTAATCGATCACAGTAAGAAAAATATATAAAAAGAGAAAACGTACAGAGAGCAGCTACTAAAATAGCAACATTAAACCAGAGGAAACTGTATTGTACACTTTTGGAAGAAAAAAATAGCAAGTTACCCAGAGCACTAAAATTACGAAAGACAAAATACGTTATTTCAGTTAAGTGTTTGGAATGGAAAAGAATATTAAAATGGGAGCAGATCAATGTCATGATAGTGGCATTTTCTTTTTGGTTTTACAAATGAATCTATTCTGTAACCACTCCTGATTATAGATGTTACCATTACACATTGCAATCTCAACCAGCAGAGGGCACTGCTAGACAAGACCTCAGCTTTACTTATCTATAATTTAACTACATACAGTGGTACCTTGGTTCTCAAACTTAATCCATTCTGGAAGTCTGTTCCAAAACCAATGCGTTCCAAAACCAAGGAGCACTTTCCCATAGAAAGTAATGCAAAATTGATTAATCTGTTCCAGACTTTTAAAAATAACCCCTAAAACAGCAATTTAACATGAATTTTACCTTCTAACGAGACCATTGATCCATAAAATGAAGGCAATAAACAATATACTGTCCTATAAAATAAATAAGACAATATTGTAATGATAAAAAAATAAAATTATTTTTTTTCGTACCTGCACTGATGATAGTCATTGTTTGGATGGGGGGCTTTTATCCATTTCCGCAGTCACACAATCAATCTTTAGCTGAACTGGGTTCCACAGTCCCCAAAGCGAAGGGACTAGGCAGAGTCCCCCAAAAGTCCCCAAAATGAAGGAGCAAAGCAGAGACAAAGGCAAAAGACAGACTCCCAAAAACAAAGGAACAAGGCAGAATCCCAAAATTTTCCACTCACCCCCTCCTATTGAGTGGGTAGGCTTACCTGGGAAGGTGCCACCCACCTTGCTACCAGCTGGGAGTGGGGTGAGGGCCAAGGGCTGATGCTTTGTTTTCTTACCTGGAGTTCATCACTGGACTTCGCTGTTGGTTAGGTAAGTGTTCCTCGTGGGGGTTTGGGGTCACGGTGCAGCCTGCTAGGCCTCCCGCGGCCGGCCCCTTCTTCCCCTGGCAGCAGAGGCCGAATCAGGGCATGTTCAGCTTCCGAAAAAAGTTCGATAACTGGAACACCTATTTCCAGTTTTGCAGCATTCGGGCTTAAAGTTGTTCATGAACTAAGCTGTTCGAGAACCAAAGTACCACTGTACTAGAATCAAATGGGGGGTGGGGGCGGAGAGAGAAGTAAAATGAAGACTTGAAGACATTATCAACAATTTGAGGAAAATTTGAAACGTGAGTGGGGTACATCAGGAAAGTTAAGCAGTTTGTAAGGAACTATAATACTGGATCGTTTTACACTTTTCTGAATAATTTGGCACAAGGGTACCTAAGTGCAACTGCTACGTGTTTGTCTTTGTTCTCTGAAAGGAAGGGGAAGAATTGAACATCTCCCCTCTCTTCGTTTGCAAGTCAAGAGTGGCAGGAGGTGATGTAAAGATAAAAATAGGGTACATGTTTATACTCTTATTATTTACAGAAGTTCAATTTAACAAGCAAGATGAATCCAAAGACATTTACAAGCTGCTTTAAAATAACTTTGAAGTGGCCAAGAACATACGTGTAATGTTATACATGTTAACTTGACGATAAGCCCAATTGTATTACATCAGATTTGCTCCTGAGTAGACACATAGGATTGTGATGTCAATGAGCTAGGCCTCTCTTTTCCAGAGTGCATCAAACTGACACCAGATTCTGCAGTGACAGAGTATCATTTGCCACTTGTGTACAATAATCATAAATCCTGAGAAGCTGCGTATGGCTACAAATACAAAATGGGCAGCTAGAAACTTAAAGAGCTTCAGTAAAGGAATCTAAAAGCTGAAAGACACTGCTATGCTAATAAGCCACCACAAAGTAGTCCCTTACAGCCACGCAAATGGAAATAAATCAAAACTGGTCTTGCCATTGTTATTTGTTATAGAGCACCAGCAGTGTACATTTATATTAAGCTACCTTGGGATGAGCTTGTGGTATTTATGTGCGTTTTCCATTATTCACTGAGTTGAGAGTGCTTGCTTATGAAAAATGTGAACCCCGAGAGTTGATTAAAGTGTTTCTAACCGGTACAAAACCAGCCTTGAACATTTCAATCCAGCAATATGTTTATTTACTGACAGCAGGAAATATTCCTGCCCACAGCAGAAAGACAGATTTTGTGGCTGTTCTTATTTCACTTATGAACAGAAGAGGGCTCCAAGCTCTGCACTAATTGGATATGTAAAGTGCATGAGTGTTGAGATGCCTCAGTTAACACTACCAAACATCTCCATGAGTGTATTGGCTACAGCGGAGGCAGACAGATCATTATGGTCTGCCCCAGGAACATCAGACTATTGCTCCTTGCACACACAGCAAAACACTTTGTTAGGGTTTGCAAAAGCTCCTGCTCTCTGTAGAAGCAGGCCTACTGCCCCTATGATTTGCACATGTACTCAGTTAAAGGTAGATAGCCGTGTTGGTCTGTCATAGTCAAAACAAAATAAAATAAAAAAATCCTTCCAGTAGCACCTTAGAGACCAACTAAGTTTGTTCTTGGTATGAGCTTTCGTGTGCATGCACACTTCTTTCGTGTGCATGCACACTTCTTCAGATACCTGAAGAATGTGCATTCTTCAGGTATCTGAAGAAGTGTGCATGCACACGAAAGCTCATACCAAGAACAAACTTAGTTGGTCTCTAAGGTGCTACATGTACTCAGTTATGTTGATATTTCCAGCTAATGTGAGGCTTTATGTGTACAGTATTCTCATTCCCTTCGCTTACTACAGTACAGTAGTGTTTTCATTCTACACTTCAAATAGATCTTAACTTTTAAATAGGTGGAAGAAGCCTTTCTGACACAGAGAATTGCTCACTTCCCCCCAAAGCTGTAAGGGTCAAATGAAATGCAATGGCAGCAGTTAAATGTGCTTAAAATACCCAATCATTTAGAAACTACAAAAAGGGGTGAGTGGAATATTTTTAAAACAAACTGACAAAAGGAGTGCAAACTTCTTCCCAACCAACTGCAACGTACCTTGCCCATTTATTTCTTTTTATATCTATCTTTCTATCTATCTATCTATCTATCTATCTATCTATCTATCTATCTATCTATCTATCTCCTCACATGAGCTGTGCCTGTATTCTCCAGCAGTGGGAAAGCAGCTTGGGGAGTGACTGAGCAAGATGATGGCTGGAGAAGAAAGAGTAAAGCATCTCTCTTGAATCTCTTGGTGGTATTCAACTAACTTTATCTTTTGAGTGGTGGTGCAATGGTTAGAGCAGGCATCCCCAAACTGCGGCCCTCCAGATGTTTTGGCCTACAACTCCCATGATCCCTAGCTAACAGGACCAGTGGTCAGGGATGATGGGAATTGTAGTCCAAAACATCTGGAGGGCCAAAGTTTGGGGATGCCTGGGTTAGAGAGTTGGACTAGGACCTGGGAGACCAGGGTTCAATTCCCCGCTTGGCCATGGAGCTTGGGCTAGTCACCATCTCTCAGCCTAACCTACCTCACAGGGTTGTTGTGAGGATTAAATGAGGAGCGTGATAACTATATAAGCCATTTTGAGCCCCGTGGAGAAAAAGGTGGGATATAAATGCACCAAATAAATAAATAACATTAATTGACTTCATTAAGGCAGGTTCATTATTTTCAATGGGTATACTGTTGAGTAGAACTTAATTGAATACCACCCTCTGATTCCAGGCTCTCTCTGCTGCTTTTCATTATACAAAAACCACAGAGAGAGGCCACTGCATATATCTGCGGTATAACATCTTGAACCTTTTCACTGCCTTGTTCATATATTTGGGAACACTGCTTGCTCATTCGCTGTTGCTTTCACGAATAAGCTAATGATAGAATACCTAAAACAAAGTTACATTTTAGATAGTAGTTTGCTACTTAACCACAAAGATAGCACTTATGTAACCCCTGTGCATGGAATAAGTGTTTGGATTTTATATTTGAAGTTTTAATGTGCAGTATTAATAATGAACAGCAATCCATTGCACACACAAAAAGCAGAAATGCAGTCTCGCTGGTATAGGTCTTTCAAGATTTTAGGGATACTTAAATGTTGTTTGCATTGTGTTACACTAACATGGGAATATGTTGAGGGTGGGTGCCATGTAATCTAATTGTATATGAGTTGAAAGCATCTGTGAATACAAATTTTATTTCTTTTCTGAAGAACACGAGACCACAAACCAATCCCGGGTACCTCAGAGGTAAAGTACACGCTTTGCATTCTCATTGTCCCAGGGCTCAAACTATTTCAATTGGCTTTGCCTGCTTTTTGTGTGGGACAGGGCTAAAAGGCTGAAATTCAACGCACACTTATTTGGGAATAAGTTCCACTGACTCAGTCTAATTCCACTGACTAAAATGACACAATCACCGATGGTAGTTCCTTAGTTTTCTTCAAATTCAGTTGTCCTTACCAAAATGTTGGTTTCACTCTCTCATTTTAGTTAGGTTAAATGAATTAGATAGCAACAAGCAGTCCTTCATCATTCACCAGATTGCAGTCAGGAGTACAAAGGCCTCAACAGGTTTCCCCTCACAATTTTATTATCTTAAGTGCATCTAAAATGCTTTGCAGCCATCAGCAAGCTTAAACCTGATATTCCTGTTTCCCCATCTGGAGGCTAGATTGTTTGTTTATTGTTAAGTGGGTGGAGCAGGTGTAATAAACCTAAATCTGTTGTACATTATAATTAGCAGGTGCAGAAATTAAGAGAAAATACCACTGCCTTTTAAATTGGTCTGGTTTATACTACAGAAACACACTATTAGGCAGGTAACAAAATCTAATGCACATATAAATTGTTCCTGGGTAATGGACTGGATTAGAGCCAATAAACTCAATAAATTAAAACAGAAGATAGAATTTCAATGCTTTTGCTTTATTGCAATCTTCACCTTTTGAAGAGCATGGCATGAATCCATGAATAAGGAACCAAACTAGTAATTTCTCTCACCTGCCTCCAACAATTCCTTGTAGGTTTCTACTTCTTTATATTCTTCACCCATGTCCCAGCCCTGAGCAAAATAAAAAGGGTGTGGATTCAAATTCTTGCCTAACAGGTGTCTGGGATCATCCCAAAACCATTGTAAGGAAGAGAAGCAACTCCTCCAACTGAACCATCACCTTTAAAGACTGAGTAAGATACTGTCAGGGACGCGGGTGGCGCTGTGGGTTAAACCACAGAGCCTAGGGCTTGCCGATCAGAAGGTTGGGGGTTCGAATCCCCGCGACGGGGTGAGCTCCCGTTGCTCGGTCCCTGCTCCTGCCAACCTAGCAGTTCAAAAGCACGTCAAAGTGCAAGTAGATAAATAGGTACCGCTGCAGCGGGAAGGTAAACGGCATTTCCGTGCGCTGCTCTGGTTCACCAGAAGCGGCTTAGTCATGCTGGCCACATGACCTGGAAGCTGTACGCTGGCTCCCTCGGCCAATAATGCGAGATGAGTGCTGCAACCCCAGAGTTGGTCACGACTGGACCTAATGGTCAGGGGTCCCTTCACCTTTAAGATAGTTATCCCCCGCCTGTACTTCTGTTGTAAAATGAAAATTGTCATTAGCCATGGTTCTCAATAGACACCATGCTCTAGGCCTTGGCAACTCTATGGTGAAAGCCAATTCCATTTTATACCAGAATTGTAAAAAATGGAGTTAAGAAGATACCTGCTGGGCTTCAGGTTCAACTCAGGTTATCAACCAAATCTAGTTAATATATTTTTTCATCATTATAATCAAGAGCAAGATTCCTGCAGCAACATTGCGTGGTTACATCAAGGAATTGCAATATAATTATTCTGATGTTATAACATGGCTATATAACTTTCTTCAGCGTAAGCTAAACAACATGCTGTCCCACAAACTATTTGTACCTTTGCATGGGCATGTACACACCCAACACCAATGTATATCCGGGGTGGGGGGAGGAAACTCAGCTACGAAGAGCCCGAACAAAATAAAGGTGACTGAAAAATCACCGCAGCCAAGTATTCCTGAAGTTTATTCTTGCCAAGCATTCCTGGTCTTCTAATTGGAAAAGAGCCCATCCTGTGGCGGGGCTAGAAAACAGGTCTTCCTATGCTAAGTCTGAACTGAATGCAGGAAGGAGAGAAATACTATGTTGAAATCCAAGTGCTAGTTTTTCTTCCAAGACCAAAGAAAGCAGCATGTGGAAGGCGGACAGGGATACTTCCTCCCACCCCAACATAATAGTTGACACTGGCACACAGAGCCAGACTTGCATGGGTGCCATTATGTAAAACCTGTTGGGATCCGAGTCTCAAAGTCTGTGTTGGCTCAAATGGAGGAAGGAGTGGCATGCAGCACACTTCCTGAATTCTCAGAATTACTCATTTTCTGCCTGAGTTCTCAGAATTGCAGATTTCTTTAAAAACACAAAAAACAAGTTTTCATCAAACCATCAGATATACACAATAACCTTAAGCCAATATGTACTAAAGCAAATACAAAAATACGAACATGCAATTTCCCCACCCCATAATATCCGATTTTTAGGCAAACATAAGATTTCAATGGCCAGCTCAAGGCTGGAAATAATTCTGGAAATAATTCCAGATATAAACAAATGCAGCCAGAGTCTGGGAACCCCATCTTTCATCCATGTGATAGCTAGGCATAAAGTTAGTTTGTTGCTTTCTGTTCCACAACAAACTTGTATGTTAAATTTGTAGTTATGAATAAAGAATTCTTTTAAGGTGGGGAAACAGATTGGGAATTGCTTATTGAAGAGTATCCAGAGAGTTCAAAATACAGCAGGGAAATAAATACTACAAGCACATCAGAAACAGCAATGTTGCAGGATAATTTTTTGTTAGGACTACAGCAGGGGAGGAAAGGGTTAAACTCACACCCTGCAACTGCTATGCCTGCGATGATCCCAATTATCAGCCCTTCTATTTGCATTTTTTACAATTTGCATGTTAATGCAAATATGTATTTTTAAATATTGCATCTAGTCTGGCCTTCAGTATAAGGGAAATGCATGTGTTCATGCTACCAATTTAATCGGCTTACTTTTCGGGGGAGGGGGGACCCAGTAAAGTTGTCGTGTTATTTGTCATATTCTGCTATGCCACTTTGGTTATGAAAAAATTCTTGCTTAAGTGAGAAAATATGTGAAGAGCCTCAGCAACACTGCAATAAAAAAGGGTCTCAAGTACAAGTATGTATATTCTCTTTTCAGTAAGGAGTTGGAAAAGGTTTGCATTTGTGCAATGGCTTTTTTCTTGGGGGACGCAGGGGTACACATACCCCTAAACATTTTGTGAATCTAAGTTTGGCCTCATTGAGGGGCAGTATTTCAATATGTGTAGGAAAATGAGAGTGCCCCTAAAGGTTTTTTCAGGGGGGGGGGAAGCACTGCATTTATGCGTTGCTTTGTATTCTCCCTCTCAAGGATCTCAACTCTGGTCCCCTGTAGTCCAAATTCAACACACTGTTAATGTACGTAACATTGTCTTCCATTTGTCAGAAAACACATTACACCTTCCCATAACTTATTGAATGTAACCCTGTTCTCCTAATCTTCATTTTTGCAATGAGCAGGGCAAACTTCATTTTGGGGCACAAGAGGAAGCGTGTTTTAAACTTTTACTCTCATCCAGTCTGTAACTCATTGCTAGAAGGCAGTTTACCAGTTTGACAGTACAATCCTAACCAAATTTATTCAGAAGAAAGCCTGAGTTCAATGTGGCCCCCTCAGGAACACCTCTTGGTACGCACCAAGGCCTCCTGACCCTAACAAATATTTAGACTGAGGGGTTGTTGTTTTTTTGCTTTGGGGGTTGGGAAATCACCTACCGGTATTTTGTTTTGGGTCTGTGTATATTTGTCTCGGGTACATATGTGTTTGGCTTACGGGATTGTTTTCTTTTTACCAGTGTGTGATTCTGAGCATTACTGTTTTTCCTTCCTCTGCCAGATGCGTATTTTGCCGTGACTGTCTACAATTTATTGGATTTCCAAATGTGCCCCTGGGCCCAAAAAAATTTGAGACCCCAGCCCTAGCAAGTGTGGTTAAGATGGCAGCCAGGCTTCCATCAAATCACTCACCAGGGCCCTCGCTGCACTGGCCACACCCTTCAGAAGGTGTGGAGAGGGAGGGAATCAAACCAGTCTCTCTGTAGGTTAGAAAATGCTTGTTCAGTTATCTTATCTCTGTTAATAAACTGGAGCCAAGAACTCAGGTTAAAAACAAGACTGGGAGAATGGAAGGTGGAGCTTGATTCACTTTCAGTCTGCCATCCTTGCAGACACTGAGAAATGTCAGAACTGAAACTTGTTTTCTCATCTGGAAGGGTCTAGGACAGGGTGGATAAAAATCAATGATATTTTTTAAATTTTATTATTCCAAAAATGAAACCTTCATCTGGTTGTAAATATTAAGATTATACCAGCAAGAATGAGTCTTTCTGTAAAATGATTTAAATCAAGTCTTACTGACTAGTGATTTAAATAAAATCCACCCTGGTCTAGGATCAATAAAGAAATAGAAACAAACGAGGAAGTCAGGCAAATAATCAGATTGCACACTCCCCCCCATCCCCACCTTTGGTAGGGATTCCAACTTCAGGTTACCTATTTAAATGATACCACTTTTTTTTTTTGTAAGATCGCTTGTATTTCCAAACAAAAGACAAAGGTTACATTTCAGCTGGCGGATAAAAAACCTTTGATATAGTTTAATGTATTTTACTGGTTGAGCCAATGCATTCAGAAGTCAGTATCGCTGAGTTCAACAGAGCTTACTCCCAGGTAAGTATACACAGTACGGCAGTCATGCCCCCCAAAATTCATATTTAAGATACCAAATGATTTCTTATTGAAACACTGCCATCACTTCCTTCATTTTCGTACCAAATTTCTTACAGAAAATTAGACTACATCTTACTAGCAAAAAAAAATCTTCATTTCCCCACATTTTGTGGTTTACATAATACAGCTAGATCAGGCCAAAGGCCATCTAGTCCAGCATCTTTGTCCTCAAAGGGGCCAAGCAGATGCCTGTATAAAGCCCCTAAGCAGGACCTGAGTGCAGCAGCAATCTCCCTATTTGATTCCCATAAACTAGTGTTCAGAGGCATACTGCCTCTGACAGCGGAGGTAGAACGTAGCCCTCTTGGCTAGTAGTCATTGACAGCCTTATCCTCCATGGATTTGTCTAATTCTCTTTTAAAGCCATCCATGTTGCTGGCCATCACTATATCTTGTGGGAGTGAATCCCATGAACTACATGCTGTGTGAAGCACTTGGTTTTATCTGTCCTGAATTTTCCAGTATTCAGATTCAATTTGGAAGTGAGGACAGCAGGGGAAATGAAGGGGGATAACTCAAAAAGTTTTGAAAAATACTGTGACATATTAAAATACTAGCCCAAGACACAAGTATTGAAAGCACTGCCACACAATCCTGCTAAATATGAAAATATCAACAACTGGACCCAGTTCTCTGCATTTCAGTACTACAGTCACTGCAGATTCTGTTCTCCATTAAATACTGCAAGATCCCATAATTTTCCTAAGTAGTGGTTAGGGTACTGGACTATGTACTGTTCTAGAGTCAAATCCCCAATCGGTCTTGAAGTTCCCCGGCTGACCTGGGCCAGTCACAGTCTCTCCCACCCAGCCTAACCTACCTTATGCATGGTAGGCCAAAAAAGTGAGAACCTTGGGAGACTCCCTGAGTCCCTTGGAGGTAGAACATAATAAAAGAATAGGTAATTAATTAATCTACTTGCCAAAATACAATAACTGTAATGAGTCTTTTTTCTGTAATTAAATCTGAGGGAGAGTAACTTCCTCTGTATTTTTATATTATTACATGCCCCATAACCCTTTGGAAATCCTTTTTTAGTGACCCCATATTTCTCTTTTCAGCAACAAGCTGAAAAGGTTTCTTGAAAATTCAAACACAAGGATCATGAGAAAGCAATTTAGCGGCAGAGAAAGTCTAAAGATGCTGTTTATATCTAAAAAAAAATAACAAACAAAAACTGGATGAAGTCAAATACCACAAATACTTAATAAAGACGTATTTGTCTCGGAATACATTGCAGAATTTTTTCAGGATGAATCAGATGGGCTTAAGGAAATGAAACTATCTTCCACAACAGATTTGTTCCCAACTGTGCTCTGAATTTTTAAAAACACCCATGGACCTGTTCTGCTGACATTAATTCCAGTATGTACAAGACAAACAAAAAATGTAGGAAGTGCCTTAGGAATATTTACAGAGTTGTTGTCCTCCAGAAGGGAAACTAATGTTTCTAAACTAGAATGATTAAGCTATAATTTATTGACATTGGATTACTTAACTATAAAGTATATCCATCTCATAATTGTATACTAAAGTAGCAACAACTTTTAACATGTGCATATATCTCAGAAGGTGTTTACTACACATAATTTGATAAATAATGCTTAGACCTATGCAATTTACTCAGATGTAAGCTCAGAGTTCATAAGGTAAGCTCATTAAATAAGTTCATGGTTCACAAGGAACTAGGCACAGGATTGGAGCCCAGATATGAAGACAACAAAGTAGTAAATAGGAATCCAATGCATTGAAAATGTACTGTACTTTTAAACAGCTAGTGCTAGAAATAATGTACTCATGGGACAAAGTGCTCTAAACAGATATGCTTGAAAATTACTTTTCTCAACTCAGTCAAAAGCAATAGATTTTAATATGTAGCATTAGAATTAGAATCATGGAAATCTACAATGCCGTTTTTTACTTTGCCACCATAGATATCTTGAACTGGACAAATAGCCAGTTACATATTACTCTCTACACGATGTGTTCAGGAAATGAATTAACACCTACACGTTTTTTGTTTTTTTGTTTTTATTAAAAAAAAACCATATAAACCAGATCCTGAGCATGTTTACTTAGACACAAGTTCCAATGGGAATTGCTTCCTGGAAAGTAAGCCAAGAACCGTGGCCTTAGCTAGAAGCAAACCCCAATTATTTGAAGTAAATGTAGGGGGATCAAAGTCCTGCCTATTCATAACAATTGCTTACAATAGACAGATACAACGTAGTTTGAAGCACACATAAATATTTTACTTATTTATCTAGGAAACTTGCCTTTTCAACATAACAATTCAAAAAGGAGAACAAAAATAAAAGCAGGATACAATCTAAAAACAACAAACCTATCTGAAGAAAATAGTAAGTGGGAATGGAATACAACAACCAAGAAAACCGATCAGGTATGTTAACCATAAAATGCCTATCAAACTGAACAAGTCTCTGAAGCCCATTTAAAGGAGCCACAGTCCTAAAATCTGGTAAATGGTCTTTCTTGAGGCCATTGGCTCAAACAACCTGAGAGCCATTCCTGAGAAAGTCCTCTCTATGGCAGCCACTAACCCTGATAGGCAATAGCACTCGAAGATGATTATACTGTGTTGCAGCCTAAAAAGGAGGCAGGTACACATGAAAAAGACACTCTTCCTCAAGTACCCTAGTCCCAGATCACTAAGAGTTTTAAGGGTGCAATCATAAACACTTTTAATTAGGGAGTAAACCTCTCAAAGACAGTGGAACTTACTTCTAAGTAAACATGGAAAGTACTGAATTGTGAAGTTAAGAACCAGCCCCTTGCATAGGAACCAAATGCAGATCAGTGGAACTCACACAGAATTGGCATTATATGGCCCTAAATCCCAAAACTAGCCAGCGTGCTGCATTTTTAAAAGGTACGAGCCCACTTCTTTCATTATTTACTCAGCTTTAGCAATTCTCAGCTTTAGTAATAAATAAATGTGAAGAGATTTTATCTTTGTATTTCCATGTAATAATTTGTCTTGCGGCAGATGGGTTTTATGTTGATAGATAAAAATGTTTCCATTGTTATGCTGTTTTACTCCCTCCATGGGGCTTCTTTATTTGTAATTGTTTAATTTACATTGCTGGGAAACGTTAGGGGTTATGCTTTCTAAGTAAAATAAAAGTCAAATGTAATTCAAGGTTAACATTACATGAAAGATGTAAACCATGACGAACACCCTGAATTTTCTATTAAAAAAATTAAAAAGTGGAACCAAATGCTTAATGTATGACGTGGCCCTAAGTCTGAACCCTGTATGTACAACTATTCAGCGCTGCAGTTTAAGGCTGCAATTCTACACACACTTAACTTGGGAGAGAGTATCTTTAATCTTTTATGTTGTGAACCGCCCTAATACAGATATATAAAAATTTAATAAATAATACATAGTAATAATCCCACTGGGACCAAATTCCACATAAACATGACTGGGGCTTGCTTGGGATAACATGCCACACATTCATAAATGAATTCCATACCTATCTCTATCACAATAACTTTTTGTGTTGTTTTCCTGCTGCCACAAAAGTTAAAGAAAAAGCTTTAAGCACACCATTGTTTTATTTTCAGTGCCTAAGGCATTATCTTACTATAGTTTTACTATAATTATAATTATTATAATTTATTATTATTATTATTATTATTATTATTATTATTATTATTATTATTCAGTGGCCAATAGTAATTTATAGAGTAGAACTCTCATTAACAATATTTCACTGCATTCAGTGCCAACTAGTAAAACAGGTTCCTTGTCTTTTACAGGCTCCAAAAGGTTTTTCTTAATACACATCCTTAAAGGAAACAGTGGTGGTGTGTTTGTAGGAACCTGCTTTCACTGTCCATGCATACCATGCAGTATCAAGCCCAATGCCAATTACATGGGGAAATTCTCCAACAAGAGAAACAAATTGCCTTCATTCCTTGGGCTTTACAGTGCTAAACTTGGCGAGGTGGTGGAATAATTCTTGGTTATTCATAGTGCCCCCCTTAAGGGCAATTTAATTTTGTTCACTAAGAATGGACCAGTTGTTTCCTTATCCACTTTGCAACCCAAATCCTATGTTTATTTGGAATGAAGCCCCACTGTGTTCAACAGGATTTATTTACAAGTGAATGTACAGGAATAAATCATTAGAAATGGTTATAGGTTTTCCCCAGTACAAACTCATTGGCACACAATGCCCATTCCTTCTGGGGGAAACAAGCAGATCTAAAACGGCTAGCTTACCACATTTTGAAGGAATGCACATTACCTATTCGACCATTAACAACAGCGATCTCGTTGCCTCTTAACCGGTACCTCTGGGCCACTGCACACTTTCAAACGGAAAGCACCGACCGATCACTGTGTCACAACCGCACACACGTACTCGGCGAACGCAGTGTACACGCAACGCGAAGCTGCGCAGCCAATGGCGGCTTACCAGAGTACGTACACGCGTCTGCCACGTACACACACAGAACAGATTCGCGCGCCATCGACACGCTGGTTCGGCATAGCTCCCCGCGATGAAGGAAAGGTCACCTATCTCCAGCCAGCCCAACCGGTTTCGTACGACACATTTCATAGAATCATCAGTTGGAAGGGACTCCCAAAGTCATCTAGTCCAACCCTCTGCAATACAGCCGTCCCCGGGTGGTCTCGAACCACCAACCTTCTGGTTAACAGCCAGATGCACTAACCCATTGGGCCACTGGCACGTTTCTCCTTCAGCTCTCTTTCCAAACACTCCCCGCAATGCAACAGACATCAGAATCTCTCTGACAACAACAAAAGCTGCAGCATCGACTCTTTTCTATTGTCAACCGGTCAGTCGGAAGAAATGGCTGCTTCCTAGCGATTGCAAAAAAACACACATTTTCAGGGGCGGGCGGGCAGGCGCTTATGTTTTGTTTTTGCAACCGCACCACTTCCCTCCCACTCCTATTGTGAGGAGAGCGAGAGAGAAAGGAGCGGCGACCGCTGCTGCTGCTGCAAGACAAGCCCCATTGAAAGCCGAGGCGCGGGCGCCGGGCTGTCACGTGACGCGGTTCCTGGAAAGTTCTTGGAAAGCGGCCTTTGCATTTTTACCATTCGAGGAAGGGAGGGAGGGAGCGAAGGAAGGCGGCGCAGGAGACGGCCAAGGAGGCACCCACTTCGCTCCCGACGACGCGCCTCCTTGTTTTGAAGTCTGCGAGGTGCCGTCGAGCTGAGAAGACATGCAGGACCCCCCACCCCCCAGTTGAAAGCTCCCGGCTCCAATTCCTTCAGAGCAAATAAATAATATGCAGCAAGTCCGGGGGGGAGGGGTGTTCGAAGCGTTCCCCACGTGCATTCTGTCCTCTTCGTTATGCCTGCCTCTCCCCCCCCCCCGTCACCCCTACCCGGCGGCGGGGTTGCTAGTGCGCGCGCGCGCCAGCGAGAAAATCCCTCCAGCCCGCCGGGAATTGTTTGCTGGGTGTCACGGCGTCACATGCAGATTTCCTGCCCTTGGTAGTAACAGCCCTTTGCAGAGAAGAATAACCTGAGCTCGCCTGCGCTCGCTGCAAGAGAGCCGGGCTTGGCTTGGGGTGGGGGGTGGGGAGAGAGACAGAGCCGCTGCTACTGCTGGCCGATCCGTCTCCGCCCAGCTAGCACTGCGCTTCTCCCTCTTGCAACAAAAGCGAGGCTGAGCGCGCTGGCGGGCGAGCGCTTGCGTTGGCCTCCCGGGCTCAAAAAACAAAGGCGAGCTCCTGCAAGCGCCTTCGGCCAGTCCGGGGCGGGGGAAGCGGCGCTTGCAGGCGGAGGAGGCGGAGGTAAGAGTTTGTCGGAGTGCGCGCGGCCCCCGGCTCGCCCCCGGGGCCGCCCACCGCGTGTTTCCTCGACAGCAGCCCGCGCGCCCGGCTGCCTGGAAAGCGAGGAGAAGGCGCTCCACCTTGAGGCCAGCCAGAGGCAGCCCGATCGCGCTGTCCCGGGTCTGGCCCAGGTGGAAACCGGCGAGGGGCCCTTCCCCACCTTCTCTAGAGGTTGCCCGAAGGCGGGAAAGCAGCCTCCCCTGCGGGGAAATCAGGGGGAAGCGAGAAGCACCTCTTTCGCTCGGTCTACTTGCAGCTGATGCTCTGCAAGCCTAGCGGGATTCCGCAGGAGCGCTCCTAAGCGGCTGCCGGCTCTTTTCCTCTCCCGCAGGGTTGCAGGTTGCTGGCGGCCAGGATCCGGATGGGCTGGGGCAGCCGCCGGGGCCTCGGGGCCGGGGCACGGCGCTCCTAGCTCGCTCTCTCCCTCCCTCCCCCTCTCCCGCTCCCAAATCTCGAGCCCCCAAATGACCCTGCGCTCGGCCGAATCCTCGGATGGCACCGACAGGACTGGGCCCCAGTGGGAGGCTGCCGGAGCGGCGGCAGCAGTGGCGGCTGAGCCTTCCGAGGAGGAGCGCCTGGAGTTCGCCATGCGGGAATTGAGGCTCGCAGGTAAGTCAGCTTGGGAGCAATCGTGGCCTTGGCGGGGTGAAGGTCCCTCCGGGGTTGCCCCGGGGTGGCCAAAGAAGAAAAGGCTGGGGGTTTCTCCTTTTGCTGCGCTCCCCGAACAATGGCCAAATACAAAGAGGGGACTTGTGCGGCTGTGGGAACCGGAGGGGTCTACCCCTCCTTCCCTGCCAGTGCCTTCGGGGCTGTAGCGTGGGAAGGGCTGGGAGGGAAAGCGGACATGGATCGGGTTCCCGAGAGGACGAGCGCGACATCTGCGCGCGTTCTGTAGGATCGGACGCGCAACTTCGGGGGCCGCGCGTCGGGGGAGGAAGAGCAAGAGCTTTGGATCGAGATGCGAGTCAAAAATACCCCGCAAGCCTGAATGCTTCCCCCTCCTCCCCGCTTTTGCCACTGAGGAGGCTCCCTCGAAAGCTGCGTCGCGGTTTTCGTTCCGATCGTTCACGACCTAAAATAACGAGCGGAGCACGGTAGAAAACCACCCGTCTTGTATAGTGATCTCAGAGCGAGGCTTTGCGAAAGAAGAAAACGAAAAATCCACACACTCCCTTTCTAAGCGTTAAAAAAACTTTTAATATAGTGGTGTGCCACAACTTCGTTGTCCTGGCTTTCACGTTTCGGATTGGGAGGCGTGGATAAGTGTGGATTATTATGCGGGATGTCCCGCATTAGGATTGCTTCAAGGATAACGATGCCTCTCAAAGGCTGCCTTTTAACTTGTAGGGCAGCCTTCTCTGTGAATGGAGAGTCGCTGGAGACTTTCTGGGGAAACAGAACTGTGCCTTGAGCAGAAAACAGTTTAATTTGTAGTTATGGAGCAGAATCTCTCACATGGACAGAATATTCGCTTAAATTCTTTCATCTTATTATGTCCTACATTTCTTCCAGGAAAGGCTTTTCAAGAGGGCAGTGATTAGAATTTTACTGCCTTGTCATAGGAATTTGTGCGAACAAAGAAAACAGTTTTACTACAAAATCTAGCAAAATATTCTCTAGTTTTTTTTAAAAAAAGATTGAAGATGTGGGAAGTTATTATCTGAAAGGGATGGTTTCCCCATCCCTGATTTGTTTTGCCCAAGATAAAGAAGAATCTTTGGCTGTAAATATGCCTGCATCTGTAAAGATTATATTGTGCTTTGCTGTTGTGCTCTCTGCATATAGTTTCAAGGCATCAGAACTTTGTTGGGGTACTTTGGGGTTAAAGTTACTTTTGGGGCTAAAGTTACTGTTAATCAAATAAGACACATTGCAGGATAGCATGAGCTTAGGTACTTCTGACGCTTATTATAGCACTTGAGCAGCCCAATTCTGTGCATGCTGCTGACTCAAGTAAGCCCCTCAGTATTGAATGGGACTTATTCTCAAGTAGAGACATGCAGGACTGCAGAGGAAAATTGTTCTTGTCCTTGAGACAGGCCACTTCCACTAAGAGTGAGAGACAGTGAGTTGTTCAAGGCCACCCAGTAAGTGTTTGGTTCAGCAGTGACTGGAAAGGGGTGGAGGTCCTTCTAGTGGAATCTACTTGAGTAACTTTGTTTTCCTTCTCTTATCAGGATGGTACTGGGGTAACTTGAGTGTTGTAGAAGCCAAGGAGAGATTACAAGATGCGTCTGAAGGCACTTTCTTGGTGAGAGACAGCTCGCACTCTGAGTACCTGCTTACTATTTCAGTGAAAACGTCAGTCGGACCTACCAACCTACGCATAGAATTTCAAGATGGCAAATTCCGACTGGATTCTATTATCTGTGTTCGGTCAAGGCTCCGGCAGTTTGACAGTGTGGTCCACCTGATTGAATATTACGTTCTTATGTGCAAGGACAGGAGAACTGCGTCTGAAATGCCTTCCAATGGAACAGTCCACCTGTATTTGAATAAACCTCTCTATCATTCAACTTCATCTCTTCAGCACTACTGTAGGGTAGCTATAAACAGATACACTAATGAGATCCAGGAACTTCCTTTGCCAACAAGACTGAAGGAATTCTTGAAAGAATATCAATATCGGATATAAATATATCATCTACTTTGCCTCGCTTTTTTTTTTAAGATATGAATACAGTTTTATGAAATCAAAAGCCCCTGTGCAGTCAGCTGCAGAAAAATGTATTGTGTAAGGTCATTCTGAAAATAGCCAAGGTAATCTTTATGTGTGGAAGTGACAAGGGGTGAGGTAGCTTGAACTCAGGACTCCACAGTCAAAACTTTGCAGCAGAGTAATCTCTGCTGTTTCTCCTGATCTCTTAAACCTCATTGAGGAAACGTTCCTGTGTTGCAGTGAGGTTGAGATGCAAGCAGAGGAAAGGTTTGTCACTCTTCCGCATCCATGCCTTCCTTTCGCTCTTAAAATCCTACTCCTTTATATTGGGCCGTCCTGCAGCTAAAAGTCAGGTCTACCAACCTACTATATCTTGTTTGGCTCTGCCACCTTTGACTGGTTTTCTCTTTTGAGAACCAATGGGAGCAATCTTCCTGTACTACTACTACCAACAACAACAAACTAATTCAAGAATTCTGTTAGTGGTGTGGCTGTCTTTGAAAAATCACTTCTGTACGAAGGGTGGGATTTGTGTGATTCATCACTAGTGATGTCATAGGCGTTACCTAACGCATGTCCCTGAGACTTGTGCAACCGCATTGCAAATAGCAATCTCGATCGATACAGTACCTTGTGGGAGATTCACATTTCCCACTGACAAAATGCTGTCGTTCAAGAGCTGAGAAGGTGCAAGTGTCTTCTTGCCAAAAGGGATAAGGTGAGAGCAAACATCTGGATCCCATGCAGCAAATGACTTCCTAATTGGCATTTATGGCACTCCAAACTTTTCAAAATTTCTGAAGAACCTAGATACTGGGATATAAATTTCCAGATGAAAAAAACAACAACTGGCACATAAGTTCTTGGTGGGGTGGCAGTTCTATAAGGAATGGGTTATCTGTCTGGTTTTAAGATGAGCTTGAGGCTTCCTAAGATGCTGTCTTCTTGCAGCATTAATTGCATCCTGCTCATTCAGTTAATAACTTGTTCATTTTGGTTGATGGCTGAAAATCGGGACATTGTAGAACATAGTGGATATTTTACAACATTATAACACCAGAGTTTTGTTCATATTTACCCCCCAAATGTTGACCTAGCAATGCTTTCTGATTCTGAATAACTTCTGAAAACCTTCGAATCAGTCCTACTCATTTTTGCTCGGAAATAAGTGTTCTTGGGTTACAGCCAAGTGTCATTTGGACTGTCCATGGAATAGACTTCTAAGCAGATGTGATTAGGATCAGGTTGTAAGACAGCTAATCACATCGAACCAGAATTAATGGACTCTGCTTACTTGTATATAGCTACAATGATCTCCCTTCAACGTATGGGGACTGTACTACATTGAGTAATCTAATTAAAAGGGAACCTTATTTCAAATAAAGCTGAATTGAAAAAGAAAACCCTTCACTCTCTTTTACAAGGGCCCAGTGGATCATTTTTATATTAGGGTAGTATACCAAGGTTTTTGTGAGTGTGACAGAGAACTCCTTTTTTTGTTTTAGATCCACTTACTGCCTATAATAGGCCTCCCTTGAATGAGACTTTGTATAAGCCTAGACTGCGGCCTTGCAGTTGTGGTTTCCATGCCTGATCATGGATACCAGCAATTATAACTTCCTTCTACAATGTAGAATTTTTTATTCTTATTTCCTTGACATGCAAGAAAGTTTGCGTGATCTAAAGATTGTGTTTTCAAGGCTGCAGCTGTCACATTTCAGATTGTATTAAATAAAGTAAACATAATTGCAGAGGCTGCATGTCCTTAATGTGTTTGGGTTATTCGGAAAGTATCTTGCACAGTGCTTAAAAAAACATTCCTTGCCTTCTTCCTTCATCTCCATTGAGAAATATGTGACAAAGAGAAATCTCATTATATCACATTTTGTACACATTTATTCAAAAAATAGGTACCTAACATTGTGATTGGTGGTGTTAGTTCTAGTGTACTTTCTGTGCTCCACAATTTTTGTCTAGTGTATTCCCACAACAACATTAAAGTTTAAAAGCACCAAATGTGTTATTGAATTCCCACAAGTCAAATACAGTGGTACCTCGGGTTAAGTACTTAATTCGTTCCAGAGGTCCGTTCTTAACCTGAAGCGTACTTAACCTGAAGCACCACTTTAGCTAATGGGACCTCCTGCTGCCGCTGAGTCGCCAGAGCACGATTTCTGTTCTTAGCGGAGTTCTTAACCTGAAGCGTACTTAACCTGAAGCGTACTTAACTACTACAGTGGTACCTCTGGTTAAGAACTTAATTCGTTCCGGAGCTCCATTCTTGACCTGAAAATGTTCTTAATCTGAAGTACCACTTTAGCTAATGGGGCCTCCTGCTGCTGCCGCGCCACCACATGCGATTTCTGTTCTCATCCTGAAGCAAAGTTTTTAACCCAAGGTACTACTTCCGGGTTAGCAGAGTCTGTAACCTGAAGCGTTTGTAACCCGAAGCATTTGTAACCCGAGGTACCACTGTACATATTAATACATGTAGTAGCGTTCATAATTTGGCACCTATGAAGTTAAATAGAAGGGTGATCAATCTTAATACAGGTCTTGCTGGATCAGACCAAAGAGCCATGTACTCCAGCATATTATTTCCCCCCAGTGGCCTGTCAGCTGCCTTTGGGAAGTCCACAAGTAAGGAAATAGATTTTCTTCACATTGGTGACCTAGCATCTGGTATTCAGTGACGTTCTGGTGCTGAACCAGAAGGCTCCACCCATCTATCATGCTTGATAGTGATTTGTAAACCTACGCTCTTGTCTATTAGAGCTGTCTGAGCTAGTGGTCAGCACCACAGCTTACAGATGAATTCCGTGAATACATTATGTGTCGTGTGAAGAACGAATTGCTCTTGTCTGTCCTGTCAGTCTGCTTGTTAGCCAGCACTTTGAATTATGGTTTTATGAACGAACGGGGAAGTGTTTCGATCTGCTTTCTCTACACTAGGGCATATTAGCTGCATACGACATTGTACTGTAAAATCCTATGCAAGTTTACTCAGAAGTTCAATGGTACCCAACATCGCTTTAGGACTGAAGTTGGGGGCTCCTTGTATCTGTATTCTGCTTCCCCCCCATTTCTAGCTGAAGTTTAAATATGTCATGACGAGAAGAAACAGCAAAAACTGAAGATTTCTCAGCCTTCAACAGATAGTAAGACAAACTTTATTTTTTTATTTTTTTTACCCCCGCCCTCCAAAGCTTTAGTTTATCTGCAAGAGTTAGAGTAAGACCACACATTTATTGAGTACACAAGCAGTCTTGGTCTTCCTTGGGTATATATTTGTGGGGATAAATGTAGGTGATCCACAGAGATAATGAACGTGGCTGGCAGCAGTTTATGTGATTTGGCCAAATCTGTGCTCACTTGGTTTATACATTCCTTTGTTTTGGGCAACTTTGTCAAGCAGAACCTTCTGTCACTTGAATCAAGTAATGAGGGGCTTGCAATGTGAGATCATCCCAGAGTCCTCGGGAACAAATTGCATGTTAACATGGTGCTCTGCCACATCAAGGGACTAATGTGCTTCCTCCAACCCAGCTGCTATCTGAGCTATATCCCTGCATCCACTACATGGTTCAAAAGGACTGTGGGGGGAAACTCACTTCTCACAGGGTGCTGAATATACAGGAGAGCAAGACGTTTTGTGTCTATTCTGGCTGAACCTAAGGAAAGTATAAATGTCCTGGGTCGGGGGGGGGGGCTTAATGGAGCTGGCAAATGTTAAAGCCTGGTGATTGATGGTGTCGACACAAATACATGCATAGAGAATGCCAGTACCATTTGTTAGTGCAAGAAGTTTTGCTAATGTAACCTGGTTCTTAGATATGTGAAAAAGAGTAAATAACAAGGGTCTAAACCTGCAGCCCTCTAGCTGTTATTGGGACTCTCATCAGTGCCAGCCTGCAAAGCCAATAGTGAGGGATGATGGGAATTATAGTACAACAGCACCTAGTGGTTCACAGGTTAACTACCTCTAATCTAGACAAAGAATTATCAGTTTAAGAAGAAATGCAACCCCTAAAACGAAGAGATTGAGCATGTCATTTTTGTTTCAAAAACACACACACCAAAAACTTGACTTTTGGAAGGTTAAAAAACAAAGTTTGTGTCTTTAGGGCTATGCAGATACATCTTTCAATCTAGGATCACAGCCTGATTTGCATATTTTGGGAAAGAGCTTCCGTCATAAGCAAGTGTGATGTGTAAGCACTCAGTTCATTGGAAACATTGGCTATAAGTCATTTTTTCCCATTCTTTTGCACACATGTCACAGATTGCCCCCATGCTGTCTTGTGTGTTCAGAATAAGTGCACTGGTTGGTGGGAAGAAGCATGCATGGGCATGCTCATTGACTTCACTGTCCTAAGCAGAGTGGGGATCCTGTGGCTCTTCAGATGCTTCTTGGAGTCCCAACCTCTGGATCCCTTCTCACCTCCGCCTTGAAGCCAGCAGTGCCTTACAGCCACAGACCCCACACCAGCCCTGCTCCTACTCCCAAGCAGATGAAAGGAACCTAGAAGAGGAGAAGCGGAAGGACCATGCTACGATTCACCACAAAACATATGTCTCACTTCCCTGTTCCTTCTCACAAACTGGGATAGGAGGTCTTCCATTCTTTTAGTATTGGTAACTCCAGACCATATCTACGTATGTTTTTTTGTTGCTGGTTCGGCTTAGCAAAGGGAAGGGAAGAAACTAGCTTTCACCTTAGCCATAAGAGGCACAAGAGACTGCTATAAGAGACTGGGCAAGTTAGATATGTTTCTAATGAACAAATTCAGAGACTCACATTTCACATTTTTTTGTCTCCAAACTGGAATGCTGCTCAATAGCCAGCTGAAAACAAACTTAGCCCTAACAGGTTAAATTTGGTGGCACAAGTTTATTTGGTTTTGTTTTCTGAAAAGAAGGGCAGCAACACATTTTGACTCATGTAATAAGTCCTGCATACTTCCTTATTTTAGACAATTAAATGCTTTACCGTTTCTTAAACCAGGGGATGGGGAAGCCGATGGCCAGGGACCAAATGTGGCACTCCATGCCTCTTATGTCTGGACCTCAAGGCCACAGCTCTCCCTGGGCCAATTTGCATCAAGTGTTTCTGCCTGGTTGGAATGTGTCCTTAAGTTCTGATAATGCCTTTTGCTTGACTGTGTGGAAGGTAGAGAGAGGTGTGTGAAAGCATATTGTTGCACCACCCCAATCTCCGTGCGGTGTAAGATTCTAGGGATTCCAGGCACTTACCCTGGGTTTCATGTTTCCTTTTGGAAATGAAGCACAGCGGGGACAGTGGTGTCTTTAGGATAGATGGCTTATTTACACATATATACATCCTGAGCCTATGATGAAGGGGTTCACAGCATCAACACCCCAAAGAGGTCTTGCTTCTCCCAAAGCCACAGCCATGGATTCAAACAGAAATAAACCATTGTGCTCTGACCCTCTCTCCAGCTTTATGCTGTTAACCGCCTTGTTGAATCCAGGGATTCGATGTCTGGCTTGATTAAATTCTAGCACTTACTGGGTCCAGGAATTTAGGGGAATCTGGCACCCCAAAACTCATAACTATATGTAGAAAGTAGCCTGCTGTACAAAGAGAAATTCGACTTTTTTTTTTTTGCTCCATTCATTTTTGACTCTGTGCCTGCCCACAATTGGCATGTGCTCCCAGATGGTTGCCCAGAAAGTAATGCAGCCGTCAGGCTGAAAAAAGATTCCACATTCCTGTCTTAAATTAACCATGCAATTTATTTATTTATTTGATGTGTCGAACCTCTGCTATTTTTAGTGGAATTTGAAGACATCGGCGTTCATTCTCTGGCATTAGTCATCTGTGTTCAAAAGATAACAGCATTTTGAGAATACGTTATTACTTTGTCTCCAGTTTTGGCTGGCAAATCCTGTGCTCCAATCCCAAATATGCAATATACAATTGTAGAATTTATTCCAACACAATGTGTTTGGAATCAAAAGTTTATTTTTCCAAGGTCATAGGACTTATCCAATAGATATCCTATTTTGTTACCTGCTATATAAAAACAGCACTGATCAGCTTGTTCATGTACATATACTGAGGTAATACAGGTGGTACTTAAAGCATGTTTAAGGAACTTTAAAAAAATGGATAATTATTTCAACATGTATACACTTTTTGTGTACGATTTTCTTTATCATCATTTTTAAAATTTTCTTTATGATCCTTAGCTCGTAAGTAAAACTACCATATCATACACACTGATCTGAAGCTTAGGGATTCATTGAGTCCTAAACTGCTTAGGAAGTCAATGGCTAAATCAGAATTTGATGTGATATCTAATTCCGTTCCTTTCTCTACCAGTTTATGAAAATCCTGTATTGTCAGTTGGTCACCCCATTTCTGAACAGCTGTGGTGAACATTATGTACTTCCTTCTTGGCAGGCTATCAAGCTCTGGGTCATTCAGATGTTATGAAGAAGTGCATTGTATTTGGTTTGGAATCAAAGCTGTTTGTGCTGACATCTACCTACCTTGTTCACAATATTCACCCAAGCCTGGTCAAATGAGAACATGGTAACTACTTTTGGCTAAAAACCTCAGGGGAATCAGCTGAGCTCCCAATTAAGTTTTTTTGGAAACAATAAATGGATTTCCATGAGGAGACTTGGGAGCCATTATTTAACTCACCAAATCCTTTGTTTCCCAGTAACTACTACATATTTGTTTTAAATCATATTTCAACATACAACTTGAGAGTTTTTAAGAATGATAGGTGGCCAACAAACATTGAGTCCTTAAACGGAGCTTGGTGTAAAAGGCAAAGCTCAGGTTTAAATGAGGTGGCTTGGCACCAAACGGTGGATCCACACCAACACACCCAACACACATTTAAAGCACATGACTCCTCAAAGAAGCCTGGGAAAACTGTAGCTCTCTGAGGGGGAAACTACAATTCTCATGATTTTTGGGGGGAAATCACATGCTCTGAATAAACTTTAAATGTATTGTGTGGATCTGCTATTTGATAATACAAAATTAGGATTTCTATTGCATGAAAACATTTTTTTTAATCATTTCTGCAGTGTTCAAAATGCGTAGGAAGCACTGTGGGTTTAAGAGTTTGCAACCTTTGTAAACCAGAACAACTGTCACAGGCTCCACACACCACCAATAATTAGGCTTGAAATAAGTGGTTTTGTGGTGTGTGTTTTTAGAAGAGAGCAAAACATACGCAGGAAAGTGGACATATTTAGTGATCTACGTATAATGTAAAGACAGTAGTTTTGTTCCAAGTCTTGGTACAGTTCCTAGATACCCTAGTTCAAGCTGAGCAAGTAAGCATGATCAGGTAGAGCAAGTAATACTGTACCTGCTATGACTCACATGCAGGCAACATTTGACATTTTTGATACTTGGTACATTAAGCTCGGAAGCAAACACTGACATCCATTATGAAAAGAAATTGCATTTAATAGAGTTCAACGTACTGTGAGTCACAGATCTGTCATTTATTAAATACAACAATTTCAAATAGAAGGATGAAGTAAATGGTGAAGGAGAGATGTTAATCATTTTTTGTGACCTATTTTTGAGAACCAGAAAATTCTGGTTCATCCCCATTGTTTTCAATGGCCACTTCAGGTCCTTCCATTGCCTTCTGTGTGCATTTAATATTAATTGTCAATGGGGCAACTGTGTTCAGTTGACTAAGTGGTTAGATGAGTCAGTTTTGACTGATTAAAAATGTATTCCCAATGAAAACAATAAAAAAAGATATAAATGCTTACAAAAACCATACCATACTCAAAAAGGCAATTTCCCTTTCTAAAGCCTCTACAGAGTTACTGGAGATGGTGAAAGGTTAGATGATATTTTCAGCAGGAGCTTCATAATAACTTCTTTTTAAAAGCAAGGCTAGAAGGGTGGAGAACGGCCAAACTGCATGCCTAATTAGGTTCACCAGGCCTCCCCATTTTGGCCAAGCCATGCCCCACAGCCCTAAACCTGACATTGTTTATGACACCAGGTGTAGAGTAAGTAGAAAGCTGGTAGAAGCCAAAAAAACATTTATGCTTGCAAAGCATAGTGCCCAGGGTTTTGAAAGACCCAACAATCAGATTACACCTTAAGGCAAGGGCAGCATGGCCAATGGAAAGGGAAGGTGGAGTCAGTGTAATACGGAGGGACACGTTTCCCATTCCTACCCTATACAGTGGTACCTTCGTTGTTGAACTTAATCCGTTCTGGGAGTCCATTTGACTTCTGGAACGGTTCGAAAACCAAGGCGCGGCTTCCGATTGGCTGCAGGAGCTTCCTGCACTCAATCGGAAGCCACATTGGATGTTCGGCTTCCAAAAAGCGTTCGCAAACTGGAACACTCACTTCCGGGTTTGCGGTGTTCGGGAGCCAATTTGTTCAGGAGCCAAGCCATTTGATAACCAAAGTACCACTGTACAAGCTTTATTCTGGATTATTATTATTATTATTATTATTACTCCACCCATCTGGCTGGATTGCCCCGGCCACTCCAGAAGGGCTTCCAACACATCTAAAAACATAATAATGGAAAGAAGTCCATGTACTACTATTCTCCTAGTCTTTTGAACAAGCATCCATACTGTGATGTCGATTGTGACATTGCATTTCACCAATATAATCCTAAGAAGTTGACAGAATTGCCGTGACTTATTTGTTCCAAGCCTGCATCTGATAATACCAGGTGGGTTATGAGGACACCTTCCCTCCAAACACAACGAGGCAATAACATCATTACATCACAGCCTCAATTTCAGCTCCAGACCACAATACTAGGAGTAAGCCAAGTACAGAGTTGCTGCAAGCCACTTTCTTTGGGTCTCCACGCCCTGCCTGCAGAGTGGTGCTAAAACCACTGGACCTCATTGCAGGTGTGTTGCAAACCACAAAGGTTGCGTTTCACCAGCTAATATTGAGAAGCTCACAGCTGTGACTACTAGTCTCAGTCCGTATCTGATCTGTGGAGATTCATGCTCCAGGGTGGGTTTCTTTCACTCACAAACACGAAGTGTGTTGATAACACGACTGGGTGCTCAGCCTTAGACGCCTTTCACCTCAAACGTGCCATATGAACAGCGGGCTGAGCAAGCTTGGAATCTTTCTGCAAATCTTGTGTTTGCGTGTTTTTAAATAAAACCACTGAAATGACTCCCCGCTGCACCCCACCCTCACACGAAATAAAAACCCAGTTTGAAGAACAGCGAACTCCTGCCTGCGAGGACGGGGAGAGAACACGCTGCTGCTGCTCAGTCACAGTTTATGCAAAAAGCCTTGACATGAACCATTATTTCCTACTGGAAACTGTCACGTTTAGGGAAATGGCGTCAAAAGTAACCAGGAACTTCCGATGCATTTTATCCTCCGTTTTATGTTTTGCCCTTAAGAAACATGGGCGGACAGCACTTCCTGTTTGGATATTTTGCTCTCAAGAAAGTTAGTGCTTGGAGAGCGAGCTGGGAATGCCTGAGCTTGATGATCAATAATCCCTGCGCTTAAATTTGTAAGTATTTTCACCGAAAACATCCATCGCTTCCTGTCTCAGGTGGTCCGACTATACAATTTCTCTCGGCTTTTTCTGCAAAGCTTCTCCTGCGAGCTTCTGCCCTTTTTCGTTTCTCTGCTGTCTTTATTCCTTTACAGTACACGCTTCCGGACATTTCATCGCTTTTTTTTTTTTTTTTTTTTTTTGGAGGGGCTTAATTAAAAACCCGTCATAGACATGTAGGTATGGCTCCCCACTGTGCACAGATCTTTATTTTTGGTTCTACAATTTGTGTTGCAGTTGTGGTGTATCTATTTTGTATCTAGAAAATATAGTGAATCCTGAAACCTTAAGAGCAATGAACCATCTATTGTCGCCAGCCCTGCTGTTATTTATTTAGTTCAAGGGGGGTATGATAATGATTGCTGCCTCCAAGAGCTTTACTACAACGATTCTGCTACAGTCTGGCAGGTATCAAAGAAAAATACAGATTCTTTCTTTCTAGATTGGTCCCCAGGGCATAGTGTGAATGTACTTGGCTGAAATTAAGGAAATCAAGGTTTGCAGTTTCCTGTCAGGGAACCCCATACATACTTACTTAACAGGAAGAAATGTAGAATGTAAACAGAAGATGAGACACCTGTAATTTCCCCCGGGTCTTCTATACTTTTTTCTCTGTTTTAATGTTGCTACTGTGTCTTCCTGGATTGCAGCTTTGAACAGGTTTTTTTTTTTTAAATATTGTTTTACATACTGGTTGATTTTAGTTGTTTGAAAGCTGCCCTGGGAAATGTTGGTGCAAATGCTTTTCTCTGACCTCTTCCATCTCAAACTGGACATACCGGTACCTCCAAGACTGCTAACCATCTCACAAAGCAGCAGGCAATAGTATATATGCTAATATATATAAAGCATAACAAAAAATGATAATAGAAGTGAAAGCAGGGATAAAAATCAGCTCTGTTGACCAGAAGCATGTTAAACTAGGACAGTTTTCATACTGTGTCAAAGCATCATTGCGACGGAGCTGACCTACAGCAGAGAATTCCAAAGTTTTGGTGCCACGGTGGAAAAGGCCCCGGCCTGTGTACCCAACCAACTGAGCCTTTGCTACTGATAGGATATATAGCAAGCATTTGCTGAAGATTTTGGGTGACAGAATCAAATGGGGAGAAAGTGTTCCAAGTACCCTAGTCCCAAATCATAAGGGTTATAAAGGTGAGCACTTGTGCGCTGAATTTTCCTCTGAGACAAACCAGAAACTGGTGAGGCTGCACCAGCTGTTAAGTTACATGGTCTAAAGCCAAACAAACCCCAACCCCAGTCAAAACTCTTGCTGACACCTTTTGCATCACTTTTTGAAGGCAGCCCCATGTTACAATGTGGATGTGATTCTCTTTTCTTTTTTAAAAAAATGGAGATAGGTTACTATACCAAAGGGAGTTTACACCCTATGTTAAGTGTCGGTTATCTTTGACTCACAGTCCTAAATGTGAGTATGTCTGATTGTCTGCTTCGTATAAGATGCCTTGATAACTTAAATCAACAAAAGATGCAGCCTTTCATCAATTTGATGCTCACATACTTCCAAAACACCTTGTACTCTTCATTTACTGAAACCGATCCAGCTAAGGTAACTCTCAGGCTTTAAAAAAATAGGTTCCGACCCTGTCTGGGCATAAAAGGCGCATTTGGAAATCAAAGGACCTGCGGTGGAGTCCACTTCACAAAATAAAAACTTGCAATGCTTAGAAGGCACCCCCCCCAATAAAACCCCTACATAATCCCTGTAAGTATAACACAGGCAAATAATAGTAATAATCTAGCACCCAAAAACCTGCCCCTACCTTGGAAAGCATTTCTGAAAAAAGAAAAATTTGGAAGGACAAATAACATTGGTGGGTGCTGCAGTCCCCACAGGTGCAACATATATAGCATTTAAGTTCTCTCTGTTTATTTTCCTTCAGGATGGATGCCAGGGACAAGCAAGTTCTGCGCTTGTTGCGCCTGGAGCTTTGTGCGGAACTGCTGGTGGAGGGCCTTGTCATTCAGTACCTTTACCAAGAAGGCATCCTGACAGAAAGCCACCTGCAAGAAATAAGGTCCCAAGTCACCCACCACAGGAAAACCATGATGCTCCTTGACATCTTACCTACAAGAGGACCCAAGGCTTTTGAGACTTTCCTAGATTCCTTACAGGAGTTTCCATGGGTGAGAGACAAGCTTGAGGCAAAGCGCAATGAAGTTATGCTAGTGGAACTTGATGGTAAGATTTCAAAACTATTATTGGGTTCATTCTTCCTTTGATCAAAGAGCTGCAACGGTATAATTTACAGTTGGAAGGAGTGGACAGGGCTCCTGCACCTATAATAGATGTGCAGAAGAGGGACTTTCAGTAAGTGCAGCTTGCCACGCAAAGAGCACAGGAGCTCTGCCTTCTCTTTCCATTTGGCACTGCAATCCTACATGTCTCTACTTGGAAGTAAGTCCACTTGAGTTCAACAGGACTTGCTCCCAGATAAATGCATATAGGACTGCAACCTTAGTCTGTTAGCTGGTTATTTTCTCCATTGTTGTTTTGTTGTCTGCTGCCACTTGTCATCTTCTAATTTTTAAAATCTTAACTGGACTTTTTATTGTGTTGCAGTGTGTTTTTGCTTTTCTGAGTTTTTTTTTTGTGATCTACAGTTGAAAGACTGGACAAGAAGTCATCTTATAAAAATAAATATTCAGCCATGTGAGCCCGCACTTGTGCTTCATCCCCTTGGTGAGATTTAGGCTGTAGTCAGCCTAAGTAATTTGTTTGCGATGTGGAGTTAGCTGTTGCAAAATGTGATCCAAAGTCTAGAGTTTTGAGTAGTCAGCTTGCTTCAAAACAGATGTCCAGACTGGTGTGTATGTGTGTGTAAAATCCATTATCTATTTAAAGGGTTCATTTTTACCTTATAGGGAATTGTATGTGATGTACTGATAACTTGAGAGCTCTCTAAGTAACTGCCACCCCAGTTAGGCAACCCAGGGCATAGAGGATAATCTTGCCTTCAGCCTAGTCTATGCAATTTTCTTATGTTGCAAGAGTTGTGGGGTGAAGCTTTGAGGAAGCGGCAGCCAAGCAGCTCCAGTAATGTAAATGGGACTAGAAGCTATTGGAAGTACAGTGGTAACTTCCTAGTCCCATAGCCATAGTTAGTGCCCATGCCTGTGTTATTCTTGCACAGTTGTACAATTTTTTTTTGGAAGAGTAGGAAATCCTAGTTTGTTTATATTATTTTCTTTTTCCACTACGTGGGACACCTTGTGTTTGTGGACAGAAAGGTAGTTAAATACGTTATTCAGTAACTAATCTACTTCTAATGATTTGTACAATCCCTGTTGCAACCCAGGGTTAGCCAGCTGGCAGCATAGAGTGGGAATTTACTACCAACGCAGTTTAATCTGGTCTCTGGTAACCCCTATGTATATTAAAGAGATTGTCCAATTTCACTAAGGTGGAAAAGAACCTCATCAAAAGATGTGTACATTTAAAAATGTTTCATCTGGAGCCCAGCGCAGTGCAGATTCCTCTCTTGAGCTTGGCAGGAGTCAGCCATTGAACTGTGCCACGCTGGGCTCCCCGTTTGGCCTCCTCCCAATGATGCGACGTCACACATGTGTCATGTGTATGGCATAGCATACTCACGACCCATGTCCCATGCATGATGTCACACAAAGATGATGCACGCTGCCGCCCCACCCAAATCTTGTACGCAAGACAGCCGCTCTGCTTCCACCTAAATCTCCTTCCTGGACAGCTGTTTTCCCAGCCGCCGCCGCCCCCCCTGTGTTCTCTGTGCTCTTTGCTCTGCTACATGCAAAGCTCATCCACTGCCACACCTGCAGATGGAAAGCAGAAGTAGAGCTGTGTGTCATCAGCATATTGCTAACAATGTACTCCAAAATTCTGGGTAATCCCACATAGTGGTTTCATGTAGATGCAGAATCTTGAGGAACTACACGTTGAAGTCTCCACAAGGCGGAAGAGCATGCCCCAAGCATCACTCTCAAAGGGCAGAACTGGAAAAAAGCAAATGGGGTGGCTGCTTACCAACCATCCAGCGTCCTTTTTCTCTATCTTCCCATCAATCTTTCATGGTGTAATATACATTTAGCAGTTGTTGTGCAAGCTTCTGGTAAAGCTCAATTCTTCACTTCTGTTTTTTATTTTTATAATCATTAAGAAATAATACTTCCTGAGTACCACAGAGCTGGAAGAAACCTTAGAAAGTAAAGTACATGGTATAATTTCAAATATAAAATAGTTTTTACTTAAATCTGTTTATAAAATTACAGTGCGAATTTTGTAAAGTACTATGGAACGCTCCTTACCTGAGCCTTCATGTATCAAAAAGTTCTTGTCTAGATTCAAATCATTCATGTTCCAGAGACAGCATTCCTGTTATAATGTACCTTTTGATTATTTATTTGACTTGGATGACCTCCCCAGGCTATTTAGCTAATAACCCCACCTTTTCTGGACTGCAATGTGCAATCTGCTTGTTAGCTTCAGTTAGTAACAAAGCTCGGGCAACTCTTTGTGGATTGTTAATCTTGTAGTTTTAAGTACTGGTAGAGTTACCAGGGTCTGTTCCTATAGGAAGGCTGCATGTATGTAGGATTTGGAAGCAATAGCTTTCTATCGCAGTCATGGGAGCCAACTGCTAGGGGCTGTGGGGGCTTCGGACCCCACAATAAAATATTTGAGGGGGCTGGGCCCCCACAGAGTTGATGGGCATTCCCATTCAAATGGTGCGTGTGCACTGCGTCATGTGATTGATTATGCGGGGTGGGGCTTACCTGTGCCACCACAATACAGTGGTACCTCAGGTTACATACGCTTCAGGTTACATATGCTTCAGGTTAAGAACTCCGCTATCCCAGAAATAATGCTTCAGGTTAAGAACTTTGCTTCAGGATAAGAACAGAAATTGTGCTTTGGCGGCGTGGCGGCAGCGGGAGGCCCCATTAGCTAAAGTGGTGCTTCAGGTTAAGAACAGTTTCAGGTTAAGAACGGACCTCCGGAACGAATTAAGTACTTAATCAGAGGTACCACTGTATTCTATTCAAGTTGGCACCCCTGATCTCAGTTGTTCCCCAGCAACTGGTATTCAGAGGTATGCCTCCACAGGGGGTTCAGTTTTGCTATAGTAGCTGTTAGTACTACTAACAACTGCTTGTGTAGTTCCCCTTCAAAGCCACCTATTGGAACATATGGTTTGGCTGTCTTGGCTTCTTGATGTATTTTTGCATTTAATTAAGGGTCTGACTCTGTTGGGTGTTGCAGCCTCCTTTTGAGGTTCTGAACAGTCGACAAATGCACGTACACAGTGTTTTCTATTTTAATTATTTTCCTGGAAAAACTCAAGCAGACTGCTGTGTGGTGTTTACAGTAAGTGAGAAATGCTATATGCAGAACATTATTCCGTCCCAAAAGTTTGAAAAGGAAGGAAAGATTCTGATTTTGTGCCTTGCATAGAGTTAGTATAATCAGATTCTATGAGGGATTCTCAAATGTGGTTCTAACAGCTGGGCCTGTTTGTTGAAGTGGGACAGATATGGGATTGTTTTATTGAACAGTGTGACATGATTTGTAATTTTATTTTATTTTATTATTTAATTGTATGTGTTCGTATGTTATCTAGTGACCAGGGATAATTTTCTGATGAAGAGCAAGGTATAAATTTGCAACACCCACGTATGTATCTATAGGATCAAGGCATTCTTTAAGAACAACCACATGTAAATTGTATTATATACGTACCGGTACAGTCGTACCTCTGCTCCCAAATGCCTTGGGAGTCAAACATTCTGGCTCTCGAATGATCAAAAACCGGAAATGAGTGTTCCGATTTTTGAACGTCTTTTTGGAAGCCGAACATCTGGCGCTGCTTCCGTTATTTTTCCCGGTGTGCCTGCACAATCGGAAACCAATTGGAAACTGCGCCTTGGTTTCCTAACGTTTTGGAAGTCGAACGGACTTCCAGAACAGATTCCGTTCGACTTCCGAGGTATGACTATAATTGTGCTCTCCTTTATCAGGTTATAGAAGACCTAATGTTACAAAATAATATGTATATTGTTTCCGTAACTTGTAATCTACAAACCATTTCACACAACTGCATTAAAAACCAGTTTAGTTCCATTACAGTCCGTTGAATTCGGAGCGAAGACTGAGAGGTGAGATGATAGCCATCTTCAGATATCGGATGGGCTGTCACATGGGTGATGGAGCAAGCTTGTTTCTGCAGTTCTAGAGGGTAGGACCTGAACCAATGGATTCTAGTCGCAAGCAGTGAGATTCCGACTAAACATTAGGAAGAACTCTCTGTTGGTTAGAACTATTTGACAGTGGAACGGAGTAGCTCAGAAAGTGGTGGACTCTCCTTTATTGGAGATTTTTAAACAGAGGTTTGTTGGCCACCTGTCAGGGTTTTTTTTTAGCTGTGATTCCTGCATTACAGGGGGATTGGACTAGATGACATTTTGTGTTGCTTACAGCTCTACAGTTCTATGAGAGCCAGTGTGGTGTAGTGGTTAAGAGCTGTAGACTCGTAATCTGGTGAACTGGGTTCACGTCTCCACTCCTCCACATGCAGCTGCTGGGTGACCTTGGGCTAGTCACACTTCTTTGAAGTCTCTCAGCCCCACTCACCTCACAGAGTGTTTGTTGTGGGGGAGGAAGGGAAAGGAGAATGTTAGCCGCTTTGAGACTCCTTCGGGTAGTGATAAAGCGGGATATCAAATCTAAACCCTTCTTCTATGATTCTAACTTAGCTGGTTTGAAATTAAATGCAGTTAAAGTACTTGGCTTAGTTTAAGTTGATGTTTGTGAGATCAGGCGGTCCCATGTTTATAGGGGCAGTTGTAGAGGAGATTTCTTTCCTCCCTCCCCCTTTTAAGGTATGTGTGATTGTTCAAACAAGAAGTAGCAAAAGGAAGTGGGATAGCTGTGCAGATCTTGATTTCAGACTACCTGCGTTTGTGCCGTGCTACACAGTAGGATTTTGATTACAATGAAATTATCTCTAGGGTTGGCTGAGAAGGCCCCAAAACCATTTCAATCCTGCTTCTGACATCATGGATGTATTTACCTTGTGAATAATAATAATAATTTGTGCCAAATACTAATCAACCTCACAGCAGGATTACTTCCTTAGAGAATATTTCCAGTGTGGGCAATCATGACAAAGAAATATAACCGTCTAAAAGCCTCTGCATAATATTTATGATTATTAGGAAAAGCCATGGCAGGAAAGCCATTGTTGGCAGGAAAGTGGAGTTCTTTCTAGGAACAGCAGACTGTTACATGATGTGTGTTTCTATAATGTGGAAAATGTGTGCTATGGAATTGTGTTTTCTAGGATTGCTTTCTTAGTTAACTTCTTTCCAGAATCTCTTCCTTTTCTCCTTTCTCAGTTCCACCTCTTAAACCCCATTTATATAGACAAAGGTTAGATGCTGAGAAATAGCACATAGTCCCTGTACATAGGAATCTCGACATTGGTGAAAGGTTCTAACCTATCCTCCTTTCTGACAAAAAAGGTTTTTGGGGAATGGGGATGTTAATTGATGAGCATTCAATCCTGTGAATCCTTTGTTGCAGTTAGTAGTGAAGTCAGGATGCAGCTTTCCTGCCATATTTGTTATTTGTGAATAAAAGTATTGTGGCGTTTGCTATATTTATTTATATGTAAATATTCCTTCCATCAGTTTGCCCTACTTTATCATTTTCAAAAGTTCTCTTTATGCATTTTTCTTTTGGAGGGGGGAGGGACTGGGATTTCTGTTAAATTAAAGTTATCAAAATAAGAATTGGAAGTTTAGTAACTGCGAATGTACATTTGTTTCCCACTTCATGTTTTATTTTTTTGCTTTTGTCAGTGGGGTATAATTAGATTGTGATTCTAAGACAGCAGTCCTATGTGCATTTACAGGGATCACAGTGAACAAAGTAAGACTTGCTTCTTCCAACTAGACATGCGTAGGATTGCCATGCATGAAAATGATCAGAAATAATTAAAAACACATTTTCTTTGAACTGTTTCCCAGCCAAAGTTAAAAATATGGTTAAGTTCTCTTGAGTTCAGGGGTGATTTAAGTACATACAGAGTTAAGAATTCTATCAGGCTTCTCCAGATATGGAAGAGCTCAATAATTTTAGACCAGTGGCAAATCTCTGCTTCCTGAGCAGTCCTCAAGAGAGTAGCACCTAATCACTTCTAGACTCTCTTGGATAAAACTGGTTTTCTGGATCCATTTCAGCTGGGAATCAGATCCAAATTTGGTATGGAAACCACTTGGTTGCCCTGCACAATGCCTTGTGTTGGGAGAGAGTCAGGGGAGTGTGACTCTGTTGATTTTCCTTTAGCTTTTTTTGATCCTGTCCCAGCTAGCAATGCTTCTTCTCCTTCTTGGGTGGCTTTCTCCAGAAAGTGGTGCTTTTTTGGGGGGTGGGGGCGGGATAAGTGCTTAGAGTCTAGTACCATCTCCAGTGCCACAGGTTCCCCATTCCTGCTCTCAAAGCATGTTTCCTGGTTTGGTCATATAGAGGTGATTCTTAGCCTCTGAGGCTATCGGAAAAGTGTTTACAGTTGTAGAACAAGCAGCTGTATTCGTATTTACTTTTCAGTTTATACAGCCAGCAGCGTAAGAGATGAGTTCTCCGGCTGTTAAGCCAAATAAAAGGAAAGAACTAATGGTATCTACGAACACAGGGGAGGAGTAGTGGGTGGTGGTGTTTATAACAGAGTGAGTGTAATGAGGGGAATATATTTCCTAATAACAAGCATAAACCGTCACACGCACCGTGCCTCCACTAGCCCTGAACTCTGATCTGAGTGGCCTTCCTAGATCACTGATGACGTAGAAATGCTTCTACAGTTGTTGGAATCACTAGATGTTGGCTCAGTTCCTCGAGTTTTAATCTGGAGTTTTGTTGTTGTTGGCCAGTTGCTTGTAAACACAAATGTGAGTTTCTATTTCTGTTAATAAGATATTTTATCTTATTTGGGAACCTTTGCTCAAAACATTATTTAGTACATGTTTGTTTCCTTTTCTACCTCCTCCACATTGGATATCTATATCTCAGAATAGACTATATAACGTATATCTATTAAAAGCATGTTTTCTTAACGTTACCGTTTCCGTTCCCTTAAATTCTTGTTCGTTTTTCACTGCTACAGTTGAACATGAGGTAATAAGCTCATACCCAAATCTGATTTGACTTTACTCATACAATCATCTCTGATCCTTTTGGGATGGACAGCAGAGAATGGAAAGGATCTAGTTCCTTGTTCTTGTTCTTTCATCAGATTCATCCATAGAGCAGTTGAATCTACAGCACACAGATAATATCCCTCGCTTCCAAGAAAAAGAAATCCATTTATGGCAGGCACCTGTTCCAATAGAGTTATTAAAGCACCAGATGAGATTGGAAAGTTTTGACATAGATTTCAAGGTTTTTTTTATTACTACGTAGCTTACAGACAAGTTCTTGGTGCTAAATTATTCAACAAGTCAAAGTGACCCAGTGGATTTCCTTCCCATCACTGCTTCTATTATTTAGCCTTTCCCTAATGCCAGCAATGCTAGACTATAACTGTCTGGTTTGTCTTTCATGGGTCTGAATACTTTCTTTCATTGTGACCAGTATTTATTTCTTGGCTATTTTTCTATTACCTGTTGGCCCATTGAAGCAGTGCCATGCTCGGCTCTATGCTTGGCCTCCTCCTGAAGATGCGACGTTGTGTGCATGACATCACATCACGCATCACACGGGCCACCTAAATCTTTGGCACAAGTTGCCGCCTCTGCTGCAAAGTTTGAATATTACTGCAAGAACTATGATACAACATGGGTTTTGATCAAGAATGAGCAACTCCCACTCCCATCAATGGCCAATGGCCAAAGATGATGGGAGCTGTAGTCCCAAAAAAATCTCAAGGGCCACATGACTTATTTAGAGCAAACAATGTGTTAAGTACAATATTATTAAAATGAAGGGGTGCTTTGTACTTCAAAGCTTATTCTTCATTCTGGAGCGTTATGCATCTCTCTCTCTCTTTCCCCATATCTCAAATGTCCTCATAATGTCACAGCATACATGCCTACAGAAAAAGTCCTAGTTTGTGTGGCGCCCACTGTGCCAATATGAAGTTTGAATTGTTTTTTGTTTAACTCGGAGAGGGCTGTGCCTGAAACTGTACATACGAAACTGTGAGGCAATATTTGTTTTGCAGCTGCCTTTACTTTCCTCTTGATAAATAGAGGATTCATGCTTCCCCTTGTGCTGTCAGTCTTCTGATCTTTCTGAATAATAAATAGCAACAGCTATGAAAATTTGCCTTGTAGATTAAGTGTAAAATATGTCACAGATCTGAATTAACAAGCAGCAAAAAGTCGATGTATATCCCTGTCCTCTCAGAAGAGTGCTCTTTTTCATGACTCAGGCAGCCTGGAATTTGTGGGGCAGCTCAGACGGGCTGCTGGGAGCAAAGAGGGAAGGAAGTTAAGGAAGAGTGAAGACAGAAAACACACCTTGCCTTCTCAGCACCCTGAGACCTTCCTCTGGTGTGCTGCAAAGTGCTAAAGGACTGCTAGCCTTGAACAATTTTCATGCTTTTAATACTTGTGAATTTTGGAAGCGAAAGCTCCAGAGGTCAAACATCAGTAACAATCCCTAAATGTTTCTAGGGAGATAAAACCCTTTCAGGCTGAATCACAGAACTGTACTGTTATGGTTTATTGCTTCAGCTCAACATCTATGGCATTATATTGCTATTAACTGTGAATAGTTGAGTTCTTCATGTTTTGCAATGGAGGCATACAGTCTTGTTGCAGTATTTCATTTTAATAGCAACCTTGCCTCTCTAGATCGAAGCGTTATATTCCTCTGTTTGATGAAATTTGGCTTCAGTTTTATAGAGGTTTCTTTCTTCACAGCACTTTATTTTCATTGTTAAATTTCTGCTTTTGATTGCAGTTTTTTGTGTCTTTAAAGCCTTATATATCTCATAAGTAAAGCATGATATTGTGCGAAAAACTATTTGAAATTTATAGTATTTCACTGTCGCTACGCATAATGTTTTTAATCCCTATATACTCCAAAGCAAGTGGAACATGTCTCTGGCCTCAGGCATCCTGTGGCAAAAGCGCAGTTAAAGATTTGATAATTGTCCAGTTTGTGCTCTTATCATAACATATCGAAGCCCAACAACTAGCACCAGTTCCACACCAAATCATATTTCACTTGTGTTAAACGTAAGACAAGTTTTTATTAGGTTCCTAAGGTGAGAACCTAAGGGACACGGGGGGTGCTGTGGGTTAAACCACAGAGCCTAGGGCTTGCCGATCAGAAGGTCAGCGGTTCGAATCCCTGCGATGGGGTGAGCTCCCGTTGCTCGGTCCCTGCTCCTGCCAACCTAGCAGTTCGAAAGCATGTCAAAGTGCAAGTAGATAAATAGGTACTGCTCTGGCAGGAAGGTAAACGGCGTTTCTGTGCGCTGCTCTGGTTCGCCAGAAGTGGCTTAGTCATGCTGGCCACATGACCCAGAAGATGCACGCCCGCTCCCTCGGCCTATAGAGCGAAATGAGCACTGCAATCCTAGAGTCGTCCGTGACTGAACCTAATGGTCAGGGGACCCTTTACCTTTTAAGGTGAGAAAATGCCTTCATTTATATGTGTGCTCAGACAGAAGAACACATGCCACATCTTTTGTATCACATCATTTTTATTCTTCCTCAGTTCTTTTGATACTGCAAATTAATATATCATCGCTTTCATCCAAGTGACAATGTGCAGGGACGTCTTCTTCCGAGAATAACCTGCCCCATCGCTAGTCTGGCACAACTTTTTCTCTGTCACAAAGAACATTCTTCAAAATAGCTTAAAAGGAGAGGGGTAGTGAGTGAAGAGCTTGGAGACTTGGGGCTTATCCATACTTCTGCTTATGCTGTGTCCAGAAGCACAGTCTGAATGGTTTTCTGCTTGACCTGGACTTTCTAGGCACAGGCCTGAGCGGATTCCCCCTTGCCCTGCTCCTTTTTAAGGAAAACCCACTCTTTAGCGATAGATCGGAACAAATGGCAATCCAGGGGAAACTCAAATTGTCGTTGGCTCCGATTGAGTGCTAAATAATGTTTTTCCATGAATAGGAAAACAGAAAGACAAGAGGAAGTATGAATAAGCCCTTACTTCCCAGAGCGCAACTGCAACGCAATTGGCAGATTAGCTATATCAGATATTTCATGTTTTAGATATTCCTCTGAGTTCTTTAGTGTCATCCTCCTGAAAAAGAGAGTCATTAATACTGGAAACTTCCATAAACCAAAACTAACTCCTTCATGGGAGCAATTGTGCTGTCACAACTGATGGGAGTTGTGTTTTGATTCTAGACTTCGATATCAGCATTGCTTAAAATAATGTTTTAAGGCAGTACAAGGTTTCTCATCTTTTGTTTTTTCTGTGCTGAATTTTTTAAGAATGCATTTGCTCTGAATGTTTCTTTGAATTGCTTCCAGAACATAAACACAAGCCATGGCTTAATACCTAACCTTTCTGGAATGTATTTTATGTTACGAAGCGAGGAGTGCCTTTCACTATGGATTTCCAATTAAATTATTCCCTGATTGTGTCTAAGATAGTGAAATGGCTGTTGCCTTTCTGACTCTGGTCATCTTACCTCACAGAGTGATTCAGAAAAGGGTAACAAAAATGACCAAGAGGATGGATCAGCTCCCCAATGAAGGAAGATTACAACTGTTGGGGATTTTTTTGTTAAGAGAAAGGCAAGCAAGAGGCAAAATTATGAATTTTCTGTAGAAAGTGGATAGAAAGAGACTTTTTTCTCTCTCCCTCCCTCTCATAACACTAGATTCAAGTCAGATAAAAGAAAGTACTTCTTCCTACAGCACATAGTTAAACTATGGAACTCACTCCCACAAGAGGCTATGTTCTCTGATGGCCATGTTCTCCCTCCACTGTTGGAGGCAGTGATGCTTCCAGTTTTTTCACTGTGCTGTTGTGCTATGGTCCTGCTTGTGGGCTTCCCATAGGTTTTTTCAGAAAAATGGAGAACCCAGAAAAGCCAGTTTGTCTGGCCTCCAAAACCTCATTCGATGGTGGCGGCGGCAAAAAGAAATACAGTCATACCTCGGGTTGCGATTGCTGTGGGTTGCGTGTTTTCAGGTTACGGACGCGCCAAACTCGGAAATACTGGCATGGGTTACTTCTGGGTTTTGGCGCTTGCGCATATGCAGAAACACTAAATCGCATTGTGCGTATGTGCAGACGCGGCACTGCAGGTTGCGGACGCTGCGGGTTGCGAACGTGCCTCCTGCACGGTTCACATTCGCAACCCGAGCGTCCACTGTAAATCTAAAGTATCGATTGAGCTGCCAGTCCAGTACCCTGATGGGGATGCAACCCAAGCTCTCTCCAGTCAACAGATTCATAATTTGATGGGTGGGGAGGGGATGATAAGCTCTCTGAGATCAACTAAGGAGGGAGACTGTGTGCTTGCAAATATAGGACGCCCCTCCCCAAACTTGCTAGCGTATAACTCTCCAGGGTAGATGCCCCGGCCAATGGCGAATTCCTCAGCCCAGAAATGGTTAGCTATTCCTACGATAGACAACTTAAGGTCACGTGAACAACTCCCACTAAAATTTGCTGCGGGGAATACAGGTATGCTGTTATTAAAGGGCAAGTCATCCTAACCTTAAGCAAGGCATTGTCTACCAGCAAGGAAGACTGTTATGCTAGATGTGCTTACTAGAGAGAGCAAGACCCACTGAACAAAGTGGGATCATTTCTAAGAAAACATGTGTAAGTTTGGGCTGTTCTATTTCTACTGTAACTGTTAGTTAATTAGTATCAATGAAGACTTCTGCAGTTTTGCTCTTGCGATCAACTCAAATGGTAGCAGCATAGCCTTGAAGAGACAGTTTTGTTAATGTGCAATCAGTATTAGTGTAAAGGCTTGCAGTTGTCACAAAGCATTTCCTTGTATTGAAGAGTTAGTTAAGTATAAAGCTCTCAAGTTCAAGGGGGCAGGAGCTGTCTTAATGAAGAACAGCTTCAAAGGTTTTCAGTTAAGATAAAATTCCAGGAAAGGTGCAACATGTTTCCCTACTAAGAATTTTCTGTTTTGCATTTTCTAAGAAATCTTGATGTCATCAGGAATGGTGAAGCTCCTCTCTCCCTTTTTGGAACAGTTGCATGTAAGAACAAGTGAAAGATTTGGATGCAGTCCAGAACTCATGGAAGTCAATGGCAAAATTCTTGCTAGGGTGTGTGTGTGTGGTTCTTGCTGTCACCCTTGAGCTGGTTTAATTAAGAACAAGTACATGTTTATTTCTTTGCTTCTAGGTTGAGGCTTTTGGAGATGTCAGGCACACCTCAAAACTACACCAGACAGTAACGACCTCCACACTGATCTAGGTAGTCAGAATGACAAACCAGGGACTGTGAGGATCAGTGCAGGTAGCATAGTTCAAAAAGGTGATCTTTGGCACACAAGCACCACACTAAAGTTGTACCCCTGCCCATCGATGGTGTTATATACTGAATGTAAATGCCCTACTGTAGTGGTGCCTGTCTGACAGCAAAATACTGTCTTACTAAGAGTTCTAGTGAAATGCTTCATTTGAAAATGTTGAATCTTTTAGTATTTAGAGGTGAAGGAGTAAGGCAGCAAAAATGTAAAAAAATAAATAAATTGCTAAATGTGGGAAAATATGGGTTTTAATTATAGAGATAATAATCTTTTGAAGCTACTGTTTCAAAACATCTTTGGCTGTGTGCCAGCAGTCCAAAGCCAAAACATGTGTTAATTGAGCTTGTTCGTATTTCTCTCCTGTTAGACATGCCTCTTTCATTTCTCTTCCATCCATACTATTTACATTTTAGATTGCAAGCCCCTTGGTAGCAGAAACCAATGGGTTTTTTTTTTTTTTGCTATCTCACTCTTCAAAGTGGTGCTACATAAATACCCTCTGCCATGTTTACTATCAAACCCCATAACATAGAATCATAGAATTGGAAGATGACCCTGAGAATCACCTAGTCTAGTCCCCTGCAATGCAAGAATATGCAGCTATCCCTTATGTCTTCCTTATTCTAGCCATTTTTCTAACTGTCAAATATTGGAGGGTGGGCAAATACAGGCTTTCAGAATCATGGTAAACATGGATTTTAAAAAGAACACCTTCAGGCTTGTTTAATGAAAAATAAAATTCTTATGCAGCTACTGAACTGCTCACGTAATCCAATGTGTTTAACAGTGAGAGATTTCCAAGAAGGCAGGAAACTGTAAAAGGGCAAGGCTTTCCAAGCTCTCCTGTTTGGTTTATAAAACCCTTGTGTTTTTAATGCTAGAACTCCCTCCGCCCCCCTCCTCTTTCTCAGAATCCCATCTCTAGGAAATCCAGAGTGCTGCAGAACTGTGAAGCACTTAGATTTGCAACAGACGACTCAAAGTCTCATGCTTGAAACAATCCGCTTTTCAAAACACAAACAAACCCACCAAACAACCCTCTTACGGGTATATAGTCCTTCTTGTACCCCCCCCGCCCCCCGCTTGCTTTGTAGAGTGACTTGATAAAGGCAAGCTTTGGATAAAGGCGAAATAAAACACTGGTTAGAAAAAGATTGTGATCCTGGCATTGTGGGAGTTATCTGAAATTTCTTAAGCAAATTAAAATCTAGACAGATGTGAAGCTTTCGGTGACACCTTGAATCTGATTTCAGGCTATAAAGTGGAGTGTAGTATTAACACACTAATAAACTCACCCACATCCTCCTCTTTTCTTTCCGCTGCCAATCGATTGCCCTGCTTTGCAGATCTTGCTATCACCCAGTTTAATTATGGACAGTGGTGAATGGAACTTCCTTTGTTCTGGTTGATATTTGGTTTGCAAATAATACTAAGCCATGGTTTGGTGCTATGGAATTGCCCTTCAGTTCAACAATTTTGGTTGTGGGTCTTTCATGAAGGGAAACATATAACCTGCCGGGTTATTCTTCCAAATCCAAAATTTGCCCTTCTCTCTGTTTTTTGATTCTGACTATTGGGATTTGGGTCAAAAGAACTCATAGCCTATCTGATGACTTTGACAAGGTGCACAATAGCCAAATTCAGGAGAACTTTGGATGCTGACCTTACGGCAGTTTGCTATCAGCAGCTCTTAAGGCAAGTTGACTAACCAACTTCAAGGCTGTAGGAAAATCCAAGACATGGGCAAATTCTATGCTGTTTTGTCAAGTTTTATTACATAAGCAGCAACTAAGGAACACTGGTATGGACCTCTGGATTCTCATGAAACCTTTGGGAGGACACTTTTCAAAGATAGACGTGATGAGTGTAACTACTTCAGTAGAACTGTGCGATGCACTCCCCATTTCAATAATTACGTGTTGTGCTGCATTGTTTGGTATTTGAAAAATGAATAAAAATAAGTTGCATTAAAAAGCTGCTTGTAGAACTAGCACAAATCAGTTTTATGTGGTGACAGAGAATTTTATATTTAATGGTCTCCAGAGATTATGTATTGTGAGACAACATGAATCACTATGGGTTTATATGTATATTGGTCAAAATTTAGTTTGGTCTCGGAAATGTGCAGTCTTCGATCCCCTGTGGTGAATTATTGCTGTGTTAAAACGGCTGTAAAATACAGTATTTCAAACAGAAAGAATTAATACCGTAGTAAAAATTAATAATCTGTGTAGGCCAGTAACTTTAAAGTCTCAACCAGGATGTTTCTATGCTTATAGATTATTTTTCTGATTAGCTTTTTCCTTTATTAAAATTTTCATTGGATGTTTCGTCAGCAAAATTTGTACACTCCGTTTTTAGTATTATTTGTATTATTTAGAGTGTTGCATTTGTTTTTAGTATTATAGGTCCCATATTGCATAAAATCTGTTAAACTGACATGAAGGTGGAGCAAGAAAATTATTTGCTGCTTGACAGATATGCATGTATTTGTTAAGCCTGCCTCAACTCGTCAGAAGAAACTGCTTAATAGTTGTAACTATAGTGGTTGTATAACTATAGTAGTTGTATTAAGTTTCGTAAGGCGCACGGAAGCTTGCTTATTTGTGTTTGCAGCCCAATCCTGTACACATTCATTCAGCAGGAAGTTCCACTGAATTTAAAAGAGCTTACTTGTAAGTAGTGTGCAGGACAGTAGCCTTCATTTTATTGGTCAACACAAACTCTACAAACTTCAGGCATAAAATAATATAAAACATCTTGGTACTGATTGCTAGAACAGCTCTTGTTTGGTACAATAGCTGTACCAAACTTCTCTCAAGTGTTTCTTACTCTCAGGGATACCACGGTCCTTTGATTTGTTTTTGCTTTGCAAAACCCTTCCTGTCCCATGGAACATCCTGTGGAATGCAGGCCATGTTTCTGTGAATTAGCTTACAACAGTACCTAATCGCTGCTGCTGAGGAACATAGTCTAAGGTCATGTAGTGCAGACTTTTATTTTCATTTTTGCATTATTCAGGAGCTCCAGGCTTTCACCAGCAGTTTTATAGTACAACATGTGTTGGAGGAGATCATGCTCTCGACGCAGGCAATTTGGAGCTTATTAAGAACACCATGGTCTTTGATGCAGCGGAGGGACTTAATTGGTATCCTAAAGCTGCTAGACACCCCTGCATTTCTTTTTCTATATCGCCTTTCCTACATGATTGCTCTTTCTACCTTTCTAGCCAGTGGCAGTAAATTGGACAAAGTACATTGCTACTTTGTTTTACCAATGTATATATTTTTGTTGCTTATGTTGTGCCTCTGTCATGTTCAGCAATACCTCCGCGAACGTCTGCCTTGTCTAGCGTCTATTCCGGTGAACTTCCGCGGCAAACACGGAAGTACCGGAACGGGTTACTTCTGGGTTTGCCGCATGCGCAGAAGCGCTAAATCGCGCTTTGCACATGCGCAGACGCAGCACTTTGCCCTGTGTCCTTTTTGGCTAGAGGCCGCGGCTCCAGAACGGATCCCAGCCGCAAAACGAGGTACGACTGTACTGTATTTGCAGCAAATTGAAATAAGTCTTATTTTTATAATGTATACACTTGCACCCCATACAGCAGGGCATTGATAACTCTAACAATGATTTAAATAACGCTGTGCCCCTTCTCTCCCACAAGCATTCTATTCCTTGCACACACCTGCATGTAGCTTCTTGTCTCCTATTGGACAGTGACACACACTGGGCAAGTGTATAAACTTAAGGCTTTTCTGTACAAGGAAGCAACTACAGGAGGCCCATGAAGGACTTGTGTATCTACGTATTTTTCTTGCTTTCCTTACCATGTGATGTGGCAATTGCTCCCCCATGCACCACAATGGGTTTTTCACTAGCAACTGATAAAACGTCTCACTGTTCACACACCTGTCTCGGTGTCTGAATAATGGAGTCATATTTCTGTCTTTAAAAGCTTGCATTTATAGGCCATAATTTATCTCATTTGTGTGGTCAGGGTGTGTATCAGCTGTGGAGTCGAGAGTTTCTTAAACTCTATTATTCACTTTGTGGATTTGCAGTTTCTTTTCATGCTTGTGTTTTGAGTCCCTGTGGGAACCCCATCCATGTGCTGGTTAATTATTTATAAGTGGTCAATACTATACTAGGTTTGCAGTAGGTTTATTTTGGACTGCGGTTTGCATTCTCTAGTATTGTTTTGCTTGAGAGCCAGAGCTCCACGAGAGTATTTTCATAGCAGGAACCTGTTTTCATGTGATGGGTGGGAGGGAGGATATGAACCCGATACAGCAGCACTGCATAAACAAAATACAAAGGGTTGACAAGCCAGATACCCTGAAATGGAACATGGCCTCTGAGATTGCAAGGATCAGTCTGAAAGAAAGTTGTTTGTTTTTTGAAAAAAATAAAAATAAAACCTAAGATTTTCAAGGATGCTGAACTGTACTCTCAGTATCAATGTTTGTCACAGCCTCTGGGTACCTAAAATGCATAAACTAGATTAACTGTGGGGGTTTCCTGAGGCACCAGTGCAGCCGTCAGGAAGTCTTATGAAAGTTCTCAGCAAATATCTCCTCAAAAATCCACAGTGCCCATAGCATTTTTGTTCCTGTCTGGTGTTTGTGTTTGTGTGTGTGTGTGTGTGTGTGTGTGTGTGTGTGTGTGTGTGTTTGCCCTTTTATATGTGGCAGCCACTTTGTGTTGCCATTTTCTGACTGGTGCCCATCAAAATTCTAAATGTGCCCATTGCCCCCCTAGAAGGTTGCCAGCCCCTGGTATAGAGTAAAATGGATTTTTCTTAAATCCTTCTCTAGTGTTGCTATGTCCGTTAAGACCTCTTAAGTGCACCGGTACCAGTTTACCTACAAGATCACCTCCCCTCATATGTACCCACTCAACTGATTTGGTCGGTGGAATTGGCACAACTACAGGTACCACACAACACCTGTTCCACATTTGTAAGAACTCAATCGTTTCATGTGGCAGCCCCTGCACTGTGGAACTCGCTGCCTCTTGAGATCAAGCAGGCGACATCACTTACACACTTTTCAGTGCCTGCTTAAAAACATTCCTGTTTAGACAAGCCTACCCAGATACTTAGAAAGCTGAGGTAATATAAATCTGTTTTGGTATTTTAACTTTTGTATGTTTTAAAGTAGGGTCGTAATTTTATTTTTTTATTGATTTCATTGTTTTATTATCTTTTTATAAACCGCTTTGTCATCTCAATCAGCCTCTGTTTTTAGTTACTACTTTAGCTACTCCTAGGATTCAGTTTTGTAACAAGGCTGGTACTGACCTCAGAGGTTTATCACTGTACAGTGGTACCTTGGTTCTTAAACTCAAACTGTTCTGGAAGTCCGTTCCAAAACCAAAGCGTTCCAAAACCAAGGCGTGCTTTGCCATAGAAAGTAATGCAAAATGGATTAATCCGTTCCAGACTTTTAAAAACAACCCCTAAAACAGCAATTTAACATGAATTTTACTATCTAACGAGACCATTGATCCATAAAATGAAAGCAATAATCAATGTACTGTACTGTAAAATGAATAAGACAGTATTGTAGATGATAAAAATTGAAATATTTTTTTTCCTTGCCTGCACTGATGATAGTCATTGGGGGGCTTTTATCCATTTCCGCAGTCACACAATCAATCAATCAGTAGCTGAACTGGGTTCCATGCAGTCACAAAAACAAATCAACCGAAAAACCCTCAAAAACAAAAATACAAAATAAATAGCAAAAACAAAAGCACCAAACTTAATCTGTTCCATTTGACTTCTGAAATGTTCGAAAACCTAGGCGCAGCTTCTGATTGGTGCAGGTGCCCCGGAAACAGTAGCTGACAGCCGGATCAGATGTTCGGCTTCTGAAAATCGTTTGAAAACTGAAACACTTACTTCCGGGTTTTGGGCATTTGAGAACCAAGGCGTTTGAGAACGAAGGTACCACGGTATCTGCCTACAGAATAAGCATACAAAGATTCCGGAACCAGTATACATTTTTTGGAGGGGGTGCTGCGTGGACAAGGAATTGCTATAATACTCCTGTGACACATTATCCCCCCTTTGATATGCTGCATGAATTCAGGGAAATCATTGTATTTACTTACTCTCTTATGTTGCCTGGCCTTTGGAGTTTAATTTATGTTTCTTTTCAGGACTCGCCTTTTGATTTTTGATGATGTTGTTTTTTACCCTTGACCTGGAAGTGAATCCCACTTTGATCTTGTGGCATTCTTACCAGCACCCACCCTTCCGTACCCTGGCAGAATATTTCACAAGATCCCTGTCTGCAGGCCCATCCGAGTGTCCACATCAACTGTTTGCAAATCGCTACAATATAGGCTCAAGTTGAAAACCCATGATTAGTAAGCAGTCTATAGCTCCCAGGTAAGTCTCGTGTGTTTATTCCCTAAACATCCTTTTGGAGTGAAAGGTGGAACAGAAATCTAACAGCCAAGTAGATTAAAAGGGAAGGAAACAGCAAAAGTAATTGAACTTGTCTTGACTGAGAAGCTCCAAATGACTAGAAATATACTTAGCTGTGAGAGTGGGATCATCTTTCAACCGAACTTTCGTTTCAGGGGAGCTGTCATTCAGGCCAGGTGTGCTGAGCATGGTTAGATGGTTTTACACTGACTTCATTTCAGTTCTGAAAGAAAGACAGAGGTTCCTTTCACTGCTAGCTCCAGGTTTTGGCTGTTCTTTGGACTTGCTATTTTAGTTTTTAATTTTTTATTATTGTTCTATCCCACCTTTCCTCCAACTAGATTAAGGTGTCATACGTGGGTTTCCCCCCTCCTCTTTTTGTCCTGTGAATGTGAGGTTAGGCTGAGAAATGGTGACTGGCCCAAGGTCACCCCGTGTCTTTCATGGCTGAGTGGGGATTTGAACCCTGGTTTCTCAGATCCTAGTCGAAGAACACTAACCAGTACGCCACACTGGCTCTGAGAATCTGAGCATCATTCCTCCCTAAATAGGTCTACTAACCTTTCTACTACAGTGGTACCTCTGGTTACGAACGCTTCTGGTTACAAACGGTTCAGGTTACAAGCTCCGCTAACCCGGAAGTAGCTGCTCCTGGTTGCAAACTTTGCCCCAGGATGCGAACGGAAATCACGCGCCAAAGACACACACGCAGAGGAAGGCCCCATTAGCGAAAGAGCACCTCAAGATAAGAACAGCTTCAGCTTCAGAACGGACCTCTGGAACGAATTAAGTTCATAACCAGAGGTACCACTCTATAGCCACTACCCCTTCATTTGTTCTTTTCCTCTGAGCCCAACCTGTATTTGCAAGGAGAGAGCAAGATAAGCAGAGGTTGCTCCTTCTCCTTGTTCCCGTTGACAGGGCTTCATAGGTCTCCAGGGTCCCCCAGCTGGAGGGTGGGTCTTTGCAAGAGCCGACCCTTGACCTTGGCCCCATTGTAAACTTATCCAGGCAACAGCCAGTTTGACAGATATTTGGAACATGCTGTAGTAGAGGGATATCTGTATATATGCCTTGCTGATGAGCCTCCCAGGGACATCTGCCTTGCCACTCATGGATTGGAAAGCTGAACTAGATGTATGCTAAGCTAGATGTTCTGATGAGTGTTTTTCTGTAACAAAGCAGCATTGGTTGTAATTGGAACTAAAAATAACTGTAAGTGTTTTACTATAATCTCTGAGCTTAACTGCATTATATAACCGCCTCTCGTAAATGGCAATTATTTTTATGATTGTAAGAGCAAACAGCTGTAGCAGAAATCCCAGATCCATGACCTCAGTTGTTGTGATACTGCCTGTGCAAATTTTCTTCTTTAGAAATTGCCGTAATAAGAATTTTGCCCAGTCTTGTTGATTGTTTTGCAAGCATCCTATAGATGATACTTGACAGGCTTTGCGAAGAGAGAAAAAGGAGTGAGATTAACCATGAGAGCTCCACTGTTTACCATAAAGACTGCATTCAGACTATCATATTTCAGTTTATTAAGCCAATATTTGAACAAGCCTTATGACCCCACAGTCAGCCACTTTGTTCCTCCCTTTGCAAAAGCCAGGAAACAAACCAGTTAAACTTAATTTCTCCTTATTTATAAACTGTGAAGCTATGGTTAACAACTTCAGAACAGCTTCAAACCATGGTTTCATAATGTGGCTTGTTTGGAAGCCTTGATGTAACAGAAAACTATGGTTAATTGAAGACTTCTTGATTTGTTTGCCTGCCTACACAAAGGGGGAAGTAAAATGGCTGCATTTAGGGTCCCAAGGTTCATTCCTGCTTGTTGAAGACGTTGGATACATGGACGTAGGTTTTTTCCTTCAGTTAAGGGTCTCCTGAGATAAATCCTGAAAGGCCAGGATGGGGTTTTCTCCATATCGGAGGTTGATTGAGTTTCTGAGGTTGTTCCATATTTCTTCTTTCTTTTTGTAGCAGGCGGAGCACATGATTATGTCTCGTGGAGGGGCGTTGACTTTTGGCATGAGTCTTAGAGCTCAGTGTGCCCTTTCCAGATCGTCTACTTTGAGTTTCAGGTTTGGAATTGTGGTTTTTAGCCAGCATACGATGAGATTGGCCGGGTTTTTGTCCTCCATTTTCTCGGGGAAATTGCGGAAGAGGATATTGCAGCGTCTACTGTGATCTTCGGGGTCTGCTAGTTTAATTCTTGCTTCCATGCTTTTTCTTTCTTGGCAGCTATCCATATCAGCTAATTTATTTTTCAGACATGTGTTTTCCTCTTGGAGTTGCTCTGTTTGTTTTAGTTGCATCTGGTTTTCCTTTTCTAGAATGGAGATGGTAATTTTGACTCACAGGCAGTTTTAATTTCACTGTGGGGCCCACGGGACCTGGATGTCGGGTCCATGGATTAGGGCTAAGGCAACAGTCTTCAATGGTTCAGGCCACTTGCATGGATGCCGGTACAGTTCTCCGAAGAAAATAATAATAATATAATAATAATATAAATAAATTCCAGCAGGGGAGGGCCTGTGCTGCATTTGTTTCTTCCTGGGCTGGTCTCTGGTGTGCGGCTTCCCTCTGGGCCCCGGCCTGCTCTTCGGTCTAGCTACGGGGGAGATAGGCTCGGGGTCAGGCCTGGGCTAGGCTGCGTGATTCCTTGCGGTGTGCCTGGCCCTCCTGGTACCCTCCTACCTCTCTTCCTTGGTGATGGTGGTGGCAGTGGTTGCAGCAGCAGTGGCTGTAAGTTGGTGCTCGGCTGGGGGTGGGGTAGCTTTTCATTGCCTCCTGTTTTCCTTGGTTTTTGTGTTTTGTGTTCGGCTCCAGAGGTCTCCAGGCCCCGGAGCTCCTCTAGGTTGTCAGTGGGGTGCTCTCGGTCCCAGCAGGATTGAAGTTTAGGGGAGGGGCTGGAGGCCCTGCGTGGCCTCCTTGGTTGTCATGCTGGACAGGGACTAACCAGGTAACGCAGTTGGTGCTAGCGGTCCTCAGGAGCTCTGCGCAGCCATGTCCCCGCTAATACAGTATTTTCAGCTTCTCCCCTTACCCCTCTGCTTGAATAAAATCTCTAGTTAGATCAATAGGAAAGCATCTGCCATCCCTGTCCTTTTAGGAGTTCTTGGTTTCCATGAAGTCGAGTGAATCAGCGCCTTTGGTTATGTGTTTCCTGTTGTGGCTGTTGAAATATTCAAATTGTACTGAGAATGTGACTGTTTTTACCTGTGTTGGCTTGATGAAACGAGCATCTGTTTCAAAGAGGGCAAATTGGAGAATAGTTGTTTTAAAGGCTATTTCAGTATGAATCTGCGAATCTTTACCAGTGTGTTACACAGATTTCAGCCTTGTGCCTTTGTTTGTGCTGTCAAGGGCACCTAGCATTAAATCACATCGTGTCCTAATCTTTCAGCTGTTGTTTACAGCCATAATTTCTCGTGGGGTTGACTTGGGGGCACAAAATGAAACCTGTTCTTTGTATGAAAACGTGGGTGACTTCAAAAACGATGCTCCTTGCCATATTTGCCAGTCGGTATAAACTTACTCTTGTAAGTCGTATTATGTGATCAACTCCTAAAGCACCCCTAGTGTGGACCCCCTGTTCATCCTCTCTGCGTTTGTTACAAAGATGATCTTGCGGTTTTAGCATTTCACACTCCCAGCAGCAGCCACTCTAGCATTCAGGGCAGATTTATCACTTAATTCAGTGGGTGCTTTTGAATTTCTTGCTGAGGGAGATGAATGCATTTAACCTTTCATGGCTACACGTATCCATTGCATGTCGGACTTGTGGGCTGTTGAATTCTCTCCTCCCTTGAAGGAGTTTATCTCCTTTGTTAGAGAAAAAACTGCATTAGTGACCATACAGTTGTGTTATAAAAATAGAATTAAGTATACTTTAGCAAGTGTGAAAAGAATTGGTTTATTTGTATTAGTTATTATTTCTGTTGGGGCTGTGGACATAACCGTGGAACAATCTTTTGTTTACATCTCTCTTAAGGCATTACAATGTAAAATTTATAATATTATTTTACAATATTATATACCGGTGTATATACTGAATATATATATATAACATAGAACATAAAAGAGCCTGCTTAACCAGGCCAAGGGCCCATCTAGTCCAGCATCCTGTTCTCACAGTGGCCATATGCTTTTGGGATGCTCACAAGCAGGACCTGAGAGCAACAGCACACTAACCCACCTGAAATTCTCTGCAACTGGTATTCAAATACATACTACCTCTGTTCCTAGAGGTAGCGTATAGCTATCATGACTAGTAGACTTATCCTTCTCTAATTCCATTTTAAAGCTGTTTAATTTGGTGGCTAGTAGCCACGGGTAGCCTTATTCACTACCAATTTGTCTAATCCTCTTTTAAAGCCAAAATCCATTTGTTATGTACAGTATAATTAGATACATGTATTTACCCCTCTTGAAATATGCTTTGTATTTTTTACACATCTCCACTATACATCCACATAACATTCTTCTAAATTAATTGCCCTTGTATTATTATCTTCATTGTTCCTGAATAAATCACAAAACACTTCGTTTGCCTAGTTCCCACGATTTTAAAGTGGCATTTGCCATATGGAACTGTAGAAGAAGTGGCCACGGCGATGCCTTAGCAAAGTGTGGAATTCCTATCTGGAGGAGTTTATAATCTAATAAAAAGGCTTGAGCAAAACCAGCGTTGAACAGTGCTTTCCTGGAAACAAAGCAAGTGGTGAGCGGTTGCTATAGCTGCAGTGCTTCGAGGAACATATGGCCTTTTAGGAATCACTGGAGACCTTCCTGCTGTGCTCCATTAACAAATCGTTGCTTCAGTACAAGCATAACCTCTGCAGTGACCTGCTTATTCGTGTATGTCTGCTGTGCATGGAAATCCTGTCTTGATCACAAAGAGGGAACTAGAAGAAAATGCTGAGAGATAGGCAAAAACAGTTCCCCCAATCAGAAATAGCTTAACTAAATTTATCGCACTGTTTCCTCTCTCTCAGCTCTGTCCCCATCAATATTCCTTAATGCAGAGCAAACATTTTGGAGCTCCTTAAGATCATCACATTTATTTCCCATCATACAGCCCTCTGAAAAAAATCACTTGTCTATTAAAATATCCCAGTTTCTAACAGGGCACATTCACTGCTACTTCCGTGCCAAGCTACTGCTTGTCTGAATGGTAGAGCTGGGTATAGCTGGGCACTGTTTACCAGTAGCAGGCAGTGTGGTGGGTTGGCAGCACACACCTCTGACCTCCTGTTGCCCGTGTCACTGCAACAGACTGAGATGGAGAAGGGGAAGCAGTGAGGAGGTGACGAGGATGACATGGTGCAAATGCAACAGTGGAGCCAATCCCCTCTTCATCCCAGTATGCAGCACCAACGCAGAAGGTCAGATGGCCACCACTGGAATACCTCCTGGCCACTACTAGTGTTTATTCTACCACAAGTATTTCTACCTTATCTCATTTCTCAGGCTTAAAAGGCCTAGTCAACTGAACCTTCAGTGCTTTAGTTTGTTTATTTCACCATGGCAGGATGTCTCACCGTTGCCACGAAGTGTGCACCAGGTTTTGGGTGTCAGTGAGGTTAGAACCCAAAAACCAACCCCTCAAATTTGCAGCTGTAGCTGGAAGAGAATTCATACAACCATTTCTCATCTATCTGATGATGATAACCCCTGTATGTAGAACGACCTCTTTCTTGCATCAGCAGAGTGCTTTAGGATCTTTGCCTCAGACTCGAAGCTGTCCTAGCCAAAGCCACCCATCTGAATCCAGAACTCGCAAGGTCCAAGCCAAGTACTCTTATTTATGCCAGCTGGGTCTCATGGGAGTTGTAATGTAAAACATCTGAAGGGAAACAGGTTGGGGAAGGCTATGGTAGAGCATACAGGGGTTTGGGGAGTGACTTCACTGAACAGATGTGTAGTAATGCCTGCTTCATACAATGTGATGATTGCAACCAGTACAAGAAGCTGCAGTTTCTGAATTGGACGTAATATCATACCTCTCAGGCCTTCTACAATATTGTGTTCCCTTCCTATATAGATTTTCTTTTGTCTGCCTGACAGCTTCATTATATTTCCAGTCAAGTAAAAATGAAAAGAGCATAGCTATACAATACTTAGCATGGAAAACTAAATCGTTTGGCTTTCTCAGTTATAGTAATGATTGACTACTTAAAGAACACTAGCAAAATGCTAAATTGCTATTCTGATGGTATCTTGACGGGAGTAAGGATAAACTGCTTTAAGATAGTCGTGATTACCGGTATTATTCCTCCATCTCTCTCTCTCTCTCTCTCTCTGTCTGTCTCTATCTCTCTCTCCTCTGCATGTGATAGTGAAACATTCCTTGTGGCAAGGGTCTTATCTGTTATATCCACCACAAAGAGATGGTGAGATTTTTGCATGATGTCATCTAGTTCAAAAGGAAGCAGCCAGCAGTAATGGGCCCTTTAATGGACTATCTACTATTGCAAAAAAGTAGAACACTTATTTTTAACATCCAGTACGTTCACCTTTCAAGCAAGAGCTTATTCCTTTGAAATGTGTACATGTTTGACTTTTAAGACAATCTGAATTGGACCAAAAAGATCTACCCAATCCATCATCTTGTTTGCATCTGCAGCCACGTGCCTCTGAAAAAGCCACAATCCCTCTTGAGCATGAAGGGTTCCATTAGACAATGTATCTCATACCATTAATAGCAAAATGCATGTAGAGTGGTGCTGATCTTTTTTTAAAGACATGTAGGCTAGTAACCAGCACCCCAACTTGTGGGGACAAATTCTATCTCAATTCTGCTCATTCAGTCTCACAGGCTCTTAATTATGCACTACATAGCCAATGGTCAGGGATGGTGAGAGTTGTAGTCCAGACCATGGGAGACTGGTCTGCAGCCTTTCTGGAATTCAGTACTCCAAGAAATGAATAAAATAACAAAACAACAATTGGAAGTCAAACCAGAGTTAGCTTTATTAAATATATTTCAATGCAACAATCTTGATTTACATAATAAATAATTAATAAGCCATTTATTACAAGCAGCGAGACGTAATATAACTGTATACTGGAAAGACCTTTCTGGCACAACGATAGACAGAACAGTTTAGGAAACAGCTCTCCTTCAGACATTAACAAATAAGCTACAGTTGATAGGTGGAAAGATAAAAATTGCTTTATTTATAATAAATAAAATAAAATTATAATTTATGATAGGTGGTTAAATTTTATAACGTATGCCAGTACAGTCGTACCTTGGCATTCGAATGGAATCCGTCCGACTTCCAAAATGTTCGGAAACCAAGGCGTGGCTTCTGATTGGCTGCAGGAAGCCCCATTGGATGTTCAGGTTCCAAAGAACATTCGCAAACCAGAACACTCACTTCCAGGTTTGCGGCGTTCAGGAGCCAAAACGTCTTGAGTATTAAGGCGTTCGGGATCCAAGGTACAACTGTATTCCAGAAAACGAACAAGCCCCACCATCAGCATTTGGCTCAATCTGGTTGATATAAACATAAATTACTATCTTCACTTTCAACCCTTCTCCCGCATTTGTAAATATACCAACACTTTATATTGTTTCACTGGTAATATAAAGGGAAAAAATGACTATTACTCATAATTAATCTAAGCACAACCATAAGGGCTCATGATTAGGTGTTTTAGCTATGTGATGTTGAATGTTATATGTTAACTATGTTCTATCCTGTTTCCCCTTTGCTATTGTTATTATTTAAACCACTCCATGCACCAAGAACTTGTACATGGACCACTAATAATGAATATATGTTGTAGATATTACTGTACTGCAGATTTATTATGCTATTTTTGTGATGTACAAATGGCATGAGAATCGGTATTATTTATATCACTTTTTATTCCTATGATCCCTGTTTATAAAGCCCAATAAAATGTGTTGTTGTTTTTTAAAATAGAAGACTGAATCCCACAGACTGCTATGCTTTTGTCAGAAGATCTGTTTTCAAGTTCTTACTGTTTGTGTTGGATAGTTCTTGTTATCTCAAAAATTGAATACTGTATTTTTTTTAAAATGGTTGTAATAGTAGCTGCCTTTTCCATCTAAAAAGAACCTTGTAATATGCTTATACAATCTGTTCTGAACAACCCAAATTATCTGCTAAGCCTTGCATATCTATCTATACTCTTCCTAAAAAAAAGAAAAAGAAAACTTTTGACAATGTCGTAGGAATTGTATTTTTATTATTACTATTGCGCTGCTTTGATGTGGGGTTGCCGGGATGATCCTGGAGTTCTGAAATTTCTTTCAGAATAAGGCTGTTTTGTAAGGAGCTGCCTGCTCCCCTCCTTCCCACATTCATATCCTACCATTATAATTAGTGCTCATTGAATGGTGTTTATCGCCCATTTTGATACAATTTCCAAGGCAACAGAAGCAAAGAACCAGTCCTATAATTGGAAAAGGAAGCCACTACTAACACTTACATTCTGAGCTTCGAGAAGGATTACTACTTCTAGGTTCAGGTGTAGTGGTAGTGTCAGATTCGCTTAACGGTTGCTCATGAGTAACGACCAAGTCCGTCTTGTCTTTCAGCTACTTTACTTTGCAAAGTATGTACAGTGCAGAGCTATCCTAAAACATGACCATCTAGTCGCTAGCAGAATCCGGAAGTGCCCCCCTTCTGCTGCGGCGCCAACACCAGAGTCTCGGCGCCCTAAAGTGCTGCCTCCTTTCTCCCCTGACCCTTCTGCGTAAAGCAGGCACCGGAAATGGTGTCTCCCCCTCGGAATGGGTCTGCTGAGCGGTGCCAGGTCTCTCTGCATCATCCTGGAGACTCCTTCCCACCTGGCTTCTCCCTGGTGACTCCCCCCCCCCTCGGGGAGGAGCTGGCAGACTCACTGGGAGACGTGTCCATCGACAGCAGAGGCTGAGGCTGCCGGTACCCACTCAGTGCCGGACTGGCAGGGGAGGGCACGTCCCTGACAGGTAGCAATGGAACTTCAGTTGGTTCTTAGTTCACCCTGTCTAAACAAACTTCGGTATTCCTTTACTTTGGAATTTTTGCCTTTCTTTGTCACCACACATGTCCAGTGGACCTAGCCTGCACAATATAGATGGATCAAGCTAACCACATCTCTCAAATGCTACTTCTCTACAGGCTCAACTCAGTAACAGTTGAAAATGTGAAATTGCTATGTGCTTCCTTTGGTTTTCATCAGCACTGGTACATTTGCATATTTTAGAAACTTCGGGTTGTGGGGACACTTTATGGAGTCCATTTTGGACCCATGGACTCCTGAAGTGCAGATACATAAACAGATATTTTGACTCTATTACTAAATGAGATTTATTTATGATCCCTATCTAATGATTGTTGCTTAGTAGCTGATTGTTCCCCAATAACAATGTGGCATTAAAAGTGGTAACAATTTTTCATAGTGATGTACACTTTCTTTTATTCTAGATGATGAGATACCTGGAATTTCTCGAGACGCTTTGAAGAGTCCACCAACAGATCAGCAGATCAACAAGCTTGCTAGGAGACTAGGACCTGAATGGGAGAGCATTGTATTGTCCCTGGGATTGACGCAAAATGACATTTATCGTTGTAAAGTCAATCACTCATACAATATCCAGTCACAGATTGTGAGCGCATTCATTTTATGGAGGCAGCGTTTTGGGAACAAAGCTACCGTGGAGAGCCTGTGTACTGGTTTGAAGTCAGGAGAAGTGGATTCTTCGGTGATCCAGCAGATGTTCCAGTGAACCCCTAGTGTGACTGGAGGCTCAAAAGCCCCCTCTGTATGAAATTGAATCCAACATGTTCACAGAACTGCAAACCGGAAAACATTTGGTGTGCTTCAGTCCCTTTTGAAATGGATATAAGCATGCAGTTGAAGTAGCTGCTCATTGAGGTAGCACTACAGGTAGGAAGAAGCTGCTGCCATTGGGCAGCAATTGGGGCAGAGGAGCTCCCACAGCCTTTGCTCCATTTTAATCAGCCCCATTGGTCAGTGGTCAGGGATGATTTAGTCCAGCAACCTATGTGTGGGAAACCCAGCCAGATGGGCAGGGTATGTATGTATGTATGTATGTATGTATGTATGAATGAATGAATGAATGAATAAATAATATTATGGAGAGCCACAAATTCCCATCCTTGCATCAGGAAATGCACAGTGACAAAGGCAGCAACCAGAGGCAGCTCTTCATGGAGTGTTCCCAACCAGTAAGCTGCCATGCACCTGTGTAGTGTCAAGTCTAAGCACTCCCTGCCTTGTTTCCAGCCTCACATCTCCTGTCAATGACATCATGGAGGCTCCTCTTCCACTCAGCTGACACCCAGCGGCTGCAACCATTTATTATCCATTGTACTAACAACTGCAGCTGTCAACCTTTGGTTTAGAAAGTAGAAGGGCTAGCAGAAATAAGCATCCGCCTGTAGGAGCTTATGTGCCAAAAGCTACTACAGTGGTACCTCGGTTTTCGAACTTCTCCATTGACTCTGTAAACTTCTGTAAACCCAGAAGTAAATGCTTCAGTTTTCGAACAGATCCTGAGACCTAGCTGTTGGGTATGAGTTTTTGGTTTTTAAACGTTTCAGAACTCGAATGGTCTTCCAGAATAGATTAAGTTTGAAAACCGTGGTACCACTGTATACATTACTTAGCTTTTTTCAGGCATTCAATTTACTGATGTAAAAACAATCACACGAGGAAAGAGAGTAGGGGCACATTTTGCCTTCCAACGTAATGCTCCCCCCCATACTTTTTATGGCTGTCTACCATAAGGATGAAGGTCTGAAGTGGTATACAAGCACAGAAGCCTTGCCACTTCAGAACTTCACTGTTGAACTCAAGGAGGGTTATAAAGAAGGAGGAAACAATACTTCAGAGAGAGCAGGATTTGCCAGCATGCCTCTAATGCCCCATCCGTGGTTGTCTTCAGATAAGTAAGCTGAACCTGTGAGACGTTAGGAGAAATGTCCTAGGATCTGAGCTAGATCATCAATGGGAAAACCTGCTTGAAGTGCTGGCAGGTACTAAGGGTTTGCTAAATGTAAATGGCTGTGTCTTAGGACAGAGACTTGATATCCACTCACACTTGCTGAAGGTCACATGAAACCCTGTGAAGATTAACACAGGCAAAGAGATCTCTGTTTTGGAAGCAGTCACACAGCTTCTTCTAGAATAGAATTTAGTTCCATCCAGTCAGGAAGACAGCTTCCTGTTGATTCATATTGTCAGTATAATAGAATCTGACTTATATCCCTGTAACAACACTCTGTGGCAACTTGAAAGGTCCATGCAGTAGGAAGGGCAAATGAAATTGTTGCTTCTCATATAAATGTTCCTGGGGCTCAGGTGACTGCGTTGGAGAGCTGTTTCATTCCAGATTTATTCAATTTTATGGACCACTTTTCTGCTTTAATACCTACAAAAGCATAAAATGAAATCCTAAAAACCTATTAATACATTTATAAAGAGAGCAGCAATATAGAACGGCCAATATTTTTGAAATGTCTTGGACTTGTTGAGGCTCAAAATATCCATTAAAAGGCATGGTTGAAAATAATGGTTTTAGTCTGGTGCCTGATTAGTGCTAATGTGGGTGTTTCTCTGTATGGTTGAAGGTAGTTTCTCAAATTAAGTCCCGTGGTGTCCCCAGATGTGCCCAGTTCATGTATAATGTGTTTGTGGGAGGGGGTTTTGGTTTGTGGTTTCTTGGTCTTGTTTTTAACATGTTCTGTGTGTTTTTAAATTGTGAACTGCCCTGAGATCTACAGATGAAGAGTGGTATATTAAATAAATGAAACGAATATTGCTATGTACTGTATTTACTCAAATGTTATGAGCACCTTTTTTTGGCCAAATTCTGTTGCGAAAATTAGGGTGTGCATTAGATTTGATGGCACATTAGTTTCGAGTAAATATCGTAATTCAGTTCCATACTGGAAAATGTTCTAATGTCTTAGAGCCAGCGGTGGAGAACCTTTGTGGCACTGGATGCCAGATCTTTACCTAGCTTCACCTTGCAGGCCAATTTTGACAGGCGGGTGGGGCAACCCACATGTCAATCAAATGATGTCACTATAATGCCACATGAGTTGACAGGTGGGTTGCCCCACCCACCTGTGAAAATCCCTTGCAGTCCCTGTTATCGCATTTAAGCAGGGGAGAGTGGGGACTGAACGTTCTCTCTGCAGCAGTTTCTCCCACCCTTTTAAAGATCACTGCTAGAGCAATCTTTGAAAGGGTGGGAGAACTCTCCCCACTCTCCCATCTGAGGGCAGAGGAATGGGGACTGAGCAGTGAGGCAAGCACATGTTTCTTCATTGCAGTGTGATGGAGCAGCCTCTCTCAGAGCGGAAACCTAAAACAGACACCAGCAGCTTTAGGCACCCTATTCTGTCATATAGCAATGAAGAGGAAAACCAGGTCTGCTTTCAGGTTTGCTGTACATGCAGCAAGGAAAGCAGACCTGGTCTTTTTTGGGGGGAAACCTGTCCCATGCTGATCCTTTTCAGAGGTTGAATGGATCAGCATGAGGTAGGTTTTCCAAGAAGGTTTTGCTCTTCAGTTGATGTCACCAGTAACACCAGCTGATTGGCAGTTGGGCATCATTTGGAGGGAATGGCCTTGCAGGCCAAACTGGACCCCCTGATGGGCCCACATTGGCCCATGGGCCAGAGGTTTCCTACCCCTCTCCTAGGGTGTGATCTAATTTTGCATGCTTGCTTTGTCTGTCTCTACTAAACAAAGCTACAGAAACTGCTAAGCTTGTCTACTTTATTTGCAGCTGGTCTCCATTCCGTGTTGCTAATAAACTTAAGAAATGGAAAGTTTTCTGTGAAAAACTGAAGACCTGGAAAGTGTTCTTCCCCTGCATCACAGGCTTTCTATTGTGATAAATAAATCATGCAATAAAAAAATATATTTTAGATTGGAAATGTTAGATTTCCATAGTAATGCCTAGACATTTTCTGTAGATTTAAAAAAAAAACATGCTGCAAAAAACGACTAAATATTTTCAGCCAGAAATATTTTGCAGCCATGCAGTTGACTCTGTGTGGGTTATGCCTGTCAGCCCAATTTCCTGCCTGCAGTTCCAAGAAACACACCATCAAGTATTTATTTTTGATTCTCTATAAAGCAGTGCTGCACCACTTGAAGTAATTTATGCTCCAGTCAAATTTTAATTTTATCCTGATGATAATTATGTAAGAGTATCTGCTTCCCAAATGTGTAATCAGTAAGCCAGTTTGGCCTTGGGGTCTTGTTTCTCACCTGTCAATCTTGTTTGAACACCATGGGAATGTATATTTGAGCTGTCAACAAATGAAGTGTAATCTGGTAGGGGTGCTATTCTGTAAGTACCAAAGAAATGATGTAGTATAGTGGTAAAGAAGTGTGAATTACCAGTGGAGTTTGAATCTCAGCTGAGCTCTAGAATGGCCTTGTCAAGCCACTATCTCTCAGCCTGGGTTCCTCCCCTTGGTACTATGAAGAAAATACTAGCTTACCTTACAACGGGGGGCTGAGAGCAGTGTAGTGGACTAACCTTTTGGAAAGCACTTCCACTTCATATATATGTGTGCAGGACAGAGAGGGCAGGGCTGGGGTGGCACAAAAAATATTTGCCTATCCTCTGATCTGGCCCCATCCACCATTGGCTGTGGCCCCTCAGTTGACCCTGTGTGGCTCAGCTTCGTAGGAAAAAGTTTCTCCAGCCTTCCTTACAACACTGTTCTAAATTGGGGTGGCTAACCTGTGGCCCTCCAGATATTGCTGGTCCCCAATTCCCATGATCTCTCACCATTGGCCATGGTGGGTGGGTTTGGTGGGAGCTGGCCAACAACATCTGGGGAGGCCACAGCTCAGCCAGCCTTTTTCAGCCTTGGGTCCCCAGATGTTTTTGGCCTACAACTCCCATGATCCCTATGTACCAGTGGTCAGGGATGATGGGTGTTGTAGGCCAAAAACATCTGGGGACCAAAGGTTGAGAAAGGCTGCTCTAAGCGATTTTCCTTAGCAGTAGTAGAAACAACTTGCATTAACTACTACACTGAGGATTTTCACAGTTAAATTCACAGGATACGGTACTAGCGCTAATACGCCCAGGAACCTCACCAAAATGCTGGAGAGGATGCAGCTCCACGGGCACATACTTCCACATGTGGTGGGAATGCCCCAAAATCCAACTATTCTGGACAACAATCATACAAGAAATATGCAAAATAGCTAAGCAAGTATTAGAAGTCACCCCAGAACTGGCCCTACTAAACATCTTCCAAGAGAATAATGCCCACTCACATCATAAAGAGCTCATAACCTGCCTACTCTCAGCAGCCAGAAATATCATAGCCAGACACTGGAGAGACCTGTCAGGAGTAAGCATGGACCAATGGTATCAAATAGTATGGGAAACAGCCTTATTAGAAAAAACTAACCAATAAACTGAAACTGACACAGGGACAAATAGAAGAAGATGCCTTCACCCCGCTATGGCTCCCCTTTATCACATACACAGCCCAACAAGACAACGACAAGCATCCACCAGCAGCATATGAATCAATATGGCTAACCTGAATCAAAACACCCACCCACCCCACTCACACATGAAAACAAAGTTCACCACAGCCAATCACAAACAAACAACCACACCCTAGGCCAACCCCAACCTCTCTCACCACCAAAGGAATACAAGCAATAGTAAAGAGAACCTGCACAAGCGCTGCTGACACAAAACCCCACACATACACTAAGTAGAATAGAAGCATTGCCACCCCACCCCACTCACCATGCCCCCTCCACCTCTTCCCCCCTTTTCTTCCTAATGTAAAACTAATGTCTCAACAAATGAAACTGATCTGTAGAAAATGTAACTTGAAAAAAGAGACATTGCAAATACTTTTGTAAACCAAGAAATCTTTAATAAAAAAATATGTTATAAAAAAAAATCACATGGGCTTTGAACACAGAGGATTTCTGGATCATTGGAAAAATAGTTTTCTTCTGGCATGGAAGAAGAGGAACAGAAGGTGTTTTTTTTTAAAAAAAGGTACAAACAATAACATGATTTGCAATTCTGACAGGCATGCAGGTTTAACACCCTCCCTTGCCCAGGACTTAACGGACTCACAACCTGTTTAGAGCAGCCTGTAAATAATTGCTCTCAGGCTTTACAGCACTCTTCTGCTACTGCTCTCTCATCACAGTTGAAAGGATTATGCTAAAAGGAAACCAGGGTGTTATGGATGCAGCAAACTCTGTAACTCTAGCAACAGTTGCTAAAGCACACGGCTTTCATGCTTTGCATGTTAATTACGCTTGAGCAGAGTCAGGTTTCGTACCCATGGGTCCATTATAACCTGGTTTCTTGAAGCACAAGACTAGTCTCTCTTGGAAGAATTGTTCTGGGAGGAAGTTTAGAACTTTGAGAGACATTTTCAGTTGAAATGAGACTCGCTAGGACATTCCTAGATAGTCTAATTTTAAAAGGTTAATCGGGTCATACAGTCCTGAGAGTAAATCTCATGGAATTTGGTGGGCTCACTTCTGGATAGACATGCATAGAATTGCACACTTACGTACTCACAAGCCAAGAGGGCGGCACCAGTTCAAACAGCAAACAAAAAACTTGCTCAGGTAGAGTACTGGTAGGTGTGCAAAAATATAGATGTGTATTCTTCACAGTGAGCTGGTTCGCACATAACAGGACCTTCTTGGTAACATTCATACACTTATGGAATGTCCTCCATGGTAAAGTGCATTTGTCTAAACCCTAAAATGCTTCTCTTTGCATCTCAAAGTTTAACAAGACTTTATGTATGACCAAGCAACTTGTGTTTCCATCTTTACGTTTAATAGCTTTGTAGAGGTGTCAAATGGGACTTGGGTGGTGCTGTGGTCTAAGCCACTGAGCTTGCCGATCGAAAGGTCGGCGGTTTGAATCCCCGCGACGGGGTGAGCTCCTGTTGCTCGGCCCCAGCTCCTGCCAACCTAGCAGTTTGAAAGCACGTCAAAGTGCAAGTAGATAAATAGGTACCGCTCCGGCGGGAAGGTAAACGGCATTTCAGTGCACTGCTCTGGTTTCACCAGAAGCGGCTTAGTCATGCTGGCCACATGACCCGGAAAAACTGTCTGCGGACAAACGCCAGCTCCCTTGGCCTGTAAAGCGAGATGAGCGCCGCAACTCCAGAGTCGTTCGCGACTCTGTCAGGGGTCCCTTTACCTTTTTAGAGGTGTCAAATTGCACAAGACCCTTCATAATGCTCCGTCTCTCCCATACCACGATGAAGCATTTCAAAAATCCTTTTAAACATCGCTTTTAGGCTTTTGTTCTTAAATGAGGGGAAGCACAGGAAACACAGATGGTTCATCTCTGGGTTGCATAATGTTACCACAGCATATCTGTTACATTTCTGGTTATTTTCCCTTTCAAGATATAGCATAATTATTTTTTCTTTTTGTGGCAAACCAGCCTTAGTGACTGAAAGTTACAGAAACGATGAGTGTAGCTCTTTCGTTTTCTCTCTACCCATAAACCTGTTTCAAACATAATTTGTCATACTGATTCAACATCATTTTTCTCTGTGTTGGGATTTTCTGCGTGTTGGGGTTTTTCACTGCCGGTTACTGCCTTGGAGATCCCATTGGTGGTACAAAGTGAGGAATATAAATATTTCAATAAACAAATATATGGCTGGCGCTATGCATCTTTATTATGGTAATAAACCTCCTTTCCTTTCCTTTTTTTACACTGCCAGGGTAGAATAATAGAATCATAGAGCTGGAAGCGACCATGAGGACCATCTAGTCAAGCCCCCAAACCCATTATCCTATGATTAAGAGTCTCATGCTCTACCAACTGAGCTGTAAGTTAGGGGCTATCAGCAATATGGTATCTGAAGCAACACTGATGAAACCCACTACCGCCCACCTCCGGAATCCTTGGGCCATGTTTGGCGACAATATCTCAAGAGGTGGCCAAGTCTATAGAGTACAAACAGATGGACAGACAGACAAACCACTTTCCAAAATACATAGCGCAGATAACCTGCAGATTGTGTGTTAAGTCAAAATTGCATATAGTCAGAACCACCCTGGAACTGCCCCTGCCCAACCATCGCTACCTTTCCATAGCCATTGCCCCAGGCCCCAGGACAGATGTTGAAGGTGGGTCAAGAAGACCCTGGCAGTGATACTGGGATTTGTAATTTCAGTGTGTGAACCAGGAATGGTCCCATGTGGGAGGAAATAGTCTCACTATCATGCAGAACCCAAATCATGCACAGCAGAACACCGAAAGAATTTTAACAAGTCTTCTATTAAATTTACATTAGCTTTTCATTTTCTCAGTACTGTTTTGATAACTTCCTCATAAAATGTCATTGCATATAACAGGGAAGCAACTGTGCTGGCAGTGTCAGGCATCTGTTCCCTCTTGTTTGTATTCTTAGAATGTCAGGCCATTGCGTGAATATTTTGGTGCACTGTGTACGTCAGTGTTTGTTTCTTTGGGCACTGCATGCTACGAGCACTGGAATCTCACCCACCAGCTGCACAAACCAAACGGAGATGCAGATAAAACCTAAATAAGAAGGCTCTTTCCAAACTGCTTCAAGATGCCAGCTGCTGCAGTATGTAATACATCAACACTGGTGGTTAAACATCAGGTGATGCTAAGACAGAAGGAAAGGAAAGGGAGGAAACGCTCAAGGAATTATTGACCCAACCTTGTATGTTCAACTTTATTCTTGTCAACTGCAAAACAGCAACAAATTTTCACAAGTCACAACCAGCATATACCCAACCACATCAATGCTGGCAGTAGCAACAGTGTTAGTGACTGCTGGAAATTTTCTCCTTGCTGTTTGTTATTCTCCCAGTCTAAATGATACTTTTAACGTAAGCAGCAATACAAATCCTTGCCCTAAGGTGCTTACAGTCTACATTTTGTCAGTAAAGGGACAACAAAGGGAGAAAAGATGATTATGATCAAAGCCATTGCACGTTTTGTTGTTGTTGTTTAGGCGTTTAGTCGTGTCCGACTCTTCGTGACCCCATGGACCAGAGCGCACCAGGCACTCCTGTCTTCCACTGCCTCCCGCAGTTTGGTCAGACTCATGTTGGTAGCTTCGAGAACACTGTCCAACCAACTCGTCCTCTGTCGTCCCCTTCTCCTTGTGCCCTCAATCTTTCCCAACACCAGGGTCTTTTCCAGGGAGTCTTCTCTTCTCATGAGGTGGCCAAAGTATTGGAGCCTCAGCTTCAGGATCTGTCCTTCCAGTGAGCACTCAGGGCTGATTTCCTTCAGAATGAATAGGTTTGATCTTCTTGCAGTCCATGGAACTCTCAAGAGTCTCCTCCAGCACCATAATTCAAAAGCATCAATTCTTCGGTGATCAGCCTTCTTTATGGTCCAGCTCTCACTTCCATACATCACTACTGGGAAAACCATTGCAAGTACTTGGGCTTTAAATCAGACCTTGATTTAAAAGGGTGGAGAACCTCCAGCCCATGCAGTTTTGTTCCTGCACTAGTCTCAGTTTGGCCCATGAGGCTGTTTTCTCTAAACCATGCCTACCTGCCCCCATACCTGAAGTCACAAGAGATGTCAGGTATGGGGCAGGTAGAGACACAGCTAGATCAGTTATGTAACATAGTTGCCCACAGGCAACTCGGCTGTGTGACCAATCATTGCAGAAGACAAGGCGAAAGTGGGCAGTGAGTTAAACCCTGCCACGGCTGCTCCACAACCAAGTTCCCCACAGTTTGTAATAGTTTGTCAGTCCCCTGTTGTTGTTTTAATTGCTCTAATTGTTTGCTGTTTATCCTGCTTGAAGGATTTGGCTGTTCTGGTTGAATTTTATAATGATGCAGCCTCGCGCCTTGGAATCAATTGAAATGAAGGGTGAGTTATAAATACACCTAACTTAACAAAGAGCCAGTTGAGTCTCTTAGGAGCAGAACACACGTGCTGTTTAATACATGACTGCATTTAACATGCCTCTCCCCCATACCTGTAGTAATAACAGCCATGGTGGATCAGTACCACAGCCCACAGGGAGGGGGAGTTTGCCCTTTCCTCCATGCCACATTCCCCCTATCAATCCCCCCTAAAGTTCCTATTGAGCTCACATCATAAAACCACACATAGGTCTTAGTAAGCAGGGTACTCTTGACCCATGCTAACAAATACAGAGTTTTACCCATGTGACCCCTAGGGTACCATTTTTAAATCTGTAATTAATGTGTCCTGTCATAGAATCATAGAATTGGAAGGGACCCTGAAGATCTAGCCCAACCCCCTGCAATGCAGGAAAATGCAGTAGTCCTTTACGGGGATCAAACCTGCAACCTTGGCATTATCATCACCACACTCTAACCAAATGAGCTATCCAAGCTTCATCAACCTCACTCAGTGGAGGTAGGTCCATTAGAGTAGATGCCTACTTTCAGCAGTCCAGGGGGTTGAGCTGCTGTCAGCTGCCTCCTTGTGTTGCCCTGGTAGAACTCAGCAGAGGGAAACTAGAATTAGTTGGCTCTGGCTCCACCTTCTGTTGGTCTCCCTGACTTCCACCTCACCAGTTCAAACAAGCATCAGCTGCAAATGATGCCATTGATACTTTTTTTAAATCACCAGTACTTTTTTTATCTTCACTCTTTAGAAGACTCTTTTGTAAAATCAAAACATTTAGTCAATAGTATTATTTGGTGTGCATGGAGAGGGCATTTCTGCAGAAGGAATTTCTTCTGTAAATCTGGATGCATAAAGAGCATGGAAGGCCGTTTTGCTTTGTTTCTTCAGCTCTTTGATAATTCCCATGTCATTTAGTGCTGCTTGCATAAGAGACATTCCTGCTGTATGTAACACAGCATATAATAACGCTGACTTATAATAATGCTGGTTGTTGTAAGGAATACAAGAAGATAATTTACGTGAAACACTCTGAACACTTGAAGGTGCTATGCAAATGTTAAACTAATGACGATGATGTTACTGTTCCGCAAATGCAAGCCATCTATCTATCATCTATCTATCTATCTATCTATCTATCTATCAATCATCTATCTATCTATCTATCTATCTGTCTGTCTGTCTATCTCTATCTCTATCTATCTATCATCTATCTATATCTATCATCTCTCTATATCTATCTATCTATCTATATCTTATCATCTATCTATTTCCTTCAGAGTCAGTGTGAAGAATGTCAGAAGTATATGCTTGAACATAACATTTACAGTCCTTTGGGAGTAGAGGCGACAGTGACACATCCATTCCACATGGGAAGGAACAGAGAACCTGCCACTGGTTAATAAAATGAATCATCATTGTTGCTCTGAAGTATTATTGTTTATGAGTGCTTGCAGTTTTCTTTCTTTCTTTCTTTCTTTCTTTCTTTCTTTCTTTCTTTCTTTCTTTCTTTCTTTCTTTCCTTCCTTCCTTCCTTCCTTCCTTCCTTCCTTCCTTCTTCACAGTAATTTACACACTAGCAACTAACCTTAACATTGTTGATAGAACCTAATTGCAGTTTGATGTGTTTATTATCTGCTTTATGAGGTATTATTCACCAAAATGTCTGGGTATTGATGGCAGCAATGTAGTCGTAGTTCTGCTCCCAGAAGGGAAATAGGACTTAAGAAATGCTGATTGGCACAGGCCAAATTCTGCTGGTCGTCATTTGTTTGAGGTTGTGATATGGCAGAATCTAAGGAAATGAGCTGTACTGGAGGCTGTGCATATTGTGCAGAACAAGGAACAAGATCTGTTCAGCTCTATCAGTCAACACTCTTTTCCAGAAGATGACCTATTGAACATTTCCAGGAATAGCCCTGCCAAGCTTCTCAACAGCTTTCTTGGCAATGCACTCAAGAAAAATGGCTTCAGGCCAACAGAGATGTACAGAAATCCTGGACTGGATCGAGCACTATACTTAGATGGAGAGAAGTCTGCCTTTCACAGCTGCTGTTTCGGGATTCAGAAATTCCATACTTCCATGTATATTTGCTGCAATTATTTGTTTATTGTTTATTATGGAGGGGTGTTTTTGTTTTGTCATGGAGATAGGACAAAAGAAGGAACGTATCCTTTACCAAGCTCTGGAAGGCAAGGCTGCTGCTCTCTCATTCTAAATTAATTCAGAGAAGTAGTGTATTTTAGCATTTGCTTATATATAGAAAAGGCAGTAGATTTTAGTTAAACTATTTTGGCAGTGCAATCTGATACATGTCTATTCAGCTGAGTTCAATGCAAATGATTTCAAGGTAACTGAGTCTAGGCTGCCTTTCAGTGGAATTCTTAGAGCTGCTTAGAGCAGAACACCACACACAATATAGAAATCAAGCAGAACAATAAACACTAAACAGAAAACTTGTTAACTGGTGGCTGCATCATGCCCAAATGTGCACATTCACATACAGTACTTGCAAATACAATAATACACGCTCACAATAACTCAGACACTTAAAAACAGAATTTTAAATATGAAATGTTAAGAGGGGTTCAGCCAGCAGGGTTGCAAATGATCAATGCATTGGATAAAAACATCAGGTTCTGTTAAACTCCTCACTACGATTTAGTACCACTGTTGATGTCATTGTGTGTTCTGGGCTGAGACCAAATGTACAACCTGACCACCTGGGGAAGCTAAACTTGGTGGAAGTAATTAGAAACCAATTAATTGCTGGCATTGGACAGCATACATTATTTGGCAGTAGATGGCAGATAAATGTCCCTACAGTTCACCATCAGCTCCTCCTCAGTTCACTATCATCTTCCTACTCCACCCATATTGATATTTTATTGATTTGGTTTCTCTTCAGAAAATCAATGTAGTTGGCAAATGTAGACACCTGCAGATTTGAAGGGTGTTTTGATGTGCTTGTGGGTTTTGTAGACTTTGGAGAAGATGGCAGCTTTACAAACATATTCAGCTGACGTAAACAGGAAAGTCCTTGTGGGATTTTTCATGTGTGCTTTTGAGCTTTTTGCCCATAAAAAAAAAATTCACTACCTGGGAATCTGAAGACTGATATAATGCACAAAAAAGAACTTAATAGATTTGGACAACTTAGAGAAAAAGGAAAACAAAGTGCCAGTTTCACAGGAAACAGTGCTGGTGGAATGTGTGAAAGGGGAAAATCCTACCACAGACTTTGATTTACAACAAATAATAGAAGAGAGAGAACTGACACCTCATTCAAAAGAACTGTCCTGCAGAGAGGTGCTCACAGACAGGGCCGGCGCGTCCATTTAGGCGAACTAGGCAATTGCCTAGGGCGCCAAAATGGAGGGGGCGCTGGCCAGCCTGCCCCCCCGCCGCCGCCCGCCGCCGCCCCAACCAGCGGCGGAGCAAGCAAACCGCAGCGGCGAGGGGCACCCGGCAGGGCAGGGGGCGGGGCACCGCTCCGCAACGTGCATCATACGTAATGACGTCACGTGGCCCGCCCCCTCGCCTCGGGCGCCAAAATTGCCAGCACTGGTCCTGCTCACAGAGGACATAAAGGATGGACCTGTCAAGGAGAAGAAAAAGATGGATAGGAAAATGCAAAAGAAGGGAAAAGATGCACAGACAGTAGGATTTGATCTGATCAAGGATGAAGTTATGAAGGACACCATACTGCAGAGCAAGAAAAAAAAGTGCCATATGGTTTTAATTGACTGTTGAAGTTGGACTGCCGTGAGGGTTGGGGTGGGTTGAAAAGGACATATTTGAACTTGGTTTTCTTTCTGGCTTAAAGGACTATGATGTTTGGACTTGGACACTGGCAATTAATGATTATATGTTAAAAATTAGGAGTTAAGTAGGGAGAAATTTAGCTAAAGATTTCGAGACCAGAGGGAGGTAAGGGTGCAAAAAGTACAAAATTAGGAGTTCTAAATTAGGTTGGAGTAAGGGAATTTGATAATGTTATAGGGAAGGATCAGGAGTACTGTGATGCTGAGGTTTGGAAAAAGGAGTTGTTTTAAGTAAAATGAATTCTTTGTTTTTTAGGTTATTTTAAAGTTAGGAGCATGAAAACTGTTAGAGAGGATAGATAATGAAATCAACAAAGGGGGTCTTGAGGAAGTCAATCGAAATATGAAATTGAGAAATGAAGGAAAGCCTGGCCCACAGAATTGGGCCCAAGCAATGATATTAAATACTGTTAGTAAGGTTAAATGTACAATGATTATGCCTACCCTTGTGAGAGAGGGGGATGAATGTTGCTTCCCACAGTGAGAGGGGGGAAGTATGGAAATTTAACCGTTATGTTATGTGCTTAAAAATTGTAAAAATCAATAAAAAAAATTGGGGGGGGGAATAAATTAATAGATATGTCAAGTTGATCAGATTTGAACTATGGGTTTGACACCTTTTGTTTACTCCTAGCTTTTATGCTGCAGGTTCTTAGGATGTCTGCTTAGATGGGTGGCATCAACAGCCTACAGCATGAACCCTGCAGCTCTGGTTGGGCGCCGCCACCTGGATAAGGGTAAGCCGAGAGGGAAAGGGGGGGCGGGACTTTGTTGGACTTCATTCAGTGAATGAATGAACTAAAGGCACATTAAATAAAAATGATTTATCTGCTGGGTCTCCCCCTTAGCGAGGGATGCAAGCCCACGATCTCACAAGATTTGCAATCGCCAACAAAGACTTATTCCAGTCTTAACTGCATAATTGAAAAGTCATGTAGACATGTTTTTCATATAATATTACTTCCTGGTAAGCATTCCAAAGTTGGAAGAAGATGCTCAGATATTTGGAAAGCAGAACATTTGAATAGTTCCTGAGAAGAGTAGGGTTGTGAGCTTTCCATTTCCCAGAGGCTTATCATTGAGCGTTTCAGATTTCATTTATTAGAATAATTTTACACCAACAGACAACAGACAATATGGAGCTGGTGAGTATTTTTAACAGTGGTTTTTTGATAAAAAATCTGGCTCCTATTACAGACAAATGATAACTGGATAGGAGTTTGTCATTAGCAATTATTCATTTTCTACACCTGAATTTTTCATTCGACTTTTTAAAAAAAGCCATAATATGATTTTTAAATAAAAACTACACTGACTTCCAGAACAGTTATACCATCATGGATGGCCATCTGTTATGTATGCTCTAGTTGAGATTCCTGCATTGCAGGGGGTTGCAGGGACCCTTCCAACTCTATGATCACACACAGTCTTTGAAATATTTCACAAGCAGCTGCCTGGATGAGTGATAAAAGTGGTGGTTTTCAGATTGTATATGGAACAGAAGAGCAGCATGTTGAACAACCAAATAGGCAAAACACTTCTGGCTTGGGAATTATTTTATTTTTGTCAAATATTGTAACTCTTTAGTGCCTCATACAAGTTTGGGTTTGGAGCCAGAAATAGAGCCAATACACACACACTCCTTCTCTTTGAATCTTTTTGCCTCTTTCTCCCATCTTGCTTTTCACATGTAACTGGCAGCCCTGATCAAATAATACCTAGTACATTTGACACTGGGGCAGTCTCTTATTGACAGTGCTGTGCAAATGGCTCTCCTGATCATAACATTGCAGCCATCTCTGTCCTTGGCTCTCGCTTGATTCAAGTTCCTATTATATATTCATGATAAAATATTGTTACCAGAAATGCACTTAGTAAATTTAGACTCTTAGGGAGTGGAGGGTGGAATAATGTGCATCACATCAAATGGTCTTAAGTGTTGCCTGCCTCTTGTTCCCACACCCACCCACAGTAATGTCTATGTGTACTTCACTTCTTCCGAAATGTGTTAAGCCAGTCCTGCTGCGTTTGGGGTCTCTCCTGCTCCTTCTTCTGCATGGGACCCTGGACTTCTGACCCAAAGGCCTGCCCTGATGGTTACACTCTCTCCACTTCTCAAATAGCCTGACACATTATAAGGCAGCTTCACTTGTTCATAAATGTGTGTAGGTGATTCCCACACATGACTATGCTCCGTGGCATAGGACAAATGGGTGGGGCTTCTCCCTCTTCACCTCCCTGCCATGTAGGAGAACAATATTCTCAGAATTTGATGTGGGACAATGGATTTGGTTGTCTGAAGGAGTGTTTAAGCTGGCTCTCCACTTATGTTTGTTCAACTTGTATATTTATAGCTAAATCAAATATTTACAGCTAAATCAAATATTATTAAACACCATTAGTCTCCAGTGACTTATTCCAAAGGAAACGAAACCTAGTTGAGCGCTGCTCACCTGGAACTTCCACGTTGTTTTGAGCAATGTAACAATATCCACATCATTGCTTTGCTTTATGAATTCCGGTTCCTTTTGAAATAGAAGTATCGCAAGTATGTTGCTGGCATTTTTGTGTGTGCACAGTTCGCATTGCAAAGCTTTTCTTTTCTTTTTTAAGATGCCCATGTTTTAGTGTGTTAATAATAAACATAGTAATAAATGGTCTTATTGATCTGAAAAAGAATAGTAGGCATTAGTTCTGAGTTAGATTAAATCTCTTTAAAAACAGTTTTCAGTTGGCACACAGTAAGTGAATTATTTGTGCTATTTACAGCAATAGTGCTTCTAGGCATGTTCCACTGCTGGAATTTAAAACCGTGTATTTTTAGACAAGCTTTCAACAGAACTTCCCTTCCACTATTTATTTTGCTGTCTTTGTCTTTAAAGAGCAAGTGTAGCCAGTAGTGCCATTAGATAATTTTCTGGAGATCATGGACGGTGTGTGTGTGTGTGTGTGTGTGTGTGTGTGTGTGTGTGTGTGTCTTTAGATGGTTATGTGTATGACTTACTTCGAAACCAGCCTTGCTGCATTTGGTGAGGGGGAACCTGCTCATTCTGCCCTAATGTTCTACCCTAAATGCACCACTCAATTGAGTCATACAGTGAGCGCACAGTGTGTTGGGGCAGGGGCACAGAAATATACTATGCCAGAACAGAAGAGTCACTCTGTACTGCAGAAGAGTCACTCTGTACACTTCCCTATCAGTGTGTGTGTGTGTGTGTGTGTGTGTGTGATCACCCTGATACATGCCACTCCAATCTCTGACCAGCAGGAGATTTCAGGGGTTCCAGTGCTAGTCCAGAGTTCAGTTTCCTTGGAACAAAGGTTGGTGGAGACCATGGCGTCTTTAGGATATATGGTTTTATTTTCACATACCGGTATATCCAACCTGAGCATGGATTGTGGATGTGACTTAATATGGTTTCTATTTTCGGAAAAGAAGAAGAACTTCTTTGCCTAAGCACATGGGCTGCACAAACTTGCAAGAGCCAGATCTGATGGGAAATTTCTATGCCACAGAGGACTTATAATGCTAATGTTAAAGAACCTTGTACTAAAACACAAGGCCAGCCCACAGGAGCCAGCTATGTTTTTTAATTGAGTTTCTAGCATATTTTATAATTAGAAAAGCCCTAAGGATAAAATAAATTTAGATGTAATTATTTCTTTATTGGTATTTTACCAGATGGCTGCTATTATGGCTTCATAAGCAAAAGACTAGCAGCATTATACTTGGCCTTCATATCCTGAATTAATTTAGTTGCAAACTCAAATGTCCTCAGGTGGTAAAAATTACAAGGCTTAGCCTACAAGGCTGTGCCCACTTCCCTAGGAGTAAGCCCTGCTGGAGGCACTGGGACTTACTTCTGAGTGGACATGTGTGGGTTTGCACTGTGAAACTATAATACTGCTGCCAACTGTTGATTAACAGATCTAAGTAGCAACAATGCGTTTGATGAGATGCATTGAAAAGTATGGGAGGAACAAATGACTGTTGGGAAGACTATGAACACTCCACAAGCAAATCAGGTTGAATGCCTGCTGTTGTATAACCTCTCCACAAGCAGAACAAATGCTCAATAAAGACCAGACATAAAATCTAACCTCCACCTAAGCTTTGTGCAAGCAAATCAGAGCGAAGGCTGAATAAATAGGTCGTTGAAGGAGCCCTTAGTGCAAAGGGGGAATAATGCACAGTGCTTGCTGGATGGCATAGAGTTGCTTCTTTGAATGTCTTGTCAGCATGATGTGTGAAAAGAACTGAATATACAAAGGGAAAGCAATCAGAGTTTACATCTTAATCTTTTGCTTGGCTTTCCAAATATCTTCAAACTGCCTCTGCTGGATGCGTAAGTACAGAGAGGAATGTCCAAAAATAACTCTTTGTGTTCAACATGTCAGCTAGACGTTACCTTGTGTGTTTCTTAGACAAGGAAGACAGCAAAACAAAGGCATTGGGCTGTCATGTGTGGACTTACATTTCTTTTAATATGAGTGAAAACCTCATGTGGTATAACACTGAAGTATTTGGGCAGTTTTGAAACATTTAATCATTTCTGTTTATTATTTGGATTGCTACTTCCTATAGGCAAAATAGACCATCTGTGTGCATTAGGCTTTGAAAGGAATATATTTCAGTTATAAAAATGCATATTAAGTCGTATAGATGAAGACATGTTTACTGCTTTTGTCAAATGTGAGCTTTCTGATTTCTCGTTTACAATGCTATGTGATCTGAAAATTTGCCAGTAAACAGAAGCTCAGTCAATACAAGATGGAGGTTCTTTCAGTGGGTGGTTAAGTTGTTCAGATGAGTAGGGTTCACCCAGTTCTGGATGCGGTTGGATTCCCCTGAATAAACAAGTTTGCAGTCTGGGAATGCTCAGTAATCCATCTTTGCAACACATCTCCATGGCATGGTGCATCTTCTACCAGCTTAGGCTGGCACACCAATGATGACTCTACCTGGACAGAGATTGCTTGGCCTCAAGAATCCACGCCCTGGAAACCACCATATTAGAATACTGTGGTGCAATAAATACCGAGTTGCCTTTGGAGAGGGTTCAGAAGCTGTAACTTGCTGTGGAATGTTCTCCTTGGGGAGGTACTTATCCAGGTTTTTAGATCCTCCTCCCTGATGTGCTGCCTCCTGAAAGCACAGATTGCCCTGGGCCAATCCAACCTGACTTGCAGCAATCCATGGTTGTGTATACCCATCTCACCCAAGGCCCTCCAAATATACCCCATATTGCTCAGGACTTGGTCAAATCCAGTGCACAGCCTTAGTTCGTACAGCGAAGGCCACTTATGTTGCTCGTTTTTTTCTTTCTTTCCCTGTTTCTCCTAAAACAGCATCTATGCCAATTACTATAAAGATATAATTTGGCACAATTAGCTACTGGCTGAAACAGGAGTCTCGTAATTCTGAGAGGCTTCCCAAATTGTGTTATTTGGAGCAAGTTCAAGCAATTTGCTGCTCTTTGGGATGAAAAGCTTTTTCATCCAATCGACATGGATGCTCTCCAAAAGGGCTCCATTCCAGTTAAATGCAAAAGATGCAAAAATCTCTAATTACACAGATCAGTAGGATCCAAATTCACTGCATGTCTTGCATTTGATAAAACCTCACATAGATTTGAAAACATTTCACTGATGAGGGGTTATAGCTCAGCAGCAGAACACATGCTACACAGAAGGTCCCAAATTCAATCTCTTTCAGGTTCAGGTAGAGCTGGGAAAGATCCCCATCAGAAACCCTGAAGAGCTGTTGCCAGTCATTGTAGACCAGGGGTCAGCAAACTTTTTCATCAGGGGGCTGGTCCACTGTCCCTCAGACCCTGTGGGGGGGGCGGACTATATTTTGAAAAATATAAACACCCTGCAAGCTGGGCCCGCAGCTGCCTCCAGACCCGGAGAAGGAATGCACTCTGCATGCACTCAGGAGCGCGTCTTGGTGCCACCCACTCACCGGCGTTGTTGACGAGCAGCAGCTGCTGCATCGACCCATCCCCGCGGAGCTCCCAGGCGGCGTGCACCATGTGCTGCGGCCCATTGTCCGAGGCCAGGTCAGTGGGCAGGCGGCGTGCAGCTCACCCTCCAGCTGCTCCAGCGCGGCCGCCGAACGCGCCAAGCTCTGGCTGAAGCCCCGCGACACACCTGTCACGGTGCCCATGGTGCAGCCCAGACCCGCCGTCCGCCCACTGGCCTCTCCATCCATGGCCGCACCGGGTTTACCTCAGCCAATCCAAAACTGCGCCAGCATCACCGCCTGCCCAGAGCTGTCCGTGGCTTCAGATTGGCTGCAGGAGCTTTCTTATGTCCTTATGAATTGGGATGGGTCAGTTTGGACAATTTGGGATGACAACCCTCCACTGAGAGGGAGGGCATTCTGTACATGCTCAAAAGCACTCTGTCCGGTGTTGGGAAGGTTGAGTCCTTCAAGGGACAGGAACATGAAATCAAGAAACAAAGTTGCTCAGAGACAAGTTCTTCAGAACCCTGGACAGGTCCCAGGGATCAGGCAGCTTGTTTCACCAAGTGCATAATGTTCTCATTTGGGCCTGATTACCCCTAGCAGACTCCGCCTCCTCGCTGCGAAATGGAATGCCTTACAGGGCCATTGCCTGTAACATGGCACTCCATATTTCAGCACTGAACTTTACTGGACACACTCCCTGTAGTAGCAGGCAGTGTGAGAATGCTGGGAGTGAGGACCCCACCCCTGCACCCTGATAGTTTCCAGCTTCAGGACTGCAGTGTCTGGGCATTCTGGTTTACGGCTCTCTGGTTCAAAGGCTCTAGCATCCCCTGCTTGCTAGGCTTCAGAACCTTGACAGTGCCTTGATTCAGCACCTCTTCACTATGTGCGACTAGCCTACTTGAGTTGACTAGCTCTCTCTGTTTGAGTCCAGTGTCCAGGACACTGCTGGCCATCTGGGGTTGCTTCTATGTTATATACAGTATATTTTTCTGGAACTGCCATCTTTTGTTGATTCCAAGCTGGGACCAGACAGGCCAATGTTGGGGTTTGCTCTAGCTATAGATTTCATGCACGGAGCAGAAGGTTGGACTAGGTGGCCTGCAACTCTATGATTGTTTGTTTCCCGACTGAGATTGATTTTGGTAGAAAAGATTTGATTTTATATTTATAAACTGTGTGGAATTAAAAATAAGACTCTGAAAGATTTATTAGTAATGGAGGACCTCCGACTTCCGACTTCGCAAGTAATGGCGCTGCAAGAATTGAATTGGTGTGGGGAGGCCGTGAGGCAGAGCAGTACTCCATAGGGAGAAGCCAGTTCTGGTTGTTTATTGACATTTGATTTATATTAATAATAATAATTTATTATTCCACTCCTGGAAAGGGGTATGTGCAAAGCAAGCGGGGGAGAGTAGCAGCGTGAAGAAGTTTGGTGAACAACAGGACGAGAAGATGGCGATGGTCGGAATGTGGCATTTGGAATTAAGAAGATCGACCTCATCCACACAGAGACATTGTTTATTATAATTTAGCCTGCTTGCTGGCATATATCAGCGGCTGTGGAAATATTGGAAAGAATTTTGAAAAGCAACCAACGGAGGTGATCAGGGAAGCTCCGGCGTCCGAGGCATGGGAAGTCCATATATTAAAAATGTATTATAATAATTACGGTAGGCATAATTGGAATGTTTCTTTTAATCGGGATTTGTATAATTAATTTGGATTGTAATTTGAAATGTAATTGGGAATAATTTCAATGTGATTTGCTGTAATTTGTATTGGAAAATTCAATAAATAGATTATATATATATATATATATATATATATATATATATATATATATATAATGATTGTTTGTTTCCCTTTTACAGAGCATCCAGATGGCACTGGCTGCTTGGTGCTTCCCCCCTCCTGTGTATTTCCAGACCTGCTATGTGGCAAATGTTTTTTGAAATAAAATGTACTTGCTGTATTAAGGCTTTCAGGGTGCTGTATATTAAACACTTCCTCTTTATAGTTTCAACCCATTTTTATTGCTTCCTGTTGATCAGGGCTGGAGGATTAGCATGTAATTGCCCCTTCAACAGCCTCTCTGAATTGTTCCAGAGTCCACTTTTGTCTCCATGTGGAAAATTTAATTACTGATTTCTATGGGGCTCCTCTTGCATTGGGGATGAGAGAATGAATCCAGATCAGAATACACAACCAGATTACAAACAGAATGGGAAGATTTCCAGGGAATACCCTTTTATACACTGAGACTTTTAAATCTGGGCTATAAATTATTGTCTGCTGCCTCTGTGCAGTGAGGATTTTGTTGCCCTACACACACACACACACACACACACACACACACACACACCCCAGTATACTTGCTAGAATTGCCCTGCAATGTTCAGGCCAATACTACTCTTCAAAGGAACTCAGCATAAAATATGCAATATCAAAAGAAGCAAGATTTCAACTATGTTGAGATAGATGGATGGGAAAACTGAATTCAGAATGGAAATTGCTTTGTAAATCAATGTGTGTTTGTGAATGTATTATCCAGTTATAAAATAGTTCATTGGCTAAACTACAAAAAAACCCAGTCTATAAACAACAACAACAACAACAACAACAACCAAGCCATTCCCTCTATACTAAACAACAGTGAATGGTCCTTACATAGCTGGAATGACATAATCCATTCGTAATAGGAAGGCATCAAGGGAACCTTAAAGCTTGCAGAAGTACAAATTCTGCAAGCAGGAGGGGTGACCTTTAGGGGAGGGCCTCCTCCCAAAAGAGCCCTTTGAGGACTGAATATGTCCACAGATTGCTGTGTCCACAGAATACTAACTGTCTGTTGTGCAGAGACGGGAGATGACAGAAAACTAGGGTGGGTTGAGGGGGAATGGAATGGGGTGACTAGCATCCTGAACTCCATACTGCAAGTTAAAGGTAGATAGCCGTGTTGGTCTGTCATAGTCAAAACCAAATAAAATTAAAAAAATTCCTTCCAGTAGCACCTTAGAGACCAACTAAATTTGTTCTTGGTATGAGCTTTCGTGTGCATGCACACTTCTTCAGATACACTGAAACAGAAGTCACCAGACCAGGGTCTGGTGACTTCTGTTTCAGTGTATCTGAAGAAGTGTGCATGCACACGAAAGCTCATACCAAGAACAAACTTAGTTGGTCTCTAAGGTGCTACTGGAAGGAATTTTTTTAATTTTATTTTGTTTTGTCCATACTGCAAGATTTTGTTGCAGATCCCACTTATTTATCTGCCTTTGTATTAATATAGGAAAATAAATAAATCTGAGGTAGGCACATGTCTGCCTGAAATTGTCATGGTATGAAAACTTTAATAGCTTGAGTGGCTTCTATATAGAAAATTAGTTCAAACCATGGTGCCATAATATATATTTAAAATGAGGATTCTTTGCTGGTTGAATTTGATGCATAATTTTCTTTTTCTTTTTTCCAACATAATCATAGTCACTCAAATTTGATTAATCCACTGATGTTTATGTGGCTGCTTTGGGCACTTTCAATTATTTGTGCTGTATACAATTGCTTAAGTAGGGTCCTTGTGCAGAAATCCAAGGTCATTGGCTTCAAAACCATGATGAAGCATAGATTTGGTAATTAAAATACTTATTTTACTAACCAACTGCATGTTGGCACAGAGAGTTTCTTACTGCACTCTTGGCAAAAGCACCATGTACAATTAATGAACAGTATACTTATTATTTTGTATAACACGGGGTTGAGTCCAGAAGCTAAGATGCAGTCAGATCTTCAGTTTCCAGGAATTTTGCTGTGGGGTTTCATGTTTCTATAGAGACAGTATTTGTGTTGCTTCACAAAAATAGGCCTGAAAATTTGTAACATCTTTCGTTTTCTGTAATAGGCGTTACTCTCTAGATAAACTGCAGAAGGCATCATAAATTGCTTCTTTCCATGATCTGTAATTTATGTGAAATACTAACCATTTATTTGGGTCGGCTGCAAAACTTGCACACTTTAATTGGTCTTTCTGTAGCAAAAGCTACTTGTAGGTTGTTTGACTGCATTAGTGCCTATGGTGGAATATTTTGTTTTCATTAATTTGAGTTTTACTTTGAAGCTAAAACACAGCCTCTAAACATGGTATCAACCTGCAATGAAATTGCTTTGAATTTGAGATGAAAAGCCTTCTACAATAGTTATTTGAGCAAAGGGGGGTGCTGCCAAGTCTACCAACATCTTTGGCATCTGTGACTGAATACACACTATTGTTCAAATTGTATGTTGACCATTTGTAGGTATTTTGAGAGTTCTAACCAGAACTCTGATTCTGGTTTTAAAGTTTCAGTGCCAGAAACAGCTAAAACAGTGCTTCCACTTAGTGTTAAGATATAACATTAGGTTCATGTCCAAATACAGAGTGACGCCGTATAACATATGTGACCATAAGGCATTTCCACCAACCGTCGGCTGTGACCAGGGAGCTTCAATGCATTCTTTTGGCCACTGCATACCCTTCCTCTCATTTCTCAAAGTCAAGGTCCATAGCACCTCAAGCCTAATCAAAGGAGTTTTGTTTCTTACCTGAAGCAAAAAAAACAAAAACAAAAACAAAAACCTACACAGGACTCTCCTCCTCCCTGGCACTAAAGATTAATAATAAATTAGATAGATGGACAATTTGCTGCCATTTCATGACAGCTAATTCACTTGGCCTAATAGTAGGACCGGTTTCATTGGCTTCTTTGGCAATGGGATGTTTGATACACTCCAGGTGTAAAAGGTCGCAACGTCTTGCCTCTGGCAACTCTCTTGAGGTACAAATGTATCTTGTAGTTCTAATGGATATGCAGAGTTTTGGGTTCTCCATGGGAAGAAGGATGAAACCTGGTTATAAAGGAAGAGTTCGTTGTGAATTTCCATTTCATTATACATTATAAATGAAGTCTGGAGTATTAACATTGATGCTCTGTCTAGAATTTCACACCACTGTAATGAGATCTCACTGATATGCTTTGCGCAGACCAGAAAACATGTTTTATATGCTTGTCACACCAAATGTGTGCATACCAGAAGATGAAAGATCAGAAATCTTAATTAGGCATACAAGTGTTTTGAGGAAGTCTTGGCTCTGGGTGCCAGCCTTCCTTTCTCTCCACCTTCCTGGTCTCTCCCAGACCTACCTCTTCTGCCCCTCTCAATTCTGTTCCAGGTTGACAAAAAGGTATTTTTGAAGTGCATCTTGCAGCAGGTGCTCATCGGCTGCAGATAAAATCCTGGAAAAGTGCTGGTCCTGGATAGAACTGAAATCTAACTATGGGTAACAATATAGCTCTGGTACAGACAGCACTTAATGTTTGTGGTTCCATAGTAGTCAATATGGTACCCTCTAGCTGTTGAATTCCAACTCACATCTGCCTCAACCAGCATGGCCAATGGTCAGGGATGATGGAAGCTGTAATCCAACATCTGGAGGGCATCACACTGGCCAACCCTGATTTTTGAGCTTGGAAAGACAAAACCTGGGACAAATCTATTTTCCCAAGGGAACAGACGAGCCGTGTCTATACCGTGGTACCTCTGGTTAAGTACGTAATTCGTTCTGGAGGTCCGTTCTTAACCTGAAACTGTTCTTAACCTGAAGCACCACTTTAGCTAATGGGGCCTCCCGCTGCCGCCGTGCCGCCAGAGCACAATTTCTGTTCTTATCCTGAAGCAAAGTTCTTAACCTGAAGCATTAATTCTGGGTTAGCAGAGTTCTTAACCTGAAGCGTATGTAACCTGAAATACCACTGTATTTTACTTGGTTAAAAGTGTGAAAACAGGGTCTTCCAGGTAAGACAGAGAGGGAAGCTTAAACTGGACACTTTTGAACAGAAAGGAGGAAAAACTATGCAGACCATTTTAAATAAGCACTTGTCTGTGAATCTCTTTTCAGCATATTTTAGAAACAGCAAAACCACATTGTACATATTTTAGGACCTTGTAATCCATCTGACGAGACAGAGCTTTAAAGTGTTCTTGCTTTGCTCATTTGAACAGCACTTTGTGAGATGGATACATTCCCAAATTTGTATACCTTTGTCCAGCTTTCTACTAGCTTACAGTTGCCAAATCTCATTATTTTGAACAGGTCCAGCTATTTCATAGACTTCTTAGAACTGAAAAAGAGGACATTCACTGGAATCTAGTGGCTTCATGTTTTTGTTTTTGAAAAAGAATATTATGTGAACCTGAAATAATATTTAAGCGTCTGAAGGCAAGCACAAAAATTGAAAAATAATACAATTTTAAATCATAAACTGACTCAGTCATGCTTTTTTGAATCTGAGTTTAAGAACAAGACACAAATATGTTTCCTTAGTTAAGACCACTTAATTTCAACAGGTTTTCCCTCTGCTATTCTTTCCTAACATCAGCAAAAATATACTTCCCTACATGCTTTCATAAATTGCCCTGAAACTCCCCTGATAATTTTAACTCAGTTTGGTGGGGGGGCTGAAGTTGAAAGGGGATCATTACAGTGTGAAAGAAACCCCCGATTGCCTACCTTTCACCTTCTTTGTTGATAGAATATTTAGCTTCTCAAAGTGGTGGTTGCTCCTCAAGAATATAGACTGCCTACAGAATAGTGGGATGTGGGTGGCGCTGTGGGTTAAACCACAGAGCCTAGGGCTTGTCGATCAGAAGGTTGGCGGTTTGAATCCCTGCGACGGGGTGAGCTCCTGTTGCTCGGTCCCAGCTCCTGCCAACCTAGCAGTTCGAAAGCACGTCAAAGTGCAAGTAGATAAATAGGAACCGTTCTGGTGGGAAGGTAAACGGCGTTTCCGTGCACTACTCTGGTTCGCCAGAAGCGGCTTTGTCATGTTCTTTGCCCTAAGACAATGTAGGATTCATTCACGGCCACATGCAGACCAGGCTAGCTTTGCATACAGCCACACACCACCTTAAATGTGGGTGTGGTGTGAAAAAGTGGCAACATCTGCTTGTGGTGAGTGAGTCATGTTATCTACTCACCACACGGAGGGAAAATGCACAAAGAAAAAACAAAGAAGAGCAGAAAGCCTCAAGCTAATACCTCAGAAAGATGTATTCCTGTGATACACATGCAGTTTGATTTAGGACAATATTCCACAGAGGCATAAATAAGTTCTCAAGCAACATTTTCAAAATCCTTTATTCAAGTAGTAGTTTCCACATCGTGTGAAAAGTACGCTTCCGTAACAGGGAAAGCAACCAATAGACTCTGTAATACCATAATGCTACTTCATTTTAAAACATCTACCAGTCTGGGTAGGGTGGTCATCATTTATTCTTTCTCTTTCTCTTAAAAAAATTAAAAAATTAAAGAGGTCATTGACCATCATTAGATGCAGTTCTGGTTCAGATGCCCTTGAGTTTCATCTGATTTTTAAGATACCCACCACCCTGACGGACCTTACCAGAGGGTGCCCAGAACTGATATTAAGGGCCAGGCAGGCTCATATGGGTGCAAATGGTTCTTCAGATGGTTGGAGTTTGGTAAATAAGGTAAAAGAACCTAATAAAAAAATTCCTTCCAGTAGCACCTTAGAGACCAACTGAGTTTGTTATTGGTATGAGCTTTTGTGTGCATGCACACTTCTTCAGATACGAAAGCTCATACCAATAACAAACTTAAGTTGGTCTCTAAGGTGCTACTGGAAGGAATTTTTTTTATTTTGTTTCGACTACGGCAGACCAACATGGCTACCTACCTGTAACTGAAAAAGAACATGTTGCCTTTCTGCCTACCCCCCCATCCCTGCTGGTTCAGGTAACAATGTAGGATTCATTTTTACTCAGAATACAAATAGCCTGGTCCCAAGCCATTTAGACGTTTAAAAGGAACAACCAGCTCTGTGAATTGGGCTAGCAAGTATTTCCTCATCCCTCTATCTCTCCTTTTTCCCCCAGCCGTGCAACTCTTCTTTCTACGCCACTTGTGCTTTTATGGCTCTTGTGCAGCAGACATACATGGATGATATTTTCTTGGCACTCTGTGCCATTTTCTAAAGTCCCCTGACTCTGTGACCTTTGATTAATGTTTGTGAGCCTCTCCCTCTGGCCAACAGTACAGGATTAATTATGCTCAGCATGCTCATGAAGGAAGGACATTTGTGTGCTTGGAAATGTGTAGATTTTTAATAAGAGAAATTAGGCTATAAAAGATGTTGTTGTTAGTACAGCAGATGCATTGCCTGCCTCGAAAAACAGCAGCTTCAAATCTCCTGCTCTCTGATAACATCTAGGAATAGTCAACACATGACATAATATTCGGCTCCTGTTAAGATTCCCTGCCTCCACACATGGCAGCCAGTGAGGGGAACTCACAGAGTGATGATGTCACATACTGAATATCCCTAGAGCACGGACAAAGAACCTGTGGCTCCCCAGATGTTGATGGACTCCAACTCCCATCAGCCCCAGCCTGCATGGCCAATGGTCTGGGATGATGGGAATCAGAGTCCAGCAATATCTGAATAGTCATCGCTGCTCTAGAGGCTCCAGGAGGGAGAGGGGGAGATACATGCCTCCTGTTTTTGTAGCATCAGAACTGGTTAATGTCTTGCAGTTTCTTTGACTTCATAGATAGACAGATGTATTTCCTCAATTTGCGAGTGAGACACTTTGCATTAATAAACAGTAAGTTCATAGCCTAACTAAGAGCTGCTGAACTTTTGTCTGGGGTGAACATAAATCCCTTCTTGCAGGAACCTGCCAGCGTGTTTTGTCTTCAGGAAGTTTACGAAAAAGATGAGTCACAGAAATTCATCCTGGGTTAAAACGCTGCAGACTAAATGCCCTTACACCTTAGTGGAAAAGTTCTGACTTGATAGAATGGATCATACCACTTTAGGCAGCATTTTAGTATTTAATTATTTCTAGTATTTTTGCATTCTCCCTTGTGTCTAAATGCAAGCTGTGCTAAAAAAACTTTCTCACTGATATATGAGGGTTAAAAAAAACCCCTGCAGGGTTGGGGTTGTTTTTTTTTTTTTTTTTGTATGTATGTATGTATAGGAGCATTAAACCATAAGAAACAACAGGATAGATCTGAATTGTGGCTAATATCCTATGTGCGCTGCTTTCCAAACCAGTGGTGAGAGTGCAGTGGATTCAGAGTAAATGGGAGTGTGTATTCAGCCTCTATTTTACACTAGTTGAAGTTAGCCCATTCAATAACGGGCGCTAGAGGAGGAGGAGGCAGGAGGAGGCAGAACAGCGGCCGCTGGGGGGTGGAGAGGGGCTCCCTCCCCCTTCTTCGTTTTCCCCGGGGGCGGCGGTAGCGGCGGCGAGGATGGGGCAGCCCTCTGCGTCCGTGCGAGGCAGCGGTGCTGGCGCAACTGACAACGCGCGTGCGCCGCCGCTGCCTCGCGGACACACCCCCCTCTCCGCCCACTCCAATCCCTGCGTCCGTGTGGGACACGGACATGTGCAGTAGCGAAATTCCGTGACACACGGACTGGACGCAGGGACACAGCAACTTTATTATATAGGATTGTTATAGGAGATGTCAGAGTTTAATTCCTGCTCCTGTTTCTTCTTTGATAAACAAATGTTTATAAAGTCATTCTCCCAAACTTATGAACTGTGATTTTGCTAAATTACATACATGATCAAACAAAGCTAAGGTTCTACTACACTTGCAGTGTAATCCTATACAGAAGTGAATCTTACTATATTCATTGTGACATGGGCTGCATACAACCCATACATTTAAGGCAGGCATAGGCAAACTCAGCCCTCCAGATGTTTTGGGACTACAACTCCCATCATTCCTAGCTAACAGGACCAGTGGTCAGGGATGATGGGAGTTGTAGTCCCAAAACATTTGGAGGACCGAGTTTGCCTATGCCTGGTTTAAGGTATTTGGTTTCCCCAAAGAATCCTGGGAACTGGGGGGGGGGGTGTTTGTTTTTTACCACCACAGAGCTACGATTCCCAGCATCCTTAAACAAACTACAAATTACTTCTGGAATCCATCATCATTTGGAGGGCTATCAGCTCCAGTCAACATGGAACCATGGGATTTGTAGTCCAACAACATCTGAGATGCAATAGGTTCCCCATCTCTGAATTATTACCTTAACCTGGGATGCAATTAAGGAAAAAAGGAATCAATTGCCCATGGGCACGTATAGTGGGGTTGAAAAAGAATTAAGCAATTGTGACTTGTGGGTCAATCCTAAACGCGTTTACTCAGGCTTAAGTCCAAGTTGGTTCAATGATACTTACATCCATGTAAGTGTTTTTAGGATTTCAGCCAAGTGTTGCCATCCTGTCTATGTTTGCTAAGCAGTGAGGTGGCAACCCTAAACCTACACCTTTGAGAGAAACGTCCAGTAAACTCAATGGAACTTACTTCTGAGTAAACATGCCTAGAATTGTGTTGTGAGTCCCGTTATATTCAGTGGAGCTTACCTGAGATAACTGTACATAAGACTGCAGCCTTAGCCTTAAGCTTGTTAATATTGCAGAAGGCTTTCTAAACCCTAGAAAGCTTTCCCTGATTTACAGTAAAACTGAAATCCAATGTATGCTAATTCAAAAATGCATTTCATTTTACTCTTTTAAAAAAATCACTTGCTTTAATTAATAATTTGTACATTACCACAATACTTAAAATTCGCTTTTAAAAGGTCTTTATTTTAAGTACCGGTAAATGTGTTTAAGGTCACAATCCAAGAATACGTATTGTGAGGCTGCAGTAAAGAAACCACATTTGCAAAAACTGAATAATTACTGGCACCCAGTGGTCAAAGTTGGTATTTGCAGATGAAGATTCATGCCTTATGGCTCTCATTCCTCTCCTGCTTGATTTAAGGAGATAGGTAAAGGTAAAGGTAAAGGTAAAGGGACCCCTGACCATTAGGTCCAGTCATGACCAACTCTGGGGTTGCAGCGCTCATCTCGCTTTATTGGCCGAGGGAGCCGGCGTACAGCTTCCAGGTCATGTGGCCAGCATGACTAAGCCGCTTCTGGTGAACCAGAGCAGCACACGGAAATGCCGTTTACCTTCCCGCTGCAGCGGTACCTATTTATCTACTTGCACTTTGACGTGCTTTCGAACTGCTAGGTTGGCAGGAGCAGGGACCAAGCAACGGGAGCTCACCCCGTCGCGGGGATTCGAACTGCTAACCTTCTGATCGGCAGTCCCTAGGCTCTGTGGTTTAACCCACAGTGCCACCTGCATCCCAGGAGATAGGTAGAATGGATCAAGAGAAAGCCAGGGGAAAGAATAAATGGAAACAAGTATATCTCTGACTAAAAAGTATATATATTCCACCTTTCTCCCAGAACTGGGACTCAAGGCAGCTCACAAAAATTAAAACATGAATAAAAAACAGAAAGCTTAAAAAAACACATATAGAAGATAATCGTTTGAAAGTAATTAAACTATAATAAAATTAAAATTATATAAAAACAAATTAATAAAATATGGGTAGGAAAAAGAGGAAAACACTATTAAAAGTCCTTTGCTTAAAAGCAGTCAGTTCCCAAACACATATTAAAATAAACCAGAACTTGGCTCCTTCATTAAGTACGGTAAATCTGTGCTGCAGTTTATTCTTTGGCAAACTACCTGAGATTTACTAGATTGTGCAAAGTTGAAGTGAATACATTCAGGGCAGAAGCTTGATTGATATGAATATATGGTTAGACGTGATACCCATGCTAACATTTCTATTTCTTGTGAACCACTTTGTGGATGGCAGAAAAGTGGCTTCTAAAGGAAACCTGAGCTGGCTTGACATTTCAGTCCCTCAAGTATTTGGAACTCTCATTGATTTCAGGAATAGAGTATTGGCCTGTGTTTAATCCATTAGATATAATGCTTACCATTGTGACATCACTGGAGTTTGTGAGTGATTGACATTAGATGGAGAGCAACTTTTTTTTTGTTTTTTTTGTTATAAAGAAGAAAAATAAAATCCCTGAAGTTGGGAAGCTGATCGAAATGTGATCACTCTCTTTGGCCTGGCTTTCTTTTATCATTAGCTTAACGGATAGTTTTCACCAAGAACATCCACAGATATTCCGATGTATAATCCAAAACTATGGGTCCCAAGAGATTATTTGCTGTAGGCACATTGTCCATTATATGAAGTGTATGCTATTGGATTTGGATAACATTACATTAGCCCAATAAAAGCTCAGTGGAGAGGCTCAGAAGGACAAACATTTCTCATAGCATTGTGAGAATGCAGTGAAGGTAATGCTCTTGTTTTATCTCTCACTCGATAAGTGAGTAGCTTGAGCTGATTTGATTAGCACAAAATAATTAGCCAAGACTTGCATTTCTGGAGAGGAAATTCAGACAAGTCTTCCTTTGCATAACTGTGCTTAGACACAACAATCTGAACCTTCAGATCAAGTGTGGTGTAGGAGACAGAATATTCGACTTTGACTGGAAAGTTCTGGATTTATGGAGCTCAGTGAATGGCCTTGGAGCAGCAAGCATCTTTTAGCCTTCTACTTTATGGGGGTATTGTCAAGATAAATTGGATTAACCCCATCTACACCATCCTGATCTTGAAGAAACAACTGGACTTTATTTTACACTCGATTTCCCCCCAAACAATCAGGGTTGTTGTTTTCTCTTTTAGATGTCCAGCTCACTGACTACCTGGGTAGCAAAGTTGGGTACCTTGTTTTGTTGGCATTTTTTAAATTATTATTTCCTACCACACATGAGAGGAGGGGCGAGGGAAGCAGCAATTTAAAAAAAAGGTTTTTGAAATAAAACATTCCTTCCAAACACACAAATGGTAAGGGGGGGTGGAAACCAATTTTTCTAAAATACTAATAACACCAACTGCCCGGTCTGGTGGGATACTATACAAGGACTTAGAACAAAGGGGAATGAGTGCTACACAGTTACCAGTTAATCAAAGTTATCAGCTGACAGCTATGAAGAATGAAACTTGTCCACTGTAAGTGGCTGTGATTTATTTCATAGAGGTAGTAGGCTTTGACTTGCTATCTAATTTGAGCAAACCGAAGAGAACTGGTGTACTCAAAAGGCACCAGAACTCAGTTAAGCAGTTGCCTGGAAAACAACGTTTATGCTATTTTTGCCTCTCTCTTTCTTTCTCTTTTAGTTTTCTACAACCCTTTTTTTCTTACTGCTGCTACAGAAATACATGAAGTCAGGAAGTGCATCTGGTATTCCCCTGAGATTATATTATCTCACCCCCATAAATCTCACCACCCAATCTCATGTTTCTTAACTCATTGAAAGTAAGATATGCACATACATGCATGCCTCAGCAGCTGCAGTCATATGTACACTTACTTGGAAGTAAGGTCCTTTGAACTTAGTGGCATTTGCTGCAGGATCAATATGATTAAGATGGCTCTACTATGCTGTGAGTGTGGAAGCTGTGGTGCCTTGCTTTACCAGTTCAGTTTGTCCAACAGTACGAATGAAAATGGTATAATAATATAGTTCATTTGTAGGCATCTGAAGAGAGTGACTTTCAAAGCACCATGTTCCATATCTACAGATACAGGACTGAATTGAATATTGGTCTGATTATTCTCTCATTCTGTGGATTTGCAACGTGTCTCATTCTGTGGATTTGCAAAGTGTGCAGTAAACAATCAGGAACAGAAACTGCTGACACTGAAAAACCGTTTTTGTTGTTGTTGTTTAAGTTTCCACTAGTCAGTTCTACCAAGTTAGGCAGTTGCCCGGCAACTGATTCTGGGTTGTCATGAAAAGCCAGCAAATGGCTATTTAATACAGTTGCTGTGGGTTTTTTCTGCCAGGTGGAAGTATTTGTTGGATTTTCTAACTTTGGTGATAAAATAACGTGTCTGGTCCTAGGTATTATGCACTAAAACATGGGCTGAGCAAAGGTCACCCCATTCATTTTATCTTGGGCGCTGCCATGTTCCCAGGCAGCAAAATGTCTTGGGTTGGCCCTTATGCCTGTGACTTATACTCACCAATATTGTGTGTTGTATTTTATCTATTTTGTGTAAATTGCCTTGGGATCTTAACAAATGAAGATTTGTTTAAAAGTGCAATAAATGTAAAAAAAAAAACTGTAGTAAGAAATTGAATTTAGATACTTAGTTGAAATATGGTGGGACTTTTATTAGCCTTCTATCAATAGTTGCTGAGAATTTGACTTTCCAAATATCATATTATGATTCCCAAGCATCACCTTCCCACAGCCCATGTATCCTAGCAAAGGCTCCAGGTAGAGAGTTTGCTAGGGACAGCATTCCACCGATGATAAAATTTATTTTCTTTTTATTGTAATAAAATACTGCTATATTTCCTCCTTTGTACAAGTTTCTTTTAATAGTTTTCTTTATATCTTTGGTCTCCTTCAATTGTTTTCTTGTTTCATTTGAATTTTTGGAATACTTTGTCAGTCTTATTAGTTATACTTTTTATTAAAATAATAATTTCTAAAAGAAATGTAAAGTAGAAAACTAGCCTGCTGACCTTTGCATAAATAAATATATAAGTAGTTCTTTCCACATTGACAATATGTTTTTATTTGAAGTTTAATGTTCATGTATATTAAGAGCACAGTCTTGTACCCAGCTATCCACAATTTCAAGTAGCATGCCCTTGTCTAAAAAATAAATAAATACGGCTTTGCCAACATATCTGGCATGAAAGAACAACAAATAATGCATTTCCAAAATTACAATCCATGCAATGCTCCACTGTACATACTTTTTGTGAATGAGTGTTTGGCAAGCAATATGAAAATGAGCCATCTCGTTTGCAGAATGGGATATAACAATGAAATTCCCATGGCTGAGAACAGAAAAGTGCTGGCAAAAATCTTCTGAAGCCATAAAACCAAAATAATTGTTCAGGTGCCTGATGGAGGGGAGAAGAGGAAGCAGTCAGGGCAGTGGATCAATGATAATAGATTTATAGACCTTGAAGATACCCTGAGGATCATCTAGTCCAACCCCTGCAATGTAGGAATATGATTGAGAATAGTAACATTTTTCTGTTTGAATAGGCCAAGTGTTGGAATTTATACTACGGGGCCCAAGTCACTGAGAATTTCTGCATGAGCCACAGAATTTCTGCAGAAAGTACCTATTGGTGGGTTGTTTCCTGCTGCATTTGCTATTTGCCACATTGTTGCTTCCGGATGGAATGCCTTGCTAACAATGTTGTATTACATATTGTCATTATCCAAGTTCACATCCAACGGAAGATACTGATCAGCTCCAGGAAAATATTTCATGCAGCTTAGTTGCTCTTTTATTTTCCGCTAAGTGGAGAATTTTACTCTTCTTGCTGAGTGTGCAGCATTTTGTTCTACTTTGCTGCTTGCTTACAGGAAAGAGAACTACCATGCACCATATTTAAAGCAGTCTAGCAAATATCTCTATTTTAAGTGAGATGCAATATTTACATTTTTGTTTTGAGGAAGAGGGATGCACGCTACTGTTATTCTGCAGAAAGGTGAGATAAATTGGGGAAATTTCTCTCTCTCTCTGATTATTTACACTGCACTCCTATGCACATTGATATAAGATCCGCTGAATTCAATAGGATTAATTCACAGGAAAGTGTCATATATCCTGGCTTTGCCAATCTGGTGCCGTCCAGATGTTCTTGACTACAACTCCCATCAGCCTCAGCTTGCATGAAAGAAGTTTTATGAGGCTTACTTCAAAGTAAACCATAGTTATGGATGGGCAATACTGCTTCCATCCTATATATTTTTTATGTACTGTAGAATATAGCGGTGACACTTTTTACTGTACAGAATGCAAGCAGTTGGTTTAGAAATTTGATCAATACCTCCCTGTCCACTCACATCCCACACTGATCTCCTTGAAGAAAGGGCAGTGTATGTGATAGCATTTTTAAAAAAAATTATAATGATGCTAGAGGATATCAGCTATAATCCAATTGTTGTGTGTGTTGCAAATTAACCAGCTGGCAGCATTTAGAAAATAAATACCTTCGGCCAGTGTGATGTAGTGGTTAAAAGCAGTAGACTTGTAATCTGGGGAACCGGGTTCGTGTCTCCGCTCCTCCACATGCAGCTGCTGAGTGACACTTCTCTGAAGTCTCTCAGCCCCACTCACCTCACAGAGTGTTTGTTGTGGGGGAGGAAGGGAAAGGAGAATGTTAGCCGCTTTGAGACTCCTTCGGGTAGTGATAAAGCGGGATATCAAATCCAAACTCTTCTTCTTCTTTCTTCTTCTTCTTCTTCTTCTCTGACGACAGGTGATGATCACACTTCCTTGGATGAAAAGGGTGCCTAGATTAATCCCCATCCCATGGAGGTATTTGATGCTGAAAAAGCTGACAGAGCTAACCATTTGGGGCTAGTTCACATTTCAAACAGAGATCTAAAGATTCCCAAGAACCATTTAAAAAACCACAGTCATGCATTTGTGTCAGCAAAATATAGAGTCTTGATAGATTCACCACAAACACTTTGCACTTCATGAATTCAACAGATGTCACCCAGAAAGGGAGAAGGAATGTAGTAGCTGCAGAGGCCCCCGTGCCTGGAAGAGAGTTCATTGGCACCCCTGAGACGTTTACCTTGCCACACAAGGGCACCTTTCTCCTCTAACCACACACAATGTTAAATGAGCATTATGCAAGTTTTAAAAACGAAATGAAAATGGCATCAGGTGGCAGGGAAGCTGGTAATTAAGGAGGCTGGCCTGGTGCCTTCATTGCATATCTTTAGGCATTACGTGAAAACGTTTCTCTTCAACCAGACCTTTGGCTGATTAACATTCTATGTCCTCTTAAATGTGTTTTTTGGGGGGGGTTATTAGTTTGGTTTTGTTTCTAATTATGTATTTTGTGCTTCTCATTTTGTCATTGTATGTTGTGAACCACCCTGTGATCTTTGGTTAAAGGGCGGCATGCAAATTTAATAAATAGCAATGATCAGGACCAGAGTTGGCATGGAAGAGAAATTTAACCTTCTTCCTGCCCCTGCTGTGGTCCTAAGAAAAACCACTCTTCTGAAACTACAGTTTACTTGAAGGGGAGAAGAATCTCCTCTTGGCATCTTGTTGGCCCAGAGAGAGCAGGCAGTCCTGGGCAGGGTCAGTCACCTCTGCTGTCTCAGATTGCTCAAGTCGCCTCTCCCCCTGGGAGATGTGGCAGATGTGCCACCCAAAGAGGAAAAGCAGGCCAGTGGCAAATAAGAGGAAGTTGCTCCTGCCTGCTTCCTTCCATCTTTGGGTGGTGCAGGGGGGAGGATTGGCCAACACAGACAGGACATGAGATGGCACCTTCTCATGCTTTCTTTCTCCCTCTGAATGTTGCCGTGTGGAGGGGCTGATTCCCGCTGCTGTGCCAGCCAGTGTGTGGGCAGAGGGAGCCTGCTTCTCCCCTTGCACACCTGTGGTCTCCTTTGGAGTAGTGCAGCTATTAAGATTAGGCCCACTGTGCTGCTAAGGAGAAGGTAAATAAGTGTGTAGGGCAGGCAACTCCACACACACACACACACCCCGCCCTAGGAACTCTCTCTATGCTCCTAGGCAACCTTATGGGGGACCACAGTGGTGGGTAGAGCCGATGAAGAACAAATATTGTTAACTGCATCCTTACGCAATTCACATACACACACATGCGAAGCATGATCACGGCTCAAGGGCTTATTCCAGCCAGGCAAGCGCACTCAATGAAGGCAGGAAGCAAGGCCGGCAAAAGGCGTGGCCTACAGATAGGGGCGTGGTCTAGGGTGTGTGGTCAAAGCAGGCTCTGGGATAGGGTTACGGGGAGGAAGCGAATTCTTTTCTCGCAGCTCGGCCCAATCCTCCCTACGACCCCCTCCCTCTTGTCGTTTGCGCATGCTCTTTCGCTCTCTCTGAACAGGGTCTCGTGATGGGAGGGGCAAGGAGGATAGGACAACCAGCTGGCGGAGGGCGCAAGGAGGAAGAGGGCGTGGCGCACCAAAACCAAAGCCAAGCAACCCTGCAATAATTTGGAACCGGCCATGGAGCTAAGCCTCCCCCCTGAAGCGCCTTGCTCCCCTATGGACCCCACCAACTTCTAAACAAGGCGGGGGGGGGAGGGCGTTCACTTGGGCGTTTGTGGGGGGGAGGGAGACTGGGGACTGGCGGGAAGAAGCAGGCCAGCCAGTTGCCAACACGTGCAGCGCCCCAGCCGCACGCGCCTTCAGGGGGCGGGGCGAGAAATTGCCGAGGGTAGGCGGGAAAGCTCTCACGCGCGAGCCAAGTGGTGCTTCCCAGCGACGTGGAAAAAGGAACTTGTGCGCGCAAGTCTTCTGGGTGGCACAGAGGAAACCACAGAGAGAGAGGGTGGGGGTGGGAGGGGAAGGAGAGGGGGAGGTTCCCGCCCTCAGCGCGCAGCCATGGGGCAGCTGTCGGCATGCTGGCTGCAGAGCCGCCTTAGGTAGCCAGAGCGCGGCGTGTGTGTGGCCATGGCCGGCTGGTGGCGAAGGCTGAGGGGGCGCCTGGGCGGCGGCCTCGCCTGCTCCTGCCTGCTCCTGCTGCTTTCTGCCTCGGCGCTGGCCTGGGCGGCCGAGGAGGCGGCGGCGGCGGCGCGCGCGCAGACCTTCCCCCATCCGCTCACCAACCTGGCGGCGAGCGCGCGGCGCTTGCTGGTGGCCAGCGGCAATCGCTGGTACGAAGTGGAGCCCTCGCTGGCCTGGGCGAAGGAGCACCGCGGCAGCCCGGCGCCCGACTCGGTGACGGTCAACAAGCTCCTGCTGCCCTTCGGCGACGACCGCCTGCTCACCTGTTGGACCCATCCGAAGGGCTCGTGCTACGAGGAGCGCCTCGGCGCCAACGCCACCGCCACCGTTTTCGGGGAAGGGTTGGTGACCTGCTTGCGGAATGGCTCCGCCGCGGGGTGGATCTATGTCCGCGACTCGAAGTGGCATCTGGTGGTGGCCACGTCTCGCCGACTGAACGATTCCAGTGGCTTGGATCCGGGGTGTGTCATTCCAGCGAGCGATTCCAAAGTTGCCGTCGCTGTCCAAGAACGCGGCCAGAAGAGGGTCTCGGAGGACTGCCTGCTGGTGGTGGGCCTCGGCTGCTACTTGCAGTTCGCGGACGCGTTCCTGTGGAGTGGGCAATTCTTCTTTCCTTATTATCACTACAGCCTCAGCATGGAGCCCAAGATGCTCGTCGCCAACCAGATGCCGGCAAACCAGTACTTCGGCCACGGCCAGGCGATCTTGCGCTGCGGCGGCGGCTTCACGCGGAGGATCCTCTCTTCCAACTACGTACGGGAGCGCGGGCTCTGGGTCGGCGTCTTCGGCTCGGCCGAGGGTCCGACCACTCCGACCTCCACGGCCCTTTGCATCTTCAACCTCAGCCAGGTGTCGAGCGTTTCGGAGGGATGCGCCTTTGTCGATTCGAACAAGATCTGCCCAGACAAGTCTGCGGAGACATGCGTGAGTAGTTTTGGTTATAGCAGCTGAGACACAGTGAGTTTTCTGGGTCAGTAGTAAAACACTTTGGGGGCATTACTCGCCTGGGTTCCTAACAATTATTTTCTTTTTCTTACATGGCTTAATATCACAAAGAGGCAGTCTGCAACAGGATTTCACTTTTGTTTTTCTTATCAAATTATCTCCCCACCCAAAAGGCAAATGACTGGGGACTGCATTGACTGGGGAGGGAAAATACAGGCTGGCATGTACAGCAGTGATGTTGTGTAGATGCTGCAAAAATAGAGTTGCCATATTTCAAAAAGTAAAATGACACCTGCAAAATTGTTGAGCTATTCCACAACAAAGGGAATACTACACAAAAGTTTACTTATTGGTGGAAGGCAGCCTCACGACTGATAATGGGTAGCTAACCTAAGGAAGCATGGTGAACTTACTGCATGAGGGTTGTGGGGGGGAGACCTATGACAGGGGATGCATTTCTCTGGATATGTTGAACCCAACAAGAATAGCAATTGCCCTTCGCTGTAAGGTCCTAGGGAAGGTTAAAATAACAGCAAGTACAGTTAAAAACAAAGTAATCACCTGCAAGTGCTGAAAGGCTGAGCAGATGTAACTTTATAGAAGAAGTTCAGCCAACATGAATTACTGTCAAGCCCCCTTTGGTTTCAGAGAGATGTTTCACTTTCCCACTGCAACCAGTGCACTTACTGTTGGATGAGTTGGCAAAAAAAACAACGATGTCCTGCTAGCTGGGCATATATAAAAGAAGATCTCATGATGTTGCTCAACATAGGAAGCATAAAGTTGGGTTTGCAGTGGCAAGACACAGTTACTCAACAGCTTTGCAAAGAAAGGCTTTTCTATTTGAAATGGCAAGTCAGCTCACCACATGCATGTGACCAAATTAAAAAAAAATGCTTCTTGTACATTAAATGCATCCTTTAATAAGCATTGACATATAAATCTCTGCAACCACTCCTGGGGGGAAACAAGAGTTTGCTGTTGTAGTGTTGTCCATTATCTAAAACAGCTTGCAAGGCAGAACAGCATTTTGGAACAGCATAAGAAAATAAGAAGAGTCTGCTGGATCAGGCCAATGGCCTATCTAGTCCAGACCCTGTTCTCACCAGACTCGCCAGATGCCTACGAGAAGCCCATAAGCAGGATCCAAGTGCAAGAACAGTGTCCCTTCACGTGGCCTCCAGCCAGAGCATGGCCATCAAGGCTAGTAGTCTTTGCTTTACCTCCATTCATTTGTCCAATCCTTTTAAAAAGTTGTCCAAGTTGGTTGCCTCCTGTGGGAGTGAATTTCATAGTTTAATGATATGTTCTGCGAAGCAACTCCCCCCCCCCATCTCGAATCTTCTAACATTCACTTATCCACAAGCTCTAGTGCTTTGAGAGAGGGAGAAAATCTTTTTCTGTGTGCACTTCAAGTCACACAATGGTGAAAATTCATCATTTGGATGAGGGTTTCCCAAACTTGGGTTTCCAGTTGTTTCTGGACTACAACTCCCATCAACCCTAGCTAGCAGGACCAGTGGTCAGTGATGATGGGAATTGTAGTCCAAAACCAGCTAGAGAACCAAGTTTGGGAAACCCTGATTTAGATTATGGATGGAGAACCTGTGACAAGTCTAGATGTTGCTGGTTCAGCATTCTGGATACATTAGTATGAAAGACAAGAAGAAAATAGGTTGCCAACCTAGTAAAAAAAAATAGAAATACACTGAGTATGCACAGTATCCCATTTTAAACTACGGTAGTGCTGTGGAACATTTTTGGCTATGTGGACCTTATTTGGCAGGTGGGCAGGACATTACATAGTTAGGACTTGAAAACACCTTGCATAGCCAGCCCAGTAGTCTTTGGCTCTACCACTCAGTAACTGGTGTTAGAGTCAAAGCTTGCTGTAGGGTGCATGATGGAGTTCCCTGCAGTGAATCCCCTTCCACACTTATTCCAGCAGACTTCAAATAACATATATTTAAAGTAAAGATAATAAAAGATAAAAGTAAAGCTGCTGCAGCCATTTGGAAGCGGTGTTGGACGTTCGGGTTCCAAAGAACGTTCACAAAGCAGAACACTCACTTCCGGGTTTGCGGTGTTCGGGACCCAAAACGTTCGACTCATAAGGCGTTCGAGATCCAACGTATGAATGTACTTCTAACCCCCAGTTAAAGGACCTGTCCAACTATTCAGAAACTTAGATTGGCACACTGGTTGTTTTTAAAATACTTTATTTTTATATACTAGACATGTTCAACTGGTCGGCCGCAATGTACAGGTAGATCGCCAGGGTGACCCTGGTCGATCGCGGAAATGTTTTGGCCCCATGCCCCCGGCGCTATGTCCCTCCTCCGCCTCCTCCGCAGCAGGGAAAGTTGGGGCAGGCGGGAAGTGCAAGTATTGTCGCCCGCCCCTTGTTTCCTGGCAGCGTTAAGTTGCTATCCTCCCCCAAAAAGCTCAATAACTCTTGCTACCCCCCCAAAAAAGCTCAACAACTCTGACAATGGGTATATCACTGCCAGGTTTTTTTAATAGTGGGAGTAGATCGCAGTCTTTAGGGAGTTGGACGTGCCTGTTATATACCGTTAAATCATAAAGAATATATCACAGCAGTTTACAACAATATTAAGACATAAAATGAAACAATAAAATAATAAAAAGTTGAAAACAAGCTGAAAGCAAAAGGGAATTAAAACGTGTGCTTCTGGTATTTTAGCACTTATTGTTACGGCTATTCAAGTTGCCATGGTGACTATGAGGTAGAACTCCACAATTGTCCTCCTCTCACACTCTCGCCACTGGTGAGTGTTCCTCATTATGTGGTGAGCATACCTTTCCTGGCTTCTCCGTAAGCTGGAAAAAGGGGAAAGGGTTCTGCCAAAAATAGAAGTTGTGCAAGGAAGTTCTATCTTCTGCAAAAGTCTAATTAGAAATTAAGCAATAATTATTTGCCCCTAGTAGTCTAGATCACATTTGCATAGGACTTGGGGATGCTGAGGGGCCCTTGTTTCACATGAAGGCAAGAAGCAGCATGGTGGAGAAGGAAAACCTAAGAGAGGAACTTGCACCATATCTTGCTTTCTCCTAAACCCCACATGAGGTAAAACAACACCCCCTTCTTCCACAAATCTTCTGCAGGTGCTAGAGGACTGATATGGGAGGGAGGGAGTTTTGTTTCTTTTCCAGCATGACATTTGTAGAAAGCAGAAGTCTCTTGCACTGATTCTGCTTTGGGAAAAACTCCATAAAGTGTGTCCCATTGTTCTACACCTTATATGTTACCCATAAAAGGAAGCAAACCCAGCTTTTGTCTTGTGGACGGCAAATTTAGTTTTCGTTGTTGTTGTGGTGGTGGTCTAGTCAAGAGTTATGTGAAAAGAACAAAACACAGTAATATACCCCTCAGAAATAATTCATTGGACTGCCTTATGCAGACTACATAAATATAATCTGACAAGAATGTTAGGTTTTATAGTTAATGGATTTCTTTTTAACATACTGTGTGTCTGATCTAGCTGTTTTCAAAATGGGGTGCATTTTAAGCATAGCTTTCTTTTAAATAGGAATATAAGCCTTCAGATCAATAAGTCTGATGAAAGATTAGCATAGTGAGCCATCTGGCCTGGCCAGGTGTTTTGTGTATACATTCAGAGAATGAGAGAGATATTGGCTACAGAAAGAGAGTCAATACAGTGAATGATGCTGGAAGGAGGGATGATCTCTCTATCACAATCTGGTCTTATGACAGAGTTGTGTTACAGTAACACGTTCCCATCAACACGTTTCTTGTGAATTCTGTGTGGCCCAGAGTACTATAAAGCCTTAAATGGCTCCAGACTTCAATACCTTAAGGAACGCCTTTCCCCTATACAAAGCGACCTGGACCCACTGGCGGAGGAAGAGGAGTGCGGGGGGAGCACACCACCCCCAGCAGCGTGATCCCGGTGGGGTGCCATCGCGGCTGCCCCCCGCCTGCGCTGGGTGCCACACCCCCACAGGCGGCATGCCACCCCCCCAGAAAGCGTGCCACGCCCCTGTGGGCAGCGTGCCACGCCCCCGGGATGTGCACCAGCCCCGGTGCCGGAGCATGAAGCTCCGTCACTGCCTGGACCCTACACTTGTCATTGGAGGCTCTTTTCTATGTCCTTACTCCCAGAGAGGTTTGGAAGGTGGCAACAAGAGAAAAGGCCTTTTCTGTGGTGGCTCCCCAATTGTGGAATGCTCTACCCAGAGAGGCTTACCTGGCACCATCATTACATGTCTTTACCCAGGCCTATGGCTGTTAAATAATCTATGGCCTGTAAAAGTGTGGGGAACAGGACTGTTATTAGGATGGTTATTTTATTATTAGGCTCTCTGTCAGTATGCTTTTTACTATATTTTTATTATATCTTTTTATCATTGATGTTCTGTATTGTGTTTTTAATGTAGTACACCACCCTGGGATCTTTTGATAAAGGGCGGTATATCAGTTGAATTAATAGTATTAGTAGTAGTATTGCAAGACCAAATCAGATCTGTGCCAAATCTTCAGATGCCTTAATGGTATGCCATAGGCTTGGAGTATCCTGTTGCATCTTCTTGTGCCGTTTAATACTTGCACAACTTGTATGTTAGCTTCAGTGGAATAAGTGCTAGCTAAAACAAATAACACATTTTATAAAGAAGGATAAAGTTTGCACAGTGTGGGAGGACTTGGGGGTGGGGAGGACTACAGTATGATTGCGTCTTGCACAGGGGTTACGTTCTGGGGATGATGCATATAAGCAAAAACACATATACCTGAACCCTCCTTTTGGAACCCCCCCAACCATCCTTATCTTACAAGAAAGGCAGAGAACTTTTAAGCTCTCAAGACCTGCTTAACTAAGGTCTGGGATGCTCTTGTGAGATCTCACATGGTCATCCAAGTTTCCATAAGATATTGTGAGAGCATCCCAGAGCCTGGTACCAGGAAGTCTGAGTGCTTAAAAGCTCTTTCCACACTGGGAAAACCCAGTGCAGAAGGAGCTTTTAAGCTCTCCGCCTTGCGTGCAATTGATCTGCAAGATTTCAGACATTCAGCTTTCAACTGAGTAAGGTTGAAATTGCTCGGGTTAATTGTGCATAGGATGCGATCCTACTATGTTGTCAGTGCCTTCCTGCATAACTTCAATTGGACAACATTAGCAGAGAACAGCTATGGAACTTCCCCAGCCATGTTCGTTCCAGAAGATACTAGACTCGTTCCCTCCATCCTGCATCCTTGCTTGCATGACTGATGGTTAGTGATGATGAAGTCATAGAAGAACAACATTTGGAGAGTATCATGTTGGTTACTCATTTGGGGTGAAGATCATCCCCACTGAGTGCCTTCTAGGAGCTTCAGCTGGTGGCCCAATGATGACCCTTTGTGGACAGGGATAATTTGGCTACAGTAATCTGTGAATGGGACGTGGGTGGCACTGTGGGTTAAACCACAGAGCCTAGGGCTTGCCAATCAGAAGGTTCGAATCCCCGCAACGGGGTGAGCTCTCGTTCCTCGGTCCCTGCTCCTGCCCACCTAGCAGTTCGAAAGCATGTCAAAGTGCAAGTAGATCAATAGGTACCGCTGAAGTGGGAAGGTAAACTGCGTTTCCGTGCACTGCTCTGGTTCGTCAGAAACGGCTTAGTCATGCTGGCCACATGACCTGGAAGCTGTACACCGGCTCCCTCGGCCAGTAAAGTGAGATGAGCGCCACAACCCCAGAGTCGGTCACGACTGGTCAGTGGTCCCTTTACCTTTAATCTATGAATGCTCTCACAGCCTCAATATTGGATTACTGCAGTGCAATTTATGTGGAGCTTTCTTTTGGAGATGGCTTGGAAACTGCAGCTGGTGCAGAATGCAGCCACTTAACTGTTAACAGGATCAAGGTGAGCCCATCTTAAAACACTGGTGTTGGCACAGCTACATTGTCTTCCTATATGTTTCTGGGCCCAATTCAAAGTGCTCGTTTTCATCTATAAATACCTTTGTGGGAGTGCCTCTGGACCATTCAATCTTCGTTTGAGGCTCTTCTCCTGTTTCCCCTCTAGAAGGTTAGGAGGGTGTGTTCTTTTCTGTGGGGTGGTTTGTGTTTTTTTTGGTATGGGTTATTGAGATGGTTTTATTGAACACATTGTTTTTGTTTTGTAGATTTCTTCTTGGTTCTTAATCTTTGTAAGTTGTCTCTGTAGTAGGTGAGAGATAAGTCAAATAAATTACAATAATACAAAACAGTAATTGTATTAAGATGGTTGTGGGTGCTGAGAATTGTAGTCCAGCCACATCTGGGGTTTAGGTTGAAGAAAACACTACTTTAAAGCATACCTCTTTTAACTAAGTGTGACATTTGCCATGCAGTTTAGTCCCATTGACACCAGTGGGACTTTTCTTCTTACTGCAACACGCGCACCCCTCCATTTCCAACCGGGGTTGTAGTGAGGACAAGGAATTACAGTGGTACCTCGGGTTAAGTACTTAATTTGTTCTGGAGGTCCGTTCTTAACCTGAAACTGTTCTTAACCTGAAGCACCACTTTAGCTAATGGAACCTCCTGCTGCCGCTGCGCCGCCAGAGCACAATTTCTGTTCTCATCCTGAAGCAAAGTTCTTAACCTGAAGCATTATTTCTGGGTTAGCGGAGTTCTTAACCTGAAGCGTATGTAACCTGAAGCGTATGTAACTCGAGGTATCACTGTAAAGTTCTGCCCTGGATTGTTTCTGTATTTTAACTTTAATGTATTAATAATATAAATTGGTTAGTGTGTTATATCTCTTTTGTACACCACCTTGGGATGCCACATTAAAGGTGATCAAAAATGCCTAATTAAAATAAGACTCCCTCTCCATGGCTGTGGTGACTGGGGCTGATGGGAATCACAGTTCAAAAAAGCATGCAGTTGGGAAGTCTGGATAAATAAAAGAGCCAAATTATCTCACCAGTGTCAATGCCCTAAGTCTGCCATCACTATGTGTAGTTTAAGCCATAGATGCTTAGGTTGCTTGGAAGTTAATTTCTGTCAAAATTTTCAAATGTTGCTGATGGTGTAGGCACACTTGTCTTCCTCTTCCAATCTTTATTGTGTTCTCCTCCTTTGTGGAAAAAGCAAAGGAATATTGAAGCACTTCCTTTTTGGATAAGAGGGAAAAACTTTTTCTTTCTTTCTTGGTGTTACAAAGTTGTTTTCCTGTCTTGTTTAAAAGTGGTTGTGAAACTTTGTACAGGGGTGAGAGCTGACAAACCACATATGCTGATCGCTCAGCATTCCGTGCCCCTAACACTTTAGACCACAAACAACCTTGGCAGATGCTGCAGTAGCAGCATACATTTTCTTGAAGTACAGCACAACTTCATGCACACGTGTAATTCATGCCTGGAGCTTCAATAATATGGGAGATTGAGTGGCAAAACACCAAATTATATTTTGTGTTAAATCTGTGTACAAGAGTTTTTTCTTCAGCATCCAAAACACAAACATACCCAGGAACCTAATATATAAAATGGTGTTATATGTACTCACAAACATGATAATCCACCATACATCTTTTTGTAAATATTGTATAAATGGGATCATCATGTTTGTGTGTATAGTATAGCATCATTTGATATGTATTAGGGTTTTGTGTTTGTGTTGTTTTGAGTTGAGCCACTTTAAATGAAATTGAGTATATATGACAGAGGGGAAAGTGGGCTGGATTCGGTTTTCTGTACTCCCTCTTTACTGTTAGGTTGAATTTAAAAACATTTCTGTTCACCTAGGCGTTTGATTGCTGAAATATATTGTTCCTGACAATCTTGAAATTATTTGCCTGTGAGGATATTTGATTGTTTCTGAATGTTTTCTATTGTTTTACTGCATGCTGCACTTTGGTTCCTTTGGGAAGAAGGAATGTGATTGAAATTTAATTAATAAATATTTGTTAAACAGCACTTTTTCCCTAAAGGGTCCCCTTTGAAAAACATGCGGTCCCCTGTTGCTTTGCATAAACTCTCTTGGATTGAAGATGAGACTTCAGATGGTTAAAAATTGTAGGTTCGTTTGCTCTTCCTTTCACATGAGCAGGGACACAGGCCAGCAAGCCTAGTTAACCACAGCTTCTTGTTACATTCAATTTGAACCAGGGAACTATGGTTAATGGCTCCCAACGTTTGCTTCCAAATCCTGGCTTGTTTGAAAGCTGTTAATCATAGCTATCAGTTTAGACATAAAAGGAAGCTATGATTAACTGTGACTTCCTGGGTTGTTTACCAGCTGGTGCTAAAGGATGGGTGAAATGGGAGAAAAGGGATGCATGAGAGAGTATTAAGTTCATGCATATACTAGCTTCTAAAGCCCAAACATGATATCTGAATGGGGCCCATCACGCCCAGTCAAATAAGTGCTTATTGCTGCAAATTTTTATCTCCTTTTTAAAATGATATTGAATTGCAGCACAGTTTTTCATTTCTTTGGTTTTTGGCCTTATAATTTTCCTGAATTTATAGTTCAGTTCCCCACCTAATTGTTTATTTGTGTTTGCAATGATTAACTGATCTAATCAAACTGGTCTCCACCCACATCGCTTACCCCAGACACTGAGGTCCAGCACTGAGGGCCTTCTGGTGGTTCACTCACTACAAGAAGCCAAGTTACAGGGAACCAGGCGGAGGGCTTTCTTGGTAGTGGCGCCCACCCTGTGGAACACCATCCCATCAGATGTCAAGGAAATAAACAACTATCTGACTTTCATAATACATCTGAAGGGAGCCCTGTTTAGGGAAGTTGTTAATGACTGATGTTTTAATGTATTTTTAATATTTTGTTGGAAGCTGCCCAGAGTAGCTAGGGAAACCCAGCCAAATGGGCGGGGTATTAAATTAATTAATTAATTAATAAAATAAATATTTATTCCTCCTCGTGTTACACTCTTTCCTGTAGCTTCCAACATGTAATTTTTAGCTAGGTTCACAGTAAATATGGACTAAAGAACATGTTGCTGTAGTTGTACAGTTAGGAACAGCTAAACTCATGACTGATGAGAAGTTTGCCAGAAGGCATAGCTGTTATCTGTATGAATGCTTCCAGTGTTCAAGTAATACATCCTGTTTGTTTCCTGATTTTTTTCTGGTCTCCTGATTCATAAAGGGTAAAGGGACCCCTGACCATTAGGTCCAGTCGTGTCCGACTCTGGGGTTACGGCGCTCATCTCGCTTTATTGGCCGAGAGCCGGCGTACAGCTTCCAGGTCATGTGGCCAGCATGACAAAGCCGCTTCTGGCAAACCAGAGCAGCACACGGAAACGCCATTTACCTTCCCGCTGGAGCGGTACCTATTTATCTACTTGCACTTTGATGTACTTTTGAACTGCTAGGTTGGCAGGAGCTGGGACCAAGCAATGGGAGCTCACCCCATCGCAGGGATTCGAACCGCCGCCTTCTGATCAGCAAGCCCTAGGCTCTGTGGTTTAACCCACAGTGCCACCTGGGTCCCTCCTGATTCATACTCTGCTTTAAAACATGGCATTTACACCTAAGATATTATTATTTCTCACCCTGATAAGAGAAAATTGGAAGCTTCCAAACTTCACTTTAGGGCCGTATTGGGGTGGGGGTGGTCATGTGAGTTCAGGAGAAGGCTAGGGTCATTCTCGTAATACCGTACTAAACTGTGGTCTAGCATTGTATCTAAACCGACCCATAAGTTGCCAACGTTTTGCAATAATACTGTGTGGAGTCCTGCTTGAATGCAACACTATCTCCCACAAAGAAGCTTTCAGCAGCAAGTTATAGTTAAGGTAGCTTGAAAATAATAAGTTGCATATTTGATAAAATGATGTATACTCATATTTTGCTTCTGTATTTGATTTTTCAGAACAAGATAGCTTGGCCAATCAACAATACAACTTTGCTGAGCCACTCTGATTTGGTGTCAGTTTATGCCACTGTGGTTCTGAACAAGATTGTTTTGTTTTTGGGAACAAGAAATGGACAGTTGCTGAAAGTATGTGGCTTATGGTTTGTTTCATGGTTTATTTGATGAATCATTGTAGTTGCATTAGTTGTTAGAAGCTGCTTGGCATTTTGCATGTAAAAGTACTAAATAGTTGCTATATTGGCAAATACAGTCGTACCTTGGTTTTTGAACAGCTTAGTTCTCGAATGTTTTGACTCCCGAACATCGCAAACCCGGAAGTAACTGTTCCGGCTTGCAAACTATTTTTGGAAGCCGAATGTCCAACAGGGCTTCCACGGCTTCCGATTGGCTGCAGGAGCTTCCTGCAGCCAATCGGAAGCTGTGCTTTGGTTTTCAAACATTTTGGAAGTCGAACGGACTTCTGGAACAGATTATGTTCGACTTCCAAGGTACGACTGTAACTTCTCTTCTTGTATAATATTTGAAATATGGTTCCTTCCCCCCCCCCCCGAGTCCAGTGGCTTTCTACATAATTAAACAATGCCTTCTCCCCAACAAAAATATATGATTGGCTTTCAGTGAAATAACTTAAATAATGTAATTTCAAAATAAGTTTTTAGGCTGTTTAGTTTATCTAGCTTTTTGAAAAGCTTTTATTGCTGTCATCTTACACTGTTTTATTGTATGTATTTATTGATTGCTTATTAGCCCAAATAGGGCTAATATAGATATACAAAGCAGCTGAGGAATCAAACATGTGAGGAGAGATGCAGTCCAGACATTCTGCTTCCAAGACATTACCTGTACACAGTTGAGACCATCCATGAGTTTGAGGATGAATGTCTAAAGTGGGAAGCTCTTCATGGAGGCTGCCTGTATGATTTTAAAACCCTGTGCAATCAAGGCTTTAAACTGCATTTGTAAAGAATAGCTGACCAAATTGAAAACATAACAAATGCTGATCATTAGTCACTGACTATGCCTTCAAAATAGGTCCTTGTATCTTTCTTGAGATAATAGTAAAAGAACATGTTCTCTTTCCAGGTAAGAGTATTTGTTAGATTATCCATGCAGTTTGCTTCTTATCTGTTCATTTGAGGTTCTGCTTGCACAGTGGGACTTCTGCTTCCCCCTCCTCCACCCAAACACCCCCCCAAAATCTGTTTCAAATTGCTGATGATGGGGAGGAATAGAGGAACCATAGTGTATTCAAATAGGGCAGATAAATTGGCCCATGATAACATGATAGTGATTTTTTTTGTTTCCTGTGTTTTTAGGTTATTCTTGATGAAAACATGAAACCAAATTGCCCAGACATTTTATATGAAATTGAAGAAGAAACACCAATTTTTCACAAACTTGAACTTGACCCTGTGAATAAAGATTACATCTATCTACCATCTGGTAACAAGGTGAGCTAAGAGCAGCAGTCAGCACAAATAGTATTTCTGAAGTTGGCTTTCAGTCATCCGGCAAAGTCCTTGTTAACTGAAGTCCAGCAACCTACTTTACTTTTGGGTTGTAGAACAGGACCCTGAATATGAGTAGGTGTGATTTCTAGCCAACAGAGATTCTAAACTATGCAACTGACTTGATTAGTTCTGTGTAACTTTACAGATATAGCTATCACATCATTATCTTAGTGTTCGCAGTTGCGTAACTGACTTACATTGTCTTACGTGAGTGCAGTGACTTTTAAGAACTGAGTTGATGGAAACAAGAGAAAACTTGGGTGTCATCAGCTTGCTGATGGAATCAAAGTGCTGCACACCTTCATATGATCTCTTTCTCAGCATCTCTCATTTATCCATTGAATTCAGGAAGCACCAGTAAGCCCTTGTGAGGAATGTTTGGATGGATGATGAGTAATCACCACACATGAGATTTTCTTCTTACAAGAGAACTCCTTTTAGTCTCTATTCAGATTAGGGCATTAATGCATACATGACTCACTGTTGCATGTGCTTGTTCGGGCACCTTTATCCACACAGGTTCTTTCAATCTTATGGCTCCAAAAACTATCTCCTCCTTTCTTGTGCACATTAGTGGATGGTACTTGATAGGATGCATGTTGGTGCACTATGTGGTGTTGTCTCCTTCCCTCAAATATTATTACTTCCCTGAGGTCCATTGTGGATATTGTGCAGTTATTTCCTTGCCTGTGTATGCACTTAAAAATAAAATTTAAAAAAAGTTCAAATCTGGAATATAAGTTTTTTCAGAATTGCGCAAAACTACAGTAATTTTTAAATAAAGTGTAATACTCCAAGCCAGATAAGATTTGGAATCATTCATATGAAAGACTCCTACCTTTTCCTTTGCCATCTACGTGCAAGGGCAATTTATATATTTTAACATAGCTGCTCTGTGAAAAACAGCTGGGCTAAAAATAAAAATACCATGAACATGTCTTTGGGGCTGATGGGAACAAAATGGAAGAAGTAAACATGGCAATAGAAACCATCCAGTGAAATGTCACCACACATGTTAAAAGCAATGACGCTTCCTACATAATAAGCTTAAGAGGATCCACATTTTTGTATTGCATTTTCTTCTATTGGATTATCCACAGATTGGCAAATATTATGTCACCACCAGCTGTCTCCTCATAGTCAAGAAGAGTGATTGGTTGTAGAGAAGGTTTCTTCATGAGCAAAGGACTACTCAGGTGTAGCACCCTCCTCAGGAGAAGGACTCTGCAGAGATGTCTTGAGAGGCTGCAGCCGGGCCTAGGGTGGGATTCTGGTGCCTCTGGTATAAGAGCCTCAGTGCAAGGCTGAGAGAACTGCTGGAACATTGGCTTGCTAACCAACACTGTTTCTTGTACCTGATCCTGACCATCTGCTTACCTGGACCTTGGGTTGCCCCTCAACTCTGTTAAAATCACTGCTTGTCTGGAATTGGACCTTGGATTGGCCATGGAATTTGCAGCTCTCCGTCTGCAATTGCCGTGGTTATCTGGAAGGCTACTTGCAGCCTGGGACCCAGCTAGAACAAGACAGAAAATGAACTTAATTTAGCAAGGGGAGGTGCAAGCTGCCACTTGGATGAGGAGGACGCTATATGTACACTGCAAAAGTGAGAGACAGAAAGAAGCAGCTTCAAATCCACATTAAACTCCAGAGTGGAAGAGCCCACAATGGCATTGCCAAGAACACACTTTAGCATCAAAGATTTGCAGCAGGATTTAATAGGATTAATAGTGGAGTGCAGTTGCCCGTAGCAATCTCCAGCCAGGCAGAAATGGTTATGAGAGACCACACTCCTTCCAGACCAAAAGCCACGTTAACAGGTGGGCAGAAGGTTGGTGGTTTTTAAGTGCTGAAGGGGAACCACACATTCAGCAGCCTTTCCTAGAAACGGAAGTTTAGAGACAAAGGCTGTAACAGGCAGGGAATTTGCATGCAAATTATTTTTGAAGTCATATGCCACCCTGTTGGCTCTAAATTTAATTACAAGTGAGCACAGCTGGCAAAGGTCTTGTTACAGGTCCAATTTGCAAATGATCTCCTCCTATACACGCCCAAATTAGCAAAGTGGTATGATGGATCTGGAAGGGACGTGGGTGGCACTGTGGGTTAAACCACAGAGCCTAAGGCTTGCCGATCAGAAGGTCTGCGGTTCAAATCCCCGCGACGGGGTGAGCTCCCGTTGCTCGGTCCCTGCTCCTGCCCACCTAGCAGTTCGAAAGCACCTCAAAGTGCAAGTAGATAAATAGGCACCGCTCCGGCAGGAAGGTAAACAGCGTTGCTCTGGTTCACCAGAAGCGGCTTAGTCATGCTGGCCAAATGACCCGGAAGCTGTCTGCGGACAAACGCTGGCTCCCTTGGCCTGAAAGTGAGATGAGCGTGCAACCCCAGAGTCGTCTGTGACTGGACCTAATGGTCAGTGGTCCCTTTACCTTTATGATGGAGCCAGACAAGGTTAACTTGAAGTGACATAAACAGCATACCTTAGAAGGTTGTTGCAATATTGTAAGAAACTACCTTGATTTCCTTTTTTTTTTTTAAGTCGCTGATTGCTTTTTTTTCTTTTTCTTTTTTTTCTAATAACCATCACTTTATTAATGCAGCAAAATGAATACTCCCAAGACGTGTGCAAATGGATCTGCATTGCCTGAGAAAATAGTTCTCTCTGCTTTGCAAGAGGAGCTCTGAAGAGAGGCAATATCCTTTCACCAAGAAGGAGACATGGGTTGTGGGTTTTGCAGATAGGACATCACTACAGCCGCGATAGACAACATGAAGCTGCTCATTATCTGTTTGGTATCTTCTGAACTCCGAGAGTTGGCAAAGCTGATAAATGAACAGTAGACAGCAATCCAGGCACACCACTTGAAGCCACACATACTGAAAATCATTCCCAGTAGATTCATGTAGTCTGGTATGGGGTCTTCCAGAGTAGGGTTGTTCTCTGTGGATGGAGGTTTGTATTTGAGAACTCGATTTGGTCGCCGCGGGTCCATTACGTTGTTACCGGCCATCGTGCACCGCCTCTGGCTAACTCCGAGTAGTGCCCCCCTCCCATTTGCTTTCCCCCCCTATTTCCTGGGTTTATGGAAATTACTTTACATTTTTGAAAAGGTTTACTAGAAACATGCAAGACTGATTTTCTTCCTTTCTATTTTAGATCTGGAGAACAAAGGTTGCCAATTGTAGCAAGTATATTTCCTGTAAAGAATGTTTAACTGCCATGGACCCCCACTGTGGATGGTGTTATTCATATAACAAGTATGTATTTTTGCTTCTTAGGCTCATATGAATAAATGCTTCATTATTGGTATTTTTTCATTCTTGATACCTTGAGGCTGTATCCACAGTTGTTTTTACAAAGTCATCTTGGATCAGTTTAAGTCTGCAGTGACTCTTCCTATAATGACACCTGCTAATAATATTAATGTAAAGGCAACTCAAGCTTCTCTCTTAACCTTCCCAGGATATTTGTGTTAGTATTTTAACTGGGCTAAGACAGAATCCTGGGGCCAAATAACTTTGAAATTCTAAAACAACAACAAGACCATAACATTTATTTATTTGCTTTAAAATTATCTTTTTACAAAGTTTGAGCAAAAAAGAGCAATAAGACACAATAGTGACAAGCCAGTAGCCGAGCAGTAAATAAGAAATTAGTGTTTTAATTGTGGTTATAATTATAGTTAGCAGGAAGGAGATATTTGGATAGTTGTATTAAGTTCGCATGCCCAATTTTTAATTTGAAATTTGAGAAAGACCATAATGATATATTCTCATAAGATTGAAAAAGTCTTAGAGTGGTCCCAAGAAAAATAATGTAAATAAATGTTCTTTAACACTGACTCTCCAAAACTTATATCTACTGTTGGGTCTGTGGTTTTGAGGGACAATGGCATCACAAGCCATGAGAAAGAATCAATGGATGTGACTGGTTTTTTATGGTTTTAAAGACAGAAATGAAGCAACAATAAAGCAAGAAAATCTGATTGGGTTAATCAGTTCTATCTCCCAGAAATTTGCATAGCTAGCCAACTTGATTGAAAGGAAATGATGCAATAGATGTTCCTTGTTTGATGTATCTTTTTTAAAGCTAAATATCTGGAACATGATTTCTCAGCCTATTAAGAGCTGAGAAGGCACTTTAGAAATGTTCAGCCAAGGTGGCCACAGTTTGGTTAGGAGATACAAATAATGCAGATTTTTATATATAATTGAAAGAGATTTCTCTATTTCTCTCATGCATATATTTGGGGTTTTTTTCAGCTGCACTTTAAAAGGGGAATGCCCAGTTTCAAATAACATAATGAACTGGACAAGCATTCCATATGGAACAGATAAATGCCTGAAAATCTACACATCTAAGCATTACAGAGGTGAGGTATGTTAAACATCATTTTCATTTCATTTTAGTATAACTGCACTACTTAATACATCGTTTCTACAAATGAGAGAATGTAACCTGGCAGTGCTGAGCTCTCTCAGTACTCTGGTCCGACTGAAACATAATAGTCCAATCCTATGCTGCTTATACCTTTCTCCTGGTGTAACAATGGGTTCTTTGTGGGTGAACCTGGGTAAACAAAACCCTATTTTTATGTACACAAAAGCATGTATCTGGCCCAAGCTTCCATGTTTGGCATCCTCTTCAAGCCATCTCTGTAGACAAGCATTTCACCCTACTTAATGAATCCAATGTATTTGGCATACTGGCAGAATCCCAGCCTCCCCTACTTGCGGATCACACTGTGTCAGTTTGCACGCACGCAGCAGGATTGGGACCCCTAACTGAACTTCCTTGGGTGGCTCCAGTTGTTTGGTGCCTTGCACAAAAGGAAAGGCCAAGCTGTGAAGGTGCAGGTGAATCCTTGTTAGAGCAATGGTGATGTCTTCTGATGCTCCTCGCTTTCTGCCTGGAATGGTTTTAAATCATGTGGCTATAATGTGAAGAGGTTAATGGTTCCCTCATGCTGGATATGGATTCCTGTAACCATGCTCTACCTCGGAGGGGTGGCACTGATATGGAAAGAATACGGACATACTTTAAAACAGGATTTGTTAATCTCTTGAAGTACACTCACATGTCCGGGTGGACATTCTGCCTGAATCATTGATCACTGCACTGTGTAGGGAAAGTAGAGAGAAGCCAGGTTCACCCAGTGGAACAAAAAAGAAACACACGCTATTCTGGCTTCTGTTGGTAGTATTATTCTCCCATAATGTTGGCTCTTCAGCATCCTTGTGGGTGACAAATTGAGAGCCAGCCTTGAGCATGATGCCGTTTCCCCTCCTGCCTCTGAAACTATTTCTCTCTTCTCTTCCTGTTGTTAGTCATCATTTAGACATACTGATATAGTTCATGGTTAATGCAAACCAGGAATCTTCCTGACCATATATTGAAGCCAACACTGGTTGGTATGAATTCTGGTTTGCATAAAACATGGTCTACATGTGTAACAAATCATCATCATTCTAGGGAAAGAAGGAAGTGGGAGAATCGTTCTGTATAAATCTCATGGCTTCCCAGTAGGAATCATTGGGTGTGATGAATGGAGTTGGGCAGATTGCAGCAGCTCCTACTATTCAGCCAATTAAAAGTTGGCGGTATATTTTCAATTGTTTCTTGCCATTCACTTTTTATCTAATCTTTAAGTAGCCTATCAACATTTGCCCTGAGAGTTTAACTCTGATTCTCTTGGAAGTTCCTCCAGACTATCATCTAAGAGGTGAAGAAATCTTATCAATTTTCTCATTCCTTTAGATTTCTGTAACTGCAGTTGGAAATTCTGAAGGGCCATTCACTTGCAAAGTGATAGATGTGAATACCAAAAAAATTCTTTGTGAGAATGTGAAGGAAGACATCATGAACTGTTCTTGTCACCTTAATGCAGCTGATCTAGTCGGAAAAGGCAAGTTTTCTTCATATTTTACCTACAACAACTGGTATGTTTTGTTGTATGGAATGTGTGGGGATCTATATGTTGCCTGATATTTATTTACTGTGCTTGAGGCGGGTAGGGGAAGGATAAAGCCACATTGGTTCTGAAATAGGAAGCTTTGAAAGTGTGTTATGGATTGCTGTGGTTGGATGTTGGAAAAAGGAAGATAGGTTGGCCGTTGTTTGTGGTTGGTGTAAGCCTGGCTACTATTTTATCATGTCACACTTGTCAGTCTTTTCTTGCGTGTGCAAGATTGGGGAAGATATCTGGCACCAAGATGAATGCCACTTCCTGAAACCAGCCCTGAATCCCAAATCTTGTGTTGACAAGATTAGACTATTTAAACTACATTAGGAAAAAGCTGCTATAGAAGACTGAAGACTAATTGTCATGCAAGAGAAACGTGACCCATGTTATCAGCTCTTTGGAAATTCATCTTCACTTAAAAGAGGAGCATAAACAGAATAAATAATTAAGTAATACAATTATCTGTGGCATAACCTCTTCATTTATGTCGGCTCTATGCATGGGTATCTGCAGGAAGATAAAGGGGATAGTCTCTTCACCCAATGAGTCTTAATCAACTTATTCCTTGCTTTCATTTTTTAAAAGTAAAAATGTAGTAAGTTTCTGGCATTTTAGAATTTGACAGATGAGTTAGACTGTGCAGGCACTATTCTCCTTATTTGTTTGTGAAAAACTTACCTGCTCCTTCAGACACTTTTTATATGATTTGGCATTCCTTTATGACATATTCAGCAGAAAAAATATTTTCAAGATACCCTTTGTCACTAGCATGGCAAATCTGGAACTATAGTTGATCTGATGAAGTTGATAGCCTTTACTTGGACTTCGTTATTTTAACTTATGTGCAACTACGCATTCCACATGCCTATTTTATAGTTTTGTTTTTCATCTTTTAATTTTCATCTGGTGTTATAGTTGTTCTTTCTATTTTATACACATTATAAAATGAAATAATAATCATAAACTTTACAAAGAAGAAAAAAGAAATACTAGCCAATGAAATTTAAGAAAGGAGACCTAACCAATTAGTTAAAGAGAAGGCAAGAGTAAAACACCCATAATCAAAAGTCTTGATTTATTGTTAAGCTTCTTCTGTTGGTCTTCCCTGGTAAATAAGTGATTGCTGCTCCATAGAAAACAATTTGATTATACAAGATGTTAAGGTAGCTGTGATTTGGGACAAGTGTGCCAGCCCAAGAACAAAAGATAACAGCAAAGAAGGAGTTCATTATTTTTCAATCACAAATATAATAATAAAATAACCTAAATAATAAAATAATAAATAATAAAATATGAAATGAGTTTGTAAATATTTTAAAAATTATTCTGCTAATGCCCACGCAGATAAAGTCAATCACTGTTAATAGCTATATTACAGGGGGCAGGACTATGGCTGAGATAGTATGGGGTACGCCAGCCCTACAAAGTAGCCCAGACTTGTTACACCCATTTTGCTGAAAGGAGGGAGGAGGCTGTTTTTTTTTAAGCTGTGAGTGAACTGTGAAATTGATTGTAGGAGGAGTACAATTAAGAGCTAGAGGAAGTGAAGGCAGCTAGGCAAAGAACTAAGACTTTCAGCAGTGAGTGGAAGTACCGGTAAGTTCCCTGGATGCCATGTTTATGCATTGAGAAACAACAGATGGGTAGACCTGACGTACTGGTTGCTCAGGGACCAAATCTAACTAGGCCTTGCCATTGCAGAGTCACCAGTGCTGCCAGAAATTGTTGACCTGTTCTCTGATGCTAGTTATGTTTTGTCTATTTATTTGGAGTAGTTTCTTTTCCCTCCTTGAAAAAATTCCTGGGGACTCCCTTGTATCTACTTTTAAATCAATTGTATCTCAATAACTCATTATATATATGCTTGTACCCAATATATCAAAATGTTTTCTTTTTCTTTTTCTTTCCAGTTGCTCAAGTATTACTCATCTCTAATTCACAGACTTTATCAGAAATATTTAAATATGACTGCTCATTAGAGAAAACGTAAGAGATGTTTACATATCTTTTTTGTGGGTTGTGGAACAGCTTCTTTAGGGTGCTTCCACATTAGATGTTTCCTCTTGAATTGTCACTCTTCGTTCTCTGTACTGTTACAGGACATCTACACAGTGTTGTCATAAATTTGTTATCTTGTATTCTCCCCATGGTACTTTCACCACTTTTGAAACTTTTTGGGGGGATAATCTTTTTTTTTTTTTTTTGAAGGAACAGAACATAGTGCAATATCTGTAGATGCAGTGCTAAGTTGAAATATGCTTCTGTCTTTTTGAAGGAACATGGTTGTAGATCAGTGATAGAACACACTCTTTGCATGCAGAAGGTCTCCGCTTCAGTCCCTTATATATCTAGGTAGGGCATGGAAAAATCCTTTTTGAAACCCTGGAAAGCCATTGCCAATCAGTGTAGGGCCAACCTTCCCCGCCAGATGTTTTGCGTGATGACCACAGGCCATATTGAGTGGGGCTGATGGCAGCTGGAGCTGAACATCGGCACAGCACCAGATTGGAGAAGACAGGTGCAGACAATGCCGGTGATCATTCAGGCATCTGAGACTATTCCCAGGTCTCTACTCTTCAGTACATTTTTAGTAATGTTACTTTTTTTAGTCAAAATAACACCTTCACCCATATTTTAAATCTATATTTGTGTAATTACACTTACATGAAAAAGCTATATAGTGCAAAATGTTAAATAGATTAAAAAGGATCACACTGTTTTTCTGGTTGGTGCCATTTCAGTTAGCTTTAAAATTATTAGCACAGTAGCAGTTAAGGGAAGGGGAAGTGCTTTTTGGTAAACATGAAAACCTCTCTCTCTCTCTCTCTCTCTCTCTCTCTCTCTCTGTGTGTGTGTGTGTTTTGAAAATAAACATCGTGCTAAAAGGGTATGCCACCTACATAGCTGTATATGACACACAAACATATGGATGATGTATAACAGGATGTACATTTTTTGTAAAGTGTGAGACTATCTGAAGAGTCTTGCCATTCTGCATGTAGGGTAGAGGAAGTGCAATCTCTATATAACACTTGTCAGTCTGGAAGCAACCTTAGCAATTCATAAGCCTTATGGGTAGGCTTGTTGTTTCGCTTGGAGCAATTATTAGCACATACATTTATAACCGTACTTGGCCCATGATACATTCTTTTGCTGAAGCATCACTTTAGATCTCAGCTCTGTTTCCCTGCACTCATGGCATTAGGAGCCAACCTCCAGATAGTGATGAAAAAGAGCCACTGTGGATTCTGTTGTGCATTAACTCTATCCAGGCTACTGTGTGCTTCACACAGAAGCATATTTTCCAGAATTGAGAAGTTGATGAGTAGGGGGCAAGGAAGGTCCAACATGAAGGCTTGCTTTCCTAATTAATTAGTGCTATAAGACTTGCCACTCATGACCCCTTTTGTGTTAAGGGATTGTTGGAATAGCTCCACAACCTCTAGTCCAGGCTTCCTCAACCTCGGTCCTCCAGATGTTTTTGGCCTACAACTCCCATGATCCCTAGCTAGCAGGACCAGTGGTCAGGGATGATTGAAATTGTAGTCTCAAAACATCTGGAGGGCCGAGTTTGAGGAAGCCTGCTCTAGCCCCAAGGCAAAACCCTTTCAACGGATTTACAGTTTTACATCATAGGGATGATGGAAGTTTAAATAGCAAGGAGGAATGGATAGTGTGATATTTTTTTTGCACCACCTTCTTAGCATATGACCTTTACTTCAGATGGTATGAGCCATCTACTTTTGCCAGCAGTTGAAGCAACACTATAGAAATGAACCACTTGCCATGTTCAGAGGCAGTACTGAATTCAGTCACTCAAAATCAACAGCAAAGGAGGACTGTTGTCTCCACGCGATGATTTTGGGCTTCCCAGGGGCATTTGGTTGGTTACTTTGGGAGGCAGAATGCAATGGCCTTTTCATCTAATCCAGCAGGGGTATCATTATGGAGCATTGCTTTCCCATGCCTAATACGACAGAAGTGCCCTTGAAGTTCTTCTGCTGATCCAAATTGACTTTACATGTTACAATTAAATTTCCAAGTTTTCAGCAGGCAGTGAAAGATCTGAATTGTAGGCGCCTGTCTGATTTCAAGAGGACCAGTGCTCTGAATTACTGAGGCCACTATACGAAAAGCCTTAGCTTGAGTAGAGCTAAATAAATATTTATGACATGTGAGCACCCTGGGTAAGACCTAGAATTATATACTGACACACCTTCTCTGCTGGATCTCACCAATCCCTGCAGTTCTTTAAACTATTATTTTATATTGCTAGATGTTCAGAATGTTTGTCTCGTGCTGGTTGCACCTGGTCTACTAGAGAGAACAAGTGTGTCTCCTCTACCATGACTTGTACACAAAAGGTAATTTTTCTTGTAATGGAATTTAAATCACTATCTGGAAAGCTTTTTATTTGATGAATAGTTTTTTAAAAAAAATATTCTAAGGAAATACTTTCAATTTTTTCAGGTTGACTGTGATTCAATTCCTACCAGTGCTTCAGATGGGAAACATATTTCACAGAGGCCAGAGGTCAGCAGATACTCTGAAACTGATAAGTTATAGCACAATTGATTGTGGGGCGGGGGGAGGGGATTCACCCATGTGTTAACACTATCTCCCCCTCTTCCTATAATGTGTCCAGCTCACTGTCAATCATATGCTGTTTTCACTGATGGCAATACCTCTTGCACTACTACCAAGTGTGAAGGAGGCAGAAGACTAAAGGGACACGGTGGAAAATAAGGGGAAGCCTTGCAGGGTGATGGTTGGCAATTGGACACACTAATTCCCCCTTCAATACAGGACCTTTGTGAGCTCCTGTAGACCTTTCCCAGGTCCAAGCTAAGGAGAATTCCACTGGCTTTTCTAGTCTCTCTTGCTTTGCATAACTCATAAGACTAGTAGCAGTAGCAACAATGCTAGTAAAATACCATGGGATGTTTGTGTTGCCTTCACTTTCCACTGCTGAAATATAGATAGTTGAGGGGTGTGTGTGTGTGTGTGTGTCACATTTTCTGCTTTTACCCTTTGTATCCATGGGAATTTGTGCTATAATGAATAACAATGCTGTATTTGGGTAAGATACCATGACACTATAAGAAATCAGTAGTTGTCATTTAATATAATTAGTGGAAGGATTTTATTTCACAGAGTTATCCTCTGGGTTGAATTCTAATCCTGTTGGATCACTTTTTCTCCAAATCTAGCTAGCAAATGGCTTGATCAAGCTTAAGAAACAACAATACAGAACTGAATACATACATACTGCTGCAATTATCTGCTGTATGTGTTTTCCTCTTCAGTGATTTGGGATGATATATACTTAAGAACAAAAAACAGTCAAAATGTAGCTTTGATTTTCTGTGTAACTGTAACTGTGTTTTCCGTTAATCTTTATTGGATAGCACAGGTGTTGTCCAAAGAGCACACTGTTGTTTGAGGGAAGAACTACATTGCAATATGCTAGTGAGCTGACTATATTATTAGTACTCAATAGTATAAATTAAGTTTTGCAATTCTTGGTTTGTGTATTTTTAGGCAATCAAATTCTGTGAATCACCATAGTTTCAATCTGACTTAAACATGTTATTATTGAAAGTGTCTTATTTTCTTGTTCTCTTCTTACCACCACCAAATCAGATTTCTTTCCTGTGTTAGACTGATAAGCCATTATGCATTAGATGGTGCTGAAACTGTAGAAGCAAATGTTGTGTTGGGTGAATTAAAACTGATCTGCTTGTTTTAAGAAATGGGGGGAACTGGAGGGTTTAATCGAACTAATCTCTGAGCTGGGTGGTAAAATTTCCACCACAGGAACAAGGAAGGGGGGCTGTTGGGTATGGGAGACTCACTGAAAATGGTTTCCCTCCCTAGTTTGCTGGCAGAAGACTTATCAACTGCTTGCCTCACCCCCCTTGGTACTCCCATAGTACTTCAGGTTTCTAGTGAATATGGTGGCAAATGCAGCTGGTTTTTCTAAGTTTTGCTGCCTGACCAGGCATGGCAGCAGCCAGCCAACAAGGCACTGCCAATCATCAGGTGGGGGCCTCTGATTGGCCCATTTGAAGCTAGCGGGAAGTCCCACCCTGTGATCCTGCTGGCCAGGGGAATTCCCAAACGGCCAGCAAGCACCTGTGATCTGGTTGCTGGGGATGGTGGCAGAGAGCGAGGGGCCGCAACTGCCACCTACCTGGTAAAGGGCTGAGCAGCCATTTACTACCATACCACTTCGTTTTAAGTATAATCCAGTATCTTTCGTTCTCTTTTATACCAAAATAACGAGGTCAACGAAAATGTACCTAATCTTAATCCATAAATATCATTTTTTTGCCTAATGTTATCACATTATTAGTATCCAAAGAACTTCCTGAAGTTTTCCCATAGGCCTGTGCATTCCCAGTAAAATTGTTTACTTTTTAAAACTTCAGATAACACTTTTCTCCCCTCTGCTGTTTAGAGCACTGTGCATTTTAAATTCTTCTCAGTTTCAAACCTAAATGGTTTTGTGGAATTGGGTGGGACTTGCAGTTCAGGAAACAGAAGTCCAAAGCCATCAGTGTTCATATATGAGTATAGTTCCCTGCCTAGAGGAGCTTGCAAAAGAATATTGTAATATTTAGTTTGCTGTTTTGCTAATTCTTATGAAAACCCAACATATACGGCAGTTTTAATGTTTGCGTGTGTCTGAGAGAGAGAGGGAGATGCATATCGATAGACACAAATCAGATTGGACTTCCTGTTGGTAGCTTTAGCTTTTCAGCAGCAAATGCAATTCAGCAGCTAACATCAAGGTTAGTTGCTGTTGCTGAGTCCTTTTGAAATATAGATGAAATATTTGGATTAAAAGACTCATGAAGGAAGAAACAAAGAACCAAACTAATAATTTATAAACTTTTTGTGTCATTCAAAATAGGGCTCATGCAACTTAGAAACATTAATTATAGATATTGCTATTGTCCAATTATAGATATTGCTATTGTATCCAAGTGTACCATTAAATTTGTGCTATGATTTGTGCAGTGCCCATATTATTCTCATTGTGACTTTATTCCAATGCTATTTTGTGGGTATGAGTGTTTTCGTGTTCTCATGGAAATCTCTGTCTTTTAGGATTTCCCACTCTGTTTAATGGAGAAATCAGAGTCTCCCTTTAATTTCTTGGGGGTTTTTGTTTGTTTTGTTATGTTTTTAGTGTATGTGTGCGTACACTCTGGGTGAATGGCAGTACTTCTGAAACTCTATGGAATGTATGTTCACAGATAGATATAGATGTGGAATGCGTTTTAATAAACATTTCCAAATTATTGTTGTGTTTTGGATTTTTAGCACCAACACACAAGTAATGCTAGCTATATGCAACCCAAAGCTTGCCAGTCATACACAGTCCTCTTCCTCTCTCTGGAATAAGTTATCCTACCCATCTTTTGCTTGCCTTAGGTGTGTTTTATCATTACACCTACATTGTCACTATCCGGGTTATTCAGGTTCATGGGAACTGTGGTTGGTATTAACTATGGTGCATATGTGACACTAAACCTTATAAAGGCTGACAAGGGTTGAGAGGGGAAATTCATGGGTTACCAAGGCTAGCTCAGTGACCACAGTTTGTAGGGGCAATAATTTATTTTGGCTAGCTTATACACCAGTTTATATTTCACACAAAAAAATAACTTAAGCAGTTTACAAATTCCAACCGAAAGAAATCAATATAAAAATACAAATTCCATATTCAAAACAATACTACCAATACTATAAAAACAATTCCACATTTTAATTAGCACAATGAAATGTAAACATAAATAAGAACCACAAAAGCAAATCATATACAAAAACATCCAAATGCAGCATAATGACATATCATCATTAAAATATCTCAAATAATATTATAAAAAGCACATAATACAATCACCGAAAATCATTAACCTACACATTCACACTGCACAAAACTAATATAAACATGTAGCCCCCATATGTGCAATCACCCAACAGTCTTCTTGTACCCATCATTTCATCCTATCCATTCCTCCCTATCTCTCATCTGGGGCAATACAGACATGTGTCTCCACTAGGCCATAGGCGCTTGTGGATTTGGTTATGCCCTTCTATCTTTTGTTTTTATATTCCATCCTGAAGAATACGAAAACCAATGGAAATTATGGAGCATGGAACAACACAATATCTACCCATTAACAAGAAAGGTACAAGTTAAACATGTTTATAAGTGCATGACTGGATACTGAAATCTTGTTTTACTTTGTTTCCAACAGCCCATGCACATTACTTCCATTGAACCAATGTGGATACCAACATTAGGCAGCAGTGAAGTACTAGTCAGAGGAGAAAACTTTTCAAATGCAGATGTTTTGATCGAAATGACTGGAACCAGTAGCTGCAAATCAGAGGAGTGAGTAAAAATACAATCAATTATTTTATCTTTGAAATTAACACGCACCTGTACCGCATAGACATTTATCCTGGAAATGTTTGGACTGGTGATTAAACTATATAATCAAGATGAAGCCTTTTAACTGTGTGATTTAGACTTGCTTATTCATACTGCACTAATGTGCTCTTTTGTCACATTAGTTCCAAAAGTGAAACTTTAGTAATCACTGTAATAATCCCAGTTGTTTTAGGTTGTCCTCCTATTCCTTGGTAGATAGTCTAATCTCTATTTCCCCCGACTAGATTACTTCTATTCTTATTTTTCAATTTTCCACATATGTGAATGGAATTAAAAGCAATGTTCATTCTTCAGATGCTTTCTTCCTCTTCTAAATCACATTACAATATGAATTTTGATTGAATCCTTGGGCTCTGCTTGTTGTTAATTTTGAGTTCCAATGAGAGTTGGCTTGCAAACTGCTTTAAAATTAAATAGCATTTGGGTTTTGGGGAAATTTGAGAGATGTTCTTCTTCTTTTCAGAATATTTGTCACCAAAGTGTTAAATCGCACACACATGAAACTCTGTTTACCACCAAGTCGCAAAGAAGCCAAGAGCATATGTATAAAGAAAATTGGCTTTCCGTGTTCACTCCCTGTGACACTGTATTATGTCTCTCCCCCCGCATGTACTGGAATATTTCCAAATGTCACCTGGAAGAGGTAATCTTAAATTCTTTTACTTCTTATAAAAAGTAGTACATTGAATATGAATATGAAATAGTTAACTTAGTATCATAACAGACCTTAGTGTCACTTGTAGATCCTTCAGTTTTATAGGGTGTGGCTGGGCATTGAGATCAACTGTTCATGGTGCCATACCAACACATCCATCAGCTCAGCATTCATTCATTCATTCATTCATTTACATTTGTATACTGCCCTGTACTCGTAGATCTCAGGGTGGTTCACAACATAAAATTACAATTTAAAATACATAATATAAAAACATAAAATAAAAACAAAGGCAACCTGTTAACTTCTATTCTTATTTTTCAATTTTCCACATCTGTAAATGGAATTAAAAGCAACGTTCATTCTTAAGATGCTTTCTTCCTCTTCTAAATCACATTTTAAAAAGGCATTAGATGTCAGTCAGCCAAAGGTCAAGTTAAAGCGCCCACCTGCACCCTTACCTGGACAGGGACAGCCTAACTGCTCTGTTAACCTCTAGGTTAGATTACTGCAATGCATTATAGGTAGGGCTGCCTCTGTAGTTTGGAAAATTCAGCCAGTACAGAATTCAGCAGCTAGGTTACTCACTGAGGCAAGACAGTTTGAGCACATTACATCAATCCTGGTCCGATTGCACTGGCTACCAATTAGTTTCTGGGCCCAATTCAAAGTGCTGGTGCTATAAACCCTTAAATGGCTCAGGACCGCAATACCTCAAGGACTGCAGCTTCCAGCCATCACCCCTCTATTATTGTCCATTCTGGGTCACCCAACCACTGTTACAATGTCCATTTTCTTGACAGATCAAGATGAACAGGTGACAGCAAAAGTTACAAGGTTTTTAACCAGGGCAATTAGAATAAGATCCGTTATTTGACTATTGATCCAAAACCCCAAAATGTATTTTATGTAATTAACTGTTTACCTTTATCCTCTGTATATTGCATTTTGTTCTATTGCTATGCCTGGTGGCTGATGCAAATAAAGATTCATTCATTCATCCCAGCCATCACCACTCCCATGAGTGACTCCCATACCATTTCAGAACCACTGCTGAAGAAGTCAGTCCACTAGGGAAAGGGAAGACAGCTGGTAGTCTTTGTGCTAAGAGTCCATTCAAACCTTGTAGTAGTACAGTCATACCGCGGGTTGCGTATGCTGCAGGTTGGTTTCGCTGCGGGATACAAACGCGCTGAACCCGGAAGTACCAGAACGGGTTACTTCCGGGTTCAGCGCTTCACACAGGTGCAGAAGCACCGAATCGCAACCCGAGCGTGCGCAGAGGGTTACGGACGCTGTGGGTTGCGAACGTGCCTCCCGCATGGATCGCGTTCGCAACCTGAGTGTCCACTGTATTGTAAGAGCTAAACATTATTATATATGCAGTGTGTGTATTGGAAACCTAAGTAGAACAATGAAAACCAATGGTCTATAGTTGTTGGCTTTAAAACCTACTGAAATACGTGACTAGATCTTACTGGAGATTATGTTGCTTACAAGTCATGCTAGGCAGACTCCGATCAATTAAAACTCCTAAAAGAGGTGAATAGTCACAATCGGTATGGATAGGAATTTTGTCAAAAGAAGGCAGTGTACTGTAGGATCATACTGTCATACGCATGACACACAAATACTCGTTCCTTAAGCCAGGCTTGAGATTGACATTTGTGTTTGTGAATAAATTTGCTTTGCAGTCATACACTGAGAATAGATTTACTGTGAGGTAACTGCGGGAGGCAGTGGAAGGCAGGAGTGCCTGGCGTGCTCTGGTCCATGGAGTCAGACACGACTAAACAACAACAACAACAAAATGTTTTCTGAGCTGCAAACTTGTTTTTTTTAAATTTTTTGAAGTAGAACCAAGTTTCAAGCTTATTTCCTTCTCCTTTTTTTGCAGTGGAGGTCGCAACATGACTATACGTGGGAGACATCTAAATGTCACAGAAATGGTTTCTGTTTTAGATGGAGGGGGACAAAACTTGACAGTAAGAGTTGTGAACTCCCCCCCCCAAAAAATGTTGGCTATATTTACATTAATTATAAGTGCCACAATTCTGCAAACTGCCATAAAAGTGCCTTCCTGAAAAGTGTCATGATATTTGGGTCCTGTATCATTAGTACTCTTTTTCAGTAGATAATATTTCTGGAATGTGCTCCCCTTTCCCTTCCCCCCTCCTCCCTTTGGGGCTTCCAATGAAGGATAAAGGCTCTCTTGTTTTGGACAGTCTTTGGGTTTTTGCCAATTTGATTACCTTTCTTTTTTTGCTGCTATTATCATTTGAACTTATATAGCTTGCTGATCAATAAATATGTCCTGGGCTGCTTACAAACAAACAAAGTACAATGATGAAAGTACAATGTTATAATGATTAACTGCAACAACAAAAAAACAATAAAAGGCAGCAAATAAAGAATCGTTACAGGGGAGAGCACGTGTAAAACAGCATGGATTTATAACGCAATTAAAAAGGCTGAGTGAATAAAAAAATCCTGCTGCCAAGAATGCTATAGAGAAGGCTCCAGGAGAGCAGTTGCACCACAATTTCACCTGAATTCCTTCACAGCTTCAGTTTTATCTCAACTTTCAAATGACCAGCTTGATAGTGTGTATATCTAGCTCCCATTATAAAGCCCTCTCATGCTTGCTAGTGTTCAGCTAAATGGGGAGCGTAATGAACATTAGCAAGTCAGTGGAAATACTAGGTTCAACTGAAGCTTCCAGGGAATATTGGCATGCTCAAATCACCCCCCCAAAAAAGTGCATTGTTTTAATGTATGATGATTTTTGGTGCATGTGGCATAGTGGATGGGAAGAAACAAAGCTGTGGGGGAAGAGCGAACAATCCATGTTCTGATCCTGAAATTACATAAATTATTCCAGATAGGACATGACCATTCCTGTCCATAGCCAATTAGTGCAATACTTAATGAGACTGAACAGGGGAAATATGTCCACCCCTGTGTAACATTACAGGCTTGCCCCATTTATCAAGCATAGGATTCCTTTTCAGGTAGTAAAAAAAATACAAGGCTGTACATAATCTGTATCAAATATCCAAGTTCTGCAGAAAGGAATTCAGTTGTTCAAAGAAAAGAATTAGAATTGTCATACAGCTGGAATGCTTTATTCTGAATTTAACCTGTGCAAAATCTGGTTGTATTAATTATGATTGGCAATTGGTTGTGTGATGATAGATGTATGTTTAAGAAAACTGAGCAGCATCTGGGCCTTTTTAGTGTAAAGCGGGGCAATGATAGAGGTGTGTATTATGCCTGGTGTAGAGAAAGTGGCTGGAGAAAAGTTTTTCTCCCGCTTTCATAACACGAGAACTCATGGACGTGAAACAAAGCTGAGTGTTGGGAAAATTCAGAATAGATAAAAGAAAGTACTTCTTCACACAGTGTGTAAACTACAGAATTCGCTACCACAAGAGGTAGTGATGCCATTAACCTGGGTGGTTTTAAAAGAGGATTAGACAGATTCATGGAGAATATCAAAGGCTACTAGTCACAATGGTTATGTTTCACCTCCATTGTCAGTGGCAGTGTGGTTTTGATATCCAGTTGTTGAGTGGGGAGGCTGCTGTTGCTCTCACGTCCTCCTTGCCGGCTTCCCATGGAGTTATGGTTGGCTGCTGTGAGACCAGGATGCTGGACTAGATGAGCCTTTGATCTAGCAGGGCTGTTCTTACGTTCTGAGTGGAGGGTCCATGGCATGGCATGAAACAATAAAGAAGGGATCCATATTCACAGGACAGAGAAAGTTTATTTGGGGACCCATGCCTGCACATGTGTAAAAGCTAAAAAAACAGTGTGTTGTGATGTGATTGGTATTTATAGCTTTAAATGCAAGTAAGCTGCAGCCTTTAGACTGCTTACTCTGCAGAAATAAATGAGCTTATTGTAGGAGTAAGCATTTTACGGACTGTACTCCACCTTAAGGATTGAATTCTGACTTCCGCTTAGTGGAGTTCCAGTCGTGCTGGAGGAAGCCAGTTCCTCCTCCCTGCCCCAGTTCAGAAAACCATCTCCAGAGTGTTGGGTAACTGTCCAGAGCAGCATGAGAAATGGGGAAGGACAGCAGGGGGGGGGCGGGAATTGGTGAAAACCTCTGACCTATGTTCCAGTGGGGAGGCTCCATTGGATCTCAGCTGCTTCTGTGAATGGAAAGAGCCCTTCTGTTCACACAAGAAACCCCCTGAGTCCAGCACAAAGTGTCTTAACGTAGGCTTGCCATATGTCAGAAAAATTCTAGACACGTCCAGGTTTCTGGTGTTAGGAGGGAATTTTACCGAATTGGCAAAATGTCAGGGGAAAACCCGGCTGTATGGCAATGCAATGGGGGAAAAATCAGTGTAAACAGCTCCAAAAGCTTAAAATCACTTTTTGGGGGGAAGGTTTGCCCAAAAAAAGCTCAACAAAATATGGCAACCCTACTTAAGGAATATTGTGTATATCAAAGTATTAAGTTAAATTCCATGGAATTTATGTTATGTAAGCATCATAACTGTGCATAGAATTGCAGCCAACATATTGGCTACAATTTAACAATGTCTGCTATATAACATTTGGCGGTGCTTTATAGTTTTCTCATTTCCCCCCTTCCCCTTTTTCTTTTTCTAGAAATTTACATGCCACAGTGACAGATCTGAGTGCAATTTTACAACACCAGCTGTTAATACTGAGAAAAGTAATGTAAAAGTTGTTCTAAAAGTTGAAACGAAAAATATGCCTTGCATTGAATTTCGATATGAACCTGACCCTGAATTTATTCACTATGAACTGACAACTGATATGCATCCTGTCTTGGAGTTAAAAATACATGTAAGATGCTGGTTTGGGTTTTATAAAGAGAAAACACAAATCTTCTATTTTAAACATTCAGATGCTAAATTCTTTGAATTTGGTGCGTATTTCACACTTCATAGTATTTTCTCATCTCTTTCCAGAAAAAAAACGATGAGTTAAATATTTCAGAACGTGAGATTGACGTTTCTATGTCCTACATGGCTGCTGAGAAATTGCTAAACATAACTTTCACTGTCCAAAATATTTCACAAACTGAAACTCGCAGCACTATCTACTGCAAAGCCCAACAGACGTCCGATGACAAGATCGATACATCCAGTGTGAAGGTTTATGTGAGTAAAAGCTTATGGACTATATATATTTTTTCTTATTACATGTGAATATACTATTTAATCTAACATAAAACAAAGAAGAAAATACTGCCATGGGATTAAATGAACAAAGAAACGTAAGTGCTTTATAGTCTTAACCAAAATTTTCAATTCTTTAATTAATATATTATTCTCAGTGTGACATTCAGTTACCAAATAGCAGTTAGCAACAATAAAGACAATACCTTAAATTCATTTCTTGCTTAATTAAGAGAGTATCAGCACAAAGCTATGAGTGTGCACTAGCAATAAGTTCCATTATATATCCATGGGCTGAAGGTCAACTATTACCGCATTGGAAGAGGTACATTCTCTCCCGGCACTTGCTTGTAATGTCTGAGCCCTGTATTGCATACGTTTTCTCTCTCTTCAGAATATGCTTCCCAATAAGTAGATTAGTTTGCTTTGATTCTCTTAACTTTGGTAACATTTGTGACACCAACATAAATTTCTTAAGGATTCATCCATCCAAACTGAGACTTAAACTAACTGGGGGGCGTGGCCTCCAAAAGTTCCCCCAGGAGGGAATGCATTTGGGCTAGAGTCCCCCCACCCTGCTGTATCAAGGAGTGTGTGTGCACATGTGCACAGCTCATCAAAGGCAGAAAAGCCCAGTTTTTGAGAATCAAATATAAAATTAATTAAATTGAGAACAAATGGGATCAAAACTGTATGGAAACAGGTACGCTTGGGCATTATATTTTTCTGTATCAATACTTGTATGGTAAATATGCAGTGTAAAATATAGTTAACCAGATGCCAGGCACAAATACTGATGTGTTATACTCCTTCAACATGAGCTTACAGTAATTATAATTTAGAAACGGAAGTGCTGGTAGAAAACCATATGATTTGATTTTACATTTTAAAAATCCCAAAGATATAGCTCTAAAATTAATATGGGGCAAATATTTGTGCATCTTAGTTTTCCCTGAGTCTTTTGTGGGGAGTAGATTGGTAATGTTGGGCATTATTTTTGTGTCCTCCAGTTTTCCCTCGGGGATGTAAACTCAGATCTTGTGTTGTATAATTGATTTAATCTTTGGTTAGATAGCACTGTTGAGTTTCCTTCTTCCCTGCATCGCTTCTATATATAGCAGCTCAGTCATTGTTATTTCAGTCATGCTTGGAGCTGCAGCTCCCTGTGCAAATGGAGTGCTAGAAAGAGAGGTAACAGTGTCTATGGTTTTGTCTATTGATTTCAACACATAGTATTAGCTCAGCTGCAGTGTGCTGTTTTTTCCAGCCACTGAAGAAGAATAACAACTCAGCGAGGAGGGTCAAGAACTACATTTCAATATAGGTCTTTCTTACATATTCATTTCCCCCTCCCCAATCCACTAGGTCAAGGTGGGAAACTTTAAGCAAGAAGTTCCAAATGAAGCACACAACTATTCATATTTGTACCTTCTTTTGTTAATCCCTGTAGTCGTTGTTGGTAAGTAGCACTATTCATGTGTCCAGTTTTCCATCTTGTTAAAAACCAGTAAGCATATGCAATGGTGGTCAGTGGGGTGGTTTGTTAAGTGGAAGACCCAGCAGCCATGGCACAGCAATCTGTGGTGGATGAGACTTTCTGCCTTTGTTTTGTGGTGGTGGAGGGGGGTGGGTAAAGTAGCCAACACATGCAAGTTTACAGTTCATTCCCTAATAACATCAGCAACCAGTACCCACTGGGGCAACCAACTTCTTTGTAACAATGTGTTGTATGGTGGCGGTCACTACTACCTTTTGGCGACTATTCTGTGACACAACTGTTTTCAAAGTACTTTTTTTGCCCTTTTTTAAATAAAAAGAATGCAAATTAGTATATTTGGTCGTTCTTATTTCTGTTTTTTATTGTGTATCTATTTTTTCCCCAGTTGCAATTTTCGTGACCCAAAGAAAATCCAAGCAGTTGAACCGTAAACTGAGTGAACACCTGGAGCTTTTGGAATGTGAACTCCGCAAAGAAATACGTGAAGGTTTGGGTTTTAATTTTTTTTAGAGCTCTTTTGTGGATGAGGCGCCTCCTGGTCTATCAAGTGCATGTATTCCTTCAAGTAGATCACCATTCTGTGATTTCCCATAGTCATAACACACAAAATTCCTTCTTCATGTCAGTATTAGCAGTTCTGTGATAGTATAAGGTTATATCAGGGATGGCCTGTGTGGTGCGGCAGATGGTAGTAATTGGCTGCCATCATTCTCTAGAAGCCAAGGGGAAGAGAGATCAGCTGCTTTCGAGTGGAATATAATGCAGTGCTGTTGGAAGCAGAAAGTGGCTGGGTCAGCACCATGTGTGCAGTTATTGATTAGCCAGTGGCACCTAGTATGGGCACAAACTGGCATAACTAAGAGTGTTCTGTCTCTCCCTCCACTGCTGCCCCACAGCTGCCCCTGGTAAGGATCTAGGCCCCAATTTGACCTCGGTGCAGCTGCCATTTACTTCTGCCAGTCCACCTTCTTTGTACCGCTACATTGTGTTCAACAGTGCAGGTAAATGGGATATTTATTTAAGTGCCTTTAGTGCCATTTGCCCAGTATTGTGGAATGCTCTGCTAATAGAGATTCAGCAGGCACCTTTTGTTCCAACTCAGAAAACTTTCCGGTTCCATCAGGTTTATGCAAGCAGCTAAGAATACATATTTCCCTAACAGTTAGATGAGTTCTGGTTTTAACATTCTTACATGACTTTTGCTGTATGATTTTACATATAATTGTTGTAAACTGCTCTATTTTTATGAATAAATAACTATTAAAAATCATATGCGATCAAAATTTCCCATTGCATTAAAAACGAGTACAGAGATAAATGTATACTGTGAAAACTGTCTCATGATAGCTACTTTCCAGTATCGTTTCGAAAGCTGTAATTAAGATAATGTTATATTACAAAAACCAGCACTCCAGGGGATCTTTTGTTTCTTGCAGGCTTTGTAGAGCTGCAGATGGAAAAATTGGATGTGGTTGATAGTTTTGGAACAATCCCCTTCCTTGACTACAAACACTTTCTTATTCGAACTTCCTTCCCGGAGGTAAATGACTGCTTATATATTTGTTATAAACCTTTTGCAGTAATTGAAATCACCCAAGTTGTAAACGTATCATGGCTTTGCATACAGTTAAATGACCTTTATAATAAAAGGGCAGTGCTTAGACAGAATAAACCTTGCTGATATTATGACTTGGGATTTGGTTATGTTTTTGTTGCTGTTGAGCTTTTGTGGGATTTTTTTGGGTTGAACTCAACTAACTCAGTGTGCTAGTGGAAGCCAGCACAAAGACTTGCACTACTGCAATGGGACTTTCCTCTCTTTTCCCCATGTGCCCCTGCACCTTCCCAAAATCCACTCTGAAGGGTTAGGAGAACCCCAGAACAGTGCACAGGAGCAGGGGAGATAGGGGAGATGCCATTCATCAAAGTATTTTCAGGGCATGTTGTTTTGCTGCCAGGTCACCTCAGGTGCTGTGACATTCTACTAAAAAGTTCACCAAAATTTAACTTCAACCCAGAAAACTATTACGTGAATCCAGTTTGCTTATAAAAATATGGGGCAGTTTATGTGAAGGTTTTCCTGTGAAAGATCATTTGGTTATTGTGTACATGCAGTTTCAACATATGGGCCAATCCAAACCACTGCTTTTTATTTGAATGCTTTATCTGTTTTGCAGTCTTTTGCTTTGCAATCCTCTGTCAACATCATAGTTGTTAATCTGTTATTTTAGGCCGGAGGCACGTCGTTTATCTTGATTGAAGACTCCAGTGAACCCCTTGTAAGTGTTTTACATATAATTTTAGTTCTCTTACAAAGGAGGCAACTGGTTTAACAGAAATGAAAACTGAGTAGTATGATTCTTTTAGTGTTTCTAGCGCATTTCTGTTGTCATTTTTTGCTGTATCTTGCTTTGAATTCCTATACAGAGAATGCAACAGATAACTTTTATAAATAAGAACAACAAATCTGAATGCTGTAACTAATTTCCATACAGAGATGTGCACAGTTCACAGGATGTGTGTATTATGTTCATTAGCATGGCAGGCGGCAAGCTATATTTCACTGGCAGCCTTGTGCCCAGCATTGCTCGGGAATTGTAAGAATCTGTCAACCTGCGGAATGCTACCCCTCCCCAGATCCATTCTCAAATACGTTCACGGGCAGAACTAATGTTTAATTAGGGTTTTAAACCACTAATTAAACATGTATCCAGGAGATGGATGGGGGAAGTTGTCCTTGTGCCTCTTTCCTCCTACCAAGACCAGGAGTGCCTTTCCCCTAGGATTGCACTCTCAGGGGGCAGTCTGGGGACAGAAGAGCCAGGCTGAAAGGAAGGTTTTCCCGTGCTTCTTACCTGCCTGTCCCCTGACAGCCACAGATCAGATCACTCTGAGCCGCCCAACTCATAGTGATCCATGGCTGTCTGAACCCAGGTTGATGCTTGGCCCCTCCAAATAGGCCCAATTTGCCTCGGGAGAAAACTGAATCCACTGCACAGCCTTCATAGCTGCCTGCTCTGAGCTGTTATTGACAGGGATACTTATAAATCCTTGCTATACAGGAGTTAAAGAAGTTTTAAATCCTCACGCTCTTCTTTTTCAGAAAACCAAGAATACAGTGAATCTTAAAAACCTGCTAACAGGGATGGTGAAGCTGTGGCCCGCCAGATGTTGTTGGACTACAATTCCATCTCCCTGAGCACTGACCATGCCCGTTGGAGCTGATGGGAGATGGCATCCAACATCCTTTGGAAAGAGACAACCCATCCCTGTCCTAGCAGTTGTTAGTTAAAATAATATTACCTTGCCTGCCTCAACATCTTTTTTTGTATTCAACAACTTTTATTTTTGTATTCGATGCTTGCAGCTATAATTTAAAATAAAATGAACATATTAAAAACAAAGAAACAGACATACAATTCATGTATTTCAGAGCAGAAATCCTGTGCCGAAGGATGAAAGCATTACAGCATTGCACGCCTTAATTTGTAACAAGCATTTCCTTGTTACTCTGATTCACACACTTGAAAAACAGAAAACCTTCTCTGTAAAAGACAGGTATGCTACAGAACTTAGATTCTTCATGTTGTAGAAACGTTGGAAGAACAACCTGCACATATAGAAAAGTTGTGTTTCTGTTGACTTTGATCCCTCACACTGCTCCAAAAAAATCTCATTAGTCAAGCTTCTAGAAAGAAAATGTAGGTGTTAAGCAATGAAGTTTTGGTTCAGAGTACTTATTGAAATTAATGGAGCTACCTTAGTCATGTTCATTAAGTTCAGTAAATCTACTCTGAATCAAACTTGGTTGAATACAACCTGTATCTGATCCTTACAGAGGTACTTTCACTGTTATGTCTGTGTAATTACCTTGAAATAGAAACATACTAGAATCTTGCTAAGAGTTCAGTAACTTAGAATATTGAAACAGAATATGCAGACCAAATTGCACTAAGATAAGGCACTCTTCTGTAGAATGAAATTAACATATTCATTGGTGTTAGTTATTCTGTTTTGTGAATGCTAATAACATTCTGGGCTTTATTGGATTAAACGACTTGGAAGATTGACTGGATGGAATAGCTAGAAACCAAAACTGGGGAAGGCTAGGACAATGCTAATACAAAGGGACACCCAGTAAGATAATTAACTCACTTCTCTCCAACCCTTGCAATTGTGGGGTTGGGGTGTTTTAAGGGTTGAAGTGGCAGGCCAAGTTAAAGATTTATCTCCACTGAAGTGAAATTCCAGGTATTGAAGATAGCTGGAGGTTACTTTTTTTTTAGCTGCATAATTTACACAAGTTACTTACTCATCTCATAGGAGCTTCCAGCAATCATTTTCCTTCACTTGAAATAATACAAAAAGTTGGCAGCACAGTGTTTAATGGTCTACACCAGCCTTTCCCAACCTTGGATCTGCAAATATTGTTGAAATACAACTCCCATCATCCCTAGCTAGCAGGACCAGTGGTCAGGGATGATGGGAGTTGTAGTCCAACAATATCTGCAGACCCAAGGTTGGGAAAGGCTGGTCCAGACAATAACTACAGTGTTCCTGCCTTGTATCCTTTTCTTTGGTTACCTGTAGAGTGATGGACGGAGTTTAAAACTGTGACATTTTGCTTCTTAGGTCTATGGACAGTACAAGTCTTGGTTTAATTTGAGACCTAGGCCTGGAACTTTGTCATGTGGACTGTTTATACTCACTGCCTTATGTTAACAAGCGATCATGCATTTTGTATCTTCCATTTTAGTGTTCTCCAGGTTTTCTTAGTAGTTCTCCTTTATTTTATTCTGGAAGTGCTGGTATTTCATTCAACTTTGTGTGGCAGCATAGAAATCGAGTTAGTAGTGCTATTACTTAGGTAATGATATAGGTAGAATTACATATAAGCTTATATTCAAGTTCTTCCTCTTTTTGTTGTTAAATTTATTATTTCTCTTTATAAACAGATGCTTGTTTGCATCTTTCTTGACGATCGCACTACAGACAAACCTAGTCTACTTAACCCATATTCTAGAGGTCTTGACAAGGGATTTGATGGAACAGTCTAGCAATATACAACCAAAGCTGATGCTAAGGCGCACAGAGTCAGTGGTGGAAAAACTGCTGACAAACTGGATGTCTGTTTGCCTCTCTGGTTTTCTTCGGGCAAGTATTATATCTTTTCTTGCTTGTTTTCATGCAGAAGGATGTGCATGTACAGCAGCTTTCTTGCCTTGCAGTTTGTTCAGTACTTAGTAACATGCATGCACTCAAGAGTCCCCTTCAGTTCAGTGGAATACATTTCCATGAACAGGTTTTATTTTGAATCATTAAATGAATGGGAACCCCACATTTGTGCACCCATAAATATTCGGGGTAAAAGATGAGTAAGAAAATGAGCTGTTTAGAGAAGGAAGAAGCCTTTCCGAGTTCATCTGTGGCATTTACCATTTCAAACATTGCTTCATATTTTTGAGATGCCACATGCACATAGGCAAAATTGTGAAACATACAGGTAGAACATATTTTGTGACAATTGCACATGTGTCTCTTCCACTAAATGTATGCATAACTGCATCCTGCAGCTAGCTGCTGCTTCCTATTACACATACATGATATGTAGATATGAAGAAATAGATGAGCATGCAATCTATATGTGGGGTTCATGTCTTTCCCTGCATGGAAATGCATATTATTTGCAGCAGACCTTAAGCAGGGGAAGTGATTAAATATAGGCAGGTTTGATCAGTTTTTCCAGTTTCCCCTGTTTAACAGTTCAATTGTAATGCATAGAGAAATGCAAAGAAAGAGGGTATAACTATAAGTTAAATAACATTGTGTTTCATTATGTTTCTTAGGAGACATTTGGGGATCCATTCTATATGCTTGTGACAACCCTAAATCAAAGGATAAACAGGGGCCCTGTGGATGTAATAACCTGCAAGGCCTTGAACACACTAAATGAAGACTGGTTACTGTGGCAAGTAACTGAATTCAATACAGTGGTATGTCTTGTTAATGTGTGTCCAGCAAATGAAACCAACAAGTCTTATACGGTAGAAACTATATGACTAAGCAGGGGTGGAATTCTAGATCAAGAAGTGGTCTCACATATGTAGCCTACGGTCGAATTGTGGTTCTTCATAGACTGACATTCATAACAGATTCTAGTGTTATGAGAGGGAGAGAAAAAATGCCAGGTTGCTTTCTCCACACCATCTATAATTTGTGAGATAGGTCACTTAGTTTTTAGAGGCTGAGAGATACTGACTGCAGTTAACAACCTTCAGACTAATACACTCTCACCTCCCTTTCCCAGTGTGGTTGCAAGATCAGAAGCACCCACTTCTGTTTCCAAGTATCCATAGTTTATCTTATTATCTGAACCATGACAAACTGTAGCTTAATCTATAGTTTGTCAAAACAACCAAAGATAAAATTGTGATTTCTGATCCTAGCTTATTTGGATAGGCCATAGCTAAAAACACCAGTTCAAATAAATAAAATACTGTTATAATTTATCTGGAAGCAGATACTTACAATTTCATGCCTGCATCAGAAGAGGAGATAAGAGGTAGTTATTTCATACATGAAAACTATGCTTTAGCATTATGACTAGATCAGGTTACTGACTTGCCCGAGTCCACTCAGCTTGCTTTTGGGTATGAGATTGAACTCTGCTGTCTGTGGCCCAAACTTAGCACACTAGCTCAGTTGGGATTGAGTAACACTGAAGCGTGAAAACATGTTTTTGAAAGATCTATATTAATTTCCTCTGACATAAAACAAGATTTGCTAACACAGATGCTAATGATTTGCATACAAGTGATTTACATATGACTGCTTGAACATTAAGATAATCTTTGGAGGCCCTGCTCCAAGCAAAGTGAGTCAGGTGGCTGTCAAGGAGAGAGCTTTTTCAGTGGTGGCACCTCGGCTATGAAATAGGCTCTTCAGAAAGACTTCCTTGGCACCAGCTATAAGGTCTTTTCAGTGGCAGGTGGTTATCTTTTTATTCACCAAGGGTTTTTATGTGTTTTAAATCTGGGTTGTAAATTACTGGTATATTGTGTTTAAACATTTGTTCTCTTTCAGGAATTAAATGTTGTCTTTGAAAATATCCCACAAAGTGAGTGTGAAGGCACTTTTCAGACAATTCAAGTTAATGTCCTGGATTGTGACACCATAGGGCAAGCCAAAGAGAAGATCTTGCAAGTCTTTCTGAACAAGAATGGCTCTCTTTATGGTCTTCAGCTCAATGAAATGGCCTTGGGTAAGGCATTGCCACTGCCCTATATTTGTTATAACTTTATGATCAGCCATTTATTTTCATTTGTTTACTCTTAGAACAGAATTTAATAATGGGTTTTTGAAAAACCACAAATGAAGATTTATCTGCTGTTAACACATGAGACTCACAAATTACTATGAATTCATTAAAACCAATCTGTTTTAACTAAATAAATTCTGTCATTTGTGGATTACAGTTAGTTTATGTAATATGTAGCAACCTATTGAGGACTGGGCAAATTAAATGCTTGGCAAGAACAGTATCACAGTCTGTGTTGCTGCAGTATTAGCTGAAGCAGAATGATCCATTGGGAATAACCAGTACAGCACTGGTAGTAGTAATCCACCTAAATAGCTGCTCACAAAACCCTATTGTGATACAGAAGCTGATGTGGCCATGAAGGGATGGAATATGGTTTCAAATGGTGCACAAACCCAGCATCATCAATGCAAGTACTTTTAGCATCTTGACCTCTTATGAGAATTTTAACAGACTGGCAAAATATGATAGGGTTGCCTTGCAAGCCACTGGTGGCATCTCAAAATCTAAGCACAGAGTATGTTTGAATTGCAACTGTTTTAATTGTTTGGCAGCTCTTCAGTCAGGTGCACAAACAACCGAACTTTTGGACATAGATAGTTCCTCTGAGATTCTGGAAAATGGAATTACCAAGCTGAACACCATACGACATTATGCGGTAAGAATAAAAATCCTTAATAATTTGAAGACCTCTCTTTTGTAAAGACACTCTGGGATAGTCCAGTCAGTAGAGCATGAGACTCTTGGATCTCAGGGTCATGGGTTCAAGACCCATGTTGGGCAAAAGATTCCTGCATTGCAGGGAATTGGATTAGATAACCCTTGTTGTCCCTTCCAACTCTAAAATTCTATGATCTTCCATGCTCTTCTCAAATACTGTGTCTAATAGTTGCCATATGGTCCAGCTGAAAGACTGGACCAGGATTCTCTTGCTAATGCCATCACTTACTTGATGTGGGTCTACAGGAAGTCACTTAAGCTGCAGTCCTGTGCATTCTTTCCTGGGAGTAAATATCATTGTACTTGTGAGACACAGGATTGCACTGTTAGCCTAGATACATTTCCATGCACACTTGGTTGAAAAATTATTAGTACTGAGTATTTATAAACAGTAAATTCAAAATGAGAAAAAAATGAAACCTTTTTGCATGCCAGACATAAATGTCATCATACAAGGGTCAGCAAACTTTTTCAGCAGGGGGTCGGTCCACTGTCCCTCAGACCTTGTGGGGGGCCGGACTATTTTTTTTTTGGGGGGGGGGATGAACGAATTCCTAAGCCCCACAAATAACCCAGAGATGCATTTTAAATAAACGGGCACATTCTACTCATGTAAAAAACACGCTGATTCCCAGACTGTCCGCAGGCCGGATTTAGAAGGCGATTGGGCCAGATCCAGCCCCCGGGCCTTAGTTTGCCTACCCATGATGACCAGTCAAAAGTTAAGCTTTTAAAGCTTGTTCCTAAACCGTTTCCAGCGCAATCAAAGGGACTTAATTGGTCACAATCAAGTTACTGAAATGGTTTCAATTGTATGTGCAGCACAAGTCAAATAAAGTCCCACCAAGTTCAGCATTCTTAGTTATAGCTGCTCTTAGTTGGATTGGGGTCACTAGAATTAACTGGGTCTAAGGCAGAACTTTGTGTTACCGTGTTCTTTCATACTGTGGTTTGAGGAAGGAGATCAGTGCTGGAGCATCTGTTTAGAATGCAGAAGGTACCAAGTTCAATCCCTGTCCTCTCCAGGTAGGGCTAGGAGACTTCCCTGCCTGAAACTCTGGAAAGCCCACTACCAATCAGTGTAGACACTACTGAGCTAGATGGACCATTGGTCTGTCTCAGTATAAGGCAGCTTCCTATGAGTTACATCTACTCATTGCCTTTCCAGGTGTCTTGCCAAGTACACAAAATGACAAAATCCCTCCTATGTCCCCTTTGTTTATGATTGTGTAATCTGAGATGTTTTCAAAGCCTTACTCAAGTCCTGGAATATTATATTCCTTTACACTTTGTCAATGACGTTTAGCACTTCATCACAGAGGGAAGTGAAATTTGTTGCCATGCTTTCCCCATAAATCCGGTTGAATTCATCTCAAGTACTCACCCACAAAATCCACAATGTATATGCTTGTACTTAAATTTTTATTTACCCTTTTGTTAGCCCTGTGCCCCTTGAGAGATTAGATTTTATTAGGAGCTATCTTTACTTTGTTTTTGCTATCTTCATTTTGCCTCTGCTTGGCTGTGCTTCATGTTCTTTTATAGGGGAAAGCCCTATAGCTCAGTAGTAAAGATTATGCTGTGCATGCATAAGGTTCCAGTTTTAATCACTACCACCTCTAGTTAAAAAGATTTCAGTAACAGCTGCCTGTGATTTGGGAGAGACACTGCCATTTGGCCTTGGTAATATTTGGCTGGATGGATAAATAATCTGATAGTAAAAGAGAAAAACAAACCCAGTTTTTCATGTTCTTTGTCTTTCAGTTTTTCCTGTTTCAGGTCATCAAACACTTCATCAGTTGAACAAAATCTATTTTTCTTACACTTCCTAAATTTTGGTGTAACTGCAGGATTCTGTTGGCAAAGGATAAGCTTTACACTGGGCCGGCTGCTGAACTGTTTCACTTTTCCCCATTTTTGGAAGGCATCCTATTCTGTGCAAATCATTTCGTAACTGAGTTGCAATATGGAAGCACTGTGTTTTCAAACACAGCATTCAACTGCTGAGCACTGCAGCTATCAGCTGGATTACTTTTGGACCCATTATATGGATAACAGCCTGGCTCATCAGAATGTTTATGGTTTTAACAGCCTATGAGCACTGTTTTGGTTGGAACTCTTAATCCAGCCATTCCAAGGTTTGTTGTCCCACTTGATTAATGGGAAAACCTGGACTGCATGCTTCAGCACATATCTTATGCATAGTGGAATGTGACCAGTTTATGCCTTAGCAGGACATGTGAACACAGCCATTATGATACATGTGCTTTCAAATAAGCATGTCACATTACATTTTTTTTTTAAAGTACTGCACACATTCCAAAATATAAAGTCCTTTAGGAACGTCAGCCTTCATAGCATGGCTGGCTGGTTGCATCAGAAAAGAAAAAACCCTAGGGCTACTCTAACTTTGCACTTAGGAAGGCTCAGAGTGGGGAAATGAACACAGAACATAATGCATTCTTTGACCTGTAACAAGTCACGTGCAGTAGATGTGAACTTTGATGAACCATGTAGTTGTAGAAAAAATACATATTACAAAAGCCGTTTTATTTCCTTTTCAGATTTCAGATGGAGCAACTATTAAAATCTCTAAGAAAAAAACAGATCTATCAGGTACTGAAAGCAATACAAGCCTGATTTATATCATTGTGATGGCAGGATGGGGGACTCTTCCGTAGGTTGTTGGACTGCAACGTCAGCCAGAAAGGCCAATGGTTAGGATGGCAGAAGTTGTAGTCCAGCAACATATGAACAGCCACAGGTTTCCCGCCCCCACTGTAATGGGTTTTATAGAGCTATGAGTATGTAGCACACCATTTGAACCATAGTTCTGAAGCAGCTGTTTATGCAAAGGGTCCAGTTTTATTATCTATAAAAAGAGTAAGTTGAAGAAACTCACAAGGATGGGGAACCTGTGGCCCTCCAGATGTTGTTGGGCTACAACTCCCCCCATCTTGAACCATTGGCCATGCTGGCTGGGACAGATTTCAACTTAATGGGCCACAAGCTCCCCATTTTGGGATAAGCTCTGATTAGTCTAAAAGAGCATTAAGCATACAGCCGGATGCTTCAGGGAAGCTTATATGTAGGTCATAAAGATAATATTACCCTTTTTTGTATGTTTGCAGAGAATATGGAGGTTCTATTTAAGGCCAAAGTAGACAAGGCACAAGAGAAATTTGTAATTTTACACATTGTGAAATCAGCCTCATAGTTTGGATTGATGCAGGGTTGGTTTCACGAATGCAACAGAATGCTACAGCAGATGTTTCATTCTGCTTTACTTCCTGCTCCCAGAGGGCTGGGATGATATTTTGTGACAGAAGCTGGCAAAAGGGAGCAGTAAAGCCAATGCTACAGATAATTTATTTGGCCTGTCTTCTTACTGCACAGAGTGGTGGGAATTACATTGTGTATTATTTACATTTATAGCCCGCCCTTCCTCCCAAAGGAGCACAGGGTGGCAATTACACAACCTCAGGGTCCTGCACAGGAATATAATTAAACATGGATTACCTGGATGTCCTTTCTTGGCAACTGCTTAATCCCTTTCACTGTGTGCATTTCATTCATTCTCTCTTTCCCCCTTTAAGCATGTTTCTCAGATGGGGAATACCCGAACGACTATTGCCATCTGGTAAGTCAGCAATATCGGACAACTAGATGTTTTTGTTATATATTATTGCCTCCCTTAACCACTGCATCTGCATGCACATTTGTGTATACCTTTCTTACAGATATTACCAGATTCCGAAGCAGCCAAAGATACACAGGGTGCAAAACACAAAGGAAAACAAAAATTTAAAGTGAAGGAAATGTATCTTACTAAACTTCTTTCTACAAAGGTAAGTGCTGAACTTCATTTCAGGCTAGGCCAGAAAAGATAAGATTAAGAAGCTTCACAAAGAGGCAGCAATTAACTGATGTGACTTAAAAACACTTAATGAGATTGTAGAATCTATAGTGACCACCTATAGCTGTTTTTTCTTCTTGGCACATGCAGCTCAACTGGGCTTCTCCATTCGTTTACATGAAAAGAGAATTATTGCGTACAGATGCATACAGAGCTGCCCCTTCCATTGAGATGAATCTGAAGTATAAGAGAACACTGAGAAAAGGCTTTTATACATTGTGATGGTGCCAGTCTTGAATGGGTGACTGAAGAGTGTTCAGCTCCATACTTGTTGCACAAATTGTCCTTGATAGATGGAGCTTGTTTTGTCTAAGCAGTAAAACCATCGTCTTTCTTTCTTTCAAAGGTTGCAATTCACTCAGTTGTTGAACAGCTGTTTAGGAGCATTTGGACTTTACCAAACAATAAAGCCCCAGTTGCTGTCAAGTATTTTTTTGACTTCTTGGATGCTCAGGCTGAAAATAAGAAAATTACAGACCCTGATGTGGTCCATATATGGAAAACTAACAGGTATATATTTATGAATGTGCTTCATGTAAAACTCAAACATAATAATGCACGAACTGGCAGTATGTTCAGCAGTGAAGGGCACATTGGGACTATACTATCAACTGAGGACATGATTATTTATTAGGCTGCTAACTTGCACGAAGCACTGATGTTAAATTACTTTTAGTGGGATTAATAAACTTTTCCTGGAACATTATTAATTTGAAGTTCACCTTTTCTCTTGCCAGTCTTCCTCTTCGCTTCTGGGTGAATATACTGAAGAACCCTCAATTTGTCTTTGATATTAAAAAGACTCCACATCTTGATGGCTGTTTGTCAGTAATTGCACAAGCGTTTATGGATGCCTTTTCTCTATCAGAGCAACAACTGGGAAAGGTAGGCTATACCTTCCAAACCAATTTTTCCACAGTACTGTCCCTATTGAAGGCAATCATTTCAGGGTATGCATGTGAAGTGGAGTGAATGTTTTTTTAGGTTAGTACACAAAAAAAGTCAGAACGGAAATAATAAAGGAAATTTCAGAAGTGCTAGTTTTATCTTTCAGGCTTCCACCACACTGCTCATGAAAAAGCAACTGCTGCGCTCTGTTATATTTTAATGCTTAACCCTGTTTAAAGTTTAGAATTTGATCCAAAGATGCAATTCCCTTTGCAGCTGAGCAAGTGGCTGTGGTTGAAACTTCAAAGCTACCAAGAGGCTTCCCTTATTGACTTGTAATGAATGGGTGCAATAAAGTGGTTTCTTGAATGACACATTTCTGTGACACCTTGAAAACCCAGCAACGCTTACTATTTTCCTGTAGCATTTTTGTTTTGTTTTTTTCCTTTTGGTTGCCGTACCAAAAGTGGGTCAAAAGTTATGTAACCTACAAGGCTGAACAGAGACCACTACCAGCTATGAATTGTGGCTTACTAAGTGCTTGGATAAGCCTCCTGTTCTTTGTTGCCCGCCTAAGAACAGGAGGCTTGTCACAGGCATGGCGTCTCACTGCATACGGCTAAGATATACAGTAAAACTGTGTTCTGCAGTGCAAGTATAATGCAGTTTTAATTTGGAAGCCTTTTTTTAGCACCCTCCTATTCAACACCTTCAATATTAAAAAAGGAAATGACAACAGAGAACAAAAATGAGGCATAGTCTTCATTAATCTACACATACCTATCCATATGCTGTGGGTAACCTTCCTTCAAGGGACCCAGCTGTCTGAGGTGAAGCTGGTGATGAATGGGAAGTTGTGCTTCTTGATGTTCACCCCACAGATGGTTGTCTTCAGTGCCAGACAATGACCTTTTTATTCTCCCCGGGCTTTAATATCCTTCTTGCTTAGCCAAGGGGCCATCACTAAATCATACTGTAATAAAAAGGTACACCACCATAAATGTAACTAAAACAAACTATCACAATCCATTGCAGCATTCAGTATCCATTTTTGTTAGTTAAATGATAACTGTAACACTAGAATTCTAACCCTCACTACCGAAAAAGGGCCTTTAAAATCTGAACTGCTGTACAGTTTTAATGCTGTAAATCTGCCATTTTACTCTGTGCTTTAATTGTTTGACACTGTAAGGCAGCCTGCCATTATTTATACTGAAAGATAGTGTATAGAAATTAACTGAATTTTCACAGGAATTCAAAAAAAGAATTGCAGCATAGCTGTGACCATTTATAACATTATTTGTCTCTTTGTTTTCTTTTTTAAAGGAAGCACCAACAAACAAACTTCTCTACGCTAAGGATATTCCACTTTATAAAGAAGAGGTTAAAGCTTTCTATAAAGCAATTAGGGATTTACCTTCATTGTCCACTTCGGAGCTAGAAGAATTTTTAACTCAGGAATCTAAGGTATCATTTCACCTATGCAGATGGTATGACGGCATGCTGTGCCTTGGCTGTAATGCAAGAACTGGCCTCGAATGAGAAATATCCCAATAGTGCCCTGCATACACTAATCTAGTAACGTTTCTCCCTCACCTTGCATATTTATTAACCCAGTTCACACCTAGTGCTAAGCCAAACACGTGAGTTTCTAGAGCAAAGATTGTGGCCACTGTGTTTCTCCCACAGTGCTGCTGAGTCATTAAGCCATAGTTTGGCACAGTGTTTATGTCCAAACCTGTAGATAATACAATGAGCCTAGATTGGGACATAACACCCGTGTATAGTGGAGCCAGAGCAGGCCCAGTAGAGTATCACGGTGGCTGTGATCTTCACTCCAGAAAGCCATACACCTGCTTGCTTGCACTCAGCCATGGTTTGGCTCAATGTTGTCTGCAAGCCATGCCATTATTAACTATTTCATATGCTATTAGTATTGTTTTACTTGTTTCCCTTTCCCCTCCCCCAGAAACATGAAAATGAATTTAATGAGTCTGCAGCCTTGACTAAAATTTACCACTACATAGCAAGATATTATGATGATGTAAGTTCCTCTTCACTCCCTCTCTTTCTCTAGTACATTTATGTTGTACTTTATGCTGTTTTTAAAGTCATTTTTAATCAATCAATGTTTTATATTTGTTGTTAGCCGCCCTGAGCCCAGTTTTTAAATCGGGAAGGGTGGGGTATAAATAAAAAAATATTATTATTTATTAGTTACCAAAATGTTTAGTAGTATGCCCTTTATGTATACTACACTGTGCCTGGGGCTGCAAAACTTCTGAGCGGTTGACTGAGGAAGTCTGTAAACATTCAGACCACTTTATTATTCCATGAGCAGTGTACAGTGCACATGTACTTTTTGATCAGGACCTAAATATACAGCTTGGTTCACGTACATGAGCATGCCTCAGGTTTGACACAAAATGAGAAAGTGCTCACATTGCAGATGGAATAGAAAACTATGTATTGCGCTTCCCCTGCAAAAATTGATCAAACCATGGTTTGCAATTCTCACTTGCAGGGAAAGTATAAACAATAATTTGGAAGTAGCAACAAACTATGTATTGCCACAAAAGAAGTGGGGTAAAATAGAAAGCATACAGGGCCACAGTTTGACATTACATTCTAATACTCCATATATATCAGAGGCCGATTTAGGGGAGTGCAGCTAGTTCAGTCACACTGAGCATGGAGCTTCAAGGTCACAAACTATGTAGAATGGAAGGCAGGTGGTGGTTAAGCGTGCCAACTTTTGGCATTGCACAGGTTGCTGCTGAAATTTGAAACCCCAAGGACTGCCACTGCATGTAAGGCATGTCTTTTTACTATTTAAAGGTTACTTGAATGTTTTAATTGTAGAACAGTTCAGCTTGTATATTATATTTAAACCCATTTATTACAATGTGCTCTGTTTACATATATATCGGCTAATCAGTGTTTTTAAAAATCTACTGTCAAATTCTGTAAGGTAAAATAAAACTGATTTATGGCAATTTTAATAATGCACAAACTATCCTGCATGTCAGGGGTAGTGGCTTAATGAGTGGTGTCAGGCTAGTCAGAGCTGAACAGATAGTTAACTAAGGATTAGTCTGATGAGAAGAGAGGAAGAGGTACCTGGTAGGACCTGAAAAAGGAACCTTTACCCAGTTTTGAGATTAAGCAATACGATAAAAAAAGCAGTGACCAAGTCTTTACTTTTGATGCCACATATAATTCCCCTTTAGTGGAACCTAAATCTGGGCCACTCCCCTCCCCATTTCATAGCTTCCAATGTGTGACTGATTAATCATCTTAGTCTAAACATGCCCCTTCAAATCACACCCTATTCTTACAACTGCTGCAAATGTTTCAGTCTGTGGCTTTGGAATAAAGGATGTGGTCATTTTATAGATACAAATCTCTGCTTTGCCCTTGTTATGCCACTGGGGGGACAGAACAGCTTTTCCACACTGGCTGTGTCTTTCCTCATGACTGTTGCACATTGATATGCTTACTTTCATATTGTGCTGCTGCTATTACATAAATTTGGGCTTGCATTTACTAAATGGTTGTGGTTTTTAATTTAGGTAGCTCTTGTCAGAGGAAGTGTTTTATAAGTTTATTGTCAAGATGCAGAAATAGGCTGGCATTAGAAGGAATGTGGTTTGCTCAAGCGGAGCTACTGTGACATTGAAAAAAATGTGTTAAAATAAGGCTGCACACATTTCTTTTGTTTCCATAGATACTGAATAAATTGGAGAAAGAACGAGGGCTGGAAGAAGCACGGAAGCAGCTGCTGTATATAAAAGCCTTAGTTGATGAAAAGAAAAAATGCAAGTGGATTTCAGATGAATCAACTGCTCCCTTACTAAGCTATGAACTTTAAAAACTGTTACTGTCAGTGGAACAGCATTCAAAGCATGAAGATCTCCTCAAGCATTAATAGTATACAGCAGCTGTAAGTCCAGATGGGAATGAGCATCCCTAGCTGCACCAAAGATGCATCTCACTCTGGATAAACATTACATTGTTGATGTTAAAATGCAGCCAGGCACATAGGACTGGAAGCTTGCTGCCATGTGCAGATTTCCCTTGCCAGATCAAAGCCACTGTGGGAAGCAAGATGCTGCACTCGATAGAGACCTTCAGTCTGATGCACCAGGGAGCATCTTAAATCAAGTAATTTTGGCAGTGTTTTAACCACTTTTGATGTGGGGTTTTTTTGTTGGTTTTTTTAAAAAGGCCCTGGGCCACAAATCTATAAAAACAACCTGCTTGCATTTCATTTTCAGCACAGTGCTCCCAAGGCCCACTTTGCCAAAATAATTTCCTCACCTCATTGAACTGAGACAGCCTCCTTCTCTAAGTTCCACATGAGCACAAACGTAGTATGTTCCAGATGCTTGGGTGCTGCAGCCTTAAGAAGCATAACCACTGGATCTAGGAGGCCCAGCCTGCTGAGGTCATTTGCAGCATTCCAAGAAAATAGTTTATAACCGACGTGGAATGATATGGGACACTGTACATACCTCCTTGTGGAGAAGCATGGTGAATGGATTGGCTGGCTCACATCCCACTGAAATTTTCAATTGCTATAGCTGTGTCCAGCATTATATATGTTCTAAATATTTCTCCCCCCTGCATAGACAATAGATAAGTTTCAAAACAAACTCAGGGACCACTAAGTATTAAGGTATTTTTAATTGACTCTTCTTCTGAGGCAGAAAAGGGTGCTCTGATTTATTTTGTACCTGCAGTTGTTTATATATTTTTTAAATTGTAGATAAATGGAAGGATTACCAAAATAAATTCTACGTAGCTATGCAAGTACATGCAGCACGTTTTCCAGCTGGGGTAGCTACAGTAGTCTTTGGTCACCTTAAAGACTAACACATAAGCTTTCATAGCCCACCGTCCATTTTAGCAGAAGCATGAAGTGTTATGCTATGTTGGCAGGTTAGAAATGCTAGAAGCACAGACTGTGACAATCACAATAAAGCTTAAGTGTATGTAAAAAGCATTGCATTCACAAAACATTACAATTAATGAAATTAATAAAATTATCTTGGTACTGCGAAGCAAATTAGCAGGTCACTTCTCCAGGCAATACAAATGAATGGATAGTTGTCTTACCAGGAACAATGCAGGTATTTTTTCATGACAGAACTGCTTTGTAAAGTGCGCCTCTGATATCAACCTCTACCTTAGCTTATGAAACTAATGTAGGTGTGAAGCTGTGTTGTTGCTTGTAGAAACTTTGATTGGCTTGATAACGGTAGTATCTTGCATCAGTCAAAGGAACTAAATAGTGAAATGAAACAAAATATTTGTGACAATTTACAGATGAAAGCATATTATAACACTTATTGTAAACTGCATAAAACAATCAAAACTTATTTTCCGATGTCTCCTCTTCTGCATTGATGGAAAATACATTGGATATATACATGAGATGTTTATTTCAAATACAAAGTATTTGTTGTTTACTTTGCTAACTTGTCTTTTTGTTTAACTTGTAGTTTTAATTATATATACACTTCAAATTTTCAAAGCAACTCAAAGTGAGAACACATGTCAGAATTTTATAGCAAAATCCCTGCTTTACAAAAGGCAAAGAACAGTGTACCTCAACTCAGCTAGAGTGGAATGAAATGACCTTTTCTCCATTCCTCTCTGGTCTCTCAGCTGCAGGTTCGTATCACATTTTTTGAATACTGTAGTTGCTAATGCAGGTAATTGCCATTAGCAAGAGAAGCCCCACTAGCCTAAGGCTTGTTTTGTCCTGTGAAATGACAGTACACATCAAAATGTGGTCCTCACGGTGACTAGTGGACCCATTTGGTTATGCAGACACCAGCATGATTGTTCTGTTTTACCAAAAGCTTCAGAGTGAAATAGAGACTCTGGAATCTGTATGCAATGAACATACAGGTCCCAAGCTATGTGGCACAATGACAAGCTGGTAATATCGCTGCCCCTTTGCTACCTTGGAAGTGTATAAGCATTTCATATCAGCTCCTGCTAGGCCTCTATATTACTTATGTGTAAAGCCTCTAATGCAGTGAGTGGGTTGTGGTGTTACCATTCAATTGCTACACAGACTGTCATTTACAATATGAGACATAACACATCCTTAGCATTGTTAGGCCTGCTTTTTCTGGAATTTCCAGATCATGTGGCCAGTTACCTTGCCTTTTTATTTCTGGAATCTGGCTGGTATTCTATACAAAGCACTGGTCTGACGTAAGATTCCAGTTGGGAAAGAACTCCCTATTTATATGCATAACCTGAGAAAGAAGGCCCAGCCTTATTCAGAGCCAAACAAGTATAGTGACACAGCTGTTCTAAAATCATATATCCTGGTGCATAAAGTATACCTTGAATGCTTTCTAGACCTAATTGCTGCCTTCTAATATTTGCAGTTCAACATACATGGCACTTTGATATTCAAGTTACAGACAGCATGTGAAGGGATCAAAGATTACCTGTGAATATTCCTTTTACTTGTTCATCGATGACTTGAATTGATGTGATCTCTTCATCCACCAGACATCAGTTTGTTGAGGAAATCTTTCACTTCTTCCCTAGACCCAGTTACTCAAGACATAGCAAAAATTCACCACAGCCCAAAATGATAACCATAGCTTTTGGATTCTCTGTGATTACCTGATAGTTTTAAGATTAACCAAACTGCTTGTGAAACCTAATATAATAAATTGTCATGCAAGACTGCTTGACAAGAGTTGTCTAGATTAGAGCAGGAAGGGGCAGAACCACCATAGTTCATCTACAATCAGTGTTGAGTCTGTCTCCAAAACAGTAGGAGGAAGTTATTTCATATCTGAAATAATATCTAGAGCCACCAGAAAATTTATCGTTCTTCTGCATGGCTTGTTTCCCATTAGACACAAAACCCAAAACAGCATGAAACTGAGCAACTTCCAACACATATGTCATCACAAAAGCTGTATTTTCACTGTTGCACAAAGAAAAGGAACCAGATGCATTTTTAATTATTTGCATGGTAGTCAAGGGCACTTAGGTAGGAACAAAAAAAACCTATATTAAAATAAGAAAATCAGTGCTCTTACACCACTGCTGCAATTAAATAACACACAACAAGGAAGTAGATTTTACAAAAATATATTATAATAAATAGATTTGTTCATTTTTTTTGTTAACAAACAACATATGTTTTGCACTGCACACATCTCTCTGTATAAAGGTAAAAAGCATATATTCATAATTCATAATTATTTTAAAATAGTGATTGTTACTTCTGATATCCTTTATAATCATATTAAAGTGCAGATAATAAAGTACTTTATAAAGGCAGAGATCATATTCCCAGAATTTTACCTGCCTTTAGTTGTTAGGGTTCAACTAATAATGTTTTGGGTTGTTTCAGTATTTTTAATTGCATGATGCCAGCCTCAAGCTCACAGTACTGATGAAAGATGGAGAACTTCATGATCAAACTGGAAAGGGGGATTTTTCCACACAGCTACTGCACTCACTAAGTGACTTGAGAAAAGTCTTGTTAGAAAAAAAGCTTTGGTGCAACATGATGGATCTCCTCTTATAATCTAAACTAGAAGAGCTCACACACACACAAACCCCACATTTTTTTCTTGAATTCTACTGCTGTTGTTGCTTTTAAAAAACAATTAATTAAAAATACAAAAAATGATGCAGACTATCCTCTACTTCAAGGCACTTCTGGGTGTGTTTTTGGCAAAGGACAAAAAGTATATGATGCTTTAGAGTCAAGTGTTTATTTGGCATCCCCAGCTGGTAGACCATACTCTTCAACAAGCTTAAGTCTATCAGAGTTCGAGTCCGTGCTTATTACTGACCGAGCTCGTTCAGAAGAGGCCTCAAGCTCTTTCAGCTGTTTCCTCTGGGTGGTTTCTAGTTCTTCCAAGCGCTTGCGAAGCAGGGAAAGCTCTTTTTGATGCTGTTCCTCCTTGAAATTAAGAAGCAACTCATTATGTTTAACATTTAGAAAGATATTCTATGACTAACACTTTCATTGCAATCTGATGTTGTGCGTGTGCCTTTCCAGCTTCTGTTTACTTACTTAGATATTTTTGCATGGCTCACCAAGTCAAAAGAATGTGGCTTTCAGAATTTTTTTTTTTTAAAGGGGGGGGGGGACACAACCTATATATAACCTGTGTATAAAACAGTCCATAATCCAAATGAGATGGTGTTGGGATTCTGTTTCTCAAACAGCAGATATCCATGTCATATGGCAAACAGCTTTTGAAAGCAAAAGTCTAACCGAAGCATTTTTTTATAAATAGAATACAGAACTCTGATGTTTAAAGCAATGAAGTAAAAACTCTTACTGGCTTTGCTTAAGGTGATTCTTTGAATTCTGGTTCTAGCCCACCACAGACTACCTTGGGGGCTTTTTTATATATTTTCTCATATCCAAAACTTTCAGAAACCTGCTTCCAATTTTAAACTTTCAACACTTCTTCCTGTTTTACAAGTTCATTTTCTTGTTATCACCACCTTAAACCATCTCTTTGAGAATGCCTATGTAACTTATCACCTACCGGCAAGAAAGGGAAGGATGCCTCTGCTCCAGGTATCGGAGTTGAAGACAATAAGCCTACTTGATTCAGCACTGGGATGTTGGGAAACAGAATTAACCTGCGGAATTCGTTATGTCTCCGCTGCAAATCCTTTAGTCTTTTCTGAAGGCGAATATGTTCTTCAAAAGGAACATTCTGCCTAAAATAGTCAAGACGTGAAACAAACAGGACACTGTCTTCAAACATGCAAACTTTACCACCGATGCCATCTCAAGTGATGCAGCAAAGAATTTTTTTCGGAAGCAATGTTAAACCTTAAGTAATGACAGTCATTCTGTCTCTGAAACATAACAAAATTCAAGAGCAAGCAAGATCTCAATGTACCTATTTAACACCTGGTTTTCTGTTTCCAGTTCTTCTCTCTTGGCTTCCAACAGCTCTATCTTCTCCAGTAACTTCTTTTGCTTTTTGTCATTAAGTGTCTTCCTCTGCAAATAGGGCAAATACTACATATAGTTAGAGAAAAAAACATTCATTTGATTGTTGACCTCCAGTGCACCATTCCATTTTCTAACCCATATGCTCTAATTGGATTCTTATCCCCAAATTCTCAAATTAGGTACATATATTCATTGGGAAGGAGGTACTTAATATTGAGCACATCAACCTGCTTACAATAAGAAAAATAATCAAGTAGGAAGTAGGAAGCATTTGCAAAATTGGTGTTTTTATGGGGGTCGGGGACATATTCATTTGGAGTTGACTGATTACCAAAAGAGAGACAAAATTGTCATTTTATTACAAATATCATTTGTTATGTGGGAAAGGCTAGCAGGAATGATGCAAACAGAGACCCTGACTGAAAAGGTATGTTTTCGAAAGAGAAACAGAAAGAACACATTCTACTAGGGCATCAAGTAGTAGGACAAAGCCTTGTGCTTCTTTCTCTCCTCAGTCACTGAAATTTCCTGTTAATTTATTTGGTGTGTGAGAGAGAAGGAAAGAAAGGTCGCTGGTACTCTGCAAAGCTGTGAAAATATTTCTGCAACACACTTGCATTTTTCCACAGGAAAAAAAATATAGCTACATATTTTAAAAATCTAATTAGCTTTGGTGTGTAGCTGTTAATATCTATCCACAAACAAAAATTAGATGTCACAGCTAGGGTTATTTCTCGATGCTATCACAGCTTCTTTATGCCATTTAAAACACAAAAGCTTTTAGCAATAGAGGTCAATATTTTGTTTTACAAATTACAAACATTATGTTGGCTACAATTAGAATCCTGTTATAGCAGCATGATTTTAGCTAACCCAGAATGAAAATGTTTCCCTCAGATATATGTTGTAAGTGACATGCCTTTTTCTGAGCAACTGCTGCCCGGTGCAATTTCTCTTTCATTTGGTTATACTTCTGTTCTACTTCTGTAATACGCTGAATAAGTTTATGTTTTTCTTCTAGCCGTTCAACATATTTGTCTTCCAAATTTCTGGAGGGAAAAAAGAAAGCAATGGTTGCCCTGCATATCAAATCCACAGTTAATCACTGCATTCATTAATGCGCTGAGTATATCGCACATGGCTAAATGAAATCCAGACATACCTAGAAGGTATGTTTCTTACAATTCCATAAACAATGGGAAAGGTGATCTGAAACTTGCAGGATGTCAAGTGCTAAATCACCACTTACAAAACTGTGTGTTGGGGCACTTCTATATGGCCTTATAAATGAGTTAGTAGAAGTAATTAAAGGCTCCTGTGAGTCCAAATATCCATCCAGAGAGAAAATCGACCATCCTTACCTTCCAAGCAAGGCAGAGAGCTTTTAGATTACCAGGTTCTGGGATGCCCTCCTGAGATCTCACAGAGCCACCTGAGTTCCTGTGAGATCTTGCGAGAGCATCCCAGAGCCCAGCAAGCATCCAGAGATTTTAAAAGCTCTTTCTGCACCAGGAAAGCACCATTCAATGCAAAAGCAGTTTCAACCAGCCAACTTTCAACCATGCAATACTAAAATTGTGCAAGTTAATTGTGCGCAAGATGTGATCGTACTGTATTGTTTTTATTGTGAGTTGCTGTGAGTGGCAGACGATAGATTAAGAAGTAACTAAGTACATGGTGATATGTATAGGCTACATTCACACTTAATGGAACAAGGTAAATTACTTTCCTGCTACAGAAAAGACATAATTAGTTAATAAATCCTTATGTCATAATTCTACCTAGAGAGAGTGTTTTTATGGCAACATTACGTATATCATCTTAATATGCAGCACATTCCTATGCATGTTGTGCTTAATGAGGCTTACTTCCACATTAGTGTACATGGGATTGCATCCAGGTTATCAGTGCTATCAAATAAGTAGTAAAACCAAGACATAATTAATTCATATTTCAAATCCATCATAATAGAGAAAATTCATAATACAGGCAACTGAACCCAAGATAAATTTACTCTCCACAGAACTTTACTTTCTTGAGACAACAGTAGCAAAATATTAAAAATGAAATCATACTTCTCTGAATCTAGCTGAGCCTTTTCTGCTTGACTTCTCGCATTCTGACATTCATGTTTTAATCTCTCCATCATTTCCTTCAGTTTCTGATTGGAAACTAGCAAGTTATTCTCCGACTGTGACAGAGAAGCCACATGGAGTTGCAAATCTTGGATGCGCTGCAAAAGAAACATAAAAATGATCGATGAAATCATTTATCAAAGCTCTAGAAGTTCCACCAAACAGCATATAAGCCCTATATACACATCACTCAACTGTAGCAGTTACATGTGAACAATAGGAAGTGGAGCCATACTACAGGATCCAACCCAATGTGCCATAGATCCTACTCCCTGACCACCTGTGCCTACTTGCAGCCAGTTTAAAAAGCCACCCTGAACACCACTTGAAAAGCCTCCATTGTTTCTCCAACCCTCTCTGCAAGTCTCTCTGGCCTCCTCTATAATCACCCTCTCCAACCACCTCTTCTGCACCCAAACACTCTCATGAAGGCTGAAGGCCATTTTTTCCTGCTCTCCTGCACCCCTCTCCGCATGAGCCATGTTTGTGCCATTTTCTTATTTTTCCCCTGTGTGCCATTTTTGCATCTTTTAAAAGTATTGTATTATTTTTCAGTGATGTGCATACAGCTGCAAGTTTGTACATTAAATAAGCTGTGGAAGTTGTTTTCTCAGAGCAGGTATGATAAATAACTGGAGGTAAGTTAGTGCCTTCCACAGAGGGCACATTAAAGACAATCTAGCATGGCCTGCTTCCTGGAGCAATTTGGAGGAGTCACCTATACAAATTGGTCCCACAGGAAAACAACTCTGGTCACCCAGTGTTAAGTGATTGGTAGACGTGTTGGGACAAAGAAAGCACTTCTTCACAAAGCACATAAATAACTTCCAAAATTCACTGCCATAAGATGCGATGTTAGTCACTTTAGAAAGGAACAGGAGAGATTCATGGAGAATAAGACAATCAACAGCTACTTGCCATGATAAAGAAACAAGTCTGTTCAGAGGCAATGCATGTCTGCATGCCAGACACTACTGACAAGGACACCCCTTATCATATGCTGGTTTCAATACAAACTGCTACAATTAAAGCAGAAAAGTCATGCGATCTATCTTGAGAAGATGACAGAGCATGATGTTGGATCCTTACCCCCTTTAGATTAGCATTTTCACTTCTCTCTTTTTCAAGTTCCTCAGAATGAATAGTTTGCTGTTGAATCTTTAGCCTATAAATGAATACAAAGTAGCTTATGAATGTGATAAAACTGTCCCTCAGGCTTGGATATATACTTAAGATTAATTCAGCAGAATATTCTGCACAGAATACACTGAGCATCCAATGGAATGTTTTAATAAATGGTGGATTAACATTAATACCTGTTGGAAGTGTGGGGGACAGGGAAACATTTTGAAACATATATAATGGAAATGTCCAGTAACTGCTGAATTTTGAGAAGTGGCTAGGCATACTAAGTCGGTCCTAGGAAAATGCAGAAAGTGGTTTTATGGAGTGTTGATATTAGGAAACATCCCAACTCTTTCAAACTTAGAGAAGGAACAAAATGCTTAAGATTAGAACGGCAAAATTGGCATTTAAATTAAGGCAATTATTGCATATTGGAAATATAGTATAAAAACATACATTGATACCTGGACACTAAGAGTTAAGTGGATTTGACTATACAAAGAAGAGGTATAGACATTTTTGACAGATAAAAAGTTTAAAAGGACACAAAACTGAAGACCACCTGCTGCTATGCTTAACTTGAATTTCCCACTTTTCTTTTAATCTTTTCCTTTCCTTGTGACCTCTTTGACTCATTTGATTTTCTCTGTGTTGTGTGCATCAGAGTGTAAATGGGTATTAATTCAAGGCTGAATATATAAAAAGTTCACAAGACGATACAAAGTTCTTAACAGATAGAATGTTTAGAGAATATTGAAACTGGAAAGACAAACTTGAAGGGCAGGAGAGAAAGGATGTTGAGGAAATAAATGGGAGTGACAATGCATGTATTGAGGACTTCTTCCAAACAACTTTTAGCGATATATATGTTTGTATAAGATATAATTGAAAAGAAAATCTAATACAATGGTTATCAGTTTCTCCACTGTATTTTATAGCGTATGATACACTATATTGTACAGCTGCACATATTGTGTAATTGTGAACAAATGTAGAAGTTTCAAGAATAACTTTAGGCAACAGCATGCTTCAGCTGGCAAAGAAAATGGTGCAAAACAAGGATCTTCCAATTAAATACCTATTTCTATAAACCCATTTCTGGAGAAACAAAAACACCTGCCCAGCTTAGACACAAGCAGCGAAGTGTCAAGGGCTTTGTTCAGCAGGCAATAACACTTTCTGATAAAGTGTTAAAAACTCCAATTCCTAAATAGAATTAAAACCTCTACAAATTACCTAAGATCCTTGATTTCCCTTCTGCTGGATTCTTCTGCCACCTGCAGAGCAGATAACTTCTCTTTGTACCCATCCTTTTCCAACTGCCTCTGAGTATCTTGCTCCTCTTTGATTTTCTCCAGTTCAGATAATCTGGCTTCAAGTTCTAACCTGAAACATTATGGAGTGTTTAAGAGCTGTGAAAAACAGATTTTTGTTTTTTAAATCATATCACAAACACACATATATAAACATATATATATATGAGAGAGAACACTTCTACTCGGCTGGTATAGCTTCAGTGTTCCATGATTAGTGCAGAAACAGCACAAGCTCCCGTCCACAGATTTCATAGCCACGCACAACTAATTCAGCAGCTTCCTTGCACAGGGCAAGAGTGATTTCAGGATACTGAAGCAATGTGAGATGTGTTTAAAACACTGTAGCAATAGCAACTAGCAGCAGCAATTTTATAGCTGGAACATAATGCACAATGACTATATTCATAGGCAGGGAAGTTGCTACAATTTTAAACTCTTTTTGAGCAAGAGAAGAAAACATACAAGAACATACTTACTTTTCCTCCTGTAATGCTGCAAGTTTTTGGAAGCCTTCTTCTTCTGCAGCTTGTACTTTGCGTACTAATTCACGATCCTTTTCTATTAAAAGCATCTTGTGCTGCTCAAGTGTTTTCTTATGTATTTCATGATCTGAGTGTAAACCTGTTTTTAAACATTTACAGTATTTGAAAGCTCTGAAAATCATTACACAGAAGCTGATAAAACTGAATCTGTTGCTCACTCACGTAAGCCACTCTTCATTTTTCCTACATTCAAGTACAACTTTGCCTACAGCTTTCCCACTACTTAAAGCAGTGTAGCTTTGGGGAAGTACCGTATTATAGAATTAGGCTAAGAACCTTCAATGAATATTTACTCAGAAGTAAATCCCACTGGGTTCAGTGAAGTTTACTCCCAGGTACACACACACAGGATTGCAGCCTATGTCCCACAAGTTTCAGAAGGAAGGTTAAGTTTCTGTTTAACTTTCACCTGTGGGAAAATCAATGAGATTTAAATGTGTTCAAACTTCACCAGAAATGCATTCCACATGCATTTACAGAATTAAAATTAGACGCTATTTCTACTGGCATTAATGGGAGCATCTAAGTATAAATAATCATGAATGGATAGTTACAAAATGACAATTCTCATTTAAGAGAGGGTTCACACAAGTACTGCAATATGAGAATATATTCATGTTTTACTTTATCATTAAAATTAAAATTCCCTCCAACCCCAGAAAAGATCACATTAAAAATGTAAAAATTAAATATTCACAAAGCTATGACAGTTATGGTGAAAAGTCCCCACTGAATTTAAGAATTACACTAATTATATCCATGATTACTTCTGTTATGTCAGCTTACAGGTATATGAGCACATAGCTGGGGGCAGCGGGGCTACATGTTGGACAAAAACCATGGCAGCTTATTGAAAATGACACATTAAAATGAAAGTATCCCAGTGAAAGGGATATGGCTGCACGACAGTACTTACTGGACTGTTCTAAATTTTTCTCAAAGACAAAATTCTGTATCTATAATTGGTGGCAATAACAAATCACTGAAGTAATAAAGTTTTACCATCTATTTCACTTTGAATCTTGTTTCTTTCTCTTTCTATCTCAGTCCTAGCTCTTGCCGCTTCCAGCTTGATGTTTGTTATTTCTAACTTGTGTGAATGCTTAAGTTCTTCAACCTATAGAAGATAATGTTTTATCAATTTCCAGTTTTGATCAGAACCGTTTTTTGCCTCTTTCTGCTTAAGGAGGATAAAATCATGCAAGAATCCCTCCTATCTTCTTCTGGATGAAAGATTCTGAGGTTTTCTCCTACTTCCATAGGCGGAGTTCCCCAAGCTAGAAATATGGTAGCTGAAACGATTTATGAAAAATATTTTTCAAATGGTAACCATTTAAAATACACAGTCTGCTCTGGGTGTCATTGCCAAATGAGATGTGGCAGGGCAGCCACTAGGAGCAGAGCTGTTCCAACAGTGGCACTCACTCAATGGAACACCATCCCTATAGAGGTCTGTCAGGTCCCAACACTATATTCTTTCAGGCATCTTGGGTGCCTTGGTAGAAAGGGAGTATATGAAAGATAATAAATTAATTCCCAAAGTAGGGAATTACAGGAAAATTTTAAAAGTAGACCATAAAAGCTTTCAGGTTATGTTCATCAATGTCTGAGTAAATAGGGGAATCTAGTGCCATGTACCTGTAACAGACTGCATTCATCTGATCAGTACTTTCCTTACACACAATTTAACAGGAGCTGGGTCTCCATCTTTCTTTTGCACACACAAATATTATTTGGGAATTATTAGATAACATTTCAAACAAATATTAATGAATACCCCAATCTGCTATTATGTAACTTGCAACAGATATTAATAAGAACTGTGACTAAGTAATAACTGATACACATGTACACCTGATACATATATACAACCTGTAACAAGGCACCTCTGCACATGAAAACTTTTTGTCTGAACCAGGGCTTGCTTGCATGCACATACTTGTGCACATAGACACATGCAAACCTATTTCCTGGAGCCATGCAAATTGGCTCCAAGTGGCTTAAGCATTCAGGTCAACTTTTAAATGAAACTGTCAGCCTCATTTCTAATAAAAATACTATACACCTATGTGGGAATACTAAGTTTTTCTTTCATTTTCAGGCAGAAACCATGGTGGTGGTGGTGGTGGTGGTGGTGGTGGTGGTGGTACAAGGAGGGGGAGTGGACAAATCAGAGAGCAGGAGAGACTGGCCAATTCAGTTTTTCCTTTGTCTCTCTTCTGCTAGTTGGCGGCAGCCATTTTAGGAAGTAACCACGGCAGAAGGGGGAGAGAGACCACGGATTAGAAATATTCCCATAGCAAAGAATGGAAATCGTCAGCTTGTTATGCAAACACTTTCTAGCAAGTGATTTCCTGGGAACACATTTTGTTCAGAAACGGGGACCTGCCTGTACTACTAAACTGGGTAATCATAAAGGTGATAACATAAAAGAGCATCCTTAAAGGCCAGCATTCAAATGTCTAAAACTTCTACAGTGTTTTAAGAGATTTTAAAACAGACACACAGAGGATACACACAATTTGGCAAGTTGTTCTTTTTACTGAGTTCAATGTTCTGCAAGGCTATCTGTTACCTCGACAACATAATCCTTCATGTTAGAGAAGTGCTAGTCTTAACTATGCCATTAAAATCACTGGCCTGGTATAATTGGCTCAGTATTATGGCAGATCATCTATCTCCTATATGTCACTTGCAAATAGCTAACCTTGGAGAAGAAATTTCAACGTGCTTCGTCACAAACCCAACATAATGTAAAACCGAAGCAGCTGCCTAACTGCCTCGTAAGTAACACTGTTTTTTTCAATAGAAAAATCAAAACATTGAAGACAATTATTGTCTGAAATGAACTGAAATTCTAGTTTAAACTTTCCTAGTACAGTAATTACAGGGTTGTTGAAAATTAAGCAGTAGGAGAAAGCTCTTTTCAATGTCAAATGTAATCACAACCCGCTAGTGTGTAGAAGCTACAAAAGTTTTAAGAATTAGTATTTGATTAAGCAACTACAGTTAAGACACTGATTTTCTTAAAGTTAAAAAGGAAGCTCCTTTTGTCATTTACACATCACAAGGTTTGACCACATCCCTTCATGGTCTACCTGTCATCAATGGTTATTCTAGTTAAAAATGTTAGTTTTTGTATCACTGCTGATCAGGAACATATGAAGCTGCCTTAAACCAAGTCAGACCACTGCTACATCTAGCTCAGAACTGTCCGCAGTAATTGGCAGTGACATTTCAAGATTACAGAGAGGGCTCTCTTGCACTCTACCTGGAGATGCATACAAAGCACACCTCTGAGCTATTGTCCTCCAAAACATCCTGGAAATCCTTTTCAGTGGTTTCCTGTAGGGCTGGGCAATATCTGCTTTCCAATATCGCAATACACCACCAGCTAAACGTCACGATATGGCGGCATATTACGATGTCGGAAAGGAGGTGGGGAGGAAGAAGGCAACTGCCAGCCATGGAGACAATTAGTGTCACTGTGCGCAGCTTCTGCCTGTTCCAAAGCCGCCCCCTCCTCCAGTGCCACCCACATGTGCTAAGGCAACTTGGCACAGGTGGGGCGTGAGGGTGGCCTGCCTGTTCCTCTAGGAGAAAGAGGTAACATGCCCACTGTGCGTGAGCCGATGCGGGGGGGGGGGACTTGATCAGTAGAGGTGGGCTTCCTTAATATACTTCCTTTATACTTAAATGTTAATTCTCACAATGAGAATTATTCCACACTGAAGAAGTTGCAGCTCCATTCTCTATCATATGGATGCCTGGCTTCTTTAATAATAGCTACTGCTGCAGGTATCAGCGTACATAGAAGGCCGTTAAGATGAAAGATCACAGTTTATCATTTCTACAATCTCCAACAGTCATCTTGTGGTTACCCAGTTTCTGTTTTCGTGCGTCTGTGCTTTAAAACATAGTTTCTATTTTGCCCTCATGGAGGGAAGAAAACATAATAATATGAGGAACAATTTCTCTGAGCGATTTACATAGTTGCAGGGGAAGTGTCCTGCTCTAACGTAAGAAATTATTTGGGAATATACTTATTTTAGGCTCAAAATATGTAAATATTTGAAAGTCACTTTCTGGGCACAGCAGCTATTAATGCTGTTTATCTCTATATTGTGGTAAATAACAGGTTAAAAGTGGTGCCACCAGAACATGAAACAATATGAAATTTGGCAAAGTAAAATACACAACATAATATGAAAGCAAATATTTCCATTCACTTTACCAGCTCCTCCCCAAGTACTGTTTCTCTGTTGCCACAGTGCTTGACCCTGAATATATCAGGTTCCATTTGTTGGGTTTTTCTGTTCCTCTCACTGTACAGATAATGTAGGATTGGTTTATCACATGTCTGTGTTATGCATTCCAGCACCGATTGTTGGAATCACGGGAGCGGATGTTTGCTATACACTGTTTCCATTTGATTTGTACTTTCTGTTTCTGACTTCTTTCCGAAGAGAGGAGACATGCTTTCTTTTGTTCTGCCTTTCGCTTAATAAAGTAGTTTTAGTGCACACAACCTCTGCCTAGCTTACTCTGCGTTTATCTCTGCTGATATCGGAAGATGTGCTCAGTCTCTCCAAGACGTGAGTCATTATAAATCGTCGGGGAAGGCTGTTGGAATGCCCTAGAGAGCTGCACGCTGATCGCTGATGGGGGAGATGGCCCGGAGGTGTTCCTGTCCTATGCCAGGGGGTCGTCCAAGCCCCCGGCCGACCCGACACCATTAACCCATGTCTCCAATAACCTCTTGCTTCTACTTGCATTTTTCTACTTGTCCTTGGTTGTATCCAGAGAAAGTAAATTGCACTTAGTTCCCACTAAAATCAAGTCCCATTGTGACTTAGGCACAACTATCTTAATCTGGATCCGATCCCCACCCCTTCTCTTTAGGCAGCTTAGACTTGCTGCAAGACGTCTTATTTTCCCCCCTTTCCCAAACAGAATTGAGATGGAGGGGGAAGGTGCTTTCTAAGAAATAGGCTGTTATCACAGGTGAGATCTGGCACAAGCTACAGGCTGAGAACACAAAAATACAATTCTCCCCATCCGAGAAATAAAAGCCCACTAACATTTAAAGAGTGAGAATCTTGAGATCGCAAGTGAAAGTACTGGCTATTTAGATTAACTTGATCCAGCAATTTCTTGTTTATATACCTATTGAGAAGGCATGCCTTACATCTTAACAACCAAAGTGGATTTTTAAAAAAGTCACTGATTCCAATTCCACATGCAAGGAACTTCCACTCATGCAAGTGCTAATGCCCATGTTATCACTGGTCACAGTAAAACTGCTTCTGGACTATCACTTCAGTCTGTACATGACTAAAAGCTCACAGCACATTTATCCTCCACACAGAGAACAAGCATGTCAAGGAAAATATTAGGCTAGAAGTTCTCCCTCCAACATCTAATTTTTGTATGGAGAAACAGTATGTGTGAAAGAGCATTCTCTCTATCATACAAGTCTCCACCTACTGGCTGAAGAGGTGCAGTTTAGAAACAGTTTGCTACTTCACGTAACTAGTTCTCAGAGTTGACTAGCCCTGGGCTAGACCAACAGTCTGATGTGGCATAAGACAACCTCCTATGTTCACAATAGTAAGTGTTATTAAATGTGATTTGTGGGTGTCATTACTGCTTTAGGGAACAGTGCCAAAAACAAAATGCTATGTTTTCATGCCAACAGAAAAATCCAAGGACAGTAAGAACATGGCTTTCAAACACTGAATTATGAAAAAGGAGAGAAATAAAGCTGTGTAATAGAGACAATTTGTCTCCAAAGATACAATTAGTGATAATGGTTCTGGTAACATCTCCGAAAAAACTGTCTTGACAGCATCAAAATACTTACTTTAGTTGTCAAGGCACTGATCGCTCGTTCAGCTTTATGTAGCTTGCTTCTTAAGAGCGTATTTTGCTCACTGCTCATCTGCAGTTCCTTTTCGATGCGTTCACGCTGCAGCTTAAGGGATTGTTTTTCTGCCTTAAAATTAAGAAAGGAAATCTTAAATTGCTTCACAGAAATGAATCCTGAAGCAGAGTTCTAAACCTATTTGCACAAAAGTAAGGTTCCTTCACTCAAAACCTCGTCACCTGGCTGGGACTGATGCACTGGTTTCAAGAGGCCAATAAAATCAGTGCCATTACTTCTAGTAAGTAAGCATCTTAGGTCTCAAATCTTTTTGGAGATCTCTGGGTCATTTTACATTAACATATTTTAGATGGTTAGCTTATTTGCTCTGAAGTTAAATAGCTCCCCTAGGAAGCTAGGGCTAGTTCAAGCACCAGAACTACACCTCAATATTGCATAGTTATAAAATGCTCAGGTTTGGGGCTGGCAGCTCTTCAGCAACATGCAGCACAGCAGCAGAAAGGGGGAAGGGAATGTCCTTTCTCCCCTCTCCCATCCTAAAACAGCCTCTCTCCCTCTCAGACCTGAACAGGAATATAAAGCTCGTGCACCTATTTTTAAAATTTGTATACTGCCCTTCATCTGAAGATCACAGGGAGGTTCACAACATAAACATACAAAATGAAAACACAAAATGCATAATTAAAAACAAAAACAAACCAATGATCATCTCCCACAAAGACATTTAAAAGGGCATAGAAGGTTAATCATCCAAATGCCTGAAGAGAAACATTTTCACCTGGTGCCTAAAGATATGTAATGAAGGTGCTAGGTGAGGCTCCTTGGGGAAAGCATTCCACAAACAAGGAGCCACCACAGAAAAGGCCTGTTGTTGTGTTACCACCCTCCAGACCTTATGTGGGGTAGGCACCCAAAGAAGGGCCTCAGATAATGATTTCAGGGTCCGGGTCAGTTCATATAAGAAGCAGTTCTTGAGGTATTGTGGTCCTGTCTGAAGCCCTTATCAGGGAACTGCTCTTATGGGTGGGGATAACACTGCAGCATTGCCCTGCAGACCCCATTTATTCTCTCTAATTGGCACTCAACCATATAAATTTGCTATCAGCTGGCAAGCAAAACAGGGTCATAAAAAATAAGGAAGGGGTTTCTATTTACCCAGACATCTCCCCAGCTTCACAGAATATGCAAGTTGCATTAAAAGCCTGACAATAACCTGTGAATTTCCTGGACACACACAATGCTAGGGGATCCTTTGAAGAAAAAGAAAATAGGAAACTGAAGGTGGAGGAAGAGGAAATTGTCTACTCAGGCTGCAAACAGCTTATAGAAAGTACCGTATTTTTCCGTGTATAAGACTAGGTTTCCCCCCTAAAAATAATGTCAAAAATTAGGGGGCAACTTATACTCCGGGCCATTTCCCCCCCATTTTCTTAAATCCGTCCCCCAAAATAGGGGGCATCTTATACATGGGGGCATCTTATAGATGGGAAAATACGGTAATCTGGCAAGGGGTGATTAGAATAGGGAGGTGGCTTTAAAAAACAAACAAACAAAAAAACTTACCTTCCTGCACTATACAAGTCTCCTGAAATTCCCCCTCACAACCTCTAGTCTCCTAATAAGTTTAAACAGCTGTATAACATATTGTTGCTGGACCCATTTGTAGAATTTGCGTATTGAATGTTTTGGACCTTAGTATATTATTCAGCTTATATATTTATTTATTGTTTCTAGAGACAGGTTTGTTTACCAGAGTAAAATATCCTTCCATTTTTAATCTCATGTAAAAAGGTCAAACCTGCAGACTCCGCAAAGATTATTCCAAATATCATGACTCAAACCACCTTGTAGATAAATCTGTCATAATTTTCAGAACTACTTTGCAAAATAGTAATATTATTACTATTAGGGAAATGGGAGTCTGATTAGGAAGAATCAAGTTCATTGATGGACTGATGTGAGTTTCTCATTGTTTAAGTTAACACTTAAACAATGGGATAAACAATAAACTAAGGGAAGTGGGTGGTGCTGTGGGTTAAACCAGAGCCTAGGGCTTGCCGATCAAAAGGTCGGCAGTTCGAATCCCCACGACGGGGTGAGCTCCCGTTGCTCAGTCCCTGCTCCTGCCAACCTAGCAGTTCGAAAGCACGAAGTGCAAGTAGATACTTAGGAACCGCTCCGGTGGGAAGGTAAACGGTGTTTCCGTGCGCTGCTCTGGTTCGCCAAAAGCAGCTTAGTCATGTTGGCCACATGACCCGGAAGTTGTACGCTGGCTCCCTCGGCCAGTAAAACAAGATGAGCGCCGCAACCCCAGAGTCGTCCACGACTGGACCTAACTGGCAGGGGTCCCTTTACCTTTACCTTTAAGTTAACACACAGTGTACACCTTTACAATGTCTTGTAGGGAGACAATCAGAATCTCCTACCTCCAAGGATCGCATTGTAGCTTGCATCTCAGTTAACTGTCGCATCTGTATTCTTTGCACATTTTCAGCTTGCATACCAGAGTTCTCCCTCTGAGCTCTTAGTTCTGCTACTTCTGCTTCAAAACCCTTTAATTTCTGAACTAGTTGAGCCTTTTCTCTTAATAGTGCTTCCACACGCTTGCCATCTCTTGTAGGATCAATATTAAGCAGCTGATTATGCAATTCTTCTTTATCTTTGCCAAGTCTCGTTATCTATGAGTAATTGAACAGACAACACTATGGGCCCACTCCAGTCTGAGTGTGACTTCAGAAAACCCGTAAGATTCAATGATTCCTTGCACCAGGTGCACACACAACCATGTATGCAGATGGGAGGGAGGGAATGAGAACCCACTGCGCACAAACCATGTTCCTGTGCTTGGAATTGATCAAAGTGTATTTATACATAACAGTATGTTGATAAGCCCAGAAGTATTAGAAAAGCACATAAAAGTAAATATATTTGTTCTAAAATGAAAATTCATTTTCATTTCATTCAAAATAAACAATACATTGGTAAAACTAGCACTATGTTTTATAGGCCCTTTTCTCACAGAAAAATTAAAGTGGCAGAAATGTGTCTCCCATAAAATTGGACCCAATAACACACCTGAGGTAATTTTTTAGTCAGGAAAAATATCAACACATTTTCTAAAATGTTTTCACTTGATTAAGAACAGCAGGACAATGAAATATGCAATTAGTTCATTATCACAACTGTAAGGCTGCAGTCCTACACACATTTACTTGGGAGTAAGTTGACTGAATGCAGCAAGACTTACTTTAAAGTTAACATATGGTAAACTACATATTTCCTCCTTTTTCTTAAGACATTCATGAAGCAGAAGGCCTGACTAATTATGCTTTAGCCAGGGTTCAAATTTATTACAGTTGATTAAATTTAAAACTTTAAATTCATATTCAAATGTTATGGTTTTTCTTATATTAAAATATTCTTCCTTACCTCAGATTCATATTTTAATTTGTTCTCTTCTAAAATATGGGCATGCTCTTCTTTCTGATGCTCAAACTCTGATTTAAGGAAAGTATGTTCATAGCGAAGTTTGTTATATTCTGTTCTCCATTTTTCTGCTTCCTAATTAAGAAGAACATATGTGACTATATCAAAGTGAATAAAAAATACAAACCCATGCAGAAAAAATAAGCACACAAGATACTTAGTAAGTATCAGGTGTAACCTGAAAACAGGTCAACAATTGTTAATTGTTTTTGATGGCTATATTTACAGTTGCATCAAAAGAAATACAGCAATACTATTGGTTGGCTTAAGCTCCAGAAGCAACAGAGAATGCTCCTTGCCAATTACCGTTGCGGCAGTGGAGTCATATTGCCAGGAAGTGGAGAACAGTTGAGATTAGGACTGTGCTATAAATCCATATATCAGGTATTAGATCAAATCATGATAACAGTTTTTTAATGACTTTGCAATTTATCACATATTGTGTGTGTGGTATTAAAAAATCACAATATTGGAAAAACTAGGAAGCCGATGCTTCTTCCTGTGTGTGCAGCACTCGCCAACTCCATCTCAGTCAGCTCTTCCCTGCCTCCTGCAGCAACAAAAAATAGCTACAAATCACTACAGCAGGCTGACTCAAATATCGGCCAGCAGATATCACCAAAGGGAGCTTTGAAAAACAGTTAGCTCTCTGTCTTCCCAGCCATCCAGCCAGCAAGCAGGGACTTCTTCCCTCAAGGCTCTTGCTTAAAGGCACCAGGCTGGTAGTTGGCTTAAGGAAAGCCTGCAAGGTTCAGACTTCTGGAGCCCTTTCCCCACGATAAAAAAAAACTGGGGTTAGTAAAAAACAGACACCTTCCTTTGGCATTTGACCCTCTTCTGTCATTCCCCCGATCTGCATGTGTGTACTGCTTGTGGGTGTGTGAGTGTCTATGCGTCTCTCCCTCCCCCCCCATCCTTTGGTGGTGTTTGTGGTGCGTTTGTCTTTGTGAAGCAGCAGCCACCAGCCAGCAAAAAGGACTGGGTTTTTCAACCAAAGATATTTGAATATCTAAAAGTGTGACACTGAATTTGCTTTTTCTTGTTTAGTAATGTAATTAATTTTTTAGGGAAGCTTTGATATCTATGCTACTAATTACTTTTACAACTTTAATTTTACAGAAACTGTGCTATTATTGGTACAGTAGTACTATAACGTAACAGTTGTAACTATATGTTAAGTAAAAAATTATCAGTTTTAGAGTTAGACCCATAAGTAGTAGCAGTTGCCAGGACATTGCCATGTTTACCTCTACATAGCTCCAGCCTTATTTCACATACAGTGATATATCAAAATATCGCAATGTTTAACTGGTAATATATCGTTATGTTGTAAACCATATATCGCCCAGCCCTAGCTGAGATAGCCTTGAGCCACTGTCAAGAGAATCCTGTTCTTTCTCTTATTGTTACCTTTAGTCACTGAAGGGTTGTACCAGCCTCTGTGGCTCTCATGGGCCCAAAAGCTTAATAGTGCAGCAGGTAAGTTCCTATCTCCAGCCTCTTTAATCACAAAACAGGAGGCACTGCATGGTTGCATTTGCATGGAACACTAACCCAGTTTAGCATGACATAGGTGAGCCAGAATGTGCCTGAGCAAAACAGGCTTATACACTACTCACTTTCCCTCTCCTATGTAGCCAGGGAGAATACTTTATCAGAATTTAATTTCACTTTTACAGACATTTGCTTGCTGTTGTGTTCAACCAGGGAAGCTGAATTAAAACAAACTGTTATGCTTCATGGCAAGATAACTTCGATCCATGGGTCTTTAAGCTCACTTAGTTATTTAACTAGCTTGTATTTAAATGTTATCAGTTAGAAGAAGATAAACACTGACCTCTCCTGTCCATCAAATACCGGTATAAGTAACAGTAGATAGGAAAATACATTTTGGTTAGAAAAATTGTAACTAATTATGGAGCTAGCTGACTAAGAATATTTTTATACTCTGAAGAAAAAGATGGATATAAAACTTTCATTTCATAGAAAACTTTGTTTCTACTTACTTTATCTAGCTTCCGAAGGTTCTCTTTCAGAGGTGCTTCTATGTTGTCTCTTATTTCTGTTTTAAGCAACTCTAACTTCTGTGGAGTAATTACCTACATGTCCGAAGAAACATATAAAAAGAAATTAACCAACAGTTTCATCATTTGTCTCTATGAAGATTATGCCGCTTCCCCCACCTCAGGATGGAAACACTCCATTATTATCCTGTTATGCTGCATATATTCCTAAAGTACTGGAACTGGCAACAATAAAAAGGTATAGGATCTGTTTGGACACTGCTATTACAACAAGGTTTTCATCACTGGGCAACTGCCAAAACGACTCAACCAAAGGAAAATACAAACTAAATCTACAGTCCTAAGCATACCTGTACCTGGAAGTAAGGTCTGTTCAGCTCAATGCAGCTGGCTTGTGAATAGACATTTATAAAACGGCACTGCACAATTCCTAACACAGATCAAAGATTGATGCATATTTGTTATAGTATACAGTCTACCTAATAAAAATTCAGTGTTGAGACACAGTGTGAATGACTAGGACTATGGAGACTCAGGTACAAATCCCCACTCAAGTCATGAAACTGACTGGATGACCTTGGGCACTTGTCTCTCAACCTGCTGTAAGTCATATGGTTGTTATTAAGATAAATGCTGGGGGGGGGGGAGAAACCACTTAAGAGATTTCTCCTGCAGCCAATCGGTAGCCACACCGGATGTTCAGCTTCCAAAGAACGTTTGCAAACTGGAACATTTACTTCCGGGTTTGCGGCATTCGGGAGCCAAAACGTACAAGTGCCAAGGCGTTCAGCTTCCAAGGTACGACTGTAGTAAAAGTGCATGTCATGTTCCAGACAATTGTTAAACAAGGTACATGAGTCAAAGGGGTCTTTAAACTTCTTTTGAAATGGCAGCTCCCATGCCTCATGTCAAATTTATTTTTGAAACTGAGCAGAGTATGGCATGAGAAACTGAGCAGAGTACTTTGCATGAAGAGAAAAAAAGTCACAAAGTACTCCTACATGATCTAAGCCACTGGTCTTCAACTGGTGGGCTGGGACTCACTATCAGGTCACGGCTGATCTAAGGTGGGTCACAACAGCAGTACTACCACAAATATGTGGTAAAAAAAAGTAAGAACTATACCCCCAACTGCAGTTCTTTAGATACCAGTCACAGTTTAACCAGAACATCAGACATAATTAGCAATGTGGATTAAGATACTGTATAACATACGAATAAGTAACGTAACTTAAAAGAAAGAATTGTGGCCTCACCTGCTTCTTTAACTCCTCTATTTCTCTTGATTTATCTAACAATTCATCTCGGAATTCACTGAGCAGACACTGAAATTTATCATGAACGGTTTGCTTTTCACGTAACAACTGTTTGAGCTCATTTTGTGATTTTGTATATTCATTCTGAAGTCTGAAAAGAAATCATTTTACAATGTATCTGCTTTTTAGTTTACTGATCTATATCTTGGCACATTGAAGATAACAGAGAAAGGAGAGGAAAGGGGAAGTAGGGTAAACAGGGGAAGCATTTCAGTTTACTTCAGTTACACATACTTAGACTTAATTACAGCTAATATGACACATAGGGAGTTGTGCCAAAAGACTGCACAGAAAAGGAGAGATTTGAAAGAAGAGCAGCAACAACATGGAGGTGTTCTGGGTGGCAGTTTTGATGTTTTCTTCCTGTTAGAAAGTTTTTTATACTGAAAATGCCAATACACACACAACAAAAATCAACATTGTACATATTTTTAAATACACTAGCACAACAATACAACCCCCACTTTGTGGTGGGCTGGGAGGAAGTGGATTGGGTGCAAGTGTCCCTCTACCTAGGCCTGGCAGCCTGTATCTGGCACAGAGTTCCCCTCCCACCTGCCAAAAATGTGGAAGTGCTATTAGCAGGATTTCCACTGGCAGCAACCAGTGGAAATCTCCAAAACAGAACTTTCCAGGGACAGAGCTGAAATGGCCTGGGATATGTTGGATCCTAAGTAGGCCCTACTACAGTTACATGATGGTCACCTCCAGGTTGGCACAGTAATCTGCCAATTCTTCACCTTCTGTGCAGGAGAGCTGTATCTGCCACCCTGCTACTCCATAAAGCCCTACCAAGCAGAGAAGAGTTAGAATTGCTCCCTAAATAACTGAAATATCAACATCCCAAGAAATTGAGGCCCAAGTCACAGAAACCAGAAGCAATACAATGGCAAAGTGAAACAGAACTGCATGGAGGCTGCTCCATTTGGCAAATAGTTTGTGTGCTTTTGCCAAGCTTCAACAGTACACTGCCCATACTGACCAAAGAAGTAATGTTGGGCAGATGGAAGAGCTGGTTGCCACTGCCTGAAGGCAACGCCCAACAGCACACATGCCCACCCAGTATGTCCCCTCAGGAAATACCAGGGCGCAGAAAAGGACGCCACTGTGTGAAGGTGCATTGTGTATCTTTGGGCAATGGTGCCTTTTCCACATTGAGGAGGGAATACCAGCCAAAAACTGTCTACCCATCCCTGGTGCCTGTGACATAACCATGCAAATACACCTGTTGTCATCAAGTTCCTGCAAACTGGCCCCCACTCCCCAGTAAAAGTTTGTAGTAGTGTGCTAACCTTGAATACTATTCGTCTAACATCTGATTAGCACTGCAACTGGTTTAGCTATAGAAAACTTATGTTTTATTTTCATGATCAAAACATTTCATTAAATAGCTCAACATCAAAAAGAAAGAAAGAAAGCATACTATACCTTGTATGTTCTGCTTTAAGAGTTTGGTAATTGTTTTTATGGTGTTCACACCGCATTCTTTCATCATTTAACAGTTTTTGTACTTCTGCTTGTGAGCTAAGATCTCCACTTCCACCCACTGAAAGGATATTTGTAAAAGTGTCCATTCTGACTGAATGTTAATGAGATGACAATGTTAATAAGGCTGTCAGCGCAAGCCTGCCACCGTCATAGAGACCTCTTTCTCTCCTGAGGGCATCCCTTGAGGCCAAATTACCTGTACAAACAGAAAAGCACCCAATTAGTAGTCAATAGATTCATGGTTAAAAAGGCTCTGCTTTGAATACATGTTGAAAAGCTTCATTATTTCTCTGACAAGGGTATCTTTGAAAATACATATAGTGTGTGTATTTTAATCTGATTTCATTCTCAAATCAACCACAATAAACCAAGTTAATTTATGAAAGCACTGCATAAACTTCCCCATTACCTAAATCATTTTTTTCTTTGGGTGCAAAAGTTCTGTTCCTGCAGGACTGTTTACTCTGAAGGGTTATACAGAAGTCAGCCAAACTGTGCAATATCCTCTGAGGATAATGCATCCCACTTTGTGACAGATGCAAGTTACAACCAGTACAGTATAATATTCAACACTTTGCCTGCATTGAATGTCTTCCTAAAATCTTCCCCACCATTGCTAGGCACTAAACTGAACCTACCAATGGTATTAGCCATGCAATATGACCAATATTGTTTTGTAAAACAATATTTGGTTTATTTGACATATGATGCCTAAACCTATTGAGGAAGAAAAAATAATATTAAAAATACAAGGCTTTGGCACAGGATAGGCTATAAATCAAAACTAAGCACAAACAATAAACTAGTAAAAAGAACTTTACACCAGAGCTTAAAGCATGCCCACTACTAAATAAAATTTGAGCTGGGGTTGCCAGAAACTGTATTGCAATTAAAAGGTCAATGGATTTGCAACACAAAATGTAATACTTATAATAAAGTTACATGCTGAAAAATTAAATACACATCTAGTGTGTATAGTTGTTGAAGTTTTATTTGTTGTATGATTACTGGGTGACATCCAATAGTGTAGGTCTGCTTGCACAATGGGATTTCTCCTACCCTGCACAGCTCCCCAAAACAGATGGGGGAAGAGAGGACTAAGTCTCCTCATTGGATCTCACCTAGTTTTTAAAACATCCAATAGTGTAAGTCTGCTTGCACAATGGGATTTCTCCTACCCTGCACAGCTCCCCCAAACAGATGAGGGGGTGGGAGAGAAGACTAAGTCTCCTCATTGGATCTCACCCAGTTTTTAAAAGATTAGTTTTTCAAACCATATACATTATTATTATTATTATTATTATTATTATTATTATTAACAGCCTTGATAAAAGATACTGGAATAAATATTAGGAAGGATGCACATTGTGCAAGATAGAAGACAGTAATCCATTTGGATTATACTGACCCCTTGTGGTTAAGTTTCCAAATGCTTATAAAACTGCGAGCGGTTATTTCTAGAGAGCTGCTTAAATCAGTGCACCTACCGGTAAACTGCAGGCAACTTTTAAGAGCAGCAGAACTAGAGCGGTTAGCCAGCATTACCTTACGAGCACCTTGGCGGTATTTAAAAAAAATCCCTTTAGCCGGTGAAACTACCTGGAGTGGCATTGTTGTTGTTTGGTCGTTTAGTCGTGTCCGACTCTTCGTGAGCCCACGGACCAGAGCACGCCAGGCATTACAGTGCTATTTTTTTTGTAGAAAAAAAGGAACTCACCGTGAACACCTCCCTTGCTCCTTTATAATGGCAATGGCGCCCACCTGAGAGGTGCGGAAACAAAGTTCCTGCTAGGGGGGAAAGAAATGAAAAAGCTCTGGATGGCAATATTCCGTGTTTCGTCTCACTAGGACTGGGTTTGGGGGGGGGAGGCGCCGGTCTTCCTTCACCTGCCTACCTCAGAGGGCCGTCGTGAAGGCGAAGGGCGGGCGGGGAAGGGAAGCCTCCAGCCCCCCCCCCCACGAAGGAAAGCGACTGACCGACCCACGTCGAAAGAACGAGAACCGCGAAGCAAACGGGCAGCGCCAACCGCCTTGGGAGCAGCCCTGCCCCGCCGGCCTGCCCCTGCCTCCTTCCCTTCCTCGCTTACCCGCCACCTCAGGCGGGCATCGGTTGCCTCGGCTGTTTAAAAATGGCGCTTCGGCTCCGCTCGCCCCGCCCCGCTCGTTTTCCGCTGAGCCCTCCCGGGACCCGTATGCTCGCCTACCTTTCCATTTTGCCAGCTGACGCCTGGAACCCACCGGACAATGCCTTCGCCAGCCCCGGGGCATCACGGGAATGCGGAAGCGTGGTTGCCGAGGTGCAATAGATACAAGAGGCGGGAGGCGGCGCGCGAAGACAAAAGTGGGCGGGGCTAATTGTGTTAACCCTTAGCTTGCCGGTTTCCCAGGAACGCTTGATTGCAGTACGCCCAAAGAAGAGACCGGTCTAATCGGAGGAGGCGGTTCTTGCGCTCTTTAAAAGCGAAGTGCAGTAACCTTTGAAGAGAGGGAACCAATACTACGGGGCGGGGGGGCCCACACAAGTTTTAGGGTACAGTCCTGACTCTGACCCCACTTTCCAGTCAGCCCCATGGAATGAAATAGGTGCCTGTCCCAGCAGGCACAGAAACATCCCACAAATTGAAAGGAAGCTGTAAAGCGCGATGATGCTTGAAACAAAGCTGTTCGTTCCCGTTTGGTAGCGCCTTCCTAAGTTTTAAGTGGTCAGGGAAAACCAAAGAGCTGTACATGTTTCATCCTGCAACGTAACTCTTGTTTTCAGATCTCATGAAAAGAAGAACGCACGCCATTCACCTGTTCTGTACTAATCAGAGATACAGATTTGTAATTAGAATTAGTCCCTCTAGAGGGTACTACTGTATAGCCACAGATATGGGAAAGGTCATTTTTGAATGAATGTACCGTAGTTATACAGTATACTGCAATGTTTCCCCGAACATGAATAATATGATGTTTCCATACAATGTTAGTAGGGACCAAACTATTCATTGAGCAGCTGCATGGAGGGTACTTCTTCTCAGAAACACCAGTGGATCGCTAGAACTAGCCATTTTGAGAACAATTGTAAGAATTCGAGGGTATGTTTGGTTTTTAAAAATCTAGTCGAGTCTGAAGATAACCTACTTCTGATCATGGGCGTAGCCAGGATTTTTGTTAGTGAGGGCAGGACTTTTGTTAGGTGGGGCAGAACCTACTTGATTGGTCAGTTAAGTATTTCTATTGTTTTACTTGATCTAGAGGGGACAGCTGCCTTTCCCTGCCCCACCTTGGCTACGCCCATGCTCCTGATCTCAACCTGCATAAAATGTGAGACCCTCAGACCTGTTTCTTCTGAGTTTACCATGATGTGCCCATATAGAAAATGCCCTATATTTTGGAGGGAAACGTGCATGGAGATATGCCAGTAGCTGTGGTGGCCGGATAAAGTGTGCCATGTACAAGGGACCACAGCTACTCACCCCCCCCAACTGTTCACATCAGCACGGGCTTCAAATAGTTTCCATTTGTTTATACACCTGGGGGCATGTGACAAGGCGTAACACCCTATGCAAAGGTATTACACTTTTGCTAGAAATGAGTTAGAAATGGCTTAAGGACTCCAACTGGTGTGAACCTAGTTTGAGAAACAGCATTCAAAAACTGGTGTTTAATAACAAAGTATAGGATACATAGGCATTTTGACATTGTGAAAGTGTCATGTGAAACCAGTACTAGAAAGATAGTGAGTGTACAGTAAATGGAAGTGTGAACACAGCCTTCCTTGGTTTCAGCTGCCAGTCTGGTTGACTTTTGTACATAGATTAGAGGAGTCATCATCCTTTCCTTCATCTCAGGAAACAAAATGTCTTGAGCCATCCCAGCCAACTCCATTACTTTAATTGCTTCTCTGCTATTATGTTTGTGTCTCCCCCACCCCCACTATGTATATTTTCCTCTCTTATTGGCAGTTATTGTCATTCTGAAAACAGAAGAATGTAATTTATAGTGGACATATTTTAAATAAACGCAGCATAATAACAACTAAATTTAGAAACGTTTATTTTGTTTTTTAAAAGGTGGCTCCTTGGGGCAGTCATTATCGCCTTATGAAATCTACAGAACACAATAAAGAATGCAAATACATTTATATTTACACAGTGCCACACAAAATGTAAGTGGTATGGTTACACTGTATGTTACATACATGGAGACAAAATTGTCATTCAGTGAAAATGGATTGTTCAGAAGACTTTTAAGTACAGTAGACTTTTCCCACAGTGCCTAATTGGCATTACTTACAAAAACAAGAGGAAGGAAAAGTCTGAGGAACAACTTAATTCACTAAACATATGCAATAAATTAAAATCTTACATGACAGCTCAACCAGTCACCATGCAAACAGTATGTACAGTGTTTTAATTCATTCTGAGAACAAATATTCTTAACCTAGATTTGTACAATAACTCAAGACATGAAAGGTTCCATGAGTATTTCAGGAACCTAAAAGGTTCTGCCTGAAATCTATAATCTTTTTTAATGCAGAATTAGCTTACATGTAAACATGCTATCTGCTTAGTTCTACTTTGCACATCCTTATTCTATAGTCACATCATTTCATTTATAACCAAACCAGGCAGACACTGACACAGTGCAATATATAACTCTTAGCATTAAATTCTTTCTAAGAAGCTAAACAGTCTTATAAAATACATTGATGATTTATATTTAGAACATAAAATATGGATTTCTGATGTTTAAAATTATATATAAATATATTCAGTAGTGAAGTAGCAAGACCTAGTATAATTGAGAATTTGACAAAGTAAAAGCACCTTTGTGTTCCATGAAGAAGACAGTATACAAGGCCAAAATAACGATGGTGGTGATAAGGTAAATGAGAATTCATGATTCTGTTGTGGGGGGAAATTGTAGCAGTTAAATCTTGACTGAGATCTGCATCACACATTACAGTTTTACACATACACATAAACAGGATATGAGTGCAAACACATGCATGTTTGCAGACACGAGTCTTATAAAGATAACAAGAAGTCACAAAGTGAATACGAAAGGCAGTTCCAAGGGAGTATACTCTTAATTCACTTTGGTTCCTTGGATGTTTCTGTGAACCTCTGACTAGTACACCCACAAAGAAGCGGAGTTTGGCTAAAATGGCTTGCTGAGTAGACAAACACAGCTTTGTTATGAAGTAATCCTAAAATGTGGGGCCTGACATTCTAAGAGAGATCATTGTTTTGATGTGTACAAACCTGATTAGAACTAACTGGGTTTTGTGCCAGTTATGGTTACTGCAATACCACCAAACAAATTACTAATATAGTAGATTAATTATTTGATGGTGGTACGATCATTCCTATTTTAATATTTTGGAAAAGTAACTTCCAGGTTTGTTTGTTTGTTTGTTTAAGTGAAAATCTGATTAACAAATCAGCATAGATTGTGTTTGTAAGAGGAATGGTTTGCTATTGACATCATTAGAACTTTCTTCAAAATAAATATACCGGTACTTAGGATCAGGTGTAAATCCAAGCACTCCATTAAAAACCAAGTGATTCCCATTTCAGTCAATTGAAACAAAATGATTTATAAGCTATTATTTTGGCTTAAGGAGGATTATCAGTTTCACTGAAAAGTCTGCACACAGCAGAATTTCAAACTCTGCATTGCATCCCTCTAACAATTTGAATGCTACGACTAACTTATTCATCTGTGCCTTTCGTTAGCATGTTCTGCAGTTGCAGAAGTTGCTCATGAAAAGCTGCAGAGGGGTTTTTTGGGGGGTGGGAGGGGAATGAAGGGGGAATCTGCTATTGTGCTTGTATTCCAATAATACTTGGGGGGATTTCCACTGGCATCAGTATAACTGCTCAGCAAAATCAGTGCTACCGCAAAAGGCCTGGGAAAGTTTAAAGTAACTGAAGATTCCATTAAAAAAAAAACAGCCAAAGGGCAATAGCTATTTCTCTTTTTTAAGATATTAATGCCTTAAAAGTGTTCTGCTCTCTCCCTCTTCAGATTGCAATGCACCTTCCCTTTAGCCAAGCCAGTACTGGCTACAATGGCTCCCAACTTCTGCTTACAATCTGTATCTGGGTATGAATTCTGCTGGATTCCCACTTTTTTCCATCATCCAAGTTGTTGTCTAGAAGAAACCTGGTAATGGATTTCTTCAGGTACCCAGCAATTATCACGCATGTCTATCTATACCCTCTTCCTACAGTGGCTTACCTCTGACTCAGGAGTCTCTGTTTCTACATTTGGAACGATCACATTGGTTTCAATTAGGGATGTCCTTATTGCAATAAATTAAAGCCAGGTCTGCAAGTGCTTTGTTAATTTTACAATGGGACTTTGGGTTCTGTGAACTGTGCTGGCAAGTTGTGACCTAATATTTTTATGCAGCTATATTTAATCCCTGGACCAAGTCTGTGCAATCCCAGTTAAGTGCTGTGACATTGTACAAACCTGGCAAGATCATTATTATATACCAAGTTAATTAACAGTGATGGTTTTGTTCCTTACAAACCTGAATGTACATGCTGCTGCTGTTCAGCACTGCTAAACGCTTCTGCTTTATCATTTAGATGCTAGCTAATTACAGCAGCAATATAAATAGAGCAAGCTACATTTGACACAGAAATAATGACAGTGTATTTCGATAAATGTTGAAGATTAATTTCTTCTAGGCCACATAATAGATTTTTGGAATATAATTCTGTTCTGCAGTTTGGAAGGTGTTTCGGTGGCATCAAAATCTAAAATAATGTGAGCTGTTAAATGTTGGATTTATCTTAGCTATTTGGCATGGAACTAAGATAGGACCAGGAACAGAAAATGCAGAGATGTCAGTTAGTCTAAAGAAAGTTTCAAGTAAACAAAGAGACTGTTTTGACATAACATGTGCCATCCACTTGGATAGCCTTTGGAATTATCCCCATTCCTATGTAAATGGGGAAAATTCCCACTAGAGTGTGTCTTCTGTGTAGATTCAAGCATTGCACAAGCTCCATTAATTTCAACGGGGCTTATATAAGCTCCACTGAGATGAATGGTGGTTTATATCATTACTTAGAAGACTGCACCATAAATTAGTAAGAAACAAGAAACAGTATAAAGTTTGATCTTTTTTTGTTTCTTATTCAAAATAGTAAAGCTACTAACAAGTGAACCCCACATTTTGTAAAACGTAAAGTATCCAAATATTTTACATATCAACTCAATAGGCCAGCCTGCAGTACTATACATGTAAATAGGAGAGTGTAAACAAGATATTACTCATTTGCAGCAATGGGTGATACATTAAGAAAAAATGACTGTTGCACCTGAGGGGGGTAAAAAAGAGAAAAGGATACTTAAACTAGGGTCAGAATTAAATAGTATATAAGAGAATCCTTAGTAGTTTGCGGGTGGGGAGAAACAGTTTTTAAAATTGCCTGATGCAAACAAATGTATAACAGAGAAAACTTTCTGAATCTGGAGAATAGTGTCTAGTTCACAGTCTGGAACATCCCTATTGTCAATGCTTACAGTTCTAATCATATGAATAAAGATGGGAAAGCACTGTTGAACCAAAGGAAAAGCAAGATGTTCCACAGCTGCGTCACAAGGGCTGGTAATCAAAACAAGGGAAATCCTCCTGAACAGAAGGGAAGTAATCTCAGGACAAAGTCCCAACAAAAATAAATGCCATTACTCAGAAGAAACGCCTGGGGCCAGAGCTGGGGAGGGTGGGGAAATTAAACTCAGTTGGCACAGTTAAAGGTAGATAGCCGTGTTGGTCTGTCATAGTCAAAACAAAATAAAATAAAAAAAATTCCTTCCAGTAGCACCTTAGAGACCAACTCAGTTTGTTCTTGGTATGAGCTTTCGTGTGCATGCACACTTCTTCAGATACCAAAGAAGTGTGCATGCACACGAAAGCTCATACCAAGAACAAACTGAGTTGGTCTCTAAGGTGCTACTGGAAGGAATTTTTTTTATTTTATTCAGTTGGCACAGTAGCTTTAAAACAACAGCACATATGCTAATACTGCAAAAACTTACTGTTGTTCAGGCAAGGTACTTTGGGAACAAATTTAGCCACGGTCAAAATACATAAGCAAGATGCAACAACTCATGATTAAGAGGACATAGGAGATAAACTCCTACAGTGGAATTCCACATAACGCTAAAGAGATCATTTTGTCAGGCAAGGAATGATCTTCTCTCTGCAGCCTGTTTGGGGGTTCTCCCGGCTCTCCAGAGCAGATTTGAGGGAGGAGAGGGGGGGAGTCATGTTATGCTAGTGTGACTCCTTGCACTGGCTTCCACTAGTGGAATCAGAGGTGAATTTGGGGCAGCATGACTGGTTCCACAGCACTGGGCACTGAGCCTAGGCGACTCAGCGGTGCATCACAACTACCGGTATGTTGTTTTGAACTGAACAGAACGGAAGTTGAGAGACGGGGGAGGGTTTGGCCAAATTTTGGCCTTGCACAGGATGCCACTGAAATTTGAAAGTCCGCTCATGAATTGTTGAGATTGGGGGGGGGGGGGCAAGTTCGCAAAAATCTACACTTCCAACATGGACTGCCATACATCCAGATTTCCCCAGACACTTCAGTGATTTCTGCCCAGACGCTGCTTACGAGGGCCAAATGGCAGCTATGTCCAGGAAATTCCGGACGTATGGCAATCCTATCAGTCACTGAACCTGGCCTTTAACATATCTGGTGAAGAAAATAGTCTAATGTGACCAAAGAGGTTTTGGAAAAAGAACCTAAAAGGAATAAACTATTATCTTGAAAATTTTAGAGGATATGATGTAGATTAAGGCACCCAGTTTAGTCTCCCCCCCCCAAAAAAAAAATTAGGGGTACGGTACTTTGGGATCTTTTGCAAAGAATTCCGTTTATTTGAGTATTCTGTCTGATACTTGAATTGTATAAGGGGGAGAAGGGGAGCAAGCCTGTTGGCCCTATTCCATAAATTGCACTTCCAACATTGTTTCCATGTATTGGGAAGGCAAACATCTGCAGGAGGGACCTCTTCTACTGGGTGAAGCTCCTTGTGGGAACCAACAACATCCCATGCAGAGAGCTTATGTGTGTAAGACCAGACTCTTCACTTGAGAAGTTCTTCTCTCTGTGGCATGGAGGTCAATGCCTCCACAGACTCTGACATTGGAGGGGGACAGACCCAGTACACTCATCCACACTCTTCCTCCCTCAAATTAGAGGTTTTAATGCAACAATAAGGGAATATTGGGGAATAAATAGGAAAATGGAGGGCTTTTTTTAAATAATATATGCCTGTTGTCTCCATTGTCTTCTGGATTACTGATATAGTTAGCAATGCTGTATATATAGACAGATGTCTTGGTCTTTGTCGTCAGCAAGTTCAGTTCCAGGTTGGTTGGTTGGTTTTTAAAAACGAAAACAAAACATTGCACATTTTGATTTTTTAAACCAGTATTTACATCGTTAGCAAATTAGCTCCTGAAATTATGCCAAGCCTCAAGGGGGCTTTCCAAACTCTGGGCTTTTCTCAGGAGAACTGCACAGCCTTTACTAAGCCTTCACTGTTCAGCAAAATATAATTCTCACAAGTGCTGCCACTATTGCTTTCCTAGCACTAAAACTGCTAAGTAAACACTAGCCCTGATCCTTCCATGACAGGCAGGATTCTTACTATAGCAGGCTGGCAACAGCACAGTGCTAGTCTACTGCACAATTACATTCATAGGCAGATGCCTGCATCTGGAAGTGCCCTTGGAGCACTGTTTCTCCTGTGTGAGGTAGAGATGAGGGAGAAATCTGGTTTGGTTTACATCTTAATGGACTTATCCATGCCGTTGTTTAATGTGAATAGTAACCTACCTGTACCTCCATTAATTCTCCATTGTCCACATGGCATTCTCTTCCAAGTCACAGTCTATCCTCCTCCAGATTTTCTCACACCCTCTCCTTTTGGAGCATCCCTGGTATGAAAGAATCCAAACTGAGGGAGGTCAGTGATTTGGAGGAGAACATCATATGGACAATGGAAAATTAATGAACGTACAGGAAAACTTACTGTTCCCATTAAATTACAGTATGGATGAGCCCAATGTGAACATACCTTATTCACACTTCCTGAAACAATGTACGTGAATTTAAATACAGGTAGCTTGCAAAATTCACAGTTCTGTTAATTTTCATGACGCAGTTCTCCAACCCAAAGATGTGTACAAAAATGCATATATTAGGGGGAAATGTGCATTAAAATGCATAACCAAAACATAAAATAGCAAATGGATGCAGAAATGTGGTAAACTAAACTTGAAATTAGAAAAATGTGAAACTCATGAGAAACTGAAACTAACAGTTTCATCATTCTCTAGTGTGAATGGGAGATGTGCAACAGGGTAATTCATTAGAATTCAAGCAAATTACTGTTACAACATTCTTCTGCAACCAGTGCTGATAATTAAATTGGCAGATGCCTTTTCATCATTTTTTAAACAAAACAAAAAAGCACCACTAATGTATTTCTCACCTTTTCACTTCCTAACCATATTTATTCACATATCTTATACAAGTATTTTCATACATGAAGTTTTATTTCAATACAAACTTCACAGTGATTGCGGTATTATTTTAGGCTAAAGACATTGATTTGAGAATACTGCCCTGCTATAACTAGATGTTGGGAGAGCATCACAAATTATCACCAGAGAAATACATCAGACAATGTATTTTAGTGGTTAAAAGTTAAAAAAAAAAAAACCTGGACAGGAAAAATGAAAACAAAAGCCGAAAAGATTATACTGTTTGGACTGCAAGCTATTGTTCTTATTTGCTCATGACAACATCAGTCACTAGACAGCTGCAGGTTTCTAAAGGGATGTGATGAGCTACTCCTACCGGTATCACTGCATTTCAGCCAAAAAGTAGTTCCCATTAGACAACATACCGTAGATTTATCAAAAAGAGATAAATACCCATGTTTGAACCACATGATTGGCAGGTCCTCATTTATTCAACAGTTAGGACAGCTATGTATATATATTTAAGATCATGAAACAGAAGTGGAATAGAATATAATATTTAATATAAACTAATCTGTAAGGCAAATAACAATTTTGGGGCAAGGTTTAAGTAAGAATCCTCTTTGACTACTGGGCCAATGTCAGCAGCAGGCAAGAGAGATAATAAACTCCATCACAGTTTCTACCTTATAAATATCTGTCTTCGGGAGATGCAGAAAATGTGACCAGCATTTCTCCAAGGTGTGTAAATCTCAGCCTACTGTTTGCATATCCTTCATAAGGGAACAGTAGCTACTATGTAAAGTGGAATGATGCAGGTAACTGTTCATGAAAATGCAACCTCCCAACTAGGATTGCTGTTTCTTATTTCTATTATACTTCTCCTAAACCCCAGTCTAGTTAAGATAATGTATTCAAGACTTGACTGTTCAGGATTTCTGCAGCGTAGAAAAAGTAGATTAGATTAAGGCAGAAAGATTTATACAAGTAATTAGTCTATAAGAGATTCACCTCATTTCATATAAGGTGACTGATGAGGTGAAATACACTGCCAGGAGTTATCACCATCACATTTTAATACCCAATAGAAAAGTCTTCATCTAGTCTGCACAGGTAAACTGCAAAATTAAAGATTTGGTAGTTTGTTTAGAAGTATTTCTTCTTTTAAAAACAAAAATGCTCTGGGCATTATGGATTCATCTTGGTATGATCATCTTTTCTATGGCACAGACAATGTGATCCCAGTTTTTGCATAAAATTGCAAGAAGAGTTACTGCGAAGAAGGTGCAAATGATATGGAAACGGCTTCTCATCATAGGAGCTACAAACTTTGCTATGGTGGAGACGCACACTAGGATTACGGTCATGAAGGCCAAGACTACGTTTATACATTTCCCCAGCAAGACTTTGGCATTAACGGTTTCTGACTGCAGGGCTTGCTGTTCTTGCTGATGAATCTCCAGCTTAGAGACCCGTGTTTGGCAAGATTCCAAAGCTTCCTGTCAGTATAAAATAGGAAGGGGAAGGAGGGAAAGAAAAGTTAAGGAACCATCACTTTTATACATAAAATACATTTTCATTCTATCTGATCAGTTAAGGACATTACCAACATCTGTGCATAAATCAATTAGCAAAACAATTTACAACTCTTTGATCGCAAACTCTACAATTCTGTAATTCACCTCAAAGTTGAAAATGTAGTAACACAAAAACATTAGAACAGGCAGCTGGATCAGGCCAATGGCCCATCTTGTCCAGCATCCTGTTCTCATGGTGGACAACCAGATTTGAACACAAGAGCACTCTTCCCCTACTTGTCTCCAGCCATACAAAAAGATACACAGAATCATAGAATTGTAGATGTCTTTTTCCTCTTTGAAGGAGAACTGTGCAAGGGCCAGTGCTCATGTTCAGTCTCTTATCCTCTGATTACACCAGGCATCCCCAAACTGCGGTCCTCCAGATGTTTTGGCCTACAACTCCCATGATCCCTAGCTAACAGGACCAGTGGTCAGGGATGATGGGAATTGTAGTCCAAAACATCTGGAGTTTGGGGGTGCCTGGATTACACTGACTGATTAAAAGCTTGGTGAACAATTCTTTCAATAGCAGTTTTCTATACTTTAAAACATGGGATGCGGGTGGCGCTGTGGGTTAAACCACAGAGGCTAGGGCTTGCCGATCAGAAGGTTGCCGGTTCGAATCCCCGCAATGGGGTGAGCTCCTGTTGCTTGGTCCCTGCTCCTGCCAACCTAGCAGTTCGAAAGCACGTCAAAATGCAAGTAGATCAATAGGTACCGCTGCAGCGGGAAGGTAAATAGCGTTTCCGTGCGCTGCTCTGGTTCGCCAGAAGCGGCTTAGTCATGCTGGCCACATGACCTGGAAGCTGTACGCCGGCTCCCTCGGCCAATAATGCGAGATGAGCGTCGCAACCCAGAGTCAGTCACGACTGGACCTAATGGTCAGGGGTCCCTTTACCTTTATACTTTAAAACAGGCTCCCTCAACCTCGGCCCTCCAGCTGTTTTTGGCCTACAACTCCCATGATCCCTAGCTAGCAGGACCAGTGGTCAGGGATGCTGGGAATTGTAGTCTCAAAATATCTGGAGGGCCGAGGTTGAGGAAGCCTGCTTTAAAATCTTATTTTGTTCATTCCCACAACAGCCTAGTGAGGGAGGTCATAATTTTCCCCATGGAGAACTGCAGTTGTTCCTATCTTGCAGGAGCAATGTCATTTCCACGCTATACTACCATCAGAGATAATTGTGAAAAATTAGTGGTTAGGTGTGAAAGCTCTGTCTATTAGTTTATGGCTGCAATCCTAAACTTGAAAGGGAATAAGCTTCATTGAATGCAGTGAGGACTTAGTCATCTGAATAAAGCTGCATTGGATTCGCAGTATTTCTTTAAGAGGGAGATGCAAAAGTTTGTTTTAAAGACACAAATAATAGGAAGCAAGAGTGATTTCCTTCTCCATCTCCAAAGGCCCCAAACTAGTCTTAAATTGGAACTCAGATCTTTCAGTCTAAAAAATCCTGTGCTTTCATCACTGGACCACAGTGACTAATTCTTTGGAAACCAAAAAATAATATGCTATTTAATTTCAAAAGTTGGTACCTGAACATCTCGCGACCGTTCATAGGCCTGATACGCCACCTTTTCTTCAATACTAGCAAGTTCTTGCTTCAAGTTGGCTGTCTCGTGCTGGTGGAGGTCTGTAAGATCATTCAGCTGGTCTTCTAATCGCTCATACCTTAACAGAAACATAATTTACTTGGCTTTTATGTGAAATCTAATGGAAGTGCATCCCTCCTTATTTGTAGGTTGCATCATCACCATTCTTTATCAGGGTAACTTTTTGTTTTCCTGAGCTGAAACCCTACTGGCTTTAGAAAAGTATACTGCCTTGAATACAAGCTGAACATTGTAAACCTTTAAAAAAGTAAATTATATTATTATTATTATTATTATTATTATTATTATTATTATTGCCATTCTCACTAAGTTGTAAGTTTTTGCATGTGATTATAGAAACTAACATGGCAAGATGTCCCCCCTCCTATGAGTGCTCACCTGATAAGCCTGCTGAGAACTCTGAGAATACATTTCACACATTACCCTAACAGCAAACGTGGTTGCTTCTTCAAGTGCATATATGATGGGGAAGCATTAACATGTGCCTATGTAGTACATGCAGCTGATCATTGTCATGGATGGAGTTCAAGGGTACTTAGTTCATTCTTCTCTTTGTTGCATTGCTTTGACACCACCTCATTCTCATCTCTCTGTGCAAATCAATTTCAACATAATAACGTACCTGTACCTTTCCTCCTGTAGCGTTTGAGAAATAAAGCCATACTCTCTTTTGAATTGTACTTTTAAATTCTCAATGTCATCTGCCAACTGGGATTGTGCTTCCTTTATTTCCCGCAGTCCCTCAAAGAGAATTGATAGTTTCCCATGGCTTTCCAGAGCATTTGTCCCACCATGGCCAAAGGACTGGTTTCCATTGCTGTCCGCAGAGCCAGATGTTGCACTTGAGCACTCATCATCACTGGTGTATTTTGGCTTGGCCACTATAGTAGCACTTCCGCCGTAGGCCCTGGAAGTAGTTTCTGGCCTAAAATCATCCAGGCTGCTCTTTAAGTGAGCAATATTGTCAGCACTACCAAATTTATTCCGGATCAGGTTTGCAAATTCTCTGGATTTGCTGAAAACAAACACTGGTGGTGTCAAGGAGACTCCTGGAACACCTGTTTTGCTGCTCTCATTGCTCTGGCCAGTAGTACGAGATTTCCCATGGGCATCTTTCAGGGAATGTTGGATTTCCTTCAGGCTGTCTTTGGAAGTATCCTTGGTACTTTTGGAGGAACCATTTTGTTCTATCTCTTTGAGCTTTCTGTGATACTGTTCCAATTTCTTCTGCAACTGGGCTATGGAATGGGCAGACTTTTGATTCTTCTTTTCAAATACTTGTTTAATTCGCCCTGCTTGTTGTTTGTCCGCACTGTTCACGAGCTTCAAATACTCTGCCACATTCCCATCCCGAGCCGTTTGTTCTATTTTGATCTGCTCCGTAACTTTCAGAATCTTTTGCTTCAAACTGTCTGCGTTGAGTTTTACTTTGTGAAACTCGAACACACCATCAGGTACATCAAAGTTGAGGTTGGTGTCCGAACCTCCCCGGCGAATATTAAGAGGCAGGCTGAGGGTATTCATATCATGTCTTTCCACCTATAAAAGAGATTAAAATTCAACCTTAATTTTCTATGAAATAATTCATAAATAATTCTAAGAAGAAATTAATATAAGATCACAAAGCATGACATTATTTGTGATGTGGGAACATTATTGCAATGCAGGAACTTGGGCCAATGGGAAAATTAGTGTTCTGCTCATTCAGCCATGCAGAACACTAGTATAAACATCCAGTTAGCACCACACAATCCCCTAAAATAGTAAATACTAGGAATCTAATGCTGTAGTCCTATACACACTTGCCTGGGAGTAAGCAAAACTGAACATAATTCCTTCTGAGTAGACTATGCTGCTCATACCAAAACAGTGCCATATTACTCAAAACTGGCATCAAATGATAAAGTTAATACCATACTTAGCACAAAATGTCTTCCATATTAAAAAAAAATCCATAAGGTTTTTTGTTTGATACACAAATAAATTATCCTCCATTTTCCTAACTATACTTTTTATATTAATTTTGCTGAGCAACTGTTCCTGGTTTTCAGACCAAGCAAATACTTCAGTTCCTTTTATCAACTTAGTAGCCAATGCAACAAACACATTGCTTTCTTATTTGACCTCTTATTCTGTAGCTCAACTGGTACCCCTAGCAATTTGATCCAATACTACATTATTTCGCTCCCCTGCAAATGAGCAGAGCTAGTTTCTCACAGCTCATGAATATTATGTACATCTGACAAATACATAGTAAGTATGCTTCCTGAGACAGCACACATGCTATACCTCAAGCACATACTCTCAATCAAAGAATGTTGGGCACTGCGATTCACCCCTCATTGAGTTACAATTCTCAGCAATGACAGTGCCTAGAATTCTTTGAGGAAGGAATAATGTGCTTTGAATGTGCTTTATAGTGTTTACACAGCCTGAATGCAAGTAATATACCTTCAGTTGTACCCTAAGTCTGAAAAGCTATCCAGTCATGAAAAGTGGAAAAGTGCTAAGATGATAAGAGAACCTGGTTTGTAGCGCAATCTTCACACTAAAAGCAAAGACTACCACTTCCAAAATTCTTGAAGGTATCCAAAATTCCTGGTTGAGCATCATTAAGTTTAACTGCACTTCTAAATGTCAGCTTTGTGGAATGCCTTTGAAAATGCAAATTGTTCTTTAAGCAGAAGAGAATGTACAAGGCAGCAGTACTGTATGTTAAGTTATAACCTACTGGATACTTTGCACATTGGACCTGATAAGCATAGTCACACGATGCAATAAAGGAGGTAATCATTATTATTATCCTTATCCTGATTCTTAATTGCAGCAAAACATAATTTTAATTGCTCAAGACTGCCTAGAAAAAACAACAAATCCCATAGAAACTAAAATGTTCCCTTATACAACACTTCTTATGTAGTGTTTGTGCACATGCATGACGAGGCTGTGGTCAACATTATTCTAACTAGGATGTAATATGCAATGCAGATGAGATGTAACATGCTCATCACAAAAGATACGTGCACCATCAGCCTTAGCATTCAAATTATGGTAGCTGTTTTTAATTAAACATAAATGAATTTTTACCACACATAATAGCCAGACTAAATCGGAAGTCTCTACTGATGAGAGAGAGCAAAGGGGCTGACTATATACATATACACACACCATAATCCCAAATCCCAGCAGCTCGTTTACTCAGCTTTGGGAACGCAGCGCAAGGGCCGTGTGTGCGCCAAAAAGGGCCTTGAGGGGCCATGTGTTGGACCACCCTGGCCTAGAGGCATACTTAAAATGACAGTGAGGCTGAATTGCTTGGTAACAGATTGTAAGAAGAAACTATTTTCTTAGAGACTGGCCATGTTCCAAACAGGAAGGAAGAATATCACTGTTGGTATTTTAGTAAAGATTTATTAGTTTATTTCAAATATTTATATTCTACTTCCTGGCCTTCATTCTCAAGACAGCTTGCAACAAAATCTAACAATCCATGCAAAATAAAATGAAGGCAGTAGCAGAACATGTTATTGCTCGCTCAGTTCACAGTATAGGACGATTTTGATGAATGAGATTAATGGTCTGCCATGCTAATGAAATGACAAATGCATCGGCTGAACAAAATTCAATCCAAATTAAGCAGAAACATTTCAATATTATCTCAGATCTAGCACTAAACAACTGACAAGAATTATGAATTATAAGATGCTCTTATAATATATGTGGGCATAATATTTCTATTTATAAAAGCAGCATCTATCCCATAATAACCATCCAATATGGTTTGTAAAAAGGTAATCTCAACTCTGAATTCATCTGTATGTTCATCCATCACACTTTATAACTGTTACTCAATAGGTGTACAACACACTGCAAATGTATAATCGATAGTCTGACGTATTGCCACAGGGATTTTAAGAATTCTGGGAGTTAGACCACAGAGTGATTACAGTGAAATGCAATATGCCACACAGTAATTCAGCACCAAAAGCAGAAATGTCCTCAGACCTTCATGATTTTAACTCTTGTACATTAACACTGATCCACTCATTTCCTAAAGCAATTCAGCCCTCTCGACTCATTGCAAACTCAGACGAACATTGTCGGCTAACTAACATGTTTATACAAAATCTAATCAGCAGTGTTACCCAGGACAAAGTGTACATACTTCCAAGGCCGGGTGGATCTTCTCACAACCCTACATTAATGTTTATTTCCTTTAGTACAAAAATATTCTAAAAATATTTTGCATATACCAAGACATGAGCCTGAACAGCTGCTGTTCTGACCCTCTTCCTCCCTACTTTAAACGATGGAATCTCTCTTCCTCACAGAGGTAGATTGCTCCCCAAGCTCTGTGATCTCCTATGACATGCCATAAAACTGGACAAAAGGCAACTGAAGGAACAGGGGAGAGTTCATCTAAGGCTGTGAACCTACTCCATTTACTCTGCTTCCAGTGCACTACCACTGCTGGTCTGAGAAGCAGTGTACACATAACATTAGTTGTAATTCATATCTACCCTGTCATTTTTAAAAATTAAATACTGTGTTTTGATGCATTATTCCCCACACCAACTTCAATCCAAACTGAGAAACTGAGAAAAAGAACAACCAATTGTATGTTAAGCTGGTACTAGGTTAGCTAGAGGGAAACAACACACATACAGAATCACATCACCTACTAACGCCATGGGGTGTATGGGGTGTTAGAGGAGGGGTAGTACCTCTGGTGGGGGGACACACTGTGCTCTTTCTCGGGTAGTTTGCCCACCTTTGGTCCCCACTCTGCACTCAGCTTTCACCTGTGGCTCCTAGAAACTATTCGCATGTGACAGTGGCCACATCCTGGGAACGGCTTTGACTGGCCTTAAACCATCAGTGAGTTAAGGACTTTCCCTGCATGCAAAGAAAGGCTCTGTTGGATAGAGCTGACGAGAAAATGGAAAATGGAAGCTAAATTGTTAGGCTGGGATGCGCCAGATTCAGCACATCTTGCCTGTGCTAAAAGATCTACAAAGGCTACCAGTCTGTTTTCAGGCACAACTGAAAGGGCTGTTCTTGACCTTTAAAGTCCCAAATGGCTTGTTAGCAGGATTTTTAAAGGACTGCCGTCTTCAATAGAAATCTTAAATAGAAAGATCTGCTTCTGAGACTGGTCTACAGGTAACCCAATAGTCAGGAGATGAGGTGAATGGCAACTGGGGAATTAGCTTCTTCAGTGATAGCCTCTCACCTCTCACCAGCTTTCATGGGCAGATCTGTGAAGTGCCTATATCATCATAAGGTGAAATCTACTACATTTTTAAAACACAGGTTTAGGATTAATCGCTTTTGCTGCTGTTACTGAATTTAAAGTTTTGGTGAACTGCTGTTTTTAAAATTGCTGGCTGCTTGTTGTTTCGTATTTTTTTATTGTTGTTTCATTGTCAGTTGCTTTAAAATGCTTAACATAATAATTTGTTTTTGAGGTGCTGGTCAGAAAGCAACTCACCAGAGCACAATGTTAGGTAACTATCTCCCATTACAGTATTCATTGTAGGTATGTGCACATGAATAAGTAAAAGGTGTGCCACACTTATCTGGGGTGGATCCAGAGCTAAGTTAGGTGAACTTAGTACACACTGAAAACAATAGGAGTCAGGTTCAACTACTTTGACAAAATCTGACCATTATCCTTTCCTCTCCTCCAAATTCCAACAGCTAGTTATTTTTAATGATATCTTGTTAATATTTCAGCAATTCCCCTTTGTACCTGGATAGCTAGCTAACATGCTCTCCTTTTTTTCCAACACAAGAGCATCTTTGTGTGGTTTTAGCTTCTTTTCTCCTTTTTATATGCTACTCTCCAGGATACAAAGATGTGCTAAGAAGGAATGCACAGCAGCTAATTTTGGTAACATACCTCTAGCTAAAAGCTGAATGGTTGTGGTCTATCATTTACACACATATACTTATCCATATATACCCCACTGTGTGGAAGGAAAGCACTATGCGGAGAGAAAATAAACTTAACATTGTCATGTGGAACTTCCCAAATGCCATTGCTCAGCTGTAGCTTCCTTAACACATAATCACTCTTAGTTTGAAAGAATATATGTCTACAGCATTTCACGACTCTATAAATTATTCCATCATGCAGACAGTACACAAGTGAGTCATTTGCTTATTGTTATCCAACCCTTCCCATTTTCCTGTATACTGAGAGTAAGAAACCCTTCATATGCAGATTTTGACTGCAGAAGAGGCTGTAGATGTATATTGTAAAAGGTAGTGATGAAACAGCAACACTGAATATTGAACTTATTAAAATCTGCGCAGCATGTGCTATCCTGAAAAGAGTTATCAGCAGAAGGGCTAGTGTTCTCAGTGCTCCATACGCATTAACATTTCTTTTCCAAGTATTCTACAGTGAAGACCAAATATTTGTTCACATTTTGCTTGCAAATGTAGATTTGTTGCAGATTTAATTACCTATCTGTACCTTTTGTTTAATTTAATTACCTATCTGTACCTGAAACAAAACAAACAAACAAAATTCCTTCCAGTAGCACCTTAGAGACCAACTGAGATTGTTATTGGTATGAGCTTTCGTGTGCATGCACACTTCTTCAGATACCTACCTGTAACTAGAACTATGAAACTACCTACCTGTAACTATCTGTACCTTTTAGGGATGCGGGTGGCACTGTGGTCTAAACCACAGAGCCTAGGGCTTGCCGATCAGAAGGTCGGCGGTTCAAATCCCCGCAACGGGGTGAGCTCCCGTTGCTCGGTCCTGCTCCTGCCCACCTAGTTCGAAAGCACGTCAAAGTGCAAGTAGATAAATAGGTACCACTCCAGCGGGAAGGTAAATGGTGTTTCCGTGTGCTGCTCTGGTTCACCAGAAGCGGCTTAGTCATGCTGGCCACATGACCTGGAGGCTGTCTGTGGAAAAATGCTAGCTCCCTCGGCCTATAGAGCAAGATGACTGTGCAACCCCAGAGTCGTCCATGACTGGACCTAACGGTCAAGGGTCCCTTTACCTTTTTACCTTTTGTTTACTATGAAGGGAGAAAGCATTAATGGGGATAATGAAAATAATGATGCACTTGAAGGAAAATTTGACAAAGTAGTCTCATTGAAATCTTTTGTTGTTTCCAATGATCTAAAGAGCATATAGCTTTATCCAGATTACACTCATTAAACTCTAAGACGAATATACAAGCATTATGCAAGAGCTTCACATCTGGACTGTCACAATCAGCAAACGTGAAATGTGCACACCCTAGAATGTGCAATGTGCTCATGCCATGCACAGTGCTCATAACGTATGTTCCAGTGACCCACACAGAATATCCCCTTTACAGTGTAGCAGAGGATCAAGCCAGGTCACCAAAAAAACAAAACAAAAAAACCTGTGCTAATCCTTGCTGTGATGTTCATGCAGCTACCAAGAGCTGCCCAGGGGAGCAGCTTTGGCAGTCTGTGTCCCGAGTCAACTGTTAGCAAATTAGATTGAAGGATAAGAGGCAGCTCCAGATGTGCCCTAACAGCTTCATCAACACACAGTCTGTTCCTAGTATTTGCATCACTGGAAACCTAAGATGTAATCATTATTTGGAGAAACATATTCAAACATTATTTTTGCTGTGTCCGTGACTGTAATGATAAGACTGTAAGACAGCCTGGGTGGGCACATCTAGGCAGGGTATTTGCAAATGCCCAGCAGTGCAATTCAGAATGCTTAACACCTACAAGCATGCGGGATTGCTCTGATTGCTGCCTGTTGACTAGCAGAATAAGCACAGGTACTACTATCACTTAACTAACACCATATAACATTTCTGGGTAGGATGTACTTCTGAGATGCTGCCTGGTGTACGTTTTGTGCTCCTGAAGGAGCTTTTGCCTAGAAGCTCCCAGTGTTTGCAACTGGGGCTACCTACACAACCATATATTTAAAGCACCCAGATATACTCCAAGAATCATGGGAACTGTAGGTTACCCCTCCCAGAGCTACAATTCACAGCCCCCTTTAAAAACCCCTACAGTTGAAATGCATGGTGTGCATCAAGTATTTTCTCATTCAGAGACCAATTTTATACAAATATGAATGCCACTTGGTATCATTAAGATTATATTAACCTAAACGATACCCAGTGTATAAGCACGTAGAATTTGAGAGGCATTAAAATGCACTCTGTGCCAGCAGATGGAGCTGCTGCTTTTCATCAACTACTGTATATTGAAAGGAACAGCAAACCTGAGGGCTGGAATAATATGGCCTCTCTGGATATTGTGATCAAGATTATGATAGTTACCGGTATGTTTTTCTTCTTGGTCTCGTTCTCAGACTGCTTGGTGGTCTTTTAATTTTAATTTTAATTTTTTAAAACATATCCTTTCAACTCATCCACAGATTCCTAAGAGCACTGAAGTGAAATGAAGTGAAACTCACTGGTTGACTTTGGGCCAGTCACACTCCGTCAGCGTAACCTACCTCGCAGAGTTGTTGTGAACATAAAACAAGGGAGCGGGTGAATGGTTTATTCCACCTTGAGCTCCTCGGAGGGAATATTTTATTTATTATTACATTTATAATAAATCCTATTCATCAGATTGTAGGCAACCTAGCAAATGGCATTATCAGGTACAGGGGTGCACATTCACCCTAATATTTATTTTAATAATAAAATAATAATAAATAATAAAAGTCCCAACATTGAAGAAACTAGGCTAGTAGTGTGGCAACAGAAAGGGTCAACAAAAGTTAATTCCACATCAGCCATGCAAATGCTTCTAATTCTAATCCTTGTGCATTGTTTTGTACAAGAAGATCAAAACACAATAGAGCATTGACTGTTAACAGGAAATTGTGCAAACAGATACCGGTAAAATGAAAACATCAATGTGGACACCGCCCTAGTCCTTAATTTCCTTTCTCTCTGTGGCAATGGATTTCCACTCATGTCCCCATGAAAATATGTACAATGCTGTCTTATTATTGATCTTTGTTTTGTTTTGTTTTGATTCTTAGAGAAAGAGTTATTTTGTTGAGATCCCTTTTGTTCATGTTCTTACAAACAGAAGCTAAAATTAGTAGGACAAATTATTATCTAAATAGGGCTTAGGTCTGTGTGCTATACATAAAATATTATCAGGAAGTGAAATATAATTTCTCATATATGTATAAAGAAATGTTATAAAAGTGTTTTTTTCTAGAAAAAACATGTATTGCAGACAATATTTTTCTACAAAAATGCATTTTAATCAGTTGACAGAACATATAGTCCTTGCCCAAATATCATATTCTCTAAGACTATATTAGGATACAAAAACAGTGGAATTTAGGATGACGTAATCTCAGAGGCCCTACCTTAACTCTCTTAAGCAGTATGCCATTTTATCATTTTATCATTTTCAAAAGTCAATTCATTATCAAAATGTCAAAACTTCTAAGAGGTGTAATATCCCAGATAATATCATTAACAATTATATAGCCAGAGTAGACCTGTTAAAATCAAAACTTGTCAGGACTAACTTAAGTTAATAGTTTTCCATTTATCTACCCTAAAAATGACAGGAAGTTGGCTATCACCCACTGTGTTTCACTATTCATTTTCCATTAAATTAATTAAAAATGAAATTGTCTGTTCCAGGTTCCAAAATAAAAAGTCCATATGGTATGCAAGTACTTTTGTTTTATTACATAACATCTAATTTAGTAATGTGCTGTGACCAAAAAACTCATTAAGTATCTCATTTGACCAAAAGATTCAAAGATTCCTATACTACAGAGGACAACCAATTCAGCTACAGGCATCGCTTTTAAAACCCTCAACACTATTTGTTAACAGCGTTCTCAAATATTATCATAATTAGCCTTCCAAAGCCATGAAAACCTCATTTGGCAGCTGCAATCTCAGTAGTAACAAAGGAAAGACAAACATCTTAGAGCCAGTGATGTGGTGCTCATTCTGTTCCCTCATCTGGAATCAGGCAGGCTAAAATGGAAGGGAGGCCCAGGAAAGCCAAAGGCCATTTAAAAAAAACAAAGTTTGAAATATTTGTAGATTGCACCCATCAATCAGAATAACCTCTGCCCATTATCTCTCAGGCAAAAACAATATTTGTTTTTTCCCCTACATAGGTTCTGAGAATTGAATTAATCAGAGAGCTTCAGGAAGAGGAAGAACTGCATCCCACTGCCAGTTATTCAAAAGGAGATGGCTTCTCACGTGCTTGTAATACTACTTACCATGAAGGAACGTGGAGCAAAAACCAAGTATGGACCAAACATGCAGGGCTGTTTGAAACCAATCATTGACTGGTGACATAGGCGGTAGACACACCATGCATAGGATGGAAAGAACTAAAATTGTTTGTTTTCAACGAGCAGCACCACTTTATTTAGACTTCCATAGATAAATTTACTTTCCATCTTCCCAAACACTAAAAGGGCCAAACAAGACACACATTTAAATACATAACTATGTTGTTTTCCACAGGAGTTACAGAACCTAGGAGTGAGCAGGAAGGCTAGGCTTATGTCTTCATCACTCCCACACTGTAGTTTGAGTGAGATCACCCCCTGCTCCCTGGCATGGCTAGGAGCCTTAGAGGGGGAATGTTCTACCCCTGTAATTAGTTAGGAAAAAACAAAGTACATAGCTGCCTGCTACGTATTTAAGCAAACATGTAGTCTGGTCCTCAGTCATCCAGTGACATAGATTCAAAAGGAAGTATTTCTTCATACAGTGCATGATTACCTCTGACTGTCTCCACCTTGTCCTACTTGTGAGATTCTCAATGTTGTGGTTCACATGTAACATTACACTATACTTAAAAGCAAACTATGATTTACTGTGAATTTGCAGTGAGCTAGGGCACAATGCCAAAAACGTACCACTCTGCTCTGTCCCCGACTCCTGCTCCTCTCCCCTGCCAAGGAACAAGCCAATGTGTGGCTTGGTTGTGACATCCAAACCTCTTGCATCTGAAGCAGTTTGTTTGGAGAGTGCTCCAAACAATCAAGTGGCAATCAAGCTTTCTTTCTGGCTTACTTGTGGTGCTTGAGGAGAAACAAACTGATGCAGCCAGAACCGAGGAAGAGCGGAAAAGGAGGAGCAGCATGATACACATTCATATCAAGCCACTGTTTTTAACTATGGTTTAATGTGACATGTGGATTGGGCTACTGACAGGTGCAGGCTGCTGGATCAGATTGGCTTTTGACAAGATCTAGAATACTATTCCTTACTTTCTGAAGATCTGGGGGGGAAATCCTTTTCTGATCAAGTTTTATGTGGACTCTGATTTCAGAAACCTTTCAGTGGGTGTCTATACAGACAGACCTACGTTCTGTACCTCAATATAGAGGGCAGGCACAACCTGTTATATAGGGATTAAAAAGCTCTGCTTGCCAGAACTCCTACTCGACACAGACCTTAAAAGGTACTGCAGCCTTCCTTTCCCAATAGACTTATTATTCTAAAAAATGTCTCTCCTGGTTCTAACAAGAGGCACATGTACCACTTCATCGTCAGTCCACCGTACGACTGCAAATCCATTAACAGAAGCCAGGTGTGTGAAGAGGTAGACATTGATTAGCATCACGTTGCTGTTTCTAGCACAAAATAAATTGAATGTATATAGAAACCAACCAACGGTCTAAAAACCTCACTAGACTTCCACAAGAAAAACTATTAACAAGTTTAGAAAATTGATTCTTTGACATGCCGTATTTTCCGGCGTATAAGACGACTCGGCATATAAGACGACCCCCAACTTTTCCAGTTAAAATATAGAGTTTGGGATATACTCGCCGTATAAGAAATATGACCCAGTGTATAAGACGACCCCCGACTTTTGAGAAGATTTTCCTAGGTTAAAAAGTAGTCTTATACGCAGGAATATACAGTATTACAATATTTGCAATGATCTAACATGAAGAAAGTAAGATACCTAAGTCTTCTGTTCAGCTCTCAGCGGGCAGATGAAATTTATGTTTCCTATTAAAACATCATTTAAAAATATGGTTTCTGTGCAGTGATTCGAATGACAGTTTAGACCTATTACAGTTTAACACAGTAAGTTGATAACCTATGCAGAATGTTCCTCAGTGTGTGTGTGTGTGTTTGTGTGTGTGAAGCAAGCCTTAGGAATTAATTATACCTACTAGTTATGCTCAATGGATTCTACCTTCAAGTGGGGAATGTGATTCAAATATTGTCTTGTGCCCACTATTGCATAAAAAATACCTTTGAGTATTCCAGTAGTTGCTGGTGAGTGACTGGTGATTAATAGTGAGGGTGTGGATTTATAACCATGCAGTTTAAGTGGCTACACAGGGAGTAAGGGAATTGGTCTGGCACAGACTGAAAATGATAATAGCACTGCCCACTCACCTGAAATGGTTGGTGGGTTGGCATGGGGGGTGAATTATGGGACTCGGGTACTAGGGCCTACCTGTACTTGGCTGTACTAGGCCTTGGTCAAAGGACAGGAATGGAATAACTTCTCTAAGTTGCTTTTGGCAACTGGTGTCAGAGATCAAACAGTTCATGAAGGAAACAATGCCAAGTCACTGCTACCACTAGCAGCAGTTTAATTTTAGTGTCCCATTAGCAATTCCCCACACACCCCTGGAGCTGTCCCATAATATCCCAGGAAGTCCAGCCAAAGGGCATGAATAACACTAGCTGAAACTGAAACATGCTATTTGTGAAGAGTAATACTAAGAGAGAAGGCTATAAACTCAAGTTTAATCACCTGGACGATGACCGCATTGTTTACAATTCAAGCAACAGCAAATGCTTGAAAGCAGCACTTTGGGTTATGAAACTATTTTTACAAAGGCTGCACCACCTCCAGTCTCTGCCGAATGGTAGCAAGATTCCAGGAGGTTCCAGGAGCTTACCCAAGGCCGTGTTTCCACTGGGAATCAAGGTGTGGCAGAGACTTTCAGAAATATGGTTTATTGTTCACATATTTACATCTGGGTCTACTTTGGAGAGAGTTCATCTCACGAGGCACTTATTCCTCCCAGCAGTGCAACACTGGAGTCCAAGGCATCCTGCACGCCATCTCCGTGCCTCTGTCCCACCCTCCCAAGGTGGTTCTGGCCTTGACAGCAGCTCATGGAGTTCTGCCCACTTCTTCTTCCCAACAGCCTTTGCAGAAAACAACTCTTCCCCATCTCTCTGCTCGCCCCACCCTCCTTTCCAGAAATATGTTTTTCAAAAGGGAAACGTTTTTCCTGTGTGACACAACACCCACACCTGTGTGCCACCTTGGCAACCTCCTCCCCTCACTGACAGAGCCTCCATTGATGAGTTAATGATTTGCTTCCAGCATCTTAACAACAATTATACCAGGTGAGGCCCTGACCTGGGAAAGAAGCTTAGCCTGTATCTTTCACTGGCCTAGTATCTTCCCTACAAAACTCCAAATAGTATATAAATTCTACTATTTATTAATTTCTAACATTCACTAAATCTAGCAGTTATGGGCGTCCTTGCACCCCCCCCCCCAAACTCTGTTACCCCAGATCTGTAACATTATGCTTTATCCATGCCACACTGTGCTTCCCAATGTTTTTTTTAATTACTTCTAGCATTTTTCTTTTTTATAGTTCAGTGTTTCTGTTTCATGTCACAGTATTGTTTAAAATATAACCCCCCCCCCAAAAAAACCCCAGCAACAACTTGAAGCCAAGGGCTGAAAATGAGGTCAACTAATGTAAATGGTGGTTGCAATTTATGCATGACAGGGAAAAGAAGGATTAAAGAACCAGATTATCTTGAAGCTCAACTAATAGTTGATTAAAGGAAGGAAGTCACTTTCCTGATTTCGTTACTGTGAAAATTATCTTTTTGCTCCCACAGAGAATAAGGCTATCAATGGCTACTAGCCACATTGGCTAGGTTTTACCTCCAATGTCAGGTCAGGGCCAGTACAGTGGTACCTCTGGTTATGTACATAATTCGTTCCGGAGGTCTGTTCTTAACCTGAAAACGTTCTTAACCTGAAGCACCACTTTAGCTAATGGGGCCTCCCGCTGCCGCTGCGCCGCCGCTGCCTGATTTCTCATCCTGAAGCAAAGTTCTTAACCTGAGGTAATATTTCTGGGTTAGCAGAGTCTGTAACCTCCCTGAAGCGTATGTAACCCAAGGTACCACTGTATGTCTTTGAACACAAGCTGCTGGGAACAATAACTGCTGGGAACCACAAGTGGGTGGAGCCCAGTTCTGTTCAGATCCTGCTTGCAGTCTTCCCATAGGCATCTGTTGGTCACTGCAGAGAAAAGAATGCTAGACTTGCTTGGCCTGACCCTGTAGGGCTTTTCTTGTGTTCTTATGTACATTTAGGATAAACATACTAGGATGCAAGTCCAAGTAAGACTTACTTCTGAGCAGACACGTTTGCATTTAAAAAACCCTGCTACTACATTGTTGCTATGTTGCTTTGTTGATGTTTTGCCCTAGTTGCTAACATTTTATTTCAATCTTTGCTACATGCTATTTTATTCAGAACTAAAGAAATACAGAAAATGAATAAATGGGCCTATCTCACCTGCCTTTGTAACATGCTGAACAAAGCACACCACATAGCCCTGAAAACCTACAAAATGCAGTGATCTCTATCTTAACATAGCTATTACGAACAATCCTTCCTTAATCTCATCTTCGTAACCTAACTAAATCAAGAAGACATTTGCTTGAACTTCTAACCTTAACGTATTCTGAACTTACTTTTTTATATAAAAAAATGCTGTAGCTAGTCCAGATCTTTGTTAGCTGAAATTGTTCTTGAAAAAATGTAAGTGCTTTGAACCTTGGCATTTGTGCCAGAGTACCATCAAGACTTTTGCCATGAGTGCAGCATAAGTAGTGACTGTGCGGATATACTATCACAGATCAAACACCACAGATGGAACAAACAAAATGCTTTTCAAAAGATGTAGTTTATAGAAGGGGTAGCTAACAGGCTGACGGACAGATGTTGGACTACAGCCTCCATAATCCCTGACTGTTAGCCATGCTACCTCGGGCTTATGGAAATTGAAGTCTAACCACATCAGGAGGGCACAACATTGACTACCGTGATTTACATTGTCAGTGATAAGTTATCATGTACTGAATAAACAAGCAATGAGTGATAAAAGTGATGTACAAATTGCATAGTTTGCCTATGCACATCTGAAAAGATTGCATACACAAATGTAGAAAGGGGAATACGTAGTGGTTTTGTTGCCTAATACCTCAAGATCACAAGTATAAAGTTCCCAAGTATAAGCATGCAATGAATATCACTATGATATTCTGGAAGAATATCTTAAAGGAAAGAAAAAGAAATAATCTCATAATCAGCATCAAATTAATAATAATAATTAGCATTATAGAACAATAGCTTCTGGAAATCAGAAGTAGAATTACTATAACATAACATTTCCAGAAGAGCAAAAACAGAAAAATGATTTGTGGCACTTCAAAAACCAACAAATTATGATTGCATAAGCTTTCATGGACTACAGAAAATTTCATCATAATATAGATTGGTGTTGTCATCTCTGAGAGTTTCCTATTGCCGTTATTCAAAGTCTGGTAGAGTGTCTATTTTATACTGTCACATGACCAGGTATCACTGCAACACAGACTGATTTACAACCACCCACCAAGAAAATGTACCGGTAACTCTTAATTTGTGTGTGTCATCGCAGTGCAATTTCAATGTCATTGTGAAAATATAGAAGCGAGAATGAAACCAGTTGTTTATTTCCCCTGAAATTTGAGTTGACATTTAAATAGGCTATGAAACTTGCATAACTGTTAGAATAGTAAACTGATACACCATAATGTGCTTTCTACAAAGGGTGGCTTAACCCAGTGCAAATACAGTAGAAATAACTGCTCTGCAATACTAACATTACATGGCAAAACAAAACAAAACATTAGGACCAAATACTACAGCTCCTTTCTTACTAGCATTTTTGTACAGGTTTTACACCATTTGCTTATTTAGTTCTGAGAATGCAGAAACATTCATTAAAAAAAAGTTTTTGCATCTCCTTGTACTCCCCTTCTCATTCCCTTTTTGTTCACAGGCTAAGAAAAATTATTACATTTTCAGCACAATTGTACTATATTTCTTTAGGCATAAACTGAGTGTAGAACCATTGACTCACTAGGGGCAGAAGCATGTTCAGTGGCTTTGCTTACAGTGTGCAATCTCTCCAGCTCCAACAACATCTGACTGGATTCCAGAGAAGGCTAGTGATATTGACATGTCAATTTCTCAAGCCTTTGCCAAACTTGCTGCAGGAAAATGTCTTGGTGATTTCATCAGTGCTGCTTATCAGCTGGAGAATAGAAGGACACCTCAGTCTAGAAAACCCTGCTGAAAGCCTTGTCAGATTCACCGGGTTCCCCTGGAATCACAGCTACAGGTGTCTGGAAACACAATAAATTGCATATTTCTGTCAACTCAGTAAAATAAACCTATAGTCCATAATGCTAAGGCTCTATGAGCTAAAGTCCTCCCCACTGCCAATTGTTAATCTGTTGCTGCTTCTCATCAGTTGATAATGTTTTCAAACCAGCTAAATTATAAATGAAGATTATGATATTGTGTGCAGAGAAAAGCAGAATGACTCAATATGAGATTAATCGCCCACAATCTTTGCAGTTCTGAAATATATACTCATTAACAAAGAAAGCTCTCTCTTTTTATGACCCCAGATTTTCCATTGAAATAATACCTTGTCCTTTGTGACAACGATCTCTCACAATCTAGTGTCATGAAACCTAGGCTGATATAAAACTTTATTTTTCTCTCACAAATAAGTATAAAAGTTAGACATGGAAAAGTCAATGGTGGAAATTTCTGTCTGTTGGGGCAGGGGAATCTGTACTTTAAAATAAAAATCAAGTTGTACTAGTTTTAGTACATTTCAAATAGAAAGCCTGCCCCTGCAATATTCTGACTCTCGCAACACTGAGAACCTAGCTCCCTTAGCCTAATGAGTTGTGATCCATCATCATCTCTCTTTCTCACACACACACAAACACAAAGCATGGGGCTTAATTTGGCTAGTAACTATAATGCACGTATCTCCCTAATATACAACTTCCTCCAGAGGAACAGTTTGTACTTCCTCAGCCTCCAGGGCTAACAATGTTTCTCCATCTATTTGCAAAACACAAGGAGTTGAAGTAAGACTCATTTGAGGGTTGACAAAATTCTCTATTGAAAGAATTCTAATTATTTCTCAGTATTAACCCCTCCCATAGTGTGAGGTTGGTGTTTTTTTTTAAGGAACAAAGAATTATGGAATTTAGGCACACTTTTCCAAACAATCCAAAGCTTTATAAGTGACTACGAAATGGGATCATACTGATTAATTATGGATTTTAGTACTCACACTGTACGGATTTCTGTACTTGCAGTGCAATCATAGCTGGGAATAAGCCCCACTGAATTCGATTGGACTTTCATGGTGAGGATTGGGCTGTCAGGCCTGAACTCCACTAAGATTGCTTAGAATTGCAGCCACAGAATGCTATACAAAAGCAACCTTAAAAATTATCATATACATCGTAGGAAGAGGAAGCAATAAGGAACTTGTGTTTCTAGATAACATAGAAATAGTTAGCTGTGGTGTTTGTTAATTTCTAAATAACTGTGCTATCCATTTCTAGATACAAAGATTATATTTGTAAATTCATAGGGTAAGTGGATCATTTTTCAAAGCACAGGATGAACAGTGAAAACAGCATCAGCTATCTACCGGTAGATACTGCTTAAAAGGGCAATCAGGTCCCTGTAACAATTAAATTCTGTGTCATTGATTCCTGTTCCTCCCCCTACAAACTTTGGAGATGCTTTCCTATTCAGAAGTCATACCCCCCCCCCCGACCCTCCTCCAAGCAAATGTTTTTCTATACTCTGTCTGGGCCTTTGTCTTACTTTGCGTCCTAACATCTGAGCTTCTTTGCTTTCTTTTTTTCAAATTCGCCAGTGAAAATGCTTGTGACTGTCTTCTAATATAACTAGCAAAAACAAAACCTTCAGGGTGCATTTGTGCCACTATTTAAATGGGTGGGAAATAAATCACTTCAGAAGCTTATAGGGCACAGTCACATTGTTAGTCTGCAAGCCGCACAGAAAATATTTAAAAGGTTTTGTGGTGAGAGGGGCGCAAGGGAAGATACGTTGCTCTCTGAAGCACATATCCTTCAAAAGCAACATATGTACAATTAGGCAGTTAGTTTATTAATAAATATAACCAAGGAGAATAACAACAACCAACAGTTCTTCAATTACTACGATCACCGTTGCAACATCTATGAATCAGCTGTTTATTAAGTGCATAGGCTCCTTTACAAAAGAATGCCATAAATGGGATTTTGTTTTTTTTAAACTAGATTCAAGTATTTTTAAATGGTTTATCTTGCACCATTTACCCATATGGCATTCTAATTTAGCTGATTGCTACGCACAAATGCTCTCATAGGACAGGGATTGAAACGATCTTTCCGGCAAAAAAACCCCATGGAAATCATACTTATCTGTCTAATCTTTTAACAAGCAGACCTACTTTTCTAATCCCAACTTTCTCGGTCATTTATTCTTAGTGAAAGGTCTTTGAAATAAACAAGGTAACTGCAAAGATGTTGACCAGACAAAGGCTTTGACCTCACCATGATTTAGGAACATCTTTCACTAAAATTAATAAAAAAAAAAAAAAGGAGCAACATATTTTTAGCTAAGACAAAGTTCAAATCTAAGGATGATTTGTGGCATCAGAAGTTCCGCATTACCTCCAAAGAAAACCAATCTCTTCATTCATGCTATAAGGGAGTGCTGATCAGTATGTAGCCACATGCAAGAGGGAGATATTATGAGTCTCGGTGAAACCCCAAGATTTGCAGAAGTACAAAACATCTTTAGAAGACAAAAAAAAAAAGCTAACCCTCACCCACCTCCACAAACAGAGTCTAATGATGACTGAACATGCTCAGTGACCATTAAATGCTGTCCAACTGTTGGAGGGGGAGGGGAATGAAATGGAGCAGTCCATACTGGAGAACCTCTACCCCCTCCCTTTTTTGTAGGTCCCTCTTGCTTTTCAGAATTCAGCTCTTTGTTTCTGAGGTGCAAGTGGCTTCCAGGAAGTGAAAGTGAAGGCCTTGTCCAGATCAAAGAAGGTGTCAGAAATAAAAACTGTCCCTGTATATATTTGTAAGAAATAATCTCCGTCGTACCAGTCAGTGACACAGTCTGAGGAAAAATACATACATACATAAATCTCTATTTATTTATTTATTTGTATGCCGCTTTTCCATAGTTAAAATCATGGTCAAGGTGGCTGACAACATGGGAAAAAAATCATATAATTTCAGATGTAACAAAAGTAGTCAAAAAGAAAACACATCAAATCGAACACAGCTAAATTGATCAAAAAATAAATAACAGAAGATGGAGGAGGAAATGGTGGTGTCAGAATAATCTGCAGCATCAAAGTTAATGGTCCAGCAAAACCACAGGTCTAGCTGAAGAAGAGGAAGAAAATAAGACAATGGCCTCATATAGTAATAATCATATCTGGACAGAATCTAGAGAACAAATAGTGGCATCTGTGGAAGGCATGTTTACAGAGAAAGGAGAGAGAACAGGAGGCAGTGTGTCTTCTGACATACACCAACCTCCTTAATATTTCAGCATCTCCCTTGGGCTTAAAACCCACAAGCATGGTCACCTGTACCATTGCAGGAACACGTTTCTAAACAAACATAATGGATAATTTCAACAAATTAAATAAAATAGTTTATTCCAATATTACTACTCACAAAGCTGTATACAGTACTTGATATTAGTTACAACAAATTTGCCTTTCTAAATGGTATCTCCCTCCCCTATTTTACTATCAAGATGATACAGTGGATCCAATTCATTTCTGTACGCCTTTAAAATAGAGAAAAGCTACTTCGGAATAGGATGCACTAAAATTCTATCTTATATCAGCAGACCATTGTCCTTCAGAGTTATCATGTTACATATTTTTCAAAAGGGAAATGCTAAGCAAAGGTCATGAAGATAATTCAGGTTTGCAGAAAGAGGTAAACATTTAAACATCTGCATATACAGAAACATCTATTGGTATTTAATGTTGTTTAATGTTTTAATGGATACACTGCTTTGCTTTGCTATATTGTATTATATTTTTTTAAGTGACAGAGCGACAGCTTATTTTAACAGAAATATACATAAACTAGTTGAATTAAGCCCATTAATAATGGGCGCTAGCGGTGGCGGCGGGGACCCGAGGCGCTTCCTTCTCCCCGCCTCAGGCGGCCAAGCCACCACCATGGCGGAGCCACCTGTTGCCGCTGCCCCGCTGGCCGCCCCGGCGACGGCCGCCCTCCCCGCCGCCGCCACGGGCGGCTGAGGCGGGGAGAAAGAAGGGAGGGGGAGCAGCAGCAGCGCGCGGGGAGCGGCCGCCATTGCGGCTGAAGCGGAGAGGTCGAGCCGCGGCTGTGGCGGCTGCACCGCCGCCGCCGCCAGGGAGGTCGCCGGGCGATTCTCCCTCCTCGGCTTCTTCAAAGAGCAGCGCGAACCTCCAAAGCTCTCCGCTTCATTCACCTCATAAAGTAACGGAGAGCTGAGGCTCGCGAAGCGCAAGCGCTTCGCTCGCGCTGCTGTTGAATAGAAGTGCGGCTAACGTCTCTGCGCTCCAACCAATCAGCCTCCTCCTCCTCTCTGCGTCCAATCCCTGCGTCCGTGTGGGGGACATGCGCACTGGCAAAAAACCACTGACACACGGACGCACGCAGGGACATAGGACTTTATTATATAGGATAAAGTACCGGTACACAAACTTTTGAGCTAAGATCATCACAGACAACACATAGTGTTCAAGGGTTTGTCCCAAAAGACTTGAAGGTTTAGATTCTTTTAAAAGTTTAACATTCTCTTCCATAATTAACAAGAACTGCCACAAATTTTGTTATTTCCACTTCTCAGATGTTAGCAAGATGACACACCTACTCATAAGGTAATGTAAGAGGCCTGAGCTGTTGTTTTCTTTAAAAAACTCACCACAAACATAAAATGGTAACTTTAATTATGTGCATGAAACTATAATTGATACAATGATTCATTTTGTTCAGATATGTCAAGAGGGTTAAGTGACACTTTACCTTAAACTACCTCAAAACACTTGACTACCTTAAACAAACTGAGTCACAGAGTATATATTTATCTGTCTAGCCAGCCTATTAGTCATCAGTCATGAAAAAATATTTGTCACTATATAAAAGGATTCAGAAACATGCAACTGAAAACATTTGCAAGCTGTCATTTGGACCGTTGAGAATCAGAAGACACTTTGTCTACCTTTGTATTCTGAAAAGCTACAACTGCCTTAAATTTGTTTAGCCACATAGGATTAAGGTTCTTCCTATTTTATTTTTTTTAAGTAACACTTTCTTGTTTCCTATGTTTCAAATTTTGAGAGAGTACTGGGCAAATTTCTTTAAAAATACCTGCACATTTTGTCCTATAACTTTCCTTTTAGGAGGACTAGCAAAACTGGGAGGAGCCACTTTATACAGTTGGCTACATTCCAATAAGGCAGGGCCATCCAACAGGTAGATCGCGATCTACTGGTAGATCGCGGGGTGTCTGTGGTAGATTGCAGTAGATCGCGGGACCCTTCCCCCCACCCAAAAAAGCCCAACAATTTTAACTTCCTAAAAAAAGCTCAACTTTGGTAGATCACTACCAGTTTTTTTATAGTGGGAGTAGATCTCTGTCTCTTGAAAGTTGGACATGCCTGCAATAAGGACATGTCTGCAGTTTCTAGACATGCACACATTTCTCCATCCTTCAAACAGGCAAGCAAGAGTTGTTACTATAGTTTAACAACACACTCCACCCCAGTAAAAGCATTCAAGGAGACTGCAGAGCGGGTGCAGGGACAGGCATAGCCTGGAGAGAGGGCATGGCTTAAGGAAAACCCAAACTTCCAGACAGAGAGACCTGGAGGATTACATTCATTCCCAAGGCCTGAGGTTCCCACCCCTGCAGCAGGCAAGGGACCTGCTATTTCCTCAGACCACCACCCTCCAGCTCACCTGTTACTTTCAGGTTGCCACAGTGTTTGTTCAATATTTGATTTGCAAATACTCCAGAATAGTATATATTTAGAAATGCAGCACTGTCCTTGTCTCATAACCTCTGCCTACCTTAAGAGAGGCCTTTGAAGAAGACACTTGTCACAGCAACTTAACTTTCATTTTGTGACTAAGCATGCAAGAAGCTACATGGAATGTAGAAACTAATTCAGCTCCCAGCCTAGAGATCTTATAATCTACTTCAGGGGCACAAGGCAAGAGGAGTATACACATGACCACACACTGAATGAATGCATGGAGGTGGTTTGGGGGACAAGTGGAGCAGCCCTGCCAACCACCACTGCCACACACACTGCCACACACCAACAAACATCTGTTTGATGTTCATCAGTTACCTGCACATACAACTATACATGCAGAGAGTGTCACGAGCCCTGCAGCATTGTCAAGCTCAGGCTTGGATTGGCAGACTCTGACACAGGAGGAGGAAGAAGAAACAGAGGAGGGGGTTGAATTGTGGGAACCTGGGTTCAAGAAGGGGGCATTTCACACGTTAGTAGCTTTGGAGCAGGACAAGGGATGCTGGTTCTCCCCTCCAACCTTTCTGCAAGGCAGAGTGCCTCAGAAGAGGGCTTTGATCAGCTGAGGCAAAATCCCAAAATGGTGCCTCCTCTGCCAGGGAAGAAGGGAGTGAGTGAAGATCTACATCAGGAAAAAAGGAGGAATGAAGATCTACTTTGGGATTTGCTGCCTGTCTGAGGCGTTTGCCTCACCTTGCCTAAGTTGGCCCTAGCTGCCTAGTCTGCATTGTCACTTGCCTGAATAAAGACCTCCTTCCTACTCGCAAGTAACAGCTCTGGCTTCATGTTTGGGGCAAGAGTCGGGTCAGAGAGCTCATATATGCAAGAATGGGCCCTCTTCCAGGATTGCTGGAAGATTGGATAAAAGGGCAAGTATGTGTTTAATAGAGAACTAGGCGGCAGTAGCAGTGTACTAAGTAAGAATGTGGGATGTGAGGATAGTAGGATGGCTCAGAAAACAGAGCACAATAACTATGAAATAGAGGGTGTTCCAAACATAGAGAGCAGCATGGCAGAAGGCACAGAGGTGGGAGTAGAACAGCAATATGAAAGGAAGCAGATAAGAACACAAGATGTGCCCTTCTGGATCAGGCCAATGGCCCATACAGTCCAGCATCCTGTTCTCTGTGTGGTCAGCCAAATGCCTATGAAAAGCTTGCATGCATGAAATGTCTCTGAGAACTGGCAAGCTGTTGGCCTTGGTGACAGCAACTCGCTGACGAAGAAAAACAAAAATACAGAAGCAGTCCATCCATAATAAAACACAGACCAATTTGTACACAAAACCTGCTGTACCTCTCTTCTTTCCCAAAGCAGTACTCACTAGACAAGGATTCGTTTTTTGGGAATATGATGTCCAGTAATATGGCCAAGTCCTGTAGCTTGTGAAATAATAACAGAAAGAACAGTGTCTCTAAACATGTGCAGAATGCTTTTCCTCCCCACAAAGAAAGCACACAGCCTGTTGCCAGACCACGATGGTTGAGAAGCAGGGCTTTACAGAGCAAATGCTATGGGTCAAAACCACAGGATTAATTACAGTAGCAGAAATGCTGGCAAACATAGATAGCTGAAGAAAATTGGTATGATTCCCAAAACGATTCAAAGAACTCTTTATCAAGTGAAAGTCTGCTTTGGAATGCTGCAGCATGAAAATACATTTCAAGCAGTTTCAACAACCTTGGTAAAGAATTCTTCAAAACCAACTTATATCTTTGTGTTTGGCAAAAGCTATAACTCACAGGTAGGCTTGAGCCCCAGGACTACTATACCTGGAAATCAAGCGCTGCTCTAGATTCAGATAGGATACTGCTACACAGGCTGGTCAAATGATATTCATGTTGAGACTGCCTGTCTTCCTTTCAGACGCTTCCTAGAATAGAACTAGGTTATTTGTATAAGGCATCACAGATTGTGCTCTTGTTCAACAGGGCGCAGAGTACACAAGTTCTCAAAGATACCATTTGTTCTTCTGTAGTTTTGCAAAATGATTGCATAAGGATTCATGTTTTTTAGCTTATACTTTGCAAGTGTCCAAAAAAAAAAAAAAGTAGCCTTGTTGTTTTCTGCGTAAAATCCAATGTGCCAAGTCACAGAGTTTCAGCATCAGGAAGGAACTGAATCAGTCTGAGGAAGACTACGAAGGACAGATTTTAATGCGTGGTTTGATTAGTCTTGTCAGCCAGAAAGGTTGTTTCTAACTTTAATTACACAACTAGAGGCCAAACAAAACATGTTGCACAATGATAAGTTTAGCTTATATTGTGGACTTTGAAATTATCTTTCCCATATTTATTGAAGAGCAGAAAGCAAGCTGTGCATTCATACTAGTGGTTATGACAATTGGTTGTTAGAAGTTTAGGCAAGGTCAGTAGGAGAGCAGATTTTCAGCAAATTAAGCCTACATTACAAACATGGGAGCAGTTTAAAAAATGCCTTAATTGTTGAAGGCAAAAGCACAAAGTTAATTAGAAAAAGTTAAGGATAATAAAGGCATATGAAGCAATTCCACATCAGAAGCAAAAGCCCAACACATTAAAAAGAAGAGGAGGAGGAGGAAAAAAAGAAACATTAAATTCAAACTTCTACAGAACTAATTAGAGCGCATGGAAATGTTAGGTAAATCTGAAGCAAACAAATTATTCAGGAATATTCTGGATTCTTCTTTCTGTGAGATTGACTAGGTAAGCAACCAATAGTTGTTTAAATCTAGGATATCATACCTCGGTGTGAAGTTCCCTTTAAACACTGTGACTAATTCTCAATAAAACACCCAAGAGAAGGGAGCACTCTTTAAAAAAACTAGCAAAATCCTAAATCACTTAGAAATGTATAGGTGAGCTCCAATGGTCCAAATTTGAACTGCAAGAAGAAACAAACTAACACAGCACGTCTTGGCATGTTTGCTTCAGCCAGCTGCTGTTCTAGCTCACTGTGGCCTAAAATAAATACTGAGAATAAAGTTGCATTCCAACTATTTACTCCCCAGGCTATTTAATATCTACATGAATTGAACCACTGCCTGAGTTGTCTAGGGTCAGGTGGCATCAATATGATGATAATCCATCTCTATTTCTACTTTTTTAACTGAGTCAAACAAATATGTGTCAGGATTATGGAATGAGTGACAAGGTGGGGAGAACTTATCTACCCAAGGGCTGCTTCTCTGACTATGCTGGATAGAGTCACATTTTGCTTAAAATGTCAGGGCTGTAGCCTGGGATGTTCTTTAGATCTTGCCTTTGGAGTCCAAGTGGCATCCATGTCTACTTAAAGCACCTCTTATCAGCTCCAAATGATACATCAGCTGCAGAAGTTCTTGAACAGGAATAACCCTCCCATAGGAGATATCCATGCTTTGGTCACGTAAAGATTACTGTAATGTGTTTTATGTGGGCATGCCTTTGATAACCATTCATAAACTTCAGTTGGGCCAAAAATGTAACAGCATGACTTCTGATTGTGTTATCCCACAATGGACTCATTAACCTATCCTGCAGAATCTACATCAACTTCTGGAGTGTTACCAAGTGCAATTCAAACTGTTGGACTTTGTCTATATAACCCTAAATTGCTTGGGACTAGTGTATCTGAAGATTTCTTTCTCGTGTACAATCCAGCCCATATGCTTTGGATGACCTTTCCTAGGTTAGGTCCCCCCTCCAAGATGACCTGAGTAATAACTAAAAATGTCTTCGCCACTGGGCTGGCATGCCTATGGAACCCCCTTCCCTAAGTGTTTAGGTTCCAAGCAAAGAACTACCCTACCCAGACTAGCCCTACCATTAGACAGAATGAGGCAGCTGCCTCAGGCAACTGATTTTCCGTGTTATGAAAGGGCACCAAATTGCTATTTAAGTTATCACTATTTTCAGGGAAGGGGAGAGGTGGTGCTTGTGAGATTTATTTTTTTGTCTCAGGTGCCAAAACTGGCCTTGAGTACCACTCACTTAGACTAAGGAAGAAAGAAGCCATTTGCTTATGGACCTACACAGCAACATGTCTTGGGCTGGCATTGACACTTCAATACCTCATAGTTTCTTTATTTTAGCTCCTTCTGGAGTAGGTATTAAAAGCTTGAAACAGTAAAAACAATTTCTTCTTTTTCATTATGTTCTTAAGTATCATTAATTCAATCCTTTTTATTTTTTTATTGTGATTACCGTATACTGCTTAGGACACACTATTTGCAACACTGGAGCATAAATATTTTCCCTTTGAATTCACTGATAGTAGCTATTGATCATGACTTTTTACTAATTGACTGGCTTGTTCATTTTAAGCTACGGATCACGTAACTTAAGGGTTACATTTTGTTTTATGTGATTTTATAGAATTCTAGAGTTGGAAGGTCATCTAGTCCAAGACCCTGCAATGCAGGAATCATGCATTATACGTTTTGTAATCTTCCATGGGAAGATAATAATTTCTACCACTCAGTATTAAAAAAAAACCCCAACATATTTTAAAATACCACCTAAATGCATGGTTTAGTTCAAAAGGCCCTAGGACTGGCTAGAAGCTTTGTTTCTAAGGTCCCTGTGTGAAAAGCAAGCTCAGAAAATGGTCCTATTGGTTTAATTGGGCCAAGAATCTGCAACTGGCCGTCCCACAATGCCAGGGGGACTTCTGACTAAACTGTAGTATTGAGTAACAAATCAAAGTCTAACTCCAAGAAGTGAAACTGACAGCCTCTGGAGTGCAGAGACATGGTGCCAGCTGGCATTGCATCTGAACATTTTGCACAGAGACAGCAGCAATGACAAGTGAGCAACTGGAACTCCTTAGTTGTCTGCGCCCCACTAGGGAAATGCCAAGCTGACAGAAGGACAATTACACGTCCTTCAAAGTTTTCCAGAAGCATGATCCATGGTTTCTCAACCATGTTGAGAAATGTTAAGAAAAAGGAAGGTATGCACAGGTTTCAATATATTGCTGCCTTCAATCCCAGTCGGTCACTCAGTCGCGTAACAAACATCTCACTCGCCGAGTCAAACAGCAACTAAAATGCTTTAGAGGTATGGCTGCCCACAAACTTTAGGCCAGGGACGAGGAACCTTTCACCCTCCAGATGTTATTAGCTTGCAACTGCCATCAGCCGCAGCCATTATGTCCAGAGATGGTTGGAGCTGTAATCAAACATCATCTGGAGGGTCACATGTTTTATTGGAGGGTCATGTGATTTATTCAGAAATAAGTCACCCTGTTTTCAATAGGCCTTACTCCCAGGTTTATGCTGATGGCATTGCATATCCTGAGTACATGGTAAACTGAGTCTGGTTTGATAAGAATATAATTACAATGAATATTTTGGTTTTTCCCAAAATTCCCATTTACCATAATAACATCAAAACAACAACAATTTATTATTTATACCCCGCTCATCTGGCTGGGTTTCTGCAGCCACCCTGGGCAGCTTCCAGCAGGATATTAAAAACACAATAAAACATCAAACATTAAAAACTTCCCTAAACAGGGAAGTCTTCAGATGTCTTCTAAAAGTCAGATAGTTGTTTATTTCCTTGACATCTGATAGGAGGGCATTCCACAGGGCGGGTGCCACCACCAAGAAGGCCCTCTGCCTGGTTCCCTGGAACCTCACTTCTTGCAGTGAGAGAACTGCCAGAAGACCCTTGGCACTGGAGCTCAGTGTCTGGGTTGAACGATAGGGGTGGAGACGCTCCTTCAGGTATACTGGGCTGAGGCCGTTCAAAATATAAAATAAAACCTTCAAAATATAAAATAAAACAGAGAATTTCTCTCTCAGTATCTTCAAATTTTCCACCCACTCTGGTCCTGCTTCCTCTTGTTTGAAACTAATTTGGAATAAACAACTTTGGAGAATCTGGGAGAAGAAGCAGTAAATCAGACCAGTGAGGCTGATGGATTATCCAGATTTTGACAGCAGATAATCCCATCACTAAGCTTCTGACTGCTTTATGTAAACCAGTCTTCTATTCTCTGTATCTGTGAAGAAAAGGTTCAAAACAGAAAACCACAATACAGTGGTACCTCTGGTTACGTACTTAATTCGTTCCAGAGGTCCATTCTTAACCTGAAAACATTCTTAACCTGAAGCACCACTTTAGCTAATGGGGCCTCCCCCTGCCGCTGCGCTGCCACTGCCAGATTTCTGTCCTCATCCTGAAGCAAAGTTCTTAACCCGAGGTAATATTTCTGGGTTAGCAGAGTCTGTAACCTGAAGCGTATGTAACCCGAGGTACCACTGTACTTAAATGATACACTAGCCCAAGGTTCTTAGTCCAGATTGCTGTATGTGGTTGAAACAGTTCTTGCATGGTGGGGGAACATAAATGTGCCCGGTAGAGTACTGTATGTGGCTTAGGATTGTTGTAGGAATTTCGGGGGGGGGGACTTCCTTTCAAAACACCCCATTACACTATTTGAGACATGAACAGAGAGGGGTGTCTGAAAACAGCACAGAAAGACAGGCCTCACACCATTTTGACTCCTGACACCATTTTTGACTCTCAAACTGACCAGGTGTTTCTCTGCAAGGAGGAAGGGAGTGGGAAAATCTCCCCATTGTCTCTTTCCTCGGAAATCCTGTCTTGAGGGCACACTCAAGATATGAACAGGGTGTGGGCCTGTGACCTGTGACCTAGATTCAGGAATTAGTGGTTATCATAACAAAAGAGTGGACTCCCCAGGAAATGCAATCAGATAAGACATTATCACATGAAGTGGCAGGCAGGAGGTAAACAACTCAAGATTTCTGCTGGGCTGGAGACCGCCTTTTCTATGATGTAGCTGTGATGTATCTGAGGGGTGGTCCTGCGTTACACCCCTTTTAGTGATGTATGTATGACGTATAGGGGGTTGGTCTTGAGGGGAAAGGGGGGGAATTTCAAAGTCTATATAGGAGCTTGCCCACCATTGTTGGGGGTCCTTTTCCTGCTCCTGTGTGAGAGGAAAGCACCCTGTTGCAACAGTGAAAATAAAGGCTTTGCTTCTCAATTTTTCTCTGGTTGGCCTCTGTTTTTACTCCTACCGATGGAGAACCTGCAGGGAACTTGCAAGGGCTCTTGTGTACCCCATAAGGGAATAAGGGCAGATTTTTCTACAACAGGATCAATATCATTTTGTCATATTCGTTATAAAGCATAATTAAAAGCAATGGCATTACTGAAACTTCATAGGAGTCCTGAGCTCTGGAGCCCTGAATGATTCAGCAAAGTGGCTTTCAGGAGAAAAATGAACCTGGCTGGCTGTTTCAGAGGGAAAACCTCCAGAGTAATATGGTGTAATTTAAAATATGTAAAAACTTCAGTTACTCACACAACTATTTAAACATGATCCTCTAGGAAGAGCAGTTCCCTATTAACTCATACTCTACTTCTAGAATGTTACCATCAGACATGGGCTTTGAAAGACATATACTTTACAAAACACAGCAGATCTCTGCCAGAATATAAACATAGGCATCTTAGAGCTGTATCTCTGCATTTCAATTTGATAAGAATGTCAGTGTAATTTGGACCGCTGTTACTCCTTCAGTTCTCTAACAAAGAGCATTGTGGCACCTTAAAGACTAACAAAATACAACAACAACAACAAATTTATTATTGCATACAGTGGCGTAGTGTTGGGGGTGGGAGGGCCATGATCCCTGGCACAAATTTATGAGGGGGTGCAACCAGGCACCCCCACAACAGGCTCCCTCATCGAGGCCAGAGCTTCAGGGAGGCAAACCACACCCGGCTGGGCCTTCAGGGCTGGGGTTGTGCCTCTTCCTCATGCCCGGCAAAGGGACACCCGTATGCACCCTGACCCTGAGCCAGCAGAGAGAGAGAAGGCAGGGAAGGGTGCCACAGTTGCCCACCGAGAAGGGAGGGAGGAAGAGGAAGTCAGGAAAGCACTGCCGGAACCATGTGCATTGCCCAGAGTGCCTTGCTGCAAGGACAGGAGGGCGACACAGCGACGCTCCTGGCTTTGCATTTCTCTGCCTTATCTCTGTTTCCAGGTTGGGGCTAGTTTGCAAGGACAGACTCCCTTGATTAGACTCTGGCCGGCGAAGGAAATGACCACGGCCCAGTCCACCAGGGGGGCACAACACACCCCACCCCGGGCGCAGGCAACCCACGCTATGCCCGTGATTGTATAAGCCAGGGGTCAGCAAACTTTTTCAGCAGGGGGCTGGTCCACTGTCCCTCAGACCTTGGGGGGCGGACTATATTTTTGGGGTGGATGAATGAATTCCTATGCCCCACAAATAACCCAGAGATGCATTTTAAGTAAAAGGACACATTCTACTCATGTAAAAACACGCTGATTCCCGGACCATCTGCAGGCTGGATTTAGAAGGCAATTGGGCCAGATCCGGCCCCCGGTCCTTAGGTTGCCTACCCATGGTATAAGCCAGGCATCCCCAAACTGCGGCCCTCCAGATAATTTGGCCTACAACTCCCATGATCCCTAGCTAACAGGACCAGGAATTGTAGTCGAAAACATCTGGAGGGCCGAAGTTTGGGGATGCCTGGTATAAGCTGCCATGGATCACAGTCCACTGCATAGATGCATAAAGCAATACCTATATTCATAACAGCGGTTCCCCCCAAAAAACCACCTCCAGAGAGGGTGGGGGGAGAGTTTTCAGGGAGGAGACTGTAAACAAGGAGGTCAGAGGAAAAAGAACATATACTGTACGTTTTCATTGTTTTATAATTGTAACAGTTACCGGTATATTATATTGTTGTAACCTGCTTTGGACCTTATAGTAAAGATTGGGTAAGAAATATTAAAAATAAATAAATGGATCAGGATTTTTTTTTTCAATAGGGAGACAACTCAAAAGAATGGGCTGTTGTTGAAGTCATCTGGTATTTATCTGTCTTCAGTTCGATGGACTTCATGAGTTTGAGACACCAAGAATCATCCATCAAAACACACAAAAATATTTTGGGTCTCCACCACTTACCACCCTGCCCCCTGCCAGTAGTCATACTAAATTTCAATCCATAAAGTGAACAAAAAGTTCACTGTTTCCTGTACTGCCTTGTAGAGAAATAGCACTTGAGTTAAGCACAAATTTGTACAATGATGACAGTGTGCTTACAATCAAAGCCACAGCAAATGACCTTATTTATTTTAAAATGTTTAATTATGCAGAAACAATCTGAAGCACACCCTCTGTTTAGTAATGTCCCTTAATGTTTAGTAATGTCCCTTAATGTGACGAGAGGAGCAGAAAGAGAGCCTAACATTCTGTTCAGGAAGATTACTTCCTTTCCTACACAGATAAATAATCCAACTGCTTCAAGCTGTGAAGTTTGTTTCTTTTGAAGCACTAAACATCTCATCCTAGAAGAGGAGAAGCAGACTTCTCTTCTCCAGAGCCAAAACCAGCAAGGCCAAATTATAATGTAAATAATCAAGACCCACTTGCTTTGTTTTTTACTAGACAGATATTACTTTACTTACTCATACCGGTAGCTGACTGGCTAAAATGTTTGCAAAGTAGACAATATTTGAACCACTGTAGTCATTTAGGAAGCAAACTCGGTGCAGAACAGTCATCTAGGTTTATCAACACTGCATACAAAACTTATCCAATCTCCCAACTAAGAACAGCTCCCCATATGACATTTTTATATTAGATATCATTTTGGGGTAAGAAAAAGCATGTACAATGCATGCAATCATATGCAAAAAGCCTGGCCATTTTATATGCACATACATTGAGAAGTCATAGTGGATAACCGCTCCCCACCATGTGTTCATGATGAATTCCAGGTGTTCATGATGAATTCCAGCATCTCTTTTTCTAGAAAAAATAGCGCTGGAAATATTACTATATTTGTCCAATAATTCCTATACAGGGAGTATGGGGTATTTCCGGTCGGGGACATGTTGTGCTCCTTCTGGAGTAGTTCATCCACATTTGGTCCCCTCCATGCACTCAGCTCTCACTTCTGGCTGCTAGAAGCTGACAGCAACCACACCCTGGGAAATGGATCTGACTGGCTGGCTAAACCAGGCGAGGGTAGCCAATGGTCTTAAACCCTTGGTGAGTCTCCTGCATGTGAAGACAGGCTCCAGCATATTGAGCAGACAAGGCCAGCAGCGGGTTCAATGGTCAAGAAGATGGTTTCTGTGTGTGCTGTTGAGGGAAATGAGGGGCAGATGGGGCTTGTCGACCTGGGAAGGTAGTCCATCTAAGAGAAGGAAAACACTGATCCTAAGACCTCCACAATGCTCCTTCATGAGAAAGGCTTTGGGAATAAACCCCGAGGAACAATCCATACTCACTGCCTTGTGGGATGTCATGGAAAGAAGAAATGGCTAAATAGTAAACAAGGGGTTCTCAAGCTTTTTTCTCTGGGCCACACTTTCAGAATATAAATTTGCTCACGCCATGCCAATTTTTCAGTTGATAAGAAACATTGGAAAACAAAAAAGAAAGAACTCTTAGCAGTGCTTGATTTACTACACAGAACACAACTACTTTAGCCTATGATCACGGGACATCCAGAAGGTATAAAACAATGTAGCTATCTAAGAGCATGAATCATTCCCAAAATATAATTATAAACGAGTCTCTTACATATGTATCTTAAGCATGTACACAAACTCAATGAGAGGTCTGAGCTTGCTTTTGCCGGGTAATCTCATTTATATTTGAGACAAGCAAACTCTAATCTCCTCATCAACATAAAGAAGCCTTTCTCTTTTCTGACCTTTTATATTTGTCAGAGTTGAAAACCCCTCTTCACAACAATATGTGAAGAACTGTAGAATCTCCCTGCCACACTTGCCACCCTCTCCTGTCATACCAGTGTGGCTGTCGACACCCTTTGAGAACCAATGGAGCAAACCCTACACAAATCCAGAGCCGAGTCCTGAAGGCAGTTGGATGGAGTCTTGTATGCATCCTTCCGGCAGTGAAGCTGGTGCCAAATGTATTGCTTTCCTTTCCTTTGGACCACATCAGCAAGGCTGAGAGGGGAGCCTTTTGACTGGACAGCCCAGGACCTCCACACACACTGCCCTGGCTTTTGCCCCAGAGAGTTCACTTTGGTGCTGTTAACACAGCAAAAACAACAAGGGGGGCAGCAGTTATGATTTATAAGCTCAGCCTGATTGTTCTAAGATAGAAGTGCTATGGGTTGCCTTAATCGGTAGGAGTAATCATCATGTCTCACTGGTCAGCTACCACCCGCCTTAAGCTGGGCAGCTCCTGGTCCATAAAGTACTGACCCAGCACTGTCAGCCTGCTTCAATGGGAGCTTTGAGGTTAGAGTATCATTGAACAAGCCAACCAGGCACTCTCCTGCATCGATCTGTACAGCCACAGCAGACCCTGTAACTTTCCAATGGTTTTATTTCACCCCTGAAGGTACACTTTCCCATTGTCTTCTAAGACAAACAGATGCCAATGAATATACAGGGCCAAACCAACAGCAAAACTTTGTTTCAGTGGTCATATCTGGCAGCTCCTGACATCAGTTGCAGGTGGGTGCAGTCAAGGGGGCAAAGATGTTGACAACAGTCCTGTTTAAAGGGCCCAACCAACGAACACAAATGTCACAAAGAGAGGGAAATCACCAGGGGCTAGAGGATGAAACAGGCAAGGTGGCAATGACAAGGAGGTGGAGCTGTGAAAGTGGCAGACAGAAACTTTTCCACACACTGTGTATTGAGAACTTGGCAGGAATGACTTAACCCCTCTGCCTAGACAGAATTCAGGATAAGAGGCATGAGGCATTCTTACAAGTGCCTGGGGAGAGGGCACAGACACCAATGCCATACCCCACCCCCGCTTTAGACACTCCAATAATAAACACCTGGCTTGTTTTTCACTCTTTAGATTTTTGCATGTGGTCTTCTCATTTACTTAACTTTATTCAAGCTCCGTCTTTGCCATTTTACCCTTGTACAAATGTCAACACATTTTACCACTTAAACCGAAAGCAAAATAGACTTGGTTTAAAATGAAGGTATTATGAAGATCTTTTTTCTAAAACCAAAACCCAGATCTTATAATAATTTCAATGTAAGACTCCAGTTATGAAATAATAATCGTACAGAATGGATCATACCGCTGTCCAAAGTTTCTGGTTCCTGCCCCACACCCAAGACAGCACAATTGTTGCTGAGCAGAAGCTGGCTGCAGTAGAATCTTTGGCACTGGCAGATACTGCCTGTGATGTCAGTGGAATCTCCCAACTTTACTTTGAAACCAGCCCTAGCATGCTCTACTTTTTATTAGATGATCAACACTGGTCAAAGTGGGAGAGTTAACCCTTTCCTCTGTGCCATTTCCCTGATCTATTATTATCTAAGATACTATTAGCCCAGATTTCACCCCAGTGGGACTAATAACTCCACAACAATTTATATCACAAAAAACTCTCATGGGTATAACCCCCATTCTCAGTGCCACTGCCCTGATCGCATCTGAGCAGGTTCTGGCAGCTTTAAGCTGTGCACACATTACCATTTACTCTGGCTCCAGTGCGCTCCCACCACTGGTGTTTGAAGCTGCGTACACATGACATTAGCTATAATCCATATCTAGAGTTCCTTGAGAAATACTGCTATCTGATGTTTCCCCCACCCAACTGCTTAAACCAGCTTCCATTCAGTTTGAAAGCATAAGCCACATTCACTCTGCAGTTATACGGAGGTGCGTAAATTTGAGACAGCCATTGCACATGCGGAGATGACAGCATATGCACAGATGACAGCCCCATGAATGGGTTGCTGGGTGGGTTGCAGGAGTGAGAAAACCAAAAAGGTAATGTGCATCAGGTGAAGACATCCCAGCCCCCTCCCTCTCTGGTGAGTACAGCACCATGGAAATGCAACCTGAAATGCAACAGGCAGGCACCGCAACCTCACTGCATTTTAAACCACTAACGTGTACCTAGCCATAAGGTCAAAAGAGCGAGTGTTGAGTGTTCAGAACCGCAGGTCCAAAGGAGGGCCTAGGCGAGTAGTTTGATGCAGGGATACAAAAAAAGGCTGTAAAAATGCCAGAATGGCCAGCTCTAGTTTTATTAATTAAGAGTGCAAACTTTACAACACAGCATGCAGAACATTGCTGCCTTTACACACATGGGACAGACACTGCAACAACGAGAGATTGTCATGACTTGTCTGCACTCAAGCAAATGTTTACATCCTTTATGCAAAAAGCAGCATATGTCAGTTTGTCCAGAATCTCCCATCACACCTGGGATAGGTGACAGCTATCCAAAGCTTCTCCCCTCTCTGGGCCTAGAGCCCATCATCCCAAGGTCCACAGATAAGCATAGAATCAAAGCAAACCAATTAGCATATATCAAAGCAAGTGAATATAAACATATGTATAAGCTCATTCTTGCCACAACTACCAATTAGTTTGGGGGTTATCCTGACTACAAAGATGGCATTTGTAGGCCTTCCAGAACATTTCATATTTGGTCCAGCATATGGAGCTCCTGGTTCCTGACTGTTTTGACTGCCCTGAGTTCCAAGGACACTGCGCACCTGTTTCAACACAGCAAACAGCCACATACTGGCTGAGTTCAGGGTGCCAAACACTTGGTTCCAAACGTCTGCTAAACTACATTCAAATAGGGAGTGGTTAATCCTAGCTTTTAATAACCAGATCGTTTTCACCTGTGCAAAATGCCTGCATGGAATGTCTTCAGAGAAAGGGGGAAAGCCCTTCAGAGACTCTCCTCCTATTAATTTTTAGCAGCTCTCCCAACCCAGGCGCCCACAATGTCCCAAGTCCGGATAACTGTTACTAAACAACAGAGGCGCAAATGCAAGCGGGGGCCGGATGCCCAGTCACCACCGACTGCTCCTCCGGGCAGCAAGGCAAGTTGAAACCTGACATTTGACACATCGCAAAGGCACGCTGTTGAACTGGAGCCTGTTTTGGGGACATGACACCTGCCTCCGACAACACCCAGAGGCGACGAAAGGCGCGTCCCCAGATGGAAACCTGGAGCGAGCTTAAGCCCTGAACCATCCCAAAGAGTGCAGGGGCGACAGGGACGCCGGCGGGTACCCTGAATCAAACTAAACAGCAACGAGGTTTTGCAGCGCTGGCTCAGTTCGAGCAAGTGCCGATGAGAAAAGCAGCGCCGGGCGCTTCCAAACGAGACCGAGCCTTGCAGGCGAGGGAGCCCTGCAGGAGGAGGGAATCGAGGGGGGCAGAAAGATTACCCGGGTCTTGAAGCGCCGGTGCCTCTCCGGGTCCGAGTAGGTCCTGTCCACCGCCAGGGCGGTGTCGCTGCCAGGCATGGTGGCCACGCTCTTTCCTGCGCCCTTCGACACTCAGCCAGAGTACCAAACCTCCGTAGCCGAGTAGCGAGGTTGTTGTCGGGAGTCCCTCTGCCTAGCCAGGCACAGCACTAGGCTGCCTGGCTTTCGCCGCCTCCTGGGCGTGTGTGCGAGAGAGAGGGCGGGCGGCTGAAGCGGTGCGCTTGGGCGAGGCCCGCCCACCAGAGGCTCCCCGAGCTCGACTGACGCCCTCCAGCCTTCCGCCGTCTCGCGGCGCGCCTTCCTGAAAAGCGCTCAGGAGGAAACGAGCGGCGTCTACGCCAAATAAAGATAACCTCGCCAGAGACAGAAGCGCCCTCCCTCGGGAAAAAAAGGAGTCTCTGGGGCTGGGGGCGCTTGGAAATGCGTGGAACCTTAGTTTGGCAATCAAGCCAAAGGAAACGTGCGCGCGCGCGCGCACACACACAAAAACAACAGGAAATCCAACGCTTCGCTAGCGAAAGTTATCAGTAAGGCAAAGTGCTGTAATGGAAACGCGGGACTCTTCATGATCCAGAAGGGAAAACTCCGTTCCTTGATACCATATACGAATATGACTCGGTAATCAAATTTGAGCAGGGCTGCTTGAAAAGTGTGAGTGCAAACTGTCCAGTTAATTCATTGGGGGGGGGGGCGCACAGGTCCAGCTGCCCTGTTTTGTTTTGTTTTTTAAAGAGATAGTTGGATAAATGGCAGAGAGGAGCAGGCCAAACTGGAAAACCTCTTCATTATAAGGAGAGGCTAAATGTTTGGGACTTTCTAAATTGGGATGGGGAGGTAACTAGGGTGAGGGGGCCTGATATTTATGAAATCACAACTAAGATATTGTAGCGTGGAGTGCTCATTTTTTAAGCTTTCCTTCCACCCCATTTCTGCTCCATTTGTCAGTCAGCATCCCATGATCATGGAGCATGTACAGAACACATTAGGTACATAGACAGCTGCCATATTGAGTAAGGCCCTTTGATTCATCTAACAACTCAAGATTGTCTACACGGGCACCCTGGGTTCATTTAGAGGTTTTTTTCCTTTAAAAAAAACACTACAAATCTTTGGGTTCCTCCCCCCTACCTGCTCTTCTTCTTTAGCGATCACTCGTAGCCGAGTAAGATTGTCTTCCATGAATATGGTCTTAACAGTGTGTCCATAAGTGACTGTGGAGTCCAATTCCAGCTAATACTTTATCGACCTAAGGACTGACACCTGAGCTATATTAATACTAATATTAATTTAGGTTGAGGCATGGTGGAGAGAAAGTGAATATATTTACACTATCAACTCCCTCCTAACATTAGGACTCAAAGCAACCCAGAAGAACAACAGACAAAAGAGAGTAATTCTTCATCAAAAAACACAATTAATGTATGGAACCCCTTACCATAAGACCTGGTCATGACCACTAGCTATCACAGCAGAGAGCTACGGATAGTTGTATTCATTCCTGGGAATCTGTCCAATCCCTTATAAAAGTTAATGGTACTGAATTCCCTAAGCTAATTACATATATGCTACAAAGTAACTGAGACTCAATTTTTTTTATATAAGCTAAACAAAAAGCAGATGTTTTAAGGATTTATCCTACAATATTCTCTCTGGTGCAGTGAATATTTCATAAATCATGAGCAACGGCTGTCTAAGTTGATTGATGAGTAGAAGAAAACCACTCAGGAGGTCAAGCTGAGCAATCTAAGTTTGTGCTTTTATTTTATTCTCTCTCTCTCTCCCCATTTCTTCCATCTAGTACAAGACAGCTTTCCTGTTTTTCTCAAAAATTGCCAGACCATGTGGCTCAATTAGTGTTCTTGAAATGGAAAGGCATTGTGCTGGGCAGCAATGCCCTCCTATCGTCACTTTTTCATCTCCTTCTCTTCAAAATCTATCTGTGCTCCCCAGATGTTATTTCAGTCATTTTGCATTTTGAAAAGAGAACCATGCAGTGATTTTCTGATGCCGTTGTGGTAGTATAAGATAACATGAAAGGAAAAGCAATTTTCAAGAAACCCTACTTAATAGCTTTACTTCACTATCTGAGATTTTAGGAAAATGTATAAAAATAGGATGTAATTTCTAATGGTTCAAAAGATGGGTGGCACCTTACTCTCTAAACTACCTGCTCTATAAATGTTTATTGGGACTGTTACACAGAGACTGACATGCAGAGAAGCCCACTTATCTCCCTTTCCTTTCCTCTTATCATGCGGCCGCCTTACCCAAGGAGAATGAATGGGACTGAGAAGAATGCTTTATTTGGTTCCTAAGAAATCTTCCTTTCCAGGGATGGAGATGATTCCAGAGTGGCAGTCTGTTCACCTTGAAACAACAACAAGTAGACCATGAAGTTGGGATAGCTCAGTTGGTTGAGCATGAGACTCTTAATCTCAGGGTTGGGGGTTCAAGCCTTACATTGGGCAAAAAATTCCTGCATTGCAGGGGTTGGTTTAGATGACATTCATGGTCCCTTCGAACTCTATGATTCTATGACAGGGCAAGAAGCTGACTGCAACATATAACTTATAATCTGTTTATCACAGGAACTGGTCTCTATACCTCAAACAGGATACTGTACAACTGGAACAGGGTGACTTGAATAAGTGCTTCTCAAGCTATCTGAGATGGTGGACTAGCAACCCAATATGGACTAGCAACACAATATGCCAAAGACTGGTATCATGTTTAGTCCCTGAAGTGCACCATCCAACCTGGGCTGTGATGGTGTTGCCTTTGAGTAGCACTGACCTAAATGGGGCTGGAGCAATTCCTCGATGAGGACATATTTGCAACATTTGGGGCTTTTTCATTTATAAAAGACTTAAGTAAAGAGTAACGTACTAGTGAGACATAAAATTATGCACTGAGTGGTGAAAGGAAATTGGAGCTTTCCTCCCTCTCTCATAATAGCAGAACCAGGCTCATCCAGGAAGCTGACTATTGGAAGATTCAGAACAAACAACGAAGTACGTCTTCACATAGCACTGAGTTTAACTATGGAAGTCACCACCCACAAGATGTAGTAGTAATGGATGCCAACTTCAGTAGCTTTAGGTGGTGCAGCAGTAGAACTGCTAGCACATGTGCAAAGCTAAGCAGAGTCTGGTATGGTTTCAAATTGGATGGGGGACCACATGTTCAGATTCCTGGATTGCAGGGAGTTGGACTAGATGACCCTCGGGGTACCTTCCAACTCTACAATTCTATGACTCTATGAAAAGGGGATTAGACGGATCAATGTCTACTGTATGTAGTCATGATGCCAAGATACTACGTCTAGTATCAGGGGTCACTGCTCTGAATGCAGAAGTCTGAATGCCAGTTGCTGGGCAACAGGAGCAGGAGAGCCCTGTTGTGCTCATGTCCTGCTTGCAGGCCTCCCACAGGCATCTGGTTGGCTACTCTGAGAACTAGATGGGCATTTGTTCTGATCTTGTAAAGCTCTTCTTATGTTCGTAGGAGGACTAGAAATGTGGGGATCAGGAGTTCAAATTCACAAACACAATCTGAATCCTATCTACTCATAACAGTTATTGTGATGCATGCATGCTGGACACCTGCACAGAATTGTCTAATAATAACCTGAAGGGCATTTGGTTCAATCCTCTGTAAATGCAACAGTGTTATCCACATTAAGTACCCTTTACAAACTAGCTGGTATGATCAAGGCTGCAGCATGTTCAAATTGTAAGCAGAAGCAAACATGGTGTACTATACAACTTTGTTTTCAAGCTTCAAGTAATAGCACCCATGAGACATGCATATATATTGCACCTGCAGATACTCAAGGGGTTTAATTCAGATTTTGAAATATTCCCATAATTGCTTGCATAGTTTACTAACCATTCTATGTGTAGGAAATACCACAGTTAGCAGTTAATTGTGCAGAATCAAAATATAAAGTAAGCTGCATGGAAACATTGATAGCATAAAGAAGAAAGATAGCTCACAGGTCAGTTTTCCATCTGTATGTATAACTGTATGTGTAAATCCAATTGCCTTCTCCTTTCAGAAAATTATTACCATTTCAGTGCATATGCTTGTGGATAGATAGCAGAATTACCCTCTGTAATGAGTGCAACCTGGTTCATAGAAACTTTAGGCCTAGTTCCACAAACAGCTGTTGAGGTGGTAAACCTAGGTCCAGACTGTGCAGGCATGAACTCACATGACTGAATGCTCCTTTAATTTACATTAAATCCACAGGGAATTTTTTTTGTATGAAGGATCATTTAATCATGTACTCCCATCTGCAGTCTAAGGTAGTACAGTTCAGACAGAGGTTCACTACCTTATCTGCTTTTTTTTTTGAAGAAGCAAGCCTTAGTGTGCTACCAATGAAGGATGGCATATGAACTTCATCAGAAGCTGCCAAAAGTATGCACTTTGCACAAAACTAGCTGTCTAGTCCTGTTATGTCAGGTGAGTTTCAATTAGTAAGGCTTGAGGATGCAGACAAGGTGCTTGAATTGGTCAGGGCAGCCACTTGCCCCCTTGGCTGATAAAAACTAGCAGGGAGAGGGCAGCTGGCTGGGCCAGGGAGATGATTGATACTTCCTTGTGAGAGGGAGTGGTCCCGGCCTGCTTCAAGCAGGCAATTGTAAAACCCCTCCTCAACAACCCCTCCCTGGATCCAGAAAATCTAAGTAATTATACCGGCCAGTTACCAATATCCCTTTCTTGGGCAAGGTTCTTGAGCAGGTGGTTGCAGAATAGACCCAGGTGCTCTCGGAGGAAAATGGGTTTCTAGATTCATTTCAATCAGGGTTTAAGCTGGGTTTTAGCACAGAAACTGCTTTGGTCACCCTGTATGGTGATTTCTGTCGGTGGAGACGGACATGTCCTTGTTCATTCTCCTTGACCTCTCAGTGGCTTTTCATACTATCAACCATGGTATCCTCTGGGCTGGCTCTCTGATTTAGGGGTGGGTGACACTGCTTTGCGGCAGTTCCAGTCATACTTGGATAGTTGTTTCCAAAGAGTGATGCTTGGGGAGTGCTCTTCCGTTCCATGGAACCTTTAATGTGGGGTTCCTCGGGGTTCTAATTTATCTCCCATCTACATGAAACCACTGAGAGGGGTCATCGGGAGTTTTGGAGCACATTAGCAGCAGTATGCTGATAACACGCAGCTCTGCTTTTCCTTTACATCTGCAAGTGTGGCAGTGGATGTACTGGACCGTTGTCTTGCCTTGGTTAATGGACTGGATGAGAGCCAATAAACCAAAGCTCAATCCAGGTAAGACTGAGGCACTGTTAGTGGGTGGTTCCTTAGACGAGATGGATAGGACTTGATAGGGTTACACTCCCTCTGAAGAAGCAAGTATGCAGCTAGAAGGTACTTCTGGATCCACTGCTGTCACTTGAGGTTCAGGTGGCCTTGGTGGCATGGAGTGTCTTCCATCAGCTTCAGCTGGTGGACCAGCTGCGCCCTGTCTGGTGTCATGGACTGGCAGGATGCAGTGGAGTGGTGCGAGGCACAAGCTGGGGAACCCCCAGGGGAAGAAGGCTCAGAGCCAGGGGATTGGTGGTGGGACAACAATTAGTGGTCAGAGGGAGAAGAGGGAGCAGATTGGGAGGAGGAAGCTGACGAGGTAACAGGGTCTAGTGAGCAGGAAGAGCTCCGGCTATGAAGCACTGCATCACAACTAAGGGTTCTTATTACTGTATGAGCTCTCTGTTGTTGACAGAAAAAGCATTTCAGACCTTATCTGTTTGACCTTGTATGACAGATAATAGCCACTATGCAGGAAATCACAAAGGTTTGACTGTCCATGCTTTTCTCATTTTCCAGTACGCTATGATTACAAGGAAAGTAACTTTCAACCAAATGCTATTTGGCCTGCCATGTAAATAGCAATAAGCTGCAGCAACTATCAGTGCCAGTTCTGTATCAGCCAAGGAATGAGCGGCATGGCTGCGTGACACAGGACATGCTGTATTTCACAAGAACACTATCAATGAACACTCCAAGTAACTGTCATCCTTTCACGATCTCATTAAATGAGGTATTCCAACTGCTAAGGCACATGCAACTCTCAGTCTAATACAACAGACACGAAACCACACCAGCTGTTGTGGTACACTACATAAACTTACTTAGGTAATTGAAACCATTTGCCATTTCCCCTAAATAACCGAAAGTAATCATTAGCTGAAAGCAACTGGCTTGCATTATATTTATGAATCTGGATTTACTTTTCTCAACTATGTATAGAAAGTAAAAGCTAAGCAGAGAATAAAAGAAGTTATTCAAGTTTGGGTTCATATGTTTGTTGTTGTTGTTTAGATTTGTATACCGCCCTATACCCATTAGATCTGAGGGTGTTTCACAACATAAAAATATACAAAATACATCATTTATATTATTTATAGTGTGCACATGAGGACGGGTCTCTGCCTAGAAGAGATTGCAATTTAAAACTTGTCCATGGCAGGAAAGTAAAGACTGGGGTAAACAGGGCAGCAGTATATGATTCTTTCTGTTGCATGTGCTTTGACTTAGGCAACATTCACACCATACGTTTAAAAGCTCTATGATACGACCGGTACTATAAACAGTTGTGGCTTCCCCCAAAGAATTCTGGGAGCTGTAGTTTGCTAAGGGTGATGAGAGTTGTTGGGAGACTCCTACACTTCTCACAGAGCTACCATTCCCTGTGAAGAGGGATTGACTGTTAAACCACTCTGCGAATTGTAGCTCTGTGAAGGGAATTGGTGTCTCCTATGTACCACTACACATTTATTTTACCTAATTTGCAACCTTGGGATCAGTCCTAAAACCAGCCGTTTAGCATGTTAAAACCATTAGTCAAAAACTGGATAAAATCATGGCCTTTAGATAATGTGTGCATAGCCCATTTTTCTGCAAGTGATTTTCCCTGGCTTGTCCCTTATTATGCAAATCCTCCTTTGAAATTAGAAAATCACAGTTCTGTAACTATGTAACCTATGTAACAGGGTAATAGAATGGGTAATGATGCATTAAGTAGTCTTGTGTAATAGCCCATTTAAAAATGAATAGTCATAGAGGAAATATCTGCATGCTGTACATTACTTAAAGCTCTTAAACAGCTAAAGCCCAAAGGTGTATTGGAGGTGTCACTCTAAATCTCCTAACATAAAAATTTTGAATGTGTGTTCATTGCATTTAATAAGGGTTTAGTTTCCAATCACAGTTTATTCTGTGGCCCAAACATTCAATGAACACTTAAATGGAAAACAGCAGATAATCTATTTCATGCTACAGTACATACATTTAGAGTTTAAATGAACTGAGGCCATCATCAGCTACTGATTCTCAGAAATGCAAAGTCCATGTCCCATTTTACAATTACGGCCGAGGGAGCTCTCGACTTTGCCTGCATAAGTCTAAATGAGCTTTTCAAGTCAGATTAAACTGCTGCAATTCTACACTTCTGTAACCAAGATCATATGCTTTAAAAAAAATCCAGTTGTGTCTATTGGATTCCTATAGAAGCCTTATTCATATTCCACTGATGAATTGCTGAATTGTAGAGAGACACAGCATTGGCAATTTACTATTACACTGTAATAATTCAGGAACAACTTACCAAAAGCATCAAATTCAAACATATTTAAAAGGCTATTAACTAATAAATTACATGTCTTTAGTATCTGCAATACCCAATACTGCTGCATTTCTGCCAATGCCCTTTTAAAATGCTCCAGCATCAACTGAAATTGGCAATAGAAGTATTCAGGACTTCTTCATTTTCTAAAAAATGTTTGCTGTTTTATCACTGGGATCAACTGAATGGAATAACCAACAGGCCAATTATGTTTTGACTCTTTTATGCAAGGACATTTCTTTCTCAGTTTTTCACAATACCAAAGCAGACATCTCAATATTCTAGAAACAGGAACATCTGCCCAGCCCTTGAAAGGAATCTCAAGATTCCTGCTAATTTAATGTTATTGACCTCATAGCTACTTTCCCCTCAAGCAGTCTTGACTCTTTGAGAAATGCATTGTTTTGACAAAAAGCAGAGTTTGTATCATTAACATAATATTTTAGGTTTAAAAATGTCTTAAAACTGACTATACACTTCTGGAATGTCAATTAAATTTACGTTTATTGCTCTCTGCCACCTCCTGTTTAGACTTGGTTCTTGTAAACTGTGTTGGGAATAATTTTATCATATCCAAACTGCCAATAAATATAGCATCTATGACTTAGCTGGATTTAGAAACTTTGCCTCCCCAGCTTTTATAACTTAAAAACAATAAATTCATTTTTCCTGTCTGAGGGTATGTACTTATTGCATGGATCTAATATTTAGGGGAGGGGGGAGCCAATATGTTGTTTCAGCATGCAAAGGGCAACGGTTTTTCTGTCACTCATAAAATATGAGTTGCTACATGATGAAAAACTGAATCATAGTTATAAGTCTGAAAATAATTCCTGAAAAGCAGTATTGCAGTGATTAAATACTGAAAATCCCAGATATTCCATCTGTAATATTTTACTTACAAACATTTTCTGAGTGATTCTGTACATGATTTGTAGAGGAACAAAGATGCACATCCATTGATAAATTTGAGAATGTGTCAACATACAGACACTTTGCAACACACCTTGTGTTGCAATCCTGCACTCAGTTATGCAATTTTCAGACTGTAGATGTTAGTATTTTGCAGAGTACAAAAGACTGACAGCAATAATTGATGCTCCCATTATTTTTCTTTCAATAATAGAAATCTGTGTAAGCCAAATGTTTTTAGTATATGAAGAACAGGACTTGGCATAGATAGTCTAGTTCAGGGGTCTGCAACCTTTAAGACAAAAAGAGCCACTTGGACCCGTTTCCAAAGGAAAAACAACAACTGGGAGCCGCAAAACCATTGCGACATTTAAAACAAATATATTTTTGCAAATTACCCATCCTGTATTTGTGCCTTTCATTTTTTTTGCCCAAGTATAGTACCTTACATTTGTCCCTGTTAAAATTCATCTTGTTTGCTTTGGCCCAATTCTCTAATCTGTTAAGGTCATTTTGAAATGTGATCCTGTCCTCTGGGGTATTAGCCACCCCTCCCAATTTGGTGTCATCTGCAAACTTGATCAGGATGCCCTCAAGCCCCTCATCCAAGTCATTGATAAAGATGTTGAATAAGACTGGGCCCAAGACAGAACCCTGTGGCACCCCACTAGTCACTTCTCTCCAGGATGAAGAGGAGTCATTGATGAGCACCCTTTGGGTTCGGTCAGTCAGCCAGTTACAAATCTACTGAATGGTAGCGACGTCTAGCCTGCATTTTACTAGCTTCTTTACAAGAATATCATGTCAAAGGCCTTGCTGAAATGCTGCCTTTGGACTGAAAAATGTTGCCCACCCCTGTTCTAAGCCCTGTGAAAAAAGCCATTTATTTTAGCCTCTTCACTTCCAGAGTATGCTTGATTAAGGTACAAAAGATTTCACTTCAGAAGTTACCATTTTGTTTTAACCCAGGTAAGAGGGAGCCATTAAAAATATTTATTTGATACTGTATTTGTGAAAAATCTTCCTACTGAATCCTCTCAGGGAATTATAGCTGAGTCCTACGCGTGTAGGTCACGTCCGGAGAGCGTTACAGCAAGCAAGCGCCCCGGGAAAGAAATCTCAACTCTCCTGGGCATGGAACCTCCAGCACTTCCTTCTGCTGCGCACACACGGGCCCTGTTTGTAGCTCAGCTCCTTCCCCAGGCTGGGGAAAACAGCAGGCCTCGTCGTGGGAACCCGTCGCCGGCGGAGGCGCGCAAGCAAGCCGACCCTCCTTGCTCCCCATCCACCTGCCCACCCAGCGCTGCGAAGCCCAAAATCCCACCCGCACGTGGGGACGTACACCCAAGCCTGGAAGGAGCCCCGGGCAGCTGCGCGCAAGGCAGGCGCTCCCAAAAAAGCCAGGAGACAGGATTACGCGCCCGCAGAAACGAACCAACCTTCGCCCAAGGCAAACGCCGGCCTCTCCCTCTCTAGATCGCGTAGGCCGCCGGCGCCACTTCTCTGTGCACCTTTACGCGCTCCCGTCCTCCTCTCACCGGCCAGCCCAGCAGCCTGTGCGGCGCTGGCCGCACCCCTTTCCCCGGCCCGGCCCACGAGGGCTGGGCTTCCTCAGCGCCCGCCTCCTGAATCCGGCTCCGGCGAGCAACGGGTTGCCAGGCTGGTCTCGGGGCTTTGCAAAGATCTGCTTGCTTTGCTTGTATCCGCCCCGGAGCCGCGGCAAAGGTGTGAAAGAGCCGCATGCGGCTCCGGAGCCGCGGGTTGCCGACCCCTGGTCTAGTTTCAAATCCTAAGCAATGAGCTCATCAACATTTCTGTCTCTCTCTTTCACACATACACATAGGGATATCTCTTTGAAATGAGAATGATGATAGTTATGTCATGCATTGGAGACCAAGCACTATACATGTGATAAATAATAGCAAAATTCAGTCAAGCAAGAAAATCAGAATGACACAAGACATAAAGCCTAGTTTTCTTACAAGACAGGCCACTTGCAGATTTTCTCTTGTAAATCTTAACCATCCAAAGAATTGTGTTTCCTCTCTCAGATATTAAACTACATTTGTTTTTCTACAGTTATCATAGAAATAGGACACAAGTCAGCTATCAACAGTGGTCAGATTACGACATCTTGGGGACATGCATATGAAATGCAAAACAATATTAGATTACATATTCTGCAGTAGCAGAGATAAAACCATTGTTGAGGAAACAGTCATGAATTGCTGTTGGTTAAAGTTTCTTGCTAGTTCTTATCATATGTAACATCACATGTCTGATTCAACAGATGATTTCAGAAACATACTCATTATATTTCTGCCTGAAACATTTACACTGAAATATAATCAACTCCATTTGATTTAGACAAGAATTTTCTTCCAAGTAAAAGCTTTGAATTTCACTTTTCTGTTTTGAACTTCAGAAAAGTCCCAAATTAGTTTAAACCAGGCCACCATAGTATATCTACTATAGATAAAGCAGTACTCAAAACCTAAATAAGTACATTCAACTAAAAAGCATTTGCAGTATTTTAATGTCCCCTGCCCAACCAGAGTTGGGAAGTGGAGTCTCAGAGCTCCCCCTTGTGAGCTTTAAGTGTTCACAACATGGAACCAGACAGAGACAGCCTTGAGTCGCATGACCTATCTTCTGAGCTATAGTCTACCTGTGGGCACCTGTACATACCGTACTAGCTGTATGCTATATTTGGAAGCTGCATTACACCATATTATCTGTTCTGTCATGATGACAGGAAAGGACCATAGCTCAGTTGTAGAGCATCTGCTTTGCATGCAAAAGTTCCCAGGTTCAACTCGGGCATTTCCAGATAGATGTGGAAATGTCCCTTACCTGAAACCCTGGAAAGCTGCTGCCCGCCGTTGTTGACAATACTAAGCTAGATGGACCATTGATCTGACCCAATATAAGGCAGCTTTCTATGTTCTTATGACATGGCTGGTGCAGATGTTGCTCCTAAGGTAGGGAGAGATTGAATAAATAGGCCATTGGTGTATATTTGAAATTGCTATCCCAATTCAAATTCCTTGAAGTACCACCTGTCTCCATATGAGAGGGCTGCCATACGTCCAGATTTTCCTGAACACTACCCAGATTTCGAAGGCAGAATTGATGTCCAGGGGGAATTTCCAAAAGGCGGTGCTTTGTCCTGGATCTTGGGCAAGTCAATCAAAAAATCACGGTGGTTTTTTTTTTTTTTTTTTTTTTGCATTTTTGTGAAAGAAAGCTCAACGACTACCATATGAACCATATATTAAGATACTGTATTCAGTACAGCACCACCTGCAGGTTCCCCTTGGCCTTTCCAGGTTTCAGCCTCAATTTATTGGGCCACATCCAGCACCTCACTGCCTCCAAGCACTGGTCTAGCACTTCAAATGCCTCTCCAGATTCACATGAAACAGAGAGACAGAGCTGGGAGCCATCTACATATTGATTACACTTCACTCCAAATTTTAATTTTAGATTTATATTTTAACAGTTTTATACTGTTTTATACAGTTTTATACAATCAAGTGCCCTGGGAATATAAAACTGATAGGCAATATAAATAGTTTCAAAAGAAGTACCATAAATATTGATTGAGGCCAAACTATACATCAAATACAGTTTTATGTAACTATTCCCAATTTTTATTTTATTTTTTAATAGAAAGCGTCATGTTTGGAGCATGGGGGAGTGGCTGCTTAACCCTTTGCCTTCAGGCTTAGTCAAGCAGTCCCTCCTATTTATTTTGGGTGATGGGAGGATTAAGCAGTGAAATTGCCATCCATGCTACTTTTTTTCTGGGGGGATGCAGGGGTACGCATACCCCTAAACATTTTGTGAATCTTTGTACTTTTGTCCATTTACTGTATTTATTTTTCCCGATTTGAACTATAAAATGGTGGTTTTCTTGAGTCAAAATGAGAGTATCCCTAAAAAAATTTTTAAGGAAAAAAAAGTGTGTGTGTGTGTGTGTGTGTGTGTAAAACAGCAGGGGAAGTTTTATGGGACAGCTTGCAATGAGCCCACTAGGCAGGCAGAATCAACCAGAAGCAGATTGTTATGAAATACTCTGGGCCCAAGCTCTATAGGACTTTTTAAAGGTTATAAGCGTGAAAATATACCAAAGTCCAATACAGACCTAACAGTACTGGCAAAATATGCTCCAAATAACAAAGCCCTGATAACTTCCTGGCTACAGCATTTTGCACAACTGTAGTGTACTATAGTTTCCAAACATTCATGAAAGGCAGCCCCTTGTATGTGCATAACCAAATCTAGCTAAAAGCATTTGTGGCAGTGGCCAGAGCTGTTTTCCCCATGAAAAGTAGCAGCTGGTACACCACCTGGAGCTATAACAAGATGTATTTAGTGTGACATCCAATGGTGGCATCCCACTTGTGGCAATGGACTTCCACCTACACAAATGGTACTTCCCCTTCCTGTCCTCCCTCCCCTTACCTGCTTCCCTCCCCTGCTGAGCCCTCTCCCCTGCAAGAACTGCTCCAGAGTAGCTTATCATGGAAGCTACTCTTGCTGAAATTCTCTCTGCTACACACCAATTACTAAAGGTGCAGGAGTCCTGTCCTTTCTCGCATTTGGCAACCCTATCTCCAATCAATAGAAAGGGAAGCAGACAGAAGAGAAAGGTGAGTTTTAAAAAGGCATATTGATACTGAGGAAACTATGTCACTTAGAAAGGAGTTTAGTCATCCATAGAGAGGCTCGGGACAGGACAAAATTCATGCACCACACCTTCCCTCACTCCTTTAACACAGCTTGCACGGTTATACGTCTTATATTGACAAAGTCACTATGCGGATCCAAGTGCTAGGTAACAGCTTTCAGTGGAAGGGCTGCTTTGTTTATCTATGAAGAATACACATAAATGTTCACTTTCTTGAACATTTCCAAGTACGCCACAGGTTGTTTGGAAGTCATCAATGTGGAAGAAAAATGCAAACAAAATTAACTGGCAGCAGTCAAAACATTTTAACTCATTCAAATTTATCAAGGCAGCACAGAGTAGGAAAGCACCTGAAGATTATTATCTACTTCTTTGTACTAAGGTAAAAAAGTCCATACTTAAAACAAACCTGACAGAAATCACCAATGTACAGCATGTTAAAGACATAAAACAAGGATCAGAGTACATGATACCTGAAATTTTTGTGTTCTTTAATCATTCTGCTTCTCTTATAGTTTTAAATATCTATTTTTAAATGGCTTAATTTATGTATCCTTATTCCTTTATTTGTTGAGTTTCGGTTAAGTATCCTCCTGTTCTTAACAAATTTTAAGAGTCTTTTCAGTGAAGTGCACATAATTAAAGTGTCTTAAATGAACATATCTATTATGAATATCTAAGTATGTTACCTGGCCTTATTCATCTGTGGTTACTCATAATCAGTCTTTAAATATTAATACCAAATTACTGGGTTCAGTGCAAATGCTACATTAAGCACTTACCAAGACCACCGAGACTTGGTTTCACCTACCAAAAACATTATTTGAAAGTGTTATCTTATTATCCCACCAACTAAACCATAGCTTTCCAAACTTTTCATGCTGGTGACACACTTTTTAGACATGCATCATTTCGCGACACAGTAATTCAGTTTTACTAGCAAACTTGAGGTTAAACTAACCCCTTTCCAGGTGTGTTTGTGCGACACACCTACACACTGCAGCTAACACACTAACGTTTCACTACACACAGTTTGGAAAGCTCTGAACTAAACACACTCAGTTGGATCCAGTTATTCATGCTTTGGTCTCAATGATTTTGATGGGACTAAACCCTGACTAATTTAGTGTGGCTTTAAGCCATTAGTTGGATCCCACTTACAGCTAGACAAAGTGATTCATGAGCTATGTGAAATGTAAGTCCTAACAGAAGTCACTCTTTAATATTAGCTTATGTTGCTTTGGTTGAAATTCTTTGAAAATGAAACTCCTTCTGAACTCTTGACACAAACTTGCAGCTCATTTATCATGACATCAGTAAATTTAGAGATACGTATTTGGACTTGGATTTAGTTTTGCCTAGATAACACATTCTCTGATGTCGTAAGGCAATTAGAGCACCTGGGAGTTTCACAGGCAGTAAAGTGAGTAAACTGTTAAGGCACCTTCCTTTCATCACTGTGAATGCACTACATTATGAGAGCTTTGCAAATCACTTTGAGAGCAAAATCATTCAGATCCATGCTGAACTTGTTGCCATAATTGGTTCATGTTATTGGATGTCTAGAGCATCAGTGTATTACACCTAGTGGGATCAGTTTCAGCTGTAGCAACCTGAGGGTGTGGATATGATGCTCGCAGCAATGAGGCAATAAATGTGCCCTCTTGGTCCATTATGGCTCATAAAATCTAGCAGGAGGAGGTTGACTGGATGGCACAAGGGAGTGGTCAGTGCCTCATTGCAGGAGAGAGTTATGCCCACAACCTTGAAAGAAGCAGTGATGAGGTCTTCCCTGGATCCAAGTTTTAGAAAACTATCACCCAGTCTCTAATATTCCTTTCCTGGGCCTTTAAAGTGGTGGTTCCCCGTTTGAGGATTGCCCTCCCCCATTAAGTGTTCCGGTGCTCATAATTATTAATTTTCAGGAGGAATTTGAAAACCTCCCCATATACCCAGGCATCTGGTGGCCAAAGAATACTGTCCCTGTCAACCAGGGATCACTAGATGGAAGAATGTTTAACTGGAACTGATGTGAATGTTTTTAACTTTTATGCTTATTGTTATAATATATGCACTGTTGTACATTTAAAGTGATGAAAAGTTCACAGATGTCCTGAGTAGGTATACATTAACCATCCAATAGAACTCCCCACCCCCCAGAGATTTATATTGCTCAGCTCACTGCGCGTTTTTGCAATGGGAATTAAAACTGCCCTCAGATATTTTGGCTGCTGTGAGTTTTGTTACTGTTTGTTCATTTTGCTTTACTGGTTTTAACGTATATCACTCTAACCACCACTGTTCCAAGCTAGTGTTTAGTAGAACATTGTTTTTCCTCAGTGCATAGCAGAGGCTGGGAACCTGTGGCCCTCCAGATGTTGGACTACAACTCCCATCATCACAGATTATTGACCATGCTCACTGGGGCTGATGGGAGTTGGGAGTCCAATATCATATGGAAGGCCATAGGCTCTGCACCATTCATGTATAGGAAGCAGTTTGCAATGAAGGATGTCCTCTTTTTGTATACACATTCATTTGTGGTCAATTTCCCCCTCCAGTCTCCCATTTATGATCTTCACTATTACCGGTATGCTTTCTGACCTTTCACAGAATCTCAGTTTGTTAAGTGTGTGCTCAGCAGAGAGAGTTCATGACTCTAGGGAGTAAGTGCATCACTTACTCCCACCAGTTCTACATGGGTAACCTAGACAAGTTGAGAAAATCTCCAGGGTACCTAAACATCACTTCAGTTACGTTCTATTCAGTTCCCATTTCCAAGGCAACAGATGTGTTTCTTCTGAGGAGAATAAAGATCTTAGAGTGGGTAACACAATACCAGGGAAGTAGAGGGGGCAAACCCTTAGAAGAGATCCTAATCTCAGATGGATCAGCTGATCTACAACTGTCTCATACATCACTGGATAAGTATTAGTTTTTAATTTGTTGCTCCTTTGGGAGAAGAATCTGCAGTTGGAATTATTTATATAAATAAACATGAAAAAAGCGAGGGCATGGGGGGTTTTTTACGCATGGGCTGGTAGAGTTTATACAGGGGAGGACAAGCAAATGCTGTGTTTGCTTGTAGAAAGTTGCCCCATGCAAGTGCTGCATCTCCTCATATACCTATTTCAAGGTAGTGCCAGGATATGGTGAAGGTTGCCATACTTCTGGAATTTCCTGGACATATCTGGAATATTGGTGTCTCTTGCAGTGTCTAGGCCAGTGATGGCTAACCTTGACACTCCAGATGTTTTGGAACTACAACTCCCATCATCCCTAGCTGGTCTAGGCGGACAACTTTGCCAAAAAACAACTTTTCTGTAGGGATTTTCACTGTTTGAAATATGGCAGCCCTATCCTATGTGCCAATCAGGTTTAAACAAACCAACTTCTGTGATGGAGCACAATAGAAGATTCCCATCAGAATCATTCCTATGTTCAGAACTGATTGCCATATTTATGGTTTTATAAATATAATAAGTAAATGCGAATGTATCTCTCTAGTACACAAAGCTGTGGCAAAGTTTGTGAGCTGCAAAGCAGGAAGTTCTGAAACAAAAACAGCAAGATAACATCAGGCATCTCATGCTGAAGACACATTCACCTGGCTGCCAATTTCACTACAGCAAGCCTGTTCAGGTTTCACTGAGTCACACACGAATACACAGTTCCCTATCCCAACTAAATGTGCCAATCTGAACCAATCTAAGCCAACCACGGTAGCTTGGTGTTACTTCCCTTACAATCATCACCCAACCAACTGGAAACGAAGGAGTGTTGATTTTTACTCAATGAGTTGACAAAGGCAATGTACTGAAATTAGAAAAGTAGGCCACAGAATTGACACATCTTCTAGGCAGTCAGTCTGACTTATCTCTGATTCATGCAACACATTTATTCAGTTGCCACAGCCAACTATTTCTTGGGGCACTTTGCACTCATTTACACATAACATACCATAGTTTTCTCCTTTAACCAAGTCAATACAGACAGCACCCATTAAGTGGGTGATCAGGGACCATGGGCAGGTAATAAATCTAATTAATAATAATAAATAATAGTAGTAGTAGTAGAAGAAGTACTAATAATGCTTCAGTGAAGGTCTATTCTAAGGGATTTTGTATTACCATTTAGGTAGAGCACATTTTCTTTCCTTTCTATGATGTGGCAAAATGCATAAACCAGTCCAAACCTCTGTCTTACCTATTGGCTGCAGATTGTACAGTGACTCCATTGTCATTTGCAGATTCTCCCAGCCACCTATCTGGGAGAAAGTTTAAATGGCCCAACCTCATGACTGGGGGCTGCATGCACAGGCCTTTCCCAAAGAATTGTCATTGTGCCTGGACAGGATTCAATGGGAAAGCCCCACCTATGTAGTTGGGTTGTTTAAAAATATTGTCCCAGGCAAGGTAAGTGATGTGGTTCCCATATGGCTGTGAAAACATCTAGAGAACATTTGACTTCTGGAACAAAGACTTGATCATTTATATAGGGTAGACATGACTTGGTTGCCAGGCTGCTCAGTTTACAATGACGGTTCCATTCATAGGATAGCTGCTCCTAATTTAGAGCAAAATCAGATCATAAGCTCATTAACTGGAAGACAAAGGAAATTTTGCTTAGCAGGCAGACAAATTAGATTTATTTTCTTTTGTATAGTTGATGGACTGTTTGCCATGCAGGAAGAGTAGGTGGTTGACTATGACATCAACCTAATGTCTGTTTCTAATTTAAAAACATGCCATGATTTGAAAGGCCCATCTATTTGCATATTTGCATAAAGCAGCATAATTGCAGAACAGGTGTTGACTGATCACCAATGAAGTCTACAGCTTAGTAATCTTAGCATATTCACCCTATAACTGGAAAAGAATGATCATAAAGAGCACATAATTGCTGCCTGGACACTATACTTTAAAAGCCCCTCTGTTCCCATTGCAAGTTACTACCTATGAGATCCTAATGTCGTACAAGGGGGCAGATGGCAAGACTCTAATATGAAGTGCCTTATGCTGAATCAAACCATTGGTCCATCAAGCTTGGCACTGTCTACACCAACTGGTAGCCAGCCTCCAAAGTTTCAGACAGAAATCGTTCCCAGTCCTATCTGCAGATGCAAGGGATTGAACTTACAACCTTTGGCATGCAGACTACATGAGCTACGTGCTAGGGGAATTTTCTTCCATTCCTCTGGTGGGGTTCAAATGCCTGAAACCATGGTATGAAGTGAGTTTCTGATTCCAAAGGACAAACTTTATCAGAATCTTTTCAACTTCCACATAGGGAGGATTTTTAGCATATATATTGACATGTGAAATGCCCACTTTTCCTACAATACCAGGACTATGAAGGCACCATGTGTACACACCCCACACCCACATTCATTTCACCTAAGTGTGTGAACGAATGCAAAACATCTTTTAGAAAAGAACTATTCTAAATCCTGACATTTTATGCCTTCAAATAGCACGTTCTTGTTAATCCTACACACTTAAATGGGACAAGGCACTTACTCCAATGTGTTTTTTTATCATAGCTGTAATGCAGTATGTCAGGTTTTTGAGGCTCTTTCAACTTGTGCAGATAAAAGTGAGTTGGTCCTTTCTAAAGTGGGTCAGACCTGAACAAGCAAGTAAGCAAGGCAAGGCATAATCTCAGTTGGAAAGAATTATTTTCTTTGTGTTCATTAGGATGAAAGCAGCTTCTGTCCCATTTTGGACAATAGGACTTTCATTGTGGTAGGGAGATAATGGGAGAATTAACGACATTAGCCCAGAAATAGCATTCAACAGTCCACAAAGTGGCCTACAGTAATAACTATCTTTCACAGTGTTCCTGTGAGGCAAATAAGTATGTACTATTAGACTGATATAGAACCTGTTTGCTGATAAAGAAAACCTACCTAAGACCCATATTTTTAGTAGTAGCCTCTAATTTTGAGTACTGGGGATGAATTCCCAAATAGCAAAAACATTCAGGAGGTTGCATTGCAGGCCTGCATTCATGGTTCTTAGCCTATGGTTGTCAAAGTGGGATGATAATCTCCCAAAGGAAGCAAAGGCTGAAAGCAAAGAAGGTGGGTTCTTCCTACACTGTTCCACACTCTCCATTCCCCAGCTACCTTTTCCCATTTGATTAAAAGAAAAAACACAGAACTAGCCAAAAGCCATCTACAATATATCATTAACAGCTGGATGAGCTGTGTCCACTCCAGTGATTCATTGCTAAACAGAGAGAGCCTTCGAAGAAGCCATGAGCTCAGTGGTCTTGAAAACCTTGCTCTCTAAATCTAGATGTGCTCTGAGTGACTGTGGTTACACACTAGTAATGGGAATGCCATCTGCAGTAGAAATGGTTAAAAGGAACTTAACACCTCACATTCCAGGGTGATGTCCTGCCATAAAAAAGACTCTTGGACTTAGTGAGTCCTGTCTAAATTTGCCAAGATCCCATCCATTTCTTACTCTTTTTCCTTGCAGCTCCTACACATTGTGCTACCATTGATTTTTTCTTTCATAACCTACCCTGATAATCAGAACAGCAAATGTGGGAAACACAATATTGTGCACAGGTGAAAGGGATTCAGCCAGGGGTCCCCAAACTAAGGCCCAGGGGCCGGATGCGGCCCAATCGCCTTCTCAATCCGGCCCGTGGACAGTCCGGGAATCAGCATGTTTTTACATGAGTAGAATGTGTGCTTTTATTTAAAATGCATCTCTGGGTTATTTGTGGGGCATAGGAATTCATTCATATTTTTTTTCAAAATATAGTCCAGCCCCTCAAAAGGTCTGAGGGACAGTGGACCAGCCCCCTGCTGAAAAAGTTTGCTGACCCCTGGATTCAGCCCATATGTAGGAATGGGGGAGACATACAATTTAGTTCACACTTTAAGATGAACCTACCTAATCCACACTTTCTGAAACAATACGAGAACTGCACAGCTCATCCTTCAAAATTTGCCTTTCTTCAAATTTTGCAATACAGTTTCTGATTCTTGCAATGCAATTCAATGCAGATGTACACAAATACTGTGTACAAAAATCCATACACTGAGGTAAAGTGTGCACAAAAATACATACATTAGTGAAAACAATATACAAAACACATTGTATCAGAGGAAACTGATTTGCAGATTTTTTGTATTTTAGGCAGAATTGTAATCTAACATACTTTGTAGTATGATAAAATTCTGATTATTAATATCAACAATTATAGAATCATAGAATTGTAGCGTTCGAAGATACCCCGGTGGGGTATCTAGTCCAACTGCAATGCAGGAATCCTGCCCGCAGCAGTTCCTGGGTGGGCTCAAACCACCAACCTATGGTTAAGAGCCAGACACACTGACCCATTGCACCACAGACACCAATGGCCATAATGATATCATGTTTACAGTTGATGTTTACAATTTGTTTTATTTGTATGTTAACTTTAACATTGCATGACTCTTTCAAACGCAGAAGCTGTTTCTATGGCTGAAGCTTAAAACTAAATGTTATGCTTTCTTGCTTTCAAACCCTGTTCTTGAGAAAAAAAATATGTTCTCTCTGCATAGCTACAAGGCAAGAAGGAACAGGATTGTTTGCTCCTAAAAGACATTCAATATGCTTTCAAAAACATGTTAAGAATGCTCTCCGTTTTATCAAGTCAGATGCCTGCAGGAATATCTTCTTAATATGGATTTCAAATTAAAATACTGCTATTGAATGATGCAGTCCATCAAACCCTGGTTCTGCAGAACTTCCATTCAGATGAAGATTCATTTTCAAGAGACTGAAATGTGAAAAGCCATTCCTAAATATATACAGTTCTACAGGGGAAAACCCTGATGGATAAAGGACAAAAATGCACATTATAGAGAATATATCTGTTCACAGTTGATGAAAGGAACGTTGAAATGCTATTCCAAGTCCAGAGTCTTGCATGACCATCAATAAATTTTAAAACCATATTACAAACAAATTTAACTCTGAATTTCTGTCTTGCACCCATGTACTCTGACCACAAGAGAGAAGTGCAAGAGCACTTCAAGCGAGACATGTGAATATCTGTCATTCTTCATATTCTAGTTTTTCAAGCATCAAAGACTCTGTATGCATGCATTCATTTATATCTCAGGGACTACCATACTAAAAGCAAATTCTTCTCAGCAGTGTCCCTCTCTGTCTGAGGAATGCTTTCTCTAAAGAGGCATACCTGCACCAGGAAAAACATCCTCCCATTTTAATTAACATTATTATAGACTATTATTAACACTTTTGTCTCTATTTCTGTCACAGTTGGTTATTTTTTTAGCTTTTATTGAATAGTTTTAGCTTCATTGTGACTGGGTAATTTGATTGTGGCTGTTAACATTTATGCTCTGTACTGCTTTTGGGTATATTATGTTTTATGTTGTGTTGTGTTGTGTTGTGTTATATTATTATATTAATGCTTGTTTTAAATTTCTTGTACACCACTCAGAGAACTAAATTATGGGAAGATTTATTGTTATTTTATTATTATTTGTATACCGCCCTTCACTAGAAGATCCCAGAGAGGTTCACAATATAAAAAATACAAAATGAGAAAACAAAATACCTAACAAAAACAAACACAAATCAACAAAATACCTAACAAAAACAAACACAAATCAATAACCCCCTTTCCACAAACACATTTTAAAATGTTCTTTTATATTAAAGCTCAATAAGGATTTTTAAATGTAGAGTTAAAATGCAATTGCTTTTTAAGTGCAAGAATCAATGTGCTATGAAATTTGTGACCTACCTGCAGCTTCTCCTTGTATGTGGAACACACCATTTTAAAACACAGTTATTAATATATGATTACTCTTATTGTATTGCAATAATGTCCTGTGAATCCAACAGAGACCAAGTTGCATAAAGAGATTTAAATGATAGAACTTCCCTAATGAAATGCTGAATTAATCACTATAATTGCAAGTAAATGAGTGGGAACAAATGTGTCAGAAAATAAAATAAAAAAGTGGAAAGAGATTTAAAACAAAATGTTTTGACAACAGGTGGTGTTCGGCCAATCAACATTTTTATATTTCTCCTATGACATGCAAAATGAACATTGTATTCTTTATCGAGATGGAAAGAGGGGTAATTAAACCAAATTTATAGCAATGGTAAAACTATATTATACAGAGACCACTGGGTAGAATCACATAGTTACTATGGTTAATTTCATTTTCTCTCAATCTCATTGGAAATAACAATCTTACCATCTGATTTCCTTCAGCTCTCCATATCCAGTATTCTCCTACATAAATTATTATTTTTTCCATAAAAATGGATTTGCTATTTTTTATACAGTGGTACCTCGGGTTACAAAAGCTTCGGGTTACAAACACTTCGGGTTACAAACTCCACTAACCTGGAAGTAGTACCTCGGGCTGAGAACTTTGCCCCAAGATGAGAACAGAAATCGCATGCTGGCGGCGCGGTGGCAGCGGAAGGCCACATTAGCGAAAGCGCACCTCAGGTTAAGAACATTTTCGGGTTAAGAACGGACCTCCGAAACAAATTAAGTTTGTAATCCGAGGTACCACTGTATAGTGAAAAGCTTTGGTTTTCTGAAACGTGTTCTTATGTCTGAAAAGGGAATTTGCACCTTTCTATCGTGGGTGAGAGATTGCGCTCTGTGGGCTTCAGATGCACATGAACACACATGTATCTCATCATTCTATGATTCCATGTACAAAAACTAACCAAGCCAGGGGCTGGAATTTACTTCAACAGTGATGATAAGACAGTGCCCTGTGCCCTCACCTCAGAGCACCAGGCTATCTTAGAGGGGTGTGGGCACAGGGCAGGACACATACAGCTATTCCTTTCAACACCTCCCCAGCACCTCCTGCCTAAGGGGGTTGCCTCACTCAGCCTCCTGGTGGTGTCAGCCCTATGCAAAGGCATCTTTAGCCTTTTCCTTGAAAGGCTGTATATCCCATGAACATAATTGTGAATCCCATAATTGTGATTGACGAATAAGGACTGTTTTCAATTATCAAATCCCGCATCAGAGCATTAGTAAATTGTATATCTATTGTTGTGGTGGTTCATTTTTTTATATTGATTCATTATATCAAAATGTTATGAGTTGCCAGGTTGGGGGGGGGAGGAGCTAAATCCACCTAAATGTGTTATGAATTTAGAAAAAGTTAGACTTAATCAAGGTTTGATTAAAGTTTGCCCAACACGGAAAAACCCTGGATTCAGTTATGCTGACAAGACAAGCCAGCTCAGCAGAGGGCAAAGACCAATGGTGGCTCATCAACTGAACCATCAGAGGGCAAGGAAAAGTAGCGGGCCCTTTTTTGCTGGGTGCTAGTGGACCGAGGCAAAGGCCAGGTTTAGGGTTTCAACTTTGAATGACGTATGCTTGGAACTGCTTAGCAGCAAGAAGAAGGCAGGACAGAACTCCAAGTGAGCTGGGGATGACAGTCTGGGAAAGAGACACAGAGAATGGCTTTTTGCTGTCCTTTGAATCCAAGGAGGAGGCTTATGGAGGAGGCTGGACCCTCTTGGGATGTGAATGCTCTGAAATTCCCTTCATTTAGGTTCAGGTTGTATATATGTGCAAATAAACCATATATTATAAAGACACCATAGTCTCTGCTGTGCCTTATTCCCAAAAGGAAACAGGTAAGTGACTGAAACCCCTGGAATCTCGCACTGCTCATGGAGATTGGGGTGATGTGTAACAATATATGTTTACCGGTATGTTGCATCCTGCTCTGGAGTTGATTGTAATGAGTTGGTTCTGAATCACCTAAGTAAATAAATATTGCAAGCCAACTCAGGCATTACAGAATTAGAAATTACATGTATCATAGACCCATAGAACTGTAGAGTTGGAAGGGATCCTGAGGATCACCTAGTCCAACCCTCTGCAATACAGGAATATGCAGCTGTCCCATACGGGGATCAAACCTGCAGCCTTGGCATTATCAACACCACAGAAGATGTAAACAGAAAAGTAATTTGTGCATGAGATTCAACTTGGATGTGGATGAAAAGAAAATGTCACATGCAGCCCTACATAACATGCTAGTAGCACCGTCCTAAGGGAAGACAAACATTTCCTTTTGCAAACTGGTCCTTAGATGTTCCATCTAAATCAGCAAGGTTTTAGTGCTTAAGAATCCATAGACCCCATGGAACCTATTGCTCCTCAAAGATGCAAAGTCACCAAAAGTATCCTTGCTACTAGAAACAAAGTACATGCAAAAGCATAGCTTACCTCCCACCTTTATTATATTCTTTTCCACATTTTCTAATCCTATGAGGTCAAACCACATAAATCAATGTGATGAGTATTCAGTACCCAGTGAAATCAAGACCCTTAATGAGAAATTATGCACAATTTGTAATGGCACCGTTTCTCTCTGGCTTTCTTGCTGTTTTACATGTTCTTTCTTTACCTCAGGGAGAGAGAGAGAGAATAATTTGGAGAACTTCGAAAGCTCATTAATAACAGACCACAGTAATCGCTGCACAATTTCATCTTAAGCTTTCATCTGAATATGCTATATGCTATAGTAGTCATCCTGATCTTGAAGCATAATTTTAAAATATGTATGCATTTCAGATACAAATTTGTAGCGTGTCTGCCTTACATTTTAGACATCATGCCAAGTGTCTCATAAGAAAATGTTTAAAAGGTCATTTATCTTTTTCCATAACATGAGCATGCACACACAAACATTTCAGTTTAATCAAAAGATACAGATATTTGCACATGCTCACTTACAGTAGTTGTGTAATTCAGGACACAGCAAGGCATGGGATATCCAGCCATCCTGTCTGATCACTGCAGTTATATTTTATAGACAATCACTTCATTTTAACATCTATCCATTTAACACCCCAAGGTCTCAAGATATTATCAGGCCATCATAAGCACATGGCAGAACTGAGGCTTGTAAACCACGAGAGTAGGCCCTACTTTTTATGAGATAATCTTTCTATTTGTAATTTGCTTTTGACTGTCTCTTCAAGTCTTTGTATCAGGTAACATACAACTGGAAAATGAAAAGAAGTAAAACTGCTCTGGTGATCAATTCATAGGAATGCATTTTCCCACTTCAGGCAAACATGTATTAGTCATTTGAGTATCCTCAATTATTTCAAGGTAATATGCAAATGTGTTCTGACCTAAAGATTGCATGGTTCATATATGGATATGTGCTTTTGAATCTACAATAGATGGCACTACATCTACAGGCCAAAAAAATATTTTAAAAAATTGAATTGAATATTTAAATTGCACACAGACAGACAGACAGACAGACAGACAGACAGATGGAACCTTAAAAATAACAAAATACATTATCAAAAATCTTGTTTGGGATTTTTTTTTCATCCCACCCACAAAACCACCCACTCCTTTGCATTAAAACAAAACAAAACGGCAGGTTAATAAAATGCACAATTTGTTTACCAGAGACCAAAAGATCAAGTTCATGATTCTGACAGAATCTGAGAATCCCCAATGTTCTTAAAGACATTGGACCACCATCATAATTTCTTAACTCCTTACCAGCAGATCTGCACAAGTCTTCTGCTTAAATTTCAAGCCTTCATCTGAATCCCAGTCTGGGTCTGCCATTTAGTTGGTCAAAAAGAATTATTTCAGGGTCCTGGGTTTGCCTTCACAAGGCAGCCTGCACACCAGCTTGTGCCATGACTTGTACTAGAACTAGTACCTACAACAAACAGCACAACGCAACAGGTAATACCAGTTGAAACCTGTAACACAAAAACAAAGTCTGCTTTCCTAAGGAGGCAAAGTTCATGGATGGCATTTGCAGTTGATGGCCAGATAGGCTGAGCTGCTGCAAGTGACTGCGATACCAATTAAATTCAAGTCAGTCATGTGACTTCCAAACAGTATGTAACTATGTAATACAAAGGTGTGGCAACCACTAGACCAGCCCTGAATAATGCTGAACCAGGACGAACATAAAAGACTTCCCAGCTTCCCAGGAAAATGTATTATCTAGGTAAGAAGAGGTGGAACCACATTCGTTTGTTAAAATATACAAACAACCCCAGAGGACTTTGGCCGTTACAGCACAAATAGCAATCTTAAAATAGCTCTGGCAGTGTGCCAGATTACCAGTTTATAATCCTCATCTAGGAGCTTCTACATTTTCAGATATTGTTCCAAACTCTTGTTCAGAGGTGAGGAACAAACAAAACAGACCCCAACCCCTAACATCCATCTCTTTCTACCCTTCTTGCTCACGTAGGGGCAAACCTCCAGTGTCTACTTACACCAGGTTGCTCCACACTCTTTACATCAATTAATGGGAAAGGTTTCTCACCCCTTTGCTCTCTTCTCCCCATTAGCTCTCTTACAGAATAATAATATTATATTAATCAGCTTTTATCATCAGAAACTTCATTGGATCTGCTGCTTGGAACAACAACAGTATCAAAACAGAATTCACCCTCATGGTAGGCAAAACAAGGGCTTCTGATTCACTGCTCAAGTTTGTGGTGCACTGTACAACTCTAAATTCCTATCTGCCTGTATACAAGAATGATTTTGGGAGGAGCCCTATTCTTGTAGGTGTATGAGAATGGTCAAACATCTGGTAACACCGTTTCCTAGACACCACTAAGAGGTGTATGCATGACTCTTCTGCAACATTAGCCTTCAAATTGCCAGACTGGCGCCTACACTTGGCTTCACTAACAAACTGATACCTATTAGAAGCAGACATCATTCATCACGGCTGCAGTGCTTATTTCAACATGTTGGCACATTTGTTAGTAAGACAGGGTAGCAAATGGGTTGACCTTATGCTGTCTCATACATTACAGAGAAAGGCAATCAAGGGGGGGGGGGAGTTGTCAAGTGCAATTGTGGCTGACAGAAACACTGGGCCAAATCAGCACACATACTGCACAGACAGACTCATAGCATCATATAATTGTAGAGCTGGAAGAGATCCTGCAGGTCACCTAGTCTAACCCTCTGCAATGAGGAACCTCAATTAAAGGCATCCAACAAAGCTCATCTGAGGCCCAGGGAGGGAGTCTTGTTGGCAACACAAGAACGGGCCTTCTCTGCAGTGGCTCCCCATCTGTGGAATGGTCTCCCCAGGGAAGTTCGCCTGGTGCCTTCATTATACACCTTTAGGGGTCAGGCAAAAATGTTCCTTTTTAACCAAGCCTTTGGTTGATTTGATTGACACCCTATGCCCTTTTAAAATGTGTTGTTGTTTTTCTTGGGGGGGGGGTTATTGGGTTGTTTTTATTTTGATTATACATTTTGTAGTTTTATATTTTGATTTTATTCTGTGAACCGCCCTGAGACCTCCAGGTATAGAGCGGTATATAAATTCTAATAATGATGATGATGATGATGATGATGATGATGATGTTATAAATTCAAACAAAAAAGCAGCTAATGGAGATAATACTGCAACATCGTACTGCTGCAAGCCCAATTTCTTTCATATATACTACTCATTGGCAGTACAGGAGTTCTAGAAAATACATATAATCCACTTTCATCCTCACTGACAACTAGCCTCCATTTTTCTCTATGGATTACCCAAATTACCAACGGGCTTTAACATCTTTTCCCGGCAAGATAAATACTTGTAGAAGTATTCCCAAACTAAACGTAATCTGTTCATATCTTGAAGCAGTTATTTAGGACTCAATTCTCTCTTCTTTTGTTATAGAAAACGAAGCTCCAGGAGAAAAAATATCTAGGAAAATCAGTGTGAAATATATTTCTGCTCTGACTTTTCTGACAGCTTCATTGTTTAAGAAGGCAAGTAGCCTTTAATTTTAGCAAAGAATTGTATCACATTCCAAAGCCCTGAAACTGTTGTTTTTTATTAGTGATATTATTTCCCCATGCTTTATTCTACAATATATTTATAATTCAGATTCCTGCAGTAGGAAAGCAGGGATTAATTGTCAGAGCTACAGGCAGAGGAGGATGATACTCAAGGGAGCCCTGACCAACTCCTTTTTCACTTTTTCTCTCATCCGTTTTGCTTTTCCCTATCCACTGAAAATTGAAAGTAATCTGATGAGGGACTCAAGGCAGTGGCAAAGGGCCAAACATTGCTTACAAGACAGCTGCTTGTTATGTCTTGACATTTTGACACTGTGCTCAAATATTGCTTTCAAAAAGTATGGGTTGAAAATGTGGACATGGTTAGTAGCCTCACCTCTGGCCAAGACAGCATCAGCATATATATGACTATTCAATGAATCTGTCCCCCAGCATGGTAATAAAATTCATTTAAAAAGCTTTAAAGTTAAACACTTAATAAATAGAGGAGGGGTGAATATAAGACTTAAGTTTAAAAGCCAAACAAATTAATTATTTGTAAAAACTTATACAAAATATCGCAATATATTTGCAGGTTAGATTTTTTAATGACACTTTCTGTAAACCTACCTAGATATTTTTCCTAGTCTAAGTCAATAGCCAAATACTCTTATCTTTTCCTCCCCAGCCAACTCACAGGTTTATACTGCCTTCTGTCTAGGCAGGAACTTACTGCTTCTTATGGACAACTGCCAACAGCTGACAATTTGACTCCTACTATTCTGGAGGGCTGCTGCTGGAGTCTTGTTCTCCCTGTAGACCTCCTCAGTTTCAGCCTTCTGTGATTTCAGCTTCCTGATCTCCTTTGGACAGCCACTGCCTGCTGCCGCTAGACAGTGGTAGCTAACCTTAGCACTCCAGATGTTTTGGAACTACAACTCCAATCATCCCTAGCTAATAGGACCAGTGGTCAGGGATGATGGGAGTTGTAGTCCCAAAACATCTGGAGTGCCAAGGTTAGCCACCACTGCGCTAGGACCTCTCAGTTCTACACTGGCTTCTGCTTCTTCCACAGGCAGATGCTGCTACCGGTACTTCAGCTCTCAGATGCAGACTCTCACACGAGCCCTTCAGATGCTCTGCCACTCAGACTATGTATTCCTTTTTATTTTACACAGTCAGAACCCTTTTACCTTTCAAAAGATTTCACTGGTTTTTAATCAAGGACCATTATCCCATTTAAGGTGGTCTCTAATGCAAACTGGCATAACAAAACAAAAAAAAAACCCTGACAAGGCACATACTGTAGTCAGCCTTTGTATCAACCTAGCTGTCCTTGGCAGTCCGTGATACCTATCCTATATAATAAAGTTGCTGTGTCCCTGCGTCCAGTCCATGTGTCACGGAATTGCGCTACTGCGCATGTCCGTGTCCCACACGGACGCAGGGATTGGAGCGGGCGGAGAGGGGGGCGTGTCCGCGAGGCAGCGGCGGCGCACGCGCGTTGTCAGTTGTGCCAGCACCGCTGCCTCGCACGGACGCAGAGGGCCGCCCCATCCTTGCCACCGCTACCGCCGCCGCTACAGCCGCCCCCGGGGAAAACGAAGAAGGGGGAGGGAGCCCCTCTCCACCCCCCAGCGGCCGCTGTTCTGCCTCCTCCTGCCTCCTCCTCCTCTAGCGCCCGTTATTGAACGGGCTAACTTCAACTAGTGTATTATAAATCCCAGGCCTCCATTAGAAGTGAATTGCAAATATTCCCTGTGGGAAACTGGCATGCACAGCAAATGCAGAATTGAACCCTGCCCATCAGCCGATGTCACACACTAAATGGTTAACAGGCAAGCGTGCTTTTTGGGGGAAAGACTTTGTAGGCCAAATTAGAAAACTTGGTGGGCCAAGATTGGCCTACAGGCCAGAGATTGCCAACCCCTGCTCTATACAAATACCGTAATACACATCATCATCATCATCATCATCATCATAACACCTTCAGTTCAGGATAGAAGATACGATGAAATAAAAACTCCCCACATTATTGATCACCACACAGGCATTCGACTTAGCACCTCTACAGTTACACAATACTAACATTGAGATCATTATTTTATCTTCTTCCTCTTCTTGAAGTTATAAGTTGCGCTATGAGCAATATCAAATCCCAGAATAGAGACAAAATCAGAGGAACACAATGGCTGTAATACTTGTTCTGACAGGCAACTGGAATACTGTGTGGGTTATAACTAAGAACCAAAAGCAGATTTGTCGATATTACAGTAACAAAATGTACTTGTCAGGATCAAATGCGTTGTGTGACACCATGCCATCTTAGATAAGCCATCTTGATCTAGATAACAGCATCCTGGAGCAAAGACACATTGACTTGAAGAGGACACATCTTGCTTATTAAATAAATAAATAAAATGTGCTTAGGATCACAGCCAAAATGCACATCTTTAAGTTGTTAGTAAAAAACATACTGTTCCATCAGTTGTTATTGAAGCTTGTCAAGCAGCATTCAGACCAAGGTTTGATTCTGGTTTCTTCAGCTTATCTGCACATTAGGTTAGCCAGTGACACAATGTGTATAGCTTACACCAGAAGCAAAGGCTTCTTGTTATGATGCTCCTTATTCAGAGCATTCCCATCACTGATTTGGGAAGTGAAGGACACGAAATGATAACCACATTTCATATCTATCCTGTTGTTCCATATGAAATACTGTGTTTGGATTAGTTTTTCCCTAAACCAGCTTTGATCCAAATTGAGAAAAAGAACCATTTACTTGGCAATGTAGACAGCCTGAGACAGGACTGAATTGACAATTCACAATGAAATCTAAAATGTAGGTTTTAATGCTTATCACAGAGCAGCTATCTATCGTCACATGGAATCAGTTCTGAGTTTTTTTTAAAAAAATGCCATCCTTTCTGGAGATAATCTCAACCACACTATTTAATGTGGCAATGAAATAAAAAGCATATATTTTAGGTGCACTGTTAATGAACTACAGATTTTAGTAGCGGAAGATCAAACATTTAGTAAATGCAAATTACCTGGGAAGTTGACCGAAATTGTATACACACTATACTTTAAAGCATCTTTGAAACCCATCCCTTTCCCTCTATGAATTTTGGGCATTGTAGCTTACCCCTCACAAAGTTAACCCTTAGTAAAATACAGTGCCCAGAATTATTTGGGGAAAATAATGTGCTGTGAATCTGCTTTAAATGCATAGTACAGAGTGCTTTGAATAAAGAGATACCACTCTCTGAAAGTTCCAAGCCCGCTATTTTATCTTACATGTAATTTCGCCAGTAAATGCTCTAATCCATCCACTGAACAGCCACTGTGGGAGTTTGCTCTACAGAAGCACAATATCCACAGGTATATAATCCATTTGTCTGAAGCCCCAACAGTCAGTTAATACAAATAGCTCAGCAGGTGCTGGAAGAGCCAATGCAAAGAAAAACTGTTACGCTGACAACAAAGATCTTCCTCAAACAGCAGTAGAATCGATTGGAATTTGCAGATCTTAGCCATACTTAAAATACTGATACACCTTGAATTTTTGAAATTACCACTCTGTTTAGATTTTGACTCCTTTTCCCTGAATAATGCCCTTGAAATATGCCTTATAAAATTATTAACTTGTCATGTCTACCACAATTATTAAGATATTAAAATCCGGAGCTCTAATGCATAATCATGGGACATTTTATAGAGGTGCAAACTACTTTGAGTTCACCATAAAGATAGCCATCACAACATTGTGAATGGTCAGTGATGCTGGGAATGGTTGTCCAGTTGGAGGCCCACTGGTTCCACATTCCAGTCCTGAAGCAAAGCTCTAGATCTTAAGGACCACTAGGGTTAACTTTAAAAAGTTGTTTATTCTTTATTTTTGAAAGTTAGTTGGAAAACTGTAACCATCGTTTCTCACTATAACATACTTTTCTCATTCTGTTGACCCAATATAGTAGCTAATAGTTGTGCAGCACAATTTTATACTCTGCAGTAGCTCTGGTAGAGCAACCTAAGGCTTATATGACAACGACTACAGCAGCGTTTTATGAGTTACGTGAATTAAGCACATAATTATGTTCTATGGCTGTACCCATAGATATTTAGAGGTTGTGCTATGATCAGTGAATTGCTTGGTTCTCCTGGTATCATGTTTTGCTAGACTGCAATAGTGATTGCTGACATCCCATACCTGTCAATTTTTGCTGCTACATGAAGCAATTTCTCTGAGACCTGCCAAATTTTGAAGTATATTCCACAAAATTTTAATAGCACAAGCTACAGAATACACACACACACACTTATCAGACACAGTATTTTCAGCAAATTAAAATTGGATGGGTGATGCAGTTTTCTTGATAGAGAGATTGATAAGATAACCAGAAGCTATATTAAGTTCAATCTCCTTAACAGTGTTCAGTGTGCCCTTCATTAGTTGACCCAATACTGTACTGTGCTGGTCTTTGTACACTGATGAGTTATGCATAAAGAACACTTCAACATTCCAAGTGCTGGGCTGGGATGCTTTCTCAAAATTAGCATTTCCTCATGCAGGAGATACTCCAGCTTGGCCTGTGAAAGGGTAGACTAGGGCACCTTGTTGCAAGTGGATTTACTCACTGTCACCGATTAAGTACTACAGCCTTGCCAAGTAAAGCAGCAGGCTAAAAACCTTCTCACAAGTATATTTGCTTGCAAAACAACGCATCAGTCTGCTATTTCAAATGAAAAGCTGAACCATGTGCTTTGAAAAGTCTGTCCTGACATCAAAGTTACAGGTAGATAGCCGTGTTGGTCTGTCATAGTCAAAACAAAATAAAAAAAATCCTTCCAGTAGCACCTTAGAGACCAACCTTTCGTGTGCATGCACACGAAAGCTCATACCAAGAACAAACTTAGTTGGTCTCTGAGGTGCTACTGGAAGGAATTTTTTTATTTTGTTCTGACATCAAAGAATACTGCACGAAAAGACGGCAGCCTGCAAGTGAACTTATGTTTGCCTGTCCCACTCTCTGCTAGGAGAAAACCATGGTATTGCTAGTTCAGCTGCCTTCCTGTATAATGTTATGCTGTGGTTCTACAATATTGCATTTGAGGACCTAGTTGACTGGATTATTTGCATGGTAGCCAACTTAAAAGAAGAATAAAGAATTTTAGTTTTATTTGTGCTGTGAAGCCTAACAGTCTTATTATAATAACATATTATCTAATTAGAAGAAATGTGGTTTCTTCCAAAGGCAAATGAGATAGTTTACATATGTTAGCCTGACACAAGACACTTTATCTTCGCACTTTACAGGTTAATCACTTGTTGGCCTTGGGTTCAACACAGTAAAAACAAACGATAACCACTTTGTTAAGAAAGGCAAATTGAGTCAGTTCCTGAGAATAATCTTTCTAAAGCCTTCCTGGCATAGCAAGAGTAATCTGAAGCACTTCATAATTAGAAGCATATATTAGCCATTACAGTGGTACCTCGGGTTAAGTACGTAATTCGTTCCGGAGGTCTGTTCTTAACCTGAAGCACCACTTTAGCTAATGGGACCTCTTGCTGCCGCTGCGCCACCAGAGCACGATTTCTGTTCTTAGCGGAGTTCTTAACCTGAACCGTACTTAACCTGAAGCGTACTTAACCCGAGGTACCATTGTACACAGAAAGAAAATCCTCTATTGCTCTCAGGTAATTGCTATAATATAAACCCACATTACAGTTGTTGTAGCTTACACAAAGATCATCTGTGGGTGATCTCAAGTTGTTTTGGAAGTATTAATAGATTTTCATCAGAGGGGGTTCTTTTTTTGTACAGGAATGTGAATCAGTGTTTCAGTAGCCAGGTGATAATAGTGCAGGGAGCTTAGCAATGAAGAACAATATGTACAAAATTGGGCATGTGGGAACTATTAAAACCCATCAGTTTGTACAAATGCATTTGTATGAAAATCATAGTGTTCCCAGCTGGAGGCATATTCTGGCGTACTCTGAAACGGTTGCAAAACTCCTTATAACTGGCAATCTTGAATGCAGACAGCATACTGTATCTGAAGCTTAATACAACAGCCCACCAAACAAGAACTACTGTTATATTAAAGGAAGTCTTGTTGGTACCAGAGAAGCTGAATATTTTGTATCTTACAGGATCTGAAACACAGGAAACTATTTTCCTGCTGGACACCCATGGCAATGAGACAGGATTTTAACTTTCTTCTATACTGTATTGTCTATTCCACTGCCCCATAATGATAAGTGAACAAACATAATAATAAAAATAAATTAAGTTCTTCCCCTCTCTAGCCACTAGAAACCTACCAACTCAGTTTCTCTTCCATCTTCAGCCTTCCAAGCCTGAGCAACATGACAGAATTTCTCCACTGTAACATGGAGTATTGCAAAAATACACTGAACACCTCCTTCTACCAATATTTTGCACAGAAATCAGAAAAAATAATACGTTTCAAGTTTAGGAATTAATGTTGGGATTATTTGTTTACTCAAGTCCCTATTCACAACAAGTATTGCAAATCTTTGACTTCCAGGTTCAAGCTGTCACAACATCACCATTAAGATATGAAGAGGTCAGTGTAAAAATGTTTACACCCATAAGTTTCAAGGTTCCTAATTACAATCCTATAATATTCTTTCTTTTTACATTTATATACCTCCCACGCTCTCAGAGGAGCCCAGGGCAGCAAGTAAGAAGTGATAAATCAATATAAACATCTTAAAAACAATTCCGTTACAGATACAGACTGGGAAAGATATCTTAAAAGACATGTTGAAAAAGAAAGGTCTTCAGTAGGTGCTAAAAAGACAACAGAGATGGCGCCTATCTAATATCCAAGGGGAGGGAATTCCAAAGGGTAGGTGCTACAACACTCAAGGCCCAATTTGTACATAGTGCAGAAGAGACCTCTTGATAAGATTGTAATTGCAAGAATTCCTCACCAACGCTGGATTTAAGTCAGTGCAGACAGTTCCCCCACACAAGGGTGCCAAGCCGAGGGGGCGCAAAACTGAGAAGATCCATTTGAGGTTGCCAAATTTTGGGCTGGCGCAAGGCGTCATATTACAAAAGTTTACCAAAGTCGGCCACCCCTGTCTTCACTTGCAAAGCACATTGGGTATACAGTGGTACCTCAGGTTACATACGCTTCAGGTTACATACGCTTCAGGTTAAGAACTCTGCTAACCCAGAAATAATGCTTCAGGTTAAGAACTTTGCTTCAGGATGAGAACAGAAATTGTGCTCTGGCGGCATAGCGGCAGCAGGAGGCCCCATTAGCTAAAGTGGTGCTTCAGGTTAAGAACAGTTTCAGGTTAAGAACGGACCTCCGGAATGAATTAAGTACTTAACCAGAGGTACCACTGTATAAGGTGTGAGGTATCCTGACCCAAGCTGTCCATAGCTTTATACACAAAAACAATTACCTTGTTACCTCATTGGCAGCCAGTGCAATTCTTTGACAGCAGGGTAATATGTTGGTGATATCCTGCACCAAGTGAACAGTTGAGCCGCTGCATTTTGCACCAGTTGCAGCTTCCAGACAAATCTCAAGGGCAGCGCCACGTAGAAATAGAGGTCATGTGGCCAGCGCCACATTTCACTACTGCAGCCTGGAGGCTACCACCACATAGACAACAGAGGTCAGGCTATCCCAGTCCAGAACAGTTTCAGCTGTCTTACCAGCCAAAATTGGTAGAAGGCACCCTTAGCCATTGGGGTCACCTAGCCCTCAATCAATGACAAACCTAGACAGCATCTTAAAAAGCAAAGACATCACCTTGCCGACAAAGGTCCGTATAGTTAAAGCTATGGTTTTCCCAGTAGTAATGTACGGAAGTGAGAGCTGGACCATAAAGAAGGCTGATCGCCGAAGAATCGATGCTTTTGAATTATGGTGCTGGAGGAGACTCTTGAGAGTCCCATATATTGCAAGAAGATCAAACCTATCAATTCTTAAAGAAATCAGCCCAGAGTGCTCACTGGAAGGACAGATCCTGAAGCTGAGGCTCCAATACTTTGGCCACCTCATGAGAAGAGAAGACTCCCTGGAACAGACCCTGATGTTGGGAAAGATGGAGGGCACAAGGAGAAGGGGACGACAGAGGACAATATGGTTGGACAGTGTTCTCGAAGCTACCAACATGAGTCTGACCAAACTGCGGGAGGCAGTGGAAGACAGGAGTGCCTGGCGTGCTCTGGTCCATGGGGTCACGAAGAGTCGGACACGACTAAACGACTAAACAACAGGCCTCAATCAACAAAGATGAATCAAGGATCACCCCCCGGACTACAAACCTGCTCTTCCCCATCCAAAGCAGGCAACCACCCACAGTGCCTCCATCTTGCCAGGATTCAGTCAGTTTATTAGCCCTCATCCAGCCCAGACACCGGTCCATAGAACTGCTTTATGTAGCAAGCACTATTCAAGTATTATTGTATCAATGCCGCATTTTCAGGATGCTCAGTTATTCATGAGGATGCTGAAATTTTGTTGGTGCAAGGCTTTACTGTATTAATAGCCTTGTTCCACTGTAAATCCCTAGAGTACTTTTAATATCAGGAATTATAAGAAAAGTAACAGAGAACTAATGGAAAGAACCTGCCTACTCTCAGTTCTCTCTGCTGGTAAAACATATTGAATGATATGTTCTAATGAGAACTCTTACTCTGATGCTAAAAATGAACCGCCGGTGGAGGCACAAAGCTCTGCATGCAGATTTCAAAACTTAAATTTTATAAGCTCTGCACTCAGCTCAATGCTGCGCTTCCTCAGGTGGGATAATAAAACGTTAATGTGTAAGGAAGTACAAACTCAACAGGGCAATTAAAGCTCAAGCGAACTACCGAGTTCCTTTCTTTTGCTTTTTTTATTTAAGCCGTTTGATTTAGCAAGTTCAACCACTGTAGTAAAAGGACTATTTATGGGGTGGGTGGGGGGATGAATAATTTCTTATAAACTGTAACAAACCTATGTTTGCATGCATCTCGCAACTCCTGCAGGCACATTTGCTGAAATCTTAGATAATGACCAGCATGGCCAATGGTCAGGGATTATGGAAACTGTAGTTTAGCAAATTTAGTAAGGGATTAAGGGAACTGTAGTTTAGCCACAAGCTTCCTTCCCCTGAGTTAGAACAAGTTCTTTCTGTACCCGATGGCTATGAATGGATGGTCACCTCTATACACGTGCTTTAGCATGTCACAAAAGCAATGGTTGTGCCTGCAGCATGGCATGGAGAATGTATGCAAGAAAAGACTGCTTACAGTGGGCATTAAAAATGGCCACAGCTTTTATTGACTAGAATGCTAGCAGAGTTTTGTGTAGCATAAACTGAGGATCCAGTCATGGGGCAGTCTTATTACAAACTAGTAAATTAAGCCTGTTAAGAAAAACAGGCGCTAGAAAGCTCTCTCTCTCTCTCTCACACACACACTAACACACCCCTCCCCCCCCCACTTACCAGACCTCCACAAAGTTTGGCTCTGTCTCCCTCCCTCTCCCTCCCCCTCCCACACACACAGCGCCGGCCAACCGCCCCTTCCCGCGCGTCGCTTCATTCTGCGCGCAGCAGCAGCTGGCGCAGTTCGCTTCTCCCTCCCATCGTGGGCGGGCGGGCGGCGGCGGCGGCGGCGGAGCAGCCCCTGTCCCGGGCGGCGGCTGCAGCGGTGGCGGTGGGTGTGCGGCGACCCTCTTCGGCCTCCGGAGCACCGGCGCTCCGCGAGGCGGGTCGATTCAGGCCGCTGGGGGGTGGAGAGGGGCTCCCTCCCCCTTCTTCTTTTTCCGGCCGGGCGCGCGAGCGGGCCGGCGGCAGCGGCGGTGCAGCCCCTGTCCTGGGCGCGAGATGGGGACGCCGGGCTTGGGCGCGCGCGTGTGTGTGCGCGCGCACGGGCCGCTCCGCCGCCTGTCCAGCGCGCTCTGCTGCAAAGGGCAAGGCGGCGGCGGCCTTGATGGACGCGACGGCGCGCGAGAGCCCTCTTAGGTGTGGGGCCCGGCGCCGGCGGGAGGCTCCGCTTGTCGGCGGGAGCCTCTGCTTGAGCGACGGCAAAACGGGCGCTCACAGGGGCGCTCACAGGGCGGGCGCGCCAGAGCGGGCGCGCCAGAGCCCTCGCAAATGTGCGGGCCGTCGTTGGCGGGAGGCTCCGGTTGTCGGCGGGAGCCTCCGGTTGTCCATTCAGGCCGTTGGGGGGTGGAGAAGGGCTCCCTCCCCCTTCTTCTTTTCCCGGGGGTGGGGGGGGAGCGGCGGCCAAGGCGGCGGAGGTGGCCGGCGGCGGGGGCAGGGGCGCTTCGCGCCCCTGCCCCCGCGCTTGGCCTTGTAAGCAGTAATGGCAGCAGGCAACGTTGGAAAGCACTTGGAGCTGCGAGGGTGGGGAGGTAGAGGCGTGGTCTCTACGCTCCAATCCCAGCGTCCGTCTGCGACATGCGCAGTGGAAAATTTCCACTGACACACACCACGGACGTGGGGACATTAGGGAATTAGGGACATTAGGGACTAGCGAACGTGCTAGTCCCCAAAATGGGCTGGGGCCTTGAAGGGACACCCTAATATCTGTTAAAGGATCCCCTGCTTACCTCTGCTGTTGATCTAGCCAAGTGCTTTAAAGTGCCTGCAATGAAAAAGTTGTGACAAAAATATAGAACACTGGAATTAAATGATAAACCACACATATTGCTATGAGGAATGTAGAAAGCCCCACATTGCAAATACTATCCCATTGCAGAGACCAGCAACTAACCTTTGTCTAGAGTAAGGTAAAGGCTTCTAAAACGTGGGTTAGTATGTGGGCAATAGCAAAGCTAAAGCTTCTGTTTAGGAGTGGATCAGAAGGAAAAGGTTCTCTTTCGGGTCTGACTCTCCCCCCCCCCCGGACCCGCCCACTAAACCAGCCTGTTGCAGGCTGCAGCCCATTGGCTCCTGGAAAAGGCCTAGTCACAGCATATTGGATGATACACTACTGTACTTCATTACGCCACCCATATTTGCAGGAAGATATCCTTGATCCCTCCCACATTTTAAAGTGGTCAACTAATCCTGGCAAAATCATGGTAATAGTTCAGGCAGCGCAAGACTTTCACCACCCAGAACGATTTAAGTATGCAAGTATTCACATGATACATTCTACTTATACAACTGTACCACCGAAACACACACACACACACACACTCACACTCTTGGGGGGGGATAAATTTCATTTAAATGCATCTCTGCATCAAAACCTCCACTACATATTTGGAGGTGGGACACACTCAAACAAGACATGAGGCTGTGCCAGTTCTGTTTGGAGCCTAATTTCCTTGGGGATCTTAGAATGTCATGCAATAGACCTGTCCTTGGCACCTCTCCTCCCTCAGTCCTGTTTATAAGGGATTCATTAAATAAACCAGAACTGAAACATATATTATCTTGTAAAGGAGGGTTTGTTGTTAATCATGTATATCTAAAATCACATACTACTACAGCTTAACAAAATCTTTCTTGTAATGAAGAATTCCTCTTCGATTACAAGTCTATTGTTGCTGCAGTACTAGAAGGGTCTTAGCAGATGTGCTATTATTCTGTAATAATTTAAGTCATTTATCTTCAGCTTAGCAGTTTAACCATATTAAGTGATTGCTTAGCAATGAGAAATTGTCATGAGCAATTCACAAAGTCTTGAGGCAATTATGGGTACGGCTTGCATAAACAACAGGCTGTGGGAAAATAAGCACACAGTATAATGGTTTCTGCATAGTTAGCTTATTTTGGTATTCTGGGGTGAGAACAGAAAATGTTCCCATCTACTTTTTAAAAGCAAACGGGTTTATCTTCCTACCCTGAAACTACATGTATTGGCTGTGGCAAAGACATCATTCTATATTACAAAATTAACATACTTATTCCATAAGCCAGAGGTGTATCACAACAATACCTAAATCACATGCCATAAGTGAATTAATGAAAAATGTATTTGTGATTTAGTTATAACCAAGTTTAAATCAAGGACTAGGAAATTAAATAAGAGAAGCACATGCTAATGCTGAACTCCAAATCGATATTTGTCTTAGGAACCAAAGAGGCATTTCAAACACTTCAAAAGGAGCAATTTCTTATCCCATTGCCCATTTCTTACTCAACAGCATTTAAGTCCAAGTACATTTAAGTAGATTTGCTCCAATTTATCCCTTGTTAGTCTTGTCCCTCCTCTCCTTCTAGCCTCTTCCTTCCAAACTTTGACAGGAATCTGTATGGCATTTTTACTTATCCTGTAAAACAGGTGTGGTGAACCTTTATCTCTTCGGGTGTTGAACTACAACTCCCATTAGCTCCAGAAAACATGGTTATTGGCCAAGAGGATGGGAGTTGTAATTCAGCAATATCTGGAGGGCCAAAGGGTCCCTACACCTGCAGTAAAATACCAAGTGCAATGATGCCACCAACTAAGATGTTGCTGTTGTTGATGATGATGGAGGACCAGCCATTATTTGCTGAATCTCCATAAATTTTATAGCTTTAGAAGCCAATGTGAATGGCTGTATGTACCCTTCCTGTATGAACTAAGCATACAAACAGAATAATTGAGCATATCATAGAATCATAGAGTTGGGAGGAACTCTACGAGTCCAACCACCTGTAACGCAGGAATCTCAGCACATGGTCCCCTATCCAATTTGAAATCATACTGGACCCTGCTTAGCTTCGCAAATGAGCTAGCAGTGGACCTAATAGATCATGTGTTACCAGTGTGGTGCCCTTAACAAGTTGTTGGACTACAATTCTCATCAGTCCAAGCCAGCATGGCCTGTGATGAGAGGATGGAAATTGGAGGGGGATACGTACTATGTTGTAATAGATTATGTTGGGGCAAAGGGTAGTAGATCATATTTAAGGTATGCAGGGCCCAGCCTTGTATAGCCATCTATTCAAAGCTACTATTCTCATTATTAAATTGTTAAAACAGTTTTTTAATTATAAAAAGCAGCCATGAAAACCTTAGGTTCCTTAAGTGTCATCAATACTCTTAAGTGCTTCCTCTTTGGAGCCTGTTGGCCATTAAACTCTGAACCAAATCCAAATGTGGTTTTTTGGCATTTTATAATTATGTGATCGTTTGAGCCGTTCATTCTGTTCTTCCAGGTTCATCAGTACTTTGGCAAACCATATTCAGTCTAAGCGTGGCCAAAAGGTTAACAAATGCAAATGAAAGTTCCTTCAAAATGTTTCTGATTTGCAATGCAATTTTTGTAGAGTTTTATCCTATGAGTCATGTAAGAGGTGCTTCAGATCTCCCAATCAGTCACTGATCGAAAGGAAAGTCAAATCACCAATGGGGAAAATCTTTTGATTAATACCCCTGATAATTCAGGCAACAGGTTTGTTCGTAACAAACCATATTTAATATCCAGTTCACAATTCTACACGTCACAATTCAAACACCAATTTGACCCTGACACCTATTTTCAAGGGGGCCAGGAAGGATGTAAAGAGCAACCCAGTGCAAAAGACTGGTGTAGCTTGCAGAGTGCTGGGCTGAAGACTCTGACTGGCTGCAGGTACAGCTAGCCAGAAGAGCGGGTAGAGATAGCACTTTGGGAAGGAAAAATAAAAGCAACTGGAGTATGGGATACTGGCATTCAGCTGGATAGGGGTATATAGCCTCTGAGTTGTGTGTAATTCACCCTGGCTGGATCTAGACACATCAAATAAGTGTTTCAGTTAAACACGTTGTAAACTCTGTATGAGAAATCGGGTTGGCAAAATCAGAACTCCACAGCGCCATCTGGTGTCACTGTGTTATAATGCATATAACGCGCTTTTTCTTTGCCAATGTAGCTGAGTCCGCTGAGGAGATATCTACACCTGAGAAGAAAGTCTCTGAGCTGGGGTGTTCTTTTAAGAGTATATAGACAAGTGAGAACTGGTAGCTGAATTAGAGAAAGGAGAAGAGGAGCCGTGAGGGAATGCTCTACTTGGGTTTCAATTCAGTAAGAAGGGGATAGATATTCTGGAGAGAGAAGAGGAATCCCAAACCAGTTAGGATGAGAGTGTGTGGTGATCCCCTGGTCTGGTATACTAATAGAGGAGCCTCAGGAGGAGTGAGATTTATAGAAAGATGGGAAACTGACAGAAAGTACCAACTTGTTTCAGAACCCAAGTATTAAGACCTAAGCAGTAACAACTCTGCAATTAGTTTAAGGAATTGAAGTAAATATAAGCTGTGATTATGAAAACATTGCTAAAAATGTGAAGGATTAATCTAACCAGAATAAATATTATATGATTTTTTTTTTAAATCCCAATAGCAAAAATGTTTTCAAATTGCATAGTAATAGTTTCAGAACTACAAAAATACTTTTCCCCCATCTGAAATAAACATCCGTTTGTACGATGCCCACAATGAAAACATATTTTGTTTAATGTTTATTGCTGCTCGCACTACCTACAAAGCTGCTCCACTTACCTGTGGGGCGGGGATGCGGTGGGACCGCCCACTCTCCCCCGGGCGCGGGGGACATCGTCCCGCGTTGCCCGGGGGATCCCAGCCGCATCAGCAGCAGCCAGCCAATCGGCTGGATGTGGGGGCGTGGCCGGAACCCTTTAAACGGAGGCACGAGCCGGGAGGCACTCCTTTTCGGCTCGCTTCTCAATCTCCCACCCTCCCTCCCCAATTTTAGGTTCTTCTCTGGCCTTGCTTTGGACTTCGGTTGGTCGCCTGTCTTGTGTCAGGGGCCTGGTAGGAATTTTTTCCACTTGGCAGATTGGCTTGGCCATTTGGTTTTCGCCTACCTCTAAGCAATCGTCACAACTTTGTAAGGTTTGCGGTTAGGCATTGGGTGACCTTATGATGGGGGAGGGGAGGCCCGGCCATCGCCTGCCCCTCCAAGCTGAAGGGTATTCTGTTAAAGGAATCCAGGGGTGTGGATCTTGTCCGAAGCCCTGGGCGGGGCTAGGGCCATGCCACGACCCCTTCGGGAACCCAGGGGGACTTTGAGTTGGTCAAAAATATGCCCAATAACATTAACCATATATTCCGTGTTCCTTGTGTCTTTATTCATCTTTGAGGGGGTGGTCACGGGGCCTCGACACGCAACCTATTTCTTCCTTCTCCCACCAAAGCAGGCAAGCAAGCCCAATCATACTTCAGTCCTCAAAGGGATGGAATTACTAACACTGCAGCAAACCCAAACACATTTGCCGAGAGAGACAAACCTATAATTCCCTCAGAGCAGCAGGGTCCGTGTGCCTGCTGAGACACCAGACTAGAACTGTCTAATACAAAATGTCACATTTCAGCCTGAGCTCACTGAATGCATTTACGAAGTGATGCAATTAACTCTGTGAGAATAACTGTGAAAAACAGAGCTTTCTCATCCCTGTGAGCTGCTATAAGCTACTAAGCCTTTCAAATAATTGCTACATCCAGCAAAACACAAATAATGGCACACAGGGAAAAAAGAAACATGGAAAACTACTGTATAACACATGTGACTTCACGTGTTTGAATGAATTAGCGTAAGAAAAATGGGAACATTATATCTATGGGATTCTATTTTACTGAATAATAGTTCATCATGTAATACAGAGTCTTTATATTACACACTTCATTCAGCTTGTCAAAATGTATTTTGGAGGCAAAGAAAAAGCAGTTATCCTCGTAGTCATAGTACTATTATGCCTGCTAACATTTCAAAGTTATTTAATTCAAAATATGTATACTGCTGAGAACAACACAGAAACTTGGCCCACTTTTCACAACGGGAAGCAAAGGTTACAGCCTTTCTAATCCAACGTCAGACATGGAGCATTTCTGCAAGACACAGAGCACACCAGATTTATTTAAAACAGAGCAGTTGCTCTGCCTACACTGCAGCAGGGGTAAAGGAAAGGGACTCCTGTCATTGGCACCTGCAGTGTACAGTCCAAGTGCTTCTGTTACGCAAGACCCATGGGAATGAAGGAGGTAGTCCATTTCTATCTTGATCTTCCACCAGCACACCCAGGGAAACCCTCATGTGGCTATCCCATTGTATCCTAACAACAACCCTGTGAGGTAGGCTAGTCTGCAAAAGTTACTTGCTCAGGGCCATTCAGTCAGCTTCATTAAACAAAGATCTTCCCAGTCAAAGGCCAATACTTTATCCACTGAACAATGTTCAGTGGAAAGTCTGATGGCTTTTGGTTTTAGGTTCCAGCGCCAGCCTTACCATTAGGCAGAATGAGGCAGCTGGTCTGGGGTGTCACAAAAGGGCAGCGTATTGCTAAGTATTTATGATTGTGTTTTTTTACTGCCAGGGAAGAGAGAACAAATAGTACTTGTTGGATTTTCTGCCTAATGTGCCATAATAATTTGGCTTTCCTTTGATATTATGCACCTTAACAAGGGGGGAAGGGTTTGTCTGCGTTTGCTTCCTTGCTCAGGCAGCAGAATGTCTAGTGCTGGCCCTGTCAGGTGCCATGGTTGAACAAAACAATATTCTTTTTGTTAAGCTGGTAAGTTCAAATACAATAGTATTTCCACTGATTGTGCTAAAAATACCCATGATTTAAGGCCTTTGTTGTCTTTGGATATATAAAATAGAAAATAAAATAGCTTAATATTGTCATATCAAAAAAAAAAGGAATGACTTAACCGTACAGTTTATTAGTAATATACTTCTGGAATATATTGCTTCGTATAATTTTTGTTAAAAATTAATTAGCATTTTCCTTATACATTAGCCTGGCTTAGCATTGTAATTGAACGGGGTGTCATGTTTAAAGGGTAAATAAAATAGCACAGATTGAATCCTCTTTGAATCTGGTGTTGTTGTTTTTTGTTTTTTGCTTCTCGGAAAAATTAACTTAGTCCTGCAAGATTTTTTTTTTAAAAAATGCCATTTAATGCAACAATAGGTGTTTTAAAAAGGTAAAGGGGCCCCTGACCATTAGGTCCAGTCGTGACCGACTGGGGTTGCGGCGCTCATCTCGCTTTATTGGCCGAGGGAGCCGGTGTACAGCTTCCAGGTCATGTGGCCAGCATGTCTAAGCCGCTTCTGGCGAACCAGAGCAGCGCATGGAAACGCCGTTTACCTTCCTGCTGCAGCGGTACCTATTTATCTACTTGCACTTCAAGTGCTTTCGAACTGCTAGGTTGGCAGGAAATATGTGTTTTACCATTAGCCAAAGCCTGTGATGTAATTCCAGAAAAGTAATTTATTTACAATTTAAAGTGGCAGGTTATTGCTAGAAATAGCATTTTTCTTATCAAACTTTGCAGCCTTTTCTCTGTGACATGGTGGACCAATGAATCACTTCATCTAACAACTTTAAAAAAAAAAACCCTACTAGGATGCACCTAGTCCAGCATCTTGTTCCAAACAGCAGCCGATCAGATACTTCCAGAAAGTTTATGAGCAGGACATGAAGGCAATGTCTGCCTCTACTGTGTGTCCTCAGAAGCTGGTATTCAAGGTGCACTGCCTCTGTACATAGAGGTTCCATTAACTGAGCAGGGAGTTAAATCCTACTGCTTTGGCTGAGAACTCTGCTGAGAACAAGTGTGGAGCCAATGCAGGATTTAACCCCAACTATCAGATGACATCACAAGCGACACCAGCTGATAGGCAGGTTGTGTGACATGATACTTTGGAATACACCGCTGACAATTTTTCACTGTAGTAGTAGTAGTAGTAGTAGTAGTTAGATAGAAAGAAATGTTTCTTCCTTGGAACTCTTTCTTTAAACTAGTGGTTCCCAACTGGTGGACCACGGACCTCAGGGCTTCCACATAAGCCACCCAGGGGATCCCTGGCACCATTCACACAACAAAAACTGCCACTGAGATATCAACGTGGTATAATGGTTAGAGGGTTGGACTAGGACCTGGGGAAGACCTTGACTCAGCCAAGAAGCTCACTGGGTGAACCTTGGGCCAGTCACCGTGTCTCTTAACCTAACCTACCTCACAGGGTTGTTGTGAGGATGAAATGGGAGGAAAGAGAACCATGTACACCAACTTGAGATCCTTGGGAGATAAAAGTGATCTATAAATGTAATGATTAATAATAATAATTTCCAAAAACTATGCGGGCTGTGGCTTGGCTTTTGAAAAACAGGGGATCTGCAGTACTGTACTTAGTTAATTTGGAACCACTGCTCTAGACCATTCAAAACTTGGCAAATCTCAATCAGCTCCCCTCTCAATAGTCTTTAACTAAAAAGCTCTAAGCACTTTAGCTTTGCCTTGTTGGGAAAAGCCACAATCTCCATGCTACTTAAATTGCTATTTTCTTTTCCAGTTTTAATGATATCCTTTTTTTTTCATTAGAGGACCTGAACTGCACTTCCAAATGTAGCTATACTATAGATGGGAGGTGACAGATGTGTAGTTTTCCAGATACTGTTGGATTCCAATTCCTATCAAATATTGGATTTTGCTCCAGTATGCCTGACTTTCATCCAATTTGGAGAGATATTTCTGGAGTTCTTTTAAGCCTGCTTGGCTATTACCATCCAGAATAAACTGCTGTCCCCCAAAAACTTGGCTACCACGTGGCATACCTCTGATCCCAGATAATAAATTAAAATGCCATGGGTCCAAATATAGATTATTGCAGAATCTACTCTTTTTTTCTCCATTTGAAAACAGTTAAGTTTATTAACTCCATTTCCTTTCCTTTAACCGGTTACCGACACATAAAAGGACCTGCCCTTTTAAACAGAACTCCATAAAATGACTCTTGTCCTCTTCTACCGGGAGTGCAAAGTTTATTTAGGAACCTTTAGTGCTGGGTAAAAAGTGAGTGCATGGAGTTTTCTTGGCAGGGATACTGGAGTGGCTTGCCGGTTCCTGCTCCAGGTGGATTACGTTTAGTCAAAACTCTCCACTATGACCTGTCCATCCTGGGTGGCCCTGCATGGCATAGCTCATAGCTTCTCTGAGTTATTCAAGCCCCTTTGCCACGATCCATAAAGGAGTTTGACCAAACTGCGGGAGGCAGTGGAAGACAAGAGTGCCTGGCATGCTCTGGTCCATGGGGTCACGAAGAGACGGACACGACTAAACGACTAAACACAAAAAGTGAGTGCATGACATCATCAAAAGCCTTTCCAAAGTGAAGGCAATGTTATCTCTTCTTTTTGACTTTATTATTTGGCTGTATGAGATCTCTCAGATTTGACTTGATGTCGTCAAATCTGACTGACTGAAAAAAATGGCACCACATTGCTTTGGGGATTCTTGAGGGGCAAGGGGCAATGACACTGCTCAAAAGTGAAAGAAGGGCAAGGAAGGGTTTTTCCTGAAACTTATTCACATATACTAGCCAGAATGATTAATTTCCCACAAATACGAGGTTAAAGGTAAAGGTAAAGGACCCCTGACAGTTAAGTCCAGTCGCGAATGACTCTGGGGTTGCGGCGTCCAACCTGCCTGTTACTCATCTTAACAGGTATTTCTTCACATTTATGCTTGCCAGTTTTAATTAACATTAAGATCCCTTGTGCTTCTCTACTTAAAACTATTACAGTGGTACCTCGGATTAAGAACTTAATTCATTCTGGAGGTCCATTCTTAACCTGAAACTGTTCTTAACCTGAGGTATCACTTTAGCTAATGGGGCCGCCCCCTGCCGCCCCACGATTTCTGTTCTCATCCTGAAGCAAAGTTCTTAACCCGAGGTACTATTTCTGGGTTAGCGGAGTCTGTAACCTGAAGCGCCCGAGGTACCACTGTATTGCGACAAGCTTTACACAAAACGAGCAATGAAAAGTTGTGTTATCTAATAAACTATCTTCCTGCCTGAGATGTTATGCCAGTGAAATAATTCATGGCCACACAACCAACAACAGATGCAGGCAGAACTGCCACACACCAACAATCCCTAAAGATAGCTCACGGCTGTTTCTCAGCTCTTATTCTTTGGCTCAGTGAAGGCAAGGGCAAGTATCAAGTAGCTGCTGTCAGTGCCTCTTCTGTGTTTAAGAACAATGTAGAAAAGGATTCTTCTTAGCCAACTTGAAGTCCTAGAAAATAACCCTTTCATTTATTCAAGCTTTGCAAGAGCCATAAACAATAGCATGTGCTATGAAGTTGACTCAGAGGCTGCAGCTAACATTACGTTTAAGTACAGGATTCCATGGCAACTAAAAGCACATACTGTAGTGAGGAGAGGCTTCTGCTGTAGATGGGAAAGTTTTGCTACCCAACACCTCCAAGCTTAAATAGGTATTCACTGGGAAGCAATCTGATTCAATGCCAACAGGATTTACTATCAGGCAAATGCAGAAATGAGGGGGTGGGCAGATGAAAGGCTTTGTTGAACCCCAACACAAAACAATCTCAGGTAACTTTAATCAATCATGTTTCAAGCCAAAAGAGTAGCTACATACAGTTGTGCCCTTCTTACTGACTTCAAAAAGTGCTTATGTTGAATAATCCTAATGCAAATTTTCCTCTGACTAGCACCAGTGTGACGTAGGAGCTGCAAGATCGACACAGGTATTGCTTTAACCATTTCAAGCAGCACAGTGGATTTTTTTCCAAACAGAAGTTGCAAAATGGAGCCCACAGTCCTATAGGTGAGCAAGTGCAGTTGCCACGAATAAAAAGTATAATGGTGGCATCCAGTCATTCTCAGCTCAATGCCAAGCGTGGGATTGATTACAGCAAACATTGTGAACTAGGAGGTCCATAATAAAAGTATCATGCACAAATCTACATTGCAATGCTATACAATATTACTTAAGATTATTTTTAAAAACACCTTCAGGTGATGTTGCAATTCAACTTCTAATTCAGAATCCTGTTCGATAAACCCGAACTCCTCTTAGGTTCCCCCAACATTTTTTACTTCATCTTTTACTAGCAGGACCTAGTGTTTATCAATTTTTCCACCCAAAACTGACTCCTGGCATCCTGGCGACACACTTATGGCACACTAGTGGATCTCATCCCATGATTCAGAATATTTTTCCTTAGATGGTTTTAAGGAAACTGCTGGGTGCACATATCAGATCAGAGGCTTTAAGTTTGGACTGAGCAGGCTTGGACTAGATAACCTCCCAGTAAGAGTGGCCAAGGGTAGCTCCGACATGCATGCCTTCAATAGTGATGTAGAAGAGGGAATTTCAGCCCCAGCTTTTACATCTGACCATCCTGCCTACCAGGTCCCATGGCATTCTCTAGTTCTGTGAATCACTGCACTTGTTAGATTCACATCTGAGTGCTCTTTAACTAGCCACAACTGAGAATGATTGTACACAACAGAAAGACAAAGGAGGTTGGCACAATACTGGTCACAGTGATGGCATCAGAGTCATGATGGGAATAACAGGGAACTACATTGACAGGGACGCGGGTGGCGCTGTGGGTTAAACCACAGAGCCTAGGGCTTGCTGATCAGAAGGTCGGCAGTTCGAATCCCCACGACGGGGTGAGCTCCCGTTGCTCGGTCCCTGCTCCTGCCAACCTAGCAGTTCAAAAGCACGTCAAGTGCAAGTAGATAAATAGGTACCACTCCGGCGGGAAGGTAAACAGCGTTTCCATATGCTGCTCTGGTTCACCAGAAGTGGCTTAGTCATGCTGGCCACATGACCCGGAAGTTGTACGCCGGCTCCCTCGGCCAATAAAGCAAGATGAGCGCCGCAACCCCAGAGTTGTCCGCGACTGGACCTAATGGTCAGGGGTCCCTTTACCTTTACATTGACCTTAATGGGTTTCCACACACCTGGACAATAGCTGTGCTAAGAATCATACCCAAGCACATTAATTCCTTGCAGGAAGTTATCAATTGTTCCCAGAAGAGTTTACTAGGACTGCCAGGTGTCATTTGAGACATTTCCTTACCTCAAGACATCCAAGCATCACAGGTCCTATATTTGTTGAATTTTTCAGCTCTGCGGGGCATATGGCTTCAGGGCACACTTCAAAACTCAACTGCAGAGCAGCGTTTTTTCTTTTATATGCAAAATGCTTCTCTGGACACCCTTAACATCATCATTTTGCTACAAGTTTAATATTGGAGAACTATTTTTGAATGAGTTGGTTTATCACCCCTTCTGATAGCAAACTCAGTTGCTGAGTGCAGGCAGGGGCAACTGGAAAACAAGCAGCCACTATCAGCATGCTCTGGCGAAACCTAAGGTCTACGGAAGTACAAAAAATACTTAGGGGAAGTAAAAAGCAAATGCAAAGCAAAACAAAAAACCACATACCCAGATGCTGAGTGACCAGAAATGCTCAGTGTCTGCTGAGGAGGGGGAAACCCAGAAAACCAAGAGAGGTGGAATGGAGTCTGCTAGAGGAAGTGAGGGTGGCTGCTCACTGGCACCCTAAACCCTACTACAAATGGAGCACTGCAGGTCCTATTTGAATATTACGAACAAGAAAAATCATGAAAAAGTTCTGGAAGTCCCACTTCTCGAGTCACAGCAGAAGCTGGTCGAAAAGTACTTTCTCCACTTCCGCATAGCATATGAACTGCTTCTGCACAACATTCACGGGGTGCTTCCTCTGGTCCACACAACTGCCCATGCCCACACCTGAAATAGGGCAAGTGAACCACGCACATCCCACAACCCAAGATGCTCTTCTCAAGAAGCAGTGGTATGCGCAGGTGGGCAGGGCTCCAGTTCCACTCCATATATGGGCTGCTGGGCATATTTGGATGTGCTGGAGGTGCATCTTTGGTCTCCATGAGACCAGACATAGAATCATAGAATCATAGAGTTGGAAGAGACCACAAGGGCCATCCAGTCCAACCCCCTGCCAAGCAGGAAACACCATCAAAGCATTCCTGACAGGTGAATGCTTGCCACACTCCAGCAGACTAGAAACAAAAACGACACATTGCACATCAGTGGGAACCTTGCCCGTTGATTTGCCTGAGATTTTGTTTTATGCCCTGAGCGAAAACAGCCAAAATGAGGTGCTACTGGAAGAATGTTTGTTTGTTTGTTTGTTTGTTTGTTTGTTTGTTTGTTTCAACTACGGCAGACCAACACGGCTACCTACCTGTATCCAAAATGAGGTGAAGCATTCAGGTCAGATGGCTCCGAAACAAGACCTTTCGCTAACTGCCTTACCAACAACCCCCTCAAAACAAGAAAGGCACATATTTGAAGATAAACATCTGCCTAGAGAAAGGTACCACTTGAGGCCGAATTACTGGAACCCCCCCCCCCAAAAAAAACCCCTCAAAGATTCCTCACTGTGAGAGATTTTGGGGAAACAGCGCACTCTAACGGTCAGATCCCGCAAAAACGCCTAGGAGAGCAGAGCAGATCCGTCTCGTGCGTGTAATAAATGGTAAAAGGGCGCCGGGTCTCTCTCTTACAGAGACACAGCTTTCGTACGACCCACAGAGCCGCTCGCAAGGCTTGGGACACACTGTCCTTTGAAATAAAAAGACACCACTAGCCGGCAAGATACCGGAGAGCCGACGGAAAAGCCCCCTCTGCAATGTACCCTCTCCGGTGTTTCCTCCCTGTCAGGAACGTGTGACAACCTCCCCGTTTTATGTGCCTTGGGGGCAACCGCACGGAGCAGGTGGTGAGCCTCCTTCCCTTCCCTGGGTCTCAACCAAACGAGGCTCCCATATGTTGCTGCCCCGAAGCGCGCCAATTCCGAACGCGAAGCCTCGCCGGCGCGGAGAGGAGAGGAGGGAGGGAGGGAGAGGCGCAGCTGCTGCCCGGGGATTCCTCTCAGCCTGGGCGACCCTTCGCGGCTGTGGAGAGAGCGCCGCATGATCCATCGCTTACCTTCCTCAGCATGCCGGGCAAGCAGCGGCTGGGGCTCCTGGCTCCGGCCGGCTCTTCCTCGCCTTCTTCCTCCCGCTCCCCCCTCGGCCATTCAGCGGCGCCTTTCTTGCTGGGCGATTTCGCCAGCCCGAGGAGCGCACATTTCATGCCCGCCGAGGCAGCGGCTCCGATCCCGGAGTCTTCGCTCGCACATGCGTGTGGCAGCATGCACAGGGTCGCTCCCCCGAGAGCCAGGGCTGCCTCGGCTGCTGCGAGCCCAGCGCCGGCTCCTTTGGCTGGAGCGTGCGGCGGGGCGCTCGCAAAGCAGCCTCGGGCTCGAGGACGCGGCGCAGCAGCAGCGAGCCAACCAGGCGGCAGGGGCAGCAGCTGCAGCTGCTGCTGCTGCTGCTGCTGCTGCTGCTTCTTGCCGGCCTCAGCAAAGCCGAAGAGGGAAGCGGGCGGGGGGACTACCTCGCGCTCCCGCTCCCTCCGCCGCCGCCTGCCCTTAGCCTCAGCGCGCGAGCTCTTCCGCGCGCTCGGAAAGGCGCACTCAGAGGTGCCCAAAGGACGCTCGCGCGCGCTCCGACGCCGCCGGCTGAGAAGACGAGTGGCCAGGCGCTGCAGCCTGCAGGAGCGAGCCGCTTTACAGAACGCGAGGCAGAGGAGGTCCTTAGCTGTGGGGACCACTCAGGGCTCACACGGGGCTCACACGCTCATACACCCCCGCAGGCCCTTGCCGAGCCAGGCAGAGGCCCGGGCCAGGTAGATAATGTGCCCCCCCCTTTTTTTTTACCCTGGGGATCTCCGATATTGTAAATTTTTTATAATGTATTATCATTTTAAATACATTTTACAATAAATACATTATTCATTTTAAAATGTATTATACAATTTTTAATAGTTCAAAAATGTATTTAAACATCTATTTTTAAGTTGACAACTTTGACTATTATTTATTATCTCATTCTACTCTTAAAAAAGATGTCTGCTTGTGAGAAAGCCACTATTGCTCGTAAGCCACTATTTCTTTAAAAAACATGATTTCCACCAAATTTTATCCTCATTGAGCTATATGTACTCCTCGGGTGTAAGTAATATTCCTGGCCTAGTCAACAAAATTTCAAAGAAAAAGTCACCAACTTTTAACAGCATTAAAAACATGACCCACCATCAGAAACACTTGACTTGACCAAGACCTTACTTGCTTACTGAGGGCACATTCACAACCCCTCACCTCTCCAACACAACCAGAGGGCGCCTGCCCTTCACGTTTTCTGGGTCCCCCCCCCCCGGTTTTTTTACATTCACCTCAGGTGAGCGATTGTGAATATGCTGACTGAGGCCCCCTTTGGAATTGGAGGCCCGGGCCAAGTGGCCCATATGACCCACCCTCTGTCTGGGGCTGCACCCCCGCCCCCCCAAAAGAAACCAGTTATCCAGCCATTTCTAACAGGGTCAGACTGAGCAGCGTGTGAAGCTGCCTCGTAGCGAGACGGATAAACCTGGCTAGCCCAGAGTGGTCTTCCTGACCCTGTCTTTCCCACTCCTGCTCTGCTGTTTGACGTCCTTTGGCTGGAGCATTAAATGCACGACTTTGCCCCCTCCCCTCATTGGCGTCTTTTTTTTTTTTAAAGTGCAGTTCCCCACCACCCCTACCGGAAGGAAAGCTCCTGCAAGCGTCTGACAAATTCTGGTCACGCTCTGTGAGCTTTCTTTTCCCAAACTGGAGCGTCGCTTTGGTCGTTATCAGGGCAAAATCAATGTTGGCCTCGGTGCAGCGGAGGTTACCGGTAGGCCTTATTTACGTTATTGCATCTATGTTATTGCATTTATATCCCACCTTTTCCTCCAAAAAGCTCAAGGGGAAGTACATGGTTCTCCTCCTCGTTTAACCCCAACAACCCTGTGGGGTAGGTCAAGATGAGCAGCAATAATTGGCCACAGGTCACCCAATGAGCTCCATTGGGGGGGGGACTTGAACCCTGGTCTCCCAGGTCCTGATCTGACACTGACCACTCCACCACATATGTTGAAGGACTGCCTAGAGGGCAATAGATGTAAAAAGTGGCAGTAGTTCTTGGGCTAGCATGGGAATGAGGCTGGTCATCACTGCATCCTTCCTCATCTCCTCCCCACTTTTCCCCCCCCTTTAAAAAACTCATTGGAGCAGCTGTGCATGTGAGTAGTTACATAACCGTTTTGTTAAGTTTTCCTTAAAACTTGTATTGGCCATTTCTACAACAAAATTGTGCCTTTTCCCAAGTAAATGTGTTTGGTTAGCATCAGGGCAGCAGAAGCAAATTCCTTTTTATTCCTGTAGTGGCATTCATTACGGTATTACGATTTAAGTGAATTTAAACTGTGAAATGGGCACACGCTCAGAGTATTCCACCACCACTCCTCTTTCATGCCTGGCAAACAAACCTGTTCATACTCCTGCTTCAGGAGTGTAGGAGCAGTTGTAAGGGCATGGAATGGCAGTGATAGAGAACGGTGTGCGGATGTATGTAGAAAGAAACTACTGTAAAAAGGCAAAATTTGCATTTCTTGCTCTGCCCACTTTTTGCCTCCAACTCCACCCACCACTGATACATGGCCCTTAGAAGGTTCCCCACCCAGTTACCCAGTTTCAGTTGCCTCTTGTTACTGGATCTCTATGCTGTTGCAGTACAGTGGTACCTTGGGTTACAGTCGCTTCAGGATACAGATGCTTCAGGTTACAGACTTTGCTAACCCAGAAATAGTACCTCGGGTTAAGAACTTTGCTTCAGGATGAGAACAGAAATCATGCTCCAGCGGTGCAGGGGCAGCGGGAGGCCCCATTAGCTAAAGTGGTACCTCAGGTTAAGAACAGTTTCAGGTTAAGAACGGACCTGCAGAACGAATTAAGTTCTTAACCCGAGGTACCACTGTAATCACTTAGCTTTTATTTTCAGTTTTATTCACTCTATTTTAGTTTTGTGTTTTTATGCGTTGGTAACCAGCCTGGGATCACCTCAGATGTGACGAAGGGTGTTCTATAAATGCAACACGTAACTACCGGTAACTAACATTTTGTTTGAGGTCGATGGCTTATTTTTATATGATCATTTATTTCCTGTTCCTAAGAGAAATCAAATGCGTTGTAATTACAGCTACCGGTTTATGCGCTTAAAGGTACATTATGCTATGTCTAATCTACACTTATACTGACAATGTCCTTTTATTTTTCTAGTGGAACCACTGTCACCCCGTCCTCCCCCTACCACCCAACACTGTGTGATGTCACTAGATACTGTGATGTCATCACCTTCATTTTCTGAATTGATCTGAGTGGAGCAAAGGGGCCTTGTTGCCATGACAATGTTGTTGTATTGACGCTTGCAGGAAGGAGAGTGGTTTGAAGTGTGCGGATTGCCCTTATATTTCTGTACTTTTAAAAGCCACATGAAGCTTGGCTGGAGACAGCATCATAAGAAATATCTCTGTGCTCGAGGCACTTACGGAGAAAATATATTGAGTTTTATTCACATTTATTTATGGAAAGTCAATATGCCAAAAATAGATGCACTCTTACAGTGTGATAATAGAGTGTTCAAGTGTTGCAATGTTCGATGGGACTTATTATCAGGTAAGTGTGACATGTTCGCAGCCTTAATATACTAAAATACCTTAGTGGTTAAAGGTATAAATATATAAAATTAACATAAAAGTTTAATGTTCTAATGTGAAATGAATAATGAAATTCTAGAAATTAAGAAGGTATGACACTAACAGGGATTTTGTTTTTTCCACATTTCATTAGGTATAGCATATTTTTTAAATAAAAAATTTAAAGCACCAACACAGTTTTATTGACAGTTTGCACCTGGGAGGTAGGAAGACACCCAATATCAATAAGCAGATAGTTATCCACATACTTTGGTTTTAGGCATCTCTTGAAGACATTTTTATGCCAACAAGTCTATGCAGTTAAATGACTTACATCATCTAGCTATCCTAGTCACTATATATATTTTTCTGGCATCTGGAAAAGAGAGGGAGAGAAAACCGAACTCCCTAGGGAATTGGAATAGAAGATTGAGCAGACTGGGTCCACCTGGCAAGTGAAATAAACCAATAGATATCTTCAGGAATGTGAAAAGCCTGCAAGGGAAACATATGGGAATGTGTTTTGCTGTGCATGCTAATGAAGGGTACATTTGCACTAAGCACTCTTAATGAATGACAAGACAGAATCAGGAAGGAGATAGAGGCTACTAGACACCACACCACAGATTAGTCTTAATCACAATCAAGAAAACCCTCAAAGCATTTGCAGGACACTTAGAGCTGATGGATAACTGGTAAAGCAGAATGGCAGACACAGGCATTCTAAAGGGTGGTAGATGAAGGGGTGCATTGAGGCATTTGTGATGAAGGCAGTGAATGTATTCAATCCACTTCTTCTACCCCAGTTAAGAGTGCTTGCCTGTCTTCATCCAGATAGGAATGAACAGCATGAAAAAGGGGTGGGTGGGTGGGTTTCTAGATGATTCTTGTCAATGCTACAGACCAGAAAAACATATATGCCTTAAGCTGACTACAAAATGGGGTTTGGGGCACACTATTACAATAGATAGTAGAATTCAAAGCTGGAAAATTTAAAACATTTTGACCAATATAGTCTCATGTTCCAGAAGAGTAGTCCTTTTGGTTTGATGCAGAAATGAAAGAAGTCTGGTGGCACCTTCAGTCAAAACCAGCAAACCAGCATACACATTTGTGGGCCAGAACTCGCTTTGTCAGATGACAGGAGGATTGGCAAATATGTGTTTTACAAAACTGGAAAACACAAAAGAAAGAGGGTGCTGTTTTAAATAAAAGTGGGGCCAGTGCAAGAGACACTGCTACAGAGAGCATGAATGAAAATGAGATACAGGGTGGATCTACACACAGGGGAAAAACACGCTATAAATATGTCAGAAATTAAATCGTTATAACAAAAGAAAAAAAATCCTATGGAAAATCGCTTAGAATTTTTTTGTTCTCTGGTGCCATCTGGCGTTGCACGTTTATAACGCATTCAAAGCACAGTTTGGCGCCTTTGTGGGGAAATCTCCCTTTTAAACCTTATTGTGGAAGCATAGCAATTTTTACATCTGTTACAGTTACAGAATATCTAGGTCAGTGGTGACTAATCTGTAGTCTTCCAGGCATGGCTGGACTCCAATCCCATCAGCCCCAGCCAACACCACCATAGGTCAGGAATGATGGGAGTTTTAGTTCAATAACATCTGGAGGGCCAAAGAGACACCACAACCCTGATCTACGTAAATTGAAATGCCCCCCCAACTGGTTAATCACAGCGCAGATTTTATGTTAGCTCTTCTCCTTCTCCTCTTCCTCCTTCTTCATCTTTGTTGTCAATAGATAAGCTGAAGAGTACTTACCAGTATAAAAGGTTAGCCATAAAGCTGCTAATGAAATTGAAGAAAAAGGTGGGAAGTGATTTGGTGTTTTATACATTTTTCTCGCTCAAGTTCACTGTCTGAAAGGGAACAAGGAAATTGCTGTAGCATAGCAACTGTGATGTTAGCAAGCAGTGCAGTGGCATCGTTAGCTGCGATGCTGTTCTTTGTATCTCCAGGCTTTCGTACGGATGACAACACAACATTTGCCTGCAGTTTCCAATCACAGAAGCTTAAACAGAAAATTAAATAGGGCTTATTCACATCAGGGGCTATGTACGCAAGCATAGCTCCTTCACTATCTCAAGTCATTACAACAGCACACATATCAAATTAGTATTTAATGAATTGGTTTCATATTTGTCTGAAGATGGATCTGTGACGATTTTAAGCCAACTACGTAACAGAAAATTGCTCCGTAGGAAGTGTTGGATGTTGTTTTACCCTGCTGCCTTAGTGATTGAAGCCACAGCTTGCAAAGCCTTTAGCTAGAACTTTCCCTAAGTCAGTTTAGTAGAGCTGAGTAACTGTGAGTTATCTTTGACTGTGTGTGTATCTGTTTTTAGGGAGGGGGGGGAACCTCCCCTTTAACTGGGTTTTTGGCCCTTAATTTGAACAGTGTTTAAGTATTTGTGACCTCTTTTAGAGGGGCAAAGTCTAAAAGACCTGGTTTTTATTTGCATAGATGTCTGTGTTTGTTTTTAGTTTTTATTTATTTATGGTATTTAATGTAATTTGTTTAAGTATTTTTATTGCATCTGTAAGTTACATTGATTCATTTCCATGAGAAAAGTGACTAATAAATATTTATTAATAATAATATGTAAGTAAGTAAGTAAGCTTAAGTATACACTTTTAAAATACTGTTTATATTTATATGGTCTGTATAAATTCATTATACTGAACTTGTAATCAAAGGTGAGAGATGTAAGGGCAGCTTAGAGCATCTTTCTCCAACCTGGTGCCTCCTAGATGTTAGGGACTGCAGCTCTCCTCAGCCCCAGGCAGCATGCCCAGCCATTAGGGATGAAGGAAGCTGTAATCTAATACATCAGAAAGTTATCAGGTTTAGGAAAGCAGGCTTCTACAGAAATTGGGTTACCAACTGAAGGAGAAATTCAAGTGGTTTATTCTCCCTCTCTGTCCCTGGTTGCAAAAAAACAACCCAGGTCAGATTAATTTATTCTGCACAATAAGCTGTTAAATGCAGAACTAGAAACTTTCATGTTATAGAGCAGTGTTTCTCAAAGAGTGTGTCAGGAGAGGATGGCAAGTGTGGCGAGAAGATTCAAGGACAGTCAAAGAAATGTTTAAACATTTCATTGTAGTATAGTAGATGCTCTTATGCATTGTTTTATACTTTTTGGATGCCCCCTGATAATATAATAAAGTAGTTGTGTTCTACGTTATAAATCAAGCACTGCCAGGAGTTGTTTCTTTTTGTTTTCCAATGTATTATCCATTTTAGAGTCTATGATGGCGGTATCCAGCATGGCACCCTGTAGATGCAGATGGCCTCCAGTTCTCATCACCCCCCAGCTATCATGGCTAATGGTCATCAAGGGCGCCAAATTGACTAACATGGTCTATGAAATGCCCAAGATGATATCTGGAACACTGTGTATTAACTCATTCAGAAGAAGACCCTCTCATCCCTGTGGTACATCTGAGGACTATGTTTCCTCCTTCTCCCAAACATTAAAAGAGCCTGCTGGATCAGGCAAAACTGATGTCTGTGGGAAGCCCTGAAAACAGGACCTGAGAGCAACAGTTCTCTCTCCACACCTGCGATTCGCAGCAACTTGTATTCACAGACATGCTGCCTCTATTAACAGATTGGTTAATAGGTCTACTTTTACCTCGAAAACTTTGCAAACTGTGTTAATAGCTTCCATTTGATTTCCATTCACAAAACTAAGTTCAAATCAGCTGGGAAGTTACAACCAGATAGAAAATATGACAGCAATACAAACCTATCATATTGCACATTCCAGGGACATTTAGAAATTTCACCAATGGAGGAAAAAGAAGGTACACAAAGATGAGGGATGGGACACAGGAATTCACTACAAAGCTTGGAATCAAAGAAATGGTAAAAGATCTTTCGGCAGTAAAATTGTATAGCAACTGTTGCCATACAATGTGCAAGTCACACCAGTAACTAATTAGACCATACTGCTATATTTATGGAAGCTATAGAAGAAGCCATTGTAATGCAGTGAAGCACTTGTTAGATTGATCCAACAGTACTAAATAAAATTGAATTCTCTACTAAACATTGACTAAAAACACAAAAGCAAATATACCGTATATAGAATAGCATTCAATAGCATGCAGAAATTGAAGATAAACCCCTTTCTCTATTTCAGGTGGTGAAATGTGAAGATACAAGGTGTGGACACCAACTCCCCTCAGCCCAGCCAGCTTGGCCAATGGTCAGGAATGATGGGGACATTGACCAGCAACTTTTGGAGGACCACAGGTTAGCCACCCCTGTTTGAGCAGGACAAGTGGCAGGCAAGGGAGGATAGGAGTTAAATTCTGGAACTCATCCTTACTCAAAGTAAGGATGGCCTGGCTTGCAAGCAGTGGCGGAGGAAGAGGAGTGCGGGGGGAGCGCACTGCCCCCGGCAGCGCGATCCTGGTGGGGTGCCATCGCGGCTGCCCCACCCGCCCTCGCTGGGCGTCACACCCCCGCAGGCAGTGTGCCCCCCCACCTGCTCTCTTGCCTCCTCTAGCCTTGACTGTGCATAGGACACCCAAATGAGTGGTATTAAAACTGTATTTAATCTGAGCTGATGTACTCATGTTCAGATAAATCATGTGGTTAGGTTTTGCTGTCTCTGCCTTTCAGTTTACTCACATTTGCACTGAGCTCGTACTGCTTGGATCATCATTTTTATTTTCTAGAACAAGTTTTCAACCTTTTTAGACCTGGGATCCACTTTTAGCCCAAAAATGCATTTGGGGGCGACACCTCATTCATTTTTTAATGTATTTGCAGAATGGTAATGCTGCTGTTGATACACTTTAGGTCAGCTTTCAACTCAGTAATGGGTCCCAACTAACCATTTGTAGACCAATGTTCTAGGAACCAAACTATCCCCGAATCCATTCATTGCCTTTGTTCGGAAACTCATTTGAACAGTGATCTACAGAATATGACAGCTGAATTTGACAGCATATGACAGCTAAAATTCCATGTGGTAGAGCCTTCATTTGTCTGAAGGTAATCATCCTTAAAATTCAACGAGTCAAAAAGAAATTAAGCATCATTAACTCAAAATAGATGGTGCTTTCCTTGTGCCCTACTTAGCTGCAGCTAGCTAGATGATGATTCAGTATTCCTTTAACCAAGGTGTAATTCATTTGCTCTATATTTATATTTATGACATGATTGCTTTCCAGGCTGAGCATACTATAGTGAACACCTTTGAATTTTGAGTCAGTAGGGGCCACTGGTGCTGTGATGACTATGAATTTGAAAGATCAAAACGCAGCTTACAGTGCAATCCTAACTATAGCTATTCAAGATTCAGGTAGGTAGCCGTGTTGGCCTGACGCAGTCGAAATAAAAAAATAGTCCAGTAGCACCTTAGAGACCAACTAAGTTAGTTCTGGTTAGTTCTAAGCTTTCGTGTGCATGCACACTTCAGATGCCATATCTGAAGGACGTGGATGGCGGTGTGGGTTAAACCACAGAGCCTAGGGCTTGCCGATCAGAAGGTCAGCGGTTCGAACCCCCGCAACAGGGTGAGCTATAGTTGCTTGGTCCCTGCTCCTGCCAACCTAGCAGTTTGAAAGCATGAAGTGCAAGTAGATAAATAGGTACCGCTCCTGCGGGAAGATAAACGGTGTTTCCGTGTGCTGCTCTGGTTCGCCAGAAGCAGCTTAGTCATGCTGGCCACATGACCCGGAAGCTGTACGCCGGCTCCCTCGGCCAGTAAAGCAAGATAAGCGCTGCAACCCCAGAGTCGTTCGCGACTGGACCTAATGGTCAGGGGTCCCTTTACCTTTTCACCTCAAAGTTGATGATACGGGAATCTCCTTACAGAATCCTATAGGCACATTTCTCACATTTTCTGTAGAAGTGTTTTCTGAAACCATAATCAGCAACTGAGAATTGTTTTTCAATACAAGAAGTGATGTATCAGCACTTAACTCCATTGCATGCACATACCTCCTGAATGTCAGACTGAGTGTGACAGGGAAGGAGGTGCAGACGGCCAAGGTATGAAGACTTTGGAAGCAAGTGTCATACTGCTGGTACTTTGGGCTCCCGTTCAAGAGAGAAGTATATAGATGTTGAAAGTGAGGGATGAGCAAAAAGCAGGAATAGGGCTCTGCCTTCAAGTGAGCAAGTACTTCATCCTGGAAAAGGTTTTCGCTGCATCTACCTATTATGAGCGCATTACTCAATGAAGTAATAAGACATTAAAGGGCAGTTAACACACACATACCCTGTTTCTGTTCTGCTCTATTGCCTCTTAAGTACCGGTATTCTGCTGTTCTGGGCAAACAGATGCAGAATCATTCATACCTGGTTTGTGGGTGCTTAATTATACAGTGTGATTAAATGCAAACTGTGTGCAATAAATAAAGGAACATTTGGACAGAGAAAAATAAACCATTGTTCAGTACCACAGTGTCAGCACAGATGCACAGAAAAATGGTAAAAACTTAAACTGTAGAACAGCCCATAAAAAGAATGGATTACTGGAACTCTTAAGCCTAATGTGAAAAATCACTTGGGCTCCAAAGAATGTATGTTATAGGGCAACACAAAAAAAACACAATAGAATTAAAAAAATGCATTTAAGTGAACACTTGGGCATGCATGCACTTCCATCCAATTAATTGTCCAACTAGAGAATTGGTAGTACACAGAAGGCAAGTCAAAGTCTGGAGAAAAAGTTGCAAACAGATCAGGACCATTTCAGTCATTACAGATCACTGTGGATTGGACTCGAGAATTAGATGTGCAAAACAGTTTTGAGTTCCCATTAGATGACTCATCAGTGGGAAAAGATACAAGGCTTTTAAATTACTTTAAATGTTGTCTCCCCCACCCCTGATTTCATGCCTTTTTACTGTTCCCTGCATGCCTCCCACCTCTTTCATCTGTTGCCATTCCTGACACTATTTGCAAGAAAAGATATCATTTCTTAGATGTGTGGAAAGAAATAGCATACTTAATATTTTAAATATTAATTATGACATCCAGAGACCTTCTTTTGGTAGCTTCCATTGGGGGTGGGGAACATGAGCACTGCTTAACCTTTATAAGGTTTTGAGCCTGTAAGGCAACTTTACATCATCATCTCGTTAGAAATGTACCATAGTAGCGAGGTGTGAAAAATGGAAAGCAGGAAAACCCACATGAATTCAGTCGAGGGCCTTAGGCAAGTCAGTTTTCTCAGCTGCAGTATCAGGAAAGTAATGTCCTGGTTGACATGGAAGTGCCAAGGATTACTGAGATAATATATAATAACTAGTAGACTTTAAGCCCGTTAAATTAACGGGCGCTAGAACATCATGGAAAGCGGGGACGGCGAGAACTTGCTGAAGTGCTCGATGTACTTGGGCGCCCCAGCCAGCGCCGAATGGCCCTTCAGCAGGCAGCGCAGGAGGCGCATTGCGGCGGCGGCACTGGCACCAGCCAGGCCCCGGCAGGCCAACTCAGCCGCCACTTGTAACGGCCGCTGCCGCTTAGAAGTCCACGCGAGCGCGCACCCGCCGCTTCAACAGCCCGGCCGCCCGAAGTCTCTGCGCTCCAATCCGTGCCCGTGGGGCACATGCGCAGTTTCGCCCGGCCGCCCGAAGTCTCTGCGCTCCAATCCCTGTGTCCGTGGGGCACATGCGCAGTAGGACACAGGGATGGACACAGGGACTGGACGCAGAGACACTTGCACTTTATTACTGTAGATATCCCAAGAGTGCTAGAAAATCATTATTGGTTGGATCCAGATTTGTAATGAGCAGAGTTCTGCTGAGAGTGGAGAAAGGGAGGTATTTTTCACCTGTTTCTCCCTCCCCTGCAAAGCTTCTGTAGAATGTTTTGGGCGTATCATGATGAGTGGTTATAGGGACTCAAGGCAGAAGGAGGAATGGGCAAAACGCTCCCCTTCTTCCTGCAGGGATCATCTGCTAGATTCCAAACCCTTCTATTCACAGATGGAGCATATTTAGATACAGCGCTATATAAAAGGAATATATTTTTTCATTTACTTTTTATGCTGGTTCAGTTACAAAGATGTCCAGGCATTTTTTCTCCAGTTTGGAGGAAAGCTGCATATCTGCTCTCACTTTATGAGATATCCTCTCTTATGTGGTGTTCTCTCTTCATGGGATAAAGATCTCCCCTGCAGTGGAGAAATGTGATTATTGCCTGTGCACTAGAACCACAAGATACGTTTCATCAGTTGCTGCTGCCCGAGTAAGTTTGCCTTAGAAATCCCAAGGCATTGCAGCTGTTCGGTAAGGCTAGTAAAGCCACCACCACACCATATTTTCCTGCATTTTGAAATGTGTTCCTTGCCTCCTAGCACCACTTTCAGTCTATTTTTTCACCTGGGTGACATGAGTTTGTGTTGAAATGTTCCTATCATTTAGCAGTAGAATCCTTGGGTTTTCCAATGAAACCTTCATACTAGCTGTGTAAGATCATCAGCACCTTAAATTACAGTAGGAGCAGTTCAAAATACTCCAGAGTAATTTGTAGCAGGAAAGATTTAAATAGACCTGAACTAAGTGCAGGGATAATTGTTAGCATGCACACACCTAAATAGAGAGAAGCTGCGGAGCATGGCACTGAAAACTGAACACGATGGATGTAGGACTGAGTATACTTTTTTGAGTGCAAAAGTTTATTACTGAATTTTAAAGGCCTGAATAAAATTACTGAATTTTAAAGGGAGCTCATGTAAGGTAAGATTCAAGGCACACCTGATTTTTAGCTTAGTTTATTAGCCACTATGGTACACCCTGGCAAAGGCCAATCATTACACTGGTCAATTTTGATGCAAAAACTACCCCAGGTTGTAAGTGGGCTATGACAGTAGCACATGCCTAAAACTTACCAGCTTCACTAACACATGCATAAGAAAAGCTGATTGCTCATAAATTTGGCAGTTTCTTCTTTTTTGACTCTCAAAGGACATTGATAATTTGCAGTTCTCAATACTCTGCACTGCATTTTTATCACAATATGAAACATTCATATGTTCCTAAGATCATCCTATCAATGATATATGGTAAGAAGCCATAGTAACAGCTTTTTTTCACTCTAGAGAGTACTATTATTCAGAAATAAAACTTGTATGTTCCAAATAATGAGAGGATAATCATGGATCATTACTATCCATACTAACATGAGATAGATAAAATAATGTGGTAGGGGGTGGGGGACTGTGGATGGTTTAATAAACTTCTGCAGAACATAATCAAGAGTGCTAACTGTGTTAATATGTAGAAGTTACAGGTCATCAAATTATGGCATAAGTTGTTGCATCTGTTGAAGTGGACTTTTATCAACAAAAGCGTATGCCATAGTACATTTTCTGGTCTTAAAGATGCCGACTCTTGCATCTACAAAAAGATATTTCATACACAACTGCTGTCTGACAGATTATTGCATATTCTGCCATCTGCTACTCACTAGTTCTCTTCTCATCAATATTTCTGATTTCAGAAGGTTTCTGATCAAAGACTTTTATTTTAAAAACTGAAGAAAGCTACAGTTCACATTGTAGGTCTAATGCTTCGCAGATCATCATATTCCTTTCTTTTCACTTGCTAGGTGGAGAAGGTGGGACCCACTCTTGTATCTTCTTACGGGTGGTAGAAAATGGTACATACTGTCCAGGAGTACCACTTAAATTCATCTTATGATTCTCCCAAATGAATTTACGAGGCACTGGAGGGTGTGTAGTTGGAGGGTCTTCTGTCATACAGTGAAGCCAACGATGCCTTAAAGGGAAAAAACGTGCACACACAAACACGACAGATAAATATGTTGTCCTAATAGCTCCTGAAGCATATATGCTCAGAGTTTCAAAAGCAAGCCATGTTTGATGGACAAAAGTTACACTGCATGAACCATTTTGAACAGCTACATTTCAAGAAGTTTAATCATGCAGATTCTGTTAGATTTATTGTTTGCAGAAGCATGTTCCCTAACAGTTTTTAAGATGTTTATTTTATTTTTAATTGTATTATTTTATCACTGATGTGTCTGCTGCCTTTGACTCCTTTGGGAAGAAGAGTGGGACATAAATCTAATAAATAAATATGCCAGAAAATGATATATTTAGTATCAGAAAATTAGTATTCTACTACAGATAAGTACCAGTAGGTGTCACAAAAGAGTGTTGCCCCAACGGAACAAAGGCAGGTGCAATCCATTTGTGTCATGGCACACAAAAGGGCAATCCAGGAGGTGCTCCTATGACTATGTGGGTGGTCCTTCTTGTTGGGACTATACAATAGTACCAAAAAGATAGCTGCGATCATCAACTACAATTGGGTAATCACTTGCTGCTGCTGCTGCTGCTGGTATCTGAAGCCAAGCTCTCACTACCTCCCTGTCCAAACAGTGTATAGGTACTATCAAAAGCTGGCAGCATTATGCATCCTACTGAATGCAAGTTACAATAGGACTCTCTTGCAATAGTGCATTCGTTTTCAACAGGCTCTCTTGGAGGCAATCAGTTTCCTAGATTCATTTCAACTGGGGTTTAGATCTGGTTTTGGCACTGCTTTCTGGTAGTTCTGGTCATTTTCAAAGGGTGATGCTGGGGGAGTTTTGTTTGACCCCATGGAGCCTTCACTGCAGGGTTCCTCAGGGTTCAGTGTTATCCCCTATACTGTTTAACATCTACATGAAACCACTGAGTGAAGTATCTGAAGTTTTGGAGTACAGTCTAAGCAATATGCTGATGACACCCAGTTCTACTTCCCCTTTACATCTGCAGATGTGGCAGTGGCTATGCTGGACTGATGTCTTGCCTCAGTAATGGACAAAATGAGAGCCAATAAACTGAAGCTCAATACAGAGATGACTGAGGCACTGTACGCGGGTGGTTCCCTAGACCAGATGGATAGTGGGTGGCCTGTTCTTGATGTGATTACACTACCACTGAAGGAACAGATATGCAGCTTGGGGGCTACTTCTGAATCCACTGCTGTTGCTTGAGGCTCAGGTGGCCTCAGTGGCATGGAGTACCTTCCATCAGGTTTGGCTGGTAGCCCAGCTGTGCCCCTATCTGGACAGCCTAACTTCTGTTGTCTATGCTCTGGTAACCTCCAGGTTAGATTACTACCTTGCCTTATACGTGGGGCTGCATCTGAAGGCAGTTCAGTGAGAAACTACAGTGACTGCAGAATTCAGCAGCCAGGTTGCTCACCAGGGCAAACGGCTCAGGACTGCAATACTTCAAGGAATGCCTCTACCCACACGAACCATCCCAAATCCTGTGATCATCATCTGAGACGCTTCTTCGTGTGCCTTCCCACACAAGGGATCCAGAGGGCAGCATCACAAGAATGGGCCTTTTCTGCTGTAGCTCCCTGCTTGTGGAATGTCCCCCCTCCCCCGGAAGCTTTTTGCTGCCTTTGTTACATATCTTTAGGCACCAAGCAAAACATTCCTCTTCTCCCCAGCCTTTGGCTGATTAAACAATCATTAAAATGTGCCGGGGAATTGTTTTATTACTTTGTTTCTATTATGTATTTTGTGGTTTTATACTGTAACCCATCTCGTGTACTTCAGGTGAAGTTCACCTGTTATAATAATAACAAAATAACAACAACAACAACTTTTCACGTAAATCCTATATGAAGAAATAAACCATTAAAAATGATCCAACAGGTTCCAAGAGCTATAAAAGGCTGCATATAATCTCTCTTGCACATTTTGCATTATTATTTTTGGCTACCTGCAACTCAGGAGTACATTATCACTATGCACACAACCTCCTTACCATTCACTGACACCTCTAGAAGTCAGCATCATATTTCTCCATACATCCTCATAGTGTACACATAGTGAAATAATTGTAAGTCTGGACCAATCTGTTCGATAAATGACTTTTTCCCATAATAAGTGACCCAACAGTAACAAGTATAGCAAGATTAGTGCATACTGTGAGAATGTTGTGGGCATTGGGCAACTAATTCAAGTAGTCACTAATATTTAGGTCAATTGTTTTTAGTGCTACAAATATCTGATGAGTTAAAAAATGCAATTTCCTGAAAACACATTTTCAGTAAGCTTACAATTGTGTTAATTGGGGTGGAAATGACAGAGGAACTCAGCTGTCACTAAAACCAGGACAGCTACAGTATGTTTGTTTCTCACTGTTCAACAATCTTGACATACTTGTGACCATACTAGATCTCTACCTATGGACTGACCCCTCTTCCCTACCCTCAATGCAAATCAAAGATAATTCATTTGGAATGTGAACATCCAACTTCACAGCTATACACAGAATATACCGTATTGGCTTGAATATAAGCTGCACCCACAAATAAGCCGCACCTTTAAAATTCAGGGGGGGGGGGAAGGAGAAAAAAAAGGCAATACCCAAATATAAGCCACTCCCTTAAAATTGGGTTACAAGCTGAAAATCGCTGCAGTTGGTAGAATTGTGACTCCGAGCCAATTTAAGCCTTTGATCTTGCAAGCCCGCAAAAGTTACCATACAATCGCTAAAATCGCAAATCACTATTCAATTGCTTCAATTCCACAGGCACTCACACCCATAAATAGCAAATGAACAGTCTCAAGCTCGCAAATCGGCAATAAACCATTTTTTGGTTCTGTTTTACCGTATGTCTGTTTCAGCAGCGATATCATAAAAGCCTATTTTTGTAAGGCTGCGAATTTAAGCCGCACTTTAACTTTTCACGGTCGGAATTTGGAAAAAAAGTGTGGCTTATATTTGGACCAATATGGCACTTTCAGTAAGATTGTTTTTTCTAAAAATCAAATGTCTTCTAAATGTCACTTCACAACTCTCCTACTTATTCCAGTAAGACTGTTCCAGAGAAAGTGGTATGGAGACTGATACTAACAGGCACAATTTAAAAACTGCCATGACCAGCAGTCTACGCCTAGTAGGGCTTTGGTCGTACAATTCTTGAGCAGCACCATAGTGCAACATAATGTGTATCATTAAATTAGGTAGTACTGCAAAAGGGATGACCTAGAGACTAGCAATGACCAACGTGTGGTCTGCCAGATGTTGCTGAACGACAACCACCATACAGACATGCTGGCTGAGGCTGATGGGAGTTTAGACTCCAAAAGCATCTACACATCAGCCACCCCTCACCTAAGCAAATCTTCAGTTTTCAGGCAGAAAGCATGCAGTGGTGCCTGATCTATGCTCTATCCTGGAACTGGTGAAGTACTTTTGCTGGCAGAAGATTAGGGGATGATGTACTGTTAAGAGGATTAAATTTTCATTTCCTTGCTTTTGCGTGTCAGCCTCAGATAAGTTGGTTCGTTTTGAGGTTAACTGTTTCACAAGGTTAATACAACATATAATCACAGAAATGCATGCAGTAAACTAGCTGGTTTACCATTCAGGGGGCACCATGCTTCCATCCATTTCCCAGAATGTGTTCTTGCCATTCATTTCATTAGTATATATAACCCACCTATGGCGACCTTAAATAGGAAGATAAGTAAACATTTACAAATTATATTCAACTGAACCAAGAAGTGAGGCATAGATTTATGACATTTTATTAGTTATAAAAAGACTGTACTCACCACCACCACCCCACACACAATTCAAATTTTGCGAAGTTAAAATTCTGTGCTCACATTTAATTATTGTGCTTGCAAGATTCTCACATTCAACAAATAGCACTTTTGGAAAAGGAATGGTTTGGCAGAAGGCATGGAAGGAGTAAACCGAGGCAATGTAAGGCTTTGTTGATAAGAATCCACGTTGGGATCACCACACATATATTTTTTTTCCTACACAATGTAGGATGATGAAGTGTCTATGTGGTCACTTACGAAGAGCTGAGTTTACTACAAACATGTAGATCAGATAGGTGACGAGTAGATGGTATGAAGGAAACCAAAATTATCTAATACATTTGCATCTAACAAGTTACTGCGTTATTTCCCACATCAGAATTATTTTTGTGAAGGAAAAAGGTCACACATGAAGGGACCTCAGAGAGACAAGCAGCAGATGTGGGAGAGTGCACAATAATTTCCATTAATGTAGTGTTTAATAAAAACCCTCAAAATACCATATTAGCCCATGTAACCCAATGGCGCTGCAGCCTCTCTTCCTTGCAATTCAGGTTAATTTTAGCAATCCAAGTGTTGAGACTGGAAAAGGGGTCTTAATATTCAAAGTAATGATTCTGCAAAGATAGTGGTATCAAAAAGATGACCCTCACTACTACTCCCTAAACACCATCTGCTTTCTCTGTTTCTTCACATCTGTGTACCAGTGCAAAAAGATGCTATATTTACAAGCAGGAGCATAAATCCAAGTTCCTGTTGTGACAACACCTCACTAGGACTTCTTACTGCTATATCCTCCTACTTGACACCAACATTTACTTAGAGCTGACTAAATTGTAATCACACTGAAGAAGTGTAAATTAGCCTAGTTTTTTTCAGAAGATTAAATTCAAATTACTGAAGTATATCCACTTACCAAAAAAATATCTTTTGTCTTCATAGTATTTGTTTCCATATTTATCAACACCTACTAGTGTGCCAGTCTTCAGTTCGTTGACCCTGCAGGTTTCCAAAAACAGAAGTAGTAAAATTACCTGATACTGAACAAATTTAAATATGAGGAGCTGTTGTTGCTCCATGGTGGAGCACTTTGAATGCAGAAGACCACACATTCAATCCTTGCCATTGCCAGGTAGGGTTGGGACGTAACATTGAGCTAGATGGCCCAATGGTCTCACTTTGTGGAAGGCAACTTTAGAAATTCTGTTCAGTTGTCAGTGGTCCTAGAAGTCAAGGGACCAGAAGCAATCTCAGCTTCACCTCTAATTACTAAAACTGAAAAGACAGTCATTTTGCACCTAATGAGCATGAATTATTGCATAACGTGCTTCTTGAACAAATGTATATGGCCAGTGTTAGAAATTCCCCAGGAGTACAGAATAAGTAAAACGGGATGGGGACATGAGGATGCAAGCAAACCCAAACCCAATGTCTCTGGGTTGGTCTTCAGATCAGTATAAAGGAATGAAGAGGGTTTTTAAGTGTGTGTATTGAATGCCCTTAGAAATGCTCCCCACAATTGGAAACCCTGAAATCTAAGGTTCTCGCTCACTGGAAGAGTTTCTATGTCACCAAAGGTGATTTAAAACCCCTTTTCAAGCTTTATTGCTAACTTTGCAGAGCTCTGAATGTAAGACTTGTGTGCATGCTTCCTCGCTCGCCCCAATTAGGACTATGTTATAATTTCCAGAAAGGCAGCAGTGTTAATCTGTTGCAGCAAAATCATCAAAGAATTTTGTGGAACCTTGAAAATGAACCAATTTATTATGGTATAAGCATTCATGAACTACAGCATGGGCTTAGCAAGGATTTTTGTTGGGGGGGGGCAGAACCTCAGTTAGCTATGCATTTTTATTTATTTATATTTATTTAGGGGGGCAGCTGCCCCTCCCTGGCCCCCCCCTTGGCTACACCCATGGACTACAGTCTGCTTCATAAAATGCACCTGACAGGCTGTAATCTGAGAAAGCGAATGCCGTAAGACTCTTGTAGGAATATATACAAAATTAAGAAAACTAATTATAAAAAGTTATGTATGGAATCCTGCAAGCTTTTTCTGACTATGTTTGTATAAATAACTTGTATAATTGAACTTTTCCTTGGCTGTTTTACTCTTGCTGTCCCCACAAGCATGATACACTAATAATTATAACCAGCCAGTTTCTTTATTCCTTTAGTGTATTGTTATGCATGCAGTTTTTAAAAAATTGCCTGGAATTTTAACTTTATTTAAAAATTAATGCCTATGATAAAAAGAGAGAGCTAAGATGTTCTGCCTCACAGGGTAGCTGTGGTAGGGAAGGGGGAAACGGAGCAAGATAAACAAATATCCTCAACTTTCTGGCTTGAAAACTGCCCAGCAAGACATCTACATAATTTCCTTCCACGGAAACAAGTTCACCGACTGGATGCAGGGCATTTTCCACACCAAGGACCACTTCATTGGTTTCGTGAAAAAAGAAAAACAAAACCAAACAGCTCTGCCGAGTTCAGCAGGACTTACTGCTAGGAATACTAAAGACAACCGTATGATGTACTGAACTCAAGTGTCAAAACAGCCCAGAAAAAGAAATCTGAAGAAGTGTGCATGCACACGAAAGCTCATACCAAGAACAAACTTAGTTGGTCTCTAAGGTGCTACTGGAAGGAATTTTTTTATTTTGTTCAGAAAAAGAAAGTCCGCTTTGTTATCTAGCCAATAAGCTTTCCAATCCGGACAGCCCTCCCTTCCCTTTCCCGAAATGACCGGGAGGCGCAAGCCTTGAAATGACCCCGCTTCAGAAAAGGTCCCCCAAGTCCACCTTTATCCCCTCGACGGAGTTTGGGCTGCCTGCTCGTCTCTGGGGATCCGGGAAGGTCTAGAGAAGCGGAGGAGACCCATTTCCACGCCAACCAGAGACAGCGACCTCCTCCTCTTCCTCCCGCCCATGACCAAGGTGACCCTCGAGGGCAAGCAGCCGCTCCTCTCCTAGCCTGCCGCCACAAGCCAACGCGCATGGCGGAGGGGCCGAGCCATTCTTTACCTCAGCAGCTGAAACACGGCCCCGCGAATGCCGCCGTGACCCTGGAGCTGCTGCAGCGCCCTCCTAAACACCTGCACGTACTCCGCCATCTTCCCGGAGGCCCAGAGCGGCCCGGCGCCTTCTTCCCTCCGCCGCAGGACGGCGTCTGCGCAGCCGCGGCAGGAGGCTCCTCCTCCTCCTCTGACTCCAGTTCCAGGGAAGCAGATGCAACGAGCGAAGGAAGAGGCGGGCTGCGGAGAGTCTGGAGCCCCGCAGGTGGCAAGGAGGCGGCCGTTTCTTGCTCTCAGGGAATTCATCGCCGGTATGTTGTGCTAGCTGAGAAGTGCATCCTACTGAGCTCAATGGGAATGGCTCCCAGGTAGCTCCCAGGTATACAGCTTAGGGCCCCACTCTCTTGAGGGCCCCCCAAAAATTATGAGTCTTTGTAAATTGTGTTTCTAAAGGAACTTTTGTTATTGCCAAATGCCAATGTGTTTGCATTGTTTGTTATGAATAAAAAATCATTTTAAGTTAGAGCTTAATCATTATTTAACTATTAATACACTTCTTAATTGTACTGTATTTCAGTTCAACAATAACTGAAAAATACATATAAACTGAAAAATACATATTTTATTATGTGCAAATAGCTTTAGATAAATATTAGGTCCATAAATTACCATATAGCATATATTCAACACAAAAAAACAGCGACAATTTGTTGTTGACAAAGGACAGCTGGCCATATAAAGGGCACCATTACCTTCAGTAGCTTAGGGCCTCATCAAACCTAAATCTGGCCCTGCTCCCAGGTAAATGTGTGTGTGTATGACTTTTTGTCAGGGGGGACCCCGCAGGGGGACACTTACTGCTAAACATTTTGTGAATCTAAGTTTGGCCTCATTGTGGGGCAGTATTTCAATATCAGTAAGAAAATGAGAGTACCCCTAAACATTTTTTTAAAGAAAAAAAAGCACTGTGTATATCTATATATATATTTACACACAGACACACAAATACCTCAGGGGGACTCCCTTCTAAGTAAACATGCATTCGTCTGGGTTGCAGACTGTATTCAAAACCCCAGAGATACATTAAGTAGAATAGAAGCACTGCCACCCGACCCCACTCACCATGCCCCCCTCCACCTCTTTCCCCCCTTTCTTCTTAACATAACATTAATGTCTCAACAAATGAAACTGTTCTGTAGAAAGTGTAACTTGAAAAAAGAGACATTGCACATACTTTTGTAAACCAAGAAATCTTTAAAAAGGAAAAAAAAAATAGACAAATTCATGGTGCTGAAGGCTATCCTCTGCTTCCATGGTTGGAGGGAAGAGCACCCTGTTTCTCACAGGGGCCCATCAGATGCTTCTGAGAAACCCATACGGTTTGAACATGACAGGTCTTTACAAGGCAAGAGACTATTGTTCACTAGAAGACAAGTTGCAACACCTCTGCAATATACTCATCCTCATCTAGCAGTCCTTTAATCATCTGAATGGTGCAAGCTCTTCAAAGCTGGATATATCTCCTGACAAAAAAGGTTTATCTGTTGTAATTTTTTTAGTATTACCAAAGTATGTTGGTACAGTACACAGTTACTCAATTCTGCTATACTGAACATGCAGTAGTACTTTTCAAATTTTAAAAATAAATTCCTGAATTTTTGTACATACTTGGACCAAGAGAAAAACTAATGAAAGCACAGATATTAAAGTATCAGTGATAAACAATGGCTGGAAAGCTTAACTAAAAATAGCAAAGTGAATGCATCTGAGCCAAAATAATACTTAATTCACTCTACCACAATGCTGTAAAATGTAAAAAAATAAGGATAGTAGATAACAGTGCATAAAGCTCACATAAACTAGGTTTTTTTTAATTGTAAAGAAGATTAAAGAGATAACAGCATTCTATGATAAAAGTTACAATTTATTTTTAAAAATACAGCCAAAATAGAATTTACACTTCTTCAGGTTTCAAGACATTTACAGTAGTTATTATATAGCAACAATATAGTAATTGGGGCATTCTGATGCATACACAAAAACCGAACCACAAAAAATTATGTATACAAAAGTGGAATGAAATGCAGAAACAATTTCCAGTGACAGTGGAGAAGAACTAGCTGTAACAAATTTATTGAAAGCATTCAGAAAATGTGTAATATACCGTAGTTTACCTGTACAGACTTAAAACAATGAATTGTTTAACTACAAGATGTACCCAGGAATACATCATTTATTACAATTGTATGATACAAGCCTGCATGTGCCCAAGTGCATAAGCATGCTTATCTTTTTGGAGAGAAATTAAACTGTTCACTACATTATTGTTGGTTGACTCATTCTGAAGTATATAAAAAGGTACCTCTTTTTATTAAATCATTTTTTAAAACCTTGATAAAACTAACACTGTCCAGATTACAGAAGGCCCATTTCATTTGTTGGTAAATACCACAGTCTGACAAGAAGAGACAGCTGTCTCTAATTATTCAGTATGGTCAATACTTAACACATGAAATAAGGGTGAAAACAAGATTTACAAAAAAAAAAAAAGTTATACAGACAATCCTTGACACAGTAAATGAATATTTTGTGTTTATGCTAGATTAACTATTCTATACCGTAATTAAAAAAGAAGTAGCCTTCAATGAATCACAAAGTGCATCTGGAAAAGTTTTCAAAGGCTGAAGATACTCAGTAGCAAACACAATATGAAAACACAAAATCTGCAATTATGAGGATTCTGTGATCACTACAGTGTAGGAAAAACAGAATACTATTCTGTAACACATACTTTCCATCAAGGTTTATTTATCTCCTTATGAACATTTAAGGAACTCTTTCTAGTCTTATTTGAATTTTATTATGAGAACTTGAAACTTGTTTCAACCTTCAGGAAAAGACAGGCTTACTAAAGGAAATCCAATTCCAATATGAATGGTAAGTTTGTGTCAGATGGCTCATATGCTCATTTGCACCTTAATGCTTATAATCAATCAATTTCCTAGCTAGATGTACGGGCACAAATATTACTAAAAAGACCTAGTTGGCACTGGTGAACTGATTTGCATATGTAAATAATATAACAGGACTCAGGAAATAACACACAATACTTATCTGATACATTTAAGGTATCTAGAATTTTTTTTACTTCTAAATCATATTAGCAGCGGATATAACTCTGAACATAACAACTATTTGTGACTCAAGTTAATCTAAATATAATCATTGCTTTGGGGCAGTAATAGGCTTTCAAGCCAGTTTTCCAGCTTTTCTGTAATTAATCTTCAATTTAAACAAATGCTAGTTGGCTAATAAAAACGTTTAAGTTCCATCCAAAGCTACTGGAAATATATCCAAAGCTTTGTAGTCCAGGGTTTACAGTCCACATAGGCTACTCAGAATAGACCCTCTGAAATTAATAAATTGAAGTTAGTCATGTCCATTCATTTCAGCGGATCTACTCTTGAGTATGACTAACATGGGATGCAACCCTCAGTCACATCAGAAATAAGTTGCCTTGTTCAGGATTTCAGACTTACATCAAACGGACAAGAATGAATTTGTAGAAACAAGATACTGAAAATACAGCATTGGGAAGAATGTTTATTTTTTGTTTCTAAAGTATCACATGGAAATGCCTCAATGAAGTTTCTCCATTATCAAAGGCTTGTTTTTCTACATTTTTTAGAATTTGTTATAGTTGTGTTCCAGGTATAGCTAAACTACAAAAATAGGATGAACTACTCTTCTTGATTTTCATTAGATTCTAAAGTAATATACAAAGTTATTGAAAACCAGATAAAAGGTAAATCATCCTGCACCAGTCAAGATAGTCTACTGTGTTTCCAGAATGTGTTGGTAATGAGGAAGCTGCATCTTCTTGTATTTTTCTTGTTAACATTGCACTGAAAAACTTGTTATCTCTTGGAGATAGTGTACATTTACAATTGCCATGATTGCCATGGTATAGAATCCGTGGTTTTAACTTTTATACAGCATGACCAATTATTTGAGAATTGTAGTCTGCAGTCTCCATTCTTAGAATATATGGTATGATGCTGTCAATCTGAACATTTCCTATTAGTCCTGCGAAAAACAGTTCTTCTGTTATAGCAGCACTCATTAGTCTCAGAGCAGGCAATCTGAGAAGCAGCCTAGACAGCCTGGAAGACACAATTGACAAAAAGGGTAACACAACTTTACATTCAAAAAACAATCTTCAGCTGTATTAGTAAGCAAAATATATGGTGTGTTAAGAAATATCTGCACATGGGGCTGATCAATGCACTCATGCAAGGGTATCATTTGTTCCCTCCTGCCAAAATGAGCCTAGTGCTCTGTCCTTTAAACATTTGCCTCAGAAGTGGCTTATAAAACCAGACAACAGGCTTGACTTCTAGGAGACCCTACTGATTTTAATCAGACTACGTATAACCAGAAGAACGAATGAACCCTTTTCGTTAAGTTTGCAACTTCAGGACCTGCCACTTTGAAGAAAACACAATAATGGAACTTTAACTAGAAATGAGAGCTTACAGCTACTATTTATTTCATATATGCAAAGTATGAAGGAATAGCATTACCTAGAGAAATTACAACCTACCATTAAAAAAAAAATATTCTCACACTTTAAACACAAAACTAGTTCCCAGAAGTTTCCTGAATTAATACAACTCTGAAAGGAAACATTAAAAAAAATCAGATATGTGTATATATATATACCTGTAAGTATCATCTGGATATACTTTTGTTACATAATCCTGAAATTCCATATATGCTTTTTCTTGAAATTTTTCGATCTGTACAATGTTTTCTAAGCCAGGGTGATCTAAAATAAAGTATGTTGTTAAATTGACTGAAAATCAAATGTACATAAAAGGCAGCAAAGGACACATAACGGCAGATATTCTCTTACGACCCAAAATGGAAACAAATTTTGCTACTTAAATTGTCCAGTATCTATGAACTATGAACTGCAAAGCAGCTTTATTAGAATCATACAATGGACACTTGGTCTATTTTGTTTCTTCTCTTTTCTTGAATTGTCTTTAGATTGTATTAGTGTATAAAATGGTAAAAATAAATAAAACCTGTAAATAAACAAGCAACTTTCTTGCAATAATAAAATATTATTTAGCACCTGTTTTTCTTGTGCCCATCCAAAAAAAAGCTAGAACATTAGATATAAGCAAGATTAAACTCACCCATCGTAAGTTAAGCAAAAAATGCTTCTGTTCAAACAGGAAGAGACAAAGTTCTCTTTCATTGATAATACTCTCATGCACTACTGCTGAAAGGGGTATCCCAAGCTTTTCAGATGGTATAGGTGGTTGCTTGCAGTGGACACCTGCTGAGATGGGCTGATTGCCACCCCAACCATCACAGACCACAGATGGGCTGATTGCCACACCATCTAGACCACTACAATTAGCTAACAGCATCAAACCTATCTATCTTTTTTTTGACTCATTTAAGTTTGTTTAACCATATCCATATACTACTCCAGACATTGATGTAAAACAGACATAGTTGTTCATGGGTGCTTAAGTTAATAAGATGTAGAACTAGGTATCATCTGCATACTGGTGACATACCACCACCCAAACTGTGATAGTCTCACACAGTGGATTCATGTAGAAATGTTAACCGGCGACACTAAATGAAATGTCCCCAAAGAGGCCAAGCTATGGCCATAAAAATCATACCGAACATGAAATCAGACAAAAAAAGCCCAGAAGCACTTAGCTTTAGCACAATTAACCCAGCCTGGTCTACTTAGATGGTACAATTTAAAGTAAAGTAGCTAAGCACATCTGCTCCAAGAGCAAGAGACTGAATGAACAAGGCCAAAGGTTTTAGTTTCTTGTTTTTACATACCGGGGCTGAAGAGGACGATTGCTTTCAAATAAGCATATTCATAACCATCAAGGCAAAGCTTCACCATACTGTTACAGAACTCCTGCAGTTTGAAGATATGCTCCATCACTAGCTTTCCTCTATCTGCTGACAGTTTATCTAAGTGAATACAAAACATTGCAAATTTAATAGGGGCTCTTACTGTCTTAGTTATGTGAATCTGTTAAGGTATATCTGTTAACCCTCTGGGAGAGGGCTGATAGTGGTGTAAAAGCACCTTGAAGACTAGAGCTGTTTCCACAAGTAAAGGGAAAGGCACAAAATGAATATGAGCAAATGCAATTATTTCAGTAGCGATCAATCAATGACAAAGCAAGTCAATGTTCCCATCCATACCAATTCTGAGACTTGTAACAACATATCTTACCTTGTTGTAAACTATTATGAAGGTGATTAACAAATGCCGTTAATATAGTTGCTACGTTCATTACTTGTGAACACTGTGCAAGACCAAGTGTAAAAAGTTCATTCCAGCAGGCTTTCACTAATGATATGCTGTTATCCTGCCTATTAAAAAGAAGTAGAACTATATTAATGGAACTGTTTGTTTCAGTTCAATACAAGCCTGGTTCACATGTCACACAACTAAATTGGCTTGGCTTAGCTCAGCACAGCAAAGCAGCAAGATCCTCACCAAAAGCCCACATTCATGCAAACCCATGTTTTGGCTTAGTGTAACATGTGAACCAGGCCATAGTGCATGTAGTCACAAGTATTCAACACAATCAACAGGCAGACAAGACCTCTCTCACTATGAAACTGAACTTCCTGGCATACCTAACATGAAAACTCTGATCACACTCAGGTTTCCTAGCTGCAGAAAAGAATGAAATGTATAGCCAGGGCTTTGAATCATGTAAATATTTATTTAGTTGGGTGATTTAGTTGGCCCTGGTGATATTTGTATTGAAGTCTTTGAGCACTGAATATTTGACCCAACACAGGAATCAAGCACGTAAATTTTATAAATAAAAGCATGACTAAGTTGCAAGTTGCCACACCACCTTCCATTCTGTTCCTCAAGGTCTCCCAACCCTCTGGAGCTGATTTTCAGGGGGCACTGAGAGTCAGCAAAAACTCCCCACCTCTTGAGTTAGAAGAGGTGTCTGTGAATCTACAGTCCTTCCATGAGTGTAAGAATGCCAACTGGACTCCATCTAATATTTTTAAAGATAAAATGGCAAGCTTTTTGCAAAATGAAGTTTGCATCCATGCCAAGAGGAATTCTGTTTTGAAACCTTGGTTACATTAAGTGATTTTTTCAATACTCACCCCAGAGCTTGGAAGGAAGGAATAGAACGTGCCCAGTGCATAGATAAGAAGAGCAATCTGGAAGCCGATTCACAAATATAATGAACATTCAGGTACTCAGGCATAGGGGAAGGCATGGTAAGCTGTCACAAAAGTATAGTTTAAAACAATTAATGACTCGTCATGTCTCAAATAATACAGATATTAATAATATAGCAGAAAACTTCAAAGAAAAGGAAAAATGCTTATTATAATATTAAAAATGCAGGACTGGAAAACTTCATGATACATCAATGTGCTCTACAATTTGCCCTAAATAAATGAATGACTTTCAAACGTAAAAGCAGCAAAAGTTTCAGTGCAGCCTTTTTGAAAATAAACTACAAGCAGGCTTATCTACTTTGATAGAATTGATAACATAACAAATCTAGTTAAAACAGGCAGGCATTTTTCTCTCAATGACCCCGTTCACTCCAAGTATGCCCAAGAGCTTCTCTTCAGACACATTCCTATTCCTCTAAGTATTTGCTTCACCCAGAAACCTTTCCTTGAACTTTCTGCTCTTGCTGACCTTCCTCACCCTAAACACACGAAAAAGCTCTTTCTCCAAGTAAACAGGAGTTTCTGTACACAGGAACCTTCTATCCCTTGTATGTAACAATACTGCACACAACCAGAGTAGTTGACAATCACATATTATCTGAAACAAGTGTCAGCTGACCACCAAAGTATGTTCCTCAAATGTTATTCTTTAAAAAGGTCACATAACAGGTTTGAATTTGTTAAATAGCCTGGGGTTATAAATAATATATTATTTACCCTGAAAGCTACATGAGCGTCACTCAGAAGTGGGCCTTCTATTTCAACAATATTCATGCTGGCTTCTTCACCAACCAAACGTGCGCTGGCTTCCATACTTTCTGCAGAACTCTGACACGATGTGCTCTCTCCTGGATTTAGTGCTTTTGCAAGAGTATCAAATGCCCTATAAATAATATATGGAAAACGTAAGATCAGTCAAGTTGGATAGGATAGCAAAACAAAACAAAACCATTTCAGCCCCAGAAAACACACATTAAACCAAATTAAAGTAGGAATGAGGAAAGTATTAACATGCTTGTGGTTCCCAGGAGTCTCCAGTCCTGAACCATGAGTACAGTGGTACCTCGGGTTAAGTACGCTTCAGGCTAAGTACGCTTCAGGTTAAGAACTCCGCTAAGAACAGAAATCTTGCTCTGGCGGCACAGCGGCAGCAGGAGGTCCCATTAGCTAAAGTGGTGCTTCAGGTTAAGTACGCTTCAGGTTAAGAACGGACCTCAGGAATGAATTAAGTACTTAACCCGAGGTACCACTGTACTGCTGCCCACTTGTATGGTTCCCAAGGCAGGGCCACTAAGTGAATGGTTATTGATTTGGCTTCTTTTGGCTTTTTTAAGATCGGATATCACAAAGTGTTGGGGCCTGGATGAACAGGCACCACCAGGATGCTGATAATTCACATTATTAAAATCATTCTTTCCTATCACACAAGTCCCTTCTGGGGCATCATTGGCAGAAATAAGAAGAGTAGTGACATATAACCAGCACTCTTTCTCCACAGCCAGCTTTATAAAAAGCGATTTGTATAATTACAAATTAATACTGTATTTTAAGAAGTTGGAAGTATTTCTTCCAAGCCATAAGACCTGGAAACTATGGTTACCATATCAGAACAAGTCAGAATCTTCAACCAATTTCAAAGAGTGATTTACAGTCTTGGCTTGTTCTGGTAACCACAGTTTATCAATTCAGGTGTAATTGAAAAATATGGTTAATTAATTCAGTAAGTGTGGAATCACAGTGTACCAAGAAAAGAGGGAAGGGATCCTGAGAGGACATGAATGCATGGGCACAAAGCTTTTGCATATCTCTGCCTAACAATATGTGGGTCTGAACATATTGAAGTCTTGTGTTAGACTCCATACATTTAGGCTGATTAAAGCATATGAACATGCCTGTAAATAGCTGATCACTTAACATGTTCATTATGCTATTATCACACTTACTATTGGAGGCTAAAGTGCCTACTATTGTTCCTATGTTTTTACTACTTTGATATGCAACCATTCTTTTACCTTGTAACATCAGTACTTGCATGTTCATCTTGCTGAAGTTCAGACAGTGATGTGTCTCCATTACTTAAGCTTTCTATCATGGACAGCTCGGGACTACTTTGGGGCATGTCTTTGGACTTGCTTAGACTTGCTAATGATGTGACCACATTTGCTAAAGTACTTAAATCTCCTTGACATGTTTCAACCTAAGAAGGAGGGGAGAGGAAGTGAAGTTAATTTTTTTTACCACAACAATTAATCTTACAGTGGAACCTATACTAAACTATTAGAGAAGAGATCGCAGTTGCAAGCATATCTGTGGCAGAATTGGTAATCACTAAAAAGGCAAGCTCTTATTCATAAATACTTTCAGATAACATATTGGTTAATACATGTTAAAACAGCTTCCCCCAACTTCGGGGTAGTATATCATCAATGACTGTAGTAGAACAGTAATAAAGCAGTAACTTCCAGCAGATTAAAATGCCTGGGGAAACAACAACAGTTTTGCCTTGTGCTAAAAAGATTGCAACATTTGACTGAGGATATTCCAGGGTGCCACCACTTTTAAATCCCTCTTTCTTGTTATTGAATACCAGTGATAAGAAAGACAGCTGAAGCAGGGATTTCACAGAAGATTTCAGTATGTCTTTAAGAAGATGTAGAAAGACGATTCAAACTGGCAATGACCATGGTAGTACAAGACAGCAAAAAACCCTGTGCTTGCCAGATCAAAAGTTCAATGGAAGAGTGTCAAGTTTGTCTCCCAAGTTCAAAACGAACCCCCCTTGTTTGGCTTTGGGGGCTAATATAGACAATCTCACTGAGCCAAACTTTGTCTTTTAGCAACTACCCCATCCCCCCAATCGTGAACTCTGGTGAGTGGAGGTGGAAGATTGGCAGGCTTCTTATAGAAGCAGATGAAACACGGTTGATGTCATTCAGGGTGTACACTTCAAGGGTGGATAGTAGCAATTGCTGGAGTTGAGGGTGTTAGTTAGGAAGATGTTTAACTGAAGCATCCATGGCACACTGACCCCAAAAGTTTGTATTGGGCTCAGAAGAACACAGTTTGAAGCAATTTGATTTGCTAGCTCTATCCTTAAATGAATAAAGACAGGTGGGAAGAAAGAAAAAAGGGAGACACAAGGAAAGAGAGAGAGGTTGCTTCCTGCCTCTGCCCTGCTCCCTGCCATAAGGACCTGCCGACATTTTCCTGTGCATACCTCAATGTTGTTTTATAAAACAGGACCCCACAGTGGGGGGTGGGGGGTGGGGGGTGGGGCAGAAGAAACATTGATTCCTTAAGCATGCCAAACAAATGTGATTACTACAAAATATTTAGACAACTGAATCCACTAAAGTTTATTATCTGACATTCAGAAGATACCTCAAGGCAGCCCTATTTAGGGAAGCTTTTAACCTGTGATATTTTAATGTATTTTGTGTCTGTTGGAAGCTGCCCAGAGTGGCTGGGGAGACCCAGCCAGATGGGCGGGGTACAAATAAAATTATTATTATTATTATTATTATTATTATTATTATTATTATTATTTCATTAATGTGTTACTACATCATATACCTTATCCTGAGTCATCAACACTGCAGGCTCATTTTTTATACCAGACTGATGAATGTTCACAAACATTCCGGACTCCAACATTCCTGTTGATCTGAAATAAAAAGGCAAAAATGTTTGCTTATGACAAAAAAAACTGCCATAAAACTATTTAATCTAGAGCCATATTTGCATACCTTGCTGTTTCACTGTCTGTTACAAAAGTTGGAGTGGCTGTAAGTGGGCTTCGCAAATCTTTTCGGATATAGATCTTTTCTGTAGAAGCCGCACAATTTGAAGACTTTTCCCGTGATACTTCAACAGGTTTCCTCTCACACTGAACAGCTACAAAAGGGTGTGGAGCTATCAGTAACAATCCAAAATTCACACACAATTAGCTGTTAAAAACAACTTTCTTTTCAGTTTCTATTGTCAACTTTGTAGTTTAAATAAACTAATCCTAACAAATTTGTTTTCTGTTCACTGAAAACACTTCTTGCAATCGCCTAACTATGATCAGAGATTTAAGACAAAGGACAGAACCTCCCATCCCTTCAGTTCTTTCCCTCCTGTGTATTAACTCCCCTAGCCTTTAAACATAACTAAAATCTAGTATGTTTACTTTAGGCTTGATACAACTATGGTTAAGTTCACTGGAAGGAATTCATGCATGAGAAGAAAAGGGCTTCAGGCAGAAATTCATAATCCCACAGCTGATATCTAAATACTTTCCAGTCTCTTAGCACTGGCAATGTTGTCTGTTAACCCATAGATACTTAAAAATATTGAAGGGCTATGCCTATTTATACATTAACCATCATTTGAACAAAGCAATAAGTTTGATAGGAATACTGTTGTTTGCTTAAGAGTCTCTCCAGGTGCTTTTAAATTTTCCACCTTCAAGGAAATCCTATTCACGGTTGCCAATCAACAGTTTAAATTTGCAGGAGTTTGAGATTAAGTATTTAGTCCCTGTGGGGTATAGCTTGGCCCTTTGGGCCTCACTGTCTTCTTAGATAAACTGAGTGCACCCTCTAAAACACAGGGATGGGGGACATCTGGCCTGCCAGGAGATCCAATTTAACCGCAAGGTCATTTCCCCCAAACCATACCCACCCAGCAACTGACATAACTCTTTTACAGGCTTTCTTTGGCTGTTCGTGTGAGTCAACACAGCAAGATTCAACCCCTACTCAACAGCTATTGAGTGGAGGTTAAATTCTGCTGAGTTTGGCTGCACATGCCTTTTGCCAGCATGGAACAGCAGCTGGCTGCCAGACACTTCGGAACCATACACAAGGGATTTTGATAGGTGTGTGGACAACCCCCATGTCAATCATGTGAGGTAATAATGATTTCATGTGAGTGGGCAGTCCCACCCAACTGTCAAATTTGGCTGTGAGGCCAAACTTGATATGGATCTGGTCCATAGAACTAAACACATCTGTATTTTAATACAACCAAAGCACCCCTCTGGTTGGGTGACACAGAGGGATGATAGTGGTGAGTAAACTGTCTTTTGCAGAGGCTTGTTCAAAATTACTGATCATTAAGGAACATGGAAGGCAGTTTGAAAACCACCGCTTTGAGAATTTTTTACTTTTGATTTTGTCTTATTGTACGGTAGTACTGAAAATCAAAAGAAGTCTCTCTCAACTGTACAGCCACTGCACCTCATATGACCAATCACAATATACCGGTACAGGAAACAAATGTTTTGTATGTGACCAAAGCACATACGATCACTGACATGCACACCGCTTTTGGCCCTAGAAGTGGGTGGGAGCGGAAGGGGACGGGGGTGAAATGAGCTTACATGAATAGTGACCCAGAATGCAACCCCTGCATAAACAGGATGTTGCCTGTATATAGAAATATTTTTCACGGCTGTTCAAAATAGAGCATTTTATGAGATGGTGGGGAAGAGCTTGTCAAATCCCAAGTCTGAGTGTCTTCCAGAAATAGTGAAAGGCTTTTTATCTTCAACTGTAAGCAAAAATGTTAGGGAAAGGCCAATATGCTCTTGACACTTGAAGACTCATGTACAGGACTTCAGAGCAAAAAGTGACAATTCTATAATTTAAGTCTTTGCAGCATCAGTAGCATATTGCCACTAAAAATTCAATTAATTCCCAACTACTAATTTGAATGAAATGAGTGGAGACTGGGTAAGAACAAATAGCAGCAATTAAATCCTCCAATAATTATCACCCTCCCCACAATAAACCTATAAACACTCATACTTACAATCTTGTTTCATTCCAAATGCAATACATCTCTGAAGTCTACAGTACTGACATCTGTTTCTGTGATGTTTGTTAATCACACAGTCTCTTGTCCCACGGCATGAATACACTAAATTCTTTCGTATGCTTCTTTTAAAGAATCCTTTGCATCCTTCACATGTCACTGCTCCATAATGGCGTCCTGAATACATGATATAATGCATTAATTATGAAATATTATTCTTAAGTTTTGTTTAATTGCGTACATTTGTATTCATTGAATAGAATTTTATATACTGCTTAACCATTGAAACCTCTCAGTTTACATATGCTATCTACATTAAAATTAATAATGAAATCAGATATTAAAAACAAGAATTACTATACTAGGAAAGACTTAATTAGTTGTGTTGAACAAATGATGGCTTATTAATAACTTGTAAGACATCAGAACTATGCTTGCTGTCCTAGTACAAAAGGTTTGTTTAAAGCACATGACAAAAACAGTTAAGTTATAGAGTGAAATTCCAATTAAATTTTGCAAAGTAGAACTACATAGCAACTTACCTGATGCCTTGTCTCCACAAACAACACAGAGATCAAATACTTTATTTAGAGTCTGTTCTATGGAAGAATTGTCTGTTAAAATCTGAAAACAATCAAACAAATAAATGACTTCTCAGTTCCTCCAACTTCTTGGCTTAAATTATTAGCTATAAATTAAATGCCTGATCCTGTGAAATGCAGGAACATGAAAGAGCACTTTTACACTAAACTATAGCCAAGATCCAGATGATACTTTTGGCAATAAATATATTGGAAAACATTAAATCAGAGATGGGGAACCTGTGGGCCTCCAAAATGCATTGGACCACAGCAGGCCATACTAACTAGGTCTGATTCGAACATGTGGAAAGCCACCCATTTCTCTCCCTTGCATTAAATGAATCTAATACTAAGTAGGAAAAAAGTGAACCACAGCACTAATGAGACATAGGACCAATCATGTCACTCTATAGAAGGACAAAGTATGCCAAATTGCTGGGCACTCAGATGACAATCTGAGCTCCTTGGAGAGTGAGTGAGATAATGATAAATAAATAAAACTGGTTGCCTTTCAAAGCAATAAACCAGCATTTTGTGAACCTTAAAAAAATTAAAACATTTTCCTCTGAATATTGCTTCCTTTTCCAGTAAGAAAGCACACATGTCCTGCAATATTATTAGTTTACAAGACTGCAAATAAGCTACTTTCTTATGCACAAGACGACTATCAATCCACAAAACATATACAGGATATTGCACTGCAGCTTATAAAGCAGAACTAGCATGACCATGAAGTGGAAAGTCTAGGTCTCAAAGTAATTTGATAAGTCGTAACAGTATGAGATACCATACCTGAAAATGTTGTGCAGATATATCTGGGGATGCAAAAAACAGTTGGTTGACTCCTGCAGCATCTGGAGTTGTTAGGAAAACCTTTCCTGGAGTGGCATCTTGTCTTGCAAGGATCACTTTGCTTGGGGTAGAACCATCATGATTTGTTAATATGAACTGCTTGCCTGTTGCAGTCTGATCAAGTGCTGTAACAATCTGAATCTTCTGCCCCGTCTGCTGATCTGTGACAATCTGGTGACACATTTATTTCAAGTTATGGTAGCTTATGATTAAAAGGTGTGTCTAGCGGAATTATGGTGTAGTCAAGTGTTATTAAAGAAAATGGAACTATATTAACTGTTTTCAATAGCTGCAGCATATATTACATGAATCAGCATTCTAGCTCATTCACCTAGTGTTACGATCACTCAAGAATTAGGAGTGCTCCATAATGTAAGACATGTCCACATTTAATTTGCAAAAACCAAAAGCTTCACAACCGTCCAGCTTGGAAATTAGATACTGAATTCTTCAGAATTCATTCTAACATAACATTTGTGAAGAACGATTCTCTGTTTTCAAGGAGGGTTACTCCTAGGTAAGAATGCACAGGATTGGAGCCTGTGATATGAGGTCCACTATGGCAGAAGGGATGTGGGTGGCGCTGTGGTCTAAATCACAGAGCCTAGGGCTTCCTGATCAGAAGGTCGGCGGTTTGAATCCCCGCGATGGGGTGAGCTCCCGTTGTTCGGTCCCAGCTCCTGCCAACCTAGCAGTTCGAAAGCACATCAAAGTGCAAGTAGATAAATTGGTACCGCTCCGGCGGGAAGGTAAACGGCGTTTCCGTGTGCTGCTCTGGTTCACCAGAAGCGGCTTAGTCATGCTGGCCACATGACCCGGAAGCTGTCTGTGGACAAACGCCGGCTCCCTCGGCCTATAGAGCAAGATGAGCGTCGCAACCCCAGAGTCGTCCGTGACTGGACCTAACGGTCAGGGGAACCTTTACCTTTACCTATGGCAGGAGAAATCTGACACTTTAGCTTTTTACACTATACATTTTCATTTGTAAAGCACTGAGTTGTAGACGATCACAATATAATCTCTCCTAAATTCATACATTTTGAGTGATATTCAGCATTAGTCATACGTGGAGTAGACATTAATAAAAGAACCTCAAGTCCTTTTATTTCAATAGGTCTACTTTGAGCTTGACTTGATTACATAAAACCCTTTGTTTCCAGGAACTATGGGAACACGGATACCACAATGATGAAAAAACAATCTGCAGTGCACAAATTAAGATTAATTTAGTAAAGCTTGTTGAAGCATGTATTGTGTGCATTCGCAATATAACCCCAAACTTGAGAGTTGCCAGGTTTCACAGCTTTGACCTGAAGTTTCAGGGCTTCAGCTTCCTTTCCAAGGTTCTCTAGGAAAACAATGTAATGTTCTAAAAAGGGATGGGAGGGCAATATCTTTTGGCCCAGGGGCCATATTTATGGCCTGCTACTTCTCCAAGGATCACATGCTGGTGGTGGGCATGACATTGGTCACGCTCACACAGAGGAACATCACATTTGGATTAACTCTAGTGCTTATAATACCATGCTTTGGTTGTGGGAGAACTGCACAATGGGGTAAGTTTCACAGAGTCTCCATTTATTGTTCAATTGTTTCAGAAATCTATTGTTATATGGTGCTCAGGACACATTTTTCAACTAGTTAAGTATTTTAGACAGACTGTACCTGTATGCGCTGGGGTAAGGAGAGACCTGTATCAGCAGGAACAATCTGAATTCTTTGTGCCGTCCCATCCATTAGTGTTTGTGTGACAGATCCTTGGGAATGTGCTATCTAGAACAAAAAACAAGGCACACTAACTACATGCGCAAAGTTTGGCAGGCACAGCAAATGGGTCAAATTGCTCTTTCACTGCAGCAGCACACAAGAAGCTAATTCAGAAATCAATGTTGATAGCTATCAAATAATATCCCCCACAGAAGTGGATTTTTCCAGTAAGTGTTAGTTAAAAGACTGTGTTAGAGCAATCCTTCTAAACATTTGTATTCCCTGCAACCACAGAACAGTATCACTGACTGACAACTGTGCTTAAGAATTGGCTACTTGTTTAAGATCCACTTTAAGCACAATTCCTAGTTACTCAGCCCCTGACCCCAAGAGATTCCTGTATCTGAATAGCTATTACATACACACAACTGGCTTACTTACAAGCCACTTGGAATGTATCTGCTGTAGATAATCAAGCTAGGTGGGTATCCAGACACAGGAGTAACTAGTGGAAGCAGTTCTTTGAAATAAGTAAACATGACCTTCTCCAAAGGAGGACAGCTGTTAGTTCTCCGAACTGTAAGACTTTGCTGAATTATCAAACAAAATCACCATCAGCTAGAATTTTCTGGAATGCAACTTAGCATCTTTAACATAAATAAAAAAGCAATATATTCCAGAGCAATGGACAATGAATTACTAAGGACATTTTTATATAGCAACTTGAGTCAGTATAGAGCTTGTGTAAAAATGTACACATACCTCCCCTATCTGCTGTTCAATAATTTGATGGGCCAATTCCTCAATAGTTGCCATGATCTTGAGTCACTAGTGTTTCCTGTAAAACAGAGGTTTTTAAGAGAAAACCAGAACAAAAGCAAGCAATGGTTGTCAAGATTTTATTGATGGCACATCAGCAGCAGTGCTCTGAAAAGCAGCAATGTTTGTCAACTCTTAAAATACACAGCAATCTTATTCACAAATCACACCACACTACCGGTACTGCTAAGCTACTGATGTGTCTATAGCTAAGCCTTACGTGTAACAACTCCCCTAGACTAGGAATTCCATGTTGGAGAGGCAAGTGTGCTAGTGGACGACAAACTACCGGTACTTCTTCTATTCCTCCCCTGCAAGTTTGGTTTCTGTGCTAGCTGTGGAGAAAAGCAAGTCTCCTTCATGGTAGAAGGGAACTTTTTAAATTAGCAGGTCAAAAGAATCAAAGCCAGCGTTTCCAAGCTAGACGCTGAAGAGGGGACCTCCTGCATGGCCAGCAGGGAAACAGCAGATAAGTATAAGAATAAACTGCAAGTCAGTAACATACATGGGCTTATTTACAATACTGCTATAGTTACTTGTGAGTGGTACCTCAGTTTTGAGTATTTTTATACTCAAATATTTTTATTCTAGAAAATACTTTTACAGTACTGCCTTTATCTAACAACCACATCAATGGCAAAACAAATAACTGTCTTGGATACCATGGTCAGAAAGATGAGATATAAATAAATACTATGTCCTGCCACTTGGGTTCTCCTGACATCGTACATTTTAGACCATTCATAACATGCCAGATCTTAAGTGCTTTTTGTTTGCTTTCCTTTGGCAGGGTAAATAGTTCCTCTAACAAAACATCCCTCTTGCTCTTCATCCAACATATTTCATATTGACTAATTGCACAGATGAGACACTGTCATTGCTACATGAAGTGAACAAACAAACCAATCATCAAAATATTAGTAAGCAAACACTCTCCCATGCAGCTCCATAAATACCCCTAGTTGCTTTCAACATAATCAAATGGGGCACTAGATTTGACTTAATCAGCAAGTGAGAGAAGTAGCAGCAGTTGTGGCCACATGCCTTCATTCTCTCCTACCTCCCCAAATACCTCCCAACACACACACACACACACTACAACTAGTAGCTTACTACAGATCTTATCCATGCAGGATCATGTGCAAACATTCTCCAGCTGAACAGAAAACCATCTGCCAATTATTTGTCAATTACAAGTGAAACATTTTCACTTATAATTTATTTTCATAAATCTCCCTCTGGATAACCTTTCTGCACATCTTCTACAGACTTCTCTTAAATAATCAGCATAATTGAGACAAAGGTTATGACTAATTATTTTTGCAGGAAAGCCACAAGATCACAATTATAGTGTAATTAATATTTAATTGTTGCTTCACTGCTATAATCTTCAAGCGCTCTGTGAAAAGGGTAATCAATTCACGTTTTAGAAAGCTGGAGCACTTGCAAATATATGTGTTGTAGTTGTCATTAACATTTTTTACTTTACTTTATTTTATTTCATTTATTAACTACATTTATATCCCACCCTTCATCCAAAGATCACATTTCATGCACTTGTAAATACACAATCAAAATATGTCTTCTCAGTTTTGCTTAGAACTGAAAATTAGCCATGAATTACAATAGGAATTTTTTTATTGAGTCATTTTATCTGTTTTTATATAAAATATTTGTTCTTGTGCGGGAGATAGATAGATAGATAGATAGACAGACAGATAACTTGTTAACAATATATATATAACAAAATATGCACCAAGTGGTGTACAGGTCTATTGCATGACAATATCGGACAATATATTCACCTCTGTCAAAACTCAAGAGGGAAGCAGTACTGATCCTCAGCCTGCTACACTGATAAACCTCTTGTTCTCTACAGATAACTCATAATAGGGGAATTTTTCTGCATAAGCAAGAAAGGGAAGGGGCAACTAGGTTTGTAGACCCTTGACCAACTGCCTTATTAACCAAAATACAGTACAGTCTTACCTCTGCTTACATATCCCTCCGGTTATGTAAACTTCGGGATACATAAGTGGCAAACCCGTAAGTATATTTCTGGGTTTTTGCTATGCGCGCATGCGCAGAAGCGGTACACCACTTCAGCGCATGCGCAGAAGTGCTCTACCGCCGCACGCGCAGGCACAGAAGCGGTATCTGAGGTTGCTAAAACCTCGGCATGAGATGTACAGTGGACCAAATCCTACACTTTATGACTCACAGTTTTGCATTTTTAATTTTTTTAATGGAATAAAAGATATCTACAAATTAGCATTCTGCTTACCTATATACCAATGTTATACTCCACATCTGGTGTACATAATCAATTTCTAGAGACTCCTATAATTAAATAAAAAGAGATCATTTTAGTTTCAAATATCTTATTGGAATTGTTTATAATTTTATGTTCCACAAATAATTATTAAAGTACCATCTATACAGATTTATAGAACATTTAATTATATGATTTAAGATTTTATCAGCAATTACTTAAAACTATTCAATAGCATTATTAATTCATAAATATATGAATCAACTTATATGGCAGTTATCTGCAGAAAATAAAGAGCTTAACTGTACAAGCAACAGCTCTCTAAATATTTAAAACATAACAGATTTGTGAGAAGATGTGCACTGTTTCATCAAGTTCATAATGGTGCAGTCTAGACATTATCTAGCTGGCAAAAGCTAGATTCTTCAGTCTATAAATCTGTACTGAGCTTCTCCCTTTCAACCTTGGGAGGTAAAGGGAAAGTGGAGTCTTGGAAGCTGTATTGAGTTGCCAAAGCTGGCTAATGTTCATTGACATACTAAATTTTATTTCCTTTTCTTTGATTTGTTGAACTCTTGGCTTTTACCATACCCAACAACAGTGGCTCTCAATTCATCAGTTATCTTAGGTTTCTAGGAAGACTCTTGTACATGTGAAACACCTGCTTGATGTACAGGGAGCGGGGACTGTCTTCAAATGTTTTATATAGTAAAAGAGACATACTGTAGCTGAAATAGATATGAGGAAATATTTTGTTTCTTAGTGTTATGTTAAAAATTCACCAAGCTCAGATTTTGTTTCAGTGTGTGCATCTTGTCAAAAATGCTCACTATATTGAACCTTTATTCCAAATAATAATAATGGAACTCACAGGTGGAAAATACTTTTATTTTTATAAACCTTTATTGTGTGTAAAGGGAATCGTTGTGTGGGTTAATATTTTATTATCCCTTTGGAGCTGTGCTGTATCTTTATACTTTTTTCCATCCAGGCTGTGATGTTAAAGAGATATACACACACCCACACACCTTTATGTTTGCACTTTGTTGTTGTGATTGTTGTTGTTAATACATCAGTTTGATACACTGACTGATAGAATGGTAAGTACTGGACTGGGACCCCATGGATCATCTAGTCCAGCGTTTCCCAACCGGTGTGCTGCGGCACACTATTGTGCCGCGAGACACCGGCTGATGTGCCGCGGGAAAAGGGACCTGCAGCCCAGGGCTGCACAGGACCGTGGCGGCGGCGCTGCTGGAGCCCGGCGGCGAAGCGGAAGCCAGGGCGGCGCTGCTCCCTTGACTGCTGCAGCAGCAGCAACAGCAGCCTCGCGCGAGAATCCCGACCGGAAGCCTCGCGCGAGAATCAGAGCCCAGGGTGCCCTGCAGCCCCGCGCTGCACAGGACCGTGGCGGCGGCAATGCTGGAGCCCGGCGGCGAAGCGGAAGCCAGGGCGGCGCTGCTCCCTTGGCTGCTGCAGCAGCAGCAACAGAAGCCTCGCGGGAGAATCCCGACCTGGTGCCCCAGCTGATGGGCGGGAGAAAGGACGCCGCGCTACAGCTGATCCCAGAGGTAACTCTGGGTCAGGAGACCCGGCACAGCCGGGTCGGGGAGGAGCGGTGTGCCGCGAGATTTTTTTAATGAAACAAGTGTGCCGTTGCCTAGATTAGGTTGGGAAACACTGATCTAGTCCAACTCCCTGCAATGCAGGAATTGTCTCTCAAACTTAAGAGACAACATGAATGCAAATAACTTCTGCTGCAGTATGTTAATGTTGATCTATCGGGCTGGTGATGTGATCTTATTTAAGTGAGGTCTTATGACAATGTTTATAGCAGTGGATGTTTTGAAAAATTGGCAAAAACTAAAAATTCAAACTGGGAAAACTGAGAATATAATTAGACTTCCAGTGCAGTTTCTAGTTATGAGTTACTTTGAAGAATATGACATGAAGAAACTTGAACTAATACTTCAGCTAACGATAACAATAGGTTGAATAGCTCAACAGTGAAAGGGAAGATGTACCATCAATTAATATAGGTCAACTAATCTTGGAGTGCTGCTCTTGCTTAAAATTGGTTCATTATGTTTGAGAATGAATGATAACAAGTGTATTGAGAGAGGTGATCCAACTGACATTGTGTACTTAAGACTTACAAAAGGCTTTTGGCCAAGTACTTCACCAAACACTCTTGACTCTTGAGGAACCTTAGGAGTCATGAAAAAGAGGGAGGTCCCATTTTACACCAGAGAGCAGGAATAACACTAGAACTTGCAGATAATCAATGAGTTCAATGTGACATACAAAAATATTTAAAATGCATATGTGTTTAATTAGGGTTGCTATATTTCAATAAGTGAGAATCCGGACACAAAAGTTGTTGCCATGTGTTACCATATCTCCAGATTTTCCCGGACATTTTCTCGCTTTCCGCTCAGACACTGCTTCTGACAGCAATATTCTGTGTGTGTCCAGGAAATTCCAACGCACGGCAACCCTAGCTTAATATATTTTCCCCACATTGAGTTAAAAATAGTAGAAGTTTTAAACTCAGTTGGGTTGAATTGCTGTAGTGCAGTGCTTAACTGTAACAGTCATTCGATTACTGTACTGCTACAATTTTATACAATATATTTTATAACTGAACTATTAAATACAAAGCCTTAACAAGTAGGGAAAATTAAGATCATTTTTGTTTCCAGACACTTTTAATTTTATGCTTCAAGCAATGAGTGGTTTACACTACAGCATGAAGTAGTAGATCACTGGTTGAAAGACTTGGTGGACGTCAAGGATTCACATAACAAGAAAGTTTTACGGCTGATTCTTTTTGCCATTAAGCCATTTCCGTTATGAATGTTGATATGCTGTATTTGTATCTGGTATGAATAGTTTTGTTCATGTCCACTGGAATCTGCTTGACAGCCTAAAAATATTTTAAATAAAGCATGTGCAACTCATGGATACAGAAGCAATCTATAAGCTACAACTCTTGTAAATTATTTCAATTCTGATTACATTCTACTTTAGATCTTATACACATATGTACACATCAGAATAGCCGGCTGAGCATTTCAACAGGCATTCAGGGGCATACTGTCTCCAACTGGGGAAGAAAACAAATCAACTATCATCTTCTAATCTAGATCATGATTCCTATCCAAGGAATATGTTCAATATTAAGTATCTTTAATTACAAGTTACAAATAAAATTCAGTTTTCCAGCCACTTAGTCACACCATCTGACAGACACGTTAAGAAGGGTAAACTGAAAGACAGGGAAAGCTGTTAGTGTCACTTTCTCTCATGGCAAAAGGTTTGCCCTTCCTTTTCACTGTACCAAAAATACCGCACCCAGGGCCACAAGCCTCTCCAATATGTCAAACAGGAAATAACTGAAGGGCACAGACCGGAATGAACCGAGGCCAAATAAAGCTATCACTCCCTATTCAAAGGAGCCACTATTGCACACACAAACAGATGTATAGGAAAGGGGCAAGGAGGAAAATAATGATCAATCTTTCCATTATTGGTTAATCATCCAAAATTATGGAACAAAGGATGACTAGTGGCTACCAATTGGGCTGTATTTTCATAAGCAGCATTTTTGTAAGTGGTAAACCCGACTCTAGGCCACAGGCGCTATAAATATTTGAACACTCGCCTTCGAAAAGTACACTGAAAGCTGGCACACAAGAGACGAGGCGAGGGCAGAGCCTTCCCCCCCCCCCTCGCGAACACTGAACACCCACGTGCGGGAGCTTCTGTTGTCGCTTTTGTATGGAGGAGCCTTCAACCAGGTGAGTTTCCTCCACCTGTAACTTTAGTACAGCATGCTGTAAAAGACGAGGAAGGGCCGCAGTATCTGCCTCGCGTGCACAAGGTCCATTGGTGCAACCCCCACCCCACCCCCGGCATCTCAAAAAAAGGAAATGCCCCCTGTGCTGTAGATCCTGGAGGGCCGCTGCCGGTCAGTGTAGACAATACAGAGCTAGTAAGGGCCTGCGGTGTGACTACTACGTCACACGCCCAAGCTCCTCGCGCCGCCTTCACCTGCCGTTTGAGGCCACAAGGCTTCAGGTTCCAGCCAAGGACCAGAGCCAGGCCAGAGGGAGCGAGGCAGGCGGGCGCTGTTGCCGGAGCGACCGGGGCAGCGCGAAGAGGGCCCAGCCCGCTGTCACTCGCTCGCACAAAATGGCTGCTGCGGAGCCAGACTGAGCCCCTCCGCCGCCGCCGCCACCCGCTCCCACCTCGCGCAGCGGCCGGGCTGCGTGCTCCGCAGGCTCCATCAGCCTCGGCGCAGGAGAGCCCTGGGCCTGCGGAGAGGAGAGGAGCGGGTCCCGGGGCGCGGCTAGGATCCGGGGAGGGGAGACGCAAGCCTTTCCTGTGGGTGAAAGGTCAGAGGGGCGGCGGCGGCAGCAGGAGGAGCTGCTGCTGCTGCTACCGCCGCCACATGGGGAACGGCGCCCTCCCGCCGCCGCCGCAGGGCACGGAGCAGGCGCCGACGAGGCGGCTCCCTGAGGCGCCAGCCGAGGCCCAGGCGCACCGGGAAGGCCTCAGGCAGCGGCGCCGGAGCCCCTCCCTTTCCTCTCCCCCCCCCCGCCCTCTCCGCGTCATACCTGACAGCCGCGGCGCAGCAGCAGCTCCTTGGGGTTTAATTTGTCGGTGGCGGGTCCGGATCTGGGAGGTCAGAGTTCGTGACCCCGCTCCCCGCGTTCGGTCCAGCCCCGTCTCTCGCGTGGCGTAACGCCGTTCTGCCTTCCCCTCCCCCAACCGCCGCCGCCGCCGCAGCTGCCGCCGCCACCAGCATCAGCACGGCTGCGCTTGCGCAAAGCGAGCCCATGGCGGAGGCGGGGCGAGTGTCACCGTGCCGGCGGGGAGAGAGTGGGAGGAGAGGAGGGAGAGAAGAACCCCCCCCCGCACACACACCCTGAAGTTGTCATAGCAATATTGGGACGGGCGGGTACGGCAGCTAGAACAGCCCTTCCGAATCTGTAACCGGAGAGTTAGCTTCGAAGTTGTCTGCGCATGCTCGCGGAAGGTCTTTTTTTTTTGGGTTGCTTAATTGGAGAAGCAGCAGGAGCTCATCAAGAGCCCTGGCTGGCGGCCATTCAATCATGAGGGACCTCTGACCCGCCAGGGCTTTTGTTGCTTTTGGACTCCAGCTCCCGTCAGCCCCAGCCAGCAAGGCCAACGGACAGGAATGATGGGAGTTGTAGTCCAATAGCATCTGAAGGGCCAAAAGCCAGCCACATAGGGTGCACATAGCCTGCCTTGCTGGGGTTTCAGTATTTAGCCATTTACTGTGCTAACCAAAGAAAAAACAACAAAAACATTTAGAATATTAACATATTTATTATAAACAAAATGTTCTATAGTAGTATGCAATTATTAGAGCAGGTTATGGGTTGTATCCTGTGTTAGTGCTGATCAGAGTAGACCCACTGAAATGTAGTCCTACAATAAAGGGATTTAAGGACAGAAGTCATTGAGTAAGCAGGGGCATTCAGTACCATTACATGTACTTGGGCCGAATTTCAAGAGATATGATGATGATGATATTCTTCAGTTATGTTACCTTGCTCAAAGCAACTTGCAACTAAACAAGCATGACACCATTTTAACATGTAATATAATGAAAAAATAACACACTTGTGACATGGGTACTGTTATAAGAAAAAACTGCTCCTTTCCCCTTATGGGGTATTCCAGAGCCCGTAGAGTCCTCCTAAGGTTCCCTATCAGTAGGAGAAAGTAACAGAGACCAACCAGAGTATATTGAGAAGCAAAGCAGCTAGTAAGCCTGATCTATTAAAGGAATTGTTGCAACAGGGACTCCCTACTCACCACACGGAGGAAGGAGAACCCTGAACAATGGTGTACAAGTCCTTATATAGACTTGAAATTGCCCACCCTGTAGCCCAAGACCACCCCACTGAAACATCATACATACATCACAGAAGGAGGCGATCTACAGCAGAAATCCTGTTTGCCAGGATACCTGATAATGGTCACTAATTGCATTACCTGGGCAGTCTGGCCATTCTTTTGTGATGGCTAATACTTTAGTTCCTAAATCCAGGTCACAGGCTCACCTTATTCAGACACAAATGCGGCCTTAAGACAGGATTTGCAAGCAAAAAGACAATGGGAAGGCTTTCCCCATTTGCCTCCTTTACTGCAGAGGAATATTTGAGGTCATTGGGAGAGTCAAAATGGCTTCAGGATTGCTCTCCTGTACTATTTCAGACACATGGTTTATATACTTATGTATGTGTTTGCCTTGTACATTTATGAACATTTAATTTATATTTGAGACCTGAGAATTCTTATAACAGTATCTTGCCCCTTAATGAGTCACTGTAAAAACTGAATCTGCTTGGGACCTCTGGAGATCTAGATGTGAGTAAACAATCAAGTAGTACTGTTGCTTGGGAAGCAGGTGAGCCAAGGATGGGTGTGCAGTTTACCTTTGATGTAGATGTATTCCCTCACCTCAGCTTCAGTGTGCTGCTGCTTTGGGAAGCTTAGGTGATGGTGAGCAAGACTGCAATCTTGTACACAGTTATCTGGGAGTAAAAAATGTCCCTTTTCCTTCAGAAGATAGACTTGGCCATTGTCATTCATGATTTAATTGAAAAATACATCTGGGAGCTCTGTTGACCTGCATATGAACTTGAGCAGGTCACTTGTCTCAGTCAGTAGTCTGCCTTCAGAAAAACAGATGTTGCAGCAATAAATGGATAGCGTAGTGTTTTGGATTTAGGTATGCACAGTGATATTTTTCTAGAAAAGAGGTGCCGTAACTCCTCATGAATGCCTCCCTTGTTCTCTTATGTCAATGGCACCCACCTGAGAGGTGCTGGAACTGAGTTCCAGCTTGGGGGGGAGCCCTGGGTGTGCAAGTCACTTGGCTCCATCTAGTTCAGCACTCTGCTTCCAAGCAGCGGCTTATCAGATCCACATGGGAAACTTAAATGTAAGACATGAGGGCAACTGTATTCCTGTTTGTCCCTGGCTCCTGCTATTAGCAGTGGCAGCTAGGAAGAGATTTGTGCTTGCCCAATGCAATGTATATGTTTGGATCTGTATTACACATACATCTTTTGCTCATGTTCCAGCATGGCCAACATATTAAGAGCTATATTCGATCATTTTTCCTCTCTTCCCCATGACAACTCAGGCAGTTCTTTCAGAGCTCTCGTTTTTGCTGAGGAGTGGAAATTAGGGAAGCACCCCAAAGATGGCTTAAGGGTACTGACCTCATCAGCCTCCTGCTAACAATAGTTATATCTTCAGTGTATTGAATGGATGTGGGTAGTGATAAGCCCATCTTCCTAGGCAGCAGATACTGTTAGGGGAGAAAGGGACAATCTGGGGAGTCCCAGGATTTAAACTACTGTAGAACATACATAGTCCTATGTAGCCACTGCAGTGTAAGATGGTGTCTTATTTTAGGAGAAACACGTAGTGATATAAAAAGGTAAAAGGACCCCTGGATGGTTAAGTCCAGACAAAGGTGACTATGGGGTGTGGTGCTCATCTCGTTTCAGACCGAGGGAACCAGCGTTTGTCCACAGACAGCTTTCTGGGTCATGTGGCCAGCATGACTAAACCGCTTCTGGTGCAACAAGACACCGTGACAAGTGCCAGAGTGCACAGAAACGCCATTTACCTTCCCAACGCAGCGATACCTATCTACTTGTGCTGGTATGCTTTTGAACTGGTAGGTTGGCAGAAGCTGGGAAAGCAACGCAAAAACACCCCGTTCTGCAGATTCAAACAGCAGACCTTCCAATCAGCAAACCCAAGAGACTTGGTGGTTTAGACCACAGCACCACCCGTGTCCCTATGTAGTGGTATACGCTGTAGCATAGCCTTGTATTTAAGTGATAGACAAGGAATTGCATTGAGGCATGTGAGTGTCAGGCTGATTGAGGAGGGATGGATTGCTTTGTCCCTCTATGTCCAACTTAGCAACCAGGTGGGTTGCCAAAAGAGGGACATCCCCTCCATGGCCAACATAGAAATGCAAAACTCTGTCCCTCTTTTGCCTGGCCCTGGAAGACTAATAAAACATTTTGTAGACTAGTATGGTCTTATTTTATTTATTTATTAAATTTATATAGCCACCCATCAATAAATACTTCCTTGGTGGCTTACAAAACAAATAATGAAGACAAGTGTACAGTAATTAAAATCAATATGCAACAAAAATTACATTTTATTTATAAATTACTTATTTTACAAGGCTCCTCTTAAGTGAATGGCTGCTAAAAAGAGCAGCAAGCATCCTGCGGGGGCTGACAGTGCAGTAGAAATTGCCAAAAATATGCCCAGGTATAACTTCTAGCACATCTCTTTTATTTTAAAATACACACAAACTCCATAACTGTGACTGATTTGCAGGCATCTCATTACAGGACCCAAGCTAGGTTTCTTCGGAAAAAAGTGCACAGGGGGCAGAGAAACATTGTCAGCCATATGGCTGCCAAATCCAAGTTTTGTATTAGGTAAATCTAAAAATGGCCAGAATATTTTGGGCAAGCAGGTAAATGTAATATTTTATCAATTTTATCAATACACACAGTGTTTATTATATTCAGGAGACTCTGCTTTTACTCGTTTGCCACTGGGCTGGGGAGACACTTCAAATTTATTTTGATAAAAACAACTACGTATTTCTGATTACTTTCAGTTGTTTTAATTTGCAACATTAAAGGTTCTGTTCATTCAGTTATTGTCAGTACAATCTATAAGAGCACTTGAAAAATTATAAAACAGCAGTTGAAACAAAACTGTCAGTGCCTCTTACATTCTGTGACACTTCTACACTTGAGATCACTGAAGCCTGTCAAGCATATTTCTTAAATTGTTAAGGGATTATATAAACATACCACATTCCTTTTTTGCAGACACTTAATTGGAAACAATATTGCTTGCTCTATTCTATAGCATCTACTTGACAAGGAGTATATCAACTCCCTCTAAACCAGACCACAGCAGCGATAATTAAATAAATCAGAACCCAGAAGGTCATCTTGCAACATCATTTCACACAGCACATCTTGATTCATTTCTCCCTTCCCGCTAATGGTAGCTCTATTGACCAAACCTCTCTCTGAACTATACTTCAAAATGTTTCCAGATTCAGCACCAAGATGCTTCTATTAAGAGCAGGGGAAGAGTGAAAAGGCCCAGCACCCTCACACAAGGCTAAAAGGGCTGCCTCGATTGCAACCGCATATTGTTTGTTACTTGGTTCATAATGGTAGTGGTATTTGCCGTCTTACATTTCTTTTCAAATACTCAGGAGCAGCCTCTGCCAACCTAGTGCTGTCCAGCTGATTTGGGGCTACGACTCGTATCAGCCTCAAGTCTCCCGAGTGTGCTCCCAATTCTTCCTTTGTAGTCACACTTGACTTCAGTGCTTTGTGAACACAGTGCCTTTTTTCAGAAAAAAAGGCTCAAAATTCAGGGCATGGCTGTGAAGAAGGAACTGGGAGCACACTCAAGCTTTAGATGCCTTGGGTGCTGTTGGACTACAACTCCCATCCTCACCAGCAAGCTTAGCCTATGGTCAGTGTTTATGGGTATTGTAGTCCAACAACATCTGGGGGCCCAAGGTTGAAGAATACTACTTTAAAGTGTGCTCTCAATATTTCATATCAATTGATGTGATATGCCAGGTAATTGGCATGTGGGTGGCCCCACCCAGCTGTGAATATGACCTGCAGAAAGTTGGCCATTTTGGGATTCCATCCCTTGAGCTGAAAGTGGCTTCCCACTTCTGCTTTAGGTGAAACTACTATACTAGGCAACGTCCTTGGTATTTTGCTATCATTCTTCCTGCTTATTAAGAACTCTTACGCAATCACCTTGGGGTTCACTGTTGGGCAAAAAATGTTGTGTAAAGCACACTCTGTACATGGTCTAAGACAAAGTGGGACTGTGGGGTGGGAGCCTTCTTCAATCAGTGGACTCCAGATGTTGCTAGACTCCCAATTTCCATTAGTCCCAGCCAGCATGGCCAAGGATCATGGAAGCTGTAGTCCAATAACAGCTCAAAGGCACCAGCTGGGGAAAGTTGGACTATACAGAATAGCTCCTCAGTTAAGAAACCATTTTAATACGAAAGTAGTTCCTCTGTTCCAAGGGATTTGAATTTTGCCATTGAAAACAGACACCTACTCACATGAAATGAGTTGTTTTTTCTCCCACATAGGCCAGCCAATATATTTAAAAATACAAAATACACATTCCCAAAGATAAAGCAAAATCTTTGGGACAATATGCTAATCTTTGGCAACAAGGCAATTTTTCTGTTAGTGATGCTTTTGATACAACTACCCTTGTACTAGAAGCAAACAAAAACTCAACAGATATTTTTCTTCTTCCACGTTGTAAAAATAATTAAGAACAATGATGTGAACAAGCAACTTGGTGAACACCAAAGTATCCTATTCTGAAATGTCCACCAGGATATTTTCAGCATAGATACAATAATTGCAAAATTACCCACCTTCCTAATGTTCTAAATACTATTTCCCTGACTTGTCCTACATTGTAGTAGTACTAGTTTCAATTATTATATACACACATTTTCCAAATATTAAATAAATATACAATTACTGAGTGCTTTCATTTTAAGTAACAGTTTGCTAATATAAAAATACAATAGAAAGAATTTTTGACGTGTCCAGCAGATCAAATTGTGAATGAAAACTAGAATGAATGACATTCCTTGTCAATGTTATTCCCCCAAAATATTGTGCATTCTTGATACTAGAATTCCAGTTTCAGCTTGTGTTAAAATAGTACAGAAAATTTAAAAATCCCGTTAAGCCCTTAGCTATCATATTCTACAGTATGTATGTGACCTTCTTTTGTTTCTGTGGGGAAGCATGTATCAGGGAAAAGTTATCATGCTGAAAACAAGCTTTTTCCTGCTTGAATGATCTAATTCACACTTCAGGAAAATACAATGAATATTAATTTTAAAATCACTTTGGTATTTATGATTTGATACCATCTGTGGTGTAATGTTGCATGGGCAGGTAGAATAATAATCCTTTCAGCTTTCCTTTAAAAACAAGGGCGGGGGGAATTAACAGGCGACTTTTGCAAGTGGATATTAACAGCCCCTCTTTGAAGTGAAATTGAATACACAGACTCATCGTTTCGTTGTTCTATTCTGGAGTCAGCCGAGAACAGTATATGATCGATGGAAGTAATTTAGTTTAAGTGCACATATGGAAGTGTTACATGTTCATAAATCTTTCTATATGTATACTTAAAAAGGGCTCAGAAACTATTAATCTACCTTGCACTGAGAAAGATTGGACAGCATTTCAGTCAAATTATCACAGATTAAAAATAAGCATAAGGAGAGGCCTGAGAGCCTGCTGAAAGGCCTTGCTCCTTAAACTTTCCAAAAGCAAAATGAACAGGAAGCCTGAAATTGTGCCCATGACAAACCAAGGAGCAACCGCCTGCTACAACTTTTCAACAAACAAAATTCCCTAAGGTCAAGGACACTTTGGAATTCAATGTGAATCTCAGAAATGATTCTGACCATTAAGTAAAACAGTGACAAAGTTTTTAATAAATAACACTTTTTGTATGACAAAAAGACAAGTATACACATTTCTTTAAAAATTATTACTCCTGAACAAAGACGTTACGCTAGTGAACAATCCAGCTTTGTTTAGGTTGATGTTTGTAAAATCTGATGACTCTTCAATAAACAGAACCATAGTATTGACCTTGTCATCGGACTTTCTTTCCTTTAAGTAACAAAGCAAGCATGCTACAATATTGTGGCTTCTTGAAAAGCTTCTATCCACCTGTTTGAAAAGGAAAAGCATTTAATATATTTTGAGCAAACAGAATGGTTTCCAGAGCTTGTATAATTGAAAACTTTCAACTCCATTTGTCACAATATTTATAAAGTACCGGTATATCCAGACACTATTGAACAGCTTTCAAAATCATGAATAAAAACTGCAAAGGACCATGAGATTAGAATGAAAGTAGGCTATATTTTGAACAGTATGCAGTCTTGAACCAGCATAGCCTACAGCTTGCTGATATTCAATGTATGGGTCTAGGGAGAAATATGTAGTTTTCTCTCCCATTCTTCTGCACTTTGCAGAGGCAGCAAGTTTCTGCTTGTTCTTTCTACAAAAGCCTAGTGCAAGGCTTTCCCTAATTTTCTGCAGTTTGTGAGGAGGGCAGAGGCTTTGTAGGCTTTGTAAGTGAACGTGAGGAACCTCTTCTGACTGAAATGGACAGGCCAATCATACCTGTATATACTTCTACAAAACTGTAGAGTTATAAATTCCCTAATAAAACTTTGAAAATAATCATGAGACTTTTTAATTAGAATTATTTTTTTTTTAAATGCTCACTTACTTTTGTGTTGAATGGGGGTCATCCGCTTTGAATATATAAAATAAAGTATTCTTGTGCAGCAAATGGAAAAGTTTAGATTCCGAGTGTTCATCTTTGACTTCAGCAACTGTAAATCCCAATAAAGGCTGGCTCTCCAATGCAGCCACATCCTAATTTTACAAAGAAAACTACTGTAACCATTTGCAAAATAATCTGAGGTGTCAATAGCATACAAAAAAAGTGTTTCGTGCAATATCAAGGCAGCACCAGATCCATGGGATGGATCTTAAGGTTTCCTTATGGGATTTCAACACCATTTGTATCTCATTTTGTCTATTTAATCAGAGAGCAGGAGCAGGCAGTGGATACAGCAGCAGAACCAATCCAGTGCTCTGACCAGTGTGTCTACAGAATCCTGACTCTGCCTCCACCCAACAAAGCTATAGCGCCACCAGTGTCGGGAGGGCAGCTCTGCCCCATCACACCAGCCACTATTGTCAGTGATTTCCTGAAAGCCCCCGTCTCTGAGCAGGCCTTTAGACTCCATTCCCAGCATCCCACTCATTCACCCATGCAATGTTCTACATTAACTTGTGAGATCTGATTTCTCACCTCACTAGCAGCATATGTGTAGAGCACCTTATTTTTTATCACAAACCACAGGTGTTTCCATGGTTTTTTGCTGCCCTTTGATCTGTATAAATAGCCACTCATTGAAGAATCTTCTGTATTTGCAGATACCTGAAATTAGAACAAACATGGTACTCATAAGAGTGCATGAGATTGAACAAATGATGTTTTGATTATATCAACATTCTTCATCTAACCGGAAATGTTGGTATCAATATCTTTATTATAATCCTGCTAAAAAGGCCTGAAATAACATACCGTAGCATTATACATGAGGCTAAGGATATGCCACAATTTCCAGCTGAGAAAACCTGAGCTCTCACAGTAAGTTGCTAGGCATTGGTAACTCGTGCTGTGTTTTCCAGGACTGGTTATAATCCTTTCCACACTCATTTCAAAGCAGAATTGAAGTTCTACTTAAAATAGATCTATTGAAATTAATGAATCTAATTTAGTCGTGTAAATTAACTTCATTGGGCCTACTCTGAGCAGGGCTAGCACTGGATACAACCTTGAACTCATTTCTCCTTGAAAATATAGCAATAAATATAATCAATAATCTCAGTACAAACGGAGTTAGTTAATGAAAAAGTTGGAAGAAGAGGAGACATTTCCTTGAAATGGAAGGTGGTATACAATGTTCTCTGAGGATGCTGTATGTTCCATATGTGTGCTGAGCACGTGCTAAGGTGAAGCAACGTAAAACATATTGCAGATATTCTTCTACTCCCACAATGCAGACCACAGATATTCTCTTCAAAATGTGAGAGTGGCTTTCCTACAATAGGTGTCTGTTACGTCCCAAGGGGGATTCCAAACCATGAAATTGTCTCAATTTTTCATTTTCACTGCTCTTCAGAAAGATGAGTAATATTTTTTTAGTAACCTAAGGCTACCACAAGATGATTCCAGTGACGATTAAAAGGCAAGGATGACTGGGTTAGATTAGAATGAGTAGTTGGGACATTAAGGATTGTTAGTCTCAAATCAGAACAATGTGAGTGACTGCAAGGCATGCCAGGTGTATCCCCTGACAGAAAGTGCTATAAAAGAAAGTTATTGTTCTAATTAATATTTTCCATTAGATACGTCTTCCAAGATTTTACCCTATAATGATAATTTTAATGCAAACTGTAGAGAGAGGATTTAAAACACACCTTTTTTAAATTCCTAACTGCAGCTTTAAGTACAGTTCAATGTGAACAGTATGGATGAAAGCACCCAACACTATTTTCAACAGGCTATAAAGGGTAATAAAGCTAAAAGGTATTCTAAATAAATTCACCACTTTTCCAGAAAGAGATGCCTTTAGCATGAAAAATTAATTGGCAGTAAGACAGCATCCCTAGAGAGAGAGATGGGCCAAACTGCACACTGAACTTTTCTGCGTCAACAATCTATCAAGGCAGCATATTGAAGGTACTGCACGTAGCATCTTTTCCAGGGAACATGCATGTGCAATGCACACAGAGAATACATCAAGAATTAAAGTAACTCCAAACAACAGGGGGTGCTAAAAGGTTTCCTACAGCAACAGCTGGTATATGAACACAATTAAGCTACATAAATAATTTGTTTCATGAAATTCCTCAGGCTGTATGATGTTTCTTTGGGAAGCAGACAAGGGGGGAAAGGTTGCCTAATTGAGATTCTGCGAATGCTCTGTATCAGTATATGCAAAGAAATAGCATACTACCATGCTAAATGTGAGCACCGTAAATATTCAACTGAAATGGGACAGAACAGTCCCCAAGATAGCAATTCATATGCATAAATATATTTTCCTTTCTGCAGCTTAACAAATAATTATCCAGTCATTTTTAAATTTAGATATTTAGATATGTTCACAAAAATCATACCCAGCATTGTGGAAGCCTCTCCCTCTCTCTGTCATCTCTTTCTATAACTCTCCTATGGGTCTCCTGAACAGTCTCCTCCTTCTAACACTCTATTTCTCTCTTTCACTTTGGGAATGCTGCGTTGTGACAGTTCACTTCCCACATAGTGCAGTAGAATATTAGTACAACTGTATAAATGGAAGTCTGCAACAACATACAGTATGTGGCCTACTGGAGCACAAGTGCTTTGCCCAAGAATGTTGAAGCAAGTAGTGAGGAAGGTAAGAAGGACAGCCCTTTCCACTCTTTTACCTGGTGACTAAAATAGAAATGTGTGTGCAAATCACTGGTATTGCACCAATTGCAAGAAGCACAAGAAATATAATGGGTCAGGTTTCTACATACTAAACCAAAGGACCTCACATAGTCATCTCTTCCGTCTTATGTGCCCAGGAGGATTTTTGCAAAATTTAGTTTAACTCTGATAGGACTGAAGTTTAGCGTTGGGATCCCTAGTTTGTACCTGGCTTAAATCTAGCAAGTCATGTACTTGGTTCCATAATAAGAGGTAAGAGGGAGGAAAGCTTCATTCCACCACACTTCCCACAATTCAAATTCCCTAGCCATGGAAGGAATTGGAGACAGGTAACACAGGGCATTCCTGTGACGACGTTTCTGTGCGCTGCTTTGGTTTGCCAGAAGAAGCTTAGTCATGCTGGCCACATGACGCGGAAGCTGTATGCCGGCTCCCTCGGCCAGTAAAGCAAGATGAGCGCCGCAACCCCAGAGTTGTCCGTGGCTGGACCTAACGGTCAGGGGTCCCTTTACCTTTAACACAGGGCACTAAAATATCTGGGGCAGAGAAGAAGGATTGATAGTGGCAATGGGTTGCACCAAGAGAGCAGCACTGTGCTAATTAATCTTCAACCACAGCTGACTAAATATATTTCAACTATCTGTCCTATTATAGGTCTATACTAAAAAAAGTAAGATGCCCCACTCGAATAGATAGCCCTTCTAAAGGCAGTTTACTAAAGATTAGCAATGACGCCGTTAATAAAAACAGATAATTTAATACTTAGACTATGTAACACATACTTCCTTAAGAGCAGCTGGGATCTTTTTCTGCTTTCTTCCAGATGGGATACTGTGCAACACTGTGGATAAGGTGCTAGATGGAGTTCTGTGATTTACTGGGGAACCATTTTTAGGAGGTGTGTTCAGCTTATCTGAAATGGAAACAGTTACTTTTGTACTTCATACAAATGGAAACCTCAATTTACAGTGAATTTCTTCACGAATTGCAAGTTTTAAGTGCACACCCTGAGATTGTCATTCTAGTTGCTCACATACTATTTGTATATATGAGAGCAATTATATTGCAGTTTGAATGTGCCTGAACCTATGGTCCCATTTTCAGTGAACAAGCCTGCCTTCTGAACACAGCATGATGGTGGACAAGTATTTGGGGGTGATGATTAAAACAGTATTCAGGTCTCTTGCAAAACTACAGCAAAATGGATGTAAGCTTTTACTAACACTGCCATCCATATTAAATCAACTGTAAAATGCAATGCGAGTTAATCCATGCACTTATGTAAAACATGAGCAAAGCAGGAAAGGATGTTTAATCTGAGTGGTATATTTTCATATGGAAAACCACATTGTTTAAAACTAAAATGATATTGCATTATTATTGTCTTTTGGGAATCTGATTCTGTTCTATTTAATCCTCATAAAATTGTGCCACTACAAGCCATGCTAAAATGAAGACTGCTTCAACTTAGGGGGGTTTACATGCCCTGAAAATATGTTTGTAGCAAAAATAGAAGCATCAAAAATTGAAAAGCTGGTTTAGACAAAGTTTTTACCTTACCCTGTTTTTGTAACTCATTAAAGCAGTAGTCACATACTCTTGCAGAGTGATGTTTCATATAGTCTAGCCCATGCTTATTTGATGAACAAGCTTGACAGATTATCTGGGAAAGAAAAAGAAACATGAAGTACAACACACCACACATCTCTAGTTTACATTTTAAGAAGATTAAGATATGTGGTTCAAAACAATTAGAGAGCTTTCCTGTTAGAATTCTGCTGGATCAGGCGAATGACCCATCTAGTCCAGCATCCTTTCTCCACAGTGGTCAAGCAGATGCCTATACAATAACACTATCCTCACTCAGGCTCCCCAGCAGCTGGTATTCAAAGGCATGCCACCTTCAATACCGGAAGCAACGTATAGCCATCCTGACAAGCAGACAGTCACAGCACTTATCCTCTTTGATTTCTTTCTAATCCTGTTTTAAAGCCATCACAGTTTCTGGACACCATTACATCTTGGGGAAGCAAATTCCATGCATTGTATGAAAAAAAAGTTTTTTATATCCTCTGTCCTGAATCTTCTAAGATCTCACTTCATTAGAAGGTTCTAACACTCAGCTTCATTCAGGTTCTGGTATTATGAAAGAGGGAGAAAAACGTTTCTGTATCCACTTTCCCCACATAATACATCATTTTGCACATCTCTATCATGTCCCCCCACCCTCCGCTACTTGCTTTCCCCCCTAAACTTAAAAGCCAAAATTGTGGCTTGACTCATAGAGAGGTTGCCCTGGCTCATTGAATGCACTGCAGTGTGATCTTATCAAAACTGCAAATTTTATTTAACAGACAACAGAGCAGCCAAATCCAACCACTGAATGTTTTGATTAATAGCTACAATACGGCTGTGAAATGTTTCCAACCTTCCCACATGCTCTGCAATGGTGTCTTCTCCATGTGAGTGTGAACTCACTAGTACAGATCATACACATGGTAGCTCTAGTATCAGGAATCCAGATTGGGGCCTTTGACCCTATAGGACTATCTTCGGTCTCTTTTTCTGGGTCTGCCTAAGGGAGAGAGGAAAGAAAATCTCACATGATTACAGATTTAAAGAAACAACCACCACAATGTTCTAGTTTTCTAACTAGTGCTGTACATATTACAACTCTTCACCAGTTGATGAAATTAAACTGAATTATTCTTAGCAGACTTCAGTGTGAATTTGGGGGTGTGGGGAGGGAAGGGGACACAAAGCTTTCATCAGGGAGGCATAGGGGGAGGAGATCATTTGGGCCTCTTGCATATATTTGAGATTCAACTGCAGAAAACTCCCCAAAGAGGAGCATGTTTTAACAGCATTTGTTACTTTACTATCAAGCATCTGGTGGGGAACTAAAACCTACCAGCGAGGCAGGACACTGCAGAGAGAGAGAAAAGTCCATTTGCAGGCTGAATCCAAATCGCACCAGCAAATGGGCAAAGTGGGTTTTGCTGACAGCAAGCCCTTTCTGCTGCACAAAGGAGTTCCCGACAGAGAACTCCTTCATGCAGTTGGTCCCAATGGGGATCACGGACAGTGCCATTCAGATGACTGGAGCCATCAGTGAGCCACACATGCAAAGGAACAATCAGGAGCTCATTTTAAGCTCCTGACTGTTCTTTTGTAGCTACCGTATATCCTTACCTGCCCCACACCTGACATTACAGGTGAGTGCGATTTGAATAAAATGGCCTGCAGGCCAAATCACAACCCTTGCTGGGCCTTTCTAGGCTTGCAGGTCAGAGGTTCCCCACCTCTGCTATTATTTTTCTTAAAACTTCTTACAGTAAGAGTAGTTCAACAATGGGACCAAGTACCTGGTAGAGTAATGGTCTCTCCTTCACTGGAGGTCTTCATGCAGGAGGTTATCTGTTGGCTATGCCCTAGCTCTTGGTTTCCTGGGTCAAGTATCAAGTTGGACTCTTGATGGCCTACAAGGCCTTCAACAGAAGATCACTCTACTAGGTAATTGATTCCACAGTTGAACTGCTCTTACTGTTAAGATGTTTCTTCTAATGTACTACTGAAAAATCACTCTCCAGTAACACAATAGCTATGTATTGGTTATCAACACAGGACAAACAACCGGCCTTTTCTCCTGGCATTGAACACTTGTGCCTTTGGCATGCATAACCAGTCTATGGACCCAAATCAGCACCACTGCCATACAGTGTGTACAACCAATAATTTGGACCAGAACAATTTGGACATACCTCTTCAATACTTTTACTGGGGTTAAAAGTGATTCTTTTCTTTGTATATTCTTCGATTGACCTGGAGATGGCTTCTAACCATTCATCTCTTTCCGTGGCAGAACTGTTGGGGGTAAAACACATACGGCCATTTGTTTATTTAAAAGCATTTATATACCACTTAATGTTACAGTCTAACAACCAAGTACTGTAATGTATCATTAAAACAAAAACATAATCTAAAACCAATAAAACAGCAATATAAACAGAGAAACATATAAAAGTGAATCAAACAAAATACAGGAGATTCAAACACATAAAGCAGGGTCCAATCTCTTGGGACAGGGAAAGCCTGGGCAAAAAGCTTTGACGGTTGCTACTTCATGTATGGCAGAGAGAACGGCATTCCACAGTACAGGGAAACAGCAGAAAATGCTGTATTCAGGTCACCACATTCTGTAGGGTGCTGTAAAGTAAAAATTTCCCAGTTGATCTATGTGATCTTACACATCTCTTTAAGGGCAGGTGGTCTTTCAGGTCACCAGGTCCCAAGTTGTTTAGGGCTTTATATGTTAACAACAAGACATTGAACATGGTCTAGTAGCTGATTGTAAAGCAACTTTCTCACACCCAACCTAACTAAGCAGCTTATCCTTTTATCACAACATTTAACTACCCAATAAATATCGAGGAGAAAGCACTAAGCAATACTTTGTTATCAAAATACACATAATGCTGTGCCTAAAGGCATACCTTGCTGACAGAATGAAAGATCGCTCTACACTTTCTATGTTCAGTTCATTCTGGTAAGCTTCATGGGTTGGCTTTCTAACCTAGGAAGGAAAAATAATGAATAATCCAGTTGTAAAACAAGAAAAACAAATTTTCTGTCAACCTGATATCTCAAAAGGCTTAGCAAAGGAAAAAGGCATAACAGACCAGTACAGTAGTTTCAGAAATTAGAAGCAGAAGACAATTTCAACACACACACAAAAGGAGTAGCATTTGCAGGAGAAAAAAAAACAGCTTTTAATCTGGGAAACCCAGATATTGGAACGATGAAAATATTTGGCCTTGTTCGCACATCACAGTAAGCTGAAACATGTCTAAGAGTGAAGGTACCAACTCTCAGGGAAGAGATAGTGGCAGATTCACTCCTCCTCAGTCCTTCAGTTTGGTTTAGCATGTCATCCATATCTGGGCTCGTAGCTCTCATCTCTCCAGTAACCATGAGCCATAAACCAACAACAATCCTTGGCTACTGCTCATGGTTAGTCTGGAGGGATTTAAACCACAAGCCTGCGTTCAAACAACATGCCAAGCCATGGCTAAATTCAGCATGGTACAGCAGCAAAATTACTGCAGAGAGGCAAAGTAGCCATAATCTCCTCCCTGGGAGTCTGTGCTATGCTAAGACATGGCTTGGCTTAATGTAACATATAAGCCAGGCCATTTTTTTCTCAGAGAGCAGTAGCATGAGAGGCAGCCTATTCTGCAGTGCTCCTCTTCCCAGGTTGTGGAGTGTTCTTTCCTCGAAGACAGATCTTGCACAGTATGTCTTTTGTTGGCATAGCCTTTGGAGAAGGGCGGGGGACTGTGGTGGACTGTACTGTACAAAGATAAGGTATCTTCCTTCAACTGAATACTGTTTTAAATTGTTTTGATCACAAACTAATACAGTTTTATGAGACTGTATATTTTCGACTTGATGTCACATTGTTTTATCTATGAATGTACCCTGGGACAATTAGTGAAGCAGGAAAAGATGCACATAACAAGCACGTTAGAAGCACAAAAGGCTATCAGTAAATGAAAGACTGTATTCTTTATCAGCATTATAGTACGTCTTAGCACACATTAAATGTCTGGGCAGGCGCTCAAGCTGTGAGTGACAAAAACATGTTACAGAAGAAATTTTATCTACTCACTTTCATTCCAGCCAGTGACAGCATGTTGTTGAGTTTATACATTCCAGACTGTACGGGAGTTGTATACAGCAGAGTATCATTAAACTGCAATATGAATATTTTAAAAATGTAACATATAGGGAATTTTGTACGTTTCACATATCAACTTCCACCGACACGGGGCAAGGTGCAGAAGACCATCTCTGCCCTCTTTCTGCCTTCTTTGTTCCCCCATTGTTCTTGTTTTTCCTGCCCCTGGGGCAGAAAAGACAAGCAGCAAGACCTTCCAGAATGTGCTCCTCTCAGTGAGTTTCAGTGGGGGTGGGGGTGCATTTTGATGATGACAGAAGTGGTGGGATGGGGGGGGGTCCATTCTCCTTCCACCTTAGGTGGTGAAACAGGACAGGCTGTCCCTGTCCCCAGGCTATGCTGGGCCCATAACAATCTTCTCTAGCCAGGCAAGGCGACCTAAGTTTGTCCTCTCTGTTAGGAACATCCTGTAACCTTTTTCTCCTCAGGTCCCCATGTGTAGGCTACTTAGCACAAGGATTTCATTAAGTTCCATGCAGAGGAAGCCACGCTGTGGCCAAAATTCACTGGGACCAATCAAGATGATGGAGTTAAAATCACCCTGCTGCTTCCATTTATCATCCTCATCATCATTAACATTAACAACAACAACAACAACAACAACCACCATTATTATTTTTTCTTGCAAAGTTCACCCAAGTGATGTTGAATGCATGAAGCTTAATCAAATTCAGATCTGGCAATTTAAATATTAGAAACTTGCTTTTGCAGTGTGTCCTTGTTTCCTTGATAAGCAAAGAATCGTTTTTTAATAACATTATATTAGGATAGATTTTAAAAAAAATTGCAAGTATAGCTAAATGTTAAATAGTTTGCCTCGATTGCATTTGATCAAAGACCCTGATGCATCTGAAAAAGAACCTCGGACTTTGAGCAGAACATTTTTCAAAAATAAATGCTATGTAAAAACCACCAAGTAGGAGAGAAAAGATGCTTTATTCATAAAACCACTGTGAAAAGGAGACAATGATAGTATAAACTGAAATATAAATTATTCAAAACCATTAACTGGAGTTGCTAGTTTTTGTTTTTGAAATTGCAGCGGGGACAGACTGCACCATTATGAAATCACTCTAGCATTAGGTACGGTATGTAAAAACATCCATGGCATCTTACCAAAAAAAACATTCGCGGCTGCATAACCTTCCTGGACAGTTTCATCAACGTTCCTTCTTTCAAAAAGACCTGGGCATTCAAGCAAGCAAATAAATGTAGTCAGCTGCTAGGAGTATAAAACTTTCCCAAGGAGAGAGCGAGAGCAGTTCCATTTTCAAACATAGTATTAAGTACATACTAGCCAAGAGCCCAATAAGACAACAGAGCAATACTGTAGAGAAAGGAAAGGGCACTGCTAAAAAAGAGATGGCGGGATTGCTAGGAGAGGGACAGCTACTCCTAGTACTAGAAGTAGTCTGTAAGGCCAGGCTTGCTGCTTTTGCAAGTCAAGTGGGAATGGGACCTACTCATTCTGCCCAGAGGCAGTATGGCAATGTGAGCTGGGCAAATACAGGGGTGTCAACTTGAATAAAATATTGGGGGGCAGGGAGAAGGTAAGCCACGCCCCACCTAATCGATTACATGACTTGATGCACACACGCCATTTGTATGGCAATACCCATCAATGTTTTTTGGGGGGGTCCCCTCAAATATTTTATTGGGGAAGCCAAAGGGACCTCAGCCCCTAGGAGTTTGCTCTTATGGACAAATATTTGGTTGGTTGGCCTAAGCTAGACTTTTCCAGCCTAGTGTCCTCCCGACATATGGAAATATAATTCCCATCAGTCAGCCAACATGATAGGAGTTGGTAGTTCAAAATATCTGCACAGCACCAGGTTGAGCAAGGTTGGTCTAAGCCAGTGATGGCCAAACTTGGTCCTCCAGCTGTTTTGGGACTACAACTCCCATCATCCCTAGCTAACAGGACCAGTGGTCAGGGATGATGGGAATTGTAGTCCCAAAACAGCTGGAGGACCAAGTTTGGCCATCACTGGTCTAGGCAGACCCCCACAGTGCACTACAAACTAGACTAATGGGCTATAGTAGTGGCACCAGCCTTTGTTTGTCTTATTCCCATCACAGGAATTAGCACCTTTGCCTTTGCAGAGGCAGTAGTTACTATCACAGATGGAGGTGGCTGATAAAACAAAGAAAAAGAAACCCCAGACCTTCCTTTCCCCTTTTAGAACTAAAACCCATAAATGGGCCATAAAAGTGGTTTTCACACAGTAAGGTTTGTTTGCTTTTCGCAACCTGCTGTTTGCTTGTTGGTGAACTTACCCTCCCTGGCTGTACAATTTCATGATGACCGTTTAAACTGTACTGTATTTGCATAAGTTTCTGAAAGTTGTCCTAGAGGGTGGAAGCATAAATAAAGTTCTTGTAAACAAACTGATGAAAAGTTCCATGGGGGAAGAATCCTCTGCGAACACCAGGGAGCCACATTGGTTGTTCACTCTAATTGGCTCCAGAAGTGTTGAAGTCAAACACACTTCCATATTCTATGACATGTACCAGTATGAAAAAAATTACACAAATCATAAAAGTAATATTTGCTGAATTAAAGGAGCTGGGCACAGGAGATTTAAACCTTAGGGCTTAAAACTGCAGGGTTAGCTCTACACACAGGCCTCCACAATTTATCACACACTGCCCGTAATAGCATAAAGTTCCATGTTCCCTCCCTTGTTTCTCATTTGTAAAGAGACTGAAGTTGTTTCAAGTGACCCATTTAAAGTCATGTATAATCATGTATTCTATCTAGAGATCTATGAGCTTTCCAGCCCACTCAAATGTGTCATGGTTCAAACCATAGTACCGCTAAAGTAAAATGGCAAAATACAGACAGAGAAATAAAACCCCATAAAGCTGCTGGAAACCATATTAAAATGTCCTTTCAAAAAGCCTTCAAAATGGAAGTCTTTATCCCAGTTTTTGTCTGTATTGGACAGAGGCAGGCAATCTCCGGCCCATGGGCCAGAAGTGGCCCACGGAGACCGTTTTACCGGCCCACGAGCCGCCCCTGAACCGAGCCGTCAGCTCGGTGAGTCTCTCGCATGCTACACTAAATCGGATCAGCGCGGTGCATGGACTCGCCGAGCAGCACCAGAAATTGTGTCTGTGCACGCACAGATACTGGAAATCGCGTCTGCGCATGTCCAGATGCCGAAAATCGCTTCTGCGCAAGCACGATTTCCGGCATCTGGGCATGCGCAGAAGCAATTTCCGGCGCCGTGGACATGTGCAGACGCGATTTCTGGTGTCACGCTGTGCCAGTCTGGCCCACAGACAATCCGTGGGAGTGATCCGGCCCATGGCTGGTAAACCTTGCCGACCCCTGGTATAGGATTTGAACTGGTTTTTCATATGGGCTGTTCTTTTAAATGGATGATATATATGCTTTAAAAATTATATGTTATTCCTCTGACTTTTCTTATATATGTGGCTTTTATATATGTTCATATTATATCATAAATCACTTCAGGATGCCTCATGGGAAGAGATTAATCGATAAATAATATTTATAATCATAATTATTATCACCATTATCACCATCATTATTCCACAACTGAGATACTTACTCCCTGTTTCATGATGTCATTAGCATGGTTGGCCACTTCTATCACAACAGCAAGAGCATCTTGGAAAACAAAACAAAATGTATTTCAGCATTGACTACAGTATATGAGTCAGTATTAAAGACACCTAAGTTTAATGGAAAGGACATTGCATTTCACAACTTAATGGAAAAGCTGACCAACAAAGTTCAAGATCAAGGGAAAAATACAAGATGAGAAATTTTGTATGCAATATGGTTTAGATTTATTTCATATGCATTAACAAAGAAACATGATTATCGACCACTCACTACTCATGGGGACATGGCAAGACAGGGAGGGTTGGGGAAAGGTAATTTTTTGGTATGATTTCTAAAGTTGTTATATCTGAAAACAATTCCTGAAAAGGTAAGGACACTGTGGAATAAATCTTAAAACAGTAGCTAAAGGGGGGCGGCGGGATACATTTCCACAGCATCAACAAACATCAGGAAAATAGGCAAGAACGCGTGAGATTTTAAACCTTCCAACTGTGAGAGTAAGAAGCTTATAGTCTCAACAGAGGCAACTAAAAGCTATCAGGCTACATTAGACCTGAGGAAGGTCTGCAGTCAAACATAATATGGCCTTTGCCCCCTGACATAGAAGAGTTCACACCCCTTGATCCCTCAGAGTTTTTATTTCAGGAACCTCTGTAGCCTTAAGATAAAGGTAAAGGGACCCCTGACCATTAGGTCCAGTCGTGTCCAACTCTGGGGTTGCAGCGCTCATCTCGCTTTATTGGCGAAGAGCCGGCATACAGCTTCCGGGTCATGTGGCCAGCATGACTAAGCCACTTCTGGCGAACCAGAGCAGCGCACGGAAACGCCATTTACCTTCCCGCCGGAGTGGTACCTATTTATCTACTTGCACTTTGGCGTGCTTTCGAACTGCTAGGTGGGCAGGAGCTGGGACCGAGCAACGGGAGCTCACCCCGTCGCAGGGATTCGAACCGCTGACCTTCTGATCAGCAAGCCTAGGCTCTGTGGTTTAACCCACAGCGCCACCTGAGTCCCTTCAGCCTTAAGATAGCCAGCAACTATAACACAGAGCATTAGCACTGGCCTTGTAGAAGTTATTTCCGACCTTCAGGGATTCCTGAACTAGTGGTGCTTACATCAGGAGGTTTTTAAATGTTTCCCCCCCCATAAAAAAGTGTTTTTCTACATGTTGGAAGCTGCCCAGAGTGGCTGGGGAAACCCAGCCAGATGGGCATGGTATGTATAATTAATTAATTAAACAAACAAACAAATCAAACAAACATGACTGGAAGTGAAGCAAGGCGATCTCTGGCAATTTCTTCACCCTGGGAGCTTCCCATACCACCTTTCCTGCTGTTCAGAGGATGCACCCCAACCCTAAGAGCAAACATGCAGGCCACTGCAAGAGAAGTGTAACCCAAGAAACCTGAAAGTGAAACTTTCTCCCTTTCAGAAACTCTGGATCCAGCCTTGTGGCTGTGCCACCAATGAAACAACACACACCCATAAATTCAAGAAGATGTGTGTTTTTCATTAAACTATGGACTAACTACTATAAAAGCAATTACCCTGAGTATCTCTGAAGTCAGCTGAATCTTCTAAGAGGTTCTTTAAATAATCTGTGGGAAGAGAAATGTTATTAAGGAAGAGAACAGGATGAAGTTATTACAATGAACCTCTAGGTGGCTCAGTTCAGCTATAAGATTATTACCGGTATGTCTCCGAAAACGCTTGCACATTTACAAAAAGTCCTCACACTCACTGATTTCAAAGGGACTTAAGCATGTTTAATGTAGCTGAAATGTACTCTGATGCACATGGTTTAAACCAGGGGTCCCCAAACTAAGGCAATCGCCTTCTAAATCCGGCCCGCGGACGGTCTGGGAATCAGCATGTTTTTACATGAGTAGAATGTGTCCTTTTATTTAAAATGCATCTCTGGGTTATTTGTGGGGCATATGAATTTGTTCATTTTTTTTTTCAAAATATAGTCCGGCCCCCCACAAGGTCTGAGGGACAGTGGACCAGCCCCCTGCTGAAAAAGTTTGCTGATCCCTGGTTTAAACATTGGTCCATGGCATTTCTAGAAGTGCCTTATGCATATATTAAGGAGATGATCTTCTCCCTGGTGCTCCTTGCAACTTTGAAATGCCCTCCCAAGGAAGGCATACCGAGCACCGATGCTGTATTATTTCTGGTGCCAGGTTAGAATATTTTTATATGCCAGGCATTTTAAATTACGGAGCTTTAAGATGCTTGAATAATTTTATTCCCCTTAGTTCCATTGTATTGTTGCTTAGGTTTCATATTAAATTTGTAGATTTAAAATGCATATGTATAGTGCCCCCTAATCTATTTTTTGTTATATGGTTTATGAATTTTTAAACATAAAGGCAGCATAAATACGGCGCTTGCTCTCTTCTCCCAGTCAGAAGGCATCTTGGTAAGAAAGAATAGGGGGGCGGGTCAGAATGAAACGCAGCCACGCAAGCGCAGTGCTGTTAAGCTACTAAAATGGGTGGCAGGAGTCACAAGTAGATTGTGACTGAATGGGCAGACTGGACAGCCTTTTACCTCTCTGAGGGATTGCTACCACACACAAAAGGTGATTTATTTACTGCACTTATGTCACAAATTATTTCCATTGTGGAATTCATGATAGAAGCTGGGGGGAGACCTAGACCTGCTTAGCTTTTCTTGCAAGGTAGCTGCATCATGTGCCCTCAGATCATCCTCTGAGAGTGAGCATGCTGTACTCTAGTCACCACCCCTTCAATAACTTCTCTGCCAGTCAGGGATGATTAACAGCAGCAGTCTGGCTGATCTTTCTGACTGCGTGTTCATGCAGATCTCTCACACAGAAGTGGTTATTATTTCCCAGTGGTTTTCTGTGTTTACAGTACAGTAATTAGCACTGCTCTTCTTCAACCTCAAGCACTAACTATAAGTTTATGTTACAGACTTGGATTTTTTTTCACAATGACAACATGGGGGACAAAATTCCACACGGCACTTTCTAGGCAAACACAGCATTTTTGCAGAGTCATAAGCAGCGGTGAAATAAATCTTACTACTGGTATTTATACAGCAGCTGAGAAAAGCAAAGTAGTGGATATTTTTCTGGCAAGCAGACAAGCCCTAGAGAAGGATGCGACAAATAATAATAGTTTGTAGGATAAAGGTGAGGAAGGCCTAATGGATATGAATAAACAGAAGGAAGGGAAAGAAATGACTACACTCTTGAGTCAGAGGAAGGCCTACTCATTTTGCTGTGTTTTGCTCCTGGAATTCAGTCAGTCAGGAATTAAGTTAAGCTAGGGCATCCCAGAGCTCAGCTCGAGATCCTGCATGTGCAAGGTTTTATGTATATAGTTATGTTGCTTAAAGGTTAGATCTATGCTACCTGCTGCAGGAAGTGGGGATGAAAAGATGATGTTTGTTTATTTCTCCTTCTCACTTGTAGTCTCCTGTGCTCCAGAAAAGCTGTTCCAGAGGGCTAGTGGACCCTCCAGAAGACGATGGGAAATAGTGCTATGAAGAAGGAGGAGGAGGAGGAGGAGGAGGAGGAGGAGGAGGAGGAGAGGAGGAGTTTGGATTTGATATCCTGCTTTATCACTACCTGAAGGAGTCTCAAAGCAGCTAACATTCTCCTTTCCCTTCCTCCCCCACAACAAACACTCTGTGAGGTGAGTGGGGCTGAGAGACTTCAAAGAAGTGTGACTAGCCCAAGGCCACCCAGCAGCTGCATGTGGAGGAGCGGAGACACAAACCCAGTTCCCCAGATTACGAGTCTACCGCTCTTAACCACTACACCACATGAGCTGCAGGGGAACTGAGAATCATCAAAAATTGCTTCCTCCGGAGTGTGTTTCTCCTGTATCTCATAAATGAAGGGGTCCTTTACTTTGCGGAAGGACAATGACTCTAACCCAATATGTATAGAAGTGTTTTAGAGAAAGTATATTTTATGTAACATGCTATATTATGTATAGCAAACTGGTGTGCACATCCCTTTCCTACATCAGAGTAATTAGCACACTTGACTATTCATTGAGTCATATATTTGAGGATTCAGCTGAGGAGCTACTCAACAGAAATGATGCTCAGAAGACCCACAGAAGACAGGTTGTAAAATTATTTTCTTCTTCATTTTGTTCTACGGTCTTTCTCAAAGCCTAAGAGCAATAATGTCAAACCCAACATTTACAGCTCCTGACTTTCCAAAGCACTTACACTACACAAGAAAAAGAAAATAGAGTGAGGAAGTCTGAATAATGTGGAATTCACTAACTCAGCATAAATCATGTTCTCTGCATATTTAGCAATAAACCTGACATTTCTGCAAAAATCCGGCAGAAATAATAAAGCAATAAATAAAAAGAAGACAGAGATTCAGAGAGCCAAATGTTGCCTATGACCAACAACAGATTGGAGTACTGAATTACTACTAGTAGAGCAGCTCTATCACTATTCATTATGAATACAATTTCATAGGAGCAGCAAAGTAGGAACTGAAAGAATAAGAGGAGATTACAGCATAAACATAGCCTGGTGTACAGAACTCATCCCTCCTCTTCAACAGTTTGCAAAAGAGATCAACAGTTTGCTGTTTCGATGCTGCTTCTTTCATTTTCTCTTACTAGAAGATACATTTCCTGTCTTTTTAAAGCAAGGATGGGAAACCTGTGGCCCTTCAGAAGTCTCTGGACTATAATTCCCATTATCCCTGGGCATTAAGCCATGCTGAGTGGGACTGATGGGAGTTTTAATCCAACAACATCAAGAGCGTCATAGGTTTCCGGATCCCTGATTTAATGATTAGTCCACTACTACTAGTTCATAGACGGCTGAAGTTCCCACACACTGGTAAGGAAACAGCAGAAGGGAGCCAAGGTGGGAAGGTGGGACTATGCAGTATCCTTAGACTACTCTCAACATCAAAGAGCAAGGATTCTGTTACAGTGCCATCATATGCGTGTTCAAACAGAAGTCCTACCATGCTCTATAGGGAATATGTTCTAATAAATGTTTTTTTATTGCCTTATGGCAATAGAAAAAAAAGGAAAGTCAATTTACAAAGGAGTAGTAGAGTATGGATTTGTTTTTTTTAACTATAGCTAAAACTATAACAACATGACCAAAATAAGAGAATATGCATGGATCAACACTTGGTATAAGAAAAATATTTATATTATATCAGTTTTCAGAGCTTCCCTTTCCCTTTTGAAATCAATACTGTTCTACCCTGAACAGCAGAACCAGAATGAACAGCTGTGGAAACACAGCATAACACCATAGCCCTGATGCTTATCACCATCAACATTTATTCAGCAGAAGGCGAAAAAGAATCAGCTGTGTTCTTCCTTTGCATTTTTGTCCACTGCAGAAGAATTTCTCTGTACAATATTTTTTCCGTGCATCTGAATTCAGGTAAAAATATTCTTAGCGAGTTGAGGTTTGCTACCTGTAGAGCATTGACTTTTAGCTCTTACCTGTCAAAAGCAGCCTGTACTGGGGGATCCTCTGAACTGGCTTGAGCAAATAGTGCTTCAGTGCCAAGTTAGCGCAGCGGGAGCTCATCTGAAAAAGAAAACACCCAGGATTTGGAAACTTAACATTCTTTTAAAACAACTTGCCTGAACCAGACCAAATAGTTTACTCTGCAAGCTGTATTGATTCTTTCTTTCTTTCTTTCTTTTAAATGGAATGTTATTCAATTGTGGTTTTGCCTTTGCAGAAAGAAGTTCTGATGAAGCAGTGGCTCATCTAGTCCAGCAACTGGTATTCAGAAGCATACAGTGGAGGTAGAGTATAGTTATCTGGTAGCCAATGATAGCCTGATCCTCCAGGAATTTGTCCAATCGTCTTTTAAATCCATCTAAGTTGGTGGGCATCACTGCCTCTTGTGGGAGTTAATTCCATAGTTTAATGACGGTGGCCTATTCTATGTTATATTGGTGAATTAGACTCTTATTGCATCAGTTTTCAGAGGAAGCCTACGAGACAGTAATCAATTTTGTGTACAAGGGTTGCATACACTTTATTGAAGGAAATTTAAATGGTGATGCCAAAATTAACAAAAGGTTATTTAAAATGAAAATATTAAATGTATAGGTTTTATAAATCTGTCAACTGAACTAGATACATTTTGTAAACTACAACATGGCAGACAAAATCTTTTGATCACAAAGAGATTCCAAGACACTCTTCATGATATTGTATCTTTGAAGAATCAGTGCTTTTAAGAATGAATGTTTCAGTTAGAATTCTGACTTGGGTGTTTTAAATTTCCCGTCGTTTGCTCTGCTGTACCTCCCTTGCAGAACTTCTGTTATACAGTAATCGTAAAAAGAATGCTTACTTATTTACAGTTACATATTATGCCCAAATACGATGTACATGTGTTGCTTACCAGATGTTATTCTTATCGCTTGCTTCTTGATCCTTTAAAAAAGATCCAAGCTACTATGGGGGATGTGTAGAATCTCTGCTCACATGAATTTTAAAAAGGGACCAAAAGTGAAAAAAATATGCACACTATATCTGACAAGAGACACATGCATGTATTTTCTATTCTGGCATTGTGCAAACCAGCCCTTAGAGAAAACTAAAGTCAAAAGATGGAATGTATCATCCTACGACCCAGGTGGCGCTGTGTGTTAAACCACAGAGCCTAGGGCTTGCTGATCAGAAGGTCGGCGGTTCGAATCCCTGCGACGGGGTGAGCTCCCGTTGCTCGGTCCCAGCTCCTGCCAACCTAGCAGTTCGAAAGCACGTCAAAGTGCAAGTAGATAAATAGGAACCGCTCTGGCGGGAAGGTAAACGGCGTTTCCGTGCGCTGCTCTGGTTCGCCAGAAGCGGCTTAGTCATGCTGGCCACATGACCCGGAAGCTGTATGCCGGCTCTCGGCCAATAAAGCGAGATGAGCGCCGCAACCCCAGAGTCGGACACGACTGGACCTAATGGTCAGGGGTCCCTTTACCTTTACATCATCTGATACCATTGATAAAAGGCTCCATTACCTCAAAGTCTCGAACAACAGCAGCAAACCCAGGGTTCTTCTTGCATTGCTCATCTAGGAGAGCTACATTCCTATCAAATTCTTTGATGTACGTTGAATACATCTTTAGGTATGGTCCTTTTTTCACAAATATATCAGCAATTCGCTGGTGGTCAATCCTAGAATTTAACACCATGGACAATTAGAACTTAAACCTGAAGAATGCATGACGGAGGGGGCATATTTCTCTTTCTGTTCCTTCTAGGTAAGGACGTCAACATCCATTCTGGGAGAACAGTGCCCACCCCCAGGCCTCCTCTGCGACCCCCTGCTCATTCCCTTTCATGTGTTAAGAATGAAAGTGTTTGCAATATAACATGTTCCAGAGGACTGCTATTGAAACGAGCATCTAAACCAGAAGGGGGCAGCTAATAGCCTTTGAGCTAAACCTGGCCATTGGGCAAGCCTCACTTCTTCATATATACCCTTCAAGGTAAAAAGAGGGGCCCTTGTAAGCCTAGTCAAGATTTTTCTGACTTGGCTTCATAAGGACAAAAGATATGACAAAAATTCAGATTTTCTTCCATCTCCTTTTTCATCCTTGCTACACTGCCTAGCAGAACTCAGGCTCTAACAAGACATGATGCTATTAATGTTGCTTGGCCTTGAGAGAAAAATAGTTTTTACACATAGACATCTGGGATAGGTGGAGTTTAACCCTTTCTGCCACAGCCCTGATCCAGATGTGGGGGGATGCCTGCTATTGGCAGCCAAATGGCAGCAGTATGGTGGAACAAATAGTTAAAGCCTTCCTCCTCCCATGTCATAGTCTTGACCTGGCTCAGCCCCAATCACCCAAATAGCCTGTGGTAAAAATAGCAAACACAGCCAAGCAGGGTCAAATGACATTAAAAAAGGCTAATTTAGTCAGGAGTGATTTGGTCATAGAAAGTAAAGATGAAAAGGGGAAGGAACTTGGTACTTTTGACCCCAATAGCCAATCTAGCTGCAAACTACTAATATATGTGAGTACATAAACACACACAACCAGGGAAAAATCTCGGTTCAAAAATAGCTGCATTGCAACATCATATATTCATATTTCAACTTTGTGGTCTAAAAACAGCACACAGTACTAGAAGCCTGAATATCCCAATATTCTAACCAATAAGTAAGCAGGAATCTATGCTCTGAATATGTAGTTACCAGTGGGACAGCCGCTCTTCAAGTTCTCTCAAGAGGTCCCGATTAAGCTCATACAGTTGAGGTAGGTAGTACAGGATCTGATTCAGGATCCTGTCTTCAATGACTGGCTTTCCAAGTTGCCTGGAAGCATGTGCTACTGAATCCCGGAAATCCTGTTAGAGTACAAACACAGGCACACAAAGAGCCTCTGATAAACTGGCCTCCAAACAACTAATATAGGTCACTAATATTTCCCTTGTGTACATGCAGAAGGCCCATTCGGCCACATTCCCCAGGACCAGATATGCAGTCCAAGGTCAGACACTCTCACTTCTGTGCTTTGGAAAAGGAGGGAAGTTCAGGCACAGCTGATCCTACGCTTAAGCTTACTGGAGAAAATAGGTACAACTTCTGGGAAAAATTTGCCTGAAAAATACCATACCTAGCCACAATCCATTTCTCTTTCTGATCTAATACCGGTAGAATGGAAAGCTGATTGACTGTATTTTGTCAAAGGTGCTGAAAGTTCTTAGGAGACCCTTATTCTCCTCAAATAGCTACAATTCCCAGAGTTCCCCAGGAAATAGAATTGATTGTTAAGTCACTGGCAATTATGTCAGTCTGAGGGGAATGGGTGTCTCCTAACAACTCTGAACTCCTTAAATTATAGCTCCCAGGACACTTTATGGGAAGCAGAAGACATTACAGTTTGAAGTGGCTGCATATGGAGCCAAATACTAAAAAACATGCTCTTTTCTGAATTTCTCTGTCTTTTATTTTGTGGGGTAAGGGGAAGATCAAACACCCCATCTCCTTACATACTTAACCCACCCACTGAGTGGGTTCAGTTCATCTTTGCCAGCCAAGCAATACTTTATGTAAACAGTGTAATAAGGAGAAATGTACAAATCTAAACAAGGCAAAACAATTATGTAAATGCACGCACAGCTGTTTTGCAACGTGTATGGGGGTGGGTGAACACTGGTCAGCACTTTCCTTAAGATTAGAGGACTTGAACAAGAAAGGAACAGAGGTACGGTTTGGTATTGGAGACTCAGCTGCACAAGATTTCAGTGGAAACAGATGGCCTCATTCATATGGAAATGCTGTGTTTTTGTATGTTGTAAGCCAACTGGCGACACAAAACTTAACTAGCCTTTTTACATCCCGGGGGTGACCTTCAAACACTGCCTTCACACAGAGAAATAAGTTGAGGAATTAATATAGCTAATCAAACCCAGATGGAACACAGGAGCTCCAGAGAACTTTAAGCAAAGCGTAAGATGCATAACATTTAACAGCGAACACTTTTAAAAACATAAGAGGAAAAATATGCTGGGAATGTGTGTACTCTTAACTTGCACAAGCCAGACCTGCGTTGCGACCCAATCTTGAATGCATTTATTCATGAATCTAGGACAGTCAAAGGCTCATAATTGTGAGGTCTAGCTCTTTTTGGCTTAAGACTTGCAACTAATTATTCCTTCTCCTCCCTATTGATCTGATACATTCCGCCCGCAAAAGAAAACAAGAACAGATGTATGCTTCATGCTATGTGGAAAAGCAAAACGTTCTGCCTGAGCAACTGCAGGTCCAGTGATCCAAAACTCTTGAGCCTAGTGTGGCACATAATGCGATCTTTCTCCCACAAAAGGATGGAGTAAAACTATCTTGTAATAGGAGCAGGCAAGGCAGAAAATTCAATTGTTTGTGCTGTACCAGAGATGAGAAAATTATTCACCACATTTCTGAAGCGCATACTGCAGCTTACTGCCTTTCTTTCTTAACAGAGAGGTCTGGTGCCTTTTAGAGCTGCAAGACAGGCAGCAAATCAACAGATACAGATTACCCCACCATTGCATTGCCTTGCTGAGGAAAGCCACACACTGATTTTTTCTCAGCTTTTACAAGCAGCTGCTTACAAAGTAACCAAGCAAAATTCGTTACAGGCTTCCAGCAGTGCAACACTTCGCACTGCAGACGTTTCCCTCTTCATTCTTTAATATAAAAAGTACATCTGTCCATCTTCGGAAGCCACTGCCTAGTCACTTCAGGTTCTAACATGCATATGCAGATTCTAACATGCCTATGTGGCTCCTAGGTGAGTCCCAGGAAAGGCTCAATTACTCTAATAAATTTTAATGGGTTACAGGTGCTGCAGTCTTGAATTACAGACTAGTAAGGTACAGTTTCATATACTGCCAATTTAAAGCAAAAAAATCCCCAACAACTTCTGCATCATCTTGCAAGAAATGTTGGAGCAGTGGTGTAATCAAATACTGCCTTTCATCTTTTTTTTTAATTAAAAAAAAGCTTACTACTATATATAAATTGCATTTCATTATGCCTGATGTCATGTACTGGTAATCCACATATATACATATCTTATCACCTTAAAGTCCTTTTGTCACACTTCCCAGCTACTGGCCAACTAGAAGAGCTAGCAGAAAGTGATTTGCAAAGGAATCTTTTGTTAACTGGGACAGTAAGGTTATAAGCCCAGTACATTTACCAAAGAGAAATCCTGGTGAAGATCCATACACACCCATGCTCCTTCCTCCCATTTTGCACACTGCTTTAATTAGTTGCTTTCATTTACATCTGAATCATCAAACTATACTTTGCTCCTACTGACAATTTAAAAAGCTGCACCAGACTCCACAATCCCCAATTACACCTAAAACCAATAAGAAAAAACAGACTGTGGGGATCTTTGCTTTCCACCTGGAGAGATTCAAACAGCTCTTTTTTTACTTAATGGAAGACTCACTGCAAAATTTAAAAAGCCCTGACCTGGCAAGCAGTCCTCAGCCTCTGAACTTTGATTGCCCAAGAATCAGCAAAACCTGAACAGTCAGGTTCAAACCTGGCTGCCTGGTAAGTCAGGCTCACATATTTCTTGTAATACTTGAAAACAATCTGTAGAAAAACTCTATTCCTTTAATGCCTAGCTAAGCATGAACACACCCTACAAGTATCACTTTTGAGTATTTCCTCCGGTTTGGATGTTCTTCAATGTATACATGAACAAGCCTACACATTCTAAGAGAAGGTGATGTAGGTAAAATGACAGCAAGATAGGGTTGACACAACCTGTTTCACTGGTGTATGGCAACAGGAAGCAATAAATCTGAACTCGGCATTAAAAGGACGAGTCTGCCCTTGTCCCCCCTCAGTTACATGAATTGTGTCATGAAGCCTCATGGCAGGGTTCACAGAGCTGGCAAGAGTATGCTATTTTCTTTCCCAGCACAAAAGACTACTTGGCAACTCAAAAACTGCCATAAACGAATTAAACCTGTGTTGATATAGTCTTTAGTGTGCAAAAGTTCGCCTGTGCGCACACAAACAAGAGCTTTCAGAAGTCAGAAGCAAAAACAAATCACAAAAGAGCACCCTCCTGCTGCTCTACTGCATTTCTGACCAAACTGGGAATGCACCAGGATTTCTGACAGCTAGACCTTCTTACCTTTCCATCTGCAGGCCTAGAAATATTCTAGTACACGTTCTAAGCACGTTTGCAACATTCAAACTTTCTGCAGCAGTTCAACAGAAAAATTAATGCACCTCAAACATTCTATTCTTTCTATTCATTATGAAGCATTCCAGGAGTTTGGAGTTGATATTTAATTGCTGTTTCATTAGGCTATTTTTTTTAAAGAATGAACATTTAAGAAACTCAGTTGAATACATTTTCTGAAAAGAACTTAATAATTAATTTTGAACCAAACATGCTTATGAAGTGAAATAAATACTTACAATGTGCAAAAGCTTCAGAACATCTACAAACCTAATACAAAAACAAGAACAGTAAATATTATCTCAACCGCAAAGGAAAAACATATACTTCCATGCATAACTTATTAAATTTTACACCAATACTTACACTTTCTCTGAGCTCATTATTTCTTTAGCAATATGATAAACTTTTGTTTTCTTCCCAGCTGCTTTAATCTGCAAATAAAATTAAACTTTGTAGAATGCAGACATGCTATTAAAACAAAACAAAACGCAACAGCCCTAAATCTTAGTTTCTTTCTGCTACAACTTTATTGGCCTATTGCTCTATACTCTGTATTCAAGTAAAAAAAAGGTAAAGGACCCCTGGGCAGTTAAGTCCAGTCAAATTTGACTATGGGGTGTGGCACTCATCTCCGCTTTCAAGTATTCAGGATACAAGTGAATTCATGTTTAGGTGCCATAAAAATGTTAATGTTCAGTTAATTGTTAGTTGCCTCCACTGCTACCTACTTAGGAGTCTGTCTTAAAAATGACACCTCTTATCTGTTGAACGAAATTGGAGTCAGGATGAGGTTACTGAGCCATAACTGGAAACTGAACATGCAGCCTTTGGTTTTAAAAAAGTTGATTGTCTTCACTTTCAAACTCATTTTTTAATCAGAGCTTGGCAAGGCCAAGAGATATATATTTGTTTGGCTAACAATTTATACATGCTTTTAATTTTCTGTGCAGCTGCAGAACTTTTTGCAACGGTCAAGGAAGGAAGGAAGGAAGGAAATTTGACCCTCAACTGCAAAATTCAATGTTTGGTAGGCAAGCTTGAGAAAGAAGATGATATTTGCCAATTAAGTCTTAAGTTCCATGTATACTAATACATGTCCTGTGAAACACAAGAAGCTTTCCAATGAAGATGGAATTGTCCAGTATGACTTTCCAGGGATGTTCCATGCACATCATTAGATTTTTAACTATATCTGTGCCTCACAAAGTTCTGGCAAAGGGGAGAATGGTGAAAAATGTTGCTCTGCTCCTATACTACAGTAGTAGTTCACAGAGGATCCAAATTCTCTCCATTTAGAAAGTTAGCTAAGCTCCAAGTCATAATATCTACCTGCTTATTTTCCTGTGTATCAGGCTCTCCTTTGCTAGAGTCTGAATTTGTGTCATCATCATCATCATCAGAGCTATCAACATCTCTCTGTATCATCTCATCATCTGAATGTTCATCTTCCAACACCAAATCAGAGCCATCAAGTACTTCTACTGAGGACCTATAAAACAATTGTTTTACAATATAAAACATTGTATTATAATGCTTTAGCTGAGGCATAGTCACAGTTCATTAAATAAAGCTACTTCATTGCTAATACAATCCTAAATTCTTTAACATAACCCAAAGAAATGAGACAGCAATCCACTTAAAGTCTGCTACTAAGACTATTTCACAGTTACTATAATGGCCTTCCAAGTGCCTTACAAACTAAACATCCTGGTGGATGCGTTTTAAATTTCCCAGACAGATGCCAAAATCTATCTTTGTCAACATTTGGGACCAAGCTCAGGATCTCTCTATATGCATGGTTTCGTTTATTTTCTGTGACACAGCCATGAAAGTTGTCTTCCTTTATCTAGTTTCTTATGGATTCAAAGACATATTTTTACAACATAATGCACTGGTGCTAGAAGACTGTGGCCAAATTCACACTACACATATGATACCACTTTATACAGTCATGCCTTCCTCCAAGGAATTATGGGAGCTATACTTAAGAGTATTGAGAGTTATTAAAGTAAAGTAAAGTTACCCCTAACTGTTAGGTCCAGTCGCAGACGACTCTGGCATTGCACGCTCATCTCACTCTATAGGCCGAGGGAGCCGTCATTTGTCCGCAGACAGCTTACGGGTCATGTGGTGAGCATGACAAAGCCACTTCTGGCGAACCAGAGCAGCGTACGGAAACACCATTTACCTTCCCACCGGAGCGGTACCTATTTATCTACTTGAACTTGACGTGCTTCTGAACTGCTAGGTGGGCAGGAGCTGGGACCGAACAACGGTAGCTCACCCAGTCGCGGGGATTTGAACCACCGACCTTCTGATCAGCAAGCCCTAGGCTCTGTGGTTTAGACCACAGCGCTACCTGCATCCCAAGTTATTAGGACACCCCTATTCCCCACAACTGAGCTACAATTTAGAAATTGTGGCTTAGCAATCAATCCCTCTTTCTAAGGCACTCTGAGCAGGCATGTATAGGATTGCACTGATAATGTATATTATATATTTATACAAACATTAGTTATAATAGAAGTCAGCTCAAGTCTGCAAACAAAAATGCTTCATAATATTCTTCTGACAGCTGTCACAATGATTTTTTAAGTGACATCTGGGGACTCCATACTGCTAGGACCCAAGATGCTGTCACTTTTCATTAGATACACCCATCTTCTTATAGCAACTCAGAGAGGCAGGCCACCCTGACATCGTGAAGGTGCTTGTTCCTCTAATGCTAGCATATAATCAAATGATTTTTTTAAAGTATGTTGCTTAGTAAGGAATTTATCGAATATTTTGGAGGAGCAGGGAGCACAGTTCTTCCAAACTACTTTTGCCTTCAAAATGAATTGGCTAGAAATAATTGGAAAAGAATGATGTGGTATAAAGTAGCTCAATCATGCCAATAGTTTTGGTTTCAGTTTGCTGTTTTGTTAGTCTTATGTGTTGTACAGCAAGCCCGCTCACCCTTTTGCATGTGGCAGCATTGCGGGACAGAGGAGGCTTCACTGTGGCCCTGATGGGGGAATTCAACCTGGCTGCGCCCTTCCTGATGGGCGGAGGGGGCAATCAGGAATAGGATCTTATGCCTGCACCCTGCTTTGGCAAATGGGGATGCAGGCTGGGACATGGGCTATGCGGGAGGCGGAGCCAATGGAGTCTCCGCCTGCTCCTTCAAACGCTGGGTATCCCATTAAAGGGATCCGGGGGGGAGTGGCCATGTCCATGTGCCCAGGTGGGGCCAGGGCCGAAGGCACTCCCCCAAACGGCGGTCCCTGCAAGGGTCACCCTATTGGATGTAAATCTTAGGAACCCCCACGTGGATTGAGCACGCTTCACTTCCGGCCGGCGGGCCAGAATTATTTAGATTGCTCCATGCCCAAGCCAAACCTCTTTCATCTGTATTCAATAAAGTTGTGGCCTGTTTTGACCCAAAACCAGACTCTTTGGTCTCTCGTTACACGGATTGGGGCATGGGAAGTCCGATGCCTGGTCCTGCAAGTCTGCTATAAGTGAACTATGAAAGAAAAAACAAAGTTCAGGGGTAGGTATTATTGTTAGTTCAAGGACACATTTCAGCCAGGCAGAAACTTGAATCAGAGTTGTTGAATCATAGAGTTGGAAGGGACACCCGAGGCTCATCTAGTGCTAAAACCCATTCTGACCTCCAGGAAAGGTTATTCCCAATTATAGGAGCAACCAAGTTCTGAAATCTGGATCTCAGAACAAACTACTCAAGGATCCTTATAAAGACAGGATGATGTGATAAGCAGCACAGCTGTGGCCACTGTGAGAAGGCACTCAGGGCCTTGCCCGGGAAAGGACCCAACACCTTAGTCTTATCTGACAACAAAGACCCAGCAGAAAAACTCATGGCTTACATCTGTCCACAACATAACTGTGCAAGTGACAGAGGTGCAGCAATCCTAAAAGCAGCTGGATACACATGAAACCACGCTTATCTTCTCCCCTTGGATTTCTTATTAATTCGATAGAATCTCTTTTAAACATCTGCCCAATACTCCTTTTATTTGAACCCCTGACCTCATACCAGTTTGTCATCAAATTGACACAGTATCTCTGAATAAGTTTACAAAATGAATGAAATGTACAATGTGCCAACTTCCTTTGAAATATTAATCTCCCACGTTTTCTATGTCAAAGATTGCAGCATATAAGCTTTTTTTGGAAGAGAAACTTCTGCATTAGCAGTCATGTGAAACAAGTCACCATTAAATCACTGCACTAGTCTTTGAGTAAGAATGCCCTGTTGTATCATGTGAGCCAGCTGCCTTTCAAACACTCAAACACACACACACACACACACACACACACACACACACATCCCACAGCAAGAGTCTCTTTCGCTGAACTTAAAGAATTCGCACTTCTTGAAAAAGTATCAGCTCAATCACAATGCAAGAATATTGCACTAGGTGCTGCCTTATTAACTTTAAGTTCAGAGCAGGTAACAAAAAAGCAAACCAGTGAAAACACATTTATGTAGAATAAAATATTTCCAACCACAATTCTCAGCATAATTTCATCAGAAAATGAGACTGCTACCAGACATTTTGCAAAGGCCGCTCTCAGTGGCATATTTATCTCGCTAAACCCAAAATCTTGATTTCTTTTTACAATGATTAGAGATGCAGGATTACAGTACCGGTACTGGGAATAACAGTGGGCATTTTTGTCACAGTAGTCCAGAGGTGGGACCAAAGACTTCTCTTTCTGGCCACCAAGGCACACACTACTCCTTCCCCCACCACAGCACTTCTTCTCAGGCTACTGGTTCTGCTTTGCACCCCCCTTGAGTGTTTTTATCTGCCTGGAATGTGTCCCTGAACTGTGATAAAGGTTGCTTGCTTGCTTGCTTGGATGGAAGGATGGTTGGGAGTGTGTGTACAAACTACTTTATGGTACAAATAATGTTGCTGTTGTTATTTATATATCACCTTTCATTTCAAGAAGAAATAGCTACATCTGCACACAGGAATATCAAATCTGATGCTTCAGTTTTGGGGAGTTGATACTTATTTTCAATTTAACAGCATAACCAGCAGCTAGTTTATCAGTATACAGTAAATACACATTGGAAGTCTCATTTAATTGGATACTCTCTCAAGTGTGTCAAAAGGCTATCAATTACACAGTTTTACCTTGTGCCACCTTCAGATGCATGCAAGTCCACATAAATTATTACAAGAATAGTCAAGTTCACATAATACAAATGAAGACTTCCTAAACATATTAAGACAGTTTAGCAAGAGTAAACAAAAAACCCACACACTTGTACACTTAACAGTATTAAAGAAAGGCACACCAAGATACCACACCTGATTCCTAGTATAAATATATATTCATGGCTGCACAGTCAACCCTGAAAAAGGTGCCCAATCAATGAAACAAAATGCAGTCTTGATCAACAGCAGTGTAGCAGAGGGTGTGTGCAGTTGACCAGTTGCACCCAGCATGCTCCAACATCGCAACACCAACTGTTACAAGGTGTGTACCTTTCAAATCTCACCTGGCTTCTCAAAATAGCTTGGGCTGTGCTACTCAATCTTCTATAAAAGTTTATTGTAACAATAAAGGATCTTCTGGTGGCTTGTGATCCTCAACTGAATCCCAACCCAACCCACTGTAAGTGAAGCCATCTTAATTTTACCTTCCCCCCCCCTTTAAGGAGAGAACAAACAAAATACAAATGTGGTCTGTTAATTAGGTGTCATGCTGTAGGTTGTAAATAAAAATGTGTCCACTTATAAATATTATGGATAGTTGCTACAGGAAAGCTGCAAAATGTTCAGGTACATATTGGGCCAGTTCAGATTTACCTCACCAAAGCAAAACAATAATTTAGCATCTGAGAATAAGCACAGGGACCACTATCTCCTTTCCTTCCTTTAGAATTTATTTATTTATTAAATTCATACCCCTTCCTGCCTCTCAAAGGACCCCAGGCCAGCACCTCAATCCTAGTTAGCTAGTTAGGTCTTTCAGACATAACTGGGAACTAGCTAAGTTTGGTTTAATGCAAGTTTACTAACTAGGATCTTAAACTATGGTTTGAAGTGTGTTTGATGTGTTGTGCATATACCGTAATCTAATTTGAGTTCTTCTTAACACACATTTATGCAATAGTTATATGACAACATTCACAGTATGAATGATGAACGGACCTATATTTCCTGCTAGCATATTTTCTGATCCCCATGTAGCTATCCAAATAGCCAGAAAAACCAATATGGAAGTGCTATACAGAATCTATTGGCTGTGCATAGCATGAAAAATGTCAGAGCAACCCCCTGCCCTAATATTTTATCAGCTTATCAAATAAAGCATAAGTATCAGCCCTCCACATTTCTATGCACACAGAGAATAAAGGAAGAACTCATGTGCAGACATGTCTAAATAATTCCTAAGTTACCATATTGTTCACATGTAAAAGCAATAAGGGAAACAGGTCTGAACACCACAGGGCTTTTGTCAGCTTTCAGTATCTTGGCATTGCTTTGGGTCTTTTTATGTGCTACTAATGTCATGCTATTCCTGCCTTGATGTGCACCTTACTTGGCACCCATCCCTACTAGTTAAGTATACAGCTGTAACTCATTCTGATCTCCCTGGGAACTTAATCTTCAAAATTACCGAGCCACAATCTGATGAAGGGTTTGGTTTAGTTAAACACCTGGACCGTGGCCCCAACATAGTTAACAATGGCCCTCAATTCCATAGAGAGGGTATTTAGACAAATGGCACTAAAAATAAGAATAGCCCTACCCCCAATTGCACAAACATTAAACTAGCATGTTAAGGAGAAGACCAGGCTAACTCTTTTCTGAGCTCTTGTTTTCCATGTGCATGGAATTTTGTGTTTTGGTTTTTAATAAAGTGAAACAGTCACTGCTGCAGTTCACCACCTGCAGCTTGAAACAGTTTTGCCATATGATTATCTGCTCATCTAGAAAGCTCCTGGCTTGCACCAGTTTTTGACAGCCTGGTAACACTACCTTAGTTTAATACCAAACACGCAAAAATATTTGAACCCGTTTACTCTTGCTGTTAAATTTCCACGACCTCCCATGGGCTTTCAGTATTGAAGGGGGTGGCATCCTTTCCTTATCCAAGATGCATAGGAAATCCTTTTCTACAATCTGATTTACTATAAACAATAACAAGAATCAGGGGTTCTAAAAAAGGGATTAGAATGTCACCATAAAGGAGGAGGGGCGGGCGGAATCCAATACTAATTTGTATTTCCTGAACTAGCTGATGCTGAAAATAACATACAGGAAAAGGCTGTTGTCCAGTCGCACAAAGAGGCCTTTCATCCATTCTGATTTTGTTAGACTTTCCGCTACTCTTTTAAGTTACAAGTGTCTTCTGTGATCGTGTCGTAGTACATTGCCCTTACAGGAAGATCATGCTTTTTTCAAGGGGGGTGGTGTTTGGCAATTCTCCTTTCACTAAGCCTCTACTCAATCCAGGAGAAGCTGCCGTTGGAACAGAATTATATAAAAGGATGTTCTGCTTAAAAAGCAAACTAATTTATGGTTTAAGAAGAATGTTACTACTAATTATTAAAATAAAAGGGGTAGTGGTAATATTTTTTTGTTATTTTTTTGTTATTTGCACAGCAAATTACTGGTGAAAGCTGTTGACTGATATTAAAATTTTGTGGTCCGATATCAAATGTGACAGGGTTCAAATGAATATCCTAGGACATGGGTCGGCAAACTAAGGCCCAATTCCCTTCTGGATCCGGCCCGCGGACGGTCCGGGAATCGCCGCGTGGATCAGCATGAGGATTCTGATCGTTCGGGCTGCGCCATTTCCCCCCCCCCCCTCACACACACCGCGGCGGTGCCTCCTCCCTCCCTCCTCCTGGCTTCTCCCTGCCCTGCCCTGCCTAGAGGAGGAAGGAGGCTAGGCTTTGTTGAGCCGTGGTTGGCTGAGCGCCATTTTAAGCAGCCCCTCTCCAGAGCCACCCTTTCACGCCGCTCATCGTCCCTCCGCCACCGCCAGCCCGTCGCTCACAAAGCACAGGTAAGCGGCCACCGGGGCTCGTCCGGTGCTGTGGAGAAGGGAGGGGAGAGTCGGGGGGGATTTTTTTCTCCAAAACATAGTCCGGCCCCCCACAAGGTCTGAGGGACAGTGGACCAGCCCCCTGCGGAAAACATTTGCTGACCTCTGCCCTAGGACTTACCAAAGGTTCACACTGTACATTTTAAGAATACTTCAGCTACTCTTTACTTCTAATAAAAAGTTTTACTCCGCTTGCTAAAGTTTGTGGTGCTATTTTAAAACAAAACAAAACAGGGTGCTTATTCCTTACATGCACATTATGGTGGGTGCAGATCTTCCTTCCTCTTTGAGAAATGTATGAATTGGTAAAAGTATCCTGTGGAAATTACACAAAACTTCATGTATATGCCTAACAGTCCCTGGGCTGTATATGGTACAAACAATTTAAGACATATATTGTATAGCTTTAAAAAAGTTCCCTGTAGTCAAGTTATGTCCAACTCTTCCTTGGACATGCCTGTGCACACATACACCAGGTGTACATATCCAGCTGCAATAGGATAAAAAGCACCTGGAGGCCTCCTCTGCACAGCAGGTAAGAGGGCAGGGATGAACAACATTACTATGTGGGGTATTAATGTAAGGAACCATATCTGCCTTTCCACCTGATTCAGCTGAAGATTTAAAGAACACTGATTAAAATGTTGCAGTAAAAGGTAAGGTACCCCTGACCGTTAGGTCCAGTCGCGGACGACTCGGGGGTTGCGGCACTCATCTCGCTCTATAGGCCAAGGGAGCCAGCGTTTGTCTGCAGACAGCTTCCAGGTCATGTGGCCACTGGCCAGCATGACTAAGCTGCTTCTGGTGAACCAGAGCAGCACATGGAAACGCCATTTACCTTCCCGCCAGAGCGGTACCTATTTATCTACTTGCACTTTGATGTGCTTTCGAACTGCTAGGTGGGCAGGAGCTGGAACTGAACAACGGGAGCTCACCCCGTTGCGGGGATTCGAACCGCCGACCTTCTGATCAGCAAGCCCTAGGCTCAGTGGTTTAGACCACAGCGCCACCCGCATCCCACCAAATGTTGCAGTAAGAGATAGCAATTTCCTTGGAGAATCATTTCTCCAGCTTATGCATAAAAGACAGGTTTTGTCTTCTCAGTCACTCCTAATAGTCGCATAGGGGAAAATAACCAGAATTATTAGGGAGAATTAAAAGATTGCAAAACTGAGCTATAATGAAGAATTAGGTTACAGACATTATTTGGTCACAGTCTCAAGAAGTCAGCATTAAATCAACATTAAGTGTCTAACTAGAGATGTGTCGAGGTTTAAGAAATAACACTTTCCAAAATGACAAGTTATTCAACATCTCTGCTGATCATGTATGGATGCAAAAATATGGAGTGATATGGCCAAAGTAATTCATTAAATATGACTTCCCAGTCCTTGCGGATACAACCGGGAGTGTGTCAGATGTAATACACTAGGACACACACAGGATTGCATTGTGAAAGTCTGCAGAAAAAGTTTAACCAACCGTTTGTGTGAACACCAACATGTATATTATTTGCTCCCAACTCCAGTATCCTACCTGCTAAACTCTGAACAGCTCCTTGTTGCATCATACAGTTCTTGTACCTCATACACATCAGCATCGTGGTCTTTAGCACTGCTAGAATTTTGCCAATCAAAAGGTGGATATTTATCAGTTGGCACAAAAGGCAAATTTTCATACTCTGGGATTTCTTCATAATGGCTTACATTTTCATATTCTGGAACATAGTCATGAGTAAGAGAATTCATATGTCCTTGCGATAAGAAACTCTGTTCATCTAAGGACTGTGATCTCTGGCTATTTGTTGATTCATCCTGACCCCTGGACCTGTGCTTTCCCTTTTGTGAGGATAGGCTGCCCATTTCTGCAGAATGTGCCTTTGAGGGTTTAGTTTTCCTTCCATTTGTTGCACTAGCTGCATTCCGAGTTTTGCCACGCGCTTCATCATTGGAAAAAGTAACAGTGCCATTATCCGTCGATTGGCTGCCCTTGGTCAAAAATTTCTGGAAGTCACTTTTCATTAAGCAAACAGACAGCTTCATATTTAGGAATTTCTTTAGTGAATATTTCTTTTGAGGCTCTTTTGGGGGCTTGTGTATTCTGTCCATATCTACAGAAGACAAAGATTTGGCTCGAGGTTTCGTCACAGCACTTGCAAGTTGAGTGTTTTTTGCATTCTTGGTGTTTTTTAAGGCTTCCGGATTGCCAGAAAATGGAAGAATGGGATGAGGTAATTTCCAGACAGGTCTCTCCAAAGACAACTTTGGAGTATCACAGGATCGCAATGTGCTTTGTTCTTTGGCTGACAAATGCCTTATACGAGGTCGCTCCAAGGGAGGATCTAAATCTCTCTGTTCACTAGTAAGGTAGGCACTTTTCTCTATCAGTTCCTCTGATGCGGCTTTTTTCAATAGCCCAGCTGCAGGGATGCTGTGCCTTTGAGGCTTCTTAGGAACAACTCTTGGTGAACTTTCATCTTTATATTCAGCGACTTTATGTCCCTTCTCTTGTGCAAAATCATCTAGGCTATCAAAGGCAGGCATATGCTGGTTGCACGATAATTTCACTTGCTTAGGCAAACTCATGGAAAGATTGCTACACCTTATAAATCCAGGTTTTTTGTCATTAGCAGCCAACATGCAGTTATGTTCCATTATATTGTCAGCAGGATTTACTGAGTTAAGGTCTAAAGATTGCTCAACATTTCCTACTAGGTGAGGGCTTTCATGCAGAACCTCAGGCAAGACATTTTGTTGGATCATTTCTTCAGATTCAGCAGTTTCTGCCTCCTGAATAATTTTCCCAGCAACACACGAAGGACTCTCTGATTTATCAAGTTCATGTATAAGTTCTCGGCTGTTATAGGAAACACTTTGAAAAAGAACATTAATTTTTGTGGTTTTTCTAACAGCACACTCGGAAAGCCCAGCAGAACTGCGGTCTAAAGCAAGTAGTTCTTTTGTTCCTTCTCCTGAGATATCTATGCCATCTTGCCGGATTAGACATGGAGCAGCACGCAGTTTTCTTGGTTTTGGAACTGGGGCAGATTTAGGGGATGGTGCAGAGCCCACTCTTAATGAAGACAAAGATCCATCAGTCCCTTTTGTGGAGATGCCTGTGTGCAAATCACTAGTATCAACTTTTTCCAAAGGTGCTGTGTCAAGCGAGCAACAGGAACTGTTGGTATTTTCAGTCAAAAGAGGATTTTCTGACATTTCAGACTCGATACCAGGTATCTCTGCAGGGTTGCTTGAATTGCCCATCATTTCCTCAAAACTGGATGATGGCGAAACCAGGTCTGTAAACTCAATTTTAATGTCCCTTTTATAACTACTCATGTTATCTTTTTCAAATTTGTTCAAAGGTGTTTGCTTCAAACAGCTGTTATTGGGGCATACACTTTGTGTTAGTACATCTTTGAGCTTTTCATCTAAAAAATTAGCCTTTAAAATTACCCTATTTTTATGTATATTTTTACCATTATGGCTATCAAGTATTGTTCTAGATTTCAGAGATGATGATGGTTGTTCAGCTCTATCAATGTTCTCTAAGTTTTCCAGCTGTTCAAAAATGGTTGGATTTTTGCAAGTATTCTCCCCATTCCCAAATTTATGCATGCATTCAAAACTGGATGAACACACAGATATAATATAAGCAGTATTTTCTCTTGGGGCTCCATTTTTGTAATTCAAATGAACCAAGTACTCAGAAGAGTCTATTTTGCATTCTTCTAAACTCTTGGAATTTTTCCTTAAAGGTGATGGCACAGTTTTAATCTCAGGAACAGATGAACATTTGAGAACCTTTGGTTTTGGTGCTATTGCTGGTTTCGTTTTCTTTGTGGGTTGTAAAACATCTGCAAGGACAACATCTGGTTTAGGTGCCACAGGAGGTGGCACTACTTTATGTCCCACCACAAATTTTGGTTTTGGGGCCACTGGTGGCTTCTTAATTTCTAGAAGGGGAGAAGAAAAAAGAGAAATATTAGGTTGGTCTAATTGATTCTAATTAACAATACTGATCAAATAAATATAGGACTATGAAACTTTTAAAAGCCAACTGCACTACTGCTATTTATAAGTTTCTATAAACGTTGATCACAATTTGTAATATACCGGTACATTCTGGTTCAAGAGATGAGCATGAGACAGCTTGAAGAATTTGATTTATCTGATTGTTCACAACAAATTATATAGCAGTGGGAAGGAAGACTGTGATTACTGTGTCCTTTAAATGCTTTCCATAGGCTTTGCATATGCTTTGCAGAAAATGCTTTGCAGAAAACATTTTTTTAAAAAAAAAATCTTATATCACATTACAATCACACTTTGTAGTTTGACTGCACCTCTTTCTACTCACTTCTCCCCAAAATGCTTAAGTCAACTTTGCAAAAATTCCACAAAACTATAGCTACTAGCCAATAAACATTTTCATGTATCTGCTATCCTACACGTAAGTATATTAGTCATCTGTATCCTGAAAGAAAGAAAAACTATCAGAACATCATTAGTCAGCACATCTGGTTCCTCCTTTTCTGCCTCTGGACAGTATGCCATCATACGTAGAAGGAAGTGAGGAGCCTGCAGCCAGACAAGGTCAAGATAATCTAATGAAAATCAATAAATCAAATTAAATTTTCCTACCTGGCATCTTAACAGATTTTTTTGCTCGCTCTGGGCGACCAAGCCAATTACAAGGCTGTCATAAATTACCATGTGCAACTTGAATAGTGTGTAGCTCACCAGACGAGAACATCCAGTTGGGACTGTGGATAAGCAGGTTCAAATCCCATTCAGGGACAGTTTCACAAGTTATCTCAGGCCAGCCATACTCCATGGGTTAAGGAGACCTTACTCCCTGGCACAACTACATCCAGTGGTCATGTACCCACCCCATCACCCATGTGTTCAGCATGTGTGTGATGGGACTTCACATGCAATGTGATGGATGTAAAGTTCTCCATGCAAGGTATTATATTTTTGGAAGTTTAAAAAATATTGGAATCTGCCCTGAATACTCTGACAGTAGGGAGGGATGTCTTAAAGCAGGTGGGCTCCAAAGCAAATAAAAAAGCTTCAACCACTTATTTTCTCAGCAGCAACTGCAAGAACTGCTGTTTCATTAATGAAATATTCATTTATAGCAGATGATGACAAAATACAAATAGACTAAAATCTTTTAGCTCATTTCTAATTAACATTCTGAGTAATTTCTGTTGAGGAGTCTAATAAAAAGGTCAAGCACAAGCAATGAAAGGCAATGCCATCAAGTGTCCCTTGTCCTAAACACAAGGGTGGATTTACTAAAAGTTTAATTTATATCAATGATATTGCTTCAATAGATTTTTTCCTCTAAGTATGAGCTTCGAAGACAATTTTGTTGGATGTGATCCACCTTCGGTGATCTGAATTATTTCCACATCTAAGCAACTAACCCTGCCATATATTTTATCTTTAATTAATGGATTTGCGGTCTCCATATTCACTGTGATAAACTTATCTATAGGCGCTGCATAAACAAAAAGTCCCATACCATTTAATCCAGCTATTTATTACAAACTATTCTCACATGCCTTTTGGGGGGAAACAATCTACAGCTTTACCCACTGTAAGAGGAAGACTTTGAGTGTACCCTTCCACTTGCAACACTTAGGCCAATTTAGAATCACTTTAATATATTTTCAATCATTTGTAAGAGGTTGTGAGTCCTCCAACCCCCAGAGTTTTGTCCCACAAATTTTAGCAGTTACCTTCTCTCTATTAATTGTAGACGTTACTAAGTTTCCTCCTTTGGCATGCGAGAAATTCATTATGACCCGTACGATGAAGTACTTTTTATGACGAATGTCTCCTTTCCAGTTCATGGAATTGCATCCCTAAAATATTTCTATTCACCTGCTCCACGTCAAAGTCATCCACAACTCATCTGTTAATTTTAAGCTTGTCACCAATCACCAACCACCACCACCACCCTGAACTTAGAATGTATTTTTAACATCAGCAGGCTCTTTCAGCTAACTTGCCAACTTCATGCTCGGTGATTTCCGTAATGTACAGGGCAAACAAGTGCAGACATGGTGATTCCTCATCCATCTCTTGAAAGAACATTCATCTTCCAGTCCTACTATTTTTCAGTCATAAAACAGCTACATAAATTGCACAGCCTACGGCAGTCTGGAAAACAATTCACATAAAAGACACCAAAAACCTATGTCCTTCTTCAGACAACTTTCCAATTATCCTACAGATTTTCAGACCCCACTCCTGAACAGCGGCGGAGCATATGACTGCGCTGCACTGGGCGGGCGCACTCCCAAGGGGTGTGGGGTGCGGAGGTTGCCCTCCCAGGCACGGGATAGCCGCTCGGGTGCACGGAGCGGTGCACATGCCCTGCAACCAAGGGCAGAATGAGTCGCCGATGGTGGACATTTGGCAATCCGCCCACCCGCGACTCCCAAGCCTCCCCCGAGCTGTCAAAATTCAAGGGGAAGGGGGGCATGCCGCCGGCAAATCGGCGCAGCTCCCCCCTTACCCCGTTGGTTCGGCGTAGGCTTGGAAGTCACGGGCAGGCGGCACCCCAAATGTCACACCCCCTCAGCAAAGACACCCAGGGCGGTCCACCCCCACCGCACCCCCTTCCTCTGTCCCTCCTCCTGAACAGCTTTGAGGTGGTGGGTGGGAACAGAAGCAGACAAGGAACAATATGAAGATGTGTGTAGCTTGCAAGAATATGTTTCTCAATGCTCAGGGCAGAAGAGGAAGCTCATCTCAGAAACTTCTACACCCAGGAACTTCCTGGAGTTGTTGCCCTGTAGTTCCTTCCTTCAACCAGAACCGAGTGATGGCACATGAGCACACTAGTTCCAGAAAGACTACGGATTCAAATCCTAACTGTGTCTTTCCCTTTATGGCTGTACATAAAAGTGAAGCCCTCTCACTAAGATAATTACACATTGTGCTCATACAGATAACATCCTCTCAATTCAGTATAAAAATCCACTTACACTTGTGTGTATAGTGTTGAACTTCAGTGGCCACCATATATCAATGTACTATTGGTTCGTCATAATGTATCTATTAATTTATGGTCTTTAAAACTTAATGCCTATTCTACCTATTCTAAAATAACTATATTTATTTCAATCCAAAGACTAAAAAATCCTCCTACACCAAAAGCTTTCATCCTCAAGTTGTCTCAAGTAACACTGCGGACAGATATTAATTTCTCAAGCATCATCCTGAAACAAAAGTTCACTTTGTGGCTATCAGCAACCAAGCATCTCCCCATCTTGGTTTTCTAGCAATTAAATGGAATAGTCATCTATGATATCACAGAACATCACCTTTTCATAGAAAACCCCTTCATAATTTTTCAGCAGCCTCAGACGTTAATCAACCCGTCTCAGACAATTCAATTTAATTCAGGTTGAAACTTGCCTTTTCCTTTATTTATATCATGAGGTGCACTTCCCACACATGTCAAGCATGAATCATACTCAGCTGGGTTTAATAGGCACAGCCCATCTGCTCACCAAGGCGCTCCAGACTCCTTTAAACAGGATACTCAAATCCTCTTCCAGTCGCTCCTCACAAATGCAGAATCGTCCGTAAGTTTTCTGAATAAGAGCAGCTCTTCGTGGACACAAAGGGGAACTTGATGAATGCCTGTCTCACTTCTCAGACCAACTATATGTCTTTTCTTTTGTTATGCAATGCCAAACAGATATTCTGTCTCCTTTCCCTCTCATCATTGACTTTTTTCTTACTTAAACTCATATTTTTTTAAAAAATTCCCTCATTATAAAGGTTATCATTTTGAATCTAAAGAGCACCAGGCAATGTGTAAAAGAGAATACAGGATTTCCACCTTCTCAGTCTTACACTGCAAACCTTTCCCCCCTATTCTGTTTGCTCAGTGCCTGTGATTTTTTCCCTCCTTCAGGTGCACGAGTGTTCAACATAAACACAAAAGGAAATGACTCACAACATCCCGGAAGATAGGCAGCAATCTTTCAAAACATGGGATTGGGGAAGATATATTTTCTAAAACTGTGATGGTAACTGACATAAATGCATCCCAAGTCCAAAAGGAAAACATTAATTTAAACCCTTAACTTGCTTAACACCATGATGAAGGAAAACAGGAAAATTGTGAATAGCTTTAAAATGAATACAGAAGAGATGAACAAACAACTTCCTTAATCCGGATGGTGCAGCTGTACCTGAATAAATAGTGGAATTTTTAAAGGATCAAAAGGACACCTTACCTTGCTAATCTAATTCTTTAGCCTTTCAAATAAAAACACTGAAAGAGAGTAATGTTCATCTAGCTGACTTCCTTTTTGTTGCGTATTGCCCTCATCTGTGGTACTACTAAGAGTTCCTGGTTTTCGAAAACAGAATAAAAACTCTAGTTCAGTGCATTCAGATTAAGAGCTCAAAATTAGGCCTTTGTTTTGCAACTGCATCACCACAACTATATTTCTTCCAAGGCATAATCTCCAACTTCCAGCCTGATCATAAAGATGTTTACTTGGTGGTCTCTTCAATTTACCATAGTACAATATATGTACAGTCAAATCCTATGCATGTTTACATAGAAGACAGTACATTAAGTTCAATAGACGTCACTTGCAAATGTGCCTAAGGCTGCAATCCTATGCGCACATACTTGAGAGCAAGTCCCTTGAGTTTAGTGGGAGTTAATTACAAGAAAACACACACAAGATCAGAGATGGTTGTAGCTTTTAAAATGACATTACCACTTTTTATGGACCTGCACCTGAACATTTATGCTCACGGAACATAAGAAGAAGAGTTTGGATTTGATATCCCACTTTATCACTACCTGAAGGAGTCTCAAAGTGGCTAACATTCTCCTTTCCCTTCCTCCCCCACAACAAACACTCTGTGAGGTGAGTGGGGCTGAGAGACTTCAAAGAAGTGTGACTAGCCCAAGGTCACCCAGCAGCTGCATGTGGAGGAGCAGAGACACGAAACCGGTTCACCAGATTACGAGTCTACCACTCTTAACCACTACACCACACTGGCCACATGAGCATATATTTCACAGCAAAAATGCATATTAATCTGATATTTGCTGAATATGCTTTTTTTTGGGGGGGGGATGTGCATCCTCCTCCTGATACATTTTCGTCAACCAAAAAAAACAAACAAGCCTTCCAACATTTTTTCGTCATAGTGCTCATTCCAAGCCCCTAAATCACTAAATCTGGCAAATTAATTGAGCAAGCACAAAGCCAAATTTCTAGACTTGCTATGTCAGCAATCAGATATGCTGGGACGGTAGCTACACTGCCACACTGTTACAAAATGAAGTATTAAGATGTTCAACTGGTTCTGCTGCAAAGCTGACATAGTGGGAGGAAGCCCTGCCAACATTCGATATTCTACCTTCTCCACCCCTAAACCATCCTAACTCAAGTTTATAAATGGGATTATATTAATTCATACCTTGATTTAGCTTCTATGTAACCACGTCCACTAAACACTCTAGGACTCTTGACATATTAAGTGGGGGAAATGCAGGAGATGAAAGCCTACTGAGTGTTTGCCAGTAATGTGCACGTTACTTATGAGATCTATTTTATGACCTTCTTCAAGATTTAAATTTTCTCATTCAAGAGCAGACATATTTACCAGAGTGGTTTAGCTGCTAGGAAAACTCCAAAGGCTCTTTCAGACTACTCCACTCTTAAAGCTACTCTTTGCCACCCCCAAAATGCAAACAAATCCTGTTGCAAGGAAAAAACCTTGTTTGAGCAGCTCCCCAAACCAACCATCACAAATCCTGGAAAAATGCATTGTTAAACTAAACCCAAAGCTAACAATAGTCCACATCACCCTAACACTGCTCTGAAAAGAAACTGGCAACTCAGAATTATAAAAGTCTTAGGTACCTACAGAGTTAACATGTACATGCAAGGATTAGCTGGCTTTTTTACATGGTGAAACCCTTTTAACCAGGGGTCAGCAACCTTTTTCAGCCGTGGGCTGGTCCACCGTCCCTCAGACCATGTGGTGGGCTGGACTATATTTTGAAGAAAAAAATGAACGAATTCCTATGCCCCACAAATAACCCAGAGATGCATTTTAAATAAAAGGACACATTCTACTCATGTAAAAACACACGGATTCCCGGACCGTCCGTGGGCCGGACGGGCCTTAGGTTGCCTACGCCTCTAAAATGTAAAATGCCAGATACATCATAAATCCAAGCATTGCAAGCAGAACAAATTTTTGTTCTGAACCAGATAGTTACAAACTTTGGCTGCATCACAATTACAAAAACCTGTGGATGTGTCCCATCAATGCAAGCATTTCCATTTGAGCAGCAGGACTTTTGCCACCCTCTGCCTCCTGTGCATACCCTGTGTCCTCCCTAAATCTGGCTCCAGAGAGTTGGAGGGATCTGCCGAACAGATTTCTGGGGCATGCACTGAGAGGTGGATAACATTCCATTGCACAAGCAGAAATCCTTGTGCTGCAGAACATTCACAGAGTGCTATATTGGATACAACCCTAAGGGTTAAAATACTGAAACATTTATTGATTCAACTCTCTTCTAATTATTTAATACTTAAAAGTAAATGCTATTTGCTTCCAGGAACCTTTTTATCTTGATTAGTCACCTTCCCACTACCATTTTCTAATTATTAACTTAATTTTAGCACTAGGAATACACCTCCAAGATCAGGCATCCCCAAACTTGGCCCTCCAGATGTTTTGGGACTACAATTCCCATCATCCCTGACCACTGGTCCTGTTAGCTAGGGATGATGGGAGTTGTAGTCCCAAAACATCTGGAGGGCCGAGTTTGGGAATGCCTGTCCAAGATTATGAGCAGTTTTGATCTTGTAATGAGACAGTGCAATTAGCAAAGTATGAACAAAAAAATATGGTGGATGTCCTAAAATAACTGCTAAACAACAGAAAATTATCAAAGTTAAGTGGCATCAGTTACATGTGCACTATTACAGCTTTGGTAACATAACATAAACAATATATTGCCAAATAATTAAAATGCAAACATTAAAATAATTCTGCTCTCAATGATGTGCTAATTAATAAATTCGCAAAGAAAGCTAGGTAGTGCAGAGACTTAATGGGTTTAAGGCATTACTCCAAAATGCTTCCACAGACATCTGAGGAAGCAACTATGGGACAAGCTGAGATATGTCTACATTTGACCATAGACCACAATCACTAATGGAATCCTTCCCATTAAGTATCCATTCTGCCTTATATCTGTTTTTCGATACTTCCATGAAAGGAGCTGATAAGGATGATTTATCTGCCGCTTTCCATTCATTGAAGAGTATTCTTATTTATGCTGATCATGAAGGCATAAAGCAGCTATTAACCTAGAAAATGGGCAAACAAAAACATGGACAATGTACCTCTGTTTCACAAACACTCACCCTTCCCTGAAAAATACCCAGAAGTACAATAACTTCTCATTTAAAGGTGAAAAAAGGTTAGGGAATGCCAAGCACTGATGTTGATCAGTTCAAATAAAAGCCTAATTAATGCCTTCCGTGATGTTGATCAGTTCAAATAAAAGCCTAATTAATGCCTTCCATGATTAACATATGTGACTAAACTTGTATGATCTTGATTAAGATGGGAGTATGCTCTTGAAAAGGAAATAAATATCAGTGGAATTAGCATTAATAATTCTGGTAATGCCACATAAAGCAACAAAATAATGCTCTTATAAATATTGACTGTTATAGTAAAACGTGTATTTAAGATTGATTTTCACACAAGAGGACAATTCTCCAAACAAAGACTTAAGCTTAGAATTCAACTTTCCTACAGCTCACTCTACCCCTGAAACACTAGAATTTTGCTGTGTGTTAGAAAACCCCAATGACAGTCTACAAAGTCCAGACCTCACCCAGATAATAAAACTGTGTGTCACGAAAAGGGCAACAGATAAGAATACCTAGTCATGTGTGCTCCACTGCTGTAGAGACCTAGTAGCGAGCCATTATAGGTCAATGGAAATTCAGCACTGGATCTGAAGAAATATTCACAAACCGAACACCCATACACCTTGGTCACTTTCCATGTCATCCAGAGTACCATGGCTGCTGCAAGCTCTGCAGTTGTTTCCATGTCATTCCTGGAGTTTATCCATTGCCTTTGTAGGCTGGGTGAACTTTATACATACCACAAACACTCTAGCACCTGGACAGAAGATATAAAGGCTCCCAGGTTCATGTAGGACACTATTCCCCAAGCCTTTCAGAAAGTATGGACTGTAGTTTCCATTATCCCCAATAATGACCATGGTCACCATTGGCCATGCTCATTGGGGCTGATGGGAGTTGGGAGTTCAGCAACATCTGGAGGCATCAGTCTGGGGGAAGCTGGTGTAGGAGCAGCCATGAAGGCTATAGTAACCATGCTATTCTGGAGAGGTAATTGTCTGCTATAGCAGAAACAGAACCTATTGGCATATTAAAGATAAATATATTATGGATTAATTTTACACATTTACAATGATTCCTATAAAGTGAGAACAAAGAGTGCTAGATTTGAACAGCTGACCTCAGGGCTCCATCACTTGGCTATGCTAGAATGTCACAAAGAAACCATACACACACTATTTAGCTACAGCTTATTTCCAGGCAAACATATTTATGATAAGGATACAAATTACTGGTAATTTTGCCAAGTGCCACACAAAACTTGACTAAACAAGGTTATCAATGAAGTTATCAGGATGAGAATGTTTCCAATGTTACACATGGCTTCTCAGACACAAGCTCTATTGAGGTCAATTAGATTTATTTCCAAGTAAGCCTATATATGATTACACTTGAAGGTTGCAATCCTATACACAATTAACTGAGAGTAATCATGCACTCCTAAACCCAGGTGCAATCCAACCCCCACCCCTACTGGGAGCGGTTAGGATGTGGTGAATCTTAAGTAAATTATTTATCTAGGACTTATCTACTTCAGCTGAGGAAAGGCCTGCTTACTGCCAGTGTAATTTAAGACAGCCCAAGTTACACTACGAAAAAGGGGTGTGTCAAGAGTAGGGAATGGGTGGAGTAAGGGAAAAACAGATACAATGTATATTTACCAGCTCCATCCACAGGTACCTTACACTACCAAAATTGCAGGTGTTAATATACTCACCCCAAAAGGAATGAATACAAGGGCAGACAGTGAAGATTTACACTGCTTCCTGACCCCACCCAGACCAGAGAGTTAGGATGCAGCCATGGGTGTAGCCAGGATTTTGGGGGAGGGGCAGACCTTTCTGTTGTGGGGGAGCAGAACCTCATAGTTATGCATTTTTTATTGATTTAGGGGGGTAGCTGCCCCTCTCTGTACCCCTACCTTGGCTACGCCCATGGATGCAGCTTAACTTTCACAGGAAATACACTGGTATATCTGCCTAGTAAGAATTGTTCTGTAAGTCCCATTAAATACAATGGAATTTAATTCTGAGCAGACATTCATAGGATTCCGTTATGGTTAAGAAGCATCCTCATGCACCAACACAAAAATCCCAATTGCCTGTTTCCACAGATGCATGCACACAAACGAATTAAACCATTTTAAAACACAGTACCAATGCCTGCAAACCATTCAAACATGAGCTCCCCACAGTTTTATAATTTTAAACAAAGCTGACTTTGTTTTCCTTAATTGGGGTCATGGCATAAAATAAAATATGCCTTTGTTTTCTGAATCATGAAGGGGTAGCTAGGGTCAAGTTTTTTGTTCACCATAGCAAAAACTGAAAGAAAGTTTACTAAAGGACTATCTTCCTAGGACTATTTGTTTATAAAGTGGGAACTCTAGGCCTGAAGCCATACAGATTGCTTCTCCACAATGTTAGTAACTGAATCAATTTAAAACCACAAGACTACACAGAGTATCAGAAATGCACTCAACAAGTTATGGGTTATTATGAGTTCTATTTAACTTGAAAGCTTGCCACATGTTCATTCAACACAATAAAAGTCACCTGACCTGTCTGTGTACCTCACGCAATGGCCAACTACACCTAGCAGAGTTTCTAGGTGTAGAAAAGTACAAGCATTAAAAAGAAGATGACACCTCCTCTCCACATCAAACCAGTAAGTGTCCTTCAGAAAAATAAATTAAGTTTTCTACTGAGTATCTTTCTCTTTTGGGTACCACCTCCTGGTTCTAACAAAGACACCCACCCACCCACCCAAAAAAGAGGGATGGGTGGGAGAGAGAGAGAAATGAAGATGAATCATTTCCTTGAGTTTCTGCAGGCACAAAATGAGGAGGATAGAGTCCAACCATACCAAGCAGGAAACTGGTGCCTTTTAATTTCCTCCCAGTAGTTAGAATCACGAGAAACCAAAGACGGACTTCACAGGACACTACCGGAAAAGCAGTTATAATCCCAAAATCAGATCATGCACTTCTCTCAGGGTACAGACCTCAAGGCGAGTATTTCGGAATGGAAAGCTCTCCGAAGGGACTCCGTTGTTGCGTGAAGGGGGGGGGGCGCCAAAAACGGATGAGGGGCTTGGGAGTAACCGGGGGGGGGGGCTCAAGTAGAGCTATAGAAACTTCCCAGTAAGTGCTCTTCTCCCATTCCAACTAAGGGGGGAAGGGACATGACACAAAAGGCAACGGGACAACGGGGTGGGGGCTGTGAACAAGGACAGCTCGACTTCCAGCCTAGAGGAAGTTTCCCATAAGACGACCCCCAACCAAGCCTTTAAATGGAAGCAGAGAATGAGTGGAGGCGAGAGGGGGGGAAAGGGAGTTTCCTTGCATTGTCTGTATCCAGCCGCGTCTGGCTGAGTAGCCCCGATGTGTCTGCTGTGTGTGTGCATTTCCCCCCTTGTCTTTCCTGCACCTTGACCGGTCGCAGCTGGCTTCGGTGATGACCGGCCGGATGAAGAGAAACTTCTCCGCAACTTTTCTCCGCTCATCCCGTCGAGAAACTCACCGGCTGAACTCATGGTGCCTCCTTCCCACGCGCCTCTCTGCCGCTGCTGCCTGCCCCTTAACCCGGCGTCCTTTCTTTTTTAAGCCATAGCAGCTCCTCTGGAGTCTGCTGAGAGAAAAACAGGCCTCTGCTCTGTCTCGGCGGCTGCCGAAAAATGCGGCTCGTTCCTCCGGCTCCCGCGGAACATCCCCGTCGAGGAGAGCGAGAGCGACTAGCACCGAAACGAGCCAACAACAGCGACCAACTCTCCGTATGGGGTTCTCCCACAGCTACAGCACGAAAGCCCCCTAGAGGCCAAGAGCCGCCACTACAGGCTTAAAAAGCAGAACCAAAAAAAGAGAGAAAAAAGCCTCTGCTCCAAGATAAGCTTCCAATCAGCGGAGCGCTACGTGAGGGCGCTACCTGGGTCTGCCTTTCTCAACCCCGCCCCCTCTGTCCTTCGCGGTGGCTGCTGGGAGTTGTAGTTTTCTTACGCCGGCTGTTGGGCCGTACGGGGAGATTATATACCGCCCGGGCTCGGCGGACTCGGTTTCCCGTCGTGCCTGGAGGGTAGAAGCACGGATGGCGGAGAAGGATGACACCGGAGTTTGACGACGAAGTGGTGTTTGAGGTAGAGAAAGCGCGGCCTATCGGGGGGTGTTTCTGCGGAGGCCTCAGGCGGAGGAGCCGGCGCCGCGGGTCCTTCACAGCCTCAGGCGGCGGAACGGGGTGGGGCGGCCCCGTGCGTGGACGTTGGGGGATGGGGGGGTATCTCGCGGGGCCTTCTGCTGGGAGCGGGGGCTGCCACAGAGGGGCCAGACCAGGAGGCTTTGAGGTGGGGCTGATCTTTGAAACCGCCCCCTTGAGAGGGAGGGAAGGTGGGTCGCCTTGAAGCCCTAGTCGCAGCACTTGGAGGGCAGCAGCTCAGACAAAAGGGGCTGGCCATCTCGCCCCAATCCCACCCGTGCCTGCCACCCTGGAGCCAGTTCCAGCACAGTACAGTTCAGTGGCACTTACTCCCAGGTGAGGGTGCACAAGATCGAAGCCTGCTTTTGTGGGAGGGTGAAGGCACCGTCTGCCCCCAAACCGCGGTTCTCTTTGCCATTTAAGCTCAATAGCCTTTTTGTCCAAGAAGCACCCATCAGTCAGAGTTGTCGAGGCAGATGGAGGGGGCACCACAACAGGGTGCTGATTGCCCCCATAAATTTCCCCTATTCAAATAGCCTGGTTAGTTTTGGCAACAGCCCCCCCCCCTCCGGGTTGAAAATGCTGCTGCTTAATGACAAGCTGGGGAATGCTTCAAATGACAGCTATCCTAGATGCACATGCTGACCTGGCTTTTATTGCAGAGACCTGGCTGGATGAAGCTAGGAGTGGTGGGTTAATCTCTCTCAGCTTTGCCCCACCGGGTTTCTCTGTACAGCCAAAGTTAGAAACTCAGATATATAACGTAATGGCCAATTGGCACCTTAAACCTGTGTACAGCAGCAGGCAAAATCTAGGGGAGGAGGGGTCTGTCCTGATTGCATCTCCCTGACCAGATGTCCTCTTCAGCAGCCTACTGGGTTCAAGTGTGCATATCTGAAGATAGGTGGCTGGGGCAGAATAGGGATTCTGCTGGTGTACCGCCCACCCTGATGCTCAAGAGTCTCCCTTCCTGAACTAGCAGGGAAGGTCTTGGGGTTGGCATTCATGCTGAGGGCTTCGCTGTCAGGAGTGGATCAGGATTTCATGTCTGCCATGCCAACCTTGAGCCTGTCTCAAGTAACTTCTGACTCCTACCCATGCATGCTGCAGGAAACACTCTGGACTTGTTTTTTTGCATTGAATTGGATGGTGGTGGTCTTAGAGTGGAGGAACTTCCTTTAGTTCTCTTGTCATGGTCATATCACCACCTTGTGGGGCTTAACCTTGCTGGATCTCTAATCCTCTGCAGCAATGGGGGGCAATTAAGATGGCCTGCCAAAGAGCACCAGTAATATTTGAGAATATAATTCAGGGTGGTGGCCCCCTCTACCAGTCAAAGGAATAGAGGATTATTTTAATAAAGGCAAGAACTATCAGTGAAGGAATGGGCATAGCAGAGTAAATTCTGACCACTGACCCTCCATTTGTTAACACAAACTCCTAGTGGAGATGTAATCTTTCTGATTAAAGACAATGTGTTAGTATTAAAGTATAAGGGCTTTTTTGGAAGATAAAACACCCCACCCAAAGGTCATAGATCTCACTTTCTGTAAAGCATCTTTGTTTCCCCCACCACTGCCAACTTATTTAGATATTTACAGTCCTTCTAGTAGGATCTAATTCCCCTTTTTGTGGTAGACCTGGCACAATGCAAATGCTGTTGTCTTTTTCAATAATATTGGTTAATTAGTAAACTGTAATAATAATAATAAAATGAATCCAGCCTCTTGAAATGTAAGAAAGAAAGCACTTTCATACACTTTCATTAGCATCATAGGCATATTGTGTAGCATGTGTTTTTCGTGTATGAGGTTTCTTCCATTAGAAATCCTTGTGGTTGAATTGTAATGGATAAATAGTATTTACTTCTTGAAGCTGCACTGAACAATAAATAAGTTTCTGGAGTAGGCTTTGAAATGGACATCTCCCTTATAAGGAGTGACCACTAAAAGTGTGTGTGTGTATAATTTTGTGCTATTTGGGTTTTTCTGCTATATTTTAGTTGGCCCAATAAAGGTATTGCCCAATATGAGCTTTGGAAACTGTTTACTTAGAAACATACCGGGTACATTGTGAGCTTGGGGATCTGCCAAACACCCAGTCACCCAGTGGTCTTGAGGTTTTCCCCTTCCTTGCTAGCAAGCTACAAAAAATCTTCACTATTTTAACTGTGTTCCAACCTATCAAACTGCTTCCTTGACCCCCTTCCCAAACAAATGGCAGATGTCCAGGAGCTAGTAGTCCCTACAAAATCCTGAAATGAAGTTCTTTTACATGTTCAAAGAGACTGCTAACAGTCCTATTATGCTCATTATAATAAGCCATGTTAATTTCTTCTCTTTCAGTTGGTTCATTTTTTGCAGTCATTATTAAATTAAAGTGTTTACTAAGTGTAATCATTTTCAGAAGCAATATTAGACTAGGATAATGGAAGGGGGGAAACTTAACAGTTGGAAAACCACCATGGCTTGCCTTCTACTACCGGTATTGATTCATATTGGTGAGAGTTTTGCAATGAACCTTACTGCCCAGTCCTATGTTCTCACTAAGATGGTTCCTGCTACATTCTTACTTGCATCCATGCATGAGTGTAGCCAGGATTTTTGTAAGCGGGGAGCAGAACCGATGCGATTAGTCAGTTAGTTAAGTATTTCTATTGTTTTACTTGATGGGGGGCAGCTGCCTCCCCTGAACCCCTTGACTACGCCCATGTATCCATGCAAGCTAGTTGTTATTCTATGCGGTCCTTTCTCAGTACATGATCCTTTTGTATTGGTAGTGTGTTTGATATTTTTATACAATATATTTAAATGAAAAAGAATAATTCATATTCTGTCTATTTTATTTATTTGCCCCTCATGTATTATACCTATTCCCCTTATTATTCTGGGATTCATGCATACATTGCACAATTAAGTTGCACGATCTGATGCAGAGAGTTGACTTTCATGCTGTACTAGTGCAAACTACAAGCAGTACTAGACTGCTACGTTGCTTTCTAAGTTCAGACATTGGTTGATAGTGGTTTGTGGGAAAGACCTAATGTACTGTGCATAACACTGAAGTAAAAAAAAGCCTTTAATGTAATTCAATAAGTTGCATGCTTGTTTTCATCAAAAGTTTTAAAAACACTCTTTAAATTGAGAGAAACACCAAAAAGTAACATAAATATATATATAGCTGATCCATTAATTTGCAAGTCTCGTTGACTTCCATAAGGCTTCCTTCCAGATAAATTGGTTTAGCTTCAGATTTTCTGGAAAGTTACATGTGTATCTATTTAATTTAGAAACAAACTTTGATTAGGTGTAACTGTGGCAGTTTTTAGATGTGTGGTTTGTTGCACTAATAAATCATTGCTATTGGTGGAATTGCTGTTGACGTTCTACTCTATCTGGACTTTTTTCTGGATGCTCATTCCTCTCTGTTTCATCTACACCAGTGGGCATAACATAACATCCTAAATGCTGGCCCCCAAGCTATTGATGAAATGCAAGTGCAGACTTCTATTGCAGTTATTGAAAAAATTTACAAACTGTGAAGTGAATTCAATATCTAATAATATTCTATTTTAAATGTGACTTATTCCCATATATTCACAGGACTTGAAGCAGTTGACTTCATGTTGTTTCATATTTTTTCAAGTTTGAAATACATATCCATTGCAATAGCAAAATGGCAAGTGGAATAAAAAAATGGCAGTCTTAATGATCTGGTGCAGTTCTTTTATGAAAGGTTCTCATTACCTTTAAAGAGTTTCCTTACTGTAACCACATCTTTATTGTAATTTATTCATGAAGCCTGTGCTGTTACTAGAAGCACTGTTTATGAACACTCAGTTGTATTTTCCTTCATGTTATTCATTGTATACTTGTTGGAGATATGGAGCATTCAGTATGGAACTGAGACACTTGAGGCACCAGAATGAAACATGGTTGGCAAAACATTTTATATTATCCTTATACTTCTTTTGTGTGAACTTTGATACCTAGTCATTTTCCTGTGTGTGTTTTGTTGTTGTTCATATTAATGACATAATTTAAAATGCCTTCGCATTTACTTAGTAACTGTTAGCTTCCATTAAGAAGAGGCTAATATTTAAGTTACTCTGAAATGCTAAAGCTTGATATAAAGGTTAAAGGACAAAGCCTTTCAAATAACTTAGCTGTAACTTTTCCTTATGCTGCTATGAAAACTATTTTAAATTTTAATGAAAGCCTCTTGATTTCTCCGTAGTTTGATTTTGAAGGAATTGAACAAGTCCCCCACCCCCCTTCATATCTTTTCTACTGCCTGTAAGAATTTTTATTCTGGTCTAATGGCATTTAATTGAAGTTTTAGATATTTGATGTTTTACTGTGTTTGATGCTTTAATTTGTTGGAAGCTGCCCAGAGTGGCTGGGACAACTCAATCAGATGGGCAGCATATAAATTACCAGTAGTAGTAGTAATGGTAGTCAAAATTGGAGTGAACTAGTTAGTCCAGAATTTCTGAGTAGCTTGGCAGTTGTTTTTTTAAATACAGGGGAATTTTTAACAGACTTAATTTTAATAATCCTTAATTATTTGACATATTAAGGTGGCTAGCAAATTTCTGAATGACATACAATAAGGTGAACTCTTTTCTATCTTAACTGAATCAATGAAACATTTTTATGATAAACTAATTGCTATAAAGTTAAAAGTAGCCATTTTCATAGATCCACAGGATGAAAATTGTGTGATACACTCTTCTGCTGTATCAAACCATATGCAACTGAAATAGTATAGGACAAGGGAAAGATTAATGCTGTTAAGGTGTGAAACATAATCCTATCTGGGCTCAGAAATCTTTTTAGTAGGATAAATAGGCTTAACCAAAAGGAAGCATATACAGTACATTTTTTCTATTTATTTTACAAATTGCCCTTATCTTTGCAAATACTTGTTCCAGTTTGATATCAACCTTCTGAATGTCAGTAACCAAAACTAAAACTAGTGTGTACAATTAGACATGAAAATATAAAGGTTAAAGTATAACTATTAGAATAACTATTCTATTGGAATACTAAAGGAATCATGTACTGTACTGTTCGTCATCAAATATGGAGTAAAATCAAGAAAGAAATTGGAATTCATCAAATTAAATGGTCTTAAAGCCTTGTCTTTAATTTGATAGCATTGAGTCTGGCTGTGAGGCAGTTTTGGAAGACAGAAGGTTTTCATTTGAAAAATGTGAGAATCTGAAGGGGGCAGGAGCACAACCTTTACATAGGGGGAAATAGTTTTTATATTTATAAATAATGTACCTTTCTAGAATCCCTGTCTTGTACTCATTCAAGATGCAATTTATGAGCAATTGGCTAGATGATAAGCAGGCGAAGATGATTATGAGCCAAGGGAATATGACTAAGACATTTAAATTCAGTAGCTTGGCAAGTCTTTGTAAGGGATTCTATATAATATTGATGTGCATTGTTTCTTTTAAGCAGTAGCTTCCTAAAAGCCTTTTAAAATCCATCAACTGATTGTTGGTTCCTCCTATCATACAGTAACAGAAGAAATTGCAGAGTCTTAGTGAGTTGCTGCTGGCTGCTTCTGATGATGCTAGGAAAATGTGCCTGTGTGAGAGCACAGGTGCAGTTTTTCTGACCGATGCTCCTCATTTTCTGCTCCAGTCATCCTGGAGAGGCAAGTAGAAAGAAATGGGGAGGTGGAGGAAATTCTTTCAGATGCACTGCAAGTGTATCTGAGAAAGAGGTGGAATCATATTTTCCAGGAGACAAGGAATGCACTGCCTGTAAGTCTTTTATTCTTCTAATCAGAATAGAATAAACTCAGAATAAACTTGGCTGACTTTTGTTTTAAGCATTAGCAGAGTTTGTACTTTAGTGGTTGAGAGGGATAAAATTTGACAGAGAAAGAAGTTTCAAGAGGTTGTTGGGAGTGTCATCTGTTGTTTATATTCTAGTTCATTATATACTAGATTTGCTGTGGTTTAAACCAAGAATATTATTGTCTGCTAATCTAAAGGAGGTTTTTAAGTTCCACTGTTAATGTGGTTAAGAGTTAATAAAAGGTTAGATCCACAGGAGATATAGGGTGGGAGAGGGAGGAAACCTGAGAGATACTAGTATGGAGAAAGTCTTAGTCACTTCCTTTATAATGCATCAGCAGAAATTTCAGAGGTGTGGCTTTGATTGTAGAAATACTGTAATGAATTGGATGATTACTCAAATTTGTGTCTTAGTTTCAATTTCACTTATTAAAACAGGTAAACAATGGTAGCTATGCATAGTATGACAAGGGAATTGGTGATCTTCCTAAATTTTGATGTTTCTTTCTTTCAGAAACTTCTCTGTTTGCTATTTGTTGTCTTGAATTCTTTTTAATCTTTGTGGTATCTAGTTCAGTTCAGTAAAAATACATTAGATCTTTTCAGTAAAATTAGCCAACTAGTTGCTAAGGGTCTGGGTCATGCATCATTATTAATTAGATTCTTTACAGCATTCACCCTGATACACTGTGTTTATTAATACTTCACTTACCACTACACTATCCATGTACAGGCAGGTTCAGCAGAAAGATAGGGACAAGTTCCAGGGTTCTTTATACATATATGCTAGGTATGTACCTGAGCTGTAGAGATAAAAGCTTCAAATTGCACTTCATCATATTGAGCAGTTGGCACTTTCTGAGGGAACCCCCCTCCTTCCAATCAGGACACAGCCTTGAAAGGAGAAGAATATTTCATTTTGAGGAGACTGTAGTAGTGCTTCATCTTACCAGATTGCCATTGCTTGAGTTCAAAGCACTTAGCATCACTGGGTGTGTGGAGGAACTGTGGCTGAGAAGAAACTTCTTAGCCTAGGAGTGGGGAACGTGTGTCCCTCCAGATGATGTTGACTCCAGCTCCCTTCAGCCTGAATCAGCACAGCCAATGGTAAGGGATAATGGGCTTGTAGATCAACCACATTTAAGGCCACCAGTTTCCCACTGCTATATGAGACTCTTTCCATTCTTGTAGGGTATGGGCTAGAGGAGTTGACCTTTCAGCTGTTGGAGCTTTGAACTACAGCTTCAGCAGAGAGGAGACTGGGTTCAGTTGATTCCTCCTAGCTGTTTCTCCTACTGTTGTACTTATATGTAAAAGAGTTGGGCCCTTTGCTGTTCCCTTAGGACCTTAAGCTACCTGCTTACTACAGTAACCAATAGCAAAGTGAAAGCTTACTAATACTAAGCAGCATTTGTCTGATTCATTTTAGTAGTTGGAAACACAACTATTTGGTGGTAATATAAACATTGTTTTAATTTCTAACTAGAACATTGTAGCCAAATAATTGGCAATTTAGTTCAAATTCTTATGTTAAATTCAGCTCTCATCTTGTTCTCTAAACCTAACAATCCTTTGTCTCCTAGATCTGATGACCAACAGTGCTCACATCTCCTTTGCTTATCTGTTTCTTACTGCACAGAACCTATGAAATCTCCTGTCCTGAAGCCATATGTGTAGTTTTGCTCCCTCCCATTACTGTTCCCCTAAGTTGCCTCTTAAAGTGCTGCCTTTACCACCTATTTTTCCCTTGGGTTTTTCAGCCTATTGTTTGCTCTCACTTCCTTCATCTCTCATGATTTTTGGCTAGGTTCCCAGCCTGCTCATCTCTCCTGTTTCTTCTTCCTGCCTAAAAAGCATCCAATCACTTTTAAGTTTTAATGCCCTATCTTGTCCTCTTGTATTTTCCTTGGGCATCTGTTTTCACCAGCTACTGTTACTAAAGTTTCTGTTCCTCAGCCTATTTCCCCCCCCTTTTCCCAACAACCTCCTTCTCTGGTGTCAGACTTACCTGATTCTGAGCTGTCCAGTTTTCCAGGATTTCTTCCTATTCACCTTTTTTGTTATGAGACTGCCTCCCATAACTCCTCTTTAGTAGCCCTTATGTGACACTTTTCTCTTTCCTTGCAGAAACTGGACTACCAGTATTCTGTTGGCAACTTCATTCCTTGAGTAGTTTAAATGTTTGTGAACATTCCATGATATCACATCTGCTCAGCTAGAAGCTTAGCAGTAAATCCCCTAACATACTATAATGTAGAATGAACTGTTTATAATTGGTCCAGAACAGGTTAATTAAGTTTTTTTCATGTCATTAGGAAGTTTGGTTGGACTTTGGCTGGAGGAAAACAAGAATACTAAAGTGGGAGCAACTGGGCCAAAGCTCATACCCTTCTAAACATCTTTGGAACATCTTTGTTAATTTTGTTATTGATTAGTTTTGTGGTTTTATTGTCTTATTTCAGTATAATTTGTAGTTACCTTGATTGTTTAAATTGCAGTATTTTTAACATCTGCCCCGAGACTATTCAGTGAAGGGTGCGCTATAAATAAAAATAATGAATGCATGTTGAACTCAGAATATAAACAAATCAATTAATTATACCTTTAATTTTTTATTTTAGAATTCGCCACTTTATCAGTACTTACAGGACGTAGGACATACTGATTTTGAAGTATGCTCACCATTGCTACAAAAACCGGAAGAATGTACATTCGAAGAGGGGCAAAAAGACATGGATACAGTTGCAATTCAAAACGTAAGTACTCAATTTGGTAATTCAACTGCTACATAATCTATCAAATGAAAATCCCAGCCTCTATTTAAAAATGCACTCCCTTCATGATGTGTATCCTTTGTCTACATTTCAGTGGTATTGAATACCATGCATTATTGTGCGCTGTTTATTATTAACAGTTTATTATTGTGCAGAGCTAGTCCTGCCTTTGGATCCCTTGTGCAAGTTGTCCAGATGTTGTTTTTAAGGGGCAGTTGGAGTCAGGTGATGGTCAGGGTCCCCCCCCCCTTACATACAGCAGTAAGATCCTACACTCACTCTCCCACTCTGTAGTCATGGTATCACTTTATTTTAGTCCCAATTACTTATTTAATGTTGTAATACAAATAGTTTGAGTTGCCTAAAAGCAGTCCAGATTCATCCACTGTTCTGTGGTCAATTTTTCCCCCTTAACCCACAGCTCTTTTACATAAGATAGCCTAGAGGAGAGGGGGGGGGGGTGATATAATGCATATGGATTAAAGTTAATAGCTTAATGTCTGTTGCATATTGAAGATAAAAAAGCAAGATGAACTTACTTTAACCCAGCATGGTAAATCATTATTTTAACCTTTTTCTTTAGTTTGTGTTAGACTTCATATAATAAGTGTACCACTCAAATTTCACAGGTTTTTAATTGAACAAATCTTCTAAATACTGTTGAATCTGTTCAGTATTACTTTCCCCCACCAGAAACATGTCTCATTCTGATCTTGCTCAGAATCCAATTATAGTACCGTAATGAAAGCTGAACACTGACCAGTTTCACTATAGCAGAGGAAGAAGCATCTTTTTTTCCTGATTAACTGGGGTATTAAGGAACATGCTAGGACTCATTTGCCAGTGATCAGTAGCATGTAGAGTATGCATATGGTCATGCATGCTTTTGTTCAGAAGAAAACATAGCAATCTTAACGTGGTATTTCAAAGCCTGGAATCCACCCTAGACTGCTCAGAAGTGAGTTTTTTTAATGAAGATTGAGTGTCTAAAAAATCATAGATTTCAGAGAATCTTAAGTTTCCTGGCTCCCATACAATGCAACCCTATGTATATCGGCTCAGAAGTAAGTTTGAGTCCAATGGGACTTAATTCTAGATATGTGTGTGTGGAATTGCACCTTTAGTTAAGAATGCTAAAGTTAAATAAAAACATTGGCAGAACTTCTAAAACTAGTAACCAGGAGCTTGCGTGACATTGTAAGGAAAAGGAAAAATGTGGTGTGTGTGGGTGGGGGAATCAATGGAAAATGGAACCTGAAGTTCAGGTTCTTTTCCCATGTCAGCTGGGGCCTCATTTGTAGGGGCTTGGGGTGCAGGAAGAGAGGAACTGCATATTGCAATTGATCCATATCATCTGCTGAGCTCACACTGTGTCTCATTGCCCCTCCATATTGACGATTTGGACAAAGATGGAGCTAGCAGGTGCTGCCCCATCCAAGGCATTCAGGTACCTTCTTAGTGCAAGGTTCTTCCTGTGCAATCGGTGTTCATTTTTCAAGCAGTTTCTCCTGTACTTTGATAAGAAACCCCGCTAGGGAAGAGAACACCTGCATGCTGCTGCTCATTTTGTTTCAAAAATGCAGTGTAATGAATTGTTTGCTAGCAATGTATGCTAAGCACAGTGAACTTGTATAAGGATAGCACTGGTCACGTGCTGGAAACTCATACATTTTTACGTCATCTCTTTAGCACCGAGCTGGAGCATCCTTGGCCCAGTTATTTCTGGCTGTCTCTCTTCTTGATAATGGCGAGTTCTTTCAATGGCCATTATCCATCTATATGCTAAACGAAATCATGGAGGAGGGGACTTTTCTGCAGACTTCCTTGGCTATAACTCTGCATGCCAGAGGCCTTTCTACTGTCCCAAAGAGGAGGGATATGAAAAACCAGTTGGCAAAATTTGATGATCATATTCTGAAAAACATGGTGTTTTTACTCAGCTATGGTCATGGCATGATGCAATAGAATTGTTAATAGCCAATGGCCTCATTCATATGTCACAATAAACCATAATTAAAATTGTTTAAAATAGTTCAATGGGATTGAGCAGCATGAAATTGCAGGTGCTTTGCTCCTCCCATGCTGCTGCCATGCTATGTAGGAAACAAGCCATAGTTTGCCTTGCCATTATGTCCAAAGTCAGGCTGGTGGTTTGTTCCCCCCCGCCCCAACAGTAAATCGTAGCAAACCTTCTAGGTGTAGCTGCAGCAGGACTAAGGGTGAAGCACTTGCAATTTCAACAGCATGCAGCTCATTCACACTAAGCCAGGGATAGGGAACCTGTGGCCCTCCAGGTGTTGCTGGACTCCCATCAGCCCCAGCCAGCAAACTTAGTGGTCAGAGATGGTGGAAGTGGTCCAGCAAGATCCGGAGGGCTGCATTAATCCATCATTTATTTTCACAGAATCACAGAATCATAGAGTTGGAAGAGACCACAAGGGCCATCCAGTCCAACCCCCTGCCAAGCAGGAAACACCATCAAAGCATTCCTGACAGGTGGCTGTCAAGCCTCTGCTTAAAGACCTCCAAAGAAGGAGACTCCACCACACTCCTTGGCAGCAAATTCCATTGTCGAACAGCTCTTACTGTCAAGAAATTCTTCCTAATGTTTAGGTGGAATCTTCTTTCTTGTAGTTTGAATCCATTGCTCCGTGTCCGCTTCTCTGGAGCAGCAGAAAACAACCTTTCTCCCTCCTCTATATGACATCCTTTTATATATTTGAACATGGCTATCATATCACCCCTTAACCGTCTCTTCTCCAGGCTAAACATACCCAGCTCCCTAAGCCGTTCCTCATAAGGCATCGTTTCCAGGCCTTTGACCATTTTGGTTGCCCTCCTCTGGACACGTTCCAGCTTGTCAATATCCTTCTTGAACTGTGGTGCCCAGAACTGGACACAGTATTCCAGGTGGGGTCTGACCAGAGCGGAATACAGTGGTACTATTACTTCCCTTGATCTAGATGCTATACTCCTATTGATGCAGCCCAGAATTGCATTGGCTTTTTTAGCTGCTGCATCACACTGTTGACTCATGTCAAGTTTGTGGTCTACCAAGACTCCTAGATCCTTTTCACTTGTACTGCTCTCAAGCCAGGTATCACCCATCCTGTATTTGTGCCTTTCATTTTTTTTGCCCAAATGTAGTACTTTACATTTCTCCCTGTTAAAATTCATCCTGTTTGCCTTGGCCCAGTTCTCTAATCTGTTAAGGTCATTTTGAAGTGTGATCCTGTCCTCTGGGGTATTAGCCACCCCTCCCAATTTGGTGTCATCTGCAAACTTGATCAGGATGCCCTCAAGCCCATCATCCAAGTCATTGATAAAGATGTTGAATAAGACTGGGCCCAAGACAGAACCCTGTGGCACCCCACTAGTCACTTCTCTCCAGGATGAAGAGGAGCCATTGATGAGCACCCTTTGGGTTCGGTCAGTCAGCCAGTTACAAATCCACTGAATGGTAGCATTGTCTAGCCCGCATTTTACCAGCTTCTTTACAAGAATATCATGGGGCACCTTGTCAAAGGCCTTGCTGAAATCAAGATAGGCTACATCCACAGTGTTCCCTTCGTCTACCAGGCTTGTAATTCTGTCAAAAAATGAGATCAGATTAGTCTGGCATAACTTATTTTTCAGAAACCCATGCTGACTTTTAGTGATCACAGCGTTCCTTTCTAGGTGCTCACAGACCGTTTGCTTAATGATCTGCTCTAGAATCTTTCCTGGTATTGATGTCAGGCTGACTGGGCGGTAATTGTTTGGGTCCTCTCTTTTCCCCTTTTTGAAAATAGGGACAACATTTGCCCTCCTCCAGTCTGCTGGGACTTCACCTGTTTTCCAGGAATTCTCAAAGATTACTGCCAGTGGTTCTGAAATCACCTCTGCCAGTTCTTTTAATACTCTGGGATGTAGTTCATCTGGCCCTGGAGACTTGAATACATCTAAACTAGCCAAGTGTTCTTGTACTACCTCCTTACTTATTCTGGGCTGTGTTTCCCCTGCTGAATCATCTGCTCCATATTCTTCAGGTCGGGCATTGTTTTCTTTTTTGGAGAAGACTGAGGCAAAGAAGGTATTGAGGAGTTCTGCCCTTTCTGCGTCCCCTGTTCGCATTAATGCCCTGTTGAAAGCCGCCCAGAGTGGCTGGGGAAACCCAGCCAGATGGGCGGGGTATAAATAATAAATTATTATTATTATTATTATTATTATTTCACCATCTTCTCCTCTAAGTGACCCCACTGTTTCCTTGTTCTTCCTTTTGCTACGGACATACCCATAAAAACTCTTTTTATTGCTTTTAACCTCTCTAGCAAGCCTGAGTTCATTCTGTGCTTTAGCTTTTCTGACTTTGTCTCTACATGTGCTGGCTATTTGTTTGAATTCCTCTCTGGTGGTTTCCCCCTTTTTCCATTTCTTGTACATATCCCTTTTAAATCTTAACTCAGTTAAAAGTTCTTTAGATAGCCACCCTGGCTTCTTTAGGCACCTTCCATGTTTTCGTCGCATTGGTACTGCTTGAAGTTGTGCTTTTAATATCTCCCTTTTAACAAACTCCCATCCATCATGAACTCCCATCCCTTTTAGTATTACTGACCATGGGATCACATCCAGCATTTCCCTAAGTTTTCTGAAGTCGGCTTTCTTAAAGTCTAGAATTTGAGTCTTAGTATGCTTGGTTGCTCCTTTCTGATGTATAATAAACTCCAGAAGAGCATGATCACTCCCACCTAATGATCCTGCCACTTCTACCCCACTAACCAGGTCATCACTATTGGTTAGGACCAGATCTAAAATGGCTGATCCTCTTGTTGCTTCTCCCACTTTCTGGACAATGAAATTGTCTGCAAGGCCAGTGAGGAATCTGTTCGACCTTATGCTCTTGGCTGAGTTTGACATCCAACAAATATCAGGATAGTTGAAATCCCCCATTACTACTATCTCATTTCCTTTTGAATGCTTGGTCATCTGTTCCAGGAAGGCATCATCTATGTCCTCAGTTTGGCTTGGGGATCTATAGTAAGCTCCCACAATGAGATCACTGTTATTTTTCTCTCCCTTAATTTTGACCCAGATACTCTCAATTTGGCTTTGAAGTTTTAAATCATGGATCTCTTCACAGGTATACACATCCCTGACATATAATGCCACTCCTCCTCCTTTCCTGTTTGGTCTATTTCTCTGAAATAGATTGTATCCCTCTATTACTACATTCCAATCATGAGACTCATCCCACCAGGTTTCAGTGATGTCTATTATGTCGTATTTAGTTTGCTGTACCAAGAGCTCAAGTTCATCTTGTTTATTTCCCATGCTCTGTGCATTTGTATACAGACATTGAAAACCATTGATCATTCCCCCTAGTCTCCTACTTAAGGATTTTTTCCTCCCACCACTAGGTCTGTGTGCTGTTTGCTCCATTTGGTCCTTGACTTTTGGATGATCATCCTCAGCATTTGATAGACTCCTACCTTCAGGGCCACTGTCTCCCTCCCCCACATAAGTCAGTTTAAAGCCCTCCTGATGAGGTTTTTGAGATTGTTGGCAAAAACATTCCTCCCAACCCTTGTGAGGTGCAGCCCATCACTTGCCAGAAGTCCATCTTCAAGAAACTGCAGGCCGTGATCTAAGAATCCAAACCGTTCCTGCCGGCACCATTTGCGAAGCCAGTTGTTCACTTCTCCTATTTTCCACTCTCTTCCTGGGCCACGGCGTTCAACTGGGAGGACAGATGAGATGACAATTTGTGCATTTAATTGCTTCAGCTTCCTGCCCACAGCCTCATAATCACTTTTGATCTTCTGGAGGCTATGGCTTGCGGTGTCATTGGTTCCCACATGGACTAAAAGGAAGGGGTTTTTATCCGTAGGTTTTATTATTCCTTGCAGCCGTTCTGTAACATCATGGATCTTGGCCCCGGGGAGACAGCATACCTCTCGAGACATCTTGTCAGGCCCACAGATCACTGCTTCGGTACCCCTCAGTAGGGAATCCCCTATCACCACTACACGCCTCCTCTTAGGCTTGGTCGGGATTCTTACACGTGCTGTCCCTTCCAAGGTCGCCTGCACATTCCCGGAGGACTGACTATGCTGCTCGTCTTCATATACCTCATCAACTGTGATGAGGGAGAGATCTTCCAATGGAGTCTGGTCTTCATCTTCCAGATTTGAGAGCACTTCAAATTGATTTTGTAGTTCTAAACACTCAGAGCGATCCCTGGGCATTCTACTTCTGTGAGTCACGTTCCTCCATACATCTGGCTCCTGAGTTGGGGAACTGATCTCCTCCTCAGGGATGTGCCCTGTCTCCTGCTTGGTGGAGACAGTGTGCTCTGCTGCATCCAAGAAAAGCTCCAGCTCTTTAATTTTCTGGAGCGTAGATACACGGGCCTGAAGTTGCTGGACCTTGTCTTCGAGTAGGGCAACCAACTTGCAGTTGCTGCAGGTGTAGCTGTCTACAACCTTTGGCAAGAAGACAAACATTGCGCAGGAATTACAGGCGACTACAGTTGTTCCCTCCCCCTCCTGAAGTTGCCGGACCTTGTCTTCTAGTAGGGCAACCAACTTGCACTTGCTGCAGGTGTAGCTGCCTACATCCTTTGGCAAGAAGGCAAACATTGCGCAGGAATTGCAGGCGACTACAGTTGTTCCCTCACCCTCCATCTTGAAGCTTGAAGTCAGGACACACAAAAAAGAAGCCTAGGTCTCCCCAAGTAAACGTTTGAGACTAGCTCTCCTCAATTTAAAAGATAGGTCAAACTGCGCGCGCCGCTAGGCGCGCGCCGCTGCCCTCCAGGCACTGATTAGCTCCGCCCTACAAGCTCAGCTCACCTTTTGCCTACTTCCTCAGTCTCTGCCCTCCAGGCACTGATTAGCTCCGCCCACAGCTAGTCACCAGACAAACACACACACACAAGCCAGAAACAAACTCTCTCGCACACACAAGCCTGGGAAACACACAAACAAATAAGGAAACAAATAAGCACACAAACTTAATCACACACAGCCCCAAAAAGACAAACCTTCAAAACCTACAAGCTCAGCTCACCTTGTGCTCCCTCCTCAGTCGCTGCCCTCCAGGCACTGATTAGCTCCGCCCACAGCTAGTCACCAGACAAACACACACACACAAGCCAGAAACAAACTCTCTCGCACACACAAGCCTGGGAAACACACAAACAAATAAGGAAACAAATAAGCACACAAACTTAATGACACACAGCCCCAAAAAGACAAACCTTCAAAACCTACAAGCTCAGCTCACCTTGTGCTCCCTCCTCAGTCGCTGCCCTCCAGGCACTGATTAGCTCCGCCCTACAAGCTCAGCTCACCTTTTGCCTACTTCCTCAGTCTCTGCCCTCCAGGCACTGATTAGCTCCGCCCACAGCTAGTCACCAGACAAACACACACACACAAGCCAGAAACAAACTCTCTCGCACACACAAGCCTGGGAAACACACAAACAAATAAGGAAACAAATAAGCACACAAACTTAATCACACACAGCCCCAAAAAGACAAACCTTCAAAACCTACAAGCTCAGCTCACCTTGTGCTCCCTCCTCAGTCGCTGCCCTCCAGGCACTGATTAGCTCCGCCCACAGCTAGTCACCAGACAAACACACACACACAAGCCAGAAACAAACTCTCTCGCACACACAAGCCTGGGAAACACACAAACAAATAAGGAAACAAATAAGCACACAAACTTAATGACACACAGCCCCAAAAAGACAAACCTTCAAAACCTACAAGCTCAGCTCACCTTGTGCTCCCTCCTCAGTCGCTGCCCTCCAGGCACTGATTAGCTCCGCCCTACAAGCTCACCTCACCTTTTGCCTACTTCCTCAGTCTCTGCCCTCCAGGCACTGATTAGCTCCGCCCACAGCTAGTCACCAGACAAACACACACACACAAGCCAGAAACAAACTCTCTCGCACACACAAGCCTTGTGCTCCCTCCTCAGTCGCTGCCCTCCAGGCACATTTTAACTATGGTTTAACATGTCTTGCAAACCAGGTCAATGAGTCCAACATAATGAGTCCACAATGAGACCAAAAATAAAAGTTGCTCTTAGTGTCTATTTTAGTTCTTTTACTTCTGCTTCTGAGATTTTTCTACCACCTTGCAGTAAATCTGCTGGAGAACACTGATTCATTGTCAGCATTGTACTAACGGCAGAACTATACATTATGTTCCCTGTCCCATGTTTCCTTCAATATGCTAATGCAGAAGTCCTTGGTGGGCTGTTCAACTCTTCATCCAGATCTAATTTTATGCTACAAATGCATCATGGCCAGTTTTTAAACTGTTTCCCCACCCCTCCCCAGCTGGGCTCAGAGACTTGTTTGTCTCTGCGAAGGTGAGGAGGAGATGACCTGGGGGAGGCCTGTGGAGGGAGAATTGGCAGTCAGAAGGTTGTATACTGTTTCTTCTGTCAGTCCTCACCTGCAAATGCCTGAACCTTGCAGGCATGTATTTTGGAAATTTGTGCCTTGCTTATATAAATACCTAGTGCTTGCATAAAGAGAACACCTGAGATTCCTGCATTGCAGGGGATTGGACTAGATGACCCTCGTGTCCCTTCCAACTCTAAGATTCTATGATTCTATATTTTCTACATTTTTGCAATTCAAAAGCATCATTTTAGACCTTCCTTTTGCAATGGATAGAAACGAAATATATATTTAGCATACTCTAAATATATATTTAGCTGTGAATTAGAGGCCTAGAAACACTAAAATTAGAAGTGAACAGTAGTTCCTATATTTACTAGGAAGCTCAGCAGGCTACTTCCTTTTCATCCTCTAGTGTTGCTGATGACTACTTTACATATACTAAAAATAGCTTATTACAAAAAAAATCATATTTTGTAATCATTTTCATCTCAAGTGTTGCTGATTAAAATGATTCCGTGTTTAGTAATGAACAGTGTGATACTCAATGAAAGCAAAAATCCTCTTTAATGAAAATTCACTTGGCCAAAAAACAAAGTGAATATTCCAATCTTTTCTTCCAAAAGTAACTAACCATATATACAAATACTTATATAATAGAACTTTGATAGGCCATTTCATTAGGCAACTGTTGAAAACTTTTGTATCAAAACATCTTTTTTTTGTTGTTGAAATGAATTGGATAGGATTTTTGTTGTAATGAATATTGTGATGATGTTTGCAGGAAAGCTGGAGATTCTCAATATGCATCTAACAAAGCATGCATTTATAGCTTACCTCTTGCTAAGGAGCAATTGTGTTCAAATAATTTATGCATTTTTTTAAAAATAGTTCTTGCTGCCCTCAATACATTTGTGTATACAGTTATTTCAACATGAAACAGTTCCCCATCATATTCTCTATTTCTTGTCCTTTTTTGGTGCCTGCCCTAAAGTGTCCTTTGCACTCTTAATTGTGATTTTTGTCAGAACATTATAAACATTGGTGTCCTGGTGTATTTGACTCTTGGTACAACGACTTGTGTTATTTGTAGGCTTAAGCTACTTAACAGACATCATATTCACATGTAACTAGACCAGTGGAATAAATGAAGGCAGTTTTTATTATAATTATTATATTTATGTACTACTGTCTTGTTGTTGTTTTTTAATAGAAAGACGTCCTATCAAACTTAGCTGAGAAATTTAAAAGCTGGCTTTCTTTTTTACCATATAAGAAAAAAGATGAACTACTTCACCAGTTGGTAAGCTGCAACTCTGCAATTTCCCCTCAACAAGCCTTTTTTAATTCCCAAATAAATAAATAAATAAATTTCTTCTACCTTTTTTTTTAAGCTAAGCCAATAGGTCACAGCTTGTTCTCTACATGACATAGCAAAGTATGGCAAAGTGTTTAATGTTCAAATCTGCATAAATGGGGAGGGGACCAAGGCTCAAGCTTTGCATATGTTCTGATGTTTTATGAATTATTGCTTAATCATTTCTGTAGCCTGGTAGAAGCACACACCTCTTTCTTCCAAAACCTGGTTAAATTACCTACTCCGTCAATATCTTGTTTTGCGATTTTGTTCACAAACTTTGTAATTCAAAAATGCTGTTTTCAGCCTTAGAGTGCTTTAATCAAGAGTTCTAGCTCTCCTTTAATTTGAGAATTGCTTTTGAAAGGTTCTGTCTCTGTTAGTGGCTTCTGACTTGTATTGTTGTTCGCTTGCACGGCCAAGTTTTATTTACAAATCCATCTAACTTCAGGGCTTATTGTTGACTGAAGTTAACTTATTACTATGTGCTTTTTATTTCACAGCATCTCGATTTATGGTTGTGTGTCTTCATTTCAGCAAACTATTCATATAGCAGAAGTGATCTGCAGTAATAAGCAGTCACATGACCATTATCGAGACTTTCCATAGAACTAAGCAGTCTTTGGCATGATCCTCCTTAGTTGCCATACCCTAAAGGGCAACCCAGTCAGATGGACATGGTACAAATGCTGTTGTTGTTAATCTAACACAACCTGAAACTAAGCCAAAGCATGTGCAACTGAAACAACCATATATTGCTTTCCCATTAGCCTTGCCTCCACTTCTCTCTCCTCCTTCTGTCGTTTCCCATGTTGAATGTTAAGATATTTGCGGCAGGGGTCTGTCTTCTGTTCAGTAAAGAACTATGCACACTTATGGTGCTATACTGTATTAGCAATAACAACAGTAACCACAGAATGCTTTACATCAGCGTGGGCAGCCCCTTTTTTGTCCTGAGGGCCACATTCCTCTTGGCACATCTTCCAGGGGCTGCAAGCCAGTGATGGATATGGCCATCTCATAGACACGTGCTATCACAGGCACAAATTTCCTTCACCTCAATTGATGCATGCAGATACGTCTAATCAAATGATCAACTGGATGACTGCATAGGGGTGGCTTGCTTCCTTATCAGGGGCACTGGGCTCTACCCACCTCAGCTCTGTGTCTAGTTGAATCCTGTCCCCTGCCTGCCTTTTGCCTCACTCTGCAACCAAAATCAGTGGAGTCTTAGGGGAGGCAGAAACATTTGCCGGGGTGGTGGTGGTTCGGACTCCTAAAGTAGGATTGGGCCATCCTTGTTTTATATATTGCATAGTGATGGGGGGGGGGAATATTTTATTTGACAAATGCTTGTGTATGTGAAAGTGCTGTTTTTTCTAAAATTAAGGATGTTGGTTTTCGCTCGGAGGCTCTCTGCACCATCCTGCAACAGGAAGTTCTGCTGCAGGAGGATGTTGAACTGATTGAGCTACTTGACCCCAGTATCCTGTCTGCAGGGCAGCCCAAGCAACAGGAACATGGACATCTTCCAACGCTACGCTCCCTAGCAACTCCTAATATTTGGTATTGCCTTGGGCTATCTGCATAGATTACAAGCTCTGTTGGAGGAAGTATCTTGCTCTTCACATATATAACCTCTTAGAGAACAGGAATTGTCTTTCTTTTCTTTTCTTTTCTTTTCTTTTCTTTTCTTTTCTTTTCTTTTCTTTTCTTTCTGGTTCTTATTATTCAATTCTGTTGGTTCTTCTGGTCCAGTCTTTAGATTACACGGGTTACACACATAATAATGTTGTAATGACCAATGTTTCAGGAAGTAGCATTTGATAAGAAAATGTAAATAGTTTATAACATGCAAGAACGGAACTAGACTTATTCATGTTTAATGTTTTAGTGTCCCTGCAGAGACTTGTATTTTGCAACAATTTTGTAACAATTCTGCAAATGTGACAAAAACAAGTGAGAGGAGCTTTGCTGTTGAGCATATATGGTTTTAAGAAAAATAATGAGCAAGCCATTTGAAATGATGCCACAAAAAGGTCTTCCATAGTCTGCTTTAAAGGAAACCAAGCGTGCACTTTTAGACTGTGATGGTCAGATTAAATGAGTCAGAAACTTGAAAAACAAAACTGTCAATAGATCAGCATTTGGTTCCCTGAAGAAATTTGTCCCCCTTCTGCTGTCCTACTATATTGGTATTAGCAGGGTAATTATTGAAAAAAGGTTTTAAAAGAAATCAAGGACATACATGTCACACAAAATAATACCTAAATTAGAAATAGCATGAATTCCTGTTCTTACTGCTACCATTTGTTTTTAAGGCAGAGAGAGCTACTGTTACCCAGTCACAGCTATACTAAGATACTGGGTTTCTTGATTAACTTATATCAAGTTAATCAGGGGATCTTCAGGGGGGGAAATACTTTCTTAAAGACACTTTAAAACATAGTTTTTAAAGATCCAGCTCCAGAAAATTGAGTTAGAAGTCTGTATAGTACCATACCTATTGATATCATGGTTTCCTTCATATGACAATCATACTTTTCATTGCTGTTCTTTATTTTTAATGAAAGCTGGGCAACAGCTGGCATGCCCAGAATCTGGGCAAGCTGCAAAAAAGCAAGATGTGGCTTATACTGGCTATTTTGTTTTGCAGGGATATCTCATTACTATTTGCCTTCATCAGCACGCTGATAATTCTTCCTCCTTCATGGAATGGATCTCTTGGATTGGTGGGGGGAGTAGGCTTGTTGGTTTACATGTGCTTGCGAGGTTTGGACACACTGAACACAGCCAAGCTGCAAATGTCTCTAAGAAAATGCCAACTCCAGCTAGAAGATATGGTGACTAATTGTCGAGCTTTCACTAACCTTGTGAGAAAATCTCTACGGCTCATTCAAGAAACTGAAGTCATTTCCAGAGGATTTACTCTGTGAGTCTGATTTTTAGGTTATTTTATTAATTGGTTCAGTCATCCCTGTTTAACCAGAAGTGAATAAACTTTTCCTTTAAAATGTCTAAATCTAAGATGTTTCACTTATTCACACATCATATTTGTCACGAAGCTTGTGTCGCTGGTACCCAAATCAAGCTGATTCGTGGAAAGGAGATAACAAGGGCATGAATGGGAATGAAGTGGGTTTTGATATGTTTGGCACAATTTTTTGGCAACCTCCATGTTAAGCATTTCAGTAAAAAGTACCTGCAAAAGACACAAGCAATTGAAGAGCTTCACAGCGGGTTGGTTGTGTTCTTCCTGGTAGTCTCATAAAAAGGAAAAAGGTCAATTAACTCCTAAGAAACAACTTTTCATACTTGGGAGCTGAAGGAAGCCAAATCTACATGCAAAACAAACATTAGATGTGTGTCTCGCCTAAAAAAAAAACCCCAATCCTGATGAAGCAGCTTTTAACTTTTTCCAACTGCCTGCTACAAACTTTCCTCAAGAGATTCATTCCTAAATTTTCATATCCTTTGGTTGCAAATATACCAAATTCAAAAAGTGCACACTTCTTTTTGGGACCAATTTTCACTTCACAAATATTAAAATGTTTCATATTTAAGATTCATTTGTATTAAGATTTCATTAGGATTTTGCATTATTCAAAACCATATTTTGTTACAATTTATTTTTCTCCTGAATGACATGTGATTTGCTTAAGAATAGTTTTAGAGAGATGTTTTAAACATGTAGAACATTATACAGGTTATGGAAAGCCCTCTAAATTATTTGTTTCCAGTTCTGCTTTTAGATGAATGGCTACACTGAGTTATAAGAGTCAAAATTCTTCTAGATGTATATTGGCTTCAAAGATTACTTCTTTCTCTAACATACCTCATAAAGAACAAGAAACAGCAATACTATCCAGAGTTTGTTGCTTAAACATTCTCATGTGTATATAACATTTTAATCTCTATTTACAGAGCATGTGCTTCTAATACTAGATCTGTTTGTGGTTTGCAAATGCAAGCAGCCACATGTAAAACTAAAAGTGTAGCCATCTTACAGTAAGCGAAGTTCCCAATGCAGAGAATTAGTCTGAATTGAGCTTTACTGACAAAAAAAAAAAAAAGATTATCTTGTGGAATGTTTAGGCATGTGGTAAGACAATCCAAGCTTATACTTGGCAAGGTAGCATACAATTAAGAATAGTTAATACTATAGTTAAAATGGTACTTCAAAAGAGCTAAGTGTTAGCTGCAGTCTGGGCAAACCCTGAGGCAAAATACTTATATTTTATTTTTGCAGATGGACCGTGTGAAGAAAATAGTCTAGTTCTCCAGCTTTAAAAAAATAAAAAGTTAGTGGCTAGAATCCAGTTCAGAGAGAGCATTAGCAAAAGTCACTTCCATTTCTGAATCTCTCATTTCATCAATTGCCTCATGATCTGCAGGGGCAGTTTTTCAGGGTATGGAGCAAGGAAGCCTCTTAATGATATGGTGTGCCAGAAACAGCTGCAATGGGTAGCTGACACATGCTCACTATTAAGCATTTGCAAGACCACAATAAACCTGTGGCTCATGCCATTTGTCACTTAGCTTCAGTCTGAAAGCCTGGCAGAAGTATGTTTCTTTATAAAAACATGAAATTGGTGCCTGCAGATCTTATAGGATTCTGAAGACTGGGAAAGACGGATAGGAATTTTTGCATATAAAGACAGAAGCGATCGTAAAGGTCATGATATTCGTTTATGTAAATATGTCATCTTTCTCTTCATTTTTAAAGCGGGATTAAAGTTTAAATGACTTTATACATTGCTACTAGCAACGTGTGGGCTTCTTTAATTTGTATAATAATGAAATAATCATTCAGTTTCTCGATATGCATGAAGGTATATTACATAAAATGAAAACATGTAAGATGATAATATTGATTTATTTTGTAGTTTTATCATTACTTAGGACATCTGTACAGTTGTATCACATTTTACTTTTCAAGTTTGCTTGACAGGGTCAGTGCTGCTTACCCATATAATAAAGCCGGACAGCATCCTTGTCAGCATCTCATTGGTCTTCGGAAAGCAGTTTATCGGTCAGTACGAGCCAACTTCAGAGCGTCAAGGCTTGCTACCTTGTATATGCTGAAACAATATCCTTTTTTTGAAATAGGACATACTGGAAAAGGCTTAATAGATGTAATGCAGAATGAAAGATTGCTGGACCTCTTTTTATGTTTGTGGTCATTTTGTCTCACAAACTTAACACAACTTTGTGTTTCTTGTCCACGGCCTTAATATTTTACATATTCACTAACTCCATTGTTTGGTTTTCTGTGTAACAATTTTTTCAACCTACCATGCAGCAGACGCGTCACTTTATGCTTGCAAGAACCCTGTCAGGCAGGCTAAGTTAAGGACTGACCCACTTCATGGCTGAGTGGAGATTTGAATCTGGTTTCCTTGGTGTCAGTCTAGCACTCTAACCCTGTGGCGGGGACCCTCAGGCTCAGCAGCCAAAGGCAATCTTCCAGGACTCCCTGTCTGGCTTTCATGACTTTAACCAGGCCACATTCCACACTTGTGCTACTTTGCACTCTCCTTGAATGTTTTTGCCCGGCTTGAACATTCTGATAATGCTTCTTCCTTTCCTGGATAAAGAATAGAGAGGAGTGTGTGAGAGTGTGTGTGTGTCAACTAGCCTACTGTACAGAGATAAAATTTTATGTACATGGCTCAACTGGAATTCCTCCTCCTCCTGTCTTTGGAGTAGAGGTCATAGAATTGCAGCGTTGGAAGGGACCCCAAGGATAATCTAGTCCAGCCCCCTGTAATGCAGGAATCTTTTGCCCAACATGGCGTACAAACCCACAGCCCTGGGATTAGGAGTCTCATGCGCCACCGACTGCAGTATTTAGGCATATGTTGAAGTGTGGGGCAATGGATTGCCCCTCTTTGAATAATTTATACTTCTCATAAAGCTAATTGTTTTGATGATACTGTATGTGGTATTGATTAGTGTTCTTTTTAATGTAGATAAATTTTGGCATTCAATAAAGATGGATTAACACGAGATGAATCCTGTCAGTTTCAATTTTGTTAACATTTTTTTGTTCATGATTTGTTGCTAAATAGAAAAAAACCCCAATCAAATCACTTGTGGTTTTTTTGTGAACGAAAATGTCTTTATTCTGAAGCTTGTTAGAACAGGAGAAATAGCTGTTTCTTATCTATACATAAGAGCACTTTATAGAATCTTTAACTTGTTTGAAAAGCTTCTGGTCTCTTTTTTATCTCATGTTTGCCCAAGTTGCATGTCATACAAAAACTTCTTTAACTACCTTAACACTAACTAAACTTACCCATTGAATTCTGAGAGTGACAATGTGACAAACTACATCTGTGTGGTGCCTTTCAAAGAATTGGGCCTTGGACTCAGTGAAGAGCAGGTGTCTGAGGAAGAAGCACACAATCTCACAGATGGCTTCAGCCTGCCAGCACTAAAGGTAATCCAGACTTCAGGTTTAACATTGGCCTATTTTGTAACTACTTTCCACTTGTAGCAATTAAACAAGAAAACCTGACTGAGCCTGTTAACTAACTTTAAAAAACCCACCCAGTCCAAGGCTCAAGTCAGCTGCCTGGAATATATTACGTTAACTTACATCTTTGGGCTGGATTCGTATGTTACCTTTCGTAAGCTTTAGTTGTGGACTCTTGAAAGGATATTTAATTTTCAGAATAAATTGCTATAGCATAGAACAATGGGAAACCCCTGATTTACATCTTTTCCAAACTTTTTAATACAATTGTTTAAAAAGAGGGCACTGGATGAGTCCCAGCAGTTATAGGCCATTGAGGTGGATCAAAAGAGTCAGACAGCCAATCTCTCTCTGTCTCTGTCTCTCTTGTTGGAGGTTTTAATAGAAATACAGTCGTTTCTTGGATGTCGAAAAGAATCCGTTCTGGAAGTCCGTTCGACTTCCAAAACGTTCAAAAACCAAATTGCAGCTTTTGATTGGCTGCAAGAAGCCGCAGAAGCACTGTTGGACGTTCCAGTTCCAAAGAACGTTCGCAAACCGGAACAATCACTTCTGGGTTTGCTGTGTTCGGGAGCCAAAACGTCCGAGTTCCAGGGTGTTTGGGATCCAAGATACGACTGTAACTCTTACATAACTGAATAAGTCATTCATTTAAAACATTTCTGCTCTGCCTGACTACACCCCAAGGTGGTCTCTGTGGTGGCACTCACTTTGTGGAATGTCCTCCCCTTGCAGGTGCCAACTTGGTCTTTTAGCACCTAGTTAAAGCCTACTTTTTGGCTAAAGGTTTTTAAGTGAGTGACTGTGTAGCCTACCCAGTTGTTTTTAGCTACCTTAAATTCTATTTGTAGTTTTTAAAAAAAAATTTTTTAGTTTTGTTGTTGTTTATGTGCAATGTATATTTTCTTGTACCCTGACCTGATATTGATATTCATGAACGGTGCATTATAAACGTTGGGGGGGGGACGTTTAAGTGGTTTGGTAATCATATTATTGCCGAATTGCTTAAAATGTATGGGAAAGCAGGAAAAACAAAATGTTATTGTTTTCTTCTGTAATAATTAGGACTGTAGTAACTCTTCTGTATTTGTAGGTTTTATTTCAACTTTGGGTTGGACAAAGTTCTGAATTCTTCAGGCGGCTAATTCTTCTGCTGTCCCCCTCCAATGCATCTATCAAGACCCTGATTAGGCCAGAACATTTGCCACTTTCTACCTTTACTGATGTGACTCAGGGTCTTCATCATGCACATGCTGCCTGTTTAGAAGAGCTTAAACGGAGCTATGAATTTTATCGGTACTTTGAAACACACCATCAATCTGGTTTGGAACGTTCAGTCAAAACCGAACAAAGGTCAAGAGAACTAAATCGTCTCCACACAGCAGTGCGCAGCTTACAACTCCATCTGAAGGCCTTGCTTAATGAGTAAGCTGTTCTCTGGGAGTGATTTGTCACTACACACAGGTCCGCTGTCAGAATGCTTATTATCTGAAATCTGTTATCTGAACACAAAGAAGTATACGCAAACCTTGCTACACAAACGGCTGATATAGATATCAGAACAGCCAGAGTTTGCCCACTTACTTACTTGTTTTTGTTTTGCTGATTAGCTGCAGCCATTTGGGGCAGAAACCATGGAGTCGAGACAGATCAGGGAACAGGAGAGATCGGGCAAATCAGTTTTTCCTTTGTTTGGCTTTTGCTGATTGGCTGCAGCAGTTTTGGGCAGAAAGCATGGAGGGAGAACCCATGGATTAGAAATGCTCCCATAGGAAATAATGGAAATCATCAGCTTGTTATGCAACTGCTCTCCTAATGAATGATTGCCTGGGAACGCATTGTGTTCCGATACCAGTACCTGTAGTTTAACTCCAGTTGTAGTTCAAGTTTTTTTAGAAAAGAAAGTAATATGTAATGTTGCAATCGGAAGCTACTGATAAGATTTATGGAGGCAGATATTGCTGTAGCTTCTTTGCCTTGTTATTCTAGCTCTTATTTAATCAAACAATCTAATTTACATCCAGTAACGAGGTGTTTCTCTTGCACTAGCTGTACACAACTGTATGTATAATTATATACAATACTATTAAAACAACATTGAGAGTTTATTACAGGGCTGATATTTGGAACTGGCTATATGAGAACTGCAGAGGAGTCAGATTGTTGAATAATACATACGAAAAGCAAGAGACCACAACCTAACAGAGTTTTATGTTTGCTGAAGCCCATCTATTTTAATATGTTTTCATGAAAATCAGTGGGCTTAACTCTGTGAGCAAGTGTGCATTAATGACTTATTTGTTTTACTGAGATTACCACTAAAGGAAATGATTGTACTGTACTGATAATTTTTTAATGAGAGGGAACAGAAAACTGATTCCATTTTGGTACTATGCCTACTTGTTGTTTAGGCTAGGGTTAAACTAAAAAAGAAAACATGGATGTGTGTTCTTAAACAATACCTTCTTTGCTGATATGTGTCCGTCTATTCATATTAATCCTTCAGACATGCTGTTTGAAGCAGAAACGTTTACTAGTTCCCTAATAATCTCTTCATTCACTTGCCAAAGGTTTACAATGTAAACTTATGCATGTCTACATAGAACTAATTCTCACTGAGTTTAGTGGGACTTACTCCAGGATTCAGGATCCAGGATCCAGGATTTTTCTGAATGTCTTTTTAGCTGGAGATGTAGGGAATTGAACGCAGGACCTTCTACATACAAAGTGTATGTCTTTTCACTGTTTCATTACATCTCTCCACAAGTGAAGTTGTTCTTATGAATTTATGAATTTCTCTCTAGCCTTCATTAGGACATAGATATTAGTCACTGTGCAATGGTTGTGGTCTTTTACTGCTGTTTCAAAGGCTTGGATTACTTGTCTAAAACTAAGTTCACCCTTTAAACCCTGACCAGTTGCTTCTGGCACCTTGATATCATACATATGGGCTCTGCCTACATAGGTAAAACTGATAGACTGTAAGAATAAAAAAGGAGGATATAAAATCTGGAGACTTATAACTGCAGTCACATCAACTCACTGCCCACAGCAGGTCCATAAAATATTTGATTTGGGTACTAATTAAATGGTTTGTTGTTGTTTTTTGTCCAGAGTAATAATTCTTGAGGATGAACTTGAGAAGTTTATTAGTTCCAAGGAAAGCCAAGAACTAACTTTGGAGGCCTACCAAGTTGTAGAAACAAAACTAAGACTTGTTCAACCTCACATGCAAGCAAGCAACAGCTGCTGGGAAGAGGCCATTTCACAGGTGGAAAAAATGGTTCGAAGAAATCCAGAGAAAAAAGGTAAATTGTCTTCGCAAAAGCATCGAAAAATTCCAGTCACAGTAAAATAAAATCTTCAGTAGGCAGTCGTATATGCAGTAAATAGTAACTCCAGTATTGCAATAGCACAATGCCTGGGTTTGTAAGTAGGTTTTTAAAATTAATCAAAAAGGTAATGTGGATTGCACATCCCTTTCTGATTTACATAAGTGAAGGGCTACATGAACTCAGACTTTGGGCGTAAATCTGGAAGGAGATACTATCTTGATTGTTCATAGCAGTAGATCTGAGCTTGCCATAAATTCATGGGATCCACTGCGTACTTTCAGCTGTGATTCATGACTCCTAAAAATATCAACTGATGTCCTTAAGTTGTTTATTATGTTTATTTTTAAAATTAAAAGTAATTAAAACTTAGGACAGTGTCTACCTGCTAATGGATTCTTCTAGCCCTTTGGGGCAGATTTAGGTAGGGCAGGGGAAATTGGCTAACAAGAGTCCAATGGGATGACACTCAAATGGGACGACATTAAAAAAAACTAAAACCCAATTCTGCTGACTCCTACTTTCTCTGCTGCTTCTCTACTATCTCCAGGCAATCCTGAACCATCATGTGAGAACAAGCATTGCACCATGGTACCTTTGCTGCAACCATCTGTGCATATAGAGGATAAAGACCCAATCCCTGAAGAACAGGTACAAATATTATAGTCTGTAAAGCCTAGAAATGATAATCTATAGGTTTATGTTTTGAAAACTCTTCATTATTTATTTAACAGAATTTCTATACCACTTACTAGAATAGAACAAAACAGACTTCTAAGTGGTATATAATACTGCTTATCAAAGATTATTTTAAGAATCTGTCAAGTAAGCCTTTCTGAATAGATTAGAAATTATGTGGAATAAGTGATATTTTTGTTAGATGCTATAGTACAGGCATCCCCAAACTTCGGCCCACCAGATGTTTTGGACTACAATTCCCAGCATCCCTGACCACTGGTCCTGTTAGCTAGGGATCATAGGAGTTGTAGGCCAAAACATCTGGAGGGCCACAGTTTGGGGATGCCTGCTATAGTATTTGCATTGTACCACATGGCAGAGCTCCCAGTCTAATTTAACTGCCTCTTAAACAATACAATCAATAGAACTACAAAATATGCCTAACTTGGGCTACAGTCCTATACTGGAATAAGTCCCACTGCTCCAAATAAAGCTTTTGAGTAGACTACATTGGATTGAATTGTTGATCAAATTCAGGGTTCAAGCAAAGACTTCCATTTAAAAATAAATAAACCACTGTGCTAAAGTTATAAGTTATAACTTTAGCACAGTGGTTTATTTATTTTTAAATGGAAGTCTTTGCTTGAACCCTGAATTTGATCAACAATTCAATCCAAATTTATAAGTAGACGGAGAATAAATGACATGTCACATCATTTAAAACTAGTGCAAGTAAAGACCTTTTTTATGTTGACATATTCTAAGCATTTTTGAGAAAACTATTTGAAAAATGTTCTCAACCCTGTTTCTTCACTTTCCTGTGAAGTGTTTCCGGAGGATTGAGGTCCCTTGAGAAATTGTCCTAGGAAAATACAGCAGCCTGAAATTTATTCTAGTATAGAATGACATCGAAATTTCTAGGATAGAACAGCATAGAAATTGTCCTAGAAAGAGTCTAGCATAGAACAGCCTGTAAAGGGAACCTTCGGTGTACAGTGAGCTGAAGCAGGATAATACATATACATCTTGGAGAACTGTACTGTATGCTTTTTACAATTAAAGACAACCGAAGGACATGTTGGAAAGGATTACTTTTGTCAACCACTGGTTAGAATTGACTGAAAATTCACAAAATGTGTCAATATGTATATGTTTGTTTGCTGATTGAGGGAAGTATAATAGTGTTCTGCAGTTGTATCAGCATACTTTATTCAACAGATGAAGGCCTCTGCTTATGTATTTACTTATTCTGGAAAACCTAATAAAATTATATATTAAAAATGTGTCAATAATTCACTTCTCATAGAGGGTAAGCTTGAACATGATGAAGATGGTTGTCAGTTGCATCTTGTTACTTGCTATCTTTATTTGCTGCAGTGTTTGTGCTGGCAAATAAAATTTCTGCTGCTGTTATATAGGATAAGAGTCTAGTGCTAGGTATATAGCAGGAATGAAAAACCTATAGCTTTTGCATCAACCTGTATCAGCATAACCAGTGAACAGGAATGATGGGAGCTGTAGTCCAGTAACTAATGGCAGGCCACTGATTTCTCCATCCTTGGCATTTTCTTAACATATGATACCTTGGATGTAAGGCTATGATACTAGTGGTGAAGCATCATTTTAAATATACAAAGTGTTTAAGAAAGTGGGTTACCAATGTCAACTAAAAATTTCAGCTACCCTAGAGAATCTGTTGACAGCCTTTGTGCGTCTGAACTGTATAAATCTGAAACATAACTGACCTTAATTAAAATTCTTTTAAATATTGGGAGAGTTATTTCAGAATTCCCTTTGGCCTATAAACCATACTTGGGATCCAAATCTTGTAGTTTAAATAAATGGTTAGGAACCATCACTGTCTTGTAGTAGTTGAGTAATTTTTAGATGCAACAAGATGTTTGTTAACTTTTTCCTCAGGAACTTGAAGCATATGTTGATGATGCAGATATAGACAGCGAGTATAAAAGAGATGACTTTTATTACTTTTCCCTGGAAGACAGAGAGAGGCAAAAACGTGAAAGAGAGGAATCCAAGAGAGTGCTGCAGGAATTAAAATCTGTGCTGGGATTTAAAGCTTCAGAGGCAGAAAGACAAAAGTGGAAGCAACTCCTGTTTAGTGATCATGGTGAGTGTTACTTTTGTTGTTAATTTAAGGAAATCTGTGTGCAACTCTCTTTTCTGAATTGGTTTAGCTTTTGATGATCAGGAGTAATACCTTACAGCTCCCAAGGTCCTAAAGTACTATACATTACAATCACAACTTATACGCATTTAACTTGAGCTATCTCAACCTTGTGTGGTTGAAGGCTGCTCATTGAAATTCCACAAATGCATGCAAGGCAGAGACCTTAAAAGCTCTATTTGCATTAGGTTTTCTTGGTATGGAAAGAGCCTCTAAGCTCTCTGACTTGATTACTGAGCAAGGCCCATTCACTGTGTGGGCTCTGGGATGCTGTTTCTCAAGATCTTGTGGGGCAATCCAAGGATAGGTTTGATGCATTGGGTGAGAGTTTCTCTAGACTCACAGAATTGTCAAGAGTATTCATAATTTGTTCTCCTGAAGGATCGTTACAGATTTTCCTTCTAGATCAGAGGTGGGGAATTTATCAGTGTGAGGGCCACATTCCCTTCTGGGTGCATCCAGAAGCAAACATGGGCAAAGCATGTTTTGCATTTATTCAGTAGCAACCAGTGGGAAGCGATGTAACAGCTCCAGTGTATGGGTGGTGAAATTACTAGGGTTGTTTTTAATTTTCCATTTTGTTTTATAGTTATTCTATCCCTCTTAATGTTTGAGAGGACACACACATGCACACACACCTGTTACCCATAGCTGTCAACCCTCCCTTTTTTGGCGGGAAACTCCCTTATTCCAATGCAGTTTCCCACTGCTATCCCAGATTGTTGATATCCCTTAAATTTCCCGGATTTCAAAGGAAGCAGCTCGTCTCCCTCCCTGCCAGCCAGGGAGGCTCCTCAGCTGCGTTGCTCGGCTGCCAATAAGGAGTCTGAGACCGACTGGGGGCGGAGCTTGCATGCCTTGTGCAGCCAGACCCTCACGCCCAACCAGACAGACAGCCTGCCTGCCGTCTATGCGCTCGCTCTTTCGCTCACCCGTTCGCACGCACCCTCTGGAGCGCAGGGTGGTGAGGCTACTTGGTGCCATTGCACCGCCCTCGCGGCATCCCTTATTTTCAAATCCGAAAGTTGACAGCTATGCTGTTACCTTATGTGTTCAGCATCCTCTGTAGTAAATATGAATTTCATATTTTTTCACTGAGAGCAGTACATCCTTTAAAACTTACAGTGAAGCTATTTTGAGTACTCATTCCATATTTCCCCCTCTTTCAAGCTGCGATGAAACACTTGCCTGGTACAGAGCAAGAGGAACCCATAAATATTTTGGGATTGCCGAAGAATTCAGAATCAGGCAAGCAGGTGTGCAGCAGAGATGACAGCTTGGAAGAAGCAGTCTCCGACTTCAAAACACAAGCTACTGACGGTGAGAAAGATAGGGTGGAGTACCTCTCTGATGGATCCGGTAAGAACAAAAACGACATTGCTGCAAATGGTGACTCACCAGAAGTTGAAAAAAGAACATGTTACCAATGCAATGGAGAAGGTGAAGAATCTGAGTCAGCTGGTGTGGACAGAGTTGATGTGTTGCAGCCACCTGAGAGAGATGTGTTACAGTCCTCCATCAAACAAAGACTGGCTGAGCTTCATATATCAGCAGATTTGAATTTCACATCAGGACTCGCAGCACAGGTTGCTGCCAGGTCACTGACATTTACAACCATGCAAGAGCAAACATTTGGTGATGAAGAGGAAGAGGAGGAGATACAGGAAAAGGAAGACTTTTTTGAAAAACACAAAGGTGAAGTAAATGACTGCAAAAATGAAGAATCATAGAGCCCACCTAAACTTTGCCTTGCCTATTTGAACAGAATGGAAGGCTAGTGGGATTAACAACAGCAGCACATGCAAAGATTCAGCATTGATAATATTGGATGTTGAAGAGAAGATAACCATTAAAAATCATTACTTCAATTGGACTTTACTAGTCTTTTGAAATATATCCATGTGCAAATATCAACTAGACTCCAAGTGTATAGTATGGTTATTACAGGTACCACGAATGACTGGGATTTCTTTTCATATTTTATCTTTATTTATTTATATTATTAGGCATTTTTTCCAAAAATGAAAAAGCAAATGGTCTAATTGTCATTTCCTTATTGCTTATTATAATGTTGACATTAATTATGCAACTACTTGAAATGGTTCTTTAACAAGAACCTAACACCATGTGGGTTTTCCTGCCCCTTTTGCGTCCTGTCCTTTCTGCATTAGATCACTTAATGACCTGCATATTTGTTGAGCTGTTGGTTCATCAGGCTCACAGCCTAAGATGTGGACTGTTTAGTTTAATGAAAGCCATAGCTTATGTATCCCGGGATGCTAACCTAAAATAATAATAAGTTATTAGCAAAGGGTTACAAAGCAAAACAAAAACCCAGCACAATCTTCTGTATTTTAACTTCTGGACTATGGAGAATTTAATTTGTCATGTTTTTGCAGTGATTTTTCCGTATTGCAAACTCTCTCAAGTTGTCACATATGGACCCCCCCCCCCACTTTTTTTTTTTTTTTTTTTTGCAGATAAGGGAAATTAAACAGATTCTGATCAGGTCTTCTCCCCTGTTTCTTTCCATCTGTTACCTTGTGTAGATAAAAACAACTTTACTTCTGCAGTAGAGACTAACTGAGACTTGGTGTCCTTTGATTTCAGTTTCTACTTTGTTTTCCATGGGGTTACATTCTCTAAAAATGCTCCATCCAAAGGTAACTCAGATTCTCGTTCTATTGCTTTCATGTTCAGTCTGATCTACAAGTGTTTTTATGTATTTCACTTCAGCACTTCCACCACCATTAGAGTAACAGCTTCAGCTGATTTCCCCTACTGTGGAAGGTGGTGGCGGCAGCTGTTCACTTCCACACAAGGAATTCAGCCTCAATAACTGCATTATTATTTATTGAATTTATATACCGCCCTATACCCTGGAGGTCTCAGGTCGGTTCACAGAACAATGTGAAATGATGGAGGGTATGCCTTGCTATTATGCTGTAGCAGCAATATATTTGGCAGATTCCCAGACTGGATCAAAACCCTAAGAATGCTCTGTATTCTGCAAGTTTTACAAGTATATTTGCAACATCACGGTATTACGGTCACTTTGTTAGTGCAAGTAATTCTGCTTGCCTCATAGAACAATCTACCCTCTCCTCCCCCTAATGCGTTGTTCCAGAGGGAGTCTCCTGATCCCCCAGAACTATTGGGGGACACAGGATGAGAGTGGAGGAAGCCGTATTGTGCTAGCATGACTTCTGCTGGCTTCCACCAGCTTCCACTGGCTTTAGTGGAATCCGAGCCAAAGTGCATTGCTTTGTTCAGTAGTGGAGTCAAATAAATGTAACAATTCTATTATCACAAATATGATTTCTTTTTAGTCTGGGGCTTAGAAAAGTTACAGCAGCCTGAATTTACTATAACATTTTAACGTATTAAAAAAAAAATTCACTCATCACCCCAAAAGACAGAAATATATTCAGTTTCCTCCCAAAAGTCTCATTATTCATTTCAGACTTTAAGAAAAAACAAAACAAAAAACATCCTCCATCCGTCTCACACATCTTTTCCCAAAGTTCTTCCACTCCCACTTCATGTCCATACTTGGGCTTTTTCTTCTTGTCCTGTACAATGATCCTCTGCAGCTCATGGTGAGTTTGCAGGGGAAAATAATAATTTGAGTGTGGATCTGGCTTCATTCGTTGAGTTGTTCCTGAGTGCAGGTGGCTCCTTTGTATAAGCTGAATAGCACAAAATCATGGGTACTTGCTCTCCTGGTATATTTCAAAATAAAGTACCAAGCAAAATGTGTAAATATTCAACAACAACATATATATATATAAGAGTTCAAACGCAGTCTGTGACCCAGATGGGCATGTGTATGCACACTGGAATTTTCTGAGAACTTTAAAGAAATGGCCCTGAAGGCCCATTAAAAAAAAGATATTGGCCATTATTTAAGATTCTCATGTAAGAGATTCCTTTGCAAATCATTAGCTTGAACTCTTCCATAATTCCTGTGATTTGTGTTACCTCAAAAAGACAAAACATCCAAACCCCAAGGTGCTCATGGTGGACATGAACTGAAACCGATAATTTTCTGATCAGAGCATGTGACGTTTAAGACAAACGAATTATTTTTCCATACCTGTCAGTGGCATAGCAAATACAACTAGAAATATTGTGTGAAATCCTTGCTTGAGTATGTTCAGGGTAACTCTGCAGGCTGTTTTCAAGAGAACTGTAATACAAAAAGCAAATTAAAGTATTGCAGTTATAAGAGAAATCAGGGTAAACTTCAGTATACTATGTATTTTATAATTTTAGGTTATCAGAACACAGTGGACTTTAATTTTTTTTCCTAGACTTAATCACAAGCTTGGTCCAAAGTTTCCATTGCATACTTATTCTTCACTTAAAACCTAGTCATATACCAGTAGTAAAAAAACCTAGTTGTATAACTTAAACCCATAGGTGATCACCTATTTTTTAATTTGGATTCCTAACAGGTAACATGTCTCCCTCTCTGTTCTCGTTAAGCACTCTCACAATTGTAAGTTCAGAAAATTCAAGTGCAATTCTTTCAAGGTTTTTTAAGCATACCTTTTAGATCCTTCACACTGAAATCTTACACGCTCTTACCTAGGTGTCACTCCCAGAATGTAGGACTTATTTCTGAGTTAACAGTGCAATCCCGTATGTGCATGTTGCTCAGTTCACTAAGGTCTTCCTAGTACTTTCTTGTTTCTCTTAACAGCAGTCCTGAATTCAATGTCTCTCTCTCTCTCTCTCTCTCTCTCTCTCTCTCTCTCTCTCTCTCTCTCTCTCTGTGTGTGTGTGTGTGTGTGTGTGTAGGTTTGCTTTTGGGCCCTGGGCATTAATTTATTTTGCTGACCATTTTAGCTTCTCTCATATTTTAGTCTTGTCCACCGACAGACATACTTTGAATTAGTGGAAATAAAAAAGGTGTTCAAAAATACTTAAGTACTCAAAACACTTCACTTACATTATCTCAGAAATCTTTACAACAGCACTGAAAAGGAGGCTTGTGTGATGTCATAGTCTGGCTGGATGCAGAGGAGTGGTGGGAGGCACCAGCTAGGCAATTCCCAAGGAAACCCCCTGGGGAAGAAGACTCGGAGCCAGGGGACTGGTGGTGGGATGACGATGAGTGGTCAGAGGGAGCAGACTGGGAGGAGGAGGTGTCAGAAGCAGAAGAGCTAACAGGGTCAGCAGGAAGAGGCTTTGGCAGAGAGCAGTTCAGACTCTGAGGCCGGAGAGGAGGTTGGCCAAGAGGCAGAGTTGAGACAGCTGCTGAAGAAGCTAGTGGGTCTCCCCATCCTGCTGTGACCAGCTCCCCCCCCCGCCCAGTCTCCTAGAAAACGCAGAGAAATGAAAAGAGCAGAGCAGAGATCGGTTGTATGCAAACACAGTTTGTAACTGCTTGGGAAAGATCCTGGAGAGGAGGAGCCTTAGAGAGCGGTGGAAAGGCAGGGACCTTCAGTCCTTGCAACTGCCTCAATGGGGGCAAGACCTACTGGGAAGAGATGCTGTTTTGGTTTCTTTGAATAAAGAGTTAACTTCACTAACATTGTGATTTTTATTGGTTACCTATGCCTGACTCTGGCTCCTGACATGTGATTATACTTGAATTATAGATTGGGTCTGGGGGGGTAAATCACATGTGGAGCTGACATTTTGTTTTACTTTTAAACTAGTGCAAACCACGTTTTGCTTTAAAGTTTACTATAACCAAAATAAGTATTAGAACATTGAGTGAAATTAAACATCCTATTACAAATATTCCATCTGTGCAAGCATTGCAGTTTCCCAGATGGAACAATAGCCCCTCCCCCCATGTGCTGTTTTGAGGGTACTCCCACCTCACCCCAGAGCCAGTTATTGGGGGGCGGGCGTGCAGGGGGAGGAGATGTGGCAGGATATGGTAGGTGAATCTCGCCCTTTGTTTCTGATACCAAATTAGTTGAATTAAATTCACACTTTCACTGAATCATTTGCAATATTCAGTGTGGCTGTGAAGCCCAGAAAGGGTAATTTAAGATAAGCAATCCAAAGGTTTTCACTCTTGAATGTTGTTGTTCCATATCTTTGGTGTCTTTTACTCCTCTTAAACAACCATTTCTTGACATATCATGGTTCTTACTTTGATTTGTTCCTTCTTCTCTAGAATCCAAAACTCATTGTCTGTGGGGTTTTTTTTTAAAAAAACCCTACTCTTCATCATGCAAATACATAGTTCTCCAGTTTGCAGTAAAATAGAAGGTGAGAGGGGCAAATATCTGCTTCATCAGCACTGCAGTTTTTGTCTATTTATATAAATGGTTGTTTATAACTTGACTTTCTACTGAAGATGAATTTCTTGCTAAATGATATTGGCAACAGCTAGTTATGCAATGTACAGTGCTGGCTCACTGTTCAGGCACTTCACTAATGAATGTGGGTCGGTCCTGCCTTTATACCTGCTGACTGAAGTAAGGCACAGTATGTATTATTTTCCCTCATGCAGTAGCTCTGTGGGAAACTTTTAATGATTCGGATAAGATCTTAATGACTCTGCAGCAGTCCAACACAACCTCTGCAGAGAGAGCTTCTTGTCACACCAAATGCAAAAGTTGCTAGCCAGAGACCATATGAGATTAATCAGTAGAGGGAAGCAGGCAGCACTTGAGGAGGCTGAAAGAGAATATGGGACACAAAAAAGGCCTATAAAGGATAAATCCCAGTCACCCTTTGCATGCCTTTAAAACAGGGATAGTTGAAGTGTGGCCTCAGATATTGCTGACCATTGGCGATAATGGGAGTTGTAGTCCAACAACATTTGGAGGGCCACAGATTAGGCTTCAAAAGTGCAGAGGAGAGGCCAAGTTAGTAGCTTTTCTCCTAAGCTCTGTATTGCAGGCTATGTACACTTCTGCAGATTAATGGCGGCTTTAAAATGCCAACAAGTTTCTTAAAAGTTGTCTGTACATAGCCTCAGACTCTGTCCTTGCCATTGTAGTAGCCTACGATCACAGTGGGAAAGTCAATTCCCTCTGCGACTTTACCTTAAAGTTAAGCCTGTACATTCAGCTGAGAGATTTCTCATCAATAATGTCCCATCTCTACCTCACTGCTGCTGCTTTGGAATGGAATTCATATATACAGATAGGGAACTTGGTTTTTCAGCCAGAAAGCAGAAAAGAGATGCTGCAACTGAGGCGAACTGTTTTCAGGAGGTGAATTTATATTGTGCTGAATTTGACAGTGGCTTAATTTGATGCTGATAAGAAGCCCCTTCCAGATTTCTGCTGCCTTTGTTTTGAATGTTTGTTTGATACTCTATCAAAGTGTATATAGTACAGGCAAATGCAAGTATTTCATGAGAAAGAGCAACACTACCAGCTGGATTGTCATTCTTTCCTGTGTAAGGAATCATACCTGTTTCCTAAACTAACAAGAATGTACATAGGAGATTGTAACTTTTGAATAAGTACTTTATGTAATAAAACATTATTTCCTGTTTCTCAACTTCTCTATTAATTCTTCTGATGCTTGATATAACTGTACTTTTATATAACTTTCTGAATTTCTCTTTTCTCTCATTAAAAGCTATACTGCCCTCCTCATCCCCTCTCTCTGCTGTGTTGCTTTGTCACAATAATTCTTCAAATAATTTGCTGGTTTAGCCCCAAAGACAAGGTTAGATGGGAACATGGATAGAGCTGAGCTTCGGGCAATGGCCATCCACACCGTGTAAGCAGGCTGCAAGGTCGTTTAAGAAAAAGTTGAATAAATACAGGGCTAAGACGCAACCCTGTTTTACCCCTTTGTTGGCAATGATTTTGGGGGTTAGCTTGCCTGACTAGGAGCATCTCACCTGATAGCACATGGAAGATCTCAAGAATATTACATAGCACATTAAAACTAAAGTAGCCTTTAAAACCGTGTGCCCTTAAATTTTTATTGGTGTGCTGTATTTTAGCTCCACACACACACACACCAATTAAACAACTACTATGGATTTTTAACCTATTAATTAAAACTTTGAATCATAACATCAGAAAGAAACCGAAACAACTTCAAACTTTCATCATTTTATGAAAGTGTCATAATATGATCAACCAAATTATCTATTATGATGGGCTGCAACAAACCACATTTAAAGCTATGTATCACAGGTATGTCTACACAGAGTAAAATACCTCAATCTATAATCAGGTGGTAAGTGGTAGCCCCTGTTGTAATTGTTCCTTGTCAGGGCAATCTGCTTTTGAAGATCTTTCACTGATTTGCTGTATCCATTGAAAATGTAGTTGGCAAAAAGCAGCTTTCCTCGAATGTACATCTATCAAAAATACATAAAACATCAGCCTGTAAGTAGAATGCAAAAGCTGCCTTTGAGGAGACATACAGGAGAATGGGACTCAGTTTTGTCTGGGGCCACAATACCAATTTTAAATTCATCAGCAGGCCATATCACACCATCATGAGTCATCCTGCTCAGCTGCTGAACTGACTGCCCAGAACTAAGCACAATATCACAGCTTTACTCAGTCAGCACTGGAGAGACCCAGCACCTTCTAAACCTTGGTTAGGGTGCCTCCATCACTGGCATTCTTCTGTATTGTAGCATGAACTAATGTTTAGTTTGTCACCTGCAAGACATCGTTAACCTTTTTAGATCAACTGTTTTCAGCTAGGCATTTGCCATCTTGCTCCTGGGGTAGTTCATTTTGTTTAGTGGCAGGCCAGTAATCCAGCTCATTAAGATTTGCTGTTTTTAGCCAATTGTATGTTTCATGCTCCAGGCTACGCAAGTTTCTCAGCCAGCTTGCAGAAAGAGACACCTTCTGCTTCAGGCTTGTAACCCATTTGTCTGAGTACAGGTGATGGGGCTTGCTTCTGAGTAGATATGCACAGGATTGTCAAAATGTGGGGCAGCCTGGGCAAATTCAGGTCTGCATTTATGGAAACCCTCTCAAACAAAGGAGTCCTGAAAGCTTTTGACGTTGCCCTCTAGAGAGTGTTTTAATCGAAATTTAAAAGTTGAGGAAACTGAAACAGGTACTGTGAATAATGTTTGGGTTCATCACTTCCATGGGATAGTTTCAAGGATTTCTTTTATCCTAATGTAGCACAGTTTGGGGAGAATGTTTCCTTACCTGCATAAAGAGGCAGCCAAGCATTCTAGAAGAAGAGTCATAGCTCAATGGCAGAGTGCATATTTTGCAGGTAAAAAGCCCAAGGGCCAGTCCCTGGTCTCTTCAGTTTGTTGGGACTGACCCATCTGGAAGCCTGGAGAGCTCCTGCCAGAATACTGAGCCAGGTGGATCAGTGGTCTGACTCTGTCAAAGGCAGCTTCCTATATTCTCAACTAACACCAAGAGAAACAATTGGCCTACTTTGACAGCTAATTGGGAAAAAAGCAATCAAGTGCAAAAGGTCATTCTTACAGGCCTTTTGTCATTTAAGGTAATTGATTCAGGTAAGCCAAACTTGAAGAGACTGTGCACAAACCAGAATACAGATAACACTATATTTCTGCTCTTTCATGACATATATTTTATTCACAACAATCAAAGATTATTATAAAATATGACACTTGCTAACCTTGGTATTTGTCCGTTTGTAAAGACTAAGCTATATTCACTATACAAAATTATTTGCATGTTTACTTGAGAACAAGCTCCAGCAAATAGACTAGGATTCTATAAATTTAGCTTCGGCGCTGCAACTTCTGACAATTGTTTTCACGTAATTTTTTTTTTTTAACTCATGCCCCGTTAGCACATTCATAACCCTGGAAAACCATATATTTTACGAGACCTACTTCCTCACTGGGTTGAAATTGAGGAGGAGTCAACTGCAGTGGTTCAGAAACTGAAGTAATTCACAAATAGGAAGTAGCTGCAACATTAAAATGGAAGGGAAATCTTGTTTTATAGATTATTAAGTCTAGATGTAGGTGGACAGGGGCCCTCTGCTGGACAAACCTAGAAGTTACAGTTGCTTAGAGGTGACTGCAAAGAGAGATGCTTTGCTTGCTTGTTTGTTTCTTGGACAGGAATCCAAGATGCTAGCATGTAAAAATACCCTTCAAGTGAGTCCAATGCACTCATTTATTTATTTGCTTCTGAAAGAGCAGGTATACACTACTTACTGGTTACAGGCACAATGCCCAATGGAATAAGTGCTCATTAGTAACTAGGGAAAGTCATGGAGAAGAGGTCCAGTTGCCCCAGTAAGAATAAACCTTACTCTAAGTCCTGGGAAGTATTCATTGTAACAGATACTACTTCAGAGTATTTCAAACGTCCCTTGCATTGGGAAGGGGTCATGACAGCTATTTCATCCTTGCTTCTGTTAGGCTCCACAGTCAGAAAATAAGGTGGAGGAGTCACCTTCCTAGAGTTCATATCATTTGCTGAGAACAAATTATAGGCCGATTCACTATAGTGCTTCCATCTCTCCCCATTTGCCTATCTATTTAAAACAGTGAGAGAATAGAGAGATACAGTGGTACCTCGGGTTAAGTACTTAATTCGTTCCAGAGGTCCGTTCTTAACCTGAAGCGTACTTAACCTGAAGCACCACTTTAGCTAATGGGGCCTCCTGCTGCCGCTGCGCCGCCAGAGCACGATTTCTGTTCTTAGTGGAGTTCTTAACCTGAAGCGTACTTAACCTGAAGTGTACTTAACCCAAGGTACCACTGTATTTGCCTTAGTTCTCAGATCAGAAACTTGAGCAGTTGTTCTTACCAGACCCCTTTGAGGGAGAAACTGGAATTTTATGTCTTTTTCCAGTGCCATATCTTTCACTATTATGCAGAACGAAACCATTCATCCTTATGTTCCAATTATTGTGATGGCACTGATCCCAATGGACAAGAGGAAGATGTCAGCATTGTCTTTGTGCTACATCGCCATTTGCTACGAAATGGGGAATGGACTGTCTTGAACAAAGAACACAAGAAGTAGACTCCAGCCATAGGATCTGGAAGCCATTTGCTCGGTATGAGTTGAAATGACCTGAATGTGCGACAGGAAGGTTATAACCTACCAAAAACATGCCAGGAGCAATATTATGCCTTTTCACCAGTAGTGATCCACAGTGGCCTGTAAACTCATCTGCAGACCCAATATCGTATTTGAGCAGGCGAAAAGAGTCCAGGCGACCCTACAAAAACAAAGACAGCATCATTATAAGACTAGGTCAACAATAGCAATAATAAATCTTATTCTACCAGATGTCAGAGCACAATGTTCCCATTGAACAAGTCAGCATTAAAGGAATTGAATTATTCAGCTATTTACTGCTTACATTGGCAAGTGGCCCAAGTACATTTAACTTAGTGATGGACATGCCTAATTGTCAGAATGTCCCTCTGATGTACTCCCACCTTACCAAAAAAAGCGGGGCACTACTGTTAATTTAGATCTAGTGTGTATAGGGAAACAGCAGCAGCATTCATGCTCAGAAAAAGCTCACCCATCTTAGGGCTGTCATATTTTGAAGAGCAAAAAAGAGGACAAATTTGCCAACTTCTACTTTTAACTATGACGACTCATTTTACATACCCATGAAAAAGAGGACGTATTCTGGAAAAAGAGGTCATATGACAACCCTAGACTTATACCCCAATCCACAAATGATGTAAAAGGAGGTTTCGTGGCATTAAACTCCTATGTCAACAACCCAATTTCTCTGTACTTGTAAGAAGTCAAAAATATAAAATGAAGCAATTTTTTCACACCAAGATGTTATTCAAAATCTTCTTGCTTTTACATCAGTCATCGGCCCAGTTCAAATGCAACACTAAGTTATACCATGGCTAAGTGTGAACAAGCAAGCATGTGGGTACTCACAGGAAAATATCCCTCCCCATTTCCTGCTAATGCCATGCTACCTGGACCTAAACCGTGGTTTCACTTAGCTTTACATCTAAACTTGGGCCTATGGTTTGTCTGGGGGGAAAACCAAGAACAAATGGTTACAGCTCATGGTTTGTTTGGAGCAAGACAAACCATAAACCTAGGTTTGGACATAACACTAAGCCACGGTTTAGCTCTGGCTAGCATGCCAGCAGGACAACGAGGCACCTGCAATTTTTGTGTGTTCACGCTTAGCCATAGCTTGGCTGAGTGTTAACAGGTGAAGTGGGTCACTGATGCGATTGAGACACCAAGACCTGAGAGCCCTACCTGTGTACACGGCATACTCCTGTTCTTGTTCTTTCTCTCATAGAGCTGTTCGAGGTGCTTATCTGTGCTGGGGTAATAATCTGCTGCTCTCAATGAAGTAGTCACACAGACCACAGTGATCTGCTCAGAGGAAGACATCTGGTTGTTAATAATGTGATCGTATTCCAGGTCTGTAACATATGGAATCTGATGGTTGCTGCATCTGCATATCCTCACTTCATCTCCCAGCATCATTCTTCGAAGGACTACAGGGCAGGCACTGTGTGATGCAGTGCATGCCTCTTCACTGTCATGAGAAAGCAGTGGTAAAAGGAGCATACGTTAGAGTGTGAATGAACTGAAGTAACAAAACTTTAACCAGCTTACACTTACTTCATCTACCTAACAAAGTCTCTCTGTTTCCCAGGTAATTCAAAAGGCTGCTGCAAAATCATATCTCTGTCCGAAATTGTTTTTATCATCATGATGCTTTTTCTCTACAACTTCTTAATGTGCCTTTTGGGATTAGCTTTTTCCTTGCGGGCTATCCAACATTTTGTCACGAACTGTAGCTCCTCTGTTTAGTTATTCATTTCATTAACATTGCAAAGGGGCTTACAATATTTTGCTCTAGATCCCTGTAATTTTCAGGGGTCCCTGAAAATACTGAATGACTCTGAAGCCAACTTAAGTATGTGGTCTGTCTCCTTCTCATCCTCACATGTTTGAACACACATACCCATAAACAAATTTCTTGGTAAATTGCCTTTTTAGTTCCAGGTAGGTAGCCATATTGGTCTGCCGTAGTTGAAACAAAATAAAAAAAATCCTTCTAGTAGCACCTTAGAGACCAACTAAGTTTGTTCTTGGTATGAGCTTTTGGGTGCAGGCACGAAAGTTGGTCTCTAAGGTGCTACTGGAAGGAATTTTTTTATTTTGCCTTTTTAGTATTTTTGCTTTGTAATGATGTCTATTACTATTACTATTTTTTTATCCTTTAACCTTAACCTCCTTGCTGGTTATTTAAAAAACAAATCCTACCATCTCCACTTATTTTAATACCACTTAGAAGAACATTAATGTTACTAAATACATGCAACACAATGTTACTAAATGTTACTAAATACATGCTACACAATGATAAATGAGAACAATGATAAATGAGAACAATGATAAAAAAGAATAAATTTTGAAGTTTAATTCTTATTACTGAGATCAAACATCAGATGTTCTATTGAATAATAGAATGTGCACAAATTAGAATACCGTAATCTAAGTCAGAGATAAATAATTTTGTCGTAACAACTGAGTGTCTAATAGCATATTTTTATTGACCCACATAGTGCATAAAAGATAATACCCTAATTAAAATGATGGTTTCAATCTGGTTCTGGTTTGAGTCACAGAGCAATGCAGGTACAGTCGTACCTTGGATCCCGAACACCTTGCAAGTCTACCGTTTTGGCTCCTGAACACCGCAAACCCAGAAGTGAGTGTTCTGGTTTACGAACGTTCTTTGGAACCCAAATGTCCAATGCGACTTCCGCGGCTTTTGATTAGCTGCAGGAGCCTTGGTTTCCAAACGTTTTGGAAGTCGAATGGACTTCCGGAACGGATTCCATTTGACTTTTGAGTTACCACTGTACTCAAAAGGGAGACTCCCAAAATGATTCCTAGGCTGCACACCTGGTCCTTCAGGGGCACAGTTACCTCATTCAGGACCAGGGAGTCCCCCCACACCTGCCCACCCCATGTACACCCCAAACAGTACTTCTGTCTTGTCAGGATTCAACCTCAATGTTAGCTGCCATCCATCCTCCAACCGCCTCTAGACACTCACCCAGGCGCTTCACTGCCTTCACAGGTTCAGATTTGAAGGAGAGGTAGAGCTGGGTATCATTCGCATACTGGTGAACACCCAGCCCAAACCCCCTGATGTTCTCTCCCAGCGACTTCTTATGTTAAAAAGCATGGGGGAGAGGACGTAGCCCTGAGGCACCCCACAATTGAGAGTCCAGGGTCTGAACACTCATCCCCCATCACCACTTTCTGGACATTGCCCAGGAGGAAGGAGCGGAACCACTGTATAACAGTGCCCCCAGCCCCCAACTCCTCTAGATGGTCCGGAAGGATGTCATGATCAATGGTGTCAAAGGCCGCTGAGAGATCCAGCAGGACCAGAAAACAGCTTTCACCTCAGTCCCTGGCCCGCCAGAGATCATCGACCAGCGCGACCAAGGCAGTTTCAGCACCATGATGAGGCCTAAATCACGACTGGAAGGGACCTAAATGGTCCGCATCCTCCAGGCGTGCCTGGAGTTGTTCAGCGACCACCCACTCAATCACCTTGCCCACACTTCTTTTCTCCTTGCATTGTTGTACAAATAAACCCGGAATCCTGACTTTAGCTGAAATCCATGGTTTTCTAAAGGTATAACTGTGTCCACAGCACTTTGATGCTCTTTCCGATCCTTCAGAGCAGAAGAACTAGCCAAACTAGTATAAAGAAAACTCTAGCAGATGCTCTTTGTGTGGATAAACTGGCTGAACAAGTTCTGAAGACAGCTTCAAACAAAATTTGGGTAAGACGCTGAATAAATAGTGGTAAGGTCCTGAAGTGTGTAAGACACAAATGCTTATTTCTGTGGAAAAACAAGAACAACTTGCTTCCAAAGCTACCAAAACTGAACCTAGCATTGTTACAGTGATAACATTGCAAATGTAAGGAAATGTTGGTCGCTTGCTGCAGAGGAAAAGGACTGCTTTCTTCACATTCCTAGTTGCAGACTGCAACTTCAGAAATCCGATCCAAGTAAATGTAGTAAAATTTAGGCAACTGGATTGCGAGCAGCTCAATTCTAGTCTACTTTACAAAGATGAATTATTGTTGGAGGGTACAGAACCATGTATGCTCCCCTGAACTCCTTGGAGGGAAAGTGGAAGACATAAACATAATAAATAGAATAATAAATATATAATATACATAATGCAAAGCTATTCTAAATGGATCTGATTGTCATATTTTCCTTACTTCTCCAAAGTAAAAAATACTGTAAAATCACCTTAATATGTATTTGAGTCATTTTTAAAACATATGCTTCAAATAATATAAATGGCACTTAAAGAATCTTAGTAAGTCTTCAAAGAACATAGTAAATGGTATTTAGTTTTACTTACTTTGCTTTGTGAGAGGTTTGGAGTGTGTCATTGTTTACATTAAGGTGAGCCATGGGTGGTTTATTTGTTCTGAAAATGCTGCTCAATAAATGAGGGTCTCTGCAAGAGAAAATAAAAACACTTAACAGTTTTCCTGCAATTCCAAGGTATCTATGCTGATATTTACACTGATATGCAACGTAGACCCATTTCTAATGGCTGTTTCATACAATGCAGCATAGGTGGGGAACCTCTGGCCCTCCAGATGTTGTTGGATTCCAAGTCCCATCATCCCCAGCCAACATGGTCAATATTCAAAGATGATGGAAGCTGTCATTCAGCGTACAGGGTGCAACAGATTCTGCACCTCTGCAGTATCATTTTAGTAGGTACACGCTGCATATTCAACACATTAGAATTCCTAAAGCACTTAATCAGAGCAGTATAAGATCCCAGTATAAAAGAAGTTGTCCCCACTCCTCTCTGGTGATCTATCAGGAGCTTATGTGTGCTGTGGTTGATTCATGACCCAATATTTAGCATGCACCTATCTTAATTAAAAGGATTTGGAAATCAAACTCATTGCTTCAAAAAAGAATTACAGTCGTACCTTGTTTTGCGACCGGGATCCATTCCGGAGCCCCGGACACTAGACGAAAAGGACGCACGACAAAGCACCGCTCTGTGCGCATGCGCGGAGCGGTTTGCACTTCTGCGCATGAGCGAAGTGCGATTTAGCGCTTCTGCGCATGCATGAGCAGCAAACCCAGAAATAACCCGTTCCGGTACTTCTGGGTTTGCTGCTGACGTTCGACGAAATGGACGCTCGACGAGGCGGACTCAAAACGAGGTACCACTGTAATACAGTATTACTGCAACATTTTACATCTGTCCCTTTTGGAATATTTTCTCAATTAATTTTTTTTTTACCCAGCACAAAGTTTTAAAATTAACTTAAAAGAAAGGTCATATAAAACCTGTCCATTCTGAGCAAATTGGGAAATTTATCCACTAGTGCAATGAGCCTTTTTCTTGGTCCCTGCATGCCCCCTGCCAAATTGGCTTGGGTGTGTGCGTGTCAGGAGAACTCCCAGAACAACTTGCAGGCAGAGGAGAGGGGGGAATCATTCCATCTGGCAAACTGAAATCCTTGCACTGAAGGAAGGGTCGTCCTAGTGCTACATCAAATTCCTCCATATATTCACAGAACGGTGAAGTATTTACTCTCCGTTGCAAAGGGAGTTGGTAGACATTTATCTTCTTGTGCTTTTACCTGTAAGAACCAGATGACACACCTTGAGTGGGGCCGCAAGACAGAACAGACTGGAAAGGAGGATGGTTGCCTGGTGTAGGGGTCTCCGTCTCCCTGTCATTCTCTTTTCCCTGTGCTGTATGGAAGCCAAGGAAAGCACCTGCATGTTGTGTTTTGCACCGTCTGCCAGCAATCCGAGTGAAGGCTGAGGTTCTGCGTGTGTGTGGTGAGCTGATTTCTGAAATGCAACAAACTTTAAAAAGGCCTTAAGCTCACATATAAGACAGCTGACTTAGATGCATGTGGAATTTAGTTAACTGTGTGAGCACAACTGCACATCACAAGAACTGAAAGTGCAAAGCAAAATGTCCCTTCAAGTGGCGTCCTTCCCATTCATACAACTTCCAGGAAATATTGTTTTAAGAAGTTAAGAGTATAAAATATCTTTTTTATACTCTTGAGAAATAATTGCAACCAAATGTTAATTTATATTATTTATAACGCTTAAGTGTTTCTGTACTGCGGAGAGGAAGCACTTTGAAAATAGCTAGGAAAATTAACATCACATTTTGATCAAGCAAGATGTCTGCTTCCAATAAAACGTTGGCCAAAGTGAAGACAATGTTCATAGACCACATTGCACTCCGCTTCTCTGCTTCCCCTAGGCTCAAGCTTCCACCAGCGCTGCACCTCTTTGCTCTGGTGTAGAGAAATTGTACCAGTTCTTATCTTCTAGCCTAGTGATGGTGAACCTCTCGCCTTCCAGGTGTTGTTGGATCCAATTCCCATTAGCCCTAGGCAGCATGACCAATGGTCAGTTCAAACCCAAGCTAAGAACACAAAGTGTTCTTCTGCTATATATGGGGAGTGCCCTGGAGATGTAGGATCAGGAAATATTCCTGTTTCTCAAATCATACAATAGGCTCTGGAACTAAGGGAAATAAAATCACACAGAGAATACTGGCCTAGTTCACACATGTATAAATATATCATGTTTTTTTTTAATCAATTAATCACACATGACTTTATGTGATATATGTATTTTCATGTATACATAAATGAAAATAATTAGTACCAAAAGTCTAATCTCAAAGCATACCCTGCAAACAAACTAATGAAATGTGAAATCAATGGTTATAGGAAAGTGTACCTTTCAGATAAAAAATGTAAAACAAGATAAAGTAATATATAATTTCATTAAGTGATTTCATATTCCCTTTTTGCAAAGCAGATGCAGCTGTTAGGTTAATATCACATTAACAGATACAAATGCAGGTGAACTGTAATGTTTAGTCTATACGTACTGATTATAATTTTAAAATATACGGTATTTAAATACCCGACGCCAAAAATATAAACCATGTCATTACTTATTTCATTCCTCTGAATTTAGAAGTGTTAGCATCCTCCTCCAATACTTACGCTACTAAATTAAAGACTGACCTAAGGCTATCCGGTAATATTCCATCCAGTCTTCTAGGATATTCTTGATTTTACATCTCAGCACTTTTAAATCTCTGGTAGGGTTGTAGTCTTTGACATGGCTTAAATCCCCTTCTGGAATTCTAGGTATTCTCTCCTGTGGTAATTTTTAAAATCAGAAATCAGATCAAATTATGAGCAGCCCAACAAAGAAAAAGCAGTAAAAGTAATAAGGGACCAGATAAAAATAGAATGGCTGGTACAAACATTCCCAGAAGATAAAACTAAATAAAGGTTCCAGCAAAGCAGTCTGAACCTAGCACCTAAAACTGAACAGTGTTCCATAGTGCTTAGAGTGTCAGACTTGGGAGACCAAGGTTACAATCTCTACTTAGCCAGGAAGCTTGCAGGGAGTCACTGTCTCTCATCCTAACCTACCTTACAGAGGCGTTACAAGGATAATATGGTGAGGGGGAGAATTATGTACACCGCCTTTATCTTCATGGAGGAAAGGCAGGGTATAAATATGATGGCACATAAATAATACACAACAAAAAGGCAATATGTGATCCTTTATGTGGCAGGTATTCTCTTCCTTATTCTCATCTGCCTTCTTCCACTTTCCGCTCTCTTGACCTATATTTCTGTTCTCTTCTATTGCCTCCACTTGATCACACCTCAGCTTCTGCTTTCCCCACACATTATCTCCTAATCTGCCTGCTTCATCCTTCCCCTTTGTCCCTTCACCTCAAACCCCAGCCTCTTTCCCTTTCAGTTAATCAAAGTACAACCCATCAAATGGGAGGAATATGTACAAAGCCATAGACATGACCAGTAGGCAACAATCTTGGCTGGCTTCAACTTGTATTTCCTTTCCCTTGGCCCCTGCTTCTTCTGTCTTGTGGTCCCCTTTGCTTCTGCCCTTTCCCCTTCTTACCATCCTCGGTTATCTCCCCGCCTTCTTATTTATATTTATTCAGTCTTCCTTTCTGTATTTGCAGATATGTGGAATCTTTTTGTGGCACCCAAGCTTCCAGTAAACAGCTGCAAATACTGTACATCTGCCTTTCATTTCTACTGGGTTTGTCAAGACATGTTCCTACGTTATTGTGAAATAAGGAATCAAAGTTGCATTAGCTGAAGGGGCATTTTGCATACAAGTTTTATGGTGTTAAATCAGCATAACGAAAATAAATTGTAGCAAATTACGCTGCTGTTACAGTACCCTCGTGGATGGGCAAAGGCAGAGGAAATGTTAGAAAAAAGTAAGCTGTAGCAGTGTGAAAATAAAATTACATTTACTTATTTTAATATTGAGTTTCTGACAGCTGCTTACTTCTTTTTTAAGAGATTTTTTTGTCTCATCTGTTTTGCCATGTGTTTTAGAAAACCCTTTTACTGAAGTAGATGGTAGATTAACTTCTGTGGATATCTTGCTCTAGAAAACCAAGAGAGAACAAACAACAGAACATACTTTAATCATGTGCAATCCATTGTGTTTCTACCCATTTTTCTTGCAGGAGTCCTATAATTTCCCATAGTTACATGACAAGTAACGAAACCGGCAAACCTTTTGTTGGCAACTGCATCTGCTGTCGAGTTGCTACCAGCCATGAAGCACATAACCCCATCAGAAAATAGCGGAAGCTAAAATCTGTGTGCTGTAACCAAACAGCAATATATTTCTGTTTGGCTCCTGGCTGTGATGCAGTAGCTGCTTAAAATACTGCTATGTGCACCCCAATCTCCGAGCAGTGAGAGATTTCAGGGGTGCTGTCAGCACATAACTCAGGGATGGTTTCCTTAAACTGTGGGTCACTGCAGGGGCGTAGGAAGGGGGCGGGTCGCCCCAGGTGCCATCATGGAGGGGTGTGTGACAAATTATCAAGTAACAATTACTGCCCTAAGAGGGCGGTTCATAAAAAACTTTTTTTAAATGCCTGCTCCAAACGTCTTATCTTACTACACTAGGGATTCTATAGCTACAAATGAAATTTCATGCATATCAGTTAATATCTTGACCCTCCTCCATGAAAATAGCTGTTTATTTGGCCGTCGTGAAGGCTGAAATTTCAACAAAGCACATGCCTTTGCTAAACGGCCTCGGTCCAGTATACCTGAAGGAGCGTCTCCACCCCCATCATTCTGCCCGGACACTGAGGTCCAGTGCCGAGGGCCTTCTGGCGGTTCCCTTACTACGAGAATCCAAGTTACATGGAACCAGGCAGAGGGCCTTCTCAGTAGTGGCACCCGCCCTGTGGAACGCCCTCCCACCAGATGTCAAAGAGAGAAACAACTACCAGACTTTTAGAAGACATCTGAAGGCAGCCCTGTTTAGGGAGGCTTTTAATGTTTAATAGATTACTGCATTTTAATGTTCTGTTGGAAGCTGCCCAGAGTGGCTGGGGTAACCCAGTCAGATGGGCGGGGTATAAATAAATAAATTATTATTATTATTATTATTATTATTATTATTATTATTATTGGTATTTATTATTATTATTATTATTATTATTATTATTATTATAGACCTTTTTTCAGGCACCTGCTAAAAGCATTCTTCTTTAGGCAAGCATACCTAGATGCTTAGGAAGTTGAAGTAATTTTAATCTTAATGTTTTAGTTTTTGTATGTTTTAAAGTAGGATTGTTAATTTTTCTTGATTTTACTGCTGTGGTTTTTTTTGTTTTGGTAAAACACTTTGCAGGTTTTTAAAAATAAATTTTATTAAATAAATAAACAATAAATATAAATAAAACAACACAAGCCAAAACACAATCCATCCTGTAGATTGTTACCAGAGGCTCAGAATCCACATTCCTTTGTAAGAAAATATGAAATAATGTAAAACAATTTTTGCAGGCAAAAAAATAAAAATAAACATCAGTGTGTGGGGGGGGGGTGACAAGAAATTTTCCGCACCGGGTACCACCTGACCTTCCTACACCTCTGGGTGACTGGAGACTGTGGTGTCTTTGTTATATTATGGGATGGTGGGAATTGGGAGTCCCTATCCCTGATGTAGGAGAAAATAATGTAGTGTATTCTCTATATTCATTTGTCTCACTATTGCACTTGCCTGGATACACGCAATCCACTATGACTCTACATTTGTTTAGGGCTTCCAATAGTATTCCCATAAATTTAAATATCAAGCTGATCCTGATTTTGAACTGAATGGAGAAGTCAATTTGCATGGAAACAGTACGTATGTGCAAGAGCTGGAAACGGCTCTCTTCTATCTGTTATTCCTTTTGAAACTACTGTGCAACAAACATTTTACTTCTTGCAAATCCTCTCACAACCAAATTCTCCCACAACCAACCACGGAGGGCTATTATCTCCATGCAACCTCCCTACAGGCATGTTGTGTGGGTTTTTTTTTTTTTTTTTTTTTTGCATCATAAGCTATTGCACCATACCAGGTTTTCTAACTGTGGACCAGCCACACCTCGTACTGGTGACAAAGACAAACGCACGCTTTCATGTCGCCACTTGTAAAGCAATCCAACAGCAAAGCGTCCTGCAACCTTCACAGTGATGCACTTGTTAACCTAGAGTAAGAAATAATAGATGTGTACTTCACAGTATTGTTCAGCTAGGAAATTTGCCAAAATGAAGATAGGAAGCCACAAGGGAAATCTGTCACTAACCACTCTCCAGGATACTCCATCCCACCACCCTTCCCACCTGATGTTCCATTCCTCCCCCAAAGCAGTTTGGTCCATACAGATCAGAATTGTCTATTCTGTTTTGACTGGCTTTGGGGTTTCAGACAGGAGAATTCCCCAGGCATACCTGACGGTACCAGGGATTGAACCTAGGGCCTTCTGCATGCAAAGCAGGTGTGATACAAATGAGCTATGACGCTTCCCCAGAAATACTGTTGTGGGAATACGGGAATCTGTCAACTACTGCATCATCAAAACCATTGGTCTATCTACTTCATTTCTGTCAACACTGATTGGCAATGGCTATCTAGGATTTCAGACAGGGTTCTCACCCAAGTCTACTTGGGACCTTTCACATGCAGAGCATGTTCTCTACCACACCCCTTTTGAAAAAACCAGTGTCTGCAAGATATAATTGGGCACATATAATTGCAAGATATAATTAGGCTTCTGTACTTCTTGCCAGATGTAGTTGTGGCAAGTACAGAGCATAGCTAGTTGCCAGGATTGGATAGGGTTGGGTTGCCAGATAAAGGGGTGAAATTTTATCTCTACTTCAAATTTTACATCATAGCAAGGAAAGGTTGAGTGCAAACATGACTTTTCTACTCTTGACAGTTTAAGAAGTGCTAGGTTAAGCATGTTGCCTTAGGGGGAAAGGAAGGGACAGGAGCAAAGCAGTTCAGCTTTAAAGTAATGCAGTTTCCCACTTCTCTTCTGCTTATTTATTATTATAATTATTAGGCTTCTTAAGTCACTTGTTACACAGATGTCTCCAGGCAACTTACAACTCACTTAAAAACATAAATATATTATAATCTCATTCATACAAAAGCACATGTAATTTATAAAAATAAGGATTTGATATATGAATATGATCCTGTTTTGTACCATGATGGCGGAATCTCCATCATAGTGTTTGTGCTGCTTCATCTTGGGAAGAAGAAAATTAATTCAAAGTATTATTTTCTTCATTAAACTTCATTCCTCATTAATTTTACTGTGAGCTAGCTTAGGTAGTTAGCTACTTCTGTTAGCTGAAGAATTTACAACACTGTAAATAACAGCATCCCCCAGAAGGAAAGCAGTATTAGAAAAAAAGAATTAAATTTTAAAAAAGAATAAATGTTACCTGCATAATAACTGGGTCATCAAGCTTCCCTTCTCCAGGCCATTTCCACTGGCGCAGTATTTCTCCATCTTTATTAGTCACCATGCCTCCTTCCTGATTAAATATCATTGCTATGCTGCTGCTGCAGAAACCAAAAGCCAGTTTTTCACGGAGCCATTTAGTAAAACATAATGAGTAACTCAAGCTGTCTACTTTGATCTTGGTGCTTTTAATTAACATAGTGATTTGCATATTTACCACTTCATCTATATTTTCATATAGCATTCAATGCAGGTGTGCACAGTGGCTGTGAATGAACAATCCAGCCTTAAGAGAGTCACAAAATTATTTCGTAACATAGCCATTACTTTTTAACTGCAAAACATGAAGGTGCCTGGATAACCCCATGTTGACACTGGTTCTTATTCTAGGCATACTTTACAGGAATCAATGACATATCATATATATTATATCCCATTGTGGTTTTATCCAAGGCAAAAAACCCACAAATCAGCAGAGGCATGCTACACAGTCTAGGCTGATAGTGTTAAACTAGGTGTGAAAGACTTTGCTCTCCCTTCCCATTCTATCTATCAGATATAAAAAAAATTGTGTGTATGGAATGCTCGTAACTCACCATAAGTTGAGAGAACGATACCTGAACTCTACAAGTTGGTACATGGCCTACCTTGAGCTCTAAACTACCATGTAAATTAAACAAGATTCTTAAGAAAGGGTATAAGAAGTGCTGCACCAGCACAGCACCTTCACCTGCTGTGTCAAGTGTTTTGAGCTAACCAATGCAGGTCATCAGGCCCAACTTGATGGATCAGTGTCTGTCACTGCACCATATATGATACAGCAGCGCTGGCTGCTACCTTAAGATGTCTGTGCTGTTCTGGGTGGGGTGAATGGAAGCTTTCGAAGCACACTTCTAGTTTGCAAGGGAGTGAGTCATGCTTGAAACAATGTGGGAGCCTTTTAATTATGTCCTACATTCAGTATAGCAGGTACCGCCAAAGGACTGTCTCACAGTGCCTGCTGAGGTTAACATTTGATGTTAGTTAGATTTGATGTTAGTTAGGAAGCCCTCTAGAACGTCTCTTCTTACCTGTTAGAGAAGCAAACGCTGCCATGTCCAGAAGGAGTAAATGTTCCAACTAACGCACGATCAGGACAGTCGTTAAATATATTGGTGTACAAGCCACCACAAGGAAGATCAGAATAACTCTGACAGACTGCAACATGTCCAGAGGGGTAGGTAAATAAAGAGTCAAGGAGTTTGTCTGAGATGGATATGGCATTTCCAGGTGTCTAATTATAATGCATTATTATTATTATTATTATTATTATTAATAATACCCCGTCTACCTGGATGGCTTCCAATATATATAAAAACATAATAAAACACTACACATTTAAAAGCTTCCCTATATGGGCTGCTTTCAGATGTCTTCTAAAAGTTGTATAGTTATTTATCTCTGACATCTGATGGGAGGGCGTTCCACAGGGAGGGTGCCACTACTGAGAAGGCCCTCTACTGGGTTCCCTGTAGCTTCACTTTTCGCAGTGGAAGAACCACCAGAAGACCCTTAGAGCTAGATCTCTGAACATGGAGGGAGGAGGTGCTCCTTCAGGTATACAGGGCCGAGGCCATTTAGGGTTCTAAAGGTCAGCACCAACACTGGTGCCATCTTAGCACTAACTATTGCTGGTAAAGGGGAGAAATCTAGCTGTGCAGCAGATCATCAAACTGCCAGGAGAGAGAGATTGAATTGGGCTCAGTGACCAACAACAATGCCAATACAGATCTATGAGGACCAATGTAAAAAGGTCCCAAGCTGAAAGCACCATCTAAACTCTGGCTGCTGTATTTTCCACCAATTGCAATCTCTGAGGAATCTTCAAGTAGTGCCTTGTGTAGTGTAAATTACAATAGTCCAAACAGGAGATTACAAGAATATGGATAATCATGGCCACATTAGCCATGTCCAGGAAAGCTAAACCAGCCATGCTTGGAAAAAGGTACAGTACTCCATGGAAGTGGAATACAGGCATACTCCCCCCACGCTCCACCAAGGCTATGGACCTGATCTTTTAGGGAAGTCCAACCACAGTCAGAACAGGACATCTTTCTATTTCCCAGATCTGGAAGCTATCAAACCACAAACACCTCTCCCTTGACAGGACTCAGCTTCAGTTTATTGTCCTCATATAATATAATGAAGAACCCTTAAAATGCTATAAAAATAATTTTAAAATAAAGCTTGCCAAACAGCTATGGGGAGATGGGTATGTATGACACATAGCACCAGATACACCCAGTGAACTACTAAAAAAGGTGCCTGCAACGACGACATGCAGCCATGGCTGAAACAACTCTAATATTAGTGCCTGTATACATGTAGAACTGAACTAAAAATTCCACTGAGGAGTCAGTATTGGGATGTACAAACATGAATGGCTTGTGTGATGCAACTGTACATTACTCATTCTATTTCTTGTCTACTGTACGTTTGACTGCAGCTCAAACGTGCTCAGTGCTTATTCAGAGGATTTACCAAGTATCAATCTAAAAACTTCGAAATTATAAGCAGCCACTGTGGTACGGAGCAGTGATCTATCTGTGCTAAAGTGGATGCTATCATGAATGACTTTCCACATCACCACTGTTGGCAGGTGTTTGTCTGCTCAGATGGATAGATGGATGGATGGATGGATGGATGGATGGATGGATGGATAGATGGATGGATGGATGGATAGATAGATAGATAGATAGATAGATAGATAGATAGATAGATAGACGATAGACAAAAGATAGATGATAGATAGATATAGACATGCAAAGACCTATTTCTATATAAAACTTTAGACTGTCTGAGGTTTAGTAAGTTCAAGTGATAAGGGGTCCTTCTCAGTTTTCTCAAATCAGCAGCAGGTAATAATCTAAAAAATTGACATTCAAGTGTGTAGGAATGAAAATGATTGGGTCATGACTCACAACTTTCCTTCTTTTCAGTTTGGATAAAAGGTTCTAAAGCAAGTCCACACACACACAAAAAAATCACGTTTTTGATTCCAGACTTAACCTGCACACCATTATTTGGAAACAGATTTTTTTCCAAACGTCTTGCTCCTGTAAAGTGATCTAGAACCTTTTACAGTTCAATCCTTAAAGAAATTTACTCAGAAATCCTAAAGAAATTTGCTTCCTGCCTGCCAAGTGAATTAAGTAATTTTAAATCCATGCTTTTTCTTTGTTGTAGAAATGTTTTCTCCCATTCCTGCTAGATGGAATTCTCTTTTATGTTACACTTTCAAAGGATATTAAATGAAGGATGATCCATCAACCAATCCATAGTGCAGTTTTTTTAAGGCTGGCTCAGCTTGTTTGATCACTGGCAACTGTGGTTTTTCATACAGGCTCTCAGAAGAGACTTTCTTACTGGGCTGCCCTTTGATGTTTTGGGGAAAGGTTTCCTTCTTGATATCACCATAATGACGAAGAATAATAGGCTTGTCAAATCCTGATTCTTTCAGCTTAGACAGCTGCTCAGTTCTGTTTGGAAGATTTTTTTTTTATCAATTATTTACTAAGAAATTCTCTTAAATGAGGTCTTCAACATAGCTAGCATTTAGGCTGAAAAAGTTCAGCTTTCTATTGATCTCAATAAGCAATGTAGTGCAGCATATTCCAGGCACCAGTCTTCTATTCATCCGAGTAAAAAGCAGTTTAATTCAATCCAAACCCTGTAAGAGCTTTGAAAATACATTTTATATTTAGAAAGAAAAATAGTTTAGAATGTAAGTTGCAAGTCTAAACTCCCTTGCCTTCTGCTCAGGCAATTCGGTAGAGTCCTAATACAGATTCCGAACACAGACATCCTAATCTAGACTTCGTTTTATCCCCATTTTACATTTTTGGTTTTATTTTCAAAAGATCTTCACCAATTATTTGCCTGTTATTCTGAATAAGCACATTAATAAAGGAACACTAACCAGTGCCAAGGTTCAACCCCAGTGCAGACTTAGTGGTAAGTACTTCTAAGTCAATAGTTGTCCCATGTCCCTTTTACACAGAAACTTGCACATCACCTGCAGCTCTTAAGCAGATACTGAGCTACAGAACTAGTAAAACAGGGAAAATGCAACAGAGCACCTAGCTTTCTTCACTGTAGGTGCTGAAGGAGAGTGGGTGTTATATTGTTTTGACTTGCACTTGCATAAGCTACTATGTGTACTTCATTCAAAGAAGAGCTACTGGACTGGATTGTCCTTTCCATTGGTAGAAAACATATTTACGAGTCTTCAAGCAGCTTTATTTCAATGTCACTATGAATTGTCTCATAGTCTATATATTACACATTGCTGACTTTGAGAGAGTCGGATATCCAAACCTTTAACTAAGGCGGGAATTAAGCAGGAAAGCATTTCAGAAGCTTGTAATTCTAAATATTAATTAGAGGAAATCTAAGGAGAATCCTTGACTGGAAGCCAACATTCCTTACACCTTAAACTCTGCAACAAGATAGCACTCAGGACACCTTTTTGCTGACCAGGCTAGGAATAAGCATTCAATAACACTAAGTCAAGTGCAATAGCATTGGCACAGAAACCTGGCAGCAATCAGCGCTGTACCTTCCAAAATGAGGATCAGGATTTCAGCGCCAGGTCTATGTGCCAATAGGGGTGATAAACACTGAAAAAGAAAACATACTCTCCTCCTCTGGGATGGATTGGTTTGCACAGATTTTGTGTATATATCTCAGATGAAAATAAATCTTCCAGTAATAATATAAAACATACAAGTGTAAAAACTGTTATAGCTAACAGAAGATAGTCATTTGATCTCAGTTCATCTAGATTAATCGAGTTATTGACTTAGAACTGTATAGGGAAACACAGAGCACAAGAAAGTAAAAGACTTCTGAAAATGATTTACAGTAGTTATTGTTTTTCAAAAATACTTGCTAGGATTAATTCAATCCTCACTACATTGGGGGCGTTTTTAAAAATTACCAGACATCATGATTCTGAGGTTGTTGTCCCTAAGAAAAAAGTATCTTCATTTTCCACTCCTGTCAAATACCAAATATTCAATGTTCAATTATTTAATCCCCCCCACCAGAGGAAATGAGTTTCTGTAATGTGGTTTTGCAACATGGTTTTATGTTCCACATCAAGGCTAGCCCAAGACATTTTACTTTCTGAGGGAAAAGACCAGAGGATGCTGCCCAACTATTCTACGTCCAAAACCTGCCTGGCAGTAGATTCTTATGTCAAAACTGTGCTGCACCTGAGGGAAGCAGGAAACCACTTGGTGCACAAATTCCCAACACCTCCTGCCTGAGGCAAAAGCCCTACTCTGCCTAATGGTATGGCCAGCCCTGCTCCACGTGGTCATACAGGATTGCTCTTGGGCCCAACAGTGATTGCATGAGGGCACCAACTGCATGAAGCAACACTTTCACATGAGGACTTTTCACACCGTGTGATTTGTGCAGTCACAGTGGCTAGAAAAGAAGATGCTTTGATTATGAAAAACTGCAACAGCTGTCATATATGGGTCCCAATCGGAAGCACCAATTCAGGCCATTGGTTCATACAGCCAGTGCCTCCATTCCAGTTAGAAAACACTAGAGGCCCTGCATACTCTCCCATGGGCCTCTCTGAGCATCTGTGTTAGCAATTTAACACATCTTAAACTATTTCTGGTTATTTTAGCCTGCAATAAATTAGAAAATTTTCAGTTTAACAAGAATATATTTTTTAAGCCATAATAGAAAATCCCATTTTAATATTACATTTCGATCTTTGCCATTCGTAATCTTTCCACTGCCCAGACATATGGTGCTTTCCATTCCAGGTCTTTAGAGTCACAGTCAGAATGTTGAAAAACCCAACCTTTACGAAGAAATGAAAAAAGTCATAATTAGTTAACTGAAATGCTGCAAATAAATAAATAAATAAATTTTAAGAGCCTGTCGAATTCCAAGACATCAGTACATTTTTTGATTAATCAAAAAAAAAAAAAAAAACATTTAAAGGTTAAGAAAGCCGGTTTGTTAACACAAACACAAATATTAGTTATTGTTAGAAGTAAAGGCCATCTTTAATATTTTCTTTTTCATTCCCTATTACAGTCATCCACCAGAACCAATTAACCTAAAAATAAAAATAAAAAATAGTTTCCTCAAGTATCATCTCTTGGTAGTCCTGCTAGAAGAAATGGGAATGGCAGCCTAGGAGAGGGTGAGGGCATCTAGCATAATCTTTGTCATATGCTAAAGATTGACCTCTTTACCCTGCCCTTTGACGGTTAAGATATTTTGTGTTGTTTAATCTGTATTGTTTTCTCTCTTTTTAAAGCTGTTTTACTTGAGTCACCCCCATCCCACCCTTATAACTGTATCATTATAATGTATACACCCTAGGACTGTATGGTGAAGGGCAGGTAAGATATCTTATACAGTAAATGAATAAGCTAACTCCCCTCCAACTGTAGTTCATTAATCTAAACATTAACCTGAATGAAGAAAGAGAGAGTGCACACATAATACCTCTTTCCTTGCATAGTTTTGATGACAGTGAGAAACTGATTGCAAAAGGTGAATCACTGCTATATTGCTGTGGGACTGCAGCTAAGCAGGAGAGAAAAGAAACATATTGGTCACGAGTCCTCAGCAGCACAAGCACACATAATCACATTTATTAATAACTGTTTGCTGTTTTATAATTGCAAACTTGCAAAGAGCTAGGTAATGGCCAGAGTAAGTGCTTATGTGCTGTTAACTTTTTTCATTATTGAATGAAGTGCTCTGGGTACAGATTGCCTCTCCTAGCTGAATACTGTGATTACTTTTTCACTCACCTTGAAATGGGAAAGAGAAGCTTCTGTAATAAATGGTTTGAAAAATTGCCTAGTTTATTTTCAGTTCCACCCCACCCACGCACCCAAGTGCTTGTACTTCTCTAACTTCAGCTGCAAGGCCATATTCTAGTATTCTTCAGCAACTTTCCTCAATCAATCACAAGAGATCTCTTACTTCCACTTGTGATTGTGGAAGATAGCGTCGTGGGACGAAGATAGCAAATTTTAGAGCTAGCATTTTCTCTCTAGCCTGTCAAGAATAAATATCATTCTAAACGAGTGATAGATAACTGTTTTTTTGTGTGGTCATACGCACTGGTATAGAGTACCATTCTTTTTGCTGCCCATAGCAGTCAGTGTGCACTGGCACTCACAATACTTTTATTTATGTGCACCGGCACCTAATTTTTAACCCCGCAAAAAGCACTGTATAGAAACATGTATTAAGACAAACTGTATCTTGGAATTTAATATTCTCCATGTTGCTTATTCATGCTATTAGGTTAGAGACTTGCAACCTGAAGGTTTACTTTGAAATTAGTCCCACTGAGAGCTACTCCTGTTTATGCTAATCAGGGACCTTTATCTACTGGGAGCTAAATGTAATAATAATAATTTAATAATTTAATAATAATTTATTATTTGTACCCCGCCCATCTGGCTGGGTCTCCCCAGCCACTCTGTATAGTAAAGTAGTCATAGTAAACCCTGAGCTTTGGTATTAGCATAAAAACCAATCAGTTTGCTTCTATTCTTTTATGTAAAAGTTGCCCCAGGACATCCCACATGTTGGTGGAGTGCATGTAAGCCCTCCCCGCCTCCTTCCAGGGTTGAAAACGCATGTCGGCAGTTGCACACCAAACAAACACTTGCAATATTGTCGCCACCTGTAGTATATTGGCCAAGCTGAACCGCCCTCTGCTATATGATACTGGAATATTAAGTATTAAGAGAAAACCAGTAAAATTCCTTACTCTTGCTTCCATTGAGTCTGTTTGACAGAGTTCCAGGGTTATCCGTTCCTTTTGTCGCACCCGTGGGAAAATCAACACTTTTCCTGCTTTTCCTTTTTACATTTTTAGCCGTCTCATAGTCAGTATTTTCAGATGTAGGTGGCAATCTGTTGGACTCCTCTGGTGCTTGTCTTCTCCTTGATTTAAAGTTTTTGTATGCTAATTCCTGCAAATATTTTTTATTTTGCCAGACACCTTCAATAAGATCTTTCCAACTGGAGCTCAATATATTTAAAACCCCTTGTGGTAAAATAAACTTAAACTTGGTAAAACGCTTCAACATTTCTTCCAGCTCACATAATATGGTAGCAGCCATGCATGTATGTTCTTCCAGTGAAGTTGACCGCAGGTCTTCTTCTGTATGTGGAAATGAAGGTATTTGGGAGAGGCGAGCCAGAGGATTCTCACAAATGTTTATGGATATAGAAGGACCATCTGTTGTAGTAGAAACTGGTTCTTTCTTTGCTATACTGTCTTTCACAAAAGCATAATTTCTTTCCCTGTGTTCATCCATGCATCCAGAGTTCCTGCATGTGGACAGTAAAGGTATATTATGCCTTTAATTCCAGAATACAGACTTTTCATACCAAGCGGGCCTAAAAAATGTAGGTCTGCCACTGGGCTGGGGGAGGGGTGTCAAATGTTGCATGTTGGACTACCCTGATATAGACCAAATACTATAGGTGTGAAGAAGACATACCGGTAACTATGTACCGTATTTTTCGCTCCATAAGACGCACTTTTTTCCTCCTAAAAAGTAAGGGGAAATGTCTGTGCGTCTTATGGAGCGAATGTGTGGTCCCTGGAGCTAAACTGCCCAGGGGCAAAAGCAGATCGTGCTTTTTTTAAAGAGAGAGAGAGAGAGAGAGAAGGGGGTGTTGAAAGGAAGCCCCCTGAGCAGCTGCTCAGCAAACCATCGGAGAGAGAGATAAGGGAGAGAGATTCCAGCCCCACCCCCTTGCAGAGGGAGGCTGTTTCCCCAGAGACATGTGACTGGCTGATTAGATTATCTGTCTGGAAACTGTAGAAATGGCTCCCTTTCCTGAAGCTGCAGAACTGTGAGTTAAACCCCATAAAACAGGGTTTTTTCCTTTTGCAAAGTAAGCTCAACAACTTTCAGCTGATCCTCAAAAAAATGGGGCTTTCCCCCTCTAAAAACTAGGTGCGTCCTATGGTCAGGTACGCCTTATAGAGCGAAAAATACGGTACATAAATCTTCAGACACACCTATATATATATTCAGGCTTAAATTCTTATGACAACAGCAGGACTCAGGTAAGTAGGAAGTACAGAAGACATACTTGCTTCCTGCTGGAACAGTGCCCTTTTACATCCTATTCATCCTTTAAAAAAATAAAATCAGAACAATTTTCAAGTTGCAATATGCCTTTAACAGTTTTCCCATTTGAACTTTCCAACCAACAAAAAGGGGGGGAAATACTACATTTTAATATATAATTAATATATCAATTCATTAATGTGCTCAATCAATTGCAATTTAAGTATGTCACCACTATTACCTGTGAATTTCATGAGGATCTGGATCTGTGCTGATTAAATTCATATCAACAAAGTGTTCTCCTAGTTCTATTTTCATATTCCGCTTTTGTTTGGTTTTGATCTAAAATAAAATATAGGATTTTATTAAACCCTTAATAGATTTGGAGAGGGCAGTAATAATGAATCAAATATGAGATGGGAAGTACCTGGTCAAAGAAATATATGGGTTCTAGTTCCAGGGTTTCAGCCATTTCGCTCAGTAGGATTTTGTGCCTACAGAGATAAAATATGAATATACCAAGAAAAATGGGACACAAGAATACAAATAGTTGGTTGCATTTTTTAATGAACTATAACCAAGGCAAATTAAAAAAATAAAAGAATTGTCCAGTAGCAATTGACCAACTAAGTTTGTTCTGGGTATAAGCACACGGAAGCTTATACCCAGAACAATTTTTTAAATTTATTTCGACTGCGTCAGATCAATACGGCTACTTACCTGAATCTATAACCAAGACAGATTTGATGTTCCTAAAGTAGTATCTAACAGAAATTGAAAACGCAGCAGGCCTTCTCAAGTGTACAACCGTGTACATAGAGCTCTCATGGGAGAAGTATTTTGATTTCTGCATTCATATCAGTTGAATGAGACCTGTAGCCATTGAATTGGTTTAATGTGGTATAGTGTGTTTGTGTGTGTACACACACACACACACACACACACACACACAGTTTGGAAATAATTTGACTTCTTTGCAATGGGGTATTAATTTTATGCAAGTCCTTGCAGAAGTGAGATCTAAAACATATTTGAACCAGGTGAAGAAAGGAACAGTTGTGGTAGAACAACTAGCTTTCAAATATGGACATTAAGACAAAACTAATATTGCAAATCTATTGCTTCAAATGAAATACAAACTGATCCGAGGATACAATAACACAACTGCCATTTCTAGTGTTATGCCAAGGACTGCCTGCATTTGAAACCAAAATAAACATTAAATTGTTTCCTAACTTCTGTGAATAAAATTTGTTTATGTATCCAGTGCATTTATTTGTAGCTTGACTAGTTCATATATATTTTCACATTAATTAATTTTGGCTTTGATTCTATAACATCAAAATAATATTAAGGGCATATTATTATACAGACTGATATAAACTTATAATACATACAATTCTGAATTAAGGCTGACAAGCTATCTGCCTCATACTGGGTCAGGAATATATGTTCACCTTTTACAGCTGCATCATTGCTTTAAAGCCATAATATTTATTATACCTAATACTGAACAGATCATTTGCTTTAAATGTGACTGTTCTGGAGCCAAGCCAATGGTGTTAAGAATGAGACGAAAATTACTGTATATTGCCATTTCAATAAAGTTGAAATAATTTTTCAACTTTAAATAATTATCCAATCATTTGGCAATGAAAATGGGTTACAATGGTTACAAACTCAACCCCTTTCACTGACAAACAAGTCTTCAAAAATAAAACAAAAAGGTATACAAAGATATATTGATGCATTAAAAACAATGTAAACTCCATAGTCATGCAACTCCTTTGTGACATTTTGTAGTCGTGAACATGTCATGCTGGATATTACGTTATTGAATTTTCCAGGCTGGATATTAAGTTAAAGGGGGGGCAGGGAGAGAAATGTAGCTTGAAGCTGAAGCCACAAAGTCTGCATTTAGTCACAGTCTTTAAGTTGGGGTGTAAGAGAATACTGCAGATGGCAGGTCCACACCATACATTTAAAGCACATCCAAAGCACATTTAAAGCACATGACTTCCCCTGAGAAATCCTGGGAACTTTAGTTTGTTAAAGATGTTGACCATGAGCAGGGCTGGATTTAGGTTTGATGAGGCCCTAAGCTACTGAAGGTAATGGGGCCCTTACCTTTGTCTACAACAAATTGTTGCTGTTTTTTCTGTTGAATATATGCGATATGGTAATTTATGGACCTAATAGGTATCTACAGCCATTTGAACATAACAATTCATTTCAATATATTTATTGCATTAGCCCTCTGGCCATAGCACATAGTAAAAACCAGACAGGTGCCTGATAAGGAAATACATAAAATATAACAGATAGAAATTGTACGCTGCCGGTACACATAAAACAGTGGGTATAAAATCATATGAACGATACAGATATGGTAAAACGGGGGCAGGGCATAACAAAATATGTATTTTATCAAAGTAATTGTTGAACTTATCTTATATTTTGGAAATGTACGTCCAGTTTTTTTCCCTTTAAATTTTTTTGGGGCCCCCAAGAGAGTGGGGCCCTAAGCAATACCTTGTTTACTTTATACATAAATCCGGCACTGTCCATGGGTGAATGCAGCCCATAGACTGAAAAAAGCTTCTCCACTCCTGATGTATAAGGTTGCAGCCTTAACTGAACTAACCCATACTATGTGCTATGCAGGTTTCAGGTTGCACCTAGGGCTTTGCACCTTGGGACAAGGAAGCAAATGGCTTTCTGCCCATTTCTGAATATTTTCATTGGCTTCATGCATTCAACATCAAGCCTCCTATATTTTAATTAACATCTAGGCTGATTAAGAGTTCTGGGGAATGTATTTCATGACATTTTGGCTGATGCAATTGGAGATACTGCCCTTCTGCAGATTTTGGATTTTTTAATAAAGTAAACATTTTATATGTTTTCATGCTTTTAGATGTTTTTGAATGTTTCTATTTTTAATTGCATTGTTTTGCCACTATGGTGTTTGCTGCTCTGGACTCTTTTGGGAGAAAGTGTTGGGATCAAAATTTAATAAATAATAATATCAGCAATAATTTATTGATTGCTCTAGTTTACAAAAGCTGGCAATAAAGCCAGACTTAAACTTTTCATCTTCAGACACGATGTAAAAAGAGTTTCGTTAAATTAAAAAAATACATTTACAGGACATTTTATGGGATCATGTTGGTTATATTTATCAAATGTGGTTAGTATGGCTTACTCCCTTTTTTCAGATCTCCAGCAGTCTTCCATCAGTATTTAGAAGGTTATCATTAATGCCATAAATTTACAGGTATTTATGGACTGTTCTGATAAACTGAACAAACAAAATAATTCCCTGTTAAAACTCTTCCTTAATACAGATATAGATAATCCCTTGCTGTCTCTGTTGTACTCTCTCTTTTCAAACCTCCCTTGTATGATTCTGTTTGTATATAGTCAATAAATGTTATAACATACCTTAGAAGTCTTCCCACAGAGAGCAGATCTAAGTTGTCAATAATGTAAAAGTTAAAAGCTGTCTCTTTCAAAGTGAACAGAATAAAAGTTCTAGTTACAGGTAGGTAGCCGTGTTGGTCTGCCGTAGTCGAAACAAAATAAAAAATTAAAAAATTCCTTCCAGTAGCACCTTAGAGACCAACTGAGTTTCTAATTGGTATGAGCTTTCGTGTGCATGCACACTTCTTCAGATAAAAGTTGCCTCTCTGTGGTCGCAGTCAGTCAACACACTGTTGAAAAGCCCTGTTGCTTAGTTACCACATGGTGTGGATTATACCGAACCATACTTCCTTTCTGCAACTTCTAAGCTTTAAGCAGCAACCTAGCCACTATTAAAAGTACTCATATGTGCACCAGCATAATTAAATGGTTATTAGGACGCTTAACTGCTTCAGATGGTGGCTGATATTATTTCACTGAAAACGAAGCTTCAGTGCTTTGTCACAATCATTTAGTGTCCTACCCTAAAAAAGAACCATGGAAGCTCAAGTTTAACAGTGCTGGGAAATGTAACTCTGTGAGGGTAAGCTATCACTCCCATGATTCCTTTGGGCTGCTTTAAATGTCTCACTTTTAACAAACTTATTAAGATCCTGCTACATCAGGCCAAAGGCCTATCTAGTCCAGCATCCTGTTCCCTCAACGACCAAGCAGATGCCTATGAGAAGTCCGCAAGCAGGACTTGATTGCCACTTGTGATTCCCAGCAACTGGTGGTTGGCATCTGTCTGTCTCGGCAGACAAAGGAGGAGTGCGCCATTGAGGGTATTCAGAGGAATACTGCCACCAACAGTGGAGAGAGAATAGAGCCATCATATAGATATTAATAGTGTTATCCTCCATAAATTTGTCTAATACTCTTTTAAAGTCAACCAAGTTTATTAAGTAATTTTAATAAAATGGAAACACTGGGAAACATTCCATCTCAAATTAAGTGAATGTATTAAAGGCTGAAGTGGCAGTCAGCTCTAGGACAGACTAGTACCCTTTTCGATTCAATTGTTCAATACTGCTTTTTAAAGAAAAACACATTGCCCCAAAACTGCAATATTCAATTGAAACTCTGAATCAAGGCAATTAAGTGGGGAAAGGGGGAGGCAGCACTTCTATTCTGCCCCCTCAGTAATAAACATAAACTGCTATAACTGTCCTTAGTAACAGTTACAGGTAGGTAGCCGTGTTGGTCTGCCATAGTCAAAACAAAATAAAAAATAAAAAAATTCCTTCCAGTAGCACCTTAGAGACCAACTAAGTTTGTTCTTGGTATGAGCTTTCGTGTGCATGCACAGCACACTTCTTCTTGGTATCTGAAGAAGTGTGCATGCACACAAAAGCTCATACCAAGAACAAACTTAGTTGGTCTCTAAGGTGCTACTGGAATGAATTTTTATTATTATTATTTTGTTTTGTCCTTAGTAAATCCCCTTTTCCTGTCTTTCAGTTTTGGGGCCAATACATTTAAATTAACTGGGAAGATTTACAATAAAGGAAAGCCCTTGCTTACTTTCCCTGCATTGTTACATATTGATCAATGAAAGAGGCCAGATCTGTCTCTCCCTCATCAACCACAGCAGTCGTTTTGCTCCAGTTGGCCATGGATGCGTTCTGCACCGCCACCTCCTACAATTATTTTTCTGGCTGGTAACTATGGGCATTAATTTTTTTTCTGGCATGAAAACACATTGGTGGGCATATAGCATTTGTTTGGCTTGAGAACAGCTTGATAGGCATTTGGCTGTGATGTTTTAATTTTATTAAAATTAAGTTATTTCATAACTTAAGTAGCTCCTCTGATCCAGCTCTAATAGCACACACATCCCCATTCACATCCAACAGATATTAGATATCATTCATTAAATGACAATACTCTCAGAATGAGCACTGTCGGGTGCAGATGTGCATCTGTGGGTATCCCTTGCTGAATGAGGTAATTACAATTTAAAAAAAATAGAGAACTGACAACATACTAAAATAAAAAACAAAAACTATCTGTGGTGAACATCTTGTCAGGTAGGTATGCTCCCAGTCTATTTAGCGGAGTGTAGCTTATAGTACTTTTCAGTGTTGTTTTTCAGGCGCATGTTGGGCCTATGATACATCCTATATCGAAATAAAACAGGAGTTAAGTCTCTGAAGCAACTTTTTTCAAAATTTGCATTTTAGATTAGTGAAAGAAGAAGACATAGCCAGTCTTGTTGAAATTACGGTTACATGTACACATCTGGTGAAATGGGCTCTGGTCCAGGGAAAATTTATGCCAGAATAAAATGTGTTGGGTTGTAATCCCGCCACAGTTTTAGATAAAAGGAAGGCTCACTCGCTGAACTCAACGGGGCTTCCCTTTGAATGGACAGACAAGCAGCATAGATTTGCACGGTTAGTCTTTTAAGGTGCCGTGAAGCTCTCTACGTTAAGTTTTGCTGCAACCTACTCAGGGAAATTGGTTGGGGGGGACGGACGGACGCAACAACCACGTGGCGTGGAGAGAGGAGGCCCAGGCGACGGCATGAGCTATGAGCCCGGCCCTCAACTGCACCTCCCACGGGCAGCCTCACAGACAACAACTCTCTCGCTCTTCCACAGCGCACGTGCTCGCTGCTCGTCCTGCTCCTTCCCCCCCCCCGCCGGGATTCTTAGCCCTCCATCTTTCCCGACGTGCCCCAGGGCTGAGCCATAGAGTAGCTGGGGCTGGAGCGACCGCCCCCACCCTCGCTCTCTGGTTCTGTCGGCGGCGGCTAGTCGTGGGAGAAGAGACGGCGGTGGCGGCGGCGGCGCAGGCGGCGGCGCTGCAACATGGCGGCCGTGGAGGAAAGGGGCAGCCCCGAGGAGGAGAAGCACCTGAACGGGGAGGTGCTCTTGGATCCCGAGGAGAGAGAAGGCGCGGCGGGGCCTGGCGCTGAAGAAGGAGCGAAGAAGAAGCGCAAGAAGAAGAAGAAGAGCAAAGGAGCCGCTGCGGGTAGGAGCTGGGCCGGGCAAGGCGGTGGGGGAAGGGGAGGCCGCGTCGCGGGCGAGCCATGGGGACAACTTCGTCGTCGGAGGAGCGGGAGCGAAGCCTCCTTGGCCCCTGAGACGTCCGGGGTTGAAGGGAGTGGGGTGGGTCTGTGGGAGGACGACGAACCCCTTTTGAGGGGAAAGAAAGACGTGACGGTCTCGTCGTTCCGTGGAGAGCCGTGTTGGTCGCCGCTGTGGGGAAACGTTCCCAGAGTCGGAGGGGTTTAGGGGGAAGCGATGGGGAGGGTCTGGGTGTTAGGCCGTCAAGCTCATGTTAAGCCTTTTATCATCATAGCCCCCCGCGGTATATGAGATTGGAAATCGTTAAACTAGGGCGTGGGTCGTGTTTGGCAAGGCGATCTCGCGTGTGAGATCTTCTGTGTCGGGGTGGTGACACGCTACCGGGGTTTTCATGGGAAGCAAGAGAGTGCTGGTATGCAGCTGTCAGGGTGCCTGGGGAAGGGCCGGGGGGGGAGTGTTAATCAACATAGCAGTCGGAAGATAACTTCTATGGTGGGAGCATGCACGAAATTCACATGTAATGGGAGATAGGGTCTTCGGCATGATGCATTTGCCATCGGACACTCAGTCCTATGGTATAGAAGGAGGACGATTGTACCGGTAACTGCATGGTTTCCTTACAGGACTGAGGGTGTGTGTTGAGGCTTAGAGACTGTTGCAGTTGCATAAGGCGGGGTGGGGGTGGATTTACATGCTTTCATTAGCACATGGTACCTGTCCTAATTGTGTTTAGGGACGCAAGTGGCGCTGTGGGTTAAACCACAGAGCCTAGGGCTTGCCGATCAGAAAGTTGGCAGTTCGAATCCCCGCGACGGGGTGAGCTCCCATTGCTCGGTCCCTGCTCCTGCCAACCTAGCAGTTCGAAAGCTCGTCAAAGTGCAAGTAGATAAATAGGTACCCCTCCGGCAGGAAGGTAAACGGTGTTTCCGTGGGCAACTGGTTCGCCAGAAGCAGCTTAGTCATGCTGGCCACATGACCCGGAAGTTGTATGCCGGCTCCCTCGGCCAATAAAGCGAGATGAGCGCCGCAACCCCAGAGTAGGTCATGACTGGACCTAATGGTCAGGGGTCCCTTTACCTTACCTGTACTAAGGTCTAGGGAGAGAGATTTCAATTTATGGAATTGCTTGGAAGACATTTATTTACCTACAGTGATAATATAGGAACAGTCTTGTATAATTTAGAAAGTAGAGACACACAATTTTGAAAGTATATTGTCTTTGTTAGCTGAGTTTTGTGTTATTGTTTAAACTACCTGCTTATTTGCAAACAGGACAAGAAACCGAAAGAGAATCTGAGACAACACTTGAAGAGGTGACAAAACAATTGGATAAACAAGCACTGGAGGAAAAGGAGAAAGAAGATGATGATGAAGGCAAGTATAATTTACCCTGTCCATGATATGTAAAATATTAATGTAAAAATATTTGTAGTTTGCTTTAGTTAAGGGATTACTGGAGTTGGGAAAGATATTTCATGCTGAAGCAGTTTTATGTAGGTGGTTGAAAGCGCTGCTGTATAAAAAGGCTTATCAAATGTTTTGTTCATTGATTTTAAAAAGAGATCATATTATACTAAGTAATTATAACCTTGGAAGCAGCAACTCTTATCAGGGTAATTCAAGATGAGAGATAGGATCTATCCCAAGGGATGGCTGAGCACTGACTTTAACCTAGATCTCCTTTGTTCAGGTACAATAGGCTATCCACTGCAACACAGTGACTGTGTTATATATTGAAATTCCTGTTTGGGAATGGTAATAGAGAATATTGATAGATCTTTGGCTAATTTTATTGATACATACATGCTTGAAAGTCACAGATATTGAATTCAATTTATGAAGCCATTTCTGATGAGCTTTTGTTCTAAACAAAGTGCCAGTTTTTCTGTTCATTAAAAGAAATGAAATAAAATGCATCTTAATTCTTAAAGTGACAATTTTACCAGATTATTCTATAAATTATGTCATTTAAACCACAGAAAACAGACTTTATTACTGTTGTCCATGTATTATATCTACATTTTGAAAAGCCATATGATGGAGAAGGTAGGAATGAAATATGTATGACAGCCAGAAGCCCCATTTTACATGCAAAGGGCTTTTTCTGGACCAAGAATAGAGGGTTGTATATAAGACATGGTGGTTAAGCTAACAATGTTTTCAATACACTTTGATGATTTTCTCCTAGAGACTTTGCTGTGAGTTTATTTATCTAAAAATAGACAAAACATTTCAGTTCAAGTTCTTTTGCAACAAAATGCCTGTCCACATTAATTGGTTTTGAACAAGAACAACCGTTAATGTGTTATTCCTGTTGGGCGTTGGAATAGATGTCTGGGGCTCCCCACACCCACCCATTTAATAGCTTAAGTTCTAATTAACTGGATTGCTAGTGACCTGAGCTTCATATAATTCAGAAGAGATCCTAAATGTTAAGAGACTGTTACATGATGGTGCTTAACTCTAGGCTTCAAATCCCCATTCATCCATAAGACTCACTGGGTGACCTTGGTCAGCCATACTCTCCTAGTCTAATCTACCTTACATGGTTTTTGTGATGGTAAAATGGAGGGGGGGATGTATGGCATCTTGATTGTCCTGTGGGGAAAGGTGTGTTAGCAATCTAGTAATATAAATAAATAGGCAAAGCTTTTTTAAACCTAATAGCAAAAATATGTCTTGGACCAAATCAAGAACCTTTCAGACAGAATCTTCATTGCTACCTGGTGTTTTGCATTAGAAATCAATTGTTCATGGTGGAAGCTAAACATGTTACTTGGAATTAAGTTTCTATTCAACTCCTAGGATTATAGCCTTGATTAGAGACAGTGGTTATGACTCTGACAAAAGGGTGGAAATATTGCAGCAGTCTTCAAGGACATGGCAGTCTAAACAGTTTGGCTTGCTGATTGGCAAATCTACCAGAAGTACCGCAGAAGAAGCCTGTAATAAGTGAACAGCAGCCACTACAGGACTGAATATTGCCAGAATCTGCAGTGGTTAACATAGGGAACTGGAAAGTATTCCAGATTGGTAGATGAATGAACTGCATGCCAGAACTTTTTTTCTGATGTAGTGTAAATGGATTAAGCATAGTTCAAGGGCAAGAGGAATCTGATGCAGTTTTCATTAAAATGAGTAGCAGTGTTAAAGAGCATTGACTATTTAAAGAACGACTGTGTCTTTGTTTCAGAATGTGCTGTGACAGACTGAAATTATGCTTTAAAATGGGTTCTAGGTTTTTTATATATAAAAAAGTGTTTACAGTCTTTAATGGCATAACTATATCTTTTTAGTAAAATAAAATTAATGTAAACTTAAATAATGTATGTCAGCCAGATCACTATCAAAGTGATAGTTTCTTATTTTAAAACTTAAGTTGTTCTAAAATTCAGAATTTTAAATGAAAAAGTGTGCATAGGTCAGTTACTGGAAACTAGTGGCTACCTGGCTAACTGGCTGCCTGAAGGATACTCTTTCTCTTTATGCTGCCTCTTACCTTTCCTCTCCATAGAACTACAGAAACAAAGGGTTCTTTCCAGGCAGCAGTCCTATCTTTTCATGTACTTTATCTCTCTCCTTTTTTGTTACCAGAAATGTACCTGCCTGCCAGAGGCCTTAGACTTCTCTGGTGGTAGCTGCTGTAAACTGAAGGGTGATGGAAGTGTGTGGCTAGAAGGAATAATCATTGACAGTGCTGAACAGCATATGATTTGCCCTTGTGAAGCCATGATTTTTATTGATTTCTCATGTGGCATTAATAAGTTCACTTTGAAAGTGGTTTTGTTATGAATGTTGTACCCAACTGTATGTGTGAAGCACTTACACGATATGTTTGAACTATTAATACTGCTACTTAGTATCAGTGGGGGGTTTTATTTAAAAATATGGTTTTGCTTTTATCTAATGTTGCCCTCTTATTCTTGCATTATTAGCAAAGTTGTATTTAATTACTTTCAACAACCAGGAATTCCACTCAGGGAAGTGCATGGAATTCTCTCCGGAGAACAAATGGACTGGCAGAGGAGGGACAAATCAATTTACCCATCGTTCACCAACTAGCTTGGCTTCAGTATACGCCATGGAGAAAACTATGTCTTTCTTAGCCAACATAGAAAAACAGTAAACTAAACTAAAAGTGTGGGGGAGGGGATCCCAAAACAACCCACGGAGAATTAAGCATGTCTTGTGGGCATGGCATCCTGATTTATTTTTGTGGGGTAATGAAAAAACATAGGAAATGAAATGGAGGGCATGACTGGTTGAAACACTGACCAGGAGCATGCTACATTGCAATAGCTTGCTACAGATTTCACCTGTGCATACTAATTTCTATAATGTGTCTTGGTATGCTTCCAAAATTAAGCATGCAACATGTAGTGACTAGTGTACATTTTAAACTCCAGATTTCTGGTGTCATAACGGGCATGTTTAAAGCTGCTGATGCCTTATTGAAATCGGAAAGACATCACAGTGAAGATGCTTGTGGTTACAGCCATGATTAAACTTTGTGTCTCAATCTGCACTTAAGGGTCTGGCAGTGTTTTTTTTAAAATTATTATTATTATTATTACTATTACTATTTATTACACAAAGAAATATATTTATTGGGGTGTACTCAGGTCATCACCACTCATTTCACTGAATGGTGTTAGCTGTGGTTGTGTGTGTGTGTATGTGTACATAAGGGATAGCTGCTGAGAAACCTTCATTGGTTACCAATTTCCTACTGCCAGTTTCAATGGTCTTGTGCTCACAAAGCCATAAACTATTTGGGCCTGAAGTACCACCTGCTCTAATATGTAGCTTTGCTCTAGCTCTTTAGCCAAGCCTCTTAACTGAGTTTTTTCCTCTCGCAACTATAGAATAATAATCTTAGGTAGTCTATTATCTGTAGTTATTGTTTATAAATTTGTAAATGTTTGTCTTCTGTAGATGGTGAAGGTGAAGGTGATGGTGCAGCAGGGAAGAAAAAGAAGAAGAAGAAAAAGAAGAAAGGACGTAGGTGTTTGTTACTATGGTTGTATCGTGCAAACTTTGTTTCTGCTTATGTCATGTTTATGGAGCTTACACATAGCACAACCTTATACATAGCAAGAACATTTGTCTATCTTGTTCGGTATTGTCTACTGCAGGGGTAGGTAACCTTTGTCCTGCAGCCGGCACCCAGCTTGGCAAGTTGTAGCAAGTGAGCCTTCACAGCTTTATCTCCCAATTGCAAAGCTGTGATGTTCAGTGCTGTGAAGGGAAGATAAGGCTCTTTGCCTGCTCTTTATAGGCCAAGTGGGAAATATGTTATCCCACCCCAGTGCTGGGGGAAGATTACTTTGTAAGACGCTTCATTTTAGCAGGTACATGGGGGAGTGAAGTGGTGTTGGTATACAGCTATAAGGTATAGTTGAAAAGAAGATTAAATATCAAAACAACAACCATCCTCATGTATATATTTTATAGAGACATGGCAGAGGAACTGACACCTGAAACACTCTAGTACATATGTGCACACTTTTACAGTCTTATATTTTTAAGACAGGATAGTGATTTCAGTGATTCACCAAGGACAGGTATCAGAATATAGATGCTGTCTTGGTAAACAGTGGTGTTTGAAGTGTATGCAGATAATTTGAATTCTTAAAAGAAATTGATTGCTATGCACAACCCAGGTTTTTTGGCTACAAGTGACTCAGTGCTGCAATTGTAAAAGGCACTCAGAACTGGCAAGGTTATTTAAGGGTATCTTGGCATGTTTTCAGGTTTAGATGTCAGCCCAAGTAAGAGGCAATGTAAAAAAATTTTTTTTAATGCTTTTGTATTGAAAATGCTAGAACTATGCAGTGCATCATAAGAGATTCAAATTCTGCATTTCACCCAACAGCTAAAGTCCAGACAGATCCTCCGTCTATTCCAATATGTGATTTGTTTACCAGTGGAATATTTCCAAAAGGTGAAGAGTGTGAGTATCCATCAACACAAGATGGGTATGTATCTTGTTTAAAAAATTTAACATGCACAGCGTGGTACATTGACAAATTATTTTGTAGGCTCACCTAATTGCCTGTTGTTCATAAGTCTCTGCCCCAAGAGCTGGGTTATTATATTTGCTTTACTGTTATCCGCTACGTTGGAGGTGTTAATTGGAAGTAAGTGAATTTTAGAGTATTCCTACCTGTAGATCTCTGTATATGTTTGTATCTGCATATTTTGTTGGCGGTCGATCTTGGGATGATGTAGATATGCTTAATGAGTTGGGACTACCGGTACTTTTATGTATGAATGGTATATGCATGCAGCAGTGACTTTGCCAGCAAACTATATAGTACTTGAACATAGGCATAATCAACAAGGCCTGTGCTTGTGTATATGCTATTAAATGTATATAGTTTTAATTCTCTTGTTTTTTAATTATTATTTTTCTGTTTTTAGTAATTCCTTTTTTAAAATCTGTAAGTTGTCTTGAGTCCCATTAGGGGAAAAGGGGAGGTATTAATAATAGTAACAACGATAATAATAATGCTTGTCACTCAAAAGTGACAATGTACCTGTGTATTTTATACTTCAAAACAATGTCCTGTTTAATTCTGTAGAGAACTGCACTGCAATCCTTAACGCCTGCAGTAGGCTAGTACTGTGATGGAAAAGCTTGATTCATTTATTCATGTTTGGTGGGAATGCCCCCATGTTAAAAACTTTTGGAATGGAGTATTCTCTATTATATCCACAATTACAGGCCAACCCCTTTCTTCAAATCCTGCCTTAGCCCTACTATCTTTGGACATAGGCTTAGGCTCCACCCTGCACTTCAGAGAACTTGTAGGCTTCTTACTGACTGCAGCATGATTAGCGTTTGAGCATTTCACTAGACACAAGAGGCCAATTAAAGGCATAACAAATAGAGATACCTTCCAAGAAATGTGGACCCCTTTATGTTAATTACCAAAATCAAGACATTGTTATACCAACCACTCAATATTCTCAGTGGAGAGGTTTCGTTAAGTAATATGTTTGAATGTTAAATGTGAAAGTGTTTGTCTAGAGACATTGGATAATTCAAACACCGTTAGATGTGCTGCTGGATAAGTGCTTAGTGGTAATTGTATTAGTGTTTGTTTAAAAAACAATAAAAATTGTTGTTTTTTTAAAAAAATACTGTAAAGGTTAGGGGAGCCTGCCTACACTCTGCACAGCTGCCTTGCAAAGTAGACCAGCAGTATCCTCTAAACTATTCAGTAATTGCTGCCACCATCACTCAGTTTTTGCAGTTCTACAGTTGGATGCCAGCCCCCAGTGGGAGGGAATTCTGTGGTGTTCCAGGAAATAATAAAAATCTAGAATTCTGAGTCAATGCTACCTCTGCCTTTCAGTCACATCATTCTGTTTACTCAGGACAATGGGGCTGGCATCTAACTGTCTTCCCCACCATGGAATTCAGTGCATTCCCTATGAAATCCACACTTTTGCCCTAGTAGCATATGTACGCTCAGTGGTTAAGCATGTAGGAGATTACCCAAATCCTAAGGTTTGGCATAAACACCCTTCAGACCCCAGCAGTCAAATAATAGGAAGCTTTATTAAGAACGGAAGAGGAAAAGGCAAATGGACAAATACTGAAAATAAAAACTCTGTAGATCAAATCTACCTGTGCTGACCTAGTTATTCACCTACCAGTTTCTGAAATCATTGAGGTGTTTTGTGATGGTAGTAGAATTGGCAACAAACATTGATTTTGAACTGCTCTGGAACTTGGTCAGAGTGGGCTAGCTAGAGTTTAATAACTTGAGTGATTGAATATGTAATTAGAAACATACCTCTGTTAATCTAAAATGTGTATATTAAAGTAGTAGTCCTGTTGAGTATACCTCACAGGTTGAGTATACATGTGTCATCTAGTTTGGATTACAAGCTAAAATGGCCAGTCTGACGATCCTTTTATCCCAATATTAAAGGCGAACTGCTGCTTGGAGAACAACAAGTGATGAAAAGAAAGCACTAGATCAAGCAAGTGAAGAGATCTGGAATGATTTCAGAGAGGCTGCTGAAGCACACAGACAAGTGAGAAAATACGTTATGAGCTGGATCAAACCTGGAATGACAATGATAGAAATCTGGTGAGAATAAAAGATCATAGGATCAAGGGAGGATTATACAAGGGTTCATCTCCATAAGTTTAATTGAATGTGCTGGACATAGAGATTAGGTGTGGGGCTTCTGTATATCAGCCTAGTTCTCCATCAGTTCTGGTGACTGTTGGTGATGATTGCATATACTGTATTGGTTTTTTGTTTTTGTTTTTTCACAACTGCTTCTATGGACTATGAGGCTGTGGGACAAGCAGCTAACAGAATGTTGCTGCAAAGTTGTTCATCGAGTATGATACAGCTGGAGATATGGCACTTCCTCAGTTCTTATATTCTTGGGGCAGCAAATATCTCATATTCTAAGAACATTCCCAGTAATATGCATAGCAAAGGGAAGGAGGGGAATCGTTTGAATTTTTTTTAATGTAGCAACTAAATAAAGCTGCTGGAAAACAAATCCGTTCATGTAATAAAGACCTTTGCTTCCCTAGCGAAAAACTAGAAGACTGTTCACGGAAGTTGATAAAAGAGAATGGCTTAAATGCTGGGCTTGCATTTCCCACGGGATGTTCTCTGAATAACTGTGCAGCCCACTATACCCCTAATGCTGGAGATCCAACTGTATTGCAGTATGATGATATCTGCAAGATAGATTTTGGAACACATGTTAGTGGTGAGTTTTCTCTTGCTTACTCTGCAGTTAGATCATTTAGTTGAGTGCAAATTCTTTTATCTAATTTGTATCTAATTTCAGGTCGTATCATTGACTGTGCTTTTACTGTCACATTCAATCGAAAATATGACAGGCTGTTACAAGCTGTAAAAGATGCAACTAATACTGGAATAAAGGTATACTCGCAAGGGGAAGTGTAACTTTATCTCTTACCTACATACTTTGTGAGAGGGAATTTTTATCTTCAATTTCAACCTGTCTTATGTGTTTGTATAGTGCGCTGGAATAGATGTTCGCCTTTGTGATGTTGGTGAGGCTATTCAAGAAGTTATGGAATCTTATGAAGTTGAAATTGATGGCAAAACATATCAAGGTAAATTTCCCCTGTCTAGTACATGTGATAGTTTTGATTCAACGCTAAGGGAGAGAGCATGTGTGCATATGAAACAGAGGCATTGCATTTGTATGACTTGATTACTGTTGTTGCTCACAAGTAAAACATTTTGAGATCTATTAAACTTCTCAAAAGGTTTTGATTTTTGCATTTAATTGTGTTTTTGGGAATTTCATGTTGTCTTTCGGATTCCAAAAATTGAGAATAGTTTTGTTTTTTAAAGAAATTGCTTATTCTAGAAAAATTAACTGTACTAGTTACCCACATGTATTGATTTTATAGTGTTTCGTATTTTATGTTACAGTGAAACCAATTCGCAATCTGAATGGACACTCTATTGGACCATATAGGATACATGCAGGCAAAACTGTTCCCATTGTGAAAGGAGGAGAAGCAACAAGAATGGAAGTAAGCAAATAACTCTTACACCCTTACCCTCTGTACACAGAAGTATAGAGGTCAATGGGCCTTTACTCCCACTGAAGAATATGCACAGTATTAAGCTGTTAATATTTGCAGTTGAACTTCCAGTTTCATCTGGCCCTTGTTTGAAATTCTGTTCCCGTACCCCTCAACTCAGAAGTTTTTTAGTCTGTAGTACTAAATTACTTGAAACCCAGGAAGCATATGGCTACTGCTCACAACAGAATGTTGTAAATATGTGTGTAATACTTAACAGTTGGCATTAGTTTTATTAAAATGAAAAATGAATGGTATGCCTAACATTCATTTTGTTCTTGGAAGTAATTCAAAATGCCCTATCCCCACAATTAAAATTTGTATTTAGAAGCAAATGAAGGTATAATTAAAAAATAAAACATGGGGAGGTGAACTACCTACAGTGGTCCCTTGAGACTTACAAATTTAATCCATTCCGAATGGACATTCGTAGGTCGAAAAGTTCGTAAGTCGAAAAAGCGACTTTCTCCCATAGGAATGCATTGGGAGAAAAAATATTCAGAAAAATTCGTAAGTCGAAAAAAACGCATCTAAAACCGGCAACGATTTCCATTTGGATGTCGAAAAATTCGTAGGCGTGCGGCCACTTTTTTCATTCGTAAGTCGAAAAATACGGATGTCGAGTACTTCGTAAGTCGAGGGACCACTGTAATTGGGAAAAGTGGAAAATCTGGCTGTTTAGTTAAGATGACAAAGGGCAGCAGGATTCCTTCACTATCTGATAGTTATCACAACTGATCAGAAGATCTTGCAAACTGTTCTTTCTTATTCTAATACATTCTAATACTCCAGAAATAGTTCAGAAGTCTTAGAAATTTATTCTGAAAATGCCCCACTTTTCTTTTTCTTACCGACCAGGAATAAACTAACTGGAATGCCATTGTTGGTGGCATTCTAAGTATTCTACTTTAGCTCCCAGGCATAACCTACTGCCCCAGAGAATGATTTGAAGGTATATGACTAATTTCTGTTGCTGAAGTGAAGAGGGTTTAACATTGTAAGCTTCCCGTATGGGAGGCCACCTTTAAACCAGTCTGAGTCTATAAATGAAATATAACACCAGAACAGCTATTCCTAGTACATGGGATTAAGCTATTCATTAAACCTGATTGGGCAGTGTCTAAGTAAGGAAGTATCACCCTAACAGTATTTGAAAATCTTTGATTTACAGGAAGTGAATAGATTGATTGTATTTCATGGGCATGCTGCCTGTACATCTGCTCTGTGGGGTATTATGTGTTGTCCTACATTTAGAGTTATGAGAAATTCCAGAGGGGGAACTGTGTTAGTCTCTTGTAGCAAAATAATATTGTGCCAGAACCCATGTTTTCAAATGCAAACAAAAATATTATTTGATTAATTCTCAGCATGGACTCCAGTATGCTTATCTAGTATGTGTGTCTGTTTAATTTTAGGAAGGAGAAGTATATGCTATAGAAACCTTTGGCAGCACAGGAAAAGGTGTTGTTCATGATGATATGGAATGTTCTCATTATATGAAGAACTTTGATGTTGGACATGTGCCAATAAGGTTAGCCCTGCTTTTATTACAGTGGGTAAATATGTCACTTTGTCTGTACTATTGAAAGAAATATCTTTGCTAATTCACAACTTGAAAAGAATGGTAAGTAGACTGCTTATACACTATAGGTGCACAAATGAGACAAAAACCCACAACTTTTAGAGCTACATGTCCATAAAGTTACTTGCTTTACTTGTGTGTGAGTGGACAGTAATTTACCACTGCTGAAACTCTTCCAGATATTTTTGAACTAACAACTCCTATCAGCCTTAGCCAGCATGGCCAGTAGTCAGGGATAATCAGAGTCTAAGAGCAGCTGAGGAACACCTGATTTGGAAAGAATGGTTTAGCATGGTATCCAAATACAGCCAATATTAGCAGCAGCTTTAAATTACTGTGGTTTAATCATAGCGATTTCAAAAACCGCCTAGCATCTTAAATACCTTGAATCATGTTCTTGGGGTCAGCAGTGGTAAATTAAGTTGCCCATGGGCTAGATCCAGCCCATCATGGTGTTGGACATAGCCTATCAGCCTCCTGACTCAAATTACCTGCAGTGACAGGAAGAACAACACTCAACAAGGCATCTCTCAGTCTTCTTGAATACCGTCATTGATAGCAGGCTGGATCACTCCAGAAACAGGAGTGTTCTGACCTGTTCCAATAGAAGGGCAACACTAGGCTGGTAGGAGCAAGGGGGTTATTTTCCTTCCCATAGCAGTGCTAGACTTAGTGGAGAGGCTTTTTCCAGTGCTGCAGTTGGAAGAAAAATCCTTTCCGTGCTCCTTAGGTAAAGGTAAAAGGACCCCTGACCATTAGGTCCAGTCATGACCGACTCTGGGGTTGCGGCGCTCATCTTGCATTATTAGCCGAGGGAGCTGGCGTACAGCTTCCAGGTCATGTGGCCAGCAAGACTAAGCTGCTTCTGGCGAACCAGGGCAGCGCACGGAAACACCGTTTACCTTCCCACTGCAGCAGTTCCTATTTATCTACTTGCACTTTGACGTGCTTTCGAACTGCTAGGTTGGCAGGAGCAGGGACCAAGCAACGGGAGCTCACCCCATCGCGGGGATTCGAACCGCCGACCTTCTGATCGGCAAGCCCTAGGGCTCTGTGGTTTAACCCACAGCGCCACCCGCATCCGTGCTTCTTAGCCAACAATAAATGCAACCCTCAGGCCCCACCTCAGCTTTATGTGTTCATTGTTACATGAAAGCAAAGACCACTCTCTGGAATGGTCTCCTCGCCAGAAACTAGGTATGCAGCAGCAGTGATGCGATTCTGGTGCATGCTGAACACTTCTTTTTGTTTACCATGTCTTGTTGGCTACTAGTGCTATGCATTATGTAATTTTAAAGTATATTTTTACTGCTGTTTTACTCATGAGTAAACATGCATGGGATTGCACAGTATCTGTCTGATCAGCATTTACTTCTGCTCATTCAGTGCACTCTTTCTTCTAGGCTTCCAAGAGCAAAACACTTGCTGAATGTTATCAACGAAAACTTTGGCACTCTTGCCTTCTGCCGCAGATGGCTAGATCGTCTGGGAGAAAGTAAATATCTAATGGCTCTGAAGAACCTGTGTGACTTGGGTATAGTGGATCCATACCCTCCCCTATGTGATATTAAAGGCTCATATACAGCACAGTTTGAGCATACCATATTATTGCGTCCAACATGCAAAGAAGTTGTCAGTAGAGGAGATGACTATTAAAACTTCAAGGCCATTACCTCACCTATGTACTCTGTTGGAACACATTATGCCAGAATAAATTTGCAGTCTGTTTTAACAGTGGACCCCATGTGATAACTTTCCATGTTCGGAAAGAGGAATTTAATCAAAGGCAAGTTCTCTCATGTATCTAACAAAAGGAAAAACAGCTTTTGAGGCCTCTAGAGTATTTCAGGTTACTTCTATTTTTCTTTGGGGAAAATATGCTATAAAGCTCAATTTTTAGTTTGGAATGAGTTATACATATTGTTTTAATATTTCTGAGAGAAGGCTTTTCGAATATTTATATTACCATATTCCCTACTTGAATGCTTTGAATGACTACACCTGATTTCTGCGCCTAAGTCGTCTCTAGTATTGCCTTTTAACTTCCTGGAATCCATTTTGTAAAAAATAAAGACAGATTTATGGATCTAACACCAAATATGGTTTTTAAAAGTGTTAAAAGTGCTAGGCAGCAGTGCTCTGGGGGAAAAAACCTGCCTTATTAAATCCTGTAGATGTATTCTTTCTCTACTTACACTGGATATCAACACAAGGCATGGTCTACTTTTCTGAAGTTTTGTCTTATATAGCATGAATCTTGCCTTGCTTTAAGTCATGAAGTTACGAACTTTCAGGAATGTTATCTGCCCTCAGCTGTGGTACACTGACCTATATTGCATAGCTTAATAGGTTCTTTCTTTGAATGGGGAATTGAAGATGGTCTTATTCTGCTCATTTTTCCCCATTCATTTATGATAAATCCACTAGCCAGCTTAAACATTATTTGATACTTCAGTTATGACACTTATTTAAGTGACAATGCAAATATTCCATTTTATCAGAACTCTTGATATTCTTCATTGTGTTCAGAAACTGGATTATATTATTTTCCCATTACACTTGTTAAAACTAGTTTCATTTGAAATCTCTGCTAATAAAAGTTTGATACATTAGATGCTATTCTTCTGTACCCATGTAAGTGGCAGTAGGGTTGAGGCTAATCAAAGTATAACAGGACTCCCGCATATTTTCTACAGAATTGTTTGCTATTCTAGTTCGAGCCTAGAAAAGGTTTTAGCAGGTTGCATATTTCTTCTGTACAAAACAGCAGAAAAAGTCCAACTTAAGTGGTGCTAACCCGTATGCTTAATTGACCATTCATGCAGTAGGTTTTTGCAAACTGTTGGGATGTGCTTTGGAGTTAAGGTATAGAAAACACAGTTCATGCTCAATAAGGTACTATCTGTATAAATTGTTGTTAGATTGATTGGGATTTGTCCTGTTTGCAATGCTGTTTATTTTATGACCTAGCATTGCCCAAATGCAATTGAGTTGGACCCCTCTGCAATCTATTCACCTTATCCGTGAGATTACTTAGTTTTTATTAAATTATTGCATAAACGAAAGGTGGTTTTAGAAAATCATTTATTTTATCCAGAAAGCTCCCTAAGGGTTCTTCCATTTTATTTTCAGGTAGCCTCTATGCAATAGTCGCTAGATGAGTATAAAGGAACATCTAATGGATTGAGCTTTATGTTGGGAAAAGCTAACGTACATTGAGGTAGAATAGACGGGCAAATGTAAGGCTATAACCATATATTAGATCCAGCCCATCAAGGTATTTGACATAGCCCACCAACCCCCTATAGGCTGCAAGCTTCTTGAAGAAAACTGAAGCAACAAAGCAACTTGTAGGAAAAACAAAAAGCCTAAAGGGAAGAAAACCATCTAGTTGTCAGTAATGAGAATAAAGTTCTGAACGATGCTACTGTTGCAGCAGTCAAAGGAGCTGAGCAGAAAATTGGTGTCCATGCTCATTGGAAGATGTGTCCTGAGCGTCTGAACTGACATGTTTCATTACCTGTCTTGAAGGCTTCAGATTCTGTGCTGCACAGGCACAGACCATGAAGACCTATGTACAATTATGAACAGGCCAATTCTTTATCAATACTTTTAAAATGCCTTTTGAGAAGCAGAGAGGCCCCTGCATTGCAGAATCAATTATACTACAGAAGTATAAATATTTAGTATGTATAATTTTTGGCATGGAGTTACTTGAGTGCTTTGGTTGTTCTATAAATAATGATGTTTTGCTTAGGTGTTGACTCTGGAAGTTTAAATAAAAAACAAATAGCTACTTTTCTGATGGGCTGTTTTAAAAAGATACATTTTCTAAACTGAATAGGGCAGGGAAGTCCTTTTCCCCCCAAGGCACTTGCAGAGAAGGAAATGCTTCACTCGCTGGATTTCTGTTTATGTAGCTCTTAAAGGCACTGAAACTGCAGCAGCAACATTAAAACCCTCTTAACTGAACTAGTATCTCTCAGGGTACAAGCCAAGATAGAGCTAGATCAGACTTGCCACAGTAGGCCATTGAAAATGTAACTGATTCTTATTAAATCTGAAATAGCTTAGAATTGCCATTTTTTTCTTGCTCGTCTTTACCCCTTTTTCTATGCTTTTGGTGGGACCTTGCCTGTTTTTCCCTTTAGTTTTGTTCTTGGTCTCTGCTTTTCTTTCTCTACAGATGTTCTCTTGTCCTGTTTCTCTTTGCTCCTCCTGCTTTCTTTGCACAAATGTTTGATTTACAGATGGGTCTTGTCCTATAACTGTGGGGTGGGTAACCTTTGTTGGGGTCCAACTCCCATCAGTCCCAGCCAGCATGCCCAATAATCAGGGTTCAGACATCTGCACCCACAATGACACAATAGGCACCTCACATGCTCAGAGGAAGACTTTTGACAAATTGGTTCAAGCTCTTAGAACTTAAGTAGCGGTAGTTGCTATGCTTAATTCTTTCGTGGTGTTTTTTTTAAGTTGGGACATTGGGTTCTTTTAAGAAGGTAGGGTTTTTTTTGTAGTAGGCAGGTTAACTGTTCACTGTACTGATGGCCAACAAAGGGAAAGAAAATACAGTACCCTTCTAGCTGAGCAGTAGAAAACAGGCTGCAAATGAAGACATTTTGCTACTTAACATCAAATATTCATAGGCAATGAGTTTTGTGTTTAATAAAATATGTAGTCTTTATCTAGGTATCTCACTTATGTTGGGTGGCTATCAGTTCAAGGTGGAGTTCTAGGACTAGTAAGATTACAGTAATTAAGACAAATGTCTATGCTCAGGTTTCTGCCTTGTGTGCAAATAATCAGGGGACCTGCTGTGTTAAGGTCCTGAAAAAAGGGCTCTAACCATTATTCTTTGGGTTCTTCATGCAGAGAGAGTGCCTATTAAACTAGAGTATACAAAAGTCTTTTTTCTGTCACCCCAGATAACTGAGAAGTGAATTAGGGACTTAATGCTTATTTTTATGTGAGCATGAGACATGCATTTTTCTGTGGCATTTGAGAACCTCTGCACAGACAGCTTTGCTGTATTCAGTTCTCCCCTCCCAGCCCTTTCTCTTGTGGAGGAGTGCTTGCATTCCCTATCTACGTATACAGTTCTGTGTCCTTCAGTGTTGGAAGGATAGAAGATGAGAGGTTTTTGTATAAGCAATAACCTTCCTCCATAATCCACACTAGGGCAAGACACCCAAAACTCCAAAATCCTATTTCCAGAGGGCAGGAGAGCAAGGGTTTGTGTCTCTTGCTCAAAGATACCACTCATCTATCTGCATTTTAAAAAATATATATTATGAGCTTCACACTAACCAGTTCACTTTCTCAGCACTTTTTTTGTTGGAGGCAGATGTCCTCCAACAGGCATCACAATGTAAGGCTGTCCCTCATGCAAGCAGAGCAGCAAGCAGTTAAAAAAAAATAAAGCTCTTGCCAATGAAAAAAAACCCTTTGCTTTGCTTATACAAAACAAATCACAGCCCACAGTACTTCTAAGTTTCACTTACACAGCTTCACTTCTTACACAGCCTATGGTCCTAAAGAAACGGATAAAAGAAAAATAAAGCAACACAAGATTTTGTGAGGGCACTATCAGATTTGGGGTGCTTTATTGATTCAGTTGACTCAGAGGGGTAATAATTTGCCAGTTATTCTGCCCCTAGCACTGAGCAGTTGCATACACCGAATAAATATCTTGTTGCTTCTCCACAGGATTTAGTGACTGAGTAGATAATAGAGTATGGTTTACCAAATGGAGGTAGGAAGCAGAGTTGTATTTTGCTCTCTGCAGGACTTTTCAGTTCAGAGGGGAAAGCGAAGTTCTACATTTGATACCATCTTTTTTTTTTTTAATTCTGTAGAAGCAAGACATAAGCCTGCAATGACTGGTACTTCAGGAAACATGGTATAAAATGCACATTTTTTATAAAAAAAATCCAAAATTACACAAGTTGCTCACCAAAATTCCTTATCTATGTTTTCTACACCAAAATATCAAAATATAAAAATGCTGAAAAACAGCTTGAGGTAAGATTTAACAATTCAAATGGCAATTTTCTTTTAAAAAAATAGCTATACAGATATCCTAGTAATTTTGGGAGTTAACTACCATCAATAAAAAGTTTATACTAAAAAAAAATCCCCAAAACAAGTTTTCAGCTAGTACAAAAGGGTATGAAGATACATTGTACAATACTGCACTTACTCATCTCAACACATGTACAAGTGACAACTCTCAAGACTTGTACTGTACACATTAAATTGGCTTTGGATTAGCTGTTACTATCTGCAGTGGAACAATTAACCTCAGTATTTGGCTGTTTTCCAGATGGTGAGTCAAGAGCTGAAACTTTACAGTGTCCATTTGCCTGAGCAATTCGTTGAGTATAAAACAAGATGTAGGCCTGGGCCTTGCATACTTCTTCCATAGTGCACATGTTGAGCTTGGAATCATTGCAATGAACCCAGAATCCTAGAAGACAAGAGCAATAAAAGTATTGCAGCACTGGTTCTTGTAACAGATCAAAGGATTTTATGTATTGCAATATAAGACTACTACATTTTACACAGAATTAGCTGTACTCTCCCCACCAAAACGATATATGCAGAACTGTCCATATGACAGGCTGGCCTCTTCATGCAGCATTCATTACAATTTTATAAGATTCCCCTGCTTAAAAGTATTGAGTTTAGGGAATAAAATATTCGTGCTAGCAAAATGATTAGCACTAGCACAATGTGACTCCCTGCCTCATGCACCACCCAAAAAACTACTTTATGGGATTGGGAGAAACCCCAGAAAAGATTTAGAGGGAATACGGTGGGGTGGGGGGCATTCAGTTCCACAAAGAGAAATCCTTGCCCTGATGGAACTTTCTCCTTGACAATATGTTGAATATAACCCTTCTGTTGTGGCAGCGCAAGCTACTGTATCTAAAAGGCAAGCTTAAATTGGATTTCAGATTCAAATTTGTTTGTACCTCCTTCTGAATTATAGCAATAGGCAGTGTAGTGTCCTGAGCCAAAACCTTTCCCATGATGCATCACAACAGCAGACAGGTCATAGATAAAGCAATCCGGAACAAGGGACTTGAGAGATTCTCTGCAGCAATAGGGCTCCATGTTGAGCGTCTGATCAAAGCTGACGTGCACACCAATCTTCTCACGATGATTACGTCCTGACCATCTTGGGTGATGAAAAGTATAAAAAGGTTATATTCTATTTCTTTTTCTGTGGGGTAGCTTCAACATAACTAGAAGTTAAAAATCTATTTGTGGGCTAAAACCTGAGAGTATGTGTATCTCTTACAGTGTGGAAGCAGTTACAGAATCATAATTATAGGGCACCTTGTAGGCTAAGTCCTACCGTCTGCAAAGTGCAGGAAATTCACAGTTAGGAGCATCCACAATAATAGTCTTTCCAGTCGCTACTTGAGAACCTCAAGTGAGAGAGTCCAACACTCTTACAGATATTAGTTTCATTGTGGAACACTTTCTTTTGGAAGTTTCTCTTAAACTTGTAACTTATGCCCACTAGATCAAGTCCTCATTTGCAAGACACTCCTTCAAGTATCTGAAAAATTGCTTTCTTTATGTCCAGTTCAGAAGTTGGTTCCCTCACAACTACTCCCTCTGTGACAAATTTGACTGGTTTGTTCAAACTCAATTGACAAATAAAATGTTTTTCTCTAATGCCACTAGTTCCTTAGGGATTTCCAGTCACAGACTCAGAGAGGGCCATTTAAGAGTTTCATAGAAGGGAGAATTTCACCAGCTGTGCCTTCCCCAATCATTCCCTAGAAGTAACAATACAATCTGATAGAACTATTCCCTGCTTTGTAATTTACAAAGCATCCGTCTTTCCTATAGACTCTATGCTTCCTTGGGGTCTCTTCCCGCTTCACAGTGGTGCTTCTTGTCCCTGATGCATATACAAGGTCTTAATTTAAGTCAAATAACTGCCTCACAGAAGACAGGCTGCTAACATTTGGATACTGACAACTTCATTCCTTGAGCACCTGAAATGTTCAGGAACACCTCAATATTCACACCAGTTCAAATCATTGTCAGAAGCTTCATCAAATTCCTTTAATGCAAACCAGTATCGATAACAGGCACCCGTATCCCTTGGGATCTGGGTGGAGCGCACATTTTTGCGGCGGCTAGACTGGTGACTGGGAGTGGCCGCTGGGACCACATAACACCGGTCCTGAGAGATCTACATTGGCTCCCAGTACGTTTCCGAGCACAATTCAAAGTGTTGGTGCTGACCTTTAAAGCCCTAAACGGCCTCGGTCCTGTATACCTGAAGGAGCGTCTCCACCCCCATCGTTCAGCCCGGACACTGAGATCCAGCGCCGAGGGCCTTCTGGCGGTTCCCTCATTGCGAGAAGTGATGTTACAGGGAACCAGACAGAGGGCCTTCTCGGTAGTGGCGCCCTCCCTGTGGAACGCCCTTCCAGCAGATGTCAAGGAAATAAGCAACTATCCTATTTTTAAAAGACATCTTAAGGCAGCCCTGTTTAGGGAAGTTTTTAATATTTAATGCTGTATGGTTTTAACATTTGACTGGAAACCGCCCAGAGTGGCTGAGGAAACTCGGCCAGATGGGCGGGGTAAAAATAATAAATTATTATTATTAATTATTATTATTATTATTATTATTATTATTATTATTGTAATCTCAGGAAGCATCCTATATAATAAAGTGCAAGTGTCTCTGCGTGCCGTCCGTCCGTCCGTGGGTTTGCGCTACTGCGCATGTCCCCCACGGACACGGATTGGACGACGCAGAGACACTTCGAGCGGCCGGCTGAAACTGCGCCGCTGCCATTGCCATGTCCGCCTCCTCCTCCTCCTCAGGCCGCCACGAGCCTCCGCGGTGCTGCCACTGAGGAGAAATTGGGAAGAAGCGCCGCGGAGGGAGGAGGAGGAGCGGCGGTGGCGGTCCCACCACCAGCGACAGCCGCGAGGAGAAGCAGCAGCAGCAGGAGGCGGCTGGTGTCGGGAGGGCCTGGTGGGATGGTGCCCCCCACCGGCGCCGCGTAGGGAGGAGGCGGCGGCGGCGAAAGAGGAGCAGCGGCGGCGGCAGGCACAGGCCGAGTGCGGCAGCGGCGAAGAGCGGCGGCGGCGGCGGGAAGAAGAGGAGTCTGCAGCTGCTTCTGCTTCTTCCCCTGCTCGCGGTGCTGAGGCGAGCCGAGCGGAGGGCGGCAGCGAGAGCAACGCCCGCCGCGGAGGAGCCCCATGTTCTAGCGCCCGTTAATTTAACGGGCTGAACGTCCACTAGTTCTTTATAATCTGACTAAATATTTAGATCTTAAAAACAACAACATATTGAAAAAAGGTTGCCAGCCCATTTTCCTTAATATGATAGCAAAGGTAGTTCACTACAGTACCTGAACCGCTTAAGGTGTAACCGCAGAACTTGAGGTAGTCGGCATACCATAAGTTGCTTCTGTGCTTCTGTGAGTATAATGGGCTTAGAAGAAAACTTCCTTCGTTTTGCTATGGCAAGAAAAAGAAAATCCTTCACTCATATTCACAATAGATGCAAGTTGTAGAAAAAATAAATCAATGCACTTTGGATAATACATGCCAAACATAGGTTGCCTATCTAGAGTTTCTCAACTAAGCATTGGTTTAGAATTTCTGTGTGTACAGTCAGTTTAGCAGGAATCCATTTTGGAGATACATTGTGGAAACATTACTTGAACATAAAGAATATTCAATATACAACTTTATTTATATCAGTGATGTGGGGGCTGAAGATTTTCTGCAGAAAAAAAACTAAGTTTGTGAATTAATACCAATTGCAAATAATTAGGAAAGCACGGCATTTTCAAAATTTCTAGCCTTGTTTACTATAAGCAAATAAAATAAACCAAATTAGGGCATCAGAAAATTTTATGAAATGAAAATTTTCTAAATAATACATTTTAATTCAGTTCAAAAAAATCCAGAAAACCCTTATCACAGGTGTATATGTTGGTATACAACACGAGGAGCTCCAGTGAAGTATGGACAATGTACTGATGCAATCCTGAGATGAGCGCATGATATAAATACTTTAAAAAAAGTTACAAATGTAGATTGATATTCGTTCCTTGAGATTACCTTTATGTATCATATGACCTTATACTGTGAACTCAAGGGACTGTTCACACCTTGTTTTGCACATTTAACAGATGCACAAATAAGAGGTAATTGGAAGTCAGGTGCCCGAGTACATGCTGCCTTTACTCACTGTTGCACTGATCACAGGCATATATCTTTCCTTCCAATGCTTCAGTTTCTGTAAACTTGGCCAACATTTCCGTCAACAAGCATGGATGCTGACAGGTTGTCTCCTTTCCATTGCAGTGGTATCGTTCAGGAAATTCCAGTGACAGATCCCAGAAGGGTTCTATAGTATTAGACTTATTATCACATGCAAGACACGTTACCTGTCGAGACAAAAAATACTTAATTTGACTCTCTAGCCCTCCGTTCTTTTGTAAGTGAATGTGCATACATATTGCAGATGTGAAGCAGAGGGGTGGAGCAATCCAAAACCCCAATCCTTCACACTGGAGGGGTCTGGACAGAGTGGGAGGGGTCCCCCTGCCCAGCTCAGGTTAGTTCCACTGATGGAGAAGGGCATTTGGGGGGGGGTGGACTGGACCAGCATGAGATCTGCTGCAGTCAAGCAACAGCAACAGGCCCAATCCAGGGTGGGAACTGACACAATGAAGTGGCATTCACTCCCTTTCTGTCTTGGCCAGTGCAAACACTGGGGCTATGGATGCAGTGCTGCCTGCATGAAGCCCTGTCGCTGGGGTTCAGGGGATTAGGACTGTGGCCTTAGCTGCTTTGTTGCTCTTGAAAGCCTCATCATCATCTTAAAATTGATTACATTTTTTTTAAAAAAATGTAAAATTACAGCTCAGTGATAGTTGATGTCCTTCCATTTGACCCTTCATTTCAATTTACATGACCCATCCTGAGAGCTGTTCATAATTATTTTTCTTTCTCCATAGTTAATTGAGAGTGGCTGGAGAGACCCAGCCAGATGGGCGGGGTACAAATAAAAAATTATTATAATATTATTATTATTTAAAAATGCTTTTCAACTAGGGCCCCAATTCTGAAGAGCCCTCAGTGCACCGCAAACAAAGCCAGATAAATGATGCTCTTTGTTATTTTCCACTGTAATTAATGCTGTTATTATTCTATCAATAAATATTTTATATATTACCAGTTTAATGTGTTTCATTAGTAAAGAGTCTTAATATTAATAGTCATTTTAGTATTTCCAGTGGGGGGCAAAAGATACATTGTTTCATTACCTGTATATAAAAAATTGTATCTTGAAGGTGAAAATTAAGTGGGCATTCATGGGTATGGTGCAAAGTTTTCACTGTATTTGTTTCTAGGAAACAAGTCTAAAGTAGCTGAAAACTAGCAAATGCAAGGTAAAGCAAATGAGAGGAGCGGAACAAGAAGTAAAATACCCCTCAATGATTAATCAAACTGCTGAACTCTAGGGATAGAACAATAGTGCAATTGCATTATTATGCTGACTATGAAACTGTGGGCCCAGATGAAGTTTCCAAACCCAAGCAGTTCACCTCCATAGGGCAGGCATCCCCAAACTCGGCCCTCCAGATCCTTAGCTAAAAGGACCAGTGGTCAGGGAGTGACTCAAGTAAGGTTCTCCTGGGTATAGGCTTCTGTACATGATTTACCACAAAATACAGTAAGTACCGGTACTTACAAGCTCCCGGTAGTATTTTTAATGCCATTTAGGAATCTGCACATCAAGACTACAGAGGGCATTCTAATAAGTTATTATAGTTGCAATTAACAGACGAGAGCAGTCCCAGTAAAATCAGGGGCAATGCTCTGAGATCAGTGAATTGTGCAGAAAATTGCTTGAAATGCTATTACTCTCACTTCCTTAAAGATAAAAATCAAGCTGACAGAAGGCTGATTAGATTAACTCTTTTAGATGAGTACATTTTCATATACGGCAAAGTATCAAATACATGTGAATTTCAATCATTAGATTTTTACTGCGTATGAAGTAGAAAAGTTATAACAGCTGCAGACACTTATTCTACTGGCATGCATTATACAAACATCCCAATTCAGTGATGGAAATTTAAGTCAGCTTTGACCTGAAAGCCCCATGTTCCAGATCTCAATTATCTTAGTATGAGTCCCAAATCACAATAACCTGCAGCAAGTTGCATGTTTTTACTACACATAAAAAGATGTCTGGTTTATAAGAGGCTAATAATTACTCTATTTTTTTTCTCCTGGAGTAGTAGATTATGCTGTTTAATTTTATCAGCGCTTAAAGAAAATAATTAAAATAGAAAGGAAAGCTGGTTTAGATGTTGGTTTAGTATCACTCTGATATGGTCATGCCATGAATGATAAGTATGCTCTCTGGAAGAGTAATGGAGATACTCCCTTCCAACAGCCATACCTTTAGCCTCCAACTTAATGTCTTCTTGCAAACTTGAAATAAACCAATAGCTGTAACTACCTACAATCAGTATCTTTCTGTATCTGACAGTATTCTATATTTTCTTGTGCATTCTTTAAAAAGTTATTTTCTGACACTTAATCTACACAATCCACGAAGGCAATATATTTATTTAAAAGATTTATTAAAAGAGACTACACCCCACTCCACTGATAACAGTAAAACGAGTCTTCATTTTGACCCATTAATTTACATTAATATTTTAAATCACTGCAGAGCTTTGTGAATGCAACACAACATACCTGGCTTAAAAGCTGTCCATGAAAAATTGTATTGACCACATTCAAAACCTGTTTAATGAGTTTCCTTTGAGAAGTAGGGATGAGGGCTGGGCATTTTGTACGAGCCGTCTCCAATTCTTGCTGTACTTTATCCAAAAGTTCACAGAGAAATTCCTGAGCATCTTGCTGGGCATAACCACGAAAGGCTGGGATTAGTCTCCACACAGAATGGAGCATGGCAAATGGAGATACCAATGCCCACTTGCCAGACCACATGACTTGAAACAATGTATGCAGCTCATGACAAAGAGAAATGTACTTTGAGCTTGGCTCCTTAGGCTGAATAAGTTCCATATTTCTACTATTTGACGCTCCACCACTTAAGCCTGATGAAACACTAGATCGCCTTGCAGAAGACTCCTTGTCTTTAAATTGACTTTTGTTCACATGAAATATAGAGCCGGCAGATGGAGAATGCTTAGAAGATGATCTTGTTTTGCCATTGGCTGCAGCTGCTAACAACTCTTGAGTTTGGTTCAAATCAAGCTTTAAAAAACATTCCCGAAATATGAGCAAATGACTCAATACCTGGAGAACAGAGTTCATATAACATGTATTCCCCAAGTTTCGTAATCCTGTTACACCGGGAGTCACAGTAGGCCTTCGTTTAACTGGAGAGTCATTAATTTTTTTTAACTTTACATCATCTGAGGTAGCTGTTACTTTCAGTTCTACAGCAGAGTCCAAATTCTGTGACATTTTTAGTGCATAGAGTGATATTTTTGAGGATTCCTTATTTTGATTTTGCAAGCGAAAGCTCTTTCTTGGAGGCATTTTTTCCATTTCTTCTTTCAACTGGCGCTTTCTCTCTTCTCTTTTCTTCTTAGCATTTATCCTTCTTTCTTCTGCTTCTTCCCTTAGCTTCTCTTCTTCTAAAACCCTTTTTCCACTTGGTGTCAGTTCAAACCAAGATCTAAAAACTTTGCCCATTAATGCATGCCTCCTGTGCCATAGAGCTGTGAACATACGGTCTTGATTACGAAGCAAGGCTTGAGCACTATTATGGGAAAGATAATCACTTGTGCCCATCGACCGCAAAATCCTGCCACTGCGAGTAGTACAGTCATAATTTTGACTCTTGATTGCATTTAATGTACTTCGCAACAGCTTTAAATCACCAGTTGCATTATCATTAAGAACATAGTCATCACAAAGGTAGCAGAAAACATACAGCTCATTCACTTCTAATGCCACTGGATGACTGCTTTCCTGAAAGTGCTTTAGTGCATGTTCTTCAATGTATCTTCCACAAGCAACATGTGAGCAGCTGAGGCAGGCCCATACAGATTCTGTAGTATTGCATACCATGCAATGCCACTTGTGAGGATTTACAATGGAATGGTCTTGGGCAAGCCGAAGTCTTCCTACATGTTTACACTTATCCATTCTCAATACTATAATGTTGATGAAATGCTACAGAAATTCATCTTCCAAAGAGTTTCCCAGTCTTTGCATTTTGACCTGCAAGCAGAAACAAAAGTTAGCTTCAGCTTTTTTAGGACGTAAATAGAATCTGCTGAATCAGATCAAAGACCCACCTAGTCTAGCACCCTGTTCTCAGAGTGGCCAACCAAATGCCCCCAGCAAACCTGAAAGCAGGACATGAACATAGCACTCTCCTCATTCATGCTCCTCAACAACTGGCCTCAGAGGCATACCACCTTAGATACAGAAGCAATCATTCCTTGTAACCATTGATGGCAGTTTTCCTCCATTCCATGGCATGGCGTTGGACTAGATGACCCTTTGGGTCCCCCCAACTCTATGATTCTATGAATTTGTCTAACCCCAATTTAATGCTGTCCAGGTTGGTAGCCTACAATCCATCTTATGATAGTGAATTCTATGTCTTAACTATGGACTGTGTGAAGTACTTCCAATTTTTGTCCTGTAACTTCCAACACTCAGCTTCACTGCATGATCCTGGGTTCTAATACTATGAAAGGGAGAGGAAAAAACTTATTTCTACCCACCTGCTTCACTTAATGCATAACTGTACACACCTTTATCGTGTTCCTCCTTACGCCAAACGTCAAAATCTTTCCCCATAGGAATAAATTCTTCAGTATGGCAGAACCTTTTCCGTCTATCTGAAAATTTGCCCTAATCAGCATGAAGCATCAGTTTAAGACAGATCTATTTAATAAATCATGGCTCAAGGTGCTCCACTGACAAATATTAGGATGAGGCACAGCACTTACACTTGTCACTACATCTGTATCCCATGACAAACAAGCCCCATGTGCCCTTGTATGGATTATGTATTATGAAACTTTAGCCTGACAAGCAGTCAAACTTTATAAGTACTGGATACTTCCTTTTTTTTTTTTTTTTTTTTTTTTTTTTTTTGACTATGACAGACCAACACGGCTATCTACCTTTCACTGGATACTTCCATTGTTTCATTAGCACATATCATTCTGTTCAGTGTTGCACCTATTCCTATCTACTGAATTACAGCTTTATAAACATAGCATTTTAAAAACTCAGTTTAGAAACAATTTTTATTAGCTAAGCAGTGTACATTAATTAGTATAAAATATAATAAAATACTGATAGTAACCATCAGGCTTTAAAATGCTGATAAAAATCAACAGAATCTTAAGAACAATAAACATAATTAAATGACATGTCTGGATAGGCTTCCTTAAACAAGGAGGTTTTTTTAGCAAGCATTAAAAAAACACAGTGCAATGAAGACAGTTGCCTGATATTGATAGGCACTGAGTTCCAGAGCATAGATGCTGACACATACTAAAATATTTTTCCTCACAAGTGCAGAATGGATATTATATGGCACTTGTAAAACTGCCAGTACCACAGCTTGAAGAGGTCAAGTGGGCACATATGGAGTGGCAATACTTCAAGTAAAAGAGTTGACGGTTTTATATACTAATTGAAACAAGCCAGAAGCCAGGAGAGTTCTGTGAGAAGTATAATATGTTGACAGGATCTTACTCCTGTCAGCAATTGTGCTGCAGCATTCTGTACTAACTGTAGTTTCCAGATCAAGCACAAGGAAAGCCTCACATAAAGCACACTGTAATAATTCTACCATGACTTTACCAGTGCTTGGCCTACTCTGCTCAAACTATCCTGGTCCAAGGACAACAGCAGCTCCCGTCAACAGTCGGAGTTGATAAAATTATTATTATTTATTCAATTTCTATACTGCCCTTCATCCGAGCATCATAGGGAGGTTTACAATATAAAATCACAAATATGTATAACACAGTAACAAACAAAAACAACACACACCTGGTTTAAAGGGCCGTAGATAAAAGGCACTCCTGGCCACCCTTAGATTTTGCACCGCAGACAATTCACTGAATTCTCCCTAATGGGGGCCAACTTTACACACAGCTGGGACTCAAGCTCAGCTTACTTTTCCTCATTCAGCCACCAGGCCTCATTGAACATAGTTTAATAAGATGTGCATTGTACCATTTTATTTTATGTGTAAATCACCCTGATTATTATTAGATTCTTTCTCTCCCTTCTACCTTTATCCATTTTTTTAAAATAAAAAGTCCAAAATGCTTAAGTCTTTTCATTGTAGAGAAGATTCTAATGGAAGAGTAAAAAACTGATTATAAAGATGCAACAAAAATGTTTTCCTACAGTTAACAGAATACCTGTACATCAAAGTTTTCTGGCTTATGTCTTAAATACAATTTTGAAATAACTGAGGAAATAGCCTCAATATATATAATTTCACTTTAAATACAATCCTTCTACCTGCTGTCCTACCTCACTGACAAAATGTAAAAGTAAAAAGTAATCATTCCTTCTTTGGCCTCTATGCATCATGAAAATCACAGAACAGGAAATTTTAATATGAAGTAAAATGTTAAATACAAATGCAGTAGCTTAACTTCTTACTAACACAAATAGGCACTCTGTGCTAGATGTAAGTCAGAAAATACGAACTCCTACTATCATAAATCAGTATTTACACACAGGACTCATAAATTATTTTCACCATTAAGCATCACATTATTTAAAGAAACAGTTCCCAAACTGGTGCAGTCCAGATGTCAAGCACACAAAGTAAGTTACAAATGTTAAGATTTGTGTAGTAGAAATTAAATGGTTATAGCGCGTATAACCAATACATGATAAATCTGGTCTAGTACTTTAAAATGGCATCTTAGCAGTACAATCCTATCCATTAGGAGTAAGCCCCAGTGAATTCAATGAACTTACTCCCAGTTAAGTTTGTATAGGATTACAGCCTAACAGCACAATCCTAACTATACCTAGTCAGAAGTAAGTTGTATTAAATTCAATGGGGCTTACTCCCAGATAGGCGGGGGAAAGTGGGGGTCTAGGGGGGAATTAACATCTTATTACAATCATTTACTTCTTACAATGAAAAGTGTTTCTTTGGCTGCAATCCTAACTATGTCTACTCAGAACTAAATTCAAAGTGGCTTACACCCAGGTATGTGAAGTTAAGACTGCACCCTGAAACCTGGATCTTCATGACCTTTTCATGTAATAAAGTTCATGCACTACCAAAGTAATTTAAGTACATAAAAACTTAACAAATCTCAACCTTTTAGCATTATAATCACTTGCCATAATTAAAAGTCACAAAAGTACCCCTTTCTACATAATCACTGTTAACCCAAAATTCTGGAAATAATAGACTGGCTTTTCTGCATACAGTTTTCTTTCACTCCAATTTACATTTAATTGCAGCTCCATGCTGACCTATTAACAAATCTACTAGTTCACATTGTTTCATAGATTTCCTCCTCCCATTATCTTCTGATACTTTTTCAATGAGTTTTATGCACACAAACCCTAAGTAACAGAGATTCAAAAGGTATGTCTTTTTGTCAGTTACTCAACACAACAGAAGAGTTCAAGTGTGGGGCCAAGTGTGGATGCTTATTCTAAGAATGATATTATAAATAATGTAAGATTTATTAAGAAAATGTTTCCTCTACTCATTCTGGTCACTAGCTTTTTTTTTTAACACATTCACTTGTGATACTCCTATCAGTGGATGTTCTCCAAGAAATTGTGTTTGCAGACACAGCCTTCAGGTGCATACTCAAGATCACTTAAGATATATTTAGCAGTCCTTTGTATTCTCAATCAGGATAGTTAAGGGACAGTAAATAGACAAGTTTCTCCTATCTTAAATTTATGTTTCATCTACTGGTAATCTGTTCACCTAATCTATGTCAGCAATTACCAACAGGAAGTATTCCAGATCAATGAGGTTGCAGGTGCCAACTTCCAAAATACAAGAAATATGTAAGGAAGAGTGGATGTAAGTAAGATGCGACATTAATTCAGAGGAAGTGACAACATACTGAGTGTATTAACCTCGACTTTCAAAAACCATTACAAACCTATTCCAGGTGCAACAAGTGCTTCCTTTGAAAGACAAGTGTTACATCTCTGAAAGTAAACATCTCAACAGGTCCGCAGTAATCTGTTCCCTTTCAATTTTTTAAAAGACTATCGCCTATAAATGAAATCAGAAGTAAAAGCTAAGTAAAACCCCTTTCCACAGCATAAAAAGTTTTTAACACACTTCCTTCCTATCCCACCATCTCAAAACGAAAACGTCTAGTCATCCAGAACCGGCTTTAACCTATGGAGGCCGATAACATGGGGACCGTCTCCACACGAGCAAGTTACCTATAAAACATTTGTGCGCGCGTGAATCAAGATACACACCGGGAAGCCAGCCCACTCGCAATTATTTAAAAGGATGCAGCCAATCCAGTGACCCCGACCAGCGCCCCCGGGACTCCCAGCACTCACAGGGGCGCCTCCGAGCCCCCTCTTTCTCGTCCCAGGATAAGGGAAGGAGCCTCTCGACGGGATGGCGAAGAAGCCGAGGGAGAGAAGTTTCTCCCTCCCGGCTCCTTCGAAGAGGCGCCAAAACCCCAGCTCCGGAGCGGGGGCTTCCCGGGTGACGGGAAGAGCAGCGGAGGACACTACTTGGAAGAAGTAACGGGCAGCTTCCTCGCTCTCGGAGCGCTTGGCATCCCCCGGCTGCCCCCGACCGGACCCCCACCCCACCCGCTCCGCCTCCAGGGGCGCCTGGGTGCGCCAGAGCCCGCCAACTCTCACCGGACCGGCTCGAGCCATGCCCCTCTGCTTGCGGAGCGCTCCCGCTCAGCCGCTCAGCCCCTCGCGCAGCCGTCGTCCCCGGCGCCAGCGCCCGCCAGCAGCAGCAGCCGCCATCTTGTGCTCCCCGCGCCTCCAGCTTTTCAGTGTCACAAGCAACCGCCCCCTCGGCCGCGTCAGCGCCGCGCCTCCCTCGAGCGGCTAGCTCGCTCGCACACGCAGCGGGGATCCCGCGGGCGGCGCTTGCCTCGTGGTCCTCGCAGCGGTGGAGCCCCGCTCGAGCGTCTCTCTCGACCTGCCATAATAAGAGCCCTTCGCCATGTGCTGCCTCCGCCTCTCCTCTTTGGGGGTTACTGTTGACCCAAGGTGGGACATAGGAAGCTGCCTGACACCGAGTTCAGACCATTGGCCCATTCTAGCTCAGCATTGTGGTCACTGACTGGCAGCGGCTCTTCGGAGTTTGGGACAAGGGTCTTTCCCAGGGACCCCTGCCAGGCGGTGCCTCAGCTGGAAGGGGGGACCCTGTTGCCAAAGAAGCGTCTTCTGCACCGCGGAACTGTGGCGGCCCTTCCTGAAGGTGAAGTCTGGCGGCCCCAATGCATAAGGTGGCCTTGGCCGCCTGTCTTGGATTGGGTCCCTGCTCTTCTTCTTCCTCTCAGCGTACCAAGACAGGGAGAGGAGAGGAGCGACTGAACGCTGTTAGGGCACCACGTAGAGACACAGAGAAGGTGGGCGAGTGTGGAGGCTCCCGCAACGGAGCAGCCTGAGACTCTTTGGGCCCTACACCAGGAGTGGAAGCTGATCTTGCTCTTCATTTGCTTATGTGCTCTTCTGGACATCCATCCTTCCCCGTCAAGCTGCCCAAAGAGAAGAGCTAGCGAGCAGAGGCGCCAATTGCTTCTGTAATGATGGTCAGCCCTCCTCCTCTGCTGTTCCTGGGCAGCCCCACTTGGCCTAACTAACCCATCCTTCTTTGCAGAGGGAGAGTATTTACATTTCTTGTTTGAAAACTGAGTGCCATCGAATATAAGAAATAAAAGAAGAAATTTACCTACAATTAGAAATCAATATGAATCTTTAATGCAGATGCACTGTGAGCCACCTGAATGGAAATTTGTAGGCATGCCACTGTTTGGGAACCCCTGCTGTAAACCATATGTGGAAGAAAGAACCACTTATGCAGCACTTTAGATCCACTCCCTGCCCCCTATTAAGGTGTGAGGAAGCATGTCTTTAAAAACACTGCACCTCCTGCCATGCAGGAAGACAGGGTCATTGTCTTGTTTCATATGCTTCTTTCAGGACCAGAGAACAAAGCTCTCCATTAGCAGCATGATGAGCTTATGCACATGGATGTAGTGGGAAGAATTCTTCCTTTAACAGACATTGCTGTATTCTGAACAGTGAGCTATAGGAAAATTTACTGCAGTTGAGTCAGCTTGGGCTGGAGAGCCCAGCCCTATAACATTGCAGATATTTTGAGGACAAAACAGGCTGCGAACAAAGCCAGACTTAGGCTGTGAGTCTGGAGTGTGCAGGAGTACTAGCAGAGGAAAGAATCACTGGTAAAAGGTATGTGGTTCAAAACAATATCCCTTTTGGTTTTAGGTTGCATTCTTATCTGTATTATTGGTTGATATGACAACCTTGTGAGGTTCCTCTGGCCTCATGAGGAACCTCTTCAGTAGGGCTGGTGAGTGTGGGCCCCGCCTCCCAGGCCAGGTGAAAAAGCCTTGTAGGGAGCGGCCTCAACGCCTCATGGCTGGGTGATGTTCCTCCGGCCTCATGAGGAGCCTCATGCGGCTACCTCTACTACCTGTAAAGGTAAAGGGGACCACTGACCATTAGGTCCAGTCGCAGACGACTGGGGTTGCGGCGCTCATCTCGCTTTACTGGCCAAGGGAGCCGGCGTACAGCTTCCAGGTTATGTGGCCAGCATGACTAAACCGCTTCTGGCAAACCAGAGCAGCACACGGAAACGCAGTTTACCTTCCCGCCAGAGCAGTACCTATTTATCTACTTGCACTTTTATTATTTATACCCCTGGCTGGATTTCCCTAGGGTCACCTATTCCACTCCCCTGCAATGCAGGAATTTTGAGGAAAGCATCCATGCTAGATGACCTGCTCCCTGCCTTGCAGGCCTTTTCCCACCCGGACTGGGAGGGTAGGGCCCTGACTGACTCCCTCCACCTAGTACAGACCCAAGTCATCAAGCCTGAGCTTTCACAGCCACTGCCTGCCATGAACCACCATTGGCAGGATTGACGCAACAGCAGCAGGTATGGTCTGAGCTTATGATAATATTTTAGTCCTGTTAATTAAGTTGTTTTGAATGCATACTTTATACTTGACTTTCTTCAGTAATGTTTTATTCTGGATTGTTTTATTTTATGTTTTAATGTGTTGTAAACCACTCTGATAGTATTTTTTTAAAAATAAATAAATAAAATGGTATAGAAATGAAATTAATAATAATAATAAGCATAAAAACTTGGGAGTAAGCCCCACTGAATATCTGAGTAGATATGTATAGGTTTACATAGTACGAGTGCAGTTTTCCTATTTAATTAATTAGCAATTAATTAATTAATTAGCAATAAATAAATACTGATTTTAATACCTCAAGTTAGTATCTCAGCAGCATAACCCTAACAGTGCTATGGAGAAATAAGTTTAAATGAACCACAGAGCCTAGGGCTTGCCGATCAGAAGGTCGGCGGTTCGAATCCCTGCAATGGGATGAGTTCCCATTGCTTGGTCCCTGCTCCTGCCAACCTAACAGTTCGAAAGCACACAGTGCAAGTAGATAAATAGGTACCGCTCTGGCAGGAAGGTAAACGGCATTTCCGTGCGCTGCTTTGGTTTGCCAGAAGCGGCTTAGTCATGCTAGCCACATGACCCGGAATCTGTACGCCGGCCCCCTCAGCCAGTAAAGTGAGATGAGCGACGCTACCCTAGAGTTGTCCGCGATTGGACCTAACGGTCAGTGGTCCCTTTACCTTTAAATGTTGTTGTGTTTAGTCGTGTCCGACTCTTCGTGACCCCATGGACCAGAGCACGCCAGGCACTCCTGTCTTCCACTGCCTCCCACAGTTTGGTCAGACTCATGTTGGTAGCTTTGAGTTGGTAGCTTTAAATAGGTAGTCTATAATTGCCATGCACTTACCTGGGATTAGATCCATTTAATTCATTGAGGCTTACTTTTAAGTAGACATGGATAGCTTACACTGTCTGAGTATTCTACAAATTTTATAACATTATTGAACTGCTTCAGATTGCTTACTAAAGTCCCACTAAGCACTGTAATTGAATTGCTGCCCTATTTTTCAGAGGTCTTCCTGCCTCTTCTATCTAAGAATAAAAGAAAATGTTACAGCCCATTCTTATGCTGATTTGAATGGCGCTGCCCCTCCTCACTCAGCTTCTTAGTTCTTTTACTACTTCTCTTTTACTTGGGATTTTCTTTGCCAACAACCCCTTTGAGAATTTACTTTTATCTTTACTTTTAATACTTATTGTTAACAGCAAAAGCAGATTAACAAGATTTTGCCTTGACACTTTAGGAAAGAGGTTTTACTTCTCAAGAAATCTCATCTAGAGATTTTATGCATTTAAAGTGCTATTTACTTAAATTTGAATATATTCCTATTTCTTCTGTGAGTTCATGATTATGCTATTTTATTGTATTCGAGTTGTAGTCTGTCATATAAATTAAATTAATTATAACCCTGGGGAGTAGGCCAGAGACAGATTCTAATGCAATAGGAATGCATCCATCGGATTTTTCCATTGTTCTTTGGATATGTATAATGTGATTTGAGGGCTTATTTAAAAACAAAGGAATTACCTTATTGCAATTTAATGTCAAACATACAAACTGAACGTGGTGTAGTAATTGTTGCTCCAGCAAAGTCATTGAAGTTTACAAAGTCATTACAGATGGCTAAATCCGTGGAGATAAGACCAATGCAAAGCTGTGACCAACTGCTTAGTTTCTTGAGAAGTTATGCCTGCTGCCCTTATATAGGCAGCAGCATCCTATCTCACTTCCCACAAATACCCACTTCTTGAATAAATTGATGGAGAAAGTGGCAGAGCAGATGGAGAAAGTGGCAGAGCAGGCATTCCTGGAGAATACAGATTATGGAGAGTTGGGCAGAAGGAAGGCAACTCTGTTTCTGCTTCTCAGTCTCTCAGCAGCTTTCGATACCAATAATCATAGTATCTTCCTAGACCTACTCTGTCTGAATTGATATTGGGGACACATTCTTAACAGTGGCTACTACCTATAGGTGAATAGTGTTGGGAAACGTTTTTTGCCCCATGTTCCTTGCACTATGCTGTGCTGCCATGAGCGATCTTGTATTCAATGCTGTTCTATATGAAGCCAACAGGTCATTAGTAATTTGGGCAAAATGTCAGCAGATTCTGTTCTGTTTCTCCATAACATCTGAGGCAGAAACAACTGCATATGATCTAGTGTTTCCCAATTGGTGGTCTGCGGACCCCAGGGGGTCTGTGGCACCATTCATGTAACAAAAACTACCATAGAGATATCAACTTTTCAAAAATAGGGGGATCCATGGCTTGGCTTTTGAAAAACAGGGGAGCAGCAATACTTAGCTAACTGGAAACCACTGATCATTCTAGACCATTGTCTTGGGTGCCATAGTGGACTTAGATGAGGGCATCTAAACTAAGTTTGAATCCTGGGGGGAAAGAGACACTGTAGGTAGGTTTACCATGTCTTAGAGATTGGTCAGTTGCCTGTTCTGGATGGGGTTGGATGGGGTCATAGTGCTCCTGAGTCCATCATGGTTGCTGAAGCTTCAGGTAGCCTTGGTGGTTAGAAGTTCCTTTTATCAGCTATAGCTATTACACCAACTATGGACATTCTTGGACAATGATAGCCTGGCCACAGTGATCAATGCATTGGTAACTTCAATACTCCAATTACTGCAATTTACTGTGGAGCTACCCTGGGGTCCCTTCTGAAAGCTCCAACTGGTGCAAAAATGCTGTTGCTGGACTTTTTTGAGGATATACTACTGCCAGGATATAATTCCAATGCTTAAAAGCTTGTACTGGGCCATATGATGCTGGGCCAGATTCAGAGTTCTTGCATTAATTTACAAGGATGCCTTAAGGACCACCTGATTCCTTATATCCCTGCCCAATTACTTAGGTCTTCAGGGGAGTCTTTGTTAGTAGTACCCCATTCAACTCCCACCCAGAAACAAATGTCCCCACTGTGGAATGATGTGTGGATCCAGAATTGGCCTCCATGGTCACTTACGGACTCATTGTTAAAACCGTGTTTATGGAAGACAATCTTACTCGGCTACAAGTGATCGCCAAAGAAGAAGATGATTGCTTGGACCCAATTCTGTGGAAATCTTTCCTGGCAGAAAGCATATAGACCTCCTTCCTGTTGAACTTCGGTGCTTGGTCATCTCTCCCCCCCCCTTTCAGCAGGCACTTTAAATAAAGTTTTCTTATTTTGTAGATAATTTGACGGATTTTATCTTTAGTGTATATTTTGTAAACGTATTGTATTGTCTACTCCTTCTAGACAACAGTGCTAAGCAGAATATAAATAGTTGAAGTAAATATTTATTTATTTATTTTATTGTTATTTACTTATGCTATTCTATTGCTATTTTTACTTTTTATTTGTTCATTTTCAGAAGGACTCTAAGGATTCCGCCCGCCCCCCCGCCCCCCGCTCCTAAGGAAAAAAATGATACTGGTGGCCCTGGGGGATTCCACATATGTCTGAGTAGTTGTGGAATTGTGCACTTGCTTGAATCAGCTGAATTTGTTAAATGTTAGCCACCCACCTCAGTGATTCTATCCTGACCTCACAGAAATATAGCAGCCTATAGATCCATAAAGGTTGAGTGTGTATACAGCAGAGATTAATCACATTATGAACTTCTTCCCAGAATATCAGTCAGTAATTGAGCTAGTAGTTTGGCTGCAGTTGTAAGTGACAGCTGGGAATCCTGGTACTTTTCTCTAAGGGTGGGCAGCTATCCATCATAATCTTGGCAACACAGACAAAGCTTAAATGGCTGTGCCTTGAGGGACTCTGAAGAAAACATTTGAGAGATTTCAAACGGAAGCCTGAGAAGAAGAAAAACATTGAGGATTGATTGAAGATGAAACAACACTAACACCACTGTGTCACCTCCAACCTAGGGAATTGTGGTTGTCTTATCAGCCAGATCTTGCGTCTGTGGTTGCTGCTGTTGAATGCCATGGCAATTCTCAATAAAACCTGCCTCATCAATGATATGATTGTGGATGAGGTGGTTGATCTGGTATGTATCACTGAGACGTAGGTGGGAGAGCAGAGCAGAGTTGGTCTCATCCAGCTGTGCCTGCCAAGGTACTCAGGACAGCATCAGGGCAGACTTGAGGGTCAGGAAGGGGAATTGCTTTGGTCTAATTATATAGAAATTCCATCTCTCTTTCTTGGCTCTGTGTCCAATTAGGTGGGGATCTAGAGTGTTTGTTCCTGGTGTTGGATTAGGAATTTTTCTGGTTTACCATCCACTTCGCTGCCCATCAGTGTTCCAGCCTGAGCTGACAGAGCTGGTCTCTGAGGTATTCAGGACTCCTATACTGCTGGTTTTGGGGAATTTCAACATCCATGCTGAATACAATTCGTAAAACTTCAGTGAGTTCAGAATTCAGCAGCCAGGTTGCTCACTGAGGCAAGAGAGTTTGAGCGTATTACACCAATCCTGGCCCAAGTCTTGCCAATCAGTTTCCAGGCCCAATTCAAAGTGCTGGTTTTGACCAAATAAGTCTGAAACAACTCAGGACCACAATACCTCAAGGACCATCTCTCCTCACATGAACGAACCCAGACCCTGAGATCATAATCTGAGGCCCTTTTTCATGTGCCCCCTCCATGAGAGGTCCAGAGGGTGACAACACAAGAATGGGTCTTTTCGGGGGGGGGGGCTTTGTGGAATGCTCTCCCCAGGGAGGCTCGCCTGGCGCTTTCGTTACCTATCTTCTCGCAAGTCTTTGGTTAATTATCAACCTTTGGTCATTTAAATGTGTGTGTGTGTTTTGTTTTGTTACTGTGCAAACCACAAAATGCACTCTCCCCGACATGCAACCTTACTAGGACATTTGTACAGCACCAAGCACTCACCAGCAATGATGATGATGATTTTGAATTTCTACAGCACTGAGTACCTGGTAGCAGTTATAATCAACATTTCCATGTACAGCACCAAGCACTCACCAGCCCTCGGCCAGAATCTCCTATGGTCAGAGATGACATGACACTCAAAAGCCAGTATGGTGTAGTGGTTAAGAGTGGCAGACTAGGGCCTGGGAGACCAGAGTTCAAACCCCCACTCAGCCATAGAGTTCATTGGGTGGCCTTGGGCCATTTTCTCTCTGTCTCTCTCTCTACCTAAACCTACCTCACAAGATTAAATGATGAGGGGGAGCACCCATGTACCCCACATTGAGCTCGTGGGATAATAAGGTGGAGCATAAATGCAGTAAATAAATTGTGTTCCAGCAACATTTGAAATATGAAGTCAAAGTGGAGAAGGTGACCAAGGCAAAAATCAAGGAACGGGTGGGTGGGGGACAGAGGGAATGGGTGGGCAAGGGAAGGAGGAGGAGTGTCAAAGCAGAAGAGGAACTGTTGCTCCACTGCTGCTTTACAAGGTAGGGTCCTTGTAGTTGCTGTGTAAAGCAAGGGCAGCCCTAGGGCAGTAGCTTGCTTCTCCTATAGGCCTGCTGCTCTTTTGACGCTCAGCGAATAGGCTTGCTGCTGTCATACATAGGCTATGAAAGCAGCAAGCCTATTCACCTAGGCCAGTTGCCCAGAGAAGGGCAGCACCTCAACGAAGAGGAAGAGAAGCCACTGTCCTACTGCCACTGCCACTTTGCCCAGTGGCTATGGCTACCCCACTGTGTAAAGGAGCAGCAGGGCAGCAGCTTCCTCTTCCTGCCCAGTGCCACTTCTCTTAGGCATCGGCCTCATCCTGTGTCATTGGTGGGCCGGCTCTGCATAGAGGACATGGTGAAGCCAATGGCACCCCATAAACACAATGTAATTCTCTGCTCCAATCCCATTGAAGTACCCTACTGAAATGACCCAAACCACCTTGGAGTCAGAGGCAATATGCTTCATTGAGAGTCCATTTGATGAAATCTCCATTGTGTCATGAGTTAGGTGATGTCCTTATAATTTCTAATTCTAGTGTACTAATAGTTTAAGATGAAACACCTCAGGATAGACTTAAGTTTAATAAACTGAATCTTTTTTTGTTTGTTTTTTTGCTGCATCTATATAAGATAGCACTATTAATTATTATTATTTTACCACCAACAGTAAATTTCTCCATTGTTTTAATGCACCCTCAGGAATCATAATTGGGAGGTGTTGAAATAGGAAGGTGAATTTAGGTTTTCCCCAGTTGGGAAAGATTATTTTTCTTCTACTGGGCAAGTTATTACTTTACATTTCTTGAAAGGAGAACAAGATTTCACTTTCATAACCTCTTTAGATGTAACAATACTCAGGTATAGTGTTAGGTTTGATAGCTGCTGCGGTCATCTTTGCTCTGTTACCAGGGATGTTAATAGAAAGGAGGATGAGCACATAATTTATCTCATACCCTATGGAAGTCGCTGAGCTGTTTCTGTAAGCACTGGAATGACAACCAACATATTACTTAACATCAGTAAGATGTCATTAGTAAATGTATTACATGCTGCCTCCTATTAATTCTAATTCTCTGCTCAGATCTTGTTTGCCAGCCCTTCAGTAGTTCCTGTAAAAGGAACTGAGGAGAGGGGGAAGTCTGCTTGGTGCACTACCGGTAGTACACATTGACTCTAGCCATAGCTTCTGAAGATGAATAGAATTGTTGGATTGCATTCAAAAAATTTCATCTAAAATTTAATTTATGTAAGAGTGTCATTAAAATTGGCCATTCTAAGTGATACAAAACATTAAGAGCATCAAGCGATAATAAAGCTGTGGGAATTTTAATGATTTTGTTATAAAGAATAGTATTTAGAATTTCCTCACAGAATTTGACAATTGACATCTTGGCATAAAGCCAGTCTGGTCTATTCCAGTATATTCTGTAAAGTAAAGTAAGGAAAAGAAATATTAAGCTGGGCTGCTAGGTTGGAAGTGAGGAATTTAGCATATTAAGAGATCAATATGGTGGTACTATCCTTGAGAGAAGGGATCATTACCTGGTTTTAATATGACTATGAGATTCAATCAGAACCACATTTCTGGAATCACACCCCATTCTAAGATTTCATTAGGTTGCTTAAAAAAAAAAGCAGATTCAACCCCACTAAAAGACTTGTAAAATGCCGCTCCAAGCCCATTAATGCCTAGGATCTTGCAATTCTTTAACCTTTCAATAGCTGCACAGGGGGAATAGGCTAAATTAAATGGTTATTCTGTTCCTGGCTGAAGGACTGGATTTTGGTCCTTTTAAAAAAAATGGCTTATGCTACCAGAGCCTGGTATATCAGACAGGGCCGGCTGTTTCATAGGGCAGAGTGAGACAGCTGCTTCACAAGGCAAATTGTAAGGGGCAGAAAGTGGCTAGAAATGTGTGCTACATGGTCCGCCCTGCAGCCGCTATGCTAGCTTGCTGCCCGAGGGTGTGGTGGAGGACTCTGTTCCATCACCAATGCTGAAGTAATATTCAGCTACCAGTCTACTTACATTTTTGTAAGTAGATATATTATTGTTTGCATGTTTGTTTGTTTTTTAAAAAAGGGGCCCATGGCTTGGCTTTTGAAAAACAGTACTAAATGGGGACTACTGGTCTAGGCAAAAGTCTTGATATTTCTGTTTCTATAGTGATACAAAAACCTTGAACCTGTCCCAGTAGCATCAGGACAGCAAGTGCAGATGATTTATCAGAGGTGTCACTTTAACTTTCTGGTCTGTGTGTGACAAATATTTATCACTGTACTTATGTCAGGGTTTCCAGGAAGTATCAGGGTACAGTTGGAGATTTATTGCCATGCACTGCAGATATGCATCTCGGGTCACAATGATCACACTGTCAGTGCTGCGGCTTGTGAGGAAAACTATGAAATGCATTTAATGTATGAGATGACATATTTGGGTGTCTCCATACTACAGGTTCCAGATTACTTACTTACTTACTTAATTGCATTTATATTCCTCCAAGGAGCTCAAGGTGGCATGCATAGTTCTCCCTCACAATAACCCTGAGGCTAAGAGTGAGTGACTGGCTCAAGTGAGGTTCATAATTGAGTAGGGATATAAACCTTGGTTTCTCAGGTCTCACACACTAACTGCTACACCACAGTGGCTATAATCTACATTTCAATATAACTAGCATTCCCATAGTCCACTGATATATTTTGAATTTACAAAGAAAGAGTGCATGTATTCTCAGAAATGCTTGCCAGTAGAGTCATAATAATTTATTCAGTGGATATGAGCACTTGCTTAAGAACATCCAAAGTGCATTGCTGGAACAAGCCAAGGTTTACCTAGTCCAGAATTCTTTGTAGGAACCGCAGCAACCAGTAGGCACTACTAAGAAGCTCACCACTAAATACAGAATACCTCCTCACCCTGCCATAAAATATGCAGTTTACATTAAACATTTCCACAATAAGATTTTACTTACTTTAATTTGGCCACGAGATGGCACTCTAGGACAACAGCTCCCATGTTTCCCCTTCCTGCAGATGGATCAAGTTGATTAATATTTGCAGACAGTTCTTGAATATGAAATATTAATTATCTTGAAAATATTTCTTATTTTAATGTACTGGGGCCTTGGTATAAAATGATTAAATAGGTCTTGCATTCTCACAAAATAGATAAAAAACATTTATTTTATTTATTTAAAATAAATAAATATTCATTCAACAAGAAGGCCTCCACGGAGGTCAAAGCCATTAAGAAATCAACATACAATAAAATCACAATAAAAAAATACAATTAGTCACATGTTAATACATTAGTAAAATAGGCTGCAGTTCAAAAGCAATGCATATGCTCTGATTTACATACAATAGTTATTCATATTGTTTTGGTACTAGTGATTTTCTGAAAATATTAAATTGTAATTTGCATTATTCCATTATTTAGCTATTGTTCAAAAATATTTTTCACATTTTTGTTCCAGTCTAATACAAGTGGTGACCATTTTGTGTGTGTTCAATTGACACACAACTACCAATGTGTGGGTTGTTTTGTACCCAGAAGAGGGCAGAACAGGGGCGGAAAAGGGTAGGCTTATGCATGCTCCGCCAACCTGCTGGCTGGGAGGGGGGCAGGAACGCACCCCCCCCAAATCAGAGGTTGCCTGTATAGGATAATCTCATTAGAGCAACTCTGTGAGGTAGGTTAGATTTAGGGGTAATCATTTGCCCCAGCAAAGAGCTTCATGGCTGGGTGGAAATTTGAATTCTGGTCTTCCCAGTTCCATCCAAACACTCAGGATTTTCTGAGGGAAGCCATCGCAGATGAAGTGAAATGAAGCCAGCATATGCTTGCAGTGTAATAGGGCCTTATTCTTTATTGCAGGAGTTGAAGTCAATTGTTATATTGGCATATAGCAGGTCCCGTTCACACACACCCTCAGCAATACAAAAGTCATCTCCCTGTGATATGTGAATGGAACTTAAGACTCTTCACTCTCAGTTTCCTGAAGTAAACAGCGGCAAAATGAGACAATTTTCATACACTGCTGAGTACAGTACTTAGAATTAAGAGTTGACTCCAGAGCGAGAAGCTGAGGTGTGCCCTGTTCTCAGGGTATGAGTCACTCCATCTAGAGGCAGCTGTTGTTGGTGAGAGATCGTTTCTTCTGTACTGAAAAAAATAGTGTTGTGTCTTTGCTTAACAATGCTGCCATTGTTACCAAAGCCTGATGTAGAATAAGCAGCATTTGTTTTAAGCTCAGTGTGCTTTTGGTATATGGAGTTTAGGGATTGGCTTAAGCAGCTGGGTCTGGCACAGAATATCGTCAAGCGTCTATAGGAAGTTTGGGTTTGGGCCCAGCTCTGACTCCTGTATTTCAGGTGTCTTATCCTTTGGAATTACTTAGCGATGGAACTGTGGTGATTTTGTAATTTAAAAGTCTAAGACATAAACAGTTTTGATAATTTTTGTTCTCACATGTAGACAGAATTGCTCAAGTCAAAGCATACTTGACCCTTTCCAACTTTAGTAGTATTTTTCAACAATATTTGTATGTGATTATTTGTGTCAGAAGGTAGACAGGTTGTTTGGCATCCGTCTGTCTCAGGAGACAATGGAAGTGTCTGGCTTCAGGGGTGAAGGCAAACTGTTGTAGAGTTAGAGGGCTTGCTGTGGCTGTAGAGACCAATATGGGGAATGATCACACATGTTTTGTTGCAGCTGGGGCAGATGAAGGCATCGGTTTGTGCTGGTGCAGGTTTACCATGGCAGCATTCCTTCTTTCTGCACTGCTCCCAGCAGTCATTGCATGAACCTAACCATGTGCTGTGCTGGGAGAAAAGGATTTCCTTTCTTGCTGGGCAACACAGAAAACCTCTCCCCACAGCCTTTATGGAGAGATACTCTTCAAGGTTGCATATTCAAATATACACCCCCACTAAGAGCGTGGAAACGAAGTGCATATTTTGATGCACTTTCCAAAGTGCTTTTTGATGCATATTTAACTTGTAGCTGTAATTAAGGGATGATTGGAATTAAAGGCCAAAATGAATAGTGAGCTACCAAGAGCAGTCCCCTCTTAATCCCAGGGCTTTTGCTTACACTCTCTCTCTGCTTCTTTCATGTTACAGTCACTAACACTCTGCCTGTCTTCCTGCTTGGAGTCTACAGGTACATTGCTAAGGAGACAGCTCTTTTCAAGCAATGATATTCAGTCAGTGACAAGACCCACACATCCTCTCTAAATAGCCTTCTTTCCTTGACATTAGAAACTGCAAATCAGGGCTGTAATTTGCATAAAGGGGTTCGCTTCAGACCCATGCACACAACCAATCCACTGCTAACACTTCAAGACATTCCTACATCTTTACTCTGATTAGTGTCCTTGGACCAATCAATATTCATTCTGGATGCTTTCGGACAATCAGATTGCTGCTCCTGCATTTCTGTTCTGAGAGTGAGGAACTTGGCCAACACAACACTTCGGAGACTGCACAGGAAGCTGCAGAAGGAGGAGGCAGATTGTGTTGTTTTCATGGGTGTAGTCAGGATTTATTTAAGGGGGGCAGGCATTACGCTAGGCGGGGCAGAACCGAGTTATCTGTGACACAATTGGTCAGTTAGTTAAGTATTTCTATGTATTTACTTGATTTGGAGGGCAGCTGCCTCCCCCCCCCCCCCCCGCACCTCCCTGGCTACGCCCATGGTTCCTTTTTTTAAAAAAAAACAGGGGCAGGGATCTGGTTTCTGTGCTGTGCTGGGAGAAAAGGCTTTCCTTCCTTACATTGCAAGACAGAAAAGCTCTCCCCATAGCCCTTGTCTCACTACTTGTGGCCCTCGTGAGTGCCCTCTCACACATAGTACAGTCAAACCTCAGTTTTCAAACATAATCCATACCGGAAGCCCGTTCGGCTTCCGAAATGTTCGACAACTGAGGCGTGGCTTCCGATTGGCTGCAGGAGCTTCCTGCACTCAAGCGGAAACCGCGTCAGACATTCGGCTTCCAAAAAACGTTTGAAAACTGGAACACTTACTTCCAGATTTTCCACATTCGGGAGCTGAAACGTTCCGAAACGGAGGCATTTGGGAACCAAGGTTTGACTGTAGAGATGGCTTGAACACAAATACTGTACTGTAGAGAAAAACTCCAGATGAATGTAACTGGATGCTGTTTCCCTATGTTTGAGCCCGCGCAGTGGCAATGAAAGCAGCAAAGAAGTTACAGTCGTACCTCGTGTTGTGAACGTTTCATGTCGCGTTCGTCACGGGTTACGAACTCACCGAACCCAGAAGTACCGGAACGGGTTACTTCTGGGTTCGGCAGGGTGAGCGCTGAATCGCGAGGCGAGCATGCGCAGATTCGGTGCTTAAGGTTGCACTTCAGGTTGCGAATGGGCCTCCGGAACAGATCCTGTTTGCAACCAGAGGTACCACTGTATTTTTTCCACCTCACTTTATGTTATTCAACAGAGTTTTTTTGAGTAATTTAAAGTCTTTTACATGCTGGTCCAACAGTCTTGTCCATTTCTGTTGTTTGAGTTTCAATTGGTGCAGCTGAAGGGGTAGACTAGATGCTAGGTCAGGTTCACCCAGTAACATGCCACTCATGGTTGAAATATGTAGGGCAGGGGCACCTGAGTAGGCCAGGAGAGTGTTTTTTGTTAATTTTTATGGGTTGCCTGTTTTTAACATTATATGGCTTCATTGTTGTTTATAGTTTGGTTTAAAAACATTTATATTTCTTTTATATTTTATATATTTTAATATTCATGTATGTTGCCTTGGGTCATTGCTAAGAAATGTGACAAATATTGTGACATTAGGATTTTAATAAATAATAGTGCTAATAAAAAATTTAAATGTATCAGAAAAGTTGATGCTTTGCTATTACTTGTTGTGGGGGTATTTGCCCATGTTTCTGCTTATCTCGTTATATGTTATAGTGCTTGCTGCATGAGCTGTCATTTACTGGGGTTTATGAAATAGAGGATGGGCCTCCCACTCATGGAATTGCTATAAATAAGTTACCATGTTTGAAATAAGTTATCCTTTGGAAGAGAGCATGATAAAAATATTAATAAAATAAAAATAATGAGAATCCATTTCCTTGAAAGCACCCTTTCTTAACTGAAAGTATTAGCATATAATTCCAGTGAGAGCTTTCAGATAATTTTCTTTTAATTTTTCGTGAAATTACTTTTGAGCTTATTTACTACGGTGCAGCTACAAATAACTTCATTAAATAGATGTTCTGCCACTAAAGCAAGCTGTTACTTGCAATTGTATGTGAAATGTAAATAACCTTAAGGCATCATACTTGAAGGAGAAATTCCAGTCACTTGGCATACATAATATATTAACATTGCTAACATACAATGAAAATATTTGATGCACAAGATGTTTGCCCATCTGGGTTCATAGAGCATCAGGGCGAAAGAAGAATTCGACAATTGCATTGGGTAGGTATTTATATTTATAAAATTCTGTAAGAATTGTGTGGACTTATTTTAATGAAAATAAGTATATTCATTTGACACTTAAAGATTCTGTAAAGACGCAATCAATATTTTCTGAAATTATAGCATTTCTAAGTTTCGTTTTGAGGGCTGAGCTGGGCAACAATGATTTGTGCACAGATCTCATATCTCTGGGTAATAACAGCAGTGAAGCGAGCAGAACAGAACTGGAGCCCTGGGGGAGAGAAGGATCAATTCAACTCATATCGTTCCCTGAATGAGAATCACCCTCCTGAAACTGCTGTTTGCTTCCTTTGTGGAAAACCTGTGTTTACAAAGCCTATACCTATAGTTTTTCTCTAATACAGGGTTTCCCAAACTTGGGTCTGTTTTTGGACTATGACTCCCATCATCCCTAACTAGCAGGACCAGTGGTCAAGGATGATGGGATGATAGTTCAAAAGTTCAAGGATGATAGTTCAAGGATGATAGTTCAAAAACAGCTGGAGAGTGGAGACCCACATTTGGGAAACCAAATAGAAGCATTGGTAAAGGAGTAGGGTGGTGGTCACAGGCCAAAAAAAAAAAAAAAAAGGCATAGAGGAAAGGAAACACACACACACATCCTGATAAATGTCAAGTCTTCTCCAGTGCCAGTTTCCCAAATTTAAAGACATGGAGATCAGCAGAATGAACAGAGAGGTGCCTAGGATGCAGCTTGGCCAACTTTCTGCTTTTTGGAATAACTGAAGTAATTCACAGTACCATCCAAGGAGTTCCCCTCCACACAAGGCAATTTGAAGACAGTGAAGTAATGCACCTTACCATAAAAGGAGTGCCACTTCCGGAAGACCATTTGATGAAGTCATACCATCTAAAGGAGGGGCATGGAACTACTGTACTACCGTAAGTTAACTCAAAGTTTAATATTGTCCCAGTACACTTCCATGGTAAGTCCTGTTTCTTGGCTGCATGGCTTTAGGCTTCAGGTAGGGGCTGATAGGACTGGAATGCTACCTCATGCAAAAAGCTTCCCATGTTTAGACCAGTGTTTTTCAACCTTTTTTGGGCAAAGGCACACTTGTTTCATGAAAAAAATCACGAGGCACACCACCATTAGAAAATGTTAAAAAATTTAACTCTGTGCCTATATTGACTATATATAGAGTAATTCTCTTGAATAGGAATCAAATAAACACAAAGAAAGTATTTTATAATTACTTTATTATGAAATAGTAAGTAAACAGAAATATGAAAAATTATAAAATACTTTATTCAGTGCGCAACCTGGGCCTGTTTTGTCTGGAAATTGGAAATTTGGAAATTGTGTTGTCTGAGAGAGGGACTTTGGCTATTTCCTTAGCTGCTTCAGGTCCTTCCCCCTTCCTTCCTTCCTTCCTTCCTTCCTTCCTTCCTTCCTTCCTTCCTTCCTTCCTCCCTCCCTCCCTCCCTCCCTCCCTCCCTCCCTCCCTTCCTCCCTCTGTTCTTCCTCCCTCCCTCCCTCCCTACATTTTTCCATACTTCCTTCCCTGTTTATTTCCTTCTTTCCTCCCTTCTTTCCTCCCTCCCTCCCTCATTCTCTTCACCCTCCGCAGCCCCTACTTTACCCCAGGGGGGCTCCTCCTCTTCTTCTTCTCCTCCTCCTCCCCCAAGGGAGCTTCTCCTTTCGGTGCGACACAGCTCCCCACAGCGCTGGCCACCCCCACCCTCTCTGCCTGTCAACCCCTTTCTCCCACCTCCGCCTGTCAACGCGGCTTCCGCCGCCTCAGCCCGACCACGGGCGAAGGGGATGCAGGGGGAGAGGAGGAGGCACTGTGGAGGGACGGGCCTCACTCACCGGCCGCGCCGCGGGGCAGCCGGAGCCGCATGCTCCTTGAGGCGCCTCCCGCTTCTCCCCTCCCCGGGGGTCGGCCTGGCCCGGGCTCCTCGTCCTCGGCGCTGCTGCCTCCAGGCCGGGCCGGCCGTCCTCCTCCTCGGGGCTCCTCCGTCGAGGTGGCAGTGGCGGCGGCGACAGCGGAGGAGGAGGCCGAGCTGGAGAGGGAGAGAGCGAGAGCCGCGCGGGAGGCGCCCCGGCCCAGGTAGCGGAGCCGGGCCCGGGGCACGCCAAGACGCACACAGCCGGCGAGCGGAGCGTGGGGCGAGGACGGGGGACGGAACAAAGGGTGGAGCTGGAGCCGGGACTCCTGGGTCCCTTCGGGGAGGAGGGGTCTTGCAGGAAGCGGGAGCCGGGATTCCCTTTCGCAGGTCCCGGGGCTTTAGCGGCACCAGGACGCCTGGGTCCTCCCGGGGGAAGGAGGTCGGAGATTTTTCAATTTTTCCCGCGGCACACCAGGCAACATCTCGCGGCACACTAGTGTGCCGTGGAACAGTGGTTGAAAAACACTGGTTTAGACAGTGCACACTAAACCTGTAAAACACATTCTTTCCATTAAATAATTATGGGCACTGTAGTTTGCTAAGAGTTGCTGAGAATTGTAACTCTGTGAGAGGTTAACTACAGCACCCATGACTATTTGAGAGAAATGTGTGTTAATTGTGCTTTAAGCCATGCTTCTCTCTAATATGATTGTTTTCTCAGCTAGAACCTTTCTCCCTGATACCTAATTTTCTATTTTAAGGGTTTGGGAGCCAGGTTAAGGGAGCCAGATGAAGACGCTGCTGATCATTTCAGCCCCAAGTGAAATCTAAAGCAGTCTAGATGCAGGTTTATCACCTTAGGGAGAACTAGGTCAAATAGCTCCCCCCCCGAAAAGTGATATAATTGCATCACATACTGCATCACTAAGTCATCTGTATCACTCTGCCAGATGGTAAGCAGGATTTCCAAAACATCAGATGCAAATGTTTGGTAAAATAATTGTATAGATTCAGGTATGAGGAGTTTTCTTCTGCTTTTGAATTTCTATGTAGTATTTGAGGTAGTTGAACTAAAAAAAACCTCAACCATTGACTTCACCCAGCAGATAAATTATATTCAGTTAAAATAACAATGCACTGAAAAAGAAAAAGATTCCACTAAGTGATAGTAATGATGTTTCAGCTTACTATTTGCATTTTGAAAAAGCCATTTAACCCTTCCACCTGACCAAATAAGTGAACATTAAGATCAGTTTCCTTTTTAAAATTTATTTTCTGTATAGATAGAGATGCTTAATTTGCATGCATTTTACTCCGTGAATGTTGTGTTAATGTGAATGAAATACATTTACAATGTGTAAATAGTTGACTCAAAGCACCAGTTCAGTTCGCATGAATGGGCCTTTTAAGCTTCTTTGCCCTTTCTGCCCTGTGGTTGAATGGATAAATAAAGAAAAGGCGCCCTTATTATTTTTTGCGGAGTCTTAATTTAAAGATCTTTGCTAAATCAACTAACCTCAGCCTTCACATTTTTACCCTATCACTTACTGCTGCTTAAGTTGCTTGGCACAAATTCTATAAATAACTTGCTGAAAGAGCTCTATTTTCTGGGTGTGTTAAAACTAGACTCTCTGTTATGTCCCAACAACAGCAGGGTCTTTCCCAGACATACAACATGAAGTCTTGCAGCTGATGTGATAAAGCTTCCTGATTGGTATAATTAGATGGATGGAGCTTTTATCCTTTGACTTTTTTTTCTCCAGTAGCGTAAATCCCAGAGAATGGGAGGATAATCTGTGAAGCATTCCCACAGGAGTAAAAAGAATTTTCAGAACCTACCATTTTAATAGTCTATCTAGATAAACTGGACTAATTATTTAGAACCAGCTCATTTGCTGTAAGGTGGAATCCGCTGACAAAAGTTTCTGTTTCATGAAAGGCAAAAATGTTCTTGTCATAAAAAATAAAACTATATCATTAGCAAACAACCACATACAGTACCTTATATGGCAAAGCATATATAGTTATTTTCATGTAGAGAGGGGAGAGTTAGGCCAATTTTTCAGGTTGTATTTTGTAGTATATCTTATTACAGTGGTACCTCGGGTTAAGTACGCTTCAGGTTAAGGACGCTTCAGGATAAGAACTCCGCTAAGAACAGAAATCGTGCTCTGGCGGCGCAGTGGCAGCAGGAGGTCCCATTAGCTAAAGTGGTGCTTCAGGTTAAGTACGCTTCAGGTTAAGAACGGACCTCTGGAACGAATTAAGTACTTAACCCGAGGTACCACTGTATTATGGACAAAATATACAAATATTAAAATGATTGACACTGAATTGGCAGGAAGGGATGAAATTACTGTAGTGTTCATATTGGGCTTCCACAATCCACCAGGAAGCTGAAGATAGCTTATTTAACAGCACAATTCTACACTTGTTTACTCAGAAGTTTGGCTTGACATGATATGTGAACCATCCCATTGAGTTCAGTGGGGCTAGCTTCCAGGAAACTAAGTAATGTACATGCTTACAAAATCCACATTTTCTCTAATTGCTTTGTCCCCTAGCAGTCCATACCCAAACGGCTTGCATTTGGGCATGTTTTCAAACCCAGAGTTTCTATGTCCATACTTGGTGGGTGTCTCCTTTTTTCACACATCACTGTTTCCTGCTATGCCTGTCTCTAAGTCTACCTCTTTACAAACCACTCATTCTGCAACCAACTGAGCAATGCCAGCAAATAGGAACAAAGGGAGGCTTGGGAGGGAGTGGAATTGAACCATCCACACTGGAAGACCTGGGGCAAGGAGCCTGCGAATTGTTGAGTACCCTGTTTCCCCTAAAATAAGACGTAGCCATAAAATAAGCCGTAACAGGATTTCTGCGCATTTGCGAAATATAAGCCATACCCCGAAAATAAGACATACCCAAAAAATAAGACATAGTGATGCGGCACCTCTCCCTTAAAACGGTCTGGATAGGCGTGGCTATGCAGTGTACCGACGCGGAGCGGTTAAAATAATAATCCCCCGAAAATAAGCCATACTGTGGTTTTTTTGAGGGGAAAAAATATAAGACGGTGTCTTATTTTAGGGGAACCACGGTAATAGTTTACTCTCCTATACTGTTACTCTCCTATACTGATATTCAAAACGTAGGGAATCTCCAGATCTGGGGAAGAGAAAGTGTGGGACAGTGTTGGTTGGAAGATAACACCCCATGGACAAAGATGAAGTAAAAGAGGCACGAGGGGTTCACAATCCATATTAAGCTGAGGTATGAGTTAGGTTCATGGTTTTAATAGTTAGCCTATAATAGTTCATTTTGGACACCTGCTTTGTTTAATTTGTCGGGGAGAGTCTCAGAATTTTAAACTGTTGATTTTGACATTCTAATCTAGAGGATTTCAATCAGTGTTGAAATCTGAGACAATTACTCTTTCAGCTTCTGTTATATTGGTGTAGATGAGGTCTGCTTAGCGCTATCATCCTATAGGAAGTTTCCTTACAGCATAGACTGCTGACAATGGACTGCTATTTATTGTAAAGGGCATTTTAAATTACATTGCTCATTTCTTCTATTTTGCACAAAATATTACAACCTTAAACCAGGTTGAGAATTATGGATTTGGAAAAAGGTATGAGGAGCATGATGTGCTATGCAAGAACACGGCTGAGGGAACAGGGATCAACCTTCTAATGTATTTATAGTTCATGGATGAACAACTTCCTTCAGTTAATTCTTCTTTTTCCTCAACTTCCACCGATTTAACTTTGAGGAACTGGATATGAGCATTTGGAACCCTGGCCACTTGCCAGAAGCATGCTCCAGCCACCTCTCAAGTGTCCCTTATTATTAGGGAAACAAAAGGGGGAAATCCCAGAGGTGGTTGTGCAAATGTTTTGAATAAAATCTCTCTTTAAATGCTCAACACATTTGGAGCCATTTCAGGTTCCTCCTCAGGGAATTTTAAGACTGCTACAAGGGGATACCATTTCCACTCTTCTTGAATGCAAGAGCGCCAAGGAGGCTGAGAGAAGAAAAGGAAATATTATATCTCCACAGAGCACTTTTTAAGCAGGTCTAAAAGTAGATACATACTGGATTTAATATTGCAGAAGGACAAATCTAGACACGGGAGTAAATTCTTTGTCTGCTTATTAACAGCTGTTAATAATGATGTTGTTCATTTGATCCACTTTTTCAAAAAGAATTTGTTTACCTCACCCTCTTTTGAGATAATGTTGCCTTAAAAATGTAACAGTAGGACTCTTTACATTAGCTCCAGCGATGTTTACTTTCTGTTATTCTAATATTTCCTATAACTGTCATATGGATAAAATATAGGCACACTGTAGATAGAGGTGGGATGAAATCTTTCAGTTGAAGGACTGTGTTCTACATACCAAAAGTATGCATGGCCAAAGTAAGAGAGTCCCCACACATATTCACCATGCCACACACATGCATACCTACATACACACAAAAACATATATATCATATGCACACACCCTTTCATTCACAATGTGTGAATGGTTTTCTTAAAAAGTGAAGAGGAAGCCTAGATTAGGATCCTGGGTGGGGGGTGTAGGGGAATAACCCCCCCAATGTTTCCCCAGTCTAAATATGGCCTCTTGCACTTGCCATTTGCATTGGAAAGAAAACTTGCATTTGCCAATGGAAGCTTTCTTTCCAATGCAAATAGCAGGTGATTAATATTTGGGACAATAATAGGACACAGCAAGTTAAAGTCCTCTAGTCCTTGCCAAAATCCCAATCTGGATTGGGGACCCCTTTACCTGATATTTACCTATTCACATAGTTGCTCACTATGTGAACTGTGTCACATCTATTTTGGCCCTGAGATGTATGCGAAGGAAACAAGTAGTGTTGCTTAAATTAAAAGCTATTTGCAGTTTTTTTCCCCAACAGCAAAATGGGACAAAGTATGGTTTGTTTTTCTTTATTTAATTTTATAAAATGTATATACTGCTTAATTTAAAAAGCTTCTTTATAAAATAGACATTAAATCTACTGATAAAATCAGTTGTTAAAACAAGTTTGCTTCAATTATATTAGATCATTACATAAAGCCATAGAAAGAAGCACCACCACTATCTCATTATACCTCACAATTGCAGTATAAGTATGCAGTTTAAACGGCTTCCAATTAAAATTACACTAAATCCCTTCTGACCCCATTCTTTTCATTCCTCTGAAAATGGAATGTTTCTGAAGCAGTAGTGGCTGCAGACACTGTTGAATATATTTACCTTCCCAGGGCATTGCTTTCAATATGTATTAAATATTTTGCAATTTACAATATACTAGGCATCTCCATTTGCTTAAGGAATCTATAGAATGTTTGTTATAGCAGAGCTAGGTAGTTGTGCCCTTTTTGTTTTAGATCTAAGGGCTATATAAAAAAATATGTATAATGAACTGCATAATTGTAGTCAAATTTGTATTTTGTTTGATAGTATCTTGAGGATGTTGGCCCTTGCTTCTTGCAGATGTCATGACAGTCCAGAAACATATTGAATGTGGTATTTGTTTTACATGCACTTTCTCTGCTTCCTCATTGTTAGCTTGCTTGTGTACCTCTACAACCTTGACAGCTGGAAACTCCCCCCCCCCAAATAGAATTGTCCAGATTGTGCAAGGAAGCACAGAAATGTGCACCGGGGTAGCAGATATAATTCAAGGACTCTATGCTGTCCTTTTCAGTATTGCAGTCGGTGCTAGATTTACATAGAAGCTAAACTAGCTATAACTTAGGGCCCCACTCTCTTGGGGGGCCCCCAAAAAAATTAAAGGAAAGAAACCTGGATGTACATTTCCAAAATATAAGATAGAAAACAAATAAAATAAAACCTACATACAGCAACAGTGTTTTGTGTTGTGTAGGCTCCAATTTGTTATGTGCAAATGGCTTTAGATACCTATTAGGTCCATAAATTACCACATAGCATATATTTGACACAAAAAACAGCGACAATTTGTTGTTGACAAAGGACAGCTGGACATATAAAGGGCCCAATTACCTTCAGTAGCTTAGGGCCTCATCAAACCTAAATCCGACCCTGATTGCAGTATGGTTTTTCACTCTCCATTTGTGAGCATTAGGCAGAGACTCCACATAGGAGGCTGCCTTATGTCATTGGTCTGTCTACTTCAATACTGTCCGCTACAGTGTCTGGCAGTGGTTATCATAGGTTTCAGACAGGGAACGTTCCTAGTCTGACGTGGAAATGCCAAGACCAAACCAGGGACCTCCTGTCTGCAAAGCAGATGCTCTCCCGCTGAGCTACATGTGTTGGGTGCTTCAGGTGGTAAAGGCTGTAGGATGGACAGTGGTGGTGAGGAGTGGGAGGACAGAGCTGTGTGTGATGCTTGGAGCTGTATGTGCCATGCACCCTAGTTTTGCTGCTCACAGTTGTGGTGGAGGACACTGTCCCATTACCAGTGATGAAGCAAGATTCTATTGCTATTCCAATAATCTTCTCTAGTTGTGTTGGGGTGGTGGGCAGCTTGAGCTTTTCCACAAAAATCAATGCATATTGGGCCAGCCTTTTGACTGGCAGATAAGAAAGATAAGAATGAAAGATAAGAAAGAACTAGAGACATTAAAAGTATCTTGTAATGAGTTGTTTATTTTCAAAGGTATAGGATACAAAGACCAGTACCCAGGTACTCAGTGGTAGAAAGTCAGATTGTGCTGACTGGCCCTGCCACGACTATTGCACTTGCTGTTGCTCTCCATCACTTAATAGAATCATAGAGTTGGAAGGGACCCAAGGGTCATGTAGTCCAACTTCCTGCAATCCAGGAATCTCAGCTAAACCATCCATGACAGACACAAGGAAGGTAATTTCTGTAAAGGAGAGCCCACTGATTGAATCCATTGTTCTCAAATATTCATACATACCGGTACATACATGGTTGCAGGGCAGAGCTGGTGGAGGGATGCTGATATGGAGCAGAATGCTTAAATGGGGCCCCAGTCAATGTGTAATCTAGCATAAACTTTTATGGAAGAAGACAGAACAGCATGCTCCCTCTGTAGCTGTCAATAACCTTGCCAGGGAATTTCTGGATGCTGTTGTGAAAAATAATTCTGTATTTTGGGTTGCCTTTGATGACAGATTCACGTAGAGCAGACCATGACAGACTACCTCCTTGCTGAGGTGGATTGCAGACAGCACAATAAACTACCCCAACATCTGCACTGGCTCCCTCCCTAAGTCTTTCGGGGTGTGAGCGTTGGTCTAAAAAACACTTGGCAGCTTCGATTCTAAATGCCCCAGAGCCCACCTTGTCTCAACAATTCACAACCAGTTACTATTTACCAAGAACACTTTCTTGACTACCATCCAATCCAACACAAGTACATGCAGGGAGCTGCCATCAGTGGCTTCCCCACAACCAGTTCTCGCCTCTGAAGAACTTCCCTCCTTGAGGAAAAGCATTCAGATTCAGCAGGTTTAAAGCAACATTAATTTAACTGAGTATTTTGTTTTTAATGGATGTGTGGTTTGGTTTTTATTTTTAAACTGTAGTTATCTACCCCAAGATTATACAAAGGCGTGAGAGGGAGATAATGAACTAAGCAAATAACACATAGTAAGACTCAGTATATTGACCTTTTTAAAAATATCATCAGTATGTTGACCATTTTTATCAACTATTTGCTAACATAGAAAAGTCCTCCTTTAAATAGCAGTCATTATGATGGGTGTCCAAGCATGGAGGGTGGAGAGTTGAATTCTTGCCTTTGTTTTATTATTTTTTTTTTCACCCTTCTGAAGCTCTGTGGCAGGGAAACTGCATAGTTCTAGGGGAGAATGGATACTTGCATACTTTGGGAAAGAGATTTGTGTTTGGTCAATGAAAGAGAAAACAAGCTAGGAGGTAATAAAAATGTCAAGGTCATAATGTTCATGGAAGCTTTTTTACCAGCCAGGAATTTTTATTAATTCTTTAAATGCAAATACCTAGGCACTGTGGACACGTTCCATACCTCCTGCAGAGCACTAGGTGGAAAATTACAATTAGCCTCCCAGAACGAAAATATACCGGTAGTCCCGAGTACAAGAAGCCAGATTCTCCTTGTACAGAGATGCAAATTTATCCCCAGAATCCCTCAGAATGTTCACTACGGTATTAGGATCGTATCAGGTTACAATGGTGTTTTGGCCCAAGACCAGGACTTGTTTGGCTTCAGGGATGCTGTGGAAATGTTTCCAGTTCCTGGGTGGTAAATATGCATATTGAATATTAGGTACGGGTTCCATCCAGAGGTGGATTTGTGCTAATTGGAAGCACTTCTGTGGCTAGTGCAAGGTGAGGCACCCCATTTTTACCATTCCTGCACTACTAGTTGTATCCCTCTAGGGTCTGTGCCATATACCACACTGTTCCAGAGGGTTCATTAACCTCTAGGAGAAATTTTAGGGGCTTTGGGGGCATTGAAATGTTGCATTGGGTAGGAGGCATCAGTGAAAAATCTGATGTCCTACCTCGTCCAAGGGGATGCACTTCAACAAGTGCAAAGCCACTTCTGAATACAGCCCTGTGTGTCTGATTCAACTACATTCTGTGTTCCTGTGAATACCATTGAAGTCTGTGAGATACCTTCCAGTTGACAGGGCCAGCAACCCACTAAGGGTGCATTCCTATTTTAAAGGAATTAGCTCAATTAGTTCCATTGAGCTCCATTCCCTTCCCCCATTTTATTTTTTGCATATTGGGCTCTACATACTCAATGAATATAGTTTATCAGATGTGTTCACCCGGCAGTTTTGGTGTTGCCCTCAAGAGCAAATTCAGATGAAGAGGCAGTAAGAAAACAGGTAGCCTTGCCTGACAGCATCTGAGGAAGGAGCATTGAAACTAGGCCACCCATTTGCTGGTTCTCATAATTGCAGACCCTTCCCCATGCAACATGCAAACTGTGCTATAGGTATGCAGGACACATACTTCAGGACAGTTGAAAGTGTGAATTAGCTGAGATTTTTGCTTGGCCTTAAGTTCAATTCCTATGTAGAGCCCATCACTTTTAAGCATCTTACCAAATGTAAATCATAGAAAGTTGTGCTCTTTATTGTTGTTGTGCTGCCATAAGCAGCCAGAAATTCAAGAGAGCTCTAATTTCAAAAGCAAAAGGTAAGAGAACTACAGTTCCATTTGGCATATGTACTCCAATTTAAGTGCCGAATTTGATCAGGAATTTTTTTAGCAGAAGTTGCTTTGTATTTTTATAGTATGCATCTTCCACTGTGAAACAGTAAAGTTCACATCGCAGTCTTAAAACATAATAAGTTTTGGGGTCTACATTTGACAAAATGGTTGTTTTACCAAGCTAACATTAAGGAGAATTGGTGCTAACTAATACTAGATCTGTCATGTATATTTCCCCCCATTGATGATCAACACAAAAGAACATCTAACATGTAATTCTAATTCTAGTGATAAAGCAACATAACTGCAGAATGCCTACTGACAAAAGGCATATATTTAATATGAACTACACAAATGTCTTTTTCTAGATACTGTATTTATTCTTGACAATTGTTTCTTTGTTTACAGTTGAGGAAATAATTTCCTTGGCACTAATGTTCTCCTTCTAGGAGTGATATAATAATTATCTAGTTCATTTCCCAGAGCAGAAAAAAAGTTATTTATCCTCAATGTCCCTTCATGGTGTTTACACAAGAGGTATTCTTGTGAAAAGTCAACTTCAGATCAGTGTTTGGTTTCAACACCAGTAACCACCTGAGTACAAATCACAGCTAGTGCTAGCAGAATCTATTGTCTGTAGGAGGGTGGCAAACTGCACAAGCAAAATACATTCAAATATTTGTTGACTTGATCAAACGGAGAGAGCTTTTCTTTTGAACGGGAAAGACACAAAGTAGGACATGGGAAGCACGTAGGCAAGAGTCCACTATCAATTGAGTCTTACTGTGATTACCTGGCCGGTGAGTTAAATTGTAGTTTAAAGACCCTCAACCATAATCAACTGATTTTACAATATAAAAATCGCATACAAGTATGCTACTATTTAATACATATTTGATACCTTTTTGATGAAAGCATGCAAAGCAAATGTTTACAGTCAAATCAGATACTCAAAAATGGAAGTCAACTTTGAATTAATAGTCTCCTAGATTACTCTGTGATTGCACATGTAATATCAACTAGCAGATTGTGTGGTGGGGCTGCACCACTCACTTGACCTCCCTCTGGCTGAGTTGCTATTGCATACCAATGGGGACAAGTTGGTAGTGAGGCCAGCATGGTGCAAACATGCTGGCAGAGCCAATCTGGTGCTCCTGCCAGTGCTTGCACCACACCAACTGCTGTACTGCCTTGCTCCTGGAGGTGGGTCAGGTGACCAGCATGGCCCCACCGCAACTTCTGCGACTGGTAGTATCTATACAATATTTGTGTGTTATTGTTTTTGTGTGTGTACAGAAACATATCAGTTCTTACATTTTAAAAAAATGCATTCCTGGTGTCTTTTCTTCAGTACCAGTGGGTATACTGTGACCAGTGGTTTTCTCCCATAAAAGTGGATGATGAGGTTACCACTTGTAGCTTCTATTGCATGTCTGCATAAGACATGAAGAAAATGTGATGTTGACCACTTCTTACAGGATATTATCATTCTTTGTCATTAGAATGTATTGAGGATTTCATGGGATAATTTTTGTCCTCTGTACAAAAATAGAACACTTCTTTTCCAAGCTGCTGTGACTTCTAAGCTGTCACTCTTACTGAATGACTGTATGTACCAGTATGAAGCTGTGAGCGCCCAGCAGCAGTCAGTCTCCAGTTAGTCAGGTTTTGAGATCCATGTAAGGGCCTTATTGTCAGTACAGGGAGGGGAGCAGAGGCCCCACCCCATTAGCCTAATTTGTACCAACTTTCATTCAGTATTATTTCCTCTCATGGATCTGTCTTCATCTGTATCCATTCCAGCTGGCTGCATCAAGGTGAAAGTGAGTTGCCTCCATCAGTGCAGGTGCCCCCACCCACCATTATTTGGCTCATGTCCTTCTGATTTATGCAGTGGCTCTGGGGACCTGAATTTATTTTCCATCTCACAGATGGAAAATGACAAAAAAGAAATATGGCAGGGAAAGCATTAGGTAAGGAGGGATGGGTGAGCATATACATCCCCTATGTGGGCCTGAGGCTGTCAGCTCTTAAGGAAGCAGAAACATAACTGGAAGAAATACATCCAGGTACAGTATGGTGTGCTTGAATTAAAGAAGCCTTTTGAGGACTTGGCACAAAACTTTTAAGATCAGCTTGGGTGAGGAAGATACAACTGCCAGGCTTAGGATGTTAGCAGGTGGAGAGTTAATATTTCTTCAAGGATACCAGCTTGCTTAACTCCAAAATTAGGGCCTACCAGAAGGTATTTTTATGCCCAATCTTTTGTTCTAGGCACTGGGTTATGTTAGTATTTCAACATGCCTTGAAGTTTTTCCATATATAGAATATTTCCAGAAATATTTTTTCCTGCTTGTTTTTCTCCCTGTGGCCCTGTCCTCCCTCAGATTAGTGAGGGACATGTGTAAATATTTTTCTTACTAAACTGTGGGAAAGGAGCTATGAGCTGCTTTGACCTTCGTGCAAGGTTAGATTTCGGAACTCACTGTCATTGAAAAAAAATCAACAAGAAAGTACAGAAACCTTGGGGACCAGCAGCTTTGGCGACTTATCAGTAAGCTATCTCTTCAGTGTGCTAGGAAGTCGCTGCTAAGGAAAGTTGAGTGTTTTTTTAAAAACACTTCACTATTGATATGGTACCAAGTAATCGTATCTAAAAATAGAGAGTGCATATTTGTTCCAAATTTGCTTTGTTTATTTATGCCAATGCTAGCTCCCTATTTAGATACTTTGGTAGTACCAGATGTTCTTATAATTTTCTGCAACATATACATATCCCTGAAGATTTAGCCCATGGACGTAATTATACTAAAATACCATCTTTGTGTAATTTTCCATTGCACACAGGCAATTTCTCTTCTGCACTGTCCATAAGTGACATAATGTGGAAATAGTTCCCTACTGGATATACCGGTATTTAATTCCAGATCAGTAACAAAAAGAGTTCACAGCCAGGTGAAAGATTCATTTGCTGATTTTTTGGGGGGTGGGGGTGGGGAGTATAGAAAAACTTATTGGATATTGGAGTATTTATCCCCTCTCTCTTCCTGGCCCCTGGAATTGGACTCATGCTGGATAATGAATGAAGTATGGGGTGTTTTTCAACTAAGTTCTCAACTGAAATTAATTGAAAGTCAGTGGGTTTACTCTGAGTAAAACTTAGCTGAATACCACCCATGGTCTATAATATTGCATTGACAAAGACAGTGATGCTATACTGAATATAGAGGAAGGAATGTCTCTCTCCAGAGTTCACAGTGTTGCCTTCAGGAGAGCACTCATACCATTTTCCAAATGAAAGCTAGATCTATGTTTCTATTTGTCGTGGAAAAGGGAGCACGTTTTATTTCCTGATCTTCAGGGAAAGGCTTACTTGCAGTACTGTGAATGAGGCTTCTCGGTGTCATTTATGCTATGGGAAGCTGCTCTTGGCATGTGAAATTGAGAGCTCATTATAATTCTTTAATTAAGAGACACAAAAATGTGGAAATGCCTTTTCGCAGAAGTAACTACGTGGTCTTTTGAGAATGTAGTGCCATCATTACACTGCTAATGCATGTAGACATTCATGTGAATCAGCCCTGGCAAGACTTTTTCTCAGAGTCAATAGAAATCGACAGACCTCATCTGCAGCACCGTTAGAGAAGAGGGAAAGTGTACAGCCTCCGAATGAAAACTCCACAGCACAAAGGATTGCTGTAGAGGATTTTGCAGCTTTTGTTGTTCACAGTGGAGCTAGATGAATGTTCCTTGTACTAAAGTGATACAACAGGGGAGTACAAAAGCTTCAAGCATGATCATTAAATAGTACCTACATTGGGGGGTGGGGAACTGTGTCACCATTCCTCATAATGTTACAGGCACCATCAAATGGAGGTCCATGACACTTGAGTGATCAGATTCCACAACAGGAATAAATGTGTGAACGGTGCATATGTGTGGGTGTAGAGGGCATGGTGGTGGTGAATAGCGTGTGAGAAGAAACCCATTTTTTTGGTGAAAAAATATTGTACATTTCCTTATAATCTTATGGACAGGGTTCTAGAAAATATGAATCCACAAGAAAAATTATTTGGAATCATAGTATATTTATTATATACATCAAATATAAAAACAAAATTTCAAAACATTTTTGTGAATCCACAGGACCACAATAGAAAACATACCTATGAACCATGGATCAGTGAAGTGTTGTTATTTCAATGGTATAGTAGCTCTTCCTTTATTTTTTAATGTATATAAATGGGATATATTTTGTGTCTGTTTACCCGAGAAGTATAGAATCTAGTGATGAATATGGCATTGATATTCCATAAATTTACACAATTTTGAAAGTTCTGTGTAGAAACAGAAAGAAAGAAACTTGCTGCTCGAGTTTAAATATTATAAAACAAAGGCCAAAACCAACATGAATTATGAACAAGTCCATGACATTTCAAAAAGCATTCCCCCCCCCCCATCCTTGTTTTCTGTTTTGGTGGTATATACAGTCTCATCATAGCTGATATTTATAGAATTAACCCATTAGTCTGAAGTTAGGACTTCATCTGAAATATATTAATTGCAAAAAAATTATCATTGAACTTAACTGAGTGGCCATTTGCATAAATGAATGAAAACTATTCCTTTTATCCTTTATAGTTGTGGAGTGCTTCTGTTCCAATATTCATTTTCCTGTGCCACCTCTGTTCCCCAACAATATTAGAATTTTCACACTGAAAGGGGGCAGGTAATAAAGTGCTTTATACAATCAAATGCTTACATGTGTATAATACCTCATAAAATAGAAGTGTTCCCATTTATACTTTATGGAACCAGTCTTTTCTTAAAACCAAAATTTTGATGAAAGGATAGGTTCTACTTTCATCTGTGCTGGCTCAGAAACAAACCAGAGTCCAACTTGGGTGTTGTAACATATTCCCCTTTGTTTAACTGACTAGAACATTTTATCCAGAATCTTTTTAAGTGCCCCAAATGAAAATCTTGTTAACTCCTTTTTAAGGATGTCCCACAGAGCCCTGTTGGTTAAATGCATGCCCTAATTAGTTATTACATATTACTGACTTTATAGGTTTTCCAATGGAGTTTCCCCACCGATACTGGTGTTATTTCCATACATGTATACTTCTAGAGATTTGCAGTAGACATTTAATCAAAACCTGCCTCTTAGTTTTAATATACCAGTATAAAAAACCCCACATTCCATTGCTTCTCTCTAAATTGGTAGTCCTTTTGTCCATTACTAGTGTATATTTATCTTCCCAATGAACATGAGAATGGGGTTCCAATTTTCGGATTCCTCAGTTGGTGCCAGTCCCACATACTTTAATAGGGGGTAAACAAAACACTTGTACAGCTGGACCCTAAAGCAGTATTGTCTATAAAAATTTAATTTAAGGGCTGTGACATAAGCCATATTCTGCTGAATAAATGAAACTTATTCCAAGGCAGGTTGGTCCAATACAGACAAGGTCTGTGAATGCAGTTCTGCCCACGGAGACCCTTTTACTCCACCAAATAGATGATTGGTGGAAAGGTGGATATGGGTAGGAGAACTGCAGGAGTGCAGCTATGCATGCACAGGCTTTTGTTGGACTCACTCATTACAAGACCTCTACTCCCCCTATACAATCAGCTGGAGCTATTGGGTGGGTGTGGGCTCTGCTTCTCTTGTGAGGGTTTCACACACAAACACTGTTTATACATAAGTGTTGCAATTGGGACCAAAGTGTTTAAGAATCAAAGTGAAAGGCTATGACTTTGAATACCTCCACACATACTTGGCACTATTCCTTTCCATTCCAGTTTTCATTTTGAGAGTCTTCTTTCTATAGCGTTTGCATTTTGTGCATAAACAAATGCCCCGTTTGGCACTTTCAGCTACAATCTTTTAAAATTTCCAAGACATTTTTCCCCAGAGCTGGTTTCCACTGCTGGACAAAACTTTTCATATTGACTATCAGTCTGCCTGCTTGAACATCTTCATATCCAGCCACAAGATATTTCAAACCTTAGAAAACAAAATAGTCAGATATTTATTGGACTGGTACCGGTACTTCATATCTATCCAAGTATGCAATCATAAAGGGAATTTACTTTTTATACTGTAAACCGCTCTGTGATCTTCAGATGAAGGGCAGTATATAAATCTAATACATAAATAAAATAAAATACTTCTCTGTGTGCATATATATATGTTTTGTGCATGTATGCATGTACATGTGTGTGTGTGTGTATGCACGCATATGTATGTGTATAATGCATATCTTTTTAATCCAGAAGTATCTTTAATGTAAGAGGACAGGAGGCGATTTTGTTCACATTCCACCTTCTCAATGCAGCCCTCTGATAAACTGTTCCAGAGAGTTGGGGTGGGGACCCTCTCTAATAGGGTAGAAGTTGTGGGGCAACTGTAGGGGGAATCACCTCCTTTTCTCACAAGTTAGCATATGCTTCCATTCCATCAAAAGTCATTCTGTGCTAAAAGTTGCACAGTGCAGTTTAAGATCAACACTCTTATGCAGTACACCAGTCTGTCTCTCTTTTGTGCTTAATTGCATTTGGTTTGTGAAACTTTACTACTTTTTTTTGGTAGATGACGGAGCTACAGCATCACAAGCTCTGAAATGATCTCATCTGAGAAATTATTGCAAACGAGGTTTTTCCCCCTAGTAACTTTTGAGGGTTTTTTTTTTTAATGGTGAGACCATTTTACAAAAATACTTCACTATCCAAATATTATGTGGTAAATCTACCCTCATAGCTCAGTCAGTAGAGCATGAGACTCTTAATTTTAGGGTCATGGGTTCGAGCCTCATAATGGGCAAACAATTCCTGCACTGCAGAGCATTAACTAGATTGTTGGAGATTCATTCCCCGCTAACATAGATGACCCTCATGGTCCCTTCCAACTCTGCAATTCTATGATTCTATTATTTTAATACCTCCAAAGGAGAATAGGTACTTTGGAATCCACAGTCTATTGTTTTCAAATAATTGACCAGAGAAGCAGGTATCCTTGAACGTACCGTAATAATTTACTGAAACAGAAAGTCTGGATCTAATTTCGATGTGCATGCAAAGGCCCATTCAAATACAGAATGTCTATCTGTACTTTATTATTTTAAATGAGATGTGTGTTTAGATATACATTGAGATGTTCCAGAATGTGGATGGGAAAGCACAGCTAGTCATATATAGAAATATTTTTTTATGCATGACTAGAACTGGCTCAAGAAACATAAATTTCAGTTTAATATAGTGATTGTGTATATTGAGTGTATCTTCATTGATTTGCAAGCACAACCAATGCAGGTGTGATGGGAATATCTTACATTCTTTGGAGACAGGGTAACACTAGCTGCATTATTTTTCAAAATGTTGGTGAATGAATTCTGCATGTGTGCAGTTATGAGAGAAGATTCAAATTGACAAACACTGTGGCAGGGCTTTGATAATGATTAGTGCATGATATAACAGGTCCAAAGTGAAGCTAAAATTGAAAGGATTGTCTAGCTGCTAGCATCACATTAAATTGCTTTAATTAGTAAGAACAGTGATTGGCATTTTAGTTTTCTGGAGTATCTATGTAATATTTTCTTCTGCAAGAATGTGGAATATAATTTATTGTATGTACTGGCTATAAGAGTGATTCTGATGGACATAAATAGTAAAAATAAATAAATGATGATGATAAAGACCTGCTTTTCATAATAAATACCTACCAGGATTAAGTACTGGGCAAGTGCAGCCTCTGTTAGTCCATGATTCTGGGTACAGAATCCGCTTCCCTCGTAAAATCTTAAGCTTTGTAGATTTCAGTACTTTTTGGATCTTCACATTGACCTCAGCATGGGAGCCTTTATCATGAGCAGATAAAATCTTTGCCTTCAGCACTGAATAAAGAATATAACTTCTGTTTTCATTCTAGTACATTGGTACATAGATTAATCTTAGGCACCATCAATGTGTACACTGCAAACCGAGCCTCTTTGTACTTTCAGGGAGGGCGTAATTGTCACTACTGCTACTGCTAGTGTGATGTTTCTATATATTTCATCTGGTGCAAATAGAAAAGCTCCTGATTTAGTCAAAAATAAACTGTGCCAGATCCTCTACTTGATGAGCCTGTTCAGGCTTTGCCAAAGACAGGGTGCAGGGAGATGCTCAGTGACCTGATTTTTTAGGAAATACTGAGCACATACACAGCTGCTTCTTCCAATTGGAAATACTTGGAACTGATGCTAAGCTGTCATTTTAAACTTTTTCACAAAACTACAAAATATAGCAATGGTTTCCTGTAGCCTGGCTGCCTGTTCCCATTATAGGCTTAAAATACATGTATTTTGGCAAAGAGAAGTAATAAGTTTAAAATAATCTAGCCATTTAGAGTTACATAGTTTGGTTCTTAGAAATTTACAGATTAAAAAGTGCCTGGGAGCTTCTCTCTCTTCCCCCCCCATCCCCCATAAGCCATGCATGGATGAATTTAAACTGATAGAGTCTCCCTTTGAGAACTAGTAGTCTAATTGGCATCACAAAAAGGACTTTATATTGGTGATAATTTATAGAAAAAAGAGGTTTGTCTACATATCAAATGCTGGTTTTCTCCCAGGACACATTTTCTAGGCAAATGGACCATTTATTAGAAGATAAAATATGTTGGAGAAATTGTACATAGCAGACAAAATATGCATGCGGCCATGCAGGTCCAATAGAAATAAATTTCCAAGGCAAAACAAGTGGTATTACCAATCAAGCAAAGTTCCAGTTTTGCTTTAAAAAAAAAAAAGTCTATAACTCAGGGGTCAGAAACCGTGGCACTCCAGATATTGTTGGTCTTCTGTATCCATTGTCTCTGACCATTGGCCATGCTAGTTGGAGCTGATGGAAGTTGAAATCCAACAAAATATGGAAGGGGGTGGGTATCCCATCCCTGCTATATCTAGTGCACCACTTAAATGAACCTCTAGTTTTCCTAATATAAATACCACTATATCTCCCAATCATAGTAGCTCTGTTGACAATTTACACTGATAAATGAAACTGTTGACAGCACTAGGCAATTTGAATAATACATTTGATTTTTAACTCACCATATGTATATTTCATGCCACAGAAGATCTTGGAATTTTTCAAAACTTGGTCTTTACATTCACATTTTCCTACAGAAACACAAAAATACCTCTCTCTTTAAGCACTATTTGATGAAATATTTTAGTTACCATTATTTCATATTGTATTCACCAGAATGTCTAGATTCAGCTACTAAACTGGGAGTGAATGGGATTGCTCATGTAATCAGATATAGTTTTGGAGGACAGCACTTTTCAGAGAAGACTGAATAGATAGTGGCAACAGCATGTTACTAAACATTTTAAGTACTGAATGGATAAGAATTTTTGTAGCTGCTTGCTGGATCCTGGATATAGCTATATCTATAGTGTGTGTGTGTGCGTGTGCAGTATGGTTTATTTTTAGCTTGATGGAAAATATTTGCTGAGATTACATATCTGATATTCAAACAGTGAACCTAACCAATTATAATAAATAATTCCACTTAATCTATAGTTCATTTCAGATGTTATATGAACACATAGGAAGAATGAGATCACACATATCTGACCTCCACATGTTCGTTATAAAAACTGAAAGAGCTCCCCACCACACAAAAAAAGCTTTATACACAGAGGGCTCCCTCCTTGTGATCAGGAACCCAGGGGTCCTGATAGCATAGGAAAAGTAATCCGCACATATGTTTTAACACCTGAAAGAGACTCCTATCTTTCAGTAAAAAAATCCAAAAGTTCATATTCTTACCTGAATGTCGAAGGGCAGAGTATCCTTGTTCATCCTCCCACCCCCATGCTGGTTCACTTTTGTTATACGGAGAATAAAAGCCGGGGATTTCATGGTACCAATCTATGTTTGCACTGCTGAAATTAAAGAAACACTGTGATATGTTTCTTACAAACTCAGTTCAATTCATTTGTAAACAACCCTCCACACAAACAAAAAACCTTGACAAAGCTTAAGTATTCAGAAGCAAAATTAAAAGAAAATATTTATTGTGCTAGTTATCCATTTTTTCTGTTTTCAGAAAAGGGACTTACTTATTTGCAATTCATTTATAGATCTCACACAAGTTCAGAGCTTGGAAGAGATTTCTAGCAGTACCTGGTAGAGTTTTTAGGATTATGATATAGTCACCCATAGCTAATTTCTTGCAGGAAGGGAAGTTCTGTCCCCCCCCCCTTCTAAACTAGTCATGTGAGGGGGAATATGGAATAATAGAACGATAGAAACATAGTATAAGCAACATGCTCTAACCACCTATACCTATGCCTTTCCAATATATTTTTCTTGTCTCAATTCTTTCTTTCTTTTGTGGGAAGTGCTATGTCTCAATATCTTCAAGGTAAGAGTTAGAAAAGTGATTGGTTTCCTATTTCTGATGCATATCCCCCCTCCCCCAAGTCAGATTAGTTTAGCACTTACCGGTAATCCTTTCAATCCAACTATAATGTGTGGTTCATGTGAGGTGTTACAATAAAACAACAATGTTGTGCAGGAACTGTTTGCCCATCATGAGGCTCAAACCCATAGCCCTGAGATTAAGAGTCTCATTTTGTTCTAGAGCAGAGATGAGGAACATGTGGCTTTCTAGATGTTTCTGTACTTCAACTCCCATCAGCCCCAACCACCATGGCCAGTGGTCAGGAATGATGGGAGTTCTTATCCAAAAACATGTGAAGGGCCACAGGTCGTCCAGCTCTGCTCAAGAGGTTCTTCTACATCTCTAACATTTTTATTACTTCTATTTCAAACATGTATTTATTGTAGATAAACTCCCTGTCCTTATGTAATCTAGCCATTTATAGTTAGCAATATGTTTGTCCACTCACTTATTGATGCAGTCACCATTTAGTGGGTCACAGCTTCCTGCACAATCACATGCTCGGCAGCCATAATCTCCAAAGCCCCAGTATCCTACCATGCACCTATCGCACTGAGGACCAGCCACTCCAGGTTTGCAGGGACAGTCACCGTTGCTGGGATCACAGAATGTGCTATTGCTAAAGGGAAGCACAGCTGATCCAACAGGGTGGCAGGAGCACACTGCAATATTAAAACATACATATGAGATGAACGTATATGGGGAGAGACTGTATCCTAAAGGCATCACCCAGCCTTAGTATTATTCTTGTTTTACATTCAAGGGTTCAAGAAATATGGAAAACATCTCTCTCCATAGACAACAACTCCCCCCCCCCACTTTCTCCCTGAAATTATGCTCCTTTTATGGTTAAAGTAAATGTGATAGTGGCAGATCTATGTATTTAAACTCAGATTTGTTCCAATGATCCAATTTAAGAAGCAAATGGGATTCAAAGGTGGACAGTGCTAAAACCTCACACTTGCAGCCTCCTATAACATTTTTCTTCTCAGCTTAGCTCCAATACTAGTAGTAAGACGGGCTGGGGCAAGAGCATTTCAGGAGAAATCTTCAGGCAGAAGAGGTTGCCGTACTCTTTCCTATGTAATCTATTTCCTTTTACATACAGGTATAAATACATGAATCTGCCATTGCCATTTGTAGTTTGGCCCTGCAAACAATGCAAATGTATGTTTTCTCCCTGCAGTGTTATTATAGTGCCATACAGTTTTTGCCACTGTGGATTTTACAGATACATGGCAGACTTATTGAAGTCTTACATGTGAAAATGCCCTGTATTGTTTCCCATACCAATCACTATGCCGTTCCTTAAAAGTGTTGAGTGGAAAATTTCACCTTTTAGCTCTTTTTTAGCTGTAATATGCTTGCAGTACAGTGTGCTAAAAACGTATGATCTCTTTCTTATTGGATAAATTGACTTAAAACTGAATCTGAATTTCAATATAACCATGGCCCTGGAGTATTAAAAGCAGTTCTCAACTCTAAACAAATTTTAACTGCTTTTGTACAACAGCCTCAAAACTTAGAATGCAGCAAATAAGCTCTGATTACTAGAACTTTCAGTTCAGTCTTGGATAACAAGATCCAAGTGTTACAAGCATCTATGTCTGGAATACAAGTGTTTTAAATTTAATGACTGTAATCAGTTATGAACCTTTTTATCACCCCCAGTGACATTGTAGCAAAGTCTTAAAAATTCATACAGGTTGTTAAAAATAGAAGAGGTGGAAGAATCTATGTAACCTTCAAGCAGATTGCTACAGTTACCGTGTTAAATAAGAGTATGCCCTGCTTTATCTAGTACATACACACTCCTGAACAAATATTACACATTGTTCACTTTGCTTAGTGAAGTTTAAGGATTTGTGGTTTAACAGCTCCTTCATTTGCTTTGACCTTGGAGCTTTTCCATTTTCGTTGCTCCTCAGTGAGTGAGCTGGCAATATCTGCAGAATTCCAATGTCTACTACTGTATATGAATAAGGTTATCAGACATGTCGCTATCCACACAAACTATGCAAGACACAAGGCCTTTTTCTGTCGAGATTGTAATCTCTGCTTGATCCCTTCAAAGCACAAGCTTTCTGTTCAGCTGGAGCTATCCAAAACACTCCTCACACTTTACACAGCAAGTGAAAAGCTGTGACTGAACAATTTCACGCAGGAAATATCTGTCTCCTCTGTTGGCTCTATCATGTGTCACTCTGACTCCATTGTTGTGGACTTTGCACAAATGATAGCAGCTGAAGATGAAACTGGGATGGCTGCCCAGGAATGAAACTCATTATGGCTTGGAGGCAACAGCTGAGAGGAATTTGCTTTGTATCAATAGATTTTGCAAAAAAGAAAAGAAAAGAAAAAAGTAAGCTGATCAGGAAGAGGAAGTCAGAAAAGAAAACTTGAAGGATTGGTTGCTGTTATGGGGAAAGCTTTTACCATTTCTATAGATTGCATGCAAAATGCTTTACAATACTTATTCGTCCTCCCCCAAACCCTATTATTTCTTACTTTGTATAAGAGAATACTCTATTAATATGCTTCTTTAATCACTGTCAGGGATAAGAATCCACCTAATAATAATAATAATAATAGTATTTATACCCCGCCCATCAGGTGTACATGAATAAAACCAACCAGCCAACAGAAACCACTGACTTTAAAAAAAATCCCCATATATTGGAAGCTTGCTTGAATGTTCCTATCACAGCTACTGTTAACTCCATCACCATTATTCTAAAGTACATATAGTAATGAATGGTAACTGGTGGAACTCCACAGCAACTGGTAAACTGGCATTAGTTAGATATACTGCATAATGAAATATTTGAGGATTGTAGTTCCTTCATTTACAAATGTGAAGATACCAAACTTGTTTTTTTTACCTTGGCATAAGAATGAGCAACAGAATGATCTAGTATTTAAATATTCATATTGAGAAATTCATATTAGCTTACATTTACAGGCATCTGGGGCAGAAAAGGGTCTTCTGAGGTCTCGGTAGTAGCCTGGTTTGCAGCGCTGGCAATGCTGCCCTTCTGTATTGTGTTGACAGTTATCACACACCCCACCACTTTGGTTTCTTGATGCCAGCCATGTGTCCATGTCAAAGTGACAAGAGTCAGAATGCCCATTGCACTTACAGGCTGAAAATAAGCCAAGATAAGCAAAAAGACAAATTAAGGATGCTCTTTTAAAAAGAATGCAGAAAAACCCTTACACATAATGAGAGCTGATTAATAATAAAATGAAATGCATATGTCAGCCTGAAGATGTTTCCAATATCTGCAAATTATCAGTGCTTAGTTACTCTAATGTACCTATTTAGAGTGAATCTGCTACAAGTTACCACAGGCCTTCCATAATGATGTTTTTGGTAGAATAAGAAAATATCAAATCAAATATTTTGAAGACCAGATCAGATTATCCTATGACAGATACGCAAATCCAGTATAAGTATTGTTGTTTCTGTGTCTTCTGTATTGTAAATTAAAACTTTAAAATGTTTAGTGTTTCAGTGTCTAGTATAATTTATTTAGGTGCCCCGAGAAAAACCGAATAGCTCAAAATTGGAAAATTGAAGGAGGCCAAACAAATGTCACCTTCTTGGTAAAATGAATAAACATCTTTGTAAACTAAGGTGTTACCAATGTTTTAAAATGTTGTGGATAGTGGCATTGGTTTTGGCTTTCTAATTTGTTTACCCAGGGCCATTTCTGCATATCCTTGATAGCCCAGAAGCACTGCCATTAACTTGTTACTTACATCTGCATTCATTTGGAGTTCTTGTTCTGCCATTTGCCGCTTGCCATGGCTGGTCATTGTAGAGAGAAGCGCAATGTTGACAATGCGTTCCTGCAGTATTGTGTTTGCACATGCACCTTCCATGGACCTAACAAAGGGGAAACAAACTGTGACAACTATGGCTGTAATGGCATTTCTAGAGATAACATGCAGGTGCACCTACGGCATTGTGAAATCACTGGTAATTTGGAAATGTGTCTGCCCGCTAATTACTTGCTAACTGAATAGAAAATTGTTCTTTTCAGTTGAACCTGATTGCTTGCTCGCATGGAATTATTCCAGCATTGCAGCAATATCACAACACCTGCACTGAATAGGGGTCCTGTTCACAATATTTGAAACGGTACACTGAATGCATGGAGTGAGGAGGGAGAACCACTGCAATATACCGGTACCCTGTATCAAGCCTACACACAGCATTCTTGTGCAGAGACAGGGTCCCAGTTTTCATGGCTGTATGCTTGTAGGTTTATGCAACAAATCCCAAGGATTCATGTACATAATCAACACTCATTAAAAAGTTGTTTTAGAAGCAAATAAGGAAATATTAAGAAGGGTTTGAGGAACAGCAAAGCAGCTGTAGTCTCCTCCTCGGGAGCCAACTATCTCTCAGCTTTAGCTCCGCATTCACAATACAAGGATACTTGTTTGCCTTCCAGGGCTGTTGTAAGTTTTATGGAGATGATGTATATGAAGCACTCTGAACATTTGAAATGTGCTATAAAAGTGCTAACCATTAATCATGGTAATAGCAGTATGCACCTATTATGCTTTCCCCTAGTTATTGGATAACCTGTACTTCTATCGCCAAACATTTATTTTATAAATTGTACTGAACCCCTTGCCATATCCACTTTGTGTTTTATGACAGCTTTAGAATTCTCCCCCAAATAAACATCTAACCCTTATCCTCACATATATATTGCTATTGTGCTGTACTAAAATGCCATTGCTTAATTGCCGTAGGCCTCTCTTGATTAGACACTAGTGAGCATCTTCATTTTGATGTCAAAAATTGCATTTAAAATTTTGAATAATGTTAGAGAATTTCTTCCACATCTTTTTACTCCATTTTATTTACAATGAGTTATTTCATTGTGGTAAACTAACCCATTAGATTTTCCTATCAGAATGTGGGTGACTAAGGGAGAGTAAACAGTGTAGGCAAGATAGCCTATCATTTGCTCATTAGAATGACATACATAGCAAAAATATAAACATCTAAGTAGCTGTGCACTGAACTTCTTAATCTGTACTTGACATCCAGAAAATACAGCTCTTATCAAGAAAGTACTGGTAGCTAAAAAGCATAAAAAGTTCATAAGAGAGAGAGAGACTGAGATTCTTGCTATAGTTACAAATAGGCTGCTGCTCAGAATACCCTTCTGAACAACTTTGCTCCCATTATATTTACAGGGCATTTTAAAGATTCTTTGAGCTTGTTTGTCCAGACAAAGTTGCTGGTGAGAGACGATGTGAAGTTCTTTATAATGTGGAATGTTTTGGGTCTCATGGCACACCATATTTAGCATCCAGAAGGAATTTCCCCAGGTCAAACTGGGCAATAATCCTAGTAATTTCTGACTTCCCCTGCAGCATCTGAATTGGATAAGTTCCTTGAAGCTATTTGTTCTGCCAACACCCTCTTTCTGCTTGAGATTTATTATATAAAAGGGTCCTTGAGGAGTGGTAGATGGATAGTTGTTTGATCCTTCTTAGCTGTATGATTCTATTATCACAGTTGGAGTGTTTTGGCTCCTCTTAAATAAAAATATGGACTGAGTCATAAACGGGCACTGTAGAAAAGCTAGTGATGAGCGAGGAATGTCAGGAGGGAACTGGTGTTGCTTTTCATCCTACTCAGAATATAACAGTCTCTGATTGAGAAGGTTGCAGAAGGATAGAATGTTATTAGTGTTATAGCTCCCGGAACAGGCCTAAATATTCAAGCTGATGAAGAGTGAACCAGAGGAAGAAAACTCTTTATGTTGAATAAAACAATCCATTCCTGGCAATGGAAGAGTAGGGAAAGTGACCGCCCAGGAAGATTTTTCTGGAAATTGTTATCTAACTTCATAACAGGCAAAAAAGGGGGGGACTGTGGTATATGCTTAAAGTAGGTGCCAGGTTTGCTTACAGCTCCATGGAAAAAAATATCTACCACAGCCTGCATAAGTCTGCTTATTAGTAGCAGGCCAACTAATGAGAACAGCTGCATGTAATACTACAAGCTATTTGGGAAAGAGACGAGTGTCGTATAGCTTCAACATAGACATTTAAAAGTCCAGGTTTGTAAAAGGAACGAAATACATTGACAGGTATTTCTCCAGTCAGAAATTGCCACATGGTGCTTCAAACCTAATAATAGGTTGCAAGAATTGCATGAATGGGCAGCCAGCAGGATACAAAGTATGAACTGGAAGTCCAGGGAGGGTGGTGAAAAAAATACTTATGGATGGTATGTATGTAAATCAGGTATTTGTAATTAAAATGTATTTTTTTTAAGCACAAGAAAGTGAGTTGTAAAAAGCGGGCCAGCAACTCGCCACTCACATGGCGTTGGCCATGTAAAAACAACAACACACCAAACACATCCTTTCTGGCTCGCGTTATGTCCCAATTTGATAATCGGTATATATATTCATATTTCTGTCACTGAGGTTGCCATCCTATACCCATTTCCCTGAAAGTTAGCCTCACTGAACTCAGTCAGAATGACTTCTGAGTAGACATATATAGGATTGCACAGTCATGTACAAAAAATGAGAAAGCAGCTTTTGAGAATAAAAAAGATCTAAAGAAGTTGGGGGAGTTAAATCAATAAGAAACAGCTGCTGCTGCTGCTGCTGCCACCGCAAAATATATAATAAATCCAGTTTATTATATATAATAAATATATATAAATCCAGTTTGATTTTCAGCCAGCCATGATGCATTTGTGACGACTAAACCAGAATGTAAACATTTTCTAGCAATTTCCATTTACCCCCGTGCTATTCAAGCATTGCCATTTTGAATCTTTATGAGGCATCGCTAAATGACACATTTCCCAAGATGTTTCACTGTTTTGTGAATTGACACAAGTGAGTTCATTTAACCAGAGTTCTTTTTTTCGTGCTATTTTTCATTCTGTCATTAGCCCTTTCCATTTTACTCCACTTCCAGACTGCTTTCTTTCTTAGCTTGACAGCTCTCTGGTAATGTCGCTCATTATACTGTACAAGGCAAACAGTGTTACAAAAGTTGACTTGTGTAAGATAAATTAGTGACTGATTTTCACACATGAAGACAGTTGCTAGGGCATGTTTCCTCCCATTGCCTTTTGTTCCTCAATTAATATATTCAATTACTTCTTTTCAAATTGTCTGGGTTTTTAGAGAATACTTCATGACTTACGTTCCTGAATGTATTATACAGAGAAAGAAGCAACTGACAACAGCTCTTGTGCACTAGAAGACCTGGTCCCCTCCCCTGAAACTTGCCTTTTGATTAGTATTGTTTATATTGCATAATGATTTGAGATCTACACTACTATTGTAGCTTTATTATGGTAGATATGATAGGGTCTTTTTACTGAGACAATATAAAGCTTCCCACAAGGGACAATATCGAAAGGATAAAAGAGGAATTAGTCTTTAGAAAATGGTTTTTAAATTGTAACTGTTATATTAGCTTTTTTCCAACAAAATAAACAGCAAAATGCTACTGTGGGTAAAAAAAAATTACCACAAGGAGAGTATATAAAATAAAGGTGGCGTTGGATTTTAGTAAAATATATGTTGACTAAAACATGTTCATATATTCTCATATTGACCCTACTCTACAAATTTTTATATATTTTGGAGAGTATTGTGTTTGTTTAATCTATTTAATTTATTTTTATTTTTTAAAATGTTATATAGCACTTGATTGTAGGGGAAACCCCCACTTCTAAGCAGTTTACAATAAAATAAAATGAAACATTAAAATTATTGATGAAAAAATGTCAAAAAATGTTTTAAAATACTCAAAGGACATGCAATTTCTACATGTCTACATGTCTGGATAGGCTTGCCTAAACAAAGATGATTTAAGCAGGCACCCAAAAAAAGAATACAGCACGGTGATATCAGTGCCTGATATCAATAGGCAGAGTTTTAAAGCATAGGTGCTGCCACACTAAAAGTGCAGAACAAGTATTAAGGGGCACCTGTAGCAGAGCCAGTTCCACTTATTGAAGTAGTTGACTAGGCATATATGGGGTAAGGTGATTTCGCAAGGTACCTGTCAGCAATACCAAAAAGCTAAAATGATCAATGTGGGTGCCTAAATGGAAATTATATCTTGTAAATAACACACAACTGCCATTACACTTCTTCTCCCTGTGTCCTACCAGTATTACTTGAGCACTATGCAGGCTACATTCACTGTACTACCAGTAGTTTTAAACTGTAATGCACTGACCTTGCTTTTGATTTGATTTGCTAGATTGTTAAGTCTTGCCACACTATGTTTTTGTTTATCCTTCTTTGTTATTATTCTGCTACAACTCTTGCAGAACAAGTATATAAGAGAAATATAAACCAGGACAATTTATGTTACATACACAGCAGTCTTGGGGATTGCCATCTGAAATGATCTAGTCTATGTAGCTAGTTTGAAAAACTTTCCACCAGGGAAACATCTTATGAAAACTAAAAGTTTCACCATTTGTTAGATTTGCAAGCATTCATATTTGTGCATTTGCATACATGTTGTAATATGTTTGTTTTTCACATTGGGAAATAAAGCAGATCTTAGATTAGGTGTTTTCCAACATAGATCAGATTGGGTGCCAAATCATTTTACCAATACAGGTATAATTTAGGCCTTGTCCTTGAAAGCAGCTCATCTATCAGTTTCTCCCTCACCTCTGCTGAATCCTGCAACATATTGCTTCTTTTCAAAGGTCTATTTTAGGTTCTACATCCCTGTGAAATCAAAACTTGTGAGATGGGTGGTATACAGCACACACACTAATCAGGTTATATAAAGACAATACATAGAAGCAAGCTTGTATCAGAGCTGTGTTGGACTGCCAAAATATACATACTGTTAGCTTCTTTTCACATTGTGAACCAACATTATAATTTAGATCATGTAAATATTCACCGCTTAATTCAAAATTAAAGTAGCCTAGACTTTTGTCTAATTTAGGTAACTTCTAGATATTCCCTAGATATAGGAAAGTCATAATATATTGTCTGTTCCCATTCTGACTTTCAGGATACTAATTCCCCATGGAACTGACACCAAGCTAAACAATTCACTTTATTTTTGGAACATTGATCTCTATACTTGAGACTTTGTGCAAGGTTTATCCCAACATAAACTTACCACATGGAAGACTCCTGCTGCTTTAACAGGCTTAAATCCTTTGATGGGCACACAGTGATCTGCATGACCATTACAAAAGCAGCTTCCTTTTACAATAAAATCATAGATTGCATAGTAGGTTAGTTCTGGAGGTTTTGCATTCATGTCATTGCTATGGCAAGGACAGGATTGTTGCTTAAGCAGCTGCACGCGAAGGTTAGTGATCTTCAACTGTGCCTGAGCTTCAGGACTGTAAGGATCATCAGCAGAATTGGGTGGTGACAGAGCTCGGTATATAACCTGGAAATAATATACAAGACAGAGTAAGTGAATAATAAAGAGATGTGCCAATTTGAAGTCTTAAAAAATGGTTGCATAAGGCTGCTGGCATCACTTATCAAGTGGCCATCTGCTATGGATGCTTTAGTTGAGATTTCTGCTTTGCAGGGGGTTAGACTTGATGACCCTCAGGGTCCCTTCCAACTTTACAATTCTATGAAACTACATCAAGCTCTGGGAGGTTTCCTGGAATTTAATTGACTGAAAAATATACGACTTGACCTCTGGAATTGGCAATGTGAAGATTTTAGAACCTGATTACCCCCAAGGAAAGGCTGCTAGTGCTGTTGTGGAAACACCTGTGAATGAAACAAGGAGTAAACTGTGTCATCAGACTCCAGCTGTATGCTATCCTGTCTATGACGCTGTGGAGTATAATTTCATCACAGAGCAAACGCTTCATTAGTGATGACTCCACTGTGCAATATTGACAGGTTTGCCTTCTGTTATTTTCTTGTTCTTTGGGCATATTATAAAACCATAGGGCTGTAGATCAGAAAAAAGATAAATCAGTCACCCATTTTAATGTTCTACTAAGCAGAACAGTGCAGATGAGTCTCAAGGTGGTTTTAGTTACTTAAAATATGTTCCAACTATACTAGTTCATTTGACATCTGGCAGTGAAGCTTCAGTGAGATGTCACATCCAACTGGATATACATATACTGTACTCTGTATTAAACTTTGCAACGCATCTTGCTTTTGAAACATGGAAATGTTTAATGCTCATGTCATGCGTATTAAAAAGGCCACTCCAAAGCAGTTCTGAAAGTGACAATCACAGAGGTAATTTAGGAAAGGGGAAAAGTAGCAAAAAAAGCATTCAGCAAATATATTTGCTTCTTATTTTCATTATGCACAGCCAACGCATTTGGGGGAGGGTGGAGTAAAAATCATTTATAATCTCCTTTTAAAGTAAGAGATGTGACTTGTTTGGTAATCTTTTGCCAAAAGCCTTTCCTTTTATTAAGAGTGATGAATTAGTTATTTGAGTATTTGATTCCACCACCTCACTGGACTGTCATTTTTGCATCTTTTGGCTGCCACTGATTTGTGGTATTGATTCCAGGACCATCATGTCTAAACCCACTGTACTTTTTAGCCAAGCTTCTCTCCTGGCCAAGATCTTTCTGCCTTCCAGAACTTCCAGACTTCACTTAGAGATTGGGGCAGTCAGGGTGTGGGGAGGAGTTATAAGGAAACAGAAAAGGTTTTAGAGCATTTACATTTCTGAACTGAATGGAAGCAGTCTGCTTTTGTGAACCTTGTCAGCATGCCAAAAGTGGCAGCAGCCAATGGGGCAGAGACAACTGCAGCTGGATGTTTCGGTGCCTGTGAGCAGGGCATTAGAAAACGTGCAAAATAAAAAATCCTCATTGGATGCATAACTACATGGTATTCTGTCCATTCATCTGTACGTATATGAAATTGGATACACATTCCACTGATTGTCAGTATAATAACCTCCCTTTAAAGGACCATTAAAACTGAAATGGGGAAAGTTAGGCTGGAGAAGGCAGTGAGAGAACAGAGCACACGAGCTGTGTTTGCCATGAGTAAAAGTGTTGAGTCTTTGATGGAGGATCTAAATAATTAGTAACACATTTCAAAAGGCTTTTGTTTCCCTTTCTATAACATGCCAAACCTTTTAAACTTATCCAGGAATAAGGCTGTATCAGGCAGGTATGAACACAAACTCAAAGAATCCCAGCGCCACAACTTGTGTACATCTGTAGGCTCTTCTATTTATTCAAATTTAAGTGCCGTACAGCCCTGACCACAATGACTTTTTAGCAGTTTGTGAACATGAGATGCCTTCAGATATGAAAGAAAAATGCTTGGATGCAATCCAAGTTCTAGACATTCATTTCCTTTTCGGTGGATGATGGAAAATGCAGGCTGAGAAAAGTGCAATAAAAAGTAGCACCCTAGCTTCCTTTGATTAAAGATAAACTAAAATGGTATCTTAGATTTCTTTGCTATTTCTGGTTTTGATCAAATTTTCAGGGAAGAGAATGTTGAGAAATGAAATAATTCATTTTGAATATACCAGTGCATTTTTAAAATGTTGACCTGTCTGCAGATTATATATATCATGCTTGACACAAATAGTGCATTTACTGTTAAAGGCCAAACAGCACTTGCTGAATAATAACTAGCACTTTTGAAACCTAAAAATATACAAAATGAAGTAAACTAGTAAAACAAATTGGCTGGAATTGTAAGTTTTGTATGCTCATATTCCACAGAATCTAAAATGTGTACAGGTATGTTCATTAAGCCCTTGGCTGTTCCTTATTGGTTTTTGAGGACAATACAGTACAACTGATTAATGAGTTAGGAATGCTCAGGTCAGGCAGTGTGGACAAAAGGAGGGACCACAACAATAACAAAAGTCATTTTAATTCAAGGTCTGGGAACGAATTATCTAAAGTAGTAGTCCCACTAGGCTAGGGCATCCATCTCTTCCAAATCTGTCTGTGGCTCATGTGCATACGTATGCCCATTCATTTTTATTTCATTAAAACAGACCATGGTCTAGTACTGTACACTGCTTCATTCTTATTTCCACTCTAGTTTCCTGGGCTTTGTTTCAATTTTGTACATGGATAAGGAATATAGTTTACTTCTGACCTCAGTTGGAGCTTTGAACAATCCAGCAAAAACTGGGCAAAAAGTTCACAGTATACCATACCTTAAAGACCACCTACTTGCCACAGCCACACACATCCCTCTTTTCTCTGCACCCAGCTCTACCCATTAATTGCACAGTTTTCCTACAGAAAGTACCCACAATGGCGATGAGCTTTTAACCTTTATTATTCTTATATGAAAAGCTCAAGTGGGAGATTTTATTGGGCCAACTAAGCTCTGTTTATAGTGGGATGTAAAAGTTAAAAGCAATCACTCTCCCAGTAACTGTTATGGAAATCTGCAGCTGGCAATTGCATTGATTTGTAGAAATTGTGATTGGGGAGGGGGTAAAACATATGTGCCCGAGGGGAGAATTTCCATAATGTAAAAGCTGCAACAGTGGCTGATGCTTTCAACTTTTTTCCAAGAAACTGAACTGGTAGCAATAAAAATATATTATATGTATTAAGAACCAGACTTGTTAAATGTTTTAAAGTAAAATATACATCTCACATTAAGTAAATAAATGTGGGAGCTGTCAAAGCTATGCACTTCTACTTCAAAGGGTGTTCTGCCACCATAACTCTGCGCACAAATAACAGGCCTAGAACAATATATTTCTACTCACACTTTGTTAAGTCTTAGTGTAGTAAATTATTCAAATTTTCTCTTCCAGAACCTACGCAACTAGAAACTGTCCTTCATGTCTATAGAAGCAGAAGCCTAGGAAATCCTAAAACATTCTGCTCATCAAGCCAGCAACCTTTAGCCAGAGAACTTGTAGTCAAGACAACTGTACATGATAAGTAATTATGGTGGCCATGAGCATGTGTAGAGTGCTTTTCTCACAATACTGAGTAAAACAGAATCAACTCTTATACTTAGGACACAACAGAAAAGGTTCCAGGATAGACAGCCTGACTTCCTGGTTTGTTGAAGCGACAATACTTCTTATTCTAGAAATTCAGCAATGCCAGCATAACCTGGACACTTCTTCAAGGTGTTGACTATCCAGCTAGACCAAGTTGACTAGATTGTACCATATAAATTTCCTAGACAAGGGAACAATCCTACATTAGATATTCCGGCTAAGTCTGTTACCTGCCTTGTCTGTTACCTGCCAGACTTTCAATGTGAAATAATAATAAACACTGAGAACATACAGAATATATTTTCCTCACTAATGAGTGGTCACAATGATGTCTCAGCATCTCAGGAGGAAGAGATGGTTTTCCCATTGAAGTTGTGGTTTTCTGTGCCTAAGAAATGATCACAAGTTAATAGTAACTTTACTAGCCGTAAGAAAGCTCAACTACCATGTTCCATTTCTTTTTTTTTAATGAATGCAGTTTCACAGAATATTAATCTGCTAGCTAATATTCTACACTTTCACTCTGAATCCTCAAACAGATCAAAGAACACAGCCACAGCTATGATTTATAGCTAGCAAGGGTTTGTTTACACCCACTCCAAGTATCCCATAGAAACACACACACACCATCCATGCATGACACTACAGATTCCATGCTATATTTACACTTTATGAAAGACAGAGAAGTTCAAAGTATTGACTAAAATCACAAATCACAGTAACTACCGGTATAAAAGAAGGGAAGCAAGCCCAGGTATCTGACTGTCAATTTGCCAGATGTGCAGAATGTTGTATATTTTCCATACTGATATTGAACCTACCATCATAAGAAGTAGCAGTAAAGAACAGGGTGTCTTTGAGCATGTGTAAAGTAGATTTCCCCCACCACTAAGAAATTATTTCACATCTGTGAGTAGGAAGCAGCTTCCCATGTTTGGTTGATCCACAGTACCTCTATTTGGAGAACTTTAGCACTTGGTACATTCAATTTATTATTGCTGCTGTTGTTCATTTGCATAGCAGCATCAATATGCAAGGTGCTTTACAAGGTGCCAGCATAAAATTAACCTAAAATCATTAAATATTTTTTCAGTTGTTAACACGCTATGTCCACAACCTCCCAAATGCCAGACAAAACTATTAATAGAAACACCTATTCTAAGTAAGTAAAATATGTAAAAGGGGCCAGGTGAGTCTCTTCTGGAAAGGAATTCACTAAATTTTGGAAATACTACTTTGTTCAATACAGATCCTCTTGGATTGGCAGAAGGGTCCTCTTGGTGGTTCTGCCACCCTCAGAATTTCTGCTGGTGTCAGCCCAGGACAGGGCATTCTCTGTGATAGCTCCTAAGCTGTGGAATACTATCCCCACAGCAAATTGTTTGTGCTGATTTTAACATTGTATTTTTATATCATAACCCACCCTGGGACCTCATGGTGAAGAGCGGGCAAGAAATCCAATAAAGAATAATAAGGTACAGTTGCAGAAAGCACCTTCCTCCAAATAAAACTCTCAAACATTTACATAGCCTACAGCTAAAATTTATATATTTTTTTCTTTGGCCTTTCCAATTTGAAATGTATGGTCTTATCACAAATCTACCCTAAACATTTCTGCTAACATAAGTAAAATGATTACTAGTAATAAAATACTTGAAATCTATCCATCTTAATTAACCTTTTCTTGTTGCAACTATCAAAGATTTATCTGACTTGCTTGGCACATTTTCTCTCAAATCTTAAATGAAATGAAAATACAAGCCTACATATAGTATGCCTGTAGCACAAATATATTTCTTGGCAGAAGCTGTAAATAATTAACAAGACACAGGAAGTGTCTATATAGCTTTAAGTCAATCACTATTGCTTACAGTCCTCTTCCACTGTACAGTATCTTTGTCTGGCTATCAGATCAAGTGGCTTCTGAGTGACAAATGTCTTTGTAGTGAAAACTATTAACGGTATTCCATCTGCATTTATATAGACATATTGTGCACTTCAGCACCCACTTTGTGCGAGCTCAGAAACTACGGAAATAAGAAATCATGCAACCCATCTAATTTCTACAGAGAAATAATCACTTTTTAGTCAGTCACATCAATCAGTGAATAATTTGTTTCCAATCAGAAGATGCATTTTTTAAAAAAAATATATCTCTGAAATTACGTATTTTATATCCATTATGGCAGTCAATCAATATGACAAAAGGACCATTGAGACAGCTGCCACTTGTGTCTTGCTGACACTGCATTTCCCATTCTAGTAATGTTTATAAAGCAAATACTATGAGAGGTAAATGGATTTTTTCCCCAGGCACTTTGACATTGTTCTGAACCCACAATTTGGTCCCATCACCAGGGCTAGAAATCTCTAATTCATGTCGTGCTGCTTTTAATAGAAGCTTGGTGTATGGATGTGGCTGAACTCTCCTTTCTTCTCACCCAGACCCTGCTCAGTTTTCTCAGGGAATGGAGCCTGTTATATGAATTGTTTCTATTAAGAATGAAAAAAAAGGAAAGGAAGTGGGCAAATGGTCAAAGCACACTGGAAAACAAATGGAACTCCTTAGCATCTGTCATAACAAATGATATTATGGTCTTCTCATGAATCACACAGCATAGGTGGTCAGTTGCAGGTTTTCTGATGGTTGGTGAGGGGACAATGGCAGTACACAGATAAGTTTGCCATCAGTTCAGGGTCATATAATCTGGCTCAATGGAAACTTCCCTCCTAGCCCTAAAAGCAGCTTCACTGTGAGATTTTCATTGAAACTATGATGACACTTGCCCCACACCAATAGTAGTTTTTTACATTCTTAAAACTATATGTTTCATGAATCTATAATTAAGATTACATGGCTCACATCTACCACACAAAAATAAGGAGTTTTGATACATCTAAAGGTAAAGGTAAAGGGACCCCTGACTGTTAGGTCCAGTCGCGGACGACTCTGGGGTTGCGGTGCTCATCTCGCTTTATTGGCCGAGAGCCGGCGTACAGCTTCCGGGTCATGTGGCCAGCATGACTAAGCCGCTTCTGGCGAACCAGAGCAGCGCTCGGAAACACCGTTTACCTTCCCACCAGAGTGGTACCTATTTATCTACTTGCATTTGACTCTGTGGTTTAACCCACAGCACCACCCGCGCCCCTCTGCATCTAGTGTTGCTAAATTTTACTGAGAGAGGCTTTATGCCTTTTAACAGCTGTGTGACAGGCAGCAATTCACAAGGGCAGACTTTCCTGGCATGAAGCCACAGTGACGGGGAATCTGTACCTGCTGAACTATGCTTGCCAGAGGGCTTAACTGGATCATCCATATTTTAATTATGATAAAAAGCCTTTTAAAGTGTCTCTGTATGCTTACTATGCTTAATTAATGCATATACAAATACAGTTAAGTGTTTCCTTGCCACAAATCTTTGTAGATCGAGACAAGGTACCCACATTTAAAAGCAAAATCTTCATTTCAAATAGCACTTTAATCATGTGCCTTTCTTTTCAAAGAAATTGTGCTCCATGGGAATAGCAGTAAACACACTCTACCCTGAACTATGGAGAAGCCTTTTGGTCCATCAGCAAGAAAGATGATATTTAAATACTCTCCCCTCAGGCAAGTTTCCCCCTTCCCCAAAGATTTATGTCCTTGGATTTGGCATGCCTTCACTACTTGTTGATATATGTCAGACCAACAAAGCTTGAACTTCGTCCCAAAACTAAGCCGAAGAGTGAATGAGCAGGAGAGCGAGTGAGCTGCTTTGCTTTCTTGTTCAGAGGCAAAGTCATTAGAAAAACTGGCTGACTCCCCAGAACATCCCCCACACCTCTGAGCATAGCACACAGCAGCAGAGGCTGGCAAAACGGACATGTAGCTAGCAACAACAGCAGCAAACGTGGCACCTTAAAAGCTGACACTTTTTTCAGCAAGACCTTTCATAACCTATAAATGTTCACTTATAAAGTACTTAAATGTTTTTGTACTGCTTTTATTTCATGTATTCTAGCTAGGCACACCCCCTATTTCCTTGTTTCTGTTGCTTGTAAAATACTGTCGCTTTATCGTTCTGGTTTTTCATTTTTAGGAAGATGTTGCTGTGGAGAGGGTTGAGTTGCCTTTTTATAACCCCATTTGTGTGCACAGTTTTGCATTGGGATTCTTCAGATTTTGTCCTGTCCCTGGATTTTTGATGAATGTTTGAGTTGAGAATGGGTACATCATCTACTCTAGTCATGTACTTGGATATCAAATACTTCTCTTCCACACACCTGCATGGCCCATAACCTCTTGGAGTAGTAACTGTTCCAAGAGGTTTTTTTTATTTGCAGAAATACAACTGTACCTACTGTAATATTAAACATTCTGTGAAGAAACTCTAGGAGCTGATTTAATAGCACACCCTGGTTTAAAAATCAGTGCTACGCAGGCGATTGGAGAGCAAAGGAATAGAATGTGCAGGGCATTTAAGTGGGAGACTAGATTTCCAACAGTGTGTAAAGGAGAGCTGTGTGTTCTTAGGTAGTAATTATTGGTGTGAGAATGTGGATGTTGCAAATGCACAAATGTCCCTCTTTTCATATGTGAATTGACAGCAATGCATCATACCCAGGGGTCACACCCCTATATTTTAGGACAGTAGGGGCCCTATATAGAACCATAGGAAAGTAGAAATGCATATAAGAACCCTTCAGGTTGAGGTAAATAGGCTTGAAAAAGGCACACATACCAGAAGCATTCAGTACTATAGCTAGCCGAAGTGAATGGACCCATGTGCCAATAGATTAATTCAGGTAACTGGTCAAATAACCTCCTTTACTCAGCAAATTGCAACAATATTCCCCATACTAGTTAAGCATTGGTTTTGCAGACCTGTCTGAAAGCTTTCAAAGATCCCACCATGCTCCAGGAACAGCTGTTGGTTCTCGAATATCTCACTATTCCGTTCTGAAGGTCTGCATCATATCCAGAAACCTGCAATTGGAACTTCATCAAGAGTGAGGGCAGAGATCCTAACAGCCCCGTGCCCCAGGGCTAAAACAGCAAGTCATTTGGGGCTATTTAGAGCTTTATTGAATCTTGAAACCTGTACAACTTCAGGTTAAAGACCCTTTCAGAACTAGATGAGGTGTTGCAGGAATTTCAGTTTGCAGGTCAACAAGCATCACATACTTTTCCTGAGCATTGAACTTGTTCCCAAGCAACATGTTTGTGATGAGATGTTGAGCCAAGAGTCTAACATATTGCAGCCATTAAACATTCCAAGGCACTTTCCACGAGAGTAAACCTATTATTCCCAGTGTCTTGAGCATTGGCTGAAATCCCAGTCAGTCTGGATATTTTAATTCTGCCTACCTGAGTTTCTCTTGTTTGGTGGCATTATTCTCTTGCTTTTTTTTTTGTAAACTATTATAGATTTGTATGTTGCTATCATAGTCTGAAATTGGCTGCCTTTCAGTAAAGTGGGAGTCTATAAATTAGTCGATAAAATAAAAGACTATGATCTGTTCACTACAGAGGTAAATGCATTCCAAAGAATCTACAGACATGCAACAATAGCATCTTCACCACACACACACGCCAACCCATGCTTTGAGGTTTGCAGAGGAGACCCTGTTAGTAAGACCACTGATGGATATCACTTGCAGGGCAATGACTCATGGCTGGGCCTTCTCCTTGGTGCTTCGCAAGGTGTGGAACTCACTTCCAGTGGAGGTGTGTCTGTCCCCTGCACTAAAGGTTCCCCTTGGCTTTTGACACATGGATGTCAATGGGAATTCCAGCAGCTGGCATTGTTTTGTGTATTCTTGGTTTTAGATGTTTTTAAATTATTGTATGGACTGTATTTTTATGTTCACCATCCTGGACTCCCATGGAAGGAAGGCCACTATGGAGAACAAAATTATTGGCGAGATCTCAAGTGGCATAGTGACTAAGGATGTTTTGACTCATGAAACTTAATTCTCTTATATCTATGGCATGGCTGAAATTTAGCATGGCTGAAATCTAACCTACTGTACAAGGCAAGAGTCAGATGTGCCTACTTTTGCATCTGGCCACACCTCTCTGGCATATGGCCTCAATTAGGTTGTCCATGATGGAATGCAGCTCTTGGATAGAAAAAGATTCCACCATTTCTGTGTATAGGACTGCAGCATCAGCCTGTAGCTAAGTATATGCATGTGCAACTGACACTACTGCTTTTGCTTCCTGTGTTTAATTTTTGGTTGCAAGCTCCTTGGGGTAGGAATTTGTACTCTAGAATGCATTATACACACTGGTGATACTATATAAATAAACAATAGGTTGGATCCATATTTTGTGAAGCTGAGAGTAGACCCAGTGAAATCAATGGAACTTAACTGATTACGATTTTCTATTTATGTAAGTGGTTCTTCTCTAAACACAACTAAGGCTTAACTTAACTCAATTTGTCTTCCCTCCCAAATAAAAGCCTCTTCCTCTATTTCTCAAGAACAAAAGACTTTAAAAGAAAATTGCTGGAGGGAATGAAATTAACAAAGCATAAATTTGTTGAAACGTGGTCTCTGACAAGCTTGCACTCAAACAAGCTAATTGCTATTATGAAGCAATGATCTCTATACATATACAGTCATACCTCGGGTTACAGATGCTTCAGGTTGCGCGTTTTTGGGTTGCGCACCGCGCCGAACCCGAAAGTACCAGAACGGGTTACTTCCGGGTTTTGTCACTCACGCATGCGCAGAAACACTAAATCGTGACTCGTGCATGCGCAGATGTGACGCTGTGGGTTGTGAACGTGCCTTCTGCACGGATCACGTTTGCAACCCGAGCGTCCACTGTAGTGGTACATACCTATGGTTACCAGATTTCCCGTTTCCCAGGGACAGTCCCCGGATTTACAAATCTGTCCCCGGACAAAATCCGTCCCCGGAATGTGCCCAGATTTCATTTAATGTCCCCGGATTTATATTATAAGTGTTGTAGATTTATCAGTAGGAAATGAATGTTGCGTGATTGGTTCAACGGCACAAGACACATCATATGGGGACTTCCGGTGAGGCAAATGGCAGGCGCCACGGTAGTGAGCACCTTCTGAAGCCAGCCAGAGCCAACTGCACTACCAGGCTGGCTCTGAGCTGTTGAGACTGCTGCTGCCACTGCCACTACCAAGGGGGAACCAGGGACACCCAATGCATCAACTAGGGAAACCACTGACCCCCCCCGAACCAAATCAAGCTGGGAACGAGAGTGCCTGGCCACCCGGCCAACTGCCCAGTGGCCCTCCGGGGCCAGGAAAACCCCGGAGCCGAGCAGGGAGAAGGAGGAGAGGAGAAGGAGAAGGAAGAGAGAGAAAGAGGGGAGCCCTGACCTTGCCGCACCACTACCACCACCACCACTGAGGAGGAGAGGTAGGAGAGCACCAGGAGGGCAAGGACACATGGCCGAGCTAAATATTTTGGAGCCTTCTGAATTTCCATGTCAGCAGCAATCAACCTTCCCCAAAATATAGCTATCCAATGAGGAACTTTATCCTGCATTCCAGTCATTTTCACAAAAAAACTTTACTTGTATAGAACTTCCAAAAGGTGATTAAATAATTATAATCTCTTTTATCTATGTTTCAGAATGAGGAAAATGTGTTTAGCTATTAATTTTCCTTTGACCGATGAGAAAGATGAAGGCTCTAATTTTTGTATTGCTTGGAATCTAATAACATTCAAACTTCTAATATGTGTTTAATGCTTTGGTCCCTAATCCCCTTTAATTTATTGCAAAAATAATAAACAGCTACTCTATATCCTAGCTATGATTCTCTTTCTTCTTACTTTTATACCTAATGGCCTATGTTTCCGAGCCTTATAACTGTGTACAGGTATACACCCATATAACTGTAACCAGAGGAAAGTGGTCCTGCATCTGGATTTATATGCACCATGAATACATGCCTAAAACAGTTACTGCCTAAAACCAACCTTAGTTATTTGTTAAAGATTTTATTATTATTATTATTATTATTATTATTATTATCATTATTATTATTGAAACTGTGATTTAATGCTTATATATTGCCAACACTCTGCTAGACATGGAATGAACACAGTATACCAGTGCATGAGACCATTTTTAGCTGGACAGTCCGTGATAACTGTGCATTTTAAACCGGAATGAATGACTGTTTCCAGATGTCTGAAATTAGGTACTACTATGAGTAGGAGTACGTCCTCCATAACTCAAAACAGCTCAATAACCTCTTGTGTTGTTTAATGTGAGGTACATGTTACTATTGGCAGTTACAAGTAATTGCTTGAATATAGCTGGCTGTAATAAATTAAATGTGATGTTTGCGAAATCTGCAGTCCTGCCATCTGGTCACCAGAAAGCTTCTGGTACTACTTTGCAAATAAATACAAGTAGTGTTAAAATGCAGAGTGCTTTAATAAGTAATCTGTGTGATCTCCAAGCCCCCTGCACTCAACACTTCCTGAAAACTTGAAATAATGTTGACATCTTAAATGAACATCTTTCTGTAACAGTTTGTGGCGTGGCTTATGCACATTAGGCAGGATGAGGTTCGTCTTAAACTTTCTCATGCTGGCAGATCACTACACTATGTCACCATAGCAATACCCTTGCACTGGCACAAGTTTGAAGTGGCGGAACAGACACCTGTGGTCACGGAGAAGTGGAAATTAGTCAGAATCCTATGTTTCCTCAGGGCAGGGGTCAGTTCCAACCATGTAACAATGGCATAATGCTGTGCAGCAAAGGAGAGTGGCATGACACTCCAAACAGAGATCCCCAGATGACTGCCCATGGCTTCCCTCTCTTCCTCCACAGTCACAATGGAGGAAAGGATTTCAACAAAGTCTGGAGCCAGTTATTCTAGAGGACCCAGGAAGTGAGCAAGATTTTTGATAACAAGGTGTACAAGTCGGGATTCCATCTCCTGTATCCATGACATGTAACTAGGAACACCGAAGTTGGGGTTTTTATGATGGGCATTTTACACAAAGGGAGAAGTTGCACAAACGATGAACACGAACAACCAAGGAGAAGCAATCAATTGACTAAATTTATAAACAAGTAATATGTCTAATTCCCGACTTCTCACCATTGTACAGATACTGTATCAGCACCCACCAGATGCCATCACCCAGAGGATCCTCAACTCCACACATGCAACTGGGGCTGCAAGGACAAAGGTAAGCAATGGAGGTGGCTCATCAGGGAAGGGGAGAACATGCTTCGAAGTAGTTCCTTTACACCCCCATTCATAGCACAAGGAAAAAGATGTGTGTGTGTGTCTAGCACTCAGAACACCTATAGCTATATAGGTGCTTCCCACTCTCATCCCTTGTGATGATGGGAAACAGTACATTTGTGTAATAACTCTATCCTTACTTAGCAGGTGAGACCTGTATTCCCATCACAAGGGGCAGGCTGCATTCTTAGAAAGGGTGGCTTCTGTTGGCCACAATCCCAAAAATATACTGGAAAACATAACACTATACTCCATCTGTGTCTATATCCACTGCTGTCCAGACACTTATGGCCCATGACACAGACATTTCTTGCACACAGAAGAAACAGTAACTGTAGACAGCATTAGAAACATAAAAATAACCCTCCTTAATGAGCCCAAAGACCCATCTAGACCAGCACTTTTTTCCTACAGTGGCCAACCAGATGCCAATGGGAAGCCATATGCAGGACATGAGTTTAGTAGTACAGTACTTCCTTGCTCATGTTCCTCAGCAACTGATATCCAGAAACATGCTGCCTTTGATCTTCAAAGTTGTACACAGTGTTCATTAGTTAGTAGCCTTATCCTCAATGAATTTGTCTAATCTTTTCAAGCCATCCATGGCCATCACTATATCTCATGGTAGTTTAACTATGCACTGTGTGAAGAAACTGTGGTTTCTGAAACTGACTTGGGAAATAAACCATAGTTAATGGTTAACCACAGTTCCCACTTTGGATGGCACAGAATGCTGTGGTTAACTAAAATGCAGGAGAGAAAGCTTCCAAACTACTCCTCTCAGCTGCACAAGAAGGGGGGAGTGTACAAGTCCAACAATAATTGTGGTTTGTGCGCATCATGATTTAGTGCTGGAATGATGAACCTGTGGTTCTCAAGGTGTTGTTGGACTACAACTCCCACCAGCCCCAGCCAACATAGCCAATGGGCAGGGATGATACAAATTGTAGTCCAACTGCATCTGGAGGGCCACTGGTTTAGTGTGGCATGCAAATATCATGAAAAAAACTAAAGTCTAGAGTCAAAATAAATCTAGAGTCAACTTTCAGTTGTTTGTAGTTTTTGATATCTTAATTAACTCACCTCTCCTCCAGTGCAGGGGAAGTGACTGGAGTATCTAGAAGTGCAAATTGCTCCTTTCTTGGTTACATCATCATCCAGCCCAAAGGCTGCTGAGCAGTTAGTGGAAAAATATTTGTAAGGTTTCCATGTTTTCCCAAAATCCTGAGATCGCTCCAAGACCATGGCTGCCGGTCTTGGTGACTTGAACACCATGATTAAGTGAGTGAAATAAAACTCAGTTTCCAAGTTCAGCTGGATCTTCTCCCTGTTCACCCCCTGTGCTGATTGCCACCATGTGTATGGCAGCCGAAAGGGCGAGTCAACCATGGCAGAGGGCGAGTGAGCCAGATGGGCATGCTTGGAGTTGCATTTGCTACACTTAGGCTGCTTGCATATGAAGTCTGCATTCTCACTGTAGGAACAGTAAAACTCTGTGGAGTTGTCCCCACACTTTGTATCTGTCCACAACTTACGCCCGTATCCTAAATTTCCCATTCGAGGATTGCACGCTTTCTCACAGTGGGATCCAGCTTCAACAACACTGCTCAGTCCTATGTAGGAAAAAGTGTAATAATTAAAAACTAAGTTAGCATTAATTATTATCAACCAACTGTACCTAACACATAATTAAAATTCTGACTTTGCAATAAAACAAGAAGGCACAGTTAAATTTTTACTGGACCCACAAAGGATATAAGACTTTAGGCAAGCTTTTATATTCTGAGCCTCAGGACAACGCAAAGGCACACCTTGTATCTGTATTATAGGGATAATGATACTGGCCTATTTGACAGCACTGCTTTAAGGATTACTGAGCTATTTTATGTGAAACACTTTGAACACTTGAAAGGTGCTATATAATGTGCTATTGAGTGTCTACAAAGGCCTTGGACCAAACTATTCAGTGTAACTATTTAGTGGCTCTTTGTAAACAGAAATATTGAAGAATTGTCCACCTCCCCCCTGCTCCTCAATTACTTATTTAGTTCTAGGACACCTTAATACTCCATGCCTTAGGCAGTTGTTTGTCTTCAAAAGAGGCTCATAGATGCATGGTGTTATTTTGTAACTGAATAAGCATGGATCATTTAAGAGAAAACACACAAGTGAGTAAATATACTAGGAGCAAGGTGCTACCCTACACCAAACACTCAGACTCTGAATAGTTTAAAAATCATGGAGGTGTAAGAGACCTCAGCCAAAGACATACTTCCCTCAGGAATATGTTCACAGGTGGATCTTACCCAGAAGTAGAACAGTTTATTATAAAGGGGCAGGTAGCAGCAGAATAAAATCCCGAGACACAGCCCAAGGGAATATGTTCTAGTGGAACATGCAAGACCCAGTGCAAAAGAAGGTGGGATAGACCTAAGGAGAGCTATTATTTAGTATTCACTGAATGCTAAATCTCAGGGTATTTCTTTTATGCCCCTTCTTTTAGATTTGGTTTTTTGTTTTGATGCTATGTATTAGTCTTGTTTTATTTGTTCTTTATATCATTTACGATTTCATGCTAATGTTCTGTCTTGGTTTCATTCCCGTTCCTCAAGGCACTCTTTTCCAGGTTCTCTTTCTGGTTCTTTTATTTCCTCCTTTGATCTTGGTTCAGCTCTTGATACTTGTCACTTTTTAGCCATTCTCCATCAGTTTAATATTGACTATAATTTTAATGCATACCTCCCATTCCATATATTTTCGCTCAATTTTTCAAACTGTTTTCCCCACTGAAGTTCACTTTCTTGAATTAAGCTTCTTCCATGCCTCCTGCTGTTCATCTTTTTCTCTGTTGCTAGGCTGTAATCAATCCTTCTTCTTGGGTATACAGATTATATATAGAGGTGGCCAACCTTCTAGGACCCACATGCCAGTGGTGGATGTGCCCAAAAGTGAGTTTGGCCACTCCACACTTGCACATAGGGGTACCAACTTGAATAAAATATTGGGGGGGGGCAGGTATGTCCCGCTCCACATAATTGATCACATGACATGGCGCATGCACACCATTTGAATGGCAATGCTCATCAACTTGTGGGGGTTCTAGCACCCTCAAATATTAGGGGGGGGCTGAAGGGACCTCAGCCCCTAGGAGTTGGCTCTTATGCTTACACACTCACTTGTACACACACACAGCACATAAAGGCACAAAGCTGCAGCCCCCATCTGAGCAGATCCATTGATGAGGTTATCACTCCCTCTCCGCTCATCAAATTATCAATCTGATGACCAGGGAAGATATGATTTGCATCGTCATTACGGTTCTGAACTCTGCCCACTGCCATGTTTTGCCTACTTTTTACAAAAATCTTTTTGCTGTTGTTGCAAAATCCAGTGGTATCTTTGAGAGCCATAAAAAAACATTGCTTGGAGAGCAGCCGCCGCCACACTTGCTCTGTGCTTTTATTCCATTATTCACATCACTACTAGTTCTTGTAATTTTATCTGTTTATTCTCTAGGCTATACTCTGCTTAATTCCTTGCTTTTCCTTCTTTCTTGTTTCTTGTAATGTCCTTCTTTCTTGTTTCTATCTGCAGCCTCTATTCTTTAGTCTGCTGCTCTGCTTGTTTATTCTGTTTTTCATTTTGATCATATCACTCTCATTCTTCTGCCTCTCCATTGCCTTCATTTTCTTCAACATATTCATTTACAGCTTCTTTTGGTTTACAAATGTTTACATTCTACTGCTCTGGTATATCTTTGAGCTTTTCTTTTTTTTAATACACACCATCACTGATATTTGCTTCATCCCACTGGTTCCCTCTTCTTCAGATGTTTCTTTTCAATTTATTCTTTTGATCTACAAACCTAAGCTTTTTTTGTGTGTGTGTCTTATTCCCTTTCCTCTTTCAGTTCTTTTTCTTTGGATTCCCTTCCTTATGACATTACGATGGACCAACTATTTCCTCTATTGGTACATTTGCAGAGGTCTTTTTCCTCTAGTCCCCTCTTCATGTGTTGCTTTCACCTTGTGACTCTTGTCCTTTGCAATATGCAGTAAGCTCATTTGAAATACATGAGATTTCTAAGTAAACATGTTTAGGATCAGGATAATAAAAAAAGAGTATTTTTAGGCTGCAGAGTAAGCTCAAATGTATAACGCACACTTCTGCCAACAAAAGTAAATAAATACAACTGTAAAAGTCACATAGTAACACTGAGTCCTTTTCAAAGTGCTGTACAAACATTAACTAATCTGCACAGCTCCCCTGAGAAGTAAGGAAGCAAGTATTATTATAATGTGTCTTATCAGCTAGGCCAAGATGGATTGGCTTGATTTACATGCTGGCTGCTAAGATTTTTCAGTCTCATTATGCAATGTAGTCAAGTTACCTGGTGAATGTTTACTGCAGCAATTTTCTCCATTATGCTTCTACTACTGACGTGAAAAAAGTGCTTTGAGTTTGCTTTTAAAAAAAAACAAAACTCATGCATATTCATGAGTCTGAACAGGTACTGTACACTGTACATCTGGGATACAACTTAACTTTCTGAGAAACTTTCTGAGCCAAATATCTAGCTCCTGAAGTGGCAAATTACAGTTTGAAAATGTGCTAGATTAGTCTGACAGCTCTGCTTTAATTATAATGAAATCTTCCACAAATGCTGAATCATCTTCTCATACTATCAGGAAAATATGGTATTTTCCAAGTCTAAATATATTCCCATTTATTTCTGTTTTTTAGTTTCCTAATTCATGGTGGGTTTCACTGTAGAGGAGTCAATGAGAAAACTGCATGTGGAGGCAATTTAAGACTAACTTAACACTATTTTCTATGAAATTTTACAATGTAAATTGGTTTTGTAAAAATAGTAAAAAGAAAAAAAATTGAAGACATAGATAACTTCAGTTCATGTTGTGTGACATTTTTCTGTATAGTACTATCTGTCACTAGAACTTTGCAAAATGAAAATAAGCTTAGATATTAGAAAGTATTTTTACACTATCAGCCATGAGATCATTAAAGGCATTTTCTGTCCTGTGCTCTTCGCCTCTCTTTCTCTTAATATTTATAGTTAACTGCACACTACCTCCCAGCCTGTGTTAGTACACATGCCACTGAACAAAAATCTGTAGTAATGGACAAGAGCATACAAGGTACGGCATGACTCACCTGTAAAACATTCAGAGCTAAATCATATGTTTCCTGTTGCAGCATTTTTCAGCCAAAATATACTTGCCTCCTTTATTTCTCATTATCCATTTTACAAATTGATGGTATGACACTCATATTAAAATATAAAAAATTCAAAATAAAATACTTGACTGTAAATGTTACTTTAATAATTTGCATAATCAGGCATTTCAGGCTAAAGAAACACCTATGTAATAGGCATATCACCTCATCACTGGCTTCTATGAATGTTTTACTAGATAATAGAAATATCATGTAATGCACACTATCCCTATCCTCTCGGCCACTGGAAGTGAACTCTCTTTCTCCATTGATAATAGCTGAAACTAGATTAAAGGTAAAGGTAAAGGGGCCCCTGACCGTTAGGTCCAGTCGCGGACGACTCTGGGATTGCGGCGCTCATCTCGCTTTACTGGCCGAGGGAGCCGGCGTACAGCTTCCGGGTCAGAAACGCCGTTTACCTTCCCGCTGGAGCGGTACCTATTTATCTACTTGCACTTTGACATGCTTTTGAACTGCTAGGTTGGCAGGAGCAGGGACCAAGCGACGGGAGCTCACCCTGTCGCGGGGATTCGAACCGCTGACCTTCTGATCGGCAAGCCCTAGGCTCTGTGGTTTAGACCACAGCGCCACCCGCGTCCCAAAACTAGATTATTTGATTATTAATAGTTCTAAGTAAGGAAAAAAAACCTTCAAATAGTGAAAAAAGCAGTCCCACCTATTTAACACCAGGCTAGGTTATCCTAAGGCAAATCAACATCCATTCCTGCCATAGAAGTGTGAATGAATGTTGCCTTTCTGCTTTTTATCTCATCTTCTCCTTGCTCTAGGCCCATTCACATTAGGGAATGTGCCATATTTTTTTTCAAAAGGACAATGATGCAGACACCATAGGGTGGCATTTGTGAGGATCAGTCCAGTCCAGGTGTTTATCTCTTTGTAGGATCTGTGAGCTCTTTTTTCACATTACATAAACAATAGTAGCAATCAGTTCAGAAAGAATGTATGTGTTCAGCTTTACCCTCAGAGTAAGATTCCGATAAATGATAGTAAGATAAAGTGCAGGTGGAAATGCTAGCTAGTGCATAGTTTTCCTCTGCAGCATGTTATCTGGTCCTTGTCCTGTCTAGTTCTGGTAGGGGAAAAATAGATCAAAGCAATGTGGTTGCACAAAAGTTGCTTTCTTAACTTTGTCTCATTCTTGAAACTGTTAAAAAACAATTCACATGATTTCTAGGGGCAAACCAGTGGCATTTAACTTTTGTGACTAAATATGGGTGCAAAAGCACAAGTTGTTCATAGATGCTTTCATGGGTGTAGTCAGGATTTATTTGGGGGGGCAGGCTTTATTTTAGGGGGAGCAGAACCGAGTTATCTGCAACAGAATTGGTCACTTAGGTGTTGTTTTGTTTTTATTTACTTGATTTAGGGGGGCAGCTGCCCCCCCCCGCGCACACACACCCCCAGCTACACCCATGGATGCTTTGAATTCAATACCATTTTTATTCACAAGACCATCAGGGAACAGGTTCACATCTGCATCCACAAACCATGCTACCTACATTCGCCTTGAATTACCCTGCTGTTCCTTAAACAATTTATTTAGTACATGCTCTTTGAGAAAAGCAAATTCCCTCCTCCTATGTTTTTAAAATAGATTAACTTCTTAGCTTTTTTTAAAAGTCCATATAATTCAGGTGCTTATCTTGAGCAGCTGATTTACCAAACAAAATGGGAAATCGTTTATAATAGATACCAATTATTATTTATTATAGCTTGTACTGACTTGTGTTACCGGTAGATGTATAAGACAAATGCCTATTGCACTAGAGTTTACAATTTTTTTTCCCTAATCTGGAAGGAAAAATACAAAGCCTATAATTGCTTTTTAGGATAGCTCTATGTTTTGTGTTTTTAAATTTCCATTTCTCAAGATGACGCTCTCTGAGCCAAGTGCTGAAAATGATCGGGATTTGGTGTGGGTGTGTGTGTGTGCAATATGTGTTAATTAGCTCGTGGGATGAACCAGTCTGGCTTTCAGCCTCTCTTGCACCGCGCTTGACTTTTTAACACTTTCTTCTGAAGTCACGGAAGAGCCATCAACTGTTTGAAAAGCGAATGTTATCTCATTTACCTTGGAGGCATTTAAAAGGGGAGGTGAGGAGCCAAGCGCTCCTGATCCGAGTTAAGACTAGGAGCCCTTTTTTCTCTCTCTCAGGCAACAAGAGGCGCTTCTTGGGTTACTGACAGGCGTCCCAACCCTGCAGCTTTGTTCGAGGCGAGCGAAGTGTGTGTGTGTGTGTGTGTGTGTGTGTGTGTGTGAGAGAGAGAGAGAGAGAGAGAGAGAGAGAGAGAGAGAGAGAGAGAGAGAGAGGCAACTCCAGGCTTTAACTTGCACGTTAACTTTTGTCGTCGGGATCAGCTCTTCAGAGCAAATCCTATTCTACCACCTGCAGGCCTGCTAATCCTAATAACTGGAGAAGAGAAAAAGGATGCGAGCGAAAAGGATTCACGTGCACGCGAGCGATGGCGCGCGCACAACACGAGAGACCAACCTGCAGCCAGGGCAGAGGCGCCTAGCAACACCAGGTGCCAGAGCGGGCTCCCCATGGCGGAGCTCCCGGGCCAAGACGCGCATGGAGTCCAGGGTCGAAGGCTGCCCGGCGCTGCGCCTTGCATCTCCTGGCCCCTAAGCGCAGCGGCGAGGCTCCATCGCCGCAAGCGCCCGCGGTGCTGCTGCTCCAGCCGGAGGACCTTTGGAGCCGAGCCGAGCTGCGAGTCCTGCCGCGGGCATCTCTTGCGCGCCTTGCCGTCGCCGAGGAGCCGGGCTGCCGAGTCCCTTTCAACGCCGCCGCCGCTCGCCTCCGCCTCCTCCGCCAAGCCCGGGAGCTGCGGCCAGGTGCATTCGGAAGAGGCGCCGGCCCTGCTCTCCCGCCGCTCCCGGCTTGTCTCCTTGTCCCCGATGACAGCCCTGCGAGGGGAGTGGCGGCGGCGGCGGCGGGTCATAGTACTGCAGCGGCAGAAGGAAGGGCCGGGCTGCTCCCCTCCCCACCCCCCTGAGGGAGAGGCGGCGGCGGCGGCGGTGGGGAACGGAGCCCGCCCCTTCGTGCCCCCCACCTCGCCGCCCTTCAACCTCCCTCTCTAGCTGGCAAGAACCACAGCCACCCTCGTCTCCCTCAGTCTTTGGGAGGGAAAAGGAGCAACAACCTGGCGGAGCCCCCCCCCCCACTTCGCCCGCCATCCCATCTCGCAGCATTCCTCAAAACCATTGACTTTTTACCGCTGCTCCATCGCGCCACGCGAAGGTGCCTCAGCCTGACAGACGGAGACAGCTCTCGGGAGAAGAAGGATCAGGCAGTCTCCCGCCTCGTTGCTTCCCAGCTCCCCCCCTCAGCATTCAGCTTCAGCTCCCCCACACCCCCAGCCGGGGTGACTGACCTTCCTGTCCCCAAATCAAGTGTGTGGCACTGCCGCCCTCTTCCCTGAAGGCATTCTTGTCCGTCCACACACACACACACACACACACACACACACACACACACATTTCCACCTGGGTTGCCCTCCCCTCTCCCTTTCCAAATTTTGTCCCTGATAGCACTTCCACTTGCCATAGATACTGGTAATACCAACTACAGGCCAGAGAACCACATCCCTGATCCATGTTCCAGATGGTCCACCTGATAAACTCTGATCTGTTGTCCCCTCTCCTTCCACTATACCTCTGTCTATCTCTGTCTGTCTTCTCCCCACCCCCAAATCCTGCTATATGAGTACAGTATTTCAAAATCACCCAATTAACTGTTACAACTGTTATCTTTGGCCATTTCACCCCCTCAGTCCCAGCATCTCTCCTCTCATCTCCAGTGCTTTTTTAAAGGGGGTACTGAAGGGTATGCAGTACCAGCACACCTTTTGGTTGTTGTTAAAAAGTGTGGCACTTACTCTAACAACTTCATGGTGAGTACCAGCACCTATTTTTCTAGAAAAAAAAGCACTGTGCTCATCTCTCAGATATCTGAAATAACAGAATTTGAAGATACACAACATGTACCAAGGTATCTACCCTGTAAGAACTCGTAGAATACATTTATTTCACCTGCTGAGAAACCTGTTGGTGGCAAGGGAAAAATAGGCATATAAAAAGAATTCCTGGTGCCAAGATTCAGGGTTGGGGCAAGTACCCTAAAAATATGCCATTGTGAGTTCCAAAGTTCCCCTCTTCTCCCAGCATAGAACAATATCACATGTTTGTGAAGTTAAAATGGTTACTTACAAACTCTCCAAAGGTCAGGTTCATGTGCTTTTCCATACAGCAGTCAAAAAACACAGGCAGTAAAACTTGGCTTAGTTATAGTGGTGAAAGTTCCTAAATGATTGGTATAGAAACGCAAGAATGGCTTGTAAGAGCCATGTGGTCTTAGCTGCAGCAACCAGTTTAAAACTTCTTCGCCGTTAGAGCTTCTCTGGTAGACTGAGGTATAATAGATTTGATTACCTTCCTTCCAAAGTGAGGGATAGTGAACAAGCTAAGTCTATTAGGACAGCTTACTACTATATGGTCTTGACCCCTTCGTGTGTTACTTAGACTTAAGTACTGTACAGCCGTACATAAGTCAAGATTCCACTGTATGTTGGTTACATGAGGCTGGTTATCCTACAAAACCCACATCCCTGCTGCAAGTGCATAAAGTGAAATGAATACATGTGTCTATTGCCTTCATTTGTTTTGGACAGTCATCCTACCACTAAACAATTACTACTATGTAATAGTTCTGCTAGGCCAGGGGTTGGCAACCTAAGACCCATGGGCCACAAGTGGCCCATAGGGGTCGTTTAACCGGCCCACGGACCCCCACCACCCACTCAGGGATTGCCGCCGCCCGCTCAGTCAGCTCCCGTGCGGAGCAGAGCGGGGACCACCTTCTGTGACGCTGGCCGGCTTCCCATTGGCTGCAGGAAGCTCCTGCAGCCAATGGGAAGCTGCACACGACTCCTCTGCTCTGGAAATACGGTAGCATTTGCGCATGCATGCATGCGCACACAACTCTCCAGCCCACCGGGACATCTGCAGGACCGTGAACTGGCCCAAGCCACAAAAACTTTGCTGACCCCTGTGCTAGGCCATAGTCCACCTCTTCCCAGGCACCTGGCTCATATTTCTCCTCCTTAATACATAATTTGTAGAAATCTGTAAGCCACTTTAATGTAGAAAAGCAGTTTGTGTGTGTGTGTGTGTGTGTGTGAGAGAGAGAGAGAGAGAGAGAGAGAGAGAGAGAGAGAGAAGCTGTCACATGAAGCTAAGGGCTTGCAAAATTCCTTGTAGTAGCCACTGATGTCCAGCAATTTACTACATGGATCAGAAGAAGTTCTACACATCTATAAAAACCTACCAGCAAAGTTTGCAGTGGGATGGGAAACATCAGTTCACAGTGAGCTGTTGCATAAATACACACAGAGACAGCTACTATGGGAAGCAATTTACAGCACTTTGTTCTACATGTCGGTAATTTTATGTGTGTTGTCCCTTATCACCCCATCTTTATCAAGTGAAATAATTATAACATCTCATTTTTTCAGAAATAATATAACATCTCATTTTTCAGTTTCTTCTGGTGCTCTGTCAGAAAAATATATGACCTTTCAGCAACTTTCTTTCGAAAAGTACTACCGGTACATTGAAAGCCAAATGATAGTGTCACTAGTAGTCACTTCTCACATGCATACTGTATGGTGCTAAAATAAAAGCTCTCAAATATGAAGCCGAATACAAACTAATATGTATCTATGAGTGACTGCCATTCACCTTGACATTATGCTGAAATTAAGGTTATTAGGAGCATCAGTTTGCTCAGTTCATGTGATAGATAGAACTAGGCTTCTTAAGGATGTGACAGTCAACCATTCATGGCTGAGACTGTCAAAAACAGTAGCTAGCAAAGAGGAGGAGATTAGATATGTGGTTCTGTGGCAGAAAGTTCCTGTCTAGACATAGACACATATTTACATGCCTGGATGTTTAGAGAAAATGATAGAAGAAAAAACACTTTCTCTTACTATGAAAGTGTGCGATGAAAATAAGATATGCAGAAATGATAATCTTAGCTGTTTTTCTAGTTAATTTAATATAATCAAACAACATAGAACTAATGCTAAATTATTATAAAAAATATGGACGATACTATTATGAGATGGCATAGTTATTATAGGAGATAGAGGCATAGGATTGTGGTTGCTTTTTATTGTAGTGATTAGGTTTCGGAAGGTTTTTTAATAGTGAAAAAATATAAAAAGTGGCCCATGCTAATGAAGTCAGCTCTTAATAGGCACAATGGGCAGGGGCATGTGTCTAAAATAATAAAACAATTGTTAATTTTGCTTAAATTTGGAGTGCTTGAAAAAATGGTCATAAAATACCATTTTTCTTTTGGTGGTTTATATGATGAGCACAGGCATGGCAAGATTTAAATTGTTAAATGAATAAATTATATATTTCACAAATTTTCATTCCACAGTTAAAAGATTTTCCTCTAGTCCCTACATCCAGGCTTATTCAGAGGGTGGGAAAAGAAAACAAAATGCATTGGGCTTTTGTGGTTCATCACTGAGAGAGCAAAATTACATGTAATCTTAAACTCATGTGATAATATGAAGGAGGGATATGGAGGGAAGAACTGATAAGATAGAGGGGCACTTCCCCTGCCATGCAAATTCCCTCTAGACCATTTTTCTCATAGCCAAGATTATTTTTCTCATAGCCAGTTTCATTTCCCCCATAGCCAGTTTCACAGCTCAGTTTGGGGGAATTGTCCACCCAGAGCAGCAGATCTTGATGCCAATATTTCTTTTCAACCCTGTTGCCCATGCCTTATTTCTGGGCTGGCCCTGATTTGCCAAGATGTTTGGAATAGGATAACTCCATTGAACATTAGAATGAAGTTTAGGGCACAACTTCAGAACATATTCTAAGTTCAAATACCACAACCATTTTCACAGGAGGCAGCAAAAAATGTGAAACATACCAACAATGTGATATCTGACTTGAAGACAGCAGAATGAAAATCAGGATGAATGCTCACAGCACTATCATACATTTCTAGTTTGAATCTGACACTGACCTCTAGGCCTGTTTTCAAGTGGCTTGTGGAATATGCAAAACACACCCAAATGTGATATCTAGCTTGAACATCAAGCTCTAGAAATGAAAGTTGGTGTGCATACACAGGTAACCTTTCTGTGTTTCAGTTTTGAGCTCTAGCACTTGTTTCAAGGTGCTAAATAAGGTGCAAAGTAGCTTTAGTGCATTGTTGTTGTTGTTGTTGTTTTATTACTTGTCTTTCACCAACAGACCCCAGGACGGCTTACAACAATTTAAAATTGAACGCAATTACAATTTACAACCACAGGTGTAGGGTAGCCCAGAAAGCACACAGTGAGATAGGCACACATTTCAGGTGTCAAAGGCCAGGATAAATAAGTCCATCTCCAGCATTTGGCAAAAGCTGTATTGTGAAGAAGACAGATGCACCTTTGTAGAGAGTTAATTCCACAATTTAGGTGCTGCCACAGAGAATTCCCTCTCCCAGACCACTTCTGAGGGAGGTGGAACGAACTGCCAAGTGGGCCCCCTCTGCTGATGTTAACACCTGGGAGGGTCTGTAGGGAATGAGGCAGTCTTTCGGATATTTGGAGCCTACATTGTTCAGGGCTTTAAACACTGAGCAACTTGAATTGGGCCCAGAAACAAACTGGCAACCAATACAGCTGTTTTAGAAGAGGGCTATATGAATTCTGGCCACTGCGTTGTGGACCAGTTGAAATTTCTGAGTTGTCTTCAAGGGTAGCCCCAGGTAGAGTGCGTTGCAATAATCTAATTGTCGAATTACCAGAGTATAGAATTCTGTGGCTAAAAAGGGTTGTAACTAGCAAACCAGTCATAGCTGGAAATAGGCACTCCTAGCCAATATCAACGGGGTCACCTCTATATGTTTGCTGAGACCCTAAAAAAGAACTTGAAGAGGTTAGTGAGACAGGACTTACCCTTGCAGAAGCCAAGGCTTGTTCTTCTCTATGCTTGGTTATTTTATCTTTAGCCATATTTTCCACCAGTTTTCCCAGAACAGACATTAATTTAACCAGACTGTAATTTCCTCGATCCCTGTCTTAAAATTGGTTTTACATTGGCCACTTTCCAGTCCTCAGGTGTGGAGGCTGCTCTTAGGGACAAGTTATACAGTATATTTTTGTGAGAAGATCAGCAATTTCTGTTGGGTGGATGCCATCTGGAGTGGGAGATTTGTCGGTTTTTGTTTTGTCTGTTAGACCTAGAACTTCATCTTTCATCACCACTATTTGCTGCAGTTCCCCAGACTCCCTTATTACAAAAGTTAGTTCAGACATAGCAATCTGCCATACATTTTCCACTGTAAAGACAGATGCAAAGAATTAATTCAGCTTCTCTGCAATCTCCTTATCTTCCTCTAGCACACCTTCGACTCCCTTGCTTTCCAAGGGTCAGTTTTCCACTTTCCCACACAAGTTTCCATGCAAATAACTAATAACATGCTCTGCTTGTGTATTTGCCTTCTCAGAAACATGCTTCATTCTTCAGGCTGACTAATTCAGGAAAGAATGAGAAGTATTTTAAACTGACCTTGAATCAGTGTACAATTCGACAGATTAGCCATAATCACTGGTCCCTTCTCCATTGCCTAAATTAGAACTATCTTTTACTGCGTGTATTAATAAAGCTTTCATTCAAGAGAATAAAACTAGGGTCAGAAAGTGCATCATCTCCATAAATCAAGCTATATTTTCTCCACTATTTATTTACTGCTTATAGAGATATGCACTTCATGACTGAAGTTGCTTGAAGTTTTTCTGTTGTCTTCAGTAAGATCTAAGGATCTAACCCTTATATTTTATCAGTCCGAAAGATAATTCATGGAAACCTATATGGTAAGAGGGCTTGGGTGAATACTGGCATATTTCCAACATTTATTAATAATATGGATCCTTATTTACCTTAATGAAAGTATTCTATATACCCAGAGTAGCATCATTCAGAAACAAAACTTTAGCAAGCAACATTCTTTTTGCTTTATGCTAGCATATGTTAAATATGCTAGATCTTGTTGGTCCTCTGGTTAATAATTATTTTACAGCATTTGTTGAATGTCATTTTAAAGTCTTCAAATTAGGTGGTTTGAGGTTTCTTACATAAACATACAATAGAAAAAATTAATAAATCTAGGGAATGTAATAATAATAATAATAATAATAATAATAATAATAACAATAATAATAATTTATTACTTATACCCCACCCATCTGGCTGGGTTTCCCCAGCCACTCTGGGCGGCTTCCAACAGAGCATTAAAATACAATAATGCTGACCCGTGATGTGCTTTCCCATGAGTTCTGCAGACTTTTATTTATTTTGTTAAGAATAATTACTTGGGAATGCTCACTGTGATGGTGATATATAAATTGGAACATTTTTCTCAGTAGGCCCCTTACTGCACCCGTTTGCGAATGGTGCCACACTGCAATTAGGATTCATTAGGATCAGAGTCCTGAATGAGGACTGGTCCCACATCACAGTAGAAAATTGGGCAGGCTGACCACTTGGTGTCCTCCATATTTATGATTCTGTAACACTTGATTCATTATTGCAAACCATGTCACAGTATGCTTCTGAAGGCTCTTAGCTGAAGCGGGCCCTGAACCACACAGAAAGGTTCTGCTGGATGACTAACTGAGGATGTGGTGATGGCAAGACGTACTGCTACTTCACCACAATTTCATGTCACAGAACAGGCATGGCAGTGTGTTCTTATGGCAGTGCATGCTTAATGGTTGTGTTGTTGTTGTTGTTGGTGGTGGTGGTATCTCAGTGGCTCCTGCTTGGTAGAATGTGTGCATGTGGTTGGGATGGGGTCAGGTAGGTTGATATTATGAAGGCTCTCGCCTTTCATCATGTGTAGATTGACTCCTTCTGTGCCAGGCTGATGTGCAGATGTCATTGGCATGCCATTCTGTGATTGGTGATGTTGCCATGCTGGGGATCTGGCTGGCAGAGTTGCTTTGCTCTGGGTTTTTTTTTGTTCTGTGTTTGTTTTCTCATCAGCTTTTGTGTGGATGAGTGTAGGATCCTGACTAACACTGTAATCCTAATCACGTAAGTCCTATTTAACTCAGTGGTGCTTATTCCCAGGTAAGTGGAGCCTAAGTTGCACCATATTCCACCTGTATTGTGTTGATGGAGGAACAATAGGATTGCCTGGCTGCTCTGCCATTGAAATTGGTGGTGCTTAGAAGTGCATCCTGCCCTAATTTTAGAAGCAACTGCTTGGCTATGATACTTTATTTGCTTTCCCATTTAAGTTGATTTGAATTGTAAGCATATTTTTGAGAAGAATTTGAAAAATGGGAACAATAAGGTTTATTTTTTAACTACAAGTCTGATCAAAGATCACTTTTTATATATTGGTATTTGTATAGGTATGCAGCATTCTTGTTATTGTTTAACAAGATGTCTTTGCACAGGGTTCAGTTATTCAGATTCTTTTGGCTACTTGAAGTAGTGTCATGTGTTTTTAGTTTGTTTCTGCCAATGTCTTGATTATTTTACTCTCTGAACTTGAAACTCAATCTTATACTAAGTGTTCGCTATACAATGGACGGCTAGCTTTCTAGCGCAAAAATAATACAAAATTACTCTAACAGAAGTAATAATGGGGGGGGGGGTTAAAAAAACACCCTGACCCTAAATGCCTTACTTGACATTTGATTGCAATTGGGCATATTTTCAGCTTCAGTAAAGATGATTAGTATAATAGTCAGGTGATAGGTGTCTATTATCATATCAGTTTGAATTGCAGTCAGACTGGAAGGTAATATTACACAGCTGGAGACTTCTAGACTTGTACTGTTTGGGGACAGGAGTAAGAGGCTGATCCCAAATTACCCTGGGATGAACTCACCACAAGGTCCCTGTCTTGGCGTTCCATACTAGCAACCTCAGTCAGTTTAGTTTTCAGTTCCACGTTACAAGCAGCAAGCTGCTGCATGGTTTGTTCCCTCCATAAACTATTTTAGATTTTGAAAACTGTTGTTATATGTCCTCTGTATGGCCTCTTCATAATATTTTTCACTGGCAACAAGGATGGGATACTTTTGAGCCACATGGTGGGGGATGAGGCAGTCACCTTGGGCCATGTCCGCCTGCTAAATGGCTAAAAGGAAGGGGGTCATTTTTGTCATATGTACTGCTCGCCTCTCGGTTAAATGTCTATGAATGGTGTTATATTCAGTGAATTCATTCCTCTGAAATTTACCAAGCCTTTTGCATCAATGCTTTTGTTGTTGCTTTTACAGACTGCAGAGGGTCCTGTTAAAAAAAAAAATAAACTTGGTGATGCACAACTTTAGTCATACTCAGAGTAGTTGCATTGTCCAACAACATGATATTGTTGGACATCATCCAGTAAACCCTCCACATTTTTGGAGAGTTTGGTTCTGTGGCTTCTCCTGTGTGAGTTACCGGTAACTAAAAATGCAGAGCTGGAAGAAGTGCCTAAATATTTCCTTCTTAGATATCTTTGGAAACATACAAACAAATGAACAAAATCAAAGTGTTTGTGCTTTCAGATTTCTCTCCACAACAAACTTTTATAGTCAAAGTTGTTTTGAACTGTACTTAAAATAATTGGAATAACTGCTAATCATGATAAAAAAAAGGTTTATGATGATGATAACACAAACTATATATTCCTGAGAAATGAACAAGATTCACTAGTGGAGTAAGATGTGGAGTTAGAGAATAATCAGGAAGACCTTTTGGGAATTTAAGGAAAACCAAAGAACTCAACAATCTTGTCTTTTCAAAGGTTCTTGCTAGGAAATATATCCACACCTCTTCCTCTTTGGTGTGAGAAGGGAAAGCAGATTCAGTTCTTAAAACTACAAAAGCGACAGTATCTTGTCATTGCCACAGTGCTGTCTCCATGATCCAAAATGAACTGGTTAAGTAACAAGTGAATGCAAATGGCAGTATAAACTTAACTGAAAACTACAGGAATGATTATCAGTATCCATTAGTGAGAGAAAGTGACATCTAGTGTCAGTTTGCAGTGTGAACAAGTCAAAATTCAGATCCTACCGGTATGTTTAGAATAAAAAAGAACCCTGTAAGCTAAATTCTAGATCTAAATCTATTGTGCTTCTGCTCCAAACTTTGTAAACAACGATTATCTGCTGATTTTGTATACTACATCTCATTCACATCTGTTGTACCTTACTAATGCTGTACACCCGCAACTTATGTGGGGGTTACATTATGGGGATTGCGCCTAAAGCCAAAATTGCGTCAAAACACATTTGGTTCAGTTGGTGAACGGAATGGCCAAAGTCTTTTTTCTTGGATGCCTGCCCCCTTTCCACCCGCTTTTAATTCATTCATTCATTCATTCATTGGCCAAGCATGTAAAGCTGAATGTGCACAAGTTAAATGTGTGTAAGTTGCAGGCTTACTATACTGCAGTACAATGGTGTTGGTATCTACAGAATACCGTAACATACATAAAATACCTCTCACTGACTTGTAAAACGTTACACTGAAGTTCTAAGCTAAATAAGACTCACAAAATTTAGGATAGTGTTAATTAGGGGCAGTCATTACATATTCCAGGGCTGTGGGGAGCTCTGGTTATATCTTCAGGATAAAGTAGTGAGAGAAGGTGGACAGCATCTATTTTGATTTATTGACATTTATGTTAACAACATACTTAAATCATACAAGTTTACCAGTCTCAAAAAGCACATATAAAGTACCCCTAAAGTACATCTAAAGAGACAATCTGATCATATATTGTACTGCAATATTCAATTCATATATTCTGTTTCTCTAAAAATATATTTGCTCCTCTCTACATTGAATAATTACTCTGCATCTCTTTAGCTCCTATAGAGGCTGTATGCCTATAACATGAGATCAATGCAGTTTGTAGCAAGCAGACTACACAGTAGAATGTTACTACGAACTATGTGTTCCAAGTTTAAGTAGACCTTTGGTATGCTACTAGAATCATAGAGTCGTAGAGTTGGAAAGGATCCTGAGGATCATCTAGTCCAACCCCCTGCAATGCAGGAATATGCAGTTGTCCCATACAGGGATCAAACCTGCAACCTTGGCATTATCAGCACCATGCTCTAACTGAGCTTTCCAGGCTAGAGTTAACATATATATATATATTTATACATACATGCATACATACAAACAAACATACATACATACATACCCCACCCATCTGACTGGGTTTCCCCAGCCACTGGGCGGCTCCCAACAGAATATTAAAAGCACAATAAAATGCCAAACATTAAAAACTTCCCTAAACAGGGCTGCCTTCAGATATCTTCTAAAAATCAGATGTTTATTTCCTTGACATCTGATGGGAGAGTGTTCCGCAGGGTGGGCACCACTACCGAGAAGGCCCTCTGCCTGGTTCCCTGTAACCTCACTTCTCGCAGGGAGGGAACTGCCAGAAGACCCTCGGAGCTGGACCTCAGTGTCCGGGCTGAACGATGGGGGTGGAGATGCTCCTACAGGTATACTGGGCCGAGGCTGTTTAGGGCTTTAAAGGTCAGCACCAACACTTTGAATTGTGCTTGGAAACGTACTGGGATATAAAAGGCTGTACAACTTTTACAGAAGTTGGTGATTGATTTTATAGAATTCTGTCTTGCAGGCTGGACAAGAGATTAGCAGAACGTCATCTAACTAAAGTGCCCTCTTATATTGATCCCTTTGGCCGTGGCAGAGCGTGCCCTGCCAGCACCCGGGGCATGTGCATGTGCGCCAGGGCACATGCAATGCATTGTGGGAGTGGGGCACACCGTGGGGCGGGTCATGCTGCCAGAGCAACTACATCCTTCACAGGTGGCCTCCACCTGGAAACTAAGTGTTCTGTAGCCTTATCCTATGCATGTTTACTTGGAAGGAAGTCCCTGAGTTCAATAGAACTTACTCCTATAGGGTTAATCCTAGGTACATAACATTACACAGAACAGTCTTTTTCTTTTAGGGTTGCATCCTGAAAGAAACTGATATGTATTTTCTTATCTTCAGGGAGGTGTGAATCAATCATGAAACATTTAGGATTTCAGGTAGCATATATTGTTAAGTTATAATTTTTCACAGGTCTTAAACAATTCTCTTAAAAATATGTGTCGGAATGCCTTACAGCATATTGGCCACTTTGATCTGTGGAACTGGCACCATTATGAGTACTACATACTTGTTCTGCTGTTGTAAGAAATCAATCTTTTAATATGGCAGCAAATACATCTTGGAACTCCCTACCTAGTGACCATAGGAACCAACTCCTAGGGGCTGTGGGGGGTTCGGCTCCCACAATAAAATATTTGAGGGGGCAGGCCCCCACAAAGTTGATGGGCATTCCCATTCAAATGGTTGTATGCGCACTGTGTATGTGTTCAGTTATGCGGGGCAGGGCTTACCTGGGCCCCCACAATATTTTATTCAAGTTGGCACCCCTGCTAGTGACATCAGGCCTTTGCTGTACTCTTTTAGCTTGCTTAAAATATTTTTGTTTAGGCGAGCCTATCCAGACCCATTGAAATGTTTTAATCTCTTTCGCTGTTAAATTTAATTGTTTTTAAATGTTTTTACTGATAATTTTAATATTTCTTATAAACCACTTAGTGACCTCACTACAAAATATACATTTTGTTAAATAAATAAAAACAAAATGCAGGGATTCAAACGAAATACTGATAAAAATTATAAATATACATAAAGCCTGGAACACTGTATTATTCTATACTTAAAGACTACTTTTATTGAACAATTGTTGATCTGGAATAGGTACATAATAGGTACATGTATTAGGGGCTTTTGCTTGAAAACACGTATCATTGGGGGGGGGGGTGATATGTCAAGTTGGTACTGCCATTTTAGGTTAAAATGTGCAAACAATATGTTACTACTGTTGCTCCTAACAGACACCTTCTGTTATTCATTACCCAATGCATATAGTTTGCTAACCAAAATAGTCATTTGGTAATTTTAAGCTGTTCCTCAAAACAAAGAATTTATATTGGCATGTACACTTTAAGAGTGAAGAATGCTAAGAATTCCTTTGCTGTCGCTTATGGCTACAGCTTACTTGGTTCCTTGCCAATTTTGCTAGTGGGGTAAGGATACGATATAACCTAGGGGGCAACTGGAACAGTTACCCTGGAGTGATTTGGTTTTGATTCTTCAGTATTGGGGTGGGGTGCAACAACAGTGATTTATGGAGCTTTCGGGATTTGTCTGACAATTACTCTCTTTTATGTGTTAATTTATTTCCACATTTCTTGAACTTAGTTATTAGAAAAAGGTTGTCAAAAGTATAATCTTCCTACTCAGCACATTTGCATCCCCTGAGCTTTATTTACAGTGACAGTAAAATACTTCGGTAAGCTCAGTTGCAGAGCCCCCACCCTGCAGACATTTGTGCTATATAGCCAGGGGGGAACAGCTACTCAGTACCTATGACATCAGAGAAGGTGCTAGTTGGCGCAGCCCTAAGCTTTTCGATTTCTTTAGTTCACAGGAAATGTTTAGTTCTTATTACCGTAACTTCATTTTCTGTGACTCTAATTCATCCATTCACTCATAATTAGCCCTGTCCTTTTTTATATCTTCCTCCACAACTCTGTTTATTTCCAGTGCATTTTTGGTTGCATTTGCCCCACTTTTCACTGAACCCTATTTCTTTTTTCCATTAGCCTGCATAGTGTATGCTTTTTTCCGACTCACCCTCTTTACCCCTTCCTGCCCTTTGGGTTTTTTCCTCTTTCATCAAACTGTTAAAAAGGCTGTGCGGGAGAAATTATCTCAAATGAATACAAAACAATTAAATAACAAGGCAGACACTAAAGCATGTCAAACTGTTCTTTTTAGAGCAATTATTACATGTTTTACTTCGTGCTCTAAGGCATGAATCCAAGAATCAAATAAATTTAGCTACTTAGGAATGTGTAGCAATTATACTGTGTTTTCATGTATTCCAAAGTCAGCTCTTGTGAATAGTGCCACAGTGATAGTTAGAAGGTCAATCAGAGGGCAGAAGGGGTAGTACTTAGAGATACATATGATTGTATTCTGTATTTTTCCCTCACTCATAAACCCAGTTCTGTAAAGCATGTCTAAGGACAAAAGTTCTCATTGCCATGCCTGGCTTAATCTTATTAGCGCTGGTCTATGCAAACATTGGGACCCAGGTTGCGCTGTGGGTTAAACCACTGAGCCTAGGCTTGCTGATCAGAAGGTTGGTGGTTCGAATCCCTGTGAAGGGGTGAGCTCCCATTGCTCAGTCCCAGCTCCTGCCCACCTAGCAGTTCGAAAGCACATCAAAGTGCAAGTAGATAAATAGGAACCGCTCCAGCGGGAAGATAAATGGCATTTCCGTGCGCTGCTCTGGTTCACCAGAAGCAGCTTTGTCATGCTGGCCACATGACCCGAAAGCTGTACGCCGGCTCTCAGCCAATAAAACTAGATGAGTGCCGCACCCGCAGAGTCGGACACAACTGGACCTAATGGTCAGGGGTCCCTTTACCTTTTTATGCAAACATTCTTTTCTGCAGTTCCAAGGGCTTCTTCATCTTTCATAGAATCATAGAATCAAAGAGTTGGAAGGGACCCTGAGGATCATATAGTCCAACCCCCTGCAATGCAGGAATATGCATCTGTCCTATTTGAGCATTTCCAGAATAAGCCTATTGTGAAACTGGTGCTGCTCATGCATGCTCATTTTTTGCAATGTCCTAGTCACACGACCCACAGCACTTAAGGTGCAAAAAGCCGTGAGATTTGATTGCTGAGTCCTTGGACCCATGCCATATGACTTGTTCCAAAACAGGAACTAGAGAAGGACAGCACAATAGTGGGCATCTAAACAAGCCATCACTGAGTTGCAGCGCTTTTTAAGATTCTTTTTAGACTGCACAACGATCAAACTAAACATGAATGTCATTTGAACTTACTTTGAGAAACTGGGAGGTGGCTCCCACTGCATGTAAAAATGCAAAACACATGTGTGCTTGTCCTATGTTATGGTGCACATGTTTTTCTAGATACACATGATATACAAATGGAGAGCTAACATGCTTGAAGCAGGCCTAAAGTTGTTGCTGTTTTTTCAAAATGCCAAGCTCCATCTCTTCACCCTGCCTTCACCCTAACTATTCCACTAGTTTTCTCAGGCTAAATTTATCCCGTTTGAAATCCTGATGACAATTCTGTATTGAGTTCATATAACTCCAGATGTTTCATGATCTCATCTCTTAATAATGTTTTAAAGGATTTTGCCTACAATCGAGATTACAATCCTTTAAAAGTATAAGCCTATTTAAATTCCAGATGATTCATTTTAAAAACAACAACACACAGTCTTAAGTTTTCTTCCTTTCTAGGGCCTTATTTCTTCAAATCAAATAATAATTTTTTTAAGACATATACTACTGTTTATTTAACTTAATATCCTATACCTGCATATAGTATGAAACCAAATGGCTGGGGGGGGGGAATGGATAAGGATACCCACAGTAGACAGTTGTGGAACAAACAGCTCAGAGAATCATTCCAGTTAATCCCATAATTTAGAGACTGTTTTACATCTTTAAGTTAAGAGACAACATCCATTCTTAAATGGGCATTTAAGTGTGATGTTCTTAGCTCTTCTACAAATGAAAATATTTCATCCTTTGCTTATTCTGCTAGAAAACTGTCATTGTTCAATCCCATCTTGAATATAGCAGATATAAATGGAAATAACACCTGTTGATCCTTCTACCGGTATTCATTGCATGTTCTTTAATCAAGAATGAAGTTCATATATTCACTTGGTCAATTATGCCAGAATGTTCACAACGGGAAAGTGTACTTTATTAATTAAACTGATTCCTTCCTCCCAACTGCACATACTTTTTCTATGCTTTCGTAAATATAAATAAATCCCAACTTACATTCTGTATATCTGATATACACAAGTTGATAGGCAGCGTAAATGCACAGTACAGCCTTAAATTTAACTAATTTTTATGTTACAAAGACCTTTCCACTTTTTGTGTGCAAATGACTAATTTTCATTTTCATTCAGCATGCTATTGCAGAGAGGGAGAGGAAAGGTTTGCAGAGAGGGTTTGCAGTGACATGCTGAATCAGGAGCTAATCTCTCAGCGTTTGTGTGAATGACCCATCAATCAGGACCACTGTCTTCACCCTGGGATTGCCATAGTAGAATGTAAGCTTCAAAAGACAATGGAAGCAGGTTGTGGAGTCATTTGTTTACTAACATTCTTTCTGTATCTCCCATGTGACAAACAAAAGTGTGGGTGTTTCTGGATACTTAATCATAGCAATAGTTTGCTTATCATCAATAAATCCGCACATATCTTTTGCCCCTGAAAAGTGCTTCTTGGGAAACTGGTTTTATTCCCAAAATAAAAGGTCACTGCAGATCAATTCTGCGTTACCGCACAATGTGTCTATTTGAAAACAAGTAGGCAGTCCCGGCAATGAGGGGTGTGTGTGTGTGTGTGTGTGTGTGTGTGTGTGTCCACACCTGCCCAATGATTGTGGATGGGTGTACACCAAGATTGCAAGCGTCATTTCCTTCTTCATTCACCTGGGGCAGGTGCAGGGAGGAAAATGTGTGGATGACCTAATCAAAGGGAGGTTTCAAACTTGGAGCAAGTAGTCATACCACCTTTGTAGACAGCAAGATCTAGAATCAATCTAGATCGAAAAGAGCATGTTGAAAGGAGCATGAGCAGTTGCAGATTGAGGAAAAACTACATCTTTGTGCTAAAAATGGGTTAGTATGTATACAGACTCAATCACGGGATAAATCTTACTTCTCATTAACTGGCACACACAGGAAAGAAACCATAGAGGTTTTGCCATTTAACATCTAGACCAGAGGCTGCCTCACCCTCTTCCTGTAGCACCAAATGTCTTAAGCATATGCGGTGCTGGGGTGCAACGATCCGCCCGGTGCCCCCCCAGGTTGCCCAGTCCCAGGCACGCAGGAGGGCGGAGTTGGCCGGCCGCCTCAGCGTCTCGCTGGGTTGGTCACCCCCAAACTTGCGGCGCAGAGCTGCCCGCAGCAGAAGAGCCCACTGCGGTGCTCCAACCGACAGGCAGGCTCTTCCCCGGACTCAACTCTCGGGCCCCGGACTCTCAGCCTGGCGCCCCTGAGAGCCCAGCACCCCTAGCGCCTATGGGTAAGACGGCCCTGACCAAATGGGACTAAGGACTGGACCCGCCTCTTTTTGCAGCAGTGTAAAAGCTATCACTTTGTAGGCCAGAGGGTGCCTTTGCTTTCCCTCTGTCAGCAAAGAATTATCAATTCTTTATTTTTATGTAGAATTATTAGATATTTATCATAAACATGTTTTGAATGGTCTTTTGTAGGGATGTTTTATTTATGGATAATGGTGTATTATAGATGAATTAATTTTGTGTGTGAACTGTTTTGAATGTAGCGGTAAGAAATAGAATAGATTTATATCAAGGTAAACATGCACAGGGCTGCACTGTGATTGACTGACTTGAAGAATGCCAGAATATTGGGAATTAGCTGCATACTGCTTAGGGGTGCTTTTCTCCCATCCCCCACTCCAGAGATGATTAAAGCCAGATGTTGTGGCCAATGAATAAGCTGCTTCAGCAGATTAGTATGTGTGTTTTCTTTTTTCCTCAGTACCTTCTGGATTTCCCCCCTGACCCCTGGGACTATAAACCACATATGCAGGAGGGATCCACAAAACTAGCACAAGTTCATCCCTGGCTATTGCCATTGTTCTGCTGCAGCTAATAGACTCCTTGAAAGCAGTGATGCCAAGTGTCAGCTTTAAATGGAAATCTAAACAGCTGCTCTTCAAAGAGACCATTGGAAAGACCATTTACATTTTTAATTGGCAGCTCACTGAAATCAGCAGAAGCCTTTATACTGTTTTCAGAGGGAGTCTGATGCGAATGTCTAGCCATGTGATGCTGTTTTTAAACAGTGGCCTATGGAACAATAAATCTCTGAGGCTGAGGAGGGTTGTTTTGGATTGCGAGGGTTGTTTTTTTGGCCGAGTGGCTCCTCTGATACTTTAGTATAACAGGCCAATCACAATTTGCAGCCCTTTCCAATAAAACCCATCAGAGTTTCACTCAGACTGCCTGCTGGCAACTCTGTTGTTAGGCTTCTTGACAGATCTTAAGCTTTGGAAGGAAAAGGAATGTCCTATTGATATAATAATATCAGGCCAGGCAGAGTGCCCTGTTTGTGTAATCCAGTTTGAGCACAAATAACACATTATGGCTGTGGCATTATTTCCATGTGAAAGTGTCTACATTTGGCTGAGCCAAGAAAGTTATCCTGATTGACACGTTTATAAATGGGTCACTTGGAATGTGCATTATAGATTCAAAGAGCAAGGCAATCCACCTGGTGTTTAGGAAGGGAGGTCCTGGGAATCTGCCCATCGAAGGGGCCCTCTCCACCTCCATCAACCCTGGCTCCATAGAAACACAGACAGATGGGTTCAGGGATCCACACTATACCTTCTGCTTTCCAAATATTCAGTGCAGGCAGCTGCCTTCCTCCATCCTCTCTTCTGGACTCTGCCACATTCTACTTTTGGCAGGACAAACTCAAGTTCTCTGTGTGTAGGCCTCTGATGCATGGAGGGAATTATATGTAGGCCTCTTACTATTCTATTGTATTGCAACCAGGTCTGCAAAAAATTTGATCCCAAAAGTCATGTTGTGTGGCCTGTAAGATGCTGGATAGACCATGCTTTTGCAATCCCAGAGCAATAATAATAGGCTACTGTATGTGGTTGGTGATCTGCTTTTGGGCCACAAATTATGCAGATTTGCTTTTGATTGTGACAAATGGGATCCCTCACTAATCTGTAAGGCTGCAGAACACGTGTTTGAATATGATCTCATTCTTTTCCCACCCCAATCTCATAGCAAAACAAATTTATTCCTTTTGTGTTCAATTTCCCAACTCTTTGCGATAACATATCATTTTGCCTTCCACTTGGCATAAATGGCCATGCATCTGTAATCAGTGAAACAAATTATCAGTAAGATTGCTGGTGTTTTTAATAAATATTTTATCTTGCTTTATGTAAACTGCTTAGAAGTTTTGATGATTAAGCGATTTCTTTTTGCGGCACACTATCCCAGTCTCCAAGCGGTGTAAAATTCCAGGAGTTCCACCCCTGCTTATGCAGGGTCTGTGTTTCCTTTTGGAAATGAGGCACAGTGGAGATGGTGGTGCCTTTATGATATATGGTTTATTTGCATATATACACAACCTGAGCCTAAGATAGAGGGGCTCAAAGTGTTAACACTCCAAGAGGTTCTTGCTTCTCACACGGCCACAATGTTGAATGCCAGCAGAAATCAACCATGGCCCTCTGTCCCTGCGTTTAACAGACTGCCACTATTTTTCAGACTACAAAAAAAAAACCCATCCTAAACTCTGCTTCAAATTTATTTTTGTCCTCTGACACGGAACTGGAGGAGGGGTCCCTCCCCAGAGCCATCTGGCCCATACTTTCCTACCTGGCCTGCTACGTTCCCTTCCACTAGTGAGGCCAAATTTGTGTGAAGCACAACACTGACAACTAGCTCTCTGGTTCTGTGAAATATCTGCCCAACTTCCTTCAAATCCTTTGGCAATGCAGGACTCCTCTTTCGGGATCTTACCAAATCCATTGTTATTCTTTTATTGTATAATGTTGTCATTTAAATTTTTGTAAGCCACATTTGATCTACTAACATGAGATAAAATTAAATAAATAAATAACTAAATTACTTTTATATGCTTCAGCTCTGTCTAGTTTTATTAAACATTATAGAAGGATCATAATTTGTGAGTTTAATTTGATAATTATATCAAAAATGGCAAGCTTGTAATGTTCATATGCAAACGTGTTAGTAATTTCTGTTCCTATGTATATCTGGAATTAGCTGTAAGGTGTATACTGCTATTATTACTAGATCAGACAAGCATTATATAAACAGAATTAGACTCTTCTTGCAAAATCTTGAGTTTCACTTTACAGTCTTTAGCAAATAAATCCATTGGCTTTTCTAATTCAGAGCTGGTACAAAGCCAAGCAGTTAGCACACTGGAAACCCATAAACACTCTGAAAGTATTTATTTGCAAAAACTTTTAAAAATAACACACTTGGAGCTGTGTTCATTTTGGCATGTAATGGTTTGCATGCTCTGCGAGTTTCGCCCCCTGCAGCTGTGCCGTGTTGAAATGAACCTAGAATGAAACTAGCAAATACCAATAATTTGGCCCAGGCTTGTTTCAAATTGGATTCAGGTTTTCTGGGAAGGTTCATGAATCTAAAGGAACTTCTAGATTCATACTGTCTAACAGGAAACAACACATTTCATAGGCCCTGAGGTTTCATAACAGGTTATTTCAACTTGATATTTCTGAGTTCTGCAGGAAATTAATAGTGCACAACAATGAATTAAACTCCTCTCCCCTTATTGCTATCCTACTTTTTGTACTACTGGCAATATGGTGACCTACAAAATGCTTCTGTGGAGTCAATATGGAGTGCTGGACTTGGATGTGGGTAACAAAGGTTCAAACCTTAGCAATCCAATGTACCGGGTGACCATAAGAAAACATGCTGTCTCTACCTAGCCTGCCTCACATATTTGTTGTGAGGCTAAGATATTGTGCCATACTCCTGGAAGGGAAAGTGGTATATAAATCAGACCCAACTCTCCCTGTTACTTTAGGTATTGCCCTCCTGTTTGGTGACCATTATGTTATGGTGCTGGAGGAGACTCTTGAGAGTCCCATGGACTGCAAGAAGATCAAACCTATCCATTCTTAAAGAAATCAGCCCTGAATGCTCACTAGAACAGCGTTTCTCAACCGGTGTGCCGCGGCACACTAGTGTGCCGCGAGACACCGGCTGCTGTGCCGCGGGAAAACAGCAGCCGCAAACGCGTAGCAGGGAAAGGGAGCGCAGAAACCCACCGCCGACCTACCGTGCATGCGCCAGCTTGGAGCTCCCCGCCGATTCTGATTGGTTGCCAGGGACCAATAGGAAGACAGCGGAAGGAGACGCAAGGGCTGCCGGTAGCCGCCGCCATTTTTCTGTTGGGCACACCAGGAGAAGCCGCCTCCGCTCGCCCATGAGCACCGCGGCTCCGGAGCGCCGCCGCTCTGGCAGGGGGCAGCCGGCTGCAGGAGCGCACCCGGCGGGGGCGGCAGCATGTGGACCCCGACGGAGGATGAAAAATACGGCGTGAGTAGGTGCCGCCGGGGCACGTTTGCTTCCCTGGGCCGTTAGTAGCTAACGGTTAGCTCCGTGATTTCCGTTGCCATGGCGACGTTGCCGCCGCCATTTTGTGGGTGGTGTGACGTTGCCGCCGCCATTTTGTGGGTGCTGTGCCGCGAGATTTTTTTCAGGAGACAGGTGTTCCGTTGCCCAGAAAAGGTTGAGAAACACTGCACCAGAAGGACAGATCCTGAAGTTGAGGCCCCAGTACTTTGGCCACCTCATGAGAAGAAAAGACTCCCTAGAAAAGACCCTGATGTTGGGAAAGATTGAGGGCACAAGGAAAAGGGGACGACAGAGGATGAGATGGTTGGACAGTGTGCTTGAAGCTACTAACATGAGTTTGGCCAAACTGCGAGAGGCAGTGAAGGATAGGCGTGCCTGGCGTGCTCTGGTCCATGGGGTCACGAAGAGTCGGACACGACTGAACGACTGAACAACAATGTTAAATGACCCTATAGAAATAAACAGCAACTACCATCCATCAGGAATTGGGAGGTGGCTGATCTAATCAAGTTTGGGACCAGAGAAGATTGTTAGGTACCTGTATCAGATAAAATACACAGAGAACAGAAACGGGTTAATTCTGGCCAGAGAGGAATCCAAGTAATAACAGATTGAAATTGTGAGCTGCTCCACATAAGTGAAGAAAGAGGATAAGAGAGCTGTAACCTAAGAGAATATAATTTTGGGGACAACAAGGAGATGGGAACTAAAATGCCTTATATTGCCCAATGAGCAAACAGGTGCTTCCTGCTAATCAGCTGCTCTGCAGGTAATGGGTTAGTATCTTCTGTGTGTCTTATTAGCATTATCTTTTCTTGGTTCAGTGTGAGAAAGCCAAGTTCAAATACTTGTTCATCTCAGTAGGTGGCCTTTTGCAAGTAATTGTAATGTAACTTCAGAATTGTTATGAGTTTAAAATATACACACACATTGCTTCTTGGAAAATAGGTAGGATACGGATGTAATAAAGGAGCAGAATAGATCCAGAACTACTTTCCCCCCTGCCTTTTCCTTTCCTTGAACCATTTAACTTTTCTTCCATACATGGCTTCTATCTTATCTCAGGTGAACTTTATTGCTTTGAAGGACTCTCACCAGGCTTATGTTTAATCTAGCGTTGGAATTGCCTCTCAATGGTCATAAAATCTGAGGTGCTCCGTCTTAGGATCAAATAACACACCAAGAGCAGCAGCCCAAAGTGATCTGGACTGTCCAACATGTGAACCTAATCATAGCCACAGAGGCTGTAGCTCAAGGACAGAGAACATGCATTGCATGCGAAAGGTATCAGGGTCGATTCCTGACATCTCCAGTTGAACAACTGCCAATCAGACTGAGCAGCACTGGACTAAGTGAAGGTATTCAGCTAAATTATACTTAGGGGAGACCCACTGAAATAAATTTAGTAATGGGTCTACTCTGAGTAGGACTAGTGTTGAATAACACCTATAATCTGGTGGTATAGGCAATGCCCTGTTTCTGGGTGTGGATTCATTTCAAGTTATACAGAAGACATTCCCTCATGTCCACCCAACATAGAATGAAACAGACTGTCACTCACAGGAGAGGTTGAAAGTGACCTGAGAGGCAACCCAAAGCAGCACTGGCTGTTTAACCTAGCAAGCGAAGGTAAGGCTGACAATATGAAAGGAAACAAGTTTCGACACTAAATCCTCTGGAGGATGTGATACCCAGGCATGTGCAAGCAGGACTCACTTGGGCCAGGCTTCAGCACATAGCATGGCAGCAGCCCATTACTCTAAATGCCAGAGAGGAAGTCACACCCAAGAAAGCTATTTTAATCTTCATAGCAATGTTCCCTTTCTTGTCATTTGGATCAGTACTGATCATGGCTTATGTCCCAGCTTTCATGATGTACTTCTATATCATCCCACTATGCCAGTATAATGCCAAGGCCAAAGCTTCCATTGATTTTGGTGAACAATTGCCTACCTATAATGGCAAGATAGTAAGGCAATTAGCATGTCAGTGTTTTTTTTAGGCAGGATGATCACAGATTTGACTCATTCTTTAGAACAGGTTGGTCCATTCTATTCCAGCAGAATTGTTTAATTGAAGTAAAACTGTGGAGCTACTGTTGAAGCAAGAGATTTATTTAATTTGTATACGACTGCACATTTGTTAAAAGTGGAAAAGTAGCATCAACGTGTATAATTAAATGCATAGAAACTGGAATTGTGTGTGGAAGGCCGCATTCTATACTGGGATTCTGATTTTTTTACTTTTAAAATACTAATGGGAGAATCCCCAAAGGTTTCTGAAATATTAAGAATGTAAATGATTGTGCCTACTTTCTTTAGAACCTTATCTGCTGCCAAGAAAAAATAGCACTGTAGTCTAATGCTTCAATCCAAAACACACTGCACTAACTAGGCCCCACAAATGAAAGCAGGACACTTCTAAGTAAATATGAACTGATTTGTGCTGAACAACCTATAAATAACGCATAATGTGGAAAGAAACCTCTCAGTGCTGTAATGTCTATCCATCTCCAGAACTCAAAGTCTCTTCACAGAGAACTCTGGGAATTTTAGCTCAATGAGGGAAATAGGAGTCTTCCAACAACTCTCAGCACCCTTAACAACATACAGCTCCCAGACTGCATTGGGGAAAGCCATGGCTGTTTAAAGTGGTATGGTGGTTTAAAGTGGTTTAAAGGTATGGTGTGAACGTTGCCCATGGCATCTTCCCCCAAAGAATTCTGGGACCTGCAGTGTGCTGGGAATTGTAGCTCCATGAGGGGTCTTCCTAATGACTCTCAACAAATTACAGTTCCCATGATTTGTGCTAGAGGAGGAAGTCATGATTGTTATAGCGCAGGGGTCAGCAAACGTTTTCAGCAGGGGGCCGGTCCACTGTCCCTCAGACCTTGTGGAGCGCCGGACTATATTTTGAAGGGAAAAAATGAACGAATTCCTATGCCCCACAAATAACCCAGAGATGCATTTTAAATAAAATGACACATTCTACTCATGTAAAAACACGCTGATTCCCAGACTGGCCGTGGGCCGGATTTAAAAGGCGATTGGGCCGGATCCGGCCCCCGGGCCTTAGTTTGCCTACCCATTATAGCGGTATAAGAGTGCTTTAAATGTATGCTGTGGATGTGACCTCTGTTTTCTTCTGTTTCTTACTAAACGGAGTTGGGTATTTTTCTTTTACAAAGACCAATGCTTTGAGCTCGAAGAAGGAAATAGGGGCTAACTTCAATCTCTGAGTGCTGACCAGAGGCCTGCTCTGCATTTCAGACCAGACGCATCTCTACCGTTCCCATCACACAGTTCTGCTTAGAAGGAATAATGAAACATAAAGTTTTATTTTTGCTAACCAACATCATTGATACATTTTTTTCAAAAATAAATTCTACTGATTCCCAGTGCAGATGGTGCATTGTAATCCTCACAGCCTGGCCTAAAAAACTATAGTTATGGGTTGGAAGGTGATCTGAATCCTGGTTGTGTGTGTGTGTGTGTACTTGTCCAACCAGTTTAACCCACTCTAGCAGCTGTGGGTCTCTAACAGCCACACACATATGGCTGTTAGAATGGGACAGACAAGTTGGACAAGTGTTACCTGGAAGGTTCGCTTTTGTTGGCAGAATCACTGTCCTTTGCTTAACTTAAGGAAATGGCCACAGATTCCTTCTAGAAGGGGACATGTCCTCATTTCACCTCCCTGTGAGGGATGATGTCATCCAGCTGTTCCTGTGTGAACTGAGACTGCAGTTTGGGTGGGTGGCAGGGGTGAACATACTGAAAGAGGCATAGAGACTCAGGGGGCAGTTATTTGCTCTCTGTAAGGAAGACATCTGGATGCACATTGTACCCCTGCAGTTCTCACCACTGGGAATTTGGGGTATGTCTGTGTAGCAATAGTCTAAAAATATTATTTCACCAATGGATTGGCCCTGTTTGGCCCTAAAAAGGTTTCCCTAAATAATACTATTTGTGCATCCATTCCTCTAATCTCCCTTGGCAGCAACTTGACTTTTGAGCAATTTCTGTGATTCAAAGCCAGCAATGAGTTTCGGTTGAGAAAACATTGATGTGAAAGTGGAGCTTCCAAATTCCTTTATGATAGTGGCAATGTTCTTCCTCTTTTCTGACAGTGCAACAGCAACATGTTATTCCTAATACAAACGGCTTTGTTTTCTCTAAGCACATACTTTCAATTCCAGTTCATTAACGTCAAAAAAAAAATATGAAAGAAACAATTACATAGAAGGCAATGATTTTTTTCTTCTTTTGGTCAGGACCAAAGAGGACAGCTGAATGTTAAGAAAGTCAAGGGTTTCTTTTCTTGGCATCATCTACAGTGTTTTCAGAGCTGCATATTTTAAGAGCCTCCCTTTAGGATGGCTGCATAAATTGGTGTGTTTGTTATTACCATATGCAAATTATGCTTTTCCATCCACACAAAGCACAATAACAAAGTTTGCCCTTGGGGTGTCTAGCTTCACTGAAGAGCTGCAGTTAAAAATAAAATAAAATCATAATATTGGTACACTTCACACTGTAGTTACCAAGTCAGACAGATTCTCAGTGTGATAAATCTGGAGCTGCTTGTTGTACTTGTTATGCTGAAAATAGCTATATGACTGCAGTTTCACACTATGCCGCCGTAAAGTCAACCGTTCTAGTACAAAAAATACTTTCATGAAATCGGGGGGGGGGGGGAATCACCTTTAACAATGACACTAGGTACAGTGATGGCTAACCTTGACACTTCAGATGTTTTGGAACTACAACTCCCATCACCCCTAGCTAACAGGATCAGTGGTCAGGGATGATGGGAGTTGTAGTCCCAAAACATCTGGCGTGTCAAGGTTAGCCATCACTGCACTAGGACAAAGATAGATTTTACCTTTAAAACTTTTTTTTGTCTAAACAGATGAGTAAATTTAAACACAAATTTACAATTAATGAGGACAGACAAAATATGAACACTAAAAACTGATATCAAAACTTCTGATCTAACCCAGAGAAGTCATTAATTAGAGGGGAGAAGTGGAATATTTATTTTACCCATCCTATGATTTATTGTGGAAAACCACCAACTGGAAAACGTTCCAGTGTGGCCAAGCCCCCCCCTCCCCCCGGGTGTAGTGTAAATGTGTTTCATTGACTCCTGTCCTGACCTCTCTGTGGTGTTACAGTAGCATAGTAGGATTCTGTACTGCCCAGGTTTCTCTTGAATAGCAATGTCAGCAGAACTCCTTGTGATGCTGCTGCAACAGTTGTAGTTTCCTTATTGTATCCAGTCGTAACAGTTCAGGAGCAGAATGTATATAAACTCTCATAAAGAAAGAATTATCTCTCGTAGGCTGACTTTAAACATTTATGAGCTTCACATGATGTCAGAAGCTTGCATTTACACAAGTCAAATAATATACAGTGGTACCTCGGGTTAAGTACTTAATTCGTTCTGGAGGTCCGTTCTTAACCTGAAGCGTACTTAACCTGAAGCACCACTTTAGCTAATGGGACCTCCTGCTGCCGCTGCGCCGCCAGAGCACAATTTCTGTTCTTAGCGGAGTTCTTAACCTGAAGCGTACTTAACCCGAGGTACCACTGTAGTAGTCTTCTCCTCCATGAGTGAAGCTACTGTAGTGTAAGATGTCCTGCTACAGTATTCCTTAGAAAGCCCTTTATATTCCCTGTCCCAGGGATCTAATGTCAGTTCTTCCATGTACTCTGGAAATCAGAGGCCTAGCTCATTTACTCCCAGATGCTCTGATGCCTGTCCTCAGATGCACTGTCGTCATAGTGCCCCAATTATGAGGATTGTTCCTCTCCACTGTTGCCAATTTTATGGCACCCCTATTTGGTATTCAGTCTGAGCTGCAGCAAATATCAGACAACCTTCAGTTTCTACTTGATTTTTTTTTTTAATGGACCCAGGGAATTCAGCATAGGGTATTTTGTTTTTAATGAATAAAAGTGAGCTGAGAAGTTTGTTTTATAGCACTTCCTCACTGGAGAATACTGTGCACTACAACATTCTAATATAAACCAGTTCCTGCCACCTAGCGGTAAAAAAAAATACAGTAAACAGTAAAGGTTTTCATACAGTAAACCTTTTTTCTGATGGAAAATAATTTTCAAACATCTAAAAATTATCCAGTGACAATCATATTCTTAAAAATGGTTCTGACTACTATATAACCAACTGAACTAAATCTAGTAGGATGTAATTTGTGCCAAAATAATTTGGCACCTTTAAAACAAAATCAAGTGTAGCCTGCAGATCAAGGGTATTGCTACATCTCATACCTGGCTGTTATCTTACAAGACAGCAGGCTGTAAAAAAAACCACTTCTTGTTATTGTAAAAGACACCAATGTTTATACCTAAATTATGGAACCCTTAATCTTATTAGGCTTTCTGTATGATTAATAGCGATACCTCAAGCATTACTCAGAAGTAAGTCTGCCTGAACTCAGTGTGTTTATTCTTTGTTTAAGTGTGTTTAGGATAGCAGCAGCTTGCTTCAGCCTCCTAATTTAATGTCACGTTATAAAAATAATAATGAAAGCCTTAAAGAATAGGTAGTGTATTAAGGAAACAAACCCAGTCAAAGGGGAATGATTCAGCCTTTGTCTCCATCACTGCTACAGATTGCCTGGATAGTTGCACTTGGAGGGCAGTTCGCACCCCAACCCCTTTTAGAGCCAAACTATTGGCTTCTTCCTTCTGCCCCCACAGACTCTCATGCAACAATCAAATAGGCTGATGAATCAGGCCAGTGGCCCATTTAGTCTAGCATTCTGTTTTCACAGTGTTCAACCAAATGTCCATGGGAAACTGGGAAGCAGGACCCAAGGACTGGTATTCTGGAGGGGAGCAACTGGTATTCAGAAGCATTGCTGCCTCCCAATGTGGGGACAGAGCATATCCATCATGGCTAGCAGCCATTAATAGCCTCCTCCTCCTCCATGAATTGGTCTAGTTTTCTCCTCTGCAGAGGTGGGGTGATGGATCCAATAGGTTTCCAGACGGCTCTGCAAAATCCTTTTTGAGGTGAGGCGACACAGCATTCCAAGTATTCCATAGAATACCAGCACACCTCTGCCCTGTGCGTGTTTACTCGAGAGTAAGCCCAACTGAATTCAATAGGCCTTACTCCCTAATAAGCGCTCAGAAAGGACTGCAGTCTTTGGAACTTATAAACAGCAGTGAGAATAATGATCGAAGGGCGCAGCAAGGAGGTTTACAGCCGGCTCTGTTTTCCGCGCAACAGACACCCGCAAACAACGAGGAAGGAGGATCCGTCCTGCCGGAATGACCCTGCACAACAGAGACAGAAAGTTACCCATTCCTGACCGAAGTTCACGCGGAGTATCACTCTACAATTTCTATCTCTCCTCCTCGACTTGTCGGCTCTAGTCCCCGCCTCTCCCTTGGGAAACTCCCCAATCAGAAAACATCGGCGCCTTGGGTCGGGACCATAGAGATAGGAACGGATACCCGTGAGCCGATGGGCGGCAATAGGCGAATGACCCGCCGTTAAGGTGAAAGGTCAGCAGGAAGAGCCTCTCGCAGATAGCGGAAGCGGAAGTATTCTTCGTCACTTCCGTGCTTTTTCTTTTTAGAGCTTTGGCGGGCACACGTGCTGCCCGCGAGTAATTTTTTTGTTGCCGCAGCCGCCCTTAGGTTGGTCTGGTTGCTATGGTGAGTTAAGTAGGGTGGGGATGTGTCTCTGTCGCGCGTGAGCCGAGCCGCGACGTGTGGGAGGTTGGCGGCTCGCGAGTCCCAGGCAAGTCTGCGGGCGGGAGGCGAGGGAGAACGAGAGAAGGAGGGTCGTTCCTTGGGAGGGGAATTCATTCAGAAGTCGCCATGTCGTCCTTGGCATTTCCCCGCTTCTGGGGTGGGGGGTGGGGCGTGGACGAGGAGGTTGTACGTCGCAAGCCCCCCCGCGATGATGCTCCTTTTCCTGTCCCGCGCAGAGTCTGCCTCTCAATCCAAAGCCCTTCCTAAACGGGCTGACTGGGAAGCCAGTGATGGTGAAGCTGAAGTGGGGGATGGAATACAAAGGCTACCTCGTCTCCGTCGATGGCTACATGAACATGCAGGTAAGCAAGGCTGGCTGGCGGGGAGCTTGCACTCTTTAATTAACGCGCACTGTTGCTTTAAATTAGATGCTCTTTGAGCATTTTAGAACAAGGTTGAAAACCTTGTAATTCAAGGTGACGATTCACAGCAAAGACAGCTAAAAAAAAAAAAGATTTTTTCCTCACAGCATTGGACATAAAGCATCCCCCACAGCATAAAAAGTTTACAGGAAAACTGTTAAACAGCTTCTTGGTGCGCGCACACAAAATCCCATCAACAGTGTGCCTCTGTCTGGGGAGGCTGTTTTGTAGCCCCTGTGCCATTAGGCATATGCTTTGGCAGGGTGGATTTGATTTAAGTCAAATTGATTTAAATCACGATTTAAATCACTAGTCAGTAAGGCTTGATTTAAATCACGTCAGTAAGACTTGATTTAAATATTTTTTTTACAGAAAGACTCATTCTTGCTGGTATAATCTTAATATTTACAACCATATGAAGGTTTCATTTTTGGAATAATAAATTTTCAGAGTAGTTTTTACAGTTATATAAAAAATTACTGATTTGGTTATACTACTAGAAATACATAGATAATTATGAAATTATGGTGAGGTTTAATAAGTTAACTGTTTATATTTGGACAACTTTTCTGCTGTATTTTATTGGAAGGAGAAAAATAATCATTTCCTTAATAACCATTTAAACAATTTATTTAACTAAAACAATAACATGATAGCATATGTATCCATGTTTGTTAACTGATGTGGTTAAACATTAAAAAAAAAACTTAGACTGAGTTTTAGCACACTTGATAAACTTAAAACAAATCCTTATTTCCTGATGAATAGCCTTTGTACTACAATGTAACTTAAATAGAAGACTATATTTAGAAAGATTTTTCCTCCAAAAGCATTTTATTTTAAAAATCCGATTTAAATCAAAAAAATCCGATTTAAATCAAAAAAATCCAATTTTTTTGATTTTAAAAAAAAATATCTTTGATTTTTATCCACCCTGTGCTTTGGACATTTTTAGGTATTTAGTAGGTGGTGCAGCAGGGAGAAAACACTCACTGATGTGCCATGCCTGTGTATTAAAAAAGAACCACAACCCAACATTGTAGAATATGTGGTCTTGAAATGCAGAACACAGTGAGAAACACAAATTGTCATATTGATGACATTGAAGGAACTTTCAACTTTGATGTTGTAAGTCATGATGTTCAGTGTTTTCTAAGTACTCTTCATGTCACCCAGTGCTAAATGCTATATCTAACTGAAGCCTGAGAGTGTCTGGTCCAAGGTCACCCAGTGAACTTCATGGCCGTGTGGATTTGAACCCTGGGGCCTAGTCTGGGATTCTGACCATTCTAGCTCACTGGCAGTATAAATTTTCAGTATACCCTCCTTTAACATAGAAACAGCAGTATAAAACGCAGGTGTAAATTCTTACTTAAAAGGAAAGAGAATTTCATGTACACAGTTTCACCTCAAACTCAAAACTATGTACTGCTTCCCCCCATTTTCTAGCCTTCTCACTGTTTTCGTCTACTGTCATTGTCAGCAAGGGATTTTTTTTTCACTTGTCTACTGCTAACTCAGGGTGGATTGGTTTGAAATAAAGATGATTTAATCAGGCTGATTATCTGAATAAAGAGTGCATACCAACAGTGCAATACTATGCATATCTACTCTGAAGTTCAATGGGGCTTACTCCCAGGTAAGTGTGTATTGCAGCTTAATTGTTTGATAGAACGTTAGTGGGGTGGGACCACTGCTCAGCGGTACAGCTTCTGTTAGGCATGTAGAAAGTCTGAGGTTCAGTTCCTGGCATCTTCAATGAAAATGATCTTTGGTAGAAGTTAATGGGGAAAAACAGCTGTTCAATGTAGATAATATTAGGCTGGATCAACAAAAGCTCCGATGGTAAGGTGATTTTATATAGATTTGAAACTTTAATAAACAAGCCTTTCTACCTAGGAGTATAATCTGACATTTCTAATCATGCAGATCTTATTACTTTGCATTACATCGTTTTGTATATGAAAGGACAAATTCTGAAATTTGGTTTTCTATGCATGTGCAAGGATTTTGCAAGATTAGGAGTCTTCTTTTGAAAAAAACTGACCATTTTGCCCATAACTATAACTCTAAACTAGACTGCTGCCTTATCTTCAAGGAAGTAAAGCAGACAAAACTAATTTTGCCTATGTTGTTTCATAGCTATTACATTTGACACCAGCCACACTTTCCCCATAGCCTTTGACTTTAAATCAGTGTGTGGTAGTTTTTAGAATTTAATTGTACAAATTTGTCATGTTTGTATTAAATTTGGGTTTCACTTAAAAGCAGACAGGCTATTTAAAAAGTGACCTTTCATACAACTTTAATTGGTTTACCTTTAAGATGTTTTTATTTAACACTGCTGTAACCTCTACTCCTCTGTAGAAGTCATCATTCTAGTCTTTATTTAGAAGCTTTGTTTTACTTGTTCTTCAGCTCACTCCTCTCATTTCTGTGCCTTTATATATAACTGCTTGGTCAAAAGAGAGAATGGCCTCCCACATTGATTGGGTACTAGGGAAAGCAGGTTAGTATCCCAGTCCTATGCATTTTATGCAGAAGTCCTACTGAATTCAGAAGGGCTTACTTTCAGATAAACATTGCAGCCACACAGGACTGGGCTGCCCAAATAACAGAGGAACAAAGGGAAGAACTAATGCATTGTGCTAATTGCAGCAATAAATATGGACTTTAAAGGGATACTTTATTGAATGTCAAACTGTTCAGTGTAGTTCTAGCTATTTACAATAGATGCTTTCTGTCTGAGCAAGCAGTTGGCTGTACATCTGTCTGCACATCTAGATTTAGGCTTTTGGTGCTTCTCCTTGAGCTTTTCCAACCCAGCTGGTCATCTCCTCCTCCTTCCAAATCTGTTTTCTTTTTGTGCTCATATTTTTAGATTGTAAGCTTGAGCACACAGATTGCCTCATTTAAGTTATCTGTAAGTCACTTTCAAAGCCTTTTTTTGGTTGAAGAGTGGGACAAAAATGCTTTAAATAAATAAAAATATAGAGTGCTGGATGTGCAAGTAACCAGAACCATAGCTCAATTATTTGGATTCTATAGCTGTCAGTCTGCAAAGTTTATGTGAAAACAAGAGGCTGTCCTTAAACAGTGCTATATTTAAAAAGAATTATGACAAGATAATTCAGGATATGCAGGGAAAGATGACAATAACTTTAAGGAACCGCAGAAAGAGGGGGAGGGAAGTCAAGGTTTGAAGTGTTAGAATTATTGTTGAACGACTTGTGAAATGTTTTTCTTTTTGTTATAATCTAAATTTATAAAAAAAACAACAGTGCTATATTCATGACTAAAGAGAACTATTAACACTGAGTAGGATTAAGGCATGCTTTTTTGTTTGCTGAAGGGATTCTGATCCAGTGAAAGCAAATATTTAATGTCTGAATTTATATCAGATGTAAGAAAGTCTTGTGGAAAACCTCTATTGGTATAGGAACATGCTATCCTTTGTAGCTTCTTTTCCTTATAAAATTGTGTCACTTTTTTTTAAAGCTTGCAAATACAGAAGAATATATTGATGGTGCATTATCTGGACACCTTGGTGAAGTTCTGATAAGGTAACTAACATTAGAATTAACGGTATTTACATGCAGCGTGTTTGTGTGTGCACGCACATGTTAAAATCCATTAATTAGAATATTAAAATACTGATATGAAAAAATTATACTACTTAAAATGCAACTTGAAGCAGAATAACTTTGGTAAGAAGAAATTATTTCAGGTGTTCTCTGAAATCTGTGCCATCTTTCTGGTGATGGAAGGAATCTCAGTGGAAGAGGGGAGAGAGAGGGGCAATTTTTAGCAATTATCCAGATTGCTGCACCTCCTCTTAGTATGTTGCAGGGGGTTTCCTGTCTCACTGACAGTGTAATCGTGATGGGTGAGGTGGTGGAGAGCACTGAAAATTGTCTCAGTTCCCTGTACCAATGGATTACTTCTGTCAGTAGAAAGACAGTACAGTGGTACCTTGGTTTAAGAACAGCTTAGTTTATGAACAACTTGGAATAAGAACGCTGCAAACCCAGAAGTAGGTGTTTTGGTTTGTGAACTTTGCCTAGGAATAAGAACATGTTTTGCTTCCTGTTGAGTATGTTCTATTTGTAAATTGAGTCCCCCGCTGCTATGGGAAAGCACGCCTTGGTTTAAGAACGCTTTGGTTAAAGAACGGACTTCCGGAACGGATTAAGTTCGTAAACCAAGGTACCACTGTACTGGATGCTTCTTGTATGTAGAGTTGCTTTATTATTTCTTTCTTATGCAACTGAAAGAGAAGCATTTGTGTAATAGTAAAACCTATAAAGTTTAGTAAGGTAAAGGGACCCCTGACCATTAGGTCCAGTTGTGACTGACTCTGGGGTTGCGGCGCTCATCTCGCATTACTGGCCGAGGGAGCCGGCATACAGCTTCCGGGTCATGTGGCCAGCATGACTAAGCCGCTTCTGGCGAACCAGAGCGGCACACGGAAACGCCGTTTACCTTCCCGCTGCAGCGGTACCTATTTATCTATTTGCACTTGACGTGCTTTCGAACTGCTAGGTTGGCAGGAGATAAAGTTTAGTATTTAAACCTAAACCTTGATAGCAATTGGGAAAAAATTGTGACAAGATGTATGCAATGAACAAAGGTAAATTTTTATTTATTACTAATTAATTGAACATAGCAGCAAACATAGAATACTTCAAAATAACTTGGTATATGAAATAGAGGGGATGTGTAACTAGCTTTAGAAAACAATCTTCCAAATTCATGTGGATCACAGCAGAACTAAGTAACTTTTGGTTTGATTTGCAGGTGCAATAATGTCCTTTATATAAGGGGTGTGGAAGAAGAAGAAGAAGATGGAGAAATGAGAGAATAACTATTTTGGGGGGAAAGTTGTTGGTTTTTTTTTTACTGTGCTAAGAAATTTGGTTGTCCGGTTTTGTTGGTTTGCTTTTTAAAGGTTTTGTCAAATAACATTTTTTATGGTCAAAAAATAAACATTGTCATTGAAGAAAAATTACAACTATGGAAGAAAAATAAACATACTATTTCTGACAGTTCTTAATGGATTAATTTAGTCTAACAAATATGTATTTTAAAAGCAAACTGGATCAAACATCTGTCACAGTTTACCTACTATAACTGCTGAACAGAGCTAGAATCAAGGTCTAGTGCTATTCCAAAAAGAAATGTCACGAAACAAGAAGAATTCAACTGAAATAGTAATCATCTTTACTTTTTGTAGTTAAATCTACAACTTGTACCCCTTTTTGTTTAGCTTCTGGAGGCTGGGAGCGGTAAACCAGTTTTCTTCCCACCTAAAATAAAGACGGAAAATATAAACCTACTTTGTTAAATCAGCATGAAAGTTTTTCTTTGTAAACTTTTTTCTATAATACATACGATACATATTCTGGATTATTTTTAACATGCACACTATCACCATGTTGCAGTATCCCCCTAACCATTTTTACTCAGTATTGGGTACTACTGAGTTCAGTAGGATTTACAGCCTAAGGTTAGGATTGCAGCCTAAGATTATTTTTTTTAAGCACTCCTACTAACCCGTGTCTTTGGTACTGCAATTGCTCTTTCCAGAGCATGCTTCAGCCGTTCTTCCTGGATTTTCTTCAGTTCTTTCAATTTATCTTCACGAACTCTTTTAAGAATGAGAGAGATTTTAGGAATTAGAAGACTTTAGTGGTATATTGTGAGAGGGAAGTGTTCACATCTTCTCCCTCCAGTGATGTAGCCTTGAATTGTGTAAAATTCAGCATTACTGTGGTAACAAAAATGAGGGAGCTAGAGACAGTTTTGTGCACAGAATTTCTAAGGGATAAACTAGTTGCAACACCGTTCTCACTGTGAGCAATTGGTGAATTGATTAAAAGTGGTTGATCCACTTCAATTCTTTCCCTCCTGCTCCAGCCTTAGTCTGAATTGTTGCACTAGTGTCTGCTATTTGAATCGAGAGGAAAGCACTGGCGATAACCGTATTGCTAGAAATAGCAGGCCCCAGGGGCCGGGCCAGGATTGACACCTCCATGTCTGCTATTTACCCAGATCCTATGTAATTGCTAAATTATGTGAATGATGTTATGTCTAGTCTGGCCCTAAGAAGGTGGGACAACTAATAGTCATTTATAAAATACTTATAATACTAGGGTGGGGATGTCCATCTAAACAGAAATCTTTTTCACTTCTTTGTGAAACTCTAATGCCTATAGGCTAAAAACTGGTGACTGTTGTCTCAAAAGTTTGGTCCAGAAGATAGTGTTGCAAACTCAGATGTGATTAAGTGATGGGAATACATAACTGGCATACTTCTTTAAGCACTGGCATTAATGTTACCTCTGTCGTCTTTGTTTTGCTCGGAGTTTCTCCATGGCTTCAACAGTCTCAATGTATTCCGGTGGAAGTATTTCCACCATCTCACACAGTTCTGAAACTCTGATTTCTATTGCTTTCAGCATTTGAAAGGAGGTCATGCTGGCTACTTCAACCGTTCCACAGCAAGCCCTATACACCTCTGTTATTTTTTTCTTAAGTGTATTCAGCTTTTTATCCTTAAGATTTAAGAAAGGGATTGTATGTAAACCACAGCAAATGCTTACGTTATACTAAACAAAAGTCTACACTGAAACTTTAAAATAAGATGAACTCACAAGCAATATAAAAGATATAACCATTTTCTAAATATAATATAGACAATTCATTCTACAATCCTAAAAAGTGAAACAGTCCTGAAAATGTGATGGCACTTATTCAGCACATAAGGCAAAACCATAAGAGAATTGGCAGAATAAGGCACACAGATTGCAATGTTAAGTCAATGCAGTGTTGAATGTCAAGTAGGATTAAATCTAATAAAGGCACAAATAAATCTGATAGCTCAATGTGTTTATGAGCTTTTGGGGGCTCTCCAGGGGGGGGAGTGTTTTTACAATACTATAGGGACATAATTCCTATAGATTCCCTCCTCCAAATCATTGTCATTGGGAGTACCCTGGGAAAATAACTTACTGCAATTAGAAACTAAACCAGCTCAGGGAGTCCCTGATACGCCTTGAGATGTCTTGTTAATGGTGCAACTCAGAACTAGGAGAACCCCTGAATCACATATGGAGCCGGTGCACATTCCTGTTTCCAGTATATGCCTACACCACTACTTCTGTGTCCACTTTTTGGGCACCAGGTAGGATGCCAGTGTTGGGCTCCCTGGTACTATATCCCCTAGCTATACTGGCCCTGGTTCAAACTGCTACACATAGGTAATGCGGTATCACATAGACAAATTGTGATACTTCTACCCAAGTCATTAGGGATAGTATTAAACTGAGTTTTACTCAAAGTAGACCGGTTGAAATTAATTACCCTAATTTCAGTGGGTCTACTCTGAGTAGGAGAAGCATGGCATACCACTGGCGCTGTGGTCTTGTCAAGGTTTTTAGAACTGTGAGAGCTATTCTATGTTATAAATATTGTATAAACATACAAAATTACCATGGATATTGGATTATAGTCTCCGGAAGAAAACACTTTGATTTTTAATTCCAGTTCAGCACTTTTCTGTTCTTCTTTGATGCGAGCAGCTATAAGAGCTTTTTTCTCATTTACTATATCATTTATCCTTTTTTCCCTATAAAAAAGGCTGTGAAAAGTTGTAACTAGTATTCATAACTAACATAGATTAGTTTTTCTGTGCAATAACCCAACTCTCATATTCTGGCTGTTCTAGGCAAAGCAGCATTTTTATTCTACAGACTTTAACAGGTTTAATAGGATTTCTGTCTCCCCAGGAAATTCTGAGAATCGTAGTTCAGTGATGGTGGGCAAAGATCTCTCAGAGCTTGTGCAAGTGCTCCTACAAGATGGTTAGCGCTTGTAAGTGGCCTACCTGTATAAACAGAATAGGTTCAAGGGGAGTGAGCTCATTAAAAATCACTCCTCCTTGACTAGAAAAACCATTGTTTTCATTTAAAAAAAAAAAATTGAAACAGGGACATACTTGTGCAAATGATGTTGATATTGGAGAAAATGTTTAGCATGGAAACACATATATACATATTAAATATTAAATATTTAATATATACATATTAAATATTAAATATTTAATATATACATATTAAATATTTAATATATACATATTAAATATTTAATATATACATATTAAATATTTAATATATACATATTTAATATTTAATATTTAATATATACATATTAAATAAAAAGACTGATGATGGCATTGAAATTGTTCAGATGCTTTCAACAACAAACTGAAAGTTGAAACGTACTATCCCTCATCTTGAACACCTGCAGTCACCAGCAGTATTTACCTCCTAGTCACTGGGGGAAAAACCCAGCCTCTCCAATAACGTTGATACTTTCAATATCAATTGCACTATGTTCCACCAATATTCAGTGTTAGAAACTCAAATATAAAATCGAATTACCAAATGGCACCTTAAACCTAGGTTACAGTCACCACAATGAAATGTCTAGGTGCCTTTTTTTTAATGAAATCTAATAATAATATTCATTTCATTTCTATGCTGCTTTATATTTTAAAGAACAGATCTCAAAGCAGTTTGCAAGACATTAAAACAATCCAGAATAAAGCAAATTCAAGCTTCAAGGAAAATTATCTTTCTCTAAGGGACACTTTGCTTTCCCCAGTTACCAGATCCCCACATGGTTGCAATTGGACCCACACCAAATGCAAAACACACCTGGTGCCTGGCTAATTTCTAACACTGCCAATATTGTATGCTCCACTGTGGAAATAGTCCAGGCTGAAGTCTCCTAGACTGCTGATTGGCTGTTTAAACTGGTCCATTAAGAAGCCATGGGTTTAAGGCATAGTTAACCCTAGTGCCCTACAGATGTTTAGGGCTATAACTTCCATCAGCCCCAGCAAGCATGGCCAAAGTCTAGGTCTGCAACTATCTGAAGAGTGCCATATTGGTTATCTCCGATTTAAGGCATCAGTGTAAAGGCTACTGCTAAATAACTTGGTGATTTTCTTTTATTCCTGTCTGTGCTGCTTTTCTGCTCTGGCTTTCAGCATGATAACTTGTTTTGTCTATGACTTGCTATGGTGCTTCAGCTGCTACCAACCTCAAGCCTAAACTAATCCATGGTCTTCAGTTGTGGTGGGAAACAGAACATTCCCATCTCATTCCATCAAAGCCACTTCACTCTCCTCTTTCGGAGCCCAGCAAAGCATTTCCTGAATTAATGAGATTTCTGCTACACATTAACTCTACTTCTATTTTTACAAAGTTCTGTCCTCTTGTCATGTTAGTTTTCTATATAGTGGCAAACACATTGGTTTCACTAAACAAATATGTACCGGTAGTAGTCGTGTTGGGTAGAAGGGAAGAAGACCCACTTTGTACCCGAGGAACAGAAGCAGCATATTTCAAAACGTTTCACTTTTAAATAACTTACGTTCTCTGAACAATGGCGTGATCTCTCTGCCGTGCTTCTTCTAGTGTTCCACTGAGATCTTGAATATTTTGAAACAGTGATAGATTTTGTTCCTCAAGATGCCTGTACAGCTGAAGCAACTCATCCGGATCTTTGAAATATATCTCTGGTTCCTAATGCAGGAGAAGGAATATTATCGAGTTGCTGAAAAATGAGTCTTATCAATGCAGTTGCAAACAGTTCTTGATAAAATAAAAATTGTTTAAAATGGGAGGGGGGATTTTTAACACTGTGCTGCATTAGGTATGACAGATTGCACTTGCCTTGCTACTAAGTTTTAACAAAAAATGTTAAAAATTATTGTCCAAGTGAAGGCCAATTCACAAGTTCTTTTTCTGCTGCACGTTAATCTCAGAACACTGTCTTGAAGCCAGATTCCCTTATACAAGTCCACAGCATACTTGCAGGTATGAATACGGATATGCTAATTCTTGATCTAGAGGGCCAAGAACACTGAAATCTACACAGAAAGTTCCCTTAGGTATGAAGACTTTACATTTCAGCATACGGATGGAATCCATACATGCAGGAATCTTACAGCCATGCTTGCAGCCAGTGGCTACCTTCTAGCAGTTTTGGCCCAGAGGTTGTGAAGATATTGTACAATTGAATGAAAAGCAACAAAAGGTCCCATTTTTATAGGATGCTGTTGTATTTAACAAAGATTAATTCATCACCTCGTCACTGTCTAGATCTTCAAGCGAAATTTCATCGTCTGAAGAGGCAGAGATACTTTTTTCACTTGAACAGCTGTTATAAAAGGAAAAATTAATTCAGATTTGTGTTATACATCGAAGTTTGCCAAGTCAGTGCTCAGTGGTGGAAGGAACGTTGTGTTCAATAAAATCAAGACCTTGTTCTTTGTAAGCCCAGGCTAACCAACGTGCAGTGCTCCCAATGATGTTATGATTCCAACTCCCAGCAGTCCCCGCTGACACTCTAGTTCAGCCTTTCTCAACCTTGGGTCCCCATTTGTTTTTGGCCTACAACTCCCATCATCCCTGACCACTGGTCCTGCTACCTAGGGATGATGGGAGTTGTAGGCCAAAAACATCTGGGGACCCAAGGTTGAGAAAGGCTGCTCTAGTTTATATGCCAGTAGCCAGGGGGATGATAGATGGGAGAGCTGGCCCCCAAGAGCGGAATTGTACCGGTACAACTACTTCCACGTGCCCCAAAGGGATTAGCGCTTCTCTTTCTTGGAAAGAAGCTCTTTATGTTACATCTACAACCCGAAACAGAGGGAACTTTTAAAAGCAGTTAAATTTCATAGCGTACCTTGCTAGCGATTTTTTCCTCCCTTCCATTGAGAATCTTTTGCTCAGTGATACTCTTGATGCCCTCTTAAAAAACCTGTAGTCGCCTCCTTCAAAAATTGAGAGTCTGTATTATTACCTTTATTCAGCAACAGGGTTATAAGAACTATATTACATATCTTGTTATTTTCATTGATATTGGAGTGCCTATCCTGTGGCCATCCAGATTTTGCTGGGTTACAATTCCTAATTGTCCCTATTGACCACCCTGGGTGAGGCTAATCTGAACTGGAGTCCAGCAACATCTGTAGGGCCACAGCTTAGACACCACTGCCTTATATTAAAGAGCTGCACAAGAGAGGCACTGCCTTGAAGAAAGACATCAGGATCCTGCATACAAGTATTCATTGTGCAGCTAGTGCCTAATAAACTCTGCCGAAATGAACGGTTGCCTGTATTCAGAACTAGAAAGGCATCCTTACCACTAGCATTTACCATGAAAAAAAAAGGTAAGGGCGTGGGGGTATTTTGTCTGCCTTAACTTCTTTCATCCTACCATTTTTCATATATCACTTCCTGAGTTTTGCTTAGATAAGAGGTGGTCCCTGATCCTATCCTCTATAATAAAGTTGCTGTGTCCCTGCGTCCGTTCCCGTTCCGTGTGTCACGGAATTGCGCTACTGTCCCACACGGACGCAGGGATTGGAGCGGGCGGAGAGGGGGGCGTGTCCGCGAGGCAGCGGCGGCGCACGTGTGGTGTCAGTTGCACCAGCGCCGCTGCCTCGCACGGACGCAGAGGGCCGCCCCATCCTCGCTGCCGCTACCACCGCCGCTACAGCCGCCCCCGGGGAAAACGAAGAAGGGGGAGGGAGCCCCTCTCCACCCCCCAGCGGCCGCTGTTCTGCCTCGGGGGAAAAGAAGCCGCTACAGCCGCCCCCGGGGGGAAAGAAGAAGGGGGAGGGAGCCCCTCTCCACCCCCAGCGGCCGCTGTTCTGCCTCCTCCTGCCTCCTCCTCCTCTAGCGCCCGTTATGTAACGGGCTAACTTCAACTAGTTTGCCATAAAGTGAGTGGCTGAAACTCCTTATTGCCTTCCTTCGGCTACTCTCTGCGCAGTCGACACTTGAATTACAGAGCAGAAGCTTCCCTGGTGGAAAGAGCGATGTATTTCCCCAAACTGTTGCTGTAAAGATGGGCAATGGGAGGCGTATGATTCACAGCACACAATCATATACAGCTGGGACACAATCCAATACTCAATATACTTTGGTGGCAGGGGGTGGGATGAATTAGAGAAGCCCTGATATTCCATCACAAGCCCAAATATGTACTACTCCATACTGGCAGAGTGGCCAAAATGTAGGGGTGGGTGGGTGAGAGACTGATTCCATCCCCAACACTGGCATAACATTATGCTAACATCAGAAGTGGGGATGGGGAATCAAAAGCTGCATACAGAAGTTAGCAGAGGGGAAAGCTCCATTGCCTGCCCCATTTCTGACTGCCCTGGCAACGGTGGATAAGGCATTTAGTCGAATCCTTAGTCTGTTTCCAGGAGATGGTGCATCACCGCCTTTGATCAAGTGCAATACCTCAGGGTACCCCTGGGGATCTGCGAGGAAGACTGTCCAGAAGCCCAGATGGGGAGTGGGTGTTTCATGGCTGAGTGGAGATTTGAACCTGGTTGAATGCTCTAGCCCAGGGGTCGGCAAGGTTTACTGGCCATGGGCAGGATCACTCCTATGGAGATCGTCCGTGGGCCGGACTGGTGCAGCGCAATGCCGGAAATTGCGTCTGTGCATGTCTGCAGTGCCGGAAATTGCTTCTGCGCATGCCCAGACGCTGAAAAATACGCCTGCGCAGACGCAACCTCCGGTATCTGCGCGTGCACAGACACAATTTCCGGCGCCATTCAGCAAGTCCCCATGCCGCGCTGCGTGCGGGGGACTTAGCGAGCGGGCGGCTTGGTTCGGGGTGGTTCGTGGGCCGGTAAAACCATCTTCGTGGACTGCATCCGGTCCATGGGCCGCACGTTGCCGACCCCTGCTCTAGCCACTACACACCACTGTGGCTCTCGCAGCCCTTGCTCCATTCATAATACGGTCCTGCCTGGAATATCTGGTGCAAGCAAAGATGATAATCCTACAAGAAAGTCCTTCTTCCCATTGGCTCCTCTCCTTACCTTGGCCTTTCTTATGGTCTTTCTTCGCATCAGTTTCAGAAAAAACTATTGACGTCGAGTGTGAAGGTAGCATTTTCCTGGGATATTGTTGCCCTTTGACATGTGACCATTTGTCTAAAGACACGGTTCAAACAGCACAGAAATATTTGGTAGTAAGTAACTGATAGGCTATCTATGCACACCAGCTTGTTAAATCCAAACCAGAGTAGGTCACACCCACACCATACATTTAAAGCACTCATACTGTATACTGGTTTAACAGTCATGGCTTCCCTCAAAAAATTCCAGGAACTTTAATATGTTAAGGCTGATGACAGCTGTTAGCAAGCTCTGACAGAGTTACAACTACCAGCGCATTTAATAAACTACTGAATTAGAAAGAACAAATGGTCTAACTTGGTATAATAAGGCCACATCCTTCGAGTAACAGAGCCAAACTGATGGTGAGGAGTGGGCAAGGAGGGAAAGGAAGGGAAATTTCCCTTGACTATTTGGAACAACTCATCCACTCCCATCCCCCCTAGGAAAAGGAAGGAGGAAGGTTCACAGAGAGCAGAGACACCACTGTGAGGTAAAAGTTGGAGGGAAGCTACAATAGACACAAAACAAAGGCTAGAAGGTTTTTGTAAAAAAATATCTCTAACGCAAGGTAAAATATGAGAAAAACCAAGGCTCCTAAAAAAACCCAGTCACACCCAACCTTCACTGACTCTAGGCAGGACCAGTCAGACCATGAGGTGGAAGAGAAGGCAGAAGGCTGACAAGGACTGCCATCCCATCAGTTGGGAATGTCTAGTTTGCATCATCCAGCAAACTAGAATACTGCTTCACTTTATACATCAACAGCATTGATCCTTAGACATTGTTTCTCAGCTTCCACTCTGGGAGAATTGAAAAAAGGGGGAACTGAAGTGACTTCTGACAGGCAGGGGTGCAGTGCAATATAAGTTTCTAGTGGACAGTACTAAAATGACATACTCGCTTTTTGGCGTAATATGTAAGAAGTAGACGCCATCCTGGTTTTCTCACGAGCAGGAAAAGAAATCATAGACTTTGAAACATCTCTTTTATCCTTTTTCAATAGCTTCTTTTTTGCCATCTGTTGTTCTTGCCACTCTTTAGGAGACACACTCAACAAAAAAGCTTCGTAGGATAAATACAGTCTCAGATTATCTTCACTGTTTGTAATTTCACTGCAGACATTAAAGGATGATAGTTTATAAGCAAGCAGGCAGTCATATTTTAGTGAAGTACAACAGCCAAATGTTATAAAGAAAATAAACTGACATTATTGTAATAAACAATGCAAAAGCAAATGAACAAGAGTTTTTATCAGTTATGGGAGTCACGTTAAGGTTTGTTTCATCTTAACATTTAGAGCTGTAATGCTAACTCTAAGTAAGTCTGAATCTTTATACACACACACACACACACACACACGATTTATTTCTCTACCTGCTGTTTGTGTGCAGGGTGGCAGCAGCGTGCAACAATATTGTGTGTTAGTGTTTGAATTCTATTATTTTGAAAGTATTGGATCCATAGCTATCCTGCCTACAGAAAAGGGCTTTGACATATTATGTGCAAGCCTTCAGCAATAAAAAAAGAACTAAATGTATAACTAGTTTTTCACTTGTGCAAGCTGTGGTATGAAAACTGCTATAGAAGTTATCCCTTATCTGACTTCTTGTAGTTTGAAAACCAATTAGGAACTGCACTAAGAAGTGTTGAGTAAGTGAACGACTTACACATAGATGTATAAACACCCTGCAAGCAAATCAGGATGAACACTCATTGCTGCATAACCACCTCCCAAAAAAACCTGGCAGCAGCCTAGGTTATGCTTTGCTAAATATGTGAAATAAAGAACTCACCTTTTAAGAGAGAACAGCTCATTCATTGCTGACTTCACTTCCGCTGTCACCTCCAGTTTAGCTTTTGCTTCCTGAGTTGCACTAAAAATAATATAGATGTTGTAATTCTGGGTGCATCTAGGCAGATTTTAAAATAGAAACACATTTTTCTGCCTGCACCCCCCCCCCCAGAAAATAGGTGAACAGTCTGGTTTGCTTTTGTCCACAAGTAGCACAAATCTACAATCACTCTGAAAACCAGTTTCAAACTGTTACCTTAGTAATTAGTGCATTGCAAAACCAATGAACGTTTTCAGACTGACAAATTATTCCGCCAATGACAGTCACACCTTGCACACCACATTAAAAAAAACCTCTCAGTGTCGGTATGGAAACTTGCAGCCATAAGAATCAACCAGAAATTCCTCACCTCTTAAAAGTCAACAGATACATATCTAGAGGAAATAACATTAGAGAATGAAGCAAACACCAACCCACCAACCCATCTCGTCAAAGCCATTCTGCCCAAGCTTGAGGTAGAGGCCCTGCTCTCTCCCACCAAAACTTGTAACACCCTCCCTGCTGACACCCATTCATCTTGCCCTCTTCCTGCACACGGATGGTTACTGAAAACCAAACTATTCAAGCGAGCCACTAACATTTTGATGAACTGCTGTTTAATATATATATAATTAGTCTGATGCCGTTGTCAGTTCCTTATTTGTAGGTACGGTATCATGACCCCCCCCCAATTCATTATTCTTAGGTATATTGGCAACAACTGGGGCAGAGACATCACATTTCGACAACTACATCAGCAAAAAGTAATCTCTGGTCAGACATGATGCTGGGATCTGATGGGGGCAATCTCCTAGTCGCAGGGTAGAATGATCTGGGGTGGCCGAAAGCTTATTTTTGGATGTAAAGTCCCCAGGTTTCTTACTTGTGAGCGTACTAGCAAGAAAAGAAAACACTGGCTGGGTCATATCATGCTTGAAGAATGTCTGCTACAGCGATACAGCGGGCCCACATGGCCTTCCTGTTCTTTGCAATGGCTACTGGGGCAGCCTGTGTCAGCACATTTGCGTGGGAAGGTAGGAGGGCACAAACAGGACTACCGAGCCCTGTGAGAATTCTCAGTGTGCAGGCCCTGCAATCAAACCATCTAGCTTGTTATTAATAATACAAATTGCAACAAAGTGTCTAACGTTTTAAGAGCCTCAACAGAACGTCTGTCGTTTTCTTTGAGAAACTCATCAAATGCTATTGCATCTTCTTCTATTTTTGTTTCAGCGAGTTTGGCCCTCCTCTCTTCTTCTGATACCATTTTCTCCAGCTTGGATATGGTGCGTTGTTTCGTTTTAACCGCATACTGGGAAGGGGAAACATCACAAAAAGTTAAGCACAAAAGGATCTTCGTATTCAAGCGCCTTGCAGAGCTGAATGCCATTCCAACAGCAAAATAAGCTATGCAAGGCCTGGTCGCAACTCTTTCAGATTACTACCCTGAAGGCTTTCTCATCCTAACAGCAATACTGTAAAGTTAATAGTCCTATCAGACAGCTAGTGCATGCTACATAGAAACCATATTCTCATTAACTTAACTTAAAGGTAAATCAGGTTTTGTGGAATCTTTGGGTTTTTAGTCAGAAACTTTTTTGTCTTCCCTTGGGCAGGTTTATTATCCTGTTAATTGTGCATGGGGTCAGAATGGAATACTCAGGCTTATTCACTAACCAATATAATTAGTCAGGACACTAAATAGTAAATATTGAAGGGATAGTTGAGACTTAAGACAGTGAGTGTGTCCAAACAAAATCAGTGCCATATAGCCACCATGTTTAGTGCTCAATTGCTTTGATTTAGTGATCTGTTCTGAACTCAACACAAATGTTCCAGTGTGTAGCTGAAGCCCCTGTAACTAGAACTTTCCCATTTTTAAGTGCACCAACTACAAGAAACAAAATGGTTACCTCCAGTAGAAACAACTCTTTCTGTTCACTGATGTAATCTGTTATAGACTGCTTATCACTCTGAATACCTTTAAGACAGTTAGAATTGTTAGATTCCATCTTCAAACCTCTGCAATTTGTAGGTATAAATAAATTTAATGTGTACTCAATTATAAACAATATTTGAAGTATAACCATCTTTCCAGACATTATTGGATTCACTAGTTTTGCATACTATCTCAATTTGGACCCAATGCCAAACCATGGTTAACGAAGCTATGATTTGATGTGATACCTGAATCAATGAACCATGGTTTGTGATGAGTCAGCAAACTAGAATCAGAAAGAGGTTTGCCATGATATTTGAATTGACAAACCATAGCTACAGCTGCTGCTCTGGCTCTAAGGTGCAGGAATCTAGAAACAAAAGTGCTGAAAATGAAAGCAGACAAAACGTGATTTTTCAGATGGTTTGGGTTCTAAACCACAGTTGGCACAAACATGATTTGGCATGAGGACTTAAATGTGTCACTGAAACACCATTTAATAATGAAATAAAAGAAAAAAGGACAATACTATATTATCACAAGTTGTGGACCTTCTTTTGAATTTAAATATATATCTTAAATTATGACCTGTACTACAGGTCCTATAGTATATAAATTAATCTATAAACCAGTTAATCACAAGATCCTGCATATGAATAGTTGAAAATTCTTGGTAAATACAAGACTGGTAAACTCAGATTTATATTTTTGTTACTCATTTTACTCACACTTTGCAAAAGCAAGAGTCCAGTCCAGAGCAGAAGCCTCTTTCTCTATTTCTTGTTTTGTTTCTCTTTCAATGGCTTCTTCCAGCTTTTTGAGAGCCTTTCGAGACCTAGCTCTTGATGAAAATGTGCTCTTTTCATGCACCTTCAGATTCTGTTGAGCTGCTCTAACCTGAAATTGAAATCCATGTTATCTAGCTTTTGAGAAAGGTAATCTCTTCTCTCATTTAAACTTCACACTTAACTGAACTAGATGAGACACCCAAGACCCATGACTGGATCTACTGAGTGATGTATAAAAGCAGACATGGGGGAGGAAAAAATGGATCAAAGTCACTGTGCTGGGTGTGGGTGGGTGAACTTTTCTCCACACATCACTTCACTGACTGAAAAGGCTCTAAGTTATGCAAGTCCAAACAAATGTGAACTTTGAATGATGCCAGAAGCTAAATGACAGCCAATACAACAGGGCAAATTTTGGTTTAATGTGTTTTCTTCTTCCAAGCCCTCAAAGTTGCAGCTTCTGAACAATTTTTGAGGATGCAAAGGTGTGTGTGTGTGTGGCTATGAGTGAATGCATCTACACATGAGTGTGGGCATTTCACCTAGAAGAGTGAGCCTCATGCAAAAAAATAAATAAAAATTAGCCACCCATACACATCCAATTAACAGATTTACATGCTTAGAGAAGCTTGTCTCATAACATTGTTTTACAACTGTTGCCATTATATGAATTACAGTGGTACCTTGGTTTATGAACTTAATCTGTTCCAGAAGTCCGTTCTTAAACCAAAGCGTTCTTAAACCAAGGCGTGCTTTCTCATAGCAGCAGGGGACTCAATTTACAAATGGAACACACTCAACAGGAAGCGGAACATCTTCTAATTCCAAGGCAAAGTTCACAAACCAAAACACCTACTTCCGGGTTTGCAGCGTTCTTAATCCAAGTTGTTCATAAACTAAGCTGTTTTTAAAACAAGGCACCACTGAATTGGGAGAAGTATGTACTATCTCTACACAAAACTACCATTCTGCCCCACTTTTCCAACCTAATAGGGCAAACATTTTAAATAATAAATAATACATGAAGGTATGGGAATTCTACCAGAACTAAGAGCCTGTAGAGGTCAAAAAAAGTAAATTTCTGTTTGGTTGTGTTCTGCATTATCTACAAAAACAATAATATCAAACTGCTCTCCCAGCCTATATATGGCTATGGATGATACAATAAAATAAGAATCTGTGGAACTTCACAAACCCTTGGAAAATAAGGGATCTCCATGTTAATTGAGTTTTTAAAAATGTTTTAGACTTGTTATGATTTCTATTATACTAAAAGTCTGGAAGGTATTACTGATACCTCTGGCCCACTTTTGTGTCTCTGCTCTGATATTTCTGTTTCCTGTGATATTTTCATTTTCATTTATGCTTGATTTTTCATTTATTGAAAAATAAAAATAAACAACTAATGAAAACAATTACAATGGCAACTATAGTCAATTATATATTTGACAATTGGAAAAACATACCCTTTCTTTTTCTGTGCACTCAATATCTCTATAAAGTTGTATTTCAGTAGCCAGGGCTTTGAAAGGGCTCTTTGGATTGTCATCTTGCCACATAAAATATGAAAGAAAATACTGTTTGTTTTCTAATACCATTTAGGAATATTAGCATCCAACTCCCAGCCCCCCATGATCCCAAACCATTAAAAATGGCAAATCTCAACTCAAGGAAAAACCAGCTAAAGAGTTATCCAGCAGGAGTGAGAATGGCTTTTGGTTTTCATTCATCACTTCTGTGAGTTTCCCACATCCCATAAAATGCATAAAAAGCATAAAATGATACATATTATCTGTGCTGGGAACACTTTGTGCTGAAGTTTATGGCTGCTTTATATTTAAGTACCAGACTAGCAGTCAAAGGCACCTAGGAATTCCATGCCAGTGAGTGCCTGGAATTCCAAGTAGTAAAGTCAATGAGCAGATGGCTCTTCTCTTCTGCTTAACCTGCCTGTTTTCCATGTTCCTGGCAGAGAAAAGGAAAGTCTCTTCCTCCGCAACCAGCAAAGAAGCACATCAGGCTGGCAGAGAAGGAACAGACCACAGTCTTCCTCCTTGCCTTGGAAGAGGGCAAATATTTTTCTTAGCCTGCCTTTCCACGCTTCCTCCGCTGTGGCCAGCATAGAAGTTGCACGTAGAAGGCTTTTGACAGGTTAGTTTTAAAAAAGTGGGGGGGGGGTAGTAACCTCTGTGAGCTTAATTTAAAATGAGTTATGGAGCAGAAATTTAATAAGCGAACAATTTAAATACATGTGCCATGTGTAGAACGATGGGGAAGAAAACACAAATCACTGCCCGCAGCAGGAGTGATGCACGTCGAGGGACAAAGTGGTAGTGATGCTCTTCTAGTGATGGTGCTGCACTAGTTGGAACAGGGATAGGGATGTGGTGATAGTCAGATGGGGGGGGGGAGTTCTGGGTTGGCAGCATTACCCCTAGAAGGTGCATGTGCTCCTGTGGGGATGTCGCTGCCAACCTGGAGGTTCCTGACATCACTCCATTCTGGAAAGTACAATCCTGCAGCCAGAAGGGTGCCACTTCACTCTTGCATAATGCAGAAGTATCCAAGTATCTATGGGAACTCCTAGATGCACCAAGCATGTGTAGGGCCATCCTGAACTTCTTGGTCAGCCATCGCTTGCATTATAAAGATCATCGCCTCCACATCTGAATACCTCATTAGAGTTGGGTCCAATGCATGCCCAGATGCCACGCACAGCCCATTACAGAATTCACTGTTTCCCCCATGTTCAGGATGTTGATTTTCTGGAGCCCCTGACAGTTCGACCTACAGTTTCTAAAGCTATTTGATATTTTGAATTACCCATATTAATGTTTGATCCCAAACATTGTGTTGAAGCCATCTCCATACTTTAACACCCTCCCGAGATCTAGAAAGAAACATAATTGCAAGAAAGTTTAAAATCACATTTGCTTTTTAGCAGTTTGAAAATTCAATACAGGGATAAACAACAGCATGAACAAAGGCAAATGACTGTTTAATCTGACAAAATTCAGCAGTAGTTGAATGAAACAAAGAGACAGCATATAAATTTAAGATATATTGCATGAATGTGAAACTTGCTAGACAGAGATGTTAGATCAATAAAACATTTTTACATTTATCTGCCTGTGTATTATAATGAATATTTATTGCCTTCAAGGTAATGCTAAATTACCATGGGGGTGGGGGAGAAGGGACTACACAGCAAATAAATGGGGAAGCTGGACAATGTCCCCCCCACCCCACTTCCAATGTTACATTTCCTTAGCTTTGTTTTAAATGAGGCGGGATGGGAAATGGCCATAGACATGCAAGTATGAGACTCTGCTGATGCAGGGGTGTAGCAACGGGGGGGTGGGGGGCGGGCCGCCCCGGGTTCCACCCCAGAGGGGGGTGACACTTTTTTAAAAAAACAAAACTTTTTTTATTTTATTTTTTAATTTTTTTAAAATTTTAACTTCATTGAAAAAAAGAGATAATACACACACACACAACCCCCACACCTCACAAAGTGGCACCATCAGAGGGGGGTGACACTTTTTATTTTTTTTTAATTTTTTATAATTTTTTATTATTTTAACTTTATTGGAAAAAAGAGATAATAGACACACACACACACACACACACACACAAAACCCCCACATCTCACAAAGTGGCACCATCAGAGGGGGGTGACACTTTTTATTTGTATTTATTTACATTTTTATTATTTATTATTTTTTATTTATTTTAACTTTATTGGGGAAAAAGAGATAATAGACACACACACACAAAACCCCCACACCTCGCAAAGTGGCACCATCAGAGGGGGGTGACACTTTTTAATTTTTTAAATTTTTTAAAAAATTAAAGTGGTGGGGGGTGACAAAAAAAATTCCGCCCCCGGGTACCACCTGGGCTTGCTACGCCTCTGTGCTGATGTACCCTTTTTCTTCCGTTATGAGATAAAACAAAAAAGCAAGCTTTGGGCTCACACATACTGTATGTCTTCTACTGTACAGTTTTCCTTGGATGACATCCCATTTTAGTCAGAACAGACCCATTAAATTCAATGGCCTTAAGTCCACTTATTTCACTGGGGTTGCTCTGAGGAAATAATATATGTACCAGTACAACCCTTCATTTGTTCTTTGAAATCTCTCTCAACCTATTATTCATAGCCAGATCGAAAGGTTATGGACAGGAGGTTCAAAGAGTAATTATTTTATTTTGGGTAGACTGAATAAAATTTCGCCCACGACTGTACAGGTGTGTGTAAATACATAAGCAATCAATCCGCGGAATGTAACACATGTACAGGGGAAGCTGCCTTGATGCATGTGCAGAGCGCTAGATGTGACGCACAGCTAGTTTCCACTTCTGAGATGAGGTCTAATGGTTTCCGGAGGAGAAAGTGACTTCTTCCAGGTAAGCTGGTAGTACCTGTTGTTTTTTATTATTTTTTGTGTGGGGGGTTGTTGTTGTTTTTTGCAAAAACTGGGCGAAGGGAGGAACCAATGCATATGCACCGCACAGCGGTTGCACCCCAAACCTCCCCAAATGCAGCCCCTGCTGCCCTTTCTTCGAGAAGTTTGACTTCCTCCTTACCGGAGGGCGCTCGGGCACTCGGAGGACGTAGCTAAAGACATGCGAGAGCCGCCACCGCAGCAACGGCGCCTCCCGGACCGTGAAGGCCGTTGGGAAGAAGAGGCCCCCTGGGAGCGCGAGGCGGGAAGCAAACGCCGCTCAGCTCCAGGCGCAGCTCCGCCTACCCCTGCGCGGGGCCGCGCGCGCGCCTTGGCGGCTTGCTAGGAGCTTGGCGAGACTTTTCTTCGCGCCATCCCAAACACCGCTCGGATGAAAGCGGAGGTGGCCGCCGCCTCCTTCAATGCACCGACCCTGTGCACATGTTTGAGTAAAGAGTTCCACATTTGCCTCCTTCCTTCCTTCCACCCGAGCATGCATGGCACTGCCGTTTTACTTAGGGTTGCCATATTTCCTGACACCCTCAAAATGGTTGAGCTTTTTCTTTTCTTTTTTCTTTTTTAAGGAAACCACCATTTTTTAAAAAAAAAAATCTTATGAAGGATTAACGGAAGCAAAAGCTCAGTCCCAGGGTCTGTTTTAGATGCTACATCTAAAACAGGACATAATGAAAAGTGCATCTGAGCACTGAGCATGTGCAGAATGTTATTGTACGGTAAAGTAATTGCCATGGGGGGGGGGGAAACCTAGCCCAAAATTAGAGATTTTAAGCTTTTCCTGACGTATGGGAAGCCTTGTTTTACTGCCCGATGCAAATTTATCTCAGGCTCTTCACACCTTGACATGTGACCCACCACTGAGCCTTATTGCAGCCTCCCACAAGCTGATGCCTGGGCGCCACTGGGATGTTTTTTGATATTTGCATCATCCTTGGTCATTCGCCATTCTGGCTGCAGTTGATGGGAGTTGTAGTCCAAAGCATCATTTGGACCAGGGGTAGGCAACTTAAGGCCCTGGGGCCAGATCGCCTTCTCAATCCGGCCCGTGGACGGTCCAGGAATCAGCGTGTTTTTACATGAGTAGAATGTGTCCTTTTATTTAAAATGCATCTCTGGGTTATTTGTGGGGCATAGGAATTCGTTCATTCCCCCCCCCCCAAAATAGTCCGACCCCACCACATGGTCTGAGGGACGGTGGACCGACCCATGGCTGAAAAAGGTTGCTGACCCCTGATTTGGGCTATTGGGGAGCATTAAAAATGAGATTCCCCCACCTGCAAATTGAAATAGTTAGGCGAGGTCCATTCTGTATAACCACCTCAGGACTGCACCAACTCATTTTGAATTCTGTACAGTCCAAGCCCCCACCCCACCCCGTGTGTGTGTGTGTGTGTGTGTTTGCTTGTTGCGGGTGAAAACTGCCAACTTTCCAGGAGGAAAGAGAAAGACCTTGCCCTGGAAAACTCGTGAGCATTCTCTCCCTGCCCTGTTGAGGCTGTCTGGGCCAGTCCCAGACTTTCCAAGCTCTTTTGTATCTGTCTGGAAAGAGCAACATGGCTGGCGAGTATAAGCTCCTGCTCGAAGGGGCCCAACAGCTGGTGCTTGTCTGCACCAAAGGTGAGAAATACCTCCTGGAAGCTGGCATGCAACATCTGGCCGTGATGGAAAACGGCAGCGTGGTGATTGGAAAGTAAGTGAATCTCCCGGGAGTTGGGGGGGGGGGTTTGCTTGCTGGGGGAGGGGGAGTCTGTCCAGCAGAAACTCTCTCCAATGGGAAGGTTTTTGTTAGTTTGTTTTTGTACTGACCTTCTCTAACGACAGGAAAATAAATGAAGTTTTTACAGGGGAAAAAAACAAAATTATTTTCTGTCTCTCTATTCTCTGGTCAGTCACCAGCTGACCAGAACAGTGCTCTTGAAATAAAAATATATTAACTTTCTTATAGCCAATGAACTAAGTAGTTAGTTACTTTGGATCAGTAACAATGTGACAGTTAATGAATTGTAATTCCCTGAAGAATCCAACAATGATGCTAGCTAAATAACTTACTAAAGAAGACATTGGTATAAATTTTAAGCACACTTGCTTCAGAAAATAAGTTTTAGATCGGGGTATAAAAAGTAATTCTGTCTCACCTGCTTTGAAAGTAATGGTAAGCGTTTCGGTCGGTTTATTTTCAGAGACGGTTGTATAAAGGCTGCGGGCGACTCAAGAGCCATTCGCAAGCAATTTTCAGGAGCATCTTTTGAAAGTGTCATAGATTGTTCAGGGAAATGCATCTTACCAGGTTGGTGTCTAATATTTCAGAGTTCAACACACCAGGCAGAAAGATGCAATATTTACATAGGCAGAGATTGTCAGCTTCAGTTATTCAAACATCCTCTGAATTATTTTCCTTTGGAATAAAATGTGATGGCTCCTCCTCTGGGCTACCTTAGCACACAAGTGGGGACAAGGAGCTGGGGAGCTTCTGAAGAAAATAAGTACAGTGGTACCTCTGGTTAAGTACTTAATTCGTTCCGGAGGTCCGTTCTTAACCTGAAACTGTTCTTAACCTGAAGCACCACTTTAGCTAATGGGGCCTCCTGCTGCCGCTATGCCGCCAGAGCACAATTTCTGTTCTTATCCTGAAGCAAAGTTCTTAACCTGAAGCATTCTTTCTGGGTTAGCGGAGTTCTTAACCTGAAGCGTATGTAACCTGAAGCGTATGCAACCCGAGGTACCACTGTATTGACTGTGCACTGTAGCTCTATGTGTGGTAAACTACACTTCCCATGATTCTTTGTGGGAGGGGTGTACTTTAAACATATGGTGTGTACATAGCCATTAGCCTGGATTTTGAGAGACTTAGGTCTATGACGCTACTGCTTTCCAAAGTGCTGTTTGATCTAGCATGGACAATGGGACAGCTCCGCATAATTTGCTAGTAATGGGTAGGCTGAATCAGTACAACTAGCCACTGAAGTTTAAGCAAAGCTCTGTTTAGAAATAAGGTTGTCAGTCACCATATCTTATCAAAACATCAGTGCGAGTTAGTGCCTGTAGGGTTGCCATATTCCCCAAAGTGAAAAGTGAGCTTTTTTTTTTTTGGTCAAAGTTATTGAGCTTTTTAGGGGAACATCTCCCTTCCCTCAAACAATTAAGTTTTGGGGCGCTTTTTGCAATTACAGCCACAGATCTTTCAGGATGACCTTCAGTTGCGGCCTCACAGTCTCTCCCAGCCTAACCTACCTCACAGGGTTGATGTGAAGATAAAGGGGAAGGGGCTTCATACGCTTTGCTGAGTTTCTTGCAGGAAAGGTGCAATTTAACAGATCCTGATCCTGCTTTGGTGCATGTCAATAGCAGTACTGCATCCAGAAATTAAGCATCTGATGCTCTCCCTTGCTCTCTCTCTTGCCTGGTGGAAGTGAGGGGTGGAGAAAATGTCTGTTGCTCAATGTTTGTATTTCAGGCAGCTTTTGAAGGCACAGGGTCAGTGACATAAAATAAAAGACCAAGCTCCCATCTGGAAGCATTTCAGTCAAAATTCCAGGAAATCCCAAGAGAAAGAGTATGTGAAGAGTCCTGTTGAATCTGATTTCAGGTCTGGGTTTCTCTTGGTAGCCAGCCCAATACAATGAAGCAGCCCTCAAAGCAGAAAGTGCCACACATGGTTCTCCCCTTCTTTTTTTCATCATCACAACAACCCTGTGATGTATGTTAGCCAGAGGGATGGTGAACAACCCAGTGAGCATTATGTCTGACTGGGAATTTGAACCCTGGTTTCCCAGGACCTAGTCCAGTGCTCTAACCACTACACCACACTGGCTCATAATAGCATTTTATATACTGAAGGATCATGCTTTTTGATAATGTTCCTCCAAGGGCACATAGATAAAATTATTAACTGCTAATGTTTCCTGATTTTGTTTCCTAGTGGATATGTCTGAGATTGTGCAGTTTGCTGTGTTTGTTTTTGTTTTTGTTTGTTTGTTTTTTAAACAACAGGTCTGGTAGATGCACACACACATCCTGTATGGGCTGGTGACAGAGTTCATGAGTTTGCGATGAAGGTAAACTTACATAATTGGAAAGGCTTTCTTTTACCTGCGTCTACCTTCCTTTACTGTACCATAAAGTCTCTTCTTCTGTAAAAAGCACAAATTCCAGCCCCTTCTCTGATGCAAATTGATCTCTAATAAGAACATAGGAAGGAATCTGCCTTACGTAGAACCAGACCATTGGCTCATTTAGCTCAGTAGTGTCTAATGTGACCATCATTGTTTCTCCATGGTTTCAGAAAGGGCTGTCTCTACTGGGAGAGGCTAGGGATTCAACCTAGAAACTTCTGCATTCAAAGCAACTGTTCTGCCACTGAGCTGTGATCCTTCCCCTACCAGGGCACTTTTGGAGAGCCATTGGACTGCTGGGATTTCATTGCATGAGGGGTATAGCTTGCCCATTAACGCATGTTTAACCGATAACTTTGTTTTAAAGTTGGCAGGAGCTTCCTATATGGATATTCATCAAGCAGGAGGAGGGATACATTTCACCGTGGAGCACACTCGGAATGCCTTAGAAGATGAGCTCTTCAGCAGCTTCAGACACCGGCTGCTACGCATGCTCAGAGCAGGCTCCACTTTGGTCGAATGCAAAAGTGGATATGGGTTAAACCTGGAAACGGAAGTTAAGATGCTGAGAGTGATTGAACGGGCTCGGCGGGAGTTGGACATAGGCATTTCCTCTACTTACTGCGGGGCTCATTCTGTTCCTAAGTAACGTACCTATTCTGCCTTGTCATTTTAAGCGCTGTGCTAGAACACAATTGAAGATTAATTGGGTCACTCATTGAACAGTTCTTCTTCAAAACAGAATACCTAATTCCTGCAGTGTTTCTGTTTGCCATCTACTATTAGAGTGATGTGTGGAAGTGCCCCAAGAGAGTATTCAAGCATAATGAAGACTGAGGGAGAGTGGAAAGCCTGAGAGGTGCCTGACATTTCCTGTAAAACATCTGAGGGAGAAGAATTATTATTATTTAATTCAGATGTGACGGAGAACACAGCGAGAGGAAGTTTAAGGCACAACTTGCGCTTGCAATGTTACCCTAACCTCTTTCAAAATCAGCCGGAGAATAGAAAGGGAATCTTGAATAATTTGACTTAAAAGAGAAAGATATTGGTTAAGGGGGAAATAAATCCTTGCCCCGGTCCAGCTATTTCTCACAGTTGGTGCACGCACGAGAGAAGAAGCAGATATACAAGTACATTGGCTCTTGTCATGACCCTGGAGCCCAGCAGTGACCAGGACACAGAGCCTGTAGTGCTTTCTGCTGAGGGGCCAGACCAGGTTCAGGGCTCTCAGCCTGCTGCTGGAGATTTTGAGATCTCTGATGTAGAATCTGGCAGGCAGGAGCCTGTGGAACAACCTTCCAAAGCATCAGGGCCTGTGGAGTCAAAGCCTGGACTCTCAGGGACAGCTTCTGCTGAATGTGAGGAACCAGATGCCTCCCAGGGTAGCTCACAAGCCCAGCCATGAAGGGAGTCCACCAGAAAGTAGCCCCGAATTTCAGGCCAGAGGGATGGCCCTTTAAACAACTAAGTTATCGACAAAGGGCCAGAGTCTGATCCCCCTCCAGATTGGTGTTTTATGTGGGTGTATCCTGCATCATATTCTTAGCATAATAATACTGCATTAGTCGTGGGTTTATTCCACTTTAGTTTGTGCTTCAGTGGTTTCCCATGTTATTGCTATCAAGAGGGGCTACAGCGCAACAAAAGCAGGACAAAAATAAATGAGAACATTTGTGATATAAAATTTTAAAGGATTTTTATATGGGATATGCACTGATTAGAAGTGAAACAGTGAGACCACCCCAAAACATTTGAAGGCCACATGAAAACTTAATCTTCTGGTTTTGTTGCATTGTCTGTTGAATAGGGGGAAAAGTGCTATTGAAGCCACAGATGACATTGTTAGCGTCCACCTTCCTAAACTGAAGCAACTGGAGCTTAATGGTGAAATTCATATTGACAATATCGATGTTTTCTGTGAGAAGGGAGTCTTTGATCTGCCTTCGACCCGAAGAATTCTTCAGGCTGGGAAAGATTTAGGGTTACAGATCAACTTCCATGGGGATGAACTGCATCCAATGAAAAGCGCTGAGGTACCCGGTACTTATATTGTTATATTACATAATTTTATTTGTATGTCACCTTTCCACAGCTCAAACCATGCCCTAGGCCAGGCATAGGCAAACTCGGCCCTCTAGATGTTTTGGGACTACAACTCCCATCATCCCTAGCTAACAGGACCAGTGGTCAGGGATGATGGGAATTGTAGTCTCAAAACATCTGGAGGGCCGAGTTTGCCTATGCCTGCCCTAAGCAGCTTACAACATGAAAACTACATACTACAACATAACCAAAATAGTAATAAACAATAAATAAAACATTAAAAACACACACAACCAAACTGAATAATTACCACACAAATCGCAACAAAATTTAAAATAGAGATACAAAAAAACCCCACCCAACAGCAACAACACCCAAAAACCAACAACACCCCACCCCAAGAATCTGTTCAGCAGCCTCAGCTTTTGTAGCTGGAGTCAATCAGGACCCTGCCCACCCAGGTCAGGCAGAAAAAGACCTGCAAGGCAGGGAACAGGTCTTCCAGCACTCACAGCCAAGGTGGTCGTCTTCACTGAAGAAAAAAAAATCTTACACGAATTCTAATTTGGGCTTAGCGTATTGGAAGCACCACAGCACAGTTCTTTATTTCTGCAGTAAGTTAAAAGAAAAGGTGAGGTTGATGAGTTAGCGAGATGGACTTTCTGACCTTTGCTTTTTACATTCATTCAAACATTGACTTTGCTTATCTTTCCTTGTGATGTAAAATAAAAAGAGGAGCATCTGACGACCTCTTTCATTAGTGATAACATTGCTAGATACACATACACATTTTAATAGTTAATGTTTGTGTCTTTAATATCTTTCATAGGGTACATTTGTTTCACCAGTGGCGATTGCAATGTGTTTATAACTGCTAATATTTCTATAGTATTTTTCATCATCATCATCATTATTATTATTATTATTAATAATAATAATAATAATAATTTTACTATTTGTACCTGGCCCACCTTACTGGGTTCCCCCAGCCACTCTGTCAAGACAGGATGAACAAACCCGATACTGGAGGGGATTTGGAAGTGTCATAGTTGTCCCTCTTCCCAGCCCTGCCTGCTCCCACTGGGTGGGGAGCTGTATCATTTATACGGTAAATACCTCAATGTTCCTGCCCAGGCAGGTGGAAGCTGCTACTTGCGGTAACCAGTGGTAACCCCTGAAATGGGGTGTTTCAGGGCAGTGAAGGGGCTGTGCTGAGCCAGCACAGGATCTGCTGGATACTGAGCCAGGCCTGCTGCTGATGGTACCAGGCATGATTCAATTTTCTTTGCTGCATGGGCTGGTGCAGTAAATAGATTTTCCCCAACCCTCCTTTCCATTCTGACTGGTGTGAGTAGCGGGGCTCTGGTTACACTGCTGCTTTAAGCCCCACTTCAATCTAGATTGAAAGCAGCAAGTTGAAGATGAGCATAAATGATTCTGGGTTGAGGAGAACTGCATTTTTGTGCTGTATAAACAGGTTCTATGCTAAGGAGGTTCTTATGTGACTAGCTTTTAATTCCAACCTTGCCTTGGCATCTGTTTAGCTTGGAGCTGAACTAGGAGCTCAGGCTGTCAGTCATCTAGAAGAAATCAGCGATGAAGGTATTGCTGCCATGGCCCAGGCGAAGTGTGCAGCTGTCCTGTTACCAACCACTGCCTATATACTGAGGTAATCATAATTCTAATATGCCTTTGGGAAAATACGTTATTACCTTTTGAAAGAATGCATCCACTGAACAACTGCTGTTAAGAGTGGTTCTCCAAGCCTGCAAAAAGTTGCCGGTCTTTTAGTAGAGCCGATGGAGATGCTCTGCAGTTCAATCTCTCTCCCTCCTGATGGAATAGCTGCTGATAGGTGACAATTTAGGGAGGAGCCTAATGGAGCTGGTCTCTTCACAGAGCCAGTGGAGAGACCTACAGTCTCATCTCTCTGTTTTCATATCTCCCTCTCCTGGATTCTGATAGAATCATATAATATTGCTGAAGTGGTTTGCTGCATTTTACATTGCAATTCAAATGGTAGTAACCATTGGTGTTGTTTTTTACTTTGCAGATTAAAGCAGCCTCAAGCTAGAAAAATGTTAAAAGAAGGAGTGATTGTTGCTCTTGGCAGTGATTTTAACCCAAATGCTTATTGCTGTTCCATGGTAAGATGTTTCTTTAGAGCAGATGCAAAATTAATGTTAATTTTCTTCTGTCAGTTTGAGCGTCAGGGCTTGGAGTATTGATTACTGCCTTGATTCCTTGGGAATCTTTTTAATTTTCTGTACTAGCAGGACAGTTGAGTAGACACACTATTGAATTCACACATGAACTCTGGCCACTGAAAAGCAGCTTCTGCTTGGAGCAGATGGCTATCAAGCAGGATATTGACATTCAGCACAGATAAGCCCTGTCTTTCTTGCAGACATGAGCACTATTCAGGCATGAGCTAGGGACAGCAGAAACAAGCATACTCATTCCACATCGACAAACACATCACCTTTCCATTCATTTGTCAGCTTGTAGACGTGCGCTGCTCTGGTTCGCCAAAAGTGGCTGAGTCATGCTGGCCACATGACCCCGGAAGCTGTCTGCGGATAAACGCCGGCTCCCTCGGCCTATAGAGTGAGATGAGCGCCACAACCCCAGAGTCGTCTGCGACTGGACCTAACGGTCAGGGGTACCTTTACCTTTACCTTTAGAGGGCAACTGTCTGCAGCAGAGGCCTTCTGTGCTTGTCCCCCCACTCATTTTTTAAAACCTTGGGGAATCAGGATTCTCAAAAGTCAATGGAGTTTGCTCTCCAGATCACAGAAGGCAACAGGGAGCTAGCACGTTTGTCTCCACAGCCCCACCTGCAGTTAGAACAGCTGAAGAGTGTTACAGTTAATTTTACCTGTCACAGTGAACTCAGGCTTTCAGGTGGCATGGCAATGGCTGACAGACTGTTGGTTTCTATGGTCCTACGTTGTAACTTTAGGCTTAACTACCTCTCTCTTATTAGCTCATGGTTATGCACCTGGCCTGTGTAAACATGAAGATGTCCATGAAAGAGGCTTTAGCTGCTGCCACCATCAATGCGGCTTTTGCTCTTGGGAAATCGCACATGCATGGCTCCATAGAAACTGGCAAGCAAGGAGACCTCATTATCATCAACTCACCAAGGTGAGGATGCAAATAGCTCTGAAAGGCCTAGCTAATGCTCTGCTTAAGTTGGAATGAAAATCTAACATTCGGAATAAATTAAATACATCATGCAGTTTCGACTGCAATGTTTGGGACATTATGATGAGCAATAATTACTCAATCCAAGTGCAGTATTCGAGTCTTCTCCCAATACAGAACATATTGACCAGACATAAAGGGAAACCTCAATCCTTTTTTTAAAAAAGTCATACTTTTATATGCTTTTAAACCCCCAGTTCAGACTTTTTTCAGTCTTTCTTACAGCCATGTCAGTTGAAAGTTGCTTGTTAAAAGTAAATATTGAATTGTTTAGGAAACAATTTTCTGGCACCATGCCAGAGTCCAAATTTCATATCATATATTGTTACAAACTAAACATACCATCAGTTTTTGTTATTTATTTAAACTGATCTATATTTTCAAGTATATTTTAATGTTGATGCGCTTGTCAATTTTAGATTTATTTGTGTTTATTGTGCTTTTTTATATACCATGAGCCACCTTGAGTGGGCTGTGCCCCCAAAAGAAGGTATATAAATAAATGACTTCAAACATTCACAATGTCTTTTCAAAACAGGCATATGAATTGATAGCAATTGGCTCCTGCTTTCCATTAATGGGTCAACACCGTTATGTTAAAACTATATGCTTTAAAACAGTCCTCCTGCCACATTCCTGATGTCGAAGGTGATGTTATGTGTGGGGCAGTTACAAAAGAACCACCAGGAGCTTAATGTGAGCTCCCAATTATTATTTCTGCAAGCTTGGTTCCCTGTTAGTGCTGATGAGCCCTTCCATGTAACCCTTGTGGAGAACTCTGTAGTGCAGCTGAAGGACTTACTATCAAATTTTAGAAGAAACTGTTTTGATTCAGACTGCTTCCTCCAAATAGAGCATTTCTTCCAATGCAGAGGTAAACTTGTTTTGTTTGGAGGAAGTAGTTGGAACCCAAACTTACTTCAAAGGGGCTCCCTGTAACTGCCAATTAACTGTTACAGCGATTGAGCTCCTTTGAACTTCTGCATGTGTCAATCACCTGATGTCATTATGCTATCTGGTGATTGTCTATTGATCAGTCCCAACCCACCTGTCAAAGTTTGCCTAGGGGGAGGGAGGAATTAGGGATCCATCCCACTAGCTAGATCCAGTTCCCCCGCCCCCAGCTATAAAAGGTACTACTGCATGTCAGTTTTAAGTTATCAAGTTTAATTGATAATAGCATATAACTCTGCTATAAGAAACAACAAAAATCCCTATTGTGCACCTAGGGCCAAATGGGCAAAGAGGCTTGTTTGACACTATTCTGCATGCATTGTTTATTTACTTTGAACATGCAGCTTATCTCTCATGCTTTCTATTTTAGTCCTATGCACATGAGATATTGGTTTGTTTGTTTTTTCTAAAATATGATTGTAACCTTTTAAAAATCTTTAGATGGGAACACTTGATTTACCAGTTTGGCGGCCATCAAGAACTGATTGAATACGTAATTGTTAAAGGAAAAGTTGTTTATAAAAACGACAGTGTTCTGGGCTACTGAGGAATTCCAGAAAGAAGAAATACAGCAGTTGCCAGACTCTCTGAAGCAAACACAGGATGATAATCAGCAGGATCTCACATCTTCCTTACCGGTCAAAGCTCAATAATTTCACCGGTTTTTATTTTAGTTCTTCCTTTGTATTCGCATGAGGAACACCAGGCCATGTTCACCTGCCTGGTAGTTTCTTGGTACGCTAGAAAATAAACCTACATGTATGCAAAGAATTAACTCTGGGTTTTTTCCCCATTAATGAAGGTCCTCTTGTATAAAGAAATCAAAGCTCTGCATTGCAGTGTGCCTACATACACCTCATAATTTTTCACAACCAGAGTTAAGAACATGAGAAGAGTTCTACTGCATCTAGTCCAGCATCCTGTTCTCACAGTGGTCAGGTGGGTGCCTTTGGGAAGCCTACAAGCAGACTGCAGGGAGTTCACAGATAACATTTAGGTGGTTTATGAACGTGTGCTTCCTTTGAGTAACAACCTCTTCTCCACAACATGATATGTCGTTTATAGAGATGACTTCACAAAGCAAGAGTTATATGGCCCAGGAATCAGCACGTTGGCTTTTTAAAAAAAAATTGTAAGAGACCAAAGCTGGTATGGTGTAGTCGTCAGTCTCTGACTAGGACCTGGCAGGCCAGGGTTTAAATCCTTACTTGGCCATGAAGTTCACTGGGTGACTTTGGGCCAGTCACTGACTCCCAGCTTAACTTACCTCACAGAGTTGTTATGGGGATTAAATGTGGGGAGAAACCATGTATCCCACCTTGTGCCCCTTGGAGAAAAAGGTGAGCCATAAATGCAATAAGGAGAGGAGGAGTCTCTGTGAAGATTGCAACATTAGATTTATTGTTCTTATATATATATTTTAAAAGCTAGCTAATTTTAGTTGGCTAAATTATAGTTTGATGTTAGTTAACTTAACTCGCAAAATGAGTCACATCTGCACAGGTTTTGTCACACCCACCCATTTGCTACAGATAAATTTAACATTCACCTTGTTTTTTTTACAAAGTTCAGCCATTGTGAAATCATTCAAACTGATATGGCACTTTCTCAATGCCCACGAATATTTTGGCTTTGGAATCTTTTTTCTTTTCTTTTGGCCTTTGGCATAAAGTACAGAATATGGGAGTTCTTAAAAACACACAGGTTTTGCTATCAACTGAAGTACTGGGGTTCGTTTCTGATTGTATTTGCTTTTAATCAAATTCTTCTGAGTCGCTATGATGTTGGTGTCGACAGCGTGAAGCGTTTTCACTTGCTGCTAAGGAAAAGGCAGTAGGGGAGATTGGCCTGGACTCAGGAAGGTGTTCCCTTCTGTATTTTTCAATGTATGGTTCAGCTACTTCCCAAACCTACAGGTAGGGAGAGAGAGAGAGAGAGAGAGAGAGAGTAGTGTCAGAAGCAAAAGGCAAAGACTTATATTTTGGACCAAAATGTTGGCAGACATCACTTCTCATACATGATCCTAATCATATACTAAAAAAACCATTGGTGCAAGTTAGCAAAAAAACTACTTTCAGTAGAAATATACAGTGCAAACATCTGGACAAAGTAGGCCCTGTGGGCATGCCCAGATGGTAGTTTCTGAAGAGGACTGATGTGTGTCCAATGTACATTGCCTCCATACTCCATTCCGTCACACTCTACAAGGAAACACAAGACCGACACAGACTCCACATTTCATAAAGATTTAGTGGCTCTATAAGGAAGGTAGGGGAAGAGGGAGCTGCATTTTATGGTGGGCCCACTTTAGCAAACAAATGCCTAATACAGCACAAGAGGCTGCTATCATCCCCACCCCCTTCTCACATACTGGAACCGATACTTGAGAAAAATATATCTAGAGGTTGTGCTTGGCCTTAGAAGACTGTCGGGGACTCCGATATGCTGAGGGATGGCTTTGCAATATGTATACTAGCCAGATGGAGCACGTGCAACATGTTCTTTTTGAACAATAAAACGCACTCAACACAGAATGATCAAAAACAAGGTTCTCATTTCTTTATTATGAACTTCCTGTCAGAAGCTCAAGCCTCATGCAGACATGCATGTTAATTCAGCTGTGGATTCCATGTGGCCTATGGCCAGACATACAGAATATGACTTGCAATTTGTAACACAACTGCGCAGTTGTGCCACTATGAAGCACAATTTGAAGTGTTGGCTTTGACCTCTAAAGCCCCTTGTGTCTTAGGGCTCTTTGCTCCCACATGAACCTGCCCAGATGTTAAACTCCCTAAGAGGTCCTTCTTTGAGTCCCTTTGCCATCATCAGTGAGATTGGTGGTGACCTTTGATTGGTCCTTTTTAATCACCTCTGCCTCCCACCCTGCCCTGTCTTTGGAAGATTCTCCCCAATCACCTGATTTGTTATTTTTGTTGCCAGGTGAAGACCTTTTATTCTTCCAGGCTTTTTAGATGCTGTTTTAATCTGACTTGGCTCTGGTCTTAATATTTGGCATGAGGGCACATATTATGCAGCAAGTAGCTAAACACACAGAGGAACTTTTAAAAATCATGGAGTCTCCTCATCAGACTCCATTAGCTGCCAATATCAACACTTGCCTTCTGATCCACAAGCAGTCTGTGAGCTGCCTCAATGTCTGGGGCCATGAAGCGATCTTTCATCCAAGGCCTGAAAGGAGACAAATTGAACAACTTCTAAATCTGCTAGTAGTGGTGGGTAAGTGGTTAATGTTTGGCCAATGTTCTCAGAAGTTACCGTCTCTGGGCAAGTGTTTGTTTGACATACCTCACAACAGAGCGCACAAGGTCATAGACTTTTTCCAATGGGGTCGTAGTTCTCAGGGGGCGTAGAAACTCAATGCCCTGGCATGCTGCAAGGAGTTCCACAGCCAATACTAGTAAACAAAAACAACATTAAAAAACCATGGCAATTCCCATCGATTTCCATGAAGCTTACATCCAAGTCAGTGCGCTTAAGGTGGTATGAAACACTGGTCACATCCACACTATACATTTAAAACATATTTAAAGCACGTGGCTTCTCCCAAACAATCCTGGGAACTGTAGTTTATCCACCACAGAGCTACAATTCCCAGCACCCTTAACAAACCACAGTTCCCATGATTCTTTGAGGGAAGCTATGCTTTCAGTGTGTGGCGTAGATGTGACCACTGTTAACATCCAATTGTGTCTATGACTTTACCTTGTTCAACGTGCTCAATGACTTTGAGGGCTTTTCTCGCAGCCCATCCTCCCATAGACACGTGGTCTTCTGTGGCGGCACTGGTCGAAAGAGTATCCACAGAAGAAGGGTGGCACAAGGCTTTGTTCTCGGAAACTGCAAAAGTCCAGTTTGAATAAATGGTAGCCTCTGAGGCAAACCACCATGTAAACAATGCCCCGCTTTGAGCAGCTGTCAGCAAGGGAAACGAGGAACCCAGAAACGCTTTTGTAACAGTACTCTGCAGATCAGCAGAATAATAATAATAATAATAATAATAATAATAATAATAATAATAATAATTTATTATTTATACCCCGCCCATCTGGCTGGGTTTCCCCAGCCACTCTGGGCGGCTTTCAACAGAGCATTAAAATACAATAATCTATAAAACATTAAAAGCCTCCCTAAACAGGGCTGCCTTCAGATGTCTTCTAAAGGTCTGGTAATTGTTGTTCTCTTTGACATCTGAAGGGAGGGCGTTCCACAGGGCAGGTTCCACTACCGAGAAGGCCCTCTGCCTGGTTCCCTGTAACTTGGCTTCACGCAGCGAGGGAACCGCCAGAAGGCCCTCGGCGCTGGATCTCAGTGTCCGGGCTGAACGATGGGGGTGGAGATGCTCCTTCAGGTATACTGGACCGAAGCCATTTAGGGCTTTAAAGGTCAGCACCAACACTTTGAATTGTGCTCGGAAACGTACTGGGAGCCATATATCAATATATATATCAATCAATATATATCAATAATATCAATATATATAATATAAAACTTTTCCCCCAATGTAGAGGACACTCCAAAAGTGCTCACATTGCCAAGGAGGAAGACAACAGAGAGAAGTGTCCTTCATGCCCTGTATTTGTGCCTGGATCAGATGAGCTTCTGGGTCTGACCCAACAGGGTTCTTTTTACATGTTCAAAGCTTCCTATACATTATCTCGGCAATGTTTATCACAGTAATGCTTACAGCAGCCCTGCAAGGTATCCTTGTGCTGCCAATGGGAGAGAGGCCAAGACTGTGAATTAGAGAATAAATGGGCAGAGAAGATATTTAAACCAGAGACTTGGGCCATGTACACATTACTGTTAACTCTGGCTCCAGTGCGCTACTTCCACTAAATTTTGAATCCGCGTACTCAGGACATTAGGAAATATCTAGAGCTATCCTGTAGTTTCTTGTAACGTACTGGTTGCATGTGATTTATTTAAATGCCTTGGCATTCTAGAAATGACCTGGCTATTCCAGCAATTGAATTCATGCTGGATCTAGGAATTAGGAGACACACCCCAAGTGTAGTGGTCATGTGTATATAGCCCAAGACTCAAATACCTGAGAAGGAAATGCAAGAAGACCGGTCAGAGCAGCAGATTAACTCTGGGATATTGAGAGGTCTGTGTATTCAATCCCTCTGGCAGCCCTTTCAGCCATTTTGTACTCACCCAAGGATGCTGCTGTGCAGTGTGCAATCATGAATCCAGAGTTCAGACCTCCTTCTGTGACTAAAAATGGCGGCAACTCACTGAGGGATGGGTTGCAGAGCCGTTCGATCCTCCTTTCACTAATTGCAGCAAGTTCATGGACCCCAATTGCAAGATAGTCCAGAGCCTGAAAGATATATATATTGGTTTTTAGTGATGGTTTTTAAAGCCCTAAATTGTAAAAAGTAAAAAAAAAAGGGGGGGGGATGTTGTTAACTACCTTGGCAGGGTATTCACCATGGAAATTTCCTCCAGAAATTGTCTCCTTCCTCTCAGCAAAAACCATCTTAAGGAACACATTAAGGCTTCAGCAATAGTGAGGTTGGCCATAGCAAAGCCCAAGTTATTCATTTATTATTGAATTTGTTAGAACTATTTCTATTCTACTTTCCCATTACAAAAAAGGCACATGTTTAAACATGTTTTTAAACCAATAATATATAATAAAGAATATATATATTTCTAGAGGGTCAACAAAATACTTTATTTTTCATCTGGACCACCAAACTGCAAGGTGTTCATATGGGACAGTGGAAGACCAGAGAGGGAGTTGATATAAGCCTCTTGAGGCAGGGAGTTCCAAAGGCTAGGTGTGGCCGCACACTCTCCCACATTCCTGCCAATAGCACTCCAATACTAATAGGTTATAGAGAAGACCTCTCAGTAGATCATAATGAGCAAATAGGATCATATGGGAAGAGATGGTCCTTACGGTATCCTTGTCGTAAGCTACAGGTAGGTAGCCTGTGTATCTGAAGAAGTGTGCATGCACACGAAAGCTCATACCAATAACAAACTTAGTTGGTCTCTAAGGTGCTACTGGAAGGATTTTTTTTATTTTGTTTGTCCTAAGCTGTTTAGGTTAGGGCTTTAAAGATGATAGGCTTCAAGTAAGTTAAGAACGACACGCTTTAAAATTAACAACCTAAATGCACAAGTATGCAGGATCACTTTTGTCTGACAGCTCCTACAGAAACAATGAAAGCCACAGGCCCATGTGGAACGGTGCGAAACATACACTTGACTCAGGCAGCAGAATTATACAAAAAAGATACAGGATTGTCTGTTGCGCTGTTGAGTTCTGTGGTGATTATGTCCTTGACAAATGCTATCGTGTCATTCGCAATGCCATGAACCTAAAAGAAATTTCAGATATTAGCCACATATCCTGCATCTTTGTAAATTACTGTTTTAAATACAGACCTAGTTTTATTTCTGTCCTGCTCCTGGGACCTCCAAGCTGTGCCCTTCCACGGTTCTAACTTTTGTTAACAAGAATAGAATTCAGCTCACTGACAGATTTGCACCATTTTCTTTACACGTGGAAGTGATAATTGAGTTCCTGGCTACATGTGTCAGAACCAAGTTTACATTCAGCTTTACCTGAGGGCAGCAACGCAGCGTGTATGCATCTTGTACTCTATCACAAAATCGATGAGATTCTGCAACACAGCAAAATGAAAACTTATTATTTTAAGAAAGAGAAAACATAGCAAGGTTACTATTTTAATACTAAACCTCTCTAGTGCCAAGTCAAAATATGAGATTTGCCCTGGAGTATCACATGTTTGGATAATGTGAAATGTTACGATCTGCTTCCACTTTTGTAGCTTTGGATTCACTTACAGTGTATTTTGTTTTAAACGTTTTACAAAACAAGATTTAAAAAAGAAAATGAAATGAGATTTGCATATTGTTAGGCTGAAGTCTGACAGCTGGATATATTTAATGAACAATTTCATATTTTTTAATATTTTGGACTTTTTAGTAAGAAATGGGGGAGCAAAATTCAAGGAAAGCCTTTTTGGTGACTGGACCAGTGCTGAAAACTATGTGGACGGGGCTGAAACAATTACCCAGCTGAAGAAGAGACATTCCTTTGGTTTCTTAGCCTTTAGCAAATTATACCCAGGACTTAATAACGGTATTTTTTCTTACATACTTTTGAGGGCTAGATACAGCATTTTAAAAATAAACCGAGTTGAAATTATCAGATTGTTCCAGCTTCTTTTCTAAGGGAATGTGCCAAGTATGTATCACCCAAAATGGCCATTCACCTGCTATTTCAGAGGGATGGTGATCAGAATCTAAAAGTGACCTGAATCGAAAAGCCACCTCTATCTGCCCTCGATGTGGTCGCAGTGCATGAATATCTGTTTTAAAATAAAGATAGAGAGTTACAGCATAACACTTATCCACTCTCTTCAAATTAAGGACAGTTTTGCAAGCAACACTTAGACAGGTGTTTTAAGCCAGGGACTATAGTTACGTGAAATATGCAGCAAAATTTTCAATTCAAACAATAAAACCCTAAAATGTAGCCATTTAATACATTTGCAGCATTTCCCTGCTCCTTTGAAGAGATATGATCTGCAAGATATAGTGCAAGTAGCACCTGCAACAAATGCTACAGTGTGGAGTGATTCTGGCCAGGATTCTAGCCAGCCATGCCCTTTCCAGTATATTCCATTCTATTGCCTCTCAGCCCATATCAGCTAACATTCTGTGACACTGAGCATGCTCAGTCTCTCTCACTTACATTGTTTTGGGTGGTTCTGCAAACTTTGTGGTTCTCCTAAGCCTACTGCTACCTGGCTATTATGTGTGGATGGCACCATTTTGGCTACTTAAGAATCCACACTTGGAGAATGAGATGCTGGAGCTTAGTATATACGACAGGGCTTTAAAGCAGTATAGATCACTTGAACCGTTTTCCATAGGGCATAGCAGACACTAAAAGCAATGATGTTGGTAGTTCCTATGGTCACAATTCTGCTGGCACCGTGAAGATCAGAATCATCACTGAAATGTGGGAGATGCGACAAAGCAAATACCCAAAGTCCCAGATTTAAGTATGTTCTGTAAAAGTGATTTAGAAGCCTTAGAAAATGCAATACCAACCAGTATCAAAAGCTCTTGTTGTGCCCTTCAAAACTTCTAGTGTGAGGGCAGCCACTATGTCAGCTTGTCTGGCAATTGCACTGGCCCTTTCAACTGCTTCACATCCCAGAGAAGTAATCATTTGTGTCCCGTTTATAAGAGCCAGGCCCTTCAAAGAAACAGAAAGCATTAATTTTCAGTGACTCTCTCTGTATAAAGACTCGTGCATTTCCCCCCTCTCCCCACACAGGCAACGGCTGGGGAAAATAGGGACATTCTGGAATCAAATGAGAAGCTGGGATTGCTTTCGTAATTCTGGGACAGTCCCTGGAAAATAGGGATATTTGGAGTTTATGAACTTGACATCCATTGCTCCGCCCATGTTCGCCTCTGGCCCTGCCCACAATTGTGGCCACTTCACCGTAAAAGTGCCATCTAGGGAACAGTGCGAATTAGAAATGCCCCCCTCACCATTACGATACCTGTCAAGGCATCCCAATTTGACTGGGACATCCCGGAATTATAGAAGCTTCTGATTAGATCCCATAATATCCTGTTTTTGGTGCTGCTGTCTCTTGAGAGTCAGCTGGCTCCCACGAGAGTATGACACCAAAAGGCACACATCTTTCACACGAAAGGAGGAGACTGAGCTGGAGCCCATGGGGGGGGGAGCTGCTGGTGGTGCAGGCCAGGCCACCACCACTGATGGAGGAGAAGACAAAGACAGGGATGGTGATGGGGAAGAGGAGGAGGAGGAGCCAGTTTGGGGCTCGCTGAAGGAGCTTAACGGAGACAGGGAGCTGGGGCGGGGAAGCCACAGCCAGCTCGCATGTGCGTTTGGCACTAAAAGATGTGCATCCCGATTTTAATCAGCAGAATATTGGAGGGTACGTATGACATTGTCTAGCTACATAGTACATGCTTCCGCCTACTGGGCCATTGCTGAGATTCTATGCATTTTATTACCTCTTTCGGCTTCAGTGTAACTGGTTTCAGTCCATGAGCTTCTAGCACCTGTAAAACAGTATCAGTAACAAACTTATTGGGCTTATCTTTTGTTACCCCATAAATATTTTTAACTACTCTACTGAGAAGGAAGATGCCCGAGCAGAATTGAAGAAGTGGCTTCAAGGATGTTTCGACACCCATAGTTTTAAAAAACTAATGGTTTAAATTAGTAGTAGTTTCAGTTCCATACATGGAATCCCACTTCTGCATTCTTTTAACATGCCCTTTCAGGCTCAAGCAGTTCCTCTAGTTTGTGCCGGAAACAACATACACGTTTTAGGAAGCCTCTCCCTATATCGCCTTACCAGCATAAAAATTAATTGAAAACATGACCCCGTGTTTCCTTCTGAGCTGCAATTCTGTGCATGCTCACTTGGCAGTGAGTCCCAGTTAAATCAGTGGGACATGCTTATAAGGAAACATTACCACAGTTGCTGTCAGAATTCATTTATGCTCATCACTTGAAACCATTTGAAGTTAACAGACCCTTTGCTGGCAGAACATTTCGGCTTCAGAAAAGTTCCGGTATTTGCATGCTAAGAACACACAAATCCTTTGCTTTGTCTATGGGTTACCACACCTATATTAAAACTATGGTAAACATTGTAAGGATCATTTGCTCGTGCTACCAGAAAATCATGAGCAGCACTCAGTCACTGTCACTGAAAAACAGAAGGGCACCTTGCCACTCCCATCATGGTACAAAGCCAGCAAGACATTCTGGATAGATTATTTCTACTGCTGTCTGATCCAGTTCTTCAGCTTGCTGTTCTCCATACATACTGATCAGCAACATTAGACTTAGAATACCAAAAGACTGGATGCAATCCCAATCAAATTTTTGCTCTTGCACTCTTCCTTTTGGGGGGCGGGAATTTAGGGAACACAGGTACAGAAATACCATTGCACATGCCCAGAATGGAAGAAAGTAAGTTGAAAGTGGGGAGTAGTGGCTGAAGGGAGAGGGCAGAAAATATAGCTTAGAAACATTCCATCAAAGAAAAAGTGGACAATCTATGAAAACTCTTAAGACTTTGTGGGAGGCGGGGGGCGGGGCAGCGGACAGTGTGTGGATGGTCACATGCCACTCATGCACACATTAAAAATAAGTTCTGAACATTCAGTTTGTGACACAAAGCCCTCATATGTCTCCCTGTTGCACATCTGTTATAATTGGTCAATAACTTTTCCCCATTAAAATCTATAATAATAATAATAATTTATTATTTATACCCCGCCCATCTGGCTGGGTTTCCCCAGTCACTCTGGGCGACTTCCAACAGAACATTAAAATGCAGTAATGTATTAAACATTAAAAGCTTCCCTAAACAGGGCTGCCTTCAGATGTCTTCTAAAAGTCTGGTAGTTGTTTTTCTCTTTGACATCTGGTGGGAGGGCGTTCCACAGAGCGGTGCCACTACCGAGAAGGCCCTCCACCTGGTTCCCTGTAACTTGGCTTCTCGCAGTGAGGGAACCGCCAGAAGGCCCTCGGAGCTGGACCTCAGTGTCCGGGCTGAGTGATGGGGGTGGAGACGCTCCTTCAGATATACTGGACTGAAGCCATTTAGGGCTTTAAAGGTCAGCACCAACACTTTGAATTGTGAGACCCTACATTTACTTATAGGATTGCATTGTAAGAAGCCTAAATTTATTACAAATCATTAATCCGCAAAGCATCGGAACAAAACATCCCTCTTCACCTTCCACCATTCTCACGAATGCTTCAGCAAACCAAAAGGAACCAGCAGAGCATTGTCTCTTACATATTTTGCATCAGCCCATCCACTCTTTGGCGACCACATCTTCCCTTCTCCTATGAGTCCCAGAGCAAGATGGGAAAGAGGTGCTAAGTCTCCACTGGCTCCAACAGTCCCTTGCTCAGGAATGTAGGGCAGACAGGATGCTATAAGAACAGGAGGGTGAGGGAGAAGCAGACCTTGGTTACAGAAATACACATACCATAATTCACCCTGCTCCTTGAAATTTAGCAGTGAGTTTTACTCCCAGTGACCAGAAGGAGTGCCTTATGCCAACCAAACTTGCCTGTTGCCTTTCATAGCTACAACACTCTATTGACCACCAATATCCCAAATGGCACTGCCCCTTTCAAGGAGACAAGCCACAACACATTGCATAGGCCTTGCCTCTCTTGAAAAGTATATTCTGAAATCAATCTCTCTTTGGAAGCTGCAGGTGCAGGTCAAACTGCAATGCGCAGGATGTCACCTCTTTGCACAGTTCTAGGTACAAATGGGAAAGTTGTTGCATTTTTTTTTGGCACAGAGACCAAATTTGTTTTTTGATGGGAGCTTCAGCCCCTTTCAAAATTATGCCTATTGCACTGAAAGCTAAACCCTGCAAAAATTTGGCATAGCACAGATCACATTACCATTAAATGCTTCAATGACTTGGTGAAGAGTTTCTAGCGATATTCCACTGTATCCTTTCGCTAAGACATTGATCCTTAGAGCTAAGAGCATACGAGATCTCTCTGGAATCAAAGGCTTCCCAACACCTGCAAGGATAAACAACCACCTCAGTATAGCCTGTAATAAATCATAGGAAAGCACCTGGAAGATCTGCTCTTCCTTACCTGCAGAATGCGACCGAACCAAATTCACTTGAAGTTCCCTCAGAGAGAGAGAGAAAGAAAGAACACAATACAATTACGGTAGTTCCAACTGCAGGCAAAATTTTAAATTTCTTGCAAAAACTGAACAAATAAAATTTTAGACAGAGCTTTTACCCAATGGAAAGTAACCTCACTAAATAAAACATGTTAGAATCTGTTTGGCTGCATTTTCTATAGGTTTATTTTGTAAATTTAAAAGAGACACATACCATAGCTTGCTGTTTGGAATAACAGTTCGTGCAAACTTCCCAAAACCTGTAGTAATTCCATAGACAACTGAAAGAAGAATGATAAAACGAATGCTTTACTTGCATTTTTAAATAAAAAAATTGTAATTGAATATATGCAATCACTTTTACATATATTGCAGTATTCCCAACTGCTCACACCCAATTTTAAAAAATAAAGTAATTAATGCTTACCTCTCTGTTCCTTTAGAATAGTTTCAATAACATCTCTTGATTCTCTGACTTTAGTTTCAGCTTCAGGGGTTAACTAGAAATAAAATTGCCTTTATATATATATTTATTTCGAGCTGAAGTGCAAATAAAGTATTTACAGGGATGCTGTCACTGTAGGACATTTGGGCAGAGGTCTAGGGCCCCACTCAGGAAAACATGCAGAAGGGCCCCCAGATACAATAGGGCTGGCTAAAAGAGGAGGGTCTAAAATCATATAAATTTCACCCCTGGGTATTTTAGAGTTATAATCTTTCCAATACTCACCTTAATCTTATACAGCCCCTTTCCTAAATTGACTAAATCCCGTGTTGTCAAGTGGTTCCCATCTAAATAAATATACTGTACAAAAGAACAGCATTAGAACAAGAGAATATGACATGGATAAACGTAAATAACCAGTTGCACTATGTGGACACAGTATTCATGTCTCTGTACAGTCAGTGTTGCTACAATGGGAACATCACATTTTCATATGATAAAAGTGTTTAAAAGAACCATTGCAGTTAATTTTTTTCAGCACTTGAAAAATCTGTGACTATGTTGTACGTTGCATTACATAACTGATTAAGTTCTATTTCGTTACTATTTATTGTGCAGCACAAGCCTGTTAATGTTTACTCAGAAGCAAATCCCACCATGTTAAATAGGAGTACAGGCACATAGCATTTAGCATAGTATATATAGCAGACTTATAACTTAACACATAGGGAGGAGAATTAAGGACAGGGAAAGACATAATTCAAACACCAGTTCTTCATAAATTACTCTTGCTCCATACCTGTTCTGGTTCTCGATATTTACTATATCTGAAGCACAGCATAGGAAAATATATAACGTAATACAAGATCCTTTAGATATCAGTCCACATTTGGGGGTATAGGAGAGACAACATGCAAAAACTAAGTGCCCTCGACTTATGAGGCCTCAGAAGAACAATAGACCACCACCACATTTTTAATAAGGATACAAATGAACACCCTCTGGCTGTGATGGAATGAAGTCTGGGGACATCACATCTCCTTGTATCACTGAAAGGAAAGAGAGACAACCATCAATGACATTTTGTTTATTTTCTGGCCAGTGTAGTTATGCTTTCACAGGCTATCCCTGTAATCAGAAGTGTATTTTGCTAAGCATTTGGAATCGCTCCTAAACGTCTTTATTCCATTTTCCCACATGGGAAGCTGTGGCTCAGTGGTACTCTGGGAAAGCAACTGCTCTACATGCCAAAAGGTCCCAAGTTTAATCCCTGGCATCTCCAAGTAGGACTGGGAACTGCCTGTCACTCCAAAGAGTAGCTGCTGGTCAGTGTAGACAACCCTGGCAAGATGAGCCAAGTGTCCGACTTTGTGTGAGGCAGCTTCCGGAGTCTCTTGGCACTTCTGATTTCTAACCAGCAACTCCAGTATGTAAGCAACATATCAATGAGGCCTGGATGTGATCAATCTATTATATGATCCATATCAGTGGGGATGCCTGCTGCTTTACAGCAGAAGTCAAAAGACCCACAAGCTACTGCTTCAAAGACCCTATCAACTAATTTACGTATGGCAGTGAGTTGGAAACGAGGAGGAATAACACAGAGCAAAATGGAGGCAATTGCTTCTTTTCTTCCTCCATTTGCTGTAGTCAAAGTCTGGGATGTTACAGTTAATGAGATGCAGAAGACACCCCAGTCCAATGTATATCTGGATACATGTGGAGTTTTCTTTCAGCCTACCAACATGGAAAATGGAAACAGCTCTCTAAGCAACCCTTGTGAAAATAACTGGCTGAAATACTGCACGCTTAAAATGCATGCTAGTCCCCCTCCTAGACATCGATGGCATTTGGAGAGACTTCCCATCACAATATCAAAACATTTTCATTGTTTCCTGCCAAGCGTTTCCCTTTATGAACTTCTTCTTAATATGTGTAAACATTGCAACTCGTGATGTCTGGTCTTCCGCTTACTTACCAACTTCCACAAATTCATTGTCCTCGAGGGCATCTTCCAAAGTGTCGTCGTGATCCAGCAACCCAAGGCCTTTGCAACGGCGAACGTAGAATTGTACTTCCTCCACAGAACCAAAGCCTCCATTGTCAGGCTTGTTTTTCATGTAACGCCTCACGGCTTCTTTGCCCAGCCACCTCACTGTGCTTGAGCCACTTCGGCATGGCACGGCAAGCCATTCCCCTCGGACATGCACCGTGTACCTTGGCATGCTTGTCCTCCGCCTGGGCTTGTCCCTCCACTGCGGAGGGTCGGTGTGAGCACCACATAGGTGTGCAATCTGCAGCACATGCCACCTGACTGAATTCCACTGTCCCAATCAGAAAAGGCCAAAAAGCTACCCACCCACCCACCCGAAAGTTCCCTCACTCTGCAAACAAGCATGTGTATTTAAGCCAAGTATCAAATCACACACACACGGGTGACACGCCCCTATCACAACAAAGCAATGAGGAAACGGGAAAAGACGAATCCAAAGCTATGTACACATTGGCATTTATTCCGTACGCTGCGCACTCCCACATCCATACTCCAACCTTGCCCTACTAAGTTCACTATAGAACTTCATCTCCTGATAAGTTCGGCAAACAAGCCGTTTTCAGTTTTAGGAAGATGCTTCAGATGTTTTTCATTGGGGGCATGGTGCGTGATTGAACCTGACCCATGGACCCTTCCAAAAATTGTTATTTATTTAGGCAGCAAATGACATTTTATGCTGCTTCCCGATAGCCAATATGGCTCTACTGCCTTTATCCATTACAACCTTGGTTGTACAACCTTATCCTTGGTTTACAACCATAATCCGTTCCGGAGGTCCGTTTGTAAACCAAAACAGGTTGTAACCTGTTTCGCCAATGGGACCTCCCCCAAAAAATTGTTCGTAATCCAAAAAAAAGGTTGCAAACCGGGACATGTACTTCCGGGTTTGATGTGTTTGTAATCCAAAACGTATGCAAACCAAGGTACCACTGTACTTTGTTTTTATTCATAGATTGCAAGTCAGGGATGTGGATCATTTTTTTCAGTTTAAGAGTTATTCCTCTCCCCCTCCCGCCTTAGAGGAAGTCTTCAGGGGGCCACATTGACAATAGGGGGCAAATAAATCTGTTGCCCTTGCAGAGCAGGCTGCATTTAAGCTTCTCTCTCTGTCTCTCTCTCTCTCTCACACACACACACTCTCTCTCTCTCTCTCGCTCTCACACACACACACCTCAATTCACCTGAGGAAGAGGAATTATCATAGTTCAAGGACACACTCCAGCTAGGCAAAAGCAATGGTGAAAGGTTTACCATGCTTGTTATAAGCCATGCTGAAGGTTCTGCATAGCCATCTGGCAAGGTGAAAAAAATCTCAAAAATCAAGACAAAAAATGGCAGCACTGGAGCTGGGTTCTGCATGTGCACCAGAAAGAAGTCAGTGAGCATGGGAATGTCATTATTCGCCATCAAAGTCAGAGCTGGTGGGTGTCTTTCTTACATGCTATGTGCATTACTGGTTTAAAAGTGGAAGAGACTGCATGCCAGCACTCCACTTTTCATCAGAAAGGGACAAATGTAATAGTCTCAAGGACTCCAGTCTTCTCTCTGCTGTTCCATCCCCAACACTACTTATGTCCCCAGTAGTAGATGCTACCCTTGGACACATCCCGATTCTCAGCCTTTGACACCACGTATAGCAGCCAGCATGTTTAGCAAACCATACATGCCACTGCACACTGTTATCAAGAAGATGGGACAAACAGCAGAAATGTGATCTACAATTTATTACTTCTATGAGCTACTGCAATCCCAGCTACAAAATCAGCACTAGTCAACCATGGCAACTTAACAACCTTTAGACTTCAGCAACCTGAACAAGAGTCGTTTGTAGTTGGGCTAACTGTATTAATCATTAATTCAGATGTGTCTTTTGGGCACTGTATTATGTAAGTATACGTGGTTGCTCTCACTGAACTGCTCTTAGGCAATTTCTGACTACGGTAAGTTGTTTTTATATCTGATTAAGTTGCTTTCATGCCTGTTGGTACTTTTATTATTCTGCAATGCATGGGGGGGAGGGAATAGTGTTTATGCTGCAATAAAGAATACCACTGACTTACCTTCCAGAACTGTTAACGATTACAACTAGGTGATACATGTAAAGGACCTTGAACATTTATCCCTTAGCCGGGGAGGGCGGGGTACAAATAAAAATTATTATTATTATTATTATTATTATTATTATTTAGCACTTTCAGGTCTTAAATGTTATTGCTATTTCATGTTTGTTGTTAGCCACTCAGGGTTCTGTAGACAAGGTAATTTAAGTAACAAATATGGCAGAATTTCCCAAACAGTGGGAAAGTGATGTTGCCATTATTTATTTTAAAAAAATAAAACTTCAATTAAGAACGTTCAGGGTGGCTTACATACAATAAAACAGATTAAGTCACCTCCATGGAGAGAACATGACAAGTGAGATCAAATGGAGTTCAGAAACTTAAATGCTTTATAGTCCAGTGTTAAGGTCTTTGAGAGGGGAGGAGAATGGGCAGCCTTGAGACTAAATCAGGCTTGCAGAACCTTCTGATTCAGGCCACGGTCCCTTTCACAACAGAGCATGGTGGAAAGTCACTGTATTGCATACTCAGGCCTTTAGCATCTGCATGTGTCTGCCTGGTCCCTCGTCTCTTTCTCCTTATGGCAACTGGATTGCTGCAGGCTAGCAGCTTGCTGGATGGTGAGTGCTTGGTGGGGGATGGAAACAAAAGGGAATGGAATGGAAGGGTATGTATGAGAGTATATATATATGGAGGGGGAAGAGAGCATGTGCATGTTTGTGTTTCACACCCAACACCAGTTCTGGTCCTACCCACCACTGGGAATGCAAGGGCTAGACAGTAGCTTTTTACATGTCAGTACTCTGTATACTGTATACACTATACAGGACCCAGGTCAGTACTCAGTATACTGTATACTGTATACAGGACCCAGGTGGCGCTGTGGGTTAAACCACAGAGCCTAGGGCTTGCTGATCAGAAGGTCGGCAGTTCGACTGCCCACCTAGCAGTTCGAAAGCATGTCAAAGTGCAAGTAAATAGGAACCGCTCCGGTGGGAAGGTAAACGGCGTTTCCGTGCGCTGCTCTGGTTCGCCAGAAGCGGCTTTGTCATGCTGGCCACATGACCTGGAAGCTGTACGCCGGCTCCCTGGGCCAATAAAGTGAGATGAGCGCCGCAACCCCAGAGTCGTCCGCGACTGGACTTAATGGTCAGGGGTCCCTTTACTTTTACCTTTACTCTGTATACTGGAGGCAATTAAATATACGGAAAGATGATCTGATTTATCATAAAAGATTTATTGCTTCAAATAAAGCAGTACATGTAGCAAAACTATGAATGCTACTTGTGGTGAAGTGCCAAATGCAGTGTCAAAATATATCTTATTTTTTTCCAGTTTTGCAGAATTTTAAATGCACAAGATTGAGATGCCAGCATGAATAATCAGGGGCGGGGGGGGGGGGACCTTATTGATTCAGCATCAGAACAGAAAGCTAGTTCAGTAATCAAACATGCAAGTTACAATGATTCTTTTTCACGGTGGGAGTGGGGAGAATAAAGTTGTTTTCTTATCGGAGTTTATCCTTAAGTCTGCAAAGGTTGGGCTGTTTGTCCGCCGAGTCCCAGGTCTTTGGTTACCAACATCGCAGTCACTGGATGCATGGAAGCTTTGTGCTGGTGGAAAGCGCTGACAGTTTGAGCACGGGATTTGTCAAATTTATAGAGGTCCCTGAAATAGATTCCACAAAATAAATTGTAAATGACTTTTTAAAAATCAAGATAAGTACCATTTATCTTTGAAGAACCACTTTGTACATATTTAACATGTAAGATGCAGAGAACTTCCTATATTGAACCACTGCCTGCCTGCTTAGGTAATTGTCTTACTTAAACAAAGGACGAGTGAATTTCATTCTGCCTTGTTCTGTAGCCATCTTCAGGGCCAAAGGAATGGCTTCTTCCCAGCTGGCTTGAATGCAGAGGCGCAGCCATCTGAAAAGCAGAATTAGCCTTTAGTTAGCTAAATCAAGATCAAGAAAATCCAAGTTTAACAACAAGCAGTCTCCAAAGAGTTGGGACTAGGACCTGGGATACTTCGGGACAGTTACTGTCATCTAAGATTGCTCATTCAATGAATTTGGATCTCATTGGCAAGATGTTAGGGCCCCACAAACCACATGCTTGCATGTATCTCTAAGTAAACAGGTAAGTTTAGAACTTTGCAACCAGCTGTTCCTAGTTGGACAGCATTCAAAACTACTTTCAGGGATCTATACCAGGGACGAACAGGATTATTTGTTTTCAACCTCAGGTATGAATGTGCACACATATCACTGCTCAGTTCTATGTACTTGTGCTTTCATTTATATTTTATATATAACAGGCAATTCAACTGCAGATTTGATAAAAGTTACTACTATATAGTATCAATCCATTACATTTGTAAAATTTCAGAATATTCCTACATTTTACAAACCTGAATCTAATTTCAGAGTTGTTCACAGCATTGAAGTCATAAACTTCCTGCATTCGTCTTACATGGCTCACTGGAAGAGGATTCTAAAAATATAAAACAAGAAGGGTACAAGTACAGAGGGGTAGGAAGAATAGCAACATCAAGTCAACGACTCTTCACTTCTAAATAACTGCCCCAGCTCTAGAGTTCACCCCTGAAACAAGAAGCCATTGTGCCCGCACAATAGGACCACATGTTTCTGAAAGCAACAAAATGGCGCTCATTCTGCAGTCTGCTGCCAAAGTGCATGCATCCTGTTCAGGGTGGTCAGAACAGTTAGGACAAGATACCAACATCCCACAGTGGTTCTACAACTCTATATAAGCACAGCAATAAGTTGGAAGTACAGTGGTACCTCGGAAGTCAAATGGAATCCATTCCAGAGGTCCGTTTGACTTCCAGAACGTTCGGAAACCAAGGCATGGCTTCCGATTGGCTGCAGGAAGCTCCAGCAGCCAATCGGAAGCTGCAGAAGCCGTGTCGGACATTTGGGTTCCAAAGAACGTTTGCAAACCGAAACACTCACTTCTGGGTTTGCAGTGTTCGGGAGCCAAAACGTTCAACTCGCAAGGCATTCGTGAAACAAGGTATGACTAAGACTTAATCTCTTATCTATTAAGATGACAAGATCTAACAGTCATTGGAAGAAAGAAATGAACATGCTATGACTAATAACTGAACGCCTTCATCTGCCCCAGCTGCAACAAAACACGCCTGTCCTGCATCTGTCTCTACAGCCACAACAGGAACTGAAACCTTCCAACAGCACTCCTCCATTGTCTCTTGAGACAAATGGATGCCAACCTCCCCTAAATTTCACTCTACAAACTTGGAAACGCAACAAGAAAGATGGTGGCACAAACGTTTATCCTGAAAGGTAAAAAAAAAACCCTTTTGCCTATATTTACCTCCAGCAGCAGCAGTAGTGCAAGAAACTCAATACGCTGGTGTGAAGACATCTCTTTTATATCAGCTGAGCTGAAGGAGCCAAGATCGTTTTCTGTGGCCTATAAGACAAGCAGAATTAGGAGGAAATTGGAGAAGCAGGCCTTTAAGACATTGCAGGAAAAAATTGTCTTTGATTCCAAACACCGTAAGTTAAGATTTGAATTTAATTTGTTTAGAAAACCCCATTTGGATACATAAAAGTCAAAAGAATAACTCAAGGGCTCTGGATTCTTTTCTGTTGGGAGGAATGCTATCTGCATGGAATCCTTATGAATTACAGTGACGTTTTAGCTGATATGCCAGTAGATACCCAGATGGGCACAAGTGGATCAAATCAGCCCAACCTACCTCTATCTATCCCCCGATCCATAATCAAGTCATGAATAAGGTACTGTATTATGACTAACTTGTTCTTAAAACAGCACCAGACTAGAGAGGCAGGCTGAGACAGCAGCCACGACCCTGAAGGAAGGTTCAGAAGATGCCATAGCTTTTGAGCAATAGCCCCTTCTCTTTATCTGATCTGCCCAACCTCCAACACCCTATCTCCCCCTATACCACATTTACTGCCTCTAATGTAAGAGAAGTTTGAAAGCTCATTTCAAAAAAATATGACGTCTGAAGTTACCAAAAAAATAATAATCAAAAATCAATAAAACCTGAAGTTTGCCTCAATTGTAAATTGATTTTACTAAATTCCACATTGCACTGAATCCCCAGTTATGCATGTTGAAAGACAATGTAAAATACAACACTTACAAGCAATTCACTCAAAATGTATTTAACGCGTTATGTACATGAGACATTAACTCACTTTGGCCCATCTTTGACTCAAGGCAACACAAACATTTGACAGTGTTGAATCATACCTGGTGAAGACATAAAAATGAGTATGTCTTGTTTAGAAAATGTTTGTATCTTGAACATACACAGAACACATGCATTTGTATCTAGAGCACACATCCAAATTCTATCTTGCCAGCTGCTACAATACTGTATAGCTTATGAGCAGCTCTCTTTTATACTCCTCACTGATCACATCTAGCTTTGAAGAAATAGGATAGACTATATTACTGTTACAAGCCACAGTAGAAAATGTAGTCCAAGGGGACATTTTATAGAGCAGACACATTTAGAAATTGGCATAACCAAAATTGTGCAGGTGTTTGAGGAAAAATTTGTATTATTGAAAGAGACATGCTTATGCTGCATTTAGATCATTTGCTATAGTCATACTTAAAACATTTCTTACCCCAGTCCAAAAGGATCAAATCAAGTTAAATAAGGGAAGAAAATATATATAATTGACTATAAATAAATTAAAAATTAAAAAGAAATAGGAAAAGTGATTACATTAAGGATCTAATATAATCAAGGATATTTTATTAAATATATAATTGGAATATTAAATTCTAATAAATTCAGTTACATAAATAGCTATAATTATATATTTAATAATTTAAATGTTATACCGGTACGTATTATAATAAACATGATTATTATTATTAAATATACAGAGGTGATCTTTCAAAACAAATAGAAATGTTACAGAAAAAGATTATGTGCTTACGTTGGTTTTACTGGAGGCATGCCAGGAGTGTTCATCCATGCATTCCAGTCAACTTTGTTAAGAAGGTCAACCTAAAACGAACAGACCAACAAATTATCCAAAATCTTGGAAGTGTTTTATTTCTTTGAAACTCAGATTCCAATATTTTTGAAGACTTGTTTTTAACTGTTCATTGATAATTTTAATGGGAATCACATATACAATGAAATGATTTGAATAACTTGAATTACGAAATCTGAGGTTTCTTCTACTCCTTTCATGCTTAATTCCATAAGACCAGTGTAACGTGTGCTTCTACCAGCGTTTTGCCGCACTGATGACACAGCAAAGATGGCATAATTGAGAAGGCCTTATGAAACTGAAAGCTACAGATTTCAGAAGACTAAGCCCTCAAAAAAATCATTCAGCAAAGTGGACTTTTTTTGGGGGGGGGGGAGAATGACTCATTGTCAGATTAAACTTTTCAATTAACACTGTTGTTGCATGATGAACACAAAGAAGGCAGCTAATCAGGAGAGGTACACATATCTCTGCAATATGGGAACTTCTAGGAGAGAGGGGTACCTGCAGTACAAGTTCTTTCTAGGTGGAAGTTTACTTTCCTATGACACTATAACTCTTGCTGACATTTGCTGCATAGACAAAGGGATCGGAGGCTGGCTGCTCTTGATGGGGTTACACTGCAGCATCTTGAACTGGAAGATTAGCACCTAACCTTGTCCTTGAAGTAGGAGTACAGGAAATTCTTCCAGTCTTCCGTGTCTATGCTCTTGTATGCAAACTGCTGGATGTATGCCCTCAAGAAGCCAATGAAGACATCTGGGAACATATAAGATGCATTAACTGGAAAGGAAGTGCTGCAACAGGAAAAAAGCCACACATATTTAAAAGTAAATTAACCAATACCTGGCCCACCAAGAAGCTGTTCTAGATAAAGTAGTAAAGCAGAGCCTTTTTCATACGGAACAGAAGAATAGGCAACATCAGGATCTACTTCTTTCAGATTAGGGATCAGGTGAGTCACAGGGTTTGTGCTTCCAAGGGTGTTTATCTAGAAAGAGACACATATTGCTGGAAACTGATGTGCTTGTAAGTTGTAACAGAACTCTACCTGTCAGCAACCAGATTGCTGAACTTCCTCCCAAAAGAAGTCTGGTTGCTTCTCTTGTGTGTTTTCGGAGGGTACCAAAATATTTGTATCCTGCCCTGCCTATAATTCATCTCCTACACTGGAATGTATTTTAAAACTTACCCATTGATTTTATGCCATGCTTATACTGCTGCTTTGATATACTGTTTATTTCCCACCAATTTTTACTGAAGTTGTGCTTTTTAATCTGGAAGCTGCCTTACGAGGCCAAAAGACAGGATAGACTTTTCTAATGATAATTACCGCAATATGGAGCAGAAATTAATTCTATCTGCAATACCAGATAAAAGCAATAAATTTGCTCTTAATTTTACATGTGCCCAGTGTTTCTGAAGAAAAGTTATGTGTAAGTTAATCTTCAGATCAACCAGAAGCACTCACCGTATTCTGCAATTCTCTCCAGCCTCCCTGAGCTTGGAAATGCCTGAACTGTTCACCGAAGAGCCGGCCACCGATCCTGCGTTCCAAGTAAACTGTGTGTCCTTCGTTTAGCCTGAAACACCAAGCACACAAGTCATTATTTCTGTAAATTAGAGAAATATTTTAATGAGTTAAACACACACCAAAAGAAAAGCCAAGTATGTCTTAAAAGCACTTGGATTTCACCTACCAAAAATGCTCCCAGGTCTTGTTTGTTACCAAATTCCCAGTCCAGCTATGAGAAATTTCATGGGCGATAACCTGAAATGTATAGAAGTGGCATAAGCACATAGTGGTCTCTTTTGTCACAAACACACATATCCGTAACAGAAAGGAGGGTGCCACTTAGGTGGCAAAGATGCCCTAAACTGGCCCCATGCAGACTTGGTAATAACCATGCAGAAGTTGCTTCTGTTTTCATGAAGGCACTTGGGTTATCCTCCACTGAAATTAATCATCAACTCCCAAAATGCAAAATACTGTTGAATTTGTTACACATTTTAGTGGCACCTAGCCTAACGTTTTTAAATTTGTTTGGTTTCAGCTTTATTATGGTTTCAATAGAGAAGCCTTTTTATTTAAAAAAAGAAAAAGAAAAAAGCATCAGCAACTCCATGATCCTAAATGCATTCTTTGGTCTTTCTCACACACAGAAAAGGGTCCCAAAATAACTTACAACATACAAATAAAACCACACTTGTTCCAAGAAAGGCAGGTTTAACGTAAAATATCCCAGTGAGGCTCCATAGATCTGGTTTCCAGATCACCAGCAACCTCCACTCCAGCACCTACTACCACTACTGTTATTGTTGTCTTTTTAATTCACCATAATTTGTTGTCTTTTTTAATTCACGTAATGCTTTGAGAACAGCTGATCTAAGTGTTAACTGAGCAGTCTGTCTGTATTGTGCAGAACTCTATAAAGTTGCAACGTTTTCAGTTTCTTAATACTGAAGTTTAAAAACTTACAAGACAAGTAAACAGTGAGAAATAGTAGGTGATCTCCAATTTCATTCATTTCAGTGGTCTACGTCTATTCCAAGTATGATTATTGCTTAGAAAACATACATAGCACCTAATGTTTCAGGCACCTTGTTTAGATTTCAGGGGAAAGAGCACCTTCAGTATAATTACTTGAGTACAGCTGGACTTATACTTACATTGGATAATGATCTGTCACCAGCCTGCAGCAAACAGAAATTAAAAAGTTACCCCTCTAATCCATGTCAGGTAAAAGCTTAATATAGTATCATTTTCTAATTCAGGCTAAGTTAAGGTCACTTCATGAATCTTTAGCAAAATGAAAGCCACCATGCAAGTCTCACAGTCTAAATGGCTTTAATGTGATGTCCTAAGGAAAGCTACGTAATGTAATCCATAAGAGAGGGAGACACACCTACCAGTAATGTGGGAGTCACAAAAGTGAGGCAGGGGTTTTCCATACCACCATATGGAAATGATGGTGGCAACACTAGCAAGTCGTACTGACCCCATACATAAGGACCTGCTAGGTCTTCTGCAATTTTCAGCATGGCTTCTGTCTGAAAAAAGAGGTCAGTAAACTGAGATAGGTTCTAATATATATGCAGGCAATGCCCAATTAGTGAGATAAGATACATCACAGGCAGGATGGTAGCTGACCTGTTCATACAGAATGAATTTTACTCAGACAATAGAAACCAAGTCCCTCCTGACTTAAAATTCAGGAAGTCTGTAAAGTCATTATTAGTGGGGAAATAATACAAGTGGCTTCATATTTTAAGAAGTGGGAAAGAACTTACAAACTTGTCACAAATATGGCAATTTGAATTAATACAAACACAACTGGGATAGAGGTAGGATACAATCACTTTCAAGTCATCTTATATGCAGGTGACAGTTGTGGAGTGATCATTTGAGACTATCTTGAAGCTGAGGAATGCAGTCAGCTTAGTCAATTAGCTTTTAATGTTCAAGCTTGCTATATGTTTGCTTTACATAAGGTCTTGGGAGAACACTCAAGTTTGCTTTTCTTATGCAAAATGTACAGCCATCTAAGGTATAATTAAGTACAGGCAATGGCCATTTCGCACAGGGGCTCCATTCCCAGCCCCCACGAATGTCAGCTAAGTTCTGCCTTCTTCCAGGTCCAAAAGGACCCGTGCATTGGCAACTACATGTAAATTAGACGTACCTAAAATGGTCACTGCCTTTATCAGCTATTCATCTTTTCACAATATACCAAAGTCATATAATCATAATTTTCACTAACCTCTGAAAATTCATGTGCCGATTTGTCCACAAGCTCCTTTTCAGCCCACACCAAAGTTCTGGGGCCAATCTCCCTGAAGAACAAAATTCAGTCAGAAAAACCAGGAATACCATCTTGGATTTCCTGGTTGCTTCTTTCTTAGCGAAAATTTCAATGCAGCTGTTTGTGCACATTTTAGTAGCTGGGGCAAGCGAGTGGCTGTAAAAGGCATTATTGAAAGGGAATAGCTGATGTGAACAGTTCCTTTAATTGCCTCTGGTTCCAAAGATTGGTGCAGACCTAAGTGCATATCCTGGCCAGAGTTTCTGCATTAGGAGAAGGTGACAGGGCTTCACCAAACCCTTCTTCAACACTTTACCTTTTGCAAGCAAGTTCTCCCTGCCAGCCTTCGTCATACTTAGTCATGATATTCACACTTCTCTTTATTTAAGTATTCTGAAGCCCAACAATTGGAGTGACCTGGAAGGACTGATGCAAAAATGCATTGCCCAAACCATGTGCATGTACCAATCAGTTTCTGCACATCTGTCTTGCAACTTCTTCCAGGAGCTCAACTATATTCTTCAGTGAGGAAGCAACAGAAGAAATACCATCTAATTCTAGAAATCGTTTCCAAAACAGCCCATTCTATAATCACTGCATACAAAAGCTAGAAAGGCAAGGAATAAAGTTGTCTTGTCTGTCACATGCTAGATTGAACTATAATATTCTGTTAGCAGCCAATGTAGAACAAGAGATGAAGTGTGCATTCAGATTCCTGTTCAGATATGAATCCTACTGAATCATTTTTACCATCCTCCAAAGTGACATTGCAGTAATATTGATAAATAGGCTGCAGCCCACTCTTGAGCCCTTGAGAGAGGACAAGCTCAAGCAATTTCTACACTTTACAAATCGAGGAATTTCTACAGTTATTGAGTAATACTCACCTGCTTTCCAAAGCACCAACAACTAAAGCAATCAGATAGCAGGGTATTGGAACCTAACCCCAAAGGAGAGAAAAATAATAGAAACAATAACAGTGCTACACGTCACATATTTTACACCTATAAGGCTGAAGCCAAAGTTATCCAATTGCTCCATGCAATGATGCATATCTACATTATGTAACCGACCACTGTGGGCTGAAAGTGCATAATGGCTTACATTTTGTATGAAGCGGTATATCTTCCTTGTGCTTTCTTCTGGGTCAGGCAAGTCTCCATCTCTCTTGGCACTCATAAGTGCCACCAGCTCATTCGGAACTGATATCTAGTGAAGTACAAATATATATTTGTTTTTATTTAGTATGTTAACTATTTCACACCTTGCAGGCAATTATACCCTAGAATGGCAATTCTGCAGCAGTGCAGCTCAGAAATAATTCACTTCTCGCCTTACCTGCAAGCTCCCCTATTTTCTGCCATGTTCACACCTGGGTTTTTCAGAAGTGTTAAGTGACACATTCCCCGGTGTCATGACAAACATCAAGTCACTTGATCACAAGTAACACATGCCAATGTGCAATTTTGACCTTTTGGTTCCCTGTAACATACTGATCTCTTGGAGAGAATGAACAGTGACTGTTCCTGCAAAAAGACACCCATAAAATGTGTACACTTTGAGCAGTGCTGTGTGGACAGTAAAACAGGTAAGAACTGTTGCAGGTCCTCTGCCGCAAATTATACCGGAAGTGTGACAGAGGATAAAAGGTTAAAACTGCCTCCCATGGACCTGGCCTGCTTTGTTTTCCCCATCAACTCTTTTTTTAAAAAAATAGCTGTGCAAGGGCTTAACAGCCCATAAGACAGAGGCTTGGGAACCTGCGCCCAACATTGAGCAACCAACCACCAACATATCCCTCTACAGATTTCTGACAAAAGTAACCTCTGATATGTTTTTCAATGCATAAAGAAAGATACTCTCAAGGAGAACATGTGGATTTGATGTGAAAATGTTGAGTCAGCTATGTTAATAATGCCACAGCAGTTTCCACATTTTGGAGTTCTAAGTGCTGAAACTGCATTCTCACAACCTTCCTCTTCAGCTATTTAAGTGCTTATCATGACAAATCTGCCACAAATGGTGCAAAACTTGTCACTCTGCCATCTGGTTATGGGTAATAAAGTGTCTGGGGCTGGTAAGCAAGAGATTCTGACTTCCAATAAACTTAACTTTATATCCATCTGTTCCTTACAGCATTCTTTATAGGCAAGGGTAAATTATACCCTTGAATGTTTTAAGTGTGTTCTAAGGTGCAATTTACACAAACAGCAACACCGCAGCAACTTGAAAAGTTGCTGGGTTGAGGCTGCAGCATAGGCAGTTTGATGGTTGTAAAATGTTCTCTGCTTTATTTATTGGTAACATTTATTGCCCATTTTCTTCGACTACAGAATTCAAAGTGGTGCACATGGAATTTTCCAGTGATTTCCCAGCAGGCACTAGACATGCCCAGGCCTCCTTGGGTTCAGCAGTGTGGCTGCAACATGTACCCTCAAGATCCTGCCTACACCTCATGCATGCATCCTTAATCCTTTTATCCAAACTATGGTATTTGCATGGATCTTGGAAAAACATGCCTGCTTTTCTCAGATTTTCTTTAAGGCCAGATTGGGGGAGATGTCAGGTGGTCCAGTCTATACATGACTTGTCACCTGCCAGATCCTCTTTTGTTTTCAAGTTTAGGAAAGCAATGAGTTCAAGGCACTCCACGGCTCCTGCTGCTGAGGCTCAGGCTTTGGCCAACTCATTTACATGGAACCTGTCTGTGACCATTCTCTACCGATACATAATTATCCCCACTGGTCCCTCCAGAAACCCTTGGCCAGGGCCCTGATCAGTCTGAGATGTTGCAGATGCAGCCACGTGACTGCTGTCAGTGTGCCCATTCTTTTAGGGAAGAAGTTGTGGCTCAGTGAGAGAGAACATGCTTTACAATTTCAAGTCCAGTCCTTGAAATCTCCAGGCAGGACTGGGAGAGTCACTTGTCTGAATGCTAGGAGAACCACCCCTAAGCCACACCCTCCTGAGCAACACCCCGGACCAGACTTCCTCTGCAACCTCCTTGACTGTTTTTGCCTTGCTGGAATGTGTCCTTAACTCTGATAAAGCTTTCATGGATGGAGAATAGAGAGGGATGTAAAAGTATAAAGGAACTAGCTTACTGTGCAAAGGTAACATTCACATTGTTCTGCCCACTTTTGCCTCCAGCCCTGCCAATCACTAGCATGTGGCCGCCGGAAGGTTGTCCAGATAGGAATGTGCCTATGGGCTGAAACTGGTTCCCCACCCCTGATGCAAGTGATACTGAGCTAGATGGGCCCAAATTCTGACACTGTATGAAGTAGCTTCATATGTTCCTAATTATCTGATGCAAATTTGCCATGCAAGTCTGATGATAAGCAAATAGACCAAGCTCTACCTAGCTTACTGAATAGCTCAGTTGTTCAAAGGACTTTTATGTCATGGAGCATTAAGCACAATTTCAGAAGAAAGTTTTCAAAGCCAGAGAGCTTGGCTTCCTTGGGCTGGGAAAACAAACATCTTCAAGCCTCCTTTATTTAGCAACATTTTCTTTAGTGATTTCCCTGAAGATGGAAATTGGTTTTACTGTAAGCTTATAGTGGGAAAAACTTCTACTCAGCTGATTTACTTTAGCCGATTTGTTAAGATTCCTGTGTTATGAATCCTAAGCAGTTTCTGCCAAGTGCCTGTACTAGAACAAACAGACAGCTTGACAAGTGCTTGTTGGATTCAAACAGAGTCACTTTTATATACAAACATTTCTTCCACACTCACCCAAACCCAGGAGAGAGAAGCAGTCAAAGGGGGAAAAATCCACTTCAAAGAAAAAAGCTGAAGCTAAAAAGAGAAACCACCATGGACAAAAGGCAGGAAAAGGGACACACAAGACCAGCTGCTTCCAGAAGTCAGTTTTCCTGCCTTTGGACACTAGATGGCAGGGTTTCTCATCAGCTGGGTCATCCTCCATGGAACAAGGTATTTTTTTTATTTCCAACATTGCAAATTCAATCTGTCAAAACCTATCCCATGGCGCCCTCTTACAATGGAGGCTAACCAACTGGTTTCCTGCATATTCAAGAGTGGCTCCAGATCAAATAACTATCCTGGCTTCCTAAGCCATGATTTATAGAAATGGATAAGTTTGATTAAGCAAGAATCTTACTGTTTGGTCTGTACAGGCACGCCATCTATGCGGGGCGATGGAGGCCAAGGCCCCCCCCCCCAAGTTCTACAGTGGCCCTGCACACACACCATGGGGCGTCCACACGCCCTGCGACATGCGCAAGCGACATCGCCCTATGCGACATCGCCCTATGCGGGGCGATGGAGGCCAAGGCCCCCCCCCCAAGTTCTACAGTGGCCCTGCACACACACCATGGGGCGTCCACACGCCCTGCGACATGCGCAAGTGACATCAGCACGCGGAGCATCCGGGTCTGTACTAACACCTAGTTCTTCTCCAAACCCCATCTATTGGTTGAAAGACAGTGGCACCTTCCAGACAGAGCATGATAAGGCAACCAACTGGAATCTTATAAAGTAGGAGACACTTAAATTTGCGCACCAAAGCTTTACGAACAAAATAACACAATTGGGTACCTGCAAAGAATGCAAGAGTTTTTCGCTATACATTTTCAGTTTTTTAGTCTGCATGTTCACTCAAGTTGCACAGTTTGGTGGCAGGGTTTTAATGAATACCAATGCACTAATTGAGATTATGCATGGCTGCTAAATAAGAGAGCCAAGTTTGCACCTCAGGGGCACAGAGCTTTCAGGTTCACCTACTTCTGCATAGTATGTTAGCTTCACTGAAGGAGTGTCCTGGCAGGGAAGAACAGCTCTGCAGTGTGTGGCCTAAAAAACAAAGTGACACAGATTACAGGCTGCTATTCTTACAGGCAGATATAGTAATGCACAAGGAACACTTTTTAAAAATATTACATTTTTTAAAATTTTGCACTACACTGCTACCATTAAAAGCATAATACCCCCAAGTAACCACATCCAGGCACAATTTTATTAGGCTCATGTGTCTGCTTCAAATTCATATATACATTTCACATTCCCTAATGCAGTCCACCAGTCAAATGCCCCTTAGTTTAAAAGGCAATTTGAAGTTTGAAAGGCAAGTGGACCAGTAAGATCACAAGCACATGTACTATTTGTGATTGCCTCACCACATTATAAACATTGCTTCAAAAATGTCATAACAGAGCACCCTCCAGAAATGTATACAACATACATGCTTCCAAGTAATCATAAAAAGGCAGTAACCAGTGATATTGGTTTTCTGGGGGGAAAACTGAACAGGAAATTTCCTAGACTTTTCCCCAAAAAAGTAAAAAAAAAAAAAAAAAAAAAAAAAAAATCCTTCCAGTAGCACCTTAGAGACCAACTAAGTTTTTTCTTGGTATAAGCTTTTGTGTGCATGCATCTGAAGAAGTGTGCATGCACACGAAAGCTCATACCAAGAACAAACTTAGTTGGTCTCTAAGGTGCTACTGGAAGGATTTTTTTTATTTTTTATTTTGTTTTGACTATGGCAGACCAGCACAGCTACCTACCTGTAACAATTCCCCATAAAAGTGTTCTATCCAAAAATTCAGCAACTATCAAGCATTCCCCTCCCTACCATATCTGTTCCTGTGTAATTCTATGAGCTTCTCTGAATTTACCTGGTAGCACACCCTACAATTGCTTCAACCTGCACCTAATGGGTCAATCTAAAGCAAGCTCCTTACAGGAATGGTCCTACTAAGTTATTTTCATACCCCAGTACAAGGACTTTAGGAAATGGGTAAAGTTTTCTCCCTTTACTGCTCATCTCCAGAAGACCACAGGGAAAGTCTAGACAGCACCTCCATTATTAATTGACTTTGGTGGAAATTAAATGGTTTGATGTTCTAAGTATCAAAACGATTTCGTTTTGCAAATCTTGTTCAACACTATTATCACCTTATTTTTGACCTTTGGTAAAAAAATTACAACCCTATTAACAGTTGAACTTAGTATTATAGTTCATACAAATGTGTTGAACCATAAATGTCTGACAGTTAGAAGATAGTACACAAGATTTGCAAGACACAATGACTCTGTTCTCTTAGCCACCAGGTCATAAAACTTCTTTTAAAGAATGTACAATTTCTTGAAATGATATGCAAGAAGCAGGATCAGTCCTTCAGCTCCAATATAACCAAGGTCATTTATGCCTTTGCACCCAGCCAATGTACCCACTATGCATTGGGAAGTTATCAGAATGGGATCCTGAGAGCCTTTACAGACTGCTACTCACTCCCCCAACACACTAAGATTGAATGATATATACTTTTAAGAGACTCTGCGGCAGACAGTCTTGGCTCAAGTGATATCAGTTGACAGGCACCGTTTGGCCAAGCAGAAGCAGTGCAGGATACACAAAACTGTAAGTAACATGTGGGAAAAGGTTGCCCATAGCAGAGAAGGAAAACAATGGTTTGCTCACCTGACACTGACTGAAGAGAAATGGGTGCCTTTTCCCCGATGTCTGCTCTGGAGTGAACCATTGGAGTGCTGAAGACCTTGGAGACGTTTCAAAAGTGATCTCTACAACCACATCTTGCCCCCTGTGAATATTAGAATAGTGTGCATTTTTGAGAACAGGTCAGATGTGACACCTCTGCATCATCTTTGGAAAGTTCTTACTTTTAAATTTGTAACTGCAAATTTAGGGACAAACTTAGGCAGCCGTTTTCTTAAAATTCTAACAGCCAAGCAATTTAATTATGTTAATGAAGAATATGTAGCAGGCAAATCATCTTCCAATCAAACAACTACAGAGTTGTTCGTGCATGAGCAACAGTAGCCCCAACTCACAAATACATTAACTGGTGTATATTAGAATTTCAGGACAATGAGTCATAACTACCTCAAGGAACAAGTCCTATCAGATTTTATAGCAAGAAAAATAGCAAGAAAAAATCTATACAGGCCCAAAGTAAGTATATTTTGCTAGACTCTTAAGCAAATTTCTGCAAGTCTGGCATAATGCCATATGCTACAATATTACACAAGCACAACTGCTTGTTTAGCATGACGTGGCCTCTTAATCTAGCACATTTTAAGATAAGGTCATTAAGAGACCAGAAAAGGGGGATAAACTGAACACACATACTTTCCCAACTCAAAAGGTAGCGTGATTTCCAGCGGTGCTCCTTTGAAGCTATGACGCTCCCCAAGAACAAACTGTGCATCTTGCTTATTGACAACCACTTTGTGTATTGTTAGATCCTTTGTGTCCAAAACCTGTAAGTGAGTTCATGAGCTATTATTGACAAACACACTAAAATACATTGAAAATTGAATCTTCAATATATTCAATATTTTAAATGGCCAATATAAATTCTATCTGTTCATAAATTCCAAAAGAAATAGAGAATCAGACATTTACAAAGGCTCAAAAATGTAGTCCAGTCTTTCCTTGCGTATTGTTCACAGGCTTTTCCTCATAGTCATACAAAATGATTATGTTGACAAGACAAAGGGGACTGAGCAGCACTTGATTGCATTGCCCGGCTCAATTTTCAGAATAGTCAGAATAGTCAGTGCTATCAATCTCTAGGTGCTTTATGAATACAAGACAAGCATCTTGCAAAGCTTTATCTGTACAGCACAGCACAGCACAATTATCTGCTTCAGAGCTATACAACTACAGTTATATTGTGGCCAGTTTTCTACATCTGTTTTCAAGATGTAGAAAACTGGCCACAGTATCTAGAGTTAGCTGTATTTCATTTAAAATGTTCCGTTCATTCCACCTTATGTCTCTGTGCCTTCAAGTACTTACAAAGAACAGAAACTCACATTGTTCCAAAGTACTAAACTGCTGATTAAACAAAGACACTTAAGATTTTTTTTGGCCAGGTGAGTCAACTTGTAGAAGAAACTATTATAAATCGTATTTGTTTACACAACAGCAGCACCAAGTAAAGTACATCAGTCCCTGAAGTGCATTAAGTATTTTTAGGATACTGTGTAATCATTAGGGACAATATCCCAGAAACTGACAGACTGGTATGCAAGCCTTGATTCCCTTTACTGAGAAACTTGGCTTGGATCTTTGTTTACAATTTAGAACATCCAGCGATCTCTCCATCTTCAAATCAACAGAAGGACTTTAGCAATCCCCGCCTGTTCTTTATCAAGGACTCGGCCACTTAAGTTTCTCTCTCTCTCTAGAGAGAGAGACAAGCCCTTGAGGAACTTGCTTTTGCAATCACCTACCATATCAGCGTGACAAAGTACAACTACCAAGGAAACAAAATGCAAATGCTGCAGCCCCGAGAGAAAGTCGCCAGCCTCAGAGCATCTGCTTTAAGCTTAAGGCAAACTAACTTAAAACAGAAGCCCAAGCCTGCTTTGCGCACAATCCCTACGCCCGTTTCCTCCAAAGCTGTGATTCCCAATGTGGGGTACACGCCCCACGGGGGGGGGGCAATTTGATTTTTGAGGGGGGCAATTTGGAAGCTTGTTTAGACCAAGTTAGTGGCCTTTTAGGCTTCCTCCACCTGAATAGTTCAAATTTTGAATAATAAGAATTATATGTCACGGCGGGAGGGATCAGGATTTTAGATACAGGTAGATAGCCGTGTTGGTCTGTCATAGTCAAAACAAAATAAAAAAATTCCTTCCAGTAGCACCTTAGAGACCAACTAAGTTTGTTCTTGGTATGAGCTTTCGTGTGCATGTGTGTGCATGCACACGAAAGCTCATACCAAGAACAAACTTAGTTGGTCTCTAAGGTGCTACAGGAAGGAATTTTTTAATCAGGATTTTAGAGATACTTAGGAGGAGCATGGCCAAAAAAAAGGTTGGGAACCACTGCTGCAAAGGAAGCTCTGCTGGGTTCCTCCCAGATAAACAGGTAAGAAGAGGAGATAGAAAGAGATATTATCATGGGATGAAGGAGGCGTCAAAGGAGAAGGTGTAACCCAGTAACTTTCCAGCAGGTGCGGCTTCCAAGGGGTCCCTTCCGGTTTCCCTCTGGGGTGGCCGTCGCCTTCCGCCCCACAGAGGGGCCTGCACTCTTGCCGGCTCCACGGCGGAGGGCGGCCGGTCCTCCCTCTCCCTCCAGAACTAGAGCCCCGCGCCCCGCATTGCCCGCCTAGGGAAGAAGTTACCAGTCGGCGCAGGCTGTCCCTCTCCGCCCTCACGGTGAGGGCCGCGGTCCCCCTCAGCGAGCGGCTGGCGAAGTCCACGCGGCAGCGCAGGTGGAGGTGGTGGGTGCGGCAGCAGCCGGGCGACGCGAAGGAGCTGGGGTCCGCCTCGGCCATGGCTGCACTCTCGCCTTCACGCGAGGCGGCCCACCGCGCTTAAGAGCCGGCCTGCCGGCGACAGGCCCCGCCCCGTGAGGCGGGGCCAAGGGAAAGGGATTCTGGGAAAGACAGTTCTTTAGATGGGAAGAGCCTAAGGAATATACGGAGGGCGGACTACTACTCCCACAATCCACCACGGGAAAGCCTCGTTCAATGGCTTCTGTTTGGATGGGTCGGTTATCCTATAGCACGCCGCGAATTCTCTGGAGGAAGAATTTAAATTGACAGAGGAAGAAGATTGACCAAGTGGTTCCTCGTTAGTATAGTGGTGAGTATCCCCGCCTGTCACGCGGGAGACCGGGGTTCGATTCCCCGACGGGGAGGTGCTATGTTTTTTCCTTCCTTTCCTTGCTCTGTCTATATACAGTATATAGCAACAGTATATAATACAGTATACAGCAACTATTTCGAATATGTACAATTCACCTACTGGTTTATTAATGCTTGTCTCTGCTTGTAGAATAAGTGCTGGTTTTGTACTCGCAATGCTTACAGCCATGGCTAATGATATTAAGCTGAAAAGCAGCTTTTTAATAGAAGTTCATTATTCATACCTCAAGTGATTACAGGAAACCTAGGGTGGCATCATGAAGTGAATTCATATTTTAGGTTGAGATTTAGTGCTAGCGCATTTTACTTGATTAAAGAAATGCCATCCTGTTTCATCAGGGATGGGGGAATTTTGCAAGACTACTGTGTTTTCAAAATTTATAATTATGACCGGCGATGAAAAGTAATTGTGAATTATTAATTATGAATAGTATTCACAATCGTGGCAAACGGATAGTTGATTCCAACTGTCCACTTGGACTCTGTGGCTCACCTGTTTGAGTGGCTTGGGATGGAACTTGAATGTAGTTGAATGACTTGAATGATTCTTCTTTCGTTAATAATAATAATTAATAATTTTATTATTCATACCCCACCCATCTGGCTGGGTTTCCCCAGCCACTCTGGGCAGCTTACAACATATCTAAAAACATCAATCCTTATAAATTTTCCTAAAATCATTTATTTTTAGCACATACAGAGATTCCCGTGTGCCCAGCTCATAGATAACCACATGGATCTTTGGATCAGGTCTGCTTGTTTAAATAAATTGTATTCATTTGTTTCTTAAGGAAAAGTTCTACACTTGATCTTAGCCACAAATTACAAATATAAACAAAAAAGACAAACTAGTCTATTCTTTTATCTGTATAGGTACATCTGTGAGCAGGTCCGAAAATCCATGTTATACTGGAGTCCTCAGCACAGAAGAAAACTCGAGGCAGCCAGATTGAGATGTAGGGCACTGAAGGTTGCTGTGTGGTGCTTTTGGCTTCCTTGTGTAAGAAATAAAATGATGCCACACACACACACACACACACACACACACACACGCACAACACACACACACACACACACACACACACACACACACACACACACACACACATACAAATGCTGGTAAAGAGTTGAGTCTGGTTTTGTTTGACTTAGGGTAATTTTTGTATCATTTTGTAACATTTTTCCAGTAGGGCAGTAATATAAAGTTTATCATATAACTTGTCAATAGAATGCTCTATCTGTTATGTGTTCATTTCATTGGTTATTTATAACTCTCTGAAGTGAAGTCACTGTAGGGAAGGAGGAGGGCCTGAACATGGGCGTCTGAGTCTCTTCCTAGGTGTTGGGTACTGAGAAACTTGTAAATGGAAGCCGATTCTCTCTTAAGGCCCTTTTATCAGTTCAAAGATATGCTAGTTTAGGAAAATTAAGGAACTGTGTTTCTCTCTCTCTCTCTCTCTCTCTCTCTCTCTCACACACACACACACACACACACACACACACACACACACACACACATCTGGTTATAGAAATTAATGGTCCTACTTGTGTTAGCTTTATATGAAAAGCATTATATTCATTGCCAGTTGCTTACTTCATCTTGCTTTCTGCACGAGTTGATTATTCATCTACAATGCTGAAATTTCTGTGCTAAGACCATGCATTGCAAAACCATTCGTTTTAGTTCCTCAGAACTAATTTCCTGACTTCAGAATTATGGATAACTTCCTTTTTCTTGTAGTACGTCCTTTTGTATTTAGCTTGTTTACTACACTGCATTAAAATATATACTGATCTTTAAGCATGTGGCATCACAAGTTCAAGCAGACTTGCATATTTATATTACGGTCAGTTTCTAATCACTTATTTTAACATTTGCATCCCTTTCTCATTGCAAAGAGTATTTGGGGGCTGACTACTTGCTAGTGCAATGGGGTGTTGTGCAAGCATAAAGAGCCGCTGTAGTAAGTTCCATCTGATCATATAATTGCCCCGTGGTGTGATGGACGGCACTGTTGTCCGTTGCCTCTGAAAGCTTACACAAGAGCAAACCAGTTAGGACGTGATCTGAAGCTTCACAGGGATCGGACGTTCAAGATTGCTTCACATAATCTGAGGCTACCTCAGTCCTCCATGTAAGGAGCAGCCCCACGCTGTGCTAAGCATGCATCAATATTTCTGCATGCAAGCTAGAACTACTATTGCATCAGAGCATCACTCTTTTAGATGCTGCTGCACATTTCATCTTATTTTTCCTTTAAGCAATGCTGCAGTCACTTCAGCATACCACCATATGAACTTAAACCACTCTTAACAACAATGGTAGACCTACATTTTTGTGACCCTGAAGTTTAAGCTTTTATGGGTGCCCTTTCGCAACCAGCAATGGGGTCTGGGTAACCACTGTTAGCTTCTTTAGTGGGGTTGTTCACAACCATCTTTACAACAGCTGTGCTACTGACTCTCAAACTTTGGGATTGTTGAAATATATACAACAAAACACTTATAAATTTGCATTGTATTTTTTAAAAAAAGTAATGTGGACTAAAGTTGCTTCTGGGTCCCCTCTGGGATAACAAATTCTCCTGTGGCACAATGGGTTATTAGTGCCTCTGGCTGTTAACCAAGCATACCCAGGGATGGCTGTGAGCAGAATTCCTGCACTGCAAGGGGTTGGACTAGATGACCCTTGGGTCCCTTCCAACTCTACAATTCTAAGATTCTGTATTGGTTGTGAACTCTTCCATTAAAACTATACTGTATTGTGAGCTGTTAGGAGTCCACCTAGTGGGGGAAAGCGGGACATAAGCTTTTAAAAAAAATTCAAAAGCTAATGTTAGTCAAAATATTAAAATACAATTTCACTCCTTTCTCAATGCCTGGAAGTCACAGTTAGTAGACAATACTGAGCAAAAGAGTTCAATAGTCTTATCAGCCCAAAGCAGTTTCCTGTGTCCTAACTATTTCAGTTACTGATTGGTTCAAATAAATTTTACCACCCTCCCCATGTGACAAGACCTTTACTGGGGAGAGAGAGAAGACACATTGATAACACTTGTGGTTGCAGCCGCCGCCAAATATAATATATTATTTGCATTTAATAAGAACCACATCTTTCAAGTTGGAAGCTGGTGAAATAAAGGAGATATGTACATACATTTGGTTTATTCCCCAACCATTGGCTGCACACTTTATTCATCCCATCTTTCTTTCTCCCCCAAAACAAAAGCTAGATAATTTGTAGCAGCAAAAATAGGTTTGTTATTTACTTAACCATCTGCTGTTTATATGCAAGCCCAGTCAAAATAGGAGGATAAGAAAAACCTGAATGTCATCATAGAGGTATTATTTAAAAACCAGCAAACCAGGGCAGGCACCTTTATTTCCTGTCTCTCCTGCCACTGATAAATGCAATTATAACTACAAGGTGGGTTTCAGACACCAGCTAACAGGATGCCATGACACTCAAATAAAGCCAAATTAAAACAAGTTGAAGTCCAAAATGTCTTGCATGAGACTTTTGCAACCACAGGTATTATCTTCACAATTTCATTGTCCAGAAAGTGGGAGAAGCAACAAGAGGATCAGCCATTTTAGATCTGGTCCTAACCAATAGTGATGACCTGGTTAGTGGGGTAGAAGTGGTAGGATCATTAGGTGGGAGTGATCATGCTCTTCTGGAGTTTATTATACATCAGAAAGGAGCAACCAAGCATACTAAGACTCAAATTCTAGACTTTAAGAAAGCCGACTTCAGAAAACTTAGGGAAATGCTGGGTGTGATCCCATGGTCAGTAATACTAAAAGGGAAGGGAGTTCATGATGGATGGGAGTTTGTTAAAGGGGAGATATTAAAAGCACAACTTCAAGCAGTACCAATGCGACGAAAACATGGAAGGTGCCTAAAGAAGCCAGGGTGGCTATCTAATGAACTTTTAACTGAGTTAAGATTTAAAAGGGATATGTACAAGAAATGGAAAAAGGGGGAAACCACCAGAGAGGAATTCAAACAAATAGCCAGCACATGTAGAGACAAAGTCAGAAAAGCTAAAGCACAGAATGAACTCAGGCTTGCTAGAGAGGTTAAAAGCAATAAAAAGAGTTTTTATGGGTATGTCCGTAGCAAAAGGAAGAACAAGGAAACAGTGGGGTCACTTAGAGGAGAAGAAGGTGAAATGCGAACAGGGGACGCAGAAAGGGCAGAACTCCTCAATACCTTCTTTGCCTCAGTCTTCTCCAAAAAAGAAAACAATGCCCGACCTGAAGAATATGGAGCAGATGATTCAGCAGGGGAAACACAGCCCAGAATAAGTAAGGAGGTAGTACAAGCACACTTGGCTAGTTTAGATGTATTCAAGTCTCCAGGGCCAGATGAACTACATCCCAGAGTATTAAAAGAACTGGCAGAGGTGATTTCAGAACCACTGGCAGTAATCTTTGAGAATTCTTGGAAAACAGGTGAAGTCCCAGCAGACTGGAGGAGGGCAAATGTTGTCCCTATTTTCAAAAAGGGGAAAAGAGAGGACCCAAACAATTACCGCCCAGTCAGCCTGACATCAATACCAGGAAAGATTCTAGAGCAGATCATTAAGCAAACGGTCTGTGAGCACCTAGAAAGGAACGCTGTGATCACTAAAAGTCAGCATGGGTTTCTGAAAAATAAGTCATGTCAGACTAATCTGATCTCATTTTTTGACAGAATTACAAGCCTGGTAGACGAAGGGAACACTGTGGATGTAGTCTATCTTGATTTCAGCAAGGCCTTTGACAAGGTGCCCCATGATATTCTTGTAAAGAAGCTGGTAAAATGCGGGCTAGACAATGCTACCATTCATTGGATTTGTAACTGGCTGACTGACCGAACCCAAAGGGTGCTCATCAATGGCTCCTCTTCATCCTGGAGAGAAGTGACTAGTGGGGTGCCACAGGGTTCTGTCTTGGGCCCAGTCTTATTCAACATCTTTATCAATGACTTGGATGATGGGCTTGAGGGCATCCTGATCAAGTTTGCAGATGACACCAAATTGGGAGGGGTGGCTAATACCCCAGAGGACAGGATCACACTTCAAAATGACCTTAACAGATTAGAGAACTGGGCCAAGGCAAACAGGATGAATTTTAACAGGGAGAAATGTAAAGTACTACACTTGGGCAAAAAAAATGAAAGGCACAAATACAGGATGGGTGATACCTGGCTTGAGAGCAGTACAAGTGAAAAGGATCTAGGAGTCTTGGTAGACCACAAACTTGACATGAGTCAACAGTGTGATGCAGCAGCTAAAAAAGCCAATGCAATTCTGGGCTGCATCAATAGGTGTATAGCATCTAGATCAAGGGAAGTAATAGTACCACTGTATTCCGCTCTGGTCAGACCTCACCTGGAATACTGTGTCCAGTTCTGGGCACCACAGTTCAAGAAGGATATTGACAAGCTGGAACGTGTCCAGAGGAGGGCAACCAAAATGGTCAAAGGCCTGGAAACGATGCCTTATGAGGAACGGCTTAGGGAGCTGGGTATGTTTAGCCTGGAGAAGAGAAGGTTAAGGGGTGATATGATAGCCATGTTCAAATATATAAAAGGATGCCATATAGAGGAGGGAGAAAGGTTGTTTTCTGCTGCTCCAGAGAAGCGGACACGGAGCAATGGATTCAAACTACAAGAAAGAAGATTCCACCTAAACATTAGGAAGAATTTCTTGACAGTAAGAGCTGTTCGACAGTGGAATTTGCTGCCAAGGAGTGTGGTGGAGTCTCCTTCTTTGGAGGTCTTTAAGCAGAGGCTTGACAGCCACCTGTCAGGAATGCTTTGATGGTGTTTCCTGCTTGGCAGGGGGTTGGACTGGATGGCCCTTGTGGTCTCTTCCAACTCTATGATTCTATGATTCTATGATTCTATGATTCTAAGTATTATTTGCAATTTATTATTTGCAGAGGAAACTGAATAGATTCAGAATTATTCTGTTACAGCTGCTTCCAGTCCTGGCTTGTTTGACGGGCTACAGCAACTATCTCAGATTCAATTCCACTTATGAATAAGTCATTTTCACCCCGGTCTGCATTCCATAAATTGGCTGCCAACCAGTAGGGTGTACCATTGTCAATGCTTCAGCAAATAAGCAAATAAGCAAGCAAGCAAGCAAGCAAACAAACAAACAAATACTTTGTGAAAATAGAGGAGAGAGTTGGAAATAATAGTTTCAAAACTAACTCAGTTTTTTTTAAATTAAAATTTGGAATAGGAAATAAAACAAAAATCCTGCTGTGAATTTCATCTCTGCTATAATGTGTGGCACTTCTTCTGTGATATGTGCGATCTGGAAGAGAATGAGATGCAACTATTAAAAACTAGCAGTTTAGTGCCTGGCATTGCTCAGGAAGGGTAAGAAGCAAAACAAACAAACAAACAAAAACAGTACAGTTTTAAAAGGTTCAGTCCTCCAAATCTTGATGCAGAATGACATCCAATTATATCCAAATGTAGGCAAAAATCTTCTCTTTGATATCAGGTACCATCAGGCAAGATTCAGTTACAATATCTTGATAAACAAATGTGACATGCAGCAATAGTATTTTCCCCATCAGTTCTTAATCTTTTAAAGCCTTATATTTAAAAACAACACTGCAAGCAAATTTTCACAGGGAAATATAAATTGTTTCCCTTCAGTGAGCTATGAAACCATAAAAACACACAGCACAAAATGAGTATCAGGAAAGCAAGCAAAAAATTTACATATTTATTACCAGTAATACAATGGGAGTCAGAAAAGGTTATAGACAATGGAAGGCAATAATGCCCTTATCTCGTGGCACTGGCACAAATGGGGGAATATTCCACTTAAGAGCAGGCTGCTATGCAGTTGGTTGGTTTCAAGCTGACTGGACTGATTATCCACAACAGTTAAAAATGATGCTCTGTGCTGGAAGTTGGAAACAGTAAGAACAGAATCTGGTAAACTTAGAATGTGCAGTAATTCTTATTTGTGTTCCAGCTTTAAAACCTTTGGGTAGACTATTAGAATTTTTTTTTAAATATTAATAATGTGGTAAGCTTTTAGTATCCTTGGAAAGATCTTTAGTGTACAATTCTGTATTTCAAGTCAGATTCCTTTCACAGTCATCCACATCTGAAGTGAATAATACATTTATTATTATGTAGTCTGAGGAATGGCTTTTCATAGCCCATTGCTTACTTGTCTCTGCCATGGAATATGCAGAAGAGCATCCACAGTAAACTACACAAACTGGAAAGCAATAGCAACAGAAAATGGGCTTTGCAGATTCTAGGGCAGGGATGAGGGCCCTTGAGCTCTGGGGGAAATAAAAGTATTTCTAAGTAGCCCCAAGCAGGTGCTGTCTTTCCCCCAGCTGTGTCAGTTAGCAGAAGACAACAGGAGACAATAGCAAAGTTGAGAATGGAAGGTTGCCAGGGTAACAGGCAGGGCATGGTGTCACGCAGGAAAAACGTGTCCCTTTGAAATTTAGAGGTTGGGGGATAACGCTGGGCTGCCGAGAAGGCTGGGCTCCTCCTGAGATGTGGATGCCGTGAAATCTCTCTCCATTGAAAGTAAATAAATCATATTTCAAAGACACTGTAGACTGCACCACACCTCATTTCCCCCAAAGGAACACAGACCCTAGTTGAGTTCCAAGATCCCTTGTAATCTTGTGCACCTCTCGACAGAGATTGGGGTGACCAGTAACAATATAATAAATATACCGGTATTCAATTTCAGTGATAGGGAATTCAGTGCTGAGGTGGGACCCAGGGTCACCAAGATTAGCCCTCCAGGACAAATCCAGGGAGGCTGGCCTAGATTGTGAGGGAAGCCGCACTCGCCCAAATTTGCTCCCCTTTGTACTCTCTGTCCTTTGTAGCCCTTTGCTGCTTGTTTACTTTATTGAGTTTCTGGTAGAGATACTTCTTCAGCGTTACTGTTATCCAGGCAAACAGGTTTTCCTGCACATTTCTATCAGCTTCTTCATCAAGAATACTTAAAGCAAGCTAAGCAGTGTTAGAGTTGAAACTTGTTGCAAGGTCTGATCTCTACTGCAAGTGTGTTAAATAAGGCCAGTTTTGTAAGTTTGTGGCGTGTACTGAGGTAAATGAAACCCATAAGCAGGTGGTTAAAAGAAAAACGTAGCTTATATATGAAGGAAGTCACTATGCTAATAGGGTGAGTTATAGTATGTAGTACATTCTGCACTACTAATGTAATGAACCAGACTTAAGTTGTGTGTTTTTTTAAATCCAAGTTAGGAAGTGGACTAAGATTCTGTTAATAGATAGGAGGAGCAGGTTTCCTGTACCTACTTATTTCCTCATGACCATTTTTTCCGACCACAGCTCAGGAAAGACTTGCACCTGACCCGAGGGCTATTCAGCAAAATTGCTGAGCCACAATATACATTCAAAGCACATTTAAAACACCCAACACCCCCCACAGAATCCTGGGAAATGTAGCAGAGCTATAGATCCCAGTACCCTTAACAAACTACAGTTCCAAGGATTCTTTGGGGGAAACCATGTTCCTTAAAGGTGTGCTGAATGTGCTTTAAATGCCTGCTGTGGTCCGCCAAATATTGTTGGAGACCCAACTCCCATCAGCCCTAGTCAGCCTAGCCAGTGGTCAGGGATAAAGGATAATGGGAGTTGTAGTCCAACAACATCTGGATGTCACCCAGCTCCCCATCCTGCATTACTGGTATAGGCACACCCACATTTAAGCCAAGTTTGCCCCAAGAAAATTTCATTTCTATTGTTATTGCAACCTCAACCTTCTTTTGCCACTGGCCTTCTGCCTCCATTCTATGGGGTTTGGGGGAGTAGTTTCTCTCTCATAGCTACAACTGGTATAAAAATTCAGAGCTAATAGTCCAGGTAAACATTACTAGGAACCTCCCCTGCCCACCCACCCCCCGCCGCAAAATGTGACTCCACTTAAAACAGGGGTAGCCAACTTGGTGCCCTCCAGATATTGGCTGGACTACAGGTCCCATCATCCCTGTTCACTAGTCATGTTGGATGGGGCTGATGGGAGTTGTAGTCTAGCAACACCTGGAGGGCACCATGTTGGCTACTCCAGATTGAAAACAATGCAGTTTGGAAGAAAGAATCAAGAGGTTTCTGGCTGGCATCTGTATAACATTACATATGCATTTGGTGCTGTGCCATATATTTTAAAACTGCACAAAATAGCACACATTTATTTGCCCAGGTGTATCGGTTATCACAAACACTGGCACCACTGAAGGAACCGGACTGGAGCAGCACACTCAGGTGCTAATATACCACACAATGTATACTTTCCAACACTGGAAATATGTCTCAGGAAGTCGGCTGACTGGCTGGCAGACATTTAATTGCTACAGTGGAGCTGTTGTGCCAGACAGACTTCATGCTGCCTGACTGTCAAAGTATATTGGAAAGGAAACCAGTAAAGTAACACTTTTGATTAAGAAGTTGGGGGTGGGGTGAGGGGAACGACTTTGATGAAATTGCATATGGATTCCAGAAATGGCCCATAATGGCATAGGTCAGAGATTAATCAGACATAATTTTGTTGGTTTGTGAGTTTTCACGACCCATTAAAAGGAGAGGTAGGCCTACTTGTGTGTGTGTGTGTTTTGCCACTGGGAGAATCACAGAATTGTAGAGTTGGAAGGGACCCCAAGAGTCATCTGCAATGCAGCAATCTCAACCAAAGCATCCATGACAGATGGTCATCCAATCCCTGTGCAAAAAAACTCAAATGAAGGAGAGTCCACAACCTCCCTAGGGAGTCCATTCCACTATTGAACATCTTTTGCTGTCAACAAGTTCTTCCTGATATTTAGTCGGAATCTCCTTTCTTGTAACATGAATCTATCGGTTTGAGTCCTACCTTCCAGAGCAGGAGAAAACAAACTCCCTCTTTCATGTGATAGCCCTTGACAATATTTGAAGATGGCTATCATATCTCCTCTCAGTCTCCTCTTTTTCCAGGCTAAACACACCCAGCTCCTTCAACCCTTTGTAATGCATTCTACATACAAAACACTAAAAAGAATGTTCTCCCAATGAGATCACTTGATTGGCTCAACATTCAGACGGATTCAGTTTTTAAATCATTTTAATAATTAATATCAGTTCTCTAAAATCTGGAAAGTATGAAGCAATTTCAATATTTCTTGTATAGCATTTGCTCTATTTTGTATAGGTATCGTACATTATTAATGCTATTCATTTGCATTTTGGGGAGTTGTTAGTCTTACACACTTTAATAATATTAAAACGAGCCTTGATGCCTCATCACTCAAAAAGCAGAGAGACCTAGCAGATGCATCCCCAATAGAAACTGCTTATGTTCTAAGTAATGTGTCATTTTTCTATAATTACACTGGAGAATCGCACACATATCAACAGATTACTTTTAATAAGCAGCTACTGAGATCAATATTTATTACTGATATAATTGCATAGAGGACTGTTCATGTCTCAGTGGTCCCTCTGTGGAGCAAAACCTCCAAGTCTCGAGTTTTGTTGTTTATGTGACCATGAGTGAGTGTTTTTGCATTGCAGACATCGTGTATTTTGGGAACCAGAGAAGGTGCTGTCGAAGTGCAAAGCCCCACTAATTTTATTATTACTGCTTTTTGAACTTATTTCACATTGTGAATAGCTCTGGGTTGTCAGCATGTGAGGGATTTGAGGACAAAACTGTGAATAAAATATTCCCATTGTTTACATGTCCCTTTGTGTGTCTCAAATTGCAACTTCACATATATATGCTTGTTTAGCTGAGGTTTCTGTGTGTGCACGGACAGGGACCCCTCCCTAAGGAAGCTATGACAGAAGGCCTGTGCAAATGTGCTTCCTCTTCCTTTTACTCCCCAACTTTTAAGGTCAGAGGATCTGGAAAAACCTCCTCCACCCTGCGATTTGATCTCATGATTGCAACAGTGCCACTGTTCCTCTCCCCACTGCCAGCCCCCTCCAGTCCACTTCCCTTCTCCACCCTTTCCTCTCCTAGTTTAGCTGTTAACCCCTTAAATGCCGCTTATTGATTCAACCACTCCATATGGATATAATAAGAGAGAGGAGGAATGAGGGAGCGCAACATTTCATACAGTTACCATGTACTGGAGTGACTCTTAAACATTCTAGCAGTGCTAGGATATAGGAAAACTATCCTATTCTGGTGCCCTAGGCATCTGATTTGTATGCCACATTTCATCTTTTGCATGCGCACAGAGACATACAGAAATACTTTTCTTTACTCAAATATCTTTACAGGGTTGTGGTTTGATGTGAGCTGGATCTCTGGCAAGATCAGGGGTGTCTGCCTCTCTTCTATAGGCATTGTATTTGGTGGATGAAATTCTCTACACTATCTGGAAAAAGCAATGATCTATAAAAGGCCAAGATAGTTAGCCAGGGGTATGCTGTCTCCTTATGTAGACAAAAGTTGGGGAAACAATCTGAAGATTGCAAGTGCTGCCAACACTGTTAAAAATTGTGAAGCTTTGCCTCCTGCCCTATTCATCCACTGGTCTGTTGCATATCCTGCCTGCTATGGCAAGAAACTGGGAGTCCTATTTGCTACAGTTGGTGGTAGAAGATGAATTGGGAAGCCACAAGGCTGCATCTTCTTCTGCTGTTTTGATACCACTATAGATAGAAATAGCACTTCCAGGCGGTGAGCTTGTAACCCAAAAGCAACATTGGTAATCGTTAATAAGTAATGCTTGTGTAAATAGATCCATTTACATTATACAGTGGTACCTCGGGTTACAGACGCTTCAGGTACAGACTCCACTAACCCAGAAAGAGTACCTTGGGTTAAGAACTTTGCTTCAGGTTGAGAACAGAAATTGCGCGGCTGCGGCAGCAGGAGGCCCCATTAGCCAAAGTGGTACTTCAGGTTAAGAACAGTTTCAGGTTAAGAACGGACCTCCACGAATTAAGTTCTTAACCCAAGGTAACACTGTATATGTACTAAAGAATGTATGTAACCACTGGCGGAGGAAGGGGGTGCGGTGGGTACGGTTCGCCCCGAGTGTCATCCCTGAGGGGGGGGTGACATCGCCCCCGCCCCCTGGGATGCTCGTTGCGGGCGGCACCCCCCTGGGACACTCACCGCTCGCTGTGGGCAGCACCCCCCCCCACCGGGACGTTCGACGGTCGCCATGGGCGGCACCCCCTGGGACACTTGACGCTCACCCTGGACGGCGAGCCCCACCTTCGTGGGTGGCTAGCCCCACCCCTGGGTGCACAGCATGTGTGCCGCTCTGGGTCCTGGAGCAGCTAGTTCCGCCTCTGTATGTAACACATAGTGTGATTCAAAGTGTCTGCTTACTTGGCTGGTCAAAACAGTTTGCTACTTAAAGCAGAGTCTCCATTCCCTCTCTAGGCCCAACACCTCAAAAAGTTTTGCTGCATGTTTCAGACATCAAGGAGTTACCTGCACTTATCTTTCCTCTGCTCTTTCCAGGCAAGGCCCCCAATTTAAAGAGTTCAAGCCCACTTTTTTTTTTTTTTTGCTCCAGAACTTTCCCCGTGAAAACCCACTCTTTAAAGCTCTTTAGAGCAGGTTGTCATGGGGAAAGCTTGGGGGAAAACAAACAAGGAAACAAAAATCACTTGGAGACTTCTACCTCGAAAGATCAAGGCAAAAGTTAAGTGTGGATAAGCCCCAAGTTCATTTATTCTTCCCCACCTTCACGGTGCTGCCTGAAGCAGGCTACTTCACCCTTCTGCAGGGCAAGTGTCCCCCTACCCGTGCCCAGTCTGCAAACTATTTACAAAAGGTGCTAGTCTTTAAAGTACTATAGCCCCACTTGTTTAAATTCCCTGTAATCGGAGCATATAATCATTGCTTTGCTGTTATGTGATACCATACAGCTTTGAGTTGTAGCACTTCTTCTTCTTTTTTTTTAGAATAATTCAGTGCACAACAGGATGGCCACATTTTCTGCACAGAGAGCAAAAGCCCACCATTTGGCTGAACCCCTACTCCGCATAACACAACCTCAAGGGCGTCCCCACACACGGCACATTGCAACAGTCCATTCTTGAGGTTATCAGGGTGTGGATCACTGTGGCCAAGCTACCCCTGTCCAGGAATGTCAATAGCTGGTGTACTAGCTGAAGCTGGCAAAATGCACTCCTTGCTGTAGAGGCCATTTCTGCCTCCGTTGACAACAACAGCACTTAGAGCACCTTCAATCGATGCACCTGCTCCTTCAGAGAGAGGGAAATCCTCTCCTGACTCAAAACAGCAGAGTGTTACATTAGCAATTGGCTGGTAGTTGTCATCTCCGGGTCCATTGTTGTTTCTTAAGGAGCAGGTGCTTCACTGACTTATTTGGACAGGAAGAGCTTAGTCTGGTTTCTTTTGCCTAGTTCACCCATCCAGATCTCAGTAATACCTGCTAAGCTGGACCCACAACCATGATAGATGCTCTACTCTGCACCAGGCACAGGCAAACTTGGCCCTCCAGATGTTTTGGGACTACAACTCCCATCATCCCTGACCACTGGTCCTGTTAGCTAGGGATGATGGGAGTTGTAGTCCCGAAACATCTGGAGGGCCGAGTTTGCCTATGCCTGCTCTGCACTGAGCTAGCATTTGTGAAGAGCACTGCCAGAACAGAGGGCAGGACAGCAGGGCCACCTAGGTCCAGGTGGAGGATGGACTGGCCAAGAGGACAGCTGTCAGATGCTATCCCTCAGCTCAGCTCACCTCACCTCTCCTTACCTGACCTGCCCATCCTCTCATGTCGTATCTCACCCTGCTCAACAGTTAATATCCTGGCACCCCAACTCACCCCACTCGACACACATACACACACACATTATATTCAGCCAGGCACGTGATAGGAGCCAAGTCTATTCCTGTTGCAAATGCATCCAGATAAATAGGTCCTACCTAGTAAGGGTAGGCAGCACCTACTCAGATGCAGAGGTTTCCCAAGGCTTGCTTGTAGACACAGGCCTAGACGTTAACAATGTATGTGGCTATACAGATATTGCACAAACTTCCATGTAGTTTCTGGGTCCCAGAGATTTGTCTGCCAGAACACAACATGACAACAGAATGACCAGCGGCTTAACCAGACAGAGACAGGAGAGGGAGCTCTCTCCACATTAGTCAAAAGAGAAGAGATGCTGTGAGGGTATCCTGCTTACCAAGTTAAGAGACAAGAGCTGGAACTCTCCCTATTACTATTGTCAGGTTTAGGTTTGTTTTTGTTTAACAAAAGACCCACATCTTTACTTCTTTCTGGATACATGATTCTGAGGGAAAGTAAAGGTAAAGGTAAAGAGACCCCTGACCATTAGGTCCAGTCGTGACCGACTCTGGGGTTGTGGCGCTCATCTCGCATTATTGGCCGAGGGAGCCGGCGTACAGCTTCCGGGTCATGTAGCCAGCATGACTTAGCTGCTTCTGGCGAACCAGAGCAGCGCACAGAAACGCCGTTTACCTTCCCACTGCAGCGGTACCTATTTATCTACTTGCACTTTGACGTGCTTTCGAACTGCTAGGTTGGCAGGAGCAGGGACCGAGCAACAGGAGCTCACCCCATCGCGGGGATTCGACCCGCCGACCTTCTGATTGGCAAGCCCTAGGCTCTGTGGTTTAACCCACAGCGCCACCCACGTCCCATGTACTGAGGGAAAGTACATGTTGGTAAAAAATAATTCAGGGTGTTTTGAAATGTAGTGAGATTAACATTACCTGCCTTCCTTTCTCACGCCCATTCACAATTTTCAAAATATTGTTGCATACCACCCCAATCTCCAAGTGGTGTGAGATCCCAGTGTTTTGAGGCACTTACCCAAAGTTCAGTTTCCTCGGAATGAGGGACAGTGGAGACAGTAGTGTTTTCATGATATATGGTTTATTTACATGGATATACAACCTGAGCCTATGATGGAGGGGCTCACAGTGTTAACACCCCAACAAAATCTTGCTTCTCCTCAGGGGCGTACCCAGGATCAAAACTAGGGGGGGGCAAGCCATCGGGGGGGGGCAAACCATGGTCGTTCAGGTTTGCTTTGAATGGACGCTGATCATTTTTGCTTCTAGGGCTGCCTTCTAGGGGGGGCAGATGCCTCCCTCTGCCCCCCCTGGGTACACCCATGCTTCTCCTATAGCCACAGCCTTGGATTGCAGCAGAAATCAAGCATCTCTCTCCCTCACAGTCTTCAGGCTGCCTCCTCTGTCTAGCATCTAGCTCTCACACACGTCAACTTTGGATTTTGTGATTCTATCTGCCAGCAATTTGGTAGCATACTTCACATAAAATGCTCCCAGAATCAGAGACCCATCACCCCATCATTGCTAGGGAAGTAAGGAAGGCAGCTATACTTGCCCTTACTGTACCTGCTCTCTGGCTGGGGGTGGGGGTGGGGGGAGAATCAGCCCAACACCTGACATTTTCTAAGTAAAGTAAGTCCCGCTGAACTTGAAATTTCCTTCTTAGTAAAGCATGCAATAGGATCAGGTAGCATAAATAATTTAAATCTACTAGTAAGGCATGATATTTTTGTAATTTATAAAAAGCTATGAATCCACTTTAGGAGGAAAGGTACTGGTTTGCTGAGAATAAATTGAAAGGGCACCACCATTTTTTCATCCTGTCTAGACTGAAAACAGTTTACGTTCTATCAGTGTTTGTGGTCTGCAATTTTAAAAGAAAGGGGAAAAAAGCCTTGCAAGTTGGCCTTGTTCGTCTGCCTAGTGTTTCCAGGCAGTGGAAGCTGCACCAGCATGCCTTACCCACAGGATAAGTGCTTTCTAACATTAGCATTGGCCAATGTGAGCAAAACAAAGATGTCTACATAATTATACCTTTGCATGCAGTACCATTTATTCCAGGAACAAAGTGCCATGGAGCATGGTTTGAGGAAGCTAGAAATAATTGCGTCCTGGAAGAAATCTTTGAGAAATGCCTCCATTAGCATGCCTCCAAAAAAGCATGCCACTTATACAGGAATCTGTTCCATGCAAATCTTTAAGACCTCTTAGAATGTTTCATTTGACAGAGAGGAGTAGATTAGGCATGTGCCGACAAATTGGAGAGGGGCAAGACATGTGTCTATTTCCTAGCAAGCACTGGTACACTCTGTACTGCTTACAAAAGATGCATGGAATATGTATTGCTTGACGCAGAAAAGCATCTCCTTTTCTCCATGAGATCACATTGCATTATGTGTATGCGTCCCTTCATCTTCAAAAAGCAATGTAAGTAATGGTGACAAGAACGTATATTTTGAAGGCACCCATTGTAACTGTGTGTACATTAGAATCTTGACCTGGTTTTGGCATCCGGGATGCACTTCATCAGAGCTAGAAAAAATCCCAGGTGCAAGATCACCTGCATGCTTCAAATGTGCAGCTGGATCTTATGAGCATTAGTATTAGTATTGTGCCTTTCCCACTCTATGTAGGGCTGTTGACCCACAGGAAACATCAGCCAGTGGTTAGAATAAATGGTAGTCAGAGCCAGAGATAATGGTCGATAGAGCCATCCTTCTTTGCTCTTCTCCAGTCACTCTCTTTCCATACCTGCCCTTTTCTCTATCTTTTTCTGCTGGCATGATGAGCAGTGGCATGATTTAACAAAAGCCCCATCCATAAGTAGTTCTCACTTCAAACCTTTCGGGCACCTTCTAGATCAGGAACCCTAAAAAGGCAGGGTTCTTGGGAGCCAGTGTGGTGTAGTGGTTAAGAGCGGTAGCCTCGTAATCTGGTGAACTGGGTTTGCGTCTCCACTCCTCCACATGCAGCTGTTGGGTGACCTTGGGCTAGTCACACTTCTCTGAAGTCTCTCAGCCCCACTCACCTCACAGAGTGTTTGTTGTGGGGGAGGAAGGGAAAGGAGAATGTTAGCCGCTTTGAGACTCCTTCGGGTAGTGATAAAGCGGGATATCAAATCCAAACTCTTCTTCTTCTTCTTCTTGGTTGTGAGGAGGTTTGTGAGCACATTCAGGTGAATAGACTGGCATGTCCCCTTCAGATCTTGGCACAAATTAGATGAATGCCAGGAATGGAGGGGGTATGCCCAGTGATGTTGGGGGGTTGAGCCAAGGGGGCATGCCTCCACCCTCCTACACACTTGTGCCCAAGCTGTTCTGTCAACAAGAAAATACACTCAACACTTTGCTTACAATAACAACCTGTTAAGAGTATTTTGTGGCTTCAGATTCAAATCCAATGGAGAGGACAACCATAATAACTCAACAATAGGCCCCTTCCTAAATAGCACTCTGCTATGTCCAAAACACTGCAGATCTCCAGAGTGAGGTTGGTCAACAGACTGGAGCTGACGTAGTGAAATCTACTGAAGAACCATCATTTCTCTCCACTTTGAGGAGAGCTAACCTTGCAGAGTCTAGCCTGGGTTTCTTGTTGCTCAGGGAGAAGCCAACTGTTGAAAACTGTAAAGCAAAACAAATGGCAGAAGAAACCAATCGACAAAAAAGACTAGGGAGACCAAAGAGTATGAAAGATGAAAGTAAGAAGAGTCTGATGTGGAAAAAAGTAGAGTCCCTCTAGATTACCTTTGAAAGGAATATATTCCAAGATCACAAAAACCTGGAAGCTAAACAAATGTAAACGTGTTAGTTCATTTAAAAAGGCAGAGAAGAGGGGGAGATGCCACAGTGAATGGCTTGTCTGCTCTAGAATCCCTTTGAAGACTGCTCCTGATTCAGAAACCTATGCCTGCCCTGATGTGCAAAGGAGGACACAGCACTGTGTTCATACTGGGGCATTTGTAATGGATAGGACCATCCTGTACAAGCCTGGAGTATAGAGTTTATCTCAAGTGATTGGATTGTATGAGAACATAGGAGGCAATGTTTAGTTAAGTGGGTTAAAGCTACAAAATGGTTTATTGCGTTATTTTTGTATTCTTCTGTTTTATCATGTTTTAAATTTTTATGCAACCCACCCTGGGATTACCTTTAGTGATGAGAGGAGCAAGAAAGAAGTACTTTCAACAAACAAAAATAAATAATACAATATGGGTGACATCTGACTCAGAGTATGTCCACTGAAATAAACCAGCTTAGTTGAGTCCTGAATTACTTTAGTCCGTTGATTTTAATGGGTCTTTCCTGAGTATTACATTTTTATTTGAAGCCTGACTTCCAAAAAGCTGGGAGACAAGATAGATTCTGGAAAACATGGAAATCCTACTGTTGATGTAATGGACTGTCCTGTTCCTTGTGCTTTTTGTTTATCATCTTTCATCCAACTTTCTTCTTTGTTCTCTAAGCTGAAAAGGATGCAACTTCTCATATGACTTCCTCAGATTTAGTAGTCCTCTTCATTTCGTTGCATAATGTGCTAGCTGGGAATAAATTTCTTTCCTGATATTAATTATTTGAGTGCTCACATTAAAAGCAATAGGGCTTCTTTACAACATAATTCCCACCGCAGATAAATAGATGTGAGTGCAAGAGAATAAAAAAAATAAATATAATTAGGGCTGAAAGAGAAGAGTGCTAGGTCACTAGCAGTCAAGCATATGGGGAGCTGGAAATATAAATATCGACAGAATTAGAAATAGTCAAGATGGTGTGTTGGGCAGATCTTATACAGTGAAACCTCAGGTTTCAAACGTAATCCATTCCAGAAGTCCGCTTAACTTCCGAAACATTCGAAAACTGAGGATCAAAGGGCTGGCAGCAAAATCCATTGAAAAAATGGAGAAATGCGCCTCGGAAGACATTCGACTTTCGAGATGTGTTCGAAAATGGAAGCATTAACTTCCGGGTTTTCGGCGTTTGGCTTCCAAAACATTCGGCAGCCAAGACGTTCGAAAACTGAGGTTTGACTGGAGCAGGGTTAGGCAATGTGGTGCTCTCTAGATGCACGAGATAAATTTGCCCAAAGCAGGACATTGTTGAGTGAGTCACCACAAGTCAGGGACTCCAATGCACAGGCCAGGAAACTCTTGGTTTAGTCACTGCTATTCCTGTTGCAGATCAATACTAAGAATGGGGTAACTTGAATGTAAGGCTGTATCTACACTGATCTGGAAAATGCTAATTTAAAAAAAAAAGTAGCATAGCTCTCCATGCAATTTTACATTGACGACAGCTTGCTGCTCTACAGCACCACTTGGTGTCACATGTTTATAACACATTTTTAACATTTTAAATGACCAGTGTAGATTAGTCCTTAGGACGAATAAGTTTTAACATATGAGGAAAAGAGAAAAAATGAAGCTCCTCAGAAATCACATATTGTAAACCAGGGATAAGGAACCTCAGATTCAGAGGTAAATTGCAGTTCTCTGGGCCTCTCTATCTAGCCCTTGGTACTCTTCCAAGCTCCTCCTCCTCCTCAGCTATACCCCCACTTCCTGCCCCAGGCCAAATGTGTCACTAGCCCTACTTTGCACCCTCCTATAATGTTTCTACCTGGCTAAAATGTGTCATTGAACTCTGATAATTAATGCCTAGATGGAGGATACAGAAGGGTGTGCAAAACTAGCTTAATGTAAAATGTATATTTGCTGCTCTGCACATAATTTGCCCACCCCCCACACCCCAAAGACTGTCCAGAAGGGAATTTGCCCCTCAGTATGAAAGAGGTCCCGGCCCCTTTTGTCAATGATAAGAGTCTTTTAAATATATATATTCCATATAACCTTAATTTAAGATGCATTATTGGTTTGCCTTCTGGTCTGAAACTTCCTTTGATATAAATGAACGCTCCCCAATGAAGGTTATCTAAGTAGTGTGTTGCTACTGGCAGGTATTTAGGGTCGATCACATAAGGCAGAAACATATCTAGATCCCAGTATGAGCTGAGTAGTGGTGTACAAACCCTTATTTTGTTCTTGCGATTAACAACTCGGGCTTCTGTCTGCCACATGCACAGTGCACTCTTAATTTTGTGTGTGTTTAAGCTGTCTGCAGAGTCAGTGGAAGATTTTGGGACCTCAAATTTCCATGGCGCCCTATGCAACAAAAAATATGATGACCCCCCCCCCCATCTCTCGCCTTCCATCGTACATTATAGTTGCGGCACCCCGCACAGCACCCCCAAGGTTTCGCACAGAGTGCGACCAAACCAGTTGCACTCTGGCAGAGTGATTGTGGAAATGGCTATTGAAAATACATCCGGATAAAAGCTGTAGGGTTCGGGGTGGGGGGAGGTGTAACAGACTGAAAGTTCAGCCTGCAACCGACAAATCTATAGTGGAGTTAATTAATAACACTCTGGTGTCAGATAGGTAGAAAGCCAGCCTTCTCCTCAACCCCTTTTCCTGTTCATTCAATTGAAACAATTAAGAGAAAAGGCTTACCCACCCTTTTCTCATTTATCTTGGGCTTGCATTCTTGATAAGATCCTGGGATTCTAGTCATTTTGATTAAATTTCTTTAATCCAATTCTGACAGTGAACATTTCATACGGAAAAAGGAATGCTATGTGGTTCCATATACATTTAACTTTTATCTAGTTATGAATTCAGAAATGGACAGAGGCAAAATAATAAACTAACGTTTTGATAGGAACATTACATTCTTAACATTTCTGCAAGGAAAAGGATATCCCTGCAGGAAGGAGAAAGGTGGAGTACTGCCTATGTAGCATTTCTTGTTCAGCATTGTACAATCCTTTGCAGGGACACAGGAAGAGGATACGGAAGTTTCTACAGGAAGAAGGAGAAAAGTTCAAACATAAACAGTGGCCAAAAATTACCAGCAGTTTGTTAGATTTCCTTTTGCTTAAGTCTTTCACTGTAAGTCAATATTAAAAAAAAAGTCATATACAAAGGTGTGCTGCTAATCACGCTAAAGCAAATAAGATTAGAACAAGCACAGTGTTTTAATATTAAAGCAATCATTTAGGGAGCATATTCATTTTGTAAAAATATAAATAAGTTTAAAACAGCATGCTGGCTATAAGGCAGGCATTACTATGACTATTTGTTGTCTATAAATCTCCCACCTAAATTAATGGAAGTAGGACTTTTAAAAAGAGTTAAAGTCCTTTCCTAATTAGATTTGAATCTTCATCTTTGCTATGAAAAATATAGCAACTTTTTTGGGGGGGCAGTAAAATTTAGCTTTGGCTAGTCAGAAAGGGATGATAACTATCCCTTCAAAAACTGAGAGTTTGGATAGTTCAGTTCGAAAAGTAGTTCCGGAAACTACAGAGTAGACCTGCACATCTGACCCATCAAGCCAAACTCAGGTGGAATCTACACACATATAAAAAACGATGTAAAAATGCTTTTTTAAAAAAGTTTTGAAAAAAATACATTGAATTTGGCATAGCTCACTTTCGCCATCTAGTGTCACATTTGCATACTGCACTTTACAACACATTTAAAATGTTTCATTTGCAGCTATGTAGCTGAGTCCTCAGCCAACTAGTCATGTGTGGCAGCCACCCAGGACCCCCTTTTGATTTCTCCCTGGTCCAGACTGCAAAAACAGAATTGGGGTAGGTAGCCATAAAGATTTGACATGTCAGAATCCAGTTAGACACAGGTAGCACAGGTGGTGAACTACAGAGCTTGAATCTGGGAGGATGTCTTTCTCATGTCAATCATGAGAAGATGGATGGTGGCTAACAAATTGAGGTTGAATCCTGGCAAGACAGAAGTACTGTTTTGGGGGGACAGGAGGTGGGCAGGTATGGAGGACTCCCTGGTCCTGAATGGGGTAACTGTGCCCCTGAAGGACCAGGTGCGCAGACTGGGAGTCATTTTGGACTCGCAGCTGTCCATGAAGGCTCAGGTTAATTCTGTGTCCAGGGCAGCTGTTTATCAGCTCTATCTGGTATCCAAGCTGAGACCCTACCTGTTCATGGAATGTCTTGCCAGAGTGGTGCATGCTCTAGTTATTTCTCGTTTGGATTACTGCAATGCGCTCTATGTGGGGCTACCTTTGAAGGTGACCCAGAAACTACAACTAATCCAGAACGTGGCAGCTAGACTGGTGACTGGGAGCGGCCGCCGAGACCACATAACACCGGTCTTGAAAGACCTACATTGGCTCCCAGTATGTTTCCGAGCACAATTCAAAGTGTTGGTGCTGACCTTTAAAGCCCTAAACGGCCTCAGTCCACCCCCATCGATCTACCCGGACACTGAGGTCCAGCGTCAAGGACCTTCTGGCGGTTCCCTCACTGCGAGAAGTGAAGTTACAGAGAACCAGGCAGAGGGCCTTCTCGGTAGTGGCACCCACCCTGTGGAATGCCCTCCCACTAGATGTCAAAGAGAACAACTACCAGACTTTTAGAAGACATCTGAAGGCAGCCCTGTTTAGGGAAGCTTTTAATGTTTGATTGATTATTGTATTTTAATATTTTGTTGGAAGCCGCCCAGAGTGGCTGGGGAATAAATAATAAATTATTAATTTATTATTATTATTATTATTATTATTATTATTATTATTATTATATAGGGCAGATTCAAAAACAGATTTCTAAATGAATGGTCAAACCATTGGTGGCTTCTCTTGCAGCTTATGCTACATCTTCACAAATAGGTGACTGGATCTCCTGGTGGTTTGTGTTTTTTTTAGAAACTGTGTCAGTTTAAAGCACACACACACACACACACACACACACACACGCTCCAAGAATGTTGGGAAATTTGTTAAAGGTTGTGAGAATTGTAGCTTTGTAAACTACAGCTCCCAGGATCCTTGTTGTTGTTGAGGGAAATGGGCTTTAAAAGTATGGCATATTTGTAGCCCAAAATGCAGCTGCTCAGGATGTCAATTTGTTCAGAGCAGCAGCCCAAGGAAAGGGGGTGTTTAACCTCACTCTCTATTTTCCTGATCAAAATCACACACATATCCAGGGTGCTCTTTGTCTAATGCTCCCTAATGACTACAATGCTCCCTTGTAGTCTTCTCTTTGCAGGAAAATCAGAAGCCTGAAGAAGGCAATTCTGATAAGGAAAATAGTGGGGAGATATTTTAAACACCCCTACCCTCACTCTCCTCTCCCCAACCTTACTGCTGCTCTGATCTCTTTGACAGCGGCAGTTAAGTGAGAGAACACTATGAGGATGAGGAACTCCATATTCATCATGCTAAATTTGAGACAACAGGAAAATACAATGTGGAATGAGCTGAATGGCAGAGATTTGGATTTAGAAGAAGGGTTCCTCTAATGCTATGATTATATGAATGACTGCATGTAGGGAGCATAAAAACAACCACCACTGAATTTTCTGCTTAAATTTAATTGTGCTTGCTCTGATCAGCACAACTAACACAATGCTCTTACCTCCAGGGGTTTGTGTTTCCTTTTGGAAATGAGACTGTGGTGTCTTTATGATATGTGGTTTATTTACACACATATATACTATTTGAGCTTACAATTCATAGCATTAACACCCCCAAAGGGTCTTGGTTCTCCCATAACTGCAGCCTTGGATTCAAAGAGAAATCAACCATTGCTCTGTCTCTCTGGCTTTCCAGCTTGCTGCTTTGCTTCTTGGTTCCATCACTGCAAAACTCAACTCTAAATTCAAGCCTTGTCCTCCTAACTATCTCTGAGTTGTGGGACGGGCTCCACCCATTTGTTGTCTCGCACAGAGCCCTCTTTCATTTGTTCTCTTAATGGCCCATCATCCAGGCGATCACCTCATCAGGAAGCTAGCCTGGCTTGATTAGTTTTTAACACTTGCCGGATCCAGGGATTAGAAGGGTCTGGCACCCAGTTTAACACACACACACACACACACACACACACACACACACACCAACTCATGACAGTATGAAGAGGAACCTTGCTGTAAGCAGGATCCAAACATAGGAGCCCAAGCATGTGGGTGGGAAAAGAGGACTCTACCTGGGCTCAGAGGTTCATTGGGGCCTGCCCTGGTTGCAAGCCCATTACTACAAAGAATAAACAAGAGGCTAACTTGTAGATAATTACTGAGGATGTTATAGCAAACCTATTTCCCTGTATTTATATGGGGCGTTCAGACCTTGTAAGATTTGCTAGAGTCAATAAGTATTGTAAGAACAAGAAAGACAACATTCTGAGTAGTATGTGCTCGCCCTTATCTAAACAAAGCAGGGGGGACACACAGAAAGTATGTTGTACAGGAAACACTAGAACTTGCTGTCTGAGAGACTTGTGCCTTCCTATGGCATATGCATTCTCAAGAACTACAGAGCAACTTAGTTGCTGATGGCATTCCCTGTACAGGAATTTTCACCTAATCACTTTGCACCAGCAGTAACTGACATAATGTCCTCCAGACATTACTGGATTAAAATTTATTTGAGCCCCAGCCAGCGTTGCCAATACAGTCGTACCTTGGAAGTCGAATGGTATCCATTCCGGGAGTTTGACTTCCAAAACGTTTGAAAACCAAATCTTTGCTTCTGATTGGCTGCAGGATGCTCCTGCAGCCAATTGGAAGCTGTGGAAGCCCCGTCGGACGTTCAGCTTCCAAAAATAGTTCGCAAACCGGAATGGTCACTTCTGGGTTTGCGACATTCGGGAGCCAAAATGGTCGGGAACTAAGTTGTTTGAAAACCAAGGTATGACTGTAGTTAGAAATGATGGGAGTTGTAGTCCAACAGTGTATGGAGGGCACAACATTGGCTTCTCCTGCTTTAGGAGGAATCACTTTGCACCTACCTCCATCCACTACTTGCTGAAACTTACAATAAACCCTAAAAAGTTACTGAGACAGAATTTACCTTTATAGAAGGCATGCTGACTCTTAAAAAAAACCCAAAAACAAGTCTTGTCCATGTATATCATGGGTAGCCAAAGTGGTGCCCTCCAAGTGTTGAAAATTCCCATCATCCCTGACCATAGGTCTTGCTGGCCAGGGCTGATGAGGTTTGTAGTCCACAATACCTGGCCAGCTCCACTCTGTTCTACATGCTTGTTAATATTGTGTTTAATAATGCTTTTCACCAATATTTGTAGAGCAGGTGTTAAATTTAGCAGCCCCTTATGTCCTGGATACTTCCTGATCCCTTTTTAAAAACTGTTATTGCATTGGCTGCTTCTCAGTCCTCTGGTATAGGAACAAGTTAGATGTCTTTGCTAGAAGACCAGCAACTTCACATGTGAGCTCTTCAAGAACTCTTGCCATGTTTAGGGAGGCTTTTAATGTTTAATAGATTGTTGCATTTTATTGTTCTGTTGGAAGCCGCCCAGAGTGGCTGGGGAAACCCAGCCAGATGGGCGGGGTATAAATAATAAATTATTATTATGGCAATTCGTTCATTTTCAATTTGTCAGTAAGGCCTAGAGACCTTTATCGTTGGTCAACCCAATTTGCATCACTTCCTCAGACTTCCTTTCTGAAAAAGTCGGTTTAGGCACTGATCTCTGCCCTGCATCTTTTCCAGAAAATACATGTAAATTCATCCAGCTTTTATTCAATCCCCTTATCCTGCGCTAGAACACCTTTTACTTCTGTGTCATTCAACAGCTGATTTGCCTTCCTAGCCAGATTGCACTGTCTTTAAATAATTTAAATATTTGTTATTGATCTTTTTGCAATAAGCTCCTCAAATTCTCCCCTCGCATCAGCCCATTACTCTCTGCTACCATTTTTTGGCTAGATTATATATATATATATATATTTGTTCCTTTATCTCTTAATTTGGGGGAGGCTTCCATTTTTTGAAGGAAGCCTTCTGGCCTCTAATAACTTCCTTGCCTTTGCTCTATATGCTGGCATCTCTTAGGATTTGATGGTACCTTTCCTAATCTGCAGCGCACATTCTGGTTGAGTTTTGTTTCCATTATTTTGGTTTTGAATAAGCAACAAGCGTTCTGGAGATGTTTGACCCTCTGGTCTTGCCCTTTTCACTTACATTTTATTTACAGACCCCCTTCTTTCTGAGGCATTCTTGACTTTGTTGCATTGTAAATGCTGAATCTGATAGTACTTCACTGCTTCTAAGTGGTTAATTTTGCTTTTCCTTAAATTACCGTATGTCATAGCACTGAATTAAGATTACAGTCCTGTGCATTGGTAGTAGCATCTTAAATTTTATCAGAGTTGTGGATTTCAGGGCCTGTGTACTGGATTGCAGAACTTCTGTGCTGGGTCACTGGGCTCAGAAACCGTTTGATTTTGCATTTCAAAGAAGGTTGCCTTTGAACTGTCCCCTTGTGTCTTAATTTAGCAGTTTATAGCACCTCTATCAGTAGGAAGCCTGGTGAAAAGTTATAACGGCCACAGTACAGTAATTAGCACCCTAATCAACAACAACAGAAAATGCAGAATATTTGTTGTTGCTTACACTATATTAGTAGAGATATTAATGCATGCATGCTTATGAATAGAACTCAATCTATTATTGTATAATTCTGTTAACACAGCATTTAACATGCAGATGTGTGCATGTGGGGTCTCTCTGAGCGGGTCTGCAAGAACAGTTAAATGACTCCAGCTTGCTGCTATCCTAGCATTTTGGGGGGAAAGCTGGATTATTATTTTTCAGCGAAGCCACCTTATGTTTTTAGTAGCTGTGTCTGATGAGCCAAGTTTGTTGGTCTTGTTTGAAGCTCCTCCCCGGGGGTGCAGAACAGGAAGAGGTGGAGGTCAGAGGGAGCTGCTGGAGTTCCTTGGTTTGTGTGTGCGTCTGAGCGAAGTTGCCATTACCCTTTTACTATGTGTGTGTCTTATATTACAGCAATGCTGCACATCAGTGGCCAAAGAGAGGGGAGAAGGGAGGAAAAGCCTGTTTACACAGACTGCAAACCGCCTGGGGAATAATGCAGGAAAGGAAGTGAGCCGGCTCTCTGTCTGACTGCTCCAACTTCCTGCTCTCGCTCTCTCTCTCTCTCGCACACACACCAACCGGGGGGGTGGGGGGTGGAAGAGAGAAAGAAACAAGGGGGGGATCAGGATCTCATTACAAGAGCAACAGAGCGTTTTCGAGGACTGTCAGTATGGAAAACTGGGGGATTTTACGCAGCTCCCTTTAAACCTGCGAGGAGAGATCGGAGAAGCCCACCAAACTCCGGGTATGTAAGGTTTTTTAAAGTTGGGCAGAGTTTGGAGTGGGGAGGCAGAAAAGGGCGAGGGGCAGACAGGTGGGAACTGCATGGGATGGCGCTCAGGAGGTTTCTCCCCCCCCCCCCATCTTCCCTGATAAAAGGCGAAAAGTATCGCGCCACGGGTGGGGGGTGGGGGAGATCCCTGCCCCGCCACAAGGCATCCGGTTGGGGCTGCCGGGGGAGGCGGGAGAAGAGTCCTGGGTGCCGGGAGCGAGTGGCAGCTCCAGAAGCCCCAGTTGTAGCTCTTTGCTGCGGGGCAGAAGTGCCATCTGTCAGGGGGGGTTGGGAAATGTCTGAGAGGGAGCAAAGTGGGTTGCGTGTGGGGCGGGGAGGGGGGGGGAGAGAATGGCGAGACGTCGCCCTTTTGGACTGTGCGTGAGAGAGGGAGGGTAATGGGAACTCCCGGGGTGTGGGGGGCAGAAAGGAGTCCCTGGCTTCTGCAGGAGGGCAGCCCAGGAGGCGCACGTTGTGTCAACTACTTGTTGTGCGTATGGCAATGTGGAGGAGTCTCCACCTGCCGTTGACAAAAACACACACGCTGGGGGGGGGGGGTTTAAAGATGGGGCTCTCTTCTCGAGTGGGGAAGAGGGGTGTGAGGAGGGGCGTCCAACTTGGCTGGAGAAATGGGAGTCTGGGGGTGCTACTGCGCCTCTCGAAGCGCGCGCGTGTTGGTGGCGGTGGGGAGGGGTCGCCTTATGTTTGGGGAGACGGCGTGGGGGCCAGTGCCTTTGTGAAGCGGGTGAGCTGGAAGGGGGGCGCGCCACCTGACAGGCTTGAGGAGACGAGAGTTAATCTTTACTCCGAAGGCGCTGCGTCGCCATGACCCACTTTAGGGGTGTGTGGAGGAGGGAAAGAGAGTTTGTATGTGCGCCTTTATGTGTTTCCACAACCTGGGAGCGAGGTGGCTGCGTCCCTGCTGTTGCTGCCACATGGGCCGTTTTATTAAGACAATGAATTTGAGTGTGTGCGCGCAGAAGGAAGGAGTGGGGCGGCGAGGTGGGGTGGGGTGGGGGGAACCGCACACCAGACTGTAGCCCAGAGGAATTAGAGCAGTTTGCTTAAGGGCAGCGCAAATTGCTGGGGGCTGCAAGGAGAGGAGGAAACGGCCAAGGGGCTTTGGAGGAGGAGGGGGGAGTGTTGGGAGAGTTTCTGGCTTGTCTGGAAACAGCAAGACTAATTGCCATGCGCTTCCGGTTTGAAACTGGCAGCAGACAACATCTTGAAAATGAGTCACTGCAGCTCACAAAGAAACTCTGTGGTTTTCTCCTTCTCAGGTTTATGTATTTGCTCTTTTACAGTTTCCTTTGTAGTTTTGAGAGAGAGAGAGCTGGAGAGTTTCCTTCACTCTCACCCTCTGCCTCCACCAAACCCCCTCCCCACTCCATTTTTATATTTTACACCATCAGTTAAAAAAAGGGGAGACTGGAGAGTTGTTTTTGGATCTGGCTGTGCTGAAGGGTTAGAGGGACTCTGATGCTGCAGGAGGAAAAAGTTCCCTGAATTTTCCACTGGCTGCAGGAAGAGAGCCCATTTAGTCATGGCTAAGTAATGTCTGCACACACCAACTAATCTCATTAGGAGTTTCCGTTCCCTAACACAGGAGGGTTTTGTGAAGCCCTCTCAGCTTTTCTGCCCACTACTGTTGAAAGCGAGACAAGTTACATCTTTATTTAGTCAGGGTGGGGGGTGGGACATACTTAATTTAATGCAGCATCTTTTTTATCATGTGATCTTGAATGGCTTTTTAAATGACAAAGGACACAATGGTTTCATTTTAATGTTCCTAAAATGAGGGCTTTACCCTTTATTTTGCCTTTTTATACTTTTTTTATTGGTTTTAGGGCTTTGATGTGGAATATTTGAAAATGGGGTCTACTGTATCTTATTAGTTCCCCTCCTCCTTCCATCTCTTTTAGTACCGGTAAATAGAGAATGATAAAATGTTTATCTAAAAGCAAATATATGCTAACTGCATTTGGCCAAATTCTCTTGCAACTAATGTGTGCAATTTTGTGATTATTTTAAAATATTATATGACATTTGCATTTGAACTTATTTTTGTATTGAAATAACTTTCGTACCCCGAATGCAAATGATTGGAGGCTGTCCTGTCTAGGGCTGAATGCGTCTGTCACATTCCTGTGTACCACTATCAAATTTCTAACTGATGAGGTTACCAGGCATCTGGGAATTTTCCTAGCCATAATTGCATTAATACCCAAAAACATTTTATCCAGGGTTGGGACCCTTTGGATACAACTGGACAATATCAGGATCATTGTGTGTTTCAAAAAGTGTATAGGTATTGGTTTATTGCACTTTTATTTTGGTTTTCCCATGTTCCTGCAAAACCTGATATGGGATGGCTTAGAAGTTCAACAAAATAAAAAATATTTGGTGCCCACAGTGGGAACATTATTGGATTTAATTTTGCTTGTAGAATTTCAGGTGGCTGCAGTGGCTAGGAGTGCTTTCTATCAATTGTTGTTGGCATCTGTCTGCCTCGGGAGACAATGGAGGAGTGCACCTTTGGGGGTGAAGTCAATTACATTTTCTGTGTTGACTTCACTGTTTACCTTTGAGTAGTGGCCTGGGAATTACCACCCAGGCATTTGTAACTTCAAGGACTGACTGTTGTAGTATTGCTGAACATGGATGCCTTCAAATAATGTTTAGAAGGTCTAGGTGCTGGACAATGTGATTGCTCATCTCCTTCCAGGAACAGGTAGGCATGGCCATATTCAACAGGCATTTCGGCACTTTGCTCAATCTTGGACTGCTAGCACCTATGCAAAGTGCTGGGTTTGACCTTTAAAATCCTGCATACAGTGAATACTTTATCAGTGTCTGCTGTTTTCTGGAGAAGTTATGCTCAGACGCTTACGATCATAGACGTTTGATGAGCAGTGGGATGGAGTACAGCCTTTTGAACAGTGGTGCATAAGCTTCAGAATAGGGACAACCAACTTGGCATCTTCCAGATGTTGGTTGGACTCCAACTCTCATGAGCCATGGTTGACTTGGCCAGTGTTTAGTGACGATGGAAGATGTACGGTAGTCCCAACAACATTTGGAGGATACCACTTTGGCTCTAGAACATTATTCCCAAGGAAGCACAACTCCAGACGGGTGGTTTTCGCAGGTGTATTCTGCAACATGTCATAATGCAGTAGTAGTGGTGGATTTATAGTGAACCATCCATATATCATCCTGCTTTTAGGGCCGGGCAATATATCAATATATTGTCTTATATCGATATCAAGAGCAAATCAAGATAACCATTTAAATAATAATAATTACCTAGCAATATATTGTGAATCATGTGTGTCCTTGTGTGCGATAGTCAAAAAGCATGATACAGTAGTACCTCGGTTTAAGAACAGCCCTGTTTACGAACTACCGGTATTCAGTTTACGAACTCCGCAAAACCGGAAGTAGTGTCCCGGTTTGCGAACTTTACATAGGTCTAAGAACGGAAGCCGAACAGTGGAAGGGCACTGGCAGCGGGAGGCCTCATTAGGGAAACCACGCCTCGGTTTAAGAACGGTTTCGGTTTAAGAATGGACTTCCGGAACGGATTAAGTTCGTAAACCGATGTACCACTGTATTGTGAAAATTGGGAAGCCGACGCTTCTTCCTGTCCTGTGCAGCCGTTGCCATTGCTAACTCTGCCTCAGCTGCTCTTCCATGCCTCCTGTAGTGGCAGCAGCAGACTGATGCAAAATTCGCTCTTTGAGAAATCGTGTGCACTGAAGGTAGCTCTCCGTCTCCCCTGCCTGCCTCCTCAGCGGCAGGCAAAAATCGTCCTTGGAGATATCGTGTGCAGGCACATGCGTGAAGCCTAACTCCGCCTGAGCGCTCTGTCTCCCGAGCAGGTGGAGCTAAACGGCCTGCAAGCGGGAACTTCCCTCCATCAGAGACTCCAGGCTCTTGCTGAAAGGCAGGCACCAGGCTGGTAAGTGGCTTAGGTAGAAGCGTGGCTTCTGGAATCTGGAGCCCCTTTCCTCCTCCTGTTCTCACGTAAAAACATAAACTTGGGTAATAGGAAAAAGAATAACGTGCTGCTCAAGCATAAGAGCCACTTCCCTTTCCCCTCCTTTTTTGCTGTGCTTGTTCATTGCAGGTGGGTGTGTGGTTGTCTGTATACACCTAAGCTGATTAGAACTCAGTCAAAATAAAATGTGATGTATCTACACCAGGCTTCCTCAAACTCAGCCCTCCAGATGTTTTTGGCCTACAACTCCCATGATCCTTAGCTAGCAGGACCAGTGGTCAGGGATGATGGGAATTGTAGTCTCAAAACATCTGGAGGGCCGAGTTTGAGGAAGCCTGATCTTCACCCATATATATCTTCACTCACCATATTTGTTAGTAGGCATTCAGTAGGTCTGATAAGAACGAAATATTGGGGGATTTGTTTTGTTTTTGTGAACAGAAGTGCTGGTATAATAACATAGTACCACACACACCAGGATTTGACAAAGGACCTCACTACTAACAAGTAGCAAGGAGCTTTTTAACCCTATGACTAGAAATTGTGGGGCAGGCAGGGAGGGAGGGTATCCTGCCACCTCTTCAGTTTTCAAGATATGCAACAGATGTGGGGAGCAGGACAACGAAACAGAGAAGTGTTTCTGCACTCCTTTCACATACAGTTTAGTTTGTATAGCAGTTGGAGTAGGGATACATGTTTTCAACCACTTAAGTCTCTGATTTTCATCAGTGATGATTTCAATATGCATCAGGTGGGTTTTAATCAGGACGCGGGTGGCGCTGTGGTCTAAACCACAGAGCCTAGGGCTTGCCGATCAGAAGGTCAGCAGTTCGAATCCCTGCAATGGGTTGAGCTCCCGTTGTTTGGTCCCAGCTCCTGCCCACCTAGCAGTTCAAAAGCACGTCAAGTGCAAGTAGATAAATAGGTACCACTCCAGCGATAAGGTAAACGGCGTTTCCGTGCGCTGCTCTGGTTTGCCAGAAGCAGCTTAGTCATGCTGGCCACGTGAACCGGAAGCTGTCTGCGGACAAACGGCGGCTCCCTCGGCCTATAGAGCGAGATGAGCGCAGCAACCCCAGAGTCGTCCGTGACTGAACCTAACGGTCAGAGGCACCTTTACCTTTACCTTACTGACACGAAAATACATAAATAAATATTCTGTACAAATTTTATAATCTGTATGAAATAGGCAAATGAAGCATATTTGAATATATTTTCTGGTTTTGTTAATTATAGGAAGGTGGAATAATTACTCAGGTCAATGTTGAACTCTCAATCAGTATTTATTTATTTAGGTGGTTTTGCACAAGCTGCAGGGAAGTTCACAACAGAAGCAAATAGATAAAATAGGGTTGCCGTACATCTGGAATTCCCCGGGATTTAACTGGCGAAAATAGCATCCAGGGGGAATTTTGGGAAATCGGCAAAATGTCCGGGATTTTGAGATTTGAGTTTAAAAAGCTCAACAACGATGAGCTTCTTTTAAAAATCTCAACAACTTTTGTGTCGTGAATTTTACTTCTAGAAATATGGCAACCCTAGATAAAATCATTCACAAGAACAAATCACTCCTGACAGTATCCAACAAATCACTCCTGACAGTATCAGGTAGTGCAAGGATTCCACTGAATAACACTGAAAAAAGATGTGTCTGAATCAACCACCTGAAACTATAGAGAGATGGGGCAACATACACCTCAGTAGGGTAAGGAACCCCCACTGTGAACAGGCCATTTCCTAGGCTCCCACACCACATACCTCATCCTGCATGGGGACCACAAGGAGGGCTTCATCTGTTGGCTATCAACCAGTCAATATGGAATAAGCCATTCTTACAGATATTTGGATCCCAAGGTGTTCAGGGCTTAATACCTTGAATTGGGCCAGGAAAATAATTGGCAACCCACGTAGCTGTTTTTAAAAGAGGGTAATGTTATTGTGGCCTGCTGCTTGTAGGTATTACCATGGTTGCTGCATTATTTTGTACTAGTTGTAATTTCCGGAACATCTTCAGTGGTAGACCCATGTGAAGTGCATTATAGCAGTCCAGTAGAAATCCAGCTGCTTCTTGTAGCCTTGGAAATTTTGCCTGGCATTGCACAAGCACATTTTAAAGTTACCGGTACATTTGGAGGCATAAGGACTGCACCCTTTTTGAGTGATTTTCGTCTGGCTGGAATGTGTCCTTGAACTTTGATAATGTTTCTTGCTTGCTGGCATAGATGGAGGATAGAGAGCTGTGAAGATGGGCATAGAAACCTCTGACTTTTACGTCACCTGCAGTGTTAGGAGTACTTTTTAAGCATAAACTGCAGAATCACAATCACTTCACACAATTTGGGAATAGAATTTCCTGATTAGAATGCATGGGTTTCAGGGAAACCTGAGTCCTATAACATCTCATAAATTAAATGATTCAGGCAGCATTCTTCTTTCTACTTAATGGTAAGCCCCATTGATCTTTCTTTAATACATTGTAATACTAAGTAGGCATATATGATGGACTACCTTTTGTTTATTGGTATTTGTACCAACTTATAAACAAAGGAATTAACTTCAAAGATTACTGTTTTTTCTCTGGTTTTAAATGAGAACCTGATTTTAATTTGTTCATGATTTAGAATAAATGTTTGCTGGCCCAGGACCAAAGTATTTAGGAGAGGGCATGCCCACAGAACGGGTATGCACACCGAAACAACCCCCCAAAAACATGATGCTGTGTGTGGATTGAAGTGACACTTTGAGACTAGGAGGCAAGTGGCTTTGACAGTTGTAGCTGAAGCAGAGGTGAAATAGCTTTAGAAAAGTTTTGTATTACAAGATTGGCATGAATCAAGGTAATTCTTATATTAATTTCCTGGTTTGCTTATTTGGATATTCAGATACATGTGAATGTAAATGATGTAAATAATGTAAATGTAAAGGATGTAGATGTACAGTGGTACTGGTACCTCGGGTTACAAACATCTCGGGTTACAAACACTTCGGGTTACAGACTCCGCTAACCCGGAAGTAGTACCTCGGGTTAAGAACTTTAAGTCAGGATGAGAACAGAAATCGTGTGCCGGTGGTGTGGCGGCAGTGGGAGGCCCCATTAGCTAAAGTGGTACCTCAGGTTAAGAACGGTTTCAGGTTAAGAACAGACCTCCGGAACGAATTAAGTTCGTAACCGGAGGTACCACTGTATAGCTGATGTTTGGGGAGGTGGTGGTAGGGTTTGGCAGCATGCCCTCACTTATCCTTACGTGTTTGCTTACACCTGAGGAGACTCTTGTCCACATAGGACTAGAGAGATCTGGTACAAATGTAAGAACACTATGAGAATGATCTTTTGAGGAACCTTGCACTTTTGTACCGCTGCTGCCTCCTCTCCTTTCTTCTTAGCATGAAGGAATCTTATTTCCTGGTTTGAGTCAAACCATAGTTTACCATTTTGTCTCAACCGGAAAAAAACTTTTATATGCTTGCCCTGCAAAACAGGATTGAAAAGCACAGCTGGATGCTAGTTTCTGGTTCTGATTTATAGGGCAAGCACAACTAAATCTTGCTGGTTTGAATGAGATGGCAGAGTATGCTTTGCCTGAAGCCAGGAAAGAAAAGAGGTCATCACTGCACATGATGGTAGGAGGGAGCAGGTGTGCCTGAAGCTGCTTAAAAACTGATTCTCATAACATCAACCGTGGTGTGGTGTTATGTCTGGACTACCCGAAACAGGTGGAGTCCTTTGCTACTAAGTAGACTATCTGCTCCTAATTATGCATCTTGAAGGCCTAATGTACATGGGATCAGGAAGTGCACAATTTATTCTGATAGATTGCCAAAATGTGAAGAAACCAGCTGCACACTTGTATGTAAAGCATGGTACGTGTAGAAAAAAATAGCTTCTTAGAGAGAAAAGTATGTTGTTAAAATAATGTTCTTCAATCCATGTGTGCCACGGTGTGCTAGATATCTATCTTAGAAATAAGAGATGGAAAATAATTTCCCCATGAAACATAAGTGATGAGACACAAGGCACTTACGTATATACTATAACTTTAGGCTTCTGGGAGCAAAAAACAAAAAACAAACCTCCTAGTTTGAGCTCAATGTTATTTTCTTTTCTGATCACAGCTCCTTCCAGGGCATCAGCGACATGCCTGAAAGTCTTCTTTTTTTCAGGGGAGTGAGGTTGATGTGGACCCCAGCTGCTAATTGAAATAGATGTAACCTTGTTTTTAGCAAACCTGATACACTTCATACTCCCATGATTTCCTCAAAAATTGCGCAGTCAGTTGTCCCGTAGTGTTTCATTCCCTTCTTTGCAATTCTTTTTTTAAAAATATTTTTAGTTTAACTTACTAAGCTATTGTGGGTCCAATTCACCACTATCAAAACAAATCAGAAAGCAAAACTACCAAATGTCTAAGCTAACTGGGATCCTTTCTATCCCCAGCAATGTGTCAAAATAGAGTGTGGTACAGATGATCTTAGGGCAGCATTCACTTATGCAAGGACTTCTGCTTGTACAACAGGGTTTGCCTCCCTATTGCCCCCTGTATCTCCCCCTATTGGCTTGGGGGGGGGGTTGGAAGAATTCTAATAACAGCACAGAGGGGGAGCAGCAGCGTAGTTAGCGGCTTGTGTGCCTGGTACGGGGGCGTGTCCTGCAGCCGGGGGTGGGGCGACCAGCCCTTGGGGGCGGGGCGAGCCTCTTTGACGCTTGGAGCCTCTCTGCCGCCTCCCCCTCAGCTGTAGGGCGGCTGAGGGAGAGGCAGTAGGCAGACGCAAGTCCTACACTGCCGTTTCAGGCAGCGTGGAACCTGCAGGCCCCTAAGCCACCACATCACTCCTAAAAAGTTTTGTGAGCCCAATTTAAAAACAACAACAAACAACTCATTTTGTCACCCCCCCCCCAGTGATGACACCCGGGGTGAACCGCACCCCCTTCCTCTGCCACTGAGGGGTAGGGGAGCGGGAATTGTTACGATTGGCAAACTGGAATGCTTGTGCAGATGGAACAACTGGAAGAACACAATGTTGAATTTCTGCCCTTAGCAGTTTGCCTGTATCGTAAATTCAGTTTTTATGAACTTGCGCCACTTCAAAAACACCAGAACAGAGTCCCCTCTGATTTTGTACATTTTTTTTTTACCTATACATTTATCTTTGTACCAAAAACATCATCACGAGAGGGATGAAGGGGTCCTTTGGACCCCAGAATTAAATTTTGCCGTAGGGAATTAATTATTAATTAATTGGCTTCATCTTGGTGCAGGAGCAATGCCGTAGTTGTAAAATTTGAAGCAAAGGAGCTCATCATGGCTCAATAGTTGAGGACATGTTTTGCATGCAAAATGTCCCAGGTTCAATCTCTGGCATCTCCAGGTTGGACTGGTGGAGACCAGTGCCTGGGGCACCAGAGAGCTCCTGCCAATCTGGGTGGACGACACTGAGCTACATAGGGACCAACGCTGCTATGTCCCTTTCAGCACTACCTCCTTAGCCACATCCCCAAGGAGAGTCTTAAGAACACAGGCAGCTGTACTGCTCCACTATAATATATAAATACATATACTAACACATGGATACACCCATATACCAAAGAACAGCAGTACATAGCCTTAATATCCATTTCTTATTTGTAATTTTCTTTTAAAAACAAAGACTCAGTTAGACTACTGGAATACTTTATTCTGAGCTCAGTTTTTCATCTAAGCATTTTTTGCTTCTGTTTGTTTCTCCCATTAACATTATGGGGTCCAATGTGCCCCAATAGCTTTTGTGTGAGACTATCTTTTAGAATGTGATATACCAATACATTCCCCCCTTCCCTGTTCAGCTGAGATCATTAAAAAAACCAACCCATTCATAGCCTTTATTTCCCGCCAGAACTTTAAAGGGACTCAGGAAACTCCAATCGCAGATCAACACTGTTAAAAATGATGGAGGATTAACTGATGGAGGGGCCTGTATTCAAGAGAAACCTCTGAATCTCCTGGGGGGGGGGGCCTCTGGTGAGGACCTGTAAATGGAATATGATCCCTCTGGGTATCAGCTGCTGTTGACAAAGAGCAATATCTATCTGCACTATGTCCCACTTATGAGTTTTCTATAAGCTGGACTATATGGATCTGTGGCCTGATATTTAGTACAGCAAATACCGGTATGTTCTTAATGGTTCCAAATAAGTAACAGTTTATTGCCCTTCCATGATATAGGGAGCCAGGGCTTGCTATTGGATAATATTTTAGATCCTGATTAAAAATATAAATAATCTATGGCTGCTTGGAGTAAGGCCATTGCAGTTTTACTACTTTAAAAGTTGAAGCAAATTAAGTTTGCTTGCATTGCAGATAATACATTTGAAGAAGGGAAATCTTGGTGGAATATCAGCGTAGAGCAGAATTGTTAAAAAACCCCGAGATGTCCTGAAAAATGGACTGGTAAGGGCCTCCATAATTCTTATATTTACATTTCCTATGCTTAATTGTGGTGTCCTTTGGGTTAATTTGTGTTGGGACTACTCCAGGATACATTTCAACTGATTCATGTCAAAAAGTAGCATGTATATTTACACTATACACACCCTTCACTTCCGTAAATGCTGACTCACGCCTAGCTGTAGTGGAGCGCTGAGCACTTTGCAAAGTGGTTCTTTATTTATTTTTGCTTTTGCCACGTTGAATAAGGGCACCGCTTGACTGCCAGAAAGGTATCTGTTGGCCTTGAGCTCCTCTCTGTCACTGCAAGCCACGCCCAATGCTAGTTACAACAGGCCACGATGACATGCTTGCTCTGAAGCGCATACTTTCCCATGCCAACTCTTGGTTTATTCTGCTGTTTTCTGCGGTTTGCTCCTTCACTATTTTGCACAATAAACATATCGCATAGATTTGAGTGATGATGCATGTTTATTTTATATGAAGCTTTTTTTTTTCTTTAATGAATCAGCTAGTATTTTGGAGACTTTAGAGAAAGACAAGAGCATATTTGTTCTTAAGAATTTTGTTGAATTATGTATGACTTCAGAATTAGTCATGATTTAGAGTGGAATGTCAAGATGTAGGAACAGGATGTCAAGCTTACTAAGCATTGAAATAAAACACTAAAACACAAACTGTTTTAAAATGTATATAGTTTGGATTGTATAGGTTCTTTCTTGAGAACAGGATTAATTTTGATGTTGGGATACACTTTCTCAAAGTATTTGTTCAAGTGCTGACACTTAAAAACTCTTCCAACTGTTGATGATACTCGTATTTGTATGACGGGAGACAAGGTGGGGACATATGCAGCAGATGGATAAACTCAGGCTAGTTTATCCAAAACTTTTCAACCTGTTCCCATGAACACAAATCAATGGACGTAGGGCTTGTAGCCTGGAAAAAGCTACACACTGACTAATAGTCAAATATGGTTCAGTTTATGTACATCCTGTACCAGCAGCACTCTCATCACTACAGAATACTGAAACGCAGCTGAATGCTAGAACAGGCAGTTGCAGGATGTCTTAGCATCCTGCTGAAAAAGGAGAAACAAGGAAATGGAAGACACTCCAAGGAACTGGAAAACAAGTATGGAGCCAACATAAATCCCAATTAGGGTGCCGTGTCTTCCTTCAAGCCCTTCACAGCAGGCACCAGAACTCTAAAGGACGCACATACAATAACCTAGTGTGGAACAAACCAGTGCAATATTCATTTGGCCATAGGTCAGAGAAACCTGTAATACATAGTAATCTGCTTTGAGACATTATGGAGTTGCCTTTCTAGGAATGCTTTGAGGAAACACTGGGCATGCATTTGCTGCGAATGATTTAGGTATGAGAAACCCAGGACTTACAAAGCACATCACTACTAGCATATACAGGTAGTTGGTTTATCTGCGGCTAACTGCTACTAGACAATCACTGAATAATTTATTTTAAAATTTGATAATGTGCATGTGTGTTTGTTTCCTCAATCGTGTTTATTTGAGTTTAATGTAAGCTTAGTTGTTTTTCTTTGCACACAATGTATTCAGTTTTATATTGTTTTATCCCATGAGCCACTCTACTGAAACATGCATAGTAAAGCTTCTTGTAAAATCAAATAATGCTTACAAGAGGTTTCTTTTATGCATGGAATGGCGCAGGGCTAGATATTTTTCTGAAACCTATATTACATTTTTATAACAAAGGATCTGCCTTAGTGTTACGCTGCATATTAATACATCTGCAAAACAGACTTCTGTTACAGTGAAGGCTTCTCTTAAATGCGATGACAGTATCGCGCTATAGAATCTGTGCATGCTTATTTATCATCAGTCTGCTCAGCACAGAGTGGTTTTACCCATGTGTGTCAAATCTGCAGTTATTTTGCTATTGTTTTCTAGGCATGTAAGCCTTCGCTACGCACATAGACACCCATGTATGGGTGATATCCAACTAAGTTGTACTCAAGAGTAGACCCATTGAAACCAATGTGGGTATGATTGATGTAGGATATCACTTTATACTGCTAAGTGTAGAAAACTTCAATTCTTTCTCTCAGTTGTACAGCAATATGTCTTTTGTGGGTTGCATTCCCCCATAAAGTAATCAAGCAGTCCGTGTGTTTGTAGAAGCACAAATTCCCAGATGAAATCTATGCAAGGAGGGGCTGCCACATCTGGATAAATGCTGGGAAACAACAGATAAGGTACCAACAAAAGAAGAATGGCATGTTAAACTGCTGGAATATGCAGAGCTAGCAGGGATGACCACTAGAATAATAAATCAAAATGACGAAAGATATAAGGAGGACTGGATATTGTTTATTGAATATATGAAAAGTATTATAAGCAAACAATCTACCTAGCAGGATGGTAAGGTTTTCAGCAGTGTATGAAAGCTAAGTTTATAAAAGTGGTTGTGATAGGGTGAATCAAGAAAATGTGGGAGAAAGAGGAGATAAAAGGAACCATGGAAGGAGCGAAGTGGAAGTCAGTTAAGGATTTAAAAGCAACAAAGGGAAAAAAAATTCTCCTATTGAGAAGGCCATGAGCTGTAGAACCTCTTGGTTCTCTTGTATTCCTTTGCTCAGGAGATCTACATGCATCAAGTCCCTCTACTCCAGAAGCAGAAGAAGTGTTTTGTCCTCTTGTATTTTGTAGTAGTAGTAGTTGTTTTGGTGGGGGTGGGGGTGGGGGTGGAGCTGGCTCCTGCAACTTGTTAGCATATTCCTAGACCTGTAATCCATGTAAACTCAGTGTTACCTACGTATAATGTTTCCAAACTCAAACAGAACTTGTAGGACTCAAGGTACTGAATATTTTGAACAATTCCTTCATGACGAATACCCCATGAAGAAACTAACAGTTTCTTCTGACCTATAAAATATAAACAAAACTGTGGCCTATGCCCTTTTTCTGTCTGCAGTTGGTGTTTAATGAGAGATTAAACTTCATTTAAAAATTCAGCCAAATAGGATTAGATTCATGTCCAAACAGCCATGTACAGGTGCCCAAGTGCTTCTGTGTGCTCAGCAGGGCTCTTTGAACTTTCCCTTCTGAATACTGCACCTTGTTCTTCATTGGGCCATATTTCAGAGTGGCCTTTGTACAGGCAGCTATGTTGGAGAGGGAGATTCAGGTGTGTGTGCTCCTGTTCATGCCTGCAAGCACTGCCCATAACATCTTCCATCTCCACCCCTTCTATAGGGAAACAGTGAATGTGTAACACAAACCCAAAGAAAGAGAACCACCAAGGCTCACTTCTTTAATGGAATCTAAGATGGATTTTAGTTTTGCAGTACTAATATAGAGTTATTTGGTTTCTCACAGTGCAATCCTAGCCATGTCTACTCAAGTTAAGTTCTGTTGAATTCAATGGGGTTTAGCCTCAGCTAAGTGGGGTGAGGACTGCAGCTTTAAAGACTACCGGTAGCACATTTGTTGTGGTGTGAGCTTGAGTAGGCACATGCAAAACATCTGAAGCAGTGTTATATTAGGTTTGTTGACACGTTACGCCAAACATACGTGCAAGCTTTCTCTTTACAGGTACATCTGCTCGTGTGAAATAGTATATATTTGTTGATTTGTGCAGCTCGGCTGTCGTGTACACAGGTACACAGATTGTACACATGTTGAACATTGCATGTAAATCATTGTATGAGTGTACAGCTCAACTATTTGGGTACACTTGTTCAATCCCAACAGAGGGCTTTGCAGTGGCAGCCAGGAATATAAAACCTAAAATGCTTTCATGGGAATTTTCCCTTTACAGTGGTACCTGGGGTTAAGTACGCTTCAGGTTAAGAACTCCGCTAAGAACAGAAATCGTGCTCTGGCGGCGCAGCGGCAGCAGGAGGCCCCATTAGCTAAAGTGGTGCTTCAGGTTAAGAACGGACATCCAGAACGAATTAAGTACGGTACTTAACCTGAGGTAACACTGTACATGCTTTAACAACCCTTGGGTTGAGCCTCCAGTGACATCAGGGATGTTTCTATACTTGAAAAGTACAGCCTACACTGTGTAATATTTCTAGCACTGAGGATAGAGTTGTAAAAATGTGTTGCCCCATTTAGCCCATTTACTGTCAGCATAGCAAGCCACCTTCCTGGTGAGAAAAACAGTGGGGAGGGGAGTCCAGAGGGGGTGGGGAGGCTAGAAGCTTCAAAGTCTATTCGAAGTATAGATTTGTCAGTGAGGAAGGAGTGTAATAAATATTACTCAGGGAACAACTAAGCCAGGGGTCAGCAAACTTTTTCAGCAGGGGGCCGGTCCACTGTCACTCAGACCTTGTGGCGGGCCGGACTATATTTTGGAAAAAAATATGAACAAATTCCTATTCCCCATAAATAACCCAGAGATGCATTTTAAATAAAATGACACATTCTACTCATGTAAAAACACGCTGATTCCCAGACTGTCCGCAGACCGGATTGAGAAGGCGATTGGGCCGGATCTGGCCCCTGGGCCTTAGTTTGCCTACCCATGAACTAAGCAGACATATACAAGTAGCAGTTACTGGTTTCTGTTTCATCCTGATCACATCTAAGTTTTCCATGTTTAAAGAAGGGGTAGCCATCTCAAGTTTTATGTAAGTCAGCAAAATAATTATCTCTCTGCCACACGGACATGAGAAGAATACAGCAGAGATTCATATGGAAAGAATAAAGATACAGGCTGGCTTTGAACCTGGAACCGAATGCTGTGCCAATATGCCACAGATGCTCACCACATGAGCGGGGCAGGAAGCAAGATGAGCCTGTGCGCATTTTTATTTCCATCCCATGATAGATTTTTTGGAACCAGTGTAGATTTACGGGCCTCTTGGTTACCCTTTGTAACATCTGAACAGGTTGGATTTTAAAAGCCTTAATGAGGAGGAACTAGCAACATTTCCTTCCTGCTGAAGGCAGTTTCCCCAGTCTAGGAAGAATAATCCCGTGTGCAGACTCAAGCTTTTATGTGCGGCTTGCATTGCTCGAGGAGACCTGGAATAGCAAGGATGCATAGAGTAAAAAAAGAAGCAAACCCTACATTCAGCATCCTGTAGGGTGGTATGTAGGACAATTCTTGCTGGACTGGCATTGCATGCACATCTCCTAAGGGATGACCCGTTAAGTGTGTGATTATTTTTGTTAAATTAAGTGGTATAACATTTTTATAAATAAAAGTACTGGTGCAGTAAACCTCAGTAGCAAAAATGAACTGTTAGGATGCTGTAGAACCAGGACACACACAGAGACTCCACTACCACCACCTCCAGGTCAACAGGGATCTGGTATAGGCAACGTTAACCATCTAACTGGGGTGCATTGTTGGAGGTGATATTGCAACAAATATACCGTAGCTATTGAAGCTATAAAAATCTTGACTGTGAAGCTATCTGGAGGCAGAAGAACTCAAAAGGTGGCAGGGGAGAAGAAGAAAAAGGAAGAAAAACTAAAAGGAAGGGATGAGAAGATAGTAACGTTGAGTGGGGGGGAAGCATAACACTTTGAAACATCAGTGAGCAAATTTCAAGCATGCCTATGAGATTAAGGGAGAAGGGAAATGTTATAGCTAAGGGGAAAGTATATTCAAGGTTGAATAGGGCAAGTTTAAACTGGCAGAAAATATAAAATAAGAAAATTTGACAGGTACTTTAATTGTCTCTAAAAGCAGCTCTTCACATTTTGGAACATCGCAGCTTCGACTATGGAAGGCACCTCAAAAGCCATTCAGTACCTCTTTATATATTAAGTCAAAACTCAAGTTACCCCTAACATTGATGTACCTATATGGGCAGAGCAATACAGGGCATTTCGTACATACTTAAACTGCTTAATCTTTGACACCAGGTTCTTCTGCACCTCTCATCTTTTTAAAAGTGTTATGCAATAGGGGAACTGATGAACATTGGGGAACTGATGAACATTTTGCATTTCTAGGGTTTAATTCAGGGGCAGCAGACTTTTTCAGCAGGGGGCCGGTCCACTGTCCCTCAGACCTTGTGGAGCGCCGGACTATATTTTTTGGGGGAGGAAAAAATGAACAAATGCCTATGCCCCACAAATAACTCAGAGATGCATTTTAAATAAAAGCACACATTCTACTCATGTAAAAACACCAGGCAGGCCCCACAAATAACCCAGAGGTGCATTTTAAGACACATTCTACTCATGTAAAAACATGCTGATTTCCGGACCATCTGTGGGCTGGATTTAGAAGGCGATTGGGCCGGCCCCGGCCCTCGGGCCTTAGTTTGCCTACCCATGGTTTAATCTCTGCACTAGCTTTTAAAGGACATAGCATGGGATTTTTAAGATTTAAGCCTCATACCTAATCACTCATCTTTTCACAGCAGTTTCCCTGGAAGCACACTGTGATTCATACATACATGATTGATAGGCTCTAAAGTGCTACAGGCAATGCATTTAACTTCTGCCTAGAGGAGTTCAGTTCAGCTTGAAAGTTTACTGTCTTGCTTAAACAGTTGCTCCAACAAAAGACACAATATTCCAAATAGCTCTGGAACCTTTCTGTGTTGTTGCTGGTTTTCTGAAGCCATCTTAGAAAACTTAACAGGAGTTGCAAAAAATTCTTAAATGTTTCCACTGGGTGGTGCTGCAGGAATTCCTACCTTTTAACTAATATCTGGCTTTCCCAGAAAGACGCCTCTGAAATATAATAGGAGGAAGTCCTGATTTAGATTATACAGTGTCATCATATCGGGGCGGGGGGGAGGGGAGAGGCATGAGGATGCACTGACTGGGAAATGATGCAGTTCTGGGTATGGAAAACAGGATCATCAAATATTGTGTCAGTGACAAAAGGGGGGGGGGGAGAGGAAAATTTGCTAACGCTCACTGAAATCTATCTTAAAACCCACAAGAGAATTACTGGTTTAGATGAAAATCTGTATTAATAAAACTGAGATGTATCTGCTTAGGACTCATTTTACTTTGCTATAAACTGTTTTTAATGTTATATTTTAAATTGTTGTGACCTGGGCGGGTAGTAAATCAAAATATAGTAGTTATATACTGCACATGTTACACATTTCCTTGCAAGTCCAACTTTCAAGAACAGTTGAGTCATACTGCGTGGCCCCTCCTCTTGTATTTTGTAAAGCACCATGAACATTGATAGTGAGGTGAAGATAACAATTTGAGCCCTCACCCAGCAAAATTCAGTATCCAATAAAGAATAAATACCCTGTGACCTATGATGCTTACATGAAATCTCTGCTCGGATCCACAGACTGCAGTGGAGTTACATGGAAAATGCCCGGTCCCCAAATCAAAATGGTAGCTATTCATTTGTAGTCAGCCATTCAGTGTGAAAATAAATGGTCCCTCTATTTACTTTCCTTTAGGGATCTCATTACTTACCTTAACTGTTTATTCACTACTGCAGGCCTTTGTCTTGCAGAGGGTGAGAAGGGTGTTGAAAATACCTGAGAAAGTATTATCATATGCCACAGTTTCCCATTCAAAAGAAACTACAGATCATATTGGTCACTCCTGCTTCCATACTATCAAACAAAAATCTGTATTTTGTATAGCTGTCAGGTACATGGGCCAGGGGCTTTTAAAGATGCATGTACCCACAGCAATAGTATTTGCTGCTGCATAAGGTGAGAAAACACCAGAACAGGAAAGATCCAGGAACCAGCGTGGCCTGAGCAGTCTGCATTGTTGACTTCCTCTTGCCGCAGTAGGAAAGCCCTACCTTTTCCTGGGGATATGCTTTCCATATGCTTGTATGAGATTGTATCCAACTGGGAATATGGGCAGCTGTCTTGTGGACATGTCCTTATTGTGACATATACATATTATGCAACGGCCACAGGATGCATCACATATATCAGGGGTGGCCAACTTCCAAGATGCTGAGATCTACTCACAGAATTAAAAACTGGCAGTGATCTACCCCCTTTTTGGGGGTTCAGGGCAAAGATGTTGACCTCTTTTTAGGGGAGCCAAAGTTTTTTAGCTTCTTTGGGGGGAGCCACTGATCTACCGGTGATCTACCACAGACGTCCAGTGATCTACCGGTAGATCACGATCTACCTGTTGGACGTGCCTGACATATATGAAGGGGTTGGTGTGTGTGTATCTGTGGAAAACACTCCATGCATCTAACAAAGTGAGATTTTGCCCATGAACACAGGTATGCTCAATAAATCTCTTAATTTTTTAAGGAATCACAAGCCTCTTTGTTAAGTTTACAGAAAAAAAAAATATTTTACAGAATAAGCATTAACCCTACTCAAGAGTAAACCCCACTGAACGTATTCGACACAACTAATTTAGATCCATTAATTTACTTGGGTTTACTCTGAGTATAAATTAACACAACCCTGTATGTTATTCCCATCTGTTCCAAATTGAACATTTTCATACTAAAAACCTAGTGCAACTCTGTGAAGAAAAATGTATCCTTTTTTTCATTATTCATCCTCATGTCATTTTTCCCATTCTCCACCCCACCCCAATTTCATCTCTTAATTCATAAAATCTGTAAGCCAGATCTGTAAGATCATTTCCTCGGTGCTGCTTTGTCCAGATCAATAAATGTTAAAGGGAGTGGCAAATGCTATTGAAACATCTGCGCAGAATATATATTCAAGGAGGAAAGCAAGTGTCTGAGCCATACTTAAAACTATGTTTCTCTACTGAGATGCTTCAAGGATGAGAAATAGGAAGTGGTTGGGGAAAACCCAGCATTTCTGCCAGATGGGGAAAACTTATTTACTTAGATAAGTGATCAAACATTCACCAACGGACATTTGGCTGATAATTTATTTTGGGGATGAGGAACCTGTGGCCTTCCAGATGTTGTTAGAATATGATTCCTACCATTCCAGGTCATTGGCCATTGTGGCTGAGGCTGATATACAGTGGAAACTCTGTTTTCGAATGTTTTGGAAGCCGAACTCCAAAAACCCAGAATTAATTGTTTCCATTTTCAAATGTGCCTTGGAAGTCAAATGGCTTCCGCTGCATGTTTTTCTTTTTTCTCAATGGCTTTTGCCGACCGCCCATTGCTCCTCAGTTTTTGAACATTTCGGAATTCAAATGGTCTTTGGGAACAGATTACATTTGAAAACTGTGGTTCCACTGTAGTATTATAGTTTATACATATTTTATCTGAATAACAGAAATGTAAGCATGTATGTTACTGATGTTGTTCTTTCCTCTGGGGCATGAGCTTTTTCTAAGCTTGGCTTTTAAGTCTTGGAAACACCCGAGTACATGGTGTTTTTGCATATTGATGCTAAAATAAAGGGGGAAGCCAGGCTCCATCCAGTTACACATTTGTAAACTTATTTAAATTAGGCCGCAGGGGTAGGCAACCTTCGGCTCCCAGATGTTTTGGGACTACAACTCCCATGATCCCTAGCTAACAGGACCAGTGGTCAGGGATGATGGGAGTTGTAGTCCCAAAACATCTGGGAGCCAAAGGTTGCCTACCCCTGCTTAGGGCATCAGGCTCCCTGCAAAGTTTCGTGTGATTAGTTTGAAGGTAGTAAAAATCTGTTCCCCCCCCCCTTATGTAGCCCAAATGAGAATCACAAACTCGGCAGAAGCTGGATTGGCATTTAAGGGGTTAAAAGAAACCTGCGGTGCTTTAGCAAAATAAAGCCAGAGCTGAGATTACAAACAAGGACAGATGTAGAAGGCCAGGTTTCCTCTGGTCCATTTCCCCCTGTTTCCTGCCTGCAGCCTGCAGAAAAAGAGGAAGCGAAGTGCTAAGGAGAATGTGAAGCTAACAATGCCCTACGTCATTCAGCTGGGGGGGGGCAGGGGGGAGGTTCTGCTAGACACAGTCGAGATCTAGCAGCGATAAATGGATATTCACGCACTAATACCCAAGAGCTTTTTAGAGTGCCTGGAAGGGAGAAAAAAGTGAAAAGTTGTGTCCTTGGAGAGATGTGCACATGCAGACGCACACTCACGCACACAGACAGACCTTGGACGTACACTAGGTAGCTGGAGAAGTCATATTTCCTTTTGCAGATGTGCATGTAATAATGCCTTGTTGCATCAAAGTTAATTTACCTGTCCTGGGCAGATTGGTGGTGGGAGGAGAGTGTCTCCTACCTCCCCCTTGGAAAGGTTTTGGCTCTAGTAAGAGATGCCTGGCGGGTGACGCTGTGGGTTAAACCACAGAGCCTAGGGCTTGCCGATCGGAAGGTCGGCGGTTCAAATCCCTGCGATGGGGTGAGCTCCCGTTGCTCGGTCCCTGCTCCTACCAACCTAGCAGGTTATTGGCTCCCTCGGCCAATAAAGTGAGATGAGCGCCGCAACCCCAGAGTCATTCACGACTGGACTTAACTGTCAGGGGTCCTTTACCTTTACCTTTTTAAGAGATGCCTGGGAGCATGCTGGGCATGTGTCTTCCTCACATGGCTAGGATGGGAAAAGCTCCCTCAGAGGCACGTCTACAGCAAGCCTATTCCAGAGAAACTCAGTTGAGAAACTGCAGAACTGGGCTTTGCTCTGAAAAACAAATACAAGAATCACTGTAGTAAATAAGTGAAAGTAGGTCTAATATAAGCCGGGGATGGGGAAACTTTTCCAGCCCAAAGGCCACTACCCCTCATGGGAAACCTTTTTGGGGGACAATGTGCTACCGGTAGTAGTATGCAGGCCCAAAGATCTCCCACCCCACCCCGTGTGAAATCAGGGCAAGCAATGAAACATTCTAGCCACAAGTGTGAACAAATCTGCATAAGCTTAATGAATCTTTTCACATACCTGGCGCATGTTAGCACCTCTAATTGGCCATTTATTGCCCCTTGAGAGCAATGGGTTCCCTCCAGGAGACATGTTCCAGTAAATGCAAACCCCCGTTTGCATTTCCTGATGAATCCAAGCTCAACCCTTGCTGGGAGCAAAAGCTACCCATTAAATCATGCGATCTAATTGGTTAAGGTGCCTGCGTGGCGGGAAGTCTAATCGCCATGACTCATAGCAGCTCATACCTGTGCCCTTTTATATTTAATGTCACCTGTGTTGGGGAGGACTTTGGTCTTTAAAATTTGCAACCTGTGCAAGGCCAAAATCCACACCCCCTTCCTCACCTTCTGTTCTGCTCAATTCACCATGTCATAGTTGTGGCATCCCCAGGCTTGGTGCCCAGTGCAGTGGAACCAGTCACGCTGCCCTAAATCTGCGTCTACCTCTGCCCATCCTGGACATTAACAAGATCACTTTTCCTTATAACTAGAGTCCCAAGTTCTTCAACTTTTGGGACATTTCCAAAAGGTAGCTCCATGCTTCTCATTTTAAGATGCTCCAACTCCATTAATCATGGCGGGAGCATACGTCCCTCTTCACCAGCCTTAGTTAGCATCCCCTCTTTACTCCTCCACCCCCACCCTTGCTTCCAAACCAGTGTGGTTTTTTTTTTCATGGACTAAGAACTATTCCTGACAGGGCACACTGTCCGGTGTCATTTTACAACGGTTAGGTTCATTTAGTCTCTCTTCAGTTCTGCTGGGTCTAAAACCTGCTCCAGAACTCCATATTAGGCATATTTACCTCTCTCCATATGTAATGTTGGAACTGTTTAAATGTCCTGCCCAGGCAGTTTGGAATGGATAGCCTGTGTAATGTATAACAACCAATCATTTCATTTTTTAATATACTCCTTAACCAATGCTTCAAGCCACAAAGCTATGTTTGCTCTCTTTCATCTATTCCATGTCAAGAAATAGACTAACCATATCAAATCGATTGATTGTTGTTAATTCCCCCAAGCAAACTGGGTAATGCTGATATTTATTGGCTATTGCTAAATTCCCATTAAATAAGAAAAGGAAGCGTTGGATGTTTTTGAAAAAGTAATCGTGTCCATTGCAGTAAAATCTGGTGTGCACTAATCTCCAATAAAGGCCCCTAAATTACACATGATATGGGCTTACATGCACATCAGTATAAACATGCAAGCAGATCTAGGAACAAGTCTCAGCCAGGATCTGTGGGGCGAGGTGCCACAGAGGTCTACATGGCTGTGGGTCATGCCTGTGGAATGCGACCTGGAACCTGCCCCTACCTCTCCAGGGAGGTTTGAGATTGAGGTTGAATCCTGACAAGACAGAAGTACTGTTTTGGGGGGGCAGGGGGCAGGTGGGTGTGGGGGACTCCCTGGTCCTGAATGGGGTAACTGCCTCTGAAGGACCAGGTGCGCAGCCTGGGAGTCATTTTGGACTCACAGCTGTCCATGGAGGCGCAGGTTAATTCTGTGTCCAGGGCAGCTGTCTACCAGCTCCATCTGGTGTGCAGGCTAAGACCCTGCCTGCCTGTGGACTGTCTTGCCAGAGTGGTGCATGCTCTAGTTATCTCCTGCTTGGACTACTGCAATGCGCTCTACATGGGACTACTTTTGAAGGTGACCCGGAAACTACAACTAATCCAGAATGCGGCAGCTAGACTGGTGACTGGGAGTAGCCGCCGGAACCATATAACACAGGTCCTGAAAGACCTACATTGGCTCCCAGTACGTTTCCGAGCACAATTCAAAGTGTTGATGCTGACCTTTAAAGCCCTAAACGGCCTCGGTCCTGTATACCTGAAGGAACATCTCCACCCCCATCATTCAGCCCGGACATTGAGATCCAGCGCCGAAGGCCTTTTGGCGGTTCCCTCATTGCGAGAAGTGAGGTTACAGGGAACCAGGCAGAGGGCCTTCTCGGTAGTGGCGCCCGCCCTGTGGAACGCCCTCTCACCAGATGTGAAGGAAATAAGCAGCTATCCTATTTTTAAAAGACATCTGAAGGTAGCCCTGTTTAGGGAAGTTTTTAATATTTAATGCTGTATTGTTTTTAACACTCGATTGGGAGCCGTCCAGAGTGGCTGGGGAAACTCAGCCAGATGGCCAGGGTATAAATAATAATTATTATTATTATTATTATTATTATTATTATTATTATTATTATTATTTATTGGTGCCCATCTATTTCACAGCCTTTTCAGATACGATGTTCTGACAAATGGACCTTGCATTTTCTCTTCAATTTCATTTATTCACCCCCCCCCCCTTGCATTTATAACCTGGCTTGCTTCCAGGATGATGCCCATACATGCTACTTCCAGAGGGTCACCCATCCAGTCACTGACAAGACCCAGACTTGCTTACCTTCAGCCAGGTGGTGGCCTCATGTACCATCAGGCTATATCCTGGGACTTCTAGAAGCGTGTGTTGTTTTCTGCTGTGCTACAGCCATTTATTGTATCATTGGTTTATTTGATAACAGGATTTTAAGCCATTCTGTAGAACCTTTATGATTGGAGTATAGGACAGAATGATACGGAATCAGAATAAATATCTGGATAACCTACCATCACAAGGGAATCAGTTGTCCTTGTTTACATGCAGTTTAGGAGGACTGCAGAAATCTCTGCAGAGCAGCTTTAAAGTGGCACATTTTCAGGGGCCGTGCAGGGAGTGGTGAATCATTTCATGGTATTCAGGCAAGCTTGTAGCTAAGAGATTGAGCAGGGAGGAGCAATTTCTATGCCCTCCCCTTAATATAACAGATTAGAAGTACTGTATACTGTAAACCATTAACCATGAAACAATAATATTAGCTACAATTAGCTACAAATGTTGCAGGAAGAAACGTTCCTGCTCAGTCAACCGCCTTGGCCCTCCTCCACAATATTTCAGACCGATTTCCAATTTGGCGGTTGTATTTTGGGAGTTTCCCCATGGTGGGCTGAAATTAAAAAGCTTGATAAAAACCTGAAAAGGGTAGCAATTCTGTAATGATGGCTTCCTGGTTCATGGCAGTTGTAGTTGGTCATTATATCTGAACTGGTCAGACTCTAGTTACTGCTTCCTTTTGCTTCCAGCCGGAGAGGCATTGTGTGAGTCCCCATCTTCCCCCTCACCCAGATGTATTCCAGAGTGTTGTGGGGAACTCAGAGCAGGTTTGGGACATGTGGGTGGAGAGTTCAATTGAGTGAGCAATTCTACTTGTGGAATGACTTCTTTGGATGCTGCTCCACAACTGGAAAGCCAGTTTGAAGCACCTATTCCAATTCTTGTTTGGAGAAAACAATGGGTTAAAACAGGGATGGGAGAGCCCTGGAGCCCTGTAGATGTTTGTTGACAGCTTCCATAAGCTGACTGGGGTGGTAGGATGGAAGCCACAGATCCCCCTTCATTGTGACAAGGCCATTTTATTTTTATGTATTCCTTACCAAAATCTATGGCTGCGCACGCACTAACCAGTCTGTAGCACGAAAAGGTTGTGTTTCCCCCCCTCAATCCAGAATTGTTCGTGCGCATCCTCAATATGCTGCTTTCCATCTAGATTGATTCTAGATACAAGGGTGGGTGTGGTTACTTGATAAACCTTTGAAAACCCTTCCCTAGATTCAGTTATCCACACCTTTTCTTCCCTGTACGTGCCCCAGGGGAATGAAGAAGGAAATGGTGATTGATTGTGATCTTGATTTATATACCCACCCACGACAAAGTTGGGCAAGTGTGGATACACCCCTCCCCCCACAACCGCATGGACCTCCAACATCTGTTTACTTCCGTTTTCATTTTTTTTAATCAAAAAATTTTATTAGTATTTTTCAGGTTTTATAGCACTCACATATTTTATATTCATAAACACATATAACATAAAACACATACAATACATACATAACAAACAAAAGAAAAGAAAATATACCTCAACCTCAATTTTTAACTACTTGAAATCACCTCAAACTGACTTCCTCTGGGCCTCCCTTACTAAAGTTCCATTCCTTACTTCATTAGCAGTTGTCCAAATTTTACTTCCATTTTCAAATGGACACACAATTTGAATCAATCTGCAATAAGCTTTTGTTTTTGCCATGAAACCAGTTTCTCAATAAGCACTTTTCAGAGACAAAAATATGCAATAGATCCATATTGTTTGTGGACTGCAGAAAAAAGTACGTGGACACCGTTCATTCTTCGATAAACTGTTGCACGTACGCAGCCTATGATTGCTTCATGCATGCTTAAAAATTAATATGTGAATGTAATAACATAAGATGGTTAACAAGAATCATATGGGCAAGGTGCATTTTCAAATAGTACCCCCCTTTTTTTAAAGTGACAGGGATTTTTCTTTGAAAGGATCTACCAGCAAAATGCTAAATGGATGCATTTATACAATTATCCTGATTTTATATTACACCAAAAAAGGACTTATCTGGAAACACTTAAGATGTACATAAAAACATTGTGTGACATAATGAGTGCCTGGGCTTGACAAGTGCCAAAATATACATATAGTTGAGCCTAAAAATACATTTTACATAAACTTATATGGGTTTCCTCATGAGTCTGGAATGACTCCCCGTGAACCTGTGCCCTGTCCCACACTGCACTAATAAGTGTTGCGTAGATGGGAATTACAGAATAGACATTCTTGCTTCTTAGAGGGAAATATTTAAAACGTTAAAAGAAAAAAAGGAATACTAGTGAAACAAGTGTGGGTAGCTCAGACAGACAGACAGACAGACAGAGAATGAAGTGTTAAATCTGTGGTGTGCATAAGGCAGAAACGAATCACCCTGCTATTTTGCATGGAAAGTCATGTAGCCACTCTCACTACCGGTAGTTATCCAGATTATGTTCTGCTATAATGAGATAATAGTTGCTCATATTGATTATGTGATAGAGACTTTGCATGCCTGCCAGTAGTGAACTACTTTAGAGTTGAGGAATTAAGAGCGGGACAATTCCAAGCTGAGGTGAAATTGGAATAGTAGCAACCCATCTCAGAGCAGTCTTTGATTCATATCTTGTGATGTGGTAATATTATGTACCTCATGTCTTCCACAAGGCTGTTGCTATGTGTGCACGCACCTCAGGTTAATAAACCTGTGTCTGTATGCGAGTCTGCATAATGCAGTTACAAAATTTCTCGAAAGAATTAAAAATTTTAATAACATAGAATGAGTTTTTCTAGTAAAGAAAAAGGGGTTTTAAAAATTCTGCGTATAAGGCTGCACTAAAGCCTGATAGGTGTGCAAACAGAATCCTGTGGCCTGATTCCTTGTGCACAGCTTCATCTGGGACTTTGGAAGGAAGAGTTTGAAATTATTCAGTGCCAATGTGGAAGAGTTACAAGAAGACTCAGAAGTTGTGCACCACCTAGTGGCAGATACAGAAAATGTGCGCATAAGGCCCCTTTTTATAAAAATAAAGACTGTACAGTATTTCAAAATCTACAATAGGTTAACACCTTTATTGGGACCAGAAAAGATGTCACAAAAGTGTGGCAAGCTTCCAGGTTCTCCTGAACAACCTTAATCGGGTATTGTACACAAAGCAGAGGGAAGCAGGAAAGTACAAAAATTAGGCTTAAGTAGTAGGCAAGTGGTTAGCTTGTAGACTCAGTTCCAAGGTAGAGATTGTAGATTTACAGATATTCTGAAATCACATTATTCAGAATGATCTTATATTTTAGACTGACTGGAAGAAGTACCAATATGTCTCCCTTTAAATATTACCTTGCTTATATTATATATTGCTTTAACTGTTTTACTAATAGAAAGGGAGATTATTATTATTTACTTTTTCCTTGTTGTATAAACAATAGATGCTAATTCTTTGTAGATCTTTGGCATTTGCACAGATACGGCTTTTATTTATTTAAATGAGCTTTCCCGCTACGTTGAAATGTTCTCAAAGTAGATCACAAAAGAAATAACTGCAAATAATAAAATATGAAAACACCAAGCAATTGTGACCTTATACACCTTCCCCGTTCAACTTGAGGAAGGTTGGGGGTTGAGAAGAGGGTGGTACGTGTAAGGATATTGGGGGCAGGGTTTTTTGTGTGCCCCCTATCCACACTTAATTGAAGCATATAATATTCTCCAGAATTTCAGTACAAGATTGGTTGCGCACAGTATAGGCACCTACCAGTCTCATCACTATTAAGTAATATTTGTACAAATTACTCTGACTGATATAGTGTATATTGAACACAGCTGGTCAGATGTTTGAACCAAGACATTCACATGGTTTGTCACTTTAAAGTTTAAAATCAGCTATGGTTTAATTTGAACATGTTATTTGCTCCTCTCTCGCTCCTTCCTGCAGGAGAAGAAACAAACCAGAACCTGGCTTTGTGTTACATGCAGAACAGCACATGTAGTTTATTGCTGCAAAAGAAATAGTGACTAGTAGGGCAAAAACAACTATGTTGGCTTACTGTGCCTGTGGTTTGTTTCAAGGAAACAAACCATGGCACTGGTTCATCATGAAAAGCTAGCATGTTGATTGTATCCTCCAGGCTGAAGAGAGATAGGAGCCGAACACCTGCACTTTTAGCATCATCTACCAGCTTGTTCACATTAAACCACAATTTATTTTAAACTAGGGTTTAAAATGATGTACAAACAGGGGCATCGTTTCATTCTGTTAGCAAAAAATATATGCATGAAGTGGGATTATCTAGCTGTCTTCTGCCATCACAAGTCCATTTAGTTAGAAACAAATTGCACTGAAATAAACGGAATGGATTTTATGCCATTGTGTTTTACAATTGCAATGCTGTTTTTGAAGCAAGGAGCAAGAATTTGAAAGACCAATCTATAGCGGGTCCCTCTCCCTGCTTGAGTTTACTAGGTGGGTGGGATGGGTAATCTGGCTAGGAGAAGCGAAGAGAGAAAGCACTACATGGAACAAAGAAGCAAGAGAGAAATGGTTTCTTAAGTGTCTTGACTTGACCGAAGCACAACATGGTTCTGGCTAGGTCAAGCCATTCCACCCGTCTACAAAATGAAAGCAAGCGAATACATATAAATGAAACCTTAGCAATCTTTTCAGTGCGAGGCAAAAACGTTTTTATTTGGCAATACATTTCAGGTTGCTGTAAATCCTAGCTTTGCTCTTACTTGCTGTCTTCCTGTTATCGTTCGATATTGTAATACGAGGTCTGGTTGTATACCAGCCTGGACTCCAGATCGGATGAAGGGGTAGTCTGTACATGTTTTAAATAAATAAAATATTGTAAGGTGTTATAACAAGGCGCAACATCAATGTACTGAAGATCCTAAGTTAAACTATAATATTGCATAATTCTTTATCGTTTTAAAAAATAAAAATAACAATAAAAAACAGTTGTTTTCCTATCACTGTTCAAACTATTTGCTTAGACTTCCTTGAGAAATGCCTTAAGTCTTAGCACTGAGATGATGGGCATGTGTATCTGTCTGCTCAGGTGTGAAGGGTGTAGTCCCAAAAATGTAATGGCAAAAAGGAAGGGAGGCTATGAAAGAGAAATATTACAACAATATCCAGCTCAGAATTGAGCGAACATAAGCCCAGCATTTTCTAAACAAAGTAAACTGTGAGAAGTTCTGGAAACAATCTGTGGCCTTTTCATTTTAATTGTGTACAGGGAGTATTCAGACATGTATTTGTCCCAGGAAAGCTGTACTCTGTCCATGTATAGGTGTGTTGACACCAGTCCATTTTTACAAGAACATCACTGTAACTTTGATGTTCTCTATCGCCATAGTATATTTTGCTTCCACTATCAACTTTATATAAAAGCAACAGCAGGAAAATGAAAACCCCAGAATTACAATACTATTCTGAACGCAGTCAGGACAGAAATAAGATTGGAGTTAGGCAGTCCCTTTGTGTCTACGCTTAGAGAGGGAGGGAGAGAAAGACCATGCAATGGCAGCCTGGATCCCATTGACTATTACAGAGGTAAGAGAGAGGGAGAGAGAGAACAATGGGCCATTGTGCAAAAACAGTAGCTTAATGGAAAATCCTTGGGACATTTGATATTCAGAATAAGATGTATCTCAGTATAGGGTTTATTGGGATATTTTAAAATGCGTTTTCTTCAGTATTTTATACACCCATTTTTTTATTTTGTACTTCCATTTTAGTATTTTGTACTTTCCTGTAGCACGTATAATTGCATATATGATCCTAGATAAGTGTTGTGGTTGAAACGAAGATGAGCAGGTTAGGCAATGTTTACATTGTCTTCCCCTCCTTTTTTCTGTCCATTGCAGGCATGGAGAGTGCAATCACATTGTGGCAGTTCCTGTTGCAGTTGCTTCTTGATCAGAAACATGAGCACCTAATTTGTTGGACATCTAACGATGGTGAATTTAAGCTACTTAAGGCAGAAGAAGTGGCTAAGCTGTGGGGACTCAGAAAAAACAAAACTAACATGAATTACGACAAACTGAGCAGAGCGCTGAGATACTACTATGACAAGGTAATTTTAAAAATTCTATTAGTACAGTACTTAAACAAAAAAGCAAAAAGTAGTAACATGCTTGTTAAAGTTGGAGTGCTGCCTTTTGGCTAAAAAGAGCCCCCCCCCCCCGGCTGCTCACAAAAAGTTAACACAAATACAAAATTCAGACAGTAAAATACCACTTACTTACAAAGATTTCAGCCAGCCATATATATCAATAATATATTTTAAAGTCTTTATTTTTAAAAAATAAATAAAACCCAAACGCATCATTTTCCTTGCCTAAATACAAAAAGCAACCCCCTCAAAATGTCAAAAACAGTGCAGCAGTAAATTCCCCAGCAAACTGCTGTCTTTGAGTAGCCACCTAAAGGCAGGGCAAGCCTACAGACAGTTTATAAGGAGAAAGCATTGTCAATCAGATTGCACATATTATATTATGTTAGGCAGTTGCCTTTATAGAATGTCAGACTATTAGTCTGTCAAACCCAGAATTGACTACTCTAACTGGCGGTGGCTCTCCAGCTTTTCAGGCTGAGCGTCTTTCTCATCACCTGTTACCTCAGGGCCAGATCTTATCTCCTCTAGCACTGGCAGGCCAAATTTGACAGGTGGGTGGGGGCTGCCCACCTGTCAGTCACCTGGTGTCACAATGATGTCAGGTGATGGAGTCCCCACAAGCAGCCAATCGCAGCTGGCTTCCTGATCAGCTGATCAGCAGGGACAGCAAGGCTTCCCTTGCCAGTGCATACAGTGGGACCTCGACTTACGAGTGACCCGACTTACGAGTTTTTCGACTTCCGAATGACTTCCAGAAGGAAAAAAATGGCCGCCGCATCCGAATTTTTTGACTTCCGAAAGGAAGTCGCGGCCGCTTTTGATAGGATTTTTTCGACTTACGAGGATTTGATGCGGGTTTCTTCGACTTACGAAGTGTTTCCGCTCAATGCATCCCTATGGGGACTCGACTTACGAGTGTTTTCGACTTCCGAAGATCGCGTCGGAACGCATTATCGTCGTAAGTCGAGGTCCCACTGTATTTATGAGTGCACTTAAAGGCTCCCAATTGGTCATTGGCAGCCACATCGCCACCTTCCTCTCACCTGACACCACAAGGGGCTTCAGGTATGACACAGGTGGGCATGGTTTGGGGGAAATGGACTTGTGGCCTAAGTAACCTTGCCAGGCCTAAGTAAACCCACAAGCTATCTGATTTTTTTATCTGGAGATGCCAGGAATCAAACCTGGAGCCTCCTGCATTGTAGAGGAGATGCTGTGCACTGAGCTACTTTGTGAAAATACTAACGAATGTCACACTTGGTTTGCTGTTTAATGCAGAACATCATCAAGAAGGTAATTGGGCAGAAGTTTGTGTACAAGTTTGTGTCATTCCCTGACATTTTAAAGATGGATCCTCATGCTGTGGAAATCAGCAGGGAGAGCCTTTTGCTGCAGGACAGCGACTGCAAGATACCTCTTGAAGGTAGAGAGCAACACAAGCATGGCTTGGCGGCCCTGAAAGGCGCAAGCCGTAATGAATATATCCATTCGGGGTTGTACTCCTCTTTCACCATCAACTCCCTGCAAAACCAGCCAGAAACTCTCAAGCAGATCAAAACAGAGAAGCTGGAGGAGAAACTGGAGGGGCCCACCCCTCTGGAAGAAGTCCGAACTGTTATAAGGTTTGTGACAAACAAATCAGACAAGCAAGTCATGAGGCCCATAGTGTCCCTGCCATCAACATCCGAGGCAGCAGCTGCTTCTGCATTTTTGGCATCCTCTGTCTCTGCAAAAATATCCTCTTTAATGTTGCCCAATGTTGCCAGCATCTCGTCGGCTTCGCCATCTTCCTCCCGGTCGCCGTCTCTGTCTCCGAACTCACCCCTCCCTTCAGAACACAGAAGCCTCTTTTTGGAGTCCAGTTGCCAGGATTCCGATTCTCTCGAGCCACTGAACCTCTCGTCAGGATCCAAGACAAAATCTCCTTCTCTTCCCCCAAAGGCTAAGAAACCCAAAGGTTTGGAGATCTCGGCACCTCCAATGGTTCTTTCAAGCACTGACCTCGGCTCCATCGCCCTCAACAGCCCAGCACTCCCCTCAGGATCCCTGACTCCTGCTTTCTTCACTGCCCAGGTAAGACTTTGACACTTTGACAGGGGAATCCTATGCATGTTTACTTAGAAGTAAGCTCTGCTGAGTGTAGTGGGGCTTACTCCTGTGTGTAGAGGATTGCCTCCTGAGTTCCTTTGAGTGATGCCCATGGCGTGCCCTTGGAAAAAGTGTCTTTTTCTTTCAAGGACAGAAAGAAAAAAAGCAGCATGTAGTTTATTAAGAACGTATGAGTCCTTTTTCTATTAAAATGTTCCTTAGATTAAAAATACAATCGTTACTTTTTTTTAAAGCAGCTATTACAAATAAAACAAATACAGCAGGAGCAAAAAATCAGGAGAGCAGTAGTCAGTAAAATATGTAAAAGCAGTAATACATCAGCATAGGCAAAATTGAAAGAGAGTCAGTGTGGCATAATGGTTAGAGTGTTGGACTATGACCTAGGAAACCATGGTTTGAATCCCCACTCAGCCATGAAGCTCACACTCTTTCCTTAACCTACCTCACAGGGTTGTTGTGAGAATGAAATGGGGGTGGGGAGAACATGTGCACCACCTTGAGATCCTTGGAAGATAAAAGTGGCATGCAAATGTAATACATACACACACACACACACACACACACACACTAGGAAATGAAAAGGTCTTAATCTGAATGACAGTAGTTTAGGCACCTCCCAAATCTTTTTTGGAAGGGTGTTCAAATAGGGGCACCACCACTGAGAAGACCCATCTCAGTAATGCTCTGCCTTCCGTGTAAATTTCATTCCTGCATTAACAGCTTTCCAGAATGGATAACTCACCGCTTCCAGCTATCTGCTAGAAACCTATGCACACATTCCCCATGACAAATCTTGCATAGCACTGGGGCTTACGGGCAAATTTGCAAAGTGGAGATGCTGTTAGGGGCACCGCATGCACATGCACACACACACACACACACACACACACACACACACACACACAGCGAGAGAGCAATCAAATACATGTAAACCCACTATTGCCCATCTGCTCTCAGTTAGGCTTTTGCTTTTCTTCAAGCCAAATCTTGGGTGGTGTGTTGATCTTGCTGGACAGTGCAGCTGGGAAGCAAGAGATCACACCCCTCCACAACAATTAGGCTTGAAAAAAGCCTTCTAAGAAAGTGGACACTTTAGATGCCAGGAAAACTGGATGCTTCCATGAACAAGAGGCCAGACTGTCCGTCCCCCCCGCCCTTTTCAAAGCTAGTCAGCAATCATAACCTTAGAGTGGGATAGACCGTTAGCAGCTTAATTACATTTTGTAGTTTGCTGGCACCGTGGCCTTTCTCAAACAAAATATGAAATGACATGTTTAGGTCAAGCTGTTTTCTTTAATCATAAAGTGGTTTTGCGGTATTCAGAATAAAAAAGGCTGACTCCTTAAGGGCAGAATGAGTGTCTATGCAACTGTCTCTCCCTTTTGCATTAAGCATCAGATGGGCTTTAAGTCTGGAATCCTCTGTCACTGAATCCCAGGCATCATCTGCTTACATTATCCATTTGGTAACAACAGAAGGTTGGTGCTCTACACTAGCACTGAAAGGTACACATCGTGCTAGTGAGCACTGGGTGCTCTCTTTGTTGTCTTTGGGAGGTTGTTGATGGAAATCAATTGCAGTCCTCCTCTTCCTTCCCTGCCATCTTGCAAGAGTCGTGTGTTATTCAGTCCATCAGCAGTTCAGAAACTGCTATCTAACATGGTAATGTGAGTATGTATTTTAAAGTAGCATTCTTTTAAGTATTAAGATATGTACAGCCTGGCCCTTTCTGGAAACAACTGAAGACACTTTTGTTTTGACAACCTTTTCTGGCTTGATGAAAAGGCGTCTCTGCCTAGCTTTAAAAAACTAACCTTATTAATACTCTATAATGTTGGACAAACTAATTCTCTGCAGGGAACACAGACACTGCACCTTAAAGCATCCATTCTCTAAGTGTTAAAACACATAATAACCTGGCTGGCATGTTAGCCCATCACATTCCAAATCTACCTCTTTTGGGGTTAAAGCCGCTTGGCTGGGACAGATGGGAATTGTAGCCCAAAACATCTGGATGGCGCCAGAGTAGAGAAGCCTGGCTTAAAAAATGCTCTTTGCTCAAACCTTGTATAGAACAATAGGATTCCGACATTGTGCTGATGAGGGAGCGGAGCTTAGCCAAAAGACATGTGGTAGAACAGTTAACACTAAGCAGCGATCAACTCGGTCTATGATGCTAAAAAAGGAAACCTAGTTATTTTGGGTATGAAAGCCTGAGAGTTTGCAGTTCTTTTAAAAATAAATGACCTGACAGTTGCTTTCTGAGCTGTAGGCTGCTTGCAAAAGAAATCTCAGATTTATTCATTCATGAGTCATGCTGCTGAAAATAGCATTTGAAAATCGACACAGGCCTAGCTAGGTAGATTTGGGCTACAAACTACTAATCTGGGCACAGGTTCCATGGAGTTCAACAAAATGCACCTCAGTGGAAACATGCACAAGTTTGTGCAGGAAGCTTCAGCAGGATGGCTGGGTTGGTCTGTTGCAGCAAAAGCATCAGTCTTCTAGCATGTTAAATGCCAATTCATAAATTGTGGCATAAGCTTTGAAATGGACTCTAGTCCATGAAAACTTGCTGTAATAAATGTGCCAATATTTAAGGCACCGCTTGGCTTTTTGTAGTTGTAGCTGTAAAGTGGCAACCCTATACACTTTCTTGGGGGGTAAGTCCCAGTGGCTAGGAGATTTCAAAGTTCTCTGTAGGAGTTGCATTCTGTGGGGTCTTATTCTGTCATTCTACAGTAAATATACATTTTATGGTAAATATACCATTTATGGTATAAAAATATGTCTACTTCTACACTTCTTCAAAGATTAAAAGTGAGAACAATGTCTGATATTTATGGAAATTTTTGTTGCCTTAGTTTGGTAAAGGTAAAGGGACCCCTGACCATTAGGTCCAGTCGTGACCGACGCTGGGGTTATGGTGCTCATCTTGCTTTACTGGCTGAGGGAGCCAGCGTACAGCTTCTGGGTCATGTGGCCAGCTTGACTAAGCCGCTTCTTGCGAACCAGAGCAGCGCACGGAAACACCGTTTACCTTCCTGCCGGAGCGGTACCTATTTATCTACTTGCACTTGACGTGCTTTTGAACTGCTAGGTTGGCAGGAGCTGGGACCGAGCAACGGGAGCTCACTCCGTCGCAGGGATTCGAACCGCCGACCTTCTGATCAGCAAGCCCTAGGCTCTGTGGTTTAACCCACAGCGCCACCTAGTTTGGTAACTTCCACCTAAATATACATTTGTGGATCATTGCAAGTACTAATTTCTTTTACTCCATGTGAGCTAATGATGGCAAGCAATGAGGAAGGACCTTAGTTCAGTGGTAGAACATATTCTTAAGGGTCCAAGCTAAATCCCTCATCATGTGATAGTCAGTATGGAGCTGTCCAGAATATATGCAGCATGGGGGGGGGAAGCAATGCTCATACTTTTTTTTTACCTTCTCTGTTAGAAAACAAAGTGCCTTCTCATTCTCAGCTGGGCAGATGTATCATGTGATTGTGGCAAAACAAAACTGAGCACGATGAGGCAGTGAAACTGCTTCCTTATTAAGAAAAGAGGTACTTTGCTCTAGAGTGATGTCATATTCTACAAGGGACACGTTCAGCAACATTGACTTGAAGTGTTAATAAACAAAATAACTTGCAGAGTAAACAAGCAGAGGGAAGGAGAGTATTATGCTCAGAGATGATGATGATGATGATGATGATGATAATAATAATAATAATAATAATAATAATAATAATAATAAGCCTAGAGATTCTGCCATGCCCAAAAAGCAAAAATGAATTAAACAGTAATGATTTTTGTCATATATTCTGGAGCAAGGGCTGACTTAGTTTAGACAACACAATGCTTTTGATCCTGTACAGCTTTCCTATTTTAGTTGTTTCATCATGTGCCACCATTTAAAGTGGCTATAGAATATGCAGAGTACATTGGTATTGCTCAGTGCTTTGGACTCACACAGTAAAGCTAGATCCAAAGAATGGCAAACATAGGGAGCTGCCGTATACCAAGTCAGGCCAGAGGTCCATCTGCATCAATATTGCCTATGGGGACTGACATTGCCTTTCCTGGGTTTGAGAGACAATTTCCCCCAGTCTTAGCTGGAGGCGCCTGGAATTGAACCCAGGAGCTGATGCATGCAGAGCAGTTGTTCTGCCTCTGAGGTATGGCCCCTTCCCCTAAGGGGAATTGACACGAGGAGTGCCCTGCAAATGCTTAAGCGTCCACACAGTGTGATAATAGGCAGATTCTATGGCAGTTCGTGTGCTTTTGCTTACATAGGGACCCAGGTGGCGCTGTGGGTTAAACCACAGAGCCTAGGGCTTGCTGATCAGAAGGTCGGCGGTTCGAATCCCTGCGACGGGGTGAGCTCCCGTTGCTCGGTCCCAGCTCCTGCCCACCTAGTAGTTCGAAAGCACGTCAAAGTGCAAGTAGATAAATGGGTACCGCTCCGGCGGGAAGGTAAACGGCGTTTCCGTGCGCTGCTCTGGTTCGCCAGAAGCAGCTTAGTCATGCTGGCCACATGACCTGGAAGCTGTACGCCGGCTCTCGGCCAATAAAGCGAGATGAGCGCCGCAACCCCAGTCTCGGACACAACTGGACCTAATGGTTAGGGGTCCCTTTACCTTTTTATGGCAGTTTGTGTGCTTTTGCTTACACACACACAGTTTTGGATCACAGAGTGCTCTTGTGTGAGATGTAGAACAGCCCTTTTGTGAGTAGAAGGGCTTATTTGGACCCAGCTTCCTTTCTTTCTCCATCATTTTCTGCTCATAGTTCCCCTATTCCAAGAAGATGCAGCTAGAAAGAAGCTGCATAGGAACTCTCCCAGAGAAAGCACAGCATGTGTAATGACAATTCTTACACCAAATCCCTGTTAAAATGCTAACGTTAAAAATCCCAAGGTTCAGAAAGGAAAACACGTTCCTAAGCACAAAACATCTCTCTGAAAAAAAGCTATGGGGCGAAGCAACGAGGAGGGGTAACATTCAACCTGGCAATGTGAGTCAAGACATGGTAAGCCAAAGAGTAGATGAATGTCGGAACACATGTCGTGTGTCTTTTGTCTTGCAGACCCCAAATGGATTGCTGTTGACCCCAAGTCCATTGCTTTCTAGCATTCACTTCTGGAGCAGCCTCAGCCCCGTCGCTCCTTTGAGTCCTGCCAGGCTGCAAGGACCAAACACCCTGTTCCAGGTAGGTTGGGGCAATGACTGCTCTCTTAGGTGGCGCTTTCTGGCCAGGTAGCCAAAGGAACCTTTCTGTGGCTGGGCGTGGAGGCATTTCCATTCTGAAAAGAGATAACATCAGATGTGCCAAAACAATATCTTCTCTCAGGAAAGGAGCTCCAGTAACAGGGTGAGAGACAAAGCAATGAAGATGCCAGAAGGCAGGAACTGTACACAGTGCACTGAGGGAGGTTAACTGCTTCTCTGGAGTCTGCCTCCTAAAGGGGCAGGCAATTGTTATCACTAGGGCAGCAGCAGAGGTGGCTTCGGTTGATAATTATAAGCCAAGCTGAGATAGCTCAGTTGGTAGAACATGAGACTCTTAATCTCAGGGTCGTGGGTTTGAGCCCCACATTAGGTAAAAGATTCCTGAATTGCAGGGGTTTGGACTAGATGATCCACGTGGTCCCAACTCTAAAATTTTATGATTCTAAGTCCTTCCTCTGTCATAGTGAAAACACACATGCCAGACACCTTGATGATACCTTGATGAAGATGTTGACTCAGTGCACGGCACCTGTGAAAATGGAAAAAATCCTTGCTAGGGATCATTAGGAATTGAAAACAAAATTGCCAATATCATAATGCCATTATACAAAGCTATGATGCAGCTGCATTTGGAATACACTGTGTGCTGTTCTGGTAGCCTCAACTCAGAAAGAGGTTCGGAAAAGGGCAACCAAAATGACCAAGGATACTCCCCTAGCAACTCCCCCAGGAGGAAAGATAACAACAGTGGTGTAGGGCTTTTTTAGTTTAGAGAAAAGATGAGCAAAAAGGGACACAATAGAAATGTGTAAAATTATGCATACGGAGATACTTTGGGACATCCAACAAAGCGAAATGCTGGAGGATTCGGGGCAGATTAAAGAAAGTACTTCTTCACACTGCCCACAGGAGGCAGGGATGGCCACCCACTCAGATGGCTCTGAAACAGTAGACAAATTCATGTAAGCATGGTAGCTGCCAGCCCTGGTGGTTATGTTCTGCCTCCACTGTCAAAGGTAGTATGCTTCTATATACCAGTTGGCCACACAGTGCTGAACTGGGTGGGCCATTGGCCTGATCCTGCAGGCTTCTCTTACGTTTTTGTGGCAGCTCTGATGTTTCAGCCAAAATATGTCAAAGAGACTGTACGTCAAAACTTATCTGTGCATGGGAAAACTGAACCCCCCCCCACAAAAGAATCTGAAGATTTCTCAAGAGGATTAGCATGCCCTATCTGAGGCTGTGTTAAGGGAAGCTGCAAGAACAGTTTAAAATCAGAAGGATTAAAAATGTAGAGAAAGTGCTCATGGGCGCAGGGGCATTTTGGCTCCATGAGTCCAGCATGTGGGGTTTTTTCAATCGCTATTTTAAAAAGGGAGAAATTATACCGGGTATGAAAATGTTAGCACCATCACCTGGAATTTGGCTTCCTTGGCTGACGCAGGAAAACTACACTTACCGATAACAGGAAGGAGTAAATTTATGTCAGGGAAGCACCTGGAGCAAGCAAGGAAGATGTAACTACAGGATTACCATGCCGTTGAAGTGAGTGGGGGCTGAGATCACCAAATTCCTGCCACACACGGCACTTCAATGTGTGTCCGTAAATTCAGCCTATAAGAACTGTAGGCTTTTTATTAAACCTCTGTAGCAGCCGTGCTGTGGTATGCTATCTGCAAATATTCAAGTTTGTGTTATGCTACCTTGCATTCCCATCTGTATTCCTGGGTTTAAGGATTTTTTTCATACAAAGAAGACAAGGATTTGTGCTGAAATACAGGTATCTGGTTGCAATATACCTGCTTCTCATGTTCAACTCAGAGTCCTGTTGCAAACGTCTCTAAAAACTGGTGGCTTTAATACTGTTTTTGTTGTTGTTGCCTGCTACAGCCGTGCAAACATGCTTGCATTCTTTCATTCCACCCCTTAATAAATTGAACAATTGTGTGCTTGTACAAATTGGTGTGCTCAAGGCATTCCCACCAAGTATAAATTCCCTCTTTGTCCTATTAGATGTTTTTCTGCTAAGTGTGTGCACTCAGGAGGGGGGGGAGAGAGAAAGAAACCACACATCCCCTAAGTGACACTGGGTAGTGTTGAAGCAGAAATGGAAGTTGGGGAGAAGGTGCTGCAGGGAAGGAGTTGTGGACTGTTCCCAGGTTGTCAATATACAATGCACCTCGTGCAAACCAGATTCATATCCAGTATATACTGTAATGCATTATGTGAAATAGTCCAGTGTTTTGTAGATCATCGTTGTACAGGCTTGATCCTGACTCTAAAATGCACACAAAAGGAGAGGGAGAGAGGAAGTAAGTTTGAAGTATGTACATACAGCACTAGATATAAAGCATTTGGAAGAAGACACTTGCCACCAAAATCTGGGGATGGACCCCAACTTGTGCAGCACAGCTTCAAGAACTAGAGTCCTGAAAACCCCAAATATCCAACTCCCCATATATCCTCACTAAGCTTCAACAACTGTTCTGACTTAGAACACAACCTGCTTTGCAGCAGTCCTCCTAGGGCTCTCTCGCCTCACACGAACTCCCTTATTTTTAGCATTTCATAATTTTGCACACTTGATTAGAGCCATCCAGTTGGGATCAGACAGAAGCACCCACGACTTGCCCTGTAGTGAGAGCCAAGTGCATCCAGCACCTATTAGTGGTAACTGGAAGTGAAAAGGGGATCCAGATCCGTCACATCAAGGGCCCTTATTTGACTAACGTGTGGTTCAGAGAAAGGCCAAGATGACAAATCTATTAGCATAGGAAAAGTGTTCTTCCCAAGAACCAAATAAGAAGTGGCAACAGCCGCTGAGCCTGAACCTGATCTAACTCACCAAGGATTTGACTTGTTTCTTTCTTTAAAGGGTTCACTGCGCTCACTTCCATCTTCACAGGTAAAGCCTTTGCAGAGTGCTGAAATCTCAACTAATATTCCGGACAGGGGTTACAAAACACATTTTGTCTACACATGGGATGCAGATTTTCTCCTTCCAAAAAAAAATATTGAGATGGGGGGTGGGGAGAGCAGATATCAACACTCCAAGGAAGCTTGCTTTACCTTTTTTCAAGGTTTTCCTTTTGTGAGGACATATTTCCTTTATAAAGCTTAAGCCGATAGTGTGCTTTGGTTTACAAAAAAGGGCTGGAAAGCGACAAATGGGGCATTACAATGCTGCTCAGGTGACTTCAAGAAACTTACGCATTTGGGGGGGGGGAATGCAGGTGCTGTTACAGAAAATTAAGACACGCTACTCTGGCACAGAAGCCAAAGGAGTTGGACTGGTGAAACTATTTCTCTTAAGTTGGTAGACAGGTAAAACAACTTCTGTTTCCCAGCAGATGGGCGAGGAGAGTCCTGCATCCAGCTTACTTCACTGGATCAGGTTAATTGGTAGAGCCTCTTGAGGAATGTAATTAACTTACTCCAGGTTTGAAAGCTTGCAGCATAATTAGGGCAATGAGAGACTTGTTCAAAGCTGCAGTTCACTCTGCAATAAAGTTCTAAAACAATAGCAGGGAAGCACGGCTGGAATTCACCAGCATCTCAAACATCCCACTGGCTGATGTCACTTTGCAGCCAGAATCCATACCATTGTTTGCATATTATTTGCCCAGTAGTTGCAACTGAGCAGTTCCAGGGAAGAATCTGGGACCCTTCGTGTCAGGCAGTGCACAAACACACACAGAGAGCTCATTCTGAAGACACGGCAAGTGAAGGAATAAAGACACAAGGCTATGATTGATTGCAGAATTAATGTATTAAGCAAATCAGAGCATTTTGCATAATTGCAGGAAGGCTGAACACATATGTTCCAAATGTCTCTATTTACAAAAACCTATTAGGATGAGTTGCTAGGGGTTCGTTTCTTCTTCTGCCCCCTACCCCTGAGGGTTTCCTGAAGTTAAGTATCTGACTTGGGTCACAGCATCTTGTTTCTAATGCCCATGCAATTAAATCCATGCACAGCCTGCCATTTCACATGCTTGGCTGATTATAACATATTACAGGGCAATTACATTTTTCTAGTGTACCTTTAGCAAAAGCAACACCCTCGCTTCTTTTAAAACAGTACAGAACAGTCAGTTGTAGAGTAGAATTAGAACAGTGGCATGGAGGTGAAGAGCTTTCAACCACATTATTTTTGGGTACACATGCTCCCACTCTTTCTACTCAAAGAAGTGTCCCTATTTACATCGGTGAAACAATAAAGACTGTGCCAGAATGGTGGCTGCTTGGGCTGCAGTTAAGATGCAGACTGTGCTTCTATGAGAGGTGGGCTGGAACGAAAAGTGGATGGGACACCCCTTTCTCTCTCTCTCTCTCTCTCCATCCAATGCCCCTTTCCCTTCCCCACTCCTTGCCATCTGCATGAAATTAGCCCAAGGGCTGCATGTAGCTTAAGGGAGCACAGGTTGCCCATACATCTTAAAATTATTTGGTAAACTAAAAAAAAGCATTTATGGTTTAGTGTCTAGTGTTATCTCTGAATTGAACCTTAATGCACATCTTAAAGACAATAAAATACTTCTCGTTTGTTCCCCTTTTGCAGTTTCCAACTCTGCTCAATGGTCACATCCCAGTGCCAATTCCCAGCTTGGATGGGACTTCTTCTCCAGTTCTCCTGTCTCCAAATGCTCATAAATCCTGATGTCTCAGCAAATTAAAGGACTCACTCACAAACTGGATTTTACACAGCCATTCTGATGGGTTTCATTTTTCTGGTGACACTGGGAGGACATCATGAAACCCTCTTTTACTATGGTTTGCACTTTTCATTACATGAATGATCTACTTGTATGATGTTTATTTAGCATTTTTAAACAGTGTTTTTTTTATCAGAATCTGTTGTGCATTAAAATGAGTTATAATTTTTTTATATCCTTGCTCTCCAAGTGTTGAACACTGTTAATGAAGTACTTTTCTTAATAGATTTCAAGACAATTATCTAAAGGATGTGAAACTTTTTAATCCTGTATTTCTGCATATTATGCACCATGCTTGTATAAACTATAACCGGCTGTGCCTTCTTTTGCATAATGTTATATAAATGATTTATATATTTTCCAGTATTAAGGGAAAGGTTGAAAAGGAACCAAGTATTGAACAGCCCCTTCCCCATGCTAGTATTTCAGTATTACCCTTGCGGTAGGCCATATGGTGCAGTGTATTCATGTAATTTTGAATTAAGTGCTTTCCAGTTATATAAAGAATCCTCCTGTTTCCTTGCTGAACTGTGAGGCCATAATAAATATTTTGGCCAGTAAGTGTGTTTAAGAATAGGACACTATTTAGATATAGGTGCTTCAATTCTTCTCTGTGGTAAGAGGAACATGGCCTTAAATATTTACAATGTATTTTAGGGACATTCTTAAATTAAGAAGATATAACCTTGCTCAGTGCCACTCATTTTCATGTATTCATTGATTGAAGAAACTTTAATCTGATCTTCATTTACCTGACCACACTCAAGGTATTGTACCTTCTAAGTTAATTTTTCCAGTACTTTGAAGCCAGTGGCTCCCGTTTCACATGGCCAAAGGCTTAAAAAACTAGGCAGTTTTTGACAATTTTAAGAAGAGTTTCTAGCCCTCATGATTACATTTCTTTTTAAAAAAGAAGTCTGTGAGCGTGAGAGACATACAATACGAAGTGTAGTGTGTTCAGTAACAGGTTAGTACAGAAAAAAATACTACTGAACGTTGTGATTTAATAACACCAAGGTGTTTGTTCTTCTCAGAAAACTAAAATACTGAAGACGAAGAAATAGAGGTTGTGTCACTTTCTAGAATATCATGACTATAGTTTCCTGAAGATGACATACAACGCAAAAGCAGAATTAAATAAGTCTGGGTGGCATTGTATAAAAAGAGCATTGTGTCCAGGAGCTGTATTCTGGAAAGTATCTCATGCATGCATATTTTATGAACATGTTAACTATATCTAAACACTGAAAATATTTAGATTAAATGAAACATCCCAACCTATTTCATGTTCCCAAAGTTCATTTGAGAATTTATACAAATTCCAGTTCTACTCTACACAAAGCCTACTTTAATAAGTTAATCTAACTTGAAGAGCGCTGGTGACATTGATCGAGAAACAGCTAGACACTCCGGCAGAAATAATAAACTGTTGGTCTTCCAGGTTGTGAAACTAAAGCTTGTGTGTGCTTTTAAATAAAAATATGAATAAGGAATACTGTACTATAGCTGATTCCCACTGCACTTTATATCCTCAGGATTGTACTGCAGTGAGGTATATCATTTATTCTTTCTGGAACAGCATTTGCTATCTGAAGAGAGCGCCACTAATCCTGCCCCCTCCACGTTTTTACAGTATTGTATACACTCCTCTACATCTTCCAGCAATCCACTTCCACCACTGCAAGAGGCATCATTTCCAATTGCCAAAGTTATCAAGCTCTATAAATGGAAAGCATATCACTGCTGAATACACTTCTCACACACTAAATTCTATTTGCTGTTTATAGTGGGATTTGGATAGCACATTTTTACACACTGATCTTACGTAGAGTCTTACATTGCTATCTTCCTGCTGCTTCTAAAATTATGTTCCTCGTTCATTTCCAATATTGTGGTTTCCAGTCTACCATTTGTTGCAAGCAATCAAAACAGCCATTAACGACCTCTGTCTTCCAGGTTTATAACATAAGCATCTTGTAGGTATAGTATATGCTTAAATTCTGGAGGAAGATGGAGCTTCATAAAAGAACTCCCAAATCCTGATGTTTTAATGATTAAAGACGAAGCATAATCTGTACAACAGGGTTGGCCCTCCAGTTGCTGCTAAACTCCATTATCCTTGACCGCTGGCCATGATGGCTGGGACTGATGGGAGTTGGAGTCCAGCAACAAGTGGCGGGTCACAGGTTCTCTATCCCGGCTTTACACTTTTCTGTGTTTGATTATATAAAGGAAGAACTATCCCACATCTCAGCAATTTTAGCAGGAAAAACATATCAGGGGAAAAGTAAGACAAATTTATTTCTTCTTTTCAGAGCATTCTAACATACCAACTGTGAGCCCGGTGATTTCCAACTAAGAAGGTATAACAGGAAAAAGCAAACACAGACCAACCACTCTGTATCAATGGTAATTTTATATTAAGTAAAGAGCAGAAAGCTGAACACAATGGAAGGCACATACTACTACAGTAAACAGTTCTGTTCTAGTTCTCTCTCTCTCTCTTAGGTGGCAGGACCAAATATCAGTGTGCTGACAGTGCAAGACTTCATTCTTCTACTTTTTCATCAACTGCAGGCTAGGTACTTTAGTGAAGTCCCTTCCAGGTCAAATGTACCAAGATTAATTGAATCATCTGTCCCCTGTCTTTTCTAGCTATTCTTAAGTGGCATTATGATGGCAAAAGATTTGCCTTGTAGAAAAGTTATTACTGAAGCAGCCTTGCATTTGATTTTCATAAGAACTGGGATCTCAAACAGCCTTTGCAAACAGCCATGGTGCTCTTACTACTTGATGTCATCCGCTCTGTATCCCTCTTTAGCCATTACCTGCATGAAAGGTGAAAGTGAGTAGAGAGGGGGCATGCTTTTACTCTCTCCCTAACTAGCATTGGTTACTCTTAAGTTTAGCTGCAATTGTTTCAGAGGCTTCTCTACTCATGAAAGCTCACCCTGTGATTTAGACTCTGGGAAGATCACAGTTCTTAAGTTGCAAGGGGAGCTTATACAAGTAAAAAAACATAAGAATGGACCTGCAGCCCATTTGTATTCACTCCCCTGAAGTGAAGAGGGCTTATGAGTTTTGTAAAGACCAGAAAATGAACATTAAATAATAAAGTGCATACCCAAACCAACTTTAATTCTAATCTCATTTCCTTAAATACAAGTCAGTTGAAGTCATACTACTAAGCTTACTGCTCTTTCTAACTGTCTAGTGTATTTCCAAAAGCCCTATTTACTTTTTACACCTTCATTGGGAAACGCCCCCCCCAACAAAAGATGTAATAAGACATCAGAATTTTGCATGGTTTGTGGCAATATGCTACAGTAGAAGAAAAAGAGCAGATCAGCAGCTCTGCTTAACACACCAAAAAATTATTTTTGCAGGTATGCTGGCATTTCGTGCAGCAAAACACATAAAAGTGAATGGCACACCTACCTCTTCAAATGTTTAAGGATACAGGTGTGTCTATGTGCTTGCTGTGTAAAACACCAACGTATACTGTGCACTCATGTTTTCTGCAGAAAGTGTGGAGCTCTCATTGTCTGGGTTGGGCAGAAGTATGCAGGGAGACACAAGAACAGCCACAAGAGGATGTGGTTCTGCATTAATGTGTCAAAGTGGATGTCATTTAACAACATTCATTGCTGGCATTCCATTAAGGTAAAAAGGTGTCTTTCTCCCTTCTCTTGGGGATAATGTACATCATTCAGAATCATGCAAGCTAAGTAAATCTGTGAAAGTAAGTTGCATATAACTCTTTTCCCACTCACATTATGCAAGGGCTTTGCCCCTCTGAGTGAAATAGATGTGTTGTTCGCCATAACCTTTAAATGTGCTCCATAATTCAAGTCCTTTTATACAAGTTAACACATACTGTGGTCCAGAGAAGGTCAAGCACATGAGAAAACTGTTTGCAATTACAAGTTGCATTTCTGAAAGTCTCCTTTAGTGGCTGGTATGATAGACTGAGCAACGTAAAAACAGCCCAAAATATACACTTAGCTATCCTGGTTTCCCAACACAAATGTCCCCTCTACACTTCAGAATTCCTTTGATTATTTTAATACGCTCTTTACATTTGTAAACATTGGAATATCTTCAAGTTATCTACTTAACCTACCTCACAGGGTTGTTGTGAGGATCAGTAATATTTGTACAATTCTTTAGAAAAAAAATAAAAGATTACATATGCAGCAAGTAGCATTATTAAGCATAAAGCAGAACCCAGTAAATATATGAGAAACCCTAGATTGTTACATACAATGTAATGAGTAATTGAAAAATACTATTTATTCCCACCCCCCTTTTATGTGTAATAATAATTCTCTCAATCCCCTCTCTGCTGGGCTGTGAGGATTTTTGTTTTGAAATCCTCTCTCTTTCATACCTGCATTTTAACTATTGAACGTACGATTCCATTTTGGGTACTTTATACTCAAAAATCCCTCCCGCATTCTTTCCACCTGTTCACCATCCATTAATGAGAAAAGAAAACGTATTTGAAAAATTATCCAAGTGAAGAGAGAATTTTGGTGAAATTCCCATGAGCAGGGTGCAGGCTTTTTATGACTTACCTTACCTCTGAGGTGGCCAAGCGCAGGGGAAGCCATCATGAGGTAACTGCTCCAATGGGGCCTTTTCAGATCAGAAAGCGTAGGTAGCCAGGGAAGGTACAGAGTGCTGGAGAACTGTTTACTGGAAAGAAAAATATATACCCACAGCCTCCTCAGAAAGATCAGTCAAAAACCTGACACTGACTGAAATTCTAAAGTGCTCCGAGAATGAGGCAGAAAAACAGAAGCCTCTTTTAACAGAGCAAGAAAACTTTTGAGAAACCAGAGAGCAGATTTTTCAGCATAGCACTACTTTATGTACAATAATTAATGAAAAACTTTGTCAAAGCAGAAGCATCAAATTCTTTAAAACTAAATTGTAACCAGACCTTTTGAGATGACATGCATACTAGTATCAACAGGAGCAACAGCGTTTTCCTGAAAAACAAAAGGCAGCTCCTGAGGTAAAATGGACATTCAAGAGTCTCAGCTTTCATTATAAGAACTGTTGACCCCTGAAGACTGACAAGTCCAAGTATAAAATGCAAGAAGCTGAATAAGAAACAATAGGAAGGGAAATAAAAGCCTAAAAGTTTGTTTTTCAGCTCATTTTGTATAAAAGTGTGTCTCATTATTTCAAGTTTCTCGAGTACACAATGCAAATTGGCATCCAATGTATTAAAAAAACCTGACACATAGATTACAAGCAAATGAAATAGGTAGGTTAGACTTATTTCATGGTGTATTTACAGTATTTCCAAATTATTTGCCTTTGCTGAAACTGACCCAATTTTTATTCTACTCCTGAAGTAGAATAAAACCAGAGACTGAACCATTTTGCCTTGTTTGGTATGAAACATAGAACCACAGAATTGTAGAGTTGGAAGGGACCATGAGGGACATCTAGTCCAACCCCTGCAATGCAGGAATCTTTTGTTCATTGAACACATGACCCTGAGCTATCCCAGCAACTTCATGTTAAATTGGAATCTACTGTTACTTTTATTACTGACATAAAGTAACCAACACATAACCAGCTCCATTGAATTCACCATGCTTTTTACAAAACCAGTCCTTGTAATTCTGACGAAACCTATGCCTTGGATTCAGAAACAGTGAACACAACAGAAGAGTATGGCCTGGATCGGACATGTTCCTGGTTTAATAAACAATGGTTTGTTGGATCTGGAATTTACTGCATTGCCTGCATTCTCTTGCTTACTGTTGCCCAATCCACCTCTACTTGCATGTCCACCAGCTTAATACAATAATTCCTGTTTTTTCAAGCCACAGTTTGCTGAGCCAAGGTGTCTGAGTGCTCTGGTCTGAGTGCTCCCTACAAACCAGGATTGGACACAGTACTTTCCTAATCCAACAAAACATGGCATGAACCAGACCTAGGATTCCTTCAAGGAGGGATCACAATGCAATAATGCATGTTTGGCAGGCGTCTGTCCAGCACATTAGGTCCTTTCTACATCTCATCTACATGAACAAACTCCTTTACGCAAAGACTTCACTGAATCAATTTACCGTAATAGAAAGCTTGTCATAAAACATTCAAACACAATTGAGGATTTTCCATATAATATTTATACTTTCAAAAGTACAATATTAATACAGGTCCATCAGTTAAAAATAACAGCAGTTTGTTAGCTCTACAGGGCTTCTTTAACGTAAAACCAGCTTACAAATGCTGAAAAGCAGCAGTGGTCCAATAGTCACCATTACACATGAATTTGTCATCTCTTCCAGAAAATTAAAAAAAAAAAATGTTCCCAAATTCAATTTACTAGTATCATGAAATATTAATAAAACATCCCCAAACATGCCACAATCACTATTCACAAATAAAGTTAAAGGAACATACAAAATATTTTTTCACTTAATACTGTTAAATAACAATAATAAACTACAAGATTTCCTGAACAGAAATGGTAGGACCCCTGAATGTTTTACAGTGAACTTCAGGAAAAAAAATTAAGTTATCTATGACTATTTTCATGATATACCAGCCAAAGATTTACATAACCATTTCAAAATATACCAATAAAGATTTACAGCCTCTTGAAGATGCACTAAACAAATAGGTCCAGAAAGGGGAACACAAATGCTTAAAAATACTGTTACTATCACCAGGAGGTATTTATGATACTCACTGAGATGCATAAGCTTAGTAGTAACATGTTGACTAGCTCCAAAAAAAACAGATAACATCTAAGATCTTTAAAACCCTCTAAGTTCTCATGCTTTACAAAGTCTGCAATGCAGAGTGATGGACTTCTCTAGTATGGACTTGCATTCTTCCAGTGGATTTCCAGAAAATATGTTGACACAGAACAGCCATGAAAGCATGGGGTAGGGGGCTGGGACGCCCGGCTCCCATCGTTTTGTTTTTAGTCATTCAACAAACATCAAGAATAATACCAAGCTTCAATTTGTAAGCCAATCCTCACTAATAGACATGGAACCTGATAGCATGTAACAAAAGGAACTGTTTTTTCCCCACTTCTTCGGATCAACGTCAGTACTAAGTGCTTTGAAAAAAGGTCTTTTGTAATAAGTTTTGTTACTTTACATCTAATATTAAATAAGAAGTTGAAGGGCCATGAATTTAAGAGCATTAAAAGACAACTTTACCTATTTTAACAGTCAAGAAAGCTTTGTTTACATTCCAGGAAACATTGCAGTTAAAAAAAGATAAGATAAGATATAAAACTGCAGCAATAATTCATGGAGAAACAGATGCATTCACATATTATATAAAGCCGCTGCAATTTCTGCAGGCGTTCAATTGTTTGTTAACTATACAGACAGTAGTTATTTAGCAGCAATGATTCCGCAATAAATAATGCACTGTGTTTCTCAGTCCTGCACAAAAATTGCAGCTACTGTTACATTAACAGTTGTAACCTACTGGCTCTAATGGCAGAGGAGACCGTAAAATTGACTGTACAAAAATTTGTCACACTGTGACAACAAATATAAAAACATAACCAGCAGGTCTGAAATAAAAAGACTGCACTGTGAGGAGGACAGTGTAGACAAACAAGGTTTCAAGTCCGCCAAGGGAAGGAACTGCCTTCAGGCTAGAGTCCTCGATAGGTGCAAGGCAGCCTTGGGCTTGGAAACTGTGTGGCCGACTTCTAGAAGAGCATGCTTTGTCTTCTGTTCTTTCCATGCCCTGAAAGATAAAACATGGATTGTATAAAGGAATCTGAGCAATGTTTGTGGCTCCTACCAACCATTGCAGCACATGAGGCCAGAATGCTTGTGCATCGCGACAGACGTGCAAAGAAGCGATGCAGTTTCTGTATGGCTTTATCCCTATAGCAACCCTATCACTTCTTTGTGAAATGAACCTGCACAGGCATCTCCCAAGCTACATAGTTTAGTTCCTTGCTTAATTCGCAAGCAAAAACTCTGTACTTTCAAAACGTTAAAAAACACACCGCACGATTGAGGAATCTAAATAATTCCAAATATTCATTTACAAGGTGTCGCTTTTACAGTTTCCTAGCCCTCCAGCTACTGTAGACCTAAAAAACAATTCTTTGACGCTTACGTACCTGTCTCTGGATAAGTGGAGTTTCGAAAGCCAGGATCTTTCTGAAGCTGAATCTCTTTCAGAGTGAATATTGACACACCTGAAACAATAGAAAGAAGTGTCTTTTTCCCCACTTAAGAGCCTCTCTTCTAGAAACATACACTGTGCTCAGAAGCTTCAATAAACCACAATGACTGCCACATGGAGTGAGAAAGAAGCAAATACTGGGGAGGAGGGGAATGAAGGAGTTTTGGGGGAGTGCTAGAACTACTAATGGTGCTCCTAACACTGAAGAGATTATGAAAGGGAATCAAAAAATGAAAGAGAGAAAGGAATAATAGATATTTTTCCCCATTGCTGCCTTCAAATGCAGCAGGACAAGAGCAGGGAGATCGAAGAGCCTAAGCTTTATTGACCCTGATAGATGCAAGGATCGCATATGTGAGAGAAAGTTCTGTCTAAAGTTTGGGTGAGGTGTCAACAACTGTTAAGTCAGACTCTACCAGACTCTAGTAGACACAACATTTTGACTCAGTGCTGCCTTAAGAGACGTTAGTGATTTAAGGAACAATCATCCAAGGAACATTCAGAAACAAGGGAAGTAAGCTGTCACCTCACTCAAACAAATGCCCAACTAACATCAACGACAGAGTGGTCTGCTTACTTTCTGGCAGGGCATGTATCCTTGTTCCAAGACTTCTAAAATACGCGTGCTTCATAGCTTCTTCTGCTGAAATCCTTTTCTTTGATTCATACTGTTAAAGCAAAAAGATATTTTTTTCCCCTCCCACATCATAGCTGAATTTTTGCACACATGCTTTGAGTAGGGATTTAAATGCAAACTCTTTGAGTGGTACTCAAAAACAGACTAATAGCTAGTGCAGTTCTTTCAAGTGTGGTAGGTAAGCTGTACCCTCTTTAGTCCATTCAATATTTCTGCTGTATTTCTTTTGCCAAATGAAGTAATCGTCAAGCTTAGCACCAATACAGCTCTAATACTACAATCCTAAACATGTTTCTGCAAAAGCAAGTCCAATGAAGTTCAATGGGCTTTTCTCCCAGGTAAGTGGTTATAAGACCACAACATAAATGAGATACTACCAAAGTGTGGATAACCCACGGCTACACTACCTCTGTACTATGTCTAGGAAGGGATTCGGCTGGTACACCAGTGGCAAGTCAAAGATGCTTCACATCAGAGAAGCCACCTAAGCTTTCAAAGAGAAAGCCAAATTTGAATGTACCCAAAGCTAAACAAACAAACAAACAAACAAACAAACTGTCGCGTAGAGGGAGTGCATCCCTGACTCCCAAGTCAGATGAAACACCTACACACAGTACTTCCATCATGTTCATTGGTCCTTTTCCAGCCTATTACTGACTCCACACATCAGTTCAGCACTGATCAGCTAAAATTTGAAGGGAGGCCACCACCACTGCACAAAAGTGTTTCCAACAAGGGGCAAAGAACCCTTGTCAATTAAATCAAATATTTTTTTATATTTGATTTGATTGGCCAGTGTTCTTGCCAATGTTTGAACTGATCACACATTCAATTTTGTACTCTTATCACCCACCAAGTAACCCACTGAACTCAATTTTCAGTGTTCATCTGAAAAGCTCAGTACAGATGTCTAAAGAGTAAAAAATGAGAAGCAGCTTACTTGAAGAAATCTTACTATCAGTTCAATTCCTTCCGAGTCAAGCCTGGAAAAAACAAAACAATATTTAGCATGTAATAGTTATGCATTCCTAAAACATTGCTTCAAGCAGAATCTAACAACTGCAAATTTCAAATCACTCAAGTGGAGCTAAATAAAAAACAAAAACAAATTATACACAAACAAGGACTATGGGATCCTAATTATGCAACTCCACTAACAATGCTCCTCTGTACATTGTTTTTAACTCTAAAGCTAATGGCAGAATGAATGGGCATATGCTAAGTGTTGCTGCCATCAAGGTATGTTGGGCAGCAAAAAATAAAAAATAAAAAATGCTTTATTATATATAAGGCTAACTTCAGCCTATGTTTAGACTGCCTCCACACACTTGTGTAAGGCAAATACGATGAGAAAAACCAGGAAACACAAAACACATTCCATTATATGCTTCGTCTTAAATTCAATAAAGCTTAGGTTCTAGAAACGAGTTCATTCCCACTTTATCAGTGGATTTATCATAAGGAACAAAAAAGTATTTGTTATGATTTAGGAATGTAAGAACATAGCAAAAGCCTTCTGGATCAGGCCAAGTCCAGCATCCTGTTCTTACAGTGGCCAACCAGATGCCTGTGGGGAACCCCCAAGCAGGATCTGAGTACAAGAGCACTCCTGTGGCCTCCAGGTATTCAGAAGCACTACTGCCTCTAGCTGTGGAAACAGAGTGCAGCCATCATGGTTGTAATAGCCATTGATAGCCTTCTCTTCCATGAATTTGTCCAATCATCTTCTAAAGCCATCTAAGTTGGTTGCCACCACTGTCTCCTGTTGGAGCAAGTTCCATAGCTTTAACTAGGTGCTGTGTTAAAAAAAGCACTTTCTTCTATCTGAAACATCCCACATTCGGCTTCACCGGATCTCGTGGAGTTCTAGCATTATGAAACGGGCTGGAAAACTTTTCTCTATCCACTTTCTCCACACCATGCATCATTTTTATAAACCTTTATCATGTCGCCTTTCCTTACTCGCCGTTTCTCTAAACTAAAAAGCCACATGAATGCTGCCACCTTTCTTCAAAGGGGAGTCACTCCACCCTCTGGATCATTTTAGTTGCCCTTTTCTGAACCTTTTCCAACTCCAAGCTCTTAAGGTAAGGCGGCCAAAACTGTACACAATATTCCAAATGTGGTTACATCATGGATTTATATAACGGCATTATGATATTGACAGTTTAATTTTCAATTCCTTTCCTAATGATTCCTAGTATGGAATTTGCCCTATTTCACAGCTGCTGCACACTGGGTCAACATCTTCACTGAGTTACATACATACTATGACCCCAAGGTCTCGTTCCTGGTTAGTCACTGCCAGTTCATTAGAAGGCAGATATTTTACAAATTTGGGGGACCCAGGTGGCGCTGTGGGTTAAACCACAGGGCCTAGGGCTTGCTGATCAAAAGGTCGGCGGTTCGAATCCCTGCGACGGGGTGAGCTCCCGTTGCTCGGTCCCAGCTCCTGCCCACCTAGCAGTTCGAAAGCATGTCAAAGTGCAAGTAGATAAATAGGTACCGCTCTGGCGGGAAGGTAAATGGCATTTCCGTGCGCTGCTCTAGTTCGCCAGAAGCGGCTTTGTCATGCTGGCCACATGACCCGGAAGCTGTATGCCGGCTCTCGGCCAATAAAGCGAGATGAGCGCCGCAACCCCAGAGTCGGACACGACCGGACCTAATGGTCAGGGGTCCCTTTACCTTTACCTTACAAATTTACTGCCTACCCTACTATGGCTAATCTAAGTGCTTCAGTCCATTGGGGAAGAATTAGCTTTAGATTCTAAATTGTTATTTTCATGCTATGTACCCAGACAGATTTGTTAACATGTTCCAGTGTCTCCAAACACAACAAAAAATAACTGTAGTACCTTGGAGCATGGTTGATTAAAGGCTGTGGCTTGTATTTGGGAAAGTTGTAGTTCCTAAATTCATCACTGGAAGTAATGCCTGGCCACGTTTCTTGTGATGGAGTTCCTAAGTTGAAAGAGAAAACAAATTACACCCATACATGGACTAACAAAATGCAAGCAATAAAAAATAGCATCTATACCCAAAGTCCCCCACCCTGAAACAAAGAAGAGATGGTAAGCAAGCAACTAAATTTTGGTTAAATTCAATAAAATTATAGATTAATTTGCAAAAATTAAAAGTGTCTCTCTTTATGGAACACTTTCAGAAATCCTCTTAGAAAGCATGATAAACCCATAACTGTAAGCTAAGCAAAATCTATTTACCTAGAAGTCTGAAAATTAAGTGCAATTCGTCTTCAACAGTTGACCCGGGAAATAGAGGTCTTCCAGATGCCATTTCAAAAAATATGCATCCAACTCCCCTACAGACAGAAAAAATTAAAATGACAGTTCAAAAATACTGATGTTTCCATTCTGGTTTCCAGTCTAGTTGTACTTGAATACAACTTGGCTTTCTTGACCTACTCATATAGTGCTAGTCATGCCAGTTAAGAGCAAAACAACAATGTAAAATAAGGTGCTGCATTATCTTTCTTCCCGAAGAACCAATTGGCAAAAATTGCATGCATGGAATTTTCTCCACCTGATGGATCGCAATCAGTGTCACTACTGACATTTAGAGTTCCTAAATAGGGAAACCTTTGCAGAGTTGATTTCTTAAGTAATTTGCTACAACTAAACCCAGGATAAAAATATATTCTTCTATTCTTTGCCTGCCTCCCTCCACCTCTGCTGTAAACTAAAGAAGTGCTTTGAAATGTTTATGAACACGCTGCAATATTACTGAGTTTTGTATTCACATGTAGGAGGTATAATTTCACTGAAAGCAAACATGGGTTAGTAATTGAGAAAGACATACCACATGTCAATTTGCGTTGAATATTCGGAAGATCCAAGGAGAACATCAGGCGGCCTATACCATAATGTGACAACCTCATTGGAATAGGTCTTCGTAGGGACAGATTTTGCTCTAGCCAAACCTTCAATGAGAAAGTGTCACATTAGTTTCCTGTAGCTCTTCTGAAGCCTCCTGGCATTTCATATTATATTGCACTGTATAGATATCATCTGTGCTTTCATCTGTGCTTCTACAGACATTCTGTGTGGTTCAGAAGATAATGCTGAACACACTAAGTAGAAGAATCAGAGCAAGGGTGGGGGGACACGTGGCCCTCCAGGGGCTGTTAAAGTCCAAACATCCATCAGCCCCAGCCAGCATGGCCAACGGCCAGAGAGGATGGAATTTGTAGGTCAGCAGCATCTGAATGTGAGGTTAGCCAAATTTACACGACTTGCTGAAATACGCATGCTTGGAAGTGCTTTTCTGCTCTGTATCCAAGGACAGGGAATTAATCATAGCTCTGAGGAGTGGCTTAATGCTTCCAAAGGGTGGTTTTTGAGGCTCCCAATAATTGTGCAGCCCCTGTGCTACTGACCAACAGGATAGAGCTCTGGCAAACTTCAAAACCATAGGAGCTACCCGTGTTTCTCCTAAAATAAGACACCGTCAGTATGGCTTATTTTCGGGGGATATCTTATTTTAACTGCTCCACATCGGTACGCTGCATAGCCATGCCTATACAGGCCATCTTAAGGGAGAGGCACCGCATCACTATGTCTTATTTTCGGGGTATGGCTTATTTTCGGGGTATGGCTTATATTTCACAAATGCGTAGAAATCCTGCTACGTCTTATTTTATGGCTACGGCTTATTTTAGGAGAAACAGGGTATGTAGTCCCCGAATTTGTCTGACAAAGCAGGAAGAGCTGCTTAACCCAACTGAACTAAAGCTTAGGGGTGCTTGGGGGTTTCCCATTGGCATCTGGTTGGCCAACAGGATGCTGGACTAGATGGGCCAACAGCCTGATCCAGCAAGTTCTTCTTACGTTCTTAGAGTATGCACACTGTGGACATTCGAGCACATATGCACAATTAATTGCATGTGATTATATGAGAGATTTTCTAAAGAGTGAACATTCCCCCCCCCCACCTTCAATGAAGCAAACCATTCACTCCATACCAAAGTCTGCTAGTTTTAATTCTCCTCTTTCATTAATTAGTAGATTTTGTGGTTTCAGATCTCGATGTAGCACTTTTCTCCTGTGACAGTATGCCAAACCACGTAGAATCTGGTATAAAAATAACTATAAAAGGAGAGAGAGAGAGAGAGAGAGACAAAGGTTAATTCAAAATTAAACTTTCAAAACTGATAAGGAACCACTGCATGGTTGATTATCTGATCGTAACTGCCAGTCTCCAAAAGCAACATGTACACTGAAAACAAAGAGAAATTCTTCTATAACTGCAAGCTGTTTTCAGGTACCAGCTACCTTAATTGTTATTAGCAAGCTTATCCTTATCACTCAAGTGAATTCTTTTAAAATACCCCTCTCTCATTGCTGCCTCCAATTACCTTCCCTTACACTGCAATCTTCTATTTCAAATGCAGTGAAAAGTAGATTGCAGGTTAACCCAGTGACATGCTAAAGCAAATGAAAGGCAGCTCTGCATATGAATGTATCTTTAATCACATTTGTCATACTTTCCCCATCAAGAGAAGTTCGATTTAGATACCACAATAGCCCCGTGCCTGTTTCCTTATGTCCCTTCCCCTGTCGCCTAAATTTGCCTCTTGAATCAACCCTTTGATATCCTCCATATTTTCTTTTTCTGTGTGTGTTTCTATGCCTGAGCAGGTGTCTGCTGCTGCTGCAGGTTCTTGGCTAAAGACAAAAGTGTCCTCATAGAGCTATTTCTTCATACAAGAAGCAAGCACACTCCAGCTTATTATTATTCATCAGCTGACTGAGAAACGCGCACACAATACCTTGGCATATCGCCACACATTTCACTGCTGAATTCTGCCGTGGAACAGTTTGGGAAATGGTTTTTGAACAACAGCAAACCAAAAAAAGGTTGTGGTGCTTTTCTCATGGCTTTGCAAACCTTTTTTCCTCAAAAAAGGTTTGGACAACTGTTATTCTCTTTGGCTCTCTTTTAAGGGTTTCATTACCAAATCACATTGGGCTACCCTCCTTTGCATTAATTCCTCAATGCCGGGGATGAGGAGAGCAAGATGTCCAATCAGAAGCCTACATTTGTTTGCCTCCATGAATATTCAGTATCAGTGTTTTCATGTCCCCAATCTACACCCACACTGTGGGTATTTTTTGCATCGAGAGACGAAGGTAAAACCCCCGCTCTGAGAAGATGACTGCTGCAGAACAGCAGCTATTAATCATTTGCAGAGCACTCTGAGTATATTCTATTTGTCACTGAATCTTGCCCTTGTTCCCAGGAGCTCAGGGCAGCATACATTGATTTATTTATTTTTTATCCTCCCATTCCTCCCCTATGAAAAAGGTAGATTAGGCAGAGGGAACTGCAGGTCTGAGCAGGGCCTTGAACCTGGTTTTCCTACATATGAACTCCATGTTTTAGTCACAGCACCACCTTCATAATAGCCTTGTGGGGCCATCAGTGGGCCCTTAACAATACCTGGAGATGCCAAAGATTGAATCTGGGACCTTCTGCAAACAGAGCAGATGCCCCACCACTATGCTACAGTCCTGCCCCAAACTGAAGAGATAGGGAAGGATGCAAACAGGTGGACATAGTAGCTCTTTAGCAGACAAAGATTCTGAAGATATACACCTTTAGGCACCAGGCAAAAACATTCCTCTTTAGCCAGGTCTTTGGTTGACTGACAATGCCCTTTTAAATTGGGTTGTTCTTGTTTTATTTTTATTATGTATTCTGTGTTTTTACATTGTGGTTATATCCTGTGAGCCACCCTGAGACCTCTTTCAAATGCTCCTACACAGTCGTACCTTGGAAGTCGAACAGAATCCATTCCGGAAGTCCGTTTGACTCCCAAAATGTTCGGAAACCAAAACGTGGCTTCTGATTGGCTGCAGGAAGCTCCTGTAGCCAATTGGAAGCCACGGAAGCTGCGTTGGACATTCGGCTTCTGAAAATCGTTCGAAAACTGGAACACTCACTTCCGGGTTTTGATCGTTTGGGAGCCGATTTGTTTGGGAGCCAAGGCGTTGGAGATCCAAGGTATGACTGTATATGCCATGGCAAGGCTTTAGGTTATCAATCCAAGCCCCTTACAAAATATTAGCAGCAGCCTCGATTTTTAAATGTTATTTGCTGCTTATTCCACCCTTGGATAAATGAGTCCACACCCCAAGATTAAAAGGTTCAGTTTTTTCCTCCCTATGGAAATTATTCTGAGATCTAAATCAGATGGGTTAAAAAAATATGGGAGGATTGCTACACCAAATAAAATAAAAGGATCTATGAAAGGAAAGGTCCAGCAATGTTATAATAATTTGGGCATAAAATCAATTGGAACACTTATAATAGCCAAATTTCATGTCATTCTGGCACACTATAGGGTCATCTACATTTACTCCATCAGTCATCAAGTAAACAACCTCCTGCTTGAGAAACACAAAATGTTTGGTCCTCTGAAAGGCAAGCAATTACATGCAAAACTATGTAACTTGAATACTTGCCAGTTAAGAGGTACTCTTCAATAAAGCAAAGTGCTTCTATGCAAATTTCACAGTGGTTTACTAATTAAACCTGCTTTCTAAAGGGGAAATCACTCAAATAGGAACGCTCTCTCACACATACACTGAAAAATATATAAATATTAAGGAGCACCAATTATGAAAAAGAGCAAAATGGTTGGAAAATAGTGACTATGACTTACCTTTACATTGTGCATACTCATAATGTTACCACAATCATCCATATACTGCTTTAAATCTTTGTCCTGTGAAAACAAAAACAAGTTGTTAAGTTATCTACAATAGGGATACAAAGATATGCTTATTTATTGCTACTATTGCTAAGTGTTTATTTCTTTAGAGCAGAGAGGGGTGCCTATTCTGGTTAGTGGACCAGATCTTTATTTCCCTACTCCTGATGGGCCAAATCTGACAGGTGGGCAGCTTCATCCATCACTATGACCTCGGGTGATGCTGTGCCTCAAAGCTCTGCCGTTGCACATTGCCTGAAATCCAGAGAAGTGTGAGGCTCTTTGCAAAAGGCCTTTTTGGTTTTCAGAGTTTAGAATCTAAGCCATACAATCTAAAAGGCTCAGGGAAGATAGCTACAAGCCTGCCAATCTATACCAGGAATATTGTCAGATTAAAACCGGAACCATTAATTGGTAGATTACTCAACTGAAGCTTAGTAGAACCAGTTTTGAATGAGAGGGTAAATTATAGACAGTGAACAGAACACTTTTGAGGAATTTTGGTCTCCCCTAAAGCAAGAAAAAAAGAGGAAAATGTTGAAGAAAGCTTTCACCTCTCACAATGCTGCCTTCTATTTATTACAAAATTCATTTAGCATTTTCAGTATTTCAATAGTCAAAAACCAAAAAAGGATTTGGGACAGACACACACAAACACAATATTATGTACTGCATCAGCAAAGAGGCAGATGATTAATCAACTCTTTTTTTATCATTTGGCAGCTCAGCTTTAAAACTACTCCTAGAAAATGCTTATGTTCAGACTTGGTGAACCTTTGAAGGTAAAACTTTTGAGGGAAGTAGCTAAAGTATCTCTCTGTGCATCCTTATAATCTGAACCAGGCATAGGCAAACTCAGCCCTCCAGATGTTTTGGGGCTGCAACTCCCATCATCCCTGACCACTGGTCCTGTTAGCTAGGCATGATGGGAGTTGTAGTCCCAAAACATCTGGAGGGCCGAGTTTGCCTATGCCTGATCTGAACTGTATGCACAGATTAAAAGAATTGTGCGTGTTTGCAGCAGACACAAAAAGTTCATGATGGAGCATAGGGGAAGGGATAGAATAAAGTGTGTATAGTCAAAACTAGTTGAAACCAAAACTGAGTTGCTCCAGAAAGACACTGATGAGCTAGCACAAACCAATACTTTGCAGGACTGATCACTGCAGAAAAGCATGGGTGAAAGTCATGAGGTCAAACTCAGAAAAGGCTGGAGGAGCGGGAAGTACTCCTGGTTGCTTGCTACTGAAATATGAACAATTTAAGCACAAAAATGGATCCTGAAACAATCTCAAAGCTGTATCACCGAATCCTATTAATGATAGTCCCTTTTCTATGCTTTTCTGCCCCAGGTTGCAGACCCTATGAATCACCCTGTCTCGTCAGGCTTATCTTTCGTTGTAACCACAGACACTGAAGCAGCACAGAGACTGCGTTTTAGAAGGTCTCCACCTTGTCCTCATAGCAAATATATGATTAATTGCCCAACTTCTCTAATATAGAACAACTGCATTTTCTAGCATGCCAATTAGGCACCCAAACATGAGAGTGGATTGGCTGTATATTCTTTTTTAACAGTGCCAGCACAATGTAATAAGGTAAGTCATACTATAAATAGCTTAAGGTAGTGATGAAATGGCACTGTTCCTTGCCCCCCCAATGGCGGGGGGGGGGAGGTAGTTGACACAACAGCTGGAATCCTGAAAACAAAAAGCATAAAACAACTGGCTTTCAAAAAGGAAAGATTTGGGCTATTTTAGGACATAAAAAAGATCTCTCTGTTTCTGTAATAGAATGTGAGGAAGATGTACATTTGCAGTACATACAAAACTTTAGAAGGCAAATGCATTAAGTATAACACACTCAAATATATAAAAAATAAAAGAAAATTGTCCAGTAGTAGCACCTTAGAGACCAACTAAGTATCTGAATAAGTGTGCATGCACACAAAAGCTTATACCAAGAACAAACTTATTTGGTCTCTAATGTGCTACAGGACATATATATATATATATATATATATATATATATATATATATATATATATATATATATATATATCTCGACTGCGTCAGACCAACATGGCTACCTACCTGTATCTACATGCAAATTAAAGAGTTTTGTAGCAAAAACCACAACAACCTTACTACAATTCATACAAGAAATTGTGGTAACAGAATGAATTAATTAACGCTGCTGCCTCCAACAATTCACATATACTGAAAAAGTATTATTATACTTCTCTAGGGTTAAACAAATTGAAACAAGAAATTGAGTGGGAAAGAAAACAACTTACCAGGTACTCAAAGACCAGAGTTAATGATTTGTCTGTATGAACAATATCATGTAGCGTAACGATATTTGCATGTTTTAGATCTTTTAACAATGACACTGCAAAAGGAGAACAGAATTAATAGCCAGGAATGGTAAATAAATGGAAAAATTGAAGTGTACAGATGGATGGTGTCAAATGGATGGTGGACTAAAAATAGCTCTGTCTGGAAAGATATATAATTTTTTTACACACCATTATTTTAGTTCATGTGCTACAGATCCAGGCAGAAATACAATTATGTTCTCCAGGTGGAATCAAAGGATCCAAAGGCCCAGAGTTTCCTCTGAGTGAGTGGGTTAGGCACACTTTTATCTGTAGGGGCTTGAAAAGCAGAAGCTTAGCCCCAGGGAACTACCTTGTGATGATCAAAAGGGGGCATATGGAAGTCATGAGGGAGAGGAGAGGAGACATAAAATATAGAATGAAAAATGCCACATAATTCAAGTGGGGTGGGGGACATGGTTTAGATTTGCTGTCACACCAAGATAACAGACTGTTTTACTATGACAGGGTTATGCTCAAGAGGAGTTGTTTCTCATGTCTGACACTTGGGCAAGCAAGCAAAAAGACAGCATGCTTCATCCTTTATAACTGCTGGGAATGTCACAAAATGCATTTCTGGCAAAGAAATATACGGGCAGGGCGCAGAATTCTCTGTCACATGAATTCAATTTGATCTACTGGCTTGCGGTAAGTCTCCAGGGTTTCAGGCAGGGTTCTTTCCCAGCCCTGCCTGGGGACGGCAGGTTTCGAACCTGGGATCTTCTGCATGCAAAGATGGTGTTCTGCCATTCCGCTACGGCCTTTCCCCTCAGGTTCAGGATTTGATGCATTTCTTCACAACACACAAGTCATACTACTGGAGTTCCAGTTGGTGGAACCATATAAAATGCAAGAAATGAAAAGAAAATCTGCTTACCTTCTCTAATGGCTGTGCACGGTGCCCCCTCTTCGTGTTCTAATCTGATTTCTTTCAAAGCTACCAAGTTTTCTGTCAGCTTACTTCTTCCCTTATATACAGTTGCATAGGTGCCCTGTATAGCAAGGAAAAGGACAAAATATATACACTCACAAAAATTGTTTGAGAGTTCTTCTCCAGCTATAGAAAAAAAGCAAGCCAAACTTGGAATTTTTACTTTAAAAATCATAGAATCATAGACTTGTAGAGCTGGAAGTGAGCATGGGGGTCATCTAGTCCAACCACCTGCAGTGCAGGAATCTCAACTAAATCATAAATGACACAGTCATTCTGCTTAAAAACCTCCAAGGAAAGAGAGTCCACCACCTCTTGTGGAAGTCTGTTCCACTGTTGAACAGCTCTTCCTGTCAGAAAGGCCTTCCTGATGTTTAGTCAGGAGAAAACAAGCTTGCACTATCCTCCATGTGACAGTCCTTTAGATATCTGAAGATGGCTATCATATCTCCTCTCAATCTCCTCTTTATCAAGCTAAACATACCAGGCTCCCTCAACCATTCCTCATAAGGCTTGGTCTCCAGACTCTTGATCATATCTTGATTCCTTTCCTCTGCATACATTCCAGCTTATAAATATCCTTCTTAAATTGTGGTGCCCAGAACTGGACATTTCTCCATCTTGTCCATGCAGAGGACCCACCATTTGCTTATTCCTCCTCTTGCTTTGAAGATAGTCAAAGAAACCTTTTAAAAATCATTTTTAAACCTCCCTTGCAAGCCTGAGTTCATTCTGAGCTTTGGCCCACCTGACCTTCTCTCTGCAACATTTGACTACACTCATGTATACTGTTCCTTCATGATTTCTCCTTTCTTCCATTTATTATACATTCCCTTCTTATATCTCAGCTCATCTGTAAGCTCCTTATGCAGTTTCAAAAGGGGTTAAGTTGGCACTGTGGTAACATCTGTGCCAAACAAGCACTTAAAGCATGGCTAGGGCAAGTAGAGATAGTTTTCACTCTGAATAACAGAGGTGGAAAAGACCCAACCAAAGGCTAACCATGGGATTGTTTAACCATGGTCAAGCAACTGTGTGTGCAACAAGTGTACCAGATCTTCTTTACATGCTTATTTTTTATTTCGGGGGGGGGGGATTGAACACATAAGGTTGTAGCTAATGCTAGTACAACTCAAGAGTAAGCTGACTAAAATTAATGGACACAAGTAACTTAGGTGCATTAATTTCAATGAGCTTACTCTGAGCAGCAATTTGTTTGATATAACCCAAAAGTTTTGTTTCAACCAATTCTTGAAAAAAATGCAAAGGATGACAAAATCAAATAGTCCTCATCTATGAATCACTAGGGCCTAAAATAACAGTGTTAAGGTGTAATGGTGCAAATACTAGAGTGCAAATATCATTAGTATAAGAAGTCTATATTTTGTAATATAATGTTCCCTTAGGGCAATTCATGCGATGTATAACCAGGTAAAACCAGACCACATAACATCTCTATATGCCGAAGATGCCCTCACAAATCAGATGACTCAATTGAAACTGTCATGTCTGTCTCAAGCTTTCATGTGTTGTCAAGTAGTCATCTCTATATAACCACTGCTGAACATGACAGCTGTTAGGCATAGTTATTACAAAGGAAAACCATCATGCATTTAACAAACAAGGCACAGTTACTAGTTTTCCAGTCTGCCCTATTGCTTTATCATGAACAGTCAAGGATTTTAAAACATAAATGAAAGGCAGTGGATATAATGTTGGTTGTAGACCTGCACAGACTCTGTTGGTTTCAGCAAGTCACTATCTATCGCTGTCATTCTTATGAGAAAACCCCCCACAAGATTATAAAACATCTTGCACACTGAAAAAATGTTGATGTAAGTATTAATTTATTGATAACAAGACCCACATCTCTTGGGGGGGGGTTGTAGGGTGGAATAGGATACATACCTCACCAAGCTTTTCCAATTTTATGTAAGTTTCCATTTTTCCAAATCCGATTTCAGACTGTAATAAAAGAGTGGGGGGGGGGAGGCAAAAGGCAAATTCATTTAGAACTACTGTAATAAGTGAGATACTCATGAAGAACTGTTTACCTACTGGAAAACAAAACTGGGGAAGTAACATTTCCAAGCAGGGTTGGGATAGTCTATACCAGGATAAAAACTAGGGGCCTGGATCTGCACTTTCATTAGTGGACTTCCTGCCTGCACCTTCCCACTGCAGCCCACTTATCCTGTTGAAATCTGCTTCTGGGGGTTAGACAATTGCCTGGAACAGCAACAGATGTGGCAAATGGGGAACTGAAGCCCTCCCTTGCCACCTTTGCAGAAGCACTGGCTCACTCACTGAATCTAAGCCCTGACTTTGAATGTCCCAGTAAAAACTAGTTCCCCCCCTCCGGGTGTACAAATTGGTCCCAGTTCAAAATATTAACACTACCACATTAACACTCTGGGAAGCAATGTGAAAGGAGAGTACCTGCAGCCCAGTAACAGAGCTTGTGCCAGGTCCTTTGGAACTGGATTTGCTAATTTACTGCAGAAGTCATCACGGGCCCTGATCCATCTCCCATCAAAGCAAGATATGAATGCATGACTAGTTATGCAAGAACATGGATGGGGAAATGTACACCAGAAGATGTATCCCATTCAAATTAATATATAGACGCTAACCACACTTGGACCTAATGATTTTTTTTTAAAGAAAACCCAGCAAGAAATATGTGCATGCAAGTCTGCTTATCCTATCGGACCTACTTAGCTGGATTGGGATGAGAGGCTGTGGTTTTTCTTGATTATGCCAGCGGCAGGTTGCAAAATCTTTCCTCATGTGGCCTGCCTTCCCACACACTTTTCTTTTCCCATATAAGACTCTGAGGGCTACATCTTACACACGCTTGGTCCTTGAGAATGGATACCAAGGTACAAAATACATACACATACAGACAGATATTCATTTATTTCCCAAACGTTTAGACTGCCGTTCATCACACATAGCAATCACAGGAGGGTTTCCAACATCCATCTAAAAACGTGCACGGCCTAGGACCCTCGTACCTAAGGGACCGCCTCTCCTGGTATGCCCCGTGTAGGACCTTAAGGTCCTCAAATAATAACATGTTGGAGGTCCTGAGCCACAAGGATGCTAGGCTGGCCTCAACTAGGGCCAGGGCCTTCTCAGTACTGGCCCCGACTTGGTGGAACGGTCTGTCACAAGAGACCTGGGCCCTGCGGGATTTGGCATCTTTCCGCAGGGCCTGCAAGACGGAGCTGTTCCGCCTGGCCTTTGGGTTGGTTTCAGTTTAACCCTGATGTTTCATTCCTTTATGGTTTGATTGGTGGGCTACTTAAAAATGAGGCTACATTTTAAACTTTAAATCGTATTTTAACCTGCATTTTAATTGATTGTTTTGTATGTTTTGTTGTGATTTTATTGGTGTTAGCTGCTCTGAGCCCGGTCTTGGCTGGGAAGGGCGGGGTATAAATAATGTATTATTATTACATATGGTTGATAATAAAAACTTTTTTTTGTCAAACAGTAAAAATATTAGAAGTGCAGATTAAAAACCCAAGACCTTGAACTACCAAATTAAATTTCCTCTGAAGGCTTGAAAAGTTAAGTAAGTTTTAATGGAATTACAGAAGTGCAGTTGCCATCCACGCCTCCAGGGGGAGAGAATTATATTGGCATGGTGCCACAACAGAGAAGCTCCTGCCTAGTATTGCTGACTAGCTTGCTTCACCCCCTGGTAGGCCAGGACATGAAGTACATATGCACACACACAGGCATACACACACACATTTTTTTAAATGGTCACTTTCCCGCTTAAAATACATGCAAGCAGTGGGCCAAGCCTTTTCCACTCACTTGATTTTAGAAAGACAAGAATCTTGATGTAGGTTGCATGTCTTTCACGATATACATGAGAGCTATGAGTGTTTTGTACTTCACCCAAGAACAATACGCTGCTAAAAAGCACCTATTTCCCTAGCAAATCAAGAAGTTAGTTTCCTCCACCACCCCTCCATTTTGCCACTGAACACCAGGAAAAACCTGGTAAAACTGCTTCCAGTAGCACCTTAGAGACCAACTAAGTTTGTTCTTGGTATGAGCTTTCGTGTGCATGCACACTTCTTCAGATACACTGAAACAGAAGTCACCAGACCCTGATATATAGTGAGAGGGTGAGGAGGGGTATTACTCAGAGGGGTGGTGGAAATGGGTGAAAGGTTGATAGGTGTGGTAAACCTGTTGACGACTGTTAACGGCTGCAATTAGTCTTACAGGAAAAAGCAAGGGGTGAGAAGGTTAAAAAAGCTTTGTCATGTATAATGAGATAAGAATCCAATGTCTTTGTTCACATACAGCTCCCAAGTTAAAACAGTACAACGGATCATCAGAGATTTACAACCTCTCCTAGACCATGACAGTTCTCTTTCTCAAGCTCTGGGAGGAAGACCTTTCATCGCCTACAGACAGCCACCCAATCTTAAACAACTCCTCACCCACAACAATACTACAACCAGACTAAACACAGACACTGGCACCAGAGCCTGCAATAAACCCAGATGCCAACTTTGCTGCCACATACACCCGGACAACACCATTACTGGCCCCAACAACATCAAACATACCATCTCAGGACTATTTAATTGCTCATCATCTAACATTGTGTATGCCATCAAATGCCAACAGTGCCCTTCAGCTCTCTATATTGGACAAACAGGCCAAACCCTACGCCAAAGGATAAATGGACATAAATCTGACATCAGGAATCACAAGACAGAGAAACCAGTAGGAGAGCACTTCAATCTCCCAGGACACTCTATACAAGATCTCAAAGTAGCTGTCTTATTGCAAAGGAATTTCAGAAATAGACTGGAAAGAGAAGTTGCTGAATTGCAACTCATTACCAAGCTTAAAACCATGGAGAGACCTGGTCTGAACAAAGACATTGGATTCTTATCTCATTATACATGACAAAGCTTTTTTAACCTTCTCACCCCTTGCTTTTTCCTGTAAGACTAATTGCAGCCGTTAACAGTCGTCAACAGGTTTACCACACCTATCAACCTTTCACCCATTTCCACCACCCCTCTGAGTAATACCCCTCCCCACCCTCTCACTATATATCAGGGTCTGGTGACTTCTGTTTCAGTGTATCTGAAGAAGTGTGCATGCACACGAAAGCTCATACCAAGAACAAACTTAGTTGGTCTCTAAGGTGCTACTGGAAGGAATTTTTTTTATTTTATTTTGTTTTGACTATGACAGACCAACACGGCTATCTACCTTTAACTGGTAAAACTGGTAATTTTCAGTGCCATTTCTGAAACGAACTTTTGCTGGGTAATTGCTATTCCTCCCTCGACCCAGTAGTGGGACTAGAGTCCTGCTTTCACATGTCCTCTTAAATGCAATTCCTGTACTCTGCTTGCAAAAAGTGCATTATTAAAAGAATTCAACTCATTATCTTCAGCAATCCTGAATATTGCTTCTCCTGTGCACATAACAGAGAATGTTGTGTTGCCTCAAAGCTTTATTGCTGTCTCTTTTGGGGAATCTATTTATACATATGTATAAACAAAGTAGAAGTAGTAAGGAACTATAGTATGCACACAGTAGAGTCCTTAAGAAAAACAAAAAACTACCAGCCTTTAGGGAAGTTTTTTACAGAATTTTGTTTTAAAAAAGTGGTAGTAAATGTTTCTCATTATTTGTGTTCCTATCACAAACCAGGCTATGATTCTAATCAACTTCCTAGGGAGCGAGCCCCAGTGACAGACGACAAGATCATGTTGTATGTGGGTTTCTAAAGCGCTCCATTTACTGCAGCAGAGAAAGAGTAGGATGGAAAAAACAGATGACCTTTCTGATAAAAAACAAGAGTTTAAATTACTTAGTATATGGAACTAAAAACCATTATCAGAGACTTATTTGGGGGTGGGGGAAGTCTGCAGAAATAAAACAATCACAAGGTCCTGTTTAAAATCAGGCAAAAAGGGGGCCAGATAAACATGACAACTGAATGCCCCTCACCAACCACACTTCAGTTGGCAAGGATGGTTGGATGGGAAGCTAAACATAGAAAGACAAACAGCAACATCAGTTCTTCGCACCCTCTTAGGTCACTGCAAAACAATCCTGAACTAATTATCTAGAGCAGAATCTTGCAGTCCTATATGAACAATGCAAATGGTGGCAGCAAAGTGGCTGACACTCAGGGAGGGACTGGGCTGCAAAGTATCTGCAAATGAGCTTTATGCAATCCTAGATAAGCATGTCAGTGAAATGAAGTTGCAGTTGTCATGGATGCCCCTGAATCATAGTAGCAGCTCCTGCCTCTTAGCCCTGGCATGAGGTCCTGAGGAGAAAGACACCAACCTTGGCCTATGGGTTGAAGCTCTCACTCTGTGTAGATGGGAAATGTTCATGCATGCATACTGCAAGCCCATTGCTCGTGTATTTGCTTTTTACCCTTCATGTTCCCCTAAACAGGGACTGCATTTGCAGCATCTGTTACCAGACTTTATTGGCAGGAGGAAGAATAAGCAGGAGAAAAAGCAAGTGTCACTGGGGGCGGGGTGAGGGGTAGCACAACCAGCCTTGCCATGCAGCGAGGGAATGTGTTGCTGCTACCCTTTGCAAGAAATGCTGTGTCCCCACATCAAATGCCATCAGAATACTAATCAGCTGAGGTAAGGGCTGTCTAGCATAAAGCAAAAGTCAGCAATTATCTGCCAATGGCTGATGAAACCATGCTGACAGACATTCAAAGCTATTTTCCCTACATGACTGGTTACTAATTGTGGGGATTTAAAATTCTACTAAAGTTCGCAGATATCTTTTGCTATTTATTTAAATGGAGCCTGCTTTCATTTTTCTCCTAATGACAAAAACCTACTTTATAATCAACAGGGCTTATCTACTATAAGTCTGTTAACAGAACTAATCATACTCGTTTAACTCTCATACTTAGTTGGGCCCCCAAAATGGTATTAAATATGTATAACATTTCCTCCTAACCAGCGTTGCTTCATAATGTGCATTCACCTACAGTAAAGGGCTGTTTCAACTTCAATTTTTTAAAATAAATGTAAGGGTTTCACTGTAAGTGTTATCCATGCGAAAGTAAACAGAAAAAAAGAAACCCCACATAGGTAGACCCCAATGAAAGTAAATAAAAGAAAAACTCTACACAGCCCATTAAATGACCCCAACATGGTCAAAATCTCCAATTTAAACAACACAAGCAACTGCTCCATGAGCATTAAGTAGCTAAGATAAAAAAGAATTGAACTATTCAGTTCTGTCCTTCCCCCATTACCCACTACCACCTCAAGGATGTTCTGAGATGAAAGAAAACTCAAATTAGGTTTTGAAGACTAGGAATTAAGATTGGGAACTACTACAGTCTTGAGATACCATCCCTGTAAGGTGCACCCTTGCAGTACAAGCAATAGCTCTCAGTACCTTTTTTACATTAAATATTGGCGATACAACTCACTGACTTGTATCAGGCTAGCAGAAAAAGTATAGGGAGTGACCCTTTTCTGCAAGTATTCATGGAAAAGTAACTGTAAGGAAGATATTCGTGCAATGAACTGTCTTTTCTAACAGGCCTTGGCATCCTATTAAGCAACTAGCAAACCTTCTATGGGCAAAAAGCACTGTGTAACATTCCTCTCTTCGTTCTAGGCAACATTTCTCCCTTATTGACAGCACCGGCATTGGCACCCATATAACTAACTGAGGCATCACTGTTTTCCTAATACTGGCATGTGCTTGCATAACATCTTACACTAATGGAAACTGAGGACTGGATTTAACTCTTGTTCAAGGCCAAAAAAGGGAGTGAAATTGTGTGATTGGATATATAGCTCACAGGACATATTTGCAGGTCATGCTAAACCATGGGTGTGCAAGAAGCGTGTCACTGGAAACCCTGGAATTGAGCACTCAGTTCTCTTCCTGCACAGTCAAGAAAAAGACTTTGCTCAAATTGAACTACACTTTCCATGAATGCCAGGTTTCTGTCCTGACTTATAGCAAACTCTGGTTAGCTTTTAACAAACCAGTTTCAGAAACCATGGTTAGAAGTTGCCTTGTTTTGAAACTGACCCTGTTTTGAAACCACAACCCCTGGTCTGGACAACATGACAATCAGACATTCAGGGCAAGGGAAACTAAGCATTGGTGAGGTTCTTCCAGCCATGCAAGAGAAGTTGGGGGGGGTGGGTTAGGATATGTGATCATGAGGATCCTTGTACCTTCTTCCCCACTAGTGGATGTGACAAAAAGCCAATGGTTAAATTGGAATATATTTGAGCACAGTAATAGATTACTAAAACAGGGTTAAAAACATTAGGTACAGTATAGACTCTTGCTCTTAAATGACAGATGAATTAAAGGTGTGCCAAGATGATACATTGCTACAAACACAACATTGCACTTGTCAGTACATGCTAAGCTGATTAAATATTTGCTCCACTAAGCTAGGACTTTAATGCAAATGTTTTCAAAGGGAGACCATATAATTGTTACTCTATTTTTTTAAAACAACAACAACACTTGATTCCCTCTGCTAACAGCAAGCTTTGTGCCATATCTGAAAGGCTAAGTTGAATGCAGAGTCTTGAAAACAAAATTGTTGCACATCTCAAAAGAAGAGCACAGCGGACTGAGCAGAAGGGAAAAGGCAGCATGTGCATTGCCCGCAAACCCAAACACAGCTGCCAGATCTCAGCTTACAAAGAGCAACAAGTTTCTTTTAAATGTGGAAGGGGGAGTGCGGGTGCAGAAAAGGCGTCTTGTAAGAGATGGTCCATTTTAAATGCACACTGTGCTCATTAGAGGGCACAATTTTTCCTACTACAGCTTGAAAAACAGGTTCCTACAAACAAGGATTGCTTGAGACGGAAGGAAAAATATTCAAGCTATCCTATAAAGCAGGGGTGGCCAACTTCCAAGAGACTGTGATCTACTCACAGAATTAAAAACTGACAGTGATCTACCCCCTTTTGTGGGGTTCAGGTCAAAGTTGTTGAGCTTTTTTAGGAAGGAAAGCCCTGTTTTAGGGAGGATGAAAGTGACGAGCTTTTTTTTTAGGAAGGAAAGCCCTGTTTTTGGTGGTTCAGGTCATTTTAAGGGTGCAGGGGAAAGATGTTGAGGTTTTTTTAGGGAAGCCAAAGTTTTTTTAGCTTCTTTGAGGGGAGCCACTGATCTACCGGTGATCTACCACAGATGCCCAGGGATCTACCAGTAGATCACGATCTACCTGTTGGACATGCCTGCTATAAAGCACACTGAAATAGATTTATCTGAATGTGCCAAGACAGGTACAGAGCAGCCCTTCTAAAAACACTTCTTTGCAGCTGGAAGGATCTTAAGAGAGCCCTAGCTTTTTCTTTGGACTTTAAAATTGCTGTACCCAAATTTATTCATTTTCTATTCTTTTTCCATTTCACCCCCCCCCCAAAAAACCCAACCCAAGGCAGTTCGCAATCCACACAATTAGGAAGTTACAATTTGTGAATCAGTAACTACTGTTAAATACACACTTCTAACATCAACACACACACCCAATATCGGGTATAAACTTACTACTCTCCTATCTGCCACCATATGCAACCTGCCTCTACCTCTACAGTTTAGGATAGTGTCCTCCCTCTGCTGCTGCCAAGAACAGCTAATCTACTCCCATGAAAGCTTTACTTTCACCTTCCAAGTTTCCTTAGCTGTCTGTTCACTTTCCTCTCAGCCAAGGGGGAAAACACCATACCAGAGCAACCCTACTAAAAGGAAGCCCTTCCTCCAAAATCTGCTCCTCTTGATTATCTCGATTGCAAATAATATTCCAAAGTTTTTGGCTGCAGTCGCTACAACTTTCTGATCTTCTTGGCTTTTTATGGCTCATTCATGTAATTAAATGTTTTAGTTGGATTACCCATTCACAATCTTCAAGAAGGCACCATGTCCTTATGTCAAGGATAACTCGTAATGTAAACAAAAGCTACCCTACCTCCAATTGGCAGAAGTATTTATACATAATATTTTCTCCAAGTTTAAAACAAAGCCAGCATGATTGCTATAAATAAACACTATGAATAAAAACTGACTTAAAACAATTAAGAAACAATGTTCTAGAAACACTTTAAAAAAGTATTCTTAAAGTCAGCGATTAAGCTCACACTGAAACAATAAGCTTTGCATTTTATCAACTCTTTCAATGCTATGACATTAGTGCTTTCAGCAGAACTTCATTTTAATACAGTATGGTATAGAAGGCAGACTGCAAGTGCTGCAGTCTTCCCTTGTTTGAGGCATGTTTTTATAAATCACAGAATACTTATAACTAGGGTGTTTAATAATTTATGATTCCACAGGGACACATAATATGAGAAGTTTCAAGTGTGAGGTGCCGGGGAAGAGCTCACAGTTGGGTACCATTGGCAGGAACCCACGGTGCAGAAAAAGCTTTGGCATCATCATTCCAAATAAAAATAAGCAAGAACAAACCAGCAGGGGAAAGGGATGATGATGATGTGGAGAACAATAATAACAGTGATATTTACAAAACAAATGCCACTACCACCATCACCCAACCCACTTTCTAGCCCAGCATTATGTTCTTTTTAAATAAAAGTCTAAATTCTAAATAACGCTAGTAATAATTATCTAGTAATTACATACTTCTCTGTACATATACCAAAGATATAAGTACATGAAGTGTACACAAAGATATAATTTATTATGGCAGTTGTTAATGAGCTGACCATATTTTTGGTGACCACTACGGCAGATGTGCAAGAGGTCTCTTAAGTGGTCAGGTATCTGCATCCTAAGTATAGAGAGGAGCAGACAGAAGAAACTACTGGAACTGAGTCCAAAAAAATCAAGCAATGTGAGAGACAGTAGCAGATGTGCCACACTGCTGTGCAGCAGACCACAAACATTGCTAGTCACAATCAAATGCCACAACACATTTCAGGTGCTACCAGAGTATCGTTCAACTAGAAAAGGTAGCAGCAACTTACCAAGGATGCTCTGCGAGATCGTCTGCTCATTGGTTGATCAAATGGTGGACTGTTTATCTGTAGCTTTTCAAGATATCCATCTGGTATCCTGATGTCTGCAGGTAGTGACAAACGCTTGTTCAGGTCCTGGAGAAGTTAACAGCCATTGTTAGAGGGGCACAGGTAATTAAACAAAAACAAACACCAATCAAATATAGAGTTGATTCAAAGAACATTTCAATGTTCGATAATTGAAAATACTAATTGTGAAGGAAGCATCTAATAGTTATGCCAAGGTTAGGTTAACTTGCTATTGGACACGATCTCCAAGAACCAGTAAATCTCAAAACAACTTGTTTCCAAAGAGAACTGCAGTTGCACTACACATCTCAACTGCTTCAATGAAACAAATCTGTATTTGCATTACTGCACAAGAGCATGTGCTTCAGAGTATAATCCCATACTCTGAAGTAACCCCATCAAGCCCAGCTAGACTTACACCCAAGTAACTACATATATGGTTTAAATCTATTGTGTTCTGTTATATATATGTAAACACACACACCTAAAATATGGTAACTGTCAACAGGTGCTCAGGGATGAAGGCCGTCTCCATTATGCTTAAGAAGAGTCATATTCAAACCTTCTCAGACACTCACAGATTGATCACATACATTAGCAAGTATTCTTGAGTTTCTTTTCCTCTCAAATGGACCTCACAGACTGATGATACTTGGCAGAGCCAAAGGTAACCTCTGGAGCCCAAGATTCCTAATATTTCATTCTCTAAATAAAACTATTCTGACCACGTTCTGGGTTGAGTCCATTAGCACCACATTTTTCTGCAATAATTTACCAGTCTGGCATGTTCTAGGCTTCTCCCCTCACCCTGCCACTGAAGTGTGGCCTAGGTGTTCTCATAACTCAACTATAACTTTACCTGGAACAAGATAAAGGTCAAATCTGATGCTCTGACTCCAAGTGGACTTGTACTAAAGTTCTGATTTATATTATCTGCCCTTTTAGGTACAGGAAGTATTTCAATTATATTCCTATATTCAGATTTATAAACGTTAAGACCACTGTGAACAGCAGGCAGCGGTTAACCTTTAGATAGCTTCCAACAGCTAGGAAGGTTTATCAGTAATAAGGTACACTTGCACACCAGTTTTTGGCAACTTCTTCCAAACTGCGACAGTTTTCAAAATGGATTCTCAGCACTTGATACAGTTTCAAACTCTTGAAGCTTAAATTGAGTTTGGGCCTGAACTGCTACTGAATGAGAGGGACTGTCTGGAAAGATATAAGGCATAACTCTAACCTGTCCTGAAGCTGACAAGTGATGTTTATAGACATAATTCAATGTTTTTAAAATAGTTCATATTCTTGGCTGTCAGACAGAATTATTGAGAGCCAGGGAATAATAAACTGTTGAGGAAGCAGCAAAGTAAGTTATAAGGAAAGAAGAGATGTGAAAGAATAGAAGCAGAAAGTAAAAGAGAGGGGAGGACTGAAGGCAAAGAAGAGGACAAACTTCCCAGAAAAGTGCAACGTCAGCTTTAATAATATAGGTGCACTTCACTGGACAGAAAGCACAAAAGGATAAATTATTAAACAATTGGCAAAGAGGCTAGAAGCCTAAAATAATTGCTTCAGGTTCCCAAATCTTCCTTATTACAGTAGCTGAGAAGCACATAAGAAATCATGAGGACAGGCACTTAATTATTTGACTCTAACTATAGTATTGTCCTTGCTACTGCAATGCTATCACAGAGAGAGAGAGAGAATAAATGGAAAGCGATGCCCACATGCCATGGTCATCAGGATCCTGTAACATTACCAATGAGAAGAGGGGGGAAAGATTGAGCTTCAAAGTTTGTAGATGTCAGCTTGATTGCCCAGATAATCCATTATAGGTCAAATGAAAGTGATTTGCTCTCTTGTGTAAGTATCAGACCGAATCAGCCATCTCACCAGTTTCAACTAGCATCAGGAAGACATCATGTCAGCAACAGCCACAAGCTGCTTGCTAATAAGTTACACTGCTGTTGCTCAGCAAAGAGGATTTAATATGGCTTGTTTGTTCCACGATGCTGTTTGCTCTGCAGTTTAATTTCCTGATAAGCTGACCCTAAAGGCCCCACAGCCTTACAAATAAAAACATACATAATATGTAAATATTTAATTGCGTCTTCCAACATGGCAAGAAACTATGAGTGACATGGGTCAACTTTTCTTACTGTTTTTGTATTATGTACTATTCTACTGCATGAGCTCTTCTCTTCTCTCAGTTTTTTTCCAAGCTAACTTATCACATTGCATTTTTGTAACATGACAGAACTGGAACACTTGCAGTGAACTGGATGCACAAATTAAAGTACTGTACCATAAGAACAGTAACTTCTACAGTCTTTGAAAGATAAGGATTGTAACTTCCACAACTTAGCCTTTTCTCGGGATACTTGCAGACACACAAAATATTGTACTGTTGAAAGTAATGTTGGGTTACTTTCACTTACTTTGCTCAAGACTTCAGAGCAAGGTGTAAAATGGCGACTGTATGAGCAGAAGGAACCTCCAGATCCCAAACAACTGTAGGTTTTAAAGACTGTAAACATTATTTGTTTTGTTGGAAAGGTAACGTGTAAGGTAAATAAAACAGCAAAAGATCAGGATGCCCAAATAAAGGCATGTAGGCCATGACACTAATCTATGTGTAGGCACCAGACAATTTTCAAACATGAATCATGGTGCACCATTTTGTTGGTTTACTGTATCATGCCATGTCAGGAACACACTCAGCTAATGGCAATGAGTAATACTTCCCTCATGAAGGAAGTCAATTTTTTCTGCAGCACAAAATGACTTATGAGTGGCTGACATCACAATGTTTATTGCACTTGCTTGTTTAATGTTCTGCTGAAATTTTAAAAAATGAAGGGTTCTACTAAAATTTAAAAGAGAAGATTAAATCCTACAAACCCCTTCAAAGAGTAATAATGATCATATCATTTAAATAGCATGGGCCTCTTCAAACTTCTCTGGCAAATGCCAAAAGGAAACAGGGGCTTATGCACCTTTAATAGTTGTGTAAAAGAGGGGTTTTCAGCAACTGTGACTTGCCATGCACACTCCTGCCTCTTCTGGGCAACTATTAAAGGTACAGGAGCCTCTGGCCTCTTTCGCATCTGAGCACCTTATGTAAAAAGGCTGCATTGAACTCCCCATAAGTGTGCACCTCTACTATTTTTCATAGTGGATGACAACTGATCTTCCCAAAATTGCTTTCATTTACAATTGGGTTCAACTAAAGGGTCTTAAGAACCTTTCCAGCTTAACTTCATAGTAAAAAATTGACACAATTTTTTTCTGTGTTACTGAACCCCTGGAACACACCACCTATTATTTCTTTGGCACGCAAGACATGTGCAGCCCATTGCTGCATGATAAAGATCTGTGGTTTGTGACACTTATGTAACATAAACAGGGGAAGAGCACTTGAACAGAGTATATCCCATGCTCCAGCCAGCCAAGGAAGAAGGCAGGAGAGGGGAGAAGCTGACACTTAGCTCTGTTCCCTTCCTCTTTACAGCTTCCATGGATGTCACAGTAGGTTGGGCTGCTGCACTGCTAAATAGGTAAGGAAAAAAAGGTCAAGGACCCCTGGACGGTTAAGTCCAGTCAAGGGGTGAGGCGTTCATCTCACTTCAAGTCGAGGGAGCTGGCGTTTGTCCACAGACAGCTTTCCGGGTCATGTGGCCAGCATGACTATACTGCTTCTGACGGAACGGGACACCACAACAGAAGCCAGAGCGCACGGAAACGCCGTTTACCTTCCTGCTGCAGCGGTACCTATTTATCTACTTGCACTGGTGTGCTTTTGAATTGCTAGGTTGGCAGAAGCTGGGCCAGAGCAACGGGAGCTCACTCTGTCACAGGGCTTCGAACTGCCAACCTTCTGATCGGCAAGCCCAAGAGGCTCAGTGGTTTAAACCACAGCGCCACCCGCTCCCTAGGCACTGCTAAATATCTACTGCTTGGCAGTAAAGTGCCTCAGGTTCTATGTGCTCAAGGATCCTTACCCTCCTTTCAACTTCACTCTATTTCCAAGTGTCTTATGTTCACTACCTCATCCCCAGGCTCACCACACAATCTGAAAACTGCTGATCAAAGGAACACATTGCCTATCAAGTTAATCATGTCATTCACAGACATGGGAGCCATTTTAAACCACACAGCCTTCTCCAGCAATCTATTTTGCATAAATTAAATTTTCTAACACATCTGAAGCAGAACACATCTCAGAAAGGTCAGTAAGCATTAAGAGCTCAACTTCGGAATGTTCCAAACACACTCATGGAGAAATCATTACCTCATAAATGGACAGAAAGCTAAACATCATCTTTATAAGATCTTCAAATTGTAAGAGAACTTAAAACTGTGAATGGAAACCTAACAGTTTAAAACAGACATTTTTAAAACTAAGTTGTAATTAGGTTTTTTTTTTAAAAATAAGAAATGTGCTTAGTGGATATGTGAAAAAGATTACACATTTGAAAAATTATGTTCTATACAAGAGAAAAGAAGATCATAGTCTGACTGAAGACCATTCTTAGACATTATGTTGCTCATGGAATGAAGGGGAGTATGGATATTAGAACTAAAATTACTGGTTGTTGTTGTGGTTGTTATTAAATAAATAAATTTGTATATTGCCCTTCAACCATAGATCTCAGGGTGGTTCACAACTTAAAATTACAATATAAAAAATACATAATAAAAACAAAAGTAAACCAATAATCCTCCTTCCCACAACACATTTAAAAGGGCAGCGAATGTCAATCAACTAAAGGAGTGTTTTTGCCTGGTGTCTAAAGGTGTATAATGAAGGTGCTAGCCGAAGCTCCCTGGGGAGAGCATTCCACAACAGGGGGCCACTACAAAAAAGGCCCGTTCTTGTGTTACCCCCTTCGGACCTCTCATGGAGGAGGCACACAAAGAAGGACCTTAGAGACCCAGGGTCCTGGTAGGTTCACATGGAGAGAGGAAGTACTGCAGTCCTGAGCCATTTAAGGCTTTATAGGTCAAAACCGGCACCTTGAACTGGATCCAGAAACTGATTGGCAACCAGTGCAGTTGGGCCAGAATCAGTGTAATATGCTCAAACTGTCTTGTCCCAGTGAGCAATCTAGTTAGCATATAGTATATATACTACTGTCTGTGTAGGACAGACAAAACAGGTTTCTCCAACCTGCTGTCCTTCAGATGTTCTTGACTACAACTATGGCTGGGGGCTGATGGGAGTTGTAGTCCAAAAATCTGGAGAGCACCAAGTTGCAGAAAGCTGCTGTAATAACCACAGCAGAATCTTTTAATTGCTATACATGCTACTGGCATCACAATTTAAAGACATTCCAGTTCAATAAGAGGAGCCACAACTCAAGTGGTCTCATCTATTATACAATAAAATAATTCTGAAAAGTAGATATCGTCCAAATTTATCCTTGCAATCTCTAACTTGTTATCAACAGCCTCATTTTTCAGAGGACCCAGAAGTCTTGCCAGCACTGACATCATTGATTGTGCTTGCCAACAGACGTGTAATTAAATCATGTCATTCTAATTTCAATGGCATTAGAAACACATATTTTGAATTTGGTGGGGGAGGGAAGAAATGGAAGAACCGACAGTCTGTGAGGAAAATGTTTCCAGAGTTTATCTGATGAACTGAATTATGAGTGTTATGTGCATCATTTTCAAACTGCTAAATGTAAAAGGCTTTCAGTTTGGATACTTAATTTGGAGGGAAATAACTAAAGTGAATGTCGAGGCTGCTTTTTGCATTCTTAGTACATTAAACTCAAACAGGTGAAATGGGCAAGTCGTCACACAAATCAATAGGAAAAATGTGTCCTGAACTGAATCTAAAAAGCAAAATTATAATTGTCAGGGGTTCTTTGGGACTTTCTTTTGGGCAACAATTTTGTAAGGTTCTACAATGAAGAAGTTGACTTTAAAGTAGGATTTGCCCTTGTATGTTAAAAATATCAACTAGTTACATCTCAGTTTTGCTGCAATTTTTCTCCAGGTAGGATGGCTGGCATGCATACAAAGCCTTATAAATGAAGGAAATTAAGTATTCTTTCCTCTCTTTGTTTACCATCATACAATATTCCGTTTGTTAAACAGGAAGACAGAAAAGCCTAAGAAGTCTAGAACTCTCCCATTGTGTTTAGTTTCTGAAGTGTTATGCAGATTAGTAAGAGGCAAGGGAAGGGAATCTGTGGCCATCACTATGTGGTCAACAGTTAAATCATGTCCTGCTAATTACATGTTGTAGTCCAGCAACATCCTGAAGGCCACAAGTTCCCCATCCTTGCTCAAGAGTCCGCATGCCAGAAAATGAAAGTTGACGAGGGCAAAACAAAAGCCTGAAAAAAGGAGTTTCAAAATCTGGCCACAACAGGGCGTAGTGCTTTCCCCCCAGCAGCATTTGGTGCTCTTCACAACACAAAATCTGAGAATATTTATTTAAAATGCCCTGGTACCAAAATCAGACACCCCTGTCTCCAAGCAGCAAGAGACTCCAGGGCTCACAGTGTTAACACTCCAACTGGGCAGTTCTCAAAGCCATAGCTTTGGAGTCAGTCCACAGAGAAAGTCACGCTTTTCTGTCTAGTTTCCAGCCCAGGCAAAAACTCTCACACAAACTAGCCCCCGGCCTGTACTTCTCCATCCTAGGATGATGTGGCATTCACCCAGACGATGTGGAAAAAGACCTATGGTCTGACCAGGTTTACTCTCGTAGCTTCTAACCTCACAGATATAGATTTGGAATGGGCCCACATATATCATCAATACCACCCCCTCAGACCTATATTATGTTTACATCTTTCATATGTTTTTATTTCACGATGCTTCTGGGCAATTTTGAGCATCTGGAATTTCCAACACCATGTCTCTTTGGGTCAAACTAAATGTGCTTGGGATTCTCCTCTTTCCCCCCACGCTCTCTCTCCAGCAGCAGCAGGTGTCTCATTTAGGATTGGAATTACAACACTGGAAGTTGAACTGAAAGGGAAGGGTAAAGATGACATAGCCCTGGGCTTAGCCTCCCACTTGCTCTCAGTTTAATTACACTCACCAAGTCACTGGAGGCAAATACGTTTACCAATAGAAAAGTGGCCTTTTGTTGTGCAACAGGGAAGCTGTGGGTGCCTCCAGACAGAGACCTTCAATATTGAACCAACTTCAATATTTCCTTCCAGAGAGAAATTCCCTTCCATTCTTGGAGACAGCTGCAGTCATGTTGCGACCTCCTTTCCCTGACAACTTCAGTTCCTCCAAGAGGGGCACCAGAAGGTGCTTAAACTTCCTAGACTTTGTCCAGGAACCCCAAGTAAATTCTGAGGGTTATGATTGTTTGAGGTGCCCTTTGTCAAGTCCAGGGAACTCAGAGGGACATTGGGATGGCCAGAATGGTTGGACAATTCCAGGATTTGTGGTGTCAATGACCATGCTTCCATCTACTCATTTCACACTTCTTGCAGTACAACAAGAATAGAAGGAATCTAAATTCAAAGCAGAGGAAAACTTATCCTTTCAGGAGGACTCTTCCTGCATTCTTATGATGGGGGCATGCTATCCATTTCCCACTGAATTAGGGGACAAAGGAACAGGAGATCTATGGGTTGCCTCCTCATAGCAAGCTGGCACTGATAAGCCCTGGAAAAACTACATGAATTCAAACAAACTAAAACACTGGAAAAGGAGGGAAAACTTAAGGAGAACAGGAGAAAACTGAAAGTGAAGCTATTAAAAAAAAGTAGAGAGGTCCTAAAAATTAAGCTGACATGCAAAACAATCATTCTGCTTAAGAGGGCAGACTCAGGAACTAAACGTGGCCATTCAAGTTGGTTGACCGGAATGGTAAATTAAAGTACACTGGCCCTGCCTTCAGACTAGGAGAGTTAATCACTGTACACTTTGACATATTTGCATACCAACTCTCTAAAGGGTTAGATGATTTATTTACAAGAAGTTCTCACAACACTATCAAAGATAATTTGGAAAAAGTGTGAAAAACGTTAATTGCTACTTCAGTAACTACCAGCTAATTATATTGAACATCAATGAATTGACTCTAAAACTAACTGACAAGAAAGGAAGTAGTTAAAACCAGGCAAACAAATCCCAGGTCTCTTGTTAACATAATATAGTTTCCCATGGGTGAGTATTACCTCCATGGAAATCCTTCTGTGTATCCGGTTTCTGAGGCAAACACCTGTAGGGGATTGGACTTCATCAGACGACGTTCCGGAAGCTTGATCACTTTCACCATCTGAACCCATTTTCAGATTTTCATGTACAATATCTAAATCAAAGAAAACCAGCCATTACTTTTCATTACTGTCTCTCAGTTAAGCAAGCACTCTGCCTTTATTGCCAACCAAAGGCACTGGAGGAAACAAATGTAGTACCCATTTTATCAGTAAGATTGTGCCCACAACATGATTGTTTTTTCTAAACATAAAACGACACCATTTTGGTCCAACAAGTCTTATTGACTTGAGTTTCTATTTTTTTAATTGAAACTTCTTCGATTTGCTTGTCTTCGAATACCAAGGCTACCAATATGCAGTTGAGATAGCAGGAAAAATGAGTTTAGAATGTGTATGGTCAAAATATTCTGCAAAGTCATACAGCTTCATATTAAGGATACATTTAAGAGGATACTTTATTTAAAAGCTGCTAAGAAAGAACATTTCAAGCGAGAGTAATATTCAATTATCAAACTACTTCAAGTAATGGCACTGTGTTCTTGAAATGGGTAACAGTGCAAATCAGCTCCTTGCATATGCAACAGTAAATGTCAAATTGTGAATGTAACATTTACATGTATTTTTTAGTGTTTTTAAAAGATAGTAGGAAATGAGAAAAACATACAAGAACGACAACCAGTGATGACTAAATTACATCCAGATTTGTATTATTTACCTCGAATGACAACTTTATGAAGGAAAAAGTCTAATTGTTGTTGTTTTTAAAGACGTTGGGTAACTGTTAAGAGGGCTTAACACTGCTTTTGCCAATATATTCCGGTGAGGGAAATGTGAACAGACTATTTTTCTTAGGGACACCAAATCTATTATTTTCAAAGTAAACAAGGAGTACTTTCTTGATGAAACATAAGACTGCAAGATAAAAGGCATATCTAGGCCATTCTGAAGAATTCAGTGGTGTGAATTATCTTGTCATGCTGCATAGTATTTAACAGATTCCTTTTCAAAAATGGAAGAGTGCATACTTCTCTGGATGAAAAATATCATAATGAGGCACAAGTCTACAACCAAACAAACTGCCCTAGAAAAAATTATAATCCAGCAACACAATGGGCTAGTTCATATGTAAAATGAAACCATGGTTTACTGCAACACAGAGAAGCCTCAGTGAGTCTAAAAAGGATGTTGGGCTTTGCGTGCTGCTCTCTCCCTTCTCCTCTCATACAGTCAAGACTTATGCCAAGAAAAATTACAGTTTCAAAGAAACTCATCTTAGAGTTATGGGCACTCCTGGAATATTGGTTAAAACAAAGGTTAACTGCTAACAAGAAAACTTCAATCCATGGTTTAAAACATAAGTTACAAAGTGTTTAAAGTCTATTTGAGAAAACTATTAAGTTTTCTCAAAACTTTAAATAATACTTGCTGCTGCTGTCACAGCAAAGCAGCTGCATAGTCGCTCTTCAGGGCAAACTCACCCACAATGCCTCATTCTGGAAGGAACCTATGTTCCCTAGAGCAGGGGTGGCCAACTTCCAAGAGACTGCAATCTACTCACAGAGTTAAAAACTGGCGGTGATCTACCCCCTTTTTGGGGGTTCAGGTCAAAATTGTTGAGCTTTTTTAGGAAGGAGGAAGGCCCACTTCTTTGGGGTGCAGGGCAAAAATGTTGAGCTTTTTTTAGGTGAGCCAACGTTGTTGAGCTTCTTTGGGGGGAACCAGTGATCTGCCAGTGATCTACCACAGACGTCCAGTGATCTACCAGTAGATCCCGATCTACCTGTTGGACGTGCCTGCCCTAGAGATTTGGTACACATACACTATAGGCTCTGCCTCTGGCAGCAGATGCAAAATTGAATCTCAAAATCAAGGTGGGAAGAGTCATTTTGTTGCTGCTATTCTTTAACATATTTGGATTCAGAACAAATATTGCCTACTGCAATTATTGATCTACTGCAAATCACCCAGAACCTGGCTGATCTTTTGCCCACTCAAGGCTTAACTATTGTTTGCTTTAAAACACGATTCCTCTTTTGCACCTAACAGTAAGTCAAGATTCTTTGAAATGGAAAGTAAAATTAGTCAGGCGTTCTCCCAGCTGCACAGGAGGAGAGCGGGGTGGAGTACACAAATCCAATGCCTTGCTCGGGTTTACTGAAGATTATCTAACCCACTATGGAAATGCATACATATATTTGATTTTGACAGAAGCCGATTTCCTTTGGTATGGGGTTACAGGCTGCTTTATGTTCCAGGCAACTCATGTGCAATCAATGTGTGGGAGAGGAGAAAGACTACACCTGTTCCACCTGTGCGTATAAACTGTTGTGTACGTACATAGGTCCAATCAACATAGGCCTAGTTATGCAAAAGCAACATTAGACTATGTGCAAGTGCATCCATTACATATCATATCCAACGCATGTTGACTCAGGTTTAGGTGACAAGGGTGATGCAATCACTTGCTGATACTATAGGCTTTGTGCCATTTTAAACATTTACTTTGTTATTTGATTCCCCGCCACCCAATAAATGCTACTTTAGCACTATGCTCCCATAACAGAAATGGATAGCTAATTAAATAAACCCTGATGCTACAATGCCTAGATTCTAGTACTATACACTAATAAATGCAATAGATTATTTTTAAAATAATTATCCAATAATGATCTAATAAAGGAGGTCCTACAATTTCCCATTATGTATTCCAGTACTGTCAACTAAAGAAATATTTATTAGTATTGTAGGGAAAAGGAATCAAATCAAATCCAGGTACAGGGTTAATAAATAGGCATTTGATACAATAAAACATTTTTTATGTGTATTGTCACATACATGCTTTAAATAAATTATATGGAAAATGACTGGTGAGGAAGGTGAAGGCTTTATTGAAAAAATGCCATCTGCAGATTAAGTAGTTAGTTGCGGAATGGTTGATATCAGACAACAAAATATTTGATAACTCCATTGTTATGAATACGAAAGATTCTTCTGTGAGTAATGGCATCCATTTTGGCAATTACAGTGCTTAAGCTTCCAATTCAGTAGAAGCTAGGTATAATGACTGCTGCAGTTTGCTAAGCTGGAGTAGCTTCTGTTTGCAGAAATTTATTTTTATAGCCCTAAATAATTCTTGTATCTACTTGAAAATAAAACAAAAAATGCACTTTGTATTAATTAAAAAGTCATGCATGGTAGATGTTATTCCCATTATGCAAAAGAATGAATTTAATACAATTGACAGGGTGAAGTTGTGGCAGATGCAGGAAATTGACTATACCAGGGGTCGGCAACCCGCGGCTCCGGAGCCGCAAGTGGCTCTTTCGCACCCTTGCTGCGGCTCCGGAGCGCGGATACTAATCCAGTATCCCGGTTTGGCTGGGCTGGGAAATCCTGGCGCTGCGGTTCCAGAGCGCGGATACTAGGGGTGGAAAGGGGTGTGGCCAGCGCCGCACAGGCTGCTGGGCTGGCCAGCCCTCGTGTGCCAGGCGGGGAAAGGGGTGTGGCCAGCGCCGCACAGGCTGCTGGGCTGGCCGGCGAGAGGAGGACGGGAGCGCGTTAAGGCACACGTGGCGCCGGCGGACTAGATCGGAGAGGGAGAGGCCGGCGTTTCCCAGGGCTCCGGAGAGACCCTTTCCTGGAGCAGCAGGGAGAGCCTTTCCTCTCCCTGCACAGGAGCGCTTTGGGCTTGCTGCCCACGCCCAGCCTGGGCTCCGTGGCTGCGGCGGCTGGAGCGGCGGGGACATGGGCGTAGCCAGGAGGGGGCAGCTGCCCCCCCTAGAAGGCAGCTGCCCCCTCCCCTAGCTGCCACCAGCACCCCGCGCTGCGCGCAGGTACCCAGGGCCGGTGTGTTTAGCCTGCAGGCACCGAATTCTGCAGGGCGCCAGAAGGCTAAAAGGGAAAAAACCAAGCCGACGCTCAGCTGGAGAGGCACACGTGCCCTCCCTTGACACAGGCTCGCCTCCTCCCCAGGCTTTGCTCAGTTGCCGCCTCATGCAGAGCGAGGCGGTCTGCCCTGTGGGAAGAGAGAGGCGAAGGGAAAGTTGTGCGCAAGGGGGCCAGTGGGGCGGAAGAAGAAGAGAGGCGCCCTCCAACTCGCCCCCTTCTTCCTTCTCTACCCGGGCTGTGGAGGCGCCTTCTCTCTCTCTTCTCTTCTCTCTCTCTCTCTCTCTTTTTCACCCACCCTCCCTGTGAGAAGAGGGAGGCGGGCGATGGAGGGGGAAGCCGAGGAGGAGGAGGACGATAGAGCCTCCGCACTGTGTTTGCAGCCCTGCTTGCAGGGTCCCCTTGCCCGTTCTGTTCAGCTACATCCAGCCTGAGCCGTGAGTAGCAGCAGCTGCTGCCCTGGTTTCTCTCCCTGGAATCATGCCAACTCTATCCCGGTGAAGGGAAGCCTCCTCCCATCACTCCTCCTCCTCCTCCTCCTCCTCCTCCTCCTCCTCCTCCTCTTCTTCTTCTTCTTCAGGGGTGGGCTCCTTATTCGCCCCCACCCCACCAACAAGGTCCCTAGTAGGGGTTGTAGAGCAAGCCAGACCATTTAGCACCAACCCCATTCATTCCAGCAGCGGGCCATCACCCGCTCACTCCAACCCCCATGAAAAAGATTATTATTATTACTACTACTACTACTGCCCTTCACCCATAAATATCAGGGTGGCTCACTGCATGAAACTGCGGTAATAAGCACACCCTAAAAACTAGAACAAAGAAACCAAACCAAGTGAGCAACCCTCCTTCTCCCTTATTTGTGAAACAAGCCTGTTAATTGCCTATCCAACTAAAAAAAAATGGCACTGAAGGTTTTTAATATCAATGCAAGCTAAAAAGCATTGCAGGGGGTTGGGCTAGATGACCTGCAGGGTCCTTTCCAATTCTACGTTTTTCTGAAAAACACACACGCACAACCCAACTATGGTCCCTCTGCAGTCCTCGCCCCAAGCAACTGTGAGACTTGCTCCCCAGAAAGTGTGCCTTGTCTTGCTAACTGTGGTTTTTGGTGTCTCGTCAGCCCCCTCCCCCCAATCTATTCATATTCCTTTCTCCCTAATCTCCAATATTACATTTTCCTCTGGTTGAGACTTAAAACAGAAAGCCCTAATTCCCAATTGTGTTTCTTGCTGCAGTCCTACTGTCTACTCAGAAGTAAGGTCCTATTAGATTCAGCAGGGCTTACTCTCAGGTAAGTGCAGTTAGGGCTGCAGCCTTTGTGACCCAGGATGTGTAAAGCAGGATGTCACTTACACCCCTGCTTTTTACTGCTGTTAAATGAACTTTTTTAAAAATTTTATTTTATTATTATTATTATTATTATTTTAAATCCAATTTCATTGTACTTGTACAATGACAATAAAGATATATACATATTAAGGTAAGAAACAATATATGCAGTGTTATATTTGTTTTAAATGTCGCAATGGTTTTGCGGCTCCCAGTTTTTTTTTCTTCTTCGGAAATGGGTCCAAGTGGCTCTTTTTGTCTTAAAGGTTGCAGACCCCTGGACTATACCAACTGAAGTCCCCTTCTGCTTATCAGACAAAGCTGTACTCTGTTCATAGGAATGATTTCTATATCTTGAGCTTATTGACATAAAATTGCACCTCTGGGAAACCTAATTCACATCTGCAGACACAAAGAACTGGCAAGCCTGCCAGTTAATTTCCGTACAAAGGGGGGGGGGACCTGCACTCATGAATATTTAAGCAATATTCCAAGGATTCAGTAACATAAAAGCATGTAATTGATTCAGACAACAAAATAATTGCAGGAGGAGAGATCACCATAAGACTTAGGAAGGAGACTGTAAAGAATGGATTGGTTATGAATCTTGGGCAAACGTTTTTCACAGCTGTCATCTCTAGCCAATGGGCTGAAGTCTGGCAATATCATCTTACCACCACCACCAACTTAGAACAGAGTGTTGCCGCCACTCTGAGCAACCAGGTTGTGGATGTGGTGGTAGCTCCATGACTCCAGAACCTTGGAGGCAGTGGCCAACAATTTGGATTGTGGTCTATGTGAGGGATACAGTCTACCTTCCTAGGTGTTTAGCCATTCACATGCAAATGTTTTATAAATTAATACTTACAGTTGTTGTTGTTTTGCATCCAACTAACTAGGATGCCATCCTACATAGATGGTGTCCACCATTTTTATTTCTATTACTATATTAGAAATATGATTGCCTTACTGATACTCTGGAATGTAGAAGCCATAGAATAACATAATGAATTGATAATATAAGGACACATTACCTAATCTGCTCCCATTCCTTGGCATTGCCATGAAAGAGCCAAGGCTGCCACCAATAACACTGTGTGGTCTTCGTAGCGGAGGCTTTTTGAAGGATCCCGTGTACTGGTGAAGGAATGAGTGCATACTATGGGATGTTGGAGGTCTGCCATTCTTCACAATAGGCTCTGAAATTTGCCAACACCAACCAATTCATCCCACAAGCAGGAAATTCAGGAACATGTTGAGAGAGAGAGAAAAGAACAGAGTTACCACACAGTCTGTTTACAGCGGTATTTGAATGAGATTCAAAATATTTGAAACCTGGAAGGTAGATCATCAACGGTGAAGCACACCAAACAAAAGAAAATGCACAATAAAAAAATGTTCGCTTTCACTCCCCCCTGTGCACAGAAGCTGAGCCAGAGAAACTCCCTAAGCATAGCTGAGAGTCAGAATATTGTATAGCCTAGCAGGCATGCAGCAATCACTGAGCTGGTACAAGAGACAGGCAGTCAATTCACCCCGGTATCATCAAGGTGTTGTACAGATTGACACCTCTGGCTCATCGCAAAGGGAGAGAAAGCAGCTGCTGCAGAGGGTTGAAGAGAGCAGCAATAAGTAGGTGAACAGAAAAAAATCAGATGTCCTTCCTTTCAGGGGTAGTGCAAAGTCATCATGCCATAGAGTCCACAGTGAAAAAGAAATCTGCATGTTTGCTGAATTTGCATAAATTTAAACAGGTTGCACCAGCTTTTCCTGACGAATAATGCTAAAATTCTGTGCCCAGACAATTCACATTTTTAATGCAGGGTACATGCAGCCCGGTGTATCATCCCTCAGACAATGTGGCTGGGAAGTTGAGGGAATAATATTCTTTGAAAGTCCTGCCTAATGGACTCATCTGAAAAGGTTCCATCCTTAAGACGGCTCATATACATGCAGAAAGGGTAATATTCCGTTTTGTGAATTTAGAATACACCAATGTAAGCATAGCATAATAAATATATCATCAAGTACCTTTTAAAAAACAACCATAGAGAAAACATGAAGTGGTAAGAAAACTAAATGGCCTCAGATGTTATTGAATTGCATAAATTTATTCAATTAATACATCAAAGAACCGACACTGTCTGTTAAAAAGCCTTAAGATATTCTTGAAGTACCTTTGATTAAAACTAAACAAATCTGCAAGAAACAGATTGTTCAAAAGTAATCCCACACTGTCAAGTTCTCTTCTTCTACTGCATTAGACCAAAACAGTGAGAAGTCCAATCCTACCTATGCATGGAAAGTTTATGAGCTTTTGTGAATTTGGGATCCATAATGTAATTAAAATAAGTAGCTAAATTTCCTCAAAGACCTTTTAAACTGCAAAGTGTTTATTTGCTAAAATGCAAGCATAACTTTGTGTCACTTTGTTGATTACATTTTTACTCTCATGTAGGAACACATAAGTGTGATCTGTTTACTTTCAGCAATATATACACATACTTGTATTGTAATCACATGTTCTTTTCTACAAGGAGAAAACTGTAACAAATTATTCCTATGAACTGACCTGCTCTGCATTTTGAGTTAAACAGAGGGAAGCTCAATTCATTACAATTCTCTACACAGGAACAATTATTGTTTAACCTTGTACCCAGGACCCTCACATCCTAGGAATGTGATAATGGCAACTAGGAATGTGAAATGTTTTTTTCAGCCCTATTCATTTCTCTTTCCTGAGAGACAATCCAAGTAACTTTAAGCTATGTGACTGGATGAAACAGGTACCCCTGCCTCCTAGATTACCCTCTTGAATAGCACTACCAAAGCAACAAACCAATGCTGCTAGCATTCTTTATTGCCCTTGAAGGTATCATATACTTATTAGCACCTCTCTGCCTCCAGAAAGCAGGGCGTCCCGCAAACTGGGACGAAGAGTTCGCCAAGGCAAAGGCATTGCCACTGTTGTAGAGGTTCTTAAGCACAACACAGTCAAAAGCCAGGGCGCAGGAAACCTTCCAAGCTTAAAGGCACAACCTTCAAGCTGACAGAAAATGTCTGAGAGGACTGACTGAGTGGCGAGAGAGCCCAAAGGAGGGGGAGCAAGCTGGAAGAACAAAAGGAGCAGGGTCAAAGGGCAGGAGAAGGAGAGGGACCAAGGGAAAGAGAAAGGAGAAAGGCATCTTAGCATGGGAAGGGGGTATGCGGGGCAGCAGGAACCGAGGGCAGCCAACCTCTCTGGCCTTTGTTCTCCACTTATTACGATTCCTCCTAAGTCTCCACCACTATCACATACATATGCACAGCGCAGACACTGGAGCAGGTCTGCTTGCCTAGCTATATTTTCAGAAGCTGTGAGTAACGCACTGTGAATCGAAAGTTAACACTGTTATTTCGTGTTGTGTCTTCTACATAACAACCCTGTAAGACAGGGTGAAACATGATAAAACACCTACGCTCAACCACTTCCAGACCGTAGTGAAAAGCTTCCGACGGCTAGATGGACGTTAACAGGGGTTTTTATAAAAAGGCACATCCTGTTGCTCGACCACAATCCATTTGTGCTCATTAAATAATCATGTTCATGGTTTCCCTTTGCTTCTCTGAAGCAAAGGTGACTAGCTCATTCAGTAGAATTTTGTCTCTCTCGAGACAGACAGATGCCAACAACAGAGCGTGAGACTCTTTATCACAGGATCGTGGGTTCGTGCCCCACGTTGGGCAAAAGATTCCTGCATTGCACACTAAAAGATCAATTTCTTACAAGTGTGCAATGAGTATTTTGTAGCACTTGTAACACTGCCAGTTTTGCAGATTAAATAGGCATATATGGGCTAAGGCAATCCCACAAGCATACTGGTATATATTTAACTCCCTTGTTGATATTTGGTGAGCTGCTTCTTATGATGAAATCATTTTACTACTTTCCCACAGATCCCACAAAAGCATCTCTAGATTATTAAGATTTACATATTCTGGAACCTAGCCATCAAGGGAATGGCCATAAGCCTTATTTCTGTGTGTCAAGAGCCTTTCCTTTGCAACTGTTCACCACAGCAGGATATTCTGGTCCTCTAAATGAGGGTGAGGTCTACCCACAATTTGCAACTGTTCAGAAAACAGCTAGGATACTCTAAGAGAAATCAATTCAAGATGACGTGCAGGAGCCTTAAATTAAACAGTGACAGATCTCAGAAGGGGAAACGGACAGGTATTAACACAGCTCTAAATTTCTTTGTAGATGATGTAAACAGTACCCGTATAAACGAGGACTTCCAGAAAAACAGAAGTGCACTCTCTAAATACAGAACGAAGCAGTTGCTTAGGAACAGAATCAGGAAGCATTTCATATAGCAAGATGCTTGGCAGCCAAGGGACAAATAAACTCTCTGGTGAGATGTTAAACTGTAGTCATATGGATTTATATCTAGCTGTGTACAATATGCGTGTTGGACTTTGGATCAACAACAAGCTTTCTGTTGTGTGCTTTACCATGAAGAAGCCAACAGTGCAAGATCTATAAGCAAAGGCTTCAAGCCAAACTGGAAATAGCAAAACTGGTCCTTACTGGTGCCTTAGCACCAGTGCCCTGGGGAGGTCACTTAGGTGCTGTTAGCAGAGGTTTGACTGCACCCCTGGAGGCGTACTTCATTGTCTCTTGAGATAGACAGATGCCAACAGTAAGTTATATCCCTAACATTTATGGAATGTGTCCTCTGCTCCCTTCACCACCTTTTCCCAGGTGGTCAGTGCAGCTTGAAGCTTCCAAAATGTGTAAATAAACAGTATACTTGAAAAAGGCTTAAAAGGCGACATAGTCAATAGGACCGGTGGTGTAGAATCTCATTTGCCAGGGTTAAATCTACTCCACTTCCTATCTGACTAAAAAAACAACACCAAGTGTACACTGTCCTTCACCCTTCTTGTTCATGATTTCCTTGCAGTACTTTGCGATGCTCCTCCCCCTTCCTACACACTCTTCCGCCCCACACATAATGTTCTCTTCCCTTCTGCTACTATTTGTTCCTTCTTTCCACAAAGCTTCGCTTTCTCTATACATACAGTTACTTAAAAATGAGAGTTAGCAGCAGGGTTCTGTTCTCGAAGGCATGAGGTGACAGTTCTAGCCATGACTTCATGAATGCCTTTTATACAGCAGCAATAAACATAAGAGTTCAATTTCCTTAGAGGCGGATACACAGCAAGACAAGCACACATGTGGGACAGGATTTGGCTGCGTAATGGCAAGTCAATATTATTTATTCTGAATTGTTGCAAGAGGAAACGCAGCGTGTGAGCAAGGAAGGATATTCTGCTCTGAACACACACACACATGTATATTTAATGCTTAGGATATTATGTATATCAGAATAATACAGTCTGAGAAGTTAAGCCATGCCTTAAGAAACAGTCCTTCGGATAGTGAACTGTGTAATTTGACACATTCTCAGGTCTGAATAAGGCACACCCACCTTTATGCAACTTCTCCTTTTCTATATAACGCATCACAAATAGCTTTCCCACATGCATAGGAACTGTGACCACTACTCAAATAAACAATTTGCATGAAATTAAGGGAACCATAAACACCGCTGAAGTTTTGTTGACATTCTTTGCTGCAGCTTCTACTCCTAGAGAGGTAAACTATTTCTTATACAGTGGTACCTCAGGTTACAAACACCTCGGGTTACAAACACTTCGGGTTACAAACTACACTAACCCAGAAGTAGTACCTCAGGTTACAAACTTTGCCCCAGGATGAGAACAGAAATCTTGTGGCAGCGGTGCGGCGGCAGCGGGAGGCCCCATTAGCGAAAGCACACCACAGGTTAAGAACGGTTTTGGGTTAAGAACAGACCTCCGGAACAAATTAAGTTTGTAACCCAAGGTACCACTGTAGTGAACAACAGCAGAAGAGGCTCCAACAAACCTTTAGCTGAATAGTGGCTGTTCTCTTCTTTGCAAATAAATTCCTGTATCCAAATCTACAGGAGGGAAAGGGCCATGTAGAATTTTGACTGGTCACAGAATAGGGTTTCAGCACCTTCCTCCCCATGAGAAGCTAAAACAAGATAATTACAGTGGTACCTCGGGTTACAAACTTAATTTGTTCCGGAGGTCTGTTCTTAACCTGAGGTACAACTTTAGCTAATGGAGCCTCCTACTGGCACCGCCGCACAATTTCTGTTCTCACCCTGAGGTAAAGTTCTTAACCCGAGGTACTACTTCTGGGTTAGCAGAGTCTGTAACCCAAAGTGTTTGTAACCCAAGGTACCACTGTATATATTGCTCAGTCTATTAGATTGTCTTCATCATAGCTTCTTCTAAGCTATTGATCAACAGTTACTTGCCAGGATCCCAGGCAGATGTCACTCCAAGCCAGTTAACCAGTTGCACAAAGAACGGGATCTGGGACCTTGTGCATGCAAAGCACCACTGAGAGACAGTCTTCTGCCATATTATACAAATTAAAGAAATATAAATCAATTAAGGATACATGTATGGATTCCGGTGTGTGTGTAGAATTTGGATTACCTTGGCACAGAAATTTGAAATAAATACATAAATATTATTATTATTATTATTATTATTTATTATTATTATTATTATTATTTATACCCCGCCCATCTGGCTGGGTTTCCCCAGCCACTCTGGGCGGCTTCCAACAAAACACTAAAATGCAATAATCAATCAAACATTAAAAGCTTCCCTAAACAGGGCTGCCTTCAGATGTCTTCTAAAAGTCTGGTAGTTGTTGTTCTCTTTGACATCTGGTGGGAGGGGGTTCCACAGGGCGGGTGCCACTACTGAGAAGGCCCTCTGCCTGGTTCCCTGTAACTTGGCTTCTCGCAGCGAGGGAACTGCCAGAAGGCCCTCGGCGCTGGACCTCAGTGTCCGGGCAGAACAATGGGGGTGGAGACGCTCCTTCAGGTATATTGGACTGAGGCCGTTTAGAGCTTTAAAGGTCAGCACCAACACTTTGAATTGTACTCGGAATATCTTCCTAGCAGTAAGACACTACAATCCCTTCCGATATTGTTGGACTACCAATTCCTGCTGCCCCGATCATCAATGAGAGGTTGTGCAACCAATCTCATCTGTTATACTGCAAAACACCACTATTGGACACACCATGCACACTGTTCAGTGCTTTTAAGAAGCCATGAGTTTGGGAACTCAGCTTATGCTTTCTAAACAACTCATCAGCTGATATTTTACACAGCTGCAAAAATAAATAAATTGAAAGCAATATTATAAACACAATACTGAATACCATAATTTACAAGGCAGAACAGTACAGAAGTGGCAACTCTGCTAGTTAAGTATGAAATGATACCACATTTTTGCAACTTAATATGTTAATGATACAAGGCTAGACACAAAGGCATTTTTGAAGCATTCCCATCAAATCTGTAGTAACTCGCGCTTAAGAAATATATTTAACATATATTACTTGCAATTACTTCCCGAAAGTAAAGATACACACTTATTATTCTAAACTAAAACGTTAAAACTAATTTAAATTCATCACTCTTGCTGCAAGTAACTTTTATCATTAAAAGAATACGTTTTCATAAATACTTGATAAAATGTAAGCAAAGTGGTTATTTTTACCGTTATCTTTACTGCTGTTTTCTTCAATAGTCATTTGTTCGGCCAGTTCAGAAAGTGACTCATCAATCGTCTGGCTCCCACGCAACGTTAGGGAAAGTCTCCTCTTGAACTTTTTCATTCTATCTGTAATACGTCTGGCTCAAGGAAGCCTATTAAAATAAGAACGTTGTTATTTTAAACACTTGTTATAACCATAAGAAAAAATGTGTTTAGTGCTGATTGCTTCTATCAATCTAAACTTTGTAAGGTCATTTTAACAAAAGAGCTAAGTTTTGAAATTGTGAATTTAACACTGCTTAATGTTTATCTCAGTTCTATTCTGGCTTATCTTGGCTTGTGGTGGGTAAGTTATAACAAAATAAAATACCCCATTAAAAGACACTACACATTTATTATAACACACTCAGAGTCTCCGCTTTTTAAAACCAACCAAAGTTTTACAGGCTTAGACTGACAAATCTCTAGAAAATGGTAGTTCCACAACTGTGTTGTGACCAACTAGAATATTCTTCATCTATGTGTTCCTGCTGTCCAACTTCATATGTAGATGGTGTAATTTTAAAAATGTACATCTTATGGGTTATGATGAAATTTAAGGGAGGTGTAACCAACAGAAGCACTTCCTGGGAGATTTGACTGTGTGGAAGTTGGGTTTGGAGGAGAGTTTATATACACAATTCTGTTGGGACTGGATTAATTGCAAGTGAATTAAAGCTCCTTCAGATTAGAAGGAACCTTAAGTGGTGAACTTTCAGCTCTCCAAATGTTGTTGAACTACAATTCCCATCACCCCTGATGGGATGGGATAGGACCATGCTTGCAATGGATGATGGGAACTGTAGTTCAGCAAGATCTGGAGAGACAAAGGTTCACCACTGCTGCATTAGATAAACTTCATGCAATAGCCTTCTGCAGCAAAACCAGAACACACCTTTCACAATTTTCCAGTGTGATCCCTCTCCTACACAAGCAGGCTGGGTGGGAGATCAAAAGCGCAATGAGGGCAATCCTTGATGGATGTGGTCAGAACAGATTTCCACAAATGTGCTTTCTGGGTCACTACAAACTAGACCAAATTATTTCCTGGTGACAGTCTGCCCAACCCCAACAAAACACAAGAAGTTCCCCCACTCCCAAGCTATACCATGCTCTCATTCTTTGCTTAGTTGAAGGGGAAGACTCTGACCAACTCCTGTCCTCTAGCTTATAAACAGGACTCAGGGGAGAGGACAGCAGAGATTTGTGACAATCCCCCTTGGTTGAATTCAAATGCTTTGAAATCCCAGTACAGGTTTACTGGGCATCAGGGTGGATTTGATTTAAATCAAATTGATTTAAATCACGATTTAAATCACGATTTAAATCACTAGTCAGTAAGGCTTGATTTAAATCACTAGTCAGTAAGACTTGATTTAAATATTTTTTTTACAGAAAGACTCATTCTTGCTGATATAATCTTAATATTTACAACCATATAAAGGTTTCCTTTTTGGAATAATAAATTTTCAGAGTAGTTTTTACAGTTATATCAAAAATTTCTGATTTGGTTATACTACTAGAAATACATAGACAGATAATTATGAAATTATGGTGAGGTTTAATAAGTTTACTGTTTATATTGGGACAACTTTTCTGCTGTACTTTATTGGAAGGAGAAAAATAATCATTTCCTTAATAACCATTTAAACAATTTATTTAACTAAAACAATAACATGATAGCATATGTATCCATGTTTGTTAACTGATGTGGTTAAACATTTTAAAAAAAACTTAGACTGAGTTTTAGAACACTTGATAAACTTAAAACAAATCCTTATTTCCTGATGAATAGCCTTTGGACTACAATGTAACTTAAATAGAAGACTATATTTAGAAAGATTTTTCCTCCAAAAGCATTTTATTTTAAAAATCCGATTTAAATCAAAAAAATCCGATTTAAATCAAAAAAATCCGATTTAAATCAAAAAAATCCGATTTTTTTAAAAAAATCATTGATTTTTATCCACCCTGCTGGGCATGAAATATTACTCCCATCTGTATGACAATCTCTCAAGGTGGTAGGAAAGCAAATAAAGCAATTAAAATAACATGGAAAGCGAAAGGGGGGAGATAATACGGCTTCTTATTGAGAGCAGACTGGGCCAGCTTCTCCAAACTATTTGCTCACTTTTTGATTTAACTGTTCAAAACTGGACCATGTTTCAAACAGAAGTGCTAGAAATATGAAGGCAAAGCAGATCAGGAACTACCGGTACAATAAAAGTTATTTTTTTAAATTTTATTTTATAAAATAGTAAAACAGGAAGATTCTTCTGTTTTGTCAAAGTTCTTGTGCTTAAAATGAGCCATCAATCATGGAAAATCTTTGGGACTAAAGTACAATGACGTGGAAACATCTTCCACATCAGAACCAATGGAATGTATGACTTATTCCTTACTTCCTATCAATGTGCAGGAAAGCATTCTAAAACAAAGGGTAAATTAAGTCCAGAGGGATATTCTGTGTGAGTCTCATTGTGCTGGCGAACAGACTTCAGAAAAGTATCTGATTTATGTGTTGCAGCCAGTTTAAAGTATTTTAAGGATTAGTTTATGAATCCTGCCAACCTCAGACCCAAGTGTTGCATTAGAAGAAAGGCATGGTCACTACTCCCTTCTGTTAGCTTCCCATGAAATGGGAAGGGAAGACATATTTACTTTCCATACCTGGCACTTCCAACCAAGGGGGAAACCTATTCTATTTTTGAGTTGCAATTGTTTTTGATGTACAGAACATGGGCTGAGTACATATAGTTTTTAGTCCAAAGGACCCATAATGTTTAGGCAGATATAACCACATACAAATTATACTCCTTTCTGCAGAAGTCTGAACAGCAATATAAAAAGACTACTACAGGCAACACACACACCCAAAACAACAACAACAACACACTGCTAATCTGGCAAAGATTGTTCCACTGGTATACCAACACAAACTAAAAGAATTAAAATTTGGCAAGAGAAATATACTGCTTAAGAATAGCTCTGAATGCATTCTGGGCTCCTTTGGGAGGAAGGATGGGGATATAAATTTAATAAATAAACAAATGCAGCTCAGAACTGAACTAATGCAGCATTTAACGTCTGAGTTTTTTCAGGCATACGCTGCTGAAGACTGGAAATTTAAGCAAAAAAAACAAATAAAAATCAAGTGTAATATTCAAGAACCAGCCCCTGCCAGTAACCTGAAAATGAATGGCCTTCATTATATTAAGACATTGATAGATGTATTTGTTTTCTAGTGGAAACTAATTCCATTTCTAGGCACAATACAATAGTAAGTGGTACTGTTGCTGGCTAAAGTGTAAGGTTCACTGCCAAAAAACAAACACAAAACCCAACATAAAAGGTTGTGTGCAATGTAGCGACAAACTGAAGTCACACAGAGGTATACTTGTTCCACTGGTGAAATGTTCTGCACCAGCGGAATTCTGTGCACAAAAAAAGGAAAAAGCATAAGCTGGTTGTTGCTGACTTTGTGCAACAGCTTGCAGAATCTGTTGGAAAACCAGTTCCTGCTAGCACAACTGTTGTATTCCTCTGTTGTGCAACATTAAAACTCACAGTGAACACTGGATATAACCCACTAAATTCCACACTCTAATCTGACTTTGACAGTCTGCTTTTCTGTGAAGCTCTGATTGCATGCTACCAGTGCCTCAACCTTGTGTGGCAATGATTATTAAGCTATCCACACAATGTAGATGCTCCTCTTTCCCACAATGACTTGGCCAACTTCTAGCTCCAGAAGCTGGAAGACAGCAAAAGAAAGCTCATATGACGATCCTGTGGTGTTTTTGTACATCCCAACCTGAGCCACTTTCAATAGTCAGCCTTGGAGTCAACAGGCTGCAAAGGATGGGGTCATGCAAGTCAGTGCACTTTTTTACATGGAAGTGGTTGCCTTCTTCTGCTGGGCTTTCATTCTCCCTAATTGCAAAGCTGTTGAAAATTAACAAAGCAAGTCATTCTTAGCACAAATAGTTATGGTATCAAATACGAAGAGAGGCAGCTGTAATTTCAGACAAAGCTTCATTTACACGGCATCCACAGCTATTGGCAGCATGTGATAAATGTACTCAATTTTTTAGGGCCTGCAGTGATACAATTATGATGTTAGTTGATGGGCAATTATGTCGTCTGCTTTACAGTGGTACCTTGTGGAGGTCTGTTTGTAACCAGAAACCGTTCGTAACATGAGGCGCGCTTTCGCTAATGGTGCCTCCCACTGCTGCCGCGCCACCGGAGCGCGACTTCCGCTCGCATCCCGGGGCAAAGGTCGACAAGGGGCATCTACTTCCGGGTTAGCGAGCACGTAACCCACAGCATTCGTAAGAGGGACGGTACGTAACACGAGGTACTACTCTATTTGTACTGTAGTATTTGTACCTCTCTTTAGTGGGCAGTTTTACAATAATCACACACACACCCCATTTTCAGAGAAGTGCATAGCTGCCTCTGAACAGAAAAAAGACAGCAGGGTAAACTAAAGAGTGATACAGAGTTCACCTCCATGGGCATAGCCAGGCCTTTTGTTAGGGGGGCAGAACCTCAGTTTACCATGTATTTTTATTGATTTTTATTGATTTGGGGGACGACGACTGCCCATCCCTGCCTCCCCTGGCTACGCCCATGTTCAACTCTGGTGTCTTTCATTAAAGGAGTGATCACACTTTTTGTGGGGAGGGGTAGCACATCTTGCTGGCATAGTGTTCAGCTTTCAAATTTAAAAAAGGAAGAGCCTTAGACAAACAAAAACAAAAAAAAAACTCGTAATAATCAGGATGGCTCCAGCTGCCAGACACAGTAGTTCTGTCTAGCTCAAAGCCTTTATATTTCTATACCAAAATAAGCCTGCTTCCACCTGCTTCTCACTCACCTGGCTGATCTCTGACTCTCTGAAGTAACATGGGCGCAACAATTTACACCAATCTAAAAATCAACAAGGATAAATGGGCAGTCCAATACATTTCTGGAGGCATAGATGATACAAAGATTTCTGATACATGTGACAAATCAGACCCCTAACACAACAGTCCTAGGAAGAACAACAAAATTATGGATATTAATGTCTGACTTTGACAATAAACAGGAGAATAACTTGTAATTAGTAAATGAAAGCCATGCCATCTGTATAAAGCATCAGAAATGACCAGAGGCAGCAACAGAACACTTGAAAACACATGACCAGTAAAAGCAGACACACACCTCTATTGATGTCACAGTTCCAACAGAATGTGGAAGTTCTTTCCAGGTAACAAATGCCTTTTAGCAGATGACTAGTGTGCTGCCAGATCTGGTGGGATTATGAGAAGAAACTATTACAACATGGTTCCCACCCCTAAAATCACACACTTGGATCCAAAGGCACCCTTTTTCAAGTGGATGGCACAAAATGGCCTCTCTGATTTCCTCCTACTCTTTGCATCCACTGCAACTTCCTGAGGCCACAGTATGCTGCTCTCAAGAACCCCTAGATATCAACACAACTTTTTGGGTGGCAGTAGCCTCCTAGACAGAGCCCACCTGCATGTTTTTGTATATAAGCCCTAGTACTTGAAGAGATGTGCATACCGGTATTCCCAATACAGGGGAATACTTGAGTTACAGACACGTCAGGTTACAGACGTTTCAGGTTACAGGCTCCACTAACCCAGAAATAGTACCCCAGGTTAAGAACTTTGCTTTAGGATGAGAACGGAAATCGCGTGACAGCAGCGGGAGGCCCCATTAGCTAAAGTGGTAGCTCAGGTTAAGAACAGTTTCAGGTTAAGAACGGACCTCCAGAACGAATTAAGTTCTTAACCCGAGGTACCACTGTATAAAGAGGTGGAGAGAGAGACTGTATAAAACGTGAGCTTGATCATCATTTCACTTCTGCTAATATCAAACTTGATAGTCCAGTGAAACATGCTTATTGCCCCTCCAAGAGGAAGAGGAAGTGGAGAGTGTATGCCCAGAAAGGGTATGGGGAGGTAAACAGATTTGGGAAACATCTGACCTGACAGGACCTCCAACAATTTAAATGAATTCCAAGACCATCATTCTTCCCCCACCCCAACACCAGGATGCTATAAACTTTCAAGGACTTTGAGCTCTTTGAAGTTAAATGAATTCTGGGTGGGGGTTCTGGAATTAATTAGAAAAGTAATTATGCAATCCTAATTAATCATCCTTCCAGGGACTCTTTAAACTTCTATAAAGGTGAAAAAGTTTCTAAGAGTAAGTAGTACTGCTTAAAAATATTATAGGAGTTGAATTGATTCCAGGCTGTGCAACATGACGCACATGCTCCTTGAATACAATTTCCCACTCAAAATCTCCGGTACACTGCTGAAAGGTAATGGTAAATAAAACCCTTGACTTCACAGCTTGAGTTCAAAGCTACTGAATCCTACTTACCTAGCTCTAAACCAGGGGTCCCCAAACTAAGGCCCGGGGGCCGGATGCAGCCGAATCGCCTTCTAAATCCGGCCCGCGGACGGTCCGGGAATCAGCGTGTTTTTACATGAGTAGAATGTGTCCTTTTATTTAAAATGCATCTCTGGGTTATTTGTGGGGCCTGCCTGGTGTTTTTACATGAGTAGAATGTGTGCTTTTATTTAAAATGCATCTCTGGGTTATTTGTGGGGCATAGGAATTCATTCATATTTTTTTTCAAAATATAGTCTGGCCCCCCACAAGGTCTGAAAGACAGTGGACCGGCCCCCTGCTGAAAAAGTTTGCTGACCCCTGCTCTAAACCCAACAGTCAGACCCATAGTGCAATGGCACTGTAGCACTGCTGAGGTTCAGGTTTAGCTGAGAACTGTTGTTTGAGCTCATTGCTGCGACTGCTGAGCTTTGTCAACTCACTAGCTTTGGCTGAAAGGTGGCCTTGGTGGCAGGGGAGGGAGGGAAGTGGAGAGAACAATGGCACTTCCAGCCTCCCAGCAGAGTAGACTCCCTCCCCTCTCCTCTGTTGCTGGGTGATGCGGAATCTGAAAGGGGTCTAGAGTCACTTCCTCTCCCAGTCAATCTCCAATGGTGACTGTTCTTTGGAGGGAGGGCAGGCCTGCGTCCCCAGTGGGGCCAGTTTCGCCAATCTCTACATATGCCTCTGCCTACCATTCAGTGCCAGAAGCTGTGAGACACCAAGTGCCCTTAATTGCTCCATACTTTGGTTAAATTTGGTATTTGGTCTGCACAAAGGGCAGAACAAAGTGTGACAGATCTAATCAGCAAATCTGTTTGATCATCTATTCTCCCTATGAGACAAGTTCTCCCTCAATATTCATGGAGAGTCCAAAATTTCTAGTAGCACATATATGCAAAAAGGGGTTTAGCTGCTGTTAAGAGTTACCACCCATTCCCCTTTAAACGAAAAGACTGAACTAACGTCAGGAAAAAACAGAAACCAGAGAATACATGATAAAATCTATTGAGAATGGGACTAGTTCATTTAGCTGTCCAACTATCACTACCTCTTTACAGCTAGCAGAAGTTTTGTATGCAAGTTGATTTCTGTTTATTAATAATAGGAAATTGGTCACTTTCAAACTATCTAAGACAGGCAAGTCTAATAAATAAGGTCCTTGCTCTTACTTTACAAGAGTTTCCCACTGCACACCTTCTATTAAACCTATGAAAAAACTGTGAAGGATTTGATTATTAACTTGTTTTGCATTAGGTTGGGATTTTAAGACCTGCCACTATTGGAGGCAGCATGTTTACTTATTGGTCTGAGTATATCATGCCTACTCTGCAAACTTTACATTGGCTAGTCACCAAAGGCAGATTGAGTTTTAGGACAGCATAAGGGCTCGTTTAAAGTTCTGGCTCCAAGACTTCACAGCTTGGTTAAAAGCTGCAATTTGAAATCTACTTGTATTCACGCTAACTTAAATGTAAAGGCAATTAGTTGCAAAACTGATTTGTTGAAAGAGAACCTACACATTACGGCACATTTTCCTCTGATATGTACTTACTGCTTCCCAGATTCAATGCAAGTTTGAAACAAATCCAACAGAGGCATTTCTTTAAAGATCCATAGAAGTGCTTATTATTCTTTACCACTCAGTTTTCAATTAACTTGTTCTGCAGGGGAACCGTTTTATCTTGTTTTGCATTAGTTAACTCTTGCGTACAAATACTACATCACAGTGAACATTGACTTCCACATGTGAATTCTGACAATCCCTACTGGTTTGTGTGAATGTCCAAGTGAATCTATAAAATACTGAAAGTGCCCCAACTGCTGTTTTGGATATATACAAGTTGGCAAATTACATTTAGATCACTGTCAACATTAGCCATCTGGAATTGTCAGGACTCATACTTGAAAACGTCACAGTTCACCAGATTTTGGACATTCACAGCAATGTACACACATATTACAGATTTCTAATGAATAAAAGACGCATAGTGCTGCTGTTTCTTTTTAGCTACCTTGGGTTAGATGACTATCCACCCCCGCAAAAATACATGTCCTTTGAACACGAACGTGGCAATCATTTCTGGCTTTACAAACACTGGGCTTTCCAAATGCGGAAATGCCTTTAAAACCATAGCATTCATATACATAGATCTGAAAAGCAATCCTAACAGCAAGATTCAGATATACAGTAGTATATCTGCTGCAGCAAAAGCTGCTTATCTGCTCAGCTCATTCCTACCATACTGACTATAATCATTTCTACACTTTCCAGCAGCTGTACTGTAGATAAATGTTTTCATTCATATGCAGGTGGCTAACATGAGACAAATGCAGTGAACTTGAACAGAATGAGGGCTTTCTATAGTTGTTAGTCACTGATGTAATCTGACTGTACCATTTACAGAATGTCTTCACTTACCACTTACATCATTCTGCTCAGTGTAAGGCTTTAAAAAATTCATCATGGATATCACAAAGTAAAATAAATATAGATGCATTATTCAAAGCAGCTTCCTTTTTAAAAGGCACCTCTTTTTTGAACTCTGTTAAAAATATAAGGCATCTCAATAGCAGATTCTGATTCTCAAACCTTTATTAGCATATGTACAAGATTCCAGTAGGGTTCAATACAAAAAAACCAATCCAAACCTGCATCTAACACTTATCCATCCTGGATAAATATAAAAAGGCTACTTTGCAACATCTCAATAGTATATTTTTAAACAACTGGGTTTTGTCCTATGGGACATGGATATTCTTGCAACTATGAAAAATACAGTAGCCAAACAAATATTCGCTATCAATGTTTACAACAGAGATTGCCAAGGTCACCTAGATTGCAAAGTTCAGCTATAGGAAGTAGGTAATGCAAAGGCATTGCCTAGCTACACAAATTGCACAAAAGGTGTAGATAATTAGGCCAAAAATGTTGACTGAAACAAGAGGCTTGGATAGACATCTGTAAGAGTAACCTCATAATTCTGTCTAGTAATACTCATCATATCAATTTTGTCAGTCCTCCAGTTACTAATGAACCATATTAGAAAGGGGAGGATTGACAAAATGTAAGCAATATGAAAATCAAGATGGTCAAATGCTTATCAATCACACTGACTTCCTCTGAAATCACACTTAGAGGGAAAATGTTTGAAGTGTGTTAATCATTTGCAGCTGGATACTATAAGTTTCTCCATTAAATTAGAAGATGGAAGTCAAAACAGCCCTGTTTATTCAAGTCCAGTCTCTTCTTAATGCAAAAGGTGTCAAGCTGAATAATGCTGTGCACTTTGCCAGCTCAACAATATAAACACCTCAAGATTCAACACAATAAAACAAATTACTGATTGTTCAAATAGAAAACGGGATCACCTAGGTTGACATTTGTTGGCACATGTGGAGCCACAGGGAACCCTACAAGAAACAAAGCTATTTGTTTATTTACTCAGGAGGAACCAGCACAAGAAGGGGGGGGATCCACACATTCAAGTAATCCCAAATAACATGCAAAAAAATATTTGTTTATTTTATTTCCTTTGTTCCTGCAATGAAACTCATGTTGGTACATAAATAAGAGAAAAAGCATGATGAAGAATGACTCAAGAATGAGTGCGATGTAGTACTCAAAATTATTCTTTCCAATAAAGAATCGTGAAAATGCTTTCCTATCAAAACCATACGCTATTGTGCTATGTATTCCCATTACAGGTACAGAGTCAAAATTTCTAGTTTTTTTAAGATACAAAGGACTTTCACATGCTTATCACAGCATGTGGTATATTTACTACCCTACACAGGCACTTTGCAGTGTAAAATATTATGCAGACCAGGCAAAGGTTTACATGCGCATCACGAGAAAGTACAGATATGAAAATTTAAACCATGCTAAAATTATGGCTCACATCTTCCTTCCTCCATCCCCTCCCCAAGTTAGCACCCCTTATCTCAACTTCTCCCCCTAAGATACACTGTTCCACCCAGGGTTTCTTAAACAGTTTCTGCATCTATTATGAACTTATTGGCAAAAATTACCTCATAGTTCTTACAAAAGCTCACCAAGGGTCTAAATCCGATTTGGTTTTTTTATCTTCTTGCATGGCACACATGGGTTTGCATAGAAAAGGCCGGCCAACTAAAGTAGCTGGCCATGTACAGTTACTTACCTCACTTTCTACTCTATTTCTTGAACTTCAGTTCAAGTTTGTATATTATACAAGTTTCATTGTACTGGAAAACTATACAAAAACAATCTACCCACAAAAATGTAGCTAAAATCAAAAGGTTGTTCTATTTTTATACTTCCAGCTTCTGACAGACTGGCTTATCTTAAGGTTTCAGTTCACCAAGGACAGAGGAAAATAAAATTTGAACTGTTAGAATGATATCCATCTAATACATACTCAGAGGAGACTCAACAAAACCAATGGACTAAAGTCTCATTATACACTGAAAGGTTGCAAGCAGCATAATCTTCTTCCATGCAGAAGTAATTCTACAAACAGAAATATCTGCAAAATGTGTCACTATTCACCCTACTTATGAGAGCATTTGCATTATTGTTTTTTTAAAAAGCTAAATAATTATTTGAACAAACCTAATCCAAGTATTGTACGATATTTTTTCAGACAAATGGGTTCCAACATACTACAGGATATTTAATGCAAGGATCCAGGGGTCAAGCAGACACACTAGAGAATACTCTATTTCCCCCCATTTACTCACTAGCCAGTGTTACCTTTTTCTAGATGGGGCGCACTTAAATATTCTCTTAAATTTGTTCCCTCCCCAGACCTTTTAATGTTTGCCTTGTTGTACTGATGATTTAGGGCAACTCAAAATAGTCTGCTATCAACTCCCACCCTTTAAAAGGATGTTTTAACAATGCCAGAGTTTTTAATCCAAAACTTCTGTATATGCTCATCTGACTATCCATCAATTTAATATTTGTCAAACTCCTCCAGTTATTTGGCTCAATCACTAGAAATACCCACATATTAGAAACTTGTTGCCTTATGTACTGTCCTGGGCACAGCCAGCCCCAATGAGGACAAGTGGTTGGAAGTTTCGTTCTTTATTGGCAAAACACTTGATTACATCCGTTCCTAAGGTGCAAGGGATATGCACCTCGCGCTTGCTGATTGCCTAGCTAGGCATCTGCTTCTTCAGACTTGTGCTCCGACCCGGACATGACCGCTCCCCTTCCAGTTCACCCAGCAACCAGCGACTTCTCCTATGCGGCGACTGTAGCTGCTCCTGTCACTTTAAGCCATTCCTTGTCCTTGGAGGGGATGGAGGAGTTCTAATGGCCCAACTCTCTCTGATACTATTTCTTTCTCCTCTGAGTCTTCCTGCAACTCTTTGCCCCCACTCCTTTCCTCCCAGCTCTGACTGCCCAGACTCTTCCTCTTCCTCCACCCTAGTTCCTGCCTCACAGGTGGCGCAGAACCCCACAAGTCACTGGCCCCTTCCCCTGGATCATTTTCCTGTCCCCCTGCCTCTTCTGCTCACCCCTTGGACTCCTGCCTGCCCTGACATGTACACGGTACTTGATCTCGACAAAATAGATAATTTATTACAGATAACAAGGTGTATTATTCAGCAGCTCTAGCTGCTGACTAATCAAAACCAGAGGGAGTACATGTGCTGTTCTCTGAATGCTGCTGTTCTTCCTCACACTAGATTAGACTAAACAAAAGATGGCACACTGGTAGAAATATGGTGGTCTTGGGCTAGAATTTGTAAGCACTGTCACCGTAAGCTAGGTATCACTCTGTATGTTTGCAGGGCCTGAGATAAATTTTTCTACCCTGTGAAGGAAGTTTCCCTAAAGGACATTTAGGGATGAAGCAAATTGCAGAAAAGACAGAAACTGGGTCATATTTGGAAAGAAGTGGTAGCCAAGGGGGGGAAAGGACTGTATAAACAGGATGGAAGAGACTAAAAGTCAAGGAATCTCAGCTAAAAGAATGTTCCAGTACAGTGGAAAGAGAAATCTTAATGTAAATCAGCCTTTGCCAACCTGGTGGTGCACAATCATGATAGAAGTCCAAAACACTTGGAGGGCACCAGGTTGGCAACGGCTGATGTAAATGAAAATGTTTCCGATTCAACAGCAAGCATCACCTAGAAATACTTGACTACAGCATGATTTTATATCATTAGTCCCTAAAAACTATAGAGAATGAAAATAACTCTTAACCATTAAGATATGTAATTAAGACAAGCTATTAAAAACACATTATTATTATTATTATTAGTAGTAGTAGTAGTATTAGTATTAGAGCAATCCTATTCTGAACAATCAGCATGATAATTTTGCTAGCCCAGTCATATGGTGTGATGAAAATAAATAAACCAAGACACTTCAGAAACTGATTGGAAACCCAACTAGCACACGAAATAAACAGTTAATAGAACGCAATCTCTTTCCTTTTACTGCCAAAAGCTGAAGCACAGAATTAAGGTTACCCTAGTTTCTACAGAAGACATGAATTGTTCAGATTTTCATTCCTTGCCTTAAAATCACCCTAACCTTATGCCATTGCTTTTAACTGAAGGTTATTATTTTTTTCTTGTAAATGAATAGTATTTAAGTTCATGCATGCATATTAAGCTCAAGACACACCACACCCCCTATTTGCAAGCATTCAAGTTTATAACAACACTGTTTTGAAACAGAAAAATCGCTTTGCTAAATAGTTCACAAATGTTATAGTAGCCTAATCGTATTTACATGCCACCCTTGTTCACTTTCTCACAAAAGCCTGATACTTGGAAACAACATAAACAGAGGCTTCTTTATTCATCATGTAAAACATTATTTCAAAAGCAAGCAGACAAAGTGCAGCCCTGACTGCAGACGGCATTAATGAGGAGATACTGCTGACGATAGCAGCAAGTTCTTCAGGGGATTGGTTTCCCTCTCAAGTACTGCCAGAAGATTCTGTTAAATGAGCAGTGAAAATACTGAATCAAGTATTTATGATTTACACAACATAAATCATATGCTGATACTCCTGACATGAATTTGTAACAAGCCCAGTGTGCATTAAGCGAGCATGGGAAGCGTGCCATGGAAATCGTTTTGCTTCTTGAATGTGCTTCAGCATATGCGAGGGAAAAGTTACACTTCTTTGTGATGCACTATTTTCAGTCAGTCATATAAATCCCAACTGTAATTGTCTTCTAATGTAATTCTACCAAAATAAGCTTATTCTGATTTCCACAAGACATCTTTCCGGTGAAGCTGTTTAATCTTTTCATTCTTTGCAACTGGTTACAGATTCCAAAAAGCTTAGTAAAATTTGTATGATGTTCTCTGTCTCTCCCCCCCCATAAAAAACAAATAAAAAACAGAAACAAACAGATCCTCAAGACAACTGTCAGAACTATGTGCTCAGCAAAGCAAGTCAATGCACCAATTAACTAGTTAACTCATATTGAAGACCCTACATTTATGCAACTTAATAATGACTGCTACCTCCCAAAAATCTAGTGGAAGTACGGTAAATGACATCTGCACTAAATAAACAAGAAATTTAAGTAATACCATTAATGAGGGGTGATAGTCAATCACGGCAATTTGCTCAATAATGTTAGAGCCTGCTTCATTAAATGTTTCATAATGTGGACTTTGAAATTTTAAATCCAACAATCTTAACTACATTCTTAAACACCTAATCAGTTCTACAAAGAACAAAGCTCCTAAGAAACTTATGACCCTGGTCTTGCTTCTGAGGACATGAAGTGCACAAATGCTCTCATGCCACTGAAGAGCTGGGATTCAAATGACAGGAGCCCTTTCTTTAAAAATATAGGGGGGAAATTATAGAAATAAGATAAAGAATAACTGGGGGGGGGGTAAACAGCAATCAGCTTCCTTCAGGTTTTTCAGAGACTCTCTGAGGAAAAGAGATTCTTCGTTGGGTGAATTGCCTTGCTTATTTCGGTTCCTGTATCCCCTTTCCCCAAAGTTGTCTACTGAAAGAATGGCTTATGCCTGCACTCAAGCGTAGGGCAAGAACTTCAGGCTTAATTAGCCTCTGGCTTATTAAACAATCTATGGCCTTTTAAACTTTGAAGGGTTTTGATTTTGTTTGTTACCATGTTATGTGTTTTTGTGTTTTTATTCTGTAAACTGCCCTGTGATTCTTGAATGAAGAGTGGTATAGAAATTTAATAAACAAACAAACAAACAAACAAACAAACAAACTACTGTATAGAGGCGTTGTGCCACAGATTTCCAATGGAACTTAACAGGGTTATTATAACAGGGTAATTGATCAAAATTCTCTATAAAATGTCTATTCATTGGTGACCAGTGAATAGAGGTCTTGGTATTTACCAGGGGTGGGGAATCTGTAGCCCCCAAATCTTGTTGGACCAAAACTCCCACCAGCCCAACCCAGCATGGCCAATGGTCAAGAACGATGGGAACTGCAATGCATACACAGGTTTCCCACCTCTGCTCGACACCAGCTCTGCTAGAAGAATGATCACACTTATCCCTACTGTGAAAACACTATGGTTAGGCTGCAGTAATGCACTCCTTGTAGAACTGCCCTTGAAAAGTGTTTGGAAACAAAAACTGGTCCAAAATACAGTGGCCAAACTTCCAAGAGGAATTTGCTGCACAGAGCATGTAACTTCTATATTATATCAACTCCACTGGCGACTAACCAAAAACCTAAATGGGTTTGGGTAAAAATATATGAAGCACTAGTTGATCTCATGTTTGCCTCTACCTGCAGTATGGTCAACATCTGATGCCCTGTTCCATGTTACCTGCCTTTAAAATGACTCAGGAATACACAACAGACTACGCTTTTTCAGTGTAGCACAGCAATTATGGAATTCTTGCCCAAGGCAGGCCTCCCTGGTTTGGTCACAGCCTTTCAGTAAGTATTTACAACCTCCCTCTTTAAACATTTTTGGGTACTGCTGATGATATACTGTTTTCATATGATGATGGTGCTTCTCTGCTTTTTTTGTTGTATTTATTTCAAAGCTGGCTTAGGAGTCCCTCAGGACCAGAATTATGTAAAATAAATTCTATCGGCTGAACCTTATTAAAACAGCTATACAAGGTTTGCTAATTTATTTATAAATATTTGTATACTGCTATATCATATTTTTTAAAAATTCAAACCGATTTAAAGTAATAAAAACATAAAACTATACAATTGCAAATTGTGGTATTGGGAGAGATGCAACCAGCCATAGCAAAAGAGGTCATACAGAGAGCACAGTGGGACTTAAATTTAAGCATATATAGGAGAGTAAAACCTACTGAACTTCATGACTGAGTAGGGATTTGAACCCTGGTCTCCCAGCTCCTAGTACTAGGTAAAGTTAAGGTAAAGGACCCCTGGATGGTGAAGTCCAGTCAAAGGCAACTATGGGGTGCGGCACTCATCTCGCTTCTGGCCTCTAGCCACTACACTGGCTCTCACTGAGGAAACCATGTGTTTCTACCTGCAAAGTTTGAGATTTAAGAAGAGGGGTGAAAATCAGCCAGATTTCCCTTTCTGATTCCCCACCTGCAGGAGAGAAGCAATCCATTTAACTGTGTGAAATAGCTTCTTCTGCTTGCTTGCTTACTTATGCAAATTGTACAACAATGGAAAGCTTCCCTCTGACTCTCAGCACATCAAAAGGCTTCCTGAAGGGGAACGCTTCAGTCACAGATGGAGCTGCCCTAGGTTCTCCCACCCAGGAGAGGAGATCTTAACTTGGTCACAAAGGGGTGCTCCTAAGAAAGCGACTGGCGATGCTGATGGGTAACATCATGCCTCGGGACCAAATGTAGCCCTCTAGACCTCTACCCGATATGCGGCCCTTGGGACTCTCCCCCAGCCACACTCACTTTCCAGCCACCGCCCTCACCAGTCCTCTTTGGCTGTTCTTCTTGGCTAGAATGTGTCCTTGAATTCTGACGACGCTTCTGGCTTGGCTGGATGGAGGGCAGAGAGGGATGTGTGTAGAGACAAGTCTACCGTACAGAGGCATGTGCATGTGACCCCCAGAAGTTTGCCTAGAAGGAAAAGTAGCATTCAGGCTGGAAAAGGTCCCATTCCCCCACTGGCCCTTTGTAGCAGCGGAGGAAGCCCCTCAGACACCTGGGGCGGAGTGCCCAGGGGCGGGGCGAACTGCCCATAGGGGCAGGGCGCCTGGCGCCCGTAGGGACGAGGCAGGGCGCTCGGCGTCCCGTGCCACCCCATAGGGACGAGACATGGCACGCGGCACCCATAGGGACAGGGCGTGCGGCACGGGGGGGCAGCAGGGGGAGGCAGCGGGCGGACACATGGCTCATATGCACTGCAGGCCCCGTGGTGACAAGTGCCGCCCACCATTTTGTCACCCCTTGTCAGGGTGGCACCCGGGGTGAACCGCACCCCCCCACGCACTTCATACGCCCCTGGCCCCTTGGGGCCAAAGTCTAGTCTACACCCTCACCTAAAAAAACCTCCCATGGCTGATGATGCCAGGAAAATGGCTTGAGGCCAGTCAGCAAACACAAACCTCCAATTTCCTATTTAATGGTAGTTTATTTAATCATGTTGCATAGTCCTAATGGTGTTGACCTGTTGTTTTTAAAGGGTTCACCCTTCATTTAATTGAAAACTCAAATAGATGTTCATTTTCCTAACTTCCTTAGGAAAGGGAACAGAGGTTGATGCCAACAGGATGTAGGAGAAAGCTTTTTCAAAGAAAGACTATAGCAAGTTTTCACATCAATGCAAATGGGATACTTGTGCCTAGACTAAGATACAACACCCTTACGTGACCATGAACAGGAGCAAACTAGAGACAGAAGGTACGTTAAAATTATCAATGCATTCTTAGAGAGAGAGAAGCTGACGAGTGCCAAGGTGAGCATAATTCTCATCTTTGGTATTTATCTGGAAGACTAGGAAATTAGCACTGTAACAGAGCATCAGGATTCACATCTTGATCCCTGTTGAACTCTGGAATAAATTCCACATTCCTGCTGACTCACAGCAGGAGGTGACTCTCATTAACTTTACAAACAAACTCACACACAAACACACAGTAAAGAGAGATAGAAAGGAGTGCCTGCACAGTTTGCATGGATTAGATTTAGAACCCAACTGTGAGAATAGCCAATCAACATGACACAACAAATACCAGTAAGCAGTACTGTACAGTGGTACCTCGGGTTACAAACAGCTCGGGGTTACAGACTCCGCTAACCCAGAAGTAGTACCTCAGGTTAAGAACTTTACCTCAGGTAAATCGTACAGTGGCAGCACAGCGGCAGCAGGAGGCCCCATTAGTTAAAGTGGTACCTCAGGTTAAGAACGGTTTCAGGTTAAGAACAGACCTCTAGAACGAATTAAGTCCATAACCAGAGGTACCACTGTAATGTTAACTATAGATGAGTGCAAAAAGGAACTCCAAAATTTTTGTCCTTTAGAAAAGGCAGACAATTTGGTATACCCAGGAAGTGTTAGACCAGGGACACCTAAAATCAAGACTATGGCTTCATTCAGACAGCACTTTATTCCGTTTTCCCAACCCTGTCTTGCTTGTTAATTTCCACATTTTCTGTGATCTTTCACATGACATAAAAGCCACTTCTAGAAGTCCAGTGGAATCTAGCAAAAGTCTAGCACCAACTTTCATGTTAACTTCTTCCAGGGGAAAAAAATCAATTTGCAATCCTGTTATTTTCTAATGGGAGTTTTGCATTGTAATTTCATGTGGCAAAATTTGGGTCAGTGTTCCAGCATACAGTTCTTTCCGGCTGCTTAAAATTTAGTGGTATATAGATAAAAAAAGGCACAAATCCATTAACACAACAAGTGCTGCAGTGTAAAAATAATGTTAGAAATTAGGACAGCAGTGCTAGCATTATAACCAGGAAAACTAACACAATAATAGCCACGCCTGAATACAGCCTGAGGCTGCTGTAAGCTAACCAGGAACTCACCACCATTGAATTCAATAGGCTATACCTCTTGAGTAGACATGGTTCAGACTGCACTGAAACTTCAAGGCCTCGGAATCGACCTCATAATGGCCCAGTTCAATCACCATGTTGGTTCCATGCAAACTGCAGTTTACAGATCATGAGCCAGACTTAGAAAAATGCTCCTACCCTCTCTGGCACCAATTCCCATTCCGTTCTCCTGTCAGAGGTGCATCTGCACCAACACTTTAATTGGACAGAGTGTTATTCACTTAATGAATGAATTTTCTATATTTTATGATGTTTTAATAATTGTATTGTACACATCCATAGTATATATTTTATATGTTTATAAAACATATAAAAGTGGGTGGTTTATATATGTTATAAATAAAAACAAACACCAGATTCTATCTTAATAAAAGGATAGAAAATTACACCAACCCTTGGTTATTTGTATATTTATTTGGAGTATTCATAATTATGGATTATGGGAGTTATGGTTGTTTCTTTTTTGTTCTTGTTCTTATTATGTAATTTTTTTTATTTTTGTGCTGTGAACTGCTTGAGATCTTTGGATGAAGGGTGGTATACAAATTCAATAAAATAAGTAAATAAATACTCTGCATACATACTAAAGTTATCAGAATATGTTTATATTTAAAATACAATAAAAAGATAAAGAAATATTGGAAAGGGCAAGGGTGTATATCTAGCTAGCTAGCTAGCTATCACTCTGCAGTTGAATCTCCTAGCTTGGAAAATAGCTTTCAGAGAAGCCAGATGTTAAGTCCTTGCCGATTAGGGATTCCTCCGTGGACTGCTGCTGACCTTACTCACAGCTTCTGGCTTTGGTGGCAGATGCAGGAGGCATTAGGGGAGGCAAAGGTGTTGGAAGTCTCCCTACAGTCCACTGGCATGGCTAGCACCAGTGCAGGTGTAGTTGTGCTGACCTCCTTGAAGGAAAGGCAGCATATAAATGTAATAAATGGGCTCACTTCAGCAACAAGCGAACAAACTGCTACTAAGACTGGCAAGAGAAGGACAGGAGCAATTTGTGCCAGAGTGGGAAGGGTGTGTGCATTCCCAAAGCTGGCACCCAGATTGCAAACCATGGTTTGGAAGGACTTTTTGTTAAGTTGCCTCCAGGGCTCCTGTATTCATGGAATAAAACTGCAAAACCCTACACCAGCCTGGACTACAACTTCCTTCTGCCCCAGCCAATATAGTCAATGAACAGGAACAAGTTGTAGCCCAAACCATGTTGCGGAAACCAGGTTGGAGAAGCCTAGCCTAGGCAGATTACCCGGACCCTGAGATCACCATCTGAGACCCTTATTTGGGTACGTCCTCTGCAAGAGGTCCAGAGGGTGGCAACACAAGAATGGGCCTTTTTCTGCAGTGGCTCCCCATTTGTGGAACGCTCTCCCCAAGGAGGTTCGGCTGGTGCCTTCATTAGACACCTTTAGGTGCCAGGCAAAAACGTTCCTCCTTAACCAGGCCTTTGGCTGATGGACATCCAATGCCCTTTTAAATGTATTGTGAAAGGGGGGGGTTATTGGGTTGTCTTTGTTCTTATTTTTATTATGTAGTTTGCGTTTTTTTAATATTGTAATCTTATCTTGTGAACCACCTTGAAATCTATTGGTATAGGGAGGTGTAGAAATAACAACAACAACACCCAAAACTCTTTGGGAGGAATGGCAAGATGCAAATAAATGGATATAAGTAGCAAGATGTACAACAACCTTAGGAAATTAGCTCGTAAAACAAAAGAGCGAAACAGTTCTGAAAAGATGCTTCATCCTCAAAACAGCCTTTATCAAGCTCTGCCCTCTCCCAGCCAAGCCCCTTTCACATGTTGTTTGTTTCAATTAACTGAGGGATTTTCTCTCTGTCAATAGGTTGTCCACTTCTAGTCTTGCTAAGCAAAGTGCATGTTGCTAAGAAATGAGGTGGCTTCCAATTTGGAAAATCCATTACAGAGCAACAAACATACTGGTACATAGCATAGGAAATAATTTGCAGCAAAACTCAGTGCTTTCTAAAGTGTTAAGCTAGCTATTATTATGTTACAATGGGCTTGATTAACCACTTTATCTCATAACACTTATTATATGAGAGAGTTGTGTGATTCATATCCAAACAAAGAGCATTACATAGGTTCTAAGCGCAAAGCAGAACATATTGTACTGGAAAAATAAATTTGTGGGGGAAACATATACAGAAAAATGTTTGAAAAAATGCATTTGTTCATAAAGGAAATTTAGGGTGTGTCTAGATTAAGAAAACCTGTGCTGCCAGTAAACAAAAATTTAAAGGAAATGACTGAAGCTCTGTAATTTGGTGACTAAAAAAACTGGGCTGGACAAAACAAATACAAGAATCACCTCAAAATCTTTCACTGACAAAATTGAAACATATAACCATCATCAAATCCTCTACCTAGAAACAGTTCTTCTGCTTTATAAACAACTGCAAGTATGTAATCATAACTAATCATAAAACATATTCAGCAGCAATATACAGTGGTACCTCGGTTTACGAACTTAATCCGTTAACGAAGTCCATTCTTAAACCAAAACCGTTCTTAAGCCGAGGCACACTTTCCCTAATGAGGCCTCCTGCCACCGGTGCCCTTCCACCGTTCAGATTCCGTTCTTAGACTGAGGTAAAGTTCGCAAACCGGGACACTACTTCCGGTTTTGCGGAGTTTATAAACCGAATCATTCGTAAACAGGACTGTTCTTAAACCGAGGTACCATTGTATATTAAGAAGCAGAGTTATACATTCCAGTTAATTTAAATGAGAAGCGTAAAAGCAAAATTATGTAATTCCTACAAATTAGCAATCTTAAGGGCAACGCAAACATGTGCTGGTCTAGAACGAACCCCAATCATTAATCCGCCATCTCGTTCAGAAACAATTTAAAAACCATGTGTGTTTTTTAATCCTCCAATAAAATAGTAATTGCGTGGATTTTAGGCCCAATTAAGTATAGCTACCATAATTCCACATGTATAGGCCTATACACTTCTTATGGTTGTGCTGATTTGATTCCTTTTTATGCTAGAAACTACAGAGCAGGGCCATATTGGTCTCCCAAGTTAGAAATAACAGCATAGTTTTTCATTTTCCTTATCAGGTTCTAAATGGGTACTATCATATTCCTTACATTTTTACTCTCATATTTGTTGGGCAATGAAAAGTGTGTCAATGAAAAGTGGGCAATGAAAAGTGTGTCATTCATTCATTCATTCATTATTCATTCATTCATTGCTTGCTTTGCTTGCATATCCCACCTCCTGGCCATCCTCATTTAATTCCCACAAGAAATCTGTGAGATAGGTTAGGCTGAGAGGCTGTAACTGGCCCAGTGAGCTTCATGGCAAAGGGGTATTCGAACCCTGGTCTCCCAGCTCTTAATCAGACACTCTAACCACTATACCACACTGGCTCACTAAAGAATCACAAACACTACAATATAAAGTATAAATTGATCATACTGAAGAAAGAATTTCATATTATCTAATCTTTCTAATAAACACTATAAAACAGTTATTACAGTACTGGACTACTGGACATTCTTCTTAATATTTTAAACATGTTAAGTTTTTTCTGCTTTAACTTTTAAATGTCTGCTGGGACCTTTTCTATTTTGCCAGATTACTGTATTTTTGTTGTAAACTGCTTTGATTCTTTTCTTTTTACGAAATAGCGTTTTATAAATATTTTTCTAAATATATAAATAAAACAAGGTTCTCAAAATATTTAAAATCTAAGTTTTCTTCAATGAGGACAGGCTATAGAGCATGTGCTTTACATGCATAGAGTCCCAGGGTCAATCCCTAGCATCTCCATGTAGGAAGAAGAATAAAACTACAATATTTTCATTATCCAGACATTGGTCATCCCACCTCCTAGCTAGATGTATGCTATACTGGATTTATCGAGGCACATAACATATCTGCAAGGGAAGATGACAAATGTACACAAGAATCCTTTAAGAGGCCAAAGGAAAGTACAGTAGAAGACAAAAGTTCACACCAACAGAGAGCGCTAGGTGGGGGAAGCAGAATTATATGAAAAGTTCTGGAGAAGGCAGCCTGCTTTGGAAATTGGAAGGGCAGCTAATGCTATACTGTATCTATCAGCACATAGTACAGATCAGTCAAAATCAAAAGCAGACCCAGGTATTCCATAAAATGAAGTAGTATCTGATAAACATAAAGTATGCTCACATGCACTTTTCACTCTATTTAGCAATGTTTACCTGGCTTACTTCTGAGTCAACATACTGTATATAGGATTGCACTGTGAATTAATGACCAAAAATACAATCCACTGTATAATTTTAGAAGTTGAGGTATCTGCTCAGTGAATCCGCAAACTCTGTTAATATTCAAGGCTACCATATTTTGAGTGAAGGAAAAATAGGCAAACTATTTTCTAAAAATAACACAGCAAATATTTCTTCTGGTTCTCAATGGTTCTTTTATTTTACCCCCTGAGGAATTTTAAATATGAAACGCTTAGGCATGAGCACTGCTTGCTATTTTTCACAGATGCTTCATACTGTATTTCAGTTATAGGCATGGAAAAACACACATGTAACACCAAAGAAATGGTCGTGCAGAAGATTATCATGCAATAACTGTCATGAAGTCAGAAATCCAGTACTAGCACATTCAGAAATCAATGGAAATATTTGTGAAAACAAGCAAGAAAGCAATTCACCCAAAGCCATTAACTTTAGCCATCATATTGAAAGTGATGTCAGATACTCCAAAGATTCTAATCTGCTTGCTTCTAGAAGACACATATTAAGTCCCTGATCCTCTGTTGTCTGGATCTTTGCCATCAATTTCAATAAAAGTGATATTCTCCCTAGCACCCCCTCATACATCATACCCTTTTTCTCATTTCAAGAGAAGAGACAAAGACAGCAATCCAAATGAATTACTAGGAAATAGGCTTCACTGAATAAGCATGCTTTGGGTTGTGCTGGAAGATCAGTGAACAATCCACACCCTCATTCCACCTTTTTACTTATATTTACCCTAAACAAGTGCAGGACTTGAACTAGTAGTAGAGTTGTGACAGTTATTCAGTTTTCACATTTGGGGTCAAGCACTGTGCTTGCCTTGCTAGACAGCTTGGAATCTTCAGCCTTTCTTAATCATTAATCTGCTTTTGCAGAAGAAAGAGGTTCTTCGGTCATCTAGCCCAAAATCTTTTGCAAGTTTCATACTGCAGCTAAACTGAAATACAGTATGGCAGGGGGCCAGCATGCTGCAGTGAATAGAAGGTGCAGCTTTGACACGCAGAAGTCAAGTTCAGGTTTCTGATCAGCCAAGATGTTCAGGTATTAAGCTTGTTACACTCAAGTAATTTTGTTATTTAAATGAACTTGGGATTGCCTATAGGGGTGTACCGGTATACTCAATAGGGTGTTGCAGCTGGCCAGCCAATCGTAGCTTCCTAATTAGCATACCCTTATGTTATACATACTTACCACACTTTTTTAGGTATACCCCTAAAAAAAATCTGTTGTGAACAAGTTTATTTTTATCCATATCACTGGGTGGTATCTGTTGCCTTAATAAAATAGGAAGGAAATTCCCATTCTCTTCCCATTTTATCATAATATCACCAGTGCAATAGAAATTAAACTTCGAACAGCCCCCTTTAAGACGGCAAACATACCAAGGAACAAAATCAACTCAAAGCTAAGGGTTATAACCCATTTAAAAAGCACTTAACTTTCCATTTTAAGGAACAGCAGATCAATCCATTATACATTCATTACAACAGTGGAATGCAATCTATGCATAATTCCAGATATACACATTCAAATATGTACAGGCATATGTTCACATTCGCATACACATACTCACACTTTCATTTTAGTTTGAGTGCACTACACAAATAAGGAGAAAGAATTCTGAATAGGACTATCTGGCTCTAGTTTCTCTCTTACTTTCTCCTTAAGGTCTTTAGAATGCTGGCATACAGCTGATATAAACAAGAGGCCAACTGAGTTTTAAAGAACTTGAACATTCTCTGCTGCTACCCAAACTGTTGCAATAAAAAGAATAAGCAGGCGCTCAAGGCCAGCCAAAGAGCAGAAAGAAGCTAATCCGTTTCTAAAAACCCTAAAACCCTACAGTGCGATGTTTTCTACATAATCTCAAATGGTGATTCATACCAAGTAGGCTCCACTGTTCTTGCAGAACAGGCTATTTTACTCACACAGAATATGTGACATTACTGATCCTGGAGAGGAAGGGGGGCTTGCTGGCTAGAGAGAGGTCACCAAGGTTCAGGGTTAGTAAGTGTTTCTTATATCCTGTCATTTAAAAAGCGCTCCAGGACAGAAGTGGGAGGAGACAGAGAGAAAGGGGGGAAAGGGTGAGCAACCCGAGGAATGTCAAGAGAATGACAGAATGTGCCTCTGCTGCAGGAGATCATATATAGAGCAATGGTCAGGAAATAAACACCGCGACCATCCTGAGAGTTGGATCTCAGGAAATGCACAGTATCAGGGCATCCATCCCATTTTGTTCACGGGGCCTAAGCTAATGGGGCAGACTATTTTAAAAAAACAAAAATAACAGACCTTTTCCCTCCTCCTTTTCCAGCGGCCTCCCCGCCGCCCGCACCCCCCAACCCTCACAAAGAAGAGAGCAATGCTTAATCCTTCCGTGTCGTGATAACCCCCCTCCTGCCTTTATCTGCACAGCTTTTCACAGCTGACACCGACACCAGAAAGCCGCGCACCAGACCCCTCCGGGGGAGTCCTTGACAGATAAGATGCGCAGCCCGGAAATGCGGGAGAACCAGAGATCGGGTGTGTGTGTGAGTGTGAGAGAGAGAGAGAGAGAGAATCCGAACCCTGAAATCCCGCCGGGGGAGATCCGAGCGCACCGGAGGGGAGTCAGGGAGACCCCAAAAAACATCGCCACCACGTCCCATCCCTCCCACGCAGTCGCAGTCCGGACTTTATCCCTCTCTCCCTGTCCATCCTGGAGGGGGTGGAGGGAAAGAGGCAGAAAGTCACAGATCCCAAGTCCCCCTTCCGCATCTATACGTAGGTGTTTTGGATCTGATGAGAGACAGTTTCAAGGGACCTTGAAAAAAACAGGAGCTTGCTCTTCCCCACCAGGCGGGCTTCCCTCCTCCTCCCCCCCCCCGCCGCCGAGATCTGCCGACCCCATCGCCCCAAACCTCCGCGGCGCCTCCCCACCCCCCTGATCTCCCCGCCAGGCCCTTGACCCGCGCGCACCGGAGACAATGAGCAGCGCCCCCGACTCACCAGCAGCAGTAGCAGCGGGTCTCTGCCGCTCCGGGACTTGGGGGCGGCTCTCGCCCTGCCCTCGGCTCCCTTCTTCTGGGCACGCTGCAGCCGCCTCCTCGGTAGCCGAGCCCCCCGCCCACTGGTGCCAACGCCGCCGCCGCCGCCCAGGAGCCGCTTCCTGTTCGCTGAGCTGCCTGGTGCCGCGGGAGGGCCTCCGCGGGCGCCTTCCCTTCCCGGCGCAGGAGAGTCACGGCATCTCGCCAGCCAACATGGCTGTTCCCCGGGGGTTCGCTCCTCACGGCCGCCGCCGCCGCTGCCGCGCTACTTCCTTTGCTGCGCTGCGGTGCGACTCCGGATGCTTGCTGGGCCGACTCCGCTCGCCAAATGGGGAGCGAGCGCGACGGAGGCAGCAGTAGGAGAGAGCTCTCCCGAGCACGAGCAGCCGCACAGACCGGAGCCAGCGCGACAGCTAGCGGCCGGCGAGGGAGCTGCAGGCGCGGCCTCCCTTGGCGCTCCGCGTCGCCAAGCCTGCCCGACTCCAAGGCGCGCGTGGAGCAGCGGCGGGAGGAGCGGCGAGGGTGCGCCGCTCTCCGCTCGTCTCTCTCCTCGGGACTGTTAACGCGAACGCGGAGGGAAGGCGCTTCCTCGCTGCCCTCCCCTCTCCGTTGCTAGGGCTGAGGCATTCAGGTTGCGTTCCTGCTGCCGTGTTTTATTTATTAGTAAACCTTATGTCCCAACGGTGCATATTTACCATCAGGCTTCTTACCTGTCCCGGGGGGCGGGGGGATAGCTGTTTCTCCTTCCTTCTTTCCTTCTTTCCTATTTTGCTTGCTGAGAAGAATCTGGGGGCTTGGTCTAAATTTTTATTTTTGTATTATGCATATTAAGTGCTCACCGCCCTGATACAAATGTTTTTTTTTTCTGGATTGGTTTTCTAGTTCAGAATGCGGTAGAAATGGGTATGTTTTTTATACACACACAAATTCAGAATCTCTCAGTTCACATTCCTGCACGGCCTGGGTTTTGTAGCAACACAGCCTTGGTGGAAGAACGTAGATCCAAGGCTGGGGTTTTCCGCAGTGTAGGGTCACTGTCAAAGATCCTGTGCTTTGGGGCATCATCGTTGCACAAACACTGGGATCCAAAGCATAGCTAGGCATTGTTTTTACGTAAAGGCACTCAGATGTGCTGTCATTCACATTCTTCATGGAATACACCATGAAAATCAAGTCGCTGGGTGGTCATGATGGGGCAGAAACATGGATCAGAAGCATATCTCATCGCTGATTCTCGTTATTTCTACAGGATGTTCCTCAAAACCATGCCATGAGAGTACCAACAGCAGCTGCATCACACTGTGGTGTTGCCACAGTGCAAAAATGGAGCAAGGTAGCTCCACCACCACCACAACGCTACAAAAACTATTAGAACTCTACTCAGGTTTTACTTATTTCAAATACTTTTATACTGCTTTTCTGTGAAACACCGTGACAGTGTACAATACATTAAAAACAGTGAAAACATTAAAATAAAAAACACCATGCAAAAACACAGCAAACAATATCTTTAAAATGCCAAATTTAAAAAGCTGTGTCTTGACGCCTTTTCCAAAAGCAAAAAGAGTGGAGACGAATTGTAGCTCCGGAGGAAGCATACTCCACAATTTGAGAGCAACATGGGAGAAAGCCCTCTCATGCACACCTATGTTTCTCTGCATGGGTGGGTATCCTCAAAAGGGCCTCCTGCAGATCTTAATACTGTAACTGGATAGGAAAATAATGGATAGGCCTTAGATAACCAGGTCCTAATCTGTTTAGGGCTATAGAAGTTATAAACAATACATTGAATTAAACCTGGAAAACAATTCGCAACCAGTACAGTTTCTTTCAATATCGGAATACTGTGATCAAATACCAGGCACCAGTTAGGCAGTGCCTAGTTGTTGCTTCTGGCACCAGTTGAAGTTTCCAGATGTTCTTCAAGGGTAACTTCGCATAGAGCATGGTACAATAGTCAAATGTAAAGTGACCAAGGCATGGATAATGTTGCCAAATCAGACTGACTCAGGAAAAGTAGCAGCTGGTGCACTGAACATAATTGTGCAAATGCACTTGTTGCCACCACTCAGCTGAGAATTCAGGGACAGCATAGGGTCAAGCAGCACACATAAACTATGAACCTGCTCTTAAAGTGATAGTGCAGTCTCTTCCAGAACAGGTTGCATTCCAATCTCTAAATCTGATTTTCTGGTTACCAACAGCACCTCTGTCTTAAATTTAATCACTGTAATCCAGCCCATTATCAAACCAAGGCAGTGTTCATAGGCGTAGCCAGGATTTTTGTTGGGGGGCAGGACTTTTGTTAGGGGGGCAGAACCAATGTGATTGGTCAGTTAGTTAAGTATTTCTACTGTTTTACTTGATCTGGGGGGAATGCTGGCTACGCCCATAGCAGCATTCAATGGTATTGATTGCTTCCTTGGTATTTGATGACAAGAAGCAATAGAAATTAGCATTGTCCACATGTTGGTGGCATTTTCACATTGAAGACACAAAACAATGGGGAGCGGTGTTACCTGATGGATTGGATTTCTCCAACTTTTACAACAGCGATTTGAGGCCCTAGGATAAAATTGGCACATAGAGGGATTCCATTTGTATCCAGTTGTCAATTCAGAAGAAAAATAGGAGCATAGCATCTGTAACAAGACTAACCACAGAAGATCACTTGCCTGTGGAGCTGCAACAACACACATTCCTTTGTGAAAATGTCCCATAGCATAACTAATTGCACAGACACATATTTATTTGGATGGAACTGCAATACATTCAGGATTTCTCTGACCTCTAGGAGTTTGTCAAGATCTTGAAGGATTAGGACATCAAATAATTTGGGGGGGGGGGTGGAGAGAGAGACTATCCTGCACTTGTATCCCTTTGCACTTTGACCTGCCTTTCTGCAGCATTTATATTTCTGCTGTCATCTAGCCTCTTTCTCCATGTTTATTTTGGAAGTTTGAATGAGAAGCATAGTCTCAAACTTCTCAACACATTATTTACTACCATTTCACACCTACCTCCCCACCCTCACTTTGTATTCTCAGCAACACTATGGTAACCTCAGGGAGTTCAGATAAACATTTGAAATCAGGAAGTCTCTAATTTGCCAGTTTCAGTTTCAGTTTCTCTGCTTCTTATTCTTCCAATCTTCCAATGAGTTTGCTTTGACTTCAAAAAAAAAAAAATGTCTGCGCAAATGTGTGTATGTATTTTCACATGCATTTCTTCTAGGATATGCATTATTGTGTGAATTTTTTCCTAATATAATGCTTTTTTAACATTTTAATGCTTCAAACAGTACTTCAAACAAATAGTTAATTACTAAAATCATAGATCTATTACAGTAATTTTCAAAACAGAAATTAACTTTTTAATAGCAAAACATTTGGGCTTCCACCTTCTTCTGCTGGTTAGGCCCTTTCCCTTCATACAGGCAGTTATATACACATTTTTTGGTTGGATTATGGCATCACAAAGTTCATAGAAGTGCTACTTTTGAAGGAGAGCTGCATTTTTGTTCAGCAAATATGGATTAGGTAGGTTCACATTAACATACAAACCAAATAAAATTATCCTTCCTATCTGAAATGCAATTCCTAAAATACCTACATCCCGGTCATTGCCACAAGTTGAACTGAATGGGGAACTTGGAACACTGCCTTGTCTGCAAGACAAATATTGTTTTTTGTTGCTTGTGTGCTCTTTCCTTTTATTTTATTGGCTAAAGTTCAGTGCTCCTAACACAGTGCCTTTCATTAGAATGTATTCTGAAGCATTTACAAGGGATAGTAAATGCCTGCAAGGCAGTGTGTCTCAGACTTCTAAGGGAAAGGATGAGGAACAGTTTTGTATGTCTCATTGGTGCTAGACTTACATAGAGTCTAAGCTCATGTTCTGTTGTAGGTCAGTTTGGAAGTGGGTGGCTTCTAATAAATCTACATTTTCTGCTTAACAGTATTAAACTAGTAATATCCATATGTCAGTCTCACACCATTTGTTAATGTCTGGAGTTGGCAATAACATTTAGACACTTTCTCGTCTCTTTCCCAATAGCTTGGTGATTTTATTTCTTCTTTAACTTAGCTAAAAAATAGACTTTGACATTCACCAAAAAAATTTAAATGCATTCCCATAAATGCATTGCTGAAATGAAAACATAGTTATTAGATGCATGAGCAAAATAAACTAAACTGTTTTATAACATATTTAGGGTGCTTTCCTGGATATCGCCTTTTACATTTCTTTCTACTGCTTCTACGTATTTGCAGTGTTGAATTATTTTCTCCTGTAGTTACTGTATAGAGTTCAATACCAAATTAATGGCATCCATTTTCCTTTGGTTTGCAACTGATGCTCTTGTCTGCTGGGAGGAAAATGTCGTGGTTGCCGTGCCCCCCCCTCCCCCCGGTTTCCAGGACAGAAACTTCCACTCAGACCCCTTTAGATATTGCACCTGCTCGAGGGTGGAGGTGACACACCAACTCACCCCACCCTCAGAAACTAGACTAAGGATTCAGCCCAATGCAGCCGGCTTAAATACACCAGCAGTTGATCAGAGTGAAGACTTCCTCAATCTGGTCTGCCGCCTCTGAAGCTCCGCGCCCTCCATGGCCTTTATTGGCCAATACAGATTTAAAATATTGGCTGGCTAGCGTTGCCATCTTTCAAAAAGTGAAAATCTGGAGACAAAAGTTGTTGAGCCTTTATTTTGGCAGCCAAAATATAGACTTCCAACATGGGTTGCCATATGTCCAGATTTTCAGCGATTTCTGCCTCGACTGTTTACGTCTGCCATATTCCGGACGTATGGCAGCTCTAACCAAGGCCACAACCAACAGCCAGCTGCAAGGAGGAGGCGGGCCCCTGCACCAGGCCGCAACTGTCGCCCACCCTCGATTCTGGGTAAGCAACCCATCAGCCATCTCAGCATAATCTCCCTCACAGGATTGTCATGGTGGAGACCATATATATACAACACTGAAATCCTTTGAGGAAGTGCGGGATGAAAATGTAATGAAAAAGTAAGTAAACAATGTTACGTGTTGCTGTGAAACAGGCTGCCAAAGCCTGCCAGAGCATTGACTGCCAAGGAGAGACCTGGCAGAGCTGAGGTTGCCCAGGGAGTGCAAAACCTCTGTCTCTGGGTGGCTGTATCCTGTTCCAACTTGCCGCACAGTCCCTATGACAGTGGACTAGGTGACAAGTTGAGGCAGGATGTAGTCATGGAGAGATACCGGTACTTGTGTGTGAGTGGGGTTCTGATCCTGGAGGAGAGGGCAGGAAGGAAAGGGGAGAGGGAGGAAGAGAGAAATGGAGAGAGAGGTGGAAGGGGTGAAAGTGGAATGGGGAAGAGAAGGAGCCCAGAGACTGATGGCTAAGGAGCTGAGGTGCTTGACTGTGTGTGTGTGTGCGCACACCATACCTTTAAAGCACGTTACCCACCACTACCACCAAGAATCCTGGAAACTGTACAGTAATTTGTTACGGGTGATGGGAATTGTAGCTTTGTGGTGGGTCAACTATAGTGTCCAGAGTTCTTTACACAGGGGTGGGGATGCGCTTTAAATATGTGGCATATATGCAGTGACCGGAATAGGACAAGGTTGAAGCCCTGAGGTCTAGTGGAGGCAACAGCAAAAAGAGAGTAAGATATTGGACACTTAGACTGTCAGGAGTTACTGTAGCAGCCTTGCAACAAATACTTACTGCCAGAAAGCACTGAAGCCTACTTGTGCTGCTTCTTCATGCTTATTTATGATGAAGAGCTAGCCTCCATCCCTGAGGGTCCTACAGTCCCATGTTTATTTATGGTTTTGAACATGCATCTCTGCTGTTCACTTCCTGTGGTTCAGAACAGTTTTAAAATTACATTGCTGTCTCACTCATAACCACAAGCGTACATTTATAAACCATTTAGGTGGTTTATAAATGCTTTAAAATAAATAAATAACTTTCATTATGGCTTTCTATTAATATGCATTTGAGTCTTCTAAAGAATTTTCGGTTTCCATATTATACAGACAGAGAATTTGGAACAATATATGGGAAAACACTGAATGCATTATGTCAGGCTTCCAGGGCTGCCCCCTTCGCTGGTCGTTTCAAGAATGAGTCCGAGCCATAAAGCTATAATGCTTTAATCTAGGCTAATTACTTTACAAAGCAGAGCACATCGTAAACACGTCTCATCCATCACTCTCAGAATCCGGAAGTGGGTCCTTGCGATTTTCCCGCCAGGAACCCCATCTGGGAAAACAAAACCGTGTCCTTCTCTTATTTCTTCCCCCCGGACGTCCTCCCTGTACGTTGCGAGGTCTCTCCCTGCTTGGCTGGACCCCTAGCAACGCTTCTGCCTCTCCACTGCTGCTGCCAGAGGGGGAGGAGGAATCGGTAGTCAAGATCGGGGGCTGCTCCCTGTAGCCACTCAACGCCGGGCTGGAAGGGGGAGGCAGCCCCCTGACACATTATGCCGAGTCGAGAAATTAAAGGAAAAAAGTAATAAATACGGGCAGGAACCAAAAAAATTCGAAGTCTTTATTAACGTATGTCTCAGGACAAATAATTAAATAAACAAATAAATCGGGCATCCTTGACACATGATGCCACCACATAGGAATTTTGAATATTTTTCAGTCTTGGCATTCATTTACATTTCAGCTAGTTGTTCTTTCCTCAAATGGTAGTTGTTCAATATGCCTGCTACTATTGCAGGCAAATTCTCTATAGAAACAGCTGTATCTTAGTAACATGCCAATAATAGATTGAAGGAGGTGTGTGATGGAATGCATCAGTACATACAATAATTTTAAACCCAAGTTTAAATATCAGATATGAAATATTAGTTGTGGCTTCCATTGATAATATAAGCGTAGGCTGCAAATGGTCAGAGGCATCCTTCCTGCCTTTCAATTATATCTTATATATATGGCCTAGCAGCTTTTGTCAACCTGGTGCTCTCCAGCTGTTTAGAATGACAACTCACACCAACTTTTATTTAGATGTGCAGCATAAAACATTATACCCAAAAACCACTTCTTCAATTTGTCTATTATTTTTCTTCTGTGCTCAGAACAAAAATGTAGTACTTTGTCTGACGGAAGCTCTTTGCTTTTAATAGCTTTGTTTGTGATAATGATAGGGAGTAATTCAGTGGGTGCAGATTGACCCATCACTATACCTCTAGAGTTGGAAAAGCTACACCTGTAGAATTTTGTGCTTGTCATAGCCTTTGTCTGGAAATGTTGTGCCAGCTCTATTTTGGTTTAACTCAATTAAATTATTTATTGCACATGCATATTCATGGATGTTGATTATTTTGCAAATTGTAAACCAATGTAACTTGGGGGGGGGGAACCCACCAAATATTATCTGGCCCAAAAGCAGAACCACACATTCATTATGGACTTTTGTTGTGGCTATCTCCCTTTCAAACACAACATTATTTTTCAATTAGTGTAAACAAGGACTACCATCTCATGACAATTTGGGACAGCATTATTTGGATCTGAATTGCATCTTTACTGTCTTGCAGTCATTTCATTCTTCCCTAGTTCTGGTTGCATAACTGTACTGTTGGATTATGCAGTAGAAAAGTGAAATCAGAAAAAAGGAGGAGGGATATAGGGGGAAAGTCAGTGGGAGCAAGGGGAAGGAGTAGTGGCACAGAGTAGTATACAGTGCTGTGCATCAGTGGGAGCAGAAGTCCAAGTAATGAGTACCTGTATTAAGGGAACAATTTTCTATAATATTTTATTTTTGATTTTTCCAATAACAACAATTTTACTCATATATACATATCTTATCCAAATTTACATTGATTGATTTTCAAGGCTTCAGAATCAGGAACTCATGAAGGTGGGAGTTGTTTTCCTCTCTGCTACACATCTAATCTCCTTATATGTTCATTTGTAGCTAGTACTGTACAATGTACTGGTCCCATAACCTCCTGGCAAATAGAAGGGGAAGAAATGGAGGCAGTGAGAGATTTCACTTTCTTGGGTTCCATGATCACTGCAGATGGTGACAGCAGTCACGAAATTAGAAGACGTCTGCTTCTTGGGAGAAAAGCAATGACAAACCTAGACAGCATCTTAAAAAGCAAAGACATCACCTTGCCAACAAAGGTCCGTATAGTTAAAGCTATGGTTTTCCCAGTAGTAATGTACGGAAGCGAGAGCTGGACCATAAAGAAGGCTGATCGCCGAAGAATTGATGCTTTTGAATTATGGTGCTGGAGGAGACTCTTGAGAGTCCCATGGACTGCAAGAAGATCAAACCTATCCATTCTTAAATAAATCAACCCTGAGTGCTCATTAGAAGGACAGATCCTGAAGTTGAGGCTCCAGTACTTTGGCCACCTCATGAGAAGAGAAGACTCCCTAGAAAAGACCCTGATGTTGGGAAGGATTGAGGGCACAAGGAGAAGGGGACGACAGAAGATGAGATGGTTGGACAGTGTTCTCGAAGCTACTAACATGAGTTTGGCCAAACTGCGATAGGCAGTGAAGGATAGGCGTGCCTGGCGTGCTCTGGTCCATGGGGTCACGAAGAGTCGGACACGACTGAACGACTGAACAACAACAACTGTACAATATGTGCCGTTCTGTCTGTTTTTGAAGCTGTTGCTAACATATAAAAACACACAGAGCGCCTGGTCCTTCCAATGCTGGCTGCTTATTAAAAGAGCAATGATAGGTTGAACTAATTAGTATACAAACAAACAAAAAAAGTTTGGTGTACTTTCTATAATGTTCTTAATTTATATCTCATTATTTTTTGATGTTCTCTCTCTCTCTTGTTACTATATCAACGTCAGCTTTCTTATGCAATCATTAACTGACTCCTCAATCCTTGCTGACAACCAGGACTATATTCCCAGACATTGACATGCAAGATGACACATAGGCATGGAACGTTTGAATTTCCCCCCTTATTCCCACTGCAGAATTGGCTGGATGGTTGCTCTTAGTTTTGGTCCAACAACATCCAGCAAGCCTATGCAGAAGTCTCTAAATGTCAGCTTTAAATAATGCAGGAAAATAGCATTCAAGAAATGGGCCCCAATGTTAATATTATTTATTGTGGCGTACAAAATCCTAGCTGAGTAAAATATTTAGTTTATTATTAATAGGATAGCTAGAAAAAAACCTAACCCAGCTATTGTGGTCAAGGGATCTTGATGTAGGAAAGCATCCGGGATGAGTATATATTTAGGAATCCATGATGAATTTAGAGAATCAGAGTGGGCATGTAAATCTACCAAAACTGCAGAGGGGAAAAAAGCTGTGTTCCAACACTGGGCCTATTGTAGGCATGGATTGACTGTGCCAAGCTGGCTCGGAGCTGGCTATAAGACAGAACTTTCTCCTCTGCCTTTTCCTTTTTTCTTAACCCTTATCAGCCAGGCTACAGCTTCTCCTTTATACACGGTTTGTCCTGTCCATATGCCCTGAGCTCCAGAGACTGATGAGCCAATTAGAGAAGCTGGTTAGTCCCTGCCTGGCTGTATGTAACCCTTTGCTCCCCCAGGGAAAGGTTCCTTTTCTCACAAGCAACCTTTTGGGAACGCAGAGAGATTCAGAATTAATATACTGGAGAAGTATAAAGCACTTAGCAACAGAAAGTGTGTGGGATGCGGTGACAGCAGTATGTGTGTTGCAACCTAGTGACATTAAGAAAACTGCGTGGAAAATAAAAGCTTTAATTTGCTTTTATTGAGTCTGTCCCCTCCCCTCATTTCTCCCCAATTTTGTCCTTGGAGCTGTGATGATATGTTGGACAGCAAAAGGCCACTTAGATTTGACATTTAAAAATCATGTAGGCTACATACACGTCATACATTTATTTCAGTCGGAACTCACCGGAACGTAACTCTGGCATCTCTCAGGTGGGCACCATTGCCATTATAAGAGAACAAGGGAGGCATTCGTGGTGAATTCCGGCACCTCTTCTTCTAGAAAAATAGCACGGCATTTAAAGCACATTTCCCCTGCCAAGGAATCCTGGGAACTGTAGCTTAGCCCTAACAGAGCTGCAATGTCCAGCACTCTTAACCAACTACAGGTCTCATCATTCTTTGCAGGGAGGAATGTACTTCAATGTGCTTTAAAACTATGGTGTGTATACAGCCCTAGGATATGCTGGAAAAGGATATGCTGGCACTTACGGTACCTTGTTGAGACTCATAATTTAGAATCAGGACTTTATTTAAGATAGTAGCCTCATGTTTAAGTGCTAACACTCAGCTCTGAAACATACAAAGTACAGTATCACTTCAGAACAGAGTTCATTTGAGTTTGAGCAAGTGCAGAGTACCTTTCCCTCACTGATTAGCCACTACAACCAGCATCTGATAATAGGGGAAATGCTTTATAAGTTAGAGGGGATAGTTTTTAGGACAGAGACAGGGACTGTGTGACCTTCCAGATGTTGTTGGACTCCAACTCTCACAAGCCCCAGCGCTCATCGGCAATGGCCAGGTATGATGGGAGTTATAGTTCAGCAACATCTAGAGGGCCATTCTTGCTTTAGGTAGTCATATGTCTGTTTTACATTGTGGCATAGGTTTGTTCCATGGCAGCTGAACTGCAAGTACAGCAACAGGCTGAACATCAGAGGGTCCCCCCTTTTTTTGCTGTACAGTGGTACCTCAGGTTACAGACGCTTCAGGTTACAGACTCCCCTAATCCAGAAATAGTACCTTGGGTTAAGAACTTTGCTTCAGGATGAGAACAGAAATTGGGCGGCGGCGGTGCAGCGGCAGACCCCATTAGCCAGTGTGGTGTAGTGGTTAGGAGCGGTAGACTCATAATCTGGTGAACCGGGTTCTGCTGGGTGACCTTGGGCCAGTCACATTTCTCCGAAGTCTCTCAGCCTCACTCACCCCACAGAGTTTTTGTTGTGGGGGAGGAAGGGAAAAGAGATTGTTAGCCGCTTTGAGACTCCTTAGGGTAGTGATAAAGCGGGATATCAAATCCAAACTATTCTTCTTCTTCTAAAGTGGTACCTCAGGTTAAGAACAGTTTCAGGTTAAGAACGGACCTCCAGAACAAATTAAGTTCTTAACCCGAGGTACCACTGTATATGAAAGGGATGTTAAAGAGCAAGGATGAGCTTCCATCCGTGTCATCATACAGTATGTAAGTGGCAGGGAGGGAAAGCAGGCCTTTCTGAAGCTTGCTTTCAGCTCTGTCATATTAGAGGGGCTGATTGAAGAGCAGTGCAGCTCAGCCCACTCCTCCATCCCCAATCTTTCTCTGCAGCCTTATATGTCGTGTTCCACAGGCAATTGGCTGCCTGCTGCTGCCAAAGAGGCTTGTGAGCATTCCTGTGGGAAGCTGCCTGCACATTCATCTACCTTTGTTAGGAGCTGCTGCGTGCCTTCCCACTTACGCCTTTTATAGAATCATATGGTTTCAATATGCATGCTGAGCTACATCCACCAGCTCATAAACGAATAAGTCAAGGCTTGATTACGCCATATACACCTTTAGAGCTCAAGGACACCCTACCGGCCCTGCTGATAGCAAAAGACGGTAAAAAGATGATTATCTCCGATAAATCCTTTGCATTATTTAAAAGCTACAGGGTGCATCCTAGGGACGGAACTTTCCATTGACCCCTAGGCTATACTCTGGGCAGCTTTTTTATTCTGTTGCAAGAGCATAGGAAGTTTACATCGAAACAGTCCACTGCTCTACCTAACTCCCGACTGTCTACACAAAGTCTGGCAGTGACTCTCAAGGATGTCAGATCTTAAGGATCTCCCAGCCCTACCTAGTGATGTCAGGGATTGAACCTGGAACTTTTTGTAGGCAAAGCAGATGCTCTGCCACTGAGCTATAGTCCTTTCCCAAAAGAACCATGCAATACAACTGACAGAAAGCCTGAACAACTTATCGCTTGCATAGAACCACAAACATTCGATGTGGAGGAAGGTGGATCTACCTAGTGATCCACAATACATGGATGTTGGAATGTGTTCAGCTTTGCAGTTCACAAGTTGTACTTGTGGAAGATTAGCAGCCAAACCTAACCAATGCATATTCTTGCTAGTTAGCATGAGAAGGGGCTAGCACCACAGAGCTATATTGATGATAGGCAGATATTCGGACCACAGAAATACAAATGGTAGAGAGGGCTCTGTGTGATGTCATTTCCCCTGCTCCCCTGGAGAGGAAGGAGCATATAGTACTTCCTGTTCCTCTTGCTCTTCCTTTGACCAGAGTTGGAAACAGATGTGCCTTGTGTTTGCTCCAGCTCAGACAGATGCCAGAAGCTGTAAATATAAATATTTTGCCTGCATGGGTTTTCCTGCTCCTGTTGCTGTGAACCAATGGGAGATTATAATTTATTTATATTTTTAAACTTACTTCCCAGGTTGTTGCCTGATTCCTTATTAAGCAGACAAGAAAAGGAGAGGCATCTTACTTCATAGCTGGACCTGCTCAAAACAAGGTTTTACAGCTTAATTCCTATGCTTTTAATTTTGAAGCCAAGATGGGTTTTTGAAACTCTGTTCAACCCACACATGTGTCTGCCTGGAGGGATAAATCGCAATTAACAAATCTCCTCCTACCCATTAAAACCCATCCCACAATACTAGCCTACCTCACATGTTCATACCTTCTTTCTTCTGTGTCCACTTACTGAGTTGCACGCAAAGCCACACATTATGGGCTTGTTTGTAGTACACATTTACTCCCCAGCGAACTTCTCCTGCGGCTGAGAAGTATGAGAGCTCTATCAGAAAAGCAACAATAACTTAAGAAAAACAATGGGAAAATAATGACTCAGAAGAGCAATTAACGATAAACATTTTATTTCTGTTTTGATTATCTTCAGCTGGAGTTCTCATCAACAATTGAACAATTAATCAATTAACTGAACCCATTAACCAATAAATTAGATTTAAAATTAGCTGTGGGTTCTGAAGGCATTACGACTAAGGCTGTGTTCACACTCCTGCCTACTGTGCACTCTGCATTTCCAGTTCTTAAGCCATGCTCACACAGCTTTATCCAAAATACATATGCATCCTGAACTTGTTTCTCAAACCATCTTCACACTGATTTGAGGTCCTTAAGCTGTTCCTAAATTCATCTCAAGCCAGGTGTGGAAACCTTTGCATAGGGTAATGACTCCCCTCCCCTGTCAACATCCCCCATGTGTACACAAACATAAATGAATCTGATGCTAATGAAGCTGTGCTCCTTGAGTATTTTTGCACCAACCACAATCTTTTCTGGAAACAGATGTGCTCGGTACAATCATCCATGCTCTGATAACCTTCAGGATGGACTACTGTAATGCCCTTAAAGATCATTCAGAAGTTGTAGTTAGAAGAATGTGGAGGCCAGGGAACAGCGATCCAATCACATATAACTGCTATTCTCAAAGAGATGCACTGGTTACCAGTTATCTTCTGGGTCCAATTCAAGGTGGTAAAGTTGAGATTTAAAGCTCTGAATGGCTTGAAGCACAAATATGAGAGAACTCCTTCTCGCATACAGACCTGCCTGTGTATTAAGAAGCAATCCTGGTGGTTCTTGAATTAAATGACTTGTACAGTGTTTGGGGCCCATGGGAGAGCCTTTCTGGTGGTGGCCCCACATCTGTGAAATGACCCCTCCCAGAACATTGTATTTTTTCAGACACCAGGTAAAAACCCACCTTCTTTTGCTGGGCCTTCTGTGGCTAATGAGCTAAGTCATTTCAATTGTATTTTATTTATACTTGTGTAATTTATAAGAACAATTTTAATATGTTGGTTTATTATGTATTGTGCTTTTAAATTACCTTACTTTTTTGCAAACTGATTTGACCATTTTGGGGGAAGGGTGATTAATTAAGAAATTAATTATATATACAAATGTCATAGGGAAAAAGACTACAGAAACCATTTTAATCAGAAATATTTTAATTAAAATACAGTACATGCTAATTTCTTGAAACAATTCAAACTATGTTTTTAGTAAAAGTTCCTTCACAGTCAATGCTTTTTGAAAGAAATAACTGGAAAATATTATACAGGCAGCTCTGGCTGACAAGACACATTCTAAGCAGAGGCTCGAGGCCTAATTTCTTCCTTGAATATGCAATTGTTTCTCTGAACTGAATGGATGTCATTTAGTGTATACATCAAGTGAGTAGGTGCATGAACGCTGTGTGAAGTGCATTACAATGACTATTGCACAGATTTGCTCAGTCACTTTTCATAAGCTGTTGTGAAAGATAAATGAAGCTGAAAACTATGCCATAATACATCCTGAAGCTTTGGATTTGTTGTGGTTCCTGTCCCAAAGATATGTTCCTAGCCATCAGGTTCTTGTGCATCGAATTCATTCTCTGGGTTCTTAGGACATGCTTAATGAGATTGATGGTAGGTTAAACTTAATGGATAGGGAACTTGTGCCCCTGCAGGTGTTGTTGGACTCCAAGAAGCAGGGAGAGCCACTGTGGTGTGGTGATGATGGTGTTGGACTGGGAAGACCAAGAATCAAACTGCCCTTTGGCCATGCAGCTTACTGGGTAACTTACCGGTATCTCTCAACCTAACTGTACAGGGTTAGCATTAGGGTTTGCATTTACTCAGCAAGGTAAATGAACTGGGGGAAAGCCTTTGTTAATATTTAAAACATTGCCTGTTCAAATCAAAGTATACAATCACAGACCTGTTAAAAACGAAATAAAACACAGAAATCATACGAATTCTAACATGAATTAAAATACAGTATAAGACACATAAGTTTCGAGTAGGATTCTTATTCTTATTCATTATTCCTGACTTTGTATAATACAGTGGTACCTTGGGTTAAGTACTTAATTTGTTCCAGAGGTCCGTTCTTAACCTGAAGCGTACTTAACCTGAAGGACCACTTTAGCTAATGGGACCTCCTGCTGCTGCTGCGCCGCCAGAGCACGATTTCTGTTCTTAGCGGAGTTCTTAACCTGAAGCGTACTTAACCAAAGAGTACTTAACCCGAGGTACCACTGTAGTAGCAAGTAAGATTGGGGCTGAGTCAGTCCATGCATCTCCACCACTTGGGGGGTCTGAGAATAAGTGATAACTCAGTATAACACTGGGTCACTTCGTTGCACAACACATACTGGATTTGTGCATGTGTTGCCAAAATCACGTGGTGTGAGCCCTGATCCTATGAGTAACCCGTGAGTGTCCCTCGTGGTTATTTATTGGTTTTCTTATTATACATTTCCATGCTGCTCCTCTAAGGAGATCAGAAGCGTTTGCATATGGTTCACAAGCAATATTCCACCCAGAGGCTTATGAGTCTAGATTTGCTTTGATTCCGCAGTAGAAAAACACAATATACCTCCGGGGGTTTCCCCACCTATTTCTGCTCCAGTTATGCAGACTGAATAGTCAGGAACATTTTGAGCAGTGAATCTCGCAATTCTACAGCTTTTATTGATCAACAAAGCCAAAGAGAGAGCTTATATACCACCCTTCATCTGAAGATGTCAGGGCAGTTCACAAGTTAAAGTACAGGATAGAAGCACAAAATAAATTATTTATTACATTTGGTTCTTATATCACTGTTCTCTCTCTCTCTACTCTCTCTCTGTATCACCCTAATACCAATCTTGGGCAGTTAAGTGTCAAAAGGATCCCAGTCCAAACAGGGCCACATCTCACTTTGGAAATTCCGAGGCTTGCAGAAGTGCAAAGTCTTTTTTAAAAGAAAAACCGGGGCAACTGTACCCTCCAAAAAAACAACAACAAACACTAAACAAAACACAACCCAGAGAGAACTATGCATGTTCAGCATGCTACTGAATGTTTAGCATCTGTCGGAAGGGGGGGGGGGCACGAAAATGGTAGGAGGGGTAGCATGGAGCCTGGCTGGCCCTGTGAACGGAGGTGCTGCTGTTAGGAGCCGAAGGCATAGTGTAACATTTTATTGCATGCATATCCCAATGTCCGCATTTGTCTATAAAGGCAACCTATGAAACCGAGCATAATGTCGAGGGCTAAGCGCTCCTTCCGACAGCACCGTTTGGTTTTTACACAGAGCGTTTCCCCGCCATGTACGAAAACCAAGTCCTCTCCTCCCAACCAGGCGACAAAAAACAAAACTAAAACAAGGTCCCCAAAGAACCGGGCCACTCACGCTTCCCTCGCACCACAGACAAGTGCGGCAATGAGGAGGAGGAGGAGGAAGAAGAGGAGAAGCAAAGGAGCTGGCGGGGAGACAAAAGGAGCGCGAGCCCCTCCTCGCGCAACTCCCGCGCCTCCCCCAACTCCTCCTCTTCCCCCTCTCCGCCTGCGCTTGTTGCCCCGTTTCCTAGCAACCGCCCGCGTGCCGCCTCTCGGGGTTGAAAGCGGAGGCCGGGGAGGACGGACGGCCAGCCATGGAGCCCCCCAGGCCCCGAGACCGCTCCCCGCCTCTGCCTCCCCCGAAGCCCGCCATTTTCTACGGGCCCGTGGAGCCGGGGAACCCGGTGGTGGACAGCTTCGAGAAGGACCTGAGCACTTCCCTGGGCTACTTTCGGCGCCAGCAGGAAGCGAAGGCCTCGGGGGCCTCGGGCTCCAGGCAGCAGGAGCTGCACAGGCTGGGGTAAAGCGGAGGCCGGGGACGGGGCTGGCGGGGAAGGGCGCGCCTCTCTTCCCGCTCTCTCTCTCTCTCCTGCGCCCTCATTCTCCTCCGTGCTTCCTTTTTTGCTCTAACGGGCATCTCCAAACTTGGCACTCCAGATGTTTCGGGACTACAATTCCCATCATCCCTGACACCCCTGTTAGCTAGGGATGATGGGAGTTGTAGTCCGAAAACATCAGGAGGGCCGAGTTCGGGGATGCCTGCTCTAAAATATCTCACTTGCACATAACAGTATATAAGTTCTCAGAAGTTGCAGGGGATAGCCTGGACTCTTCTGAGAGGTTAAACACTCTGTCCCTCATTGGGCACATGCCCTCGTGACCGCCATGAAGGTGGCACTGTGTAGTATCCAGGTGCCTCAGTTGTAGCTGACACCTGTAGCTTAATTAATATTATGACAATAACAACAACAACATCAACAATTTATTATATATTATATATTATATATTATATAATATATATATATTATATATTATATATTATATAATATATAATATATAATATATTATATATTATAACAATATATTATAACAACAAAGTTCCCCAGCCACTTTTGGGCGGCTATATATTATAATATATAATATATTATATATTATAACAATATATTATAACAACAAAGTTCCCCAGCCACTTTGGGCGGCTCCCAACAGAATATTAAAAACACGATAAATCATCAAACATTAAAAACTTCCCTAAACAGGGCTGCCTTCAGATGTCTTCTAAAAGTCAGATAGTTGTTTATTTCCTTGACATCTGATGGGAGGGTGTTACGCAGGGTGGGCGCCACTACAGAGAAGGCCCTCTGCCTTAGTTACCTGTTCACCTCTTTATAAAGACTCTAGATCCAAAGTTGGAGCCATTATCCAACTGCGTATCGTCTTCCCCTTTAGCATTGTCCTATCCTTGCACTGAAAAGAACTAGGTGCAGCCATGCCATTTTCTGACACCTATTAGAAAAAATAAGTGCTAGCGAAAAGCAGAAATAATGCTTTTCTCCCACTGCAGTTCTTTGACCCTTTGTTGTGCTAGCAAGGTAAGAAGCTTTCACCCACCATATGAGCCTTGAGGTGCTAAGTGGGAGCACAGGCACAATTACCAGATATACTGTATACAGTATATATATATTTAATGTAAGGAGGATAATAGGAAGGAGAAAGCTATTAAGAACGTAAGAAGGTCTCTGCTGGATCTAGTCCAGCATTCTGTCCTCACAGTGGACATCCAGACACCTATGGGAAGCCCGCAAGCAGGAAATAAGCTCCATAGGGCTTTCCTGCTTATGATACCTAGAAACTGGTTTTCAGAGGCATACCCAGCCCTACCTCTCTTTTAAATCAAAACCAGTGAAGGCAGTGAAGGTCCTGTGTGAGTGTCTAGAGGCGGTTGGAGGATGGATGGCGGCTAACAGATTGAGGCTGAATCCTGACAAGACAGAAGTACTGTTTCTGGGGGACAGAGGGTAATCGTGTGTGGAGGACTCCCTGGTCCTGAATGGGGTAACTGTGCCCCTGAAGGACCAGGTGCGCAGCCTGGGAGTCATTTTGGACTCACAGCTGTCCATGAAGGCGCAGGTCTTCCAGCTCCATCTGGTACGCAGTCTGAGACCCTGCCTGCCCGTGGATTGTCTTGCCAGAGTGGTGCATGCTCTGGTTATTTCCCGCTTGGACTACTGCAATGTGCTCTACGTGGGGCTACCTTTGAAGGTGACTGGAAACTACAACTAATCCAGAATGCTGCAGCTAGGTGACTGGGAGTGGCCGTCGAGACCATATAACACCAGTCCTGAAAGACCTACATTGGCTCCCAGTACATTTCCGAGCACAATTCAAAGTGTTGGTGCTGACCTTTAAAGCCCTAAACGGCCTCGGCCCAGTATAGCTGAAGGAGCATCTCCACCCCCATCGTTCTGCCCGGACACTGAGGTCCAGCTCCGAGGGCCTTCTGATGGTTCCCTTACCGCGAGTAGTGAAGTTACAGGGAACCAGGCAGAGGGCCTTCTCAGTAGTGGTGTCCGCCCTGTGGAACGCCCTCCCATTAGATGTCAAAAAAATAAACAACTATCTGAATTTTAGAAGACATCTGAAGGCAGCCCTGTTTAGGGAAGCTTTTAATATTTGATGAATCATTGAATTTTAATATTCTGCTGGAAGCCGCCCAGAGTGGCTAGGGAAACCCAGCCAGATGGGTGGGGTATAAATAATAAATTATTATATTATTATACTGTCTCAGATATAGGAGGTAATATAATCATGGCTTGTAACTTTTTTTTTTATCATTTTTATTAATTTTCAAATCCTTTTTTACATTTTTAACATTCACATACATTTTTCACCTCTTATATCTTTTTGGCTTTTTACGGCCTTGACTTCCTTCAGTCCTTTCCATTAGCTTTCTAATCGCCATATTTCACCATATATTTCTTATTTCTTCCATTGCTTAACATCTCACTCACAACTCAGTAATGAAAGTTCATACATTATAACAGTATTTCTTCCTTAATCTACAATGCCTCTTGAAGTCCTACCAACGTATTCAGTTCTGTAGTTTCCTTTAAGTAATCTGTAAATTTAGTCCAGTCTTTGACGAACTTCTGGTCCCGCTGTTCGCGAATTCTCCCTGTCATTTTGTCCATTTCTGCATAGTCTAGTAATTTCATTCTCCACTCTTCAATTGTCGGTGTTTGTTCTTGCTTCTATTTCATTGCTATTAACATTCTGGCCGCAGTCACAGCATATTGGAAAAGTTTAATGTCCTTCCTCTTAATATCCGTACCTGTAATTCCCAGCAAAAAAGCTTCTGGTTTTTTAATAAATGTATATTTCAACATTTTCTTAATCTCACCATATACCATATCCCAGAAACTTTTCACCTTTTTACATTCCCACCACATATGAAAAAAGGTACCTTCTTTTTCTCTACATTTCCAACACTTATTATCACCTTTATACATTTTTGCTAGTTTGACTGGTGTAATGTACCATCTATACATCATTTTTAACATATTCTCTTTCAGTGCATTACATGCTGTAAATCTCATACCTTCCCTCCATAACTTTTCCCAGTCATCTAGCATAATGTTATGACCAATGTCCTGTGCCCAGCGTATCATCACCGACTTCACTTCCTCATCTTTCAAATGCTACTCCAGCAAGATTTTGTACATTTTGGACAATGTTTTATACTTACTTCCTAAAATTTCTACATGGCTTGTAACTTTTGATTGCCTCATCTTTGAATTTGTCTGATTACCTTTTTAAAGCTGTCTCAGTTGCTGGCCATCACTTTTGGTAGCAAATTCCATACTGTAACTATGCGCTTTGTGAAGAAGTATGTCCTTTCATGTGCCATTTAATGACTGCTGGCTCTAGTATTTTAGTGGGAGAAAAACTTCTATTCACCTTTTATAGATCAAGTCTAATTTTATACATCTCTTTCATATTCTCTGAATTAAAAAGCCCTACTTTTGTAACTCTCCTCATAGCCCCTGGATCATTTTGGTCCCCTTTCAATTCTGGGAGTTTCAGGGAATATTTAAAGAGAATATCAAACACAATGGCCCAGTTGCACAATATGGTAAACCATAGATTGAACCTGCTTTGCTCCCTCCTTTCAATGTGGAATATAGACACAACCCCAATCCTTGAGTTAGCTTTATGTCTGATCATGGTTTATTTTGCTTCAAACAAACCATAGCAGGGGCTTGTGCTTGGCTTGGTGGCAATTGTTTGGCTGTGTCATCCCTGTTTCAGGTATAATGTTAAGACAGGGACTGTGACTCCTGGAAGACCTGCTCCCTGCCTTGTGTGCCTTTTCTGACCTGGCCTGGAAGGGCTGGGCCCTGACTGACGCCAGCTACAAAAGCTGAGGCTGCTGACTGTTGGGTTGGGTTAAAACTCTTGGGTTGGGGTGTTGTTTGCGGTTTTTTGGTGTGTGTGTGTAGGGGGGTTGTTGCTGTTGCTGTTGGGTTTTTTGTATCTTTATTTTAGAGCTTGTGATTTTTTATATGGAAATTGTTCAGTTTTGTTGTGTATTGTTTGATGTTTTATTTATTATTTATGACTACCTTTGTTAAGTTGTAGTTACTGGTATGTATTTTTTCATGCTGTAAGTCGCCTTGAGCATGGTTTGAACTGTGGAAAGGTGGCATACAAATAACATTATGTATGTATGTATGGTAAGTTTCTCCCTGGCTTGTCAGTTTGTGAGAATGCTGCCATTGTGTTTCCTGCCTTTATTAAAAACAAACAAACAAGAATATTGCCATTTTTCAGTCCATAACTTTCAGTGATTATTTTTGTTTAGAGCAACTACTTTGTTTAATATTTGGAACAACTACAAGCCTCGATTCCCAGATTCATATTACAATGAAAAACTTGTGAAAGTTGGTGATGAGCTTGTGGAAATGAAAGTAAGTAATGCCCTATGTGAATTATTTATAGCAATTTCTCTCCTATATCTGCATTTGTATTCTTGCCATCTGAGAATATACCGGTACATCATGCATTTGATAAAGTGCAATCTGCCCATGATAGCTCATGCCTTTTTAGCAAACTAGATGTGATGCTATATTTGTCATGTGCAGTTAAAAGAATCTTTTTAAAACATTAAACAGTGGGCATATGTGTATTACCTGGATCAGACCATGGTATACAGGGACTCCTGAGAAAAATTTGTGTTAGCAAATGGGTAGCCCTCCTCCTGATGTGCCATGGTCCTAATCTAATAGGAACTTTCTATGCCTACTGTTTAATGTTTTAAAAAGCTTAATGCAATTGCAAGTGATGAATTTAACATCAAGTGTCATTTGTTTTTAAGGTACCACAAGACTTCTTATTGTTGAAAGCCATTTGAATACATAATACCAACCCAAGATAGCTGACTGTGCAATCCTATATAAACTAAACTAAAAAAAAAAGCCCCATTAAGTTTAATGATTCTTCATCTCAGGTAAATTTCAGCCTATTTGTGGTCATTACTGTACATCAAAAGTAGACTGTTAACCCCATAACCAGGCCTTTGGTTGATTTGATTGACATCCTATGCCCTTTTAAAATGTGGGTTTTTTTGGGGGGGGTGTTATTGGGTTGTTTTTATTTTCATTATTTATTTTGTAGTTTTACATTTTGATTTTGTTCTGTGAACTGCCCTGAGACCTCCAGGTATAGGGCGGTATATAAATTCATAAACAAACAAACAAACAAACAAACAATCCCCCCAGCTCATGACAAGTTTTAGTGAGAGGCCTTCAATAGTGTTCCCTGTCACTCTTTACTTTCACCTGCATGGGTGGGCACTCTGTTAAAGGTATATGAAACTGGAGAAGGAAATATACTAATCTTTAACTGAAGGTATAAACACTGCTGTAGAGTCAGAAGAGTAGACTCTCCCCCCCCCAAATCTGTTAGAAGTATTGTGTGTGTCTGATCACATTACTTGAATTAACCTCACTTGCAGTTAGTCTTATTCCACATATTGAGGGAGATTTATCAAGAAATTCATGCTGTACAAATTGATGATGGTGATGATTCAGTAGCTGGCATTTTTACTTTTGACTTGGCAACAAAACATTAGCTTAGCATATAATTACAATATACTATTGTGTCAATTAACTGCTGTTTTTTGACAGATTAATAAGATTTATACAATGAAATCTAGGATCTGTTTTTGCTTCTTAAAGAATGCCATGCCCTTTCCCTAGTTTGTGTGTCTTATTTAATTCAAGCACCTAAATGACACCTGCAGTCTCAGTTGTATAGTTCTTGCTTCTTCTTTTTTTGAAACAATGCTCTGTGTAGGTTTCCATTTGCTCAGGAAGTGGTTGCATTGTAGAGGTAGATGCAGAGATCTTGGTCTCTAGCTTATAACACATTTTCTTCTGAAATGCAAATAAAATTAAGAATCATTAACATGACTGCTATTCATTTTTTCTACCAAAGCCTTAAAAACACACACAGTTACCTAGAAATGTTCAGATATTGAATATTTCTAATTCTCTTTTATATATATATATACCATGCTTTGATATAAAGGAAATCTTGTTTTCTTGATCGTTATAGCCATACATATTGGATAGAGCACAGTCAAGTTAAGCAGTTGAATAAAGATAGTTGTTACATCTGGAGGGATTTAACTTTTGCTTAAATTTTACTGAACTAAGCTACCTGAAAGTGCTGAACTTTGGTTGTATTGCTATTGTTCCTGTGGGTTGTTTCAATATTAGAAACAAAATAGGGGAACAATAAATGACAAAAATATACTTTTATGATATATTGACCAACAGGACTGATTAAACTTTCTCTCCTTCCCTACCACGCTATCGTCTTATACAGTACTCATTTACCTGGGAATATGTCCTGTTGAATTTGATGCAACTTAAGACATATATAGGATTCCATTGTAAATGTATTATAAGAAGGATAGGCAACTCATGACCCTTCAGATGTTATTGGAGTGCAATTACAATCATCCCTGAACATTGTCTGTATGGGGTTGATAGGGGCTGGGTCCCAAAATCTTAATGGTTTGGCACTTAAAATTTTATGGAAATTAAAAGAATGCAATTTTTGTGTGTAATCAGTTGTGTTTTTTGGGTTTCCAGGAATATAAGCTGGCACTTACACAGTGCTATGGGCGGTATCTTCAGGAAATCTGTAGTGTTAATCTAAACAAAATTGGATTAGATGTGCATCAATTTAAGTCTGATTTTTTCCCAAAGGGACTTAGGGATCCAACTGCTGTGCGTACAGTAAGTATATACAATGAAGATTTCAAATAAATGTGATACTATTTAATATTTTAATAATTTGGCATTAACAAGGTTTCATTAAATATTCAGTAAACACCACCCATTCTTCCTCCACCAGCATGCTGTCTTAAGGCCACTTCTCATATGACAACTAATATCATGTTTAAAGAGACATTCATACTTTACTTACATCTAATTGTCTATATATTTTTACACACTTGTTTCCTGTGGTGCTTGGTTATTGCTATGAGTAGGAAAAAATAATAAGCAGCATTTAGAGTGATTTTTAACTGCCCTTTTAATTTGCAGTGATTGAATATAATGGCACATTATAAGTCATGTGTAGGGAAATTATATGTGCAGTTGGGATGTAAGAAGATACCATTTCCCATTTTGTCCTGTATTTATGACATGCTGCATTGTTTCTGTTCTGTTGCAGTTTTCCCCCTGCCAAAAACTATGTTATTAATCTGACTGTTAAGGCAAATTTGTATAACTTTTGCACCATCGAATCTAATGCACCTTTGAATCTAATGCACACTTCAATTTTCAGAATCTTGAAACCCAAAAAAGTATTTGCTGGCAAATGTAAATGTGCCATCAAATCTAATGTTTACCTTAATTTTCACAACATAATTTGACCAAAAAAGGTGAGCATTAGATTTGAGTAAATATGGTATGCAATTATTACATAAATTATGTAAATTATGTTGACATTACATTTTCCCACCCTATTCATTCCAGTTCAAATGCAGGGGGAAAGGTGATTAAATATCATTTGCTATCTGAAAGCAACAACAGTGAATACTAGTCACATTAACTGGATCATTTTCTGTTCCAGACATGGGACAGATAGGCTATCTTTGTTAATTTCCACCCCCCATTTTCATTTTCTTCGTAATTGCGTAATGGCTTCAAATGTTTGTATGCCCTTATGTAGAGATGAATTGAGATGCATATTTTCTTCCATTAGAACATCAGAAGAAGCCTTCTAGATCACACCAAAGACCTGTCTTGTCCAGTATCTTGTTTCCCACGGTAGCCACCCAGATGCCAACAGGAAGTTCAAAACCAGGACATGAGCACTTTAGCCCTCTTCTGCTAGTATTCCTTAGTGACTAGTATTCAGAAGCATGCTGCTTCAGATTTGGGCGTAGTATGTAGCAAGCTATATACAGCTATATCATGGAAGGACAATTGAGAATACAGTAGATGTATACTCCCTCAAATGATACCTCTGTCTCTTAATCTGTGGCATCCAACATCACCCTGTGTGTGAGAAATACAGTTCTTTAGACAGGGTCTTTTTGCTCATTCATAAGAGAATCTTATACAGACTTGCATGTACAAAAAAGGCATTTCATACATTCTGACTGTGTGCTGTGGGCAAAGTGTACTGAATTGAGACAAATCTTACATTTGCAACTATGTTAATGAAACTAGCAAGCATATACGTTGTGGGATCGGCATAACCATCTTTTAAAAAACAATTGACTATTCATATTCTTAGTCCTCTGGGCATTTTATGATTTCATCTAATAAATATGTTAAAAGAGTTTGCCAATGTTTTTGAAAAACATTTGGGATCTAAGCTCTCCTAGGATATTATTTATTCTTCCTGTTGTAAAAGCAGATACTAAGGATTTCACTTTGAAGCTTGATAACTGGAAACCAGCTGTTTGCTGTAGCATAATGTGATACTTGAATCCAAGTTTTTTTTCTGCCCTAAAATGTAGGTCTAAAGTGCTCCAACATGTTGTTCTCTGATTTCAGGTGGAAGATATTTTGTACTCTCTTGGTAACTAAATATCCTAGTTTAGGAAATTACAACACTGTTTGCCTTTATGGTAAATTGAAGCCCAATCCAGATTGTTTCTGTGTATCACCTCTTTTTATTAAGATGAAAGGAACATTTTTAGTATCCTAAAAGTGTCTTAGCATTTTCAGTACTGAGAAATTCCCTGAGTTTTTAGACTTTTAAAACGGGTAGGAAACCTCTGGCCCATGGGCCTGATCTAGCTTGCTGAGCCTCCCTATGTGACCCGCAAGGCTATTTCGGGCAAGCCACGCCTACTTGCTCTACCCCTGACATCATAAAGGCAGGGTATAGCAGGCATTGACAATTTGCAGTGCCCAGAAAGTCCTGTTGCACAGCATTTTCCAAGCACCTGATAGTCAGCAGGTTGTCAATCAGCTGATGTCATAATAATGTTGCCCCATTCACCTTTCCAAGTAGGGGGCGGTGAGGGAGATAAGGATTGGGCCTTCCGGGCCAAAAAGGTCCACTACCCCTGTTTCACAACATCTTTTCTGAACACTCTCTAACAACAATGTTTTGTCATTGAGTGAAGGTGATTATTGCTGTTGCAGTTATTATTTAATCTTATTAAAAAACTTCAAAACACATGGTTCTTCTTCGTACAGAATGTGGGTGGCCAACACTCAGTTAAAGTATATTTAACAATACTACACCCAGTTAAAGTATATTTTAAAAATTGCTACTACGCCTATTGAATATTTTCCTGCTCTGTGCTATATAGAATTGGATTATAACCAACTTTGGAAAGCAGATTGTCAAGATGTTTTAGACTATTATTATTTTCCAGGACTGAGCTCTGCTTTGACCGTGAATAAGTGTCATATAAGGGATAGGCACTTATGGATAGACTCCAGAAGGGACATGAAACTAATTAGAAACAGCAATTTTACCACTCGACAACAGTATTTTAGAACTAGCTATTTGACCAAATACCTTTACTGAGCTGTTTCCAAATGATGCCCACTGCAGTTTTGGATGACTGCTGCAGCAAGGTCCCGTATGCAGACAGACTTTATATTTGTGGTCAACCTCAGGTGGAAGACACTACTCATTATCTGTTGGCCTGCTCCTTATATAGACACCCAAGAGATCACTTTCTGAAACGTTTGTTCACACAAGCAGGCAGGTACATTCTGACTGAAATGGTCTCATTTTTTTAAAGTGACATTAATAGCTTCGTAACACACAGAGTGGCCCTACCGGTATATGCATTGGCTGCAACAAACAAACAGACAAACAAACAAACAAAAACATGAAAAAGTAGTTCGATAACATTGCTATAAAATGTAATGATTTGGAGGTTTAATTTGAAATCAAGCTGGATTTGAGTTTGTTGGTGTCTCTGGTAACCTCTCTCATATATCATGGATATTGACTAATATCATGGATGTATATGATCTGTATTGTTTTACTGGTACTGTTGCTGTGGGTTTGTCATGGCCTTTGGCTAGAAGAATAACTATATTGACAGAAATACATATCTTTATCTTATTTGAATCATTTATAGGCTGCTTTTTATTCAAACAATGTTAAGGCAATTTACAATGATCTAAAATACATTTAATAGATGAAATATATAAATAATATAAGAATAAATAAAACATGATACAGACAAATCCTCAAACAGTTCCAAGTACAAAAATTAGTATGCATGGCCGCCCAAGGCCTGAGTGAATAAATACCGGTAAATTTTTAACAGGTACTGAAAATGGATCACTGTTGGCGTCTGCAGCATTTCAGAGGCACTAGCTTCAGGCAAGAAGTGTGAATCCCTCACACCAAATGAGTAGCAAATGCATGAAAACAAACAAGCAAGGACCTTACCAGAACAGTTGCTGTGCTGGAAGTGGAATGTTGGTTTGACTGTGGAAAAACACTGTCCTAGAGACTGAAGTTCTGAGGATGTTTCATTGAGCCCTTGTTTAAATTTAAGTACTGTGCCATGAAGCCATTGCTTAAATTAAGTGCTATGGTAGAAAGTAGCTAAAAGGCAGCGATTGGATGAAAAAAGCACAAAGGAAACAAGCTAGTGAAGAAGGGGCCAATGAAGCATGTGGTAGACAGTGGTGGGAATTTCATACAAGACCTAGGAGTGAATGTGCTGAGTGGCACAGTTGTGAAAGAGCTGGGGAAATAGTGTCCTCTGGCTGAGTGGCTGAAGGGTGAGTTATGGGGTGGGGTGCTAAATTCATATTTTGATTTGGAAAATTACGTCATTTCAACCTCTGATTATTCATTTTAGTTCCATGTTTTGCAAGTGAGGAATATCTGCATTTACAAATTGGTGTGTGATAATGATGAGGACCTCCTGAATCAGGAATCTGTGAAGACATGTTTCAGACTATTGTCCATATTGCAACTGATCATGCAGATGACTTTGCCACATGAACGTTTGTGTTGGCTTGTCTACAATGGTACGTCACAAATTTTACTTTCTAAATGCTGTTGGAGAGCTCTCAAGACTAAAAGAGTGTTTAATTTTAAAGCTCCCTCCCTAATTTAAAATTCATGGGGAATTTCAGTTTTGCCATTTCTGTTTACATTTTGGATTGAATTTTCGCTGTGAAGCAAATTATTTATTATGTGGGCAGTTGAGTGCTGATAGCTTTAATGTAGATGAATATGTACCGAGAAAGCACTATAGTTTTTTAAATAAAAAAATGCATGTGTGAAGATTGAACTGTAAAATATATTAGAGGGAATTGTTTTCATATAAGGGAATTCAGTTCCTGAAGTTTAGGAAATACGTAAAAGTTTGAGACTATTAGAGTCATGAAATGGTTGACATGGTTTCATAAGACTCTTCAGTAAGTTTCAAAGAAGTTAGAAACCATTTAATATGAAAAGATTTATGCTAGATAAGCTTTGCCAATACAACCTATAGGTGTTATTTTGTATGTCCATTTACTGTATTCACTCTGTAGGTTTTATACATATATATACAGTATACATATAGCTTACAATTTATATTGAATAAGTTGAATTCATTAATACATAAAGAAAAGCCAAGGAGGTGAGAATAAGGATAGTCCACAAGCTTCAGCATAATTTATATAAGCATGCACACACATGCACATATTGCTATATATGTTTTTAAAATAATTTACTTGTCCTTGCAGGTACAATCCATATGTATACCATATGTAGGCATTTAATGACCATAGGTCAATCTTCTAAGGTATGGCAAGATAAATTTGGAAGTATTTTTCTCTTTTCCTGTGTCTGTCAAGATGCACTAATTTTTCAGATTGTTACTGTTCTGCATGTTTTTGGTAACATTTTAGCTTGTGTTTGCCTTGTGATGATTGTGTGTGTGTGTGTGTGTGTGTGTGTGTGTGTGTGTTTAAAGGATTTTCTTAGCTTAAATGAATGAATGAATAAATAAATGAATAAATAAATAAATAAATAAATAAAGTATAGAAAACTGGCAACCTTAAATCTGATATTGTTCGGTCAGTGGTTTTGGCTTTTGAGATTTCAATAGACATTCTTCATAGAATTTCAGCATACTTTCACAACTAGAGCACATACCAGTTTCACTGGCACCTAACTTTTAGGCTCAGTTCAGAGTGTTAGTTATTACTTTTAATGCTCTAGATTAGAGGTGGGGAACTTTTCCCAGCCCCAAGGTTGCATTACCCTCTGAGCAGTCTTCTGGGGCCACAGGCTGGTAGCAGTCAAGGCCAGAGGCAAAAAGTGGGTGGAGCAATTCCTAATGTTTGTACAATAGACTATACACCAGCCATGCAAAATCCAGAGGTTCCTACACATGCACACTTCTCCATCCAGACGAGCAAAAGACATTAACACTGTTTAAGAATACAGTCCAGCCAGAAAAGAAGAGTGTAGGTGGCAGAGCCATTGATGGGTGTGGCTTTGGAAAAGATGGTGTGGCCTAGGTGGAGGACAAAACCTTGGGAGAATCCTAAGGGCCAAATAGAGGCTGGGAGGCCCAGCCCCTGCTCTAAATGATTTGGGACCCCAGAGTAATTACTGTCTTTTTCTGTATCAATCTAGCTGTCCACCTAGATTATTGGAATATTTTGTCTGGCCCCTCTTTACAGCATTTAGATACAGTCATAGCTCATGGTACGTTTTTTCAGGTTGCGTCCTGTGGCGACCCGGAAGTACCAGAAAGGATTACTTCTGGGTTTCGTCGCTCGCGCATGCGCAGTAGCGCTAAATCGTGCTTCGCGCATGCGCACAAGCGCCGAATTGCGGTGTGCACCTGCGCAGATATGGCGCTTCAGGTTGCGGGCTTTTCACGTTGCAAACAGGCCTCCGGAACTGATCCCGTTCGCAACCAGAGGTACCACTGTACTGAATGAAGAATTGGCAGTAGACTTTTGCCATGACATGTTGCCTTTTAAAAGTTGTTTTGTCTGCCATGCTTTTTTTGCTTTTCTGTTTATTATCTCATGTGATAGTGTTTGGTTTTTCCGTGGTGTTAGCTGCCTTGGGTATCTCAGAAACAAGACAAATGGGCAAGATGTACATATTTTCAACAAACTTAGCTAATGACACAAAATTTGTTTTCTAAAGAATCATAGATGAATACTCAAGGGCTGCGCTGCTACTGCTTTCGCTACTCTGTAAATACAGTACTACACTTTAAAACGTGGTCTTGTACTGTTTGAGTAAATAACCCTTAGTATTGATTTTTATACATTTTACTTGCATGAAAATTGGAATACTTTTATTTATTTAACCAGGCAGACTTATTATGAATATGTTATTTGATTTCAAAACAGTGTGAGAGTGAATATATATATATATATATACAGTATTTCATTCAGAAATCTGCAGTATGAAAATTACATACTGCTTGATTATAAGGAAGATTTTTCGGTTGTCCTTAAACTGAACTGTAGTGCCATCCAGTGGCTATTTTGTTAAATAATAAGATCATCATGTGACTTTCAAAGTTTTGTTCATCTCAGTTATACATTCCAGAAGAAGTAAGCAAGAAAGGTAGATGTGTGTGTGGTGGGGGGAGTCAGTTTTGCACATAAGTCTGCAAAAGTTATTATTTTTACTAGCTCACCTACTCATAATGTTAATCAGTTATGACACACTAAAGTCTTGAACTGAAAGAGGGGAAAGAAGTAGTTACCTTTCAAAATTTGTCAACCACTGCAATATTTTACAGTAATCATGGTTAATACCATTGAGTGATATTCAGGGTTAGTCATATTCAGAACACACCCACTGAAATAAATTGGCTTAAATTAGGTTGACTTCAGTGGATCTACTTTGAATATAACTGGATGTCACCCATTAATGGCTTAATTTATAATCAGTTTCTCTTTCAATAGGTGCTTGAATATTTATTATGGGCCTGTGTATGTATGGAATCATCGGTTCCCCTTTTAGCTGTACACTATTTGCCATGGAGAGCAACACTGTATGCCGCTGTTTGCCAGTGTTATTATGACTGCTATTCTGGCATAAATGGAGAGGTAGTGATTTTATCCTTCATATTTTAAATATAATTAAAAATATATTGGATTTGTGTAAAAACAAGCTGCTCTTGGGAGACTATATTAAAGTGTGCATAAGGGGCACTGCCTTTGTTTTGTGTTCCTTGTCTGAACAGAAATACAAATTTAGTCAAAACAGTCCATAAGTATATGATGTTGGGATCATTGATCTTGATTTGATGGGAGCACAACCTAGTAATTTTCCAAATGACTTATGCTTGGATAAAATAGACAGGGTTACCTCTGTAATTTTTAGTTTACTTCCCCCCTTTTCTCAACCTTTTGCACTGAAGATATTGTTAGATTTGATTTCAATAAGTGACCAACATACTGGTCCTTCTCTGTATAATTATGACTGCCATACAGGAACATTTTATCTCTGCAGCATAAAACATATTTCTATTGTAGACCAGCTGATACCTTTGACCCTGCAATCCATCTTCTCTAATCTGTCTATCTGATTTAGCTCTAGCCTACTCTATTCAGTCTTTCTGCCTATTCTGTCTCCAACATTCTCCATAATGTGTTTTGCTCTGCCTACTTACTTTCTTAGTAATCTGAATCCAGAATTTGGGCAGCTAAACCTAGAATGGTTATCTGGATCCCAAGCACTGCCATTGTTGGTTGTTCCTGATCCACATGAAGCTTCCCAGATTTCTTCCTTATCTTACTTGGAATGTGACTCTAGGATGGGCATTGGAATTCTGAATGCTAGCAGTCAGTGGAGTTCTAGCTCAAGCTAGGGGACACAGTATTGCCATTTCTTCCTATTCCCTACACCTGCCTTTATTAACAGGAAAATAATAGTCACTCCCGTTTACATATATATATTATTGTGCTTCAGGTATTTGCACGTCGTGGTTTGGCTAAAATAGATGAACTAAAGCAAATGGAAAATATGAGTTCATCAGCAGTAAGCACAGAAACAAAGAGAAAATTCAAAGAAGCAACTGTGAAGGTATTCATATTTTATAGGGATTTATAGTATTTAAGAAAGTGGAGCATGTAACATAATAATTTATGCTTTTTTTTTCTTTCCTTTTTGGGGTCAGATGGCAGCAATGATCTTCAAAAGATCAGCATTTGAACCCAGAAGACGACCAAAGGGCCTTTTTCGTCCAAGAGTGAAAAATAATATGAAAGATATACAACATGTATGTATTAGCCATTTCACCCTGTCCTGATCTGGACCCCATGAGGGTAACTTAGCCAGGCAGGTAGCAGGTATGGTCAGATTTGAGTTGCAGTACCTTGGATAGATCCAGGGAGCCAATTTGTATCAACAAGATTCAGAATTCAACTGAGGCCTTTTATATCGCTTGATTGGACCAACCTTCCTGGGCCACCCTCTTCTTAAAGAACAGAGATCCTTAGTGTAAATGCAGTGACCCCCCCCCCCAGCTTAATTAAACTCACTAGGCTTCTCTATTTGGCTTATCAGGCATTCACCTGCCTTGCACCTGCTGATCAACAATGCCCACACAGCCTTTGCAAGACACTTTGAAACCCTTACTATCAGCTGTAGGTGCTCCAGATGGCAACATGGCCCTTTGCAAGCACCAACGACCGGCTGATTGTCAGTCCATAAAGAGAGCTGTGTACATTTGAATCCCCGACAATCAACTGTTCACTTAAACCCTGTCATCTATTCTGCTGACACCACCTCTTCATTGTCATCCCACTACCAATCCACTGGCTTGGAGCCTTCTTCCCCTGGCGGTTCCCTGGCAGGTGCTCCTCTCCATCCAGCCAGTCCATGACATATGGACACACTTCCCTAAAATGTCTTTAAAGAAAAGAAAAGAAAGAAATTCTGCTTCATAAAGATTTGCTTTTTATACCGGTAATTTAAATATGACACAAACAGAGCTTTCCTTAATTCCAGCAAAGTCTTACACTTTACACTGGTTTTTTACATATCCGTGCATAGTCTAACTTAAAGCTCTCCAGCATGGTTTTATATGGAGCTGTTTACTTACCACAGCTATTTTAAATATGTGATCCTTGATTATTTTTGTTTCATTTAGCTTCCTTGGCCTCGAACAATCTCAGAACGGCTGATGATGGAGATATTTGATTCCAATTCATCTATCTTTTTTGGCATCTTGGAAGCTGTGTTTGATAAAAATAGGCGGACACTGATCCCTAGCCCTCCTATTCCTGATGAAATGGAAATTCGTGATGTCATTTCAGAGTTGTTTTTTGCAGGCGTGGATATTCTTGATGGTAAGTGGATAAAATTACCTGTAGAGAATAGGCTAATTATAACAAGGAAAACCAAATGTAATTCTTTTATTACTTTTCAAAAATTGGAAGTAATTGTTAAACTTCTAATTATATCTAAGTATCATTGTCAACATGTGGAAATTCTGCTCATTATATCAGAAAGTAAAATGTTTGTTTCTTAAAAATTCAAACTGCGCTAGGACTGAAGAGTGCTCTGCTTTAAACTAGTATCGGAGTGGAAGAAAAATAAGAGACACAGTAATAGTTTTTTCAAAGCTGTGGGAGTGTGAACACAAGAAACAGAGCCATATGCAAGGCAGTGGAGACATCACATGTATATGTGTAGGGCTACCAGAACCCACAGTAAGCAAGAATGTGGACCAAGAGATGGATATTTGGATTAGAACTTTCCTAAAATCAATCTACTTTTAATTATTCTCCTATTGGAGACTTCAACATTTGAACTTTTCTTTTTCTTGCTTTCTTTGGACTTCAGCTTTCAGCATGATGTTAAACTATGACTGTTCTCTTGATGTACTTTCTGAGATCCAATAACCCTCAACAGCTGTGATGATGGTGGTGGTTGGTGGGGAGAGATCTAACCTGAAAGCAGGTGGGAAAGAAATAGTATGTTAAATGAAGAAAAATTAGTGAATTCAGTAGAGCTGAGATAGCCAGTGTGGTGCCCTCTGGATATTATTGGACAATTCTTATCAGTGTTAGCCAGTATGGACCATAGCTGTCAACCCTCCCTTTTTTGGCGGGAAACTCCCTTATTCCAATGCCATTTCCCGCTGCTATCCCGGATTGTTGCTATCCCTTAAATTTCCTGGATTTCAAAGGAAGCAGCTCCTCTCCCTCCCTGCCGGCCAGGGAGGCTCCTCAGCTGCATCCAGACCCTCACGCCCAACCAGACAGACAGCCTGCCTGCCGTCTACGCGCTCGCTTTTTCGCTCTCCCGTTCGCGCGCAGCCTCTGGAGCGCAGGGTGGCAAGGCTACTTGGTGCCATTGCACCGCCCTCGCGGCATCCCTGAGCCCAGGCGGCCACCACCATGCCCTGCTGGGCCCCACGGTGCCCGTTTCCCGAGCGCCGTCTGCCTGTTTGAGAAGGGGCCCCTGAGCTCGCTCTGCTTCCCCTCCTCGTGTCACCATGGACAGGCTTACTTTGGAGTAACACCCACCGGACTCGGGGGCTTGCTTGCCCTCTGAGCAAAACACGTGGAAGCTTAGCTTGCTTGCAGGTACAATTTGTTCAGCCTTAGCTTGTAGCCTGGTGTAAATTAATTTGTAGCCTGGGGGGATTGCCGCAGCGTGGACTGTCCCCAAGAACCGTAGACTGTCCCCGGGACAGGTGAGGCTGCTGATCCCTTATTTTCAAATCTGAAAGTTGACAGCTATGGTATGGACAGTGGCCAAGGATGATGGGAATTTTAGTTCAACATCTGGAGGGTACTTCTTTGGCTATCCCTGTAGTAGAGACCACTCTTATATAACTACTGAACCATGTTCAAGGAGGTAATAAGCAATTTGAGCATGCCCTCTTATTACCAAAAGATATTGAGATGTTATGGGATGTTGACTTACATGTACAGTAAATGTATTTCAAAATTATATGATAACTACATCTTGTAAAATAGTACATGAGGGCTAACAAGATAGTTTTATTGCAGGTGGTGGCGTAGCTGCCCGAAGCAGCATAACCCCTAGTTCTATGGCTATAACTGGAACATCAACACTTATGGAACAGATCTTAGCGGGTAAATTGATTGTTTTTATTCTTGTAACACTGACAGAGTAATACTAACGGGTCAGGGAAGCACTAAGTGGCAGATCTTAGACCATATCTAAAGCCCTGGCAGTTCCTGCTGGCCAGGGCTGCAGAAGATCCTTTTTTCACTGTGTCAGAACCAGGGGCTTTGTGGGGTTTGGGATCCTGTAGACTGCACTCTGAAACACCATCTTTCAGGACTTTCTATGGCTGCTGCTGGTAACCTCTTACTTGTCATGGCAGATCTTGCGACCTCTACTGTGGTGGAGACCCAACACCAATGGTGCTCCTATTTGCTGGCAAAGGACAGCGGAGAGGGACTTGCGCACCATAGTAACCTAGCCAAACTCAGATATGAATATCCGGGAATTTGGATTGTGTCTTTGATGGGTTGGGGATAGGATGTGTTAAAATGATATTATTTGCCAATGGTAATCTGACTATTGTAGTATTTTCTACAACAGGCTTTTTTGTTTACCTGCATCCACACCCCTTTGAGGTGGAAAACCAGTTAACATTACCACTCGGCAGAACACTTAGAGAGGAATTCAACATAGTGCTATGGCAATTGTTTTGTCAGTGCATTTTTTTTAGCTTGTCTGATGGAATGATCTCCTCCTTCCCCCTATATTGTTCTGGAGGTTCTCCTACCCCCTCCTGTCGTCCCAATTTTGGAGGACAGGGGAGAAACCCCATTGTACTAGTGGGAGCCCTTGCACTGACTTCCACTGGCAGGACTGATTAGTTGAATCCTACCCTTAAATTTCTTGCCACATTAGATCATGTGTCCAGTGAGCAGATCAGCATAAGTATTGTCAGCCATCTGGAGTTTGTGCCTGTGACAAATGCTGCTAGTGTCATGTGATGCACATTATGGGAATGGCCTACTGCATGCTCGAAAAATTCTTAAATGACAACCAAAAGGCTTGTGGTAACAAAGTGAGCTGAGTGGATCTCATATCAAGGGAGATTTGCTTCCCTCATGGGCAGAGTGGGTTCAAGCTGTTCAACCACACTCCCTTAGTATTAGGGACACTTTGAAGGCCCCTCACGTAGCAAGGTTCCTAATCATGTAAAGGCTTCTGAGCACAAAAGCCCAAATCACAAATTTGTGCTAAATGGGCAGAATCTGAGAGGAGCCCGTGTGGGGGGTGGGTGGAGAAATGGGGGCAGGGCTTCTACAGTTTGAACCCTTGCATTTTCAGTGTGTATTTTGTGTTGCTTTGTGCTTAAAAAATTGAGAGACGTATGCCTTTTATGTAAATAATTTGACCCTTAAAGGGCTAGGGAGATTTAAATGGAAACCTTTCTTCACAGCTACCTCTTTGAGTAGACGTTTGAATCAGACATATCAAGGTCTTCATAGAAAGCTATTGGTCTATTGCAAAGGAATTCAAAGGAGTCATATTGGTCCCATACTTGCATAAGTAGTTAAACCAGTAAATAGATAAGTTTAGTGTTCTCCTTTCTGTTTGTGAGTACTGTGGGAGTCTTACACCTTTTGTTTTACTCTTATAGGGAAGAGTGGTATTTCTGCATATGCTGCCTTGAGATTTCTTAAGATGGCTTTCAGCTATGAGGAGTGGGATAGCTTTGATCACTCAGCTCTAGTGTTTTTTTCCTTTCTTCAGGTAAATTCAGTTTCTCAATGTTAAAAGTAGTTTGTTGTGCTTAGAAACCATAGGCAAAGCAAGATCTCTCATTTCTCTGTATATTTATAGAGTCAAGATGCCCCCAAATGGAAGAAAGCAGAATCAGAACTCAAAATACTTCTAGTAATGCAGCCTCTAATATCCACAAGAAAACCAAGACATGGCTTGTGTGTGCAAGGAGATGTTATCAGAGAATCAAGTACTTTTCGTAGTCCAGGAAGAAAATCCATCACATTTCAAGGTGTGTCACAGTTAGTAGCTGCTCAGTTAATGATTACACCAAGAAGTTATAATACAGGATAAGGAGAAAGTGAAAGTCATCCTATATATTTTTCTAAATATTGGTAATAAAACATGATTCACTGTACCTCCCAAAATGTGACTAACATTATTACAGTAACTATTAAATATTTGTACTGGTGTACCATTGACTATAATGGGAAGAGAAAGAACTTTAAAACTTAGAGAAATTTGACATTGTCAAATGCTTTCTCGGCGCCTAATTTTTTTTTAAAGATGCTTGTTTTTCATTTCTTACTTCTAAATATTCTATTACATCAATTACGTTTCTAATGTTATCTTTCATTTGTCTTCCTGACAAAAATCTGGCCTGATCTCGATGGATTTCCTCTTTAATACATTTTTCAACCCATTAGCTAATATGTCTGCAAACAGTTTATAATTGTTATTCAACAACAAAATAGGTTGATAGTTCTTAGCCAGCTCTGGATCTCTATCTTGCTTATGAATCAAAGTTATGTATGCTCTCTTCCAGGATTCTGGTAGCTCTCCTGTATTCAAAGTTATATTCATAATATCTTTTTAAAGGTTGTATTAGGTAATCTGCATTTGCTTCAACTGAGAATTTGGATTTAAATATATTTTTACGGAATTGACAGCTTTTAATTTTATTTTCAAAATAAATTGCAACGGTAGATGGAAAAATACAAGTAGGAAGGACTACCGATGAAATGTTTACATTGGCAAGAACTCTTTATTCCTGCATCAGTACATCTGAAAAGGTATAGTAAAACTGAGGTTAAGTATGAACTACATGAAATTGGTGTGTTAAATTTCTTGTGCAAAATATTTTTTATTTTTTTATAAAAGACAATGGATGTCAGATTTAGAAAGCTACAGCAATATTTTTTAGTTTCATAACAACTAAGCAGAAATATAACACAGGAAAGGGCTGTAGTAGAACATTTGCTTTGCAAGCAGTTCAGTCCTTGGCATCTCCAGGTTGAGCTGGGAATGTCCCAAGCTTCAAACCCTGGAAAACCTCTGGAAGCCAGCAGATGCTGCTGAACTGGATGTACTGATGATCTCACTTGGTATAAGACAATTTCCCGTGCAACACTTCAAGGAAACTTTCTAAAACAACAACAGCACTATGTTGCAAACAGAAGCACAGGGTCATTCTGAAGTACTGGGATGTAATGGAAGCTTGTTAGAAAATAATGGCAGCTACCATACAAAATTCCAGGGTGTTCACAATACTGAGCCTCTACACGTTTGTGTGCTTGCACATATCTGTAGCATACCAACGAATGCATGTTGGTCCAGTCCTTTTGCTCTTCAGCTCTTGCTGTCTGCCCCTTTGGTACCACCTACTTTTCCTTCCTTCCTTCTGTTGGGGAATGATGTCCCTGATTTGTGGTTACCTAAAACGTAAAGGCATTGCAACCATTGCTTTTCAGGTCAGAGGATGAGGTGGTGGCAGGAGCAGAAAGTGCTCCATCTTCTCCATTTTTAAGCAGTTGGCTATGCGGTGCTTAGTTCGCCAAGCAGGAGAAGTCTGAGGAGGTGCCAGTGACCCATTTGGCTTGCTGGGAGGGAAGAGAAGGATGAGATACTAGTGTTCAATCCTGCAAATGCATTATTGGGTTTTAGAATTATTTTGTGACTTCACACCCTCAAAAGCCAGGTAGTTGAAATCTTTGAAAAATACCTTTTCCTCAGGTTCTCCTGCCAGACAGAGAAATGATGACAGATGCAACCATGTTTTTGTGGCAAAAGTGTAAAATTGCAATTCAGAGGATCCAAAATAGCGGAATCAATTTCTTAAAGTCTCTTCATAAATACCAGACAGCCAAGGTAAACCTTTATCATAACTCATATTGATTAAGGTTAATTATGTATCACACATCCAGCTATCTACAAATGCTCCTGTGATGTTGGTAATGACGTGTGCTCATTAGTACTCTGCCTGTTCAGTATAAATAGCTATAATCTTTACATGCAGGACAATTTCTATAAGAGAAATGAAAGGTCAGTTTGACTGGCACATAAACTTGAAAACTAAGAGAGGAAAAGGTATAAGATGTGGAGGAGCTTCAACTTAGAGTTTTTGTAGCAACTGGTGGCCTGACAAGCAAAGGTTTGCTAGCAGCTTGAGAAGCAGGGACCCAGGAGAGTGTGACTGTTCCATGCCATTACTGATAGTTGAGTCCATCCCTCCAGGCTGAGGAAAAGTCAGTGGTACTATGGCAGTCTCCTCTAGCTTGACAGTGATACTGTCCTCCATAGGCAGGTGGCTTTAAAGAACATAGATGAGGTCCAGGGCATTGGATCTATGTCTGAAGGGGAAATCAAGGACTCTGCACCTCACAGATGGGACAATTCCTTGTGTTGTGGCTCTGTCCTGCCATATCCATGTCATTCAGTTGCTCACCACATTTCATTCACAATTTTTAAATAACTTTAAATAAAAATGTAAAATGGTTTAATATTTTTCCTCCTTAGTGGGTCCATATACTTTTTGTAATTAATGAAGTGATTCACGCCATTAATCTTGGAGATACTAATACTGTGGCAATGGCGGAAGTTGCATTACGGCTAACATCAGTGATGGAGACTTTTGCAGACTTCACAATCAAATGTGGAACCACATCAGGTATAGTCTTTATGAAAACATTGGTTGGTTGTAGCTAGGAACATTCTGTAACTGATGGCCTCAGCAGCATGGGGATCTGACCTAAGGGAAAAGTTAGATCCAGGCAAGTTAGATCCAGGCAAGCAGGACAAGGCAAAGCAAAGCAGGGCAAGGAGATGCAAGGATTTCAGGATTCACTGGCACTCCAGACAGCTCCCTGCAGACCTTAGTTTAGAATCTTGAATGTTGTTTCAGTCCTCAAGGCTGCATTCTGTTATGGGCAAGCTCCTGGAGGTCACTTACCAGTAGTGGGTGTGGCCAGAGACAAAAGCAGCCAGGGCAGCAAATGTGCCATTGTACAGTAGCGGCGCTGTGGGTTAAACCACAGAACCTAGGGCTTGTTGATCAGAAGGTTGGCGGTTCGAATCCCTGCGACGGGGTGAGCTCCTGTTGCTCAGTCCCAGCTCCTGCCAACCTAGCAGTTCGAAAGCACGTCAAAGTGCAAGTAGATAAATAGGTACCACTCCGGCGGGAAGGTAAACGGCGTTTCCGTGCACTGCTCTGGTTCGCCAGAAGCGGCTTTGTCATGCTGGCCACATGACCTGGAAGCTATACGCCGGCTCCCTCAGCCAGTAACGCGAGATGAGCGCCGCAACCCCAGAGTCGGACACGACTGGCCCTAATGGTCAGGGGTCCCTTTACCTTTACTTTTTACAGCCAAGTAAAAGCAGTTGTGGTGGACACAGAGTTGGGCTTTCCGGGAGTAGGATGGTGTAGGAAAAACAGATGTAGCCTAAGGCCAGATATATTTGCACTCCGTCTATGAACTTGTGTCTCCCCTGCCCCCAGTTTAGACAATGCACAATTGCTACATAATGCAGCGAGGATTGAGTAACATGTGCAGCAGTCATTCTTTGAAGCCTGAATGCTACCTTTTATTATTTTATTTTACTTTATTTATATCCTACTTTTAAAACCAATTATCAAAGGGTTTTATAGGAAATAAAACGTGTCAATACTAAAACAGCACTAAAATATACGTAGAGCGCAAAAACGCACTTGCGTTAAACCAACAACAGAAGCAATTGTGAAGTTGCATCCTGGAACGAAAAGGGTCTTGGTAACCATCTGATGAGAAAGGAAGGAGCTTGTTAGATTTCCTGAAGGAGAAGGTTCCTTAACACTCATCTGCTAAAGAGACAAAAGAGCAGGCTTCCTATGCTGACTTCAGGGATATTAAGATAATCTGGCCCTCTGTGAATTACATAGGAGCTCAGATATGTTTTGATCATGCACTACATTTGTAGAACTGTTCCTTTCCTCAAATAAGAGCTTTTACCCAAACTGTATAAAATACTTAATGACCTCAAAGCTATTCACAACAGTATTAAAAATAGATGGGAAAATGTTTTTCAAGAGAGTATAAGTGAATTTCAGTAAAAACTTGTATATCTAAACTCTAGAGGGACTGAATTATGCAGTTGATGTTATTGTTTAAGAAAATGCGGGCAAATTAATGTAGTGATGTTATTTTATACCAGCAGCGATAAAGAAGATGCATGGAACTGTTCATGTGAGATGTTGGTCGTGTGGGGAGACTATAGTAGGAGTTAAAACACATATGGGGAACTTGTAAATGTGTAGTACTTTTTTGTAAGAACATAATAAAAGGAATTGAATAACCATTGTGATAGCATTGCCTGTAGATAATTAAGTTTTATTGTACAACAAATTTTAAGATAAAAGCTATAGAAAGCAAGTGTCTTAAGTAATCTGTAATGTTATTAGCCTCCCACATTTTGGTTGCAACACACTGAAATAAAAAAAAGTCCTTTGAGGGTTACAAATGGGTAAGAAAGATATAGGAAGTGGTAGGCATGTTGAAACATAAACATGTATAGGACCGATCAAATTGGATTTTTTTTTTTAAAAGTATTTGCTTTTCTTTCTTAACTTTGAACTTGCCAGGAGCAAATAACTTTTATAACTATGTTTCTAACAGTGTAGTTCTAGACATGCCTACTCAGAAGTAAGACCCATTGAGGTTAGCAGGTCTTAACTCCCAGGTAAATGAGTATAGGATTGAAGCCTAAATGTTGTATGTATAGAGAATTGCATATATTTTCTTTATCTCAGGGTGGCTAAACTGTGGCCCTCCAGATGTTTTTGTATTACAGTCCTAATCATCCCTGACCAAAGGCTGTGTTGGCTGGGGCTGATAGGAGCTGGAGTCCAACAACATTTGGTGAGCCACAGGTTTGCTACCCATGCTTTACATAAATGAGGGTTTCTTTTTCTTTTTCTTTTTTCCAAATTCGGTGCTTCTGTGCAGGGCTTTAAATGTGTACTGGTGTTGCAGCAGTGTTGGGATTACCTCGGCCCTCCAGATGTTTTGAGACTACAATTCCCATCATCCCTGACCACTGGCCCTGCTGACTAGAGATCATGGGAGTTGTAGGCCAAAAACATCTGGAGGGCCGAGGTTGAGGAAGCCTGCCCTAGCATAAAGTTTTGCCAGAATAACTGGTGCTACACAGTATAAAGTCCCCCGGCATGTTTCAAGATGAGCTGGTGCTGGGGACTTGGTTGGGATTCTTAAGCAGATGACTTCACTGTTCATTCTTTAAAATTTTAATTTTAATGAGTTAGTCTGCCAACAGGCCCGGTGCCTGGAGCCAGCTCCCCGTAGGGCACATCCTTGGGGATCCTGCCATCTTCCCTTGCCTTCTGAGACAGACGGATGCCAATAAGAATATTTTAGTGGGAAAACTATGATTTTGAAATACAATATTTTCTGATTTTTCAGTTAAATACCTGATAAATGAAACCACAGAATCATTTAGAAAGCGCTTCTCTAGGACTGTAGTCTATTTAGCATTAGCCTCTGTGAAAAGTGCTGTACATTAAATTGACATTTGAATTGTATGACAGTTATTTATGTGCAGCTCCTAAGTTCTGGACAAAATATATTTAGCTACTTTGTCAATGCATGATAAATACTTACCATTGTAGAAACAAGGTAACAAACTAGAGGACTTCACTGTTGGAGTCTTTGGTTAATATATCTAGTACAGTGTCCCTTTCTAACTTGATTTCTCCGCCTCTTTAGTGCCAATAGAAAAAAATGAAGCTGCATTGGTTTTGGAATACCGTTTAGACGAAATGCCTTCATTAATACAGGTATAGCGTCCTTTTCTACTAGACTAACATATGCCACTGCTTAATATTCATAATTTTGAATAGAGGTAACAGGTAAGGAAAACCGATAGGAAACTGCAATTTTTTTAAATTTTTTTATAAAAAGCTCAGGTTTTCTCCAAGCTAATCTCAGGTGAGTGTGGGGGAGGGCATGAGTTTTCCCATCTTTACAAACTCACAGTTCCTTAATTTCATAGTATCAACACATCCTACGTATGTGTTGCATTGACCTTTGCTGTGTATATAGACCCACATTTCACCAGAACCAAATAACGAGGATAAAAGACGCCAAAACTAGAAATAATGGTTAACAAGTTGGGAATTGTTTGCATTATTGTTGCTGCAGGAATAACCTTGTGCATGCAATTTGAATAATTTTAGCAACTATCTACTAGCTTTTAGCTGGTGAGCAAATTGTTCATATGGACCCAAAGAGATTTCATTTTGCTTCTCTCCTTTTTATTTCTAGTTCTTAAATTTGTCTTAGAACCAACATCAATAGCTTTCCAATTTTCATTTTTATTAATCTAATGTGTGGACTCCTTTTAGAAATCTCCACCAGAACAGTTGCATTTGGCTTATGAGTGCCTAGACAGAGCAATTAATGCAATGAATCGAGCTCGCCTAATTACTCTTTTACCTGATGGTACATCGGTGCTAGATAACTGCTCCAAAAAGGTATGAGCTTCAAGTAAGAAACTGATGTGAACCTCACTCAAATTTGCTTGGCCTATTGAGAGCATCGCCTTTCCCACTCTTTCTTTCCAGTTTCTCATCTCATTTTCTTTCTGTAACCCCTAAACTGCTTAAGCATCAGATCTATATATCTCACATTTTTTTCTTATCCACCAATTCTCTTAACAATTTTCAGTGGAGCTTTTTCATTCTACTGAAATTAGTTCATCCATTATTTTTTTCACTTGTCCGTCTGCAATGTCATATTTCTCATATCTTACTCCTCTATGTGTCATTCTGGGGAAAATAATGGGAGCTTGGCTGCTAAGAGGAGAGCTTTGCTGCTACTGTTGCCCATGGCAGTGGCAAAATAGACAACACAAACACCTCTCTCACACAGCACACACATGCTTCTATCTCCTAAGTGCATCTCTCTCTCTCTCTCTCTCTCTCTCTCTCTCTCACACACACACACACACACACACACACACACACATCCATAGGGATTTTTCTGCATAGGTTTTTTTTTTAAAATAACTTTCTAAATAACTGGGTGGGGATTTTTAAATAACTGATCCCCACCTCCATTGTTTCGCCTATTCAAATGTCTCTTCAGGAGTTGTGTCAGAGTTGTATACAACCTAGCTTAATGGGGTAGAATTGAGTTTCTCACTACCGTATGACTGTCATTCCATCCATGTAAGCCTTTCCACTTGCCAGCCAGAACAATCTTCCTCGTCCTCTCCTTATGTGTACTGTTACAGTCAAGCCTCCGTTCCTGAACACCTCCGTTATTGTATGTTTCGGCTCCCGAACACCAAAAACCCAGAAGTAAATGCTTCAGTTTTTGAACGTTTTTTGGACCCAAACATCCGATGCGGCTTCTGCTTGAGTGCAAGAAGCTCTTGCAACCAGTCGGAAGCCACACTTCAGTTGTCGAATGTTTCGGAATCAAACGTTCTTCCGGAACAGATTATGTTTGACATTCGAAGTTTGACTGTATAAGGGTTCTGACCCTCCAAAGCAGATTTGGGGAAAGGAGAGTGGAGAAGTCCTGTTGAACTAGGGAGAGCCATTGCATTGGCTTCCGCCAGAGTGGCAGGTTCTTTGATTCTGTCTTTAAATGTTTAACCAAACATTCAAGAATTTGGCATGAGGTATCTATTTCTGTAGGTGCAAATACAACTTTTTCACACTATGGGGAAAATTAGAAGGCTTTCACATGTATTAAACTGCATATGTCTATTAAATGGGTTTGTGCTTTCCTCAAGTAGAGCAAGTGTATATACATAACTTAAAGACATTTCAGACATCCATCACTCAAAATTCCTGAAACAAGCATTTTTGGCAAAAAAAAAAAAAAGTTATAATGGAGATAAGCAATTCTTTGATTATTTTCTTGAGCTGCATTGTAGCATGGGAACGTAAAGAATGAATGATACGTAAGATGATGAAAGTTAAGATGAATGAAGTGGTAATGAAATTTATTAGAACAGATCATTAGGGTATTTTTCCTCTAATGTCTTTTTTAAAGCATCTTGTTAATAAAAGGAATAATTGTGTGTCTCTCTGTGTGTAATGTTTATTTCCATGCTCTGTCCCATCTGTTCTTTCTGTATTTGTGATTATTATTGCCCTTTGTGAGGGTTGTTTAATAGAACCAAACAAAGCAATTTTTTAAAGAATCGTCACCAGTAACACTGAAAAATATCCCCTAAAATGTTTAAAACTTAATTTTGTTTAATTCCTTTCTATCAGAATTGGAACAAATGGTCAGCATTTGACATCAATGAAAAATCCGTAATAGGAAACAATTTTATTATGGATTTACACATTGAACTTATTCAGGCTCAGCATCGATTAGCTGTTAAACTTCTTAACTTGCCACAAGGTAAGATTAAATAAAACTGACTGATGCCATGTTTTAGTAAAAGATTTTCACGGAGGAAGACCAGTACAGCTTTATGATAATATGATGTAAAATTGCTCAGTGATTTCCTGGCTATTTTGGTGGATGCGGATCACTGTTGTCCAACGTAGTACCTACACTGTATGTAAAATACATATTCAAAGTGCAGTGCTTATTGCTAAAAATAAGAGAATTTTCTACCCAGCTAGGTTATCTATTCCTTTTATAGCACATGTAACATGGTTGCAGAAGTGCCTTCTCAAAAGTGCATATGTATTAGTATTGATGAATACCATACCATTTTGTAAACATTATTTTTTTACCTTCAATTTTCAAATAAATTTCATTACAATCCCCAGTATCCCAACACTGGAGTGTTGTATCTATTGTGTGGCTGGGAACTGGAGATTGATCTGCTGGTTTCCCAAGCCTGTTCTGTATGGCTCATTTGGACCATGGCGTGACCCAAAAGTGAAAGCTGAGGCTGGTTTTCTCTGGCACAAGGGTTGGAGAAGGAGTTGGTGTCATCTGGTGGGACATGATCACCTTTGAAAGGCGATGAAGGCTGCCTAGTAGCAGGGAGAAGGAGCAATTCAACAGATCCATCCTCGGGGGTTGGAAATGTCTGTCAAAAAGACTTGGAAGATTAGCTGCCACCAAGGGAGGGTCTCTCATGATAGAATACAGAGGGACCATTGGAAACCTACTGCAGTAGTACTGCCCTTTAAATAGCTAGGAGGGGCACCAGGGTCACAGGGAAAGAAATTGTACCACTTTGCTTGTTTCTACACCTTACCTTCATCTTCTTGTGTTTTCCTGAGGTACAGTGGATGAAGCTGGGCTATTGAGCCAGATTACTTAATGTTAGTTTTTTGTTTTTTTAAAAAAGCAAGACTACCCTCTCATAATTACAGTACCATTTCATGAACCCTTGATTTAAATGTTTTAGTGTTAAGTATAAGTGAGAGAAAAATCATTTGAGGATCATCCTAAGCATCCACTTTCAATACAAGGAAGGCATTCATTTTGTATTCTGTCTATCTTGTTCTTCCACGGGTAGCTTTTGAGTTTCGAGTTCTGTTATGCCGCAAGCATCTGGCACCGTCATTCTAAACCAGGAATAATCCAAATATTGGGCCTAAATAAACCTTTCCCATTCATCTCAGATTTGAAATTATTGCTGTGGGTACACAGGTGTTTCCAAAAACAAACTTGCAAACTGTGGATAATATACACATGCATCTTGAAACATCTACTGTATATGCAAATGCAATGAGGCCCACCTGTCCACGCAGGACTCCTGGTGCTTGCACTCAGGTGCAGAAAGGTGATAACCACACCATGTGTTGCAATGCTACACCTGGATCTTTTGAGTAGTAGCTGTATCTGCAGCAACTGTGTGTGTGTAGCAGTGTGTGAAGCCACCCAGGCTTCATAAAAGGAATGCATTTTTGCATACTTCAGTGTACACTCTACTGTAGTTTTATACAATCAGAAGAGTCAGATGAAACGAAACAGAAAAATAATCCTAATGATAAATACAGGACTTGTATAGGAATCTAATGTATTACGTTGTTTTAAGCAAATGACATTTGATATAAACTAATGCTTACTTCTTTGTAGGCATTCAGATTGGTGACAAAGATATTAAATCAAAGGCCACTGCAAAGAATTTACACCAGTTCAAACATTTAACAGGTAATTTACATTAATATGTACTTGTAAAATTAGATTATGGAAACACTGTACTTTGCCTGATTTACTATTTTACTTTAAACAATTGCTTCACAGAACAAGATGTAACAAATAAAATAAAGAAGAATAAATTGTCCAGAGCTCTCTACTTGATGCAGAAGGCTACACTGATGCCAGTAGGAGCAGCCAGTTCTTCCCCAAAACAGCTGCTTGAGGTAATATAAATTGCCTTGCAATTAACGGAAGTCCTATTATTATGCATCCTTATATTAGTTTGCTGTTGGCATAATTGTATGTTGAAGAATCTGAGGAAATCGTTGGCAGTATGAATGTTAAAAATTAACAATAGCAGCAAGCCTGCCAGGTCTTTTTCTTTTTTTAAAATGTGAGTTTTTAAGAAATCAATTCTCTTCTCAAAATCATGTATCTAAGAGTAATTCTATTTCTATTAAGCATTAACAGTGATTCAGATAGTGGGAAACGAAAGATTTAGGCTGGGGGTCGGGAACCTATTCCATCCTGGAGGCTGTATTCCCATTAGGGAAACCTTCCAGGGACATGGGTAGAAGAATGTACAGTAGGATATATTCTAACCACGCAAAAATAAGAGGTTCCACCTTACCAACCCAGCAACTCACCCTCCATCAGGCAATCAGTAAGCATTATCACAGGTCAAGGGCACATTCCTACCAGGCATTTCTTCCCTGGAACCCACTTTTGGGTTTATAAACAAGACAAATAACAGTTGGAGGTCTATTACATCATGCTGTCTTCAGGTCCAGATAATAAATTTATTTACATATAAATGTATAGAAATATTACTTTAGTGAAGGGTGTGGTTAAGTTTTTCGTGTACTGTACTTGGAACCTATGGGAATCTTAACATTCCTACTGGAATGGTTGTTCTCTATTGGGCAACCCCCAAGTGGGAACTTTTTCCTCCTGTTGCTTGAGGCATGAAAGTGTCATCGATCCAACAGACCCTCACCCTGGAGTGATAGTTCTCACCCCAACTCTGAAAGCTCATTATTATTTCTTTAAATAGAGAACTAAATCAGGGGTTGTAACTAACGGAAAACTGTCCAATGAATTTGTGATAGACCACTTAGATTTCCTAGGTCCAAGTATAAGGGTTTGTTTAGGCCACTGCTCTTCATTTCGGTTCTGTCTCAGCCCTGATCTTGATGCATTTTCTATTTACCGGTATGTGTTCTTTCTCTTCCCAAAGCTATAGGCACAAACTCAGTAGTACAAATTCATCACTAGGGCGGGAAATGATAAAAGAGGAGGAGCAGGAAAGAAGGGCAATGGCAGAGACCTCTGTAATGAAATTTCGGTAAATGAGGAACAAACTTTAATAACAAACCAGAAACAGTGATAGATCACCGAATGGGGTACAGAATGTGTCTCTCCTTGCATAAATGTCACATAAATGGTGTGAAAAAATGCTTGTCCAGGCACACACTACACACAGTGTTCCTGATCTTATTCTCTGCCCTATGAATCTGCTGTTCTTTATATTTATTCTTTCTGTTTGCGTCTGAAATATATGTAAGCCAAATAACACTTCTGAGCCTTTTTAAATCTTAGGAAGCACTTACTCTAATACAGAAAGCAGAAGCTGAACAAAATGCATTACGTGCTGCTTTCCTGCAACCTGCAAGTAGCGTGAAAAGCAAAGTTCCACCTCCTCCTATATTGCTGGCCAGATCGCATAATTCCATGGCTTTTAAACCAGCACCATTTGCTCCAGATGTTAAGGTAATACCTCTTAGCACACTCACGCCCACATATATACACACTAAACAACATTTGGCCAGTTGTGCCATGAATATGGCCAAGGGTTGAATGTATCCAACTCTATGTGCAACTGCTCATGCAACCGGACTTCACCTTCTCCTCCTCACTGCAGTTCCCCATCAAAATCTACCCTGAATGGTTGCTTCAGAGTGATTTGGGGACTGGAGGAGGGAGAAGAACATGAAGTCCCGTTGCGCAAGTAAAAGTCTGCTCATGCTGTGTTGGACTCTGACTCATGGATCGTATCCAACACAGTAGTTCTAGTACTACAAGGATTTCATTTGCACAACAGAACTCCCTCTTTTCTCACCATGAGTACTTCCTTCCCCCCTGCTCTGGATGGTTTTGGGAAACTCCGTAACAGATTTAGGAGGAGTGCAGAGAGAGGAAAGTGGGGGCAAAGGTGGAGTTCCATTGGTAGCAGAAGTACTTGGATACTGCCTTATGAGTCAATGGGATGCACATACTGTTTACACAGAATTATATTTTGCTTGATTATAAGGAATGCAAGTACCTTTTCCCACTTCTTTTTAAATATAATTTTATGTTCAGTTTTCATTGTGAGCATGCAAGGTATTCATCCATCAATGAGATAATTCACAGACAAATCTTAAATGTAAAATATTTTATGCACGTATTTAAGTATCAACAGAAAGAGAAATTGGTGCTCTGTGTATATCCTGCTAAGGCGCAGTTGTTTCTGCACAATGCTTTATGCAAATGCAGAGCATTCATCTCTAGGTGGCACAAATACAGGTGTCTGTATTTAGTTGTGGGGCATCAGAGTTTTTAGGGGGCCAACCAGGTAAGGTATTAAAATTTTAGGAGGTTAATTATGCACAGGCGGGATGGGGAATGAGTCGACAGGCATTTTCTGGATAGTAGGCTTGTCGGTTTTTGCATGTTTGATGTAGATTCTCAATTTCGTTGTTCTGTATGGGACAATGACAATAAAGATTATCGTATCGTATCGTATATTCACGCTTATCCTTTTTGATAAAGTTTTTTAAAAGTTTTTGAAATTGTAGATAAATAGTAAACCAGACAATTCATCACTCTAGAACCACATTTTAGAAAATAAATTCATGATTATATTGTTTGACATTCTAAGTTCCATTAAAATACATAAAATATTTAGACAGAAAGTCAGTACTGCTCAGTACGTGAACTATAACATACCTGTTTGAATTGAAAATGATTGAGTATTTCATTGAAATTGCTATATTTTGTTTTAGAAGTAGCACTATGTTGTATGTCTTACATATTTTAGTTCTATGAGCGTCTATGACTTCAGTATTTAAAGAAGCCAATATTTAAGTGTATATTGTATCAGCACCTGTATGTTGCAGAATTTGTTTCCTAAGGAGGTAACAATATAATCCACTGCTTTTTAGAAGGGATTTTCACTGGTGGGGAATGAACTTGGAAGGGCACTTTTAACCAGGCAAAAGGGGACTTTAAAGCATTTATAAAATACAAATTATATAATAAAATACAGTGGCTATATTATTGTTTTAACATTAAATGTAATTTAGGGTGCTTCCAGAAAGGGGCTTAATATTGTTCAGATCTGACAAATGGGTGGTTTGCAGCAAGTTTATTTTTTAAATCTTATTGAAATAATCTAAGAAAGAGCAGATGCAGAGTGGTGGTGGGAAATCAGGTCGGTGTTTTGATATAAGTGATGTCGTGTGAAAACTCAAAATTTGGGTGCATGAGGAACAACACTTATCCTACAATAAACACCTGTCAGGGAGAACCCCTAAGAAATTTAACATGTGCATTTAACAACCAACTTAATTTAAAGTAATTATTCACAGGTAACTGCAGGGGGAAGGAGGAAATGGGAAATTTTCCTTTTGTGAACTTTGCAAAATTAAGTAGCACCATAATTAGAATCCCATAGTGGTTTGGAAAGTATTTCCCCAGCAACTTACTGTTTAACTGCCGGGTATTATAGGGCAATCCTAAACATTTTTACTTTGATGTTCTACTGACGTACATATTACAACTCTCATTTTCTTTTTAAAGATTGCATGGTACTGTCTTTTTGGACGCATAGCAGAAGGATGTAACCCAAAAGTCCGGTTAAATAATTACAGCCTTAAGAACACAGCAGAAGTGGTAAGGTCTTCTATAATCATAGTCCTTTGTGAGTTTGTCTGCCTGACTACTTCTGAACTGCATTGCTGGTGTAGGCAAGAGTGGTAATGCTAAACGTAGTGGAAGAATAACATAATAGACTTTATGGGGAAGATGCAACTTGAGCCCACTTTAATTCCCATTTTTCTTAGGAATTGCGTAAGGAAATAGCCCAACTTGCCCCAGCTTTCAGTAAGCTTTTGAGTATTTGTAGCAGCATCAGCTAGTATTCTAATCTACTGAGAAATCAAAATGGAATTTGGCATATTTCATGAGGCGTGGCAAGCATCAGTAATTATGTCGGTTGAGTAATACAAACTGACTACAACTTCGTAGATGAGGACTAATTAAGTCTTCTTCTTCTTCTTTATTAAAAAAACCATTTTATTATTAAAACTTGAAAAGGCCAAGAATGAATAAATTGTAGCATCATACACCAAACATACTTGGGGCTGGGGGACTATGACAGAATCAGTTACCAGAATGGCTTTGTGGTAACCAAGGTAAGTTCAAGGCAGAGAGGGAGGCATAAGGCGGTAAATGAAGAGGAGGAATTTCCGTTTCTTAAGCGAGAAAGGTTGAAGGAAGCAAGGTTTGGACAAAGTTCATATGTCATAGATATTGCCAAATAAGTCACACTTCTCTGGAATAAGTGGCTTCCTATGTTGTTTGTTTATGTGCATCACAAAAGTGGCAGCAAAGTCTATTGGTCTAGCAGTGCCCTTCAAGTTCACATTAATAACAGAAACACCATTCCACCTCTGAGTACAACCAGTCTGATTGCAACTAAAATGAAAATTACCAAAGATTTTAAAGGGTTGTTGTTGTTTAGTCGTTTAGTCGTGTCCGACTCTTTGTGACCCCATGGACCAGAGCACGCCAGGCACTCCTGTCTTCCACTGCCTCCTGCTACTGTTCTCTAAAGTTTAAAGCATGATATGCCTGATAGGTGAACTTTTTCTGATTTCTGTTGTAGTGTAAAAGACCTGAGAATAGCAATGTGTTCTGAACCCCTGGCCTACCTGGTCCAAATTCCAAAGGTCAGGAAACGCAGTCCAGGGTCAATCCAAGTAGCCAAGTTTGAAGTCCAGTGATCAGAATGCAGTCCAGAGTCAAACCTGAAGCACAGCCCCATAGAGGCCCAGGAGCATCCAAGCCAAGGTCCATCAACATGTGCAGTTGAACAGACACCTCACCTCCTTTCTGCTTCCCTTTTCCTGCATGCCGATTGCAGCATCTGGCCTTGATGAGGCACATGGCCCTCACATATTCTGCCTTCTCCAGCAGAAGAATCACACACTTCCAGAGCTAGTGAGCCCCACTTGGCCAGCTAGGGAGCTTGGCCGTCTGCCCTTGCCTGCCTCAGCCTCCTAGAGTGCCCCTCCCGCCCCTCCCTACGCATCAGAGCCCACTGTGTTTATGGAGTCAGGGGCCTCTCAGGCTGTGGTGATGGGTTCTGCTGCTCTGGTTAATGTGCATTGACCACCCTCCCCTCGCCATCCTCTATCACCTCATGAGTACTTCCTTCCCCATCCCTTGCTTGCCTCCTGTGTCCTAGACCTGGCTACACCCCTCACCATGATCCTCTTCCTCCTCCCCATCATCCTGCCAGTTCATGACACAGTGAGGAAGTTGGCAAATATCCCATAGAAAAGTAAATGAAGGGGAGCTGTCACTTAGAAATCATCCAGGTTTTAGTGGCATTTTTAGTCTTGGTAATACGGTAGCAAAGTTTTTGGTTACAATGTGTAAATCACACACATTTTTTTAGGGGATTTATGACAAGCTTTTAAAGCCCACCCCCCATAACTGTGCCAAACTTATGGTACCAAAGTTGCTGCTTTCATTGTTTATACTGGTGTCCATTACCATAGTGCTATTTCTTTTTTTACCCCAATGAAGTTATTCTTTATTTTAAGGTACCATTTGATGAAACTTGCATCTTGGAAGTAGAAGACTTAGAGCCCAACCAGAGTTACATATTTGCAGTTGCTGCATATGACTCGGATGGAAAGATTATAAGTGATAGCATTGGAGAAACAACTAAGCCAATTCTTGCATACCCTCCTCTTTCTGCTGCTGCTGTGCGAGCATACCTGATTCAGGTAGAATATATTATTAATGAACCAATCCATATTTATCTTATTCTGATCCTCCTTCTTTTCATTTTGTACATTCAGTTGTACAATCCACCCCGACCCCACCCCTGATTCCTACAGACTACAAACCCAACTCAAGTTCTTTGACTCACAACTCTCTGGGATTTGTGGCCTCACTTACTTTGCCACAAGCCCAGTCCTTCCTTTCAGCAGCATCCATACAGCGATGTACTCACTAAGGGATCAGTAAGACATGCAAAATGGTGTGTGCTCTCCCTGTTGCAGTTTTATGCTACTTTGGAAGTCCACCTTCTGTTCTGAAGAATGTTGCTTTCATTTACGTGTAGCCCGAAAATTAATGATAGTTTTTACTAATAAATTTAACAGCTTTAGTACTCCTTAATGTTACTTCAAATATTCATAGAAGAGGTATATGAAATAACGTTCTATTATATAAATATTTTATTGAGTTTTGTTTTTTAGTTTATATCAATACAAAAAATGCAACTTTAACAACAAAGAAGCAAACTAAAACAAAAATGAGAGGAGGAGAAAGGGGGGAAAGTGTGTGTTACTGCTTATAGGCTTTGCTCATTTTATTATTTCCCCTTAGTCTGCTTTTCAGGTTGAACACTATGCATTATCTAAGAAGGCATTTCTACCGCTCTGGGACTATTTTGTCTTCGAACCTCTTGAGCCTGATGTCACAGTTATTTCTGTAAGCAGCGCTCTGGATGTCCCTCAGAACAGGTAATCAGCAAAACTTGTTTTCAGATTATTAAAGGGCCTATATATTTTTTAAAATAGAGAAGCTGTCTATAAACTGTTTATCCATCTTCTTGATTCTTGCTGCTAGAAGGTGATAGGATGTAGAGGATGTGCTTGATACACCCTGCCCCCCCCCCGCTGCTGCCTTCAATTGTTTGAGGCTGCCTACCCCAAACACATCCCAGCAGTTCACACTCTTCACCCCATGTACCCACCATGGTTCCCCTGCTGGAGTCAGCCTACTGAACAGTGGTGACCCACTACCTATGGCTCCCCTTTTACCTGCCTTGACCCAGCTAGCTACCTAGCACCCAGTGGGAGCTGGGACCAGGTACATCCACCCAAGGTGGTGATAGGCTGTGTGAGGGAGCAGAATACTTGGGTGCCAACAAATGGTTTACCATAACTAGTGGAGCCTTTTAGTGTAAAGTATCACAGCTAGTTTTATCTGTTACTTATCTTCATTGCTATGCCATATTAATTCACATATTTTATGCGCTTTGCTTTTTATGTATTTTGTAGATTAATTCCTGAAACTCTATCTCGGGCCTCTCCAAACCTTCTATACTTGTTCATCAGGAGCATTTTTATCATCAATGACATCACAGTGGTTGAAGGAAATCTCTTCTGTGATTCTGTTTGTTTCAACGATCTAAGATACAGTAGACAAGTATGTGTGGTGTCACATTAATGCTGTGTCCTTGAGACTGGCTTCGTTCTTTTTATGTTTCAAGTTTTAACATTCGCTTCCCTATGCAGATTTAGAGTTGAGCTGAATTTTCACACGTGTCTGCTTTCACATTAATAGTTGCCTTTTAAAATAATAGGACTTTTGTTGTAGCAAAAGCTGCTTCTTTACATGTCTCAGTCAATTACTTGCCTCCGCCCTTCTGTCCAGCCCTTGTATTCTAGGCCTGGCCATTCCTTGTGTTCCAAAACTCTGCTCCCGATTTGTGATGTTCTACCAAATCATTTCTTAAGTCTGCTCTTGTTATTTGACCTGTAAGAAATTGATATTTTGGTAATGGTTTGCCCTGCTAGCTCATGGCCATTATATGAGGCAGAACAGTAGGGAATGGATGGAAAGGTGTGAACTGCGAGGCTTCTTGGTGAATTACCCATAAGAAATCTACTGAACTGTATTCTTCTCACAACACCTTACAGTTAGAGACCAGTGTACTAGCAACAAAAGCAGTATTGTGGTTTCTAGAGTTATATTATCTACCATTGCTTTAAATAATAGCAGCAGGGCCAGAAGCTAAACTAGTAGCACTGTATTTCCACCAAATAGATGGTAGACATGTTATTAAAACTTTCCGTATTACAGTTTGGGTGCACTACTGCTTTCATTTGCAGATGTGATAAAAAAATTGTCTCTAAACAATTACCACATGACAAAAAATACCCTTTTCTGGATTTTATGAAGAATACCACATTCATAGTTAGGCTCATCAGAAATATCTGAAAATTAGAGATTCTGTACCATTTGCTGTACTTCTGATATTTGAAAAAAAAAGTCTTTTTATTTTGCCTGTGATCTGTGACGTAAATGTATAAATGAAAATATTTTTTCTTCCAGGTTGCTAGAATAGCTGAATGTGGGCGAATGCTAGTGGCACTTGAACTCAGCAACTGGTTAAATGATGTAAATTATGCACTACAGTCGGTTGTTCATTGTTATGGTCTTTTAGCTCCCCTGATCTACCACAAGATTCCTTCAAAACCAGTCATTCAGGTAAAAGGACTTTATAAATATTAGGCTGTGTTAATGTTCATCTTAACATGCCCACATTAGTTTTGTTCGGGCATTGATTAAAAACCTATTTGTTCCCGCAGGCCTTCAGAACATATTTAAAACTGATGGTATTTATTACCATTTTGCTACTGATAGTGATGTTATCCATGCTTTAAAAACTGGCTTTACTGCCGCTTTGGATTCATTGTGGTTGTTAGCTGCTCTGGGATCTCTCTGAAGAGTAAGGACAGGATACAAGAAAAATAATTAATAATAATAATAATAATAATTTAATGGTAAATAGCAATTAATAGACATCATAATTCTTGGGAAGCTGGTTGGTAGCTGGCAATTTTAATGCTTCCACATTAACAATTATTAGAAGCCAAGATGGTTAAGAATCAAGAAAGATGAGCAAATATCACTCCTAACAGGGATTTTTGTCTTAAAATTGAACAAGAGATGAAAATTAATCTAAGGTGGAGGAACCAGGGCCAATGTGAGCCCTCAACCAAATAAGGCACTGCCTCAGGGGCTTAGAGGAGCCATCACTGTCCTGGGTGGACCATGCTGTCATTCACTGCCCTCCTTAGCAGCCCCTAGATGCTTTTAGGCAGTGGGTGGCAGCGTGGCTTTTGGATGGAAGCTTAGATCAGTTCCCATCTGTGGTGGCCAGCCACTTTTTTAACTTACCCAAAATGCAATGTCCTTTCCCATAATTGTATGAAATGCATTGATTCCACAGATCTTTGGGTCAGGGCATTACATCTTGGGTGACTTAACATGGCAAAGTGATCACCGTGGATGGGAGCTAGACTTAGCTTTCCTTTAAAAGTGCCACCACTCATCCTCTGCCGAAGTGTCTAGGAGGCCACTGGAGGCCGGTGAGTGGTGTTACTGTAAAAGCAATGGCGGCAACAGAGAAAGCATGCTGCAGCCTTTGCAGTGCACCATACACAGGGCTGGGACAGGCCCTGGGTGTGTATGTGTTGTGGGAGTGGCAACCCATCATCTCAACATGCCAGGTTCTGTCCCACCTGAGTCCAGCGCTGGCCCTTGTGGGAATTCATGATGATGCACACCTTTGTGGGAACATTATAAGAGGCATCAAAACCGGCACAGGACCAACTCAGCATCCCTGGGGGGTTCATGCAGTATTCTACTACTGTGTTGTTAAATGGCCATCCCTGTATTTTCAGATTATCATTAAGTATCTTACTGTTCTTCAAGAGATGCCATTGTCTACTTTGCAAAAAAGACCAACAGCATGCTATGATAGCCTCCAGCACATGATAGCGTGCTCTTGTTATTTCACAGTAAAGGTATTTATCGCCTTTAGAATTTATTATTTGGTTTATTAACGAAACAATGGCTAACACAAATGTTTGCTAGTGTTATTTGTGAACCAGTCCAATGTCAGTGCTTGACAAATCTCTCTAGATTCTTAGATGCTTCTGCAAGATTTGGATATCTCCTTAAACTTAATAGGAATGCACTAGAGAAGGATTAATTGTGCTAGAATGAACAAGGCATTTTTAATAGAAGCAGAATCCTTCACTGTCCTTGATCAACAAGTTGTCAACAAGGCCCTTAATCAACATGATGGCCTGAATTTACTGTAAACAATTTTGGGGTTTCTTGCACACAAAAAAATTGTGATTCAATTTTTGGAAGGCATCAGTGAGGGTTTGGTGCCACCATGTGGCCGAAGGCAGGAAAAGCAACATTTAGAAGAGCAGAATTCCCAACACGCAATTTGCTTTCCTACCTTAGATGAAAGGCTCATTCACCATTACAGCTCCATCTCCTCAGGCATTTGAACATTTTTTCCTACCTATTTCCTCTATCTTATTCATTTCTAGTTTAAGACCTTTTTGTCTCCATCAGTTTTGAAGTCTCGTTTTCTTTTCACCCCATTTTTTTCCTCTCAGACTCCCGTCTTCCCCTAGCTTCCCTGTTCCAACCGCCATTTTGTTTCTACTTTCTCTTCATCTAAAAAAATGTATGTATGTATATTTATTTAGATTTATTTACCACTTTCACATAATAAAATACAGGATAAAAACATGAAAATAAGTAAAACAAAACAGCAAAACAACAACCCCCCTTCCCACAGACTCATTTAAAAGGCTGTAGAATATTAATCAACCAAAGGCCTGGTTGAAGAGGAACATTTTTGCCTGCTACCTAAAATATATATAATGAAGGTGCCAGACGAACCTCCCTGGGGAGAGCATTCCACAAACAGGGAGCCACTACAGAGAAGGCCCGTTCTCGTGTTGCCACCTTCCAGACCTCATGTGGATGAGGCACACAAAGTAGTACACACACACACACACACACACACACACACACACACCAGATGCTGATGATAAAATAGGCTATAACCTACAAAAAATTGTGCTGTAATATATTTCATGAGCTTGGATTCAGAGGAGTGTGAGGTTGCTGTTATTCATGCAAGAGGGCTTTTATCGTTCCTTACCTATACCCCTTGAACTCTGCCCCCTATGAAATGGTTGTTTCCTAATGACAGCTTCCCTGCCCTCCTCCCTATGTAAAGTGCATACAGAAGCACTTTGCGCCCACCCACAAGCTTCTTTGGATCCAAGCATTAGTTTTTAAGATGCCATAGTATTCTGTTTTTACAGGATTCTGTTGTTTAACTTGTGGCTACCGGTATCGCATGGAAATAAATATATATGTATATTCAATAGGTGCTGCGCTCATGGAAAGAATATGAATTAGCAATAGTTGTTGTTAACTATGGGAAAAGGTTGCTGGATTGTTCACAGGGAGCACCTCAGTCGGCTGTAACTGCAGAAACAGGGGATGAAATAACAGAAGACGAGGTAACTGCCCATACTTTTCATTTCCTCGTTTTGGATATTAGTATCCAATCAATGGTTTCATTGGGAAGGGATTAACTGGGTTATTTTGTTTGAATAGATTAATTGGTGGGTTAAAACCCAGCAATATGTACACAGCCCAGTAGTTATGTATTATGACATGCCATGTGTTTGACCATCACATTTCTGCAGTTGAGGCAAACAGCAAAACCAGAAAGTTTTATCAAAGGCTTACCATTGATAGAAGTTGTTCAGCTTGGTTGGTCACAAACTCTTTAGGTCCAAATTAACAAAACCCAGTGGTTTGAAGACTAGCTATAGCTTAAATTAGAATCTGGCAACCTTTTGTGGCTTTTGTGTTTTTTACATGATGGTACCAGGATGGTGGCGCAGTGCAGCTCAACCTGGCTGCTGTCCTCCATTATCTGGATAAACAGGAGCAACACCATTGTCAGAAGGTCAGTAGTGCAGCAATGCTCCACTAAACCAGCCACTCTTGTATGGATGAACCATAGGCTCGTGTTTGGAAATTGGATGCAAATAAAATATCTTTTCAAAAAAAAAAGAGAGAAATATTAGCCATTTGTTTATTTTACAATTAATCCTGTATTTACAGTTTTGATGGTGCTTCAGCTTAGTTGAGTGCAATATAAAGGGTAAATAATAATTTATTAACTATTTTCCCCCCCCTTCCAGTAGCACCTTAGAGACCAACTAAGTTTGTTATTGGTATGAGCTTTTGTGTGCATACACACTGAAGAAGTGTGCATGCACATGAAAGCTCATACCAATAACAAACTTAGTTGGTCTCTAAGGTGCTACTGGACGGAAAAAAAATTTTTTTGTTTCAACTATGGCAGACCAACACGGCTACCTACCTGTAACTAAATTTATTAACTGATTGTTATAGGCTCCTTCCAGAAGAATGAAGGCCCAAATAGCTATAGCTGAAAAAGTAAATGAGAACTTAGAAGCTCTGGAAACCAACATGCTCAAAATGACAAAACCAGGTAGATTTTTAAATGCATATAATTTTTTAATCTTATGCAATCTCTACTAAGCTTATTGTATTACATGCCTTAAATATTGACTGTGGAGTTTTTTTTGTTTCCTTTTTTGAATATGAAAGAGAGATAATGTAAAATCAACATTAATCTAATTTCTGTATTAATCCACTGTTGGTATGACCTTTAAATATAAATCTGTCACTCAGCAGACATAATTGTTTTTTTATAATCCTTTATTCTGTTTTTATCAGAGTACATTTTCAGCTGCATTATCGTAACTGATTTCTTCAAAAACATACTAGTTGTCATGACATTTGAAAAGCCTCTCAAAACTCAAAGTTGCTGCAAAACAGCATAGGTATTTCCTATATGTTTGTATTTCAGCAGAAAAGGTGCTCAGCAGAAGTGATATATGTATTTTTTGCATTTTTATTTTCATGTTGCCACTGGCGCTCTTTTAATGAAGAGATGATTCATAAATACAATAGACAGAAATTATATAAAAATACACAGCATGACATTTGCAGTTTGTGTACTCCCGATAATGCAGTTTCCCTACAATCAAAGCGCTAACTTGAGAAAAGTTGTTAGGAATCTGCTGTCCTATCATAGTTTGGCTCATGGCTCCCAGGGAAGGCTGTGGTGGAGCAGTGGGAATACCTTTCCTGGAAGGATGAGGTCATGTCCAAAAGAGCAGCGTCAACTCAGATAAAGCAGAGTCACATCTGATACAGCAGAGTCAAGATAGTCTATGTAGGCTTGCAACACAGTATGCAGAAACACAGAGGGAAAGTCTGCCAGGGCTGCTTGCTGTGGCGGCTGCTGGTAAGAACTCATCTAGTAAGAGCTGCTTCTCTCTAGCTTGTTGAAGTTTTCTGAGAGCCGGCTTGTCAGGCCCTGCTGTTAATGAAGAAGAAGAAGAAGAAGAGTTTGGATTTGATATCCCGCTTTATCACTACCCTAAGGAATCTCAAAGCGGCTCACATTCTCCTTTCCCTTCCTCCCCCACAACAAACACTCTGTGAGGTGAGTGGGGCTGAGAGACTTCAGAGAAGTGTGACTAGCCCAAGGTCACCCAGCAGCTGCATGTGGAGGAGCGGAGACGCGAACCCGGTTCACCAGATTACGAGTCTACCGCTCTTAACCACTACACCACACTGAAGCCCCTCTGAGGAGCTGTTTGTGTTTCAATAATAATAATAATAATAATAATAATAATAATAATAATAATTTATTATTTGTACCCTGCCCATCTGGCTGGGTCTCCCCAGCCACCCTGGGCGGCTTCCAGCAAATATTAAAAAACAAAACATTAAAATCACAGATTAAAAGCTTCCCTGAACAGGGCTGCCTTCAGGTGTTTTCTAAAGGTCATGTGGTTGTTTATTGCTTTGACCTCTGGTGGGAGGGCGTTCCACAGGGCGGGCGCCACCACCGAGAAGGCCCTCTGCCTGGTTCCCTGTAGCTTCACTTCTCGGAGTGAGGGAACCACCAGAAGGCCCTCGGCGCTGGATCTCAGTGTCCGGGCTGAACGGTGGGGGTGGAGACGCTCCTTCAGGTATACAGGACCGAGGCCGTTTAGGGCTTTAAAGGTCAGCACCAACACTTTGAATTGTGCTCGGAAACGTACTGGGAGCCAGTGTAGATCTCTCAGGACCGGTGTTATGTGGTCCCAGCGGCCACTCCCAGTCACCAGTCTAGCTGCCGCGTTCTAAAAGGGCTATTGCCAGATTTACATTTGCTGACTCCTGTTGCATTGGGGCAGTGAGGAATGCATGGCGGAGATGGCCTATGAGCCTCAGGAGTCAGGTTAAGCCTTATCCTCTGGCCTCAAAGATCCTGGAATGGGGATAATGGTTCCCTGAGGGATGTATCCTCTCCCTCTGAATTTTCTTCTGAGCTGGAGGTGGGATTGAGACTAGAGAACATGGCATCTGCTCCATTCTAGCTGACCCACAAGGTTGTGGTAATTTGGAGAATGGCTTCTGGATCCTTCACAACCCCTGTTTTGGAATAGTATATTTTTAGCTGAGGGCTTTAGTTTTGAAAGGCCACAACAACCAGAAGCTACCTGTGTTTATTCTGGAGTTGGTCATACATGGAGTAGGTGCATAGGATTGCACCAAGATGACGGCAGCAATCAGAAACGTAGCAAAGCCAAAAATTAAGGAGGAATGGAAATATGTAGAATAATTTTTTAAAAAAGAAGGTATAAAAACAGAATTAGTGATTTGTCTTGAGTGAGATACATATGGAAATGGAGATAACTATAGATATATAGAGATTGGAGATTTGTAATAAGTTTGTATTTCTGAAGAGTATTATTAAATGAGGCTGAAATGTAATAGAGATAGCAAGAGGAATGAGTAGAAAAAAGAGAAGCGATGTACAAACAAGTTGAAGTCATATTTTAAATGTTGTTCCTTTTTTATGTTTTCTAATATGGTTTGTTTTTGTTGTATACGGTATTCTTTTTCTTTTTCTTCCTTTTTCTTTTTTTCTGTTAGATTATGTTAGTTTGTTTTTGTATATTTTTGTTGGTTTTGGGTTTTATTTTTGTATGTATAATTGTGCTCTGTTTTTAAGAATTACAAATAAAGTGTATTTTAATTTTTTTTAAAATGGATTGCAGCATTAGTGATCTGTACAGGTAGCTGTCATGTCCCAGTTTATTGGGATAGTACCAGCCCAGAACTAGAAAGAGGAAGACCGTGCTGTTGATCTTGGTAGTAACTTAGGATGTTTAAGAGGAAGCAGTGGATGCAGACAGCACTTCACCCCTTGAGATCACTATGCTGGAAAATTCCCAGAGAGCAGTAGTTTGGAGCTCTCAGTGCAATGTCACTCTATACCCTTCAATAAGCTCCTGCAGCCAATCAGAAGCTGCGGAAGCCCCATCGGACATTTGGGTTCCAAAAGAACATTCATAAACCAGAACAATCACTTCCAGGTTTGCAGCATTCGGGAGCCAAAACGTCTTAAGTTCCAGGGCGTTCAGGATCCAAGGTAGTAGTTGCAGCTCTGTTAAGCAACAGCCAAGGAAATGTTGTTTCCATTTCCCCGGAGCAGAAAGTTATTTGCACTTACTTTATGGCTGAAGCACTCTGGGAGACTCACAGCTGCCAGACAATTCCCAGTGTTCTTCCCCATACTTTCTGCCGTGGGGAATGTCACACAGCTGCTGGCATTTCCATATTTGTAGTACTCATCATGCTTCCCAGAGGCTGATTGCATCCTTGCCATGGTGAGTGAAAACTTGTGGATGTGGCACACTCCCTAGATCCCTAGTACCGATTGTGGTGCCCTTGAAAAGGTGTTGGATTTCCCATCAGCATTGACCTTGATGGCTTAGGCTGATGTAGTTCAGAAGCATCTAGGTCACCCAGGTTGGGTACTACTGCTACAGGGCAGTGTAAGAGATGTCTGAGTATTACCCAGGCCATTGGCTAATTAAACAGTCTATGACCTTTTAAACTGTGTGTGTGTGTGTGTGTGTATTGTTTTTGTTTGTTACTATGTTATGTATTTCTGTGTTTTTATATTGTAAAACACCCTGCAATCCTCAGATGAAGAGTGGTAATAGAAATTTAACAAATAACAACGTGCATAATTTAGCTCCAAATCTAGTATGTTAAGTTTGTTGGATTTCAGTGGGGTTTCTACCATTGAAAACAGTGGCTCTGAAAGTGCTTAACGTTGGCTAGATTGTGCTCAGTGTATATAACCTTTCTGTATTTTTTAATGCCATTGTTGGATTGTTTCCATCTAGGACTGGATCTGACAGGAGATGACGATGTTTTGCTCTTGTATCCTGTTGTTTCAAATTGGCAAACGAAGAATGCTTATAAGGAAGGTAACCATTTTAAAAGCATACTGTTTTGTTTTTCATTTACTGGTACTATTTTAACTGGTATCTTGAAAAATATCAACAAAGTCATCCATTTTGTGCAAGGAGAACTTCTCCCTCTTTACTCCCTTCCCTGCCTGCTCTGAGGAAAACCCCAGAACAGAGAAACGGCTGTCCTCAGATACTTACTTTAGGGTGGCTGACTGTGGAATTCATGTCAATCCATTTTGCTGACTTACCTTCAAGTATCAAAATAATTTTCTTCCATTTTGTTAGTTCTGATCCAATGAACTAACCTGGGGGTGGGAGGTGGGGAAGGAATTACACAGGGGCCCAGGCCCTCGCAGACTGCTCCTGGGCTTCCACTTTAGTGAGGCATGGCTAACACTTCTGAGCTCAGCAGCTGCCAGCCCAACAATATGGCACCCTTGTTCCAATAGTCATGTTCTTGGCACACAATCTGTAATTTGAAGCAAATTCCTCCCTCTCCCCCCGGTGCCTTCTCTCCTGCTCCAGGAGCTTAGAGAGGCAGTCATGGTTTACCTCAATCAGCACTGCACTCCAGTGCTGTGTACTATCCAGGTTAGAGGGCTAAACGCAAGAGCCATCAAATTCCTTGGCCTAGTCTCACCCCAAGGAACCATTACCACTCGGAAGAAGCAAGGACTGTACTTGGTAGCAAAGCTATGGAATATCACAATCTGAGGGTTTTATTCAGCCATTCCCTAGAGCAGTGTTTCTCAACCAGTGTGCCTCCAGATGTTTTGGGACTACAACTCCCACCATCCCTCGCTAGCAATACCAGTGGTCAGGGATGATGGGAATTGTAGTCCCAAAACATCTGGAGGCACACTGGTTGGGAAACACTGCCCTAGAGGACCCTCACATTCACCCATCAGTGCAGCCAGTGGTTGATCTTGCCATGTGGGGCTGTGAGTCTTGACAGCATAGTGACAATATAAGAGACAAGATTATCAATCTAAGAAAGCCATTCAGTCTTGGAAAAGATCAATTGAGTTTGTCCTCAACTAAACTCATTGCTCTTGCTATCATTCTGTCCAACTCCTCTTATCATTTTGAGAGGGAGTGTCATAAACTAGGGGTTAGAAGGGTTAATCCTATTTTTGTGCAACTTTCTAATGAGTATGTTTGTGGAATCCTCTAATAAAAAGCTGAAGCAATGCTAAATGAAAGATATTAACTATGATTATTTTATAAATACACAGTGATGAAATTCAAGAAGAGTCCTCGCTTCCTTGAATATTTTGTTAAGCTTGTGTACAAAGCCATAACTGAAGAGAGATTTTCACGAATAATAGAATGGGCTGATGATATACTAGACTACCTTAAAAAGTAGGTGTACAAATTTAAGAGCAAATAACTGAAATTATTTCATCTCTGAACATTTCACTGAAAATGTCCGGCAGGTCATGTGGGCTTTGTTATTGGTATCTGTACGTCGAGAAATAATGCAGTGCGCCTCCAGGGGTGGAGTCAAACTGCTGCATTAGCAGCACTGAAGTGATCTCTGCAGCATGTAAGCCTGGGTGGATGGAGGTCCTGGGCTGTCCAGATGACAAGACCCCCCTCTTGACCCTGATGATTTGATCCAAAGGAAAGCAGAACAAAAAGTTTGGCACTAGCTTGGCTGCAGGAGTTGCCAGAAGAAGGTGTACAAGGCGCCATCCAACTGTCTTAGGGACTCCCCTACAGATTTGGGTAGGGTTTACTCCTTAGCCCTTTCTTCTTCCAAAGATATCCCGCAAGGCAGCAGAAATTTAGGGTCAGAGTTTTCCTTCTCCTAGATGGGCTACCTTCCCAGATTGAAGAGCTCCACCGAAACACTCTTGCATATAATAATTGTGAAATTACTCCCTGCTTTTCCTTCAATATAAGAGTTTTGTTTGGGATCAACATACCTTCAGAGCTCCCAAACCCTCCACCATTCACTCAAGGATTCCCTTCATAACTCCAGGAAAAAGCTCAGGACTCTTTTCATCATAGGGCACCCACACTTACCAATTGTTATAGCTTGATAGCTTGTCTGTTCCTTTCTAGTTACAGAAGCTCATCACAATTCTGTCTTCTGTTTATGGAGTTAACGCTATTCCACTTACCTTGGCCTCAGTACTCTCTTCAAGGTTGGCTCACAAGTCTGGTATGCTACAGTGTTGTCTGGCCTTTTACCTTGAATGTCAGTCATGTGTTGAGCCTCCCTCTCTCTTCTCCAGCAGAACCCCTCCATTGAGGACAGAGCATGTGCATACTGCTGGTGGTGTCTCCTCACAGTAACTTTAATTTCCTTGTTTACAGACGGAACAGATACTTGCTAGGTGTCAAGCAAGTTGCTAAAAAAGGAAAAAAAGGCCATGCATCAGTAAGTTGTATAATATTAACTCAGACTTAGCTGATGTGATTAAAATGCATTAATAATAGCTTATGTCTAGAGGAAAACATAGATGTTTATATATGTAACTATAGTGTTCATATATTTTGGACATGTCCTGAAACACAGGTATATGATTCTAAAATATTGTTATGTTCTTTAAAATGTCAATATTGCTGATCAGGAGCTGATATTAAATTAGTGTAAACTATAGCACTGTAGTAAGGGACCCAGGTGGCGCTGTGGGTTAAACCACAGAGCCTAGGGCTTGCTAATCAGAAGGTTGGTGGTTCGAATCCCTGCGATGGGGTAAGCTCCCGTTGCTCGGTCCCAGCTCCTGCCCATCTAGCAGTTCGAAAGCACATCAAAATGTAAGTAGATAAAAAGGTAGCGCTCCGGCGGGAAGGTAAACGGCGTTTCCGTGCGCTGCTCTGGTTCACCAGAAGCGGCTTTGTCATGCTGGCCACATGACCTGGAAGCTGTACGCTGGCTCTCGGCCAATAAAGCGAGATGAGCGCCGCAACCCCAGAGTCGGACACGACTGGACCTAACGGTCAGGGGTCCCTTTACCCTTTACCTTTATAGCACTGTAGTAAAAACTCCAAGGATTCTCGTTAATAGCTGAGTGTTATAAGAGAATAGGGATAATGCTTTTCATGTCATAATTGACTTAATTTATAGGTAGTTACTTGGGAAAGTAAGATAATAAATTGTGTGGAAAATGAATGTTTCTTTACATAATAGAACATAACTGGCAATATAACGTCCATCCATCCATTTTTTTGTTTCTTAATAAAATATGTAAACCAAAGCTCTCACTTGCCAAAGGTTTTTCAGCATTGATGATATATTAGTGAGAACAATCTAAGTAAAGGTAAAGGGACCCCTGACCATTAGGTCCAGTTGTGTCCGACTCTGGGGTTGCAGCACTCATCTCGCGTTACTGGCCGAGGGAGCTGGCGTATCTCTTAAACCTGTACTTTTAAAATGAGCCTTCCAAATAATCAAATTGTATTGAATTTGTCTTTAATAATGATCACGTTATAACAAGATAGTAATAGTTCAATGAATATGCTGCAAGGCTTTTTATACATTCAGAATCTTAATATGTTGACAGCCCTATTTAAACTTGCATGGAACATCAGAAAGGTAGCTTCTTTCCAGGTATGGCAACAACATAATAGTACTGAAATAAACTGAAACAAACCACAAATACAGCCGTGGAGGTATGTAGGAACTGCCCTCTCCCTTTCCCCCAATTGTACTGGGTATTGAGCTTACTGTAATGTCAAAAGAACCTGTCTGCTCCCACTGGAGAACAAATTTTGGCTGGCTACCAAGAGAAGACGAGGTTTGTTTGCTTTCGTGAAAGGGTGCTGCTACATATCCAGTTCCATTTTGGAAATACAGGGCACCACTCACCTTTCAAGAGTTATTACAGTATGTTGTTGTTTATTGTTGTTGTTATTATTAATAATAATAATATGCTGTCTTTTTCCCAGACTGAGACATAAGACAGCTTACTCTGCTATATTTTGTGGCTTAATTCTAGCATACATTAGATACAAATTCTAGCAAACTTTAGATAAAGACGTTATAGGTTCATGCCTATAATGCACCGAAATGATAGCTCTCACTATTTCATTCAGAAGTCAGGGTCACCAACATCCAAGAAAAGAACAAAAGCCAAGATTTCCAAGGAAAAAAAACACCATGGTCTGGGCAAATCACCTGACTGGCAAAGGTAATTCAGCTGTTTCATATTCTCTAAATAAGATTTAACTGGATTTCAGTTATGTCTGTTATTTCTGGATATGGCCTATCACATTAAAGAGATTAGAAAAGGACATTGAAAAGCTTTTTTCTTTAATATTAACTAGGCTTGAATTGGACTGGCTCAAATTAAGTTGAGCTATTTCCCCTCCAAATCAGGAAAGAACTAGAATTTATGCAAGAAATCCAAAATGGGTTCTGTTGCACCCCAACTGGGGACTCAATCACTAACACCCCCATCCACCCTATCGTTGTTTGTTTGTTTAATGAATTTCTAATTTGTTACTTCAACTTCAGTGTAGACCAGTGTAGCTATTGAATTCCCCTCCAGATTTCAATAAAGCAAGATCTTGTTCACATGTAATGCCAAGCCAAACCATGGCTTAGCAAGAACAAGCAACTGTGGGGGCTTCTTCCCCAGTCATTCTGCTGCTGCACTGTGCTTTAGTGTGTTGTCTGAATCCAGGCTTGTGATTTAGCTCCCCGGACAAACCACGATCTATAAATCATAGAACAAGGCTTGGTTACATCTTGTGGTTTGCCTGGGTAGAGCTAAAACAAGAGTCTAGGTTTGGATGACACATTAAATCAAATCATGGCTTAGCTCAGTGCAGTAGCAGAGAACAACCAGAGAAGTAGAAGGTGGCTGTGATCACTCTCAAAGTCCATGTTTGCTCTTTTGTGCTAAGTTTTGGTTTGGCTTAACATTGCATGCAAACGAGGACAAGATGTGGCTGTTTTTACAGTTTCAGATTTCCCCCCCTTTCCTCCTACAGCCATTCTGTTGGAATTATTATGAATTGTTTATTTTGGGCAACACAGGTTTCCCACCCTTGTAATATAAATAACTCTTACTATGGTTTTTATTTAGGCGAGAAAAAGAAGAATCACGAAGATTAGCTATACAAATGCTGACACACAAGCTGAATTTGCGTTCTAATGTCTTCTTGAAACGAAGGAGATGGCGGCGGGTATATTCTGAAGAGTTGTCGTGGCGATCTCAGCTGAACATTTACCTGGCAATTGCCCACTTCAATTTGTTTAAAAAACGGATAGAAGAGTTATATGGTATTGAAGTTGATTCTTTAAAAAATCTGAACAGGTAAAAATTGATAAATGTGATGATTTATAATGGCATAATCTAACAAGGCCCTAGCAGCCTCTTTTACCTCCTTCAGAAATGTCCTGCTGTATTCTATATTTTCCACAAACAACTATTATACTTCAGTGGAAGATGTGTAGTGTTCAGAAGACTGATTTTGCAACACTTGTTCTTGTGGTTTCTTAGCAAACCACTGCTGATGGGAAGCTGCTTTTCACTTGTATGTTACCACGACTTACAGAAGAAACAAAAGTTACTGACCTATTAGTGGAATTATTCCCTACTGATTACTTTCTGGTAATGCATCTCTCCTACTTTCTCTTTTCTTAGAATTATTATGAACTTAAAAAGATCTGAAAGGAGCAAAAGAAATGTGCTTCAAGCCATCAGAACTCTTTTTCAAAGATACTTACTAGGCAGTGTTTTCTTCATATGCCAAGTTCTAGTGCTTGACATGACTTTCACAACCCTTTATCCATTGATATGAATGGCCAGACAGGGTTACTCTGAAATAATTCCACTGAAGATTTGCTCTTGCTGTTTCCCCAGCTGAGTCTCCGTGTTTATGTGTTTGCCTGCCCCACTTCCAAGGAGCTGAGGATAATAGAAGTGATCGTTTCCCCATTTTATCAACTGGAATAGAAACTGAGCATTGAGCTTTGATTTCTTAACTTTTGTACGTTGGTTCCAACCTGCAGCTATGTTTATAGTTTAAACTCTTATTTTTTATTTTAGTTATTCAATTCCTGTCCTGCCTTTCCACAGATTTGGTGTCCCCATGGTAAATAAGAAAATAAGAGTAAAATCAATAAAACCTGTCTGAGAGATAACTAATATCACCTCTAATTGTTGTTGTAGTAGTAGTAGTAGTAGTAGTTATAATTATATTTATACCCCATCTTTATCCCTGATGGGATGCAAGAAGGTTTACAGATAGAAAAGCCAATAATTAAAAAACAATTAAAATTGATAGAATTAAAGCTCAATGCATAGATAAAATCTATTAAAACCATACAAACAATTACAATAAATACAGCACAGCTGTCAGTTCCCAAAAGCCTGTTGGAACAAGAAAGTCTGGTAGAAGGGCAACAAAGAGGGAGCCAGTCTGGCTTCTCTAGGAAGGGCGTTGCAGAGTCTAGGAGCAGCTACCAAGAAGGCCCATGGGCCATGGTGCATGGCTTCACCAGAAAATCCACACTGGGTGGGAAAGGTCACATGAAAGCAGGAATTAACTGAAGCATTCAGCATAGTGCTGTAAATATAAAAAGAAGACTTCAAAAGTATTTGCAGAATAATAAAGTTGCAATATTGTTAGTTTGTATGTATTTGATATCTCTTGCTTGCTCTTTTTAAATAATGAAATGTTTTGTTTTGCAGTTATCATGAATTAGACCCAGACGCATTCTCATTAATCAATTCAGGCACGATAGTGGTGGCAGCAACAACAGAGGAGCAATTGAAGACTTTTCAACCTCCGTTTTTTAAGAGAACAATATCAGGAAAAATCCGTAAAAAAAATGGTAATTACCGGTAAATAAAAAATACGCAATAACAAGATAATTGTAATCTTACATATTAAAATGTATCAACCTTCTCTCCTGTTCTAGTCCAAACAATTAGGACATATAACAGTAACTATTTGGTTTCATAATGGATTTGTTTTGAATTTGTATTTCTTATAGAATGAATTTAAAATACCATTCTCCCTAGAGTGTAGTCCAGCTGATGGGTAGCTACTGTCATCTATCACCCAGGGGCAGGAAATGCAGTGTTGAGGGAGGTGGTTGCCTCGCTGTAGGCAGACACTCCCCCCACCTATTTCCTGCTGCCCTTCAAGGCAGTTCTATTTCTCCTCCCTCATTATTAGTATCACTTTTTGAACTATTTTGTGCTTCCCTGTTCTTTCCTGTTCATTGTTATCCTTAGTGAGTTTCTGAGTGATTGTGAACATGTTTGGGTATTTTTTTCTGTCAGCTTTTGGTCTTCTTCCTTCTCTTCTTATTGGCAGGTTTGGTTTTCTGTGTGTCAAGGGTTGCTAGTTTCCTATATTCCCATCTGATAGACTATCTTCCAGGAAGAAGGGGCTGTTGGCTTTATGTGTAAGAAATTTCCCCTAACATCAGAGGCCATCCTCTTTTATGTGGATAGATTGGCTGTCTGATTTTTATTTATTTTATTGCAATGTTCTTTTTTCTTGCAATGTTATTTGTTTTTAGCTTTTCAAATTGTCAAAATTGTTCAGTTCCTTTCATGTGTCAAAGAAGTAGCTCTTGTGTATTTTTGCCTATTTGCAGTATTTTGCACTTTCTTATATTCTTATTTTTATTTGTCTGTCACCATGCTCTTGTTGGAGCAATCTTTGAGACTCTTGTAATGAAATGGACTGTGGTCTCTGCATGCAGTGAGACAACCTGCTTCCTGAACTCTGCATTTTTGCCTGTGGGTGATAGATGGCAGTAGCTACCCATTTGATGACATATTCTCCAGGAGAAATTTATTTCGGGTTATGCCAACAGCCACTATTATTGGGGTTAGCTGTTGATTCTCTTGATTGCAAGCATTGAGCCAGTGGCAAAACTAATGCATTATTAGTATGTAATGTTACTGAAGTGAATTCAGATGTGTGCTGATGGTGGGCAGGCTTAGTTTGATTGCATGGTGAAATATCTTCTGCATTGTTGTGCACCCAGGTCACAGAAATTTTATTTTGCTGCTGACCAACTGGCATAGTTAGTTTTGCATGAGCTCCACATGTATTCCTTCCCCTGTGTCTGTTTTATCTGTCTTAGCCAGTACTTTATATTGTGCACCCCTCACCTCCTCTAAGCCTGCATCCACTCTGTTCTGATGCCCTGTAGTTTGAGGTACATCACATACCACTTTTAGTTCTATATCTGTTCTTGGGACTCTTGCTCCAGATATGCCTGGTGTTTCTAATAATGTCTGCTTTCTTGACTTCAATGCTATTGCTTCTTCTTCTAGGATTTAAGTTATTGATCCTGTTTTGATTGGCTGCCTTGCAATTCTTACTGAAGTTCTATACAGCCCATCTGTCCCAAGTTTCTATCTTAATTCTGCCTGCCTGTCTGATTCTGCCTGTCTGTCCCAAACATGGTCTAGAGATACCGATGGACCATGGGATAGTCCTTTTATGACATAGGTATTTAATCAGAGTGGAAATGGACCCAGTAGGTCATACTCGATTCCTAATCTAAAGCAATCCTAAAAAATGATGCATACAAAGAAGGGTTTGTACAGCCTCTTTAAGGAGCTTGTTCCTTTGCTGTTTAGGTTTAGATTTTTCTCAATGACTGGTCTTAAGACATGCCATTTAAATCACATTGTCTATCCTTAGGGGACTGGTGAGCAATTTTTCCTCTTCTTTCTGACATTCTTATAAATATTTGAAAATGGTCTGCATGCTTATTATTCTCACTTGATTCCCACCCCAGCCAAAACATGCCCCTTTCCTCCTGTTAGTTGCTTCCTGAACTGCAGTGCTCCAAGCTTGAACACAGTACCACCAGAGGAAATCTTAAGTGTGCTTAATAGAACAAAATTGGAAAGCACAAGTCTTCACATTGTTTAGTCTGTTATTCATATAATCCTTATATCTTTCTTATTCCGTTGCATGTTCATATGTGGTTATTTTTGTATTTCTAGTTCACACTGTTGAGAACAACACTTCCGTATTTTGTCCAGTTTAGGAGTAATGAGAAGACAGAGGCAAACAAAATTAAAGGGTGTCTCTCTCTATTATTTTGCTAACTTTTGATTTGGTGATTCAGTGCATTTTGTTATCAAGTTGGGTTGGTGGTGGAAAATGGAACCTAATGGATTGCAAGCATCAGTTTATCTGTTATTATGCTATTTGGAGACTGATTGATTTGGAGGCTTAGCAAGAGTCAGAATATTCCTTGTGGCTAACTTGACAAAATGGCAGATGAATTATTTAGAACAGCCATAAATTACAGAACAAAAAAACCACTGCAATTGATCCCAGACAATTGATCTAGTATTGATCTGTTTTTTATTGCTTGTGTCTGTGTGCATAAGCACATAGTTATGTAGTCACTTATGAGCATATGTTTAAAATAATTCAACCTCTTCAAAATCTTTCTCTGAAAGGAATAGGGTTTAGATCAGAACACAATTATTCATCCTGACAATTGATGGCTTTTAAACAAGCCTATCAATACCATCTTTAGTTTAAGTGAGCTTTCTCAGTTTCACTGTTTGCTGCTCCATAGCTGTGCCCTGCCTTTCTTTTATGAGGGTTTCCAGGGCTGCCTGGTGTAATGGCAAAAGGAAAACACAATTCCAGTGTCTCCTTGTTGCATTTCATAGGCTCGAGTAGCCCTTCCACATCTGTGGCCGTCCACTGCAGCAGATGCAGCCCTGTCTTCCTCTTGCATCACTTGTCAGGTGCAAACTAGGGAATCAGAAGCCCAGTCATTCAGTGCAAGAACAGTGAACTCAGCCATTCAGCCACCAGAGCAGCTGTGAAATATGGTAGGACCTGTCACTGTTTTTTCAGATGGACTTCTAGTTTGGCCTTTTGATAAGCTAGGGATACTTACACAATTCTGGAATCTCAAAAATACCAGCCCTGAATATTCTGCAGCCAACAACTCATAGCAAGTCAAGACTTCCTTGCTCTTCTTTGCTCAGACACACTTGAGTCCACCTCCCCTGTCTTCAATTCTGGTCCTTCCATGCCTGCTTCTGACCCCACTTTACAAAGTGCTTCTTCAGATGCTGTTTCCAGCTCAAGCCTACTTGACCACAGTAATTGTCTCACCCCTGAAACTGATGCCACAACGGATCCCACTGATCTTTCCCAGCTGTCATCTTCTGCCTCAGATTCAGGTGGGTTACTACATATTGGCCAAATGTCTAACAGATGTCGAGCGGTTCCATGATCTGAGGCATAAGGATTTCCCAACAAATACTTTACTAACCTATCACTTTTGCAGAAGTTCCATCTAAGGGCTCACTATATTGTCAGGTGCTCCATTTCTGTGTCAGGTTCTAAGCTTAAGTCTTAGATGAGAATGAGGTCAGGTGATTGCCAAGTCTTTGGATAGATGGGGATTCAAAAATAGAAGTTGTCAGTGCATAAATAGCATATATAAGGCATTGTGGAACAGGACAAGCTGAAGAGCATACAAGCATGTCAGGACATGTTATTAAAAAATATAGTAAAAAAAGCCATCAACTTGTTTTCCTTGGTGATATGGTGGACAAGACTAAATAAAGAGCATCAATGGACCAGAATGCTATATAGGAGAAAGGGAAAAATGGTATTTTCTCCATAGTCATCTAGAGGCTTCTGCTAACTGTTCTGATACATCTTCAGTTCCTTTCTCTTACCAGATGGCCTAATCAGAGGAACTGACACCTGGCCCTCAGTGCTGTCATTCTGAGCCCCACAACATTTAACACTCAGCTTGGAGGGGGGCGGATATGATCTCAGAAAGATACAGAGTCTGTTATGATCATGGGGGTGCCCACCAGAGAAGGCATGAGGGAGACCTTTTGCAGTTGAGGCTAGATGTCCAAGCTGAGGGCTGATGTCGCTTTCTGCAGCTGCTAGCTCCTTTGGGGTAATGGGATTTCTAGTTTGGGGGATCTTTCCTCCCAAGGAATCTCTGGTTTAGCCATCTGTGTCTGACAGCAGAGATGTCTTCTCAAATGAAGGGATGTGGTCTCTGGTGCCTGCAGGTTCACACAGCACGGACCGGGAAGTGAATCTGTCTCTTCTCAGCATTCCAGTTGCCAGAGGTCTCAGCCCCCAATGAGTCCTGATCCAAGGCCATGATAGAGTCTACTGATTCCAAACTTGTGTGATTCGTTGAATTATAGATGTGCTGATTAAAATGTTTGCAATGTTAATTTATATGCATTCCAGAAGGTTCTCGAGCATGTTTCTTTCTTGTATATTTACAATAAAACTGCAACTGTTCCTTTAGTACCGTATTAACCAGTCAATTTAACTATGGACTAGAAAGATTACTTTTCACAGTATGTAAATAGAGGGAGGTCTGTAGCTCGGTGGAAGAGCATCTGCTTTAGATACAGAAGGTCTCAGGTTCAGTGTTTGGTATCTCCAGGTAGGGATGGGAGAGATTCCTACCCAAAGTGCTGGAGAGCTGCTGCCAGTCACTAAACAACACTGACCTAGATGAACCAATGGCTTTGCAAGCCAGTTTCCACCATGCCCCAGGTTGCTCTCAACAGTAGGTACAGTTCTTATGTAGCCTCCTCTTTTGGAGTGACTGGTTTATGGGCTGTTGATCTCCACAGACTTGGGTCCAGAGCTCCTATGTCTTCCTGTGGAAGAAGGAGGCTCCATGTTCCCCCATTTTTCATTAAGCTTGAGGCCCTGTAGCTGTTCTCCTTCCGTCCCATCAGCCATACAGATAAGAGGACCCCATCATGCTTCTTTTAACACAGGTGGGGAGCCTCCACACAATGTCTAAACATGGTCTTCTTAGGAGTAGGGATTGGGGCCTACTTAAGGATTAAGGTGCTGGCAAAAGACCGTTGAGTCCCTGCAGCCCATCTTATTAACATATCTGGAAACTATTATTACTCATTCTGATGTCTTCGAAAATGTATCCTCAATTTCTCAAATGTTGTTTGTTTTTAGATCCATTATATTTTTCTGATCACAGCATTAAGTCGGATGAAAAAGACACCCCGCAACTATCTCAGGGATATGTTCCCGTAAAAGAACGTGAAAAAGCGCAATCTTATCCAGTTTTGTTGGATCATTTTGCTAAAATCTTTCTACATTTTAGAAGAGCGGCGGTAATGTCTTCTTGAATTAACGTGTTTATGTTATTGTATTAAAATGTCTCTACCAGTTTCAATAGGTGAAACAAACATTTGTTTCTTGTACATCTATTAACTTCCTCTTCTATTCTAGATCTCAGTAGGGTAGTCTAGCAGAAAGGGCTCAGATCATCTAGGTCTTCCTAACCCTTTAAAGCAGGAGTCTGAGAAAGCTTGGCAGCAGCCCATCTGTCATTCACTCACTCTAGTCACCTCTTTGCTTCTTAACCCACTCCTTGTGTAGGACAAGAATTCTCCAAGAGATGACTTAGAAGACTTTTTAGCTCTAATTTATATTTTACCTCTTTTCCTAATAATTTATTGAGGAGAGTGTTCGTTACGTGACACATAAACCTTTGCACACATTCCCCCCCCCCAATCTTATTGCTGAAACAGTGGGAGTCCCACTATAACTTCAAAAACCATTTGGTCCTTCCTCAAATACATCGGCGAAAACAGCCATGAATACCCAAACCTTTTCATATTCCAGCAGGGGAAACACAATTTTGACATACAATGAACCTTTTTCTGTGATGTGCAAACAATAACAGTGGTCCTAGGTGGCAGTGCTCTCCAGAACTATGGCTAGTGGCCACCATCTTTAATCAGGCTGGGGAGCCTTGTAGCATTGGACATATCCCACATATCTCTGCAAGAAGTCAGAAAGACAGCAAGAAGCCCTTTAGCAAACACAGAGAACACTCCCAAGCATTTTCACGCTAGAGGAAATGGAAGGCCAATAATGAGTTTCTGGGTAGCCTGTTGCCTAGATGCCAGCTTTCAGACCAGCAGGAGCTTTTTCCTAGCTGGAAGTACTACCTGGTGCATACTTTCTAAAATAGGAATCAGAAGAATTCATTTTTTGGTTTCTCTTATTGTATTTACTAAAACCTTTTAAAGGGCAACACCAGAATTATTTTGCAGTAGGTAGAACTTTGTTGCCTTTTGCTTTAAGTAAATGAATACATCCATAAATAATATGGTAAATGCAATCATATATTGGATTGTGCTGTGTTTTCTGAATGGCCCCCTCAGGGAGCACAGTACACAGTGCTATAAAGCCCAAACCTGTACTTAGAAGGGACTTGTCCCACTTCCTAAGCACATGCTGTTCTACTGAGCACAGCCTAATACCATGTAGGCATAGAACCTCATTTCTGTAATGATTATGTTGCACAAAGTGAAGCCACATTCATAATGAATGTCACCACTTCACATGCATTAGATCAGCAACATGGAAATGTGTTAGAAATTATAGCTAGGGAATGTACAAGTGGAAAAACACCAGTACAATATGAATAGATTTTGTGAATGTATCTTGAAATGGCTGACAAAGTTGATCAGAAAGCTGTAGTTTTAATCACTGTCTGGCTGCTTGGCTATAGAAGGGTAACATGTACCCCTTTGCTCTCTCTATTTATTTCCTTTTATTTCCTATTGTTTCTTTCCAGCAATAGCCAACTTCCCTCCTCTCAGATATTTTCCTGTGTATGAATTGGATATTTTTGTGTTCTAAGCTGCCTGAGAGTTCAGTAGGGTAGTCTGCATGCTATAGAGGGAAGTTTGTAACCTTTTTTCTCTATTGAAAAGTAAGAATGAAGAAGTAGTTACTGTATTTTTCCATCTATAAGACACCCCAATGTATAAGACCCCCCCATTTTTGGGAACTCAGTTTTAAGAAAATGAGGGGAGATGGCCCAAAGTTGTTGAGTCTCTCCCCACACACAGCTGCAGGCAGGAAACACTCCCTAGATCATTTCCCGCGCGCAGTGGCATTGAGGGAAGTGGCGTTCCCGCCAGCCATCTGGTTGCGGGAGCGCCACCTCCCCCGATGCCGTCCGCGGGAAACACCCCAGGGAATGCCCACAGTGGCATCGGGGCAAGTTGCGCTCCTGCCAACGAGCTGGCTGGTGGCACGCAGCTTCTCCCCCCCCCCCCTCCTGCAGCTGTGGCCAGGAAACACTCCCCCGGTCACTCCCCGCTCGCTGCAGCATCAGGGGAAGCCACACTCTCACCAGCGGCACGCCACTTCTTCCCCCGCCCCCATGCCACTATCCGTGTATTGGATGACCCCAGTTTTTTGACATGGTTTTTGAGTCAAAAAACCTCGTCCAATGCACGGATAAATGCGGTAATATGATAATGAATGGTAGTGATATGTAGAGATAGGACAAAATGTTTGTGTTGGTATTTTAATTCAGAAATTCAGAGATTCAGAAATTTATAGGTAGAATTTCAGGGAGGAATTGTAGTGTTGATACTGGCAAATTCAGAGCACAAATTTGTCTGTTCTCTTTCTTAGTGGGGTATTGGAGAATATATGTTACGATACATAATTTTTTGTAAAAGTGTTTGTATAGAAGGCATTATAGAATTATAAAATAGTTATACATGACTGTCCCGTGGAAGGCAGGGTGGGAGGAGGAAGCACCACTGAAGCCCTGCTTAAATTGCACCAGCTAGGGCGGAAAGTGTGTGGATGCTCCTTACTTTGGGGCCCACTTACTGGTTTTTCTTTTCTTGTTTAAAAATTCCCTCCTATTGTTTCCAGTAGGAAAGAAAATAACTACAGCAGCTCCAGGACTGCGAGAATCTCTCCCCACCCCCTATTCTGGAGACATGCTAGAGGGGCAAAGGGGGTATGGATTCAGTGCACTCAAAGCCTTTTCAGTATGCCCCTTGAATGCCCTCTTTTTGACCTTATTGTCCACGGAGCACATCGCAGCAGAACTTCCACGGAGAGTCAAGGGGTGATCTCCACAGCACACCTTACCCTCTGTTGGCAGACCACCCACTCCATGCAGTGGGAGTTCCCCAGTATTCTGTGACAACATCCCAGGGGCCATAAAATTGCACTTTCAGTAGTAATTGTAGGTAATATAGCAATATAGCTGTTGTGGGAAATACAGAGCCACAGTACAATCTCTAGCTTGAAAGTAAGTTTCACTCCATTCATTCAGTGGGATTGTGCAATTGAAGCTTTTTGTAACTGAAAACAATGGTTTGTGTTTTAATGCTGACACCACTGAGAAATCTCCATGCTCCACTCATCAGACTTGTGTCTGACACTTTACCATCCAGGTTTTAGCCTACCGTGGTGGCCACTGGACGTTGCTTCAGAATGTGTGCCGAGACCTTTGGACCTATACTCAGGAAGTGCAGTCAATTATTAGACATTCACAATCTTTTCATGCACCATTTCCTATTACCAAGGAGTTGTTTCATCACACCATCTGGCTGCCATATTACATGACATCAGATATGTTGCTTGATATGGTGGTTGATCTGCAGGCTTCTGATTCTGTTAAGGTAAATATATTTTATTGTGGTTTTCTGCATGCTATATTAAGCTTCGTTTCTGATTTTCAAGCAGCAAAAAAAAATTCTTTTTTACAAAAAAATTCTTTGTTCTTGTGCTTGGCTTATTTAACCTTTCAACTACTATCCAGTGTACAATTTATATTACAACATGGCTTCTAAAAACACAAACATTAAGGACTAGCTAATCTTTTTTGGGGGGGCACATTGATGGATAGCCACCCCTTAGAGGTCTGCATCCCAGTGGTTGATGTGGTCGGTATATATGTGTGCATACACATATTGCACATACATACATAAAGACCACTCACTCATAATTGCCACATTTGCACATTCACCATACATGCAGTATACACGTACATTGCACAAACTCACCAGACATGAAATGACTACTCGTAATACACTCATGCATAAAGAGACCTACACACAGAGAGAGAGCGCATTTTCAGCACTCTCATTCCAGTGCTGGGGTGGGCGTGGCTGAAAATGCTGCAGAGGTTATTCTATTTATTCTAGATGTAGAAATGCTGCCTTTTAAAGAGCAGGCTAATGACTTTATTTCCAATCTTAGCACTGTGGCGCTTAGCACCAGGATTGCAGATAAAATATATTTCTGCCTCTTCTTTATCTCTAAAGAGCAGACAGATCACTCTCTAAAGAGCAAGGAAAATGCTTTATCTTCCAATAAGATTCGAAGATAGAGCTAAAGGGGTTGATGGGTCACTTCCTGTGGCTTGGACTGTGGGTTAGACTTGCTTGCTTTAATCAAATGTTCAAACTGTGGTCATCACATGTTCCAAATTATTATTATTATTATTATTATTATTATTATTATTATTATTATTATTATTATTTGTATACCACCCTTCATCCGCAGATGCCAGGGCAATTCACAAAAAAAAATACAAAATAAAAACAAGAACAAACACATAATTCAAATCACACATTGGTATTTTTCAACTTCTGTTTTCTAAAATTGTATAAAATGTCTTGAGTGTTGTATTACGATGAATTGGAAACAATGTTGTTTAGGATATTAAAAAGAACGATAGGTCTTACCTGAATAGATTTATTAGGTGGGAGAGGAATAGCCCAGTCCAAATCCAAAGACTTCATCGTCCGCCGTAATAAATGGTGCGTGTACTTGTGTAAGTGTAAAACCTGAAAGATCATCTCACCCCTTATATAACAAATTGATTGCTGCTCTCTGCAGTTGAGGACCTTCTGCACACTTCACCTGCAGAGAGCCAGTGTGGTGTAGTGGTTAAGAACGGGAGACTCATAATCTGGTGACCTGGGTTCGCGTCTCCGCTCCTCCACATGGAGCTGCTGGGTGACCTTGGGCTAGTCACACTTCTTTGAAGTCTCTCAGCCCCACTCACCTCACAGAGTGTTTGTTGTGGGGGAGGAAGGGAACGGAGAATGTTAGCCGCTTTGAGACTCCTTCAGGTCATGATAAAGCGGGATATCAAATCCAAATCCAAACACACATCTTATCAGGAGGTCAGTTCTGCACAATGTAGGAATCAGGCCATTAGTGTGTCAACTACCCTTCAGAATTTCATTGAATATCAGTTTGGTGGTATCTGTGTGGTGTTTTTGGCATCTACTGATGACTTCCTCCTTAAACAAGACTGTTGAGTTGAGGTCTTTCCCATTCTACAGCTGCATTGGAATTGTTATTAAGATTCAGTTCAGTTTTAGCAAACAGCCATTACACGCATAAAAATAACAACAACAACAACAACAATGCTGCTACTAATAGCGGTTTACATTTCTACTCCCCAACCTTTTTAGAGGATAAATCATTTCCCATACTCCCTTTAAATTTTGTTACACAAATTTGTAGAGCCTTGGTAAGACAACTGGATGTTCTAAAGGATATATACTTCTCTACATCAGACGACAGAATACAAGATTTTTAAAATGTTTTATCTCTTATATTTTGCTGCCCAGAGTGCCTTTTGAAGGAGGGGTGGTTATATACAAAACGAAGAAACAAACAAATGGTGCAACTGTGCAGCACAGGGGAATCGAGCACAGGAGTTTTCAATGTTGTGCCCTCCAGATGTTGTTGGGCTACAAGTCCCATCCCTGACCACTGGCCACACTGGCTGGGGCTGATGGGAGTTGCAGCCCAAGAACATCTGGAGGATACCGCATTGACCACCTCTTATGTTCCATATCCAGAAAGGTTAGTTGAATAGATTTTTGAGGATAAGAAAAGCCTGGCTCAGTAGCAGAACATTTATGAAGCACAAAAGAACCCAGCACATGAAGTGTGTGGCCTGAATATCTGAAACTGGGACTTGATAAAACGCTATTTGGAATCCTTTATTTACTAATCTCCGTTTTGAATTTATAGATTCTTGAAGCTGAAGGAGATTTCTGTGTTCCAAGTTGTGTAGGCGGCATAGCTCAAGATGAAGGCGGTTCTAACTTTTCGTTTGAATATCCATTCGATGATATCTGTGTTGTTGATTTGCAAGGAGTACGTAATTTGGTTCTGCGAACTATTGAGCTTCTATTTTTTTTGAAGAAGTGGGAATCACTAGTATACATAGCCATGCAGTTCAACACAATTACACAGTAAGTAACATATGTGCTCTTTTGGAAGGGGAAAATGTTGTGTTTTTTAAAAGAAATAAAACGTTAGCAGTTTTTACCGGTAATTCTGAAATCTATCTGCTTTTTCTAGTGAGAGATATACAGAGCAAGTGATTCCACTGGTGGTATATGCTCAGAGACAACTGCAGGAAAGAGCACAAGTCCGTGTTTCTACTATATCACACCCTATATTCAAATATCTTGTTACTGATACTGGAAGCAAGGTGAAATGTTTTAGATGTGCTTACTTTGAGTCCTACATGTAAATAACTTGGAGGCAGACAACATTTCCACATGCCCATTCATTCTAAAGTTCCGGGAGGGAGTGGGGGTCTGCAACAATTTAAAATACAACATTAAAAAAACAAAAAAACACAGTCACCAAAAATATGATGGGTCCCCAATATATACATCTCAGGTGTCAAAGACCAGGGCAAAGATATGTGACTTTATGGTGGAAGATAGGTAGGAAATAAATTTCTATACTGCCCTTCATCTGGGGATCACAGGGCAGTTTACAATATAAAAACACAAAAATGCACAGACCCTCATTTTGAAGAATATCAGTTAAAGATGGTGAACATTGGTTTTGATTGTTTGCACATCTAAATTATTTCTCAGCAAGGAATTTTCAGCATTTTCAGAAATCAAGTTTTAGGTAATCAAATATTGACATAAAAATCTGAGTTTAGTCACATTATTTTGAAAACATTGCCAATAGATGTTACAGTGTGGAAAACATTTTTCTCTTAGGTGCGCTGCAGAGACTTTGTTGCGATGAAGCTGCATGCTGCTGCCAAATGTAATAAAACAACTGATGAGGATGGATTTGATAGTAAAGGTCAGAGCACATACTGAATCTTCAGAAGGTTTTCTGTTCATGTCCTTTTGGAGTACTATGGCAATATTTTTATGCTATGTCTAAATAGGCCATGCCTCAGTCACATGCAGTCAGCCATTGCTGTGAGAAAGCGGATATTTACCATATTCTGTTCTGTTTTCCTGTGATACTGGATCTTGATTTTTTGATGGAGCTGCAGGGACCTTTCATTGAAGAGGCAGATGAGTCTACTTCCATTCTGTCTTTTTCCTTCTGAATTAGAATTTGTGTACTTTTGCTGCATCTCTTGCTGATCCAGTTTAAAAGGCGCCCATCACCTCACCCTAGTTAACTTCTTGAATGATATGATTTTATTTTGCTGATGAGGAAAGCAACTGGTGTAGAGGCCATGGCTCGGCTTGGTGTTATGCCCAAACCCAGGCTTGTGGTTTTTCCTCACTCCAGACAAACCATCAGCTGGAACCAAGGTTTGTTCTAGGGTTAACTGCTTGAAATTTGTCTGAGAAAGCATACCATTAAATTGGGTTTAGCCGACAAACCATGGCTGATCCCTGTATGTGTAGCATCAGCAGGACTGGGAGAGGAGTGCTGCAGCTATGATCATTTATTTTGGAATCCACACGTTTTCTCATTCACACCAAGCCATGGTTGGGCATAGCGCTATATGCAAACTGTGTCACAAACTCCTTGTCCTTATTTTATGCTTGATCTACAGTAGAATCTGGTCTTTTAGCCTTCAATCATGTCAGCATGACACCTTTGGTCTTTGGCCTGCCTGTACTTGAATCAGACTCTTCAGCTGTGGCCTGTCTTGGAGTTTGGCCAAGGCCTGACATACCTCTCTTCTGATTCGAGGAAATAAGTTGTACCCTTTCACCAGTGTTAAAGCAAATTGTGCTTGTTGTTTGTTTCAGACCCATGTTGTCAAATGTGAAACAAATTTTTTTGAAGCATTTAAAATATTTGCTGTATAAGAAAGGAAAGATCCATATTTAGTTTTTAATATATTTATTGCTTCAATTAAGATGCGGATCAAGGAAGAGCACTAGTTTCTGTTCCTCTGGATGTGTCAGATGCGCTGCAGTGTTTCAGTGAAAGCCTGGAAAAAGCAAAATACCACAGTAGATCTATTAAATATAGCAGGAAATTGCTTGCATTATTTCTTGCTCACACACAAGGTGAGTAATTGCTATAACATCTGTTGGTAAACAACAAGATTTTGTGTACAATTGATTTACTTTAAGAAGTCAAATACTGCAAAGCTTAGTGTGAAACAGAAGATTAATGCAGATGCTTTTTATATGCATATAAGAAGTTATGAGTTTGGTGATATAACCACTACATGATTATCTTAGTTGAGGACCCTTGTTCTCTTACATTTGCACCAGCCTTAAATGTGAATATCTTTGGCAAATTAATTTTAATTCTACGTTTGTAGAATTTATACAGATTCAGTATTTGCAGCCACTCTTTGTGTTGGCTAGAAAGTGTAAATAAGCATTTTTTCCTGGAATTACAGAGCATTACCTTTGAAATTAATCTTTTTCTACAATTAATTGCCACCAGAATCAAAATCTTTTGGATAGAGTATATTCAGTATATTGATCACTTTTCTACTCTAGAGTGTGGAAGATTAGACACAGCAATGAAGGCATCTGCACATGGAAAAGTGGGATTTATGATGGGGGCTGAGTTCACATATGAGCCAGAACCACCTGATCTTTCTATTGAAAGTTTTACTAGCATTAGTTTGGTTCAAGGCAACTCCATTCCCCGGTCAAAACTGTCAGTAGTCATCTCTTCATATGAGCAAACCCTTGGTAAGATTATAATTTGTTTTGTCCCCCTTACAGATATGTGTGTGTGTGTGTGTGTGTGTGTGTGTGTGTGTGTGTGTAGTGTCCACAAATTTTGGTTGCATATAGTCTATCCCATGAAAGTTTCTTCTGTACCCATATGTTTTTTTCTACTGAGATCCTGAGTTAGCTCCCCATCCCCTGATTTATTGTTAAATGGCTTCAGGATTTTTATGGGGATTAATAAGTGACATAAATGAATAATATTATTTAGGATAATGATTTATTTCTGAATTCATATAAGTTGATTTACATAAATATATTAAATGTGTATTAATTATTATTTTTTAATTCTCCTTCAACCAATGAAAAACAGAGGCTCTTCAAAAAAATAATCAGCAAGACCTCATGGTGCAGGCTTTCAGTGAACTCGGAAATATTCACTTTTATACAGGAAACAAAAGGTATCTATAGTGCAACGGATATAAAATGAAACTGTGCTTAAATTTTCAGTTTTAATGCATAATTAGCTAAAGCATAGCTAAAGGCTGCTAATTGAAGTCTAGGGGCCTGCAAATACTATTGTTTTGATTGAGAAAGGTTGTACATTTAAGTGTGTGCCAGTGTTACTGACATATGCTTTGCTTGCGTTTGCATCATAAATTTTGTGGGAATCCCTTGGTAAGAGTGGTGAAGGACTTTAAAGCCCTTCTTTCCACCTTCTGATAGGAAGCACTTGGAGCAGGTACTTCAGTCCCAACCTGCAACTGCACATGTTGTTGCTTGAGTCAAGTGGGTATTTCAAAGGAAAATAAGAAAAACATTTTACATAACAGTCAGCTAGTGATCAGGTTTTATTTTTATGTGGTTTATAATTGCTATAAACAGCTTTGATATTTTTAAATGAAATTGTGATAAACAGGGTTGTTGTTTTTTACAATAACTAAATAAAATTTGATTGTATGGACTGAAAAAAGAACAACACAAAAGTTAGCTTGTAAGGAAAGTGGCCCTACTTTAATTTAGGTCTTAATGTGCATTTGGTTTTAGTTTCAACATTTTCCCATTTCCAGTGGAAGGTCAGCAGAGCGGCCAGAAGGCAGGCAGCAACCTTTGGAGAGGCAGGATTCCCAGCATGCATCCAGTTCTGCTCCTGCCTTTGGTTGAAGTGCAGCCAGTCATTATCGCTCTTGCTCATATTTCAGTTACTTCTCTCTGAATTTCTTCTAAACCTTTCCTTGTCTGTCATAGGGAATTAGTAATAGTCCTCCTTCCCCATGGGCACATTCCCCTCTGGTTCCTTTCACTCCATAGCTGTTTTCCCCCCTTCCACCCTCTGCCAGGCAGCTACTTGGGCAGCACCCAGTACCTTCACCAGGCACTACCGCCAGGATGCTTTGGATTTGGCATTTGGCAGGTGGGTCCTGCAGCAGGTACTCCTGCCACAACCTCTTGCACCCGCACTCCCACCCTAGAAAGGTTAGCATCCTACTCTGCTGATCTTTCACTGGAAATTGGGGAGGGGGGGAATACAGTTGTACCTGCTTGAAGTGTAGTTTTCCATTTCCTATTGAAAGGTCAGCAGACCCTGCCCTAGTTGGGTTGGCTGCAGGATCCTTGTTATTATCACAAGTCACGTTGACATTGGGAGGTAGTATGTTTTCTTTCTGCCCTTACACTCCTGGCTGTCAAGCTTGGTGAGTCTATGAGCTGAATGCCTGTTGGAAGTCCTGACTCCCAAAAAGTTGCTGCCTGCCTTTGGATCACTAGGTGGAGCCATCAACCCATGCTGCTGACCTTTCACTAGGCAATGGAAAACTACACATCAGGTAGCTGCAACTATACTTTTAAAAGTGCAAGTGGTTTGCATGCATGTCAGTGGGGTGTGAGGCTTCTGTATGCAGTTGAATGCTGGATTTGGGAAAATGTCTCTCTGTGTGCAGTTTAAGTAGATCAATATTTGCTGCAATCTGAGAGGTGTGGAGGGCATCTATCTTACAATATTTACTGTATACAACATTGCAGGCCTCCTATAAAGCATCCTTGCTCAGCACAGTCCCCTTCCTTGCAACAGGGTTTGACAGTGGCCTACACTGCAAGATTGTTCTATACTACTTCCAGAGCCCAAGAGTTGGGATTAATCAATGGACAATACCAAGAGTTGGGATTAATCAATGGACAATACCTTTATCCCATTCTGAGCCTGACCTGAAGTATTCGGTGTAAGCAACACTGCAGGGCAATCAGATCTCTTCCAGCTATAGCCCCTTCCAACCTTCATAATGGGCATGATGAATTGCATTTGCTTTGGCATTTGCGGTGGTTTCCTTAGTTCCTACCTGGGAAGCAACTGCTTTTCAGCATCCCTGTGTAGATTGTCCCACTGTTTCTGAAAAAGAGAGGGAAATCATGTATTTACCTGCCAATTTTACTATTTCTGGGAAGCAATGACACCTCTGATTGATGTGGGGCCATCTAGTCCAATCTCCTGCATTGCACAATCTCAACACGTGGTACCCATCCAATTTGAAACCATACCAGACACTGCTTAGCTTTGCAAACATACTAGCAGTTTTATTGCTGCACCACTTGGAGGATTGTGTGTGTGTGTGTGTGTGTGTGTGTGTGTGTGTGTGTTTGTGTGTGTCCCTTCTTAGATTTCTTTTTTTTTTAAGTTGCAAACCAAGGTATAGGAAGAGTGACTGGAAAAAATATGCCTCTTGTGTTTAATTTTCCAGTTTTTGCAGTTCACACTGCATTTCATTAACCTGTTACATCTGCGCATGAGGGTGTGATGCCAAATAAAATATTTTCATTATCTTGCATTTTAATAAATGTCAGTGAAACATTGGGTATTTTTAAATGTTTTTCAGAGCTGCTTTCAAATGCTGGTGTCAAGGCCTTGATAGAGTCCTGAAAATAGCTGATGCACTTAATCAGTGGCACAAGTTAGATGGCTTGTCAGAAAATGCCATTGGCAACTTGGCAAATAACTCTCAAGGTTACTGTGAGAAATTTGTTTCTCGGGGTGGAATTTGGGGTTGCTTACAAGGAGCAACCTTAGCAGCTAAAATAGCTCAGTGAGTATATAATGCAACCTTCTCATCCACTGATCCTAGAATAATCCATGCATATATCATAAAGGATAGAATACTTCTTATTGTTAATGAAGTTCTTTTTAGAAAAGCGCCAATCAGAAATACTGATAAATATATCATTCAAACATGCTGTCTAAGTTTGTATTCATACTGCATCTTTACCCAAGTTACCTTGTACAGGCAATTTTCATTTTGTACAGGGGTTCCGTTCCACGTGTCGGTGGAGGCTGCATAAGCCCGCTTTGCCCAGCTCTGCCCCACCCTACCCCTTTTCATGATGTCTTTATGACATTTGGGGGCTGCTTCCAGGTTTGACGCTATGCTTGTGTGCATGATCGCGAATCATTTGGATGTGCCTAAAGCAGGAGTTGCCTGTAATTTCATGTTGGTTTTTTATTATCATTTGGATTTAATATGCATTTCCAGAAAAATATAAAATATTTAATATAAAATAACAAGTTGAAACGTATACCCACACAAATTATACTCCTGTGTGCCACCCTGAAAGTAAGGGTGGGATAAAAAATACCAGAACATTTCCCTAGAGGGCAGGGAGGGAGGGAGGGAAGAGGTATATGCTCTGCACACACTCCAGGAGACCATCAGCAGGCGTGCTGGATTGGCTCTGGCAATATGCTCAAACAACCCTGACCTTCCCGTCACCTCACCCCCTTTCCCTCTCCCTCCAAGTAAGTGGCAGTGACTCCACTGCCAGGAAGCCCAGATATGTGGCAGCACCCTTTCTTGGTGATCCCTCTTTACCCCAGTTCTTTCACCCTTAACATGAACCTGAGGGGTAACTACAAGCCCCCTCATAATAGAGTCAAATGTTCCCTTCAAATATATGTACGATGCATTCAGAGATCTTACTTATCATACATAAAGCATATAAGTAGAAAAATGTACTTGCTGTTCATTATATCATTGTCTGATATAATACGTAAACGTGAAGGGTTTTGTTTTCAGGTAGAAATACAGGTGAATATCATGGAAAAGTCCATTTATGTAAGCAATTGTTTTCATTAGCTACTGGAGTTTAATATATGAGATAGACTCATGACATGCAAAGCGAGATATGTCAAGCCTTTGTTTGTTATAATTGTGATGATTATGGCGTACAGCTGATGAAAACCCCAAAGTTGAAATTGTTAATTTGGGGTTCTCATCAGCTGTACCCCATAATAATCACAATTATAACAAATAAAGGCTTGACATATCTCATATGTCATGTCATGTCATGAGTCTATCTCATATATTAGTTTCACCTTTTAAGTTGAATTACTGAAAGAAATGACCCTTTCCATGATATTCTAATTTTTCAAGTTTCACCTGTAAGTTCAAAAATTTTGGTTACATTAAAGCAGTCACAGTGTTCTCCTCCCCCATTTGCTTCTGCACATAGGTACATATTGTTGTATGATGTGAAATTAAGAACCAAAGCTTGCATTTTATCTGCCATTCTCTTCAAGGTAATCAATATGTTTTAATTTGTATCTTGTCTAGTAACTGATAAAAGTTGTTTTCGAGATTTTCACTCTCAATAAATAGATAGCTGTTCTGGCAGTAATGCCTGCAATAGTGTGTGAAAGCCTCTCACTAGCTTGCTTTGCCGAACAATCTCTTTAGTGGGTTAATCCACCAAAAATAGGGTTCCGAAACATCTGGAAGTGAAGGAAGGAAAGCTGCTGGTAATCTAGGAAGCAAGGAAGGGCCTGAGGTCTAGAAAGCTCATAGGCAGATTTCTGACTTGCTTGGATGATCAGCAACTTAAAATAAACCAAGTCAAGTCTACTGAGAGCCATGAAGGAGAGCAGTTGAGCTAGGAATTCCATCTGTGGGGAAAGAAGGATGCTCCAAAAGGGCTTTGGCAAGATGAAACTGACTGCTGCTTCTGTCTGCCTTTGTTTCTAAGAAGAAAGGAAATTTGGGATGCCTGCTCTCACCCACAAAATATACAAACTATCCCTTTTGCTAGAGGCCATATATTGTGTCTGCTATTGTTCTGTTTCAGTACGATGAGAATGTGTCATAACACCAAATAAGCTATGAAAAGGCATGACAGAAGTGGAAATCCCAGCCAGACTGTTTGATTCAAGGTGGTAGTTGTAGCCAAGCAAGGACCACCAAGTAGGCCTCAGTCCATTTTCAGGTGGCTTTCAGCACTGTAGCTAGCCCAGTGTCTCCTGACTCACCTACCCTACCCTGCTGTAGCCTTTGGACTGGGCTGACACCAGCACCTTGAATGTGTTGTTGCTTGCATAGGCATGTTGGGGAGCAGGAGTTGGAGGAATTGGCATGTAATGTTGGAGGGAGGGAAAGAAAGGAAAGCGTCTCTGGTTTGGCAAATTCTGCTTAAAATGGGAAGGATGAGTCACGACAACCCAAGAGCCAACATATGCACTCAGCTTAAGGAAAGATGAATGATAGAACTGCCTGCTACAAGGAAATCACTGCAGGGAATAATCTAGCAATTTGTAATTTCCATCTTTCAGTTGGAAATTATTTCAGCCACTGCCAATTGATTATGTCTAACTCTTCCACTTATTTTGCGAGTGGCTCCACACCTATGACCAGTGGACCACAGTAACCCTGAGCCCTCTCAAATGACTCCTGGAGGCAGAACATTTGAGAACTCTTGTTCTAGCCAACTGGCCACTTAAGACTTATATCTGGTTTCAGATCTAGATAGTAAGAGTGAATTAAAACTTTAATTAATAAGCAAGAGAGATTCCTGTATGTGCCATGCAGTATTTGTGCAATGTAATGATCCCACTTATTCTAGACTCAATAAAACAAATGTTTATTCTATATTAACATCTTAATTTTTTAATGTGAAGCACTACACATTAATTAATGTGGTTTTAATGGGTATAAACTTTTGTACAGCTTTGGAAGATTTTAATAACTGTATAATTCTCAGTCCCTCTTTAGAGCTTCACTACCACATCCTAAAGCAGATTGTGACTTTGCACAATATGAAACAGATGTATTAATTCCTGGCATTGATCTATTCATGGATTACTACAGAGCTGATGTCGCAACTGTTGTTGCAAGCCTGACTTACGTTATACATGAATTGCATTGTAACAAGCAGAATCTAATAGTAAGTTCTCATAAAGTATATATAAGACATTGTAATTATTTTAAATGTTGAAATGGGTTATAAATTTGGTCTGTAGTTTCACTTTTATACTACTCAAGGAGCATGAAGCCAGTGTATAAGGTTATGCAGCTTGTTTAGTTGAATACCTAATCCTATGGATGTTTACTTGGAAGTACAGTATGATTGCATCTCACATGAGGCTTCTGTTCCAGAGGCAGCACACTTATGCAAAATCACACATAGACAAAAGCTACTGACTGGCATGGGGTGGGGGTAGGGGACCCCAGTATGTACTTTCTGTTGGCTCCACTGTCCCCATTTCATTAATGATGTTTTTGAATTTTTTAATCGGATTTTAATGTTTTTGGGCTGTACATAATTTTGTATGCAAGAGAAGGTAAAAAAAGTGACAAACAGATCTATAAATTAAAAACTACGAATCTGCTAAGCTACAGTGTATGGATTGGAAGCTCTTACAAAAGCCTTTGGCTATATACGATTAAGTTTTATGAACTATGAATAAATATTAATAGAATTCTCTGGTGTCTTTGCAGATTTTGCCACTATTTGCATTGTATCAATACTTGGTTTCTGAAATTTGTCGCAGTGCAGCTAAAAGTATTGAAGGAAGAATTCTCAAGGTAATGTAACAATATAACAGTTAAGCAACACATTCAGTTTTTCAATGATTGCTTAATGTAAATTGGTTACTAAATTATTACGGTATCTACTGCTGAATTTATTTCATTGAAGAATAATAATTTATAACTAATTGGAGGAAATGAGCTGTTTTTTGGTGAAATGAAAGAACTTTTTATCCTCAAATATGAAGGTTCCAAGGATGCTGAAAATGTTATTTTAAGGTTGGCAGTCTGCTTCTGTGTTTTTTATGGGAAATTAGATTCTCTCAAGCTTGTGGTGCTTGAGGTGTATATTTTATGACCTACCTTATTTTAAGCTGTTTTAAACTGTTTTTAATACTGTGTTTTAATTGTTGTAACCTGCCCTGGGACTTTGGGGCGAAGCCTGGGTAATAATGATGATAATAATAATAATAATAATAATAATAATAATAATAATAATAACAACAACAACAACATTTGTATCCCTGTCCACAAGATTTTTCCTTAGCACAATCCTCCCTTCAGCCCTCACATTTTTGATTAGGGAGCAAGGTATCCAGGTCTTAGGGCTTGACTTGTAGCCTGGCACCTGTCATCTCTGTGCATGTAAAGATGGCCTCAGCTGGGACTCGAGTTCCACCTCATGGTTGAAGGCAAAATTGCTGCTCCAAATAAACTCTTCAAAAGTCCCTCCCTTCTTTGAAGTCTTTTGTTTTCTATTATGACAAACCAAGAAAGGACAGAGAACAGTGACAGCCAACCAAAAAACAACAACACCCCAGTAACACTCTCTATTGTAAATCATAAATGATAAATGTAAGGAGAAAATGCTGACGCAAATTGCATCAAGAGTAGTTGAAACAAAACCAGGTATCCAAAGGGAGGGGGCACCTTGTCCTGCAGGGTGAGTCCCTGACATCCCCTGTTTGCATGCATAGAAATCTCTTTTACAGGAAAAAACCTCAAATGGCCTTTTCTTTTTTATGCTACCTAAGTGGTGTGACTTCTTCCCATATGTCTCCAGTAACATTGGAATCCCAATATCACATGGAAGGGACAGCTTGATGCAGTTAAGGAACTAGCATCATCTCCTTCTGAGAGCTGGGGATGTGCAAGTGTGAGAAGGAACTGCATCATCAATAAAAAAATTAAGATCCAAACCCTGCAATTCACAAAATGAATTGCACTACTGGCTCTGTATACCCACTGGAAGCTATAGCATTTCCCTCACAAAAGCTGATTTGGTTGTGTATGAATCTTTGTATGTAGAGCTGACACTATTGTGGACATTTCGTGTAATATTAACCTTTTCTTTAAAAAGATCAAAGTACTTACAGATTTAGGATTTTACTCTGATGCCTTCTATGAACTATGCATTCTCAACCGTGGAGAGAAAGTCCCCTGGAAGCAACCTTCAATCTATAAGCTTGTTCCAAGACTCCCGGTAAATTTTTTAAAACTTGATTTCATACCCTAATATGTCAGGAAATACATTATCCCTTACACTTAAGGTGCACTGTGAGTTCTTTGCAGGTTCTTTTAGAAAGGACATGCTAGGATTCCCTTTCCAGGGGAGAGCTTGGTCTCGCTTGCTTTTGATTCGTCCAGCTTTTTAGAATAGTTTCACACCCTGGATGAAAGGGTTATTTAACCTTAACCACAGGGATCTGCCATAGCAACAATCAGTTGGAGAGCTAACACAAAAGAAATAATGATCTGATTGCTAAGCATAGTTGTGAATAGGTGTGTGTCTATCTGAACTTTTTCTATGGTTTATTACTGTAGATCATGTCATGAGTAAAGGTTGGCATTACCTAATATGAAAAGAGATCCCCATTATGATCTTTCTTGACCCTGATACTAGTCTTATCTCAAACATGTCCTGAAAGGCATGGAGGAGACATCCTGAACTCCTAATACTTTCTTGTAAAGATCAGCACATGTAATCGAGTTACCAGTAAACTGTTAACCTCCTGTGAAAGAATTGTTGCCACACAGACAAATAGTAAAACAAATAGTTTAGTCATTGCTCACTAGGATTATAGCCCTTTAACTTTTAATTAAGCAGAATAAACAAAATGGAAAATAGGAAACCCTAGGAAGAGACAATAGAACAATAGATTTATTGGAATTACAGGAATTGCTCATCTCAAAAAAAAGCCCCCCCTTCTCCATTAGAATGTATTGACTAGAATTAGTACAGAACCCCTAGATTTTCAGTGGTTAGTTAGCTCTCCAAATTACATTGTGGGATGCTGAAGCCAATGGGATGGGAAATGTCCTCGTCACGTGACGCTAGGCAGGAGCAAACACTTTGGGGAAGTAGGCTCGATTCCCTCAGTTTTTTCCTCCTGCCTGATGCAGCAGTCTGTTCCTCCCAGCTCTCCCCTTTTCGTCAGATGTCTAGCTTGTACATTCTTTAATTCTGCTTTTCCTTTGCGGTGTTTTTTGTGTTCCCTTTGATTCCTCTGTTGCCTTCATATATATATAGGTCTCTGCAAGTTTTGATACATCACTACCACTCCTGACAAATACAAATCTACAGGTAAGAAGTTGGTTGTATATCTAATTCATATACCAGACTGAGACTCAACTTGAATAGGTGCACATTCAGTTTTTTCCTTTGTTACTTCAGCAGATAATATGGAATGGAAAGTATGTTCTAACACAAGATGTAGTGATTGCCACCAACTTGGATGGTATATTTATTTATTCAATTTCTATGCCACTCTTTGTCCCAGTTGGGATGAAGCACCAGTACAAAACACTTCAAAATATCATGAAGACTATAAATCTAAAGCACAACCGTTATAAATATTGAAGTCTAACACTCAAAAATATTGGGTCCCTGGGAATGAATAAATCTAACAAGTCTAAAGGCCAGCAATAAAGGGGGACTAGACAAATTCATGGAGTGGAAGGTAGTATAGCTTCTAGTCATGATGGCTATATTGCCTCCAGTATCAATTGGCATACTTCTAAATAACAGTTACTGGTGGAAGAGTGGTGCTGTGCTTATGTCCTGCTTGTGGGCAGTGGCAGAGCTTCATGCTCCGGCACTGGGGGAGGGGCAGAGAGCAGGCAGGGTGGGGCTGGCGCATGTCTTGAGGGCATGACACGCCGCCCCTAGGGTTGTGGCGCTTCCTGGGGGTGTGGTGCGCCGCCCGCAGGGGCGCGTCGCCCAGCGAGGGCGGGGGGTGGCCGCCGCGATGGCACCCCACCAGGATCACATTGTCGGGGGAGGTGCGCTCCCCCCGCACTCCTCTTCCTCTGCCAGTGCTTGTGGGTTTCCCAAAGACATAGTGAGCAAAGAATGCTGTCCTAGATAGACCTGATCCTGCAGAGCTTTTATGCTATAAATCTGCAATCCTAACTCCACTTTCCTGGGAGTAAGCCCCATTGAATTCAGTGGGACTTAACCTTTGAGTAGACATGGTTAGGATTGCAGCCTAAGCTGTTGAGGACAACTTATTTAGCCTGGGGAGTTGGATATATCCTGGCCAAGCTGTTTGGGAGTGAATCCTCCTTGGAATGGCACCACCACTCTCACATACCTGTGCACCTTGGATCTTTCCAGTGCTAAATAAGAGGGCATCCTAGAATCATGTACAATGTAGCAGAATGGCACAGTCAAACTGGATTTGAAATCTGAGAAGGGGTGCTGCCTTCTTTCTGGGCATCTTTACGCTCAGGCTACCTGCCAGTTTATTGCCACCTTGGTTGGTTAAGAGGATACTTCAGAGACTTCTGTATTGCTACACAAAACACTAGAGAGTACTGTCATTTTGTGTAGGTCATGAGTGCAACTTTTCATGTTGCTATCACTATGAGGTTCTGCATTTGACTCAGTAGGTCCCATGCATCACCACAGAGGCTTTTGGGTTTGCATCTTTCCCTTTGTACATCGCAATAGGCACCACATGTTGCAAGTTTCATTTGACAACTTCTGAATTGGAAGGTATACCACACCAAATTACAGTTAGGGGATTGATTATAAGATTGTTGCAGCTTAAGAACCCTCAGTATAATTCAAGAGGGAGATACCAAGCTTAGAATTTGTCAAGTAACTGGCTAAATGTCACTTTAATATTGTGGACGTTCAGTTTGTCACTAGTGCGTAGTTATGTCCCTATAGCTGAGTTACATATTTAACAATGTTGATATCTGTATAGTACATTATGGTAGCACTACTTGCAGTTCAACACCTGGGAGTCACCATAATGTAGTTTGGTTCAGTAGTAGTTGCAGTTTTGATTTGATTTTTTGTATGACTTTGTTAGGTTTAAATTTTGCTTCTGAGTAAGGTTGCCGTGAAATTAAGTTTTAGAAAAAATGAAGCATGTCCGTATATTTTTATTAAATTTCCTTTTTATTTCAAAGGCATTAGAAGATGTATTTAACAGGCCTGTACATTCAGCCTGGGCTGAAGAATGTGAACCAAGAATCTTGGATAATTTAATGTTAGTCAAAATGCATCTTATTATTTGCCTCTCTACAACATTAAACTGTATTCCTGAAAAAGTGACAAAAGCAGTGTATTGTATGGACAGTGAAATCTTAAGAAAGGCAGGCAGAAACACCGATGCTTTCCAGAAAGGTACTGGCAAACAATAAAGCGCTCTCTCTCTCTGAATTTTATTTTCACTCATTTAAGGTTTATAAAGCTTATAATGTTTGTGTAATGATTTTATTACCTTGCTTAGTATAATATTTCTTCTTACTAGAAAATATTTTGGTAAACTACCTAGGAATATGGATTACAAATAAAAATTCAAATTTGTTTAAAAATAACTATATCAAGAAATGGAAGGAAATAAAAAGCAGCCTAGAAAAATGGAAACATCTAAATCTTTCTATATGGGGAAAGGTCTCTATGATAAAGATGATCGCCCTGCCAAAAATTATGTTTTTATTTCAAAATATCCCAATAATAACGGGGACAAAATATCTTAAGGACTGGCAGAAAGACCTAGCGGACTTTATATGGCAAGGGAAGAAAGCAAGAATGAAAAGAGAAATTTTGATAAGCTGAAGAGAAACGGGAGGCCTTGCCCTCCCAGATTTGAAAAGGTACTTTGAGGCAGCGTGCTGGACCTGGTTAAAAGACTGGTTAAATTTGGAAAATATTGAGATCCTAGAATTAGAAGGGTGGAACAAAATATATGGTTGGCATGGTTACCTATTGTACGAGAATATCAAATTACATAAAGATTTTAAAAACCATGTAATTAGGAAAGCTTTAATAGAAGTATGGGAGAGAACCAAAGAAAAGGTGATAGAAAGAACTCCCTGGTGGGCATCTCCAGTTGAAGCGAATTCTACTTTGAGGTGTAATAAAAAGGAACGTTGGCCAACCTACAGAGAAATAATAGAAGAAATGAATGGAAATATTAAATTAAGGAATATGAAGACTTAAGAACAAAAGGGTTAAGCTGGCTAGAATATTTTCAATTGAAGGCAACTTATGAAAAAGATAAAAAAAATAAAGGGGTTTGGAAATAAAAATTCAAGGTTTGAAAAAGAAATTCTTTTAAATAACGAAAAGATACTTTCTAAAATGTATAGGATCCTAGAAAACACAGAATTGGAACAAGAAGTTAAAAAAAAGTATATATGTAAATGGGAACAAGATTTGGGTGTAGAGATAGAGCATAATCAATGGGAATTTTTTTTGGAAGAAAACCATAAATTTCACAGCATGCTACCTACTTAGAAAGAACTTTATAAAGATGCACTACCGGTGGTATTTAACCCCGGACAGGATAGCAAAAATAAACAAATCAACCCATAATAAATGCTGGAGATGCCACAGTGCAACTGGATCTTTTTATCATATATTGTGGACTTGCCCGTTAATTAAAAAATACTGGGAAATGGTTACATGAAGAGCTAAAAAAATTGATAAAAACATCTTTTGCTAAAAGAGCAGAACTATATTTACTAGGAATTCTAGGTAACGATATCCCTGAAGATAAAATCAATATCTTTTTATACGCCTCAACGGCAGCGAGAATGCTGCTGGCGAAAAACTGGAAAGGGAACAGCATACCAACCAAAGGGGAGTGGATAGATAAACTCTGTGAATATTTGGAAATGGCGAAATTAACAGATTTGATCCGGAAAAAACCGAAGGAATAAGATCAAGAAACAATGGGAATGCCTGAACGATTACTTAAAGAAAGCAGGTCTAGGAGAAAATGCATGGCTGTGTCTTTATTAACCGGACAGGATGTGAATAAAAAAATGTGTTACTAAAGACTGGGAACTTGGAAATATTAAAACAGACAATACACAGGAGGCAGAATAAAGGGAAATTTTTATTGACTGCTGTGCGGAATGCGGTAGAAATGTTCTATTTTATTCTTTGTGTTCTTTTTCTTTTTTCTTTTCTTTTTCTTGTCTTCTCTATTCTTTAATTCTTGTTTTTCTTCTTTCTGAGAAGTAATTTAATTATACTATACTGTGATTTAATTGTAATGTTAAATTTATAATGTATTTTCTTTCTTATATTTACTTCTTGTATTTATCTAGTGTAAAAATGCGAGTTATGTAATTATCAATAAAATTTAATAAAAAAAGAAAAGAAAAAAGAAAATATTTTGTTTAGAAAGTGCATGTACTGCTAAAGTCTATAAAAGGACCTAAATATGCTTAACTTTGGCTGGTCATAATTTTTACCATTTTAAAGTGTTTATACTTAAAGTTTCAACTTTATTTGAATTCTTCTACATGTTATCTCCTATAATGCTGGCAGAATGTATGGGCTTTGAGCTCAAATCTATAGGAATTACTGTAAGTAAAAACACCTCTAAGAGTGGTCTACTGCCTTGCCACCCAACACAACCCAGAACAAAAAGGAAAAGCAGTTTCCCTCCAGTGCTTCTGTCTTCTGCGTCAGAATCCATCAGAAGTGTTCAGCTCCACTTAAAATGACCTAGGCCAGCTTATCTAGTGTTGGGATTTCTGATTCTTCCATGAAGAAGAGTGAACTGTGTGACTCTGATCACCCTAAAAATGAATAACCTTTTCGATGACATCTACTGTCTCTGCTAGGAAGAACAATGACTAAATTCACAAAAAATATAGGCTTGGCTCCATTTACCTCAGGGTCATAAATCTCCAGAGGTTATATTAACAAGTTCTTTCCAATACCAAAGGAAGTAGTCTCCCACCTTCCAGGGAATTGGACAAAGCATATTTTAACGCTTCAGAACAAGTATCAGACACTCAACAGAGTGTGATATCCATTCAATAGTATTTCTGCTTCACAAATAAATGTGGGGTGTGGGTGGGGAACTCATTTTGGATTTGAAAGGCCTAAAATAATCCATCGGATTTCAACCCTCTTCTCCCTATTTTTTTTTAAAGTCTCCAACAGTCAACCAATAAATTACATGGCACTAATAATAGCCCATACATTCTAGAGTTGCACAGGAGATAACGCAAAAAGAACAACTTGCAGGTGAACACCCGGCTGCTTTCTGTGCTACTTTGTTTTGTTTAATTGCCTCAAATTTGACAGTGTATTTTATTTTTTGCAAAGGTTTTGTGCCTGGACCTGAAAAGCGAGACAAAAGTTTTATGATTTTGGAACTTGAAATAAACAAAGATAACTTAAATGCGGCTGCGCTAAAGGTAATAGTGTTGTTTTAAATGTGAACATATATATCCATAATTGCACTGCTCAGGAGCAAATTTACACATACTTTGGCCAATGCTCCAGTTTCTCAGTTGGTGGGCATGGCATAGGATTTCTGTGCATGTTACGTGGACTGGTATTGGGTGGTGCTTCTCTTGGGAGGGGTGCTGGGTGCTGGGACTGGCTGCTCCAGCAGCTTTGGAGCTGCCTGGTTAGTCAGTTGCCTGCCAGTGACATCCTGGCACCCCTAAATGTGGGCTAGTTCTGAGGTAAGGGTATATGTTAGAGCTTTAGGCAGACAGGTGTTGGCCCTGTGCAAGAAAGAATCTCCTTTGCATTTCTGGCTTGAATTCAAGCCATGCCTTCAAAGAGAATTGGGAACACACCCTCAAGTGTGCTCCTGATTTTTTGCAGCCAAATGTTGGCACTTTTAGAATAGGGTTCCTTTTTCTGTCACTCTGTAGTGTGACAGGAAAAGGAGCCAAATTAAAAAACAAACTAACAATGAGTTTGGGCTGCAGAGAAAGAATCAGGAACACACTTAGCAACACTACTCATCCTCTGGTCGAATTCAGTTCCTCACCTCTGCTATAGCCCCTTAGCTGGCAGGTCTTCAGTATACTCTGAATTAATGTAGATCAAGGCTGAAATATATTTTTATTTCATTCCACTTCTTCAAGACAAAGTCCCATATAAAACCACAACCAAAACTGGCTCCCAGGCAATGGACTGGCAGCTGGTGACTAGAACTTAATATCTGATGATAGATCTCATGCATTTTTGTGATATGTATTCGATTATAACCTACTAAAGATAAAATACAAAGAAATAATTATTTACTCCCTGTCTGTCAGCATTGACTACTGTGCCCTACAAATGTGTGCAAAGTATAGGACAATTGTGTTTAAAGAATCAAATGTATAATTAGTTAATACAACTGTTAATAGTATTTAAGCATTTTAATGAATGTCTAGGATTCAAATATAGGATGTTATATCCTAAATGTTGTATCAGAAGTATTCCAAGATTGTGGATTCCAATGTAGAGTAGGCAGTAAGCTAAGATTTTTCACGAACTTATTAGTTCTTTGTAAACTGTTCAGACATGATGATTTATTATTTTAGGGGATTTTATTGGCAGAAGCTGAAGAAAGGATTAATTCAGTTCTTGAAATACAAAATAAATATGGCACATTGCTTTATGAGTGTTCAGCTGCAGAACTGGAGATTGTCATTGAAGCTAAACTTCTGCTTGCAGCTATTGCTCAGCAAAGACTTCAAACAGCATTCAGGTAAAAAAAAAATAAGCCAGTTTTCAGCAGCACGTTTGTTATTTGCACTTTATTTTTTTAAAAAATTCTAGTGGAAAAACAGTGTCATTATGTTTAAATTTTTTTAAAAAAATTTTAAGCTGACTTTATCCAAAATGGGACTGTGGTCTGGAAATGCTAGCTTTCAAGAAAAGTTGAGACTATTGGCACACACGCATGCTATGCTGGTTATAATCTCTGGTGATGAGTGGGCAGTTTGGTCTCCATGTGGCTCGCTAAAGGCTGGGTGGAGAAGGGGTGGATTCAGGAGGTAACAAGATGCTGCCACACAGTCACATTAAGTTAAAGCATTACTGACCTAGGTGTTGGTACTGTCATGGTCCAGGAGCCAGGAGACATTTCCAGAATACGTTCCAGTCATGACAAAAAAGTACACTATATGACTATGCCCTAGAACAGTTGCTCATGGAACTGACCTGAGGGGCAATGATCCTGCACTTAATCTACAGTAGCACTCAGGATCTGGTGATGATGAACCAATTGTTGATGTACTGATTGTGAACCGTGACCAAAATGCTATCAAATTCAACTTTTTAAATTTATTTTATTAAATTTCTCTCAGTCTTCCTCCTAAAGAACCCAGGGTGGCAAACAACAAAGCAGAAAAATGTTAGCTATTTCTGTTACAAACTCCTGTGTCTTATACTATGTTTTCCCATGAATACAAACTAAATTGATGGCAGCTGATGTGGGTACCAGAACTATTGCTTTAAAATAGGAAATACTTAAACTTCTTAAATGTTTAATGATATGTTTGCTTATCACAGTGCTGCTTTGGCCTTTTCTGCAATAAAACTTCTTCAAGATGCAACAATTTTCAAGAAATCACTTGATTCAATAAAAAAACCAGAGAGAAAAATAGAGGTATGTGTCAAAATATCTTGACAAGTTTATGATAAGTCACACAGAGCTAAAAAAATAAAAGTGCCTTAAAGTTACTGCCAACTTTGGAAAGCATATGGGATCCTTTTAGATTAATACATGTGCCGGTATATTGTGTATTGTAACCCATTTAACTAGAAGCAGAACAAATGTTTTCATAAATATCCCAATATATGTACTAGATTACTTTACATTTTTCTGTACGTTAATGATAAATTATTCTACAACAGAAGAATTGAGCAATGCACCCAGTTAGTTTATTTTTCCCATGTCTTTTAGATAAATGGTGAAATAATTTATGTTGAAGATCCCAGTCTGCTTCACAATGTAACAGCACGAAAACATATGAATATGCATATATGGCTGAGATGTCGTTTGGCATTAGTGACTGCAATGACAGCACAGGCACGAGGCATTGAAACTATGAAAGGTAGTATTTGACCTTAAAACTCCTATTAATTTGTTGGGGTGTTGGGTGTATGGTCTGTGGAAGCTCAGTCAAGTGGTTCAGCTAAACACAGAAAAGAGTATCTCTTCACAAATTCTTCACTCAAATCTACAGTTCCACAAGATAGCCTTTAACAATTTCTGCAATCTCCTACCGCAACCCACTTAGCATGCTGTAACCTGAGCCCTTTTATACACAGTTACTTGCCAAATCTGCCCAGTAACACAGATAAGAGACAGGTAGGTAGCTGTGTTGGTCTGCCATAGTAAAAAAAAAAAAAAAAAAAAAAAAAAAATTCCTTCTAGTTGGTCTCTAACGTGCTACTGGAAGGAATTTTTTATTTTGTTTTGACAGATAAGATTGTCACAGGATGCCTGCAGCTGCATTCTGAGGAATGAATCGTCTGCTGACTCATGGAGAATTAACTGCATTCCTTAACATAATTCACCAAGATGTTTTGTCCTACTTGCCCAAACGCTTTTACTGTGATTATTACATCGTTCAAAAAGGTTCTCCCTACTTAGGTAGCACTCAATTCCAGTTGCATCTTGCAAGCACTGTATATAAAGCTGCATTACCAAAAACAGATGTGGCCTTCCTTTTAGTACATTCATGGTTAGGAAATCAGGCAGCACTACATCTGCGCTAAATCACTATAGTGAAGGCAATGCAATGCTCACAGGATCTTGATTATGTTTGTCAATATCTTTGATTAAAAAAAACAATAGATGCTAATATGCATGCTTGAAATGTTATATTATTAACATATTAAATGTTCCATTATCATTTGTCAAAATTACAATAATGGAAAATTGTACGTGCTGCTGTTTGGGAAAATAATGTGTGTACTGATGGAGGTGTATTTCTCTTATTTTAGAAAATGAATTGAAGGAGTGCTCATGTCTGATTGCTGAGGTACAAAGAGAAGCAGAGGAATTCAATGATGTTGAGACACTTGCCGAAATTACAATGCAAGCTGTTATGCTTGGCCTGCAAGAAGGAAAACCAGTGGCTGTCATTAAGTGTTGTTTACAGGTTTGGACTCAAAACTGAATTGTGAACTCTTTCTCAGTAAAATTGGTGTAAAAAAACATTAATTCTGACACAATTCATTGATTTATTTTAGCTAAGTGTCTTGATATAAAGTGTGGTGTCCAACTAATTGTTATTCAGAATAGACCCATGGAAAGTAATAAACATGACTAAGTTAGAGCCATAGAGTTTTTTATTTTATTTTTTGCATTTTTCCATTCCATACATTTGTTTCTTTCACTGTGTCATTCTAGTTTTTCTTATCACCTCTTTTAAACATCTAGTAAAACATCTAATAGATAATAGTAGGTATCTATTACAACCATAGAACATCTCTAGTCACGTCCTATCATATGAAGACTTCCCAGCCTATCTTTCCTTGACATCCTAGATTTTCATTTAATTTTGCTGCATCTCCTTGGTTTGTGTTTCTTCCCCCTTTTGAGAAACATTTGAGAAACACTCCTCTAGACTGTAACTGCACATGAATGTATTTTGTTATGTTTTTATAGAATATAATTAGGTTCCTTGAAGAAAAGACTCTGATTTCTCCACCAGCTTCTTTAACACTAGTGCAGAGTATGCTTCTGCTGACTGACATAATGAAAACGCAAGCAGGGAAGGATTCAGATAATCAGACGTCTAAAACTGAACAAATGGATGTATTAATTATGGCACACACAATTGTTGTCCATCAGGTGAGTGCATTCTGATGATTTAATGCTAGTTTAAATTTGTCATAGAGTTTACTGTCTTATTATGGTGTAAAGGTATACACAAGACCATAGTCCATGAAATATGGAAAGACCATGCTGAAGTTCTAGGGGTAAAAAGAACAACTCTGGCTGTGTTTAGTGCCACACTATGTGTGATATTAAATGTGAGGTGGGTGTTGGTTATTCAGTGGGAACAGAGTATGTGTGAGAGGGAATGTAACTCTTCCCTTGCTATAGTTCTGAGGAAAATCCCAATGAAGGATTTCCTCTTTCCCAATGAAAATATTAGATTCATTAGGATGACAGCAGGTGAGAAATGAGTTAAATTTCTACACCATGCATGCACATTAGATACAAGATGCATTTAGTGTCAGGTGTAGCTTGGCAGTTAAAATGTGATCATGTAGGAAGCAATGTCAAATGTCATGGGGCAAAGAATGGAGTCAATTTTGACTCAGCTTCCTGGGATTTAATAGGTTCAGTTTAGATGAGAGAAGGCTGCTATTGGTATGAATCCAACATTTTTGGATCCCAGCTGTTCCCTTCAGAAATCACGCTTGCAGTCATTGCTCATCAGCAGTTAGGCAGTGAGTTCAAGCCTGTTGGATTGGTTGTGTCACTGTGCTTCCTGTGGGAAAGCAGGCTTGAAGTCACTATCAACTGATGGGTGGTGATGTCAAGCTTGCTGATCAGCAATACTTTAAAGCACCAGCCAGGACTCTTTGCAAGTCCTGTGAGGTCCCAACAATCTTCATTTCACATCATTGTCCAGTTTGTCGCATAGGATTCTCCACCCTGACTTAAATCCATATTCCTTTACTAGCTTGCAATGAACTGTCATAGACTGGCTGGATGCAGAAGGGTAGTGGGGGGCACCAGCTGTGGAACCCCCAAGGGAAGAAGACTCAGACCCAGGGGACTGGTGGTGGGATGGTAATGAGTGGTCAGAGGGGGAAGAGGGGGCAGACTGGGAGGAGGAGGTGTCGGAAGCTGAAGAGGTAACAGGGTTTAGTGAGCAGGAAGAGTCTGTGGCAGAGAGTAGTCCAGAATCAGAGGCAGAAGTGGGGCTGGAGAGGAGGGGTGTCAAGAGGCAGAGATGAGGCAGGCTGCTGAAGAAGCTAGGGGGTCTTCCTCTCCTGGTGCGACCAGCTCCCCTCCCACCTGGTCTCCCAGAACCAGAAGAAGTATGAAGAGAGTGGAGCAAAGAAAGGCAAGACGAAGTCTCAGATTGCTTGGGAAGAACCTGGTTAAGGGAGGAGACTTAGGGAACTGTGGAAAGGTGGAGACCTTCAGTCCTCATAACTGCCTCATTAGGGCAAGATCTACTGGGGAGAGTTGCTGTGCTCACTAGGTCTGACCTCCTGAGCTGTCTTTTTCTTTGAATAAAGAGTTAACTTTTCTGATGCTATGTGAGTTACTGCTGACCTGCTCCTGACACCCATTCCTGACATGAATGGAGCATTTGCTCCAGCAGCACAATCCTTAATAACTCTGAAATCTCTGAATGCAAAAGACCTAATAACAGTGACAGTTGCAGGGATGTGTTTGTATAAGAGTAATGGGAGTAGCAGATTTTCATTACTAAATCACACTTTTCAACAGTTATATCTTTTGGGACAATTACTTGAAAAACCTACAGCTGATCCTACACTGACAACTCTACTGGAGCCTTTGAAAAATATATACCTGCCACATATCAGATTACTGGCAAAAGTCAAACTAAGAATTGGTAAGGAAATTTAAGTGTTTTACAAAACATTTTATTATTTATAAAGCACATCTGATATCCAAGTACTACAATATATTTCAGTTATGTTAATTACAACTTTAAATACATAAATATTTTTGCTGGAATCTGTAATGGAAAGATACTAAAAATATAAATTGTAAAGCAACAGTTTAAACTATAGTTATTGTTGGCTATCCTATATAATAATTCCCTAATGTCCCCACGTCCGTGGTGTGTGTCAGTGGACATTTTCCACTGCGCATGTCCCAGACACACGCTGGGATTGGAGCGTAGAGACCACGCCTCTACCTCCCCACCCTCCCAGCTCCAAGTGCTTTCCAACGCTGCCTGCCCTTAACGGTCATTCTGTGAGCGACCGTTGGGGCAGACAGTAGCTTACATTGCCGCCGTCTACCTTCCGCCGTCGTTCGCAATTGCTGCGTTATCTTCGCTCCCTTTACCACGAGCCTCCCGCTTAAGCCGCCGAACATCGAGCCACAGTGCGGGGAACCTGCGCCGGTGACCCAGCACTGAAGCGGAGGCTCCTGCTGCCGCCAGACGCCTCCATTTTGCGTGCTTTTGGCTCCCGCTGCAGCCGCCGAACATCGCGGCTCCCCGAAGCGCGGGGTTTGGCCGCTTTTGCCTCCCGCTGCAGCCGCCGAACATCGCGGCTCCCCGAAGCGCGGGATTTGGGCGCTTTTGCCTCCCGCTGCAGCCGCCGAACATCGCGGCTTCCCGAAGCGCGGGGTTTGGGCGCTTTCGCTGCCGCCACCCACCTCCATTTTGGCCGCTTTTGCCTCCCGCAAGCGGAGCCTCCTGCTGCCGCCAGACGCCTCCATTTTGTGCGCTTTTGGCTCCCGCTGCAGCCGCCGAACATCGCGGCTCCCCGAAGCGCGGGGTTTGGGCGCTTTTGCCTCCCGCTGCAGCCGCCGAACATCGCGGCTCCCCGAAGCGCGGGATTTGGGCGCTTTTGCCTCCCGCTGCAGCCGCCGAACATCGCGGCTCCCCGAAGCGCGGGGTTTGGCCGCTTTTGCTGCCGCCACCCACCTCCATTTTGGCCGCTTTTGCCTCCCGCTGCCGAACATCGCGGCTCGCCGAAGCGCGGGGAACCGGCGCACAGCGCCGGTGAAACCCCACTGAAGCAGAGCCTCCTGCTGCCGCCACCCGCCTCCATTTTCGCCGCTTTTGCCTCCCGCTTTAGTCCCCAAACATCGCGGACAAGTGCAGGCAAGCGGCGCTTACCCTCCACTGAAGCGTAGCCTCCTGCTAACGCCAGTCGCCTCCATTTCACCCGTTTTGCCCTCACGCTACAGCCGCCTACCATCGCGCCGAAATACAGTACTTTTAAGCCACCTCTATCACCTTCTGTCTGAGTCTGAAGCAAAAACCTTTTCAATAAGTTGCACTGTGTCTTCTCACTTTGAAATACCACCCTTTCAACATAAAAGTGAATGTACTAGGGGTAAGCGGGTCCAACCGCCACCGCCATCTTAAATAATAACACACACAAAAACACTGTTTTCAACGCACCTTTACCACCTTCTCTCTCAGTCTCCAATAAAATCTACAAAACACACTATTTTCCCCAACTCTAACACTTTCTGTCTCAGTCTCAAGCAGAGAGGCTTTTACAAAGTTAAACTGTGGATACTGACTTTCAAATACCAACCACTTCTCTTATCGCACTGTGAACTACGCACTATATTATTCACAAGTTTAAAAATACCAAGCACTGTACGTGTTCACCAGTAGTCTTACTATATTAACTAAAACAGCCTTAATACCAAACAACACTTAACATCCAAATCACACAGTCAACAAAATAAAACGATGAGCATACAAAAAGGGAAAAATCTGTCTGGTGAGGATCTGCAATCTTTACGACAACTGAAGACACAAAATGAAAGACAAAGAAGAGCAAAGAAAAGCAAACTTGAAAAATATAATGATAAACATAAAAATACAGAAACACAGAGAGCTAAGAGAGCAACTCAAACCGCAGATGAAAAAATGAAAATACATCTACAAAACACCGAAAGACAAAGAGAAAGACGATTAAATAGATCTATGGAAGATAAGCTAAAAGATAAACAGAAAAGAAATGAAAGAAAAGCAATTAAAAAAGAAGCTTTAAGTCAGGATCACCAACAAACTGTACATCACAAACACAACACAAACTTTACTGACATAATATTACATGAAGATGCTAAGACACTCACTCACAGACAGAGAATAACAAACTCTATACAGAAAACCAGAAATACTACAAAAGAAATTCTAATACGGCAGCGAGATGCTGACAGAAAAAAAGCAAAAAGAGCAAATAGAACTCCACAGGAAAAGAAACATGAATGTGAAATATATGCCACACTCCAAAGAGAAAGGTTAACACATCTGAGTAATGATGAACGACAACTACGCAAAATATCTCAAACACAGAGAAAAAGAAATTTTCGACAAAGAAAAAAACATGAAACACAAATAAACACAATTACACTTCTTAATGAAATGGATAATTTTAATGAGGACATCATTGCAACACACAACTGTGGACATTTAGATCACATATGCCAGTTCTGTAATGCTAAACATTTTGAAGCGGAAAGACCTTCAGATAAGAAATTTACACAATGCTGTTCAAAAGGAAAAGTAAATCTTCCCACAATTAATACACATCCATTCATTGAGCAGCTCATGACTGGACAGCATTTGTACAGCAAAAATTTCTTCACAAATATAAGATCTATCAATAGTGCTTTAGCATTTGCTTCCATGGGAGCAAACATTGCTCCACCACCTGGCCATGGCCCATATTGTTTCCGCATCCACGGATCAATTTGTCACAGAACAGGCACATTGCACCCAGAACAGGGAGAAAACAGACAGTTTGCTCAATTATATATTTTAGCTCCTTCTGAAGCAGCAGATCAAAGAATGCACATTTCAGCAAATAATGGAATACATCCAGACCTTATGAAATTACTAAGCACACTCATTGCTGAAACAAATCCATTTGCAGAAGCTTGCAAAATGTTATATGAAGTAGAACAAGAAAATCAGGAAGATGCTGCAAAAAGTGGAAACGTTCTGAAAGAAGTGTCCATGGCAATAGTCCAAGATCGTAAAAATGACAAAAGACGCTATAATGCACCAACACATAATGAGGTTGCTTTCATTTTCCAAAATGATGATGGTGAACCACCACTGGAAAGAGATCTTCTAATACACTGCAAAACAAGTACAGATGATTTAAATCCCAGAAAAACACAACGGATTTCGGTCCTTGACCCCAATCTGGAACCCATGGTTTATCCCTTACTCTTCCCTTATGGTGATCAAAGCTGGGGAATTGATATACCTTTACAGCACAGACCTCAAGCCTTACAAACTTTACAAAATCAAGCACAACATCCTAGAATTCGAGTCACACAAATGCAATATTACGGTTATCGTCTTTCAATCAGAGACAACTTCAACCCCTTTTTAACTGCTGGCCGCCTTACACAACAATATATAGTTGATGCATATGTAAAAACAGAATCCAACAGACTAAACTACATTAGTGTCGCGACCCGGCTAGACAGTGGCAGACCGGGGCCCGCCGGGGTCGCGCCATGCGGGCGCCAGGAAGGGGAACCTTGCAGCGGGCCAGGAAAGGGGGCGACAGCTGAACCAGGCGCGCAGGGGTTAAACCGAGCGCAGCAAGACCCGACCTCGCCCAGGCATGCCTAGCAGGGTAAACAACCCCAGGATGGGCGCGTACCTGATGGCCCCACCCCAGGTGCGGAAGGGAACCGTCAGCATCGCAATAACAATGTAAAAAGCACCCATGAATAGCGCAGGTAGACTGGAGCAGTTAACTCTTTTATCTAAGCCATCCCGGGTGGGGAAGGGGATTACCCCCGGACCTTTAGGGCAGGAGGGAGGGGGGAATTGGGAGTCATCCAGCAAAATGTATTAAAGGGGGACTCTGAGATGGCCTCCTCAGAATCCTCACGAACTTTCCACGTTTCTCTGTGTGCTGTACAATAAACTTCAAGACTTTTTCTGCTGACTTCTCGGAGTGGCGTGCGTTCTTGACAGCTAGCTACAGTTACCATCGGTGACACGACAGTTAGACAAAATCAGGCAAAATTGAGAGTTGAAAAATACTCAGGATTGATGGACCACTTAATTAATCATTCCAATCACAAAGGCCTACTTCTGGGTAAACCATATATATTACCTTCCTCATTTGCAGGTAGTCCAAGAAAAATGCTTCAGAATTATCAAGATGCAATGGCCATTGTTAGAAAATATGGCAAACCGGATCTTTTCATTACAATGACATGCAACCCCAAATGGGAAGAAATTGTGCAAAACCTACAACATGGACAAACTACTGATGCTCGGCATGATTTGGTTGCCAGAGTATTTCATCTAAAACTTAAAGCTTTACTTGATGATATCTGCAACAAACATCTCTTTGGAGTACCAAAAGCAATTGTTTATGTAATAGAATTTCAGAAGAGGGGTTTACCACATGCGCACATACTGCTTATTCTTAAAGATGAGTACAAACCAAAAACTACAGAACTTATAGATAAAGTTGTATCTGCGGAAATCCCAAATATACACAAGACTCCTCGCTTACATGCAATTGTTACCAAACATATGATTCATGGCCCATGCGGACCACTCAATCCAAATTCACCATGTATGCTTAATGAAAAATGCAGTAAGGAATTTCCCAAACCTTACCAGGATCAAACATCAGCCAATGCCAGTGGTTATCCAAAATATAAAAGAAGAAACACAAATGAAACTTCAATTGTAAAAGGCAGGAAAATAGATAACCAATGGGTTGTCCCCTATAATCCACATCTGGCCCTCAAGTACAATTGCCACATTAATGTTGAAGTCTGTGCCTCCATCAAAAGTGTAAAATACCTCTTCAAATATGTCTACAAAGGCCATGATTGTGCTAATGTTGTAATTCAAGAACAAGGCACTTTAAAACACGATGAAATTCAGACCTTCATGGATTCAAGATATGTCAGCGCTCCTGAAGCAGCATGGCGCTTAAATGGATTTGAAATGCATTACCAATCACATACCATTCATAGGCTACCAGTGCATCTCCCTGATGAGCAATCTGTATTTTTCAATCCAAAGGACATACATACAGCAACTGAAAGAGCATCAACAAGAAATACTCAATTGACGGCTTGGTTTCAATTAAATAAAGACGATGACCAATCCAGACAATTCCTATATTCAGACATTCCAATACACTATGTATTTGACTCAAAAACCTGTAAATGGAAATTACGACAGCGGGGTGCAGAAAAAATCATAGCACGAATGTATTCCGTCAATTTATCATCAGATCCAGAACGCTACTGCATGCGTCTCCTACTGCTACATGTTCCGGGTGCCCTGTCATTTGAACATCTGAGAACGGTCAATAGCAAAATCTACCCCACTTTCAAAGCTGCTGCACAACAATTAGGCCTCATCACTGATGAACAAGTGTGGGAAAACACTTTGGAAGATGCTATCCAATTCAGCATGCCAAAACAACTCAGAGAGTTGTTTGCCTACATTTGTGTGTTTGCGTCCCTACAAAATATGAAAACTCTTTTTGACAAATTTGAACAATACCTCACAGAGGATATTGCTCAAAAACATATACATCACAACAATGAATGCATGATATGCCGTTCTATCGCACTGCAAGACATTTCAAACACTCTTATACTACATGGAAAGAAATGTGAAGACTTTGGATTACCACCTACACAAACACATTCATACTTACATTCAGATCACTACGACCAACTTCTTGAAACCCAAAACGCTGCAAAAATGACAAGCACATTAAACAAAGAACAAAAAGCAGCTTTCCACGCAATCTTGGAAGCAACTGAAAATGACAACCTTCACAACCACTGCTTCTTCATAGATGGCCCAGGAGGTAGCGGGAAAACATATCTTTACAAAACCCTGCTTACCACACTTCGTGGACAAGGACATATTACACTACCTGTAGCATCCACAGGCATAGCAGCCAATCTTCTACCAGGGGGAAGAACATACCACTCCCAATTCAAGTTACCTGTGCCTATAGTTGAGAATACAACATCTAATGTCAAACACAATTCTTCTGATGCACAACGTTTAAAAAAAGCAAAATTAATTATTTGGGATGAATGTACTATGACCCCCTCTGTAGCTCTTTCAGTAGTTAATAGGCTCCTGCAAGAACTAATGGATAACAAACGACCCTTTGGAGGGAAAAATTTCTTACTTGGAGGAGATTTCAGACAAACACTTCCAGTCGTGCCTCACGGAGACCAAACCAAAATTGTCGAAACCTGCATTAAAAATAATCCACTATGGAGCCACTTCTAAGTTCTTCCACTTACAAGTAATATACGATCAATTGATATTGAATTCAGCAGTTGGCTACTGAAACTTGGCAATGGTGATACACCACACATTGACGGCTTACCACAAGATATTATTGAAATTCCTTCCAAGATTTTATGCAAAGGAGATATTGTTAAAGAGTTCTTTGGAGAACACATTCCTCTAACACATGTCCATGACTTTGCCCTAAAAACTATACTTTCTCCAAAAAACTGTCATGTTCACACCATCAATGAAGAGGTGCTTCAAATTTTAGAAGGAAACACAGTTACATACCTCAGCACCAATTCTATTGATGACGCAACTGATGAAGACATTCAAAACTATCCCATTGAGTTCCTGAATGAATTAACACCAACAGGTATGCCCAAACATAAGTTGAACCTTAAAGTGGGCGCTATCATTATGCTTCTTAGAAACCTCAACACCAAAAAAGGTTTATGCAATGGCACACGTCTTATCGTAAAAGAACTTAAAAACAACCTCATCATTGCTGAAGTAATAACAGGATCAGCAGCAGGAAACATAGTCTTCATTCCCCGTGTTGACTTGGCTCCGTCAACAACTGATTTACCATTTATATTACGGAGGAGACAATTCCCAATAACATTAGCATTTGCCATGACCATTAACAAATCTCAAGGACAAACCTTAGAAAAGGTTGCAATTTACTTGCCACAACCAGTCTTCAGCCATGGACAGTTATATGTTGCCTTATCCAGAGTCCGGAGTTTCAATGATGTCATGATTAAGATCCTGGAAGGCCCTCAACAAGGCAAACTGCTTCAAAACTCTGACACAATCTACACAAGAAATGTTATCTATAAAGAAATTCTGTAAAAAAAAACCAACACCCTAAACCAAACATTGCTCCCCAACTTCTCAGATCAACATCCTTTACTACACCTTCATTCCTGCTGCTTCATGCCTCACAACACCAACACTACACCACTTCCCTGACACACCTGCTTCTCCTTCACTACATCAACATTAAAACCAAAAATACAAAAAAAAAACACCAGACTACACAACAATAAATCCTCCACAACTACAACTATCCTTCCACTACTTCTTAACAACTTACCATAAATCTCTTCTAGCGCCCGTTTTCTCAACGGGCTTAATTTACTAGTACTCAAATAATTAGACTAGGTTAGGAATATATACAGTTCTGTTTTTGTTGGCTGTCACAGTTTAGGACAGGCTTCCTCAACCTCGGCCCACCAGATGTTTTTGGTCTACAATTCCCATGATCCCTAGCTAGCAGGACCAGTGGTCAGGGATGATGGGAATTGTAGTCTCAAAACATCTGGAAGGCCAAGGTTGAGGAAGCCTGATGTCTAGGATTATTGCTCTTCAAATGAGAAATTGTAGTAAGGTTTATTGGTTTGTTTTCATCTAAATATTGCACTTATTATAACTTGCCTTTTTCAGCTGCCTTGCATATGCTCTCATATAGAACTATAAATATATCTTAGTGCTAATCATGCGAGATATCTCAAAATATTGAGATATATAGTGACATCCACAGCATGTTTAATTTTTGTTGTCAGCTACCAGGACATATTTTTTTGTCTCTTAATTTTTTTAAAAAAGAAAAGTAAATGTATTTTATTTTTCACAATATTTTATTTTTGTTCTTCATGGGTAACACTTTCTTGCAAGCATTTATTGATTTCTATTTATTGATTTCTAGCACATACACTGACTCTAGAATTATCTTGCATTTCTAAACCACAATCTGAGCTCCAATGGGTAAAAGCCCTCCGACATACAGAAACAGCCCTGGACCTATGTGCTTCTTCAGTGAGACGAGAGCTTGATCTGGAAGCAGAACTTCTTTTCCGGAAAGGTAATATGCAGCTCATATCGCCACAGTATTCCCATGCCTGTGTTGTGCATATTATACCTAGGGGCCTCAGAGAGCATTATATTGTTCTTTTTTAAAAAAAAAACCCCGATACCTTCATATGCCGCCTGGTTGCAAAACATTGCTATTGAGCATTTTCTGCATTAGCTTGTCAGATTAATTTGTGTGTCTTTTTTCTATTTAGGAAAGATAGAACGACAAATTGATTGTATGGGTGCTAATAAATCAATGATAGCTGTTGAGAGTTTGCTGGATGCCATAAAGTTAAGTCTTGGTAGTTACCAAAATTATGGGTAAGCAACTGTTCAAATTCTTTTACATGTGTGTTTTGAATTGGTGTCTTTATTGTCCTTTTCTAGTAAAATAAAGGCAAACAGATATCCTGCCCCCCTGCCCATTCTTATGTAGAAACCAGGCCTCTTATTTATTTTATAAAATTTATATACCACTTGATTGTAGGGAAAAACCCTCAAAGCGGTTTCAGCAGTAAAGGTAAAGGACCCCTGACCATTAGGTCCAGTCGTGTCCGACTCTGGGTTTGCGGCGCTCATCTCGCTTTATTGGCCGAGAGCCGGCGTACAGCTTCCGGGTCATGTGGCCAGCATGACAAAGCCGCTTCTGGCGAACCAGAGCAGCGCACGGAAACGCCGTTTACCTTCCCGCCAGAGCGGTTCCTATTTATCTACTTGCACTTTCATGTGCTTTCGAACTGCTAGGTTGGCAGGAGCTGGGACCGAGCAACGGGAGCTCACCCCGTCACAGGGATTTGAACCTCCGACCTTCTGATCAGCAAGCCCTAGGCTCTGTGGTTTAACCCACAGTGCCACCTGGGTTTCAGCAGTACTTACCCCTAAGTAAGGATGCCTAGGATGAATGCATTTTTTCTACAGTGCACTTGTAAAATGTGTTCTGATTCACCAGCTCTGATGCACATCTGGAGCCCTTATGTGCATTGCTGAGCTGTGGTCTCAGAGAAGCATGTTTTTTTAGTTGTTGGTTAATGATCTGAATGTCTGGATTTCCCACCAAACACACAGACCATTTCCCAACATAGCAAGGGTACATCTTGAAGTGCTCGGCATGCTATGTGCAAATCTAAGGAAGGTTTATGCATGAACTAAATGGAATGTAAGGTACAATCCTATACATGTTTCTTGGATGTAAGGGTGTGTACACACAGCAGCTTAAAGTGGATTTCACGCATCACAGGTGTGCATTTATTTATTTTTGTCATCCATGTGCTACTGTCCTCATCCAAGTGGCAGTCCTCACTTGCCCTCCTTTTTATTTGGATTTTCCTAATCCACTGATAATGCAGTAAAGAGGGAAAAAATCCAACATAAGATTGCATTTACTGTAGTGTGGATACATTGAAGTGCATTGTGGTGACATGCAAAATGTCATGGCCCGGCTTCCATTTGCTTGTTGCCAGAGCACAACCTAGCCACTTAGTTTCTATAATGATTTGTGTAAAGTTATGTTACAAGCTTTGTGGCTTGTTTGTTTGCTTTGCAGATTGATAAGAAAATCATACATGGAGGTAGCATTGCTATATTTTTATTTAATTACAAACAAGGAGGAATCTCCAACTTCTGGTTCACTGAAGGGAAGAACATTTAAACCAAGGGTATGTACCATTTGTCTTAGATTAAAGGCATGTGCACACAGTAGCTTTAGTTCACCAAAAATTGCCTGAACATGGCCACTGACAGCGCTTTAACCATATCCAAGTAAGTCCTATTGAATTTAATGAGGCTTGTTCCCAGGTAAGTGGGGATAGATTGAGGTTTTTGCTTTTGCATGAATTTGTCATACATTTATTCCCAATGAACTATGACAGCTATGTTGACCCCTGCAATCTCTTGGTTGTCTTGTGGAGTTTAGCAATCAGATCTATTGAATCACTACTGTATATGTAAACCCCAATGAAGTACTTGTGTGGTTATACCAGCCCTTTATTATAACAACTGTTTCCTTATCATGTGTAAAATTGTGGTAAAAAACAGTCTCAAAAACAATGAAATACTGTTTAAATTCCTGAACACTGAAGGACCTCTCCAGTCTTGGACCCTCAGTAATATACCATGAATTAAGCAACTAAGTCAAATGTTTCAGCTTTGATTCTCTGTAGCTAGTGTTGTAGTTTTCTCATATTATATATGGGAACAACAACCTTTGTTTTTTGTCTTCATTCATTTTAGCATTCTTGTCATGTTTTTCTGAACAAAGAAACTGATACCGTCTTCTTTGCGCATATATCACTCCTATCTCCCCTTATTTCTCACTGTCATCAAAAAAGAAATAACCGGATCATAAAGTACTGTAATACTTCTATTCAGCAGGTGCACATATTTAGACCTGGCATGCCATTTACTCTACCTTCTTGTCTTTTTTTTTTAATGCACAAATTTTAAGGGGCCAAGTGTATTAGAGGAAATGCCAGGAGGTGTAGCTTTTCATGCAAACAGAAATTCCCTCTTCTTCACAATTATTAATGATGCAGGAGTTCTGTCCTCTTTCACATGTGGCTGCTGTACCAAGTTTATACCTCCAAAACAAGCCATCAAAATAGCTATTTCATTCAAGATAGAGAGACTGCAGTTTAAGATCTTATATCCACTTACCTGGGTGTAATTCCCATTGCTCTCATTGGGGTTTACTTTGGATTCAACATGCATAGGACAGCACCATAAAGAAATAAGAATTATTTTTTCTTCATGACGTTCCAGAAGTTTTTACAGTATATTATGCTTTCCCATAATATATTGATTCCCTCACCCCAAAACTAAATTGGAACTTGTGTTAAATTTAGGCTGTCAGCAGACATCGTGTTAGTTCGGAGGAAATCACAGCCCTGGAAATGTACAGGGTGCAGGCCTGGATTACAATACGAGCTGCTGCACAGGTTTGGGGCTTATTTTTGTAATCTTACTTATATTTCTTTAATAATTATTAATTTGACCTCCTGCAGAGAAAAAACGAAACATTCTACAGTTTACATTATAGGAAGGAAGAACGATAGGGTGATGATGGCAACACTTAACAATTTTCAGTGTAATCCTCAGTTCTTTCAATATTAGTCAATATCTTTTGTAATTTTGGAACATGGCAAAAACTTGAGCAAGAGCAACGATTAATTTCAGTAATAATGCTGATTTCAAATTGTAATTATAAATGAGTGAGGGGACTTCAATTTTTAAGTATCTCATGGCTACTTGGGAGGGAGGATAAATGTGACTGAGTTCAGTTTAAAGGTGGATCTCCTTAACTCTCAGTGATTCCTCAAAATTTGCACTTTTCTGAATTTTGAAATGCAGTTCTCCAGCCAAGCAATGAGTAGAAAAATGCACATACTAAGGTAAAGTGCATATAAAAATCAATTTATTCATGAAAATAACAGGGAATCCAGAAGCAGTTATTTCCCATACCTAGAATGCCATAAGACTCTGGCGGTAATGGAAATAGTCGTTAGCAGATTAATACACTGTATGGGCCTAGATTGAGGGGTTTTATTCTCATGCAAATGCACCTAGGAGGTTAAAGGCAGTAAAGAAGGAACAAAATTACCCTACAGTTGCATTGCTTGTTTTTGGTTAAGTGCCTTATATGTATGCACGCCTGTCTGTCATGTAGTTAGGCACCTGTGCAATGTAGGAAGATATGTCTGATTTGAAATTGCTTGTATAATAATTAAATTATCAGTGACAGTGATATAGCATAAGTCAAAATAACATAGAATGTTTCTACAGCCGTGTGTGTGTGTATTTACTTTTACTGCTAATTTACTGATTTACACTTTTACATATTACAATGAGTTAAATCTGATCAATACATCTTGATTCTAGGTCAGTGAAGCGATTCTGACTTCACAGCAATTAATTGGAAAAAAGCCTGTTAAATTGTATCAAATGAGACAGAAAGCACAACAAAACATGCCGGAATTTGCTCTGCTGGACCTCAGTTCTTCCTACAAGGACTTTTTGTCTGGTATTTCTCTGTTAGCCTTGTGTTATTCTACAGAATGTATGTTACTGAGTGACTGAAAAAAGCTATACGAAGATGGCAAATTTGGCAGGCGTATTTTTTAAATATCTACTTTAATATACCGATATACCACAAGCACAGCACCTGCACAAAAAGGGACCACCATACTCCATAAGACATTAAGTATGAGTTATCATACAAAAGTGAGGTACAGATGCCAAAATAAATAGCAGAACTGTTTTTCTCTCTCCCTCTAGATGAGCACACAGGCATCACACCAGGCTTCTGCAAAATGTCTCTCCAACCTGCCCCCTCCGTTTAATCGGGGACCAAGCAAAGGAGGCAGGCTGGACAGTAATATGGGAGACAATGTCCCAGAATGGGCAGGTGTGTTTCCTGTGTGCATGCCATGTGGCAACGTGGTACTGTTACGCCAAGCGATAGTCAATAAGCTCACCATCCATATCTCAGGTTGTGAGGTATAGAGTACTATATGGCAGTGAAGTGTCAAGGTGTGTAATGTGCAAATCAGTGCCTAGCTAAAGGTAGTATGCACCAGCTACCAGCTACTGTTGAGTGCTTTTGTGCCTCTTTTGGCACAGCGCCCTAATCTGTGATTGATCTGTTCATAAATTAGCACCTTTTAGCTCTATTTCTGGTTTCAGCTGGAGTTAGGAGGAGGAATAAAACAATCCCAGTTATAGGGGTTGAAATGAACACACAGCTGAGTAGAGTTTGACACAGAGAGAGCATGAGCAAACAAGTATCTGTTCCAAGACATGTGCAGAGTGGATTAAAGTAATCAGCTGGAATATAGATTACCAAATCACTTATTACAAGGGAAAGCAAAAAGTTCTCAGGGTCATTAGCCAATGGAAGAAAATTATTTAGGGGTTTCATTAGGTTTTGATGCATTCCTACAGGTAATAAACTGGCCCATACAAATCCCTCATTGGTTTAGGAGTGCTATTACATTGCACACTGTAGTAATTAATGGATTATCAAACTTCAGAAAAGATCTAAAGTACAATGGGTATATAATATAAATAAAACAAAGCAAATGAGAAATTTTCTAATTTTCAACTGGTTTAAAATATGGGATTGTTATAAAGGGCTACTAAGACCAAATATTTCACCACTTAAAATTGGTATTAGACTTAGAAATAGATATTGATCATGGTGTTAAAATTTGAAGGGAAACCATATTCCCCCCCCCTACATATATCTTTGTATTGAAGTATTTAGAGGATTTTTTGTTCCATGGACACTGATTGCACTGTTATTAATTAAGTAATAATCAACAATAAACCCACAATAACTAGAAATGTATTGATGGGGTTCCATTGTCTTACAGTTGGTTTCAATTTATTTTATGCTAAACTGTGCACAATGTGGAACTTAAAAAACAACAATTAATTGATGTCAGGTTTTTTGTGTATATTATTGAGAGCTAGAATTGTGTGAACATGTATTTTGCTTTCCAGAAGGATATGATGTTTGCTACAAAGTGCCCGTGATGACTTTGCCACATGAAGATAAAGCAGAAAGTGATGGAGTTGAAAGCGCTGCTCTTGAAGACGTTCAGTGCAAATTGAAGATACCCTGGGTCCATGTAATTCGCTACAATACTTACTTAAACAGAAACTTGAACTTGAGCCCCATGCTTGGTAGGATGTATTTCTTTTTAGGAAGATCATTGTCTTAGTGTGCTGTGCACAGACAACTGTTTTTTCTGGAATTATTTCCGTATTGCTTTTATCATACTATTTTTAAAAATATATTTATATTTTATTGAAAATTTTCAGTGGAACAATAAAGTGAAAGAAAAAGGCACTCATAATACAATGCAATATGTAGCTATATAAGTAATGCTATTATTCCAATGAGTATACAATTGCTTTTACCTTAGTATTGACTGTCACCCTACATCCGTCCCTTGAATATTATACAGTGTAATGGTGGGAGGGGCATCTCGGTCTACCCCTGATGTAGACACTACTGAACTAGGTGGATCAATGGTCTCAATCAGGATAAGGCAGCTTCTTATGTTCCTATAAGAAAAAGTAGGCCTGGTCCCACCCCAAACGTGAGTATTCTTGAAATGCCTGGAGTGTGGAACAGTTCCCTGATTAAAGGTCCCAGAAAGCCTGGTGCCTAGCCTGCCAGTAACCATATTAATTTTGTAACAGATCTATATGACAAACTTTTTCACTGGAGTTAGTTAGTACGAACTAGTGATATCTGAAATGTCCTGGTTCAGAAAACAATGAATACAGTGGACCCTCGGCTTACGAAGGTAATCCGTTCCGACGGGAGCATCGGAACTCGAAAAAATCGTAAGTCAGGTCTTTCGTAAGTCGAGGGATCACTGTAGTAGTAGCGTTGGTGGTTGCTGCATATAACAGAGACATACAGAAACGGAACAATTGCTTGCTTGTTTGACATCATTTGGTCCACAGCTTAAGAAAGAAAATGATGCAGAGTGGAGAAATGATTATTGCAGAGAGATAAAAATGATACTACGAATAGTGAGATCATGATTCGTTTGTTTAGAGTTTATAATGTGTGTGTATTATGAATTGGAGTAGAAATAGTCATGAATTATCTTCTCGTCACAGCTGTTCCAAAAGAAGGTGCAGGCTTATTTGCTAAAGAAGATGTGCTGTTCACTTCAGTGTTTGACACAACAGTTACCCTGCGCTTAGCAGAATTGCATTCATTCTTAAAAACCCATCTGCTTATATATTCTGGCTGCTGCCTTCAAGAACCTCCGAAACAGCTATATGGTTTTGAAAAACCTTGCTATAGTATGACTGTGCTTGAAAAGGTAATTTGTTAATAGTACTTAAAATGTATTTTTAAGCATTTACTTTCTGTATTTATGGCCCCTTCCTATGAAATATTAAAGGTGTCTTACAATCAAAATAATACAGAATAATAAAAACCACGAGTGATTACCAACATTGGTGATACTCAGAACAGGCCATTCATTTACCTGCCATGAGGAAAGCTCTTCAAAAATCAGACATATTGTGGAATTTTTGCTTGGCTTCTTCTGGGTAAACAAATGTGTATGGTTTTTCAAATAAGTTTTATATTGGGGGAAAACTTGAACAAAGATAAACTTATGCTTAATTATTATAATTTTAGTCACTCTCAGGAGTACTGTTACCAAGAAGACAAACATCATGGAAAATACCTACCAACTTTGCTTGTAGCTCTGAGATGGACATTCATTCAGACAACAAGGCAACCAGTACTCCCATCAGAGAACTCTGTGTGCAGTGGTACCTTCCATCTTTGGAAAGGTCATTGAAAGAAGGGGAAACTATGGTAAGATTACAAAATTGGTGCTCTCTTTGAACATAAAGCATGAACTCCTTATGTGGAGTAAAGTAAGGCTGTGGGTTGTGCCTGATGCTGCATTCCTTTCTAATTAAATCAAACACTGATTGATTTAGAATAAAAATACAAAAAAGCTAAACCAATTTAAGTAAATGTGGGATTCTTTAGTTTATCTCACCCCCTTGGTTAAGGATTGGTCTCCTGCTGAATTAGTTATATAGTAAACCCAGCACAAGAAAATACTTCTAGCAGACTGTTAAAGTAAATCAAACTGTTCACACTCTCACAAGGATCCAAAGGCCTATGTAGAAAGGTGTGTCTTAAGCAACCTACAGAACTAAAGTAGAGAAGATGTTTGATGCAGGGGGCTTCATAAGCTAGATAAGATTGTCTACATTCTGTTATTCAGCCAGAAGTATAGCAAAGCAATCTGCAGGGTGGAAAATTAGGTACCAATTTTACCAATACATTTTCTTTAGATTCTAGCTTACAAACATATAGTGTGTCCATCTATGGACTAATCTAAATGTTCTTTCTATAAGGATAAGAAACATCTAATTGAGGTGTTATTTCTACACATATTTCTATTATACTGTATATCTTTCCTTTGTGTAGGTTTTGTTTGTCTATGCTTATAATACAAAAGCAGTCAAAATTACCAACATCAAGTCTTTCAATTCTGCCAATGTGTATTGTGGTTATTTGTGGATCCCACTGAACAGGTAACTTAATGTATTAATTTTGCTGCATGTTATATTGTATGTGAAAGAACATGTTTTTGTGCATGCTCTGGGTAGTTTGTGTTAAAATATTGCCTTCCACTTATTCTCCTCCAAAACCTTCCCCTTCTCCTTTTATTCTCCTGCTTCTGAGAAGTTCAGTGAGCAAGAGGTCCAGTCCATGCCTTCTGGATTGTTTGTCACCAGCTCTCTCTCTCCCCCCCCCCCCCCCATTTCTGTCAACCAGTGCCATACAAAAACACTGCTGCACTTATGCATAAAGGGAAGCAAAGAAAACCATCTTAGTAAAGAAATTATTTTTATTACCCAAGGAAGTATATTTTACTTTGTAGATACAGTATTGATAGTGCAATTGTATTGTGTTAACAACATTCTTTTTTTTTTAGTGTTATTGCTGTACGTGAAAAGCTGTCTGATCTGAAGCTACAAATTGAAATGTTAATGCAAACCGTGAAGACTTCTCAGTTAGAAAGTGAAACAGAGAGACATTCAGGTTCAGCGAAAACTGTGGCAAAGGTGCCACTTGATGAAAAAACCACGGTATATAAAATTTGATAATTCAGGAAGCACTCCTACAACAATCAATGGGTGTGGCATTTATTTGTATTTTGTGATGCTGTGAAGTTATGAAGAGTAACTGCACATGGCAATTGCAATAACTTCCATTCACTTCAAGGCAGAATTAACCTTTCCTACCATAAATTTTAACCATCTTCCATTTGCTTCTTCCTTTTCTGTAGGGGAATTGCTAAAACATATAATACAGGCAATATGCTACATTTCCAAAGTCCCCCATACTTGGGAGTAACCCTGATGTGGGCACTATGTTTTAAGAGACCATTATTCTTTCTGACAAAGGCAGCTAAACTAATGATTGTTAGAAAGCAACGTAGTTGCTGAAAACTACTTCAAAAGAGGTTGTTCCTAAGATGCTTGCCCTATTCAGGGTAAAATTACATGTAACATTAAAGGCATGCCTGCCTCACATGCTTTGGATTACCCATATTTTTTCTTTATAAAAAGCATCTGTCTGCTCCCTGATCTGGGGAGGGGACATTCTGACTGTCTTCCAGAGGGCATTCCACGTCCCTTGGGATGGTGCCTCCTACTGGAGCTTCTACTCATTTTCTTATCTGATGGATCCTTATTTCATTAGAAGCCTTTGGTGATATACTTTGGACACATCCACACCAAATATTTTAAGCACATGGCTTCCCCCAGCGAATCCTGGGAACTGTAGTTAAGGATGTTGGGAATTGTAGCTCTGTGAGCGCTTTGAAAAGCCAAGCCTACCAGATCCCTCCTATCTGCATGCTTGCTGAAATGGTAAAAGAACGCTTAAAAGGTTAAAACAAAATAAAAAATAAAAAAAATCCTTCCAGTAGCACCTTAGAGATCAACTAAGTTTGTTCTTGGTATGAGCTTTCGTGTGCATGCACACTTCTTCAGATACACTAAAACAGTGTATCTGTAACAGCTTAAAAGGTTAGTGAGGCAGAATTCTAATCCTCTAGACATTATTGGGATAGCACCTTCCACTGGAACTCATAGGCAGAGCCAAACAATCTGCCATTGTCAGATCAGTTCCTGGTGCAACTAGACTTCTCCATGACCCTTTCCCTCCACAGGAGCTTGTGGGAAATGGTTTTTAATTTTTTGTCAGCCATAATTCTTAGACTTTTTATTAGCAAAACCATATTCAGTTTGTTTAAAAATATCAGGAGAGACAAGTCTAGAAATTTCCTTGTGACCTGTTTGCGATAACATCAGTGGAGTGAAGTGTTGCCAGTACAGTTGCTGCGTGATGAATGCCAAGGAAAAAGTAGACATTTATTTTCAAAGTAGGAGACATTTATCATGTGACACTTTTTCTTCAATATCTATTTTAATAAATGATTAATGATGCATGTGGTGGCATTTTACCTGATGGATATTGTGACAGCACAGACAACAAGTCACTGCTTTCATTATTGAAAAGCTGTTTTTTGAGTGGCTTGGATAACAAATATTTCAACCAATCATATAGTGTACTAGGTCTAAATAGCAAATAGCACTGCCTTTAAAGGACCATTTTGATTCTTTATGGAGTGTCACACATATTTTCACCCATAACTAAATAATCCTAGTATCTGAATAGGATGCTCTAAGAATTTGGCTGGTGATTTGACACTGAAGCAGTGTAACCATAGGGCTCTTCAGACTGTGTTCCAGTCAGCTATGCCCATGCAAATATTTGGGACTGAGTTGCCTGATTATATGTACAGTCCTTTAAATATAAGTTGATGATTTCACAGCAACATTTAGATTTCACAGTCTAACTTGCATTTTGCCATAATTTCGATCTGGCCAGTGACCCATGTAGTCCAACATCCTGGTCTTACAATACCTATTGTATGCCCATGGAACTCCCACAAGCAGGGCCTAAGCACTATTGGCCTTTGCCTAATAAAACCATCCAAGGCCTTTTAAACTGTTTCTGTGGGGTTATTGTTTGGGAGAGCATTAATTGATGCCAGTGGAGCATGTGGTTTGCAGTTTGCCTTCCAATTCAGTTCAGGAGGCAGAGAATAATCACAGACCTTTGCTCTTCAGCTGAAAATTATTTCACTCAGCATGGTGAGGAGCACCATTTATAGCAAAAGATGGGTCCTGCCAGGCCTCTCCTGGTTTGTTTTTGTTATTCTGTTTGAAAAGAGGAAAGTTTGCTTCCCCGTCTAGGTTTTTCTGCTGTTCCTGTTGAATACTTAAAAAGTCCTTGAGGTTTTTTTCAATTATTCAACAGGACACCAGATAAACCCAGTGGCTTTCAACATTAGCCATGCATGATGGTGACTGTTTTGTACATAATTATATAAAAAATAAGAATCTACCAAATATAATAGATTAAATGCATACAATATAATAATATTTATATTCTCCCACTTTGCTACAATTAGGAAATGGTCAAACAGTGTTTCTCTGAAATAAGAGTCTTGTTGTCTGTTGACCCGCATGAGCCACCACCACTCACAGAGGTATGTTGTTCAGATTTTTAGAAAACATTTTTTCCCCAAATGCAAACATCTTCCACATAATTTTTTCCACTGGTATCAGTTTTTATGAATACATATGGTCACATTCAAATTCAGTTTGCTCCTGCCTTTGTTGAGTGCAGCCAGATCACCATTTGCTCCTATTGTTTGCTCTCTCCTCAGGTCTTTTTATATAGCTACATTGTCTTGTCCCTTCTTACCTTGTTTTTTCTCTCTCGTTACTTGCTCCCTCTGCTCTGCTGGTCCATGAGCCCTTTCTCATTTCTTTCTCTCTTCATCTTTTCCTGCTAAAATTCAGTGCCTTCCCTAGGTGGGAAGTAGATAGCCGGGAAAGACTTGGTGGCAAGCTTTTATTACTTTCGTTTTCCCCACCTGGGTGGGAGATTACAGGGAAGCCCCTTTCTCTACTGCTAAGGCAAATGCTGCCTCAGATTGCTTCACTTTTTCTTCCTCTTGAACAGCTACCACCCTTGGCCATTTTTTATCCCTCCCGGCTCACCTGAGTCAGTGTATTGCATCACACTTTGCATGCACATGGCACAATGCTCTCAATGGTGGATTTCATGCCTCCTTCAGCCTCCTTTGTGCCTTTTCACCCCACTGGCCACAAAGCTTCATCTAAATGGCCCCATTTGGACTCCACAATGGAGGAGAGCCTCCAGTAAAAACCACGTCCCCACAACAGCACGACTAGAAGGGCTCGATATATGAGAGAAACTACTGCCTCAGACCCCAATCAGGATAGGGGCCCCATTGGACATGTATGGTCAGAGCATAGAGCAGGCTCAAGTCCTTAATGGCTTCTCAGCATGCCTCAGGTCACACTATTAGTCCCTCTCAGTGCTTTTTTTCTTGAAAAATGGGTGCTGGTACTCACCATGAAGTTGTTACAGTAAGTGCCACACTTTTTAACAACAACAAAAACAGAGGTGCTGGTACTACGTACCCTTGAGTACCCCCTGAAAAAAAATGCACTGGTTCCTCTCATTCCTCAGAATGAATTAAATTCAGTGTAACTTGCTCTAACTGAAGTTTATATAGGATTTCAGCTTAATTCTATTAAGATTTTTTGGTTTATTCCATGTTTGTGCTTTCTCTTTTGCAGATCCCATTTGACATCACTTTACCATCAATAAAGAATTTAAGGAAATTATTTGAGCCAGCTAATGGGTGTGTGATAATTGCAGGAAATGTTTTCAACTGGATAGTGTCTTTGCTCGCTTGAGTAAACATTGGGGAGTAACTTTGTCATTCATTCAACCTATGCAGAGTTGACCGTTTATAGAGTAATATGCTGTCATACTGAAACCAGTTGTAAATTCCCTATTTCATGAGACAAAGAATTAGTCTCTATTCTTTTCTGGAATTGATAAAATATTTGAGGCAGTTGTAATAAACATACATTTGGTGTTGTTCTTTTTGATTTCTAAGTAGTAGTTTTCTATGTTCAGATTTAATTTCCTATGTAAACTTTTTGGTTTAAAATATTTTAAACTTTACACTCCACAAACTGATTTCTGTTTCATTATTGTTGTTCTTCAAATAGAAAATTAAGATTTTTTTGCTTCTGTATTTTGCTTTATATCCTCTCCATAGTCGGAGCAGTTAGTATCCTTCTCTTAAAGCTACCTAGTAAGTTATATGTAGGATTTTATATTTGTCTTAACTTCTTAGAAGTACCTAAGTAATATTGAACCAGAAATGATATTCTTACATGAGCTTCTGGGATTTGAAGACATTTTTTCAGTGAATGACCGCCTTTCAGTAGAGGTTGTTGCTTTTCAAATTTTGCAGGCTTCCTTGATGAACAGCAGTTGGTTGTTATTCATGAATGTTCAGGTGCTACTGATATAATGCAAGCTTTTTATTGTGCTATGTCTGAGCTGTACTCTGGCTATTGGGGTTTTTGGTCCAGGTGTATCTATCAACTCCCCTCCCCCTTGTAATTCAGTAGTACATCCAACTATCAGTTCAAGTCTAAACTAACCAACATGGTAGTCCTAAATGCTTTACTTGCTTTCAAATCCCAGTGGTTCCACCATAGGTATTGCTAAGAGTAAGATGTTTAAAAATACTGAATTCAAAGAGATTAAAAATTATTTTAAAATCATGCTTGTATTTTAGCTTGTCACTTTTGATAGTATTTATTTTGCAAGGTAGAAATTTATAAATGGTCCCCACAGTCCTTTCTTTCGTGTGCTGTAGACGAGCATTACAGATCTTGGCATGCAGGCTTGCTGGAGTAGGGAACTTTTCCCCAAAGCACTAAATTCCCTCATGTGAAAGTGATCAGGGGATGCATGCTTGAAGTGGGCAAGGCGAAAACACACTCACAGCTCTCTAAACACACACACACTCTTTCCCCCTTTCTCACCTTGTCTTCCTGTGCGCAGGGAGGTAACAAAGTTAACTGGTGAGTAGGAAGAAATCTGTTCCTTCATGGCCAACTTGCTGCAGAATGAGACATGTGAGGGGGTGTGACCTAGTGGGGAGCATGGCTTAAGGAGAGTGCCCGGAGCTGGGTTAAGTTTAGTACGCCAGATAACGTCCACGGGCAGGAGTTTCCCATGCTTACTGTAGTTACTGCAGCAGTGGCTGCATAGGGAAGAAAATGACATATCCAGCCAATATACACTCAGCACAGCTGTTGGGGAGGATGGTAAGAATAAGGACTCCCTCAGTCCTAAGTCTCCTTTTCTCGTAATACATACTAGAACCTTCATCTAGTGAAGCTGAATATTGGCAGATTCAGAATAGATGAATAGATAGTGAACTATCAACCCAAATACCTAAGACAAGTAGCAAGGGGCTTAGTTCTCTCTCTCTCTCTTATCAAAAGATGAATGAAAATCCCTCATCCTTTTTCTGGTGCTCTCCAAGAATACCTCCAGCAAAAGGGAAGAAAAGCATTGCATATTTGGTTCAAAGATAAAAAGCACAGCAGAATAAAGACCCACTCCCCTTTTTGAGAAGGATTTTTAAAGATATGTTTATGTATCATAAGCAAAAAGGCACAAGCTCGTTTTTAAAGCACTTTGAAGTTCTGCTTGAGGCATAGTAGGCATCTTAATTAAAATGAGTAACACAGTTTGAAAACCAGATTAAAGGATATATTAGTAATTAAATTAAAATCTGTTTTAGAATCACTGCACAACAATCAGCATGATACCTATCATGGCAATTAAAATAAACATTTAATATGACACTTGCCACATTTTAAAATAGCTTTTAAGATATTTCTAATAAAGTAAGAATTTTCAACACCTCTTAACACACTGAAAAATAGTAAGGATGAGACTTTGATACTGCTGTAACCATAGCAACTGAAGCAAACATCATAGCAAACATCTGAGATTAAGAATTTGTTTCAAGTTCTAGAAGGATACACTGAAAAAAATTACTACTCTAAGGAAGTTGGAGAAAAGCAAGTTCTTATGTAAAATTCAATAAAATAAATTGTATGAGTTTGAAACTAAATAGATTTTCAAAATATCTTTTAATGTTTTATTATCTATAATTCATGATTTGTTAAATTACATGTCTGATGAACTTTTCAAATTGAACTTGAGAAATATCTTATAAATTAGGGCTGCAGAAAATAATTGACAAGCTCAGTTGGAAATCACAAAGTGAGTCAATTCATGTCTCAATGCAGATGCACAAATTACCTGCCAGAGAAGTGGCCAACAGGCCTCCTGTATACCTTTCGCCCAATTCCTCTGCCACCAATATTTTTTTTTCTTTTCAGCTTATGAGGAATTCCATCATCACAGCTTAATTCATATGCCGTCCACCCACCTCACAGCACACTTATATACTTTGGCCTAGGCCAGTGGTGGCTAACCTTGGCACTCCAGTTGTTTTGGAACTACAACTCCCATCATCCCTAGCTAACAGGACCAGTGGTCAGGGATGATGGGAGTTGTAGTCCCAAAACATCTGGAGTGCCAAGGTTAGCCACCACTGGCCTAGGCGAAGGGAGAAATACAAGCTGCAGAGGAATTCCTAAGCTAGCCTGTGCAAAATGACATGGCCAAGCTGGGGTCCAATGGGTCAGTGCATCTGGCTGTTAACCAGAAGGTTGGTGTTTTGAGCCCACCCAGGGACAGCTGTGGGCAGGATTGCTGCATTGCAGGGGACTGGACTCAATAACCCTTGGGGTCTCTTCCAACTCTACAATTCTATAATTAAAAACAATACAGGACCACTGAAGACCATTGGCAATGCAACAGAACTGTCCTTCCCCACCTGAACCCCAACTTGTGAACAGAGATTGGGGATTTGGAAGGTTGCCAGGATAATTGGGTGTGAGGTGACAGGAAAACAGTGTCTTTAGCAAGGTGTGTTGGGAAGAAGCAGGAAGAATAAAGAGAGATCCCTCCCCTCTTGGGCAGGCTGGCCAAAGATAGGCTGGGAGAGATGCCTTCGACTTCAGTGCTGCACTGCTACAGGGAACAAGCCCCTGTAGGCTTGACCATGTGGGAAAGAAGGTATCAAAGGCTGCAACCATATACTAATTTACCTAAGGGTAAGATCTGTTGAACTAAGTGTGATTTACAAGGATGGCACAGTAAAATTCCTAGTTCCAGATGGCTTTGGACAAGGATCAGCACAACATTCGTTCACACATTACAAAACATAAGGTTACAGTAATCTGTTTTTCAGCAGATGTAGTTTTGGATTCTGCAGCAAATTCTTACACCTAGACGTCATTGTAAAGGAGAATGGAGGGGGAAAAAACCTGCTCTCGATCCCACCTAGTCCAGCATTCTGTTCTCAGTGACCACCCAGATGCCTGTGAGTTCAGAAGCAGGACCTGAATGCAACAGCCCTCTCCTCACCTGCAATTCCTAGCAACTGGTATTCAGAAGTGTAATAATAATAATAATAATAATAATTTATTATTTGTACCCCGCCCATCTGACCGGGTCCCCCCAGCCACTCTGGGCGGCCTCCAAAAAACACTAAAATACATTGAAATATTACAGATTAAAAACTTCCCTAAACAGGGCTGCCTTCAGGTGTTTTCTAAAGGTCATGTAGTTGTTGATCGCTTTGACCTCTGAAGGGAGGACGTTCCACAGGGCGGGCGCCACTACCGAGAAGGCCCTCTGCCTGGTTCCCTGTAGCTTTGCTTCTCGCAGTGAGGGAACCACCAGAAGGCCCTCGGCGCTGGATCTCAGTGTCTGGGCTGAACGGTGGGGGTGGAGACGCTCCTTCAGGTATACAGGACCGAAGTGTACTGGCTAGTAGCTATGAATAGCCCAATCCTTCATGAATTTGTCTTATCTTTTAATGTGATCCAACTTGGAGTCCATCACTATGGAGGCCTGCTCAAACATTTTTGTTGCACATATATAAATCACATTTGATTTATAGGCGCCATTACTTTTTAGAAAAATTAATATGCTGCACCATGCCATATTACAGGAATAAATAATCCAGCCTTTAAAAAAAAATTGTCAAATTACTGTAAATTTAAAAAATACCATTCATAGCCAAGTACAAACACCTTTGACTGTTCCATAAGCTTTCAAGAAAGTTCTTGACTGAGTTTGAGAACATCCCGGGCCCTGACAACAAAGCACCGGACGCGCAATACAAATTCAGTTAACTCTCATTATCATGATGGATCTTTTCACCAACATGAAACGATTATAAAATGTTAATATCATATGGCATGAACTTTTGGTATTCCCCTGTTAGCGCGTCAGAAGAAGAGCACATCCGAGCAGCCCAGCTGCTTTCCACGAAGTACGGTATCCAGGGAGCAACCCAGGCCAAGTCACCCTCCTGGTCACACAACGCCCCTTTTCAAACCAGCGGGAGGAAACTACGACAACAAACACACTCCGCGTGACCTCACCAACTTCGTTGGCCGACGGTTCGGTTTGAATGGAAGCCCCGCCCACTTCTTCTTCCTCTCTCCCCTCTCCTTCAACCAGGGAACGCGAACGCGGCTCCTTCTCTCTTTTGTCCTCCCTCGGCTGCCGTAAACGAAATTGGCTTACCGGCGGGGGGAGGGGAGTGAGCCCAGTCCCGCGGTGGATGTTGGGACGGGCCGCTAAGTTGTAAGGAGCGCGGAAGCTCCGCTCCTAGCGGCCCAGTTTTGCCTCACGAGATAAAGAAACCGAAAGCGGCGGCTGCTTCGAAAGTTTGGGGCTCTTCTGCCTCAGCGACCGGGGAAATGAGTCGCATGGGGTAGAAAGAAGACTTAACGCGGGGCGTCCCGGCCAAGCGGGAAGGTGAGGAAGGGGAGGCGGGGGGGTGTCTGTTATTGTGGGTGTTTGGGGGGAGGGGGCGGTCCCTGGCGGGTTACCTGACAGCTGGCGGAGTTCTCCCTCTGGTCCTCTGCGGCGATTTGGCACCTGTTGGGTCACAGAGGCCCCTGATTGGCTGGGATTGAGCGCTTGTTTTGCCCTGAGGGGTGTAAGGACCCCTTGTTCATTTGAACTGGTAGCTTCACCTGGAACAGCTTTATCCGCCCCCAGTGAGGTGGGAGCCACCGGGTGGGGGTGCCTTGGCCCCCCTCCCCTCCTCCGCTTCTCCTTTGCCCCAGCTTGCTGTCCTTGGAACTAACCAGAAGCGGCTCTTGAACTGCCACAGTATCTCTTACAAAGCCGGTGTATACATACCCGCCGGTCTTAGGGCGGCTCATAGGATGAAATCAGAATATAAAACTACAAAGTACATAATCAAAATAAGTTAAGCAACAACCCCATAACCTCCCCAACACATTTTAAAAGGGCATAGGATATCAATCAAATTGTTTCTTAGCATAAGAAAAAGCCCTGGTGGATCAGCACCCAAGACTTCAGCATCTTGCTGTCACAGTGGAGGTCCAGATGCTTATGGAAGCCTGAAAGCAGGGCCTGAGTGCAACTGCACTCTCCCCTCCTGCTTATAGCAAATGAATAAACTACGGTAGGTTACTGCCACTGAATGCTTGACCCTGAGCGAGCAACTGGCTAGGCAGGCAGGTTGGAAGCAGGTTCATTGCAGCTTCTCCCCCATCAGCAGCACAAGTGTTGCTCCATCCAATTTTTTTGTCACACAAAAATAACATTTGTGAATGGAGGGGCATTTGTAGTCTCGTAATGAATGTGTACACCCACACGCCAATTTCACTTTATCTGTTAACTGGTGGTAAGTAGCAATTCTATGGCAACTTCAAAAATGCTCCTACCCCTATGTATGAACTCCAGGCTGTTGGTCTTCAACTGGTGCCTTGGGACCCAATATCACTTGACAGCAGTTTAATGCTTTTCAACTGAAGTTCTTATTCTTACAATATACTGGTTTTAGTAAATGTTGGGTTGTTTTTACTATGTATTGATGCAATAAAAACAAAGTTATTTGTAAGCTCCTTTGAATCTGTTTAATCAATACAAGCGGGTAGAAATTCTTTAATAAGGTGCATGGGGAGCAGATAATTTGTAGATTTTCTTTCTGAACTTGTCTGCTGCCCTACAATTTAGTGGGATAGGCATTAGAATTCAAATGTGATTTGCCAACATATTTTTTTTCCAGGCTTGTCCTGAATAATTACAGTTGGAAATTGGCAATTCTTTGTTTTTACTGAAACACAGATTTAACAGTCTGGAAATTAGATTGATACAGGAAAGAGCCACATAATATACCCTTCAGTATACCGTATATCTTGCAGTAGCTGTGCTACATTGGGCTGTGGCTTGTGACAGGTCTGTTTCTATAGTGCAGGCATGTCCAAAGTCCGTTTCGGGGGCCTAATCTGGCCCACTGGTCGGTCTATTCCGCCCCCATGGCAGTTTATTTTCTGGGGTAAAATCCTAAAAAAGGTCAACAACTTCAACTCTGAAAAAAAAGGTCAACAGCTTTGGTTGGCCCTTTGGTTGGCCCTCATGGCCCTTCACTTCATCAAATGTGACCCTCTTTGGAAAAAGTTTGGACACCACTGCTATAGTGGTACCCCAGCTATGGAACTCTTCTATCATAAATGTGGCAGGGCACCTAGATTTCACTGCCAGATGAAGACATACCTCTTTATCAAGGCTTTTGGGTGCACTTGTTTTTGGTAACTTCCGCTGCTGCCCATTCTGGTATGGGTTTTAGTTCTTGATTTTAATTTCTAATGTTGTGTTTTGTGGTTTTTTTAAATGTAAAACCATCCAAGGTCATTGGTGGTAAAGAGGAGTATAGAAACTAAATAAATAAGGCAGCCAAAACTAGCATTGACCTTGGCTGTAGCTTTAAGGAAGGTAATATTTAAGAGCTTGCTCTTCTCTTCTCTCCTCTCTCCCATTCCTTTTTCCTCATGTGTTGTGTCTTTTTAGATTGTTTTCCTGAGGGCAGGGCCTGCCTTAGAACTGATTTTGTAAGCTGCTCTGAGAGTCTGTCTGCCTAAAAGGTGGGTATAAATGCTGTAAATAATAATAAATACTTGAGTAAATAAATCCTGGAATGTTCATAATTCAGAATGAATTCAGAATGCATCTCAACACATGATTTTAATTGCTTTTGACTTTATATTTTGTCTCACATGGAACTTCAAAACAGGTGTTTATTTTCATAATTGATCTTATCATTTCCGAACAATTAGCTATGAACATAAGGCTGCCCAACAGAAAATGTCTGGGCTTCAAATGTTTTCTATAACTTATTGTATTAACCTGCCTAGCTTTACACTTCTGCCAATTATAACAAAGAATATTTTGTCATTTAGAATAATTTTTAATAGGTATGACCAATCTCACCTGCATTTTCTTCTTTCTGCTTACAGGTGCAGCCATGCAGGAAAGCATCCGATTTGCTTCATCGGGAGATGATGATGTTAAAATATGGGACGCTTCATCCATAACTGTAGTAGAACAGTTCAATCCCCATACTTCATCATACCCAGTTAGCTCTGTATGCTGGGGCAGCAACAGTATCCTTTGCCACTTCATAGAGCACAACATCTAGAGCTATAGCACTCATTGTTTAGTGGCGAGCTGTGTTTTAATACAAACAAACAAGCCACAGTTACATTTGCAGCGCTAATGAGATTTAATTGATATCATTAATGACCTATAGTAGCAGCATCTACATGGATTTTGGGCATCCACATTCATAAACTATCATCCATTAAATAACACCTGTGCTGTAACAACTGAAAGAATATGAATAATAAGTCAGCTCTGTTCTTTAAAATTCCAAATATCCCTGGCCTCTGGAGAGAGTGAACAAGCATATGTGAGAACAAATGTGCTCAAGAGCAAAAGCTGAGTTTATCAGAGTATAGATATGGAATGTATTTTAAAGGTGCATGTTCCAGCTGGGGAGCGGGGCGAAGAAAGGAGGATTTCCCGCCCGTTCCCCGCTTAAACGGGGGCAGGTCACGCCCCCAGACCGACCTGATTGGTCGGTCTGAGGATGATGCGGGCGGGAACCCCCCCGACGCGTCGGGCTGATTCCCAGCCCAGCAGGCGGGTCGGTTGTGACGCCTGCAAAGCCACCTCCTGTTGACGACGGAGGTGGGGGCTTAGTTTAAACTAGCTTCCTCCTTGTGATTTCACTTGGATACAGGTGGCTATAAATACCTCCCTTTGTGTTCCTCTTCATGCCTCTCCTCCAGGACACTGGGGAGGAACGGTTATATATGTGCACTTATTCTCGTTCTCAACCCCTAGAAGACAAAACAGCCAAGAGGGGCAGCTGCCATTAGTGCTGCATTGTTCCTCTACTGTTTAAGGGAAAGACTGTAGCTTAGTGGTAGAACATGTGCTTTGTGTACAGAAGGTCCCCGGTTCAATCCCTGACTTCTCTAGTAGGAGGAGTATGCAGTGTCCTTACACAGTCTTTGTTCTTGAGGCAGTATGCATATTTGTTTCTTCTTTCCAGGAGGGATATAAGATGAGGAAATAAGCAGTGCCAGGGCTTTTGTGCTAGATGTGCTAGATATGGCCATGCTCTGTAATATGAGGGCCCTCCCGCAACCCCAGAGTCGTCTGCGACTGCACTTAACTGTCAGGGGTCCTTTACCTTTTTCTGTGCAAGTGAATCTGCATATGTCCAGAGGCTCCCCCCTTATTTTAGTTGGACTATGTTCCATTTTTGCAAATGCAGTTCCTTATTGTGGTTTTATAGCATTCCAAGTATAGATGAGCATGTGTGGTGCTTCATTTATGGGCCAGAAGCTCTGGCATGTCATTGTGCCCATAATGCTGTCCCACTGTTGCATTGCACTGTATACAATGTGTATATGAACCACTAGTATACAAATATGCAGTATACAAGCCACCAGTCCAAGCCACAGAATTTCCATATTGCCTTATTGCTTGAAACACTTTGGTGCTTGGATTACCTTTATTTATTTTTTGTATTTTTATCCACTCCCCGCCCCACCCCCCAGGAGCTCAAGGTGGTGTACGTTGTTCTCCATTTCCTTGTTTAATCCCCACAACAACCCTGTGAGGTGGGTTAGGATGAGAGGCAGTGACTGGCCCAAGGTCACCCAGTGAGCTTCATGGCTGAGTGGGGATTTGAACCGGAGTCTCCAGGTCCAACACTCTGTAACCACTGCACCACACTGGCTGTCATGTCTTAACCCTAAGGAATTCTTTTTATTTTCTTTTTCCAAGAAAAGCGCGAGGAATCATTTCCCTCCTGGGCAGAGCCCCAGAAGAACTGGGACTGAGGTCTGTGCATTAACCAGTTTACTTAATGCAGTATCATTTAATTGATTAGGCATTTGGCAGGAGACTGCAAAAATAAAATAAAAATAGTACTGTTTTCTGGGTGGCTTATTGGACTGGTTATTTATGGTTCAGTTTGCTTTTTAGAAAATATATGTTATGCCTACAGTGTCGTTTATATTTTATTTGGCCTCTTTTATCCTCCAAACCATTAGATTTCTTTAGATCGTGAGCCCTTTGGGAACCGAGCTGTTAACATTTAGAAAATGCTATAAGCTGTTCTGAACCCATTTACCAGATGAGGATATACATCTAATAGAAACAAAGGCTTAGTTCAGCTAAAAGTTACCCCAAATGATAAGAAATCAAGTGATTTCACTTGCATGTGTGAACCAGCCCTTAGTAATGGAGGTGTTCAGCTGTTTGTACAAAATGCCTGATTCCAGTAGTTCATTGTAGCTAAATGTCCCCTGCTTCCTAGGTAGGGATAGTGAGTTTTCATACCAGCTATTCCATTCTTTTCTGTATCATAGGCATCTTTCTAACCATGCACATTTGATTGGGTGCATCTTAGAAGATGCTTGCTTGGATGTTTGATGAAGCCTTACCTGCCATGTCTATCATGAATGACATCAGGGGATAGTTCAGATGGGGCTATATACAGGCAAGCACAAGAATGGTTTGCTTGGAAAATGCTTGGCTTTCTTATTCATTCACAACATGTTTCTGTTTGTAAGAAGGTAGGGTTTGGATGTTAAAATAAATTTAGCAGTGTAATTTCTACTGAAAAAGAATTAGTAAAAAATACCCTCTTGATTGTAATTTGGTGTAACTTATGTCAATACTGTATTTTAAAACTGTTGTAACTTGACCTGGGACCATATAGTGAAAGGCATGTAAGAAAACCAGTAATGATAACGGAAGTGTTAATTTTTCTAGGTCTTGAATTTTCCTTGAGTTGACAACTGTCATACAAAGGAAAATCTCCCAGAATAAATAGTATCACTGAGAAGGGACACTAGTACATACCATTTTTGATAAGTCTGTGTTCTGTGTCGGGGAGTCTTGTGCTTTTCCAGAGCTGTCACCCAATAACTTAGATCTCCTTGCTTCTCCCCCCGCCCTGCAGTGTGTAGGTGCCATTCAGCACAGCAGAAGCTGCTTTGAATTCATCTGTTCCTCTAATTGCTGAAGGCTTTAGGTACTTCGGGATGTCTGAGCCATTAAGTAGATCTTGTTAGCTGTTCGGGATCAACGGTACAGCAGCTTGTCATCCTGTGTTGAGTTAGACAAGCTTCAGCGCATGGAAAGCAATGTACTAATGTACTATGGCGCTAAGTAAGGAAACCTCCTTAGACGTTTTTTGTTTTGCTTAAAAGTGACAGCTAAATATTAGAGATGAAAGTTACCTTGTACGCACCCGAAGTAGCGGGCTGCAGAAGTTCCTAGGCATATAGAAGGTTTTTGTTCTTTCCTAAAGGCCGTACCTTTCATTGAGAAGCCACCTGACACATTGTTTGTGACAACTGTTTAAAATAAAGGATCGGTAATACCTGAAAATCTTAAGCAGTTTAACTGTTTATAATGTAATTTGTGTTGCTGCAGCATGGGGCAGGTGTAAGTAAAGGAACCCATATCACTTGTTTGTGGGCAAGGGAGTATTCTAAAGCACACCTGCATAGCTCAAGCAAATGATGGCGTGTAATAAAACAGGGAAGCAAAAAAAAAAAACAAAAAAAAAAAAACACCACCACCACAGCCCTGTACAGATTTCAGCTGACAAGTTTTATATGGAGGAATTCCATCCTGACTTCAACAGTGGCAGTCAGTGTGATACTGAAACTTAGGGGTATTTATCTACTTTGGTTTTCTTGCACTTGTATAGTGTTTGTTTGAAGTGGGTGGATGTAAGTGAAGGGGGAGGTGTTAGAAATAAACATTCTCTACATCAACAGGCTGCTGTTCAGGTCCTGGCTTAATGTCTTGATGTAATTTTGGGGAACGTGTACTCAATTGAGTGTTGATATCTTGGGCTGAAGGTCTGGAGATATGAAATGTCATCTGTGGTTGGCAATTCCACTGCTTAGCATTAACACAGCTAACTGTAGAATGCATTGGATCAGTACTTTTTGCAAACACATTTTTTAAATCACAAAAATACTAGCAGCAAATACTGCTTTGAAATGGGGATAGAATTTGTGGGCAAGTAGAACAAACTGGACATGGAATAAGTTGCACTTCTCTGTTGGAGGAGTAATTTTTAAATCATAAACTTGTTTTAAATGGATGCATCGTGGAGTTCATCTCTTGAAAGGACAAATCCTCTCAAAACTGGAATGTTTTCCCATTTCTGCTTTCTATTTTTCATTAAACAAAACTGCATAGTATATAAAAACTAACAAAGACACTTGAATCAACATTTTTCTGTTTTGAATTGTTTAAGGGGCTTGGATTAATACTTTTCCCTTTTCAGCTACTGTATAAACTTTGTGCTATGTTCCATGACACCTGTTTCAGATAATTTTCTGGTCACTGCTTCTGCTGCTGGTGATAAAATAGTGATTTCAAATGGTAAAGGTAAACCAGTTCCACTCTTTGAGCTAGCTGAAGGGGTAAGTAAAACAGACTTGTTTCTTTGGAGCCATAGAATGTGACTTTTTGCATGTTTACTTGGAAGCAAGTCCCATTGTGTTCAGTGGGTAAGTGCACCTTTACCTTGGAGTAAACCCCATTGAACACAATGGGATTGACAGAATAGACACAGATAGGACTTGCAGTTACTTTGTCTATTCCCTCTTTCAAAATAACAGATTTTTTTAAAAAAATGTAGTTATACATAAGTATATATCTGGAGCACAGGGTGAACCTAAAAAAAAAAAATACTTCAAAAGGTCCCATTGTCTTAATGGAGAATGCTTCCAGTTGAAAAATAAGCCATATTGCCTACTGCCTCTGTAGCTTTAATTGACACTCATGGGAGCCAAGTTGTACCGAATGTACATGACACAGTCCTCGGCCAGAGCATTTGTGCATGTAATTTGTATACAGTATTGTAATGAGCTACTCAAATTAAAATTGAGTAAAGTTGACATTCCTCTATATATGCTTCAATTTGGAATGCTAACCCCACAAGTACAGTGTTACAACAAATGGGTATAAATGGATGCTCAACTCTGTTGTTTACTGAGTTCACTGTGCCATGCATTTTGTTCCATCTGACTTCCTGATTTCCAAAGTCTAACTGACTTTGGTACATGCCTTTTTACTCCCCTTGTAGGCTGCTGAGTGCATATGTTCATTGACCAAATTGCAGTGCAATTTCATAAGTGCACATTGCTAACCTGCAAGAGGGTTACATGTTGTCTGAACAAAATCTGGAAATTAATAAAAAGGGAAGAATGGTATTTCAGTTATTCACTGGGGCTGGGCTGGAAACTGGGAAGAAATCGGAAGTGATAGAATTTTATTTGGCATTCTAAAAAGAATATGGCTTGCTAACAACTTGGAGTGAGGACCACAGAGGCTGGCTTTGTTTGGATGCAACTCTACAGCAGGGGTGGCTAATCTGTGACTCTCCAGATGTTGTTGCACTCCCAATTCTCAGCAGCCTCAGCCATCATTGCCAATAGTGAGAGATGATGGGAGTTGTAATCCAGAGGACCACAAGACAGCATCCCTCCTGCTCTAAACCATGCTTTTGTGCAGGCATAGGCAAACTCGGCCCTTCAGATGTTTTGGGACTACAACTCCCATCATCCGTAGCTAGCAGGACCAGTGGTCAGGGATGGTGGGAATTGTAGTCCCAAAACATCTGGAGGGCTGAGTTTGCCTATGCCTGCTTTAACATTACATGGAGGAGCTGCAGTGAACATTGGCTCTTGAGTTCCCCCTTGGCTCTTTTCCAGCATGACGAAGAGGATGATTTTTGTGTTTCATATTAATTTCCTTTTAACTTGTCTGCTGAACCTAAACAAATTGTGGCTAATCTCACTTATGCTTAGTTGAAACAAACCAGCCTCGTAGCTTAGCCACAGTTTGTCTGGCTTTGGACATCATGGATAGTTGCAGTCAATCTAAAATGGAAGTGAAAGATACTAAATTCCACACAGCTGCACCAGAGTGGGAGTACAAGAGGCTCATTGTACCTGTTTCTCATAAAGTTAAATCACTGTTTAGTGTTGTGTCTGAATAAGGGGATATGGTGTGCATAAAATGTATTTGTATTGATTGGCTTTTGTTAGTTGTATTGCAGCCACTTTAATGAATCCCAGACATGCATTAATGAACATGGCTGGGAGTCTTGAGAGAGATCTTTTGATACATTGCTGAACATAAATTTCTGTTCTCGGCCCATTATTAACAACAGAACATTCCTGCCCTCTGGTTTGTGGTGACCTAGGGCCTTAGACTGATAAAATGCTCTCTCTAAGCTTTAAATAAGCAATCAACACTCTCACCAGTGTTCTTCAGATCGTTATGTTAGTTGTAATCTTTTTGGTCACATGTACAATGATCTCAGTCTTATACAAAAGTTTTTTAAAGGTGCCTATATGCAAACATGCGCTTTCAATCCAAGGAGCTTTGTATCAATGTGAAGAACTTGGAAAAGAGTTTGAAATGTGCAGAGGAAGGAGTGAGTGAGTGATGCCTCAACAGTGTTAAGCTTAGTATTGGCTAGTCAATATATACTACCTTGGGCAAGCAACCTGCCGCTTCCTTGATTGGCCACACCAATTTCCCCATGCCCTCCCATCCCAAAGTAGCATACATTCTTAAAAGAGCAAGCAGGCAAGTAACTGCATATTAATTCTCATGATGCTTAAGTCCGTGTTCCAATATCCTGCCAATACTTGTTCACCCTTGGGGATAAATAAAATAATAAAAGGAATATTGTAGAATCTGTTTTTATGTATATTAGCTTTTGGAGCATGCTGTTTGCAAATTACATGCAAGCTAAACATGTTGAATTCCCCTGATTTTATTTTCTCTAACCGGTAATTGATGAAGAGTATTTGCCCTTTTAACTCTTGATTATTATTCACATGATCAACAGTCATGGGGAGAGTAGGACCACCCCCAGCCAGTTGCTCTGCCACATATGCAGGGTTCTGAATTGCACAGGGCACCTTTGCATGTAGTGCAGGATCACAGCTTTAGGCATTTCCCTCCAGCATATGGAGGTCAGCAGGACTTCCAGAGGGTCTCCCAACATTCTGGACTGATTTTTTGGAGACTGCAGGGGAAAGGACGAATTGGTGAAATTCGCTTCCTCAATACTGTATCTTTCTCTGGGTTTCGTTAGGGATTCCATGAGTAGAACTATGCGCATTTAACAACAACAACAACAAATCCTACTTTACTACAAGCACCCCCAAATGATACTATGTTGATTTCCCCCCTTTTATTCCCCCCTAACCAGGCAAAGCAAACCTGTATAAGTTTGAGTTCTAATTCAATGTATATTGCAAGTGGAGGTGTGGATAGCACTGTTAACATATGGGATTTAAAGTTCAGAAAACTTCACCGAGCTCTTAAGGTAAGACAAAACACTTCCTGTTTTATCTACCGGTATTTGTCTATTAAATATGACTCTGAAAAAATACCCCCCTCAAAACAAACCCTATAGCTTTGGGTTCTGATCTTTAAAGCCCAAATTTCAACTCAAATTTTTAATTCCTATCACCATAGGTGTCTGTGCTAGCAGCAGGCTTTGTGGACTGTGTTGCAATATAAGGAACATTTTCAAGCTGTCATTTGATTACATTGTATCTCTGAGTGATTATTTGAGTCTTCAGAAACCGTGTTATGTGAAGTTGGCAATGAGTGTTGGGGCTGAGCCTCCTCCACTCCTTCCACTTCTCTTGCCCCTTGTGTTGTGTGCTGCCTTCAGTACGAAGCTCCTTGCTTGTATTAAGCCAGTCTTCTGTTGTGTTTGAAATGGGGAACTCTGGCTTCATACCGGTTAACAAACCTGAATGTGATTTTCTACAGTTTTCTGTTTTTTTAATCAGTTAATCCTTTTAATCTGTTGATAATCCCTGTATACCTATGCCACCATAATGATGGAATTTAGTTTCAATGCTAATTTTAGGATTTCCAGCTTTATAGTTGCCAAATGGCAATAAAGCTCCTCTTAAATAACTAGCTTTTATCTGAAAACATAATGCTTTGACATTTATATGTATGCAAATGCAGGATTATCTGGAAGACTGACAGTTCTTAGGTAAATAGCTGAACAAAAATTGTATGTGCTGGAGAAACAGTTGATGTAATTGTGTTGTATTGGAATAGCATTTTGTGTATACTGAATCCGGGAAACTTTTGAATACATGAACTCTGTATATGAATGAATGAATGTCTTCTATGGATACATTATTATTAAAAACACTACTTCCATCACTGTAGAATAGGGGTAAGCAGATGGTAGATTAGATCTCTGGGTGATTTTTGGCTTGATCATATGGGAGATGGTGATCCTTCAGATGACAGTGATCTCAAACTGTTTAGCTGTTGCAAGTTTGAATACTCTACCATGTGAAGGAGTTGCATGTTAGGAGGAACATTAGATTAGGCTAGGCTTTGCCTGATGTGCTGGCTTTTCATTGCCAGAGTTGTCAGTCTGTTGGATTTCTTACCCGACCTACAGCAGAAGGTCCCAGGGCAGGTGGCAACAATATAGAATTGCTAGATTAAAATCAATTGAAACAATTCAATTCTTGATGTGGGGGGATTCATTTGTGGGATTAGCCCATTTTACCATTGTTCAAAGTTGTGCCTTTCCCCCTTAAACGTGCAGGTCAGGGTCTTAGTCCTGCTGGGTCTTTTAATTTTTGATACCAACCTTTGGAGATTGAGCCAGTTACAAATCCAAATATGAACTTTTTAACTGATAGGCTTCTGGAATAGAATATAACCAAACACATGGAAGTTAGCTGGGTCCATTGTCAGCTGCTGCTTTGTGAAGCCCTAAAAGTGTGAGAGAGACAAAGCTGGATTATGCCGTGTGGCTTGAATACTTGCATTACTTTAAACCTGACAGAACAAGAGAGGTTAAAAGGATAACTACCTTTTTAAAAAACAAGAAAACCAATCGCAACTGGCTAATATTTGCATTTTCTTATCTTCTTTAGGATCACAGAGATGAAATAACTTCTGTAACATTTAATTGGAATGATTGCTATATTGCTTCGGGGTCTATGAGCGGTGAAGTTATCTTGCATAGTCTTACTACGAATTTATCCAGCACTCCATTTGGCTTTGGCAGCAGTCAGGTAAAGTGTCTGTGGAATGTGGTTCCAATGGTGCAGTTGCAGTGTGTCATAGAAGTGATGATTGGGTCTAACCATTTGCAATTAGATTTATAGCCAATTGTCTCTCCATCAGATAATTGTTCTGTACCCCCAATAACTTCCATATTTGGGCTGCAATCCTGTGGTAGTAAGTCAATTTGAATACACTGAAACTTTCCCCCCAAGTAACAATGCATAGCATTTGGCTGGTGGCATTTCAGGAAGCCCATGCTAAACTTGTGTATTGAACTTGAGCCCCCCAACCCCCCCCCCAACCTTCCACGTCTGCAGTATACTGTACAAGCAGTTCCTCTATCCCTGACGTAGAACCTTTGTCCATGCTACACAGTGGATTTTTGTGGAACTGGGTCTTTTCATGTGGCACAACCTCTTGATCAGCTCTGCTGCACATCTGCACATCGGGATAGGCTTGCAAGTCCTTGCAAGGAAATGGGGCTTTAAGGGTGAAACCTTTACTCCTATTCTTTATTTTAAAAATAAATAAATAAATAAATAAATTTACTTACATCCTGTTCTTTCCCATTGGTTCAGAACAGCTTATAGCAGTGTTAATATCTGAGATTTTAAAACTCAAGTAACTATTAATGTGAACATGGGCCTGGTTGCATTTCTCCTTGCTGTCTCCTTGAATAGTTTTATTGCTGGCACAGCTTGGTCATAGCCACATTTCAGTGCTGATGTTGAAAAGCATTTTTTTTTTTAAATGAATGTGCTTGGGTTTTCTTATTAGAATTTCTAGCAGGTTGGACAAGTTAAGTGTCACACATACTGATGGTTGCAAATGGTAGCATTGCATTCATTGGAAGCAAAAGCCCAGTTTTCAAAAGCTCTGTTTTTGATTCATTGTTATCATCTATCAGTTATATTGATGCAAACTTCTTCTTAATAGTCAGTTTGCTCTTTTTTAAAAAGCCACCTCGTTGCAGAGCTAATAAAGTTGTCATAGCTGTGCTTTATGTGTGGCTTATTTGGGAAATTCTCTCTGACAGTTATTGATGGACAACGTGCTGTGGGTTAAAGACCAAAGCAATGAAAGCAGGGTGGTGGTGGTGGAGGATCTGAGCTGCAGCGATAAGATGCTGAAAACCTTACAGCTGAGTTGCATTGACTGTTATTTCCTGCTATTTACTTTGCCATTTGTAGCTTTTCACTACATGCTGCTGAGGAAAGATTGGGTTGCTCTTTAAACCTTGAGGAATATTAATGTAAAATATAGGGAGCAATGTAATTTACAGTGAAGTCAGATAGCTTTACGGTAGAATAGCAAAACAGGGTTTAAATATTGCCTATTACATAAACCATATAGCACTAATGAAAACAATGCAATCCTTTATTTGTATGGGATAATGTTAGAAGCATTAAAATATCTCATTTCTTTCTGACTACCACCTATTCATACATTTCTTTTCCTGAGTGAGTTATTTTACTTAACTGTCATGCGGGACAAAAGAAAGAGAGAGGCAAATGGAAGCAGTAGGTTTGAGAAGCTAGAAAAGCCTTGGAAGAGACATAAAGTGGGTGGCTTAATTTTTTCCTGCAACCTGGGTGCTTTCCCCCTGCCCCTAATTCAAGAGAGAGGGCCTGTTCTAAATATTGTTTAAACAGACTTCTTAAACAGGCTTTCTCCTTTTCTCACATCTATTTTGGAAGTTTAAATACCTGATAGTCATCACCTGGCTTGGTTGGTACATGTTTCTTTGTTAGGGATGGGGATGGAGAGAAGCTGCAGCAGATTCCTCAAAGATGCATATTTTCCTAGCTACAAAGACTATGTCAAAGAGGCTTGTGGGAGAGGAGTGAGGAAATGCAAATAAAAGTTTTCTTATTATTGCCTATATGCCTGTGCCTTTTGCGTGTTGCATTGTTTTAAAATGTATGTTCAGAGCATGCTAAAAGCCTAATACATGAAGGAACCCATAAGGATTGTTTTTGAAAGTAGATTGTCATGGATTTGAAATTAGGACAGTTATTTAAAGTCTTAACAGTAACAAAGAATGCACTCAATTTAAAGCCCATTATTCCATCAATTTCAGGTCTAAAGTATCTTGTTGAATCACAGCTCCACTCTTGAAAACTCTTAATGGTTGAGACTTAAAAAGCTTGGCACTTTGTCAGGATTCAAGTTTCTATTGTTACTGCAAAAACGCCGAGCTTGGAAAAGTTGTTAAATTTTAATTGCATGTCACTCCAGTGAGGCCTGGGTGGCAGACTTGCTGACTAAACATCTGAAATGGCTGTTCTTGTAATAAAGATGTATCAGTGCTGATGCTCACTTAAAGGGTTTCTAGGTGTTACTTTTTCTGTTTCTCACTACTAGATACCATGTCAAATTCAATCTCTTTTGTGTTGGGGAGCTGCACTGCATGAACACTTCATAGAGTTGAATCAAAATTGGGGGCTGATTTTTTTCACGAATACTTTTGTGCTCACCCCATTTTTTATTATTTTTATGACTGCTCCTACTGCAAAGACAGTCACTCGCTGTTTTGTTATAATGTGCTGAAACTGCCACTGTGCCCCAAAATGAGCAGCAGGGGTGTGCTGTTTCTTCCCTCCAATTCCATGCTACCCCAATAGATTAGGCTTTATTGCCAGATTTCACCTACGGTAACTGGGTGTTAAGGATGGCAAAGACCTAAAAGTTGTGTAAGTTAGTGATGATATTGCTGCATTTGAAGGTAAGGCTAGTACTAGGATTCCAGTGGTGCAGCCTCTTGCCAACTAATTAGCAAAGAGTTTTGTTAAAAAATGTACACAAGTACTGTAGTTTAAATATATGCATTGGCAAAGCATGCCATCACTTTTAACATATGCAAATGTCTTTTCTTTCTTTTCCAGCCCATTCGGCACTTGAAATATTCTCCCTTTAAGAAAGCATTATTGGGTAGCGTTTCTGACAGTGGGGCTGTAACTCTGTGGGATGTCAACAGTCAAGCCCCATATCATAACTTCGAAAGTGCTCATAAAGCTCCAGCCTATGAAATCTGTTTTTCTCCCATCAGTGAGCTGCTACTTGTAACTGTAGGTCTGGATAAAAGAATCATTCTCTATGACACCACCAGTAAAAAGTATGTATACCTTTGTCAGAATATTATCTATTGACAGATTTCTGTGTGCTTTTCAGTGGTTTAAAAAGGAATTTACGGCATACTATTACATATTTTGTGAAGCACTGCTGATCAACAAACAAATAAAAATACAGCCAGTCTACTGAGGCTTGATTTGGTCTCCTTTTAATTGACCGAGGCAACTGGAATATTTAGCATTTCTTCACAAAAATGGTTAGGTGTGGAACTTTTAACGTGCCACAAGGTTTGGTTTTGTGAAAATAATATTTGGAGTGTGCTTCTTATTGGTGGAAAGCAATTTGTGTGTGGTTGTCTTAGTTACTGAATTGCTGGTAGGAACATTAAAACTGATGGAGTCCTTCTGCTTGACTTGAAAGCTTTCGTATTTGGTACATACACGTTTTGTGAGAGGTGTCTAAAAATGAGACATTTTGACATTTTAATGGTTGTAGTTTGCTAAAGTCTCTTTATTGCATCTGCAGAGCCAATATGTGAGCCATAGGGCAAGCCAGCAAAACAAAGGAAGTTCTCTTGATCCACAGGGAAAATGCCAAAACCCACTGTCGAGCAATACCTTTAGTAGGACCAACCAAAGTTTGCAAAATAGGGAGCAAGCTCTCAAGATCTCCAGAATTCTTCATTGGGCTGGATGTACTTATTGTGGGTATTCCTTCTGCCTTCCTTGGCCTGCCAGTCGGGCATCCAAAGCAGAGGAAGCCCTGGGTCCTCCAAAGAACAAGAGGACACTTGAAAGGGGGACGGTCCCAAAGGGAGCTGTTTGACACTGGCATTTTCCATCCTACCCTACACACTTGAATTCTTGTCATGTTTGAGGAGAGGGGATATCCATTAGCAGCTGGGAATTCTTCTGCTTGAAGAATGTAGCTTTATGTATTGTATTAACTTAAGCATAACATTGGGAAATAAGCAGAACTAAAATTACAGTGTGGTATAACAGATAGTGTTGGCTTTGGGTTTAAGTCTTAGCTTGTCAGTGAAGCCCACTGAGTAATATTGGGCCAGACACTACCTTTTAGTCTAACCTGGCCAATAGCTAAGTGAAGGGTTAATGAAAAATAACACTTATTTTGGAAACTGTATATAAAATTGTGGCTGTCCTTTCTTTCACCCCCTTATTGGGTATTCAACATGTTTCTTCCTCACAAAAAAGGCAGTTGAAGACTTTAGTAGCAGAATCTCCTCTAACTGCAGTAGAATTCATGCCCGAAGGAACTTCCTTGGTGGTTGGATCTTCTCGTGGAAAGATATACCATTATGACCTAAGAAAACTGTCTGCACCTGTGAAATCAGTCAGTGCTCACAAAACCTCTGTGAAGTGCATAACACTACAGTGCTCTAACAGCTTTTCAAGGGTAAATGTCTTGTGCATTTAGTGTTTAAGTGTAGGTTAAAATGGAAATAAAATGTGCCTAATTATGATCAATATATGCCAAAGCACACAAGATGGCATGTTTGTGCTAAGCCCTGTATCACTTTTCTGTTGTAATTGTAGTTAGAATGTATACAACTGACCCTTTTTTGAACAATTGATGGCTCTGTGTAGTTAACACACATCTACTTGAGTGCTCTATTCCCACCCACCCCACTCCCAATATTATAAATGGTGTCTGCTATTTTTGGGATTAGAGTCCTATCAGAAGAAGCATTAGAAGAAAGTTGTAACTTAATATTTGACTGTCCTTTTCCCCTTCAGATAAGCACTTCTGACTAACTTATTTCTGTTTCAGTCTAGCCTTAAGCCATCCTTAACTAAGCAGGCCTGCAAAAGATCTGATATCAAAACAACAAGCAATACTGGAGGGATTCAGAATGCTGGCATGATCAAAAACGTTACTCCTAACATGCCTGCCACGTTCCTGTCCCCATCCTTGCCAACAGCTGAAGTTAAAGGAGCTGATGCCACTCAGGATAAATCTGGTAAAAAGATGCCAGCACTTGTGAGAACCATGAAGGAGGGAAATACGAAAATACCAATTGTTGCCATTTTAAAAATTGCTAAATTGGTCCTTAATTTTATTTTTTACTTACAGTATACATTAAAAACCCCCCACCAAATTCTTAAAATATAAAAATGCAATATAGAGAAAATTAAAACCAATTTATAATAATATCAGAATAAATCCAGCAACAGAGAAAACAGGAGCACCCAAAGTCTAAAGCTGAGCTCCCCAGTGTGGTATATGTGGGTGCATTCAGCCACCCTGTTTGGTGCCTGCAAATGCCTCCTGCTCCTCCAAATGTTTAAAAAAATTTTTTTTGGGGGGAGGGTTGTTTGCACCATGGCACCTGCTCTTTTGGTCTGTTTTGTTTATTTTGGGGTTGGAGTGGGGAGATTTTAAAGACTGCCAGTTTTTCTTCTGTGAAAAGGGCATTTTGAAGTATCCACAATAGTGTTCTAGATCTCTAACAAGTGCCCCCAGGCCCAAAACGTTGTGGAGCAAAGTACTGAGAAAATAAGGTCTTCACCTGGTGCCAAAAAGAAGCTCAACACTGTGACCTGAGGTCCAGCGCCGAGGGCCTTCTGGCGGTTCCCTCACTGCAAGAAGCGAAGTTACAGGGAATTGTCGGTAGTGGCACCCACCCTGTGGAACGCCCTCCCATCAGATGTCAAGGAAATAAACAACTATCTTGACTTTTAGAAGACATATGAAGGCAGCCCTGTTTACAGAAGTTTTTAATGTTTGAAGTTTTATTCTGTGTTTAATGTCCTGTTGGTAGCCGCCCAGAGTGGCTGGGGAAACGCAGCCAGATGGGCGGGGTATAAATAATAAATTTATTTATTTATTTATTAGTTACTTACTTACTTACTTACTACCTATGTGGAGGATATTCCACAACTGGGGCGCAAATCATACTATTACTCTCCTTTATTTAAGACACTTATAGTAGCCACCTACTTCCTCTCATTTGATGGGGTGCATTCAGAGAAGCGTCTCTTAGGGTCCAGGCAGGCATATATGGCTGGAGAAGATCATCTAAGCAACCTGGCCCCATTCCCATACCCAGGTATTGGTTCAGCACACCCACTGCCTCACCTGGATTAGTTGAAAAGGAGAGAGAAAACTGCATGTTGTGCACCTGTTGGTGATGCCTCAGTCCTCATCTCTGGATTATCTATTTGAGTAATTTACTGTAGATGTTAAATAGCATGGGGATAAAAATATCCCTGTGGAGCCCATAGCATAATTGCCAATGGGTACAGCAATATTCTGCCCCCTCTAGCACCACTTTTTGGAATCAGCTATCCAGGTAACAGTAGAACCACTGTGAGACAGTATCTCCAACACTGAACCAGACAGCTTATTCAGAAGGACACCATAGTTGATAACACTGAAAGTCACTGAGGGGGCCAAGAGGACCAGGGCTATACTCTTCCTATCCTTCTCTTGGCAGAGTTCATCCCAAAGGGCACCCAGAATACAGACTTGGAAAGCTCAAGCCATGTGTTCATTCATCGTTGCTAGCGATTGACTTAATTTTTTTTCAGACCACTGCACAAGTGACTGAAATAAAGATGAAGAACGTGATTCTAGATCTTAACTATTTTATAAAAACATTAAAAAATATCTGTATGTTGTGATCCTTTTCGGTACATATAAAACATTCAATTAAGTGTGATGCTTTCTCACTAAGCTCAAGCTGACAGCTTAATCTGTCTTGATGAATGGAGTTCATACCTGTTCACCTCCTTGTGGAAATGTGAGTGGGAGTTCTGTCAAGCACTTTGGGTGCCAAATTGAAGTAAAGCTATCTTTATTGCTAGGTAATGCTAGCATTAAAGCTTAAGGCGGAATCCTCTTATCGCAGTTTTGGAGGATAGGGTGCTGCTGAGTAATTTTATTGTCCACACAGTTAATGTGATAAGACAACAGGTTTTGTTGTACCTTAGTGTGTTTGCTGGACCTGTTGTCAGAAGCTTATTGATAATGGCAGTAGCTTTTACTTCCTTCCAAATCCTTGGCATCTTCCCTCAGAACCAAATTCTATTGGTTCCTATGAGACTTGTTTCCAGTTTATTTATTGGCAGTCTTCTACCTTTTTAAAGGTTCTTTTAGGGTCCTTTAATACCCTGGCTGAACTATATTGAACTTGTTCTTCCTGTAGGACTCTTCTATGCATAAACATTTATGTTGCTTATGGAACTAGAAAGTGCTGGTGTCTAATAGATTTTGTGAAGAAAGCTTAATTTGTCATTTAAAACGACTCTCTTATTCAGGAAAATGGATGTGTTCCTCTTCTAGGATTCCCACGCAGCTGCAGTTTGGATGTAATTCCTTCCAAAGAAATTGATCATGGGAATACTTCTAATCCAGCTGATGATTTGGGGAGAAATAGTTTAGGTGACTTGTTCTCTCCACTTCGAGATGGTAAGTTGACATTAGAAAAAGACTGTATAAGATACATGTGCTGGAAAGGACTCCATCCTATTACATCCTGCAGTTAAGACCCTTAATGCTTGCAGTCATGCCCATCCTATAGAGCATATGCTATTAAAATAAAATATTATAGCCAAATTAATAAGGTGCCTCTTTAGATAGTGATCAGCGATAATCCCAAAACCATGCCTTCTGTATTAAAAACTTAAGCAGTAATTGTTTACTGTTTGAACAAAAGATCAGGTAGAGCTGTTACTCAGATTCTACATGTATAGGATTCCCCCCCCTTTTTACAGCCAGTATTTATTGCTTTGTCCTATAGATATTGCAGTTTGTAAGACAAGTGAAGATGTTCCCGGAAAGAGTGATGGTAAGCACTTATCTTAGTACATTTCTAGTATCTCTGAGGGCCAAGCCTGACACTAAATTGGTTTAATGCTAAGGAAATCAGAATAAGTAGCAGTAAATGAAGGTAAGTAAAAACAAACTGGGGCATGGGGTGTAATATTTGCTACACTGTGCATGCTAAATCTGTGTTCAGGAAACATTCTTAGTTCAAACAGTACAGATACATAATCCTTTAAAATATAAAGTGATATGGAAATGAAATGAATAAAATAATAAAAAATGCACAAGTGTGTGACTGTGCTTTTCATTCTAGGTATGGATTTTCAACCTTACCTTTCCAGTTTAGATTTTCTCTCCCAGTTCAGCACTGCATTGCCTGTAAGGAAAAATCCAGTAGGATCTGGCCCACAAGTAATGCATTCTAGTCCACTTAATATATTTGTTGGCTCTCCTATCAAAGAGGATGATGAGAATCCAGATGTTGATGCTAAGAAAACTAATCATGGAAGACAAGAGTCCAGAGAACATTTCAAACAGGTAATGCTGTAATTCTAATTCCCTGTGACTTGAGCTGTCCGCCTTGCATTTTTGTTTGCTGTTTCTGCTTTTTGCTGCATAGAAACATGCACATGTTGGATAATAGTGCCTTCTAGGCGTGGGCTGTTTGCTTCCTAACCATAGTCACAAGATTTGGAGCACCGTAATGCATGCAGGACCCAGGTGGCACTGTGGGTTAAACCACAGAGCCTAGGGCTTGCTGATCAGAAGGTCGGCGGTTCGAATCCCTGCGACGGGGTGAGCTCCCGTTGCTCGGTCCCTGCTCCTGCCAACCTAGCAGTTCGAAAGCACATCAAAGTGCAAGTAGATAAATAGGAACCGCTCTGGCGGGAAGGTAAACAGTGTTTCCGTGCGCTGCTCTGGTTCACCAGAAGTGGCTTTGTCATGCTGGCCACATGACCCGGAAGCTGTACGCCGGCTCTCGGCCTATAGAGCGAGATGAGCGCCGCAACCCCAGAGTCGGACACGACTGGACCTAATGGTCAGGTGTCCCTTTACCCTTTACCTTTAATGCATGCAAATCCCCCCATCCCCTTTTAGTTTTGGGGTGTTAGGAGAGGGATAGTGCTTCCAGCAGGGGACACGTCCTGCTTCTTCTGGGGTAGTTTGTCCACCTTTGGTCTCCACTCTGCACTCAGCTCTCACCTGTGACTCCTAGAAGCTGCAGCTTGGGGTGGATTGAGATAAGCTTTCTCTCATCTTTAAACAGCTTTTGTTGTTGCTAGATAGTGCTGGTTTTGATTGTCCCAAACGGCCCAGCACATGACTGAGTGTACTACTTATCAGGCAAGAAATGTTTATATTTGTGGGGCTGTGTTGGCTTTCACATTTGTTTTCCCCCTTCTGTACAAAGTTGAGTTCCTCCAGCTCTGAGTTTACAAATATGAATACCTCCCCGTTGGCCAACATAATCAGGAGTCCTGATCCCCGAGAGAGGCTTATTAAGAACCTTCAGGCACAACTGACCTATGAATCGCCAGTGAACGGTCCTACCTCAGCAAGTAGGTCTAAATCTCACCTTTCTGTTATGGAACATAATCAACTAGCTAATGGCTTGGCATCCTAGGTGAATGTAAAGGGAGTGCAACAGTCTCTAAATATTTTTTTAATATATAAAATTTATGATGTGCTACTGAATAAAAATGTGGCATAATCTAATGTTTCTGTCTTTGTGCACATGATGTACTCTGGCAATTAGTTTGCGTAATTTTCCGGGAATGGTCTTCAATCACTCCAGCACTACAATCACATTTCCAGTCATGCGCCTGCTTTTAAATTATTAAATCCCAGCACTTATGAACAGTCAAGAACTTAAGTTTTCATTTCATAAATATAGGTGGTGATTAGAAATAATGTGACTTGTGTGCAGCGGTATGCCTATCTTGCCTGTTTATATAGTAGTCGTCTGTATCTTTTTGGGTCCCCTTTTCTTGCCCCAGTTAAAATGAAATGCTCATATTTTATTTTGCATAGCTTCAAAGATAACTTCTTCGGTTACTGCTGGAGTTGCCAATTCGCTTTCGGAAAAAATAGTAGACACTCTTGGAAGCAGCAGATTGAATGCACCTTTATCATCCGTTCAAATTCATTTCATTCAGAATATGATACAAGAAACTCTGGATAACTTCAGGTAAGTTGAGTTGTATCGACACTTTGACTACAGTTATCAGTTTATATAGCCTGAGCAAAATAATAACTTTAGCGGAGCCCAACAACGAGATGTTGCAGGGTATCTCTGGAGTGTGTGGGTTACTTGTGGCTGAGGGTGTGTGGGGGAAGAAACAGAAGATACATCAAAGGCACTAATCTCAGCTCTAGCTTGGGTCTGTCTTAAGGTACATCTTCTTTGCTTATGAATATTTAAAAGTGTGTCCAGTTTCCATGCAAGTCAATAGAGCATGAGCTTCCTGCAGTCAAGTACTAGATTTGGCCAGGGGTGAGGTTTGAGAGGATAAGGTGACCTTTGCTGCAACCTGAGAGGTACGGGCGAGTTTTGGCAGACTCTGAACCACCTCTCCCTTCCTCTGACCTGCAGTATTAACTCTGGGCTGCATTGCAGCCCTGCCTCAAATACGCTGTTTTGACAACAACCCTGTGGTGAATATGAATGCTCCAAATTACTGGTTTCATTCTTCATAGTCTGTTGGGTGGCATGGGCCTCTGCAATCCCGACTTAAAAAAGAAAAGGTCAGCAGGGTGCTATAAAATTGGCTGGCATTTCAGCATCACATCAGAAATCGATCAGATTAATATATCTACCAAATATACACTTCAGCATTCTTTCTGCCCCAGGAAAGCTAATTGTCTTTGGGTGGTTTTAAGAAAGCAGTGGGGTTAGCTCTGGATTTGTGTCTTAAGTGCTTCTCTTGTCATTGTGATGTTCAGTGACATCACTATATCTTTTCTTAGCCTTGTTACTTGTTTATGAGCAAAAACATTTCAGTGTGTTATTGTAGTACAACTCAATCAGGACATAATCAAACTTCTGTCAGAATTAATTCAAGAAGTTGGTAAGTTAATTCACAAAGCCTCTGGAGTGTGCTGTTCTTGCACATTTTAAACAGCCAGACAATGTCTTAGATTCTCTTCAGCTCGAGTAAATACAGTCTGCCACAGAGCAACAGTTTACAGGTGCATCTGTAGGCACATATCATGAAGCTTTTATTGTAGATGAAGAATGTTTGCTGGAATCTGTTCCAGTGTGCATCTGGAGCAATTACATTTTCCCAATTTATAATAAAAGAAATTTCTCTGTTAGGAACAGTTGAGCTGGTTTATGGCAAAAAACTATCAGTGTGTTTCATTTCCTGGAGTCTGAAATAGTACATTTTCAGTATTGGTTGACTAATGCTACTTGGGTTGTCATTAGATTTCTCCTTGATTTCTCCTTTTCTGTTCTTATTACTAGCCTTGTTTAGCTTTTGCTTATAGCAGAGCATTCTGCTTGCACCTGGTGTTGTGAAACTGGCCATTGCCTCTTGGCTAGGAGTGACTTGTAAAAAAAAGCAGAGGGAGGAGGGGTTTCTAGTACTTTGTCCTTCACTTTCAAAGTTTGTCTCTATTCCATTTACCATAGTCCATAGCAAACAGAAAGGGACGCAGGTGGCACTGTGGTCTAAACCACTGAGCCTCTTGGGCTTGCTGATCAGAAGGTCAGCAGTTCAAATCCCTGCAACACTCGGTCCCAGCTCCTGCCAACCTAGCAGTTCGAAAGCACTCCAAAAAGTGCAAGTAGATAAATAGGTACTGCTCCGGCGGGAAGGTAAACGGCGTTTCCATGCGCTGCTCTGGTTTCAGTGTTCCATTGCGCCAGAAGCGGCTTAGTCATGCTGGCTACATGACCCGGAAAAACTGCGGACAAAGGCCGGCTCCCTCGGCCTGTAAAGCGAGATGAGCACCGCAACCCCAGAGTCGTCTGCGACTGGACTTAACTGTCAGGGGTCCTTTATCTTTACCTTTTTATAGCAAACAGTCTATGGCATTACTGAGTGGTAATCCAAACCCCTGATCTGTTATGCTGGAAGGCATTTAAGTTGATGATGCTCCTCTGCCCAGACATGGAGGTTCCGTGTGCTCCCATGTAAATTGTGGGTGGATGGAAGTTACTAGTGGCAGCTGGTGCATATCTCTCAAATGGGGTGCTTCGAGGCAGGATGGGGGTGGAGCTGAGCTACTCAAGAATCTACTGGATATCAAGCCAGTCGAGCTACTGGCAAGCTGTGGCACTGAGTCCAATATGGGCCTCTCCACTGCACCAGACCATAGCTGGTGCATCAAAAATAATAAAATATCAGAGATTTCAATTGTGCCCTTAACCTTAGATGACTAGATGACCCTTGGGGTCACTTTGAACTCTATAATTCTGTGATCCTATGACTCATTAAGAACCCAGTACTGGAAATTAATTGCTGCGGAGGAGCTATGCTTTTCCTAATGTCATCTTAGTTCTTGTGGGCTCCGATAAAGATATGCATTATCATTGAATTTAGAGTGGGGTAGGAAAAGATGTTTAATTTTGTCCTGAAAATCACCTTTAATTTAAGAACCAAAGAGAAATGGGTAAACTTGCGAACAGGAATTGAAGGTGCATGGTATTTGTTTCTTCAGGGAAGCCTGCCATCGTGACATTGTGAATTTGCAAGTGGAGATGATCAAACAATTTCATGTGCAGCTGGTATGTATAAAATGTATACAGAAATGTGCAGATGTTTTAAAAGCATTTCATCTGAAAACCCTACTCTGTATTGCTTGTTCATCTTAAGATCCTAGAAAGAGCAATGAGATTATTGAGAACCTCAGTTTGCTAGGTTTGAAATACTATAATTTTTGCTAAGTGACACTGCAAACTAACTCGCAATCTGTTGTTTCTTAAAAGCTGGGCACAGAATAGTACTGTCTGATGAGTGTAATATCACATGCTTGGGGTGGAAGGGAAACTAGATTGCTTTGCTGAGAAAGTAGTGCTTGAGACAGACTTGCTACATTCTTGGTGATTGACTTCAAATTTTCAGAGGCAATGGATGGATGGATATCTTTCTGTGGAAAAATTACAGTGGCCCAGTTTGCATGTCACAATAAGCCATAGTCTCAAAAACGATTGTGAGACACAAACCAGAGAATGTTCCTTCTTGTAGTTTGGAGAGAGATAACCCATGAGCACTTGTTCACGTGTAATGCTAAGCCAGCCACTCTGTGTGGTTTTGCAAAAGAGGACAGGGAGGAACAAGGTGGGTGCAGTTGAGTAGCGTATATGAGCATACTGCTCAATCACAGTAAACCAGAGTTTATTTCAGCCTGTGGCTTGCTATGGCATGTGAACTGGGGCCAATATCTTCTGACCACCTTGATTCCAACATTAGTATTCTATATAAAAATGCATAGTCGGGTTTGAAAATCTTTTTCTCTAGTAATGCAGTGTTCTTTTCTTTTCCCCTCTAGAATGAAATGCATGCCTTACTTGAAAGATATTCTGTAAACGACGGCTTAGTAGCTGAAATTGAGAGATTACGTGAGGAAAATAAAAGATTGCAAGCCCACTTCTAAAAAGTCCATGTACATGCAAGGAAAATGAGTTCAATTTTTTTATTGTGCTATGGCACAATGATGTCATATGTCTGATACTTAAGTAGTATGTGAAAACTCAGTGTTTTTTCCAGCACTAAAGAACCTTATTTTAAAATAGAAAAGGCAATAGTTAACTGATTAATACAAAAATATGCACTAATAATGTTTATATCAAAGGGTTTTTATGGAAAACTTGAAATACATTGGTTATAAACAGAGGCTTAACAAGAGTATTAATCAATTTTAGCTATAAACAAAGTGCCTTTTTATAAAGGGAAACTAAATAGGAAATGTATTTTGTATAAGAATTGCTTTGTTCTGATAAATTTATTATGCATTTCAGTTATTTTTTTTTTTGCAATGAAGACTTCTATGACAATGTCTTGGTTTTGTTTCCTTTGGCTAGAAAAAACATTAATGTTTGGCATGCAGTTTTTATTGTATATGCTCTTTTGCTACTGACTTTTTACTATAAATGTTACTTTGTAGGTATAGGATGTAATCTTAGATTTTTGTTACAACTGAGTTGCATATTTACATAATTTAATGGCACACTGATAATTTGTTCCGACTGAATAAACAATTTGTGAAGTTGCATAAACATGCTTGACTAATAACAGTCCTCTGTTTCTGACTTTCAGCTTGGTCCTCAAGCTCTCTTCATAGCCCAGGTCCAGTGCAATCTTAAGAGTCATAGGAACATCTGTCATTTTAAACGGTCTGCAATTGTGGTTGGAAAAGATATATTTACCATTGTATGACTAGTCAAGAGCAGAAAATCAAACTCATATTCCTGTTTGACTCTTGTCTTAAATGTAATGGCTGATTACAGGTTTAAACTCTCTTGGCATACTTTTATTTGGCTTCATATTACCATTTTTGCATTGTAAATTGAGTGCTTACTTTGTGGTTCACATGCAGCCTGTTCAGACAGTAGGCAAACTTAATTTTTAAAATGAAAAGTTGTTGCCCTGTGCCCTGCCTACATTTTGAACAGTCTGTGCAACTAAGACTGCAGTCATGCCAGCCTACATCGAAGTTAAGTCCCATTGAGCTTAATGAGACTGACTTCTAGGTAGACATGTCTATAGAATTGCACTGTAAGATTATCATGAACATATCTCTCAAGTTGACTACAAAACTTGGCTTGTCTTCAGAGAATTGTCATTAAGGAACAGCCTTAAGCATTTCAATGCAGTTTTTGCCTTGGGAAGGGCTTTAGATTGGGTGGAGGGAATGACTGACCCTTGCAGCCTGGCTTTCTCATCATTGCTGTTCTCTGACACCATAATTTCTTAGAAGCCCAAAATCTATATTAGCAATATTAATAGTGTAATTGTTATGCACATAGTTGCCTTGGGAGGATTTACCCTTAAAGTTTAAACAAGTTTACTTGGAAATTTGATGTTCACTAGGACTTACTTCATCCCATTTTTTTAGGATTTCAGGAAGTACGTTGAGGATCATAGCTTCTGTTCTGCTCTTTTTATTTATAAATACTATGTTATGAAGGACAGTATGAAGCTTGACAACATCCAATAACTTCTGCTGACCATCACGGTCACTCAATTGTTTGTGAAAGAGGAAGGTGCACTGAATGAAGCTAGTGATGTGTTTCTTGTATGTGTACAGCTAACTGACACAAGATCTCTCTGCCCACTTTTGGGAGATTCCCCTCTCCCATAGCAGCCCAATATGACACAGGCCCTATTGTTCAGGAGGCCTCCCAGTCCCTAAAAAGCGTTTTTCAGGGGTGCAGAGAGGAGCAAAAGAGAAAAGGGGTTGTACAAGCTGCCTTCCACTTGTGCTACCGCAAGCTTACTTTTTAAGGTGCCATGCTTTTGTTTTCATGGTAGCAGACTTGACTCTGAGTACTTCTCTGGAATTTTGGAGAAAAGAAACTTTTTGACCTCAGTGTTGGCTGTTCCTTATATTTAGAGGTAACCTTTGACTGTGCAGACTTCCCTTGTTTTCCTACTATGTCATGAAACTATGTAGCAATCATCCAGACCTCAGGGGAGTAATACAGGATTGATGTTCCTAAAACTGAAATTGCAGATGACTATATGCAATCATACCTTTGGGAATTACTGTCGAAAGTAAAGCATTTAAGTGCATGATTCAGCTGCAGCTTTGTACAGAAAGAATGCATACTGTTTTGGCAGAGATACAAAACTTTGAGATAACACATGTCAAAATAGTACTTGTCTTCATTTGCCCTCATTTTAGTACGTAAAGCATTTTAAAGTTTGATGCAAGAGAATTTGTAAGATATACTACTTTGCTTTTGCATGCTGCATAGATCAAAATCAATGGGACATTAAAATGCTAATAAAATCGAGAAATACCTTGATAGGGGGAGAAACATTGAGTACTTTTAGTTTTAAAACTTTCACAGCAGCACATTAAATGCTTTTGTTTTGGTTTTATGTATTAAACCTTTGACTTTAGCTGCTATAACATCGAGAATTTAAAATTAAAGCATATATTTCTGTGTTCAATTACATGCCTCACCTTTGGCTTGTTATAATTTTCTCTTTCTCTATAATTGGGACAAGAAGTTGCTTTTTTGTTCTCATAAACTCTTATGGAAAACTTGGGCTTCATCAGTGGATTTCTTCTTGCATCTCTCTTAAAATGCTGATATGCTTCTAGGTTAACCGCTCAGAAGGCAGACAGAAAGCTTGTTTGCTACAGAATATGAGATCTACTCCATTCAAAAGTGAGTGAAAGTTTATGTTTAGAAGTTATTCAGTTTTGAAACAGAATAGCAGTATTCAGTAATTAACATTTTTAGTGGGGTTTGCAGTGATGGTTATCACACACATGGAAGATCTGGGCCCACATGAAAGCCAGCCTAAAACAAATGATTAAAATAAGTCGCGGTTTACAGGGCTGCATATTGTTCATACTTGGGTGTATTGACTTCTGTGTGTTTATGAGAAAAGATGAGTAGAAGACATCCTGGAGCCAGCAGGATGGAAGTGAAGGCAAAGGAACACACTTGCACTCCTCCCTTAACTTCATTCATTCATTTCTTTAAAATTCATCCTGTTTCAGAAACATGTCTAATCCCCCCCCCCAAAAGAAAGGTTTAAGGATGTTCCTGGGGACTGTCCTTGGTTTGCATCGAAACCACATTGCAACATGACCCTTTTTTGGCTCTACCAACAGAACTGGGCAGTGTCACTGCTGGGCAGTGACAATGGAGGAGGTGGCAGAGTGCCAGGCTCCGACATCGGATCTCCCTCTGAAATCAGAGCCTCTGGACCCTGAGCTACCCTCCCAAGGACCATAGGATTAAATCCTTAACCAACTACACACTGTGCTGGCTTTTAAAATGTCATATCAGTTTATTTTTCAATGTATAACCTACTCTGTTCAGTTTGTGGGCTGATAATATAAAATACACTGTCTTCTGCCATCAAAATATAACAATTGACACCAGTTAGGATTTTTTTCCCCCATGATATGTTATAAGTACTCAAAAGTTGTCATATTAAACTTTCTCTTTAGAGGAAAATTAGTTTCTATTCCCATGTTTCCTTTTGGTATAGAAAAGCCATCACGAGACTTTTATCTTGTCAATTCCAGGGGATGAGATCTTGAGAGAAAGGGGGTGCATTAATGTAGTGACAACTCTTCTTAAACACATTTGGAGGAACAGGCTCCACAACACATACCATACATGAATAATGCTGTACTTTGGGCCTTTAAACTGAATCATTTTCAGGAAACTCTCAGACTACCTAGTTCCCTTCTTAAACAATTCTATTTTATTCGAACAGAAGAAGATTGATTATACATGAATCATAAATAAAGGGGATGTTCATATCAAATGAATTTGTACCTGGAGATATGAAAAAGAGGAAATCTGCATCTTGTATAATGATTAAGTTGTCCAGAGTTCTGTAACCTTATGTTCCTTATTGACCAAAATGCCAAATCCCATGCAGTCCATTGACAATTTTTGAGCAAATTGTGGTTATGGTAGGAGTAGTGAGGATATGGGAATTGTCTCTATGTTCTAAAAAATATTGCTGGAGATACAGACTGGTCCACGATTAGGATCGAAAAGCACCTGGGAGGAAGATCTGCATATTGTGATGGAGGAGGAGGACTGGAATAAACTGGCTAAATAAGCCAGTGTAAGTTGGTCTCTGTGAGTATGAAGGAAACTTCCCTTATTCAATGATGGTGCACAACACTGACACAATTGTTTCCTTCATGTGAAAAGCCTTTAAAAAGCAGGGAGGGAGGAGGTTTGGGGTTGGCAGCCAGATTTTTCGATCCCTAGTAACCTGTGCCTATTGTATTACTATTACCCTCTTGTGGCACAATGGGTCAGTGCATGTGGCTGTTAACCAGAAGGCTGGTGGCTCAAGCCCACCCAGGAACCGCGGTGGGCAGGATTCCCACAATTTAGAGTGTTGGTGCTGACCTTTAAAACTCTAAACAGCCTCGGTCCAATATACCTGAAGGAGCGTCTCCACCCCCATTGTTCTGCCCGGACACTGAGGTCCAGTGCCGAGGGCCTTCTAGCAGTTCCCTCGCTGCGAGAAGCCAAGTTACAGGGAACCAGGCAGAGGGCCTTCTCAGTAGTGGCACCTGCCCTGTGGAACACCCTCCCTCCAGATGTCAAAGAGAACAACAACTACCAGACTTTTAGAAGACATCTGAAGGCAGCCCTGTTTAGGGAAGCTTTTAATGTTTAATAGATTATTGTCTTTTAATATTCTGTTGGAAACTGCCCAGAGTGGCTTATTATTATTATTATTGTTATTATTATTATTATTATTATTACTACTACTACAGGGGGTTGGACTAGATGACCCTCGGGGATCCCTTTCAACTCTACAATTCTGACTCTTTGTGGAAAGACTACCCCCCCAGTTGTACACATGCCACAAATACACTGAGCCTCCTTATAAGTGCATTATGTTTCAGTGTTTTTTAATGCTGGATTCTCCACTAGCTTCTATATCGACTCCCTGTTGCTTTCCTTGCCCTTTTATTTAGCTTCATTTCTTACTCGGGGTGAACCCAAGGGATATCTATATCAAGCAAATCCATTGTTTCCATAGTAACATGTTTTCAGGAAGGGGGGGAAAGCCATCTTTTTCTTTTAATTAACAAAATAGGCAGCAGAAACAAGGAATGGTGATGGATGCTGTGTAAAATTAGAAAAAGCATTTGGCATCCACCAGGAATTCTTTCTGCTGCTCAGGAGTGATGCATATCCCTGAACTAACAGCAAAGTCTTCCCAGCTTCCATGCCTCCCTTTTGGGGCTTTCTGTTTATTTTAACAGGACCAAAACCATACAGTCTGTCTTTCTGAAGTACGTTTAGTTGCCATAGAAACAATGATGTAAGTGGCAGGGATATCTCTAACCTCCGCTTTGAAAGTGAAGCATGTAGTTGCTTAATATAGAATGGTTTGAAAGCCAGGCTCAAGCTTGGGGGTGGGGGTGGGGGAGTAAGGGAATTTGATTATAATATCTGCTGTTGCAAGAGCACCAAATGATATGCCCGGTGCTGCTGCTCCCCCCCTTCCCAATCACCCTTTAGGACTTTTATTCTGTACAAAGTTGACAGGCGCTTATCTGGACGTGGTTGAAAGGTCACTTATTTCTAGTGGGGCACCTGTCTGTGAAAGCAACAAATCCAAAAAACACCTGCATTTTAAGTCGCTGCTCCTGAAACGTCGTCTTGTTTCAATAGTACTGCTTCTGTGGCAGAATAGCTAAAGGCCACGAAACTTCATGGTTATGAAAGAAATATATGGAAAGGTATGATGGTATTCTCTTCTCCTTTTTGCAGTACATGTTTGGCTTTAGATATTCACACTGGCAAAGTACTGCATCACAGCCAAGTTACAGTTTCTGCTTAGCATGCCACCATCAGTAGCTGAAAAGGCTTCTGCTGGAGCAGCACTGCCAGTTGGAGTAAGCCATACTGGGGAAAAGTGAGAGTCTGAATCATTAGAAGCTTCCTATATTAATGGACGATTTGATGGTTCCATGGCTCGGAAGAGAAGGAAACCTATTCCCATTAGTGGTTTACTTAATGGGGAAGCGGGTGGCGCTGTGGGTTAAACCACAGAGCCTAGGGCTTGCTGATCAGAAGGTCGGCAGTTCGAATCCCCGCGACGGGGTGAGCTCCCGTTGCTCGGTCCCAGCTCCTGCCAACCTAGCAGTTCGAAAGCACGAAGTGCAAGTAGATAAATAGGTACCGCTCTGGCGGGAAGGTAAACGGCGTTTCTGTGCGCTGCTCTGGTTTTGCCAGAAGTGGCTTAGTCATGCTGGCCACATGACGCGGAAGCTGTACGCTGGCTCCCTCGGCCAATAAAGTGAGATGAGCGGCGCAACCCCAGAGTTGTCCGTGACTGGACCTAATGGTCAGGGGTCCCTTTACCTTTTACCAATGTACATAGACATTGTTCAGATTTAAAACAGCAATGTGCATTTCAGAATACAGAAACCAGCTGGTTTGCAAATAGGGATGGATGAATTTGTCAATTTTGGTTTCTCTCTGTTTTTCATTTCCCCCAGTCTTAAATTCAGTGCTCCACATTTCCTTATCAGTTTGTGATTTTAAAAGAAAAGTCCCCATGAAGATTCATCAGCATTTTAGTGTGAATTTCTCCTAATATACACATTTTTGGTATGCAATTTTGCATAATATGCACATTTTTGCAATGCAACTCTGCCTAATACAACACGTGTTCATGAAATTCATATGTGAATTTCAAAGAAGGGCTATTTTTCAGTGTACATATTGTTTAGGAAAGTGTGAATTATGTAGGTTTGCCTTTAAGTGCATGCTTTAATTGAATTTCTCCCTCATCCCTGTTTACAACTGAATGGGACACTTGAGGGAGTGGAGATGGACTAGTAGCTGAGTCATAGGAACCGTGGAGAAGCAGCCAAACAAAGACCCTATTATAGGAAATACTTGGCTTAGGGCATAAGTCCAGAAAGAGTGGGAGGCAGCCTAATAGTACGTGGGTTCAGCTTGACCCCCTTCATGCTTTCAAAGCATGCACCCCCCACAGCAGGCAATTGACAACCCTAGGTACAGATCAACACATGAACTGAATTTAAGGAATCCCCCCACCTCAATTTAAGTGAAAGAGCTCAATGCACATCGATATTCCCACACAGCTCTTTCTCATCCTTGCCAAATGTGTGGGGCTGTAAAGCTAGTGGGTATGGCAGGAAAGGGCTGATGGGCTCTTCCCCGCCTTCCTTTCAGCACATGAGGGCCATTAGTTTGAGCCCCTGATACAAATGCAAAATGGCCAGTCAGTTTAAAGGATGTAGAGAAGGAGCAGGGTACCAAAAGACACACAGACTGAGGCTTAGGAAGGTCAGGTGGTACCCGGTGCGGAAAATTTCTTGTCACCCCCCCCCCCCATTGATTTATTATTATTTTATTTTTTGCCTGCAAAAATGGTTTTACGTTATTTCATATTTTCTTACAAAGGAATAATAACAAGTAATAATAATAATAAAACCTTTTATTTATATCCCGCCCTCCCTGGCCAAAGTCGGGCGCAGGGTGGCTAACATCAGTTACATAACATTGGTACAAAATCAAACAATAATTAAATTACCTCCTAAAAACATGTCAAAATCAAGTTAAAGTCTAATTAGATGGCTTTCCACAGGGTTAGGGTTGGGAACAGTAAGTGCTCCACTGAATTGAAATTTCAGCCTTCACAACATAGGAAAACAGCCAAGTAAACAGCTATTTTTGTGGAGGAGGGTCAATATATTAATTGATGTGCATGAAATTTCATATATAGCTATATAATCCCTAGTATAGTAAGATAAGACCTTTGGAGCAGGTATTTTTTTTAAAAAAAGTTTTTTATGAACCGCCCTAGTAGGGCAGTAATTGTTCCTTGATAATTTGTCACCCCCCTCCATGATGGAACCTGGGGCGACCCGCCTCCTTCACCCCCCTTCCTACGCCCCTGCACACAGAACAGAGATACTGGGTAAGATTTCCCCATTTCAACTCATTACTCTCTGAAACAACAGATTTGCACAGAATCCAAATGCATGGTATCTCCTCCCACGCTACCGTATCACTTTGATCTCACATTGTGATGTATAAATAAAGCAAGTTAGGGCCCTGTGTGATGCATACTATCCTCCTACCTGCATTTTTGAATTCTGCCTGGGTGTCCTGGTGTGCTGAAGCTCTTTGGTCTGAAAGGTTTATGGTAGGCTTATTAGCTGTTCTATTCTAAGAGAAAATTAAAATTTTAGATGACCATGTCAGTCACACATTGTAACTGGGAAAGAGTAGGATGTTTTAATTAACCTAAGTGCTTGCTCCTAATTGTGATGACTAGATGCCTTTTTCCTTTTTATTTTTGACTGCTATGTCAGGGGAAGAGGAGGGGAAATTACTTTCCCCTTACGAACTAGGCAAGTGTTTGGGTGACTCCTAAATTTAGTATTCTAACTGGATAAATTTACCAGAGTTCTACGTTTGCAATTAAAACGTTAACAGTCAATTAGATAGCACCAAAGTGTGTATTGCTGTTAACTGCCATTAGGTGGCGCTATTTAACCCCGCTTAAAGAACCTCTACAGTTGACAGAGCAGAAATTGTGTATCCTGAGGGGCCACTCCAGAACTTGATGGCATTCAGTTTGGGCTTCAGGAGGCAAGATTGGAATCAAGGAAGAACTACATACAGTTCCATATAAATGGGGTTGGTTGCATATAAGTCTGGAAGTGAAACAAGATCACAAAAAACAGAGTGATTTCTGCATACTTGGGAAACTTGCTGTGTGGAGAGGTTTCATGAAAATGAGCATTCATCCTGCTTTGCTTATGCACACTGAAAATCTAAGTTTCCACAATTAAAGTGGATCAAAGTGCTCTGTTGCCTTTGCACAACAAATCCACTTATAAAATCACCACTGTACTGAGATGTTTGGGACGAATGAGTGATAACCAGGAAGCCCTATCAACACCCTACAGCAAATTGGAATGAACGGTCAATAAACAGGTTGTCTGGAGGGGTGCTGTGGCAGTGACTGTTCTCACAACGATAACATGTAATACAGTGTTTTGTAATTAACTGTGATTTTGAATTACTTGTATTCAGCTTGCATAGTTATGAATGTTTAGCTGGCAACCGTGTTAAGTATGGAAGGCAAGACACACACACACACACACACACACACAAAAAAAAAACACCTCAATCTCTCAGTCTAGCCTGGTGCTCTGTACCTAGTACTCAGATGTGTATAGGTCAAAGCCACCCAGCTCACCCATCATGCCAGGTGAGCCTTTTCATTCACGATCAAGTGGATACGTCGATGCATCTTCAGAGGATCAAATGGTTGTTGAACGAGTGCTAACAACTCTTGTCGACCTCAAATTTTCTTCCTCGCTCTTTCCTTCACCTCTGGAGATCATGTAAACAGCACCAGTGCCACTACTAATAGCAAGAACTCTCTGTGCCACAGAGAAACACTCTGAGAATCCCAGGGCAAAAGCTGTATGTGTTGCTGGATTCTTTGAACAGTTAAATGTGTAAATGAGCCACATGTGAAGCCATGAATATGTTTGCACACTAGGCATATGGATGGGGCAGGAGAAGCCCATAGACGGCATAGATGCCTCTTGAGCACAAGAGAGGGAAGGCTCACATGGAATTCCTTCCCCCAGTTTAGACAGTTCTTCACTAAGTGACAGGGTTCTGCATCTGAGACTTCTTCCACAGACGGAACAGATGTCTATCACTACCTGTGGGAGTTATTAGGAAAGAATGAGCAAGACCAACTTGCTGTCACTACATCTGTCACAGGAGGATACAAGGCATAGGCTGGCAATAATTTCTGGTTGGTTCCCTGCCCTTGTCCTAAAGACTGCTACAAAATGTAGAAATGTTCTCATGGACGTGTGATGCCTAAGTGGAGTTGCCATCGCTTTTGGAATTGCCTGTGGTTGCAATGTACTCCGGAGCAATGACGACAAATTGTCTTGGACTCATAACCACAGACTGTCGAAGAGATTTTTACAGCGCAGTCTTATGCATCTACTCAAAAGTAAACTCCACTGTAGTCAGTGAGGATTACACTTTGGTGTAGGATTGTGTATAGCATTTCAGTCTTGCAGATATGTAGTGAAATACCTTTAACCTATAGAGTACAGTGGTACCTCTGGTTACGGACTTAATTCGTTCCGGAGGTCCATTCTTAACCTGAAAACGTTCTTAACTTGAAGCACCACTTTAGCTAATGGGGCTTCCTGCTGCCGCTGTGCAGCTGCTGCCCGATTTCTGTTCTCATCCTGAAGCAAAGTTCTTAACCCGAGGTAATATTTCTGGGTTAGCAGAGTCTGTAACCTGAAGCGTATGTAACCTGAAGCGTATGTAACCCGAGGTACCACTGTATTAGAATATTAGCTCTTGAAGATGTTGCCTTTATATACACAGTACAAGTTTATTGAGTGGAAACATTTTATGCTTTGCCACTCATCGTATCATTGAATAACTTGACTCTGATATACAATTTTTATAAAGGCCACACCTTCAGTGTTGTTTTTTAAAATTAATATTCTAGTATGATGTCTAGTTCTTTCAAAATTGGTATAGCTCTTATTTTTGTGAGATTTTGTTGCTCACAATATGCCTCCAGAAGAGGGCAGAGCTAGCCTATGTTTTAAGTTTCACCTTACTTCAGTTAATAAGAGGCATTAATGAGCACTTCTTGGTCATGGGAAGGAATTATTGATATGTGTTTGTGAGCACCGTTGCTGCACATGTGAGAAATTTTACATTTTCTGCTATTCTCAGTCCCTTCTACTTTGTTCTCATTTATTTTCTGGCATTTCTATCCTGCATTCCTTCTGTCATGGGACCCAGGATGGTCACCCATCTAGGCTGTGACCAGACCCAGACCTCATTACGTTGAGCAAGATGGCGGCCTCATGTGCCTTTGGACTATATTCTTTGTCGCCAGTTTTGCACGGCCATAGCTTGAGGCCCAAGGTGGAAAAATATATATTTTAAAAGTATTATGTTTAAACAGCTTTCTAAATATCCCTAAATACATATATTCATCCCAATTTTTACACAGTGGTGATAAAAGTGCCTGTGGGGACGACAAAAACTCTAAAACACAGATAGTTATTTGAATTTTAAAAATTCTTTCATGGCCATTCCATTCAACATTCACGTGATTCTGTACCATCCTGTCTGTAGCTCTTTTCAATAATGAAATTAGGCTTTCTTATGAACAATATGTATTTCAAACCGTAAAGATTTAAGCATTTTTTGGGGGAGGGGGGCAAATGTTGTAAAGCCTTCCCAATATAGTGGGTTGCGTTCAACTTTGTGTTAAGTAGCGCTTTGCAGGCGCGGAATGACTTATGCTTGCTCAATAAGACTTCCACCTTCCCACTTTGTGCCCCCTAAAATTGTTCAGGAGCAGATTTGGGGATGGCAGACAGCTTGTGTTGAGGGAGGAGAGCAGGGGAAGTCCCACTGTGCAAGTGGAAGTTGTTCTGTTTAGTTGAGTACCATCCAGTGTTCATGCACTCTAAATCCTGACTGTACCTGAGCTGGATCTGAAGGAAAACAAAAGCCAGACGGTATGCTTTGCTTGCCCTGACTTTGCTTTTTTGTACAGTACTTTGTTTTAAAAGCACATAACATTGATCCTTTTCTGAAGTAGCTTCTAAGAACAGTAAAATCAAATAAAAACAAGACCACCAAAAGAATTCAACACTCCTTGAAAGCTCTACTGGAAAAAAATAAACAACCTTACAGTCTTTCCAGAACAGTATCAAAAGGCAATCTTTCCTAATCCCTCCAGTGTTGTTGTTGTTCAGTCATGTCCGACTCTTCGTGACCCCATGGACCAGAGCACGCCAGGCACGCCTATCCTTCACTGCCTCTCGCAGTTTGGCCAAACTCATGTTAGTAGCTTCGAGGACACTGTCCAACCATCTCATCCTCTGTCGTCCCCTTCTCCTTGTGCCCTCAACCTTTCCCAACATCAGGAAATCCCTCCAGTAGCAAGGACCAAAACAGCCTGGCTCTGTTATTTTGCTGCTCCTGGATCTGTGACATGGACAGAATGGACAGACGCCTGACTTCAAATGGTGAGTGGGCTGCTTCGGAAAAGGTGCTCCTTAAGGTAGGAGAGTCCAAGGCCACAAAAGGCTTTAGATCAAAAGAAGCTAACCTGAGAGCCTCCAGGTGTTGCTGCACTACAACTCCCATAATCCTCAATGATTGGCCATACTTACTGAGGCTAAAGGGAATGTGAGTCCAGCAGGAGGGACTAAGATTTGCCTATTGCTGCCTTAGAGGTTACAACCAGCACCTTGAATTGGCCCTGGAAGCATACTGGCAATTAGGTTAACAAGCACAGAACAGGTGTGTGTGTGTGTGTATGTATATGTATGTATATGCACATTTTGACTAAGGCTTCCAAGTTGTCATCAGAAGAAGAGTTTGAAGAGTTTGGATTTGATATCCCGTTTTATCACTACTCGAAGGAGTCTCAAAGCGGCTAACATTCTCCTTTCCCTTCCTCCCCCACAACAAACACTCTGTGAGGTGAGTGGGGCTGAGAGACTTCAGAGAAGGGTGACTAGCCCAAGGTCACCCAGCAGCTGCATGTGGAGGAGCGGAGACGCGAGCCGGGTTCCCCAGATTACGAGTCTACTGCTCTTAACCACTACACCACACTGGCTCATCAAGGACATCACAATAATCCTGGGAGTAATGGAAGTATAGGTCAGCACATCAGGACATCTAAAAGAAGAAGAAGAAAGCCCCTTGATCCATCACAAATGAAAAATCCATGTGGCAAGGGTGAAGATAGGAGGGCAATAGGTCTAAGCTCTGTATACTCTGGGTTTGTGTCAAGGATTATGGCATAATGCCTTTTAGAAAACCCCAGTGAAACAAAAGTCTTTTAAGTTCCAGTTTCTATCCTGCGGCTCTTTGTAGTAATGCTTTATGTGCTGGAGGCTGCGGACCAGGCCTTGAGAACTAGCATTCCTTGTGCAATATTAGAAAATTAAGCAATTCTTCCTTGACCCCCCCCCCCAAACAAAAGATGTATCATGCAGATTGTGTGAATCATGCAGGTTGTGTGACTCATGCATCAACCATCACTCAGCTCTCATACAACATCACTTGCACGCTGCTGGGTGCATTTATGTTCAGTGTTCAATCCCATTCCCCAAGCGAAAAACAATACCGCAGTTTCAGCTGGGCCAGTGATGGATGTAGATTTTTCACACATCAGTCTTAATATCTTAGCCTACCACAGTAGAATGATGTTAATTTTGAAACTGATTTCCTTATCTTCATAAACTTGCTTTCTGACCAAAACAAAAATACTTCTTTCTCCTTTTCTAATATCTGTAGGCAACATATTGCGCTGGGATTGCTGGAGCTCTTTATTGGATCTGGGGGAACAAAAGTGAATGTTCTGCCTGAACTGGCCCTCCCCATGAATAACTGCTGCTATATCTGCCTTAATGGAAGCTAACCGTTCATAAACCCAAATCATTTAAATGAATGAGCTGTAAGAGAAGACACAAGTCTGCAGATGATAAATCTGCAAGTTTTGGTGGGCAAACACGAAGTGATCCCTTGAGTTTAAATGTATACAGCAGATTTTAATTAAAGGTGCTACAATTTACAGTTTTTTATTAAAAAAAAATCTATCCTCAGGAAAATATTTAATGGGTACACTGCAATGTAAACTGAGTGGGAAGAAAGTGAAAAGTTGCTTCTTGGGTACATTGTTATATTTCACTCTCAGGATGTTGATGTTATATAAAACAATAGTACATGGCCTATTATTTCAGATCAATTACTGATTAGAATTTCTTTTCTATCTCAATCTTACATTGTTAAATCCAGTCTCCCTTTCCTTCCCCCTCCCTCACTCTCTCTCTCTCTCTCTCTCTCTCTCTCTCTCTCTCTCTCTCTCATGGCACTTCATGTACTGGTAACTTCCAGACTGGATTATTGCAAAGAGCTCTCCATGAGGGCTTCCCTTGAAAGATGACTTGGAAACTCCAACAGTCCGAAATGCATTAGCCAGTTGCCTTATAACTCAGATAACCCTTGTTCTAAACCAGCTGCATTGGCTAACGGTTGATTTCCAGGCCCAATTAAATGTTGCAGCATGGCCTAGGACCTGCTGGTGAAGAGCAGGTAATAAATTTGCTACAAGTAATACTACCATTAACATAAAATAACACTGTGTGTGTAGGGGAAGATAGGGTTAGAGACTTGCTGGTGGGAGTGATTTTTCTGCTTTGCAATTGTGTGCCTAGGACTGTGGTCCTTTTATTATATTATGTGGAAGTATCTTCTGATTTTTAAAGAGCAGGACCCAGGCCCTCAGCAGCAGCAGCAGGTGGCAACTGGAGACTGTGGCACTTCTCTGGACCTGGCTCAGAGGCAAATTTAGGGGAGCAGAAGCCTTGGGGTGTCACAACTATGGTGTAGACTAGAAGGCGAGAGACACGGGGAGCACCAAATTTTGGTGTCACAGAGGGTGCCACTGGAATTAGAGACCCCCAAGGTCTGCCACTACCTGGCTAGGCTACAGCCATTCCAGTTCTCCTTCTAAGAGTCTCCCATATTGTGCTATCACCTCCCACACTTTTGGAGCTGTCTGTAGTTCTGAGGCACATGGTAGAGTAGTAGGGTCTCGTATTTTGTACTTCCTCTTTGTGTCACATGTACCCCACAAAGGTTGACCATTGTTGCTCTAGCTTGTGAGTTTGAGAATACTGTATCATACCTAAGAGTGGCTGGGGAGACCCAGCCAGATGGGCGGGGTACAAATAATAAATTATTATTATTATTATTATTAGCAAAAACAAAAACCCAAGGTGTGGGATATAACACATGGATTTGAACTCTTCTGAAATCCTATCTTATTTTCTTCCTTCAGTTACTTGTGGCAGGAGGAATATTGTGTGAAGAGGGGGCAGACTGAGGGAGGGAGGTGATAAGGGAGCAGATTTAAATATGGGGCTTTTATGTGTGGGAAATGAAGAGAAAATTTTAAATGAGCAAATACGCAAACAGACAAATGGAGTGATCACAAAGGATGTGAAGGATGGCTCTGTGGGGATGGACACTGGAACACTCTACCATGGAATGTAAATATGATCCCACGTATTTTAGATTTAACTGTCTGGTTCAAGTTAATCCACTTTACCCTTTTAAACCTTTTGTCAGTGGTTTCACTGTTCAGTGTCGTTGAGGGTGTTGAGAGTGCAATAATCCACTTTAGTGATCTTCAGTATATGCTGTTTGAAGGGGAGGTCACTGGCTGATGCAACAGCTTGTGACCCTGCTCCTTTTTCTTCTTTACTTTTGATCTTTATGCCTCTGGCCATGGGATGAGAGAAATAGCTGACAATCAGCCTTGCTTTCATCCCATTTGCATTTTGGGAGGCAGAGTTCAGTAACTGGTAGCAGTGACTTGATAATCCTACTGCATAGTTCACGGTCAAAGATCAGGCAGGAAACAGGCAGGTCTCTAAAAATAGGCATTCCAGAAATTTTTGGATGATCTAAAATGAGTGTGTGCTAGATAGTTTTGAAGAGTTTCATTATCCTTATTTATTAACAGCATTTTACTGCCACTTATTAACAAGTATTTCTTTGTGGTTTTTTTTTTTTTTTTAAACCCCCAGTTCTGTTCTATAATTAAACGGGAGTGAAGTGTTTACTAACAAATCCAGTTCTTTTGATTTTTCTATTCTAGAAGCTCAAGTTCCCATTTTCAAGTGGAAGAACTGGAGGTGACCCTGCAGAATACGTCCAAGCGAGACCTCACCCAGTAATTTCCAGGTGTGTCATGAAATGGACCAATTGCTTGGCTGCTGCACTTCCTAGATCAGCCTTCCCCAACATGGCGGCCTCTGGATGTTGTTGGCCTCCAGCGTCCATCAGCTCCAAGCAGGAGAGTCGGTGGTCAAAGATGATGGGAGTTTCAGTTCAAAACAACTGGAGGGCACCACATTTGCGAGGGGTGGCCCTAGCTGAATATCGTTGCTGGCCGTTAATGGTCAACATCTCTCAGGAGTGTGCCGTAAGAGCAGCACATCTCAAAGATATGCAGTTAATCAAGAAGCAAGAAGCGTATATATTTGGTTGTTTCAAAACAATTATTTAATAATAATAGAAAATTGTTGTATAGATTTAATATTTCATTTGTTCCTGCCCTTTCTACAATGACCTCAGGGTCCAACTAGATGTGACATTAAATGTGTCTTTGCATTTAACATGCAGGTTTTAAACAATGCAAAATGCTTTGGGAAGGGGGAGCAGACTGATAATTAATGGGATCAGAGCAAGCATTAAGAGGGAAGTAAACTCTTTCGTCCCCCTTGTTTGCAGAAAATCCCTTCTCTGAAGGTAGTTGCATTGAGAGAAAATCCCTTGCTTGCAGCAGGTTCAGAAGAGGGTTTTTCCTCAGTTACCACAACATAGGAGGAAAAGCTTAAATGTTATCTTTGTGGCTTTTCTGACTCTAGTAATTATCTGTCCCCCCCTGATACAATTTGCATTTTAAAAATCATTTGCACATTGTATACAAAGACATTGCTGTCTAGTTTGATCCTCAGAGTAACTTAAAGGAGAGTGTGAGTGGGGTATATGTGTGTGTGTGTGTGCGTGAGAGAGAGAGAGAGAGAGAGAGAGAGAGAGAGAGATCCTAGTACTATTTTAGACATTCCTCACATTTTAAGAATGCCAAGACACACTGGTTGACTTGATTTTTAAAACTGAGCTCTGCTTTTGTGCTAGTACAATTCAATCACATTCAATATAATTTTGTCAAGCAGAACACAGGGAGATGTCCCCTCCCCATGTTTTCCCTCAACCTTTCCCCCTCAATAAAATGAAAATACATTTAGGGGCCTCACCTGGATTGGAGTATGAGGACTGAAGCTTTGCCAAGGAAAATTTGGCCCCTCAAATTCCTTGTTTTCATAGTTTGTCCAAAACAACAGAAAAGCGTCATTTTTACAATTTAATGCATCAGTTACCCCTGAAGAGTATGCCAGCTGGCTGTGAAGAACAGGCTATGCAACTGTTGTCCACTCCAGCATAGATCTGTAGGTGGTGACAGTTCTTGCACAGGCTTTAACACACAAATATTATTTTTTTAAAACAGCAATGCTCTTAATATTGATTGAAATGTTTATTTTGCCTTTGTGCACAAACTGTGGTTATATGAAAAAGACAGTGCTAGGATTTGGGAGGTGAAATGTTTCTTGGATGGCAATAACCATTTACCATGCATATTTTGTTCACATTTTGTATTTTCTTTTTAGCAATTATGATCAATAATCAACAAAACTCTAGTCTGAAAACCCCTATTCACTTTGTATCACACAAGTAAATGTAAATTAACATAAAGTTACGTTATTTATTTGTTTCTAAATTACTACTAAGGATCTTCCACTCCCCCTTTGAGAGCCCTCCAGGTGCTTCACCAGCAATTACATGCCTGGTCCCAGGTTCTAGTCCTTTCTCAGGCCCCTGTCTTTTCTTCGTGTGAGGAAACCAACCCTCTTCTCTAGGTCACAGGTGGGTACTGTAGGGGCCACTGAGAAATGGTGGTTCTGAGACTCCACAGCTCTGTGATGTAGTTTTTTTTTTACAGTACTTCTCAATCCCAGAGTTAGGCCAAGTGAATAAGGAAGTGGCTTCAGTGATTCCCCTGGACTAGTGTAATGTTATCAATGTCTCGTCTTTAAATCCCACCTTACTACAAAAAAATAATATAATAAGCAAGTTACTAACAAAAACCCAAGATCAAGAAATATACAATAAATTCACCATAAACATAGTTAAGGCCACATTTCTACACCTGGGAGTAAGTCCCATTGAGCTTCATGGAACCTGTTTCCAAGTACTGTATAGTGCACTAGAATGTACCATCAGAATGTACCATCAAAGAGACACACCTACAACCTCACTGGTTTTGTAGTTCACAATTTCTCGTGGCTGAATTTTGTAAAAACAATGGAAATTTGACCTCATGTGAATACCCAGTCTTTGGGAAATGCCAAAAATGGTTTCTGTGCTCCCTTAGGATTTTCGTCTGGACTGTTGCTGCCAGGCTATTGTGAGGGAAAAGAATTTAGGACAGTAGTCCAAACTATTATGCAAAGTCTTCAAATTTCCCTTTCCTATATGGTTCCCAGATACGGACTTCTCTGTGCTTTGTCCTATGTTGTAGTGACATAATTCAAGCTGATGTAAGAGCTAGGAGTGTGGTGAAAAAGGATAAGAATAGCGGCTGCAATTAAGGGGGGCGGGATGGTAAATTACCATACTCAATTACTCAGTGAGTTAGAGTTGTGTCTACACTTGTTGCTGAATGTGACCAATGTCAGGGATGGTTTCATACTTGTGGTTTGTCTTCCTGCTTCTTTTAGCATCAGAAGACATTTTTAGGAGGGTGAGGAGAAGCAGTGATGGGTCTACCGCTCTCCGCTTTCCTAGCTCTGGAGGCCATTTTGATGACTAGCAGAGAAATGGCTGCCTTCTTGCATTTTGATTTACAGTGTGGGAGGCAGCAGCAAAGGGGCTACATTTCCTCTTTCCTTGAGGCTTGTCTTATTGTTGTTTTTTCTTGCCCAAAAGGGTATATTTTTTAAATTTTTATTATAATAATGATAATCTCCACACAGCTCAAGGCAGCATACATTGTTCTCCACTACTCCATTATATCCTCACAACAATTCTGCGAAGTAGGTTAGGCTGAGAGACAGTGCTTGATCTTAAATCTCCCAGTGAACTTCATGACTGAATGCGGATTTGAACGATGTTGACCAATTAGGTCAACCAATCAATTCATGCTTTGTTATAAAGAATAACAGTATTCCCAATTTTGTGGGAAGCCATTTTGTGCCAAAACATGGCCCCTTGTGGCAGCCATTTTGTGACTGGTGTCAATGACAGTCTCTAAAAAATCCAGATGTATCCCTCAGCCTCAAAGGTTTGGCAACCTTTATGTTCCAGACAACTTTGAAAAAAATACTTGCTGCAGCTTTATGTTCAGAAAGCCAAAACAACTAGGAGAGAGTAAAATATCTGATTAATCCAGGATAAAACCACAGATGGGTTAGCATGTAGGATACATCTGGAAAAGTGTCTAGGAGCAGGAAATAGATCAATCATAAACACAGATTCATCAGAATAACTGTGCGGAAAAAGTCAGCTTTCCATGAATAATTCTTGTTTGTATGTCAGCAAAATGCTTGTGGTTCTATGTCAAGGCACTTGCTGTTCCTGTTCTTATTTGACTATTAAAACAGATGAACTGCGCATCTTGTGATATGTTACAATGTTTATCCAACAGAGGAATCTACTACAATGAATATTAATTATAACAGATGACATAGCAGGCCAAAAATTACTTATTTTTGTTGCTGTTAAGCTTTATTTCATAAAGCTGTTGCAAGAAAATGCCTGCATTTCAAATGCTTGTGGTAAATTAATCAAAGGCCAGAGGATGTGATGCATTGCGTAGACAACTAAGCCTCATCCACCTATAATATATGCCACAAAAGAGGAATAAGAATGGCCTGTCATATCAGGGAATTTCATGAAGGTCACTAAGCTGGAAGTCCATGAAGCCTGCCTTAATTATACTTAATGATTTTTCAGGTTCTGAGGTTGGCTTACAAAGTGGTTTCCTGTTACTGATTTTGATTCTGTCTTTTAAAAATTTGAGAGTTTAGGGATTTCCATTGTTTTGTGAAGCACAATAGTCAACAGCTGTGACTGAAGTAATTTTCTGAAACTTTGGCAGAACGATCGTTCTGTGTGTGTGTGTGTGTGTGTGTAGGAGATTCTGTGGTGGAACCAGTGCTATTTTTCTAGAAAAAGTGGTGCTGGAACTCATCATGAACGCCTCCCTTGTTCTCTTATAATAGCAATGATGCCCACTTGAGAGGTGCCGGAACTAAATTCTGACTGAAAAAAAGCCCTGAGTGGAGCTACCACTATTTCCTAAGTCCTGCTGACTTGCTGTGGAAGGTGGGAGATTCCTTCCTTCCTTCCTTCCTTCCTTCCTTCCTTCCTTCCTTCCTTCCTTCCTTCCTTCCTTCCTTCCTCCCTCCCTCCCTCCCTCCCTCCCTCCCTCCCTCCCTTGGAGTGTAGGATAGATACCACATCCAATAAAGCCCCAGATGGACTTGGTGAAGCTGAAGGATTGCACCCAGTGAGCAATCAGGAAGGAACATTATCTACAGGCAGGCCGACCCCACCTTTTTACAAAGCCCCCCCCCCCAAACCCAGTCAGGTTAAAACTCTGGTCAAAACCACTAGGTTGTCTGATTATTTGAAGGATTTCTAAGTCCTACTGACAAGGACCTCTTTCCTTAAGCCCAAGTCTTCTTAAGGCAGTGAGAAGCTCTGGATTTGGTTTCCCAAAGGACCCTTGTAAAGTATCATTAGAACACAAGGGGGTAAGTTAATAACTGCACAGTCTAGCACACAGGGAAGAGTTTTAGGGAGACATTCTATAGAAATTATTTTAAAACCAATGAAGATACTTTGCGTGGGAAAAGGGAGAACACTGTTGAACTCCGTCAGAATACAAGGGTTCATCACGAACTCTGAGTGAACTTTTGAAATAACATTTTAAACAATATAATATTTTTAGCTTACTGTAAAAGAAGAAGCTCTACAGTGTTATAAACCGAGTGGCTGAAAATTTGACTCTTCAAATATAAGGGTGTAAAAATATAAGCATCAAAAAAGTTGAAGAGCCTCAAATACTTTAGATAAACATCTGTGCTGCAATTTCTGTGAATGTCTCTAATTACCTACCATTTTATTAGAGTCCACCGACTTGTTATGGCCCATTGGTTTGCTGATGCAGAATGTAAGAGATTTGCATAACTGATGAAGCAGCTTAATTTTAAAAAGATTAAGCGTCTGCAGGTATTTTGTCTGATATAGATGTCTGGAGTTCATTATGTTATTTTGATAACCTACCAAGTGCAGTCTTCATGGAAAAAGGCAACGCAAACGGGCTTGGATATGAAGATTACTACATGGATTTAAAACTAATGAAAGAATGTAAACAGTTTTTGGCAGTGTTGAAAATCTGTTGATCTAAATTCACAGAGACTGGTATGAGTGTTCGATTTACAAATTTGGAAATAAATAAGTTAATTATAAATTGTAGTGTTTCCAGGGTGTGCACCAGGGATTTGAATTTTTTAATTAACATATTTATTTAGCATCAGGAAACGAAGGTAAACAGCATGTTAAAATTGCAGATAATAAATTTGGAGGTGAAGTGAGAATAAGATAGGGAGTTACAGTGTTTGGAAGGAAAGGGAGCATTTCAAATCAATTATGCAGATCGCTTAACTGTTGATAAATTCAAGAAAATACTCATTTTAAATAGAATTTCTTCATTATGGATATATCCATGCTGGTGTCAGTATGCCCACCAGTACCTTCTATGCAGTGACGTGCAATGAAATTTTTCGTAGGGGAACAGTTAGGGCCAGAGGTTCCAGCTTAGGAGGCCGATTGGGGAGGGAAATGGAAAGGGCATGATTGTCTCATCTTATCCTTGCACAGAATTAGGGCAACTAGTGACTGATGCAATTATATGGGGAAGGGACGACCAAGTGCCAGTTGGACCTTACCAGCTGGTCTTCCTAGTTCAGTGGAAGAGGGCATACTGCCTCTCCCTTTCCCTCTCCTTTCAACAAGCAAGTCAATATGCTCAAGGTTTTTATTTATTCCTTTCCCCCATATTTTTATCCTGCATTTCTTTTTCAACAGTTATTTATTACTGGGCTTCATATTTCTTCACAAAATGTCCCTTGATAGTAGAGGCTATTCATCTCAGCTCACCCCCCCCCCAAAAAAAATATTTATAGCAACTGGTTTAGAGCAGTTTAATTTCAGAAATGTCCATTTCCATCCCCAGATGTCTAACGATCTAGTCAATCCTTACACCAGTTTGAGTCTTCACCTCCTTCTCTGCCCTCGTTCTCTGTTAAAGGCGACATTAACACCACGCTGCTCTGCTGGTCTGCTTGAGTGCTCCCTGAGCGTGGAACAATCTTTCATAATGGCATAATGCCACCACAGAGAACGTTCTCTCTTTTGCCATGGAGAGCAAACATTCAATATGCTGCCAGTGCACAGAGCAGGTGTGGTGTATTCTAGACTAAGCATGTCATCTGGGGGGTGAGGGGAGATCGTTCCTGGCAGAGGTAATAATGCCTGGGGGTGCACATCCCTGCCCCCTCAAGTGTGTGGAGAGAATACCCCCAGAGGCAATGGGCTGCAATGAGGGGGGAGGCCCTGGAATGTTCAGATCTTGCTACAGATGAGCTTTGAAGTTCACGTTTTGAATATTACAGCAAAAACAGGGAATTTGTGATTCACTCCAGTGCTTTCCTTGTCGTCTGGCACCTTTCTGTCTGAATAGCAGATTGCTTGTTTAAAAGAGATGGAAGCTGCATGTGCAGATATGAATATACATGGCCAGACAGCTCCCAAGAATTAAAATAAATAACCCCCGTATTCAGGTTGTTATTCTGGAACTTTCAGAGAACAGAGAAACATCCAGAATTTTTGAAAACTTTGCAAGGACTTTATTGTAGATAATGAATCGAGTAGGGTGGGAGGGAAAGAGGAAGGAATTTCTCTCAAGAAACTTCATAAATATATCATGATTGCACACCTCAGCATAAACCAGTGCAGAATACTTTGTATATGTGTATTAAAACTAATAATTAAATAAAAGTCAGTATTGTAGAAAAGCATTCTCTACTTATGCTTCTGAAGAACTAAAACTATTGAAAGTATTAAAAACTCAGCTGTCTCTTCAATTTTATATGCAATAGGTTATATTTAATATGTGCAGCTTTGTATTGCTAAGATTGTAAGAACTGCAGAAGATTTGTGTGAAATTGCTTTTACCTTTGGAATCAAATGAATAATGAAGCATTTCTATTATCATACCTTGTATTCTGCTTATAATTCTACTGTTACAGTTTGCAGAATGTTACATTTTGGAAACAGACAGTCAAGTTGTGTATCCACAGTAGTGACCAGAGGAGGAATGACCTCTGGGAGGAGAGCAGAGAGAAGAAACGCCCAGGTGCACCTGTGGCAGCAAGACTGAATGCCATCATCTGCCCCACCTGCAATAAAATATGTTTCTCCCGTATTGATCTCTACAGCCATAGCAGCCGCTGTAACTTTCCAATAGTTTGACTTTACCCCTGAAGGCACACTCTTCCATTGTCTCCTGAGACAGACAGATGCCAACAACAACAGTCTGCAGGAATGGCTTTTGACTGCTCTAAATTATAATCTTGAAACTTGTAATTTGTTATGAATGCATATATTATTATACTATTACACACAGCTTGCATTCTGCAAGCTTAGATATGTTGTTGCCTGATGCCAAGAACTGCTTCTCCACTTCAGGATTATTCCTTTATTTATTACACTTATCTCCCACTTTTTTTCTCCAGAGAACACAAGGTGGTGCTCATGCTTCTCGCCCTTTCCTTTTAATGCTCAAAACAACCTTGTGAGGAAGGTTAGGCTAAGAAATAGTGAGTGGCTTCTCCACGGGGAATGCAGAAGGCCAGAGTCAGACTAGGTTTGTTCTCATATGCTAAACCATTGTCGGAACACAGCCACTATATAGTGCCTATAGTCAGATATTTAATATACAACATGTTACAGTAATCCCACCTCTTGCTGTATTTTGCTTTGGCAGCCATGTACGGGGGGATTTGGATGTGGACATGGCATATGGCACCATGCTATGGCACCAATGTCTAAAGAAGGAACTTCCTGGATCATTTTGAATCCCGCTTTAGGCCTCTGTTTGTCTATATAGCACTCAACAATCAGAGCTGAAGCTGGGAACACTGGCTAAAAACACAAAAGGGCAGGAACGGGCTCATGCTTCATAATTTCGTGGCTTTCTTCATAACTTTCATTCTGTACATGGTACCATCTTCCTTTTTTTATTGTTATGAAACCTTGGAGTCTGCATCCTCCTTTCATTGGCCTTGGTCTTGTGCAGATATACTCCTATACCCCTCTCCTGACGGCTCTGTTTGGAAACCTTTAAGTTTCCTATGTGCAGGGATGTTTACCCTTCGTTAGCAGAGTTTTTGGCTTTCTCAGCCAAAGTAAACAGACCTGATACAAAAGTCCGGCACACTTCTCCTGCGAACTTTGCTTTAAAAGTCTCCCGGTCTGTTCCACGCAGTGGGAAAGCACTGTAAATTCTTACTTGCGTTTGTGCCAATAAAACACACAGTCTGTTGTATCTTGAATCAAAACAGACTCTTTATTAAACGAAAATAACACACGGACAGCCTGGGCTATCTGCGGACATCCTCCCTCTCAGGAGTGGTCCCGGAAAGAAGAGTACAAGCATGGGAAATCCAACAGTTACATATAGATAAATCACAAGCCTGGTTCCCTTCCAGGATGTGATCTCATCCCCTGTGAATGCAGGGCGTACTTCTCGAGCTGTTGCCAGCTCAACTCCTAACACCCCCCTTCGTCCTGCATCACAGGGGGAAATTGTAAGATACTTCTTACGCAAGACATATCCCGTCACTGAATTCCCCATGTCGTTGGAAACTCAAGGGTTTCGTGAACCCGTCTGCCAGGTTCTCGTGGCTTGGACAATATCTCAGTTTCACCAAACCGGTTTGAATACTTTGACAGACATTTCTGAACCGAATATCTAAGTGTTTGGTACGGGCTTTGAACTGCCCTGTCTCCGCCAATCTCAAACATGGCTGGTTATCCTCCCAAACAGTGATGGGTAGGCAACACTCCCCGTTGATCTCACGGACCAAACACTCATAATATTCCAGCTCCCGGCAGAGATCCGATAACGCACCGAATTCTGCCTCGGTAGAGGAAAGAGCAATGAGACTTTGCTTCTTAGACCTCCATCCAACTAGAGCATCCCCATACTTTACAACGAACCCGGACACAGACTTCCTGTCCTTGTCATTTGCCCAATCGCTATCTGTCCAGCACGTTACTCGTGCTTCTCCTAGCGCTGACAACTTGAGACACAAATTCTTGGTTCCCTGTAAGTATCTAAGTACTCTCTTGATGCCATTCCAGGCCTGCACACTAGGTGCAGCAGCTTCTCTGCTGAGCAGATTCACTGCAAAAGCGACATCCGGTCGAGTCCACTGCGAAAGATACAGCAGCGATCCGAGTGCGGATTGAAACACTTCAGGGCTCTGGAATTCAGAGTGTTCCCCAGACTGACTGTCTTTGACAAAACACGTCTCCATGGGTGTTCTGACGCTAGCACAATCTGACATCCTGAACTTCTCTAGCAATTGCTCAATCTTACCTCTCTGACTTAAGAGAAAACTGCCATCCGCAGTTCTATCAACTTGGACACCTAGGTACACCTTCACTGGTCCTAGTTCCTTGAGTTTGAAATGCTTCTCAAGTTCCCTAACAAACTCATTCACCTGCTTTTCTGTCTTGGCCAGACAGATCAAGTCATCCACGTAACAGAGCACCAGCACCTGATCCTGTCCTGAACCCAACAGGTAAAGGCAGCTATCAGCTAGGCTCTTGTGAAAGCCCATGCTCTCCAAAGCACGATTCAAACAACTGTTCCAGTTGCGAGCAGACTGTCTGAGGCCATAAATTGACTTGTGTAGTCTCCAGACGACACCTGGCTTCTTGCCCTCGAACCCTGGTGGAGGTAACATAAACAAAACCTCCTGTAAGGGCGAGTTCAGATAAGCAACGTCGACATCAAAATGATGTACCACAAATCCTCTTTGAGCTGCTACCGCTAAGAGCATACGCAGGGTCTCACTCCGACACGTAGGGGAGTAAACCTCTGTGTAATGCAGCCCTTTCCGTTGTGTGAATCCTCTGGCAACTAACCTAGCCTTGTACTGAGGTTCACCAGTCGCTGTGGGTTTAAGTCTAAACACCCAACGACTGCCCACTGCACGCTCACCTGGGGGTAATTCCACAGTGGAATACACCTTGAGCGTCTTCATGGAGTCTAACTCCTTCTCCATGGCAACATGCCACTTCTTCGCTTCTGCTTCTGGCAATTCCTGTACTTCTTCATAGCTTCCTGGTTCACACTGAGCCAGGCCAGCATACACACTAGAAGCTGTGTACCTATCAGGTGTGTACCAGTCAGGTGGTTTGCCTTTTGTGGTGCGCTTTGAACGCCGCAAACCATTCTCAGACTCATTCCCTGACCCAGAAGAGCTTGTACTGGGTTCAGAGTCTCTGTCCCTTGGAGCTCCCCCGCGTGACCTACTACGCTTACTTGAGCCCCCGGGACCTGCCTCTGGAGAAGACCTACTCCGCTTGAGTCGTCTTCCTGCTCTAACCACTGGTGAAGTGGGTGCGCTCCTAGTCTCCTGCTTGCGAGACGTCCCCCACTGTGCTGTACCCTGGTTGCGCCCAGGAGAGTGAGGAGCAGCCGCGTCATCACCTCCTGGATCAGCCTCTCCATGGTCACCAGCAGGGGGTGCACCTACCTCTTCAGAGCCTTCCAGAACATCTGTGAGAATGTCAGGGTTTCCGTGAATACGGTTCCACCCCTGTTGCTCACAGAACTCAGCACTGTTGCTGAGAACCACACGGTCCTGATTCCCGCTGGGATATGCAAACCTCCACGCCTTGGAATGAGGTTCATAGCCCACGAAAATTAGCTTCTGTGACCGTGGCCCACCTTTGCGTCTTTTGCTTTTGGGAATTAGCACATAAGCTTCACAGCCAAAAACGCGAAGAAAATGTACGTTAGGTTTCTTCCCATACAAAAGGAAATAGGGTGTCTCACCTACCACTGAGCTGTGCGTACGATTCAAAACGAACGATGCAGTCCGCCATGCTTCGGCCCAGTACCTTTGCGGAAGATGAGCATCAAAAAGCATCGCAGACACTGCCTCCTGTAGAGTTCGATTTCTCCTTTCAGCAATGCCATTGTGCTGAGGACTATAGGGGGCGCTCAACCTGTGCTTGATACCTTTCTGCTTCAGGAAGTCCTGCAGTGCGGCCCCTGTAAACTCAGAACCTCTATCTGACTGAAGACAACGCACGTTGCAAGAAAATTCCAGCTCAACTGCTAGAATCCATTCCTTGATTGTGTTGGCCGCCTCCCCCTTGTGCTTGAGTGGCATGCACCAGCCTGCTCGGGAAAAATCATCCACAAGAAGCAAAACGTACTTAGAACGTCCCAGGCTCTCTGTTGGCATTGGACCACAAAGATCCATGTGTACCAGAGCAAACGCTTGAGTGGTAACCCTGTCAGACTTTGGATAAGAGCATTCCGTGACTTTAGCACGTTTACATGCAGCACAGTCCAGGAACCTGGAACAGGGCAACATTTTGCACCCTTCAGCGTTCCCTGGAACTCTCTTCACGTACTGCCAGTTGGTATGTGCAAACCTTCTATGCCATAAGTGAACGCATTTATCATGTAGGGGTTTGTTGGCGTACTGTGCCTGTGCTGTATTGGACGTAACATTACCTGTTTCTAACACAAACAAACCATCAGCATCACATGGTACCTTAACCAACGTTTCACCACCCACTTTAGCAATAATGCATTCATTACCCTCAAAATGCACTGAAAAACCATCCCTCAACAAAGTTGATACAGACAGTAAATTACATTTCATGCCTGGTAATACATATGCATCGACTTCAGCATTCAGAAAATCAAGGAAAACAACAGTCTGTTTCTTCAACAAACGCGTAGACCCATCAGCAAGCGTGATTTTCTGACTTTTAGCCAAATCGCTGTAGTACCCATCTTGGCCAGTAGAGGTCAGATGATGGCTGGCTCCGCTGTCGATGATCCAGGGTTGCCTGGCAACAGGCAAAGCATCCGCAGCTGCAACCGCTGCAGCTAGATGACGTTGACTCCCATCTGTGCCGCCTCTTCCTCTGCCTCCTCCACGATTCCCACGCTTGGCACCCCTTATCTGTGGCTTGGCCTTGGCTGCCAGCCTCGAGGGACAATCGCGTTGCAGGTGGTTAGGAGAACTGCATATGTGGCACTTGCGTACAGTGACGTAAGCCTGCACAGAGGAATTGTCTGCCCCCCTTTGCCTGGGAGCAGAGTTGCCTCTGCTGGTAGCAGTTTCTCCCACCTCCCTCTGCCTACGTGCTTCCTCATCCAGAAGCCTCCCCGAAATGTACGGGACCGTCAGTTGGGCAGTTGGCATCGATTCAAGGGTGACGCAGAGGGTTCCATAAAGGCGGTGGACAGAAGATAACAACGCATAGGCTTGTTGTTCCACAGATAAAGGAATTTCAAGCTGTTGTAATTTATCAAACAGTCCCGTAACCTCGGTGATATGCTGCTGCATACACTGGCCTTCTTCCAGACGTTTCTCATACAACTCCCTGGTCACTTGGAGCCTCGATCCAGCGGTCGGTCTTAAAAAACAATCTCTCAATTTCTGCCAAATGTCACGAGTGTTTTCAAAATTAGCAATTAAAGGCAATTGCGAGGTCTTAATTGACATGATAAGCATGGCTTGGGCTCTCTGATCAACAGCCAGTGCAGCAGCAGCAACAGCAATAGCCGCAGCATTCGCCCCAGGTGCAGCTGGCTGTGGTGGATTCTGCGTGTTTTCCCAAAGCCCACGGGCAGTGAGCCAAGCTCTCATTTGCAAACTCCATTGCATGTAATTTTCCCCATCTAGCTTGTCAAAAGGACAAACAAAAGATTCCGCGGCTTGGGCCATGACTTCCTTGGTGGGGGGGAATTAAAGCTCACTCACGTTTCCGATACGTCTCCGAGTAGCTGAACCTTCCCTCTCCAGAGACAAGATTTATGACGGCTTTCCAGCGGCTTGTCTTTTGTAGATGTGGGGGCTGCCTTTCTCCACGGCAGCTTCTCCTTCTTCACACAAACGCCAATTAAGCCTTGAAATTTACAGCTTAATTGCTTCAGCCATAACCTGCAGGGATGTTTACCCTTCGTTAGCAGAGTTTTTGGCTTTCTCAGCCAAAGTAAACAGACCTGATACAAAAGTCCGGCACACTTCTCCTGCGAACTTTGCTTTAAAAGTCTCCCGGTCTGTTCCACGCAGTGGGAAAGCACTGTAAATTCTTACTTGCGTTTGTGCCAATAAAACACACAGTCTGTTGTATCTTGAATCAAAACAGACTCTTTATTAAACGAAAATAACACACGGACAGCCTGGGCTATCTGCGGACATCCTCCCTCTCAGGAGTGGTCCCGGAAAGAAGAGTACAAGCATGGGAAATCCAACAGTTACATATAGATAAATCACAAGCCTGGTTCCCTTCCAGGATGTGATCTCATCCCCTGTGAATGCAGGGCGTACTTCTCGAGCTGTTGCCAGCTCAACTCCTAACACTATGGAAGTCAGTATTGTAATTGCAAACAACAGAAAGGAAGAGTTCATCACATTTATGTTAAATATAAAGCAACTTTAAACTGTTTTGTTGGCAATTATGCTCAAGAGAGAAATACAGGCATCTTGCTGCTTCTTTTTGCTTGAACAATCTTGAGATGGTGCCTTGGTACATAGAAAACAGCAAATTCAAGAGCCAGAAATGATTTTGCTGGAAGTGAGAGGTTGATGAAGAGTGGCAGGACAGTGGAAGTAAGATAATACTTGCTTAATTAGGATGCGGAACAAAGATCTAATTAAAAAGATGTTGTGTTTCCTGGACAGCAAGCAGTTAACACCATCGTTCTGATTCTGGGAACTCTGCCAAGGTATCCAGGCAACTATCACTTGTCTGAGAGAAGGCGAAGTTGGTTTCACTTTTGCCTTGCCGAGTAGTGTATGCTGTAGTGTGTGTATCGTAGCTATGGAGCTTGACTCCTCAGGTTTTCTTTTGTTTGCGAGTCAATAAATATGTAGTTTAGAAGCAACTGTCTGGACCTCAGTTATTCCAGACACAGAGAAGCAGACCTAAAATTGCCAACACAAGGCGCTGCGCGATTCTGCTGAGTGAGTGAGAGAGCCTGCCCAACGGAAGCGTGGCTGGACACCATTGCGGAGCCAGGGCTCGTTAAGACGATTTATGGCTGCTCCGGGCAGCAGTCCAAAGAAGAAGAGAGACTCCACTATGGCTACACTCTCACATTTATCACAGGTTATGGAAGCGCCATTAAGAGATAGCACGGCTTTGTTGGCAAAGCGTCCTGAAGTGATTTATGGCCAGGACGGGAGGTCTGTGTGTCTGCTGCAGCCGGCAGCATGAAAGCCCAGCTGGAGGACTGCTTTGTGCAAGCTTTGAGGCATAAAGCAGGGAAACCTCGCTGGTGAAGAGGAGCCGTTTCCTGGAGCTGGGAGCTGAGAGGCAAGTGCTGAGTTTGCAGCCACGTGAGTTACCTCAAGCCCCAGGGGGGAGATGGCAGAATCCCATGAGAACTTTACACCGCCCTTCCCCAGGCTAAATGGGAGGAATTGGGCTGACTGGTCGCGAAAAATGAAGGTCCTCTTAACTGCTAAAGATCTGTGGACTTGTACTGAGGCCCCACCAGTGCAAGACCCTGCTGCTGCAGCAGCTAGGGCCAAGAAGAAAGATGAGAGAGCTACTGCTCACTTAGTCATGGGCATTGAGGAAGAGCAGATGGTGCACATAGACGCTGCCACCAATGCCCACGAGATTTGGGGGGCTCTCCAACGTGTGTTCCAGAGAGATACAGCGGGTGCACGCATTCACACCACCAGGCAGCTGTTTGAGCAACGTTTGCAACCTGGAGGCTGTGTGCGTGAGCACACCAACAAGATGTTGGCAATCTTCAACCGTTTGAGACAGCTGCAGGTTCCATTTACGGAGGAACAGAAAGTTTACATTTTGCTTAGTTCGTTAGACCCCAGTTTTGAGACGCTTTCTCTCACTCTGGAAGCCTTGCCAGCAGCACAACTGAGCATTGATTATGTATCGGGGAGGCTGCAGGATGAACAGGATAGGAGAGAAAGAGAGAAAGGAAAAGCTGTTAAGGGGGGTTGCTCTTTGCCCAGGAGTGGGGGTGCAGAGGCTGCTGAGAGCTCTGTTAAAGCTCTTGCAGTGAAGAAATGTTTTGGCTGTGGGTCAGATAAGCATCTAATCCGGGACTGCAGCCAAGAAAACTTCAAAGCTGGTTTCCATGGCAACCGCCAGAGGAAAGGGAGACCACGTCGTGGGAGGAAAGCACCGTCCAGAGAAGGCAGAGAAGATAAAGCAGCTGCATACGCTTTCGTTGGAAAGACTGTTGCCAACCCCAAGCTGCGTTGGATTGTGGACAGTGGTGCCAGTAGGCATCTAGCGCCACCTGGCAGTCAGTTGCGGAACTGCAGGTCAATCCAAGATGCTACCACAGTCACTTTGGCAGATGCAACCACTAAATCTGTCACCAAAGCTGGTGTTTTTTATATGCCTTGTCTGAATGATGACATTGATGTGTTTGTTTTAGATGGCATGAAGTATGGCTTACTTTCTGTTTCAGCTTTAGACCTTGCAGGTTACATGGTCAGTTTTGGTAACCAGGTATGCACCATCTCCAAAGGTGGAAAGCAGTTGGTCCAGGTGAGAGGCCATGATGGGGTGTACATACTGGAAACTGACAACAGCGCCACAACGAGGGCGCAGGGTGCTGAAACAGGTAAAAACAGTTTTGAGACGGCACACGCACATTGTGCCAACAAACCCACCCACGATCAATGTTTACACTTGTGGCATCGCAGGTTTTCGCACGCCAATTGGGGGTACGTGCGCAAGCAGGTAGAGTGCACTGAGGGTTGTAAAATGAAGGAGTGCACTAAATTCCTAGACTGCCGAGCTTGCAAGAGATCGAAGGTGCATTCTTGCAGTTACCCAAGGTCAGACAGGGTGGCCAACCAGGCGTTTGAGCTGATTCACGCCGATCTGTGTGGACCAATGCAGGTTCCCAGCATGGGCCATGCCCGCTTTGTACTATGTCTGATCGACGATTATTCTCGCGCCGGCTGGATTTTCCCGCTCAGGGACAAGGGGCAAGCGGCGAAAGAGATTAAAGAATGGGTGGAGGCAGTAGAGGTGGAATTTGGCACCAAAGTGAAATCTTTCCAGACCGATCGAGGCACTGAGTTTACTTGTGCAAAGTTGCAGGATTTCTTTCGTGCCAAAGGCATTAAGCATAGAAAAACTTCTCCTTATGCTCCTCAGGAAAATGGAGTTGCAGAGCGCAGGAACAGAACCATGCAGGAGGCAGTTGATGCTATTTTGTTTGATTCGGGTCTGCCAAAATTCTTCTGGGCCGAAGCATGGAAAACTGTATGTCACACTTTGAACAGGACATACAACTCTGTGGTAGGGACCACGCCCTATTTTCTTCTCTACGGAAAGAAGCCCAAGGTGCACTACTTCCGTACCTTCGGGGCAGAGGCCTGGGTCCTGATACCCCGGCAGTTACGTAGGAAGGGCAGCCCGAGGTCACAGAAACTTATTTTCTGCGGCTATGACACAGGGTCGAAAGCCTGGAGATTTGCTTATTCGAGTGGAAATCGTTCTCGGGTGGTGATCAGCCGCAGCGCAGAGTTTTGTGAGCAAGATGGCTGGAAGAGGATTCATGGCAATCCTGAAGTGCTCACAGACTTATTCAGCGGTCTTGACTACCAGGATCAGTCAGGCACATCCACTGGTGGTGCTGATGGTGGTCAACCTGCTGGTGTTTCGGGCCACGATCCCGAACATGACCAGGGTGCAGTGTCAGAGGGGGCAATCCCTAAGACTCAGGTGAAGTCTGAACCCAGCAGTGCACCCACGTCTCCAAGGGAGACAAGAGCTAGGAGACAGAAGCGCAGTAGGTCTCCACGCTCACCTTCAGGCAAGTTCAGTCCAGGAGGGCACAGCAAGCGCAGCAAATCGCTTGGCGGTTCTCCAGATGCCAGGGACTCACAGACTGAGTCTGGCACGTCTGGGTCAGAGGGGGAGTCTCCAGTGGTGCCATGGCGTTCCAAGCGCACCACGAAAGGCAAACCTCCTGACAGGTTCAAAGCCACCACGGTTTGGGCCCATGTTGCTCTGTGCGAACCGGAGAGCTTCGCTGAGGTGCGGAAGTTACCTCAAGCAGAGTCCAGCAAGTGGCAACAAGCGATGGAGAAAGAGCTTAGCGCCATGAAATCGCTTGGAGTGTTCACACTTACAACTCTGCCAGCTGACCAGCAAGCTGTGAGTTGTCGCTGGGTCTATAGGTTGAAACCCACTGCAAGTGGAGAGCCACAATACAAAGCGAGATTGGTGGCCAGAGGGTTCAGCCAGAGACCAGGAGTGCATTACTCCCAAGTTTATGCACCCACATCCCGCAGTGAGACCATGAGGTTACTGCTAGCGGTAGCAGCACAGAGAGGTGCTGAGGTTGCACATTTCGACATCGACGTCGCCTACCTGAACTCACCGCTGCAGGAGGAAATCTACATGCTACCTCCTCCAGGGTTTGAAGGCGATAGTCCAAATTTGGTTTGGAGACTACACCGTTCCATTTATGGCTTGAGACAATCAGCCAGAAACTGGAATATTTGTCTCAACCAGGCTCTGGAGAAGCTAGGCTTCAGGAAGAGTCGTGCAGACAGTTGTTTGTACATAAAGGGTTCAGGGCAGCAACAAGAACTGGCATTAATTTTTGTCGATGACATTGTCCTTGTTGCTAGTACAAACAAACAGGTGCAGGAGTTTGCAAGTAAGCTGAGGCAGCACTTCAAACTCAAGGAGTTGGGTCCTGTGAGCATGTATCTAGGGGTTCACATTCACAGAGACCGAGATGGCAGTTTTGTACTTAACCAGAGCTCAAAGATTGATCAGTTGCTCAAGAAATTCAACATGGCAGACTGTAAGGGTGTAAGGACACCAATGGAGACATGCTTTGTTAAAGACAATCAGTCTGATGAAAAGAAAGAGTTTGAGCACAAGGAGGTGTATCAATCTGCTCTGGGCAGCCTGCTCTATTTGTCTCAATGGAGTAGACCCGATATTGCATTTGCAGTCAATCTGCTGAGTCGAGAAGCAGCCAAGCCCAGTGTGATGGCCTGGAACGGGATTAAGAGAGTTCTTAAGTATCTGCAAGAAACCAGAGAGTTTAGCCTCACACTGACAGCCCAGGGCAATGAACAGCTTCAATGTTGGGCTGACGCTGATTGGGCTAGCGACTCAGACAGAAAGTCAATATCTGGGATGGTCATAATGTTTGGAGATTCTGTAATTGGCTGGAGGTCCAAAAAGCAAAGTCTGATTGCACTGTCATCGACTGAGGCAGAATTCAGTGCTCTGTCAGAATTGTGTCGTGAGCTTGAATTCTACAAGTGCCTAGTCGAGGATGTGTGTGAGAAGTGTTACCTGCCCATCACCATATGGGAGGATAACCAACCATGCCTGAAATTGGCGGAATCCGGTCAATTCAATGCACGAACGAAACATTTGGATATTCGGTTCAAAAATGTGCATGAGAGTGTTAGGACAAATGTGGTCAGGCTGAAATATTGTCCTAGTGAAAAGAATCTCGCAGACGGTTTCACCAAACCCCTAAGTTTCCAGAAACATGAAGGTTTCTGTGAGGGATTGAACATGGGTTGAGATGTATATATGTATACCCAGAATTGCGAACGAGAGGGGGTGTTGTGTTTCCTGGACAGCAAGCAGTTAACACCATCGTTCTGATTCTGGGAACTCTGCCAAGGTATCCAGGCAACTATCACTTGTCTGAGAGAAGGCGAAGTTGGTTTCACTTTTGCCTTGCCGAGTAGTGTATGCTGTAGTGTGTGTATCGTAGCTATGGAGCTTGACTCCTCAGGTTTTCTTTTGTTTGCGAGTCAATAAATATGTAGTTTAGAAGCAACTGTCTGGACCTCAGTTATTCCAGACACAGAGAAGCAGACCTAAAATTGCCAACACAAGGCGCTGCGCGATTCTGCTGAGTGAGTGAGAGAGCCTGCCCAACGGAAGCGTGGCTGGACACCATTGCGGAGCCAGGGCTCGTTAAGACGATTTATGGCTGCTCCGGGCAGCAGTCCAAAGAAGAAGAGAGACTCCACTATGGCTACACTCTCACATTTATCACAAAAGAGTATCACTGAAGATCTCTGCATAGTAAAAGTATCTAGCACTCTATGTTCTGTTTTCCTATTTATGTTTCTATAAAAATAGATACTTGTGCCACAGAGGAAAATTCTAAAGGTTATCTGTATAAGCCTCTCATCAAATTATCTCTACACTGCATCAAAGAGTGCAATGATGATGGTTGTTTATGCAAAATAGAACTTCGTAGGGAGGGGACTGGGGAAAACAAACCATCCAAACTTGGAAAATGCTCACTCTTCAGATAAGGTCAAGAACAGCAATACTTTCCTCCTCCAATATAATTTATAGAATATTTCCTGAGCATGAATGTTGAGGAGAACTTGTCTTCTTCTCTTACCACTCCCCCTGCCCTCTCAAATATTAGTATGTAAAACCAACCAACAAAAATCTCAGCATAGGTAGCTCAGCATGCCATCAGCAAAGAGGAAGCCAGGCTAGACTTTTGGAAACCTACTGTTGTGCCAGACAGCTGATTCCAAACCGCAGCTCCTGATCTGATCCTGGATGTCCCATTTTGGCTCCCGTGGTCTGGCCGCACTCTCAGTTGTCTCGCACCAGAGCGTAGGATCAAAAAACAGAATGAAAGTCCCAGTGGAGGAGGATGCAGAGGCTTCCCCCTTTTTGAGGCTCCCCCCTAGGCTGGCATGGTGTTTACCAAGGCTGTGGAGGAGGAGGGGGAAGCTGCAGATAAAGATAGGAGCGGGGGAGGCAGTAGCGAGTGGGCAAGGGCGGCCGGGGTGTGTCTGTGTGCCTCGATTCATTCTCCCAAAATGTTGGGAGGTATGCACTGACCTTAGGTTAAAGTCATTCTGTTTTTCATGCCATGCTTATTAATCAAGTTGTGGCCCATTTTAGTTCCAGTAATGTTTTCTCCCTCTATTCCCACAAGCAGGACATCAGCTCCATTGTTTACAGACTCTGCAGTGTCTTAAGAACACAGTACAGTCATACCTCATGTTGCGTTAGGTTCATGTTGCGTCTTTTCGGCTTGCAAATGCACGCTTCGCACATGCGCAGAAGCACTCTATTGCGCTCCACGCTTGTGCAGAAACGCAGCTCTAGTTGCGGACTTTTCGGGGTGCGAATGGCACCCCAGAATGGATCGTGTCCGCAACTAGAGGTACCACTGTATGTATGTATGAAATGCAGATTTCAGGGATTGCATGAGGAAAGTATAGATCCAACCAGGGGACACAATGTTTTGCTTGTAAAAAGTCTCCATTTCAATCATCTCCACTTCAAAGTATCTCCTCAGGCATTCAGAGGGATTTGGGACTAGGGAAACAAAAACCCGAGACCCCCAAAGAGCTACGGCCAATTAGGGTGGACACTATAGGATGAGCAGGTTGTACCATTGACTTATATCTGCACAAATATACAGAGAATGTCATGCAGATAGTGTGTGTAAGTAAATGTACACCATTGCTCTCTTATTTATGCTACGGTCCCAAAGCATGTTAACAATTGAGCAGCTTTAGTTTTGGGGGCTGAGAAAATGTTCTGAAGGCACATGATACAGCAAGTGGTCTCCTGGGAGGCAGAAAGCCCAGGAATCCCTTGCAAGCTGCTCGGAGGTCTTTGGAGGATGAGCAGTGTATAAGGGGATAAATAAATAATAACTTTTGAATGGGGAACATTACTACAAGCTTTTCCATCACCCTCCTGTGGGAAATATCCCCCCTCTCAATGCACATTCATGTGCTCAGACTGATATTTCAGCATGCCCCAGAAAATGCGAGCTTTCTATTGTTTTTGCATAATGTAGGTAACTATGCATTTCATCACATGGGGCTGCATTCAGAAGAAGGGATAATGAAAAGGGGGAAACAACAGCCTCTGGTGCTACCTTATAGTGATATTTTGCTGTTCCAAATAAACTTCAGACTTGGTTTGCCTACACTGGTGTCATGAACTGGCAGGACACTGAAGAGGAGGAAGAAGATCCTGGTGAGGCCATGATTGGTACACACTGGGACCAGGGGCAGAGGAAGGGGGTGGGGGCATGCTGCCCCAGGAGCCCCCACTGAGGTAGGTGACAAAATGGTGGGCAGCACTCACCACGGGGCCTGCAGCGGTTCAGCGCACCCGAGCCATGTGTCTCTACTGGGAGTGACGCGGTGGCTTGGGCGCCCGCTGGCTCCGCACTGCCCCAAACAATCCGCCCGCTGCCTCCCCCTCAGCTGTAGGGCAGCTGAGTGAGAGGATGCAGGCAAACTTCTTGGAGGCCCCGTGGAGCGTCCTGCCCCAGCATGCCCCATCCCACGGGTGGCTGGTCCCACCCCTGGGCGCTGGGCACACACCACCCCAGGTGCCTGATCGGCTTGCTCTGCCACTGACTGGGACAAGCTGAAGATGGAGAAGAGGAAGTTGGGGGCTTAGGAGGTATTCAGTGGACTTCAGAGGACATTGAAGGGGCAACTGACAGTTCATGGGAGCCAGAGGAAGTTGACACATCCCCAGAACTGGAGGTGACCCCTTCTTGGCAAACATGATGGGCTCTAAGGTGTGGGAAGAATGCTTTAAGAGACTGAGGCAGGCAAGAGAAGACAGGATAGCTTACTAGCTGATGAGGTGAAGATCATGGGATCTGTTAGGTCTGGGAAGAGGTTTGTGGTCACCCAGCTTGTTTAATCTCAGGGCAGGTGACGATCACAGGCTTTGTTAAGTGGAGAGACACAGCTACTCAGCTGGAGCAAGCTCAGGTGCATCAAATAAGATTGGGAGGAACAAAAAGAGAAGCAAGGAAGAGACTCTGCCTGCTCAATTTTTGCCATTGATAGACCACAGCTTGACTGTTTTGGGAGCTTCGCTGGATTGCGATTTTGGAACTGACCCTAAGATTCCAATCCTGGATCTTCTTCAGAGATGGGAACCTGGCCTTACGGTTTGACTTTCAATCTTTCTCATAGCATTGGACCCGAATGTGTATTTGATCACTGGAATGTCTGACTCCTCTCTGGCATTGTCCTTGGGACTGTTGTCAATAGCACCTTCTGCTTAGACTATGCGGCTTGCTGTGTGCACCATCAGGACGTATTTCTGACTACTCCCTTCCACTACAAGGTGCCCCTTTTATTTATCCTGCAGCTTTGATCTCTCAACCTCTAGTGCAGCCTTTCTCAACCTTGGGTCCCCAGATGTTTTTGGCCTACAACTCCCATTATCCCTAGGTAGCAGGACCAGTGGTCAGGGATGATGGGAGTTGTAGGCCAAAAACATCTGGGGACCCAAGGTTGAGAAAGGCTGCTCTAGTGGATGTTCAAGCTCATTTGATGGGGTCAAATTAAGCTTCCCTTTTTAGTAATGGTTTGCAATTTGCAATTTACATTCTGCATTGCTGCCACTCCAATAATTTTGAAGGAACATTGAAAATTTGTAAACCAACATTTCCCAGGCTGCTTAAATATGTCACTTAAATATGTCACTAACCATTTGTAAACGTCATTGTGGGTTATCCTTTCATAAGCCCACACAGAAGATTGAGTGATCACTGTTCCCCCCCCCCTAGTAAAAGAAAATGTGTGTTTTTTGGCGATGATTATTTTCTTCTAAAAGTAAATTACAGTAAGTTGAACAGATGTTTCACCAACTGTGTATGGAACTCATCTGAAAAAGTGTATGAACCAGTATTTTTATTGTTTTAATAAAGCAATCATTATACCCACCGGTAAGGTTTGAAACCGGATTCTTAATAAGGGCATGTTCAACAGGCAAGGAGTAGATGGCATCACATGGTGCATTATGTTAGCATAATGAAAAATGTATCACTTAACATTGTTTGCATTATTCAGAGTTATACACATACAAGTGTCTGCTATAATCCCTTGCCAATATGTTGTCTTGGTAACCGGTTACCTGAACACCAGCTCAGCAGCTACAAGGAAACAAGTGTGGATAGTTATTGGCCACATTTAGTACAGAAATGGAAAACAAGCAATCTAACAAAAGATTAATATTTAATACACTTGCATATTCACTAACTTTGGTGTGCAAGTTTTGGTTGTATAAAGTAGAGCAGACTCTGCAATATGCAATACTTCCTTTCTATAAAAACATAGTCTGATCTGTAGCCAAGAGTTCCTTAAATGTATGATGAAAATTTTCTGGTAATGTGCATTTTAAAACCACCTTATGGTAAATTAGCAAGAAAGCAGATTCCCCCCCCCCAGTCCTTAGTAAGAATAGTGCAGCAGTTGCATTAATTTCTGTCCTTAATTAGTAACTGAATTCTGAGCCAGCAACTAGACTGGGTAAAGGAAGAGAATTTGCTAGGGACTAAAAAGCTTCTCTACTGGTTTTGAATTGACTTAACTTGCTGCTAAATATTTACCTTATGGCAGACAAATGGCCTCAAGTCACTATTAGCCAAGGCAAAACTTCCCCACATTAATAAAGCTGACATTATTTGAAATCTTCTTCTAGGAGATTTCAGAACTGACTGCTGAGGAAAAGAAATATTTCATTAGCGCATTTAAAAGCAAACTTTGGGAAGGACAGAGGAGGACAGCTTAACAGTTTGCTCAAGATATGTGACCTTGGATTGTGTGTGCATGGGACACAGTGCCAGACCTTGCAAACATGGTCAAAGAGAGCATTTCCTGTGGTTCTGAGTAATGTGCTAAAGGTTAGCGTGTCACTGAAAGAGGAGTGAAAATACACCAACTAAAAATACTATTTCGGACACAGCACATGGACATCTTGGAGCCAACTAGACATTTTGACATGTAGTTTCATGCTCATTGTTGCTAAACAAATAGCCTGCAGGGGGCAAACTGGGTCAGAACCCTGGTACAGGGGAAGGGGGGTGTTAACACTTTGCCCCCACTGCACTCCTTACACTTGCTAATCACAATGGGATGAAAGCTCCAATTTGTAGCAAGTTACGTGATGGCATCCTACATTACAATTTGGTATGCAAGCTACCCAAACATGACCCCCCCATCTGTTGTAAACAGAACATAGGACTGGGTATTCACCCTTTAGCCTTAGTGGGGGGAAACCAATGATTGGTAATACTGCATTTCCATCAGGACTGGAGAAAGGCTCTATATACGGCATTGAAAGCCAATGCAAGGCAGCAAGGTGGTGGCATAGTATACACACATACTGTGCAGTGTCATGGGGATTAGTCCCAGGCATCCTAACGCCTACAAAATGATCTAGAGATGATGGGGGGAGGGGAGGCAGATGAGTTATGAGAAGCTGGTTATGTCATTCCCAATAGGTCTGCCCAGTGCTCCCCCCCCCTAAAAAAATGTTTAGGGGTACTATCATTTTCCTGCTCATATTGAAATACTGTCCCTCAATGAGGCCAAACTTTAAGATTCACAAATTTTTTAGGGGTATGCATACCCCCGTGTCCCCCCAGAAAAAAGCACTGGGTCTGCACCACTAACATTGCAGAAGATGCTGCTGCTGTTGTCATCATCATGGTACAGCCTCTCCCTGTGTCACAATGACAGCAACATGTGTGAAGACTGCCCTATGTTATACTGAATGCAAGTGAAGAGGGAAGGATGGGGGTGAGCAATAGTTAAGGATGGGGGTTTGAGAGAGGACATTGTCAGTAAACAGCACAGAGGGGAGTCATTTGTCAAATTTTCCACTGCAGAAAGAGAGGGTTTAAAAGGAGGTGAGTTGGCTAGAAAGAGTATTGAAGGGTGTTCAAGGTAAATGGAAAACACAGGATAGTGGCAAAAGGGAATGCTGGGTTCCAAAAAGGCAATAGGTTTGTGAAAAATTAGAAAAGGAGGAAAGAGGAGAAATAGTTCAGATAAAGAGAGACCACCGCTGATGACTTCAGAGAAGCAACAACAGGAAAAGAAGGCTGGTGAGCGATTAAGCAATCAATGAAGGTTTTAGCAGCGGATAAAGGTGGGAAAAGGGGGAGATTCTGGAGATGCCCCAGTTTGTTGGGGGAAGAAAAGAGCCAGGAGGACATACTGGAGAGGCATTGACCAAGAGAAATGGCGTGTGTGTGGCTGCAGCTTGTGGGAGTATTGAAAGGAAAGATGAGACCTGTGCCTTTGCCATTCTCAGGCTGAGACAGAACATCCTAATGGGAATGCAAAAGAAACAGGGCGATGAAGGTGAAAGAGCAAGAGAAGTTATTAACATAAAGGTGACAGTGTGAAGAGAGGAGCACATATGAGCACCACCAGGGTGAATGCAGAATGGGAAACGCAGACAGAGAGAGAAATAATGGGACCGAACAGGACCATGATGCAATTCAGAAAGATGAAGAGGAAGCGATGCTAAAATAGAAAAGGAATGGTGGCTTCTTGCCCTCTGCTTTCAATCATGCTCAGACACCCTCCTTCCCATTGTGGGATGGGGCGAAATGCCTCTGGGGGTCTCACCTGCACCACCCTTTGCAATGTACTCAGCCGCCCTGTAAGCAAAGTCAAGTCACACACAATGTGCATTATATTGCCAAGAAGTGGAGTACTGTATGTAGAAAACTTTCCAGAAAACATCTGCCTATTTTAGAGATGGGAACATAACACTTAAACTTCAGAGATGTAATTATGTCTATCACCTACATATGTATTAAAAAGCCTGAAAGACTCCCTTACTGAATTCCAGGTGTGAGTTACAAGCAACAGTGAGATGCGATTAACTTTATGTCCCACTTGTAAACTTCACAGTCAGTCTTCAAGGAGCTCAGTCTTCAAGGAGCTCAGGGCAGTGTTCAAGGTTTCCCCTAGGGCTGCTTCAACTTCCTCAAACCAATCTTAGGAAGTAGGTTAGACTGCAAGTGAGTGAGTAGCCTATAGTCACCACTAAGCTCTACCACCTTCACTGTGCTGCCTTCCCTGCCACCACAGTCACTCCCCACACCGCCAAGTGTTGGGTAGAGAGGCTTTTAGTCAAAAGGACTTTAGGACATTTGTTGTTGTTGTTCCTTGCCTTTTCTCCTGACAGGGACTCAAGGTGGCTTACAGATAAAATAGAAACAGTTAAAAACCTAGAAAAAGAAACCATAATTTAAAAAGGTGGTTAGGTGGCTGGTTGACCAATTCTTTATTAGCTATAAATTTGGTATAGATAAGAATTAAGTTGAAATAATAAAATTTCCAAAATGTTCCAAAATGTTTAGGATTTTATGGACTCCAGGCTGGTTATAAACAACCTCTGCCTCTAATAGGATATAGACTTGTTTCTGTTCTTCAGATGCTGTGCTTAAAGTTATAGCAATACAGCCTGAAATGAGGTTTCAGATTTCTGTATGTGTGATTTTCTTTTAAAAAAAGAGAATACTTCAAACAATGTTTGCAAATTGCTTGCTTAAAAAGCTGAAACATGCTCCAGGTCAACTGCTAGAGCAATTTCCCTTGTATTTTTTTGCCTCATGTATTTTGCCTAATTTCCCCTAGCTAATGAGGTTATGCGAGATTCCATCCTTCCCTGTATTTTCATTCTGGATCCAGAGCCTTGCGAGTGCTTGGATGTGCTAAATACATATGCACAAAGACCTCTGGGGTTTTTAATTGACATTTTGGAGTCTGAAACTGAAACAAGGAGAAATTAATTTTCTATGGAAATCTGTCTTCCTGGCTAGGAAACAGATTTCTTAGTGAAATTAATCCTGCAGGTTATGCAGATCCCTGTCACGGCCAACCATACAGCCGTTATAGCTCATACTTACGTTCGGGCTGAAGTGGGTACCTGAAAGATGAAATGTTTCAACAACTTATTGGAGTGGTGCTCCCAATTTACCATTGCAAAACTTCTTTCTCTCCCCCCCCCAACAAAGGGTGCTTTCTGTGGGGGGGTTTTGGACCATCACTTCAAGTAACAGTGACAACAACTGTACAGTATTAGCCTCCTGGGCACAATTTAGCATCCCCACACTGCCCTGAACTTGGCTTTGTTCAGAGGCATTTCAAGGAGCAATGTCAAGGAACCGGTGTTTCTTAAGATGAAAATGTGATGCTCCCTTGTTGTTTTTGCTGCTGGATGCTGCATGTTGTTTCAGTAATCTGGTTATATTTATAGTATTGGATTGTGGTGTTGTTGTTTTTTTAAAAAAAGTATGTTATCATATTTGCTATTGTTTTGTTATAGTGTTATGATTTTTTTTTATAGTGTTTGAAATGCATCCCTGTTCCTTTGTTGCAAACCAAGATAATGATATCTTGGGGCAAAGATAATCATAACTCAGAGACTCTATGATGTAGAATTATGCCTCACTCCCAGAGATGTATAGATGTCTAAAATCTTGGTCTAATTTCGCAGCAGCCCCTTACTTAACTAACATCACTAATGAAGCTCACAGGTGGGCCCTCTCCAGAGCCCGCTTTGAGTCAATGCCCTCAGCAGTCTTATATGGCAAATTTATGAGGATACCACTGAACGAGCGTCTCTGCCCTTGTATGTCCAATGAGGTAGAATCGGTTATTCACATCCTCCTGTCTTGCGGATTCTATGGGGAGGAACGTGCTCGGCTCATCTTTCCCCTTTTGTCAAGATTCACACCTTTGCAGCACTATTTGGAATCCTCCCCAGAAACTTTACGAAAATATCTTCTGGAGGACACCTCAAGTCTAGTGTCACATGGGGTGGCCAGATTCTGCATCTTAGCTATCAAAAAGCATAAATCCCTTTTATTGAATAACACTCCGCAAAGTTCCCTGTTGTAATTGTTTTACTTTTGGTGATGTTATTCTTGACTTTCCTTTGTCTGGATTTCTGTCATCTGTGTTTGTGTTGCTGGCTCTTGCCATAATAAAACTGACTTTGACTTTTGTTGCAAACCACTTGGAGCATGATTTTGTGTGTGTGCAAAACAGACTTCCAGATAAATGAACGGACGAGTGGGAAAATGGCGACCCCCACAAACAAAAAGCAGGGGAAATTCTTTTTATGGGGGGGGGCAGGCAGTTGAGGGGAAACGAATCTCAAAGAAATTATATCAGAAAAATGACCTCTGAGTAATGTTGTCTCAGCTCATAGGATAAGTATTTAGGTCACAGGGTGCGATTCCCCCTCATAGGCCTGAGCCTTGACACCTCTTGTTTCGGGGAAATAAGCACTAACCTTGAGGCGGGGAGGCAGCATCACCACAAAATGTTGATGCTGATGGATGCCTTATTTATGTGCACTGTTGTCTTATGTAAATCTAGCTACAGCCCTTAATGGTGTGGTGCCACTTTGATTTACACTGTGAAAGGGAGTGTGTGGGAGGATGGCAGTGTTAAAAACTTTCTGGTAACAAACAGCATGTTGCCTTATGTTACCAGCATTAGCATTTGAGTTCACTGCGGCTGAACTCAATTTGTATCAGTGGAGATTTATATCAAGCAGTGGGAAGGCAGGTCATATCCCACTGCCGTCTGGCAGAATTAGCATCAAGAATCTAGATCATTACAGCAACAAATAAAAGGTAGTTAGAGGAATAAGTCATGTTCTATCAACTCCTTGTAATGGTCATTCTCATGCTATGGTGTCTCCTAGACCTATTACTTTAGTTTTCAGAGAAAAATCAATCTCTCCAGATTATTTCATTATAACTTTCTCCCCCCCTTTTTTTCTTTAAATAGTTTGGATCAAGAAACTTCTTCATCACTTATAGAAAAATGCCTTTAGGTTTAATTATCATGATGGAAGTAGGTTTTTATACTTTTTTTTATATATCAGTAGGAGTTAGTGTTCAATATTTCTTTTCTATATTGGGCAAGCTAATCAGCTAAGCATTTTTTCAAATATGTGTTTATGATCCAGACTATATTTTATATGTATTCATTAGATTTGTAGTCCATCTTTCATCCCAATGCATATAGGTTTTTACCTCCCAAAAGCCTCATTTAAGCTCAAAACTTTCAAGATTCACGTATGGACTCCTTATTTACTAGTTATAGATGTGAATAAAGAATGATGTTTAACACTGCAATTCTATACATTTTTCACTTACCGCTTCCAATTAAAAACACTCAAAACTATCATTAATGACCTACAGTTCATCCTGGACAATTTCCCTTTCACATACTGTGCATAGACCCAGATGTGACTCTGTCCCTATGTCTACTCTAGTAACACTATTGCAGAACCTAATAATGTCATCCATAACATTGATCACTCATTTGTCTTCCATTCCTTCCTCTGCCAGCGATGTCCTTTGTCATTCTACATAGCACAAACTGGCCAGTCTGTATGCAAAAGAATAAACAGAAACAAGTCTGGTATAAAAAATGGCAATAACCCCAAACTGGTGGGTGAATATTTCAGCCTCTCGGGATGCTCTGCAACTGACCTTAAGTTAGCCATACTGGAACAGAGGAACTTTAAAAGGAGATTACCATGTGAAACTGCTGAATTACAATTCATCAAGAGAGTCAGTGTTATCTCTTGTGGATTGGCATATGTTAATTGACTTACCAATGACAGAATGTCTGTGCTAATTCTGCATTACAAAGATGTGTGCAAATGTGACATGAAGGCTGGCAATGTGACCAGAGGAGGAATGACCACCTGGAGGAGCACAGAGAGAAGAAACACTATGGTGCATCTCTGTAGTAGCACAACTACTGGGCACCTTCATCTGCCCCAACTGCAACAAAACATGTCTCTCCCATATTGGTCTCTACAGCCAATATGGTCTGTGTTATTAGCAACAACTGAGGTGTGTGTGTTTGTTTTAACTAGTCACTGCTAATAATGTAATTATCATTGTCTATACTTTTCCACAGGGACACAGGTGGCGCTTTGGTCTAAACCACTGAGCCTCTTGGGCTTGCTGATTGGACGGTCGGTGGTTCAAATCCCTGCGACGAGGTGAGCTCCCGTTGCTCGGTCCCAGCTCCTGCCAACCTAGCAGTTCGAAAGCATGTCAAAGTGCAAGTAGATAAATAGGTACCGCTGCAGCGGGAAGGTAAACGGCATTTCTATGTGCTGCTCTGGTTTCGCCAGAAGCGGCTTAGTCATGCTGGCCACATGACCTGGAAAAACTGTCTGCAGACAAACGCCGGCTCTGTCGGCCAGTAAAGTGAGATGAGCGCCACAACCCCAGAGTTGTTCGCGACTGGACTTAACTGTCAGGGGTTCTTTACCTTTAAAAAAAAAAATACTTTCCCACATTTTCTTTCCTTCTGACTTCACCACGTATACCTGCAACTTAGGATAATGGCTCAAGCATCTGATGAAGTATACTTAAGTTCGCAAAACCTTATGTCACAATAAATTGTTTAGTCTTTAAGATGCTACAATACCATTTTTTTCTGCAGTAGACTAATACGATTACTCTTATTCTGTAATTCAGAAGTAAGTATTCAGTTAGACTTACTCCTAAAGAAAATGTGCATAGTCCTTCACGTTTAGTCTAGTTGGAGTTTATCACATGCTATCTTGAATTTAATATTACAGGGAGATTATATGAAGGGCAGAAAATACGTTTTATGGAGAGAATCCTGGTAATTATTTTCCCTCAACCGCTTATGCAACTTAGAAAGAAGCTGGATAACTTATTCTAATTATGAAAATCGAAAACCTTTTTACTTGACTGTGGGGGAGGATTCAAAAGAAAAGTATAAATATGCACAGCATTTAGTGTCCATTAACATCATCCTACACCTGTCTAATTTACTGTAGCAATTATTATAGGCAAACTGAAAAAACCTGACCTATTGATTCTTACACCTTTTAGCATCCAGAAATAAATGAATAACATTTGAAAATGTTGAAATGTGTTTGTTTTTCACTGGATTGCTGGACAGTTTCAACAGTGGCTATACCTGGAAGACAGTGCTGTATTTCTCAAACATATGTGTTTTCTATTTTTCTTGTTTTAAGATGCACATTACCAAGTTGCTTATATTGATTTGCTGGTCAGATTTAGGAAACCAACTAATCCCGTTTCATAAGAATTTTGAAACGGCCATGCTGTCACAATACATCTAAATCAGTAATTTGCCGGTAATAGTGACCACTGCTAAATGCTTGTGAGCTATCACAACTTTCAGAATCATAAATTTTATAGACACATTGGACAATATACAAATGAAGATGTAGTTTTTGTTCACTTTGCCTAAGACAATTTGCTCATCATGTTGTCCTAAGGTTTGTCTGGCTTGGTTTTGATACGGTTTTGATACTGTTTACCCTGCAGGTCTTACAACATAGAATCATTGGATTAAAGTTGGAAGGGGCTCTGGTGGTCTAATGCCAATCCAATGCCCTGCTCAATCCAGTAGATTTACAGGTACAGCATCTTGTGTCTTAGATAAATGATATACTGCTTTTGACAAAATGTCCACAGATGTGCTCTGCAGGCACCATCCAATATTGAAGCTTCAGCTTCATGGCCCCTAATCCCAGAGGGGCCACAGAAGCAACTCTAGTCCACATTGCTTAAAATTTTGGGGTCTAATAGACCCAGTTTGAGTGGCACGACTCAAATGGATTAATTTTGGGGGGATATATTTTTAAACAACCCCCAAGTTTGACACTCAGTAGTACAGATGCTGCAAGAAGATCAAACCTATCCATTCTTAAAGAAATCAGCCCTGAGTGCTCACTGGAAGGACAGATCCTGAAGTTGAGGCTCCAGTACTTTGGCCACCTCATGAGAAGAGAAGACTCCCTGGAAAAGACCCTGATGTTGGGAAAGATTGAGGGCACAGGGAGAAGGGGACGACAGAGGATGAGATGGTTGGACAGTGTTCTCGAAGCTACTAACATGAGTTTGGCCAAACTGCGAGAGGCAGTGAAGGATAGGCGTGCCTGGCGTGCTCTGGTCCATGGGGTCATGAAGAGTCGGACACAACTGAATGACTGAACAACAACAACAAGAAGTACAGATGCCATAAAGGTGTGGTGACCATGGGAACAACCCCATTGAAGAAGATAACAGTGGTTACCCAGATCTCATTGCTGGTTGTCAAGGGGCCCCCATAAGAGTTCAAGATTCAGGGCCCCAAAAATGCAGGTTTGCCACTGCTCGCCACAACTGGGCATCAGCTGTCCTTTCATACCATTCCCATTCTGTGACACTTCTAGGGGTCATTACAGCTTCACTCTTCCCTTGCTGTTCTTCAGCAGTACATCCACTCAAGGTGGTAGTGGGGAAAAACAGCCTTATCCACTGGAGTAGAAATTCTGCACCTTTATAAAAAAGGCTTTCTTAGAAAAATGCCCTGGTAGCACACATTCACATGCACACATGTGAATTTTGGAAGTATTTTCTCCTCCTCTGGGTTATAAGCATAGGTCAACAGGTCCTTGCGCCACACATCTTACAATCTAAAATTCAACACAAGGCAGAAGACTAAGTTTAAAGTGCCATAATTAACTATAACACAGAAACTTGTCCCCCCCTAAAGAAAAGCCCTATACAAAAATATTATTCTGCCATGCACATCCTCTTTAACCACCCCCCGCCCCTCTTGCCACTTTATTTGTGATTTTTATGCCTTCTAATGTATTACATAATGAGTATCAACTGCAATGCTGAGGCAAGAAGTTTCAATACAATGTCACACTTTGTTAATTAAACAGCAAAGAGAAAATATAATTAGGCATGTTCTCTTACTTGGCTAATTAAGAATGATCCAGAATGCAAAATAATGATTTTAAACAACTGATGAATAGGGAGGAAAGTAATTTAGTTCAAATGGCAAAGCATGTGTCAGCCTTTGAACAGAAAGTGAGGTATTCAAGACAGGCTGACTTGCTTCTGTCTGCTTTGACATTTCTCATCTCGACTGTGCAAGGTTTCTTCAGCTTTTATTTCTTAAATAACAATGGATATAGAAGCAGTGATACTTGAAGTTGAAAGCTCCATGGAGAGTCTCTAGCGTATTTTAATTGTGCTTGTTTTAATATCTCAGTTAATAGTGGAACACAATGACTCTGGCGTGGTGTCCCTATTTACCAGGAATGTTCTGGATTTAGAGAAGCCATCCCGGTTTCTGAATTGATCCCGGAATGTCAGGGTTTTCCTTAGGACATCCCTATTTTCATCAGAGAAATGTTGGAGGGTATGGTAGGATGTCCCTATTTTCACTGGAGGATATGGAGTTATCCGACCCCGAAGCCATCTGACAGCAATCCTGTATAGGGAAGGTTTTTTTTAATGTTTAATATTTTATTATGTTTTTACATATATTGGAAGCTGCCCAGAGTGAGTGGGGCAACCCAGTAAGATTTGTGGGGTATAAATAGTTAAATTATCATTATGGAATGAGACGGTCCCTATTTTCATCAGAGAAATGTTGGAGGGTATGGGATGCCATTCAAACATGGGTTCATGGTTTAGCACTCTCCACGTTAACCATGATCGAAAACTAAGGCTTGTTCTATGGCTTCCAGCTTGTGGTTTGTCGCAGAGGGCTAAACCATGAACTGGAATTTGGATGACATGCTAAGACAAATCATGACTTAGTGCAGCAGCTGAAAGACTGGAGAGGAACAAAGTGGCCATAGTTTCCTGGAATGTGTACGGCCGCCTGGTTTGGCTTAAGTATGATGTGCAAAGCAGGTCAATGTCTTTTTGCTGAGATATTAAACATACCGAACTCATTTGTCAAACATAATCAAGCAATGGCACCTTATGCACTGAAAAGGTTTCAGCTGAAAGGAAATAATCAACAGATATCTTCTAATTTCTCGTTGGCTCTGATTTGGTGTATATCGATCAATTACCTTTGCAGATGTAGCCTAATTATTCAAAGTCACACAGGCCTTCCTGGATGTTAAGACTGATTTTCTTTACTGACAAAATGTCTAAAGATCACCAGGAGGTGCAACAACAACAAAAAATCTATTGTTCTACTGCGTTCCAATCCTGTTAAATCAACTTGCTGTTCGTGATAAATTAAGTCTGCACTGCAGGTCAGTGAATTTCTATTAACTGCTTATTATGGGAGAAAGTAAACTAGCACCATCAAGAACTTTGCACATCAACCAAAGCAAGCTGTCACTCTGTTTAACTTTTACAATAAATGCCCCTCAGACTCTCACATGTGAAGTAAGAAACACTATTTGGCATTTAAACTTTAGTTGCCAGCACACATTAAAGCAAATCAACTTGGATTGATTACACCTTCTGACATCAAAAGGTCAGAAATTGCTATGGTGCGTGTGTGTCTTAAAGTGATATATACTTAGTTGATTTATAAACCAATTGCTTTAAATAATAATTTCCCCAGTTGTTTAATTTATATCAGGGGTGGCCAGCTCCCAAGAGACTGCGATCTACTCACAGAGTTAAAAACTGGCAGTGATCTACCCCCTTTTTGGGGGTTCAGGTCAAAGTTATTGAGCTTTTTCAGGGAGGAGGTACCGGTAAAATGTTGAGCTTTTTTAAGGGGAGCTACAGTTGTTCAGCTTCTTTGGGGGGAGCCAATGATCTACCAGTGATCTACCACAGACGTCCAGTGATCTACCGGTAGATCACAATCTGCCAGTTGGACATGCCTGATTTATATAAAGAACAGCCTCCTAAGATAAGGAAGCAGCATTAGAAATTGAAGCTACTCTTTTTACTCATTTTTTCTTCCTGCTAAATCCTTAACTGCTTCTGCTGTTACATATAAAATAATAAAATGTAAGAATTATGAAACTTATATAGAAAAAACCCAAAATAATCCTGTTATTCATTCCAATTGGCAATGTTTTATGTTTTCTCTCATGTGTGGGGAATGGAAATAATTTAGAAGGTGATATAGCCATGCCTGTGTAACAGTGTCAGAAGCTAGGCAATAATCCTATATATGTCAACTTAAGTAAGTCCCAGAGAATTCAAAGGGACTTACTTCTAGGTTAGTGGATAAAGGTTTGCTACCTGGAAATATCTTACTACTGATAGCTGCTTCTCAAATGGAACATTGCAAAAGGAAGCCTGAGATTCTATGAAAATGAAAATATAGATCCTTCTTTATTGATTTTTTGACGGTTATTTGACTACACCTTTCAAGTTCTATAAAGTATACAATATAAATAATCATACCCAATCTCGCATTCACCCCTTGCTCCTGTTTATGGATAAACTTGGTGTCAGGCCAAGCCAAGTTATATATATATTTAACAGTGTGGCTTGAACCTGAATTTGGGATGAAGACAGACAGATGTTCTAAGTCTGAAACACTATGCACCTTTACCTGGGTATAAACTACCAGAAACAGTGAGGATCTGGGCAGCTGTGTCCATTGAGGTGGTTCTCTGGTGGCCACCATTTGCCACCAGTGCACCATTCCAAGACAATCAAGAGGAGAAGGGCAAGCCCACACTTTCTAGCAACCAATGGCAACAGAGTAAGCAGGGATTGACTCAGTCATCACAATGCAACATATAATTGCTGACTGGATGCAAGCTCCTAGCATGAGCATGGACTGTAAGCCAATCAGCTAGCCAGTAACCAGCCACCAGTCACTACTGCAGGGCAATTCAAGTCCGCCCTCATCAGTCATCTTCCCCTCTGCCTCCCAACAGTTCTGATACAGGCATGTTCCTTCCCTGCACCCTTGATTACAATACTGTGGTAATAGTGGTTCCAACCCAAGAATCAGCTCACCAGTGATGGTGGTTGCCAAGGTGTGTGTGTGTGGTGACAGGAAAAGAGTGTATTTGGCAGCAGTGGTGTAGCTAGCCGCTCTGGTGCCTGGGGAGGCGCATGTGCCCTGCACCTGGGGGCGGGGAGAGCTAGGGCAGGGCTCACTGTGCAAAGCCTCTCCGTTGCCTCCCCCTCAGCTGTAGGGCAGCTGACGGAGAGGCGGTGAGCAGATGCAAGCCCCACGCTGCTGTTTCAGGCAGTGCGGAGCTTGCAGGTGACCATGCCACCACGTCACTCCCAGGAGAGATGCGTGGCTCGGGCACGCAGCAGGCACCGTAGTAAGTGCCGGCCCCTGCGGTGTGGCACCCAGTGCCAGCCACATTTTGTTGCATTTGTTGACTGAACTAAAAAGTTCTGTGAGCCCTTTAAACAAACAAACAACCCCCCCAACTTAATATCTTTGCCATTTTGTCACCCCCCTCAGTGATGACACCCGGGGTGACCCACACCCACCGCACCCCCCTTCCTAGGCCACTGTTTGGCAGGAGCCTTAGGTCTCTAGCTAGGTGTTCCAGGGACAAGAGAGGAGAACCATTTTCGGCAGGCTAGGAGAGATGCCTTGGACTCCAGTGCAGCATTGCTCTGTAGAACAAGCTCTTCTTGAGAAGACCATGCTGTAAGATCTGTACCCCCTCCATCTAATTTCAGGTGTAAATATATGAATAACTCATATAACTTAAAGCTACAACAGCCTCCACCAAGACTTGATTCTCCACCAAGTCTTGATTCTCGAAAGAGCACAGACCCTGGGTGAGTCCCCCCTGCCCCCGGTATATATTACCACAGCTCGGCAGAGAGTGGGGTGGTGTCCAACCTTTGTAAGAGTGTGTAGAAACTGGCATGATGCAGTCTGCATATAGTCTGGAAGGAGGAAAGATGGATCATTGGCAATCCCTACAGGAGGACAGATAATGTCTTCAGTGATTTGAAAAACTGCACTGTGTTGCTGGAAGTTGTTCCATATAGAGAAGGACAAACAAGGTTATTCCGTTTTAACAAATGAACTTGTTTAGAGCTAAACAGTCAGGCAAACCTCATTTGCTAGCTAAGACATTTTGAGCCGCAGGCTGAAAACATAAGTGAGTTTCAAGGTACTTTTCCTCTGAGAGTAAACCTAAATGCATGCCTTTTGGTAATACGTACAATACATTTCCACTTACTCACCAGAGTAGCATCTTCCTGAAATGCATAACAGTTCATATCAGTAGATCTTTGTAAGATAAGAGAACATACTGTCCACAACAGCCAACATGATAATTATTTTGAATACACTATAACTTGAGCTGATTGTAGGTAATAAAAATGTATTCATAGTACTGGGTGCAGTGTAGCTTTGTGGAATTCAGAATTGTACACCTTCTTCTCTAAATGCAGAATGGTTGAAGTCCAGTGATTTCCATAGGAAAACATGGAGAAGATGACTAATGAAATAAAAATGACATGTATATGTTTGACTGTTGTTGAAATACAGCCATTATCCAAAACTATGCTTAGCTCTGGTAGACATATAAAACAAATTGTACAAATTGAGTAATGGTGGATTTGAATTCCCTTACCAGAAATAGCATTAAAAGGCATAGAGAGCCATGCTGTTCTATAGAAAAAGATCAAAAATCCACAGTTTGGGAATACCTTTGTTGGGATTGAGCAAAATGTCCCAAAATAGTGGCACATCAGATACAGACACAGACACACAGAGAGACAGAGAGGAAGAGAAAGAGAATGAGAGGGTGTTGGGGAAGACTGTTTTTGCCACTTCTGTCCAAATAACTTTTCTTTTTGTACTTCAGGTACTTTTCTTACAACTGGTAGAAATTAGATAAGACTTCCCTTACTTTAAACTTATCTATTTGTCTTTGGAAAAGTAATAAAACCCTATTTCCTTCTTAACCTGGTTTATGAAAGCACAGCTGTCACAATCACATAGTATTAATAGTAGACTTTAATAAAAGGAGGAAGAGAGATGTTTGCTAGAAGTGTGCAATAGGCCATGTAATTTGATTGTTAACTTTTTTGTACGCTTAATTTTTTGGGGGGTGTGTGCTTTTTAATGCATAGCAAATTATGCATAACAACTTTTACTGCAGAAACATATATGCAATTATGTTGAAACAATTAACAAGTGGTAAAAGGGTGGGAAGAAGGATGTTAGCTAATCCATATTTAATAGGGAGTGGTGGTAAATATTTTAAATGAAACCATACTTTGAATTATGAACCTTTGTTTTTGCTTGCTACAGGATTATGAAATATTGTTATAATTGCAGATATAGTTTTGTTGCAGTATTTTTCATGATGATATATAATTCCTGACAAATATATCTATTTCCAGGTTATAATGACTGCATTAAAAACTGCTGAAACAATATCATGTGAAATTCAAGGAAGCTGATCCATAATATTGTTTCTTTAAAAAAATATTCCATTTTTATCCCACTCTTTCTTCCAAGGAGCTCAGGATGACTTACAAGGGTTTCTCTCTCTCTATTTTATCTTCACAACTGTCCAGTGACAGAGGTAGGCCAGGCTGAGACAGAGAGTGCCTGGTCCACAATCACCCCATGAACTTCATTGCTGAGTGAAGATGTGAACCTGGGTCTCCCTGCTTTTAAGTGCAGTATTCTAACTACTCTGCCACCCTGCTTGGCTGTGGATGCAAAACTGAAGCAAGCACATCACACTGGTAGAGTGAACAGTGTTACTGAAGTGTAGGTAGGTTCCCACAAGGCAAGACACAGTGATAACAGCAAGAACCTTTATTGAACTACAGAACTGAACAACAGGGACAAAGCAACTGCTTATATACATTTCTGAAGGCCTGGGTCACTCCCACTCTCAACGTGATTGGCTGTCTAAACTTCCAAGCTGCGAATCATGACTCAGAGTTTAAGGGCCAATGGCAGAGGCCCAAATCCTGAAATGTTTTGTGATTGGATATCATGTATCGAATCAGAACACAGGAGCTCAGATTTCTTAGTCCAGACTCAAGCTCAGGCAAACACATACCACTGAATACATAACAGTTACAGGCATATCAGAGAACATCAAATTCAATTTGATGCACCTAGGTTTATTTAACATGAATCAGTGTGGTTTGAGCCAGATGCGCTTCTTTGAGACAGTTTCAAAATCAACCAATAATATGTGTAGAATGATTCATAAATGTTAAAGGTAAAGGGACCCCTGACCATTTGGTCCAGTCGCGGACGACTCTGGGGTTGCGGCGCTCATCTCGCTTTACTGGCTGAGGGAGCAGGCGTACAGCTTCTGGGTCATGTGGCCAGCATGACTAAGCTGCTTTCTGGCAAACCAGAGCAGCGCACGGAAACGCCGTTTACCTTCCTGCCAGAGCAGTACCTATTTATCTACTTGCACTTTGATGTGCTTTCGAACTGCTAGGTTGGCAGGAACAGGGACCGAGCAATGGGAGCTCACCCCGTCGCGGGGATTCGAACCACCGACCTTCTGATCGGCAAACCCTAGGCTCTGTGGTTTAACCCACAGCGCTACCCGCGTCCTCATAAATGTTAATACTGTACTAAAGGAAAGTTCCTGGCATTGTTTGGAAAACGGGGTGGGAATAGTGCGGTTTTGAAATTAGAGGTTAAAATCATTGCAGCAAAATAGCATCCAATTGTATCCAAATATAGACAAAAACCTGCTCTATTATCTCAAGGACCAACATGCAGGATTTGGCTATAATATTTTAAGAGGGATCTAAATGCATGGTGAACAAAGAGACAAAAAACTTTCCAAAATATATAGTAAGCTAATTCAATGAAAATGTCAACTTCCAGACTTATTTGTCATGTTCATATACAGGTTCTATATCATTTAGAAGATAATTTCCCAAAGTTTAATTATCTGGCAAGAGTTTCTCACAATGGCATTTTACATGTGAGGAAAACAACCAGAAGCATGAAATACAAGATGTATCTGAATTTATCCAAGTTCAGTTAAATACCTCTCCAAGAAAGTAGACAATAGGTTAATAAATGTTTATTATATTGATAGTTTTGCTTTCTCATTTAGTGAATTGACCAGAAAAACAAAACCCTTTATGTTAGGAAGAAAATCCCATAAGTCGAGGACAATAAAAGTTACGTTGGTTTAGTGTGTTACATCAATCACAAAACATACTTTTTGGTCCCCTCAACAAATGGGAAGAAAAATCTCTATGTTTTAACTTTATTTTCTTCTTTTAATACATTCATGTACTCCTTTAAGTGGCCTGGTACCCAAACAGTTTAGGGCTTCAAAAATAGCCATAGTAGCATTTTAATTTGGGCATCAAAAGGCACTAGCAACCAGTAAAATGATATAACTGATTTATTTGCTAGTAACCATATAGCATTTGAATTCCTTCATGGCAGAACTTTGCATTCTCGCTCCCCTGCTCTGCTTGCCAGACAACATTTGCCTCTAGTCATTTGTCTCGAAAAAAGCTTTCCAGTCAGGCAGAGGCAACATAGAACAGGTAGTGCTATTATTTGGCATGATATTTTTCACAAAGAGAAATGACCATGGGAGTGAAGGATGAAAAGAAGAGGAGGATAAAGAACGGAAGGAATCGACAACTAAATAAAAAGGAGACTACAGTCTTAGCAACAAACTGAGTTCAAAAGAGGTCATCACTATCGATAGTCTGGAGGTCACCAAGAGACCTATCCATGGTGTGGGAAGAAGGAAGGTGATAATTCTTTACTAACAGCTCAAAACACAGTAGGGGGAAAGTAGTTTATTAGAAATGGTTTGCTATAGCACCAATGACCAAACTATTAAAGTGTAATTTCATCAGCTACATACTTGGGAATTTGGAAAGAGAAAGTTATTCAGGTAGAAAAATGGTTTTTGGACAAAGGCACTGTGCTGCTTTCTCCTCTGGGTGCAAGACAGAAACCATGTTTCAAGAAGTCATCCTCTTTAATACTGTAACGCATTTTGCAACTCTGCTTTGATGCATTAAAAGTTTTCTGAAAGAGTTATTTGCCAAACAGTAGCAAGCCATGTAACTATAGAAGTTTTCCAGTATTTGGTTGATCTCTGCTTTGCCAGTGAGAACAGTATTAACTCCCTGTTTTGATCTAGAATTACCCTTTCTTCACATGCATGTTTATTTATGGCACCTTGACAACACAAAATTGTTACTATGGGTTCACTCATCATACCTCTCATGATGGATTGATTTTCTTTCTTTCTTCCTTCCTTCCTTCCTTCCTTCCTTCCTTCCTTCCTTCCTTCCTTCCTTTCTTTCTTTCTTTCTTGACATGTTTTTTCTGTAGTTCTGCCCCCAGTTGTAGATTTGCAAATCCTTTTTATTATTGTTTCAAGAGACAGATACACACAATCTGTGAAAGCCATCCCATTGGATGGATGAGGGTGTATCCTGCTCTGGGTGGGGTTACATTCCCTCTGAGGGAGCAGGTATGTAGCCTGGGGTACTTCTGAATCCAATACTGGGACTCAAGTAGCCTCGGTGGTGCAGAGTGCCTTCCATCAGCTTCGATTGGTGGCCCAGTTGTTCCACTATCTGGACAGAGACATCCTAACTACACTCTGGTAACCTCTAGGTTGGATTACTGCAATGTGTTCTATGTGGGGCTCCCTTTGAAGATGGTTCAGTATCTACAGCTGGTGCAGAATTTGGTGGCCAAATTGTTGACAGGGGAAGAATGGTCCAACATATAGCACCAATTCAGGCACAATTGCACTGGCTACCAATTTGTTTCCAGGCTGTAAAACCTTATGTGTCTTAGGATCACCATTCTCCCCCCCCCCCCATGAAGCTAAGGACTCTGTGATCATCAACTGAGGCCCTTCTCTGTGTTCCCCCTCTATGGGAAATCCAAACAGTGTCAAAGCGAAAATGCTCCTTTTCAATGGTGGCTCGCTGCTTGTGGATTGCTCTTTCCAGGGAGGTATACTTGTCACAATCTTTATCTCTTTTTTATCTAATTTGTAGGCAAAAACATTTCTTTAAACCCAGACTTTTGGCCCTTAATTTGAAGGGTTTGAGGTATTTGTGGCCTCTTTTTAGCAAGGCAGGATCTATAAGACCTGTCTTGTCTGTATAGATGTGTTTTTAGACATTCATTGGTTCTGTTTGTTATAATTGGTTTTAGTATTTATATTGTTTTTATAAGTTGGTTGGGGTCACTTTTGTGAGAAAAGCGACTAATAAGTGTAGTAGTAGTAGTAGTAGTAGTAGTAGTAGTAATATTTCCCAAACCTTTTGCACCCCTTTCTAGAGTTACTCAACTTTCTGGGCCCCTAAAATTCAGCACCTATGCAAATCCCTCCATGTGTTGAAAGCATGTTCATAGAGCACTTTGGGGACTAGCACTCACTTCCACACATCCCTGCTGCCCTGCTGCCTAGTTAGGGTCCCTCCTTGTGTGAGATGGTTTTACTCACATGCATCTCTCTGTGTGTGAAGCTCCTTCTGATGTCCACTGAACTGCCAGACAAGGAAGCATGAAAGTGGGGTGGACTAGCAGTGGCTAGCCCACTCAAAGGCAGTATGCAAGTTCCCACGACCACTTCTATGCAAACTCTCAAGGTATGGGGAGATTTGCATGAACCACTCACCTATAGTTGGTGCTGAATTGCGGGGGTCCAGAAGGTAGAGTAACTTTAGAAAGGGGTACAAAAATGACGGTGTGGTGGACAGACATCTGTCCCTACAAACAACAGTGACAAAAATTTGCAAAACACCCACAAAGGAGACCAGGAATGAGACTAGAACTGCACATTAAGGTTTTGAAAAAAGAACAAGCAAACTCATTTTAAAAGCAAAATAAAGGGAACATTAGAGGAGCGGGGGGGGGGGGAACAGGACATGCCACAGGCATGATTAATAGTTTGAACACGTTTTGCTGTCATTTACAAGCATCTCGTGTTCAGCTGTTGCACTTTTCTTTTTGTCGAGTGTCATGATTGGCTTGCTCTTTCAAGAAAAATGATTTTTGGGGGGGAAACGCCGAGTCTTCATGCAAGGGAATGAATGTCATACATTTCAGTGCATCTTTCATTCATGCCATGGAAACATTTGTTGTTCGTGGAATTTAATTGCTTCATCTTTATTTCGCTGTCTGCCTGTTTCTTGTTAGATGGCTTCCTCTCCACCTCCCAGAGACACAAAATAACTTCCCAGCACCAACAAGCAGCACATTAAGTATCAGATCCACACATCCCCATCTCATCCTGCTTCATTCCTTGTAGTAAGCTATTGGCATGGTGTGGCATTTGCTCCTGGCCCAGGAAAAGGGTTCTCTAAATTTGGAGCAGAGCAACATTTGGTATATACAAGTTATATACCAACGGTTGTTGGATTGTAGCACCCTGGATTGTAGCACCTCAATTCCATAAACATGCCAGGACCAGAGCTGGTGTAAGAAATTCCCCTTCCCTGGTGGTAGGGAACAAGGCATTTGACCTGTTCTCAAGCTGTTTTTATGATTTATTTTGTAATTCTTTTTTGATTTGTCGGAAGCTGTCCTGAACATTGTGGTCCCAGTGGAAAGGCTGGTTATACATTTACTTAATTAAATACATAAGAGTAAAGATTAACCTTAAAGGTTTTCTGCACACACGCTTACTTACAAGTAATTATTTTTGTAGTTCATAGGGATCAACCTTCACAGGGATCAATATGAATTTCAGCAAGGGTTTCATGGGCAGGAAGGCTAGCATTAAGGAAGTTATGTGCATTTGCCTAGGAACAGCCTGATCAGCTGCTAGCTTGCCACCTGTGCGCATAACCTCAATTTATATTCATAGCTCAATAAGAATTTATGGGTGGGAATGATATATGATTCATAGCACAGCCAATGTTACAAGCTGGACCAACTATGATGTGTATTGCGGATGCCTAGGCAATTATGAATTTTGGTGCCATTTTTTGTTTATTTGGTTAAGAAGTAGGATAAAAGTATGGTATCCAGTGTTTACATTTTCCAACCACTGTGGCCTTTGCAAGATAGAAATTTAAAAAATAAATAAACAAATTCCTCTTTTTGTGAACTTTGCATCATTTCCATGAATCATGTAAGAAGCCTGAAATGCTCACTTATTAAAAAAAGAGGCATGTTTAAATGATAGTCGATATAATTATTCTCTATATTTCTTAAGATAACTGGTCATGAGGTGGTTTTTTTAAAGAAATGTCCCAAACTAGCACCTTGCAATCCATTATACAGGAGGGTCACTTTAGCATCCTGGCCTCTCTATGCATTTTAATGAAGAGGACAGATCTGTGCACGTAAAGAAAAATGCAAGTGGATTCTGCTTCCTTTTCTGATAAGAGAGGCTGCTTCATTTGGAACTGGTTGCTAGATACAGGATAAAAGTCTTTGGCAAGGCAACCGGCCCACCTGTTTACTCAGAATTAAGTCTCATTATTTTTGATGGACCTTCTGCCCAGGTAAATGTGTACAGGATTGCAGTCTGATTTTCTTTGTTGTCTCAATCTTGTGTCTTAACTTGTAGAAAGAGGACTGTGGAGAGGACTGCATTGGCTGCTTCACATTCCTCACAAGGAGGTCACTGAAAACAAAATTCACAGGGGTTGGTGTAGCAATGGTGTCGAATTGAGCATGAGAAGCAAGGGGGCGGCAGCAAATTTTAGCGTCGCATAGGGTGCTTCTGAAATTTGCAAGTCTGCCATTGGTAATTTGCCCTAACAGTTCTTTCCCCAGGATCATTATCCTCCTTTTCTATCAAAGGCAGAAAGGGGAAGAGAAAACAGGCTACACACTGCCATTGAAGTGAGTTCCATAACCCTTGTAATGATTGCTGCTATTGACCCAGATCATATAATTTTTAATAACGTGATCTACCCTAATGTCTGATATTAAGCTATTTAAAGATTAATTTAGAGAGGACTTGCTTTATCTTAATTAAGAGTAGGAAATAAGTTGAGCAGGGCACTTGGTAATTCATTTTGCAGTTGACTCTGGTAAGGCTTGCTTTCATAAATTTGGCATATCTGAGAATTTATTATCTGGGTAGGAAGCAATCTATAGAGTTCTGCTCTCTTGTGAGCAATAAAATATTAGGGTCCTTTCAGCATGCGCAACATTTGGGATGTTCAGTGATATAGCCTACATGAAAGGGAAGAGGTTCCTTAGCAAATATAGACCGGATTCCCCTAACTTCATGCCTTTGGCTGTGGCTGTGGGTGCCAGGTTATGGAAAGTTCATATTAAAAACCTGACGGATAGCCCAGCCCAAAGAGCATGTGACTCTTAATCTCAGGTTCGTGGGTTCAATCGCCACTGCAGGGAGTTGGACTAGACGATCCTCATTGTTCCTTCCAACTCTACAATTCTATGTTTATGTCTATGTCTATGAATGACTGGCAAGGGAGAGGTGAATTGGTCACAGAAAACCTAGGAGTTTGCTATTCAGAAAGTAACCCAACATGGTTAGCAATAAGATTTTCTTTCAGACAGTAGCACATTTGTTAACTAGTTTTGAGAAGTTACTTGTTTCAACCTCCCAACATGTTACAAAAATTGGCACTTAAAAATTGGCACCTGCGGCACTTCTAAATGAATAAAATCCATTTGGTAAACCGGCAGCAGTTGAACAACATTTTTTTTTTTAAATAAACCCCAGTGGGGTGAATGTTTCCGTGTAGACCTATGAAATCCATTATTGCCAAGAGTTGAAGGTATTAACAAGCTAGCACCTTTAATTCTGTCATGTTTCAAAAACTTATTCAACCTGTGATCCAACGGTTGTTGGAGACTATATGGGACTTGTATCCACATGTGATATTCATGTCCAGTTATTAATGTTATTGGAAGGCAAATGTTGAGGCTGAACATCACAGAACAATTAACTCATATGGATCTTAGAAGAGCATTACTGGATGCTTTTCCAGAAGCAGAAGCATCATACCAGGAACTAGTTTATCATCTCCCCACAGAGCAGAAATTGCTGCATACTGGAAAGAACAAAACACAGCACAGGGATTCAATCGAGCACAATTCAAAGTGTTGGTGCTGACCTATAAAGCCCTAAATGGCCTCGGTCCAGTATACCTGAAGGAGCGTCTCCACCCCCATCGTTCTGCCCAGACACCCAGTGACGAGGGCCTTCTGGCGGTTCCCTCACTGTGAGAAGCCAAGTTACAGGGAACCAGGCAGAGGGCCTTCTCAGTAGTGGCGTCCGCCCTGTGGAGTGCCCTCCCACCAGATGTCAAAGAGAAAAACAACTACCAGACGACTGTTTAGAGAAGCTTTTAATGTTTAATAGATTATTGCATTTTAACATTCTGTTGGAAGCCACCCAGAGTGGCTGGGGAAACCCAGCCAGATGGGCGGGGTATAAATACTAAATTATTATTATTATTATTATTATTATTATTATTATTTTATTATATCATGGTGCAGGCTATATTGGGGCCATCTTGTTATGGAACAACTAACTCACCATCAAAAATAATTTCTAAATTCTGTCGAATCCAGGAGTGGGAAACCTGTGGCCTTCCAGAAGTTGTTGACTCCAACTCTTATCAGCCCTAAGCAGCAGAGCCAAGCTGTCCACGAGGAGGAGTGAAGCAGCCCACCTCAGGCAACGGAATCCCACAGGGCAGCACCTCTGCGGGCACCCTGCCCACCCCCGTCACCACCGCCAGAGATGCTTCTGGCAAGATCTCATGGAATCCCACTGGAAACTACCACATGACCCTGGTAAGCAAGGCTTTGGTGATTGGGGTGGCAGTGGGTGTGGCACCTTTCTGTTTTGCCTCAGGCAGCAAAACAGGTTTCACCAATGCCTAAGTGTGCCTCTGGCTTGGTGTTGCTTGGAGGTCCAGGTCAGGAGAACATAGTTAAGCAGGGGGCATGACAGACAATAGCAGTGAGCCCAATGGTGTCATGTGCTGATGCGCTGCTGTTTTCTTGGCACAACAGCAAGGAATAAGCAAGCCCTATGCAATCTTTCCTTTTTCAGATGGGAGCGACGGTTAGACAGCTGGTGTAGCATTGAGGGTTGAAGGGAGAATGAAGATTGATGGGTCTGGGGAAGCCAGCCTTTCCAGGCTACTTTTGATTCCTGTGACTCATAAGAGATCATGTGCTTCCTTTGGAAACTTAAATATCAATATAATATCTGTGTTTTCCTTTGGCTGTTTGAACATGCTTATTAGCATTCTTTATCCTCCTGACTTTTCCTTTCTCTCTGACTCATGCACCTTTCAGAATTAAAGTATCTGAAAATTTGATATGAGCTTATGCAAGATAATTAGCTCCCATCGAGGTTAAGAGCAAGAAATTATTATAATTAAAAACAAAAAAAGCTTATAGTATACTCCGAAGGGGACTAGGTGCTTATTTTCCTATTTAACACAAGGTGAATCAAGAATGCTTCTGTCAGTTTAGAGAGAAAGGCTACTTGGAAATTGTATGTTGCGTTTACTTTTCCTTGTGCGCTGAGAAAATTACAACACATTTCCTGGATTTGCAATGACATTATCATGCAACAATTATAGGAACACCCACACAGAGGCATCCTTTGGAGTCCTGCACCTTGAGAAAAATATTACAATAGCATCTCTCCCCTTGACCTCCCCTCAAAAACCCAAGGCTGATGATCCTGGCCTGAAAACTCCTGCTCCATCATTTGACGAGAGTCATATCTGCCTCCCTGTTCTTGCAAATTTACCTCAGGTGCTTTGGGGGTGACTCCTACAATTCTTTCTCCCAGGATGCATTTGCAGAGCACTTTGGAAGGTGATCTTATCTATGATTCCTCCAGTCAGAGTGCAGTCTGCAAGTTCCTCCTGGAATGTATCAGAGGAAAACACACTTTGTTGCATAAATTAAACATGCATTTTAAAAATTACATTAAATGCCAAGTCTGTTTCTGGCAACTTATTAGGATGCTGTTGTGGTTCCATGTCCTGCTACAAATGATGAAACGTTTTTTGATTTTAAGGTTTAGTTCTCCCACCTCTGTTTTATATGCATTGCAGAAAAGTGCATTTCAATGTATTTTGAAAAAAACATTTTAGCAAAGGAAAACAATTTAAGTGTGTTACAAATGTTCCGCAGTTTTAAGCACTGTGGGGGTGTTTTTCATTTCTTAACATAAATGTTTGGTCTTTAAAATCCACATTTGTAAAGTAAAGCTGTTTTGCAGTTTCCTGTATTTATTCCAGGCTGCTGTTTATGATGCTGTGAGAAGAAAGGAGGAAATAAATAACAAAAAAACAAAAAAAAATACAAATTTGGCTTGAAAGAAATCCTCTTAGTTTAAAAAAAAACTACCTCCAGTTCAGCACAGGGATGGAGGATTGGAAAATTAAGAGGAGATGTCCTTCTGTGCAAAGGGCCCATTAGCATATTGGTGTATGCGGAGGGATATTTTCTCACAAAATATCAGAAATTTATGAACAACTGATGAATAATTCAGGATTTCTAAAACGCATTATGTGACAATTTCATTTAAATGCCCCCCCCCCATGATATCTGGAACGTTGTCCGGAAGAATCTGAAAAAAACTGATTACTAGAGTGTTAAGAACAGGGCTTTTTTCCAGCCAGAACTCACCGGAAAGAGTGTATATTTGGTGCTCAAAGGACAGACATCACCATCCCTATTTAAAGTCAGCCCTGCTTATTTTACTTAATGGACATCAATACCTTTAGCTTCTCAGAATGCTTTACTGACACTTAGTGTTCTGTCCCAGCATAAGTACTGGGTATCCTTGGGATGTTACGGGGGTTACAGCTCTCCAGAAAGCTCGGTCATGTACATCAACCTTCTCCTCCCCCCTCACACCAATCAAAGTCTTTCTGGTGTTCTGATTAGCAACAGGCAGGTAGGATTATTTTCCATTTTAATTACCCTCAATGCTTCAGAACAACACTATAGAGAGGCCATTGGGGTAAGTTAAAATGGTGCCGGGGCTAAGAAGGTTAGGGCAGTTTGGAGTACTGCTGTTCACTGCCAGTTAAGTCCACTGGGGCCCCCAATGGCAGAGGGGTCCCACCAGAGGGAGCTTTCCTAGGGTCTCCTCAACCTGGATCCTGCCCTATTTACTTTGATGAATACTTAATAAATGTTTGAGTAATAAAACCTTTCCCACAATTTCAAATTCATGCTTCCCTGCTCTAGATTTCCTGATCCCACAAGTCATAAGACCTTTCAAATGCCCATAGGGCTTGCATTGAGGCGCCCAAATATTTGAGGCTGCAACTCCATGCAAATGAGATTTATTGCGATTGGCATGCCCTCTTAATTGTGATGGAGGAGTCAATTTATTTTAAATTGTCTTGGTCTCAAATCCAATGAACAACTGCTGGATTTCTAAGCATTTGTAAATATAGATGGGGCATTGCCTAGCAATGTTTGTGATTAACAATAAATCAGAGCAGGGGTAGCCAACATGGTGCCCTCCAGATGTTGGCTATATTTTGCTAATAAACTAGTCCTAAACACTGTTTGACTTGTGCCATGGGCTGGCTTTCTTTCTGGCCATTACCACCACACTTCCGCCATTATTTTCAGAACCACCTCTTCAAAAACAAAACAAAAGCAAGTTGAATTTAAAAAGAGATTGCAGCCGAAGCTAGGTGTGGTGAGTTTATAACCCCGGAACATGGCTACTCTTACTCCTATTTCAATGTTCTCTCCTTGAACTGATGTAATAGGGCTCCATTAAACTCATGGGAGTACAGATGCAATGATGCAAATGTTCCGCCCCCATCAATTTGCCTCCCAGTTGTAGGAGGAAGCAGTGCATATGCACAATAATCACGTAAAGATTAAATGATGATGCTTTTACCAGGGATAAAAGGGATTTGCAATGCAATAGTAAGAGTGTGGGTATTGATTGGACGCATCTCTAGAGTGTGGCTGTTAAATGGCAGTTAAACAACAACAATTTGGGGTATTATTGTTAAGTCAGGCTCTGTTATTTGGATAAATGGTTTTATGTGGATAAATCTTTTATCCATACCAAAAGGTGCTGGGATTCAGGCTGCTGCTGCTTATATACGCTTCCTTTCTGCATTTCTTTTAGCACCTGCCATTGTGCATACATCTCACTGGAGTCTTCTGGACTGATGGCTGCTCTACACACTTGGGCTGCAGTCCAAAGCCCAAACAGGCAGTGGTTGAGCTGAACGGAGCAGCTCTGCCATCTGTACTACACTGGGCTTGATCCAATGCCACCGGCATGCAGTTCCCTCTGTGAACTGCTCAAAGTGTTCTGGGTGTGGGATGGTGGCATCGTCCTGCAGATAGAGGGCAGTGACAGGACTGGGTTGAGAGACGCTGGTGTCCAGTCCACCCCCTCTCTCATAGCCCAGCACAAAGGCGTGTGTGTGTTTGAATCGCAGCCTCAATTCTTCTGGTTTGTGATTAGTTTTAAAATTATTTTGTGTTTTTAAATTGCTGCAACCTACCCTGGGACATTATGGTGAAGGGTGGGTAAGAAATCAAATACCAATCATATCAGTGAATGAATGAATGAATGAAACTATCAAACTCAAACTGGGTCTCAGACTGAAACTTTCGCCTCTCACATACAGAAAATGCAGGCATAGAGTAGCTTGCTTGTGTTCCGATTGGCTCTTACGTGCTAATAACTCCTTCCCCATTGGTCACGAGGGCTGCTTGTTTATTGAGAAGCAAGACCAGCTTGCAGTGGGCGGGGTGAGGTTACATGCATCTTGGATCACTTCATAATGCAGTGACTAAGAAAAATGATGACTTGGCAAAGAATCAAAGGGGTGTTATCTTTAATAATTAACAGTTAATAATTAAATATTCAGTTTTTAATTTCTTTAAAAAAAGAAGTCCTGCCCCAGCATTTCAGTGAGAATTTCTCCTAATGCATTTTCTATCCCATTTTTCCTGATATGCAATTTTTGCAAAGCAATTTCTCACAATATGATATCATTCCCCTAATAAAATTTCCACAATATCTATAAACATTTGTATATTATTTTCATTAATATTTGCATTTTTTCACATTTTATCCTCATATATGCATTTTTGTATACATTTTTTGAATGGAGAACTGCATTACAAAATTCGGAAAAGTGCAAATTTTGAATGAGAGCCGCATTTTGAAATGTGTGTTGTTTTGGACTGTTTGAGATTAGATCGGTTTGCCTTAATATGAGAATTGAATCAAATTTATTCACCATCCTCTTGCCTTCCAGAGGTTTTGGACTACAACTCCCTTCAATCTCGGCCAGTAATCCAAAACCTCTGGAAGGCACCATCGATGAAGGCTGTTCTATAGTGTCTCAGTTCTCACTGCCTCAGTGAAACTTCTTCACAAACTTGTTAGATTATGAATGATATTTGAAAGATGACGATGTTAGACTGACTGAAACCTAAACTCCTTGTATATTTAACTCTCCCTGAGTATCTGCTCTTTTTTTCCTTTTTCCTTTGCAAACTAGGGAGAAGAAATACTTCTCTTCTTCTCATCCTCATGGGGCAGACAAGCTCACAAGATGTCTCTATGTGAAACCTCTGCCTTCCTTCATAGACGGATTCAAAGCTCTAAGGTAAGGTAACTTCTTCTTATTAATTTTTTAAAATTTAATTATTTCATCTGTTTGGGATAACTTTGTTCTAGGCAACTTTTAAAATATAATGACTCGCTTTCCAAATCTGATTATGGATAAATAAATCAGAGTGATGGTGGTTTCATATGTATGTCTGTCTGTCTGTCTGTCTGTCTGTGTGTGTATGTGTATATATATATATATTCTACCAATCCTGTTAAATAAAACTGAAGCTTTTGAGTGCCATGCAGTGTTTTCATTAGTCAAAGGTTGTGAGTCAGTTAATTATACGACAAGAGGTGCAAACTCTTTCTTCCCTATGACTCATATAACAGAAGCATCCTGATTAATATTTCATTGGTGAAACAGTATTTTTCAGAAATATTTATGGCCTGAAAGACTTTTCTCATCAAGCTACAATTCTCTGTGATATGAGATTTTTAATCCTGAAATCCTGAGTGACTCCTTTGAAATTGTTGATGGAATGAATTAATATACAGGGCAAGCACAGATACCATGTACTATGCCAAATAATAAAAAGCAGTTCTCAGAATAGCATGAAAAAATTAACCTTGCAAATGAACAGATAATCTGAACACTGATTTTCTTCAATAGTATTTGATTAAGGAGCTTTTCAGATGAATGCCTAATCAAAAAATTATATAGCAATAGCCTGCTTATTAAAACATTCACATTATTTTGAAAAATTAATTATGGAAGTTGAAGAGATACTAAATTTACATTGGTAAATGTTAACATGAGGGCTCCCCTCCCCCCCCAAATAGCCCCAGGCCTTGGTCTGTTGAAAGTGAGTGTTTTGAAAAGATTTTTCACATTTCTGTGTGCAGAAGACTGATCCTTGTTGCCCACCTAACACCTTTTGCCATTATGTTGATTGGCAGCTGTCCTGTTGGGAGCAATTTGCCTGATCTGCCAGGGGGTAAAAAGTATGGCAATGCATTGGCAGCTGTTAACTAGGACGACAAAGCCAAAAACAGTGGAGGGAGATGGAATATATTATATCAATGTTTTAAAATCACACACAAACAAAGGACACCTCAGTGTCACTGTATTTTTTTTTAATAAAGCAGTGAAATCTACAAAGGTTGTGTGTCTTTTTATAAGTAATCTTTTGTGGCAGCTGGATTGGCATTGCACTTTTTTTTTTTTAAAGAACCGAGTCATGCACTTCTACACACCCACCCACCCCCCTTTTCATCCCCCCCCTTGATATTCCAAAAAGTATTCTTCAACATTTGTGTTGTGGTCCTAATGAAAATTGTGTTGCAGTCCCTGTGAACTCTCCACCCCTGGAAAGCTGCTGTTTCTTCAGGAAAGGAGGGTGCCCTTGGCCACAAATTGAGCTTCCTTCTGGGAAGAAGAATACTGGCTCCAAGGGGGAGGGGATTTTCACTAGAACTGTGGCACAGAGAGGGCAGAGTTAAACCTTCCCTCTCTGTGCATCCTGTATCCGGTAACTTATTAAAGTAATTAAAGCATTACTTTAATAAGTAAGGGGGAAGGGTCAGGGCTAGCACACTCATAAGACAAGGTGAGACAACATCCTCAGTTGGCAGGATCCTGGGGCAGCAGATCTGGCCTCCAATGAATGCATTGCCCACAGCAGCTGCCATGGTGGCAGCGACAGCTGTGGTGAGCTCCTTGGAGGTTGGATCTGGTACCTCCTTGGCAGCCCTCCCCCCCCCCATGCCGCCTCTACAATGACCTACAATGACGGTCTGAGCCCCCGTTCCCGATGTAGATCCTTATTCCTCCCTTGTTACCGATGTAGATCTCTGCTCACCAGTTCTTGCATGGCTGGGGAGGAGGGAGATGCCATTTTGTGGTTTGCCCCAGATGCCAAAATGTCTTGGGCTGGCCTGGGAAGGGTTGTACCTCAGCTGTGGAACATTTGCTTTGCACGCAGAAGGTCCCAGGTTCAATCCCGACATCCTGTCCCATGTCTGAAATCCTGGAAAAGGTGCTACCAGTTAGTATAAGCACTTCTGAGCTAGATAGACCCATGGTCTGACCTATATAAGGCAGCTTCCAACGTTCCTATGGATTTGATGTATTGTTTACTTTTGTCCCCACTTTGATTGTGGGGTTACATAGAGGCTAGGGATGTGTGGATCTGCCAGTTTTGGTTTTTCTCTGTTTCTTCTTTTTCCAGTCTTCAGCTCTCCCCATTTTGCATTTTAAAGTGCTCATTTCAGTGCTAATTTCTCCTCATATATTTGTATACAATTTTGGCTTATGTGCACATTTATGCAAAGCAATCTTCCCTGTATATAATGTATGTCGTTTTCACCAACATATGCAGAACTGCATTGCAAGATACAAAGAAGTGTGAATTTTGAAGGACAGCTGTGTTTTGTTTTGCATTTTATTTCGGAAAGTGTGAATTATGTAGGTTCACCTTTAAATGCCAGCTGAATTGAATTTCTCTCTCATCTGTAATTGAGGCTCAACATGAAATATATGAGATGTTGATGTGACGGCATCGAGCAAGGTTTTGCATTCCATACAAATGGCCGAAGCCAATGTGTCTTGAAGTGGGGTGAGGCAGCAGTGAGCCAAATGAGGGCTTAGAACATGCTGCAGAGTACTGCGTAGCAAACAGGGATCCTCAGCAGATGTTCAGGGTTTCTTCACGACCTGATGGGGAAAGGATTGCCTAAAGTTTGATGGTTCAAAAATCACTGGTGGCCTAAGGTTTCTAGGCAAAGGATTGGATAAAATGAGTAATTTATGATAGATAGCTTTAAGGTTTTGGACAATTTTGACAGAGTTCAAAGAACTTTAATTAAAATTATGAATAATATTTGAAGACACATTCATAGGACTACCTAATTGAAAACAGATATAATTTCCCTCCTTTTGCCATTTCTTTGTGGTATTTTTACACTGTATTGATTTTGTGACATGATGAAAAATAACAACACAGAGCTTTGGACAATGTATAGTTTGTCCAACAGCAAGCAAGAAGAATGTTGTGGCTCTGTTATCTCCTTCGCAAAGAAACTTTCTGAGTTATAAATAGATTGCTAATGACTGTCAGGTTCTTCATCTCTGAAACTTCCTTGTAGGTATCTCATTACAGAGCTAACATCATTAATAAAATAGATGAAATATTTCACAAGGGCAGGATTTTTTTAAATTCTTTTTTACCTCAGTAGCTGTGAGGAATATACCTAGCATATGCATAATTTTGAAGGCCATTTTTAAACTGTAATTCATCATAATTATCTCCATATTTTAATGGCAAAACACATTTAATTGCTTTTGACTGGGCTGGCATCATGATACAAAAGAGAAGTAATGGCAGATGGTCCTACTGTCAAATCTGCTGCTCTTAACCCACAATAAAAAGTAGAACATGTTTCTGTGTCCCTAATGTGCTTTTTAGTACATGCATGGCCCAAAGTGCACATTGTATGCAAATGCCTTCAGCTGTAGCCCAAATGACCCGTTTGCTCCAGATTGCCCTCACCACGAGCAACCCTTGTGGTGAGGGCAATCTGGAGTGGAGGAAAAACGTTACTCATTTCCCACTCTCCATTGCCCCCGTTAGAATTGTCTCCACAAAGCAATTGAACCTGGTAGGCCATGTGACAGTGGACACACCCCAGGAATAGCTTTGACTGGCTGGCTAAACCAGGTGAGGGTAGCAGATGGGCCTCAAACCCTCAGTGAGTTAGGGACTTCCCATGCATGAGAAGACAGGGTCTGGTGGATTGACCAGACAAGACCAATAGTGGGTCCCACAGTCAAGAAGATGGTTTCTGCACATTCTGTAGAAGGAAGTGAGGGGTAGATGGGACTCATCAATCTGGGAAGATTGTTCATCTAGGAGAAGAAAAACTCTGATCCTAAACCTCCACAACCTTGTGGTATACTCATTCATGAGAAAGGCTTCAGGAGTAAACTCTTTTACTGGAATTTAAGAGAAATTAAATAAGTTGGATGATGAAGAAAAGTCAATTCAATCACTTCAGAAGCTACAGAAGAAATGCTGGCCCTTGAACTTAAACGACAGCAACACTGGTCTTATCCCAAACAATCCAAAATGCAATTTATGATTGTTTAGTGGAAGTGGGTGTGGCAATAGTAAAAATAAGATCATTTATAGACAGAGCTTTAATTGACTAATATCATAACAAATCTTCCATCAGTGTGACATTATTCACCGCCCACAGCAGTGTGGCAGTTGTAACTCCTTTTTGTTAATATTAATTGCTTAATCATTTTTATTTATATAGCTCTTAACTGGTGCCTGAAGCACTTTGCATAAAAATAATTCAGTGAAATGTCATTTATAAAGTCCATTTAAAATTAACTTTTGAAGAGAAAAGGAAAGAAAAGTAGAGTAAAGGAAAAAAAAAGATACACTACAGAGAATTCCCAGAGGGGAGATTTTGTTAGTCGGTTGATGCAAAAACACCACACTCATGAGGCACCTCAAAGCCCAATTAATTTATTATGGAGTAATCTTTTGTGGGCTACAGTTCACTTCATCACATGTATTAAGTGTTATCCTGAGTTAACAAGTGTTTGTAACTTACAAACACCTGCTAACTCAAGGTAACGTTCCATGCATCTGATGAAGTAGGCTGTAGTCCACAAAAGTTGATGCCACACAAATGGAAGTAGAACAGAGTTTTTGGTGTTGAGGGCTGCATTCCATTTTAGGTAATCTGAGATATGTTTGAGCATTAGAGATAAGGCTATTGGTTACTTGCCATCATGAATATGTTGTACATCCACAGTGTGCCTATGAATGCCAGTTGTTGACAATTGCAACTGAGGAGTGTGCTGTTGCGCTCATACCCTGCTTGTGAGCTTCCCATAGGCACCTGGCTGGTCACTGTGAGAACAGGATGCTGAATTAAATGGGCCTTTGACCTGGTCCAGCAGGGTTCTTCTTACGTAATCTGTTGGGGGCCACTTTCTGGCGGTGTGTTGAGACTAAAGCCAGTTGTGTGTGTGTGGGGGGGGGGGTCCAAGGTGGTTGGGAAATTCCCCTTTCTCTCTTTATGCCACCCCACTACCGTTTCTTGTTGGATCTTCTTGCATCTGGCATCACATGACCAGATGCCACATGATTTCCCCAATACAGAGTGTTGTTGGTTGACCGTAATAAACCTTGGGCTGACTGACTATAGAAAAGGAGCCCTACATGCAGAAAACAACCTTCTGTACATATAGCTAATGTGGATGTGCATTTCATACCTGTTATGCTCTGCTCATCAGTGCACCATTGAACTGGCTGCTGGCTTTGAGATACAAATGCAGATGTATATCATTACCAGCCATGTGAGTTTTTGTTGGTGGGTTAACCTGGATTGGGGACTGTAAATTGTAGTGTTTAGATGATCATAGTTCAATAAGTGGAAATATGAAACAACCTTTTGCCCAGGTGGGGTGAGCTCCCATTGCTAGGTCCCAGCTCCTGCCCACCTAGCAGTTCGAAAGCACGTCAAAGTGCAAGTAGATAAATAGGAACCGCTCTGGCGGGAAGGTAAACGGCGTTTCCGTGCGCTGCTCTGGTTCGCCAGAAGTGGCTTTGTCATGCTGGCCACATGACCTGGAAGCTGTACGCCGGCTCTCGGCCAATAAAGCGAGATGAGCGCCGCAACCCCAGAGTCGGACATGACTGGACCTAATGGTCAGGGGTCCCTTTACCTTTACCTTTAACCATAGTTTTGCAGTAATTAAATACTTGCTGGTTTGTTCACTCATGCTACAAAGTGGAAAGACTTGTTCGTATCTTGGCTTATCAAGTTGAGATATGTTTATCCAAACCACCTCTGAAAAAATAACAAATTTAATTGTTTACATTCATTAGTTTCAATCATATAAAGAATGACTGATTGAAAATGAAGTGAAATTGAAAAAGGGGGCAAATGGCAATCTGAAGTAAATAGAAATGTTAGAAGAAATTCATATATGTATTTTATTGAGGTATGTCTGATTTTGGCAGTGTTCTCTGGATAATGGCAGTGCAATTATTTCTCAAAATCAGTAACCACTTGCCAATTATAGTCATTTCCATGACTAGTGCCAGCAACAAATTAGGTTTAGTGTGCTTACATTTGCCCTCAGCTTCACGCTCCACATTTTGTCAGTGTTTTGACATGTTGTAGAAGGAACCGTAATGCAGATATATTGCTTAATACCCTCTCCCATGATAGTCAGTAGGTGTGCACAGCACACATTTTAAATTTATATGTTATGCCATACTGTTGAAACATTTCACTAGCAATATCATGAATAATTTTAGTAGAAGGTAGCAATTAAGTAATTATATAAAGTGTGAGTTTCAGAGAATTTCTGCTGAAGCAAGTCCTTTAAAATTAATAAAGCATTTCAAGATTTCCACTGTTAATTCCCACAATCGCAAAAGAAACCTTAGCTGGTTACTGATTTTCACTGTTAATTCCCACAATTGCAAAAAAAGGAGAGAAAAACCTTAGCTGGTTACTGTTTTTAGCCATCATTAAAGGCTCGTAATTTCTCCAATGCATTTTTGGTGGAGTTGTTTTAAAATTAATGTTGTAAATGAAGCCACAGCAACCCAACACCAGTTAGAATACAACAGAATACTGTTGTTCGTAAGGCAATAATGCATTTCTGCTGACAAATTAGAAGCCAAAACATAGTCAAAACTTGTGCCTTTGTTTTTGCTTAGTTAACATCTTTATTACTTTCTGAGGTTGCTGGCTGTTATCTAGTGGTACAAATGGATCGTGTGTTATCCTGCTATAACTTAGACCAGTGGTGGCTAACCTTTGCACTCCAGATGTTTTGGGACTACAACTCCCATCATCCCTGACCACTGGTCCTGTTAGCTAGGGATGATGGGAGTTGTAGTTCCAAAACATCTGGAGTGCCAAGGTTAGCCACCACTGATTAGACCATCTTCACATTGCTGCAGATGTCTGGGCTGTTTCACTAGAATGGAGCTTCATTAACTCCCCATTGCCACCCAACTGCTAGAGGGACTGCACTGACTGAGACATCTACCTCTACATGCAGTGACTTTGTCCCAATGTACTCACTTTTGGGATTCTATCTGCAACCACATCCCCAGATTACATGCCAACCAATTCCCAAGCCTGCTTCCTTAGTTCTTCTCTCTGTTTTTACTATAAACAACTTCATAAGGATCTCTTTATATTTCTCCTTGTGCCCACCAGAATGACTGTAGCAGGACAATGGGAAAGGTCTCCTGACTTCTCCAATAACAACTGGTTCAGCTGCATTTGGCATCTGGCTTTAATGGAAAGGTGATAACACCAAACTTGATGCATTTGACGCAGTCTGGTTTCCACTTTTGACTTTTATAAACATGATAACTAAAGGCATCCAATCTCCTGATGCCATACTGGTTTTGGGAGAGGCTATGGATGATAATTTCTCTATTTGAAATGCTGTATCCTTCCTTTGATGCTTTCTGAATGCCGTATTTACTGTAACAGTACATTTAAGACGCGATAGTTTATTCGGTAACATTTATTGTATGATTCAATATAAAATTATACATACACACTATATGTATATGTATATATATATATATATACGGTATATTATGAAAAGGCGGACCCTTTTTATAATATGTGAAGACTTGGAAGGGTATTCATCAGCAAACTTGAAACTGTGGAATCTAGCCTTGACAAACTCTGGGAATTTCTAGCTCAAAGGGCTGGGGAAGACAATTGCCTCTTTTATGTGTTGATTCACACATTGTTATATATAGTCATCAGAAGTAGCTACTTGTCAGGAGAGAGTAACACCCATACTGATCCGATTTTTCACTCATTTTATTGAATTCTGTTTTTCATTTGTGTTCTGCATAGTAGCAGCATACAATTCCCAAGCTTGCTTTGAACTCAGATCTTTAGATTACTTCATTTTCAGATAATATGGCTTCATGCACACATCTCAGATATGAAAAGTTTTAGTTGATATTGTTATATATAAAAATTCTATGGTCTTTCAGGCTTATGGACTTGTACATGACAGATAGCAGACTTCAGCAATGCACACAACCGCACAATGCTTTCTAGCTTGAGTTTTCTCCAGGAACAGTAAGGCTCCAAAAACCTGCGTTGACAGGTAATGAGATTTAATTCACAGGAGAGGGAAGAATAAAACATCCATATTCATTACTTAATCAAATAAAAATACTTTCAGAGAATTCTGGGAATTCTCAACAGTTGCTTTGAAAGCCTCTCTTTGATAGCTGTAAACAAATTACCTTACGAATAACTTCTTAATCAAGGAAGAGCGGAGCTACTCTCTACTTGATCTTTCCCTTTGGGTGGTCCCAGTCAGAGCTGCAGTCCTGTGCCTGATGGCTTGGCTCCTGAAAAGCCGTATAGTATTATGCTGACAGCTGTAGACCTCTTTTTGTTAGGGATAACAGACATCCTGTGCTGAGGACAGCATCAAGCCCAGCTTGCAGTATGCCCAATTAGAGAAGCTAAAATCTCATTTGCTTCACCACGAGAGCCTCTGAAAGCACACCATTTGGGCCTCATTACAGTATTTTTAACTTTACAAAAACAATTTCATTATGGAAATTAAAGGAAGCTCATTTGGTCTCTGCATTTACACTGAAGTGAATATACTCTATGAAAAAAAATCCAACCCACCTATCATCTCGAGTCCACCCCCCCCTTTATCACAAAGTTTCTCTGAGAAACCGTTTTGCCCTCTAGTTTCAGTAAGAAAACAACCATTTTGAAACCAACTGGCTAGTATTAACACTGGAGACATCAAATATGCAAGCTGCTGTTTGCCGCACTGGGAAGCCGAAAGTTCTCTTTTAAGACTAAGGCAGTGCTTTAATTTCCTCTCCAAGAACGTAATTGTTTTGGAACCTCTCCCAATGGCAAGGGGTTGGGTGAGCAACCCCAAGGGAGGGAAGCAAGCTTGCAGAAATGATCCAAGTGTGAGATGAAACAGGCAGTCAATAGGAAGCAGGAAGCAGTAACCAAAGGAACCAGGTGGGAGTGCAGCGCAAACTCTAGGATACAAACAACATCACTCTCCAACAACTGGTATTCGGAAGCAGAGCAGAGCCATTAAGAGTTAGTAGCCACTGGCAATCTTCTCCTTTATGAATTTGTCTAATCCTCTTTTAAAGCCCTCTAGGTGACCATGTGCTGAGTGAAGAAGCACTTTCTTTTATTTGTCCAGAATCTATTACATTTTGCTTCATTGGATGTCCATGTCTTTTGACTTTCCCAGCTCCTCTCAAGACATACAGCTCAATTCTGTTTTCAAATCTGTCCAAATTCTGTGATATTCAATGACCAGAAATCTTACATACTTATCCTCTTACAGTCAGGAAAACTAATAAAAACAGGCTTCAATTTGATTCCTACAGCAACCATTAGCACAATTACACAGAAAATCTCAGGTCAGCTGAACACCATAAGGGTAACATGTCCTGTAATTTAGAGTTTCAATTGGTGTCTGGGTGGTTGATGTGTTCAGGACAAGCTTGGGAGTGGTTGTTTTGTTTGCTGGGGAGCTGTGCTGGTCCCAAGGGATATCCGATAGGCGAGGTCTAGTCCAGTCCAAGGTCAGTCCAAGCCAGAAGTCACGAAGCCGAAGTCACGAAGCCGAGGTCAGGAAGCCGAGGTCAGGAAGCCGAAGTAACAAAGCTGAGGTCAGGAAGCCGAGGTCAGGAAGCCGAGGTCAGGAAGCCGAGGTAACCAAGCTGAGGTCAGGAACGCAGGAACCAGGAACAGGAACTAGGCAGCACCGATGTTGCTCCTGCAACTTGGGTCTGGGACTGGCTGGCTTTTATCTGCCCCGAGGCAAAGGGCGGCTCCGATCCTCAGGTGCCTCGCCTCTCCTGGCTTGGAGGCGAGCACTCCTCCTGCGGGAACTTAGTTCCCTTCGCCTCTCTGCCCTTAGCCTTTGCAGCTCAGGAGAAGCTGGAGGGTTACCGGACCCAGAGGCAACCTCAGCTTCCCCTGACTGGGTGGGGAGTGGAGCACCTGCAGGCAATAAGTCCTCCATCCCATTAGAAGCCAGATCAACCTCAGCCGATGCCTGCACCTGAGGATCCAGCACAGGTGAGTCCCCTTGAGACTCAGGCCCCAGCCCTGGCTCTGCTGGTTCTGGAGGCAGTGAATCATGTGCAGGCTGGGATCCCTCAGGTTCAGCGTCTGAGTCTGACTCCCAGGTCATCACACCATCCCCCCTCCCAGGCCCCCTCAACCGAGGGGCCGGACCAGGCTTGCTGGGGTAAGTCGCATGGAAATCACGGAGGCAGACAGGCGCGTGGACGTTCTCCGCTGGTTCCCACGACCGATCCTCGGGCCCATACCCCTTCCAGTCGATGAGGTATTGGAGCTTCCCCCTGCGGTATCGGGAGTCAAGAATGTGCTCCACCTCATACTCGGGCTCCCCCTGAACCAAAACTGGCTGCGGTCGTGGATGGTCTGGGTGGAACTCGTCGGCCGGGGCGACCGGACTGAGTAGGGACCGGTGGAATACCGGGTGGACCTTCAGGGTCGCGGGTAACCGGAGACGGAAGGCCACAGGTGAGACCCGGTCCACGATCGGAAATGGGCCGGTGAAGCGGGCATCCAGCTTCCGTGAAGGCCGAGAGGGGTGCAGGTGGCGGGTGGAGAGCCATACCAGGTCTCCGACATGGAGTTCCGGCCCCTCCTGACGGTGACGGTCGGCCTGGGCCTTATACGCGTCCTTGGCCTGGCTCAGTTGCTCCGTCAGAAGCTGCTGCTGTGACTGGAGCTCTTGTAGCCAGTCTGTCACTGCGGGAACTGCGGATGCCGGCAGTACGCTTGGAAACAACCGCGGGTGGTACCCATAGTTTGCCTGGAACGGGGTCTGTTGGGTGGAAGCGTGCACTGCGTTGTTATATGCGAACTCGGCCAACGCCAGGTGGTCGACCCAATCGTCCTGGTGGAAGCTGCAGTAGCACCGGAGGTACTGTTCCAACACCGCGTTTGCCCGTTCGGTCTGTCCATCCGTCTGTGGATGGTAGGCCGAAGATAGGCAGACCTCCGTCCCGAGAGCCTGATGTAGAGCGCGCCAGAACCGGGAGGTGAACTGGGCACCACGATCGGAGATCAAACGTTCCGATAGGCCATGTAAGCGGAAGACGTTTTGTAGGTACAGTTGCGCCGTCTCCTTGGCTGAGGGTACAGACGGGCACGGGGCGCAGTGCACCATTTTAGTGAAGTGGTCTGTGAATACCAGGAGGCAGGTACACTGACGGGATGGGGGTAGGTCTACCACGAAATCCAATGAAACCGTGTGCCACGGACGAGGGGGAACTGGCAGTGGCTGTAGCAGTCCCGCAGGTCTCCCGGTCGATCCCTTGGCTCGCCGGCAGACCTCGCACCCCCCAATGTACCGTGCCACGTCGGCCTTCAAGCGGGGCCACCAGAACTCCCGGCTGACCAGGTGGGTGGTCCGATACCTCCCGAAGTGGCCAGCTGCCGGGGCGTCGTGTGACATTCGGAGTACCTCGGCCCGCAAAGGCCCTGGTGGGATGTACAACCGACCACGGTGCATCAGCAGACCCTGGTGCACAACCAGTTCTGGGTATCGAGGGCACGATCCACTGGCCAATTCCTGGATCCGTTCCTGAGCCCACGCGTCGACCCGTTGCTGCCTCCGCACTCGGTCCCGCAGCGACTCAGTCTCATGAACAGCCAGGAAGGCCGCTGGTGGGATGATCGTTGTGGGAGCCGCCTGCTGCACCGTCTCTGCAATGTCCTCCGGTTTCCGGGACAGCGCATCCGCCTTCTGGTTTTGGGAGCTGGGGATGTAGCGGATCCGGAACTGGAACCGGGAGAAGAACAGTGCCCACCGGATCTGCCGCTGGTTCAGCCTGCGGGTGGTCTGGAGGTACTCCAGATTCCGGTGGTCGGTTCTCACTTCCACTGGGTGTCGTGCCCCCTCAAGATGATGGCGCCAGACTTCAAAGGCCACCTTGATGGCCAGTAGTTCCCGCTCCCACACAGTATAGTTACGCTCCGCCGGAAGGAGCTGCCGGGAGTAGTAGGCGCAGGGTAACAGTGGCGCATCAGGTCCGTGTTGCTGGGACAAGACGGCACCGAGAGCCGTACTGGAGGCGTCAGTCTCCACCACGAAGGGACGAGAGGGATCAGGATGCTGCAAAATTGGCGCCTTCTGGAAACAGGCTTTCAATCCCTGGAATGCCACCTCAGCCTCCTCATCCCAGGCGAAGGGCGTCTTGGGGCGCAGCAGTCGGGTCAACGGGGTGGTGCGATGAGCATAATCCACAATGAATGTCCGGTAATAGTTGGCGAACCCCAAAAACCGCTGTAGGTCCTTGCGGTTCCGCGGCGCCGCCCACTCTCGAACCGCAGACACCTTCCCGGGGTCCATCTGTACACCGTCAGGGGAGAGTCGGTGTCCGAGGAAGTCCACTGACCGCTGGTGGAACTCGCACTTGCTGAGCTTAGCGTACAGGCGGTGCTCCCGCAAGCGCTGCAACACGGTCCGGACATGACTCTCGTGGCGAGCTGGGTCACGGGAATAAATCAGAATGTCATCGAGGTACATCACCACATACTTGTCAAGCAAGTCCTGGAACACGTGGTTGATGTACCGTTGGAACACGGCGGGCGCGTTGCATAGTCCGAACGGCATGACCAGGTACTCGAACTGCCCATAACGGGTCCCGAATGCGGTCTTCCACTCATCCCCGGCACGGATCCGAATCAAGTTGTAAGCCCCCCGGAGGTCCAGTTTGGTGAACATCTGCGCCCCTTGCACCCGCTCCAGCAACTCTGCAATTAGGGGCAAGGGATACCGGTCTGGGATGGTGATCTTATTCAGGGCTCGGTAATCATGGCAGAGGCGAAGCTCCCCACACTTCTTCTTAACGAAGAGTACTGGAGCGGCGGTGGGAGAGGTAGAGGGCCTAATGAACCCCCGCTCCAGGTTCTTGTGAAGGAAGTCCTGTAAGGCTTCACGCTCTGGCTCCGAAAGAGAGTATAGGCGACTCACAGGCAGGGGCGCCCCAGGCTGGAGGTCTATGCCGCAGTCAAAAGACCGATGAGGAGGCAGCCGGTCTGCCCCCTGTTCCTCGAACACGTCTACGTAGTCCCGGTACACGGCGGGGAGCGTTGACGCAGCCTCCCCCATGGAGGCGGCCGAAAGCATCTCGGACTGAGCAATCGAACCCGAGTCTGGGAAGCGTACAGTTCGATTGACCCAATCGATCTGAACATTGTGAGACTCCAGCCAGTCCATCCCCAGCACCAGGGGAAACCGGGGCATGGTGGCAATGTCCAGGGTACGCACCTCCCGGTGCTGCTGGTGGCACAGGACCAAGGGCTGGGTCTCCCGAGTAACAGCGCCTGACCGCAAGAGCCGTCCGTCGATTGCCTCCACCTGCACCGGTTCTGGCTTGTTCTGGAGCGGCACCCGATGCTGAGCGGCGAAGGCAGAGTCCATATAGGAGCGGGTTGCCCCTGAATCCACCAGAGCGTGGGTGAGAATCCAGGGCCCGCCTGGGGGGTATAGACGCACCGGGATCATGAGGTGTTGCAATTCCACTGGTGAGGGCCCATCATGTGATGCTTGGGACCCCAGATAGCCTGGGCCATTGGCTACTGGGGTTGGCGGTTTCCCTGCGGCTGGCGTTTCTCAGGGCAGGTTCGGGCGTAGTGTCCACTCCCCCCGCAGTAGAGACACAGGTTTCCCTCCCGACGTCGTGTCTTCTCCGAAGGGGAGAGGCGAGGCCGTGCTGCCCCGAGCTGCATCGGCTCCTCCAGTGACTCGGCTCTGGCCGTGGAACTGCTGGGGAGCACTGGAGTCGGGAGCCCAGAGTGCTGGCGGGCCCGGGCCTGGCGCCGGTCCTCCAACCGATCGTCTATCTGTAGACTCCGTTGGATGAGGGCCTCCAGCGTGGTGGGGCGATCCAAGGTGGCCAGCTGGTCCAGTATCTCGTCCGAAAGCCCCTCGAGATACTGGTCCCGAAGTGCGGAATCATTCCAGGTCAAGTCCTGCGCCAACAGCCGAAATTCCGTGGCATAGGCGGCCACTGTGGACTTGCCCTGTTTCAACCGCCGAATTGCCCGATTGGCTTGACTCGCCTTCTGAGGGTTGGCGAACGCGGTTTCAAAATGGTTGCAAAACCCCGTATAGTCTGTCAGCAAGGGGGAGTCTTGCCGGAGCAGCGGCAACGCCCACTTGGCCGCCTGGTCCTTCAGCAAGCTGATCAGGAAGTGCACCTTGGTGCGGTCGTCGGGGAAATCCCGGGCTCGCCCCTGAATATACAGTTTGGCCTGGGCGAGAAACATGGGAAAGCTGCCCGGGGACCCATCGAATTTTTCTGGCAGGGCCACTGGGTACTTGCCTGGAGCTGGGGCGCCGGCACCAGGAGCCGGTAAGGCGTCCAAACGCTGCTGAAGCGCCGTAACCGCATTGCTTAGCTGCTGCACTGTGTGGGTCAAGACCTGGTTCTCCTGGGCCAATGCCACCAGCGCAGCCGCCTGGTCAGTCATGACAACAGGTTCCTCCCGAACGCACCCCAACGAAGGGGGAGTGCGGGTGTGGCAGGAGCAAACTGTGCTGGTCCCAAGGGATATCCGATAGGCGAGGTCTAGTCCAGTCCAAGGTCAGTCCAAGCCAGAAGTCACGAAGCCGAAGTCACGAAGCCGAGGTCAGGAAGCCGAGGTCAGGAAGCCGAAGTAACAAAGCTGAGGTCAGGAAGCCGAGGTCAGGAAGCCGAGGTCAGGAAGCCGAGGTAACCAAGCTGAGGTCAGGAACGCAGGAACCAGGAACAGGAACTAGGCAGCACCGATGTTGCTCCTGCAACTTGGGTCTGGGACTGGCTGGCTTTTATCTGCCCCGAGGCAAAGGGCGGCTCCGATCCTCAGGTGCCTCGCCTCTCCTGGCTTGGAGGCGAGCACTCCTCCTGCGGGAACTTAGTTCCCTTCGCCTCTCTGCCCTTAGCCTTTGCAGCTCAGGAGAAGCTGGAGGGTTACCGGACCCAGAGGCAACCTCAGCTTCCCCTGACTGGGTGGGGAGTGGAGCACCTGCAGGCAATAAGTCCTCCATCCCATTAGAAGCCAGATCAACCTCAGCCGATGCCTGCACCTGAGGATCCAGCACAGGTGAGTCCCCTTGAGACTCAGGCCCCAGCCCTGGCTCTGCTGGTTCTGGAGGCAGTGAATCATGTGCAGGCTGGGATCCCTCAGGTTCAGCGTCTGAGTCTGACTCCCAGGTCATCACAGGAGCATTATGGTTTATAAATAGTGTTATTTCCTGCAGAATATCTCAGTGTGTAGTCCTTTGTTGGAATGATCCTCTACCCATTAACCTGTGAACATGTTCAATGCAGCTGAGCAAAGCAAATTAATTTACAAGACTATGTTGAAACAAAATCTATATTTTATTTGGGAAGCAGTGAGAGAATGATATATCAGTATTATGGGAATTTAGGCACCCCTAATTCTCAGTGCCAGAATTGCTATTTGCTCCAGATTTAGACACACTTTTATTTTCTCTTGCATCACATTAAGTAGCTTTAAAAGCATATAAATAGGACTGGCACCAAATGATCTTTCTACTTTGTAGAAGCTTCAATATTTCCTCCATTTTTTTTCTTATTAGGCTCCCTCTTTGATTGGAGACGCTGAAAGGTTGTTAATCATAATGAGTTTCTGCTTTCTTGGCAACACATCTGTCTTTATCTTCAGAAGGTGCTAGCTGGTGTTCAGCGTTTAAGAATACATTACTATATATTGTGTTTTGCCCAGGGATAATAATCTAGTTGGTCATCATCACTGGCAAAACCTTCATAGAAGTTGATTTAGTATAACAAGCATGAAAATTATGTCCCTTCTTCCACTTCTCATTTATTTTTCCACACACAACACATTTATGAGCTGATTTTTAATAAACTTTACAAATGACTAAAGTTGTCTCCGAAACAAGAGCAAAAGACTTCTGCACACTTGAGCTCAGTGGACTTCTGAATAAACATGTTTAGGATCAAGGTATTAGCTCTCCATTATATTGACTGAATGTATCATGATAGAATAGTGCTAAATAAAGCCATGTGCAAATGTACTCTCAAAGCTCTGGGCTCCATTGGCTTAAACCGAATAGAAGAAATCTCTGATATTTTTTCAAGTTCTCACCCAAGAAAAGGAAGGGCACTTTGTAGAATTTTCTCTGAATATTCTTCACCATCTTTTGTGTGTGTGACAGTGCCATTTCCCTGCCCCTGAAGTGCCCTGAAACAATACCATGTGCAGGGCATTGTGTCAGATGCAAATATTGATGCACTATTTCCTCAGTTTGCCTTCAGGGAATCTGGGTAGCAACTCTGATCTGGACAGCTGCAACAGCCTCAAAATCTATGGTGGAAGATGGACTCTTTGTGAAGTATAAGCTTAGTGTGACAGGGCTCATATTACACCTATGATCCCCATATAACAGTAAATTCAACTGCAATTTTCATTATGATTTTTTACATGTTAAGATGTATGTGTTTGGGAAATGATAGAAATGATACGTATTTATTGGACACTAGGGTTGCGTATGCACAGTATTCTATTCTAGAATCAATGGAGACTCAGTACTTGCTTTTTTTCTATGTAGTCCACACACAATCTAGAACTATTGCGTATTTTTAGACCCTGAAAAGCTCTTTTTGAGGAGCTGGTCTCCTTGTGGCTTCAGGCACAGTAAAGCCATGGGGTGGAGGAGCAGGTGGTAAAGACCAAGACACCCAGTGTTGGATTAAAATTAGGCCACAACTTTGTTGTTTACAGAAGAATATGTTTGGCTGGGCATTGGGCACATATCAAATGATCAACCAGCCTGCATGCTGCTTGATATGCTGCCAGTTGATGGATGAGAGTTGGCCAAAATTTGGAGTCCTCTTATGATACAAACTGCTTCCCATGGACCCTGTCAGATCAATGGTAACCCATTCAGGTCAATGGTAACCCATCACCCCCTGACTGGGCTTATGGGCAGAAAGCACCACCTAATGGTGATCCCCTGATGGGATGGGGCAGGATGTCCCTTCTCTTTCCTGCCTCCTGAGGATCCAGCCCAGTGCCTCACCCACCACAAGAGTTGAGGGGAATGCCCCAACTCACTGCCAAATCTAAAGCTCCCATAAAAATCCACACAGACCACTGTGAATGTCCATCAACCAGGCCTCATTGCCTGCCCCAGAGAGATGCACATTGCCCAGCCTAAACAATTCCTCTCTTCTGAATTATACTGAATTATACCAGTTCTCTGGCAGCTTCCAATGAATCATTTTGTTAGCCTTCTCAGGGCTTCATTGACCATGTCAGGGTTTATGCCCCCCGCCCCAGCTCCCCAGGAGTTCCAACCCGAGGACCACCATCTGTGGGAATTCAGCTTTCAGTGTGTCCAATCAGCATGTAAGGCTGAGGATGATTCCCATTTGCCTGCCTAGATCATTTTCACCAAGTTGTATGATGATATAACCAGAGGGCTCTTGGCTGTAATACATGACATGACCGATAGCATGAATTCGTCCCACATCATGTCTCAAATTCCATTCCACCCTCTCACTCAGATGGTGTAGACATCACCCACATGACAGTGTGTGGTTCTTCACCTGATGGATGATGCTGTGCCCACAAATCCATACTGATCTGTATGCCAGGCCTCTAGGAAGAAGAATTTAACAAAGAGTGGTAAGCTTCTGAACCCATCTCTGAATTGCCTGGATCCTGGGGGCGGGGGACACTCTACTCTGCTGCCAACATGGCTGCCCCATGACTACCTGACCAGACAATCAAATTCTTGCTCTAGAGTTCCCAGTTTGGTGTGATAAAATAAACTCAGGAATCTCTGTAATAATTTAAAGGTATGTTGAAGTGACCTTTAACTACAATAAAGGAAAGGGGGGAATTTATCAGGTCAATCTAGAGTGGAAGAGGTTGCTATGCTATTATTCAAATTCTGCTGTGTGTTTTTTTTAAAGGGATTTGACAACTGAAATGGTCTTCAGTAAACCATTTAGTATTCTGTCAGACTGACAGAAAATAGTCTTCCTTTCTGTATAACTTGGCAAATTATTCTGGAAAAGCACAGTCTCTTAAGTTTTCTGAAAGAAACACTTTTGGTCTGTAAAGTGAAATAAGATACAGTAATTCCAGATAAGTTATAGGTCAGACAGATGTAAGGATATAACCTTGAACAGCACTCAATCCTTTTTTATGATATAATAAAATGTCAACATGAAGTTTATGAATCAAGCAATTTTATCATTGTAGAGAGTGGGAGTGAAAGTAATGGTGAAGCAGGCATTTAATTTGAAATAGAGATAGCATGCACGTAGAATATTCCAGAACGCTGTGATGTTTTTCATGTTTCCTCTGAACCCCTTTAAGTGTTAAGTCAACAGTAGTCTACACAAATGGATTATCAGATCTGAGCAACAGCAAGAAAACCTCTGCATAGATATGGTGGAGACTTAGGAGAAGTGAGATGTAGAGCTGAAAATCCTGCCTGTGAGATAAGATGTTATCCTTTAGTATTAAGGGAATCTGTAGTTCTGTCAAAGGGCCAACGATCTTCTCAGTTTTTAATAAGACCAAGTTTTGTCTTTCTAGAAAAAGAGTCCCATGCTTCAAACAGCAAACATCATAAAATGACAGGGAAGCAGACTGGGAAAAACTGATACACATCTCCCCATAGAAAGACTGCAGTTGAATAGTGTAACAGAACTTTTCCAAGGAGTAGGTCCCAGTTACAAGCTGTAATGCCAAACTGGAAGAGAGGTTGGGGAAGAATCTTGGTTTTACAGAGTCTTACACTCTCCGCTGTAATGGTTCCAAGTCTGATTTTTGGAGTCTCCAATTACAGGTAAATATTAACTACGAATGTTGAGAATGTGTGGCTAGATAGACCACCATTCAGAATCAGTTTATGGTCAGATTCAGATCATACCATTGAAATCTTTCAGGTTTCCCCACATGCAAAGGCATTAATAAGAAAAGTCTTGCTGATCAGACTAAAGACAAGTCAAGTATCCTGTTCCTCACAACAGCTAACCTAACATGAGAGGAGTAGCCCTTTCCTATGTTTTTTTTTCTCAGCCTCCTAAGATGCTGGTTGCATATAACGTCAGGATTAGTAGCCAATTTTAGCCTTCTTTTCAGTGTCTTTGATCCACTTTCAAAGCAGTCTAAGTTAGTGGCTATCATCACATATTGTGGCAGTTAACCTCATTAGTTTATTGTGTACTATGTGAAAAAGTAGATCCTAGAGGCAGCTTATAGGCAACTTGAGTAATAACCATTGATAGCATGATCATCTTTGAATTTGTCTAATTCTCTTTTGAAACCATAGTTCAGCTATGTGCTAGTGCTATGTCCAAGAATCACAGCAGACGTAGATCACAAATACTTTATTCTAAAATAAGAAGCAACAACCATAGCAACACTGAACAAGTATGCCTAGACCAATTAATTCTCCATTGTTACTTCTTTTTATAGACTGACTTCCTTCAGCCGGCTATTATTCCCAGCTATCTTAAAAGAAGATGTAAAGGGCAACTTCATACTATAGCACCATAGCCAGGTATGCTCTATGAAGTTTGCCTTCTCAAGAGTATCAGTGGTTATAATAATAATAATAATAATTTATTATTTATACCCCGCCCATCTGGCTGGGTTTCCCCAGCCACTCTGGGCGGCTTTCAACAGAACATTAAAATACAACAATCTATTAAGCATTAAAAGCCTCCCTAAACAGGGCTGCCTTCAGATGTTTTCTAAAGGTCTGGTAGTTGTTGTTCTCTTTGACATCTGAAGGGAGGGCGTTCCACAGGGCGGGTGCCACTACCGAGAAGGCCCTCTGCCTGGTTCCCTGTAACTTGGCTTCTCGTAGTGAGGGAACTGCCAGAAGGCCCTCGGCACTGGATCTCAGTGTCCGGGCTGAACGATGGGGGTGGAGACGCTCCTTCAGGTATACTGGACCGAAGCCATTTAGGGCTTTAAAGGTCAGCACCAACACTTTGAATTGTGCTCGGAAACGTACTGGGAGCCAATGTGGTCTTTCAAGACCAGTGTTATGTGGTCTTGGTGGCCGCTCCCAGTCACCAGTCTAGCTGCCGCATTCTGGATTAATTGTAGTTTCCGGGTCACCTTCAAAGGTATCCCCACGTAGAGCGCATTGCAGTAGTCCAAGCGGGAGATAACTAGAGCATGCACCACTCTGGCGAGACAGTCCGCGGGCAGGTAGGGTCTCAGTCTGCGTACCAGATGGAGCTGGTAGACAGCTGCCCTGGATACAGAATTAACCTGCGCCTCCATGGACAGCTGTGAGTCCAAGATGACTCCCAGGCTGCGCACCTGGTCCTTCAGGGGCACAGTTACCCCATTCAGGACCGGGGAGTCCTCCACACCTGCCCGCCTCCTGTCCCCCCAAAACAGTACTTCTGTCTTGTCAGGATTCAACCTCAATCTGTTAGCCGCCATCCATCCTCCAACCGCCTCCAGACACTCACACAGGACCTTCACCGCCTTCACTGGTTCTGATTTGAAAGAGAGGTAGAGCTGGGTATCATCCGCATACTGATGAACACCCAGCCCAAACCCCCTGATGATCTCTCCCAGCGGCTGCATATAGATGTTAAAAAGCATGGGGGAGAGGACAGAACCCTGAGGTACCCCACAAGTGAGAGCCCAGGGGTCTGAACACTCATCCCCCACCACCACTTTCTGAACACGGCCCAAGAGGAAGGAGCAGAACCACTGTATAACAGTGCCCCCAGCTCCCAACCCCTCTAGACGGTCCAGAAGGATGTTATGGTCGATGGTGTCAAAGGCCGCTGAGAGATCCAGCAGAACTAGGAAACAGCTCTCACCTTTGTCCCTAGCCCGCCGGAGATCATCGACCAGTGCGACCAAGGCAGTTTCAGTCCCGTGATGAGGTCTGAATCCCGATTGGAAGGGATCCAAATGGTCCGCTTCTTCCAGGCGTGCCTGGAGTTGTTCAGCAACCACGTGCTCAATCACCTTGCCCAAGAATGGAAGATTTGAGACTGGGCGATAGTTGGCCATATTGGCCACATCCAAAGATGGTTTTTTAAGAAGCGGTTTAATAACCGCCTCTTTTAGCGGGTCTGGGAAGGCTCCCTCGCAAAGAGAAGCATTCACCACCCCGCAAAGCCCATCACCCAGCCCTTCCCGGCTAGCTTTTATAAGCCAGGATGGGCAAGGATCAAGGAGACAGGTGGTTGGTTTCACTCGTCCAAGCAGCCTGTCCACATCCTCAGAGGTAACAGATTGGAATTGATCCCACACAACTGGACTAGACAGGACTCTAGCACTCTCCCGCCCCGGCCCTGCTCCCACGGTGGAGTCTACCTCTTCCCGAATCTGAGCGACTTTATCTGCAAAAAACTTTGCAAAATCATTGCAGGAGAGCATGTGGCCCGTACTGGGCCCTGATGGAGCAGGTGGTTCCGCTAAATTGCGAACCACCTGAAAAAGTCTCCTGCTGCTGTTTTCTGCAGATGCAATAGAGGCGGTGAAGAAAGTCTTCTTCGCCGTCGCTACCGCCACTTGGTAGGCTTGACATTGAGCTCTCACCTGTGTCCGGTCAGATTCAGAATGAGTTCTGGTTGGTGAGGGCTCAGAGGAATGCTCACCTGGTGGAATGAATGAGATTTACAGAATGAGATTTCCCCTCACATTCCCTTGTGTGTTTATGTCTTTTGCATTGCTTCAGCTTTGCTGTGCAGAGCTTTGCTTGATGGATGACTGGCTACAAAGCAGTTTGTCTGATTATTTGAGGGGTGAGGAAAAGGGTAGTCAATCCAGTTGAACCAGAAGAAGACATGTTCTCTTTTTCCTGGTTCTCTCACACGAGGTACTTGGCCTCACATGACCGGGCGTGGGGCAGATCAGCTGAACTCTGCTTCCTTTTATTTCACAGGACAGTTGGTTTTATATAATCACTGTGGTGGTGTGAGTGTGGGATACAGACCAGATGAATCAGGCGAAGGTGTGTGAAGGTGTATTTACTGCTTCTTTTGGTTCTTTCTCACGGAGGAATTGGCCTTCAGTGGCCCTTGTGGGCGCTCAGGGAAACAATTTGCCTCAGAATTCCTGTTAGCTTTAGTACCTTGGAATTTGGGAGATGATATATTCAACATCCAGGTAGAACTTATCTCTGGGGGACATGTGAGTTCATGTGAAAATTAATAGGATATAAACCTAAAGCCAGCTGTTAAGGTGGAACAAGTGAAGCCACCATTAACCTATTTATAAAGTGCTTCAACAAAATTATCCAGATTCTTCATCCAGAGTTTCCTTCGGAGTTTATTGAAAGTTTCATTATTTTGTTCCCCACTGGTCACTGAAAGATTTCTGTCCACAGGCTCTGTCAAAAATGAAGAGTCGCTTTGCCCCTGGATTCTCAGTGGTGGCAAAGAGATTGCAAACCTATTATTATATTATCTCAGCAGCTTATTACATCCCTTCTGGTATAGTCAGTCTAAACTAAACAGGCAAAGACATTCGCTCAAGAGTCAAGGATGGTGCAGCAGAGATGCTACCACAGAGCTGAATTCAAGCTGCATTGCAGTCATTTTTTGTTCTGATGTATCATAGCCAGGGTCCCTGTTTTCCCTACTGCTTTCAATCATGGTGGTAATTGAATGTTTTCTAGCAATATAATAGGTATTGTGAGCAGTAGTTAGGACTCGCTATTTCTTTCCTTCTTCCTATTTGGTTCTTAATTTTAAAATATTTGTGTGTGTGTGAAAAAGGCAATTTTTGCTTTGGTATATGTTGTTGTGGGTAGAGTCTGGAGGGTTTCTATTGGTTTGCCTACCTGAGAAAACCAGGCAGTTTCCAAACTTCACCATTATTCATAATGAACAAGGAAAAAAAATGATAGGCTACCTTTATGGCAGTAATAGTGTGTGTGTGTGTGTGTGTGTGTGTGTGTGTTTATGGGAGGAGGAAGAATAGGATGTAACACCTGTGCTTGCTGTTTATATTATTTATTTCTTAATTTTCTATCCCACCCTTCCTCCCAAACAAGCCCAGGGTATCAAACAATAAAACAGCAAACCAGTACAAAATGTATTTTTAAGAAAGCAACAACAATCAAATATCCTATGTTTATAGTTTGCTAGGAACAGTATATTTAAGCCATCAAATGCCTGGGTGAGCATTTAGCTTTTAAAATTCTGCCTAAATGCTGATGATATTACTGTTTGGGCCCTATTTAGCAATGCAGCTCTGCTGATACAATTAACTTCCATGTGCACAATGAAACTTCCTCTTCCTCACCTGTTCCCTCCTTCAAATCAGGTCCTGGGAGTTTGGGGGATCATCTAGGGTAGATTTGGGGTGTTTGAGGAGGAGGGGAAAAGAGGAAACACAAGTCCTGTTGCAGCAGTGGAACTATGTGTGCATTTATGTGTGCACACATGGCCTACAACCATTTATTTTTACTCTTTGCATTTACCCACCCAGTTAATTTTATTACGGTCAACGACCAGTATACACACGCATACACACAGAATTACATACAAATCAGCTGTAGATACAGCTGCATTTTGTTTTGGTGGGAGGGAGTGGACTTGATGGTTTCATATTTGTATTTTTATTGGTGTGGGCTGCCTTTGACAAGCATTGCCTGAAAAGGTGGCCTACAAAGAGTTTAAAACACATAAATAGAAGTAAACAACAACAAAACAACGTTGAACCTAAATCTACTTTTCTGCGAGTTTAGCCCATTAGCTGTAATCCTGCCCTCTGAGGCAGCAGAGAACTGGGATTTGACCTCATCTGTGCGACAGCCCTTCAGATATGGAAAGAGTACAGTGGTACCTCAGGTTACATACGCTTCAGGTTAAGAACTCTGCTGACCCAGAAATAATGCTTCAGATTAAGAACTTTGCTTCAGGATAAGAACAGAAATTGTGCTCTGGCGGCGCAGCGGGAGGCCCCATTAGCTAAAGTGGTGCTTCAGGTTAAGAACAGTTTCAGGTTAAGAACGGACCTCTGGAACGAATTAAGTACTTAACCAGAGGTACCACTGTACTATCATGTCCCCCTTGGTCTTCTCTTCACCAGGCTAAACAGCCTTTGCTATAGGACCTGTTTTCCATACCGCTGGCAATCTTTGCTGTTCTACTCTGAACCTGTTTATATCCTTCTTAAAACAGTGCCCAGATAGCTGGATGGAATACTCTAGATGTGGTCTGACTAGTGCATTCTTGACATGGAGAATACAATGTACAGGTAGCAAATCCCGAGGAATGATGTTTTTGAAAACCCTCTATCATATTTTGCTATGCTGAGGGTGAAGAGGCAGAACATTTTTCAAGTATAAGTTCCTCACATATAGTGATTTCTCACAATATATAGTGATATATAGTGCTAGTAATAAAACATATCCTCCCCACCCCAATAAAACAGGCTATCAGTGCAATAATCTAAAGATGAGAGGCAGCTGACTTGGGAGTTGCTTATAAAACCTGGACATCCAAGATTATAAGCTTCTTATAAAGTTGGAATATCAAGCCTCGAAGCCAACACATTCAATAATCTTGAGATATGTCACGAAGAAATAATGGAGCAATAGTTCTCTTCATAAATCTATCATGGATGAAGAGATTTTTGTATTCCCCCCCCAATGACATTGAGAAATACCAGTTTTCATATATAGAATCTTGAGTCAAAATGTATAGAAAAACAAAAACCATATATAATAAACCACCATAAATTGACACAAATGAATACTACAATGTCAAAGGATGAATTTATAACTGCAACATAACTTGACAGTCACCCATCCCAAAGAACCCTCAAAAATTACACGAAATGTATTTTTAAAAGGGTTATGGAAGGTGTGGGGGAAGTAACCTGAGGAAGTCAAGTCTGAAAAGATTTGATTTAGAAAAACAAATCAGTACTCAGTGAATCAAAAGAGTTAATGACTCATCATGGGCATTCCCATGGTTCCTTCCTAATGGCTTTGGATATGTAATTTCAACGCAAGACCTACACTTATTCCTGGAATCCCTCAAGGTTAGACTTGGTGCACATGTTGCATGTGTCAAAAACAGTCTCCTTGTGGCAAATATATGTAGCACTAATAATATAGAGTGGTTTATTATCTGGTTTGCTGCCATTGTGAAGAAAGTATTGGGGTCAAACTGGACCTGATATGAATGTGCATCTTTTTTGTTATGTAAATTGAAGCCATGGGAAAACCTGCGCAATTTCAAGGCCTCCATTCCACAATCTTGACAAAAATTGCATCTCCAAATATATTTGCATTTTGAGGGAAGCCTACATGGATGCCTATGCAAACAGGAGCTTCGGAGAGGTGATTTTGACCAGGTATACAGGATATAGAAATGCAGCAGATTGGGTGCATCAAATTGAAAAAGCAACATAGCAATACATATACATAACTTGTTGCCTGTTTATTGTTTGTGGAATAATGATGTAAGTTGTTTTAAATGCTTGGAATGTTTTGAACACTAATTACATGTAATTTCATTTTTGGTAAACGAAACAGCTATTGCAAATAAGAAACCCTCTGAATGGGACATTTTAGTGTAAAAGCTGTTGTAAATGGTTTGAATATGGGAGGTATATTGAGAGTATTTGAAAATCCAAAAATATTTTACCTTATCCACAGAAGCTGGAACCCTTTTCCATACTGCAGTGTGACTCTAACGGGACACCTGGAAATCAATTATTTTCCTGAAATGAAAGGGTAGTAAGCAACCCACAGTTTCTGGAAAACTCAAATCCTTTTCCAGATTGTGTTCAATGGCACTGAAAAATCACATGATAATTAAATCTTGGTGCCGTTTCTTTACTTCCTCTATTATAAATGAGTGGCTTCATATTTTCTCTCGTTCTTCCTGGGAAGTTTAGTTTTTCTAGCTTGTTCGGAGCATGATTGAATTGTTGGTAGTTCTTTATTAATGATAGATAAAGTAAGAATGCAATCTGTTTAATACATCTATGAATCTTTATGTATACACAATGATACTTTATATTTTAAGAATGCATTTCTCTATTATGTCCAATGAGGGTTATGTTTCACGCAGCGTGTTTTCATTGCTGTAGATGTACTATAAATTAAAAGCTATTTACACCAATGCCTCAGTAAACCGTTAGTTGTGGAATTACTCCAGATCTTAATATAAATTACATGCTGACATCCTAGCATCTGTTTCCTGCTATGAATTGCTTGTTTGTTCCCATTTCTGCTTAAGCAGGCAAATGTACTAAATACCAATATTTGATTTATAAGAACCATCATAGCTAACGCTCTGTTTTCCAGAGCCTTCCAGCCGATTCCCCCAGCAAGCATGCTGAAAGTCACATGCCTCGTCAAGTTTATTCCACATTTTATGACAGTGCTGAAAACATGATTATTTTTATAGTCCCAAACCTCTGATTAGTAAGGGGAACAAAAGTGCCTTTGGTATTGCTGATACTATCATATGCCGACAGCAAGACCATTAATAAATTAAAAACATTGCAACTTGCCTTTGCATAATTGAGCATTTTGAAGGTGGCTTAAATGGGAAAACATCATGATGGGATGAAATCTAATTCTGGGATTTACACAGGTTTTATGCACGTAAAGGAAAGGCAATTAGCACTAGCTGAGAATTTTTATTTTCACTGCTATATTATGAGCATCCTTGGAGTTATCAAGTTAAAAATAGCAACTTGGAAAAGCTGGTAATGAGCACTGTTATAACAACTACCCAATGAAAGCTGAAACCTTTTCTTCTCAATCCACTTTTCTTTCTCTTTCTCTTTAAAAACAAAAGAAGGAAAAGTGTACATTCTCTCCCTGTAGCTATTCTTTGTACAGAAGGTCCTATCTCTGAGGAGGGCTGTTACTAATGGTCTTTGAAATGAAGGTTTTCTGAATGGTGAAAAAAGGACTCTCTGTTTCTCTCTTTTAATGGCTGGCTGGACCTTGAAAGAAAATCTAGAATTTTCCTCTAACAACCAGAGGTGAAATTCAGTTAGGCAGCAAAAGTTCATAACAAAAGCCCCACAAACTGCAAAGTAGTGCATAGCTTTCGGTGTGACTTTCTTTGTCAGCTTTTTGCATTGTTGATCAATTTGCTGTCCTGCTGTGGTCAGTGCTTTACTAATAGTCTAGCAAGATCCCATGACTGGCATTCTGCCTTTTTAAAAACCATCTCCATTGCTACGGTTAAGAATCTCTGAATTTCTAAATCAGCTGTGATAGCTGTTGGCTTCTTTTATTATTAGTATTATTCATGTGCTGGTAGGAAAGGAAGAATATTGAACCGTAATTAGGAGCTGGTAAAATGCTACTGGAACAAACTTGAAAAGGTCAGTTTCCAGGCAAGAAGCATTTCAAAGACAGTGTCTTAATTTTTCTTCTTTTTCTTGTGTCTTAATCGTTGTTGTTATAGCAATGTTTCAATTCCTTGTTGTTAACTGGGGAGGAAGCAGTAATTGTGTGAGAATCCCATTGCAGTGCAAAATGGTAATGCTAACCTTTCTAATTTGTTGTTACTGTTAGATTTTAATTATTGAGTGCAAAGGGAAAGCTTCTGAATAGTGTGAAGCATCGTTGTAAAGAAGCAGTGTACATATTCTCTAAATTCGGCAGTTAAACTTTTAAGCAGTGTTTTTAAAAGGTCTCTGTTTAAGCTGTTGTGAAAGAAATTGGGAAATGTGAGAAAATGAGTCTGTACAAATAGTAAAGCGCAGCTTTAAAGAAAAGAAAAAACCACCTGATCTTCTGCTTGTGGAAGTACTAATATAGCAGCGAGAAATTTCCTCCAAATGAGACACACTTGTAGGAATTGTGGGGTGATACTTAGCTTAGTCATAATCAGATAAGACCTATTGAAATGAATGGACTTAAGTAACACCCACATGGATGTAGGTTAATTAAGTAATTATAACCAATATTTCCCCTCAAACATTTGCACTTAGAAGTAAAAGGATAACTGAACATAGTGGGTTTTGTGTGTTTATACAATGGGCAGTGTAAATATTGATGGATTAGGATACAGTCTTCCTCTGTCTGCCTATATGCCTCCATTCTTATTTTTAAAAGACAACTGAAAGTAACATCAAACTCATCTTATGTGCATGTTTGTTGATAGGAGATTCATACTGTATGTATGTATGTATGTATGTATGTGGCACCCAACTGGAGGTTGAATATTGATGAAGATGGAATTGTTTGAAACCACTAAGAAACTGTAGCTGTTTAATTAATTGATTTTTTCTGGATGCTAAGGGATTTACCTAAGGTTATGTCTATGTTCAAGAAGGAATTGCTTCTTCTTATTGAATAATAGACTGGCTGAAAAGGTGTTCTGGTGCTTCCTTGATGCATCTATATTTGTTTGAGTACTTAAACAGAGATTCCGCACCCAGCTATCATCTTTAGCATTGGTACTTATTGACCTGTAACAGCTGTCTGCGTGCAGATCTGTATAACGGATGATATGGGCTACATTTCCTGGAATAGTTTATGTTTCAAGAAGCCTTCCTCATTGCAGGGGGGTTGGATATACCTGACCATCAGGTCCTTCAAGCCCTGCAGTTCTACATCCACATGTCTTTCCTGACATGATAAAAACAAGGCTGACTTGGAATTGCCCTCTTCCTCTAACACAGAATGGGTTTTTGATTTTCCAGCATTGCCTGCAGCTGTTGTTGAGCAAGAGTAGTAATGAAGGGAAGAGCTGATCCTACAGTGACATAACAGTGGGCTGTGAGAGGGGTTCTGTGGGCCAGTGGGATTACAGGTGATGCCTGTGTGGAAAAGCTGCAGTTGTGAGAACCCTCTGAGTCATTCATAATTCTCATGTGTATACTTACACTGTTGGATATTTCCAGTATTTTCATGTTTGCTTGTTGTTGTTGTTTTGCTTTGAAAGCATACCTAAGGAAGGTTTATTCAAGATGGAGCTACTCTCTACATTAGGTGTGTCATACTGATTTGCATAGCCAAGAATTGCAATGCTGTGTAGGCCAATTTTAAGCCCCTGACATGAGTTGGAACATTGGCTTCTACCAGCAGAGGTGAGGAATCTCACATCATGATGGCATCAGATGATTTTGTGTGTGTATTTAAAATGTGCTTTGTGATAATAAGCCGGGCTCAGAGCGGCTAACATCATATAAATAAGATGATATGCATAATACAAGCGATCAATCAATTAAGATACATCTCACAATTAATTCAAACAATTAAAATTAAAACTGGACAAGTGGTAACCTTCAGATTAAAATTGGAAGCGGTTAATACTTGCCAAGACCAACTGTTTCTACTGATATTATAAGGACCTATGAGCGGGTTGGGAACCTCCTTTGTGCTTGTTCTTATACAAAGAGAAAATGAGTCAGGCTGAACCAAAGGCCTGGCGGAACAGCTCCGTCTTGCAGGCCCTGTGGAAAGATGTCAAATAGAGAGGATTATCTTGCTGAGGATAGTGGGGGTATGTTTGCAAACTCTGAGGAAGCTATTATGTATTGATATGCCCATGCCTCAACATAAAGCCCCATTGAATTTGGTGTTGGCAGCACAATAATTCTTTTTAAAAAAATAGACATAGCACTGGGGGCGGGGGCGGTCAGAGACATCTGAATCCCAGCATCCTGATGGGGATGCAAATCGCCTCCTCCTTGGTCATCAAATCAGTCTTTTAATGAGCATGGAGGCGCAATAATGTGTCCTTCTCAGCTTATCTGCATGCATGTCAAATGTGTGTGCATGTGTGAGTGTGGGGTGGTCACATCCACCACTGACATGTGGACCCTGGAGAGTTGGCAGAGAATGAATGTGGCCCTTGGGGCAGAAAAGCTTAGCCACCCCTGCATTACATAGCAACCCACCTCTTTGTGAGCATTAAAGTCATCTTATGTGAAAGTAAATTAAACATCCTTTGTAATCTTTTTCAGGGTGACTCATAGGGGACCCAAAATAATTGCTTGAAAAGTCACAGACTCCAAAACAAGGAGTTATAATGGTATATGTGTTATTAATAGAATGTTGCCACATTCAGTCATGTGTGCATTGAAACCTTTGCTGTTGATTTACATTCATCTGCAGAAAGATGAACAATGATTTTTTTTGGGGGGGGGTGTTTCCCCTTACTATTGAGAAATCCTGACTCTGATTCAAGATAGTAAAATTTGTTCTAGAATTTGGTCCAGTTGGCTTTCCCCTGTTTTTAATTTATTTTGTTGGGTGGGTTTGGATTAAATCATTTGCATATCTAAGGAACATTGTGTTGTCTACTCTTTGCCTGCAGTCGGGTTGTTTTGCTTTTTAATGACTGTTTTCACTAGGCTGGAGTGATTGTAGAAGCTTTTACTAGACTTGCCTTCAAGACCATCTGCAGCTGTTTTCTCTATCTTAGGAAATTGAGGACGTTATTTAGTACTAGTAGGAATGTGAGAATTTGTCCATTGATTACATCATTTTGCTGCTTAAGGCCTAAATGAATTGTGCTGTAAATCTGTGGTACCTAATAGTCACTTAACAATGATGTATTATTTTAATATTGGAAGAAACCATTTGGCTGCATTTTGGAAATGCCTGAAATATGCATTCCGGAGTGTATTTCATATGATTGGATTCAGCAACTCAGGTTTGAAAATGACTCCCTTCTATAATTAGAAATAATTTATCTTGAAAGTTAGTTGTTATGTGACTTTCCAGGGCAAAAATCATTAACTGTGTGTTGTGGTTATTGCTATTTTAAAGGCCACTGTTGCTAAGTTCCACACCCTGAAAATATTGGGTGAAATCCAGTGCTACTATTCTCCTTGTTGAATGACTTTTGATCTAGTGTAAGAGACTGAACACATAAGAGAAGGGGAGCCATTTTGCCAACTCTGCCCTGCAGCCCACTGTGCCATCTTCCAGGCTATTTGGAGTGGAGGAGGCTGCAAAAGGAAGGGGGCCCTGTGAAAATTGCCTCTGCTTCTCTTAACTAGCACATGCCTTGACCAGATCAAATGATGTTCTGCTCACATTGGATTTTGCCCAATATTACCAAAAGTGTGGGAAGTTGAGTTACCAAGAACATGTGGTTGTTGCTCTGTCACAATAAAACTCAGCTGGAAAAGTTGACTTTTTGAACAACATGATGTAAAAGCAAGAAGGATGGATTCTCACGCTCCAAGCTACAGTACTTCAGCAATCAAATTAAACAATAAGAATCGCAACCTTGTTAGGAATCTGTCTGCTATTTTCTGAAGCGGCCTTTGATTCAAGAAGCCCACAAGTTCATGTTCTCCAGAGTGCTGGGGTCAGTTGTCCTTACTCCCTCAGGATCATTACTGCTAGTGGCCAAGGCAACCCAGCCAGATGGGCGGGGTATGTATGTGTGTATAAAAAAATAAAATAAAATAAATAAAATAAAATAATTATCCAAATGCATTAGTACTTCTCAGCAGAAGGGATAAATAACTGCTCAAAACCAGCCATGATAGTGAAAGACTCCTCTCTCCCCCCCCCATTCTTCTTCCCCTCCTCCCCCTCCGAATATACCTAGCATTGATTGCAGGTTCAGCACCACAACCATTGGTGTACACTTTATCAGCTTAAAACACATTCACATGTTTGGATGTGTTTCAAGTGCCCTAAGTCCACTAATGATGCTTGTTCTACTTGGAAGAAAGCTGAGAAATCTATCTGCCTTTGTCTGTAATGAATACCTGATTGATTACACATACATAGAAAACATTACCTATTCTCAATCCATAAACTGCAGGAAGGGTTAAAAACCATTTTCATGGACTTCTCTGAGTTACATTGTGTTTAGTTTGGCAGATACCTAACTGATCTGACCCCAGGTAGCCTAAATAATAGAGAGGAAAGGTAAATGAACAAGGGTTTATTTCAACTCCTCTGACTCATATTGGTCTTCTGAAATTCGGTCAGGTTGTTCAAGCCCTCCTTATTGTACAGCAACAGAAACTGAGATTCTCCTGTAGCGATTGCACATGTATTAAAAGACACAAAGTCTTCAAACTGATACATTGCGGCATGGATGTTCATAGGCAACTTCTTGCTTCATCACATGAGTGAAATGGACCGAGAAAGAGATGTCTATGCATGTGGGATTGAGTGAAGAACAGCTCAAGTTAACAAGGCGAAAACCATAGATAATGTGAATCAGTGCTGAAGCACTAAACATATAAAGAATGTTATCAGATTATACTTAAAATAGAAAATTCTTGTTTTTCTAGTGATAAAATATAACCCATAATCTTTGTTGAAAACCCTGGGAAATAAAATCGAATACTGGAATGAATTCCAATTGCCCTCTGAAATGGTCTTGTTAAGTAGAGTGACCTTGAGGTCAGAGAGGGAATGTTTGGGGAGATTGAAAATGTTCCCTGACTCGTGTCTGTACATTTCTATTCTGAAAGTCAGATTACTGCCCGTTTATTGTTGTGCAGAGTGACTTTCCTGTTTGGCTGATGAAAACTCCTGAAGGGCATTGATGGCAAGTGATAGTGCACATGGCATTAGTTAATATGGTGGTGTTTGGAATGTGGATGGAATGGTCAATGACCTTAAGTGTACAGTATTACCAAGGTAGCATAAGGAACAGAGAGGACACTTGTTTACCCGTTGGTTGCCTAGGAGTGTGATCCTTAGTGATTTCTGAGTGGCCTAAAATGAAGGGTGGTCCTTTCCTCTACGGCCTGCTTGAGAAGACAATCATTTCCTAGATCACTTGAAAGTCCCTGATGGAAGGATCTTCCTCTGTTGAAATGATATCTGAGGACAACAGAGTGCATTTTCAAGTACACTGGCAATAATGAGCACTAAGCTTGGATTCAGACACCAGATAATTATGAGGGACAGAATGCTAAGTATCTGCTTAACCTCTTGTAATTAACCAAGCTGAAGGGAGGCCAAGCTTAGACACCCTGCATAGCACACACATGCTCCTATGCTGAGCATATCCAGAAGGCACTGAGAATAAAACACAAGGTTGGGGATGCAGATATATGAAAATGGATCTTTCTTGACATCCTTATATTAAGGAAAAGAAGAATGCTACTGTTTCTCAACATGTGTGACAAACCTCATAAAAGCTGTTCACTTGACTCCCCGTGGCAAGTAACAGTTGCCACCAGACAATTAGACAATTGACAAATAATAACTAAGCAATCCTAAACATACAAAGAACAAGTCCTCACTGAATTTAGTGGGACTTACTTTTGAGTAGGCATGCTTAGGATTACACTGCAAGGCTGCAGCCATACGTACACCTAATTTGGAGCAAACCCCATTGAACATAGCAAGACTTATTTTTGAGTAAAAATTCATTGTTACTTTTGTGCCTTATTTGCAAAGTTCATACACATTGCAACCTGTTTTTTCATTGTTTTCCTGCCCCCGTGAAAGTTGGTTGGGTGAAAGTCAGGCTTTAAAGTTGCACTGTGGTGTAATAACTTTATATGTTGGGCTTTCACTTATTGGCATTCCTCATGAAAGATGCTAGTAACACGTGCTTTGAAATAATTACAGATATATTTTGTATAGAAAAAGCTACTGGATCTCAGTACAGAATAATACTGAGATAGATCAATCATGTTTTATCCTTTTATTTCTGTTCAAGTCCAAATTCTGGAGAAAGCATGGAGCATGGAGGAACAAACATGCAATACTGTCAATAAAGAAAGGTCACTAGTTCCTTACATGTACTTTAAAATTCAACCCAATTGTGTTTAAGTGATTCTCCTGTTTGTTCTTTAAAAAGGTAACGGGACCCCTGACCGTTAGGTCCAGTCGTGGATGACTCTGGGGTTGCGGCGCTCATCTCACTTTACTGGCTGAGGGAGCCGGCGTACAGCTTCTGGGTCATGTGGCCAGCATGACTAAGCTGCTTCTGGCGAAACCAGAGCAGCGCATAGAAACGCTGTTTACCTTCCCGCCGGAGCGGTACCTATTTATATACTTGCACTTTGACGTGCTTTCGAACTGCTAGGTTGGCAGGAGCAGAGACTGAGCAACGGGAGCTCACCCCGTCACGGGGATTCGAACCGCTGACCTTCTGATCGGCAAGCCCTAGGCTCTGTGGTTTTGACCACAGCACCACCCATGTTCTTTACCCCCTTTAAAAATTGATATATCATTATAATTAGATACGTGGTATTCAGAAAAGTGGTATAAACCACGTCTCCGTGGTTTGCACCAAAAATAGCACCGTAGTACTTTAAAGGGAGACACATGTCTGAAAATACACGTTCTTTATTGTATTATTGTAACACGTAGAAGCATGTTTCCTTTGTGACTGCAGGCACATATTCCCCTTCAAATATCATGGAGCTCATCAGAATAATGTAATGTAATGTATTGTAATGCCCCTAAGTGACATAGTAGCCTCTGGGCATAGATGCTCCTAGGGACTGAGGCACTTTCTCCCCCATCCATTTTTTAGGGGGCCAACCCCCTTCAATGTTCAAAGGGCATTTGGTTCCACCTCCTGGTTCCTTGTGATGTCAGGGCGTCATGGCGGGGCTCCTCAATCATCTTGAAAAGTTGGCACCTCTGCCTCTGGGTAAAGAAACGGTGGGGGAGGACAAATTCTCCAACAGTTTTGTGGGAGATGGGGCTCACCATTAGCATGGACAGTAGTATAACTCTTTTGTTCCTCCCCCAAAACCTTTTAGTTTTATTTTATTGCAACTACACATGTTCATAAATGATCTAGAATTAGGAGTCAGCAGTGAGATGGCCAAATTTGATGATAATTCTAAATGGTTCAGGGTCGTTAAACCAAAAAGAGATTGTGAAGAGCTCTGAAAGAGCCTCTCCAAGCTCTGTGAATGGGTGAGAAAATGGCAAGTGCAATTCAGTGTAAACAAGTGTAAAAAAAAATAAGGCACCCCCCCCCAAATAATAATCTTAATTTCACATATACACTCATGGGTTCTAAACTGGCAGTCATTGACCAGGAATGAGACCTTGGGGTCATAGCAGATAGCTTGATGAAGATGTTGACCCAGTGTGTGCCAGCCATAAAAAAGGTAAATTCCATGCTAGGCACCACTAGGAAATGAACTGAAAATAAAACTGCTGCTATAATAATGCTGTTATACAAATCAATGGTGTGACTGTATTTGCTGTGAGCAGTTCTGGTAGTCTCACCTCCAAAATGATACTGTGTTGCTGGAGGGCAAACAGAACAACCATGGGTGTGGAATATGAGGAAAGGTTGCAGCGTTTGGGACTTTTTAGCTTGGAGAAAAGGTGAATAAGAGGTGACATGACAGAATTTAAAATTATACCTGGCATAGAGAAAGTGGATAAAGAAGAGCTTTCCCCCCTCTTTCATAACATTAGTACTTGTAGACACCGAATGAAGCTGAATGATGGAAGATGCAGGACATATAAAAGTGTCTAGTTATGGAGCTCGCTCCTATAGCAGGAAGCGATGGCAACTAACTTTGGTGGCTTTCAAGGAAGATTAGACAAAATCATGGATGATAAGGGTATGTTCTGTCTCCATGGTCAGAGGCAGTAATGCTTCTGAATACCCGTTGCTGGAAACCACAGAAGGGGGAGAAGGCTGTTGCTTGTGGGCTTCCCACAGGCATCTGGTCGGCCACAGGATGCTTGTCTAGATGGGTCATTGGTTTGCTTCAACACATTCTTCTTACATTACATATGACAGCAGCAGCAACTGTGTTTGTAACTTAGCCACCATTTCTGCACGCTCCACAGTGCCCTGGACGATGGAGAGCTGCAGGAGAACAAATGGTGGCAGCCACAAAAAGTGGTGGGGAATATTCAGGGAAATTCTGTAGAGTGGGCTTCTTTTGGGGGAGTCAAAAAAGAGGGGGGGGGAGAAATCAACATTTTTTTAAAAGTAAAAAATGTATTCTAAGAACTCAAGGTAGGTAAGTAGAAGATGCTGAGGGAGGGGACCTAAGGTATTATAAGGATGGGTTAAAAAAGGTAAAAGTAAAGGGACCCCTGACCATTAGGTCCAGTCGTGTCCGACTCTGGGGTTACGGTGCTCATCTCGCTTTATTGGCCAAGAGCTGGCGTACAGCTTCCGGGTCATGTGGCCAGCATGACTAAGCCGCTTCTGGCGAACCAGAGCAGCGCACGGAAACGCCATTTACCTTCCCGCCAGAGCAGTTCCTATTTATCTACTTGCACTTTGACGTGCTTTCGAACTGCTAGGTTGGCAGGAGCTGGGACCAAGCAACGGGAGCTCACCCCGTCGCAGGGATTCGAACCGCTGACCTTCTGATCAGCAAGCCCTAGGCTCTGTGGTTTAACCCACAGCGCCACCTGGGTCCCTTTAAGGATGGGTTACAAATGCACAAATATCTCTGTTTTCATTGTGAAAGATTGCAAGCTTTTTTGGGGTATATTTCTATATTGAAATTTTCCTTTTCGTAACCTCTAAAAATAAGATTCTACAGGGCTTTAACAATGCCAGCCAGACCTTTATCTGCACATAAAGGAAATGTGCATGTTGCAATGTCTCTCCTTTGAGAAGAAAAATCAGTAAACATAATGAAAGGGAAAGTGTGTTCTGTTGTTCTCTGACCTGTTCCCATTCTGCAGCAGAGTGCTAGAAATGTTTCTTCCTTCATTACATAAACTGTTAATTGGCCTTTGAATTCTGGTTTTGATCCAATTCCATTAAATCTGGCTGGCAACATCCCCCCCCCTTCTTAATTAAAAGCTGCATTAGATCTTAAGGTGCTTGCCTTTGGTAGCTAATAAATTCTGGCTACATGACTTGTGGTCAGATAGCGATCTCGTTTTAACTAGATTTAGAAATTGCCCAGTAATTTAAGTTGGCCTTTTCATATATAATAGTAAAATAAATAAATAAACGCATTAACAAAAACAGCATTGGTTAATAATATACATTAAATTATCTCTGTTTACTTTATGGCTCTGAGTGATCTTGTTCCAGTGTACTGTACAGAAATTGATTGGATATGTCCAGACTTTTTATGATTGCTTTTAAAGGTGTTGTACCTTTATAATTATGGTTGATGTGGTTACTAGTTTGTCCCATTAGAGTTTCTGTACTCTGGCTCTCATGACTAGGATTATGTTCAAGGAGAAAGCAGGAAAAGGTTACTAGAAAGATGGTGGATGGACAAGGAAATATACTATTAGACTAAGCTTCTTGTTCTGAATCCAACTCAGGAAGTAGTTACCAAGAAGATGAATATTTTGGGAGATTTCATTAACTGTATGTGTGACAACCAGATTTTTAAAAATATGTTGTCCTAAAGAGAATTGGGAGAAAGGGGGAAAGCAGAAGGGACTGTGTAGCTACAATGGTGTGACAAGCCAGAGATCCAAGTCTTCATGTCTTCATACATGAATTACCGGTATCCTTTTAAGTTGCATTGAGTTGGTTCTGGATTATTTGTTGATTAAGTAATGATCTAATCCTTTGCAAAAGTAGGACCTGTTGAGTTCAATGAGATGTGCTTCCAGGCAAGTGTATAAATAATGCAGCCTTTGGTAGCAATCCTATACCCAGTTTCATGTGAGTAAGCTCATTTGGTTATGAGTCCACATGCCTTTTTCACTGCTTACAGAAAAGAAACATATTTGTCTGTTTACTTAAGTGCACACACAATTTATTTGAAGCCTAAAGCACCAGTCTTATGACATGTCCTTGGAAGTCGGTCCCATTTGAACCATATGCACATACTTCTGAATAAACATGCAATAACTTGGTTCAAGTACAAGGTTGCCAGCATTATAACTGTCTCCTGTGTCTTTTTACAGAAGCACAGGAAGCAGGCCTGTTAAAACATTGGTAGCTCTGCTGAGATTTATCTTCATTCAGGACCTGCAACTTCACTCAGGTATTTGACAAAGCAGAATGGGCAGTAGGATCTAGAATACCATGTGCTTCTGCATTCTTAAATGATAATTGATAAGATGCATCCTCATGTTTTGCTAATTAACTGTCAAAACTTCAATCTTCATGGAGCTAACTATGAGCTATACTTAAGACAGAGTTGATAGGTCTAGACCATGAGAGGACTTTCTGTCGTCTTATCCTACCTATTAAATAATCATTATGGCAAAGGGAAAAAAATACAATAAACTATGTTCTAATAAACTCCAAAGTTAAAAATGTAGAAGTTAAAGCAACTAAAAGATCAGACACATTGAAAGGCTAGCAGTCATATTAAAACTGGAGAATGCCATTGGAAAAGGTACATATTAGATGCTCATTAAAAATTGAGCCTATGGTTCTTTTTGTACTTAAAATAGCCCTTCAAATAGAGGACTGTACCCTATAAAGTAGGGCCCATGGCCACCCTGAGCATTCAAGTGCTGTGATGTCCTGAGAAACTGCCTGGTGGAATTTCCACCTTTCATTCCACCTTTTTACAGGAGCCTTGTAGACCCAGCAACCCCACCTAAAAGCAGTCTGGCACAATGCAGTCATGCATATGGGAAACCTATTGAGTTACAGAGTTTGGAAACAAACAGGTCAAGAGACTCTCTGGCGTCCTCCATTTTGTGGTGTTTCACAGTCGGCTACCAGTAGGTGGCCAATTGAGAAGATGAAGCCTGCTGGTCTCTCTCTTTCCTTTGTTGTCATATATAATTGGCATGAGGAATCACAGTTGTGCTGGAGGTGTTGGCACCCCTGTGCTCCCCTCTTCGGCAGCAGTCACTTGTGAGGTGTGATGCCTGGTTTCTGCTGCCTTTTGATTTGCTCCCTGGCTGCCTTGCTGTCAGCTACTGTATGAACTTTGCAGGGCTGTGGGGCTCAAATTATTAAAATTCAGAGATACCTCATTAATTTGTGCTGCTTCGGATGCTGGACTCGGTGACCTGCCTGAACTGAGATTGCAAGCAAATCTTTCTGACCCCCTCAAAATTGTTTGGAAAAGGAAGTTAGGCATATATTGTTAACTTGCCTGTGGAAAAGTAACTACCGCTCAAACATGCCCCTTACTGCTGTAAGACATTGCAAAAATAAAAATAAAAATAAAAAAAATGTATTAACAGTAGGCCAACAGACACCTATGAAATTTCATTTGCATAAATTTCCCTTTCTCATTTTCGATATTCTTATGTGACTCAGTATTAAAAATTACTAGCCTAGCTTTGCTAATATTAGCAGTAGAGCCCTTTCCGAGTAATCTAAAAATGTTCCAAGGGGCTAAATAATTCAAATTGCCTCAGGTCTACACACACACACCCTGGTGAAATGAGTGCATCTTCATTGTCTAAGAAAATGGATGAGGAATAGGAGGTCATCCGAAGCCTCTCATTTATATGATAATTACAAATAAGCAGTGGCTAGTGATTCAGGATACAAATCATTTGCTCCTATGAGACCAGTGTGTTTGCTAAACAGGAAGTATGTGATTATGTCCTGCTAATTAGTTTCCAGGTGATGGGAAGAATGGAGTCCGAAGGAGGCCCAGTTCAGCAATTGCATACTGCAAAGCCCCACTATTTCTCTGTAAGGCAGTTATCTTGTAATTGAATTACTGTCTTTAATTAAGACATGCATCTAAATTAAGAACATGTGTATGTTGTGTGGAGATGCAGAGTGGAACACTGATAGTTATGTATATGCCTGCCTGTGTTTACATGTAGGTAGGACATCATAGGAGATTAATGACAGAATGGAGGGGAGCAAAATGCAGAGCTAATGAAGAATGTGAAACCGTATTTGTGAAAAGGTGTGCAAGTTAGCCTGTTTTCCAAGTCAAGGAGATGGAGAAATCAGAGGGCAAAAAGCCATGCTCTGAAATAATGGAGTAATACTTGCAGGCAAATAGAAAGTTGACTAAAATAGAAAGCGAATAAAGAACCTTGTTGAAAAGGAAAGGGATAGTCATATAGAACAGACAAGGAAGGACAGGAGAAAAGTGAAAAATAATGAGAGATTCTATTGTAAGAGAAGTCTATTATTAATCTAGGGCAATGATGGAGCACAGACTAATGAATTTATGTCCCACCTGTTGTTTTTAATCTTTCAGGTGTCCAGGCAGCCTCCTTTTAAAGGTGCAAGCAGAATGGCATTATCATTTGAAATGCAATGAAAAACAGTAAAATGGGAACAATCATTACTTTAACTGCTTCATGATCGCCCCGGCATTCGTATTTCAGTCTGTGGCTTCCTGAATATGTGCCACAAGGTATTTCTGACAAATAATGCAGTTAAGTGTATTGCTAGAAAGGCAAGAGATTCAATGTAACGTAAAATCTGCAGACTTCTAGATATTAGTAATGTCAAGAAAGAAGGCAGATTTTAATATGTCTTAAGAGCCCTGGGGGAAATGTAGATATTATTACAAGCCTACACTAAGATTCTACAGGCTATGTGATATGTTATCAGAAAGAATGCCTCCATAATAGAAAATTAAGACCAGTAAAGAGGTAAAATGCACTTTACAATTATAATCTGGAAGCTTTCACTGTGCAAAACATCTATATAAACAAAGTGCTTTTCAATGTGACAGTTTATATACAGCCCCAGCCTGCTGCAAAAAGAGGAAGAAAATGAGATGTGGTTGATAGTCCTTGCCTGGCAGCAGTGTGTGTTTAAGGAGTGTGTGTTTGTGTTAAGTTACAGTCCTCTTCACTCTTAGCTGGGAGTTGTGAGCAAGCACCATTGAATTCAATTGACATATATAGGATTGTGCTCTTAATTTACAAAATGTAGTCTATGTGCACCTAAAGGTAGTCTATGTGCACACATTGCACCTAGTCCATCCTGTGGCCCCAATATTCGGCCTCTGGATCAGGCCAATTCACCATATGTTGCCTTGGGATCTACTCACCCCAAGCCTGTCCCCAAATCCATTTGGGGTAATGGTGCTAAGATTGCTTGTGTCTTGGCCAGTCAATTTGCAGTTTGGCCATTGTATTCCTAATTTAGGCTTTAGTTCATATGGGCCATTTGGAAGTTTCCGCTGCCCAGTAGACTGAAGTAAAATGTAGAGAAGTGACACAGTATTCAAGCAGTCAATGCAATATGATCGGGGAACAGAAAGTGTATGATGAGAAATGCTTCCTTGGTAAGCTTTTTATTTGTTTGCTTGCTTGTTGAAATGACTTGGATTGAAATGGCTTCGAAAGAGCACTTCTTAGATAATCCTAAAGTGGCTATTCAATGATGGTTCAGGAATGGCATGGTCCCCTTGAAGAAAGTAGCTGTTGAATTGCTCCTTGAGGCAGGTCCAAGCGTTTGTTAAAATATTCTTTTCCTGCGTGTCACTGTGATTATGACACCCTTCATCTTGAGTGCATGCATCATGTGGCACGCTCAGTCCCTTTCAACTTGATCTTGGGCTCTCTACCCAAAGGCTCCATTTTAGATTTCAGAATGAGAGCAACTTTCAACAAAGCTGCAGCCATTTTAGTGTGCAGGGAAACAAATATAAGCTACAACGACAAGCTTGGCAGGAAAGGAGAATGCCAGAAGAAATGGGAGATCAGGGTCTGAGTCCCAACCTTGGAAAACTGAATGCAAATAAAGAGAGGCAATAGAAATCAGAACCAGGAGTGGGGAACAGGATCTTGCTGGCAGATCTGCAGTGACATCAGGTGACCTTGTTTTGTCTGCATGGTTTGAAAAAATAATAATCAAATTTTCAGGTAAAGGCACAGAACTTTGACCAGCTGATCACCAGGGCTTGCAAAGCACCTTGCATTGAGTTTTGCAGCTGCTTCTGATCAGCTGATTAGGGGTGCCTGGAAGCTCCCTTTTGGCCCAGCTGTGTCTTTACCTACTTTGTAAGTTTCTCTCTCCTTTGTATGCATGCAAGATCTCTAGTACCAAAGAGACCCTTTGTGGAGCTAATGACCCTCCAACTGGAGCCAATCTGGTCCTGGTGTTACATGATCTGGTAACCTCATGGTTGGATTATTACAAGGTGCCATATGTAAAGCTACTATTGAAGACAACCCAGAAGCTTCAGGAATGTGGCTGCCAGAGTGTTGACTGGCCATATTCCACTGTGCCTGGACCCAATTAAAATTAAGAGACCTAAAATGGCTTGGCATCCAAATATCTGAAAGGGCACCTCTTGTTATTCCAGTCGGCCCATGTTTTGAGACGTGCCTCCTCTACAGGAAGTACAGTACTGAACAATGAAGGAGGCTTTTTTTGTGGTGGTGACCCATCTTTGGGAGCATGTTCCCTAGAGCTGCCTGTCTGGCACCAACACTGCAATGCCAGGTAATGTTTTGTTTTTACAGGTGTTTTAAACTGATTTTATTGTTTGCATTGATTGTACAGTTGTACCTTGGAAGTTGAACGGAATCCCTTCTGGAAGTCCATTTGACTTCCAAAACATTTGGAAACCAAAGCGCAGCTTCTGATTGGCTACAGGAAGCTCCTGCAGCGAATCAGAAGCCGCAGAAGCCCCATCGGATGTTCGGGTTCGAAAGAACATTTGCAAACTGGAACACTCACTTCCGGGTTTGCAGCGTTCGGGAGCTAAAACATCAGAGTACCAAGGTGTTTGGGATTCAAGGTACAACTGTATTGTTCTTATAAGGGGTGGGTCTTTCAAAAGAGGCCCTGTGGAACATGTGTACTCTGTATCCACAGGGCCCCTTTTAAAGGACCCACCCTGTATTTATTGACTGTATAACACCCAGAAATCCCAAAAGGGACAAAGGAGTGTATTAAAATGCTTTCAATCAATCAAAGTTCATCATACAGTTTACTAGGGAATAGACTGGAAATAGAAACACATACAGATATCTGGGCGTGCAGTGTGATATATATAGCACATGGAGCAATAGTGTTGTTCTGGTTCTTGTGGCACCATGGATGTCCCATCATTGTACCCAGACAGTTAACTGCATCCAGACACCCCGCCCCTTGCCTTGTTCATTAGGATGATTGTCAGTGTCCAGTAGTTATTGTTTCACATCACTTAGAATCATAGGATTGTAGCGTTGGAAAGGACCCCAAGGGTCACCTGGCCCAACCCCTGCAATTCCACTTTTTCAGACTCTCTTCCCTTTCTATCCTCCATTTTGTGCAGCCCAACAAGCCGCAATTTGGGGGAATGGGCGCAGGGTTGGGGAGACTAAGGAAGAGCTTTGGTGACCAAAGTTGCCCTCCTTTCTTTTTTTGATACTGTTTTGTTTCAGGTATTTGAATAATATGAAATATAGTAATTACGTGTAAAAATGAATGGTAGCATCTTTAAAGTAATGTAGATTATCTCGCAGTCCCTTCAGTATTGCAAAATGGGATCTATCCTGAGTTCCTGAGGATATGGACATGTGTTTATATTTAATGGTTTAATTTAGTTAATGGGCGGGGGGGGGGAAGGCAGATGATTAATACTCACTATTCCTACTTGTTCCTACTTTTTGGGCATTCGGTGCTGATTCAGTTTCTCCTTTGGCTCCTTACCATCCATGTTTTCAGCATTTTCGTCTGAGCAAAAAGCAATGAAAGGAACAAGGTGAAATGTGCATAATTCTTGCTCCCCTCCCCCCAAATAGGCAGTGTTTATGTGCCTGTGGCTTCCTAAAGCACCCTGCCTGACAGAATGAATAGCTAAATAAAATGTAACGCAGAGCTATACTCTTAGGGATAATTTTTCAAATGTTATCAAAGCATTTGTTTATATATATATATATATATATATATATATATATATATATATATATATATATTCTTCTGCAGGTTCCTAGTATTCAGCATGCCTGAGCCATAGGCACAGTTTTATAATACCAAATAATCTGTTAAACTGTGTTTTAATGCCTGGAGTTCTTTTTAACTTTGAAACACAATTTTCAAAGTTGTTCTGTTATTAATGCCTTCCAACCCCATACTTCCTCTGTTATTTACTGCTAATTGTTGAAAATGAGTAAGTGGCGGTAAGGATATACTTCACAATAGGATACATTACAGACATAAATAAAACCCTCTGGGAGTGTCTTTCATACTCACTTGCACTTGATAACTGTTTTAATTCACAAATTCCAGTGCCACTGCTTAATACAAATAGAGCATAGCTGACACTCTTTTGCTGTCACAATTTCCAGAAAGCCCTTTTGGCCAAACAAATTAAGAATATCTTTCTTTCTTTCTTTCTTTCTTTCTTTCTTTCTTTCTTTCTTTCTTTCTTTTTTAAGAAAGAAAGAAAGAACGAATGAAAAAAGAACAAGGACTTAAGTCTGGATATCTAGTGAGGGTTTTGTATACCACCCCTTAGGAAGCAAGTCACTTATTTCAAAGATAATTCTATGCAACCAGATCAGTGATGGATGAATCTGTCAGTTTCCGTTTCTCTCACATTCTCAATTTCCAAGTCTTCAGTTCAGTTCTTCATATTTCTGCATCCGTTTGTGACATTTTTTTTAAAAAAAGAAGTCTTCATGAAAATTCACCAGCATTTTAGTGCTATCCATGGCACGGAGGCCTCAGGCTTGTGCCCTGAGTGGACCCCAAGGGAGGTGTCCAAGAATGTCACAACCTCAGGTGGGTGGGTAGGAACCGCATTGCTTATCCCTGCTGGAGTCAGTTATTGATGATTCCTTAAATTCAAAGTTGATTGCATTTGTGGCAAGAAAGGAAGCTCTTCTTCCGGTAGCGGGATCAGATTCTGAGTAGACCAGACCAGACAAATGCATAGAACTTAAGAATATAATAGAGGTTTGCTAAGAATGGCAGAGAATGAATCCTCACAGAGTTAAGGCTGATGGAACCTTGAAAGAAGCAATAGGGGACCTTGGGTTCCTATGGTCTGTTGTGCTTCACTCAGTTTAAATAATTGAAATTATTATTATATTGAAAATGTTTGTCCTCCTGACAAAAACGGCATCCAAAGCAGCCAGAACAAAATAATAAAAAAGTAAAGCAACCGCACCAACATTATAAAATAAAATCGTAATAAAATACAAGTCACAAACATTTATACATAAATAGTAAGAATAAAAGCTGCAGTAATACCAACCAGTAGCTGAACAAATCAACCCAAAGGGAGGATAATTCACTCCCTAAACTAACAAAGGCAACTACAAATTTAATTACCAAAAGCATGAATAAACAAGGCATACTTTGCCTGGAGCCTCAGGAGTAGGAACAAAGGCACCCAGAGACTTTTCTAGAAGACTTCCTTATAAGGTAGCTTCACAACAGTTAGGACTCAGGAACAGGAAGGACCTTGAGTCCAACGACCACCTGCCTAATCTCAAGCAGAAGCCCCAGAGAAGGGCCTTCAGTTAACATCTGAACTGCTGGGCAGGTTCATATAGGCACAGGCAATCCATTGAGCCCCACGCTATTTAGTAGAGACAGGTCCTGATATTTGCCTTGTATCTGTGCATTTTTATTTACTTGTTTTAAAAACCTGACCTGTTTCTGAGGTGTCCTGTGATCTCTCCATTTTAATCTTTGTTCACGGTTAGGAGCCACTCTGTAAAACGAAGCAAAACTTTTGCCGTACTATTAGTACCATACTATTCTCATGTCACCCATTGCATGATGCTCGGGAGAGGCCATTCTCTGTGGCAGGCCCTATGTTGTGAAACTTCCCACAGAGTTGTGCTTGGCACCTTCATTATATAGTTTTTGGTGAACGATGAGGACACACTTCTTTATCCTGGCTTTTGGCAATTGAGATGGAAATTTTTAGGACCCACCTATTTATGAATTTTGTTTTAAACTGTTTTGGATATTGTGTAATGCTGTGTTTTCATATTGATGGTGTTTTAATTGTAGCCGACCCTGGAACCTCAGGATAAAGGGCAGGTAAAAGGTAAAGGTACCCCTGACCGTTAGGTCCAGTCGCGGACTCTGGGGTTGCGCGCTCATCTCGCTCTATAGGCCGAGGGAGCCGGCGTTTGTCCGCAGACAGCTTCCGGGTCATGTGGCCAGCATGACTAAGCTGCTTCTGGCGAACCAGAGCAGCGCACGGAAACGCCGTTTACCTTCCCACCGGAGCGGTACCTATTTATCTACTTGCACTTTGACGTGCTTTCGAACTGCTAGGTGGGCAAGGACTGAGCAATGGGAACTCACCCCATCGTGGGGATTTGAACCGCTGACCTTCTGATCAGCAAGCCCTAGGCTCTGTGGTTTAGACCACAGCGCCACCCGCGTCCCTTTTTAAAGGGCAGGTGATAAACTATGATAATACATACATACATAATGTATATTTGTAAAAATAATTTATCCACTGTTCACAAGGGGAGAAACACATCTCATCCCCAAAGGCACACTCCTCCATCGTCTCCTGAGACAGACAGATGCCAGCATTGTCTGAACCATTAACTTAAGGCTCATAGTTCTTATACACACTTACTTGAGAGTTAGTCTCAACAATATGCATAGAATTGCATTGTGAGGCTACAAACCTTTGCATGCCTACCCAAGAGCAAGCTTCACTGACAACTAAATATGCCTAGGACTGCACTGTAAATTTTTGGCTTTCTGAAGGTTTGACTCGTGCAAAGTAGGGGAAAGTGAAAAAGAGTTGTGGTGTAGAAAACAAATATTAGACCCCAAGCTTAAATCCGCTGTCATCTAAATCTCTTGAATACGCTAACATTGTACAGTATGTTGGCATAGAACCTTGGGCTTAATTTGCTGTGACACTTTCGCCGTAGTGTTATTTTAACAAAATAATCTCTTGCAACCTCTTTAATATTGGATGTTGTAACATTTCCCCCCCTTTGAGACTGTGGTAGACAGAGTAACATTGATCTGTCTTGATGGCTGTAACAAAGCTAGGCTACCACAACAATATTTTATTGTCTTTTGGTTTCCTTGAGGAACTGGGAAATTGCGATGTGTGAAGACTTTGAATGCTTAAGGCCAAGAATGTTTTTCCTACCAATAATGTGTCCCCCCCCTTAATTTTCAAATAATATTATAATGTTCAATCTGCATCTTCTCTTTTGAATGAAAAAGTAGACGCCAAGGATCCTAATGTATCTTAGTATCAGAGTTATCCATGCATTTATTGTAAAAAGCATTTGGAAGGCCACAGCTTACCCCAGATGCTTACTGACATTTCTACCAATTTTATATTGTAAAATGAAGTGCCGTTTGCATATTTATGCCATGTCATGTATATATGCATGGGTTTCTGAATACTCCTAGGAATGGAATCGCTGTTCCCTTTGGGGTGCTTGCCCTGCTAGAAGATGGAAGGATGCAACCTAAAACAATTTATGACAACTCAGTGTATCTTTATGTATTAAGTTATTCTTTAGTTTTCCTCCATATAATAGGGCATAGAGGTAAAATAGTTTTTAAAACAGCTACAGCAGTGCACAGCAAAGTAAGTAAAATAAATTGTGGAGTGTTTTTGAACTGTAATGACCTCTTATGAGAGCCTGAGTGCTAATGGATGCATATTAGATGTCTGAAGTGAAGGGGGTCTAGACTGACTGAGTAATCAGTATCATAAGGCATGTGGGGAACATTGCGTCAGTTTTCCTGATTGTAGTGCTTCTGTCCCATTTCCCGATGTTCCTTTCACATTGCAGTGCCTGTTGCATTATGGAAGTGTGACTTTTTGACCAATTTACTGCCATGTCACGCTAAAAAAAATTCACGCCAGCTGGAGCAGTGCGACACGACCCCGAACATAATTGAAACACATTGCTACTCCCCACCCTTTCCACACATTCGTGCCATGAAAATGACAGGAAGGAGCTGTATGCTGGCATACCTCCCCAAATGTTGTCACTTCCCTCCTGTGATTTTCTGGTTCAATATGGTTGCAAATGTTTTGTTTTGTTTTTGTTTTTTTGGAACCAGTTCAACTAGAAATGAGCACTAAACTTCCTGCATATTCTGCTAGATTTCTGGAAGTGGCTTTTATATCATGTGAAATGCAGAAATTAACAGTTAGGGAAACATTGGGAAATGGAATATATAATGCCATGTGAATGCAACCAGAAAGTGAATGTATAATTTTTCACTATAAGATTGCATTGATGACTTTCTGAACTGAGCATGCTCAGTAAGCCATGGAATGCAATGAATGTCAAGTAGAAAAGTAGAATGGAAGAGATGGGTAGTGGAGTGGAGAGTATGGCTGAACAGCAACACACCTGTTAGGAAAGAAATAAGGAACCTATGGCCTTCCAGAAGTCCTTGGGCTCTTATCATTCCTAGTCAGTGTGGCCAATGTTCAGGGGTGATGGGAGCTGAAGTTCAACAACATTTGTTAGGAGGTGAAGATACGCTACAACATTTTGTTGTGGGGTCTCACTAGCAGTAGAGAATGAAGCTGATGAGGTTCCATGAGGCAAGAAGCGATGGCATATCACGCATATGAATAAAGGTTCTATCAACACAAACTGTTTTAGATAGTAGAGAAATTCTTAATATGACACAGATGTGAGTCATATTAGCCTGATGCTATGATTTATGACAAAGTCAACTACATATGTATTGTCCAGTCACTTAAAATTAGAGAATGACTTGCCCAGATTTTGTTACAAGCTGTCATGCTACTCAAGGATCAAATAGTTTCATCAGTTATGGAATTCACTTAGATCCTCTCTAGATGAAAAACACCTCCCTACCCCCAGCTTCAGGCTGAGGGAGATAATTCAATTTGGAAAATGGCACAGATGGAGAAGACTTACACACACACACACACACACACACACACACACACACACACTGAGCCCTGATCAACCTTGCCCCACAATTTTTAAACTTTGAAAAGGAGAATCTGATAATGGACCCCACCGCACACATACACACGCAGTTTGATCTTCTGTTTAGCACTCTGAATCGTATAGTTCTCAATATACGTTTGCAACCTGATGGGGCTTGGGAGAGGAGCTTATATGATGATTTAAACTACAACCCTAGTTCCACATAGCTGGGAGAAAGCTCCATGGAATTCAGTTGGACTTACTTCTGAGCAGACGTGGTTAGGATTGCAAACTTAGAGTGGAATAATGGCACATAGGGAAAGGATTAGACATCCTCTTACTTCTTCACTCCAAATCTCTCCCTCCCAAAGTGATTTTTCCCTGGGAAAGAAAATAAGGGTCATAAGGTTTTGGTTGCACTCATTTGCATGTAAGATGGGTTAGGTCCTAAGGGTTGCATCCTGTGTGTTGTACGCTATCGTTCTTTGAGAGTGCAGGAAATGAGCAAAATGTGCTATCAGCTGTAGAACTTCAGCTTTTTCTTTTTTCTTTTTATAAAAAAAGCCTGTTTCTTGCTCTTGTGGCAGCAAAGATGTTCTTGAAAGTTTATAGGCCATGTCTGCTGGAATCTTAACAAGCCAGAAGGGAGATGGAATCCTATGGTTGGGGCAGAATTTCAGTGCCCTGTATAGCTTCTCATGACTAGCAGAGCAGGAACACATTATGCAAAACTTACTATAATATCAGATTAAGATAAAAGGAATGAGACAAACCTGCTCGCTCACTGCATTTTTTCAGAGGTTCGGTATTTGTCACTGTACCAGTTGTGGGCTGGTATGGTTTCAGTTTGGGGTTATCTGGCCAGAACTAGCATATGCCCTGAAAGGAAGCCCCATTGACATATTTCTATACATGTATTATAGCTCTGTTATGTGGGTAAATGTAAGAGTGGTTGTTGTGAAGAATTAATACATCTGAATTCTAGTTTTGAAGCTATTGTTGCTGCTTGATGCTTTTTCTATTTATAATATGAATATCCAGTCCTTTCTCCTAATGGAGCCCAGTTCTTGATCTAATCAGTTCCTGTGATTTGTGTACACTGGAGAAAATTAAACCACTACAGTAGAACTTTTGGAGTTTTTATTATTGTCCTCCACTTCTGTTACGTTTGTTGTAGATGAAGTAATGCATAGTGAATGCTACAAATGTATGATGTGGTCCCTTTTTTAAACCCAAATTTGGGCAAAGACCATGATATTCAGATTCCTGACTGGTAAGTTTTAGATCAATTGATGTGCAAAGCAAAATAGTATTAAAATATCAAAAAGATCTTGACTAGAACCCCTCCCCCCAATATCTAAAAGGTTTTTCTTTTGAAATCTAGCAGCATGTGCTCTCTCTCTCTCTCTCTCTCTCTCTCTCACACACACACACACACACACACACACACACACACACACACAAACACAAATCATCATTGTTAGGCTGACTAGGCACAACAAATTTCAGTGCAAAAGGTAATTTTTAAAAGAAAATTGTAAGCCTTGAAAATAGAGGCTTAGAATGGAATGGCCATCTGAACCATAACTGCAGTATATAGCACTGCTGCTGAAACACTAATAAAAAGGTAAGCACAGAGGATATTTGTTAGATTACTTTTACCATGGTTGACAGTAATACCATGATTGCTTTTCACAGAACTCCAGGAGAAGAAAAGTAATGTTTATATGTAAGGAGATTTCAAGCTGAATTTTATCACCGGTGTTGGGCTATAAAATCGTGTCAGCAGTATTCCTGAAATATGGAATTCTTTTTCTTTTTGCTTGCAAAATGACAGAGTTTTCTTTGATCAGCTAGATAGCAGCAGGAGAAGCCCATTTATCCTTCATATACAGGTAACTACATTTCCACAACACATAAGGGTAGGAGGCATGTTTTGCCTTTAAAATGTCAAGAGGTCATTTAAAAGTGGAGGGCACCAAAACAGCACATTCTCTAACAGTGCCACCCTATTCTTGTATGCTTAGAAGAAAGCCCTATTTAGCTCAAAGAGAATGAATCTCATGTACCTGGGAGCGAGTCTCGGTGAATTCAGTAGGGCTTATTTCTGAGTAAACCTCAGTAGAAGTATCTGTACATGTTCTAATACTGAAACAGAGTTAGAAATAGAGAAAGCACACACACCGCTCAAGGAAAAGGGAATCTCATTAAACACAATTCTTAATATATCATGCTTACATGACAACTAGCTCACTAACTATCATAGGTTTATATATCTATAGGCATCTGAACTTGACTGTTGTCCCAGGTTCCTGCGTGTAAGTTCCATTGACTTCAGTGCAATTTACTTTTGAGTAGACATGCACAGTATTATGATAGATGTAAATATTTAAAGAAATATCCAAGCTTCAGAGCATAAGCACACCTTTGTGGCACTGTGTGACGTGATAGCCATGATCCGAAATGCTTCTGAATAAAGGGCTGCATGATTCTCTTCATGTGTGTGTGTGGGGGGGGGATGGGAACTGAAATTTTTGCACACATCCCATTTCATAAAAAGCAAAGAAGAAACTAAGATAAGGGGTAGTAAAAATTAACAGATAAGGAAATGCAGTGTTGATGAAAATTGTTCCATGGCTAAAGAAATCTCACTGAGTGCACACACAAACACAAATGTTGTCATGGGGTTGTTGCATTTACTTTGCTAGGGCAAAAATGCAGGCATGAACTCCATACTTTTGGTTTTGTTGAAATCCACTGTGGAAGAATTCCCCCCCCCTTCAGATGCCCCCAAAACAGAAAAATATGTTTGAGTTGTAAGTTTTCAGTGAGAAGAGAACATAAAAGATGTCTAAGAAAGCTTATCTGAAAGACAACTGCACAGACCAGACATGGCAGTGTTTGAAAGAAGCAATCATTCTCAGCCTCTGACTGGATAAGCCATTTGCAGGTTAACGAAAGATGTCAGATCTTTTCTACAAATGTTTTGATACTCTATTTCAGATCAGGTTTAAAAGTACAGCGTTGTCGGGCTATGTTGAATCTTCGAAGATAGTAGCAAGAATCTTAAGAATCAAGCATAGGTTGTGCCAAATAGTGGAACATTCTGTTAATGAAGTGTCAACGTCTCATTCTCCTCACCAACACTTATGAGCATCTCAAGATGGGGAAGAACTGTAGCTCAGTGGTGGCGCATCTGCTTTGCATGCAGAAGATCCCAGGTTTAATCCCTGGCATCTCTAGGGCTAGGAGAGAACCCTGCCTGTAACCTGGAGACCTGTTGCGAGTCTGCTGAAACAATGCTGAGCTAGATGAACCAATGGACAGATTCAGTTCCTACATCTAAAGATGCACAGATGAGGCAAGACTCCAAACTAATCTGGGCAAAATGGTTTTTGCTTCTGGACAGAATATCCAAATCTTTAGTACAGATTTCTCTCAACAGGAGCTTTCCATTAAGAATGCATTTAGTTGATGGAGACATATGGCATCCATAGTGCACAGAATCCCCAATGGCACTATTGGTCTCTTCTTACTCTAATGAAGAAATGAAAAATCTCTGTTGCTTTGCAATATGTGATGGTGTTGATGGTGTGAACTGCCTTCTAAATATTCAGTGCTAAGGAATTATTTTCTCACACAATGCACAGTTAGGGAACAACTGATTAATTCAATGCAATCTGGATTCATGAATTCAGGTTGAGCAGCTTTAAGAACAGATTTTGATCCTCCCCTTTTTGGATACCCATCTCTGAGGAAGCCACAAAGCTTCCCTGCCTCTAAGGTTCATACCTTTCAACAAGTGGTACCTACCTTTACCTGTCCCGTGGAGCAGCACTGTCACCACCTGTGAGAGCAGCACTCATAGATATCTGGGAGGAATGGATCTGGATAGCAGTTGGTTGGATATGGCTAGAGGGGCTTCTTTCTGAGAAGCTGTTATGGCTCATACTATTTATGAGGAGAATACTGTTTCTTTTATTCAAACAAACTCAGAGTGTTACTTTGAGTGTTTGCGATCTGCAAGATCTCCTTCACTCATTTTCATTTGCAACCAAATACAGTGGCGTACAGTTTCAGAGCCACAAGGCATAGGGAGGGAAGCAAGGAGAGAACGGTTCCATTAGCATGTAATGCCATGCCAAGCCAAATCAAACCATGTCTTAGAACATATGTGTGGTTTCCTGGAGAAGAGACCACAGCTGCTTTGTGCCTCCTGTGGCCTTCTAGCTACTGTCCTACCCAGGGCTAACCATGCTTTGGCTTAGCATGCTGACTGAACCCTGGGCTCATGGTTTGCCTTATCCAGACAAACAATAAGCTTTGACAAAACAAATTGTGAGCCTAGGGTGCGACAGCATGCTAAATCAAACCATGGCTTAGTCTCTGGTAGCACAACAGCAGAGGGCCATGGGAGAAGCACAGCAGCTGCAGTCTTCTCTCTGGGAAGCTGCACATTCACATGTTTGCAGCAAGTGATGGTTTAGCAGTGTGCATGAAATAGGAATCTGTAAATGAAAGCTGCTATTGGTTGCTGCTTGGTACACCAACCTTATTCCTTTCCTTGACATCTGAACCATTCTTTGTCCACCATGTTCTAGCCTTTGGGAAAGCATTTTCTAAGACAGTGAGGGGATGAGCCCCATTCCTAACATATGTTAAGATGGTCATCTTGTATGCTTGAAAGCAGTATTGGTGTTAGTGGCATCTTGCCAGAAGCAATGGCAAAGTTAAGTACAATTGCTGAGGAACAATGACCTGTGATATTTATGGAGAATTCTATCCCCTGCTCTTGTTTCCAAAGCTGTGACTTCTTTTTAAAATTCCAGAATCTTAGCTGAAGGTCAGTCTTATCGGGGAAAGAATATTATTCTTCCATATGGTGTGGCCAACAGAACTTGATTAAAAAAAAAGAAAAGAACTAACCAAGTTGATTGCATTTATAGATTTGAGCTCGTTTTACACTGCACATTCTCTCCAAATTAGATTGGATCTGTAACGATTCTCAGTATTTCTTCAGCATTCCTATAATCTTTGCAATGAACTAGGGTTCCCCCCTCCCAATGTTCTCTTTTTGAAAGATTGTATAAAGGTCAGACTTATAACGAGGCTCTCAAACAATCCTCTTTTTGATCTCTTGAAGTCTTGCAACTTGAAGTTTTTCATCATCAAACTCCTGTCTCCCTTGCACAATTTATTATTGGACCTGCCATTCTTCTCAGTCAAAAAACAATATCAATCTTTTCAAAAACTATGATTGGCTCTCCCTTCCCTACCTCAAAACCAGTGACAGCATTTAAAGGGTTGGGTGTTAACCACAAGTATTTTTTTCCTTACTAGAAAAGAAACAAGTTCACATAACATACCTAATTTGCTATTATACAACTATGCAAGTGGCTATATAGTTAAGGCAGGTAGCATTTTCAATGCTCCGCCATGATAAACCCTCGGAATTCTATTCAATATTCAGTCAAGACAATGTATTATTCTGCTTTGTGGTTGAGTATCTACTGAGCTAGGGGCAAAAATCTCCCCATCATCCCTCTGAAGGACTCTGAGGGATAATTCTGTAGTTCCACCATGCTCCAGTGATTCCAGTTTGATTATACTGGAGCTGAGAGTGAGGGAAGAAGTAAACGGGGGGTAAATGAAGGGTTGAGTGTCTTCATGCAAAAATAAATTTGGTTTTTCAAGTGTTTATTCTGAACACACAATAACCTGGATATGATTTTCAAGTGTACACTCAATAAGCAGCCTGTGGCTTCTGCTCCCACAAATGCCAAAATAAAAAAGCTTTACCTTGGGGAGGGAGGTGCCCATAGGCAGAAGAGTCCCTCTTATGATCTGGAATGGGGGCAAACATCTGAAGTGAAAGTAGAAGCAAAGCTTTTTTAAATGGGATGGAGTAGAAACTTGAGTGAAAATAACAGGGAGCGACAAGAGTGGAAAGTTCCCACTTTACTTCCTTGTGAAATTGTTTCTACTTGTCTGCAAGGTAGGTGTCATTATTTAATTTTATTGCTTCATATTTGAACAGTGGTTTACAAATCCCAACAAAAGTGAAACCACATAAGAAATAAATTACAAATTACACATTCAAAACCTACTACTTGTTTTCATTATCATTCCACATTTTAGCTCATTGTGCTGTCTTGTCCATTTCAGTATTACATCGCCATGAGTGTGGAACTGGTTGATGATTTTTAGATAATTGTTGTGGCTCGATAAACAGCCAATTGCAGAATAGGATGTGGGCAGCGTGGTATCTGTGCCATCTTAATCTTCAAATTTACATCCCATTGGTTGTGATGTAGGACGATACAGTAACTGTCAACGCTTATCACAGATCGGTCTATGAAAGCTAGTTCGCAGTATGTCAATAACAAGCACTATTCTTCTCCATCACTGATTTGGGTTGCTTCTAGAAGCTTCTCACACTTGGAACTGGTGAACCTCCAGGTTAATAGAATTCCAGAAGTGTGGGGTGTATCCTAGCATGTGTTTGACATCCACAGTTAGTGCACAGATAATGATTATGGGCTACAGGGAATGACTATCTTAAACAAATTTATGGGCTTCTCCTACATAGAGATTTAGAGAGCCACAATCGGTACATTTCATGAAGTTGTAAGAATGTAGACTATAGCAGAATAGTCTTCTATGAGCCAGGTAAGTGCCTTAACAATTCACAACTAAGGGTGGATTGGGTCCTGCTTAACTTCCGTGTCAGCTTTATTGGGGGCTACTAATTCAAGGTTATCTACATAAATGGGACAAAGGCAAACTTCAGATAGTTAAAGTTCAATTTTGTGCTCTAATTCATGCTTAGTATGTGTGCATTCATTCCATTGTAAAGAAGGTGCGCCAAGGTCATGCCTCACTCCCTGCAGTAGCACTTCAGTTTCTTGGGAAAAGCACTAGCAAAGTAAGCTTGCTAAGCTTACTTTAACTTCTGCTGCAGTGTTAAGATATTCAGACAATTGAATGTCTGAATTATCTGAATGTATGGTGGGAAGGATTCCTATCTAAGCATGTGAAGCAGAAAGATTTGTTTCACATTCATAAATACCATCTCCCTCTGTTTCTTTTAGAAGCATCTGATGATCACATATGGTGCTTATGGCTGCATAATTATGTTTTGACTTTCTCACTTTCATATTTCCATTTGTTTTTTTATATTATCGGGCGACTTCTGCTTATTTACCCATTCGTCTTCATGCAGACCTTGTGTTCTTTCTTCAGTTTGGTTATTATTTTCATTAATCCACTCTTAAATAAAAATAATTTAAAGAAAATTCGCAGTGTGAGTGAGATAGGATGGGAGGGGAATCCAGCTTCGCGTTGGAAAGAAAGAAGCCAAAGGAGTGGGCAGCTGAAACCCACAGCCTACATATTGGACATGCCCATGTTCTAAAGAATGAAGTACATTCTAGAAAACCATTATTGGCAACTAAAAAGAGAAAAGTAAAATAAACATTCAGGATATCGTAGGGGTCACCACTATAATGTTCTGTGAGATATGAAAAGTATTGACACATTACATGTTTGTGACATTGGAATCATTACATGAATGCTCATCCTAACAAATACCTCTCTCCCCCCCCCTCTCCAATATTCATTGTTGTGATTCATGCTTGTATGATAAAAAGTTGTCCTTGAAAAATTCTCTCCTAGGTGTCTAATCACATGTACATAATTTTATTCAATAAGCTTTTTAAAAAATCAGAAGGTTTTCATAGGTTTCTGTGTGGCATGGGTCCATTTGCCCATTCCATTCATGCACACAATTTTACTCATTGTGGAAGAGGAGCTGTCCAGCAGGATCAGAAAATCCAAAGACCGAGCCATTCAGGGAGCTGTCCAGCCTTGTAGTAAAGAAAGCAAGGGATGAGGCAGGGAAAATGTTGCATTGGTTAGGTCTTGGCTGCTACTGAGGATTTCTGAAGATCCCAGTCCTGATAACACTTTACCTGCAAGGATTGTAATGAGAGAGCAGGAATAGGAGGAGGGGAGACTGTGTCTCCCACACCTATTTTATTGTTTCAATGGCATGCTTCCCTTCTGCTTTATTTATACTGCTCCCTTGTTTGTACCATTGCTTTAGTTATATTGGTTTCATTTCATACGTGGATTTCTAAAAAAATTGTTGCGAGCTGTCTTGGAAACTAAAATTGAGAGGTAGGATATAAATACTTCAGCTATATATTTTTTAATTTTAATTTTAATTTTTGACAAAGTAATAATCATAAATTTGTAAGAATAAAAATGTACACCCCACCACTGAGGACCATTCCATTGTAACTATCCAACCTCCGAAAATTTCAACACCTCTTGAGATGGTTTGCCCCCTTTCTGTTTTAACAGTACACATTCTACAAACACCCTCCAAATCATTTCTCCTGCATACTCCCTTGTCTTACCTTAATGGCACACGTTAATTTATCATTAATAGCTATATCACACACCTCTTTATAAGGTATAATATTGAGGGCTACACAGAGACGGAGGGCAGTCAGAGCATAATTGGGTTTCTAGCTTCAGGCTGTTTTGTGGGTGGGGCTTCCTCAATGCCCAGAATCCTAGATTTCCCACCTGTAGCTAATCCATTAGGAAGTGTGCAAAAGTGTCCTCCTTTCTGTAATTACATGACTCCATTGCAGCAGCCAGTGCCAGGCACCCCTGTTTGAACTGCAGCAAGTAAACCAGACTAATGAGACTGAGTTAAAATATATAGAGGGGGAGATTATTGCATGTTTCATTGCAGCCTTCTTTGTTCACTCTGTGGATCAAACCTGTGCCACAAGCAAGCTTCAAAGCCTTAAACCAATTGTTCATTACCTGACAGATCTATACAAAGGAAAATAATTTTTTATATAAAGGAAGACAAAAGATTGTCTTCCTTCTAAGTTGGAGGGAGCAGCTGTTTCAATAATTCCACAGAGGAGTAACAATGACCAACTGACTTGAATGCTTTAAGGGGGAAAATGATATCTTCTCCTCTGAGAATGCCATATGCTCTGTGCTTTGAGGCAAGCTGCCAGCAGTACATAGCAATTAGACAGAGCAGAGACTGTATGAAAATTTGATCCAAAATGCCGTCAGAGAAGGATCTCTCTAGGCAATTTAATAACTAATAGAGACGCAGATCAACTTTTCACATTTATTGTATCACAAAATAAGTTCGATACAGAGCAAATGCTCATCTGTAAAATGCTTGCTTGTAAATTAAACCACTTTTCATATAGCCTATTACATGAATGGCTGTTGCCTGGTTGCTAGCTATGTAGAGTTTTGGATTAATCAATCTTTCAAGTATATGTGTCCCAACTATTTTTTGTTGTTGGTTTTTCTAAGTTTTATACCTGCCATTACTGCCATTGGGAAATTGGGCAAGTTTTAGTTCCAGAAAGCTTTATATAACTATTCATTAATATGGTGAAGAGTGGTAGGGGGTGTGAAATTGGTAATTCATTCAGACAGCTGGATTTACAGTTGGGTATTAAATCACTCTGCCTTATGTAACTCCAGTATCATTGATTTATCATATGATCCCTATTCAACAGAGCTTTGTCATTTTGCATAGATTTAATTGATTCAGCAAGCAGGTATAGATTCAAGCAGGACCCAAATTGTTTCCTAAATTTGTATGACACTATATTATTTACATACAATTTGTGCTTTGTTTCCTCTGCTTTCCTTCCCTATCTTCCTTGGTCTGTCCCAAATATTAATCCACTGACATTTAGACTGTAAGCACATAAGGATGCACAAGCTCTACTGGTACCGACAAAAGATCTATCTTGTTCATTACATCTAGCCTTAGGACACAAACATTGTTTTCCTTATATTTAATGCCATGTAGACTAATGGTGCTGAATGAATAAATATATCATATGGTGTCAACAGAGTGCTAGATGCTGTACAGAAAGCTCTGCAGAAAACTGTGCATGTTGAATTTACTAGTTGCACAGACTCTGTCTGTAAACAGAACATATATAGCCTCTGAAGATATGACTGGGAAACCTGAAAAAGAAGGGCTCCCCATTGCACCAATGAGCCCATGCATGTTCCCTTTTGAGGGATGTAGGTTCTGAGCAGACAATACACTGAAGGTGTGCAGGCTAAGGATGGGGCCTGCTTTTCTGCGATTAGTCATGCTGGATATATGTTACCTCCAGGATCAAAGGCAGCATGCATGTAAATACCAGTAGTTTGGGATCATGGGCTGTTGAGCCTATGCCCTGCTTCTGGGTTTCTCATAGGCATCTGGTAGGCAAATGTGGAAAGCAGGATGCTGTACCAGATAGGCATTTGGTCTGATCCTCCAGAGCTGTTCTTAAGTTCTTATGCTCCCTTCCTTCACATGTGCATCCAGTCTACGTCAACTGAATGTCTCGGGAGAGATCAGGAAATGACAATGACTAATGGAGATGGTTTTGTGCAGGGCTGCATACGCTTTTGGCTAACCAACCAAGGGGCCTCATGCCAGCTGTCTCTGTCTGTCTGTCTGTCTGTCTGTCTGTCTGTCTGTCTGTCTGTGTCTCACTCTCTCACACAGCAGACATATCCCCATCTACTGCTGAATTAAATCTCCATCACAGTGTTGAGATGGGAAGAGAGATTTAACCCAGCCCAGTGCTGTGATGGAGCATCAGGTTGCCCCAAGCCTGTTTAAGTTTAAGCGCTGCCATTTATTCAAGATATATAGGAAAGGCATCTCATACTTTGGGAATCAAGAAAGTTGATCGTTCTGCCAAATATAATCAGGAACTAGTTTTCCTGAAAGGTATTTTTCAGTTAAGAGCAGGGGGTACTATCAGCGACTCATTCTTCTAAACTGGCATCTCAACAGTTTTGTTGCCACAGTCATCACTTTCCCTGCACCACTTCTCTAACCCCTCTTGATGGTGGCAGATTTGACCCAGAGGCCTGGGTTTTTGGCATAGAGTTAACTGTTTTAAACAAGACATTTAAAATATTTTCTAGATGTGCAATCTAGAATTTAATGGACTGGGCAAGGTAAGTAGATTTTATTTTTGCGAACAATTTCCTTATACCCAACCTGATTAATATAAAATACTTTGATCCCACTATTTCCCCTCAAAATTAGTGGAACTCACAACCTGACCCTAAACTTGTTTACTTGGAAGTAAGCCCCATCGATTTCTGTTTAGCTTTGGCCCCAGTAAACACACATTGGGTCTTAAACAGTTTCAGCTTCATTGGACTTGAATGCAAGCTTCCTAGTTAGCATAGCAGCACTTAAGCCAGTATTCAAGCAAGAAAGCAATTCCACTGCATTAGGGTTGCTGCTCACAGGTACTTTGCTGAATGTGGTCCTTCTGCATCTTGGTGAGAACAGAATAGCAAATAGTTTGCCTCAAACATTATGCATATGGGAATGTGTGTGTTTTAGATTTTTTAAAAAAAACCCATATAAAGTTTGATATCTTTATAATCTAGTGGGATTAGATATAGTGCTGTTTTATGTCAGAATTGTGGTTGGGGATACCTCTTTAAAAATCTCCATTTTTATAGCAAGCTTAGAGGTAGCAAGCATCTCAAACTACAAGGTCACCTTCAGAGGACATTTAATTTGGAGGGGAAGATTAAAGTTTTTCGAGCAGCAGCAACAACAGCACTGTTCTGTTTTTAAAGGCGATTGACACTGTGTGTGTCTGCAGTGGCATTGGGTTTTAGTTTCAACCTTTCCCCTAGCAATTCCTAATTTTGAACTTGCCTTTTATGCTGCCATAGCACACTGAGGGTCAAACTAGATGTGATGCTCAGTGTGACACTGTCATTCTCAGTGAAGTTTCAATACATGTTTCTCCTTTCTGGGCAAAGTCATGTGAAATTTGTCTCCTGAACCTTCTAGTGTGGAAAGATCCATTGGGAATTCTGCAGAACTTTTCTGTTGGATTTTCATTACTTAGAATAGCCTGCAAATCTGGCTTCATCACTGTTCATTCCTGACTCACAGTCAGCTATAAATATGTTTAAAAGCAATGGTCCATGGAGGCTCCTTCTTTTGACTTCCTGCTATTGTGAAACCTATCCATTTATCTCCACCTTCTGTGCAGGAAGGAATACTGCCTCCACCCTATTTTTAAATCTGGTCACAGATCCTAGTCGCTGGTGTCAATTATCTAGTGACATTTAAAATTTTAGAACAACGTTCATTTTCAGCCTTGGATAAAATGGGTCAAAACAGTGTTGCCCAAAATATTTGGGCTCCTCTCCAATATTGGGGCAGCTTCTTCCCATGGGGCTGCTTTATTGAGCATGCAGGATGGCAAATTTCATTTTGTTCCCAAATACATCGCCTGATTTCTCAGGATAGATAATTGGACACAAGTCTCATTTCAAACAGAGGGATACATTCTCTGTCCAGAAGAAAGAGGAAAAGAAAAGAAAGGCAAAGCGGAAAGCAAAAACATTTTTGTTCTTTTTCTATGGCTAAGAAGCGAGCCATAAACATTAGGAAGTCTGAGACAGAGATGGGGATTTGACTGGTAAAAGTTATTACTGATAGGATAGTAGTCGCTGAGACGGAAGATGTGAAAATCATAATAGCTTCTCAGGTGCATATTCATGATATGAGCTGTGTTACCGAGCAGGTCAAGCAATCAGTTTTACATTCATATCCTGAGCTTCAGTCATTTTTGTTAGAATGCTCTCCTGTGATCAGCTAATTCTTCTGGGGCATAGAAATTTATTCTTGTGTGAAGATTGTCTTATTTAGCAAAGGTGGAAGGAAATTCAAAACTGTCCGTGACCTAATTCTAGATGACCAAGATAACGCTCTTTTTAGTCTACTTGTCTTTGTATGCTAGCTTATTTGCTAAGGTAGAAGTTTGGTGTTGTTGTTGGGTATGTTTGTTACTTCAAATAAGAGAGATTTTGGAGGTTTTACTATTTATTTGTTTACTGTATTTGTATTCTACTTTTTCCTCTAAGGAGCTCAAGGTGGTGTACACGGTTCTCTCTTTCTTCATTTATTCCCCACAACAACCCTGTTAGGTAGGTTAGGCTGAGAGGCAGTGATTGGTCTAAGGTCACCCAGTGAGCTACATGGCCCACTGGGGTTTTAGAACGTTTGTGGAAATCACAAACACAACCTATTTATGTGGCTAGGGATTGCTGAGGCTTACTGATCCACGACTGTTGCCGTGAATCAACAGCATTCATTCACAAATATTTCCTGGGTAGTTCTGCAACATCTCTTCATTCACAATCTTGGGATATTTACTGTTCACTAACCGCTTGCATTGAATTCTGAATCCTGCACAATTCTACTCACCTAAGATAATGGCTAGTCATACCTTCCAACAGGGATGGGGGGCAGGCAACTCCCATCAACCCGAGACAGCATGACTAACGGTGGGAGTTATAGTACAACTTCTGTTGGGCCACAGGTTCCCCATCCCTGCATTACAGAGTAATTATCTTGAAGCGAAACAGCATTGAATCAAGTTTCTGGGGTCTCATTGCTATTTTTGCAGTTGCTAATTGGCTAGTCACCCTGGCATGATGTAAGCAGGGAAGACTATCTAGGCCACAACCGTGCTCAGTACCTCCTGCCCTTTCCCACTGCTTAAATTTTGATTAGGACTCCAATTTTGATGGCCATGCAGTAGCTACTAGCAGTTTGACCCACTGACTACCTTTGCACATAGTCACTCTAGGCAAGGTTCTGGATTTGCTCTTTCAGTTCTAGTAATCTCTTTTCTTCGGCTAGCAAATGAGGTATTGGAAAACTGAATGTCTGGCACTCAATAAAAAATTACACAATTGCATACTCACACCCCATTTTAAACCTGCTTTCAGCCTGTATTTAATTTTAAGCTAAATTGGGTTATATTCCAGTTAATTAGCTTTCTGACCATGTTCATGATTTTTTATTTTGTTTTGCTTTTGCATTCTCAAACAGTGCAGTGGAATACCAGTTAGCAAGAGCCTGCCTGTGCATGCATCAGCCAGTGCTGATTTTGTGATGTTTCAAAGGACCTGCCTTGTAGATTCAAGGCTGCAGATCTGCACAAGGATGCTGTATGACTCACACCTTTGTCTTCCTTGCTTGTGCTTGTGTGCGAATAGAGAAGCATGTGTAATAATGCTAATAATGGCAAAGAGTACATGTTGTCTTGCTGAAACTACAAAGCTTATAAGAATTTGGACAGGGCAGGGCAGGGCTGTTTCTCTATATAAATGAAGGACTGAGTTGTTATGGATCAAAACTGCAGTAGCTTTTGAGCATCCTCTAGTGGGGTTACACATATTGAAAACTGAGTCTATTGATGCAAGCCAAAGACCAAGAAGATTTTACTTATATTTTTAATGTACTTATACCTCATCTTTATGTGCCAAAACAAAAATATACAAATTAGCTTCCAATGTGTGTGTGTGTGTGTGTGTTTTTTAAAGAGCTTTAAGGTAAGAATTTCAGAAATGGGAATAGGAGAGAACAAAGTGGAATAGTGAGATCAGTAAAAGCTTTCACTTCATCTGGTCAAATGCCCACCCCCTCAAAAATCTTAAGTAGGGAGACAGGTGAATTTCCCCAGGACTACAGAGAAGGTTGCAACGTATGTCTCTGTCAGCAACTCTTCAGTCCACAATGTGGAACAAGAAATGAATCCTATTAAACTCAACTGGATATACTTCTGAGTAAACATGGATGCCTTTGGTTTTGATGTAAAGCAGAGACCTTTGGCCCTCCAGTTGTTGCTGAATGGCAACTCCAATGAGCCTGAGCAAACATGGTAAATGGATAGGGATGATGGGAGTTGTAGTTCAGCAAGATTTGGAGGGAATTTTTAAAATCTATTTCTGGGCTTTCTCTGGCATCCACCCCCTGGCTCCCACCCTTGACTTCTCTGTGTGACCTTCTGTCAGGGTTGGATCTAGGTTTAGGGGCAGACTTGGGCAAAAGGCTCCCTTTCTCCGTACCCCCCCTTCTCCTTGTGGCCTTTGTTGCTGCCATGCTGCCCCTATGAGCCCAATCTGCCCAGGAAGGGAGAGGAAGGAGGGCAACGTGAGCAGAGGCTGCTGCTTTTTCTCTTTGCTCCCATCGCTGCTCACTTATTTGGAGAGGGCAGCTGAACAGCAAGGAGTGACAGCAGGGAGGAGGAGGAGAGTCAATAAGATTCGAAGTGGGGACCCAGCCAGGTAGTGGTTTAATCTTGCAATACCAAATGTGTTTCCATTCCGTTTCTAGGCAATGAATTTTCTATCAACCCATTTTGATTCGGCAGAACACTTGAAACTAATGTACAGGCAATGGAAGGAATTTGTCAATGGAATTATGCATCAAGAGTTGCTCTATTGATTTGATAACTATTGTCTTTGCTTTAAGCCTCTGATTCTAAAGCACAAATTGCATTGATAATAAATAAATCCAGGACTAACTATAGGAAGTACTTGACTCTAAACACGTTTACCTGATTTATAATAGAACATGATTCCAAGTAAGTATGCATATGCCACAACTTTAAAGTATTTCAGATTAGAATGGCAGTGCTTCCCAGGACCCTTAACACACTACAGTCCAGGATTTTTTGAGGTGTGTGTGGAATGCACTTTAAGTGTGTTTTAAATGTGTAGTATGTACACAGCCTTAGTAAAGAAGCAGATTCCTTTCAGAGATGTCGCCCTACGATAACATCTCAGAATGCAAAGGGTGTGTGTGTGTGTACGTACGCGTGCGTGCACACGCATGTGTACACACACACACACACACACACACATACACATTCTGAAACGCTATGAAATGTTTTCATTTGGCATTATCTAAAAGGAAAAAAACAGAGGACAGGTATGTGAGGACAGTTGCACAGAGTGAAAACAAGCACAGAAAGAGGAAAGAATGGTCAAGGCAGCTGGAGGCGGGTGTCACACTAAGGCAAGGATGAGGTGTGCAGGACTAAAAGCAAAGGTACAGAGACAGAGGAGTGTATTGGGAAGCATCTAGGGGAGCTGTGAAGAAATGGCGCATGTGCCCAGCAGGAGCAGAGAGAAAAGACACAGTGGATGCACATATCAGAGGGGGGAGAGAACCTATGGATAGACACAGCGGGGAGTGGGAAAGAGATAGATGGCAACTAGGCTTGTGGGGAGTGGGGGAGGAGAAATAGTGAATGTACACAGCAGGGGGAGAGCAAGCGAGAGAGACATGCAGCAGATGCAAACAGCAGGGGAGAGAGACGTTTGGAGCAGGGAGAAAGCTCCTAGGAGAAAAGTTGAAAGAAGCCACTGCAAAATTAATAAAAGATAAAATATGGTCATAAACCATAGTCCAAAATACCTATTTTGTACTTTGCAATTAATATGAAAAAGCATTGGGGGGGGGAGAAGAGGAAGAAAATGCAGTGCATATAATGCATTTAAAGACCCCACTCTTTGTTCCCTCCCCTTCATTTTTATTTTTCTTTTTTTAATAAATCGACTTTGCTTGAAATAATGGCTCTGGCTGCACATTTATAATGGATATGGAAAGTTGGTGCCTGCTTTACTGGCCCCCTCCACCTGCAGACACAGAAACAGAGGGCCTGAACCAGGCCCTTTGTCAGAGGCATACACTTTGGAAGAGTGAGAAATAAATATTCGTTGTCCAAGTCAAACTTTCTTGAGCTGTGAACTGCTGATATTAAACGTTTGCAGGCCTAACGTAAATGAGAACAGAATATTTTACCCGGCATAATCAAAACAATAATCTGTTAGGTAAAGCTGGAGTGAGTCTTTCATTTCCAGGACTGGCTTGTGCGTATGGTTAGCGTAACCTATTTTATTCAAATGGCCCAGGAGACATTTGGAAAATGCCATTTGGAAAACCAGAGGCTGGGATAAATATGAGTGGTTATTTACATAGGTTACATTGCCATGGAGATATATAAGAAATCTCGATACTCATATGATGGCTTACCATAATAATATTTTTTTGAAAAAAAACATTTTCCATTAAAACTGTGGATGACATATTTTTATGATGGCTCTGACTAGGTTCAGTGCAAACACTGCATATATTTAGTATGCAACTCGAAACCATGAAATCCACTGAGGAATACCCCATTGACTTCAATGGCATTTGAGCTGGCATATTATTGCCTTGTGGCCGGAAGATGGGGTGAGGTGTCCTCTCTCAGCCAAGTGATTTAAGACTATTTATGTAAGCAAAAGCAGTGAAAAGACAGAAAAGAGAGGTCACTTCCTTCCTTTGGTCTAAGCTTTTTGTGAAAGTGCCTGGATATGTTACAACTTGTCATTTTCTGCGGCTCAGTCATTATCAAAGGTGTCTCACTCTGAGATATGCTAAGGCTACAATTGACTTATTCACTTATGCTAAGGCTACAATTCACTTATTCTGAAAAGCTCCAGCCAGCAAGCCCAGTTCCTAGAACAGAATAAGAGCTCAGATATTAAAATTTGGCACTCCAGTCCTAAATACATTGATTTTAGTAATATGCCCCTGTGATGTCTAGAATTTTATTCCAAGTATGTTTAGGACTATTGTCTGACACCTTGATCCTGATCTTGGAAGTAACCCCTTGCCTGAATCCCCACCCTGAACTCCCAAACAGGTAAAGTCTGCTTAGTATTGCAACCAAACCCGATTCATATACAGTGGTATCTCTGGTTACGAACTTAATTCATTCCGGATGTCTGTTCTTAACCTGAGGTACCACTTTAGCTAATGGGGCCTCCCTCTGCCGCTGCCGCACGATTTCCGTTCTCATCCTGAGGTAAAGTTCTTAACCCGAGGTACTACTTCCGGGTTAGCAGAGTCTGTAACCCGAAGTGTTTGTAACCCGAGGTGTTTGTAACCTGAGGTACCACTGTAAATTATTACAATAATTTACACAATATACATGTTGTTTGTGTCATAAAATTGTGTGTATGGGGTGACTGGGAAAGAGTCAGCTTCCTGTTCACATATATCTAGGTAGGTTAAAAAAAAAAGGATGACCACAAACCTCCCATCTGATGAGTGATGCACTTACACACACACAATTTTACCATATGCTGAGCAGCATAACAACAGCACCTTTTAGTAATAGGTGCACATTGTAATAGAAAAAATAAGAAAAAATCCAATATGGCTGGGAGCAGCGTGCTCTTCCTTCCTGTCTCTGCCCCCTCAAAGGCATTTCCATAACTGCAGCAGGCACTCCTGGCATGATGACACAGCAGGTGGTGGCTTTGCTTCTGTCGTTGGCCAGCAACATTGTACTTGAGCGTCATTCCTTGGAGCAAAACAAGCAATCGGCAAAAGCTACTTTGAAGGAGTTGTTAAAATGGAACTAATTAAATCCAAGTTCTTCAGCTTAACAGGGCTGTCAGTCTGTCTGTTCAACAAAATACCATTCCACTGAATAATGCAACAGCTCTTCCTCTTATTGACGCCTGACTTTTCCGGCCCTCTCAGTGGTAGACCTTCCCAGCAAAATCGAGCGTTCCACATCATAAATCGACAAAGTTCTTTTTGAGCTTGGAATCTCACATGGGTTATCTTTACTAAAAGGCATAAGAGGAACAGTAGGCATTCCTTTACGAAAACACGTCTTTGCTCCCTCAGAGGCCATGTCTGATGGATAGAGACTCAAGTTCTAGGAATACAGGTGCTACAGGGAAAAACAAAACAAAACAAAGCAAAACAAAACACCATGGGTTCCACAGTTCTGGATCTCTTACAATGTTGTAATGAAGAGCATCCCACTAGGGGGCGGAATGGCTATGTTGCTTAATATGAGTTTGCTTTTCAGCAGGAAGACAGAATTTAGGCTGAGGGGGAGGCACTGTTAGCAAAAATGCTCATACCTCATACTAAGACAGGCTGTAGTTTGTAGCTGTGAGACGAGGTGAGTTAAAACATTATGGTGCAGGCAGATTTATGGGGGTTAGGGCAACCAAATGCAAAAGAGGACAGGTCTGATGATTGCTGACAGAGCCGTATAGATGAACAACCACAGTCTTTACTTGGTCCAGCATGACAAACAGCAGCAGCAGCTAAAGTCCCCACTTTTGTAGACTTACAGGTGCAGGAGCTCTCCCTGCCTTGCATCTGGTCACCCTGATCTGGGCATATCTCTGGTTAGAGCTGAGGCAAGGAAATAAAGTGATTCTCTATGTCTGAGTATCAGGAAGGGTGAGTGTGCATGTGTAAGACCATGGGTAGGCAAACTAAGGCCCGGGGGCCAAAGCCAGCCCAATCGCCTTGTAAATCCGGCCTGTGGACGGTCTGGGAATCAGCGTGTTTTTACATGAGTAGAATGTGTCCTTTTATTTAAAATGCATCTCTGGGTTATTTGTGGGGCCTGCCTGGTGTTCTTACATGAGTAGAATGTGTGCTTTTATTTAAAATGCATCTGTGGTTTTTTTATGGGGCATAGGAATTCGTTCATTTTTTTCTTCAAAATATAGTCCGGCCCCCCCACAAGGTCTGAGGGGCAGTGGACCCGGCCCCCTGCTGAAAAAGGTTGCTGACCCCTGTGTAAGACCAACAGCAAACGTTTTACGTCTCTGCTAATTAATGCGCTGCTGTGGTTGTATCTATCTTCCCAAATGACTTCTCTACATTCTTGGAGATGCTTACATTTTCAGGGTTATGGGGCTTATACCAGTTGCTTGGGCAGAAATGCACAGGGACTGAATGTGGCTCTCCAGAACTCTCTATCTGGCCCCCAGAACTTACCCCAGGCCACACCCCTCAACAGCCTTGCTTCCTACCCTCCTTGAATGATTTCGCCTGCCTGGAGTGTGTCCTTGAACTCTGGATGAGGATTAGATAGGGATGAGTGAGTATGTGCAGAAACTAGCCTAAGAGCCAAAGGTAATATTGACATTTGTTGCCCACCACTGGCATGTGGCCCCTGGAAAGCTGTCCAAAAGGAAATGTGGCCCTTGGGATGAAAAAGGTTTCCTCACCCCTCCCAGAACTCTGCCAGGGCAAAAGAGCTGCTGCCTTTCTGACCTAAAGCAAGATACAGATTTCATTATGTGCCACATGATGTGCTATTTCGAATGCATTTTCGGCTTCCATCCTGTCTATTGTTGCTCACAACACATTTATTGTGAGCTCTTTGGGGCAAGGATTTATTCTATGTAAAGCATTATGCGCTAATATAGTATATTAACAACCACGATGACAATGTGATTGGTGAATGTTACCCTCAGACTGATGAGGTTGCAGGAGGAGAAAAAGTGTGTAATAGCCAAGGAGGAGAAAGTGGGGCAGGCCATATATAAATAATCTGGTATGGGGGGAGTCTAGTGGTGCTGGGCAAGAGGAACAAGGAAGGTGGAGAAGAAGAAAGGAGGTTACTTAGGACCAGGCACAGTGATGTTTCTGTGCTGGAGGAGAACAGTGGATGATCTATGGGGCTGAGAATCAGGGTGAGATTTTATAAAGTTAGAGAAACAATGAGGGCTGCCTGGGGAGCCGTTTTGGAAAGGATGGGGAGGAGAGATTTCAATAGGCGAGGGGGAGATTTATAGAAAGGTTCAAAGGCTCCCAGCTGGATATATTGAAAAACAGCAGTGTTAAGAGCATTTGTTGTGGGTTATTTTCTTTTCTTCTACAGCAGAATAAATATAGGAATGTACAACCAGGCACTGTTTTAGAACAAAATAAATACTATAAAACAAAGGGAGTGGCGCCTTTGGCATTTGTATTGAGTGCAGGGGCCCATTTAATTGTTATAACAATAGTCTTTCCCCGCCCAAGCTGCATTTAGTAATAGATAAATAAAAAGATGGGAAATCAATCATGTATCTCTTGACATAACATATAGTTTCGCCCTCAGATCGCTACTAGCAGGGAAAAAGACCATCCTGTAAGCTTTAAAACACCACATAGATTAAAAGCAGGGTGTAAATCATTCTCGGAGCCCAGGGAGAATTAAAGCTTGTTTAACAAGAGAAATAATTCTTGGAAACTCTTTTGGTTTAATGATTTGGAAGTCAAAAACATGGCAGGAGACCACCCCAGAGGTGCAATGGTACGAATGGAATGAGCCTGGATTTATCAGAAGACATTTTTCAGAGATTTCATTTTCACAAGTCCAGTCACTTTGCAGATTTTTCACTGGAAACATTACTTTTGTGGCAGCGCCTTCCTCCATGCCCTAGAACTGTGCTAGGTCTGGGCTTTGTGAATTGTTCAAATTGGTGGCCAGGCTGCCAGCACACTTGCTACTCCCACTGACACTTGAAGAGATGGCAAACCCAAAAACCAACCCAAACTCTTAGGAAAAATGAAAGAAGCTGCTCCCTCTTGAGAAATTGGTTCTCTGCCCACAAATAGGTGGAGAGTTTTCAGATCTCATTTGTAGATAGCTCTAAATGAAAGTACAATGATTTACACCCTACAGAAATTTGGAAGGATGAATTTGCTGTGACTTTTTATTTGCAGGTCTAAAGTTGCAGTGGTATAAAATTATGGGCACTCGTACATCCCATAGCTAAAACCCCTCACTTCATATTATATCTGATATAATATCTGATGGTATTAAAGAATGTGATTTTTCTTCCGTTTTCACTGATGAAGACATAGTGCAAAGACAGATGAAGACAAATTACTCCAAACTCTGGTATAAAGCAGCTATTTATGTCTCTTAAACTATATGTAGGAGTGATGATAACTACCAAGACCTTGTTTCTGTTAAATACAAAATATGACAGCTGAATAATTTACTATTGATCATTGTGGGATTATTAATGCATTTTGTTGAACAGGTGTCTTGCTTTTTTTGGAAGCAGTAAATAACGAGCGGCTCCAAACAGCACAATAAATCATAGTAATGTCTCCATGATTCAGTCATTTCATGTTAAATTGGCAAAGAGCTTCTAACTCCTGTTTCCCAGTTCTGTGTCTTCAAGATGCAAATTTCTTCCCAAATGGTTTTCCCCCTTGGAAATTGTAATAGAGCACTTGACTTTGTTCCCAAAGTTGTTATAGGCATCCCTCCTGGGAGCTGTGTCCAGTGAATTCTGGATCTGTAAGTGCCAATAGGGGGTGAAGATTAGTGTATAATATCACTAATGGAGGACCTGTTAGAGAGAAGCTGGCTCACAATACCCATATGCTTACAGCATGCTATAGTTTCATCATCATCATCATTCTTTTATTTGACCGTCAGTCAGAAAAATACATTTGTACAGAATTAAAAGCATCTGAGAGAGCTTTGAAAAAAGGAAGCATAATCCACAATAGAATGGAACTAAACAAATAGCCCCATATCGATACAAGCTATAGTTTCATGCATGTGCTTCTTCTGAGAACTCAGTTATGGCCCCAACCTCTTGGATCCTAGTGAGCTTGCACATCCAGACCATTCAGACATTTTCTCCATCCTCCATGAATAGGATTGTGCCCACATTCTTCATCTTGCACAATTAAATTAACTTTTATTTCTTTTCTTACATTTATATCCTACCTTTTTCTCATCATGGAACCTAAGGTGGTATATATGCAGTTCTCAGAGGGTCACCTATCCAGGCACTGACCAGAGACAGATCTGCTTAGCTTCAGCAAGGTCGTGTGCCCTCATGTGCCTTCAGAAGAGGGATGGGGTGGGGGGAATTCAATTCAGCTCACATTTAAAGGCAAACCCACCTAATTTGCACTTTCTGAAACAATATACAAACTGAAACGCAGCCATCCTTTGACATGTAAATTTCCCTGAATTTTGCAATGCAGTTCTCCAGCCAAGTAATGGGTACCAAAAAATGTGCATACTGGGATAAAGTGTTCATAAAAATGCAGATGAATGCATACACAGAGATGCATTACATTTCAAAATTGTGAATATTAGGCAAAAATGAATACAAACATGTATATTAAAATAAATTTGCAGTAAACTGATGATTTTTTATGAGGACATTATTTTTTTTAACTAACTGAAATCTGAAGAGCTGAACTTAAGCCTGGAATAATGAGAAACTTGGAGAAACTGAAATTGCCAGAGTTGCCCATCCCTGCTTAAGATCATACTCTGGGTACTGATAAATGCCTATCATACTGATAGGCATCAGTAATTATTGCACAGTTCTAATTTATTGTATAACTTTTAATCATTTTATTTTCCAAAACATCCGTTTGCCAGTTCATTCAGCACTTTTCATCTGATACCTTAAACTCATTATCAGTATGATGCTCTGATCTGTCCGTTTCATATAAACATGTTAACCCCTCTTGTCTAAGTGCAGTTATATCATCTTTTTCATTATCTCTTGTCTTTCAACCAGATCTGTGAATCTGGCTAAATAGCCCTTGTGTAAATGAAACAAATTCCAGTATCCATCTTTTCATCCTTATCCATTTTGAGGAAGTTACTACAGTATTTAGTCAATTGCCTGATCAAGGCAAGTAATAAACATGCATCAAAATAAATAAGCTCTAATTAATCAGTTAACTAAGTCTATAAAACCTATTTAATAAAGACCATAAGGCTTTCAAGCCATCAACAAATACTTTATGCCCATTTCCGTTACATGTTCCAGCCATAAAAGTAAACTGAATCTTCTTTACTGACAAACAAGCACCAAGTAACATTCTAAATTAAAACGATATCAACGAAAGGTGAAACTTTACAAAATGCGAATAAAATCAGGCTTTCTGATGATCTAATATTCCATCCTAGGACCTCAGTGGGTACTCCTAAGATTTGCACTAAAGAATTCATCCCTATAGTACCCTGTGGCCTTCATTCATAACAAAATTTAGATACTTGATCTTGGAATCGGGTGGAACTGCAGTCTTAGTAAGAAGCCAATCTGCTTCACTGTAGCCACTCGGGGGTTGGATGGGAGGGACACATACAAAAGGTTTGCATCAAGAGAAATTCTCAGTTGCAGAAAGGACAGGTAGGCATCACACTAAAGGCAAATCAAATAGCGATTTTCAGTTGCTATTTATTTAAGCTTTGCACTCATCCATAATTTTGAATGCTGGGACCTAGAAGCAAATAGAGACATCAATCAGTTGTTCTTCTCTCCTCAAAAGAGCCGGACCAATTAGCTGAATACTTTAGAAGAAGCTGTAGCAAAATATAGCTTAAAAACTTATTTGATCAAGCAAGTATCTACTAACTGGCATGTTTGATATTCCACTGAAGAAGACATCATACTGAACAACTCATCTGTACCATGATTATTAGGATAAATCGTTAGCAAAAACATGTGGATAATGGAAACTTCAAAAGCTCAAATCTAATATGATAAATGATGCCAAATACTGTGCATTAGTTTACTTAAGTTAGGTTTTAATGTTTTTAAAATGAGTGAAACAATATATCTCTGAGCTGGAGTCACATTAACATAAATTTATTTGCTAAAACAGAAGACATAAATTGCACTTAAATTCAGTAATGTACAGTGGTATGCTTGAATGTTTCTTTGTGATTAAATGTGAACAATTGCTCCTTAAGGTAAAGGTCTGTGTATGTGTGATTAATCAGATTGGAATGACAGTGCGGACAGCTCATGCCATGCCTAGTTATCGGAATGATTGATTTTAGTCTATGCGGCTGGGTGAGAAAATATCTGTTAATAACTACAGCAGCAAAACTCCTGATGTCACTGATAGCTCAAATCACTTTGCACATTCTGTATTATCTGGCTCATTTGCAGACATGGGGAATACAAAATGATGTATTGGATTGCAAAATTATAACAAAAAAGTCACACAGATTTATGCAAGAGCAATGACTGTGTGCTGTATGTATAGAGCAAGTTGAAAATTGCTGCTGTTGTAGCTGTCATGGGCAGGTTATTTTCTTTGGGATGTGTGAAGAATATACTGTCAGGCTTTTATCCCGCTAATGAGTTTTTGGTGCTGTAACACTCTTCCAGCTTGTAGTCTGATGTTCCTCAGTATTAAGGAACATGAGTACAATCCAATAAGGACTTCTTGTGCATGTTCCAGTGAAATGAATGGGAACATAAACTCCATTCGTTCTGCCAACCTTATTAGTGGGCAACTTATTAGCCAACTTTGGTGGGTTTTGTACCTGGTGTGAAAAGAGGTGCTTGAATTGTGGGGGCTGTAATAATAATAAAAAGCCCCACACCTTACTATACCCAATGTTAGCTAAATAATGCACCTTGTAGCCCTTTTTTTAAAAAAAGAGTAAATACGAGATTTTTTCACAAAAGGCAAGTGGTCCCAGCTCCCTCTGTCCCCATGTAATTTAAACCCTGGATTACATCTACAATTATATCCACACCTCACCTAGACAGCCTTCTGAATTGACCTGCCCTTGAGAACATCATATTGACTCAGCCTTGCTGTCATCACCACACTGCAGTTGCAGAGTCACCTGACAGTGCTGCAGCGATCACTGTTGGTCACTGCAGAGTGCTTTGCTGAGTTTAGAAGGTCTACCTTCAGGCAACAGATATAGGAGGTAGGTCAGTTTGTTTCCATTTTTATAGGTGGATTTTATATTTTAAGGATCATACAAAATTGAGTGGTTGTTTTGCCCAAGCCTGTTGCAAAGATCAGTCTTGACCTACTTAATCTTAAGGAGCAATTGTCCAAATTTCATTTCAAGTCCAAACAGGCTAGTGGAGCACACTTGTGCACAGCATCACCACAACGCCAGAACAATCACAGGTAGAGTGAGGCTCAGACATCAATAGGACTTTTCAGCTATTGGGCATTTGCTGAGGGCACAAAAATTTCCAGTAACTCTTGAATGAGCTCTCCATTCTCTTTAGTTATTCTCTCTCTCTCTCTATTTGTGAAGAGCCCTTCTGCCCATTGAATCAGAGCCACCACTGGTTGCATCTCTCATCTTTGCTACAAGCATTGTGGTTTTTTTATATGTATCTGTTCAGTCTGAGAACCAATATATATGCAGTTTTTGTCCTTGAAGACAGCCAAGAAAGGGGAAGGCCTTTCTCATTACTGCAGAAGCTTCTAAAAAGAGGATAGGGATTTTATAGGAGGTGTGATCCAGTCAATTTTTGGTCTTATAAATAAAATTATCTCCAGCATTTTCAAGCATGGTGTGGTTATTTTCCCCCTCTCTGTATGATTCATATTTCAGACTATATTTTTGACAACCTATTTCGTGCTTCATTGACCACAAAGGTTTGAAATTTTCATCCATATTGGAACAGTAGAGCCAAATTTGTTATGATAAATGGGCAAGTAGGTTTCTTTAATAGATTGCTGCTGGTTAATTCAAGATCTGTATTTTTTTCTTTTTTTATAGGTCCATTGCACTTACCTTTTTTTGGTCAAAAACAATGTGATCAAAAGAGACAAAGAGATCAAGGTGGAACACTGCTTAAGGTATCCTTGTCATGGTGCGAAGATTGCCAGGGAATGAGAAGAAAGAAATAGGATTCATGGGCAAAGGGTAATAGCCTTCATGTTGCTTATTCATATTGCGTAAGTCAAAAACATCCATCACTTCCTATTGCAATAGGGCATAACCAATATACAGTCCAGGACTACAGTACAGCATTATCTATAATAGTAGCATTTCAGAAACTACAAGAAATGGTTTCTTTATTTCTTTCACTGTTGCATAACATATACATTGGTTCCCTGGGAGCCACCCAGCAAGGCCGAGACTCACTTGGTTTCAGAGATGGAACTGCACCAATCCTTTCAGACCCTTTCCTGGTCCATCTGTGTAGTAAAATGCACATCCTTAAGAATTGCATTAATGATTTTTGGTTATTTTGAAACAGTTTGGTTATGCCAATTTCATAAGCTTCTTCTGCTAATGATGATTATTTAAATCAGGGGTAGGCAACCTAAGGCCCATTGGCTGGATCCGGCCCAATCGCCTTACAAATCCGGCCCACGGACGGTCTAGGAATCGGCGTGTTTTTACATGAGTAGAATGTGTGTTTTTATTTAAAATGCATCTCTGGGTTATTTGAGGGGCCTGCCTGGTGTTTTTACATGAGTAGAATGTGTGTTTTTTATTTAAAATGCATCTCTGGGTTATTTGTGGGGCCTAGGAATTTGTTCATATTTTTTTTTCAAACTATAGTCCGGCCCACCACATGGTCTGAGGGACAGTGGACCAGCCCACAGCTGAAAAAGGTTGCTGACCCCTGATTTAAATTCATAGGTGCATAATTTGTTAATGCTTTGTTCATTTAGAAAGATTAATGGACCATTTAATCAGAAGACTAAAATTATCAATAAAATGCAGATAATATCGGGAAAATGGTCAAATAACATAAAAAAATTATCATTAAAACGTGGATAAAACAGTATAACATCTAAAAACAAAAAGAATTAACTAAATTATATATCTGAGTAGGCTTCGAAAACTATATAGTGAGTGATTAATATGAGTTGGCAGTTTCAAAGTACAGTGGTCTACTAAGACCCCCAGGTCCATTTTACTTGTACTACTGGTAAGCCAGTTGCCCCCATCTTATATTTGTGCAGCTGGTTATTCCTGCCTACATGTAGAACCTTACATTTGTCTCTATTGAATTTCATTTTGGTAGTTTGGGCCTAGTTCTCCAATCTGTTAAGATCATATTGAATTCCGACTCCATCTTCTGCAGCATTAGCTCCCTCTCCCATCTGCAAATTTGACACCAAACTGGGAGGGTAAGGTAATGCTGCAGAATACAGAATTGCTGAAGTCAATTTTCAATAAGCACCCTAATAATCTGTGCCTTAACTGCTCTCAGCCCTAGACTGACTTGACAACTTTACATGGGCTATTCTGGTTTCTAAAATTTAGAACACTTTCTATCCTCCATAGGCTCAGTTGTCATCAGTATTCTGTCAGCTCACAGGTTCTTGTCAGATAGTTTTGCATTTAAAACCATTTTCTTTTAATTTAAAATTTCTATACTTCAAATGTAAAATGCTAGTAGTACACTTCATTTTTCCAGGATCAGCTTAGATGCACCCTACAAAACTCTACTCAGAGCTTTGAAATCTGTCTCAGTTCAGAAAAGAAAAATTACTGGTTGTAGTCTAAACAAACCTTTTGTCCTTATGAAGTATAAGATTGACTTTCCAAGTTAAAGTACTTAATTTTATTAATAAAAAGCTTTCTTTGCAGCCCCTGTATCTTACTTCAGAGAGGTCCCACACTGAAGTGAGGCTACTTTTTGTAAAGATGGCCTTAGGGTCTTGCCTTTGATGGAGTCAGAATTTCATCCATCATTGAGTTTAGTATTTAAAATTATATTTTTCTCTGTTTCCATTTGATTGCCCTTTCAGTTCATTTGCATTTAGACAAGCATGGATGGAAGCTCCCATACTGTGAATATGAATAACATCTTCAACAACTGACAGGAATTAAAATATGTCATTAGCTTTGATAGTTGTCCTAGTTGTAAAGATGTACATTGTATCTATTCATTAATGAGCTTATGTACCTTTTAGGGAAGAGTCTAATTAAAATCCTTAGGTTATGTTCGTCAAAACAGTCATACCACACTTTTCAGTGTAAGAAAGCCTGAATCGTTTAATGAATAGAGCACTCAATTTCAATAGAAGGAGGTGATTCAAAGGTAATTTCAATATCTTATACATTTAATTATTCTGGATTACATAGCAATTGGTTGAGTGTAAGATTATCAGTGCAAAAAAGAAATATCACTTTTGAATGTTGTAAAGATGTTATAGCCCTCAGATTTCCAGTTCAATTTCATATGAATTGTCACTGGCAGAGCCAGAAACATTTGTTATAGGCAGTTCTTCTGGAAAGATCTATTGGAACATTAGGCCAACAGCCAAAGCATCAAACAGGAATCCCCCAGCATCACCTTCTGAAACTGCCCCTCAGATAAAAATAAGAACCACATTGAAAATGGTGTTTCCCTATCCCATTCCAGCCAGTGGCTCAGAAGGATCTCATGTTATCAGAGGCCATAAACAAATCCAACAGAATCCAAGGAGAGCCAGTGTGGTGTAGTGGTTAAGAGTGGTTGACTCATAATCTGGGGAACCGGGTTCGCGTCTCCACTCCTCCACATGCAGCTGCTGGGTGACCTTGGGCTAGTCACACTTCTTTGACGTCTCTCAGCCCCACTCACCTCACAGAGTGTTTGTTGTAGGGGAGGAAGGGAAAGGAGAATGTTAGCCACTTTGAGACTCCTTTGGGTAGTGATAAAGCGGGATATAAAATCCAAACTCTTCTTCTTCTTCAAGGATAAATCCATCAAGGCCATGAAAGGGACTTGTGCTGGACACAGAGACCAGGAACAGGAGGTCATGTTCCACTAACAGGCTAGGAAAGTCAGGTCAAGCTAAGGTCAGATTCCAGAAAAATAAGGTCAGACAAAAAAGAGGCTAAGTCCTCATAAGCAAGGTTAAGGAAGCGGTGGTTAAGATCCAAAAGGAAAGGAAGCAATGTGGTTAGCATCTTGGATAGCTCCAAGTAGAGCCTAAGCTGAAAATCAGGCAAAGTGCTTACTGTGGTCCTGCAAGTTGGAGTCATTGAAAGTTGAAGAATGTACTGTGGCATCCAGACTGGAGAGACACTGACTTCATGGGGTCCTCTGAACCTTTTGGGAGGGTGCTTCTGATGAAACTTCTCTCAGTCCAAGATATCCTCTGAATCTATGATCCCTTCCCCTGGGGATCTTTTTTTTTAAAAAAACATTATTTGTTTTAATATCAAATTTAACAAGAAAAACAAATAAAAGACGAAGTGCCCTCCCCCAACCAGCACAAGGTGGATAGCTGAGCATACACTGCCCAGAAAGCAGTCCTCTTGGTCCTGTAGCTGCTGTTACCACCAGCATGAGTTTGGTGGGCTAGTAGGGAATGCCCCCATGGATTTCATCACCCCTCCCCGTGTTAAAAACCCTCTCCTGGTCCCATCACCCACTCTGCCACCAGAAGTGGGCAGGCAGGCAGACAGTGACCTAGTGGTTCCAGCACCCCCCCCCCAAGGCTCTGGTGCCTGATTCCACTACCAGGGAAACCAGGGAATGCCCCCTCATTCAGAAATCTGATCTACATTTAATCAACCATCACCATTACCACTCACTCATGGGAAACTATTGTCCCCTCTCCTCTGTGTCATGTCAATAACAGAAGGGACTTGGTTGGGGGGGATGCATCCAAAGGTGGTATCCATTTAAAATTGGGGTAACCTGTGAGATGCTAGCCAGATTTTTGAGCTGTATATTATTGGGGGGCCTTGACTTGGCATCAAAGGTACTGAGAGGTGCAGTGATTTCTGCAGTTGCTGCACTGGTGACCCCAAGATACCCAACTTTGCATTTAGTTAGTTAGATAGTCAATTTATATATTAATTTTGTATACTACCCTACAATCATAGATCTCAGGGTGGTTCACAACATTTAAAAAGGCATCGGATATCAATCAGCCAAAGACCTGGTTGAATAATTTAGTGATAGCACTATGCAATATTTGAAGCTTCATTTATTCTTTAAACATTTTTTTTTTAATTTCATACAAGTGCTTTTAAAAACCAAGCTCAGAAAATCCTACCCTCTGAATGAATGTAAAAATATTTTAATCGTAAGGATATTTATATCTAAAGGTGCAGGGCCAGCGCCATAGAATAATCCCACACTCTTGAAACTTTGAATTCTCCTAGAGGAAGAACTGAAATTATATATGTTGATTTTCATGCTGGATTAGTAAGACTCTCAACAGGGTTTTACCATTTTTAAATAGCAATCCTAGGGAGTTAAGTGAGTGGACAGTTCATCACAGAAGAAGCATCATTCCCGAAGCACTACTGGAATTATACTGACCTGGATGGAAGGTGGGAGTTGTGTAGTTCTTACCTTTTTCCTGTTCTTGCTAGTTTTTCTTTTAACAAATTTCCTTTTCAGTGGTTTTTTTTTCTTTTTGCAATGGATGGATAAATAATTATGCCAGATTGATGGCTGGTGCATTCCCTCTCTCGTGTTCTGGGAGCACGTTCAATTTACTACTGGTTTGCCTCCAGGACCCACTTCCCTCAGGACACTGAAGGTGGTTCAGCAATGGTGGTGGAGCTTTCCATGATCACATCACAAATGCCTTCAAATGTAGACCTCCTTCTCCAACTGCAGAGAGAGAGAGAGAGAGAGATTCACAACATCCCATTGACCCCAGCTGCTTCCAAAGTCAGCATAGGATCACTCCTTTTGGAGTGTCATACCTTTGGTTAAATACACCTATCTCATGAGGGTTGTCCACAAAGGCTGAACAAGGTCAATTCTGGAGGGGGAACATTCCTGAAAATATGGGAAATTAATTTTATATTGTTTTATTCCGCTTTGGTAGCTCAAAGCTTGATATGCAAAACAAAAAAACCCACAACATTTTGATTCTGTTTAGACTTGAAATAGTTATAACCAGTGCTATTTTTCTAGCAAAAGGGGTGCCAGAACTCACTATGAACACCTCCCTTGTTCTCTTATAATGGCAATTGCACCCACTTGAGAGGTGCCAGAAATGAGTTCCAGCGATTTCCGGCTGAAAAAGAGCCCTGGTTATAATCTTAATATAGGACAATAATGTAATTTCCCACTCTGCTCCAGCAGCTCAGTCAGGCAGATTTTTCTTCAGAGATGACAATGGTCCTCTTTGAGAACAGTCTCATCCTTATCACATGATACCCGGGTGTTCTCTTTACAACTCCAATCACATCCTAGTTTTATCTCTAGAATAGTTCCTCAGCTACATACAGACACTGGCACACAGGGACCCTTAGTCTTCGAGAATCTTCTTGGCATTAGGGAGAACTGCTCCACATAATACCCTCCAGATGGTACTGGACTCCAACTCCCATCAGCCTCTACATAACATGCTTTCCCTTTGAGGGCCACCATACATGACTGGGCATCTGTGATTGACTAGGTGGGTTGCAAGCTACGGAGGCCTTGTTTATCCTGATCCAACTCTTTCATTTTTCTCTTTTGCCTCTGAAAGTTTTTCACTCCAAAGTAAATTAAAATTCTGCTAAACATTTTTTGTTCTTTACTAATCAAGTGTCTATTTAAAAACAAATTGGCATTTGCTAACAACTTGCCATGTGTGGATGCTGAAATATAATGCTTGCTTCTTCTTTTAAGTTGTGTCATATAAAGAGACACAGCTTGATGCACAATTACTTTTGAAAAGAAAGCACAATATTAATTTTATGCTGCTTATGTTCCAGATTCTGTTTCTTTGCTTCAAATTCCATGCAAATTCTATTACTATTAAGCCCACATAATAAATAGAAATCCAATGCCCTCCTATTGCTCACCATGAGAACTGAAAATCAATTCACAACAAGGCATATTTGGAAGGTACTAAGACCTTGTTATGATTAATACAATTATCTACCTATTTGTCCATCTGCATGGCAATAAAAAAACATGTCTCCTAGCGCCCACTGCAAACAGATATAAGCAAATTATGCAGCTGTGGTGGTAACTCAAGGAATACTTAACAGAAATATATTGCAGCTGGCAGAACACCTACAAGCTCTACCTGTTGTACAGGTTGGATATAAGAAAATAGATGCAGCAGACTGAGTGCTATCCAAATTGCAACTGTGTTGAATTGCACGAATATAGAAATCTGCCTCATATCAAGGCAGACTGTTGGTCCGTGTATCTCAGTGTTATCTCCATTGATTGGCAGTGCCCTTCTAGGGCTTCAGACATGAGTCTTTTCCTGGCATAACTGGATTGTACCAGAGATTAAACTGGTACATTTTCCATGCAGGCTTCTGCTCTACCATTGAGGGCCAAACTACACCTGATGTTAACTGTGTAAACATAATTAAATTGTATGTTTCTTTTAAAGTAAATACTCTTTCTTTCTTTCTTTCTTTCTTTCTTTCTTTCTTTCTTTCTTTCTTTCTCTCTCTCTCTCTCTCTCTCTCTCTGTCGGTGGGTGGGTGGGTGGGTAGGTGTGGGTGTGTTGAGCATCACTGGGGTCACAAGGAGAAGGAAGAGTAGAACCTTTCCCTCTCTGGTTTAGCCCCAATGAAAATCGCCCCTCCCCAGCCCTGAATCTGGACAGGAGAGGGGAGATTTTAATCAGGACCATAACTGGGAGTGGGACCATAACTCTAGTGACCTGACCTGATTCTGCTGGACTCCCCTGCAGCTTCTATTTATGTAACAAAAATATGCACATTAATTGCCATCGTGTAATTAATATCACATTTAGCATGGCCCTGAGTTATGGTTCTATTTTGATGCACATGGGTTGCACACCATGTACAGTGGAACTGCAGCCAATGCAACTCTGATGTGAATTTAGCTGAATGGATGTTGATCTCACTTGCAGCATTCTGTATTATCCATTTTTTAACAGATGGCGCTCAAAAGGACCTGTGCAGGATGTTGCACAGTTATAATGGTACAATAAAGAAAAATGTCCAGTATGTGTAGGTACATTCCGTTATCTTCAAAAAGTCTAGCTTTTTGTGCTTCTTGCATAAATACACATGAAGGTTGCTTGACTGAAATTTGTATTTTTTGCTTTCTGAAAAAAGTCAGAAGAAGATAAAAGAACATCCTAAAAGGTCTGTATTGTTGGCGATAGAAGAGAACAGGTTTTTTCCTGGTTTATCTGATGAGTGAAATTTTGCTTTAGGAGTTTGAATTGTGTTATTTCTCATAACTGAAAGTAGAAGATTTTCAGAGAAGGCTGAGCAAAGCTCAAGTATTGTAAAGTATATAAAAACACCATCCATTCTGAAATTTTTAGAAGGTGCAGGCTGGAAGCTCCCTTGATGTTTGATCCTGCTACCTTGGCACACAAATTGTGCTGCCTCTATAAGGACATGACTTAAGACTTTCTTCTATTAATATATACAGGCCTATTCTCTCTTGCTGCTCTCAGTCTCTACTTCATTTGTAGAGAAGGAATGCTAAAGAATTCTGAGCTGCATGCATTTAAAACTAGGTACTATTGTGAGAATGTTCTTTGGCAGTTTCTTCCATATCTCAGCTCTCTCCTGCTCAGAAATTGGAGGATATAATCACTAAGAAAATTTGCATTTTACATTTGGATCTCACAGAAAGTTTATTTTTCTTATAGGACACACACAGACGGGGGGGGGGAGAGGGAGAGACCGACTGAGAAAGCCTATAGATTGCATGGGTAAATAAATGATTTACGTATTCTTGGAGGTAAAATATAACCAAGTAATGAAAAAACCCCACTGTCACTGCTCTAGAAATCATTTTATGCTTTTTTGTACATGTCGTTTCTCTATTTTACTATTTGTCATTCCATACCCTATTTAAATCTTGCTCAATACCGGAACTGTACTTTGATTTCTAACTAGGTTCAAATAGGTTATTTTCAAGAAGACTTTATTTTCAGGGCTGTGATCAGGGGTTGTCCTCACTGGGCACCTGCTGACCTGTGCCTGAGCAAGGGGCTCACTACCAACACTGAAGGCTCTTAGTCCTCCTGAGGCGCCTTCTGCTTGCTGTGGCTGCCTGTTCACTTGCTCTCTCTGATAAGCAAGCAGTGGCAGGGGTGGGGGTGGGAAGGCATGGAAGCCTCCACTTGTCTCCACCTTCTGGGTGGCCATTCTGAAGAATAAGGGAAACAGATGGGTAGCAGTGATATCATCAAGGAGGTGGGTCTACTCACAGAGCCCATTTCCAAGACATATTGTGCAAAGCCTCCTCCTAAACCTGAAACCCAACACTACCTTCTTTGCAGCCATAATAGTTGTGTTGGGTTGCTCCAGTTGCAAATGTGTGTCCTTTGTAAGTGCACTTATTTGTGTACATGCAGGTATGGGGAGAGAAATCTGGGCTATGGCACAGCTTGATAGGTTGGAATGTTTTCCCTTTTGGCATTTTTCTGACCTCTGTAAGACTGCTTATTGGATTTTGCATTCTCTGATGGACTGGGGATAAGTACATGCTTCTGCCTTTGTGGTTGATTTTGATGCCCCTTGTGCCTGGTGCTATTCTGATTTATCAGTTCTAGTTTAACGTGGGAATTTGTGGTCCTGTTGGATGGCTTTTCCCCCCATCCTGTGTTCAAGTTAGTAATAAATTTCTCTGTTAAGCCTTACATGTTTATGGCAAATATTTCTGCAATTTCCTCCCTGCCTCATAGATTTTTATATCTGTTTCTTACTCTGTACAGTTCCGGTAATTTCTCTCTCCTCCATTTCTTAGAGAAAACGGATGTTTGATCACTTATATACCAGGTTGTGTGATGGGAATGGAGAGTGATCTGAGCCCCCTTCATGTGTTACATGTGTGAAGATAGCCTCACACACAGAAGAGGCAGGGAAGCTATGTCTCTGGTTCTGCCCCAGACATGGATCCTGACACCCATGCATTAAGTGCAGATGTCTGAGCAGGGAAGCCTACATTCTTAGCCTTCTTCTGTTCAGATGTCTGTGCGTAATATGTAGACATCAGGGGTGCGGTGGTTATGTTGGAATAGAGACATGAATACAATTCCCTTGCCTCTTAATGGAGCCTTATTCACATAGAGTTCTGGCCTCTATTTTCAACATACATTTTATGTACAATTATTGGAATGACGAGACCATTTTTGTTGTGGTTTCTGATTAGATAACAAACATGGGGACCCATGCAACATTTCAGTACAAATCTTTGGGGGTATGATACCAAAGAATGGATCTCTTCTTTGGCTGAAACATATGTTGTGTTTTTGAGAAATGACATCTAAAGAGAAATAAGGGCAATTAATAAGGTATTAGATTGCATGATAGACAGCACATATCAGTGTGAAAATTATTACCTGATACGTGAATGTTCAGCACACAGTAGTGGAGTTAAATTAGTGTGAGATTTTGAAATATAAATGTAAATGAGTTCAATGAGCTAGGTTGCCTGTTCCTCCAACGCACACCATGGAAAGCAAGAAAATAAGCAGTTAAGTCACAACACTATATCTCTGCTCCACTAATCAGTTTTGCTTTCACATCTCATTCTCAGCCACTGCCTGTCACCACCCACAGCCCATGTACCTTCAGCATCTCCCTGAGCAGTGTTAACACAATCCTTAATTACAATACAGAAACACACAGACAGATTATCGTTCTGTATTTTTCTGCTTTAAGAAAAAATGCTCCCTTATTTAGAAATGGTGAAAATGTTTCTAAAACTAAGAATATAGATCACTCTTTGAACATGTGGCTGTGCAGTGAGGAAGGAAGAAAAATCCTAACGTTGCACAAAGGTCAGAACCTTGAATTTAAATGACTGAAGGGCTTAACCAGCTTAACCACACATCCATAGTTTGTCCAAGACACCACTGGAGTAATTCTTAACTAGAGCATAGGCAATTGGAGAAAACCTGTAATTGAACTGAAGTTAATCCATGTGCCACAGGACACTGTATGGTCAGAGCTAGGGTTAGTTTCTAATAAGTATTTGCACATCAGAACACCCCCTAATTAACAGAACCAGCAGCAGAACCTGGTGTCATCAGGTATTGCTCCAGCCAAGTTCAGTAGATACCAGATGAATGACAGTGGGGATTAAGAAGTCTTTCCACTAGTGTATTCCCTCTCATCTGCTCAGAAGGCTTAGAACAGACTACAAATTCTTGACTGTAAGATTTTAAAATGGCCCATTGGGTTGACACAGCTCTTAAACACATGGATTTTCAGTGACATGTGAAAATGGCAGTGTCTCCTTAATCTATCTATTTATTTTATTGAATTTGTATACTGCCCTTTATCTGAAGATCACAGAGCAGTTCACACCATAAAAAACATAAAATGAAAACACAAAATACATAATAAAGCAAAAGCAAAACAAACCAATAACCCCCCCCCTCCACAGACACATTTGAAAGGCCATAGAATGTTAAGCAGCCGAATGTCTGGTTGAAGAGAAACGTTTTCACCGGCGCCTAAATATATGTATTGAAGGGGCCAAGCGAGCCTCCTTGTGGAGAGCATTCTATAAATGGGGTGCCACCACAGAAAAGGCCAGTTCCAGTGTTGCCACCCTCTGCACCTCTTGTGGAGGAGTACCCAAAGAAGGGTCTCAGATGATGATCGGAGTATCTGGGATGGTTCAACAGCCAAAAGTTGGAGATATCATGCCATAGTCTGATAAAAAGTGGTGTGTGTGTGTGTGTGTGTGTGTGTGTAGAAATGGATTTATCACCACACTTTACCATTTGTTAACATGTTGACCTTGTGCATTAACCCTCAGTTACCCTGTTTGGTAGAAAAAAGGATATGCCAACTGCTCTTTCAAAAACGAGGCACCCTCCCAGCCTCAAAGTTTCCAGTGCTCAGAGTAAATATATGAAGTTGCTTGTGCTGAGTCATGTCACTGATCCATCTATCCCAGTATTGTCTTCTTTGGCTGACAAGAGCTCTCAAAAGTCTCAGGCATGGCTCTTTGCAATACTCTTAGATTTTTCAACCTGAGATACCAGGGAATAAGCTTAGATGCTGGACCACTTAAAAAAAGTAGTTCTGTTGTACATAGTTAAACTATGGAACTAGCTCCCACAGGAAGCAGTGATGGCCACCAACTTGGATGGCTTTAAAAGAGGGTTATTTAAATTCGTTGAGGATAAGGCTATTAGTGGCATCTTGTTGGCCACTGTGAGACCAGGCTGATGGACTAGATGGGCTATTGGCCTGATCCAGCAGACTCCTCTTAGGAATCCCATACATGCAGAGCATGTGCTATACCACTAAGCTGTAGGCTGCTCTTCATAGACTGGGCAGCCTTCTCCTTTCTCTGTCTTTGTGCTGGTCAGCTGATTGGTCAGATTTCATCATCACTCTGGCTGATACCATTCTCCTTCTCCCATTGTTTTAGCATCTTTCTCTACAGTGTGGGCAGGGGAACAAAGTGAATCCAAGATGGTATTGCCTAGCTCCATCTTGCAGGTCTTTCTGACTGCATGAGGCTAGAGCCTGTGCGGTTAGGGCTTAAAATAGGCTGCCAATAAATTATGTTCTAAGTTTGTAGCTTGAAGTGGAATTTTCATCCCACCTTGTGACTGGGATGACACAAAGAATCATATGACATTCATGGTTTTCATCTCAGGATAACCTTGCCATTTTATTAAACATCTCTGAATGGCAAACTGACTTTGATGGCTGTTAAAACCAGTTTCTTTGTGTGTGTGTGTGTGTGTGTGTTATGGTTGGTTTTTCTGTAATTTTGTTTTTAGATTGTACATAGCTTTGTGGTTTTAAGGAAAAGCAAAATAAAATGTTTTAAAAATGAAAGTGTAAATCAAGCCTTTTCAAGTGTTTACTGTTACATCTCAACCTCCTTCAGAAAGTTAAAAGTGGTCCTTTCTGGTAGAGATATATGTTGACAGCATGGAATGTACTAATGCCAATGATTGTAAGCGTAATTTGATAATTAAGTTATGTTATGGATATTGACTATAAATTATGCTGCCTGAACAAAAGGACCAACTGCTGAGACATCTTCTCTGCCTGCTTTATTTTTACATAATACTGGAAGCTTGTCCATGTGCAATGATTTCCTTATCTAAGGATACCAGCTGCTTACTGTCTGCTGAAAGCAGTTGCTCCTTTCTCAATCACTGTCATTTGAAGACAGAAATATTCGCATGACTTTCATTATGCCTTTTCATAATGATGGATGCACTTTACTTAGAAAATTGATTATAAATATAGAAAATCAGCTTTGAAAAGCAATTTAAAGCTAGGGCATTTGTTTGTTTGTGATCATATTAAGGCTAATGAGTATATTTTCCTTGTGTAGTTAATATTTTCAAAGTCTTACAACAGTGTTAATGTGGGGAAGGCAATGTTTGCAATATGATAAACATTTTACTGATTTGCACCCAAATTATATGCTAACTGTTTAGTCTATTATTTGAATGGAAGAAGCATGCAGAATGCAAATATAATTTACTGCTAAAGTGGTAATCTGATTTATAATAAAAACAGAACTGCAATAAGCACATTTATACATTGTTAACTTAGAACGACAGAAGTAGATTTGAAATCATGAATTGAGCTGAATGCATGTTCTATTGTTAGGGTTTTTCTCCAAGTTCTGGATGACTTCAAGGCAGTGTACTCAAACTTCTCATTTTTTAAAGTTTGTGGACAGTAGTAGAGATTAAAGAACTGAAAGCTATTAAGTTAGCACTGAAAGCTTTCCTTCAATTGCATATAACAGAAACCAGGACAGCTATTGATAGACAACAGAATTGCAGTGTGTTATATCAATCATTAAGGTGGCACTGTCTGACTTCCTGTGCCAAGAGCAAGTCTCACATTTATCAATGGATCATGTCTTTGGCACTTCATAATACAACTAGAGAAATGGGCACTGAATGACTTTGCCAGGGTACTTTGCTGTAGACGACAGGTAGAATAGAAGGGAATTCTGGCTGATAGATAACGTCTAGGAAATTGAAATAAGTATATTTGATCATTCCTGCTATTGTTTGTGAGCCATATGAAGGTAAGAGATATCACATTACACCTCAAAATACATATAATTTTATAAACATTGGCAGAATTTGGTTTTTTTCTGCACAAAACAGTTTAAATTCACTGTGCAATGTGAGACATACCCTCAATGACATTCTGTGGTTGTGGTCAACTGTGGTGTAAGAGCTTCAAATGGTTTTGGGTCATATTTTTTGAAGTCTGATGTAATGAGGTATAGGCTTTTCTGAATGAAAGTCTACTTCATCAGGACCTCTACAAGGAAGCAGAAATCAAAATGAGGTCTCCTGAAGTGCTTTGTGGGTAAAGGTATCAAGCACAAATTTATTTGCCTGTAATTTGGCAGGCCTTATCTAGATTGGAGGGTATAATACTCCTGCAAATTTCATTCAGTTCAGGTGAATCAGACTGTCCATAAAGTGTCTTAGACTGAGGTGGGCTGTTTTCTGAAGTGCTGAATCAGGGTCTGAACAAAATCCTTTTGTCAATGTACACCCCTGCTGGAAGGAATCTACTATACAAAAGACACAGGACCAACGGTGACAGAACAGCACTTTCACCCACAGTTATTACCTCTCCAATACAGGCAGCCCCCTCACACAAAACAGATACTCACCACCTACAATTACAGGGAAACAAACACATATGCCAGGCTCTGCCAGAAGTGGCTTGCTGGGCGAATGTGTGTGCTTTCCAGCAGGTGGTCAGTGTAGCAGACCAGAAGGAACAAGGGTAAAGCAGCAGCAAGGTTAATGCAGTGCAAACCTGCTGGAAGCAGTGCCAGATTAGTTCTGCCTGTGTGTTTGCACCATGCTGACCTCCTTGCCACTTTCTTCTGTCCCTCCCAATAAGCAACAGCAACTCATCTGCTGGTGAGCTGCTTCTGGGCTCTGAAACAAATCCAGGTGACAATTTAGTATCCATATTCAACCTGGCAACATTGTCACAGGACCTAAGAATATCAGGTGAATGAACAACATCAAGGGTACATTCACCTTTTCACCCAATACATCCCCAAAAAGTGCAGTGTCAAAAGGGCAACCAATCCCCTCTGGTCAAACCTGACCTCTCATGACAGGTAAATGCAGAGGCAGAAAGGGGGGGGGCAGCCCTCACAGCTCTACCTAGAGGTTTCATATACACGAACATAATTTTATTTGTATGCCACCTTTCCATAGTTTGAATCATGCTCAAGGTGGCTTGCAACATGAAAAAATACATAATTACAACATATCAAATGCAGTCATAAATCATAAATAAAACATCAAAAACTACAGAACCAAATTGAACAATTTCCACATAAATCATAATAAGATCTGCAATAAAGAAGCACTGCTCAGAAATATACCCCATTGAATTCAAAAGGTGGGTTTGGGATACCAAAGTAAGTGAGAATACAGTTTAAGTCTCTTTGTCTGGTTTTGAATAAATATTGTTATCTCACTGAAAGTGAGACCCTTCTCATTTTTTTCTTGCTGTCACTTCCCCCCCCCCCGCAATTGGCTCCCCAACTGCCTCTGTTGTGACCACCCGCTCTATTACCTTTTAAATCTCTCTTCCAAACTCATCTTTTCATCCCACTGTACCAGAGGTAGCCATAGTAGTGGTAGCCTCCAAATCCTGCACACTACAACTCCCATCCACCCCTGCCAGCAAGGCTCAAATCAAATTTTATTAAACGGTCACAGACCAAATCAATTTCTACAAACTGGTAAATAAACAGAGGACATTTTCAATACTAATTAACCATAACAACATTTTAAAATTAAAGATCTTAAATGAAATTAAATATTCGCCTTCGCCTGCGCATTGTCAATGGTAAGCTCTTGTTTCCTGCGTCTAATGGCAGATACGCAGAATTTGGCAACATTAGTCGTAACTTCAGGAACCTTATCTTCTACCAAGGCTCTCAGGCGTTGGGACTCTGGTTCGTTTTTAAGCTTTTGGAGGACTGGCGTAATAAAAGTCAGACGTAGATCCTCGTAGAAACTGCAGTGCAGCAATACATGCAGATTTGTTTCCACTTCCGAAGAGCCATATGGGCAGACACGTGACTCATACGGTTTGCCCTCATACCTGCCCAGCAACAGGGCAGAGGGCAGCACGTTAAATCTGACCAAAGTAAAGGAATGTCTATACTTGGGTATTTGCAATTTAGCCAGCAAGGCTAATAGTCAGGGATGATGAAAATTGTAGTCAACAACATCTGGAGTGCACAACATTTGCCCTGTACCTTATTGCAACTAAGGCTCAGCACATATTCTCTGCACTGTTACTCAGCCTCTATAGACTACCTTCCTCTGTTGTACCTATGAGTATATTTCAGACAGGAAAGCCTTAGAGTAGGGCCTGCTATACCAGATTTTTGTGAAGTTCAACGTGCACAGTTGGTTATAGAAATAAATAGGAAAAATAATACTAAATACTAAGATGGTTGTGTGATCAGTTATTGCAGCCACAGAGATATTCTTGCACATATACTTTAATTCACCATGCAGCCAAAAAAGTAGGCTCTAATCCTTGAAAGCCTATGTCACAATAAGTATAATGTACTGTTGTGTATTTTACATATTTTTTTAATTGTGTTTTGCATTTTGATATATTCTTATTGTGTAGGAATTTAAAACTGTTGCAAGCCATCCTACGTGGTGCATAGAAACTAGAAGGGCAGGACAGAAATGCTTAGATAAATAAAATCATCCTTAAAACATTTATTAGTCTTCAAGGGATTTTTGTCATTTATGCTGCAATAGAGTTATACTCCTCTGGAAGTTTTTTTATTGGGGTTACAAAACTGAAGAATTTATTGCCTTTGCTCTTAGCTTCATTGTCATTTGTTTTGTTTGCTTGGTCATATAGAAGAGATTCATTGTTTATTCAAGCAAGGAATTAAGATTTGAAATCTAAAAACACACGGGTGAGTTCCAGGAAGAAGCTTACACTCTAAGACTACTCAAACCCCAGTTCTTAACTGGACCAAGTTTTGATATGATGTCTCATCATGGTAAGGCATTTCCGTATGATTTTTTTAATATATAAAAATTATTTGTAGACTAAATATAATTTCTAGAGGATTATTTGACTGGCATATATTCATTTTCTATGGGAAAATATGGTTTCGTGTCTCAAAAACCAGCTGACCAAATGGAGAAGTGAGAGAAAAACTTTCAAAAACCTTATAGTTTTTGCAGTTTCAGGACAACATTCTTTGCTATATGAACCTAGTAATATTTAAAATGAAATAATAACGTTTTCACCCTGAAGATATGAACAGAATTCAGGTCCCATCACAAGAAAATCATGATAAAAAGATTTTAAATATTATATTGTTGTGTTGAAAGGGGAAAGTTTCTTTCTATATCAAATATGCTGTTATTACTTTTCAGCCTTTATTCTTTTGTAAAAATACAGCCTTTGTTGTCCAAGGATGACTTGATTTTTGTGAGAAATAGAGTGGTTAATTCTGTCTTCTACTGACAGAAACTTTAATGGAAAAGATCTGAAATCTTCAGGCAATGTCAGCTATAAACTGCTTCCATAGCTTTTCATCAAATAGGCAACAAATGGCATCCATAGCAGAAATGAGCAAGTTCCCAAATTCTCCTGGCACTATTCGCTTATTCCCCGAAAGACTGACAGTTGTTATTGATGTTTATCTTTCACATTGTGGTAGTGCCCAGAATCTTGTTTTGGTTTGAACAATAAAATAAAATATAAACATTGTCCTCACCCAGTTATAGTCATCCTTGAGAAAAAGCTGAAGAGCACTTGTCCAAAATGAGCTGTTTGATGTTAGTAGCATTTTCAGTTCTTCCAGAATAGGACCTGTCTCACATGGCATCACTCCGTGAGATGTTAGCCCATTCACATATACAGCACTTAAAATAGTTATGGACTTACGTTTGGATGTGGTAAACATGACTGGAAATGCAGTGGTTCCACTTTGTGGGTAATTCTAAAGCATTCAATGACATCACCCATTTGGTAAAGGTTCTGGTGGCACTAATGCTGTACTAATGTTGTCTATCTTCTGAATTTGTTTTATTAATGTCACATGATCACGAATCTTATAGCGATGTGAGGTTTAGAGAAGCAAGTAAATCTGAGGTTCACTACATTAACTTCTCCTAATGAAAATATACTCAATTCTCTCCAGCAGCAACAATAAACAACCACCTAGTTCTGTCTGAGAAGTCACTGAAGCCTAACCCAGAGTGGAATGTAATATTCCATAAATATTTCTATGGACTATGGTTCTTAAACTGGAAGATACAGGGCAAAAGGCAGTTCTGATGCTGGTCTAAAGCAGAAGTAACATTTTACACATGACCTGCATGCGATGGCCAGCTCAGAATCAAGAACAGGACGTGTGCATATTTGGCTATATCTCAACATGGCTCCAATATCAGAAGTGACTTGACTGAGGAAAAAAGGTGGGAAGCAGTGGAGTCCAAATTGGGTGAAGGGTAGATTTCCCCCTGCTCTCTGCTTGGTCTAGTAAATGAATTCCCACCTCCACTTTATAGCCAAATAAATTGATGTGCATGTTGTTTGTCCCTCAGAAACCATAATTTTCCACTATGTCATGAAGTAAAAAGCAGTACAGAGGTCTCCAAGTCACATAAACAATGGCTACATTCACATCATACATCCCCTCCCAAAAAATTCTGGCAATTGTTGTTTGCTAAGGGTGCTAGGAATTGTACCTCTATGAGGGGTGAACTACAGTTCCCAGGATCCTTTGGGTGGGATAACGTGCTTTAAATGCATGGTGTGTGCATTGGAAGCTAGCATTCATAAACAGGTAAATAAAACCATGGTCCACAGTTCATGGCCCTCACATAGCTAACTCAGCATGCCCAGCAGAGCTTTTGAGCCTAACTTCTTTTGTCAAACAGCAGTCATCCATGCGGCACGGCAAGCTACATTTGAAACTCAGGGGGATTTCAAAAGCCATTTGGAATGTGGATGAAGAGCTGCTGTTGAAAAGAAAAAGAGTTGTTTAAAAAAATTTTTTTTAAAGCAACCTTCTGGTCATGCAGAATCAGTCTTGCGGTTCTGTGGATTGTGCCTGGACTGTGACCTTTGTTTGGAGGAACAAGTTTCTACCACCAAAAATTAATTGCAAACGGCCTAGGTTAATTAAATACAGGTATCTTTTTTTCATAAGGTTACATCCTCTGCTATTCTTACTCACAGTAAACCCATTGAAATTGAAAAACGTTCAATTAATGGACCCATTAATTTCAATAAGTCTGCTCTGAGTAGATTTAGTTGGCAACAATCCATAGTTCCATGTTTGTCATGCTTGTCAGGTATACAATTAGTAGACTCCTCAGTTCATTTTATGAGTTTGTGCTTACAAAGTTACTTGGGTACTTTCCTATTGAAGGAAGGAGTTCATGTTTTGCCCTTTTCATTGACCTTTGACACTTAATTTGAGCATCAGCAGTGCTTGTCATTTCATTTGTGTGATTTCTGAAGCGTCAGGAATTGGAATGTATTCCACAAATACAGACTTGGCATACTTTGGCAACGATATTCTGGCTTTAGCTTCTACAGTTTCCTAATTTTCCCAAATAATTATGTATACTGTTAAGAAGCCAAACATACAGATGGCACTGGAAACACTGAACTCTAGTTCAACACTTGCTATCAGTTATTAATGAACATGTCTGGCAAATAAAACATTGTATTTTGTTACAGTTTGGTATTTTGGGAGCATGGAATGACAATCTGTTTGGAGGGAGAATGATCTGTTTTAGTGATAATCTGATAGTGTGCGCATACATATTTTTTCTAGGCTTACATGAGTTAAATTTGGAAGCAAACCCTTATGTAAATTTGATATAAATTATATATAGATATTTGTTTGTGTGTGTTGATATAAATGCTATAAATGTATTATCACTAGTTCCAAAGTATCCATGGTCAACTTCTGGGAAATGTGAGACCTGCAGTCAACTTCATTTAGCCTTCAATGCTGCAAAGGTGAATGTACCTTCTAGAAAGAAATTTGTTAGGTAATGGAGCTGCCTGGTGGCCTGCCCATTTATTGGGTAGGGCCTGCTGAATGTGGGTTGCCTAAAGGCATTAAACTTGAGAGAGCTAAACAGAAGACTGCCTATAACTGGCTAAAACATTTGCAGCCTTTTTCATTCTTAGTTCATGGACAAACCTGCAACCTGAAGTTGGGATGAAAGAGTCAGACTCACAGTGTTGGTTGATCTATGGGCCACTTTATTTAAACACAAACCACCTGCAGAAGTATAAGTGGGGAAACAAGCAGCCTGCAGGCAACAGCATGACAACCCCTGACAATGGAAAATATGGTACACCGGTATTGCCTATCCCATTTCCCTAAGACACCTAAAAGGGTGAGCGGGGGCCTTTCCCGTAGCACTACTCCCCAGGGCCCCATAACTAGCCTTTTTGCCGGATCCATCTCTTTTGTTGAATGTATACTATTCTGTGCCATTCCATTTGGAACTGGTTTTCTTGTTTTATGATTGTATCTGCATTTTATAATTGTATGTGCTATTGTTTTAACTAGCTCTAGGACCTTTTGGTGAAGGGCCGGTAAGTCATCTTATAAACAAACAAACAAACAAACAAACAAACAAACAAACAAACAAACGTTGAATGAAATGGAAGTCCTCCTGAGTTTCAGGGAGCTAGTTAACTATTGAGGAGCCTAACTATTTTCAGAACACTTTCTTGTGAAGACTGATTCCAGAAGCAGCAGTAAAATAAAGTGGGCTTAGCTTGCAGGTTGTGTATCTATGGGAAACAAGGGCATTTGGTTAAAATCAGGGTGGATGAGAAGTATGTGAACTTTACCTGTTCCATAGCTTCGTATTCTGGCAGAATTTTTTTTACACAAATGCTAGGTTTTAATTAATGTCAGGGATAGACAACACGTCTCACATGGAGAAGCTTCAAATTTAAATCCCTGGAAGCTCCAAATAGCTGCTGAGCTGAGGAAAAACACTATTTGAGACCAGGAGTTGTACTGCTAGTCAGACCAGACCATAGGTGGAGTAACCTGATTTGGGATAATTAATACATGTATTAATTGTTCTGTGTGTCAGTTGATATGAAAGGGGTTTTTTTTTATGTTCCAGGTAGGCATTAAATGCAGTTAGTAAATTATGTAGATAATATAGTGGAATACACTGAAACTGAGTATTTACCTCTTTTTGTCTCCCAATTCATCAAATTTTTAGGGGGCGATCCTAGACCCACTTACCTGGAAGAAAGCCCCACCGAAATAAACGGGTCTTACTTCTGAGATGTTCATGCATAGGACTGTACTGCATTTTTCTGTAGTCATAATGCCCATTGAACTCAAGTTGGATACTTTTCAAAAACCTTTTTAAATTAAACAAAATATGTTTTAGGCAAATCGGAGGCTAGAAACTTCAGTTTGTTTCCAGCTAGAATGAGGAATGTACGGTAAGTGTGTGAAAATGGATTAAATTGTAATTAAATCATAGAAAACTAATTGGAATTTTGAAAGCCTTAAAATAAGAGTTAATGTTGACTTTGATATTATTGAAGCCCATAGTTTCAGGATATTCATTATAAATGCTCTATCTTTTAGGGCTCTTTTAAACAGGAGTTGTTTGTTTACACATGATATGTTTACGGAGATGAGCCAGTACATTTTGAAGAGACCTGTACCAGCTTTTTATAAGCCAAGCTTATTGTTGCCATGGGAGATATAGCCCAACTGATTACCAGTATATAGGGATGGTCCTATTATTCATAGTGACCATTTGTGACTGGTGTCAGCTGGAGGAATAATTCCAGGTTACAAATTTCTTTCATTTAATAGGAGAGTTAAGGTTCTTACAAATTTATTTGTACACTCCTAGAAGCATGGAAGGGGTAAGTTAAGGCTCCTGGCTGATCTTTTGCACCACAGTCTTACATATTTCAGGGCCAACCTGAAAATGAAGAGGAGTGGGGCTGAAAGAGTAAGTCACCCTGTGAATGCATGGACAGTCCAAAAGTTCACACAACTGATCAGCTGAGCCTGTGCCTGTGTGGGTGTGGGTGTGGGTGGGTATGTATATCTGTCTGTCTGTCTATATATATATATATATATATATATATATATATATACACACCAAAATGAATTCACCAAGGAATGTTTAACTTCTGAAGGTAGTGCTTCATCTACCATTTTAAATAAAAGCCTTGGAGCTGATGCTGGTTCCGGCTGATAGTGGGCTTTCTTCTTCCGTGGTTTAGTATCCTTTTCTAATTTGATTTGTTTTTATTATGGTTTTAGTAGTTTTTCTAAGGTATGGGGGAGATAAATAAGTTTCAGATGAGAGACGTCTACTAGTATCAAAAGTGGATTGGAAACAGAGCACCTTCTTCAGATGAAGGGAGTTCCTCTGGATCCACCTGTCTGTTTTTCAGCAATCTTATCTGACAGAAGCAAGTGGAATACTTTGGCAAATAGAATAAATATGGGGTAGCTTTGAACATAAAGTTAATCACACCACTTTAACAAATAGAAACGGGCCTTGGTTAGTAACAACATACTTGTTCCATTGGTTTCAGTTGAGCAAGTATGACTAATTTTTGTGAGACTGAGGCCTTTATGTCCAAACTGGCATTTAATTTAATTGTCTTGAATTGCCTACCTGTTCATTTCAAATCCACATTGCCTTCCTGTCTTTTACGGAAAATTATACAGAATGCAATTGTTTGCAAAACAATTGTAGATCCCCCCCATAGATCCCCCCTAAATTGTCTATGCGCTTTGCACATTCTCACAATAAATTGGGAATTTTATTGTTTTTATAGCATGTCAGAAGATCAGTACTAGGAGTATTATCACTTTCTAATAAGCTAACTTAGTCTACAACAGAAAGTCCCCCAGGACAGCTGTAAACTGCTCTTGGAATTCACACTATGGAAGAAAATTCGTGAAAGAAGGTTAAATACATTCCAATACACTGGGTAGAGCCAAATAAGATTATTGCATCTTATTTGGGGATAGAAACTTAGAGGGAATGTGTGTATAATATATGCTACATATTAGGAGTTTTATAACTCCTTGTTCAACACTTTTTTAGAAAGTGTTGCAATCCAGGACAAAGCAGACATGTCCCCGAATAATGCCACAACTCTCTTTTTTACACAGATTATTGTTTCAAAAAAACAAACAGCAAATAAAATTAATAAACAATAATAACACTAATATAAACATTGTCTGTGGATGAGGTTAAAATAATAAAAGTGACATTTTGACCAATGCATGCCATGTTAAACCTTTTGAAAAAGAGATGGTTTTATGTATTTCGACCACTTAAATAACTGTATCATAGATAATGTTTGAATGTAACGGTTGTAACTTAACTGTGTACATTTTGACAAAATCACATTCTGCCTTACCATTCTGTGGAGGGGATGCAAATATTATGGAAAGCTTTTTGTGTGCGGCTTAAATAAAGTATATTGTTCCATCTTTGGAAGTAGCTACAGTCCTATCCCATCGACAGTTGGGAGCACAAGCCTTTTAATGTACAAAGGGTAGCAGTACTTCAGCCAATCTGTGATAAAGGGGGGAAATGAGATCACTATGGAAACGGCAGGGAGAATCTAAAAGGTTTCTTTATAAAGTAAACGTCTGATGTTTGTGACTGCGGGGGCAAAAAAACCCCATAAATCTGTATGATGCTATCATTTCTGATTTGTTATCGCAGCAAATGCCAAGTGTAAGCAGTCTGACCATGGCTTTATTAAGCGCTTTCGTTTGCTAAGATAGTTACTATACGACAGCAGAGGAGGGAGAGAGACAGAGACAGAGAGAGACAGAGAGACAGAGAGATGGCAGTGCTGTAGGGGAAATCTCATTTGCTTAAATTTTTCATCATACCTTTTTTTTTTTGTAATCACAGAGAAAGCTTACAGCTTATGCAGTAAGGAACCCCATGAGGTTTCCAGAAATGCAGTCAGTCACTTGGGGAGCTGAATACAATTGCGAAAGCAATGTTTCACCCCGTTACGTGTCTGCCTTTGATCTCAGATTGAAAATCTGTGACCCTCTCCCTCCAATCCAAAAGCAAATAGATGCAAAAGGAAAGAAACCTTCAGAACACAGGCTGGCAAGGACAAATAATAATAATAATAAAAGGAAGGAAGGAAGGAAGGAAGGAAGGAAGGAAGGAAGGAAGGAAGGAAGGAAGGAAGGAAGGAAGGTAGGTGACTGTAGTTGTAATAGCTCCCATGGACCTGCTTGGACAACAGGCAACTGCCAATGGATTCACTGGACGAGCTAAACAACAAGGGTTGCAGGCAGCATCTCTGGTCCTGCAAAGGACAAGGAAAGCTTTTAGGCTTTCTCTGTACTTGCTGCCAAAGCTGTCACAGAAGCAACAAGACAGTCATAGCTCTAAGTCCCAGTTCTTCAGAATTCATCTCAAAGCTTGCAGAGAAAGAAAACAATGGTAAGCCAACAATTATGAATACTGCTTACTGCATTTAAACATGATTTTTATTTTGTGTCTTGCATCTAATAGGAATTATTGCTTCTCCCTAGATATCCTGATCTTTTAAAAGACAGGTGTGAATTTTGATTGGTTTTCTGAGGTATAATTTGTTGATTTGGTCCAATTTATTCATTTGTGGCACTAGACATACAGGGGCCATTCAGAGATTGTTGAGGTGCAACTGTAAATGGGTTGTGTCAATCCCAAGTTAAACTACTTCCATTTTCAAAGCACCATGTTCCTGTAGCTTAACTTTTAGCATGCGAATCAGGTAAATAAATTTTATTGCTAAGGTTGGATATCTGGAACAATAAGAGTTTTAAATTATAATTGCAGTGACATGTAAAGTTCAGAAGGTAGCATTTCTTGTGAAAGCATTTAGATATTGTAGTAGACTTATGAGTTTTAACTGGAACAAAAACTCCAGCCAAAAACCTGGCAGTGCAAACTTTTGAAAATGCAGAAATAAATATTTCAGTGATAAATAAGTGATATGATTTGACACCAATTTCAATGTTGCTTTTTAGGCATATCATAAAAATCAATGATCTGTGGATAAATTTGTGGAGTGAAATGAAATGGCTTTTTCAAAAAATTTCTATATAGCACTACCTTGGAAAAACAGTTTGAATTACCTTGCTACATTGACGGATAATGTATTCAGGCATTTATCAGATGTTGATGATAAGACTAACTATATAAGGCAGGATGACACTAAAGGGGCAGTTTTTGAATGTTTGTATTTATTTTCTTCAAGGTATTCTACACATGGCCTTTCCAGACCAGTAACTTCATCAGAACAAAGCTTATAAGGTAGGTCAGAATAAATACTCATACAACTTGATCGCTTGGGGGGGGGAGGGGGAGAATCTAAATTGCATGCAACACAATGTTAATGAATAATCTCTTCTGCCCAACTATATTGTATGCAGTATGAAATGAGAGGTTGATTGATTTACACGAATGCTCATTTATTGTACTGTTTTTATTCTGAATATGCTTTCGGTCCTGGCTAGCGTTGGTAGCATAGCAGAACTGAAACCCAGAAAGCTGTTGCACATATCTCATACCAACACACCCCCTTGGGTCACAATATTCGGTATAGATACCTAACAGCTTCTGAATTGTACATTTGTGTTTAGAACAAAGTGAATACATGAAAAGAGCTGAGAAACAAGTGTAAAATACATCACAACTGAGAATACTGGAAGAAGCTGTAATTTTTAAGAGCAAGGGAAAGGTTAGTCATCAACATAGTGATGATTCCTACTGCAATGAGACTTTCTGAAGATACTATCTACCAAAAAGAAAATGCTGTAGGAGTGTCACTATGACAAGCACTTTTGATAGTGGTTCTCTGAATGAAAATATAGCAGCTGCCTATAATCTTGCTGTTCTATTCTTTCCAACCTTTTTAGTAGTACCTAGGAAATAATGCAGGATCCTAAACCATATTTCTATATCAATGATATTTAAAAGGCAGTTGTTGCACTTGTTTGGGGGAACACATCTATTTTGTAAGTCACATCAGAAGGGAGTTTGGGGGAATTAACTTATGCTGGATTTGAATCATTGCCATCAATAGACTTCAACAGAGAAAGTGGTTGGGTTTCAACTTTTATTTTATTTTTTTCAGTCCAGTGTTTACCTGCTATTGTTGTTATTAAAGTTTAACCCTGATTAATGATTTATTTTTTAAATTCTTCATGTGGAATCTGCCACTAATTTTGCTAATGCCTAGACAATAAAGACTGCAATTGAATGTAAAGCCATGCTGTTTGAACCCCGCTGGAGTCAATGGGCAGTATCCAGCTAAGTCATACTCGGAGTAGACCTACAGAAATCAATGGACTTTGGTTGGTCATGACTAATTAAGGTACATTGATTTCAATGGGTCTACAATCCAATGGGATTAAAGCTGCATCAAATGTTTTCAGGATTGCAATCAAAGACTAAAATATTTATTTTAGTCTTTAAAAGTTTTAATCTTTAACAGTTTATGCCTATCCAAACACCATACATTTGTTCTCTCCCTGCACTTTTAATTTTGTTATTAATATTATTATTTTGTTAATACATACCTATTTATTCTGTAAGTTATATGCACTAGGAGATGCCACTATAGTGATCTTAAACCTATAGAGGGGAGTTCACCATTTTAAATAATACAGATTTACACAGAGAGATAAAAGGTTAATTAAGGTTAATATTGGAAAACATGTCTGAGACTTCCTATAGCAAAAACTTGAATGAATCTGATGTAATTCTGTGCATTTTCTATCTGTGTTTGATATGTAATATTTTTCTAGATCTAGGCTGCTGCTAATTCATTAAAACTTTCCTTGAGGGCAAATGGATCCTAGATATAAGTAAGCGCCTTTGTAGGAAAGCACATAGCATTATGAGTTAGCTAAGGGAATACTGTAACTGTATCCTCAGGTAACATTTTTGTGTACAAGTATATTATGCAATAAAAGTAGGTATTTTTTCCTATTTTTATATTTCTTCTGGGAAATATCCAAACCTTTTCAAGCAGGTTATGCTCATGGCTGAAATTGGCAGAAAACAATCAAAATCAATCCTGAAGAATATCTAAGAGAAATACTACTTGTGCTTGTTCCTTGGTTCACGAGTAGCATTGTACCTCTATTTTGGTTGAGTTGCCATCACATCATGTGAACTTCATTGTTAATTATGATAAGTATTTGTTGGAATGAAGATCCATGCAGGCGGCCGTATGCATGTTTGTTGAATTTAATAGGGCAAACTCTTTGATAATTGTATAAGACTGCAGCCTTACTCAGCAACATATCATTCCAAATTCACAATGAAAGTTCAGCAATTCAGTAGGTTGGATCCAGAATTCACTCTCATCTGCAGCAGCATCCCCTAAGCAGAGTTCTACTCAGGGGATTTACTTGCTGGTGGAGGGAGGGTGACGTCTGCTCATTCCCCCTTTAGTTCCCAGTGCCACCTCCCGCTGGATTTTGGGGAGACACTTTGGAATAGTGTGGGAGATGGCACTGCAGTGTGCAGGTGAAATGAGAATTCCAAAAGGCAGCTCTTTCCTCCTACCAGCGGGATCTGTCTTCTGGATCAAAAGTCTTCCATTGGCAGAAGAGGTATTTCTGTCTGTGGAAAGTGAAGTCTGGATCAGACTCAATTTCTCTTACCTGCCCCGCACCACCACTTTAAAAAATGTGTAACTTAACAAAATGGGTGTATGTAGGGATTTTTTCCAGCCAGAACTCACCAGAACTCAGTTCTGGCACCTCTCAGGTGGGCACCATTGCCACTATGTACCAGTTCTTCACATTTTTGTCACTGTACCTCTTCACCGCACTAGACAAATGTCCCTGCTGTTCCTGAGTAATGTTGTGTGATGTGGTAATGGTGCAGTGGTGCACATAGATCAGCATACAAGCATATTTGTCTAGTGTACCATCTCTTAAGACTGGGTTGCCACCAGGTGCCAGAAGGAGCTGTAGAGTCATTTTTATTGAAAGATAAGAAAACCTGGACCATCTTTGTAATGGGGTATTCTGACTTGCATATGGAGTTGTACTAAATTCCCTATTGACCCTTTTTAAGCTTTTGATTTTTTTGTTCTGTTTTTATTTGATTATTTAAAAGATTTCTAGGCTACCTTTTAGCATTGTTTTTCTACAAGGTAGTTTTTAATAAATAGAACACAACATGCCATAAATATCACAAAAGACCATAAAATGGTGACATTATCAATAACAACCAACATAGCAACCTCAAAAATAGTTAAAACTATTTCTTGCCAAACTTTTGTGCACAAATGTATTTTGCGTTTTTCTTTTGTAAACCACCCTGTGGCCTTTGGATGAGGGCTGATATATAAATTTAATAAATAATAGTAATATTTCCTGAATATACTAATAATACACTAAGCACTGTTGTCAACTTTCCTACTCTACTTTTCCTGGGGAAAGGATTTTGGTTATAAGTGTTTATTGGGGACTTGCATTGTGGGAAAGTGACTAGATTGTTTGGAAAGCAAATCAAGTTTGTTTGGATGCCATGTTAGGGTCACCATGATGCATTTTGCTGCCTGAGGCAGACAAGATACCCTGCTCTAGAAGTTGACCAGAATAGCAGCTGAATCAGACTTCAAGACTGGTGATGGGATAACATCTTATTGAGGCAGTAGGACAGCACAGGTCTGTTCTCCAACAGAAGGGAATAGCCAGGCAGCTTAAGAAGGGCACTCATGTAGCTGTTGCCTATGCATCTATGTAACTGGCATCTAAGGCAGTTGCCTTATTTTGCCGAATGGTAGAGATGGCCCTGTGCTACACTTTACACCCTCAAAGTAGTACAGTTCCTAGGTAGTCTTCAACAGTATCATGGCATTATGTGCCTTCTTTGCAGATCTGTTAAAAACAAAGGTAATCTTCACATACGCACTTCCCTGGGGTCTTTTTCTGTTTTGTTCAGAACAAGCATGCTGATTAGTTGAGGAAGACCCAAGCAATTAGCCCTGTCCATGTATTTCTAGGGAACATATTGTAGAATAGCTTGGGAACGAACATTCTTCTATTTGTGTGCATGCACAAATAATGTTAGGATGTGCATAGTCTGATCTAGTCATAGGAAATATATATCATTCAGGTAGAATATCTGCAGAAATCTCATGTTAAGGGGATATTTTGGGCATCATGGTTTCATAGCATAAATATTAGTAGAGCCTTATCTAGATAGGTACAGGATGATTGATAACAGGGTTAGCAGACTTGTCTAATGTTAGCATTTGCTTTTCTTGTGATATTACATCCCCTGTTCTTTTGATATATATATATATGGTTACATAGATATAGCATAGAATGTGTTTTGAATGTGCTCCTCATGGGTTCACTTCTAGATGTAAAGAACTACTGGACATTAAACAGTAGAAGATTAATGGGTTCTAGCTGTGGAACAAGAAGTGTCTGGATAGCAAGTAAAAGTCAAAGCCCATCTAGCCAAGAAAGCTGAGAATTATCATCCTCTGCATATTATAATAGCAGCTGGGATAGGCAACTCTCAGGGCGCCCCAAGAAATTTTTGTCATTGCATAGTGGTTGGACTAGATAAAACTTGAGCCATCATGCAGCTCTAAAGTTGTGTTTCCATTTGAGATTCTATCTCAGTGCTACTTGTCCTTGATAATTGTTTAATTGAACAGTGCCACCTCTACATAAGGAGATAGTCTGAAGCTCTTAGAAATTATTATTTCAAAGCAGATACCACTACTGAAATCCAGTGATGCTAGAGCTCGGCTTGGATCTGAGAAATCATTGTCTCAGCCCCACAAGCTTGTTGAGATGCCAAACCTTGCTGCTCTCATCTCCTTGGAGGAAGAGCAGGACACAAATGTAATTAACATTTGCCACTATATATGGTTTGGAATGTTTACAGCAGATCAATCATTCCACCATAAATGGTTTAGCCTTTGCTACATTGAAAAAAGTGAGATGGTAGCATTGCATCATGTTTATGAGAAAGTTATAATCTGGGGTGGTATTCAGTTACTTTTTACTCAGAGTAGACCTACTGAAATTAATTAGCATGACAAAATTTGGCTCTGTAATTTCAATGGGTCTACTCTGAGTAAAATTTAGTAGTATTTCCCTAACAAATTTAATTTGGTTCATTTTCTTTATTAGGTCTCTATAATAAAGGTAGTTATTTAAAATGCCATACCTCTTAAGAGGACAGATCTTTTTCAAAAGTATTCTTGTTTCATCTTTTGCTGAAACATTTCGTCTGAAATTTTAACCGTGAAGACATTTCACAGCATATCTCAATGTATAAGGTCGCTGACCCAGGAAACAATTATATTTACTCACCACTCTCTTTTGTATAATGAAAAATATTCCCACTGTGATACATTTCATCAAATAATAAAACTATTTTCTTCTTACCGTTGTTTCACTGAAAAAAACAAATAATCGGAACTCTGGTTTCTTCTGTCAAGCACAGAGGAATGTAGATTTCAGTATGTTCATATGCATGCATGAGTGTTCACATTTACACACACACACACAGAGAGAGAGAGAGAGAGAGAGAGAGAGAGAGAGAGAGAGAGAGGTGTCAAGAATTCACATAGTATCCAAAGTTGCTTTTTTGGTATACTTCTGAAAACCAATTCATGATCCAAAGGAAAGTAATCTTCCAGGAAAAGAAGAACCTTTGCATCATTCTGGGTTAGGCCAAGATAAATACAAAATCTGAAGATGGAATCTGTTTTCAAATAGCATTCTAACTTGCTTTAAAAGGAAACTCAGTGTAAACACTAAAAAGCTCATCAGATCTGACCTGAAATTATTTCTGTAGAATAAAAATGTGTAATGTTGTCTCTTTGGGTGGTTTAAAATCCAATGCTTGATTTTGAGCTTTTCTTATTTTGTCCTTGTACATGAATTCTTAACATTTATTTGGAGGGAGGCTTATTTTGGAAGGGAACTTGCAAGGGCACATATCTGCCTTTGGAATCAGATACAGAAAAAAACCCTCCACTGTTCAGATCTCACAAAATATAAATATTTTCTAGACAAAGATGTAAATTTATTGCGCAGACAGATACAGCTCACTGAAAGTGGAAATCTAGGTATTTGTTACTGAATCACATATCCCATTCAATGATAATATCATTTGGGATAGAACCAGGTAGTAAATTGGAATTAGAAAATATTTTGTATGCTAAGATATGTATCAGGCCATAAATAGAACAAATAATTTAGTTTTTTTTCTAAATGAACAGTATATGTGTTAAACTCTTGTAAAAACAAAAAGATTATTCATGGAAGAGTAAAGCAGATCTAGTTCATGTTGAATTCTAAATATGCCCTAAATACTCTAAATAAGAGTAATATCAGTTATTCATTTTGCCTACATTTAATCTCTCCCACCCCCCCTATATTATTGAGTGTGTGTGTTTTATAAATCAAGTAGATATGTTTTTCATTCTCTGGTTTTGTCACGGAAGCCTAGCAATTGACCATTGATTTTATTCCCCCTACTCTTCTGTGGGTTATAAAGAGAGCTGTGGGTGGTTAATTTATGAAAGGGATGCGTGAGTAAATAAAGAGTTAAAATAAAGGCAGGCTCACTGGTTTGTTGAGATCTGTCAGAGTCTGAGTGGCTGGCTGCATATCTGTCTCAGGAACAATAGGTACCTGTATTCTGCTGGGCAGTCAGCAGCAATATGGAAAAGGTCTGCTTTGGTTAAGAGGTCTCTTCATGAGAAGACCTAAGACAGTCCCACTTTTTTTTTGGCGGGGAAGCAGGGGGATGCAATCTCAACTGCCTTGAGATGAGGGGCAGAGCTTTGATCATTTCTATTCAGCACTGACTTGGCCTGAGATTGAGGTTCCCAGTCTAGAAGTCAGCAGGCTGTCTTTTCACTTTCTTCACAGAGGGACACACACGCACGCACGCAAACATATGCTCTCTCTCTCTCTCTCTCTCTCTCTCTCTTACGCGCATACACACACACACACCCTCCTTTGCTGGTCTAAGCAGGCAGCTTAGTGTCACAGCTATAACCAAGGCGCAGTGCACTGAACACAGCAGCACCAGTCTCCGTGGTGGGAAGAGGGGGCACGGAAGGTGACAACAATGGAGAAGCCTCAGTCCACTTGCAAGTTTAGGTAAGAAAGAATGATTTCTTTTCTCAAGGTTTCAGACACATTAGAATCCGTTAGCTTTAAATGAAACTGCTAAAGATGCCAGACTATAGGTTTTCCCCCAATCAGTTTCTGCATTGCTAGTATAAAAACACAACTCCATCCCACCCCCACTCTTGAGAAGGTGACTAATCTAATTAGAAATGTTTCTAGCACTCACTTTTTAAAAATGCATTGTGCTGCTTTCTTTTACAGGGGGATTGTGTCACGTAGAGCAGTATTTATTCATTACGGTTCAGTGGGGTAAAATGCCACTTTGCACCTGCCATACATATACAATATTAAAACTGTGTTCCATCAAGCCCAATTTTTAATTATTTTTACACTCTTAACTGTACCGAGTTCAGAGAGTTTTAAAAATTAACGAGCTTCCCTGCGGAGTTCAAATAGTATAATCTACATGAACCACTGCAGCAGGAAGAAGACATTATTCTGGGAATATATTTTTAATGCAGGTGTAACCTTTAAACTTTAATACATTGCTTTCTCAACAATTTCAAGGAAAACAGAGGCATGTGCAGTCTGTACTTTAAAAGAACCAGTGGCTTAAAGAAAATATAATCAAGTTGAGCATTAATAAAATGAAACAAAGCGCATACACACACACACACACACACACACACACACAGTGTAAATAAATACATTTACGGTATTTTCTTTTGATGCGCTGTGGGAATGCTACAAACAACTTACTGAATGTGTATTCCCGGATAACCCACAATTGTTAAAGGAAAAGTATAGTAAACAGAGTTTCTTTTTGGAACACAAAATTGGAAATCTAGAGTGAAAATGCTGGAGAGACAAATTGAGGCATAAAGTTAGACAGCTAAAAGAACACAAGGGCAGGTGAATCTGCATTGGTGCTTTTTTTTTTTTTAATTGACTGTAAACCAGATGCCATCATTTCCTTATCTCAAAAGCCTAGGATTTGCTACAGCATGCCATCCCTTTACGAATATAAATTTACCGTGTGACTCCCATACAGGAACAAAGACTAACTTTGACACTGTGAGCTTTATAGTACTTTCTATTTATTGTAAACTACTGGAGATTTTTTAATGAAAGAAAAAGGAAGGCAATTTGAAGCTTGAGTGTACAGTAATCAATGTGAGGGATGCATTTTATTCAGTTGCCCATTTGCAAGATTCATTCTGAGCTTCCTGTGATATATTGTTATGTAAATATGGTTCAGCAGGGGAAAGCGGTGCTAAGGAGATTCAATTTACTTTGAAAGTTGTTCATTTTAGCTTGGGATGAATGTTATTTGTTTGATGTGATTCAAAGGAAAGAAGTGACTTTTTCATTGTGAAGCCTATTGTGATGCGAACAGGGTGATATAATCTTTTTAATTTTGGCTTTCACACCACAGAAGATAAAGAGAGATCTCAGCTCATTTAGTGATTGCTAAGTCTTCATGGGTGCCCAAGGACTGATCTTGGTTGCTATGGCTAATCTGACCTCAATCTAAGCCGCTTTAGGAACCGAGGCACTTTCTCTCTTTTTTACATTTAAGAGCATGTACCTTGATTTATGTCCAAAATTGTGACTAAATGTCTTTGTATCCATATGATAAATGGTGGCATGCAATTAATCATTTTGTAGAAGTAAACACTGCTGTCCCACTCTAAATATGTTTTGTTCTGAGTTAATGGTATGGAACAAGCCAGTCTCGGCAAACAGCTATCTGTTATTTTAGAGAACCATTGAAACTTGGATCAAAAAGAAGGAAATTGGCATTCACTTTGCCTTGCATTAGTATTTCATTTCTGCTATCTGGTGATGAGACGGCATGTAGATTGACAATGAATGACTACCATTCCATCTCTCTACCTGAATATATAATAGATTAGTTCTGAGTGTATTTGTTCCACGAGGCCAAAAAAAGGGTCCCTGCTGCTTTATCTGATACTGTTTGTGTGCTACTCCATTATCAGTGGCCGTACAAAGATTTGCAGTTAGAAGTACTTTTGCTCTTCTGAAAGAAGCTCACTGTTTTAGTCTTATGCAAGTTCCCTGAACTCAAATACTATCAGATTTTGTTACTATTAGAAATGTTCTGCCTGTATGACACTTAATGGCCCTTGCATTTTTATGTATTAGAGAATCTCTTTCACAAGGAACTACTGTGATGAAAAGGATTATATTATTATTTTTTGTACAAAGTGTTGTATTTTTTAGGGAAAGGAACAGTAATATTTCTTTTCTGTTGGATGGAAATTACTGGTTTGACTTCTTGTTTGGGTTCTGTATGCCAGGATAATGTAACAGTGATCTCAAGCTAACAGAGAAAATGATCTGGTGTTTTTAGCATAGCTAAAAAGCACAGCAATACTTCACAGTCTTTTGCTTAGTAATGAGTTGGCTAGTTAAGATTGCCACTACTGTAAGGACAGCCAGTTGCAGTGTTGTGCTTGATGGGATGGTTGGCATTATAAACAAAGAAAAGCTTGAATTTGTTGGTACCGGTAATTGTACAAAAGCAGCCCTTTAGAGGAAATCCTTTATTCTCTTTAAAAGAACACATAAAGGCGGCAGAAGTGAAAGTTAACAGCTAATTGGCTGCTGTTAGAATTGTTCACTGGTTCATACCTAGGCACCAATTTGGAGACCAAAATAAGTTCACCTATGAATGTCATAATTACCAGCATAGTAGGTCTAATGTTATATAAGGGTTTATTTAAAGCACTTGCTAACTTTGATATGCCACTTAAATCTGTTCCATATTTTTATCATTTAAGAAGGTTAGTGGTTCGAGTCCACCCAGGGATGGCTGTGGGCTGGATCCCTGCATTGCAGGGGGTTAGACTAGATTACTCGGGGTACCTTCCAACTGTACAATTCTACGATTCTATAAATTTGAAGTATTTTCATGTAGACATATTGAGATACTGTTTAATTTTCAAGAAGTTCAGTGAAAGTTGCTGGTGTAGAGAAGGTGGGAAACTTAATTAGCTGGTTTGTTAAATGGACTGTAGAAGGTGGCTCTTTTGAAAACTTTTTTTATTTTTTGGTGCTGGATCGATAGCAGTATTTGACAGGATAGTATGGCTTCTCTATGGCTTCTCTATTGGATTTTAATAATGGTCAAAATGATAAGTACAGCATAACTTCTTGAAAATCAGGAAAAGTTTTGCTACTGACTTTAATGGGATCTGAATTACAATACCTTTCAATATGTAAACATATTTACCTTAAAATAGCGACAACTTAGGAATGTTTTGGCACTTTGATCACATACAGTGTAATTCTACACATCTACCCCTCTGAAGTGAGTCCCATTGAGTTCAGTGGGGATTACTCCTATAAATGGATAATAGGATTGCACCCTTAGTTTCTAGTTTAATAACAGTCAACATGTGGAGATCCAGATTACTGGAGTGCGCCCTCTCTCTCTCTCTCTCTCTCTCTCTCTCACACACACACACAAACGTGTGTCTGCGTGTGTAATAGCAACCCATTAAAATTTACTTATCACAAATCTACAATGTACCAGCTAATGTCTAGAAGTGAGAGTACCCAAATGGGAATCCTCCATAATTATATGGGGTGAGCGATGGCAAAATTCAAACCAACAGTGCCTTCATGTTTCCATTGTCAATTCTCTTTATGGTGTATGCAAATTTCAGTGACTTGAGCATAATGGCCAATGTTCCATGTGTCTACTTAAAAAGATAAAGTGATAGAATTACATTGTCTTAGTTAACTGCTGCCAAATACAGAAGTATTGATTAACCAGCAGGAGATGCTGTTTAAGTGTTTCAGCTGTCACCCTTCTATTGGAGACTGAGTGCATCATTTTCACCACTGACTCATTCTCCACTAATCTATGACAAAAGGGAAATACTTTATTCCTACGCTTTGACTTCCTTATGTTCCCTTATGCTTATGAACCAAGTCTTATTTGCTTGTTGTTTGCTTTTAAAATTTGTGGTGCCATACTGTTTTCTGCTTCTGAGATATAATCTTGTTGTGGCATGTGTTTATAAAACACACAGAGAACCAAAGGGACAGGAATGTGTTGTTCACATAAAAGTAATGCTATGTTAATCATTGTTTCTTTTTTCTTTTTTAGCTTGCTTGATGCAACATTGCTTGAACCTACATTTTTTAGAAATGTTTTTTTAAAAAAATACATACATCTAATACCACCCAAGTCAGATTTATATGAAAACATTTTTTGTGGCTGAATGATGTTCAAAATTATACATGCACACAAATATCCACATGTGAGATATCATTGAATCAAGAACTGTAGAGTTGGAAGGGACCCTGTGGGTCATCAAGTCCCAACCCCCTGACACACAGGAATCTCAAGTAAGGCACCCAACCTCTGCTTAAAAACCTCCAATGAAGGAGAGTCCATAACCTCCCAAGGGAGTCCGTTCCACTGCCAAACAGCTCCTACTGTCAGAAAGTTCTTCCTGATGCTAAGTCAAAATCTCCTTTCTTGTAACTTGAATCCATTGGTTTGGGTCCTACCCTCCAGACCAGGAGAAAACAAGCTTGTTCCATCTTCCATGTGGCAGCCCTTTAGATATTTGAAGATATTTCTCTTCTCACTCTCCTCTTTTCCAGGCTAAACATATCCAGCTCCTTCCAACGTTCCTCATAAGGCTTGGTTTCCACACCCTTGACCATCTTGGTCACCCTTCTCTACACGTTCTAGCTTGTCAATATCCTTCTTACATTGTGGTTCCCAGAACTGAACACAGTATTCCTGGTGTGGTCTGATCAAGGCAGAAGAAAGCGATACTTGAAACCTACAGAAGATATGCAATAATATATTTCATTGTAATCTCCACCCTTATAAGAGTGTTTCTGTTCAGAATTCCAGCCATTCACTTCAAGTAGGGCATTCAAGTCCCCCCACCCCACCCCTCGCCACACTTATTTTTTGCCTCTGAATACCAATTGTTAAGGATCACAAGCAGGAGAGCACTATTGCACTCATGTGCTTTTGGACTTCCCATGGGCATGTGGTTGACTCCTGTGAGAATGGAATGCTGGACTAATTCAAGCAGCCTTCTTCTTATGATCTGCTTTTCTGTTCCAAGTACCATTCGGCATTCTGGAACCACTGAGCATGCTCACTGGTCTTTTTGAGGGGAAGGTAGTGATTGCCCCCATTAGATTTGCTTTCATTTATTTTTTTTAAGTTCCTATATCTCCATTTGCCATGTTAAGAAAAGAGATACTCTCTATGAGAGAGACCCAACATATTTAATCAAGAGAGGATCTGGGAGGGATAGCCTTGGGAAAATCACCACCAAACTACTAGAAGCTACTAGAAGGATGAAAGCACTGAAGATTTGCACAAAGCCTTTGAAACACATTAGGCTGGAAAACAGAATATTCTTGTAGGGCTTTAGATGGTGCTTCCTGCATTAGAAGAGTGAATTGAACCTAAGTTTGTAGATAGCTTTAGTCCTTGTGAATTTGCATTTTCCTTGCATTCTAGGTAGATAAGCATTTATCTTCCAGTTATCATAACTTACAGGGATAGTGGAAATTTTTGGTTCAGTTAACATTTAAAGGTGACCTACCCAATTTGCAGTTTTCCAAACAGTATGTTAACTAAAAAAGAGCCATCCCTTGAAATATGCATTTCTCCGAATTTTGCAATGCAGCTCTCCTGGCAAGTAAAGTGTACAAAAAAATACATATATTTGGGTAAAGTGTGCATAGAAATGCATATATTAGTGAAAATACAACTACAGATGCATTATACTAGCAGCAACTGCTTTGCAAAAATGTGTTATATTTGGGGAAATTGTATACAAACATGTATATTCTGGAATATACAAACATGTATATTCTGGGAACAAGCCCCATTGAACTTAGTGGGATTTTCCCTTTTGAATAGACACTTATAGGCTTGTGCTGTTACACAGCCAGTTTAAGAGTCATTTGTGATTATTGAATTATGTCATTTTTTTAATGGACATGGGGAGGCACCAATTCACCTTCTTGCCAAGGACGCAAGGCATGGGAGGGAGAGCCAGATACAGGATGCAAGGGAGGCTAGGTACACCTCTGCCCCTCTTTGAAACAGCTGGCAAGCCATGTTGACAACACTGAGCGAGATGGTTTAACTCAGCATAAGGCAGCTTCCTATGATTTTTTAAAATATGAGGTGTGAATGTCATAGACAGGTATTTCAAAACACTTATATGGCACAGAAGAGAGCCACAGCTGGGAGCAGCACTGTGCTGCAATCCTATTGTAGCTGTGTGATGTGTGAAACAGCCCTGCGCTTTGAAAATCTCTCCTCATTTTAATGTATGGCTAGTTCATTCTTGTTCCTTTTCCTTTTACCATCTGTGGGCTCTGTTGCAGTGGGAGAAGCCTAGCAGCACAACTTCCAATACAGTGCAAAATAAAATAAAAATGTTAAGTTAACAAGAAGCCTTGGCAGAGAGACTAAAGTATGGGAAGGAATATTTGCTGCAATTATTTCTTCCCTCTCATCTTATTCAGAAACATGAAGGGCTGTTACATCTACACAGCTTGGCAAGAGCAGCGTTTTGTTGTGACTGGGCTTCTGTTGAGCTTTGCCAATGTTCATTTATTTTAGAACATAAAGAATGCTATCCTATCTCCACTCACCTGGGAATGAGCCCAGAATTGTGCTGAAAATGGATCAAATTCCAGTCCATTTCTGATTTCTGTAGGGTAGGTCCATTTAACTCCACTTCTTAGTGGGATACTCCCCCCACCAATGGGATTCCCATATATTGGCACCTTGAATTTGTGTGTTATGTGTCACTCTGTTCCTGTCTTGTTCATGTCTAGGGCATAAGTGTGTAGAGCATGGGGTAAAGCTGCAATCCAACATCAGATTTCCCCCCTTTAGTGACCATATATTTTGTACAGTTGTGCAAGCAAAATACCCAATACCCAAACTCCTGTGCAGTTAATACATCTGATTATTTGGGAGCCTTAATCATGTAGAGCTCCTCCTCAGGCCTTGCATATGCCATACAGGTGAGTAATGTGTGATAGGGCTGAAATGAACTACTATTGAGCTATAAAAATATCCATTATTTGGGGCTGTGGGTGTTACAATCTACTCAATAATATCACCATGGCAGTTGTTTATTTCCTTGACATCTGACAGGAAGGCATTCCACAGGGCGGGCGTGACTTCTGAGGGCCTTCTTGGTAGGGCCCTGTGGAATGCACTCCTGTCAGATGTCAAGGAAATAAACAACTATCTGACTTTCAGAAGACATCTGAAGGGATGTATAGAGAAGTTTTTAATGTTTGGTGTTTTACTGTTATAATCTGTTGGAAGTTGGGCAACCCAGTCAAATGGGTGGAATATACGCAAATTAATACTACTACTACTACTACTACTACTGGGAGTAAGTGATAGTATATGGTAAATTCCGCTGCCGTTTCTGTTTTCCCAGTCCCATTCAGTACATGTCTGTAGAAAAACCACCTGGTGATTGGAAACTACTCTATATTATTCATTCACTGCCTTCTCAATTATTCAGTTCAATATGTCTATGCAGTTTTGCTTGTGGTTATTCTGGGCCATATATTTTCTAGTTTTAAAGTTGTGTTTATTAATCCTCGAGGTTATTTTTTTTTACAGTAGATTGCTCTTGGTTATGGAGAGACCCTGTGTCTGTTGGTAAAATATTCTTGGTAAAATATTCTTGACAGGATGGCCACAGGAAGGGCTGAGATACTTCCGTGAAACTGGCCCAGGACCCCCCTCCCCCTTAATCACTTCTCTTCATGGATCAAAATTTTTTGGGGGGAGAAAGTGAGCACTCACCACCCTACTTGCTAGCCCTGCCACTGCTGTTGTATCCCCTTCCTGCTACCCACACTTTGGGGGTTAAGATCTAAAGCAGGAAGTCTTCACACATGTAGGCTCTTCTTGCGATTTAGAACAATTATAACCATGGGGTGGGGGAGAAACAACTGAAGGAGGCTTAGAGCTTACTCCTCCTTCAGAGCATATGGTCATACAAATATTTTCTTAGACAGCTATGCCATCATCTGTTCCAGCAACATTTCTTAAGTTAAACCCCTTCTCAGTCATCTCCTTATCCAAAAATCTTATGGGCAAGAGACAGCTAATTATTTCTAGTTTACTGTTGCTTACTAATGAGATATTGCCTGTACTACAAAATGTATCACCAAATGTCATGGAGAAGGGAAACATTTGCCTCAGTTCATATAAATCTTACTCTTCTTCCACCATAGCCACCAGCTTCTGCCATTATAGATATCTTTCCTACCCGGCTGTGTCTGCAATTATGTGGAGCCCACACATGAGGGCTTTCTGTGAACCCTCCATTACTTCCTGGCACATGGATTGCTGGAACAATAGTGTCCGAGGCAGAAGGAGCCTCAGGGTATAATTTTTTTTGGGAATCTGATTTCCATACTAAGTACTCTGATGGCCCAGGTGGAAAAAACCATGAATCCCCAGGGCCTGGTTCTCATTTGGGAAGTAGTCCTGAGTTTGGGCTGTACCTTCAGATTTTGTGTGTGGGCTCTCATAAGGCAATGTTCCTTCATACAAAACAATTCCCTTTACATAGAAAGCTAGTAACCTGGAGCCCTTCTCCCCCAATGTGCTAGCTTTCTACGATCAGTTCAGTGATCTAGATGGCAGGATGTAATTGACACTGGTCACTGACATCAAGAGGTGAGTGTTAGAGGAAAAGAAAAGGGCAGTGGGGAGTTGGGGTGGTGTTTGAGTCCTGCTTCATTCCCATTGACGTCATTTGGACATGGGAGCTGAACATTGGAATGGGCTCAGAAACAGCAGCAGCCTTCTATTTCAAGCTTCCCCCCCCCCCAAAAAAAACCACTTTACAAATCAAGATGGTGGTGGTTCATCCATCACTCAAAATGATACAGATCTATTTTCATTTGTGTCCTCTTATGTGGAAAAATGAGGTTTAGCACAGAGATTCCGAAACCTCAACTCTCCATCCCCTTCAGACGTCTAGGCTTCCCCATCCACTAGAAATATGGAAACCCAGACTACTGGGGTGAAAAGCATTCTGATTTGAATTAATTACTGTTTTGCTATCCAAAGAAAACGATAATACCTGACATTGCATCCAAGTCACCAGCACAACTTTAGTTAAGAATAGCAGCTGTATCAGTGTTGCATTGCCAAGGCTTGCAGTTGGCTTCAGTGGTTGTTACTTAGCTTGTCACTTTGCAGAACAGATCATGACATCATTGACCACAACTGAGCTCCCTTCCTGGTCGCATTAGGATAACAGTGGCTAGCCATTTCTATTCTGTTTCTGACGGTCATTTTAATCAGTCTGTGTATGTGAGCTCAATTTGGAGGGCTAACTGAGGGGGGGAACCTGCTGCACTGAGACTAGAAATAACACCACAATCAAAGTGCAAAAGCTTAATAAAAGAAGTAATGAATTGCTACCTCTCCACAGCTTTACCTTTGGAAAGCCTGCTGTGGAGATCCTGATCATCCCAGCCAGCATAATTTTCCCAGAGTACCTGGTTGGAGCAGACTTGGGAATGGGAATGAATTTACAAGGCTTGAGTACTGTCCTGAATACTAGATGCTGTGGTTTCTATGGCAACAGAAACCAAGGATGACAGTCAGGAGGAGTAGCTAACAAAAGCTCCTACTCAACTGCTGGATGCTAATTTGAAAATATTGCCTTTTTAAAAAACAAAAACAAAACAAAAAACGTCTTGCTTTATTTATCCCCATTCAATCCCCTTTCCATGGAAAGGAATAATAATAAAAAAGCAGTGGGTTGAGCTTCTCAGCAGCAATATATGAAAACAATCGCTTGGCACTTTGATAATCTAGCTATCAGGCAAAGGCCCATAAGTGTTTCAGTTTTCAAAACTTGGAACAGGTTCATAAGGTGTGTGGCTTTTAATAGTAAGAGGAACAACGCTAGAGGACCTGTCTCACCTTCAAGTGCACTTAAGCACCTGCAATGCAAATTATACATGCTAAAGAGGATTCATAAGATCAGAATCAGGCTGACCAGTTGCTGTCATTCGTTGAATTGTGTGTATTTAAGTCCTGGTGCAACTTTGATGTGCAGAACTGAGCTTGGCACTGCCTCCGCCGCAGCATTTCATTTATTTTACTTTATAACCTCAAGGTAATTTAACAACAGTTTGAAACAATTAAACCTGTAAATATGTCAAATCCCCTGAAAACAAAAGAATAATAACTAAGCATTCCAAATGAAATTTTATATGTATCTGTCAAAGGGGAGTTTTACTGGTTCTAGAAATGTTTCTAGAAAATAGGTGCTCTGTAAATTTTATGACATGTTATAGGAAGTCTCTCAGGTATGCATGGCCTGAAGACATTTGGGATATACAGATCAATACTAACAGACTCTCCAAGTGTCCCTATTTTCCAGGCACCATCCTGGATTTACAGAAGCCGTCTTGGCTTTGATTTGATCCCAGAATGTCCCACTTTTCCTTAGGACATCCCTATTTTCATCGGAGAAATGGTGGAGGGTATGGAGTTATGTGACCTCCTCCCCCAAGCCAAGGAGATTAGTAACTTATACAACCTTTAGAAGACATCTGAACGCAGCCCTGTATAAGGAAGTTTTTAAATGTTTAATGTTTTATTGTGTTTTTATACATGTTGCAGCTGCCCAGGTTGGCTGGGGCAACCCAGTCAGATGGCCAGAGTAGTAGTAGTAGTAGTAGTAGTAGTAGTAGTAATAGCTATTACTATTGCTATTATTGAATAGGACGTCCCAATTTTCATCAGAGAAATGTTGGAGAGTATGTTGTAACATTCTAAATTATGACCATAAGGCTACAGAAAACTGGTGCACACTAACATGAAGCTGGGTCTTGAAGCCACCCAAAGACTATAAATCTGAGTAGATGTGAGACATCATGCACCTTCAGGGCTAAAGTGTCCTCTAGTGACCAGTAAATCAGTCATTCTCATTATATAAGAGTAGTGTTGCCTGTTCCAAGGAACATTCATGATGATCCTATGCTTCTCATGCTTATGAGTCTTGTTTGAAAGGGGACAATGTTTTTTAAGTTAATAAAAAAGTATGTGGGAAAGATTTTCATCCCCTTCTGCCCCTGATAAGATCAGAACTGTGGGAAGAGGAAGCCAAAATGATCCATATTTCCGTTTCACCGCTTCCTTGGAATCTCCAAAGTGTCTGCTACTCTTATATGAACTTGGGTTCAATGGACTGACCCTTACTCTGACTTCATCTATAGGTGGTTTCATGGCATGTGAAGCTGAAACAAATGTACTCCCAAATCCTTATTACTGTGGAGTAAACTGCATGGGTGAGTGGAAACAGTATCACAAAGTCCCGTGGAACCATAGAACACTAATATAGTGCAGTCCTATATAGGTTTAGTCAGAAATAAATCTCACTGTATTCAGTGTGACTTACCACCAAGCAAGTGTGCATAGGATTGCATGTATACAGTGTCAATCATTTTTAGGGCATTGGGTGCCTGGATTGCAGAAACTGACCCTTCTGGCTTTGTGATTCTAGGGTGAGTGTTACATCTTGAGGTAATGAAGTGGGGACAAGAGGTGAGACATCTGTCACTTTTCTTCTCCGGCTGTCAGCACTTCAAATGCCTATTCCCCCACTCCCATCTTCTTCCTCTTCTCTCCAATCACATCTATTCCCATGTGGCCAATTGGCACGCTTGAGTCTCCACTATCTTTCAGGATCAACCTCAACCTTCCTTTTTCATCAAGAAATTTATTTTATTTCTCCATCCATCCAATTCATAGCTAAATGAACTAAATTAATAGCTAAATTAACTGTGGATGAAAAATTGTACTGGAAAATTACATTCTCAAAATATTGTTCATTTACTTTCACGTCGTTAAATCCTCTCCATACTGCCCTCTAGCTATCAGTTTAGCACTTTGGCACTTTTAAGTTTTCTTTTGCAAATGAATCCTTAATTCCACCTTGCATGAGCATTTCGGCTTCTTAGGAGGGATAAGCATGTGCTTATTAGAAGATGTTAAGGAACATAACCTCAGGACTGAAGTGCATGTTCCAAATAAGATGCACACCTTACTCATGAGCTCTGCCACATTCATGTGCTCATGATACATTTAAAAAGAAAAGGAGTTAAACATGCCTGTAAGCAACAGGTAAACCTTATCCCTGAAAATAATATACAATATCCTCTCCCTAAACGTTGTAAAGAGCCCCTCTTATAAAATTAAGGGTTTGAATCTGGGTTTGATTTCTCAATCACAGGTACTGATGCTCAAGGGTGCCTTGAAATATATTTCCTCTAATCCTGAAGTCCAACAATCATGCTTGCCATCTGACTACCATCTCAATATGGTGAAAGGTCAGCCAGGCTGTGGTGAGCAGGACTTCTTCCCAATGCTGGAGCTGCAGAGTGGGAGATGGTGATCCCTGCTCCCTCCTCAAACATGGGAGGAAACTTCCTATTTGGTTTACTTCTGTGCTTGATGGGTACAAGCAAAGAGGTAAAACCAACTAACCAGCTTCTGGCTCCCCTCTCTGGCTCCAAGCTGGTGGGGATGGTGCAGGTGTGCTGGATTTTAGAGGCCTGCCAGCCTGGCACTAATGGAGAAGGCCATACACTTTTGGTTCCGAGCTGTGAAAGGTCTGTGCTTGTCAGGGTGGGTGGGTGGATCCTATACATTTGTAGGCCTAATGTGGGCTGTGGCATCCCCATGCCTTCGACACCTCTGATGCAGCAGAGGCCTTTGAACTTATGGGCCTTGGTTCTTGAGATATAGTGTAGCCTTCACAAGGCAGACTCAATCTGCCCAAGAAATTCTAACACCTCTTAAAAATTTGATTTCTTTCCCTCTGCAGCTTACTAGCATTTGTTTTGGGCTGCGTGTAGGATGGACTTAGTCTTGTTTATGCTTTCACTGGTGACGTCCAGACTGGGTTGCCGTATTGTACTCTTTGTGGGGCTGCCTTTGAAGGTGGTTTGGAAACGTTAACTGATACAAAGTGAAGTTGCCCAGATGTTGATTGGGAACAGGAAGCCAGTAGATATGATATCAAGATTCTACCCATTGTCACTGGTTTGTTTCCTGGCCCAATTCATACTGCTGGTGCTAACTCTAAACTATTTGGGACCACCTTCACCCATATGACCCTGCCCACGATTTAAGGTCATCACCAGAAGTCCTGCTTCTTTGCCTGTCTGGTGGCCCCTTGTTTAGTGGAACCCCCTTGCAACAGATTTGCATATGGTCCCTACAGAGCAGGCCTGCTAACGAGCCTTACAAATGATGTGGTTGTTTTTTTGTTCTTCGTGATATTTTTTGGCATTACTGTTTAGAAAATGATTGTGATGGATTACCGGTAAATTGTTCACTGATCTTATGGAGTGATTGTGGCTTATGTACCTATTTTAAGTACCAATGGTTTTGGAATTGTTTTCAAAACTGTTTTCTCTTCCAATGCATTGTTCTTCAAATGAAGGACAGTCAATACAATACAATACAATACAATACAATACAATACAATACAATACAATACAATACAATACAATATGCCTCCTGTGTAATCTACCCTGAAGAGTGGCCTAAGAAAAAGTTTGTGGGTGAGATCCAACATTGTGTGACTCTGCCTTCCTCTCCTCCTCTCCACAGCCCTAGCAACTCTCCGCCAATGTGCTCTGGACCCTAGCCCTCAACCGTCTTGAGCAGATTTTGGGTATGGTGGGGACTTCTGGTTGGGAGAAGAGGAAGTGAAGTTGTGCAAGCAGAAGTTCATATTACTGATGGCTAGACTCAATTGAATTTCACCCTAAATAACTAAACATAACTGCAGAAAACAGTAATTATAATTGTTTGCTTTCAAGCGGTGAGATTGTTGTTATAACCAAATTAACAATAAGCAGTGCTCAGTCAATCATTGTTTAAAAATGTATTTCATTACTATATGAAAATGGGACTTTAATGACAATTTCAAATGATTTAGAATGTGGTACAATTATTTGATTTTAATCTGCTGTACAGGTTTGTTTCTTCATCTAAGAAGAGGCCTTATGCAGTGTTTTTGCAGGTGAACAGCTCTTTCAAAAGTTTTGTCCTTGGAAATTAAGGTGGTACACAAGTAGCCAAACATCACAGAAAATTAGGTTTGGTTGTGTGATTTTTGGATAATGTGCCCACATTTTCATTAACCAGTGGAGATTAATAGTGGCGTATACTTTCTTTAATTTTCTTTATTCTATAAATACATTTTTTCCATTCAGGATATCAATACTTTTTAATAAACCTGTAAGATTTATAATTTCACTAGAACAATAAATTGAGGAGGTTGCTCAGGAAGTTTTATAGTTAGCCTGCATTATTTTTAAAGCAAAGGAACCAACTGGGTTTTTATTTTTCAAAATGTGGGCTGCACCTTCAGACCTCTTAACTCCAGTTACCTGGGAGCAAGCCTTATTAACTCAAAGGATTTACTTCTGAGTAGACATAGTTAGGGTCGCATTTTAAAAAAAGTTTATATAGCGAAAACCCCAACTCTATGCACATTTACGCAAAAGCAAGTCTGACTGTATTCAGTGAGACTTATTCCAAAATAAGAGTTCATATGATTTTATCTTCTGGTTGTTCTTTTTTAATTTGGTACATTAGACCAGAGGTTGGCAACCTAAGGCCCATGGGCCAGTTTCGGCCCATGAGCTTCCTGGAACTGGCCCACAGCAGTTCCGTGGATCGGCGTGGGGATTCCATGCTTTTTCCCCCCACAGCGCCATTTTTTTTCTGACCACGGGGATCAACTTCTGGGTTGGAAGAGCGCCAGAAATAGTGTGTGCGCAAGCGTGGGTGGGCATGGGCACACATGCTCCGGCCCACTGAGAGGTCTGCTGGGGAGTGGACCGGACCGGCCTCAAAAAATGTTGCCGACCCCTGCATTAGGCCAACAAAAATGATTTACTTGCATTGCTCTGAAATCCACTGACTTCTCATTTTAAATTGCCATCATCATGCACTTTCCCTCTGACAGATTAAGTCCGGGAAAGGGAGGCATCCTGAAAGATATTGTTCACGGGACATGAAAGTTAAATTGGTATTCTGCTTCCTTGCACACCATAGTTTGCCATTTCATCTAAATGAGCAAACAATGGTGTAATACAAAACAAAACACCAAAAAGCCCATGTGTGTATATGTGTGTGCATCTGTCTTGCAACTTTTCTCACCATATACTGAAACAATATTTCTTTTCCTATGGGATCTTCATATAAAGCACACATCTAATGTGCTCAAGTGATCGTTAGTTGGGCACTTCCCTTCTCCTATTTTAAATTTATGGGGCTCAGCTGCCTTTCACCTATTGTGCCCCTTACCTATATCAATTCATTAATATCCCACCTTTCTCCCAGTGCAGGACCCAAGGAGGCTCATGAATTAAAAAGATACAAAAAAACCACCAGTTATAAATATTTAAACGGTTACCATATTAAGAGCGTCACTGAATCAAAACAACTTAAAACCATTTAAAAGCACAACAAGTGAAGAAGAAAACATACAAAATCTACCGTTATAAGTCCCCACTGCTACAGCTAGTTAGTGGCCAAAGGCCTATCTAAACAAAAAAGTCTTTGCCTGCTGCTGGAAGGAAAACAGAGGGGACCAGTCTAGCCTCCCATGGAAGCATCTTCCACAATCTGGGCACATCTTCCAATAAGTCCCTCTACTGTGGCCCAATGCACATGGCAGGACCAAGAGAAAAGCCTGCTTGAAATATATCAAAAAGTGGAGTGGCTCATATCAGAAAATACAATCCCTCAGATAGCCTGGACCCAAGCTGTATATGGCTTTAGAGGTCATAACCATCACTTTGAATTCTGCCCAGAAATGGACCTATAGCCTGTGGAGCTGTTGCAACAATGAGTTTCTGTTATCTCTGTTATCTCCAGTCTAGTTACTAAAGGTTAATTAATTAAAGTACAAATATAACCATTGCACTTGTTATTGTAACAGAACTCATTGCCACTGAGCCTTATTCATGGAGGATAAATCTACTAACCATGATGGCTTTGCTCTCATCCACAGTTGGAGGCAGCAGCTCTTCTGAGGACCAGCAAGAGGGCAGAGTGGACTTGTGCTCAAGCTTTTTTTAAAAAAAGCTCATTATGTTAGGGACTTAAGTTTCAATTTGGTCTGGGACATTTTCAGTTGCTTTGATAGGTTGCATCTACACACAGAGCAGCGCATCAAGTAGAGATAGATGAGGAATTTGATTCAATCTGCATTTAAAGGCAAACGCGGCTTAAACCACAGAGCCTAGGGCTTGCCGATCAGAAGGTCAGCGGTTCGAATCCCCGCGATGGGGTGAGCTCCCGTTGTTTGGTCCCTGCTCCTGCCAACCTAGCAGTTTGAAAGCACGTCAAAGTGCAAGTAGATCAATAGGTACCACTCCAGCAGGAAGGTAAATGACGTTTCCGTGCGCTGTTCTGGGTCACCAGAAGTGGCTTAGTCATGCTGGCCACATGACCTGGAAGCAGTACACCGGCTCCCTCGGCCAGTAAAGCGAGATGAGCGGCGCAACCCCAGAGTTGTCCGCGACTGGACCTAATGGTCAGGGGTCCCTTTACCTTTACCTAATTTGCTCTTCCTGAAATAATACGCACATCAAAATGCAGCCGTCCTTCAAAAGTCTTCCTTCTCTTAATTTTTCAGTGCATTTCTTCAGCTAAGTAATATGTACAAAATTTTTGCATATTATTTGTACAATATAATAAAATACGCAGTAGATCTAAAATCTAGTGGATTAAAAGTGTGTGGATCTAAAAAGCTAGGGAAATGAAAAGGTATCTTTCTGGTGCCAAGGAAGGTACCTCTCTAGGGAGGGTGTTATATAATTGTGATTAATAATTATGATTAACTTAATTGATTACTTGCCTTTCACTCTAAGGTCCCAGAGCAAGGTACAACAATTTAAATTACATTAAAAACAGTTTAAAATAACTTAAAATCAGAAAAAATAAGGTGAGTCTTAAAAAATACATAGCTTGCCACAATCCAAAACTTAGACCAAGATTTCTTTTTTCTTTTTTTAAATAGAATGCAGTTTTGCCCAGGATTATCTTTTATTCCCCTCCAAGGCCTACAATTTTGGTGTCCCAGCAGATGCAGGGAAATTCAATGTTTTGAATTTACATGTGGAAATCTGCTCAGAACCTGTATTTTGTATTTTAAAAATGTACAGAGTAATGAATTTATGTGAAATTTTCAGTTAAGTGTTATGCAAGAAATTCTTTCCCCCAGATGATACCAAGTAGGCATGCAAGTTGGAAACAGCATACCTTGATTTTTGTCACTGAGTATTATTGGCTAGTCAAAATGTATCCGTTGCACAACTAATTTTGTGAACAGCTTTACCCAGTTTAAAATGACTGCTTAGGATCCATGACCTTAAAATGTTTAGCATGGCTGCTGGTAAGCCAAAACTGTATTCTGTCACACTATCTATACTGTGTATATTTGTTTGATATGATTTTAATATATATGAGTCCAGAAGCACATATAGGACATAAGCTTGTCAAGATATATTATCTGTCTGTGGAAGAAATGAATGCATGCTCAAAATGGGTAAAATTACTCAAACACAGAAGGACTTTTTATTCTACAGTTTTCCCAGGAGGATTTGAAACCAATTTTGGGTGTCTGTTACAGCTGACCTTTGAAAGAATAAATTAGGTTTTCAAGATTTCTCAGATGTGTAGCCAAAAGGGAGCTGTCTAGTTACATGCATTTTTAAACATCTGCTAGCAGAATCTAAGATCAAAATGCAAAATCTTTGGCTCCATGATAGTCCCTTGAGGACCTGGGGAATCTCTGAACTTATAAACCAGAAGCACTTTTAGACATGCAGTATTTTCTGCACAGAAAACTGTTCTTTAAAAAAAAGTGTGATTGAACAAATAGCATTGTGGTAAAATCAAGAAGCAAATATGTGGAAACTCATCTGTGTGTTTTGCTTTCTCAGAAACACTATTGGAATTTGAACCATGCATGATAAACAATTTATTCCATTTCCATTTCCCACCCTTCCTCCAATAATGAACCGGAGGAGATGAAGGTTTCCTAATTTTATCTTAGCACCAACATCACAAGTAGGTGAGGTTGAAAAATTGAGACTAGTGCAAAGTAAGCCAATGAACTTAATGGTGGATCAAGGATTTAAACTTGAGTCACCTTGGTGTAAGTTCATCTCTTCTACACTGTATTGCATATGATGAATATATAGTATCACAATTATATCAAAAATGTTGAGGGAATTATGATGTATTTGCCATATACTTTGGGATCCATTCAGTGTCTAACATTTGCTTGTCACAGGACTTAAAAGAGGCTTCTCAAATCTATTTGTCACCTAGCCAAACACACCTAGCATACACATTTCCAGTAATTTACAATGTGGCACAAATAAATCAGCCAGAAAATTTGGATATGACAGTACACAACTGAAACCACCACAATAGGAAAATCCTATTCATATGCTTTCTGTTTGGCAAGATAGTACCATGTCACATGGTGCCTTTTATTCCGTTCAAACAACACAATCAATGTGGCACACACACACAAACAAACACACACAGAGAGCGGGGGGGGGGGAGATGATACAGTCAGCACAACTATTTTAGGGCCAATAGACACAAAACTAACAGCACACAGAATCTGCTTTAAATATCTCTGTGTGGCTGATCCCTCCACTTGGTAGAGTTATTTTGTCCCACACCTAGAACGGAGAGTCAAGACAGAGATATGGTTAAGAAGTAATGTTAGATTGCTTTCGTATTTGTCTATTTTGTATTTCTTTTCCCCAGATCAAGTCCTTTCTCAAGAGTTGCTTGTTTTGAAAACAGCAATAAAGACTAGAGTGATTCCCAAATCACTTTTGCCCTGCCTAGTCAGTCATCTGATCCTTCCCTAGCCAATCCCCCCATCTTATATGACTCCCTAACCTCTTCCCAGTCTTCCCTGCTATGTCTGATAGTCCTCTGAGTAAGTAACAATGCCACTTAGCGTTTGAAACATACTGCTTGTGCGGTAAGAGTAAGAGCCTGCCAGTATAAATCTCGGGGCTTTATGACCTTGAGAAACATGTAAGCTCTAAAATGCAGTGAATAATATAACATTACCTTATTATAACAACCGTTGGAGGATTAATTATCTGTAAAAATGTAATACTGTATATTGTATATTCATTTTAAGTGAATCTAATATTCTACCCATCTGCTCTGTTTAAAGTATATTGTCCAAGGTATTCTGTGAATTAATTTGTGTTGAATATGGGGTTTTGATTTGTACATTATTGTTTACAATGTGGCACAAATAAATCAGCCAGAAAATTTGGATATGACAGTACACAACTGAAACCACCACAATAGGAAAATCCTATTCATATGCTTTCTGTTTGGCAGTAGCTGGTTGAATGAAATAGCTTTGTAATATCAGTTTTATAGTATTGCTTATTAAATTACCCAACAATTTATATGCCACTTATATTTAAGAGAAAAAAATATTAAAATGTATGCAAAAAGAAAGAGACATTGCACATTTTTTGTATTTCATGAAAATATTTAATAGAAAATATTATTCAAATTTACTACTTACCTTAAAAATTACAAATAAAAATCAAATAGAGAAAAAACTAGAAAAAAAGTCACAACTAACAACTAAACAGTGAATCCCATTAAAACAACAATAATAGAATGAAAATTCCACATTTTAGAACATATAGAACTAAATAAAATCTCCCGTAAAAATCAGAATAAGTATTACAAATGAAAATCAACTACAAAATATAAATTCCACATGTTAAAAATAAAATAATTGACAACTAAGCAAAATGAAATAGTAATAACCGCCCAGAGTGGTTGGGGAAATCCAGTCAGATGGGCGGGGTAATAATAATAATAATTAATCATCATCATCATAATCATCATTTTGAAAACAGTCCAAAAAGGAACATCCTATCCCTTTCTGCTTCCAAGATTTATAAAGTGATACCCAAATAAATTTCATTGTATGGAAGGTATACAAAATGTTTGGAAGATTTTCATTACCATCACATTTTACTGGCATATTCTTCCCACAACTCTCCACCTCTTGTGTCAAACTTTAAAAAATCAACATTATCTCCCTGTTCCACAGTAACCTGTAGCTTCATTTATCCACAGAAGTGAAGCCTAGAATAATCAGCTTCCCACCAAACAGATGATCCTCAATCAGTGTCAATAGGATGCTGGGAGTGATCACATCCTTTTGCCATGATTAAAATAGGCTTTGGCCAAACAATTGATGGAACACCTGTCTGGCTGCAGACAGGATCAGGAGGCCCTCCTATCATTAGACCCTCCAAGCTTGCTAACCGATGGGAGGTAGCTTAGCTACTCATTGAAGCTAGGTGGCCTATGCCTCTTCATGGAAACGAAGAGTGTCAAGTGCATAATAGTTGTAAGAGTGGCTGCAGGTGGCACTGGGCTCATTGCCCAGCCAAACACAGTAGGCTAGAGTTTGCCTTTCCCATCTGCAGCCTTACATTACATCAAATGCTGTACGTGCCTAATGATCATACTTGTATGCTGTTTTGGACTTTTGAAATCGAGTTCTCAATCAGAAGCAACATTGCCAAAGCCTGGCCTTGAAAGATGCTTTTGCACCTTTTATAGCTGCAGGGAGAGGGGGAATATGAACATGCAAATTTGTTTGCCATTTTCAAGACTGTTTTCAGTGCTGGATTACCAAATAGGCAGAGTAGGCCTATGGGCCCCATGCCTTTTAGGGCCCCCTCAACAACAGATCAAAATAATATTGACTTGATCATGAAAGAAAATTACAATCAAGCTATCTTAGTTCAATGTTATCCCACTCAAGCGTGCAGATGAGCCTCAATATTTCAACTGCCTTGGGGCTTCCACAGGGTTTAATCCAGCACTGACTGTTGTGATAGAAGGAGCTATGTAAATCCTCCTTCTGCATGGCATAGTCAAGACACAGGGGATTTCTTTGGCTTGGGGGATTGTAACTGTAGTGGAAAGTTGAAGTGCATAACCGTAGCTTTAATATGTCTGTTTCCTCCCCATCTTTGTAGCTCTTAAAGAAATGGGGATTTGCAAGTTTTTGAGATCCTTCAGGATAACAACTTATTACTTATTTATCCAAATTATTTGTATATCACTTTTAAAACAGAAGTTACCAAGGTGGTGAACAGCATCATAACTTAAAGACAATCCATGGAAACACCAGTAGAGTATAAAAATTAACATCTGACACATTGAATGTAAACCTGACTAAAAGATGAGCCTAGTCTAAGATGACTAATATTGGAATGCTTACTGGCTTTTAAAATCAGCTGTTGTTATAAAATAAAGCCACATCTCCATTGTGGATATAAGCCTGTTTTCAGGCTTATAAATGTAGCCCTCCAGGTTATTAAAGAAAAGTATAGGAACTAATGTTGTGTGAAGGTGCTGGGAATGTTCTACAGATCATTCTCCTTGCTCTTGAAGCTCCACTGTGTTTGGTGGGCCTTACTCCTATATATGCCTCTTAGTGTCCTTAAAGAGCTAAGCATTTTAGATTCCAACTGGGATCCGCTATGATTTATACCACTTCTGAGTTTGCAGTGTAGAGGAGCCAACAAATTACTGCTCAACCTAAGCTAGTTTATTTGGGTAATTTGTGTACTGTAATGTTTTCAAAAATCACATAAATGCTCCTGATTCAACAAGCAAATGTCCACCAACCTAGCACCTAATTATTGTCTAGTTCTTTCTATCTGGTCAGTATGTTTGCTAAGAAGATTGGCTCCACATCGAGGTGTTTATAAAGCACTTATGTGATATCTAAAAATATTGCTGTGATTTCTCAGCTCTGCTTACAGAACCATTTACACTTCCCTTGTGGTATAGTTAACAAAGAACAGCTTCAGATAGGCTCTGTTTGTACATTTCAGAAGGAGTCCTAAGTAGAATCCAGATCCTGGATGCTTTATTTTTTGTTACTTTTCCATCCCCTGGGTGGTTTATATATTTGCTAATACAAAATACAAATTAAAAACTTTCAATGAAGGAGAGTCCACAACCTCCCGAAGGAGATGGTTCCAAATCACTGAGTTGGAAGGGATCCCATGGGTTATCTAGACCAACCTCCTGCAATTCAGGAATCTCAACTATCAATCTCAACTAATGATGGAATGCTCTGTCACATACCCCTCAACTGTCCCGGGAAAACTGGGACATCCCATTTTTTTCATACAAGAGTGCGGTGGCCATTTTGGGTGCCGTGATCTTGTGCAATCGCATGATCTCCTATGGGTCACATGACTTGCCCTGGAGCGAGGCCTAGAAGATGCAAGGAAATTATCTTTGTGTGTCCAGTCTTGCCTTCATGCTATATTGGATACAGTCTTCCGTGTTCCATCCTTGAGCCCAACAGAAGAGCTTCATGGGTGCCTCCCCAACCCCCACTATGTTTTGCACCATTCAGGTTCTACTTTGCCTCTATGAACTGCATGACTTGTAGTACCAAAGGGTACTTTTAAAAACTTTAAATATACTCTTAGCCCAAGTCCTGGATCCCAGTTAGGGCTTCCACAAACCTAAGGAAATCCCCACCACCACCATCTTAGAGGTTTATTAAAAGACTTTATGGACTGGTTGACAAGCCTAGTGACACTCCAAAGCATTGTGTGGTGCTGGGGGAGGGAAATGTACAACCCCTGAACTTGACTGGGAAGCTTTCAGACCCAGATAGCGCGTAACAAAAGCAAAGGTTTTCATTACAGGCAATGCTCGCTATCCTTGCCATCCATGTTTTCGTGACCTGTGTAGCATGGCAAAAAGAGTCAAAACTTCCTCCCAGGTGCCTACTTCTTCAGGGCAAATTACAGCACTAATTACCCATTTCCGAATCACAATGAGCGGAATTAAATCCTCTTGAAAACCATTCCACAAAATTTTGTAATCCACCTTATGTTAGTGATTGATAGCCATTTGCAAGGTGGTCACTTGGCCCTTTATGTGTCCACTCAACTGCTTCGATTTGTGGAACTGATGCTGTTGCAGTTACTTTGTAGTATTTATTCCACATTTGTAAGAAATTAAACCTACATGTTGGAACTCCCTGCCTATTGGCATCAGTCAGACACCTTCACTGTACTCTTTTTGGCACCTACTTAAAATATTTTTGTTTAGGCATTCAAGACATGTTGGTTTTAATTATCATTAAATGTTTTCACTGTTTTTATTGACAATTTTAATGTTTCTTGTAAACTGCTTACAGTTTTTACTATAATCAAGTAGTATATAAATTTTGTTAAATACATACGTACCTAAGTCCTACCCAACACCCTGGTTGACTGGGGGTAATTCTTATTTTGCTGCAGTGGCCTAGTTTCTAAATCAATGATACTTACATTGAGTAGAAAGTCAGTTTAAAAAGGCTTTCTCCCACTTTCTGTAGTGTGTCTATGACATTTAAATGTGATATATTGGCAACTAGAACGCCAATCCTAAAAGCAAATACTTGGTAGCAAGCACTATTGAGAATAAAATGAGAGTTGCATCTGAGTAACTGTGTACAGGGTCATACTGTTAGCCACAGATACAGATGCAAATTCTTCTCTATCATTCTATAATGTGACATGTTTGATTAAGTCAAAAGGCTTTTTGCAGCTTTTATTAGCAGAAGCATTCAAGACCTGAACTGACAATGACATGGAGAATGGCTTAATTTAGAATAAGCTTGAAAGAAAACAAATACACAGTGTGATGAAAATTAATCAAGGGAATATCAAGTCAACACTTTAATATGAACATAATTGTGTTTGGCAGAATGGGTGTTCTTCTGGATTTAGCTTTCATACCTTAACTCATGCTTTGCCACAGATTAACTGTTCTGTTCAAACAAAGTACATTTCATGTGTTCTCTGTCAAATGAGTACTACATCTGCTCAGATAGTCTGCCCTTATTTTGAATTGGGTCCTGCTTTCATTGAGCTGGGCCTGACATGACATGGGGTTCACACTCTGCTCCCACTATTATCCAGAATCTCTATCAGCCCTCTAGACTTCCTCATGCCAAAGAAGAAGGAAAGTATAGCCTGGGGAAGAGGTAACAGGTGGCAGGGGAGACCCCTCATACACATCAGAGAGGACTTGCAAGTAGGGATGGGGAAATCTGTTAATTTTAGTTTCTCTTGGGCTCTCATTTTCCCAATCTTAAATTCACTTATACACATTTCCACATCAGTTTACAATTTTTTTTTGTATGCAGTACAATTTTGAATGCATTTTCACCCAATATACACATTTTTTGCAAAGCAATTTCCTGTAATATAATACATTTACCCAATTATGTGTGTTTTTGTACACGTTGCTTGACTGGAGAATGCATTGCAAAATCTGGAGAAGGGCAATTTCCAAAAGAGGGTTGTGTGTCAGCTGATGTATTGTTTCAGAAAGTATGAATTTTGTTTGCCTTAAAACGTGAACAGAATTTCTCTCTCATCTCTAATTGTAAAGCTTAGTTGAAAATGATGTGACTCATTTCTTGCCAGGGATCTTGGGACTCATAGTTTTCTCCAGCTAATGAGAAGCTGTATCAAGCCCCTTCTCTATAGTAGCGAGTCCTGTCTGCCACCTGTTGCCTTCTTCTGCCTTTTTTTCTGCAAAGAGGTTCTGTTTTGTTGTTGGCTTAGAAAAGGTGCACGGCTGGGGGACTTGCAGGGAACTGCACTTCCCCCATTTGAGCTTTCCATACATTCCTGTTGACTACTCAGAATTGAGTATTGACTACCCCCCCTTTCCCCTAAGTATTCAACAGGAATGTTGAAAAATATAAATGGTTTCTGGAGTAAGCTGTGGCAGGGGTGGCCTCACATGCCACTAGTTCCTTTTCAAACTGCAATGCCATATTTGTAGTGGAAAATAGCCTTTGTCCTTTCATTCCCCCCCCCCAAGATTTGCAAAGAAAGAAAGTTATCCAAAATAATCTCTCTCACACACACCTTGTCTTTTTGCTCTGCAGAAACTACAGGTTTATTGAACGGTTCATCGATCCTTCTGAGTTGAATCCACTTAGAGCAAAATGGCTGCAGGAAATCTGCTCGTATATTCCAGTCAGCCCCACAGAATGGGGCTGCTTTCTTCAGGATTTAACACAGGTGTGTCAGAAAACATTGAGAACATAACTCATTATTGATTTTTCATTAATGTTTGACAAGTGAAGTTGGAGGCAGAAATACAATGACCGTTACCCTTGATACAAAAGATTATATGAAATAAATGTCACTGTGAAAATCTCTTTAGTATACCAGACCCACAAGCCCAGCCCTTCACATGTTTACTAAGGTGTAAGTCCCATTGAAGAGAACATTTGTAAGACTCCTGCCAGCCTTCCAGTTTATTTTTTTTCTAAACATTTCTTTAATAACTGGGTGGTTGTTCCAATTCTCCAGCTGTAATTAGTTGGATTGATTCTATATCCTTTTTTTTTGTTTGGAAGCAACAGGGCTTGGTATTTTGCATCTTCACCTACAAGATCTCAGGTCACAGAGCAGGGAAATGTTTCTACATGGAAAAAAATGTGTGAAAGTTGGTAGAAGGAAAACTGGCATGTAAGGTGGTTGGCAGTGGTGAGTTGGGTTTCCTCAACTTGCTGGGCTAGGTTCTATAAAGTCTGCTAGTATTCACTGAGTTTCCATGTTTAGACTTCCAAAACATTTTAGTGAAATGTGCCATACACATAGACCCACGTAGAAATGGGCTTATTAACACTTTGTCTCTGTCTCCCTCTACTGCATTATGAGATATAAAATACCTGTACCTAATTTAAGGAATGTTGGAATTTGTAACATTTTGAAGAGATGTTTGATAAACACTGAACATCATAAGCCTTGTTTCAGCTGTTTTCTGTTTGTTTTTTATTTGCCAAATAGCTGCCTCTTCCATTTGGTTTCATTAGCATTATTTGATTCTGACCCAGTCATTCTGATGCTTTTACTGGGAAATTTACTCTTTGTCAGTGATGTGAAAGATGAAAACCATTAGTACATATGAGCACTGAAAACCAAACCAGTACTTGGTATTTTGCAGGACCAGGAATTACTTTGCACTGAACTATCAATTATCTAAAATGTTAAATTTGTGCAGCATGTCTAGCAGACTGCAGCATTATTATATTTGCAGCTTGTATTGTGTGTTTCCAACTGCATTTTTCAAAGAAGACCAGGGCTCCTCCAACTGACCTATTTATACAGCTTTAACCCTGAATTCATTGCACAGAGCCTGTGTGATGTTCAGACTATGCCCAGCCTTTATTGAGCATTTCGTCTGATTTGTTATATGACAACGAGCTTTCATCCTGATTTGCTTGTGAGGAATATATGCATATCCTCCTTAACCATTCATTCTTCCCACACTTTTTAGTGTATTTGCCCCAAAACATCTCTATTTCAAATATCTGTTTGTTTTTAAAGTGCAGCTTTTGCGCTAGGCTGACAAAGCACTTTAATCTACTTTTATTGTGCAAACCTGAAGTTCTGGTGTGCACTTGAATCTCTCCTGCAAGATAGCGATGGCCTGGAGTATTGTTGAGATTGGCCAGAATAGTTGCATTAGAATTTTGAGGAAATAAATTTTCCTTCAATAAATAATCCCATACAGTTGTACCTCCGCTTACGTATCCCTCTGGTTACGTAAACTTCGGGATACGTAGTTTTTGCCACGTGCGCATGCGGTCTCTCCGGTTGCGAAAACATCGGGATCCGGCTGGACATCCGAAACGTATCCCATCCACAACCAGAGGTACCACTGTATTTTTTAAAAATTCCCACAGTGAGAAACTTATACTTTCTAGCTCCCTACACGTCTCCAAGAACACATCTATCTGATCAAGTTCCCAACCAGATCAACTGGGAACTGGAGCACCTTTCATAAAAGAAGAGCAGAAACTTCTTGGTGATACGTAACTCAGGGTTGCCATATTTCAAAAATTGAAAACATATTTTTTTTCTTTTGCCAAAATTGTTGAGTTGCCATACGTCTGAATTTTCCCAGACACTTTTAGCAATTTCCACCCAGACACTGCTTCCAACTGCAGTATTCAGGCTATGTTCAGGAAACTCTGGATGTATGACAACCCTGATTTATTCTCTCTGCACTTTAGGAACTTGGTTCTGTTTTGTATGCAGGGCTTAGCATAGAGATATAGTGATATAACTGCATGGAACTGAACTGAAAGAAACAAAAGCAGCCTGTGGGTTCAGAATGGCAGTGTGCTACTGCCTGCATGTTCTTGCATTGTTCTCCATGCAACTAGAAGCCAAACATTCTAGCTTATTGTGGTTGTTCAGGAATGAGCCACAAGCTTGTGCATGCTGCCTGATTGCTCCTGCAAGTGGCTTCTTATTATGTTCAAATCAGATATGGTGGTTTTGCTTTTATCGTTTCAGACCTATTGCTGACGCTTCACTTAAAAATGAGGCACCAATTGGAAATGCAACTAGGAAAAATAGGACAAGGGAACACCCTATATTTATATTGCTTTTGCCAATGTGCAAACCTCACCCATCTTGTGGTCCTCTGCCCTCCCCATTTACCCATTTGTTTTTTAGTTGGGTGGGTTAGGGTTCCAGGACAGGCTGAAGAATGAGAAGATGTGTGGGATGTGGGAAACTCCACATGACTCTCAACAAAATTCTATGCAGATTTATCCTGTGAAATGTTAATTCCAAAATAAATGGTACCCAATCATAGTGGATTCCAAACAGGAAAAAGTGGCACCATAAAGCCTAAAAACACATTTCTTGGAGTGTGAGTTTTTGTATACTGTGCTGTGCATCTGATTAAGTAGACTGAACAACACCAAATGTATACCGCAGCAGATATGTTAAGCTTTAAGGTGTGCAGGACCACATTTCTTGGTCTGTTGGTCTTCCAAAAGATTTTAGTACTACAGCCTTTCTCCTCTCTCTCTCTCTCTCTCTCTCTCTCTCTCTCTCTCTCTCTCACACACACACACACACACACACACACACACACAGAGTCCTATTGATAACAAAATGCACTCTAATTTGTTAGGGAAAATATATTTTCTGGCTAGGCTGTCCTATATTCTATATCCCACCCCCCTAGTAATTTTCCTTGTTTTGTTATTTTTTTTAGCTTTCCAGCAATGTTGTGAATGGAAGAATATTTGTCATGCATGTGTAAATTGTAGGAGACGTCTAAAAGAATTTTATAGATCTCCTATCATGTGTGCGCACAATGTCACTCAACTTTACTGCCAGGTAAGGAATTTGTTTTGATTAAGTTACCAAAAGCTGAAAAGATATAATGTTATTTTTAAAGCTATAATTTTGAAGTATAAGTGGGTGAATCCCTGTGCTTCCCCCTGAAAAAATTATGAAGAATCGGAAAGGCGTGCACAGGGGCGTTCCGTGCCTCTTGGCTACCCGGGGCGGGAAGCCAAGAGGCACCCCCGGGGGGTGGGGCGTCGCTGCGTGTGCGTGCGTCATGACGTCATGACGCACGCGTAAAGCGCGACGCCCCGCCCCCGGGGATGCCGGGGGCCAGCTTCGGGAGCCTCCCGAAGCCGGCGCCCATCCGGCATGGCATTCCTTGGTGCGTGCACCAAGGAATGCCTGACCGGCGGCGGATTCGGGAGGCTCTGCAGAGCCTCCCGAATCCGCCGCCTGTCACCCCCTTGGCGCACCGGGCGGCACGAGCAGCCGCCCGGTGCGCCAAGGAATGCCTGACCGGCGGCGGATTCGGGAGGCTCTGCAGAGTCTCCCGAAGTCGCCGCCTGTCACCCCCCTTGGCGCACCGGGCGGCACGAGCAGCCGCCCGGTGCGCCAAGGAGTGCCGGACGGGCGGCGGATTCGGGAGGCTCTGCAGAGTCTCCCGAAGTCGCCGCCTGTCACCCCCCTTGGCGCACCGGGCGGCACGAGCAGCCGCCCGGTGCGCCAAGGGGTGCCGGACGGGCGGCGGATTCGGGAGGCTCTGCAGAGTCTCCCGAAGTCGCCGCCTGTCACCCCCCTTGGCGCACCGGGCGGCACGAGCAGCCGCCCGGTGCGCCAAGGAGTGCCGGACGGGCGGCGGATTCGGGAGGCTCTGCAGAGTCTCCCGAAGTCGCCGCCTGTCACCCCCCTTGCGGAGCGCAAGTCAGGGCAGGGAGAGGGGCGGGCCAGCGAGGAGGGGTGTCACCCCTCCTCGCTGGCCCGCCCCTTTCCATTCCCCGGCTCTGCAAGCCAGCGGCGGGAAAAGCCGCTGGAAGGGGGGCGCCATTTTCGGCGCTGCCGGGGCGGAGCCGCAGGGGCGGCCAGCGAGGGGGGGTGACACCGCTCCTCGCTGGCACCCCTGCAGGTCCACCCCGGCATTGCCGAAAATAGCCTTTTTAAAAAAAAAAATTTTTTTTTTAAATTTTTTTTTTTAGCGCCCAAAGTGTCACCCTCCCTCAGGGTGGCACCCGGGGCGGCCCGCCCCCCCCGCCCCCCCTTGCTACGCCCCTGGGCGTGCACTCTTGAGGATAAATTGCTCAAGAGATGAACATGCTGGTTTTTTAAATGCAAATATGTCAGTAGCATTCAGCAGCATTTTCTAAGTTTTTTGCAGTGACTTAGGGAGTGCCATTTGAGCTGCAGTTACTAATAATTCTACTGATTTCAATGATCATTCTATATAAGGTGATCATTGCGGGGGGGCTACATGAGACCAATTCTCTGCAAAAATAAATAGTAGTGCAGGTCATGTGCTGGGTGTCTATGCAGATCAGATTCAGAATTATGCTCATAGGTCTCTATGGAAATGGGATTTTGAAGGTATGGAAGTCCAGGGTTGGCTCGTGGTATGACCTTGAACATCTTTCCATGTGTTCGTTTAATCTGAACAAGGTTAATTACAAGGAAATACAAGTGGTACTGAGTAGTTTTGGTAGCAAAAAGAAGAAGAAAAAAGCAGTGCCAGAACTCATGTCTTGATAAAAGTGCTGTGAGTGTCATCACAAAATGGCTGCCAGGAGCAGCAAAGAAAGAGGTGATGGTACTCTGTACAGGTAAGTACTGCCACAGAAAAAGCACTGGTGGTACTCAGTACTAGGACCCCTAAGCTGAGGTATACACTTCATTTTGAGGGTAGCTGCAGAGATATTAGCATCTCATGTTGTAAATCAACATGAATCATTACTTCTTACCACCTCTCTGCTGCTTTTTGTAGTGTCCCCTTGGGATGATAGCTCTCTATGATGAGTGATTTGACAGTCTTTGACATTAAAATTGCTAAATGTAATTTCAGTCACTGACCTGGTTCACACCTGAAAGGTTTGTTTGTGGTGAGTAAGGAGAATGCTTAATCACGAGTCTAGGTTGGGACAACACACCAAACCAAACTTTGCATTAGCTCAGTGTGCCATGGGAGTAACAAAGACAAATTGGCTGCAAGTTCATCTCTGGAAACCAAACATTCATGTTGTCTCAGTAAGCTATAATGTATATTTCAGTGCTGAGTCTCCAATTTTGCAGACCTACACCTTGCTTTGTGTAAAATATTACTGGAAAATGTCATTTTAAAGATGTGTTAGTATTTCTTACTGCTACCGTTCAACAGCTCTGAATTGGTCATGACATGTTTCCCTTTTTTCTTTTTCTTTCGACACAATTGCAATCTGAATTAGTGGGGGATTGTACAAGTTTCCCGTCCTATGCCACATACATATGTGCCAAATATGCCATTCCCATGGTTCCTGATAACCTGCTAAAATTCAGCTTGCTGTCAAAAGGCACCTGAGGCTTCTGTCATATGTTGAGTCAGTGAAAATACTAAAAATAATGAAAGATATTGAAACAATTTCTTGTTTGACATGTGTTTTGGCACGTGGATGAAAATCAACTTGTAACGGCCACATGAGAGTCTCAACACAGTACTGTTTTATGGTTGGGAAGACTTTTGTGTAAAAAGATCTTTTATAAATGTATTCCACTCAGTCTGGAATGAAGGAAGAAGAATGAGCGTTGGCCGAAGGATCGGCCCCAGTACCTGTCCCTGGCCGCCACCCCTCCGCCCGCAGCCCATTGGTCTGCCAGGCAGGGGCAGGCCAATTACACCCTGTTACTAGGTGGGTAGCACCCGGCCAGGTAAGCCCTGCATGGGGTCGCAAACTCCGCCCCCCCGTTGGGAGGAGGTTAGCGGGAATTATAAATGTATTCTACTCAGTCTGGATCCCAGTGAGTTTCCACACTTTCATGATTATTCCAAAGAGAGTATTTTAGAATGTAACATTCTTAACATCTCCTCAAACAAACCTTTTGAACCCCTTACAAATTTTCTCTCAGAGTTATCCCAATTGTCACCAGACAGAAGATTAACAGGCTGCTTCCCCCCTAATTATCCCTTTTTGAAAAGAATGTGAATATCTACGTATACATGATTATTTGTTTACTTTTGCTTATCTCTGCATTTAAACACAGAAAAGGTATGTGTGCAGAAAGGATGTCTTGCTGCACCCTGCAGCTGTGTAAAATCCAGTAGCAAAATGTAACTCCTCAACTCTTTTGGGTTTTTTTAGAAAAGGGTTCTCAAATCTGGGGGCAGATTTGTGTTTAATCACATGGATCTGCTGCCATCACTTTGACCCTAATTTCAATTAGACTCCAGTTCTATTTTCCGTATTGTGGACTTTGCAAGCTTAGCTGATGGGTTGGCTTCTGCCATGATATAACCACTTTGCTACACTGATTGGAATATTGATTGCACTGTAGCTGTCAATATTTCTGCAGAGAGAGCAAAGCCGTAGCACCTTTTTTGAGACCAACCTCCCAGCCCTACAAACAAGATCTTTCTATGCTGATGTGCATTTAATGTGAAGCGCAGTGCAGCCCCCACCCTTGGCTTTCTTGAGATAGTCTGTTCCTCTTGAGATCCTGTCTTTTTATTAAAGAGAAGCACAGCAGGCAAATTTATATTCTGACTGCTTCTCTCTGGGTTGTCTTCCCTCTATCCGAGCAGCAAAGTTGCTACTGTTTAATGACAGAGGCCCTTCAAAATGTTGCAGGGTAGCCTTTTCAATGGTTGCGGAATTCCTTCCAGAGGCAAATTTGCACCACTGTGAACAGTTTCTTCTTCCTGTACTTGGCCTCTTACAATTTCCCCACCCTTTTCATCCAAGGCGAACAATGGACCGCACACAAATAAAATTTGGCTCTGCACCTATGTCCATTGAGTTAGGCGTAAGCTCTATCAAATGAAGTGAGACTTCCATCTGACTAAACATGCATTGAATTGTCACACACACTGAAGTCCCATTGAAACCAATGACATATCCATTAGCTGCAACTAGCAACTTTCCAATTTCGGTGTGACTTAAGCACAACCTTCCCTGGACTTGGGCCTTTGATTTTAATCTCTTAAAAGCTGTGCAATTATACGAAAGGACCTTTATTATATTTTATTTGTTTAAATATATCATGCACCACTTGATTACAATAGTCTCTAAGCAGTGAACAAAAGATACAATACAGAAAAGGTAGAAACTGGTTGAAACTGTAAAATCACACTTCAATTAAAATGCCTGCTGAGATTTTAAAAAGTATTCAGTAGGCTGATTATACTGTAACATCAGCATATATTCTATAGCAGCATTCATCAGATGGAGCTGTAGTCTAAAACATCTGAAGGCATCAGGGCGGTGATGTCTTCTTTAAACGCTAGCATAAGCAACACATTTGATATTTCAAAAGCCGCAAAAGGTAGATATGAACATATGCAGCTACCTTTATAGGCTTATTTGCCTTTGGGGCTGATGGCTAGGAATTGTGGAGAAATTTAATTCAGTTTGCATTTAAAAGTAAACCTACCTACTTCTTTCTTTCCAAAATAATATGTGAACATAAATCACAGCCTTTCTTCAAAATTTGCACTTCTCTGAATTTTGTGGCATAGTTCTCCAGCCATGTATGAGAATAACGTATCAAAATGCATTACATTGGCAAAATTGCTTTAAAAATGTGTGTGTTGGGCAAAATTGCATGCAGAAATTTGTATTTTAGGAGCCATGCACTAAAATGCTCATGCATTTTCATGAGAAATTTAAAAAATCATAATAATCACAAGATGATATGAAAATCTTAAGGGTGGAAAAATGAGAAAGTGAGAGAAACCAAAACCTACACATTCACCCATCCCCAACGATGGCTAAGGAGTTAAGCCGAAGCCTTCACAGGAAAGGTGGGTTTTAAGAAAAGATTTCAAGTCAAAGTCAAAATGAAGTATTCTGGGAAGACATTCCAGGGCCTAGAGGACAGCAAAGGAGAAGGGATTAAGTAGATCAAGAGAGCAGAAAACATTGAGATTATATAGAAGGGTAGATTTAGGAGAATGAGGGCTGGCAGCAAGTTTGCAAAGAACAGGGAAAGGTAAATGAGATTTTGAATAAGCAATAACTATTTGTTTGGTATATTTATATTGTAGGCTTCCTGCTATATTTGTTCCTTATTATATTTCACACCTATACAAATATTTGACTGTTCCGCTCTCCATATTGTACTGTACAATTCTTTATATTCAGTCATTAAGATTCCATTTTTCATCCAGATAAGCATGGGATATGTGAAATAATAGATTTATGTGGCAATCCCTATTCTCTCCAGAATAATCCTGACTGGCATTGATAGGATATCCTAATTTTCGCGTCTGTTTTGATTTAGAACTATGCTGGCATTTCTATTAATTTTTTTTACTGAGAGTTCTGTCAGGGTAGCCCATCTACTAGTACTATCCTGCTTCTCTTAATTAGCATCTCGGTTGCAATGCCTGAAAGAAGATGGAATATTGTATTATTATTTCTGACCACATCACAAGTTGAAGCTATGTTAGATTTGCAAGTAGCAACACAGACAAGTGGAACTACCCAGTCAAAGACAAATACTTGCAGCCCCATTCAGTTCAGTCAAACTCACACACATGCTTAACTCTCATCCATTAAAATCTCTGTGTGTCACCACATGAAGACTTGAATATGGACCATGTGTTACTGAAGTTCTGACATACAACAGTTATGTGTATCTTCATGATGCAAAGCTATCTTCAAAGAGCACTTGGGTATTTATTCAGGGCATTATAGGGAAAGTGGCAAATAGTGCCTAAGAGATTGGCTATAATTCAACAGTTAAGCATTTCTCTTGCAAGATAATAGCGATGGCACCCAACCTCAAAATGGGAGAGGGTGGTGTCAAAAAGCAAATTCCAGCAGTTTAAGCTGCCTAGAAACCTTTAAGATTGAGTCTTGGGTCTAGTTCCAAAAGGGCCCAAGAAAGGTGACAGGCCCACTTTGGGTAGAGTCCACATTTAAATTTATTTATTTATTTAGGCTTCATTTGAATTAGGCTCAGATTTATTTATGCACACATTTCAGTCCCACGGGTGCAGTACTCGGGGCAGCTTGCTACAATTTAAAATCAGATAAAAACACAACCGTTATATAAAACAATAGGATACTTACCATGTGGATTAAAAATGTATTTACCAGCTGGCAAAAGACAGCCAGAGAGAGGGCCATAGCCTATGCTTCAAGTGGCAATGCATTTCTCAGCATTGCTGCAGCCACTGACAAAGCTTTATCTCATGCGGCCATGAGCTATGAATGGCATCCAACTAAGCCATGCTCACCCGTCGCAATCCGTGGGCTTAACTTAAGTCTGTTGGTTCCATTGGGTCCATTCCAACTTAGTTGGATCCATCCATTCTCCAAAATTAGATCCATTCTGAAGCAGGCTGTGAGCAGCTCACACATGTTTGCAAGATAAGTTTTGTAATGAACTGATGTACGATTTCTACCAGTACTGGAGAAACTTTGATGGAAAATTTGTTTTCAGTGTTCATTTTATGTTTTTCAGTGAAAATAGTATTTTCAGTGGTCACTTTTTTATTTCTGCTTGCTAAGCTTTTGTCTGTGTATGGACAGCGGTATATTTCACCAATTATAAAATGAAGCAGGAACTACATGGCCCAAGGAATGCTATAGGGATTGGAGTGTTTCATTAATTTATAGGATATGTTTAAAGCCAAGCCCTTTGCTGGCAATCAAAACTTGCTATTGCCAATGGGCAGGCTCTGCCTGCTCAATAACACACTGGAGATTAAATGAAGACCCTTCTTGTGTTCCCAGGAAATAATTAGGCAGAGCTGATTTATATACGTACTGGAATCTGTCGTCTATTGATACTTTTTCTTATTTTAAAATATTATTGAAAATCAAAGAGCCCTTTCACACCAAAATCCACTCTTTATTCCATTCCCTCCTCCTATCTTTGTTAATTTCAGCAGTTGAATTTGGAAAAGAAAAAGGCTTTTAAGAAGTGGTTATTATTAGACAGCTACGAGTAAAAAATGCTGACTGATCCACTGCAATTCAACCACGGATGTATCAATAGATCCTGACCTACCTTCTCTTTATTCTTGGTATACAGCACTGTTAGCATAGTCTGGTCAGCTTCAGGTTGGAGGGTGCCCTTCTGAAGTCTCCTCTGGGGGCCCTTCTCCTATGCCATCGGCTTTCCTGTTGATAGTGGGGTTTGGCTGGGGGTACTGAATGACCACAGGAGCAGCAATGCTTCTGTGAGCTCCCCCAGCAGTAGGGTTGGGAGCCATTGCTAATAAATTTCCCATCATGCCACTAACATCCACTGAAGCCTGCTATTTTTATTTTTCACAGTGTCCTAGAGGGAAAAGTAAAATGGTGGCGGCTCCAAGACTGGGCCTCTTATATTAACGCTGGGCCGGAGGGTGCATTTAAAACCTACTAAGCACTGTGCAAAAATACAACATAGAAACAAGAAAACAGTATCATAAAAATAGAGATACAGCATAACAAACCAGTAAAACAATCTTAGAAATACATATACAAACAGGAACTCAGTACAGTAATAACAGGGTCTGACCTGATGAATCAAGGAAAGCCTAGGCAAATATATATTTCTTTCTAAGAGATCTGAAGCAACCGAGGGATAATGTTTCATGTATGGCAGAGGGTAGGTCAATTCAGAAGGCAGGGGCAATGGCTGAGAGTGCCTGATTTTGTGTCACTGCCCTGTGATATTCTGTAGGGTGTGTTGTCGCAAGTAACATTTCCCCAGATGATCTAAGTAAACCTACATGTTTATCCAGGGGCAAGTAGCCTTTCACATAACCTGCTCCTGAGTTTGTTCAAGGCTTTATATATTAAGGAACGGATGTGAGCAAATGCAGTTTAAATGTCCTTGACTTTGAGTTGGAGAAGGCTATCTTTCTGGGCAGGGACCCAGGTGACGCTGTGGGTTAAACCACAGAGCCTAGGGCTTGCTGATCAGAAGGTCGGCGGTTCGAATCCCTGCGACGGGGTGAGCTCCTGTTGCTTGGTCCCTGCTCCTGCCAACCTAGCAGTTCGAACGCACGTCAAAGTGCAAGTAGATAAATAGGTACCACTGCAGCAGGAAGGTAAACGGCATTTCTTTGTGCTGCTCTGGTTCTCCAGAAGCGGCTTAGTCATGCTGGCCACATGACCCAGAAGCTGTCTGCAGACAAACGCCTGCTCCTTGGCCTATAGAGCGAGATGAGCGCCACAACCCCAGAGTCGGACACGACTGGACCTAATGGTCAGGGGTCCCTTTACCTTTACCTTATCTTTCTGGGCATATGAAGACAGAGAACGAGGAGTCTGTTCCATCTACAACTTGTGATGCAAATGGCTGAGATTACTGAAGGAGCAAGTTAGGCAGGAGCTGATGCCATAGCAGCAGGTTGACTGGCAAAAGGAAAGAGTAGACTTTTAGTTCATATTCTCCAGCAAGTCTTGAAACGGCAGCGGTGACTTGATTCCACATTGCAGTATTCCAATTAACAGTCCAATATTTCTTTCAACTTTAAGAAGTGATAGGGAAGCTAACCTCACTGCATTAAAAACGAAGCAGATATTTGAAGTGTGCGTACGAGAGAGATGACATCTTCGAAAGGATAGGGCGGCCAGCTAAGCCATATCTTGTTTTCATCTTCATGGAATGATCACATTTATATCAAATTTATGTCAGTAGACTCTTGCATGGTAGTTCCGTCTACCTCTTCTCCTCCCCTCTGTTGAATTTGTGCTTTAAAACAGGTAAAATGTGCTTATGGGGAAGTTTGCAAATTATCACATGAAAGCTAAAGAAAAATCGATGGGAATATTTCCCTTAGGACTGAGCATACTGATTATAAAAATATTAATACTTAATGCCTCTATTACATTTCTTATGTACACAACTGAATAGGGTGGCAGAAGTGGGAGAATGGTTTAAAATAGAAGCAGTGATATATGCAAATCTTCCAAATGTCAATTTTGTGGGCAGGATTTCTGTTTAGGGTAAAAAAAAGGGGGGGGGGAGATGATAAGTGAACACAACTGTTTCAATCTCATGAAGTGTATCACAGATGTGCCCTTTTCCAAACCAGATACCTGCACATAACATATGACAACATTGATGAGAAAACTGATATTTCCAGCTACCTCCAGTAACGCTTTATCTGTAATAATACTTTGGCTGTTCTGGTTTGAATTACAAATCTTTCCTCTCATGCAGAGAATAGCAATGAATGTTGACAATGTAATGCATTGCTAAATTCTGTAATTCTTGCAAACAACCCAGACCGTGGTAGAATAAAATGCAAAACACTCATTTGCACACCAGAACTATGCATTTTGCATTGGGGAGGGGAGGGAATATGCTGCTGTTGCAAGATTTCTGCTTACTTTGAATTTTTAATTTTTTAAATGTAAAAATATCAGAGTCTGAAGAGGCACAATGTACCAGGAATATTTTCCTGTGCTAGATTTCTGGAAACGAATGGAAATCATAGTCTTCCACATCTCTTTGATTCATTTTCATAGCTTTTGTTCAAGCAACTTCCTAGAGAATAATGCCATTTCTGTTTATCCATTGCCTATAGTTCAGAATCCCATTCTGTATCTAATTTTACATATATTTTAAAAGCAACATTTACAAGTGTTGCTGGAAACTTTGTCTGGGAGAGCTCTTCAAGCTTACATCTCTTCTTGGAAGCTATTAAGCTTTAAAAGAATCTAAAGAGCAAAATCTATTTAAACTATGTAAGGAGGAGGGAAAGGGATGCGTGTGGCGCTGCGGGTTAAACCACAGAACCTAGGGCTTGCCGATCAGAAAGTTGGTGGTTCGAATCCCCACGACGGGGTGAGCTCCCGTTGCTTGGTCCCTGCTCCTGCCAACCTAGCAGTTCGAAAGCACGTCAAAGTGCAAGTAGATAAATAGGTACCGCTCTGGCGGAAAGGTAAACGGTGTTTCTGTGCGCTACTCTGGTTCGCCAGAAGTGGCTTTGTCATGCTGGCCACATGACCCGGAAGCGGTACACCGGCTCCCTCGGCCAATAAAGCGAGATGAGCGCCGCAACCCCAGAGTCGTCCGTAACTGGACCTAACGGTCAGGGGTCCCTTTACCTTTAAGGAGGAGGGAGGAAGGTGCAGTTGCAGCCAGTGGTGTACAGTGGAACCTCGGTTGACAAATGTCTCCGTTAATGCACATTTCGGCTTTTCAACGCCAAAACCCCGGATGTAACTGCTTTGGCTTTTGAACGGTTTTCGGAAGCCAAACATGCCATGCGGCTTCTGTTTTGAGTTTCCCTATTGTATTGAGGTTTCTGCTTTCAGTTTTTGGTTTTCGAACATTTCGGAAGTCGGACTGTCTTCTGGAACGGATTACGTTCGAAAACCGAGGTTCCACTGTAGGGATAAGTTTTGAAGTGCAGGAGCAAATCATGAATTTTTGGAGAATCCACAAATGCAGAGAGCATATGAAGGAGGAATGACTAGTCTTTCAAGAAGACTTTTAGCAGCATAAATGCACAATCCTAACCATGGCTCCTCTGAAGTAAGTCCTGTTAAATTATGAGGGACTTATCATTGTTGTTGTTCAGTCGTTCAGTCGTGTCCGACTCTTCGTGACCCCATGGACCAGAGCACGCCAGGCACGCCTATCCTTCACTGCCTCTCGCAGTTTGGCCAAACTCATGTTAGTAGCTTCGAGAACACTGTCCAACCATCTCATCTTCTGTCGTCCCCTTCTCCTTGTGCCCTCAATCTTTCCCAACATCAGGGTCTTTTCTAGGGAGTCTTCTCTTCTCATGAGGTGGCCAAAGTACTGGAGCCTCAACTTCAGGATCTGTCCTTCTAGTGAGCACGCAGGGCTGATTTCTTTAAGAATGGATAGGTTTGATCTTCTTGCAGTCCATGGGACTCTCAAGAGTCTCCTCCAGCACCATAATTCAAAAGCATCAATTCTTCGGCGATCAGCCTTCTTTATGGTCCAGCTCTCACTTCCGTACATTACTACTGGGAAAACCATAGCTTTAACTATACGGACTTTTGTTGGCAAGGTGATGTCTTTGCTTTTTAAGATGCTGTCTAGGTTTGTCATTGCTTTTCTCCCAAGAAGCAGGCGTCTTTTAATTTCGTGACTGCTGTCACCATCTGCAGTGATCATGGAGCCCAAGAAAGTGAAATCTCTCACTGCCTCCATTTCTTCCCCTTCTGTTTGCCAGGAGGTGATGGGACCAGTGGCTATGATCTTAGTTTTTTTGATGTTGAGCTTCAGACCATATTTTGCGCTCTCCTCTTTCACCCTCATTAAAAGGTTCTTTAATTCCTCCTCACTTTCTGCCATCAAGGTTGTATCATCAGCATATCTGAGGTTGTTGATATTTCTTCCGGCAATCTTAATTCCGGTTTGGGCTTCATCCAGTCCAGCCTTTCGCATGACGAATTCTGCATATAAGTTAAATAAGCAGGGAGACAATATACAGCCTTGTCGTACTCCTTTCCCAATTTTGAACCAATCAGTTATTCCATATCCAGTTCTAACTGTAGCTTCTTGTCCCACATAGAGATTTCTCAGGAGATGGATGAGGTGATCAGGCACTCCCATTTCTTTAAGAACTTGCCATAGTTTGCTGTGGTCGACACAGTCAAAAGCTTTTGCGTAGTCAATGAAGCAGAAGTAAATGTTTTTCTGGAACTCTCTAGCTTATCATACTTCTTGGCAAATGAGGTTAGGATTGCCACCTAAACTTTTCTGTAGCATGACTACAGTCCTATGTATCATCGCCTAGTGGTAAGCTTCATTGAACTCAGTTGTGCTTACATCTAACTGCATGGGCTAAACTCGAAAAGCACATTAAGCCTTTAAAAAAGATATTCAGTCAGCTGAAATATTACAACTAGCTTTTAAGTAGACATGCCAACAACATTGCAAAGAAGAGGTCCTGTTTAAATTGCTAGCATGACGTAGAAAACCCAGGAAAGAAAAGGACCTGAAAGCGTTGTCATCGCCTGCTGGAACAAGAACTGCCTGTAAGTTGGTGGTCCAGCAGATGTTGTTGTTGTTCCTGCTCTGAAAAAGGTCCCAGAAATGAGCTTCTAGGAATGGCTTGCTGAGTGGGGCAGAGGCACAGCAACAGCCTCCCAGCAGCAGCAGCTCTATAGTTTATGAGGAAAGGGCAAGCTGGGACTGCAAAGATACGCAGGTGAGGGCACCACATCAGTTTCAGTGGTGGATCCACACAGATGTGATTTCCCTGCCATCTCTTACCTCCGTCTTCCTGGTAAGCAGAAGTGACACTGCTGCTTCGAGGCTATTGTTGTTTTTCTGTTCTTCTAGGCAAGCTGTGCCTGTGTGTTCCTTTACATTCCCCTTCCATTACACCACCGACTGCAGTTCTGAAGTAATGCAAGTGCTATTGTGGATCCAAAATTGGATATTATCCGCAGCTTCCAGTGGCACCATCACCATGAGCTTCTACACAATGATTTCCACTTACTTTCCAGCGCAGAGTTGGAACACCTCGAAAGGCTACCCAGGCCCCCCCCCGCCAAAGATATTTTCTCTGTGTTTAATAACTCTTACACATGAAAGTGGAATAGGATTCTGAAGTGCACCTCCAGTCCTCACTGCTCAAAGGCATTGTCTGCCCACATGTACTTGACAAATGAAGCTTTGATATGCCTCTACACACACACAGACACACACACACACACACACTCCTGAAACTTGATTATGGAATGAAGGATGACTTCCAGTATAGAACACAATAGAAATAATTGCTGTTATCTGACGGAGAGAAGAAATGTGTCAGATTAATATTCAGCCAGAACAAAACATTAGTTCACATAAACCCACCATCCTCGGGGAACCCAAAATAGCATTAAACCTTTGGTAAATGAAGTAATATTTTACATTTTGCCATCATATTGATGATTTTTTAAAAAGAACTTTTACAGCAGACTTAACAATACCAGAGATACAGGACAAAGCATTAGAATAGATATAGAGAAGAATCTTTCATTTTATAAAACACGGACCATCCTAAAAGGATGATATGAGCACATATGCCTTTTTGTGTGTAGCCTTTTTCTGGATTTATCTTTTTAAAAGGAAAGGATTTCCATTGGGATTTGCTGGTCTAAATCCATTTTCTCTTCAGCATATGAAATGACAGTCCATTCTCAATGCCCCAATATTAATTTTTCAAGCATGTCTGTATATTCATCTGCCAACCATCAACAAATTTCCTAGGTTTCTATTAGCTTGTCTCAAGCTGCTGGCAAGCTAAATTTCTCTAACAGGCATCAATTCGACGTATTAAATGCCTGTTCTGCCCTAGAAGACATATTGATTATTTTTTTCTCAGCAAAGTGACAAATACCATTTTCATGACTATAATAGAGATTGATTACAATTTTATGGAACACAGAGGGAGTTGATCTTAGTGAGACAGCCTCAGGGCGTATAAAAATTGAAGAAAATCATTTGGATTAATAAAGAAATTAATGAATTCACGGGCTGATGATAAAGTTGAAGCATTCTAGAGATAATGAAAGCTACAGTAGATGCACGGTTGTTACTGAATTGTGAAGTAAATTTAAATGTGCTTAAAATTACTAGTGATTAAAAACTTGTGGAAAACAACTAGGGTTTTTTTGTTGTTGTTCTAATTTAAATGTAGTGTGGCTTAAGCTTGAGTTTTGAACAATTTGATGTTTTAAAAGTGCTGGGTCTACTTTTTGCACAATGGACTTTTCAAGGTAATGGTGTATTTAGATGTATAAAGTGAAATTATGTATCTCTCTGCATATCCCGTACATACATACTTAAACACACGGACACAATGAGTTGCGGTTAGAGAGTCCTATCCTCCAGTTCTGTGTGTGGCTAGCTGTTCCCCTGAAATTCCTCTGCTATTCTCAAGGAAAGACAGATTTACTTTTTCTTTGCTGGAGAGGAGCAGATGGACTTCTGTACATACCATATTTATGCACTAGGCAAGGTGTGCAAGAACCAGACTGTAGGTTGCTGGATGTTAACCAGTCAGTTTAGCTTAACAGGACACAACATTTTATTATTATTAAAAATATTTATATACCATTATGTCGTGTGTCTGTGTCTGTGTGTGTGCGCGCGCACACACACAAACACAAACACACACACACACATACACAAATCTGTACAATAAAACACATCAAAAACATTTTAAAATGTTACCTTTCCAGAATGCAAAACATGTCTTAAAATCAGTACGGAGGGTTGCAACCCAAAGGTTTGTGCACAGCTCCAAAGAACATGGAATCATAGACTCATAGGACTAGGGACCCCCAATGGTCCTCTAGTCCAACCCCCTACAATGCAGGAATCTCAACTAAAGCACCCATGACAGATGGCCATCCAACCTCTGCTTTAAAAAAAAAAAAACCCTCCAAGGAAAGAGGCCACAACTTCCTGAGGGAGACAGTTCCACTGTGGAACAGCTCTTACTGTCAGAAAGTTCTTCCTGATGTTTAGTCAGAATCTCCTTTCTTGGAACTTGAAACATGAACATGATTCTTTGTCCTACTCCAGACAGGTGTGAAGGCGCATATTGTCTAATCACTTGACTTACAATAAGGATATCATTTAGAAATTCTAGGTCGCACCAAAGTGAGGTTGGCCTGAGGGCTGCTTCACATATGGTATTTTAAAGGTATATATCTGTAAAGTTTACAAGCTGATATATCTAAGAACAAATGCACTTATTGTTTAGGTGCTCACACCAGGAAGTCAGAATTGGCTGTGGTTCTGTGTTGTGTGTATATGTGGTTGTATACATACGTTTGTCACTATTTGCCCAGGCAGGCACATTATGTGACCCATGAGAGCAGCAAAATAACCAGACTGTACAACGGTGATGGGATAAAATTAGGCCAAATCTTTATTGACAGCAGCAGGCAGTGGAGGGGTTGGTATGGCATTGGGTCCAGGATCAGTTCATCATTCCACAAGCCCCATGTTGATGGAATGGATCCACTGGGTTTGGATCGGTCCAAATCTATATGACAGGAGTCGGCCCATGTTGAACCTTGCCAAGGTACAAGCCAAGCAAGCAAGATCTCCCTGAGGGACCAGGGTGCAGATTCCAACCAGGCATATACTTAACCCATGCTTGGGTTTGCCATGGTCAGTCCACCCCACAGGCCCCTTATGCCCCCCCATTCTATATTTATCCTGCCCAATGCCATTTCTGTCCCCATACAATGTTCTTCCGCCTAACAAAGGAAAGCCATAATTTCACTGAGGGAAGGGCGGAAAAAAACCAACCAAGTGTCAATCAGGTTGAGAGAGAAAAAATCCTGTCAACTTGTGACCCAAAATTGCTCAGTGAAGGCTCTAACCTGAGGGCGGGCGGGCAGGAAGCTCTCAAAACAAAATGGCTGTGAGCTCCAGGGGAAGCAGCCTTATATAGGCTTTCCCCTCCCCTCTTCAGCAAGGGCTCATAGGACAGCTTTTTCCTACAAGCACATCACACCGAGAAAATACTGGGCAAAACCTTGCCCAGTATTTTGCTGCAATCTATGGGCTACACTGGGCAAAGGCGTCCCGCACTTACTGGGCATGGAACAGGGCATAATGTGAACTGCAACTCTTTCAAGTTTTTAAGTCCTGGAGAAATCAGTCGGACTATTGTACCCTATGGTTTATTGTTATTATTTATCAAAAGCCAGTTGACAACACATGCTTTATTATCTTTCTTTATTATCTTTTCTTTTGAAAAGTACAGTAAAATGATACATTTTCTTGGCTCGGATTCCATGGGTAGCTTTGTAGAGGCCTTCTTTAATCAACACAACACTCTGCACAAAACATGCGTGTGAGTCTATTTATCAATGACATGTGGACACCAAGAATAGAACCCTTTCTCTCCCGGGTAATATGACCTCATGCGTCTGATAATAAATTAAATGTTGGGTAGGTTGATGCAAAAGTAACATTTAATGTTAAAGGCATCTTTTTATCATGATTTGTTGTTTAAAGCAGCTGGAAGTTTTCGGTGTGCTATAGATGGAACATCTCTTTTCCCATCTTTAAAATAATAATAATAATAACAACTGCCCAACTATTGTAAGAAAAGAATTTTTTTATACTAAAAGAGATTGTGAGCTTTGCAGTTGCTAACTCTTAATTCCAAAATACCAGGTTAGTAGCCTGCAGCATATTATGCTAACAGAGATCTTTCATAGAATCTCCTTTTTTGCATTACTGGGAAAAGATGATCGTGCAATGCACCCTTGGTAGCCACACCTTGTTTGTAGGCAGGGGGGTTGTTGTTTTTAACTTAAGCTTGGATGAAAAGCTTGTTGCAGTGCACAGGGAGTGGTATATTTGATTGACTAGCCCTCTATTTAATCCATAGTGCAGTTGCCAACTACAATGAAAGGTGCTCTGTGTCAAGGATTGTTTCAAGGCAAATGGGCTAAGAATAAAAAGTTCAGACCTGCCAGTTGGTGCAAGTGCTTTAGATAAGATCTCAAGAGGCCTGTTCTGAGCCAGTTTGGAACTTGGGCTCAGTCCTCTGACTTGCAAGACATTAGATAGCATGTCAAACTTGATAGAGGTTGACAGTAGTTGTAGCCCAATGACAGCTGGAGGGCCACACGCTCCTGATCCCTGAAATAATCTCTAAATGAATAACTGAAATGTTACCCTTTGACAGTTATGGAAAAGTAGAGAAAGTAGAGCTAGTAGGGTTGACATTTTAGGTACAGTGAACCAGTTCATCTCGGAATTCTAAAACATTGGGATAAATTATGATTTGTTTTAACAACAGGATAACTATCCAGCAATTTTATAACTATAGGGACAAAACTCAATGGAAACAAAATTTAATTAGCAGCCTTTAGGCTTATGGTACCTTAAGCTGAACTTACTTCATGGTAGTTCCATTGAATGTAAGTTAAAACTAGTGCCCTTTGCAGGAACCAAAATGTGAACATTCTGGAAGGAAATAACTTAAAAATATAAGTACATTTTCTTTAAAGAGCCTTGTACAACATAATTTATATCCAACTATGCTTGCGCGCTCATCTCGCTCTATAGGCTGAGGGAGCCGGCGTTTGTCTGCAGACAGCTTCCGGGTCATGTGGCCAGCATGACTAAGCCGCTTCTGGTAAATTCCCACTAAAGTCAGTCCTACGTTCTCATTTTTCCAAGCTTAAGTTCGTTTCCCCACGTTTCCACATCTATATGTGGTTTTCTTTAGGTCTTCATGAAAATTCATCAGCATTTTTGTGTGGTGTTTCCTAATACACGCTATAAGCCATTTTGCCTAATGCAAACTTTTTCAAAGCAACATTCCCTAATATAATACATTTTTGTTTGCTACTTTCACTAATACATGCATTTTTATGCACACTTTACCCTAGCCTATATGTTTTTGTAGACATTTCTTAGCTGAAGAACTGCATGGCAAAATTCAAAGTGTGGATTTTGATTCACATATTTCAGATGTGTGGCTTTGAATTTGAACTCAGCTTGATCTTTTATTTCCCTTCTCTTCCCCCCTCCCCTTTTTATGAAGATTACCCACTCTGGGACCCCACAGCTAATTCTCCCCTGGCTTCCTTGCTGGCCCAAGTAGCACTAATTTAGCCAGCTAGCCCTGGTGACTATATAATGTTTATTGGATGCATATCCCCCAAATTGATTTTTGAACTTTGAATTTTATTGTTATTCATGCTTTTATACTGTATCTTATGCTGCTTTTATGTTGTATTACAATTAAGTGTTTTAAATTTGTTGTTAGCTGCCCTGAGCCCGGGTTTCTGAACTGGGAAGGGCAGGGTATAAATTAAAATTTATTTATTTATTTATTTATTTATATTTTGTAAGTTTGCCCTTAAATGTAAACCAAATTGAATCTCTCCCCTAGTCTATATATTCTTAAGACCCAGCCCCAAGCCTAGAGCTCACGCTGAGAATGACATTAGCCAATATCTCAGTATGTATTTGCTTTGAAATTTTGCTGATTACATTTGTGCATTATTGTTAATTCCTTTATATTGTTGTATGCACACCACTTCTTTCTTAAGTGACTGTTCCTTTTGCAAGGACTGGCCAATAGATATGTAAACTGAGGCAAGATTTAACCCTGCATGCCCAGTAGTAAGTGCCTCTCTTATATTTTCTTTCACACCAAGATAGCCACAACTGCCTCTGTTAGGCTGTGTGAGAGATAGAGCGGGTGTTATGTGCAATCACATCTTTTAGCTGTCAGGACAATCTCTTTATGGATCTGTAGACAGCAGATATATTTGATTTCCAGGTTATCTACTGCTTGCAGATACAAGCACTTTGATTGTTTACCATGAGGGAGTAATTGGTATCAGCTGAATAACTCCAGAGAGACTGATTTGAGAGCCCTCCACCTATTACAGGAATCAGGTACTTGATCATTCAGTCACTACGCAGCCAAAATTCCAATGCATCAAACAAAGCATAAATAAATGAAGGAGCGAGTGACTACAACAACATTTTAACATGCAATCACAAACATTAATTAGGTGTAATTATATTCAGAGAAACTTGATTTATATTTACAAAACAAAAATGAAACTAAATACTCGGCAATTTGCAGAATGATTAAGCTTTTTCAAATGTAGTTTCCAAACGCTGACACCAAACATATTAAGCAGTTTCACGTGGAAAATGTGGCATGAATAGGTTCAGTATAAAGTTACTGTATTTTAAAAAACAATACACACACCAAATTTCACATAAAATGCAAGAAAATGGACCTTAAGGCTGGTGAGAGATGTGAAGAATTGACAGCATATGTCTCAGAAATCATTTAAACCATCACTATTTCTCTCAGGTTTTTTAAAAAACAAAACAAAACAAAGGAATAAATTTCAACCATTTGCGAGATGAGCGCGCAACCCCAGAGTTGTCCACAACTGGACCTAACAATCAGGGGTACCTTTACCTTTACATCACGTATGAGTAGAGAATTTGTGCACAATTCAGCCCATGTGCAGGATACTTCCACTCCTTTTGGGAAGGGAAGGATCAAACTGGGCGAAAACATGTTTGCCAGTTGCCCAGCTCACAGATGAAGCCAGAAGTGGCTTTAGGGCAGCACGAGTCTAGGAGGGCAGCTTCTCAAAGCCCAGCAAGCACTTGCCCAGCTTCAGGAAGGAGGTGTGAGGGCTCTGACAGGGTCCCAGAGTCGTCCTACCTCCTCCCCAAAGCCATGTCAGAGCCTTGCACCTCTTTCCCAAAGACTGACTTAAGCCAGCGTCATGAGGGCTGGGGGAAGGGCATCAAATGTTGGCCTCACACAGGGTGGCATATTATGAAGGTCTGGACCTATTTAGGTATATAATGTTGGGCACATCTGAGATCCCACCCCAGTTTCCATCTCATGAAGGATATCACTGGGGGCCCAATGTTTGCACAAGGCTGGTACATGTTATGCAACAGACCTACTGCATTGCTTTGATAAGTCATAACCTTCATTTCATTTTCTGTTAAATTTCATTTCCTTTTCCTTTTTTCTGCTTCTCTTAAGAACCTAATGAATATAACAGGATTGCCTGTCTTTTTTCCTCCCTGATACAACGCTCATTTAAAAAACTGCTTGCTTATAAACTGCCATACTTTAGAGTCCTGCTAATGAAAACTGGAGCAGTGTTTTGATTATGCTACCAGCTGGAATAACTATGGCCTCTGTTGCAACTACAGAAATAATAGTTTCTGCTGAATTATTTATTTGCAAGGATTATGTTTGAATGGACACCATAGGAGGTAGCTTCGAATGAGTTTAGGAAACAGAACAACAATGTTATTTACATCCTGGCATTCTGAAAAAGCCTTTTGATAGCCTTTTGCCAACCTTCTGCTAGTGTAATGTATATGTACGGTAGCTATTTTTATTTGAGTGCCTTATTGTGGATGCCAAGAATATGCAAGTAAAACATCCACAGTAAAGTGTAAAGATTATAATTAGTTTAAAGACCTGTCTCCAAAGATCCTCATATTCAACCACTGAACAGTTGGTCAGTGTGGTCAGATTTGACAGCACAAATATCTAATTGGACTGGAGGACAGAAGGGAGACCTGGATGCAGGCCTGCCACAAACAGGTGATCCATCTACACCTTAAGCCTCCATTGAGTAAGAGGGGGGCTATGAATGCAGACCTGAACACAGAACCTTAGCACAGAAACACATAATACAATCCAAAATGTGATTCATACGCCAGTCCTTGCTGGATTGGAGAGCAAGCTTTTAAGCCTGTTGATTAAAGCTATGGAGAAAACCATATATACTGCCAATTTGGCCTTAGATGAAAACATGTTTCAGAATGCACCAGCAACAAATAATTCAAATCAAACCCACACTAGATGGTTATAATAACTAGTCCACAAATATTAGATACAAATAAATGACACATTTGATGTCTCATTGGCATGAATGTAGTGTCAATATCATAATGCCATTATACAAATCTGATGTGATCAAGGTGATGGAGTAAAGGTTACTACATTTGTGGCTTTTTAGTTTAAAGAAAAGGCAAGTAAGAGGGAACATGTGTGAAGTACATGGTGTGGAAAAAGTGGATGGAAGGGAAAATGTCTTCTCTCATAATATTAGACCTTGGAGTTATCCAATGAAGCTGAATTTGCAAGATTCAGGACTGACAAAATAAAATACTACTTCACACAGTGCATGGTTAAAACTGTGGAATTTGCTCTCAAAAGATACAGTGGTGGTCACCAACCTGAATGACTTTAAAAGAGGATTAGACAAATCAATGGAAGGTAAGACTATCGATGGCTTTAAGCCGCAGTGGCTATGTTCCACTTTCACTGTCAGATGTAGTATACCTGTGAATGCTAGCCGCTAGGAATCATGGGTGGTGAAAGTGGTGTGCTCAGGTTCTGCTCATGGGCTTCCCAGGGACATCTTGTTGGCCACAGTGGGAACAGTGCTGAACTTGATGGGCTTTTGGACTAATTTAACAGGCTTTTCACATGTTGTTTCATACGAAATGTGGCTTGTAGATCTGAGATATAAGTCAAATGTCTCCTGAACCCACAGGGGTTCCCCAGTCCTGAGGGCAAATCAATGGTCCTATACTGAAGGAAATGGACAATTATGCTTGTATAAGCAATCCAATTGCAATGTGCATTTACCAAATAAATAAATAAATAAATAAATAAATAAATAAATAAATAAATAAATAAATAAATATATAAATAAATAAAAGGGGGGGCACATATTGGGAAAGACCAATATATGATGTATATGAACGATCTGAAAGTAAGTGATGCAACTATTTTACTAGAGCTAAGCATGCCATGGGTTGGTCAGTATCTGGATTAGGGACTGCTTGGCACTCTGTGTACGCTACTTTAAGATCCATTATGGAAGAAGGAGAAGAAGCCTGCAGGTTGTACAGAAGTGTGTTTACTTCCACAACAGAGTTGGAGACCACCAAGAGCCAAGTTGGTTGTGCCTAAGAGTGTCCCTGAAGGCACCTCTGCATTTGGTAAAACATGTGGGTCTCAGTCAACACACAGCTGTGGACCTGGAGACTTTCATCTGTGCCTCCTGCCTTTGGTACCTTCCTGCTTTTCTTTTCTATTTGCCAACTTACAGGCAAGAGGGATTTAGGGAGCCATTGGCAGCTGAAGCAGTTAACATGCTAGCTGTCCATATGTGCATGTATGCATATGTATTCTGACTGTTAGTGCCCTCTTCAAAAGCTAGTTGCTGTGTTGAGGACTAGATTATTATTATTTTTAATCATTGTTTGAAAATCTCTGTCAATTGGACATGCCTTGAATGCTTGGTGCTGCACTACTGCATAGCTGGATTGTATCAGATCATCATTTGCCTAGAAAATATAATGTGAGGTATATTTTGTATTAGCAAAATGAGATGAATGCCAAGTGCATTTGAAAACGATCACTTTGTTTTTTGCTATTTCCTTTCTTTGCTGAACAGTTTCTTATACCAGATCAGGGGTGGGGGGGATCACATCATTAAAGAATAATTTTCTGAATTTTACCATTTCATTTAAAAAGAACGTACTTATTCAGGACACTAACGCTTTCCATGAAAATGGCTCTTTAGTACATAAGTGGCTATTTCCCCTTGCAGTCTGACGTCCTGTGGGTTTGACTGCAGAATAGCAGGTGTACTATTCCAAAGTGTCTTCACAAGTGGCTCAGCAGGGTCTCTGTGCTGTGCATCCACGGGAGACAGCTCATCTGTTTAATCCTTATGTTTTAGTCAACCTTCCTTATTATGTGTGCAGGGCTCCGATGCTCAGCTGGATTTTGACTTTCAGAATGAATTGATGGAGCTCTTTGATCTTTGCTGTGTATTGCATCTGTTTCATCTTTCATCCTAATGCACGATCTTCCCAACTCCAGCTTTATTTTTTCCACATGAATTCATCATGTATATATTTTTTACTTTGCTCTCCTATTTCTTTGCATTCCCTTCTTATGTGCATTGAACTTGATATGGCAGCGTTTGAATATGACAACTGTTTTTGTGTATGTAATTTAAAGATGCACAAGATGGCCAAAGAAATGTATGCTTAATTGGGTGGGACATTTGACACAAGCCAAATCTTTAAATGAGATGAGGAACCATCTAAAAAAAAAACCCGGACAAATTCTTGTAGACATTTCATATGGTCATTATCAAGATGATGACTATATTATTATATAGTCTCCCATAAACATGGGATAACTTCTGCCTATTGAGAGGGAGGAATATAAGATAATTAAATAGACATTTAGCAGTGCCATCCTATACCTGCCTGTTCAGAAGTAAACCCCATTGAGTTCAACAGGGATTACGCTCAGGCAAGTGGACACAGGATTGCAGTTTATGTTACTTTATTTGCTATTATGCATTATTGTGATACTCATTAAATATCCTAGGAAATTACCCTCTTATTTAGGAACTGAAATGCAATGCAATTGTATTTTTCTGGCACAGTAGTATGATGATGGAGGCAGCAATCTGCTTCCAAAAAGATGGAGATTGGATCGGCTTCCAAAGTACCTTAATTTCATTGATTGGCCAATATTGGTCTTTAAATTTGGTGCAATATTAGGATTCAGTGTATTTTAGAAGAGTAGGTCTACAATGATGTAATAAATTTCAGGAAGACTTTTACAAACCCTCTAGCAAATTTTCCAGACTTGTTTTTCGAGCTTGCCTTAGAACTTCAGTTCTAGGAAAGATATTTCTACCTTTCTTCATGTACATTGCATGGAGAAAGTCCCAGGTTCAATTTCCAGGTAGGACTAGGAAGACCCCTGCCTGAAACCCTGAAGGATTGCTGCATATTAGCATAGACAATACTGAAACAGATGAGCCAATAACTCTGCATGTGACTATATGCAAACGTCTCCTATGCCCATATAGTTGTCTAGGACTTAGATTCTAAATTCTAAAATACTTGAATTTGCTTGCTTCAGGTACAATATTCCTGATAGCTTACTTACTGTTTAAATATGAATGTGCATTTAGAGCGCAGTAGTGGCAGATGTGGTGGGGTGAACCTACCCAACAGCCGTGTAATTGCATCTTACTAAGGTGGGGTGGGGTGGCAGGTTGGGATTGTGTAGATGCACCAGCGGAGCCAATCTGATGCTTCTGCTGGTGCACTGCACAACCTTGACATCACAACCACCCTGTTTCACCCCCATTCAGATACCTTGCATTGATGTTGCTGTCGTGAGGGCAGGTCCACCTTTCTGCTGGTAAAGTATATGAAAAATCCAGAGGCCAGGTGTAATGTGCTAAATTCAACCCATATACTATTGCAGTTCCTTTCTGTTTTTGGATAATAAATGAGAACGTCCATAACACACTTAACTGCAAAACTTAGACTGCTGTGCTAGCCTTTCATCTCTATGTTATATAGAGGAAGATGTGGAATAAGAGGGTTCTTGAAACATACATATACAAAGCGCTGGAGAGATAATGCCATGCATATAACTGTATAGCTTATTTCTTACTCAAGGACTTCTTCCCTGCCATGAGCATATCATTTATTTTCATAAGATGGCTGGTTGAGGCAGGTAGGAATTAATAGGAATTTCAGATGTTTTTGAAAGGATCACACTATTTCAACAATGATGATTCCTAGTGAGTTCTTCTTAATCCCGAAGACTTCACAGGCTTCACTGGTTCCTTGGCTGTTACTATCTTTATGAGCCAGGGTGGATGTTGGCGCTGAACTGTAGGAATAAATGACAAATAGCAGAGCAAATTAATACATATCTGTCTCCATCAATCAGAAACACATGGGAACTTCTTTCCTGAAATGCAGTGGGAAAGGGTATAGAACCTTAAAAAGGAACCATGCTGCTTTTTATGTACAAAGAAATGACTATGAAGATTCTAACCCATATACTGCTGGCAGGTGTTAGGAAGTTGTGGTGTTCCTCTTCTGGGCTCCTTGGACTCCAGTGTTGTGGAGAACCCCAGTGCAGCCACTGAAAGCGCAGGCCAGTGCACACTCCCCTCGGTGGTGGTCCCATCAGGAATAGCTCTTATAAGGTTGAAAAAAGGGTCATTACAGAGGTTGGGTGGAGCACATCAGGACTGGCAATGGATCTGTTGGATTCAAAGCCAACTCAAGGGAGCTGATTTGATTGCATGTGCTGCATGACACGCCATCCCGGACCCAGTTAGGATAGCTCTCTTACCCTAGATACACGCACAATAAGAGGCTGCAGTCCTACACATTTGTAAAATAGGGGAAACACGGTAGCTAACATTGTTAGCTATCCTAATATAACTCCACTGTTGAATCTGTGTGAGCAGCACTTTTATTTATCTGGCCTGTAGTCACTTTGGTGCAGCTAATGCTGCGGTTTGACTTCACCTTTGGAGGAGCACTCTATTGTCTCTCAAGACAGAAAGATGCCAACAATACTGTAGATCTATTGGATGTTCTCCAAGCCATTCAGATACCTGAGAATTTACTCGGTTTGAGTTACATATTTGTTTCCATAAATATGACACTCGCTCTATGCAGTGATTTCATAATGAGCCCTGGAAAAATACACCATGCTTTCATGTGCAATGCAGTGCTAATAGGGAAAAATAGGCATCTGGTATCTGTAGATTCCTTCCCTCCATCATTGCTAATTTCTTTGGACAGCTCTCTCTCTCGCTCCCATTCTCTTTGGCAATCTAGGGGTGAAATTATTCGTTCCAGGAAAACTGCTTGTATGGTTCTACAGCAGCATGATTGGTCTCCTGTGTAATTTTGGAACTTCCCTCTTTTAAGACTTCCTTTCTCCCTCTCTCTGTACTTGTTCCTTTCCCTTTATTGTCTTTCTCCATCTCCTATGTTATGGTTTTGAATTTCAACTTTTTTGAGGTTTTGGAAGCATTTCCTTAAATTTCCATTCATTTTGAGGGTTTTCTAGGTCGTTTCGGCCCCTTAAGCACTTTAATTATGAAATAGTCACCAAACATATTAGTTCATGTTGCATTGTATGTGCACATATTGTTTATATTGCAAATTGTAAGACAAAACCAGGGAGGGGGAGCAATTTTGCACAACAGCTGTTTCAAAACTTTTGCAGCTGGGTCATTATTACTTTAGTTTGGAAAATGAAGGGTGTAGGTCAACTTGGGATTGTGTGTGTGTTTATATCTAAATGCTCCAGATGTAAGCTTCCTTGGATTTTAGAAAAATAAGTCTAGAAACATTTTAAATAAATAAAAAGGATGTTCTAAAAATAGTAGAATTTTATACTTGCATGGCTGAACTAGTTTTCTCCTGGCATTTTAAATGCAAGGCAAAATGCAGGTCATAACCAATTTCCACAAGTGTTTTGACTGTAGCCTCAAGAATAGAGATGGGTTGCATACTTTTTATGACAACTTTAGAAAGAACCAAATAAATTGCCTGCCTCATAATCCTTAAAGTGCAGCAACAAAGCTAGCAGTACCAGGCATGAAAGGCTTACAGACAGAATATTTTGATTCCGAGATACGAATGATCGCTGCTAGCAATGACTAGTCAGAGTGGAGTTTCACAGTGTGTGTTTACTGTAACTCCTCTACAAGTGCTAATAGTACTTGAAAAAGTGAGATAAATTTTGCATTGCTCTGTAAAATCATCCTAGTCAGGGAAAGCACTTATATCCAATTTTTGAAATGTAACTCTCAGCATGCTGTTTTCTATCAAACTGTGATATTGGGTGATAACAAAAGTTTCTTTATGTTGCACATGCTTATTTTATTTTTGTTCTTGAATTTAAATGACCCAGAATCTACTGAATAGTTATTTTATTTTCATGACATGTCTTGCAGTAAGGATTCAACCATTTCCAACAGTTATCCCCCCCTTTTTTTGTCCGCTGTTTTAAATTGATGTATTTAGTATTTTTCAAGAGTGACAGTGAAATGTTAACTATCACTTAACTTACATTTATTTAGAAGGGAGCCCTTCCTGTAACAAGATTACGGTAGAATTTAGGTGCCTGTTCCACTTGTTGGAGTTCATAGGCTGTCAGACTAGTTAAGATGGAAGGTGCCTACAGAGAAGACTTTAATGAAAGCCAACTGCTTCTGTGGGCCCAATTAAGACTATCCAACTGTAAAACACAGCCCTCTGGGTAGAGTTGGATTGCCCATTTTGGGAGCGGGGGGTGGGGAGCAAAGGGAATACCTAGTGTCATGGTTAAAAGGGAATTGTCTTAATGTTCAAGGGTTCTACCTAATCCCCTAAATTTTAAGTATGTATTATGAATAAGGTTAGCACTGATGTCCCTCAGTGCAGGTTTACATATGCACCACTGCCTGAACTTGAAGCCCTGGTAACAGTTCTTGAGATATGGATGTGCTCTTGGTCCCAAATCAATCTTGTCATTCCTCAGAAAGCAATGAAAGATAATAAGTACTATTCACCTGATTGCCTTCCTGCTCTGAGACAGCTGGTGACGCTTGTCTTCCTGATAACCAGGACTTTCAGATCTAAGGCAGGGATAAAGAAAAGCCGGGAGCTTGCTGCATCTAAATTTGACAGTCGATGGCAGTGTAGAGGGGTCAGGAGGGATAGAATCTCTGACACGTATAAGAAAGGAACAAAATTTATCTGCTCTGGTTGCAATGATTAGATGTCTCGTTGTCTGGCTTTCTTATAGTGGATGATTGATCGTGCCCGCCAGCTGCCTAATATCATAATTAACAAAGTTGCTACCGTGTCTGAGAAGTTTAATCGAAAAAAATTGCCAGCAGTATGATGCCGTTGTCGCCCACAAAGATCACAAGCATGGCAGAGTCGACTTTTGGACTAATGGAGCTGCAGAATTATGTGGCTAGAATGAGAAGCGCTGCACCTGAATGGCTAATGGTAGGTCTGCTTTTTCACCATTGCATTTCCGCTCTTCATTTTCCTTTTGTGCAATCTAAGAAAGCATTAATTTTCATTTCAGGATGTCCTGGGGTACCTACATTAATAGTTGATGATTCTTTATCTTTGTTTATTATCTGCATAACAAGTTTTAAATATCTTGCCTTTGTTAATTATTGTGCCAAACGTTATTTAAATCAGCTGTGAATATGGTAATTGCTGCTATGGTTTAGGTTCCCCCCTCCCCCGCCTCTGTCTTTTTCTAGCTGCTAATAGGTTCTCTAAGGTTTTTCACTTTTTGCCTGCATATATCTTTAAATGTATGATGCATAGCCTAGACCTCCTGGTATTATGCTAAGGAATGTTGTTAAAATATACACGTTTATGCATGTCCTTATCCATATAGAGGTTGATAACAAAATATGATTAACAATCTTGACTCCAAATACCTCAAACCATTTAGGAAATGCTCACATATCACAGTTCTTTATTTGAAATACTTATGTGGTTTATGGGTAAAAAATTGCTTTGCAGATCTCTTTCTTCTCTGCAGTTGTATTTTCTCCCCTTTTTGTGAGCAGTATTTGCTCACATAGTTGTCCCCAGAGTACATGTTGCTATTGCCAAGCTAACATATGACTTTGAATATTGACATTGATGGTTCTGTGTATGCGCCCTGCAAAACAAAACAAAAAGAAAGAGGAAATAATGGGAAGTTATTTAAAAAAATAAAGACAAAGGAAACAGTACCAGATTTATGAAACAGGACATGAAAACTTGAAATAAGAAAACATCGTATATAAAGCCTGCATGCTTTACTACTATTTTGATTTAATAAAGCCCATGGCATAAAAAGGGATATTTTCTTGGCTTGTTGAGAATTATAGAAGAAATTGTACATTTTAACCAAATTTGAGAATAGTTTCTACTGCAGCTTAAGTGAATATGCAGTAGCTATTGTGGTGGGTTGTCATTCTGATCACAGAAATATCTCTGAAAATATTCTATTTCACACTGGTCTCTCTCTCTCTCTCTCTCTCTCTCTCTCTCTCTCTCTCCCCCCCCCCCCCCCCGTTACAGTATGCCTGTCATCCGCAGATTGTAATCTATATTAAGACATTATTGATCCCATTGTACATTTACTAAGACTTTTAAGGATGATTCAGTAAGTATTTCATATTGGTAATTTATACTGTCTGGTCAAATTAAGTGATGATTTATTTTTTAATTCCTAGAAGAAGAAAAACAGCAGTGGCGGCTGATATTCTTCCTTTACTCAGGATATTGTTCTGAGCTGAAATACTATTTCTTTATCTGAAATGTGCTTTCCACATCATCAGTTATAGGTAAAAATGTTAACCTTGCCTGGCATTTTTATTGTTCACCATTGGTTTTTTAAAAACTCAATAGTTTTCTTGGAAACAAAGAATGGTGTAAATATAGAAGTAAAAAACCAGATTAGTGATGCAAATTTCATACAGAAGGAAAGATTATGCTACTAGAACAAGTATATTGTTGTTTTAATCAGCACTCCCATAATAATTCATGTAATTGAGACTTAGGGCATTGTTAGAACTCAGCTGGAGAACCAAATGTCTATATGGATTACAGGAGGAAATGCTAAAGCAGTGTCACAGCAGATGTGTCTGGCTTTTAACAGGATTAATTCCTGGGATATGTAGCAATGAACTGCTTGTAATAGTTTCAGAGGAACTAATAATTTTGAGAAATATGTTAATAGCAAATGTGCTAATATAAAGGGCTAGAAGATTAGCGATGCATTCTTTTGCACTGAAATAAGAATATAATAAATGTCTCCCAGGTGACTCAGGCTACAGCAATTTTTATTGGAGATTAATGCTTGATGGACCTTTGCTCGGGTGATTAACCCTTCAGAAATTAAAACCTAGTGCTAAAGCATTCAGTCCAATTTAAATGCAAACAGAGAAAAAAAGGTTATCATTCAAGTTTTTAAAAACCTTTTAATTTTCTTTTTTTCCTCCTCCCCTATGTCATTGAGAAGATAAGCTAGTAAAAAGGAACATGATTTAGTTTGGACAAAGCTGTTCAAATGGCAAAATCGCTTTCCAGAATCCAGAGAAGAATAGTCTTCAAAGGAATTTCAGAAGTAAGCGTGAGCCTGAGATGGGACAGGTAGGACCGTAAACATTATCTGTTTAATATCTATCATATCAAGTTTAATTAGACTGTGTTCTTGCAAGTTGATTAACACTGGTAATTAATTTGTTAATGTTGCAGCCTAGCATAGAAAATGTTTCAATGTACAAAGTATGAAAGTCTGCTTTTAAAGCTGACAAACTATTATGGAACATGTTGAGTTCATTAATTTACAGAGGCCTAAAAATAACATCTACACACTTTTCCAGGTTAAGGAAAAGGATTTTAGGATAGTTTTATAATAAACTTTTGGAATAGTCCTTGCTAGCAGTTACATACCACTGGTGATATTCAGTTGGATTACACAGAATAGATCCATTGGTTTCAATAGGTTTACGCATCTTTGAACTAATGTTTGTAATCACTTGTGTCATCTTTCTGTGATTGTAGGTTATACAGTGGCATTGACAATATGGCATTACTGCATTCTAATTGAACTGGCACAATATTTTGGAATTTCCAGCTTCATTCCATATGAAATTGAAGTTTCTTTGCAATATTTATGTTCAATGTATTTATTTGTTAGCTTGTTTATTATATTTGCTGGCATCAGCTATCGTTTCTTCTCATGAACTTTCATGAGTCATTTTGGGATTTTGATTTAGCACTTCCCACGAATTAAAGAAAAAAAAATCATAAAATGGCATGGAAAGGAAATATGGAATATTCACTTCACTAATGTCCAAAATGTTGATGAAATGCCATAATTTCAAATTCATTATAAAATCTTTAATTTTTTTGAAAAATTAAACTAAAAGCAGAGTGAAAAATAGGCTCATTATGTAACAGAAATCAATGGTTTAAGAGTATGTTAATAAAACACAGATTTGGGGTACATATGTTTTAAGCATTATAATGGAGAATTTGACTGCTGAATCCCTTCTGGTATCATCATCATCATCATCATCACCTGCTATTACATAGGAAAAAACAAGATGAGTTGAGGCTGCAATCCTATATTTACTTACCACACAGCGGCTCTACTTCTGTCTAGACATGCATACGATTGTGCTGTATTCTGATAATTCTCAAACTGGTTTTTGTGTGTGCTTCCTTGAAGCATGTTTCTCCACAACCTCCTATATTCCACACTGACACCTCAAGAATCTTGCTAGCTTCATTTTACATATGGATCTGCCATATTGCACCTGACCAGCAGGAGGCACCTTTCCATAGTTCTCCTTGGGACTTGGCTATACAGCTGCAAATAAAACGTTTTAAGTGTGCTTTAAGTGCAATAGACAATGACACTAGATGGCGATGGCGAGTCTTATGGAAAATTCACTGTATTTTTTAAAAACGCTTTTTTTAAAAAAGCATTTTCAGAATGGTTTTTATATGTGTGTAGATTCCTCCCAAATTAACTCTTTTTGCATCCTGCAACTAGTGTGGTGAATCTAGTCTGCAGGTGTTAGTGTGTATACAAAAGACAGGATGCAAAGCTCCCCAACTAATTTGCATGCAAAACAAGCAGACAAGAACCCACTGCCAGTCTCTCCAGTGTGGACTAGCAAAAAATTCCTTGAGGCTTTTCAGAGTCACTACTGCGCCTTTAACTAGAAACTTCCTCATTGGAGTGTCTGACACAAACTGCTTCCTGTTCATTGTGGCATGGCATAGCTGGTTAATTAGTTCTTCTTCACCAACAATGGGAGTTTTAAATTGCAGGTTTCTTTTCATTTCTTTAATTTTCTTTTTGACTTGTGAATAGTGTCGTGTTTTTTTTTTAAGTGGAAGCTTGGGGAATTGTACAATTATGGGGATATTAAGAGACAATTCATCACTAAAGTCACAAAAGGCAGCTTCTATATAAATGCCAGGTGATGTTTGTTGAGTGGAGCTTACTCTAATAATAATAATAATTAATAATAATAATATTTATACTCCACCCATCTAGCTGGGTTTCCCCAGCCACTCTGGGTGGCTTACAGCAGATATAAAACATAGTAAAATATTAAACATTAAATGGATACAGACCATTAAAAGGATACAGACCATGGTGATGCCCATTTCCAGAAACTATAGCACTAATGTAGGAGTTAGGTGGAGCCACAATTTTAGTTCTACTTCTACAAATGATTGCAGAAAAGCAAAGTGTCAGCAATGTTAAGGGCTCCAGCATGGAATATGTCTAGGTGAGAGACCTACTACCTGAAATCTAATTTTCTATATTCGCAGATTATTATTATTTTTAACAGAGGGAGAAAACGTGTAACAATGCTAGCGCACGAGTTTGTGAGAGGCTTCCAGAACTTCCAAATGAAGGCGGGGAATTAAATGCTGCTCTTGCAGTAAAAAAGCCCTGTGGCCATAGAGCAGAAGATGCAAATTTTGTTTTTAATTTGTAAGTGGCCTTCTCATACCCTTGGGTTAGGTCAGAGTGGATTTGTAGCTATGGCCAGGGTGTGTGGGTGGAATTTGGGAAGGATACAGTTGGGACTGGTGGAATGCAATCTCCTATAGGAGATCGGGGCCTCAATCAGTGTTGAGAAACAGTGCCCTATATCCTCCAGTATACCTGTGCAATTAATGAGCCTTTTGTTGAATAGCAGATGGAAAGACGCTTATGTCCTTTATATATGAGAGTGCAAAGTTAAGAACCTGCTTCCTTTTCCATCCTGCTGGCTCACAAAGGTTAGAAACAGCACTGGTGAGCCAAGTTAAATTATGGCGTTACATTCACTGCATAGTTAAGAGTTCCTATCTTTTAAAAATTTTATGTATGTTATTAAAATTGTAATAAATATGCAATCTCCTGTCCTATTCAATTTATTTCTCTCTTTCATCAAAGATGAGTTCCCACTGACTCTGTGAAGATAGTGAAGTCCTAGGCATTGTAGTGGAGAAATTAAGGAGCCTGAGGCAGCAGCAACATCCTACCTAGCCCTTTCATTTACACTTAAAACACCCTCCAGGGAGGGGGGAAAACCTTTTTATGGGACCCCATAAAAAAGTGAAAATTATGAAAACTAAACTTGGTGTGGAGTTTGTTCAGTTGGATGACCTTGAAAAGAAAAAAAAAAGGAAAGGAAAAGTAAACCCTTTCAGGACACAAAACACGCACACTTTGAGACCTAGATTAACCCCAGTGTTTGAATCCACATGCTTAAGAGACCTTTAATGGTCTCTTAACTATATTCTGCTCAACATTATAACCATTGTATTTTCCTTTTGGATTTTTATATAAATTACTAATTGCTACCTGCCAGCTTTGCCTCTCTACTTTTCAATTTACCATGTAAACTCCCTTAATATATGTTGAAATGTTTGCATAAACTAAAATAATACACCTGTTCTGTCAAATGCCTCAGACAATCACATCTAGATTAGAGGCTTGCAAAAGCATGCATTTAAAACTTGACAATACATGCACAGAATTTAACCCCGTATAACATAACATTCCAAGCTGTTCTTCATATTGATGAGGAAAGAAACCAGCTATCAGGATGTCGACTTTGACAGGTAACGATCTTGCAAAGCCTTTTTATTGCCATGCCCTTCCAGTATTTCCTTGCCTGGAATTCTAGAAGTGAAAAGCTTGCAGCGGCTTGTGAACCTCACAATTGGCAAATTGTACCCATCAAACTGAAGGGAAATAGACCTGTTTGTGTGTGAAATAGGCCTTTACAGGGGCACATTTTGACCCTCCAAGTCATTTGATTGGGGTTTTTTTACGCCCCTGTTGTAAGTCATGAATATGTATATATCCCAATTAGCAACAATTTATAATTATTTAAGAACTGCAGTATAGTTTTTGAAATGAGGTGATAAACTGGCAGCTAGGCAGAAAAATGGCTTGCTTTGAAACCTCAGGCCCATGAACTGATTTAAAGGGCAAGCTGGGTCCATTTCAGTACTTCTGAACAAAAAATATAAAAAGAGCCTTGCTGGGTCAGTTCCAAAGCTTAGCGAATCAAACCTCCTGTTTCTCACAGTGGCCAGCCAGGTGTTTTGTGGGAAGTCCACAAGGATGATATGATGACAACAGCCTTCTCTTGCTCCTGTAATTGGCCCCTCTTCATAGACATGCCATCTCTGATCATACAGATGTAGCAGGTAGCTATCATGACTGGTAACCATTGATATCTTCCATGTATGTGCTTGCCTACACTCCCTTTAAAAGCTACTGTATATTCCTGCGTATATGGTAAGACTACTTTTTAACCCAGGAAAATCTTCTCAAAAGTCGGGGGTCGTCTTATACACCAGGTCGTATTTCTTATACGGCGAGTATATCCCAAACTCTATATTTTAACTGGAAAAGTTGGGGGTCGTCTTATACGCCCAGTCGTCTTATACGCCGGAATATACGGTACCTAAGATAGTGGCCTGAAAGTGGCCTGAGGTAGACCAAACCTGGAAAAGGCATAGGAAAAATAAACTTTTGGAAGAGGATCAGTTGCCCAAGTCGATATCCTGAAGTCTGCCTTCTTTCTTCTTCAGTGTGAGGAATACTGGTTTGCTGTGCAATTGCCTCAAGCCCTGATTTAAGGGTCAAGTTGAGCCATTGATTGATTTATAAAAGAACTGAAAAAATATCAGAGCAATTTACAACAATTATATAGGCAATAAAAAGAACATCAGAACTAAAAACACAGTTCACTGACCAACTATTTCAGCAAGACTGTGGAAAAATTCAGTAGCCTATCTGCTTGTACGCAAACCTTGTATGGCTTCTTAGCCCAAAAAATCAATGGATCCTTAGGGATCCTTATGGCACATCATGGGGTGAAAAATGTATTGTCAGAGACCCCAGAGAACCAAATAAATTAACAGGGTCTTTTGTTTGAAGCCCCTTGCTTATGGAAATGTACCAGCAAACTGCCAGCAAAGATGGTGCATGTGCATATTAAGGCGTTCTGACTGGCTTTCTAGGGTGACCAGGCCCCTGTGCCTTAAATACTTATGCAGGCGAAGAAATGTAAGCAGGATAATCATCTGAGTTGGTATGCAACTAAGTTTTACTGAGATAGACCCATCAAAATTAAACTACCTACCCTTACTTTTATTTGTTTACACAATTTATATATTGCTACAATGGTTTCCAAGCAAGATCTAAACAACATCGTGTTCATTAATTTCAATGGGTCTCCTCTGAGTAAAACTTTGTTGAATACCATACGTTGTCTTGTAGTGCTCCAGGACTGAACATGAGGAAACCTCTCAATTTTCAGAAATGAATTCACTAGTTATAATCTGTCAGCCAAGTGATTACGAATTAAACTACTTGGCTAGAAACGGTTTTGATTGCAAGTGCCGCAACTTTATAATTTATGGGTTTCATATGGCAAATGCTAGTAATATGGCAAATGCTAATAAACACTCATATATAGGATTTGATTTTATAAGGGTAATACATGTTCCATAGCACTGTTACTTCTAGATAAGAAATTGTGTGTACCTCACATGTACATTGTCACATAATGTTCATGTGGAGGAGTCCAGCAGGTGGCAGGCTTCCCATCACAGTTATACACACAAAAAGATACATCTGTGTTTAACACATGGGTAAGCAAACTAAGGCCTGGGGGATCCGGCCCAATCGCCTTCTAAATCCAGCCCGCAGACGGTCGGGGAATCAGCGTGGTTTTACATGAGTAGAATGTGTCCTTTCATTTAATATGCATCTCTGGGTTATTTGTGGGGCATAGGAATTCATTCTTTTTTTTCTCCTTCAAAATATAGTCCGGCCCCCCACAAGGTCTGAGAGACAGTGGACCGGCCCCCTGCTGAAAAAGTTTGCTGACCCCTGGTTTAACACATATGACTTTGAACATGCAGAGCTCAGACAGAGGTTTTCCCCCCCCCCTCTCTCTCTCTCTATATATATACTCATAAAATAAACTTTCAGATATGATTGTGGCTGGAATATTTAAGCATCTCAGTCAGAAGACCTTTAAAAAACCCAACTAGCTTTAATTTGATTTCTTTAGATACAGTACTTATCTTTCCTGAAAACGTGATATAGTAGTAAATTAATGCTTTCGGCTCTCACTCCCTGCCCATTAATGGTACAGCCTGAAGCAGTTCACTTCACCTTGCCACATCAATGGGCTAGCTATACACACATGTGTAGTAGCTGCTTTCCCTATTGTGCAGTACTGAAGCCTCGTGATTGGATTGGAACGGCCCATGTGATTATTCACGGCCACAACTTCCTATATCCACACGTGTATTCACATTCACCCCAAGGAAGCACTGGTCTCCACAGCTGAGGTGTCTTCATTTGCATGGATATATGCAGGTAAAAGAAGTTCAAAATTCCACACAGGCACAACAAAATAGCAGAAAGTACCTGAGACAGTGGAGGAGGCTGCAATACCTTGGGATTCTTTGGTGTGTAGAGAAAGGTTGTCTGTTCAGATAACAACCCTGAATCAACCGTCTGTGAAACAGCTTAGAGTACACACAATAACACAAATGTGTAAAGGAGGATACAGTATTCCATACATATTCTGTTTCACTGGTTTCAATTAGGTTCACACAGACATTCATATATATATGAATCATTTGTTGTTTGCTTGTGAAACGATAACACATTATTTTAGAAAAAAAAGCAATGTTGGCTTATATTGGTTTATTTTGAGAACATGAATTTGCCATGGGTAGGTAGACTGATAGATTTATTTTAGACATCTGTAAAAAAAAAATCAATAATACCCTTTGTAAAGTTTTCTCATGGAATTCCTGCTGCAACATGACAAAGGCATTTGCCAACGAGAATTGCATGGCTTTTTCATTCCACCCCCACCCACTGTGGCCCTTTTTGGGGAAAGGAGGACACAAATTTAGTCACAGTGCAATTTGTTAAAAAATCTACATCTAATGATAAAAACATCATTGCTAGAAGTTAAATGAATGGTTAAAGGCCACGATCCAGAGCATGTGTTTTGCATCTGCCAAGCTGTGCTCTTGTTTGCTTCCCTCCTGTCTCCCTCCCACACCCCACCATGCTGCAGCTTTGTCTCTGGATAAGCATCTATGGTTTAATGGAAAATTATATTTTGCATCATGTGATTGCCTATGTACTTTCATTAGCAAATAAAATAGGAGGATTTTAATGAGGTGCACTGATATCAAAGTGTTTGCTGCTTAGCCACATTAGATATATGATTTGCTGTCATGATAATGAGTTGCATATTAACTTTGTTTTATTGACTTTATAATGATGTATGACTGTGGCGAGGATGACAGATAGCGTGCAGGATTGTTGTGGGGGTAAACAAAATAGATTTGTAAAGCACTTTGTAATGTAAAATATGCTATAGAAATATAGAATTGGATCCAGACTGAAATCAGTGGAATTTAAGATAGTCATGATTAACTTAAGTCCCATCTATTTCAGTGGGTCTACTCTGCCTAAGTCCTTAAATCTAGCGGTTAATTGGTGGCCCTCAGGATTCCATTGGACTTGAACTCCCATCATCCCTGACCATGGAACATGCAGGATGTGAGTTGGAATCTGACACTGGCGGACCACAAGTTAGCTGCCCCTGCCTGTTTTCAACACATTGCTCTTGCAGTTGTTCTACTGTACTACCCTATTAATAAAAATGGCTCTTTAATAGATCTTGCTTTACTGTTTGCTTCTTCAAAAATAAAATAGGTCTATAGTCTCCCTGGTTGAAATGGATTAGGGCAGATTGCAGCAATCATAATTTTTTTTGATGGGCTTACAAATGAATGGCCTGATCTTGTCGCCTCTTAATCAACCATGTGATGCACTCATAAGATAAGGCGCTGCTGTTATCTCTGACAGAAACTGCAGAGTGTGTAGTATAGTGTAGGAATGTCAAATTAGGACTGCAGAAACCCAGGTTCAAATCTCCACTACAACGTGAAGCTTCCTGAATGACCTTGTTTCAGTTTTTAAACCTAACTTGTTGCATAGAGCTGTCTGAGAAGTGGATAACCACGTACACCGCTCTGAGATCCCTGGACGAAGGGGGTGGGGGAAATGTAAAAAATAATGTAGCACTGATGGCTGGACAGTGGCATAATGATGACAGCATGCACGGTTATTGCATATTGTTTGTGGTGATGGGCAAGAGATTCAGAAGAGGCAGGGTCACAGGCAGATCTGCTATTTGTATAGTGAAATAGGGATAGATGGATCAGCCTATTTCATTTTTATGTCAGTTTTCCGTGAGGTTAAGCATTATTCTATTCTCTCCTGTTTTATGCAGATTAAAAGAAACAACTCATGAAAAATAGTATTTAAATTGTATGCAGTTCTCTCCCTGATATATCAGTTTAGTAGACTCTTTCTCCTAAAATATACATTTTCTGCTTTTCTATGCATTATTCCCTAAAATATGCATGTTGTGTGTGTATTTTTCTATTTGTTTTTGAACCAATACTACATCAAAACATTGGGAGAAGTGTACAGTCTGGCTCTGTCCTGATCCACGTATAAATTTAGGAGCTGTGAATTGTGTTTTAAAATGTATTCCTACATCATAGTGGCTGAATGCTAGGAGCCGGAGTCAGGTGTAGGTCAGCAATAAAAAACTCGGTGTCAGTGAACTCTTTATTCAAAGAAACCAAAACAGCACAGCCCTAGTGATGACAGCAACTCTTCCCAATAGGTCTTGCCCCAATGAGACAGCTGTGATGACTGAAGGTTCATGTATTCCCATTGCTTTCTACGGCTCCTCCCCCAGTTCCTTCCCCAGCAGCCTAAGCCTCTGTTGCTCTGTCTCTCTTTGCTCTGCCCTCTTCATTTCTCTCTGTGTTCCAGGAGACCGGGTGGAGGGGAGCTTATCACAGCAGAAGGGGGAGACTCCCTGGCTTCTTCGGCAGCCTGCTTCATCTCTGTCTCCTGGCCCCACTCCTACCTTGCTTTTGCTTCTGGGCTGCTCTCTGCCCGAGTCTCTTCTTGATCATTAAACCATGTTGCCACTTCAGTTTCTGACACCTCTTCCCAGTCTTCTCCCTCTGACCACACATCATCATCCCACCCCAACCCCCTGGCTCTGAGCCTTCTTTCCCTGGCGGTTCCTCTGGGGGTTCCCCCACTAGTGCCTCCCACTGCTTCTCTGCATCCAGCCAGTCTATGACACTGAAAGACCAACAGAAATGCAGGAGCCAGTGTAGCCCCATACAGTGGGCAGATTAGCTAGCCCACTTACAGTGATTGTGATTCTACTTTAAGCTCAGTGGTTGGTATATATCAGGCTTCCTCAACCTCGGCCCTCCAGATGTTTTTGGCCTACAACTCCCATGATCCCTAGCTAGCAGGACCAGTGGTCAGGGATGATGAAAATTGTAGTCTCAAAACATCTGGAGGGCCGAGTTTGAGGAAGCCTGGTATATATAAATATATGCATCCAATAGGGACTGGGGAAAATCCAGTCCCCTGTCCCGTTCTGCAAAGGAGCCCATGGAACAAAGGTGGGTTGGTTGTTGCAGCACCATGGACAGCTCCTAATGAGCAACTTGCTCCAACAAGGTTTGGAAGTGAACTGAGGTTTTTTTCAGCCTCTGCCTCCAGTCTACCTCTCCTACATTCTGTCGCTTTTTGGATAACTATAGTCTAGTAAAGGACCAATCGTCGAGGCATTTCTCCTGTGTTCCATTGCTCCCTTCCTGTTCTGCTTCTTGTGAGTTTGGACTGGTGAAAGAGTGGGGGGACGGGGACTTGGTTTCTCAAGCTCAAAGGGAGTCACCATGAAGTCCTGTCCCCAATCTACATGACCTTGTGCTACGGCATCAGATTCAGTGGGCTCTTGCAAGCCACACAATGGTTCCTTGATCACTGATGGGAAACCCATCTGGTTCCTTAGCTAGTGACAATCCAAATCAATGTTGTGACCACTGTTGGATTCCATGGTCATGACAACTCCACACTCCTCTAACACATGTCCCTTTTTTTCTTTAATAGTCTTTAATCCTTAATGATATGAATTGTTCTTCATTCTTATGATGGAGCTGCAGCTGTTCCCTACACTGCAGAGGTACACTCAGTATATAACTTAGTGTTCTCCTTTACGTTTTCCCAAATGGTTTCCTTCTTTTCATCCCATGTACTTTTAAGTAGACTAAGAATGGAAAACTTAAGGAGAAACTTTTAAAATAATGAAACATGTTTATATTCATGCAAATAATCAGTGCTTTGTGAATAGTATTTTTATTGCAAAATTGCCGGAGTAAATTTTAGCAGCAAAGTCCACGTTGATATCTGTTTGTAGATACATTAACCTTGAATGTTCTTTAGTGGGAATTCATCAAAAAATATTGAGGGGTCTAATTATATTTATATGCATACAGTTTCTGAAAATACAGGTCAATTAATTGCTGAGATTTAATTTAGATATTTTTCACTGAGTCTGCAATTCATGTTCATTTTGGCTAAATTACCCTTGTATCTTCATCTTATTTGCAAAAAAAGAAAAGAAAAGAAAAGACTTCTGCTTATTGAACTATTACTACAGGATCCAGCTTCCCCCCTAAATTACACACTTTTTGCATAAATGTGCCTAATTACCTGAATTCAGTTTTGATTAGCAGTGTTAATTGATGCAGCTGTGGACGGGATCTGTTTACCTAAATTACCATGTGCAAACAGCAATACGTCTGAAAGTGAATATGCTGAACTGAAAATACTAATTAGCTGAGACAGATTGTTATTCAAGTCACATCTCAGGGCCTTTTTAATGAAAGCCTGGATATGTCAGGGCTTTATGATATGCAGACAGAAATCTCTATATTACATACGATTTCCTAAAGTTAATTCATGAGAGCAGATGGGAAGTCGTTTGGGTTTCTTGTGATTTACTTCTAGTGTTAAATATGAATATTGTGCTTTATTGACAACATAGACATTGTTTTGGAACCCCCTGCTTTAAAAAAATCATAGTGAATACTATGACAACAAAACCAGAATTTATATTTTGAAGCTAGCATGGCTGTGCTCAGATCTTCCAAGAGTTCTGATTACTAGGAGTACTTTGCACTAAGTACATTACTGTGTCACCTGGAAAATGTTCATGGGACCAAGAAAAGTGCTCCTATATCTTTCAGGGGCATGAAGATCTGATTAAGGAATAGCATAAGAAAGGGATGGACAAAACTGTTAATTTCAGTTTCTCTCTCCTCTTTCTCCCAGTCTTAAGTTTACTTTGCCACATTTCTGAATCAGTTTGTGATTTTTTTGTTCTGAAAAGGCTATCCTTTTAGGGCACACTTCTACTATTATACATACTTTTATGCAGTTTCCTAGTATCCACATGTTTGCAAGCAATTTTTCCTAATATAATCATTTTTGTATGTTAGAATCCACAAATATATGCATTTTATACACTCATTCTGTACACACTCTTTTTTTCTTTTCCTTTTTTTTTAGAACATCACAAAATTCATGATGTGAATTTTACAGGATAATGCATTTCATGTACTGTTTTGGAAAACGCAAGGTAGGTAGGTTCAAATTAAAATGTGACCAAACAGAATTTCTTCCCCATCCTTAGCACTATGACTATGAGTCTGAAAAACAGAGACTGACTAGTAATCTCATTGCCCTCTGGTTACATATCTTCCTGGCCTTAGACACAATAGTGTGGGTGCCGTCTTGAGTTCATTCTGAGCTCATTTTATTTAGGTTTCCCAGCCATGACCAGAGATTGCTGATGGACAGAAGGTTGACTCCAGGACTAAAGTGGCTCTGAGCAAAGTGTCCTCTATTGGTTAGTCCTTGTGGACTTACCTGGCTAAATTGTCAGCACTCCGAGCATCTGTCCTTTACTCATAGTGCACTAGGAGGGTCCAGGACAGGTAGCAGTGGGCCCTACTAGGCTTCTGAGACCTTGGCAGTTCCTCAAGAATAAAGGACCTGCTGGTTTGGTTGTAATATTAAACCATAGTCTAGTGTAGCATCGTGTACACGAACGTCACTCTCATACTCTCCCTGTTCTCGCTCCTCTCTGCTGCTGTGACTACAAGAAGCAGATTGGAAACATTTTCTTCCTTTTAAAACAAACCTCAGTTTATCCTCAGGGCTTGACACCTGTGGAAGAAAATCCCACAAATGCTTTGCCTCTTTTATAAAAAATATATGAAATTGCTGCTCTTCCTGCAAAATCAACTGCGTAGGACAACTGCCCCAACCTTTTATATGAAAAGCTTACATCTTTGAATGACTGTGTTGCATTTATTTTTGAACATCTGAGTTGGCTGTAAGGGTGTGAAGATCAATGTGTTCTGTTGCTGAGAAAGTGGCTAGAGAGATGTCCATCCCCCCGAATATTGGAATTTGAGGTTCTCCAATGAAGCTGACTAATAGAAGATTCAGGACAAAAAAAGAGGAAGTGCTTCTGCACATTGTTAAATTGTGGAATTTGCTCCCATAAGATATGGGGATAGCCCACAACTCAGAATGTTTTAAATGGGGTTAAACAAATTCATGGAAGCTGCTATGATGGGCTGTAGACTATCTCCAGGATCAGCTGCATTGTGCCTCTGAATACCACTGGAGAGCATCAGTGGGAGAAGGCATTTGTGCTCATTTTTGCTTGTGAGCTTCCTATAGGCACCTGGCTAGCCACTGCAGGACACAGGATGCTTAACTAAAAAGGCCTTTGGTCCAGCAGGGCTGTTCTTGTGTTCCTTAACAGTGAGATGCAGCGGCTAGAACAGATTTAACCAGATGGATCCAGGCTGAAATTCTTGCTCAGCCACAACCTTCTCTCAGCCTAACCTACAGGGTCATTGTAAGGCTATACTGGGATAACTCTGTACATTGCTCTGAGGTCTTTGGACTAAGGACCAGTGTCAGATTACCAAATAGGCAGAGTAGGCACTGGCCTATGGGCCCCACACCTTTTAGAGGTCCTGTGACAACGGATCAAAATAATATTGATTTGATCTTGAAAGAAAATTATAACCAAGCTTTCTTAGTTCAATGTTATCCCACTAGAGCACACACACGAGGGGGCCCCAAGATTTCGACTACCTAGGGGTCTCCACAGGGTTTAATCCAGCACTGGAAAAGACAAGTTAAAATTTTAATCAATAAAAACCCACTACATTGTGGTGACAGAGATATTACATCATTTTTTGTTTGCTGACCCTGCTTTGTCTGTCAGACTTAAGCTACACAAACCACTTTAATACGTGGTGAAATCATTTGTGGGCTGCACCATTTTAGACTGTTGGTGAGGCATTGTGCTTTTGAATGGTCACCCTTCTCAAAGAAAGCCCTCTCATATGTAGAAAACTTGTATGTCAGAGATAAGTCTAGCCATAACTCTTTATGGTTTTCTTTGTGCAGAAAATTTTTCTTAAAAAAAAAAAAATACAGTTCTGTAATTCCCTCACCTGTACAGCCTAAAGTGTAACTACTAGGAACGTTTGTACATGATAAGGTGTTTGAGAATTATACAAATATTACCAGGAATTGCCTATTTGTGCAATGCATGGTTGCGGCACTCTTAAGACACTCTAACAAAGAGTGGAGTCCTAAGCACGTTTACTCAGAAGGAAATCCCATGCAGTTTAATAGGATTACTTGATAAGTGTTGTTAGGATTTGAGCCTAAGGAATACATATCAGTCTAACAACAAAATGCAGCATCAATGTCTTATAGGTGAGAAAAAGATGGGAGAACATGAAAATATCAAGGTCAAATAGTAACAATCTTGCAGCATATTTTTTTTTAACTTGCTTATAAGACCTTTAGGGCAAGAATGATGCCTGTCTTTGTGCAATGCAAAGCACAACAGCTCCACTGAGCCCCCTCACAGTCTCTTGGTGCTACTGAAATATAAGTATTAAATAATTCAAGACTAATAAAGATAGGAAACTGCAGAGCTAGAGGGAAGCAACTCTGCAGCTAAAGCTGAACAGAGGTTGATAAAATATTGGACCTTGTTTTAGTGATATCAGCAGAAGAAGCCGTAATGCTGTGTGTTTCTGTGAAAACCATGCAGCAAAAGTATTGTCAGCAAACTTTCCAATGCATAAGGGATTTTAGAGGTCTGATCCTCAAGATATCTCTTATGTCAGTTCTAGAGCCTACAAGGGTTGCAGTGTCATAGCGAGATCAACAACAATTCTTATTTCTCCTCTGCAGACACAAGTCTGATTTCCTCATAAAGTCTTGATCTGTTAAACTCACTAGAAAATTATGTTAATATATCAGTTTCATACCATATACCTGTCATTTGTGTTGAAAGAAGCTGGTAATCATCACATTTGGAGGAGGTCCAGATTGTAATATTTCCTTCTTCACAGAATATCAAGCAGAAGTATATTGTTGCATGATACCCAATCTCTGGACGGTGCAAGATTCCAGGAGTTCCAGGCACTTTTGAAGGGTTTGGTTTCCTTGGAATGGGGGACAGTTGAGATTGTGGTATCTTTGTGATACATGGTTTGTTTACACAGATATACAACCTGAGCCACGCAGCATTGACACCCCAAGAAGTTCTTGCTTTTCCCACAGCTGCAGGATTGATTCAAACAAGGAATTGGGCAACTTGCTGCTTCTCACTTCTAGCTCTCTCGCACAACTCCCAACTCTGTCCTTTGTCTTTCTAACTGCCAGTGAGTTCAGGGCAGGGGGCCCACCCATTTTCTGTTTGGCACAGAGCCAGTTTCTTTGTTTCCTTAATAGCCCATCCTTAGAAAGCCACTACCCCACCAGGAAGCTAGCTTGGCTCTTCCAGGAATTGAATCTGTGCTGGACCCAGGAATTAGAAGGGGCCTCAAGCATATAGCCTACCCTTGTCCCCAAACTCATAACAATATTTAATAGTATTTAAACTAATTGTGCCTAAGGACATTTGTTGAAAGCTTCTTCTTAAATGAATTTAGACTTAAGCCCTTAATTAAAAGAAAAACTAAATAATACAATCATAGAATTGTGGAGCTGGAAGAGACCCCGAGGATCGTAGCCTCTGGACCAGGAGGAAACAAGCTTGCTCTATCTTCCATGTGGCAGCCCTTTAGATATTTGAAGATGGCTATCATAGCTCCTCTTAGTCTTCTCTTTACCAAGCTAAATATACCCAAGTCCCTCAACCATTCCTAATAAGGCTTGGTTTTCTCATCCTTGATCATCTTAGTCACCCTCCTCTGTACACATTCTAACTTGTTAATATCCTTCTTAACTTGTGGTGCCCAGAACTGGACACAATATTCCTGGTGTGGTCAGAATAAAGTGGGACTGTTCCTTCCCTTGATCGGGACACTATACTTCTGCTGATGCAGCCTAGAATAGCATTAGTTTTTCTTTTTTTGCTGCTGCATCACACTGTTGATTCGTGTTAAGCTTGTGGTCTACTAAGACTCTGAGATTCTTTTCATATGTACTACTAACAAGCCAGGTGCCCCCATCTTATATTTGTGCAGCTGGTTCTTCCTGCCTAAATGTAGAACTTTACATTTGTCTCTATTGAAATTCATTTATGCAGTATGCAAGGTAGATGCTATAAACTCCTGAGATTAGTCAAAAGATGGGAAATGGTATGTGTCTATCCCTCTCCAGTAAATTATTAAACAATTACTGTCAACCATTATTAAACCTTTGCTATCAACCATTGTTATCATAGTCACCTGTTGTGATCTTTTTATGTTGTATAGATACACAATTTGGATTTGCATTGCTAAATTGTGTAAACAGCCATCCAGTCTCCCAGATGTTGGGAGTCCTTAAGAACAATTGCTCCCACTCGGATATTTGTAATGTGTGTTAAAGAAATACTTAAGGGAAGGTATAGCATGAGTATGAGAGCTCTGCCTGCTCAACATTTTTTTAATCTATGAGTTAAAAAGGAACCTTCTAAAGCCTGGAACCTCTGCAGTCATGGAGGCCACCCCAAAAATCAGGGTTCTAAAACACTTGGGTAGAGCAGAGTTGATGAATGACAGAGCAGCAGAGCCAGTGCATTCATCTCATTGTGTGCTATCCTAGTATGTTAAATTAACACACATTAGTAATGCCTGTAGAAGTGGTAGCTACTGCCAATTTGGAAAAGCAATAAGGAAAAAGAGGTCCATATTGTCATAGGGATTAGGATTTACTGACACTTGTTTCACACGACAGTTGATCTTGCAAGCAGATTTCGATCAGAAGTGATATTCTTGGGAATTGACAAAGTGGCATGTTGAGCACACTGATTTGGCATGTATCTTATGTGTGATAGGAGCCCTGGGAAAATGAGCACCTGCATTTTGTCATTTTCAAAATGAAATATTGATGTAGGGCACATAAATTCAAAGATTGTATCCTCAGAGCTGAAATGTCTTTGAAAATCTGGTACCTTCTGACTAGGTAGGGGTTGACTCATATTGGAATGCTAGAATTCCCCCCCCAAATTGTTATTTATTTTTGACATTTATACCCTGCCTTTCTATAAAATATTCAGTATGGTGTAGGTTGTGTAGCTTTCCTGCTCTTGCTTGCATTTCCTTTTTGCTGGAAAATTTAGGCGTCATGCCCTATGTTCCTATGCTGGAAGTATATGTCATTGAAGCCAATGGGACTTCTGAGTAGACATGCATAGGATTGTGCTGTAAGTCTTCTAGTATTTGCTCTTTTGGTTGTATTCTTGAAATTTGTCTACCAGGATTGTGGAGGTGCTTAGAAGTCTAATCTTGAAAAGTATTTGATGGGATGAAATATTAGCACCCCCTTTAAAACAGCATTGATTGTTTTATCTAAGGTTTATATTCTGGTTCAGATTTGCAAGCAGTAATCACTCAAACGAAATGGTAAAATAAGCTACTATGATTTGTGAAGGACAAAGAATTCTTTACACCTTTTTTTCCCTCTTTTAAAGGTGATGAAATATTAATCAGATTCTGCTGCAGCACATACAAAATTTAATCGCATTGTTCCCAAACCTCATTTTTGAAAGCTTATTCTCATGATATTATTGCCTGGAGCTAAATCAATGTTCACATGAGAGATTTGGTAAAATGAAACTTGTATATACAATAGATTCACAAGGCTTTTCTATTTTTATTATCTGCCTCCAAATATCTCTCATTTTTTCTTAGTGGATAAGCTGGCTCTAATGCATAAACATTGCAGTTAAGCAAGTGAACCGTACATTTTACAGAACCCCCTTAACTGTCTAGTTTCTTTTTAAAGGGTTGAAATAAAAAAGCTATGCTTCTAAGCAGTTTTGTGAATATTTTAATGAGCACATTCAGAGATGATCAAGCCTGGATATATTCTCAGTAATATAATGCATGTCAGCTCTTCCCAAATAATGTCTGGTTGTAATTTTAATGAAAGTTCCAGCTATTTATTATCCTATCTATAGGCTATTAACAACCCAATACATAAGTCACAGAACCAAATGAGATATCCAGCGGCTAACACAGTTAGGCCTGTAAATCAGGAGGAGTCACTCAAAACTGAGCTGCGTTCTTAAAACATCTTTATCTGTACTATAAAGAGCTGTGTTTATCTGGGTGGCAGGGAGCTGCTGGCAGTAATTGGCTGAGCTGCTGTGATGCCATGGGAAATTCCAGCTGCTGAAGGAATAAAGATATGAGTTTTGCCATAGTTATTCACATTTGGGAAACTCTTCTTAAACCATTGTACATGAGGTCACCATGCACAGAACCACAGAACTGCAAGATTATTAAATGGGACTGGATATTTTGATTGTATTATGCCAGTGACTTAACAACTGCACTAGTTCCATATCCAATTACAAACCCAGTGCTGGTCTAAATCAAAGTAGCTTTGAATGGCTTAAGACCAGGTTACCTGAAAGATAGGGACCCAGGTGGCGCTGTGGGTTAAACCACAGATCCTAGGGCTTGCTGATCAGAGGGTCGGCGGTTCGAATCCCTGCGACGGGGTGAGCTCCCATTGCTCGGTCCCAGCTGCTGCCAACCTAGCAGTTCGAAAGCACATCAAAGTGCAAGTAGATAAATAGGAACCGCTCTGGCGGGAAGGTAAACGGCGTTTCCGTGTGCTGCTCTGGTTCTTCAGAAGCGGTTTTGTCATGCTGGCCACATGACCTGGAAGCTGTACGCCGGCTCTCGGCCAATAAAGCGAGATGAGCACCACAACCCCAGAGTCGGACACGACTGGACCTAATGGTCAGGGGTCCCTTTACCTTTTACCTGAAAGATTGCCTCCTCTTGCAGATGCATTCCTGAACCTTAATAGTCCCTTTGGAGATCCTGCTTCCAACATATAACATGAAGTGACTATTAAGCAAAGGGCCTTTTCCATATGGCACTCTGTCTCTGGAATCACCTCACCAAGAAGAAGCTCATCTGGTGGCTTATTTTTGATGGCAGGTGAAGACCTTTTTATTCACCAAGGCTTTTGTGTTAAATCCAGAAGATTGTTTTGTGCTGTCTCTGTTGTGAGAGAGCTGTCTTTTATAATTTATTGTTTTAATAGTGATAATTATAGTTATTTGACAGAAAATACATGTTAAAAACCTCTTTTAAAAGTGACATTTTGTGTAGATTTGTTTTATTAAATAGCATATTTATGTGGGAATGGGATAGAGCAGACTTATAGGTGAACACTTGACCGTGACATGGAGTGGAAATAAGAGTGATTTGTCAGTTCTCCAAAGCAGGAAATAAAAGCTTACCGATGTATCCAGCTTAAGATGTTTCTAGCTGGCACCTAAGAGACAATCACCTTGGTTGCAAATGAGGATTTCTAAAGAATTCCAGAATTGGGTTACCGCAGCTGGAAAAGTTCCCTACTTAGTTGACATCTGCCTCACCCTCTGAAGGAGGGCTCACTCAGAGAAAGGCATCAGCAGATGAAGTTAAAGTGAAGGCAGGTTGCCATAGTAGTAGATACCTTCTCGGGCATCTTATCAAAGTGTCTGCTGTTAACTAAGCTCCAGGCTTTACTTGCTACTTCCAGAGTATTCAGGCATGGCTATATTTTCTCTTTACGCTCCGCAACAGCAACAGTGGGGGACAACTTTAAACATTGACTAATTTCAGTTTCAAAGCATTGCAGTTCAACTGTTTAAATGCATGTTTAATTTTCCCTGGTTAACATATGCAAATAGTTTTCTTGTTTCAACCCTTTAAATAATTGAAGTGTTGTTGTTGTTTTAGAAAATTGTACACACACACACACACACACACACACACACACACACAGCACCAGACAGTCCCAGTTTATTTGAAAGCATCAACTTCAGTTACTGAAACAATGCTCAGCCTTCACATTCCTTTTAATAAGTGTGGTCTGTTAACCCTTTCTGTCTTCTAAAATGGCATCATGCTGGAGGTTTGAAAAAGTACACTTTGGTTGTCTGTTGCTCTGACCGTATTGGTCTTAGGTGGAGGGAATGTGGAAAGATATGGAAATCTCTTTCCTATTCAAGTGGAAACTGTTTAGTGAGATTTGAGGCAGGTTCCATAAACATAATGTGGCAGATGAAGTCACAGAACCATACTTTGAAAAGTCCATTACAAATGTCTTGCAGCAATTGAACAGTGAATACTGATTTTGCTTGGTACGGCTGCAAGACAAATGACTCTGTAGTGAAAGAAAATCTAATGTTAATTAATCTTCATCAAGGTTTAGTGGATGATAGAATTTATGTGTTGTACATCTTACTGGATTGAAATTGCATGAGGAGGAGAAAGCCTGGCTATAATTCTGATGCTGCCATGCTGATTGCAAGTCATTTGGATAGGTTAACATTAAACAAATTTAATAGATTTTTTTATAAAAAAATCCAGCCATGCTAACAGCAAAGAGTACATTAAATCAGAGGGCATATTTTTAAGAACTACCACTTTAAATAACTACCACTTTTGGATCAAAATTTTGAACCTGTTGCTGTATGGGAAATTCCAATTCCTTCCAAAACAAGTTTAATACTATTATACATTCATGACTACAATGTAGCTTATTCCCAAGTAAAGTGTGCATAGGATTTCAGTCAGAACCTATCCCTTCCCAGGGGACAATTGGAAAAGCAGAGCAACTGCCACATCCAAAGCCCTGGAGACTCCAGCCAGTCATGGCAGAAGGTGGGAAGGCTCTGTTCTCTTCCAGGCTGGTGCAATAGAGCAGCTTGAAACAGGCCTCTCACCTGAAAATAGAATGGCATAAGATACAGAAGATCCTTGTCTTACTTAGCTCTGGCCCACCCGTGAAACCCTCTGTAGCCTCCTGTTTGCTTGGGTAGAGATCAGACCATGGCGGCAGTGAAGATCCTCCCATCAGTGATTCTTATCTCTGCTGATGAAAGTCAATAGAGAGGTGTCTGTGCTCCAATCTAACCTCCCCCAGACGTCCACATCAGGGGTGTTAGGGTTGCTCCCTTAATCTATGTAAATGGTCTGGAGTTTAGATAAATACAATTTACTTTCTAAATTTAATCTGATTTTTAAATTCTTAGGAGCACTGAGTATATTCTCACATCATATGCCAAATGAACATGAGAAGTGCAAATTGGATTTATCTGTGATCTGTTCTATCATAAAGCAGGCTTTTATGATTCAGAAAATTCTCAGATTTTTTTTCTTGAGAAGACAGGATATACGGTATGTTGACTGTCTGCCATGCCTCTCCTTTGTCTGTCTTTCGATAGCAAGTCAATAAAAATGATTAGAGCTGGCACCTCACAAAATGTACGCCCTTAAACCATGAAGCTATAATACTGTGAAGGATTTTTCCCCCTGACCTTTTCAAATTACGTCCAACCATCTGGGGAATTTCTCAGTGACTAGAGGTAATAAGGTTCAATCCTTTTTGCTAGTTGGCTTCAAATTCAGCTCCTCACAAGCCTTAATTTATCTATTCTTTTTATCTCGACCTTGGCATCTTTTCAATACTGTAATCCATGCATCTAATCTTGGTTGTGTTTCTCTTCCCACACCCTCTACTTCCCCACTCAGGTTTTGCTGTACAATCAAACTGTGAAAACTACAGCCATGAAAGGCCCTCCATTTATTGCCTTCTCCAAAAATGTGATATTAGCATGGGAGGCTAAGCTGGTATGTTGCCTTTTGAGAGGCGCTTGTTGAATTTAATTAGTTTTTAGATTTCATCTCCAACCTGCATCTCAGTTCTTTGCCATCCTGGGTGATTTATGCTTGAGTTGCTTTCATTCTATAAAACTTTCTAAACTTAGCTGTGCATTGCACTCTGCGGATTATTAAGAAGTTGGGGTGAGGTGGTGGGGTGAATGAGTTTAAAAGTTATTTATGTTAAATTGATTTTTCTTTAGTTATAAAACGTGATAGACACAATGGCCCGGTAAATAAGTGAGTCACCCAAGTGAACACATTTACCAAAAAGGGTACAGAAGTTCCTGGAAGTTCTTAAGATAATAGAAGCTTACTTTGTGTTTTATCTATCAAATATTATTGCATTTCAGTTCAGAGATCTGTACATGTAACCATCTATCTATGTACATTGCTGATGCTAAATTAGACACACATTCCCACTTTGAGGCTCACTGGCCATGTTGGCTGTGTTCTTCATCCAGTGCAGCATCCTGCTCCGCATAGCAGGAAACTTGCAAGTAGGTTATGAGCTCAATGGGACTCTTCCCACTTGTGTTCCCCAGCAACTGGTATTCAGAGACATACTGCCTCTGATACTAGAGAATAAAGGTAAAAGTCCAGTCAAAGGCAACTATGGGGTTGTGGTGCTCATCTCGCTCAGCCCGAGGGAGCTGGTGTTTGTCCACAGACAGCTTTCCAGGTCACGTGGCCAGCATGACTAAAATGCTTCTGGCACGATGGGACATGGTGACAAGTGCCGAAATGCACAGAAAAGCCATTTACCTGTTAGCAGTTTCACTCCTCCGATGCTGCATTTGTGATTGGTGTAAATCACATGCCTGTCTGAGAAGAGTGGGGGAAACGGAAGACAGTCTTATCACTTCCGCTGTATGTACTTTATAATGTACTTTCACTTTTATTTGTGCCTGTTGTTCTCTCAGAGCTGGAGAGAACTGACACCATTATGCTTTTGTCTGTACATAGTGTGTAAATAAATAGTAGGTTAGCTCTATGATGTCTCACACTTCTTGCTGTGTTCTGCCAGAAGCTTAGTCTGCATATATCATTATGATGTATGTAACTAGAAGCACACTGGAAGAGAAGGGAGATGCCTTTTCCAGAGCTGCGCATACCAGAGGATGCTCAGAGTTCTGGGGGCTTGCAGGCACCCCCAGGGCATTTTCCAACATTACCTTCCCGCCGCAGCAGTACCTATTTACCTACTTGCACTCACGTGCTTTCAAACTGCTAGGTTGGCAGAAGCTGGGACAGAGCAACAGGAGCGCACCCTGTTGCATGGTTTCGAACCACCAACCTTCCGATCAGCAAGCCCAAGAGGCTCAGTGGTTTAGGCCACAGCGCCCTTTTACCTTATTGCCATCATGCAGCCACTGATAACCTTATTGTTTATGAACTTGTCCAATCTGCTTTTAAAGTCATCCAAGATGGTGACCATTACTACATGTTGTAGTAGCTAGTTCTGAGTTCTGCCTAAACCTACTTCATCTCTTGTCACCAGCATTTCCCTTAAACTTGTTTGGGCAAGACTTCAATTTTCTGAAGTAGTCCTTTGTGCCTCAAATTATTTCTTTGACTCTGCTTGTTGACCATGCTGGCATCTTCTTGGCCTTAGTTGTAACTTTGCCCATCTGTGATATACATTGTAGCTTAGCTTCTCTTTATTGTGGTTTGAATAATCCTCAAACATTTTCTTTTGGAGGGGGAGATTTTACTTTCTTGCTTTTCCCTTACAGCTTCCTTTTTATTAATCCCCTCAGTTTTGAATCCTTTGAAATCAAATGTGACAGTATTGGGCACTCACATCCCACAAATACTGAATTCGACAGTTCTGTGGTCACTGTTTATACCGGTAATAGGTTCAAAAGCACTTGCATTTAATACCAGGCAAACTACTAACACCATATTGGCCCCAAATATGGATACAATCCACCCAAACTTAAGCCCTTTAAAATCTGATTGATCTCAGTCAGTGAAACTGAAATCAATAGGCTTAGAAGTGTTCCGTTTGTTCCGTTTGTTTCTAATAGCTCAGCCAGACATCCCTTTCATTCATCACAGCAGCATCTGCATGACAAAGTTTCCATGGATTAGGCCATTGCACAGTTAGCCTTTGCTACCCACTTGTGGTTCTTGACAGGAAATGATACACATGTGCATGTTATGTTTCCTTCACATCCTCTGTTCTTGAGGTGCGTGAATGTGGAGAAATGATGTTGATTCAGAAAATATCTAGAAGCCCCGTAATACATTCCAGTCACTGAAAATGTGAACAATCTGACTTGTTGAGCACTTAGAAAATTGAACCAGATATGTGACTCCTACTACTTTGTCACTTATTAATGGCTTGAGAAAAAAGGGCTGTTTGTTAGATCTGGATTGTGTTGATCTCGGGTTGTGGCTGACTGAGGCAGGTCAAAGCAAGGCAAAAGTGGGGAGAGAACAAGGTAAAACCAATCTGTGTCCAGCAAGAGCAGGATTTCCTAGCTCTGATCAAAAAGGAAGCCTGACCCAGTGGCTTCTGTAGTACTTGGAGAATGCTATGTGACTAGCTATAGCTTATTGTTATAAAGAGACTTCCGTGCTTGTGAGACATTGCCTTTCCTATGTGTAACAATTACCGGTACAGTGCAAAGGATGATGGTGATGATGACAGGCAAAATCTAGTTGGTGCAACTCTACATTGCCTTCAGCCAATGTGAGATTATACAAGTGGAGAGAATGTTGCTGTGCTCAGGACCTGTTTTTAGGATTCCCGCAGGCACCTGGTTAGCCGCTGTGAGAGTAGGATGTTGGAGTAGATGGGCAACTGGCCTGATCCAGAAGGCTCTTCTGTTCTTGTGTTCTTAATTAATTGCAGCAAAATCATGATTTCTGGAAGATGTGTTCTATTCCACAGGGGTGGCGCATCCCGTTTTACTGCTTGAGGTGAAATAGGAAGTGCCGCCCCTCCCTGCCACCACTACCGCCTCACCTGCTGCGCTGCCTCCACCACCACTTCTCCGTTGGCTGAAGAGGTGGCGGGACAAGTGGAGATGCCGCTTCGTGGTTGGACTGGGCCTGCTACTCCAACCCTGCCAGGGCCATCGGTGTGTCAAAACAGATTTGTGAGCAAACGAAGCTACCACAGGCAGTCCATTGGTCCTGGTAGCTTAAAAGAAGTGTTGTTAGCTCTGGGTCTTTGGTGCCAAGCCCTGGATCTTCCGCCCCTTCCGCCCATGCTTTAAAAAACAACAATATTTTAATAACTTTGCTTACAGAGTAGTTGGGGACTTTGGGGGATTCCAATTCTAGTGAGATTCCATGCACCTTCTCTCTTAATTCTCCCAGAAGCATTGTATATATTTATGCAAACTTGTGTTATGGGCCTGTGTCCCAAGTCTTTTAAGCACCTACTAACACCCCTGAAACTTGGTATTGTGCACTGTGACAGGCAGCAGCTCTCCAATGATCTGAAACAGAAAATAACCCTTTCAAGGTATATTATCAGAAATCCTAGCTCTCCGATTTTCATCATGCCTACACTGCAATGTGCATGCATACCCCATTAAACCTTTGGTATGCATCCTTATTCAGAAAGAACCACAGTCATTGCACTTTGCCAAATCTGGAGTGAAGTCATTTTTTAATTATTTTGTACTATAATTTTTAAAGGTGTCTTCAATGGTTTAATGTCAATTGGTATTGATTGCCTTGTTCAGTTAGCATGTCCACAGTGTACATAATAGCGCTTCTTAGCTCTCTTTTAAATTAGACCACCCACATGCTATTACTTATTCCTTTGACCTCTTGCACCAGCACACAGGTGCTGAGATTGGGGAAAACATCATAGAAACATCTATGATGTTTCACTGACACTAAAGACCAGGTACACTGTCAGCATTTCAAAAGACAACATTACCTGGCACAGTTGTTAGCGACCACGCTTTAAGACTTTCATTTCGATGTAAGCTCATTTCCAAAATCATTGTCTTTCTTAATGAGCCTGATCTTTCATAAAACACGAAGAATATCATCAAGTAACCATGTTCAAAAGGTAAATGGTCCATGTTTGCTCATGCTGTCTTCTTTCATTATAATTTCTTTATAGTCCAAAGTGTGTTACCCTGTTTAAAAAAATGAGCATTGCTACAGAGGAAATGAAGTGTCCAATTATCTTCCTTAGCGAACCGTGACTGCAGACCTCTGTGTCTTTGTCCCCTTTTGTCTGAAGAATAAGTCTTTCCTCCACTGAGATTGCTGTAATCACGTATTTGGGTGGAATGAAATAAGATACCTGGTATCTTAGCAAGGAGGGGTCTTAGCTCAGTGGCAGAGCACCTGCTTTGCAGACAGAAGGTCCACGGTTCAATTCTTTGTATGTCCAGATTTAGCTGGAAGACACCTTTATATGAAATCCTACAGAGCTGGTGCCAATCAGCATAGACAGCATTGAGTGTTCCTAGGTTATAATATTCAATATGATCACACATCGTATTTGGACCCGTCCAGCTACAGAAACAGGTGCTTCTTCCACTTGCCACGCAGTACCCATTTCCAATGCTAGGTTGAGCCCTAGAAGAAGAGCATTAATAAAATTAATAAAAGAAATGGATGTGCGGGGAGCAGCTTTGTTCACCTCTTAGCAGCCACAACCAGCTCCCTACATAACTTGAGATTTAGAGAGAATAATAATAAATAATAATAATAATAAATTTTTGATTTATACCTCGCCCTCCCCGGCCAGAACTGGGCTCAGGGCGGCTAACACAAATAAAATTACAATAAAACGTAATAGAAAAAGATAAGAAAAAGTTAATTAAAATACGGGTTAAAATACAGTTTAAAATGCAGCCTCATTTTAGTAGTAGCCCATAAATCAAAACCATAAGGGGAGGGAAACATAAGGGTCAGAATGAGTCCAAACCAAAGGCCAGGCGGAACAGCTCCATCTTGCAGGCCCTGCGGAAAGATGTCAAATCCCGCAGGGCCCTGGTCTCTTGTGACAGAGCGTTCCACCAAGTCGGAGCCAGTACTGAAAAGGCCCTGGCCCTAGTTGAGACCAATCTAACCACCTTGTGGCTCGGGACCTCCAAAGTGTTGTTATTTGTGGACCTTAAGGTCCTCCGCGGGGCATACCAGGAGAGGCGTTCCCGTAGGTATGAGCTTCTAAGGCAGAAGCTGTGGCTTCCAGGCAGATTCAGCCCCAGCAACTCTCTGTTTAGAAATAAAGCAGCACTAAGCGAAAGCTAAATGGTATAAACATGGCACATCCTGCAAGTACAGCAGCTAAAGCAGTCTCCTTCCTTGTTTAATAGCTGGTATTGCTCTGCTAAGTGTGCTGGCCTTAATTCAACACATCTGAAACTTCTTTAGCTGTAATGAAAGCCCATTTCTAAAATGATGTCTGCACGGGAAGTTCCTTCACTCCATGCCCAATGCTTTCATGCCACCAGAAATGTGGTGTCCCATAAATGTAGTGGATGTAAGGGTCTATATAGGAAGCTGCCTTAGATTGAGTCAGACCACTGGTCAGTCCAGCTCAGGGTTATGTAAAATAAATGGAAGCAAGTCTCCAGGATTTCAGACAGGGATCTCTCCCATCCCTACCTGCAGATGCTGGGGATTTGGGGGTTGAAAACCCAGGCCCTTCTGCATGCAAAGCAGATGCCCTGCCACTCAGCTATAGCTCTTCCCCAGAGGTGCATGGCTTGCATTCAGGTGGCTGCATTCAGTCCCCATCACCTCCGTTTAAAATGATTATAGGAAGCAGTACTGGGACAACTGGCCCAGGACCCAGCACCAATAGTTGGGCTTAGTATAGGGTAGCTTTGTGTGACCATATTAGGGGAGTGGACCACTGCTCAGTGGTACATGCTCCCAGATTCAGAGCTCAGTTAAAGAATCTCAGGGCTAGGAATCTGCATGATTCCTGCATGAGTTTATTTATAGTAAGCCCGCAGCTTACATGGGGGTTATGTTCCGGGAATCACACCTAAAGCCAAAATCGTGTATAGTCAGAACCCATTGGGTTCATTGACAGCTGGGATTGCCAACGTCATTTTCCCCAGAACTCCAGCCACTTTCTGTTCTCTTTTATTTTTTTTAAATATTTATTTCCACACGTGTTAAGCTGAATGGGAACAAGTTAAATGTAAATTGCCGGCTTACTGTATAATAGTTTTATACAACCCTTCATTAGATTTGATTCCAGGGTGGTTTACAACGTTTAAAATGCTAAAAGTACGGTATAATCCACAATGAAAACAAAAAGAGATTTTTAAACTACTTCAGATGCTGTGGTGAATAAAGAGCAGGTGCCATAATAAGGAAGGTGTGGAGAACTGCCTTCGGCCCAAAGATTGCATATTCCTATGGTCAATTTTTGGCGTGGGGCACATGTCACTGGTGGGTGGGGCTAGAGGCTAAAGTGGGAGGCTGTATTTGACACCTGGGTCTTAGGTTCCCCACGCCTGTGTTAAGGGGCTGCAAGACTCTTTTTGGGAGGTTTGAGGACCCTTGAACCAATGGTCTTACTTAGCCTTAGGTAGCCTTATATGTTCAGGAAATCAGTGCTTGCCTTGTTGTACAGTTTTCAACCAAGTGAAATCCACCACCTTTGCTGATCCCATCATCTGCCTTGTGAACTACTGGGGAGATTGCTGCAAGGGCGTCATTTTTCTGTATCACATATGCAATAATAATAATAATAATAATAATAATAATAATAATAATAATACCCCACCCATCCCAGCCCCTGTCTGCTATAGTCTTCCTGCACCAGTAGATAATGACTTGGAATTTCCAAAAATGACTTTTACACCTGCAAAACACCACAAACCTCACACAGCAGCACCCTTGTGGTGCCAGCAAATACACATTGGGCAAATATTTGGGCTGCCAGATATACATCTTCTACTGCTCTTTATGTGGAACAATTTAGTCATCTTAGGACTCTGCCCCATGCGATTGGCTTGCCCATCTAATAAAAACAGCTTACAGATACCCAGTGTTTTCTACCCATAACCTAAGAATAAAAAGGCCTCTTTGCAGCAGCACGTTTGAATGTCATTGTAATGTCACCACTGTTAGCTGCATTTATGTATCTTTTTACAAGGATGTGCTTTAGGGGGAAATGCAGACAGCATCACTTATAATAGATGGCTCATTTGTAATGCTGCAAGCAATAAATCCAGAGTAATGTTATAATTTTGAATTCAGACAAGATTTCTGGACTGTGCCACACTACTAGAGTTGTGTGGTTTTTTTTAACTACACATTTTTAATATTCAGAATTACATTTAAATAATAATGCTTCAGGTAAGAACTGCTTTAATTATTTGAACTCTCCCTCCACTCTTACTTTTTTTAAAGCACCGAAGGCATTGAAACTGAACTTGAAATTATAGAAGGGACTGCACATTCCTTTCTTCCTTCCTGCAGTTTCTGACATCTCAGTTTGAACACTGCCTTTCATACTACAATGCATGTGGGGACGTCTAAATATATGATCCATTGATACTAATATATTGCATTGAAGTCTTAGTATTTTATAACAAAATGTATAATTACACCATTGTAACAGTGATATCGTTTGTGCATAGTAAAGTGAAGTATCTAAAATCACTTTTGCATTACTAGAATTTAGTTTTGCAATCAGTTATATGTGTCATTAAGTAGGATTGCCATATATCCGGGGAAACGTGGACATGTCCTCTTTTGGGGGGGCAATGTGCCCACCCAGGCGGATTTTTACATTTTTAAATGTACTTACGGGACTGCCTCTCCTGGTATGCCCCGCGGAGGACCTTACGGTATGCAAATAATAATATCTTGGAGGTCCCAGGACTCAAGGAGGTTAAACTGGTCTTATCCAGGGCCAAGGCCTTTTCGGCTTTGGCCCCAGTCTGGTGGAACGCTCTATCACAGGAGACCAGGGCCCCTATGGTTGTAATTTCATGGGCAGTTATTTAATTTTATCCTGATTCTAATTTTTAAGCTGTATTTTAATCAATTGTTTGATTGTGTTTTAATGTATTTGACTTTTGATGTTAGCCGCCCTGAGCCCAGTCTTGGCCGGGGAGGGTGGGGTATAAATAAAAAAATTACTTACTTACTTACTTACTTACTTACGGAAATGTCAGTGGGTTTTTTGGGGGCGTTGGGGGGTTGGCTCAGGCTCGGGCTGCTCTGCAGCTGCTGCCAGCCCGAGCTGAAGAAAGAGGTGGCAGATCTTGTCAAAACAGCAGTCTTAGAAATCAGTTGGCTTTCTCGTGTTACTGATAGCCTTCAATAAATTAAAGTCTCTTTTAATTTCAATAAATCAGTTCACTTTATAATATAACACAGCACAGGAGCCAGCTCCTAGGGGCCTTCACCCCCCCCAATAAAATACTTGAGGGGGCCGCCCCCCCAAGTTGATGTGTATTGCCATTCAAATGGTGTGTGAGAGCTGCATTTTGTTATCAATTATGTGGAGCAGGGTTTATCTTCCATATTTTATTCAAGTTGGCAACTCTGTAACACAGCATCTCAGTCCTCAGAGTTTTGGAATAGCTGTTTTGACTAAATGATGCAAGTTGGCTTTGTCTGAAAATTCTTCACAGCAGAATCATTAAATGAACATGAGCATAGAAAGTTTACATTCATGAAATGATCTCAACATCCTTTCACCAAGGCATCCTGGATTAAAACTACACTGAAGTGCTCAGCAGTTTAAGGAATTAATATTATAATTGCATTGTTTAACCAATTAACTCAGCCTCAGTGTTTAATAACGTATTATAGGAAATAGTAAGTGAGACCTGTGGGCATAGGGCGGTATATAAATTCAATAAATAATTATGATAATAAGTCCAATAACTGGTATTTTTTACTCCTTTTTGCTTTATTATAGTATTCCATTTGTTCTAAGTATATATTTACTTGAATACATGGATCTAGAGAGAAATCAAAGGCAATTATTACCAACAGATAATGCTAAAAAACTTACTATTAAGAAATTCTAGAAAAAAAAATATATATTATCCTAGAAAATTAATAATAACAATAGAGCTATATTTTAGGATGAAAAGGTTATGATGACATAATAACCAACTACTCATGATAGTCTGAGCTGTTGATGAAAATCCAAACCTAGCCATCCATATACCTGTTCAGGATATTTATTTGTTTTTATAGCTGCATCTCTATTGTCTGGTGCTATTTCCGAAGATTAGTCCATCCAATCATCATAATCTGTCATCATCTATTTTCCTACAGCAAAAATAAAATATTTCTTTATTTTTTTAATTGAAAATACTGATTTATCGAACAAAAAGAAAATTGTGTTTGTATTGGCAAACAGACAACAACGAAACCTTAGGAGATTTGCTTGGCATTGCAAATTAATAGTGGAAAAACAGAAGAATTATAATTAGAAAGGAAAATAACTTTCCTTTTTCATATACTTTGTGTGTTGGGGGCAGTGTGTGTGTGTGTGTGTGTGTGTGTGTGTGTGTGTGTCCCTCACCAGCTTCTTAGAAAATAATGCAATTCAGGCTGAGGAGAATTACCGCCTAGCAGATTCTATTTATCTGTAGCTTAAAAAGCAGCTGCGTTTTTGTAAAAACCAATGAATGTGGCAGTCCTACTTAAAGGTAGAAGAAAAAGAACACCCCTTGTTTTGTAATAAGGGGATTTTCAATTTAAAAGCGAGAGAGGGCCTGTTGTGTGAAGTATGGTTATTACATTCATTGTATTCTATCTCACCCACCAGGAGGCTAATAATGAAGGAGTCAGTAAAGGAGGCCAATGCCATGGGGGTTATCTCACAGCCCCAGATGATGGCTAAGTTGAAGAAGGCAGAATCGCTTTTGGATGACATTCAGGTCTGAATGATGATTTAGAGAAGAAAAGGCTATTCTTTCCAAGGTAAACAGTCCATTTCATCTGTCGCCTGTATATATTGGTCTAAAATATGTTTATATAGATATCTGTAAATTTTACTTTTATCACTTTCAGGTTTTTTTTCTTTCCGTGTGACAGTGAGCTTTCAGCAATGTATTTCTGAGACAAAAGATGCACTGCGGACTCAGCCACACCTAAAGGGAAGCTTTGAAAGAATTGCCAGGTTCACTTTTAATAATGAGATAAAAAATTGCCCACATGGAGTCAGCAGAAAATGAACCAGTGGCAGGCCTGCTGCAAATAATTCCAGCAAGGGCCAAGAGACTAGTTGAAAAATGACTTCATGAGGTGAATATCCTTAGTTCTTACTTAAGGTTTTGTAACCATGCAATCATTTTCTCTTTTAGGAGCCATGAATGAAAGCGTATTTCAGCACAAGCGCATCTCCACACTAAATGGCCCTCTGAACATTTGTCATTTGTGTTGAGTCCGTTGACAGACCAGCTATCCTTATTGCTGTTATTTATGACAACTAGTTTAATATATGTAAATAGGCACAAATAGCCGTCAAAAGGCTCCCAGAGTGGGAGACTTAATAAATGTGTGTGTCTGAAGCATCTATGTGAATGTGTGTCCGTGTCTTTGTTTGTCTCCTTGCTTCCTTGTGGCAATTTTGTCATCCTTCGTAGCTTACATTTTTCAAAGGGAGATGCTTAGAGATGCACATTGTGGTTTCAATTCTTCCTAAAACAAGTTAAATATATGGACATATTTAACTTGGGTTCTGTAACTAAACTTTAATTTCCAATACATGTATGCTTAAGAGGACACAACCGGCATACATGGTGATATGTTAAGCATTACTGTCTGGGCCCCTCCAACAAATAAATAATCACTTTTCAGTGCAAACTAAGCTTGAGAATCAATCTATCATTGGGTCGTAGCCACTTTTGCTTTATTCTGCCCCATAAACAAACACACAATCAAAACAAGTTTTCTGAAATATCTAACCCCAAACCTTTTTGCCAGTGCTATTCATTTTCTTTTTTCCTTTTATCAGACATGCAGCCTTCCCTTTTAAAAAATGGAAAAATTGGAGTCTGGGCTTCCTCCCTGCTGAACGTCCTGTAGCTCTTTGCTTCCTCCTTTTCATTTCAGGCTGTCAGCCAACAAGGGAGTGCAGCTGAGACAAACAATTTCCTTCTTCCACAAATAAAGGCTGCCATGCAATGCAAAAAGCACTGAAAGAAAACTTTCAACCCAAGGCTGTGTTTCTTAAGAAGACTCCCAAGAATGAAAGGATTGATCTGGCCCCAAGCCAATTTTGTTACGTGAATTTTGTTTGGCTAAGCAACAGCACAATAGTGGGGGGAGGAAAAAACCTCTCTACTCCTCTCCTTCCTACCTTGCCAAAAAAAAAAAAAAAAAAAAAGTTTCATGACTCTGTTTCCCACATATCGGAGCCATGTGATATCACCATGTCAACCTAGCATTAGTCTTCCCCAAAATGACTGTTTCAAAAGAAACAAGGCCGCAGCTTAACTTGCAACGCCCTGAAATTCAAAGCTGAATTAGGAACAGTGGGCATAATTAGGCCAAACTTTAACCATGTCCTGCTGATTTCGATGAAAAAGTTAATTATGTGCTTCTGTTTCTCCTGTTTGTATCAAAGGGTTTAGAAGTACTTAACTTGGACTGGATTTGGCCCATTTTTTTTCTATTATTTTCAAAAGACTGGTTGTCAAAGAAGATAGGCAATAAAAAAGTTAAGCACAGGGACTCCTATCATCTGTAGTCTCACAGAACTAGGCATGTGCAACAACCACTGGGCATAAGGCAGTTGCGTATCCCCATCATAAAAAAGACACATCCAACCAATTCACTGGGTTACAGATGACCATCACAATAAAGGTGCAGATGTATAGCCAGATGGGCATTGCAATCCTCATAGAGTGAGCACAAGGAGGCTTATTTCCTGTTGGATTGAGTCAGCTATGAAAGGGAGAGATGATTAAGGCTGCTTGAGTTGTGTATGTCAACATACATGCAGCGGCATAGAACATGCTTGTTTTGTATCGATGTTAGTCTTATGGTATATTTTTATCCCAATATGATATCGTATTTGTTGCCATTGCCCCCACAACCCGAGAGATAAAAAGGGAAATGAGTAGCTATTTACATTTTAATATATGTCATTTAAAACTTACCTAAAACACACTGGAAGGTTTGGGAGTGCATTAATATGGACCCAATTAGCGTCTTTTTGTCCCTCAAAAGTGCAACCTGAGATTAATGAATATAAACTAGAGTTTCATATACAGTCTTTAAATCATTTGCATGTTTTATGCATGATAATTTAATTTATTTATGCACCTCCTTTCATTTATGGGTTTCACTTATGCTAAGCATAGTGTGCTAGACAAGAATAGGTTTGATAGGCAGCCAGAGAATAGTAATAGGTAAATAAAATAGAGGAGGCTTTCAGTGGTAATCATTAGCTGCAAATTAAAATTAATCCTAACATCAGGCGTGGTTTTTTGTTTGTTTGTTTTTTTGGTTAAGGTTCACATTAGCTATTTTCTTTATCATATTGATTTTAGCCTTGTGTGGCATATCAGATATTCTTTAGTTTATGAACAAATGTGGAAGCAAATTTATTTCCAAAAGGCTTTGAATTTGTGATAGGTTATCTTATTGACAATTCAATGACCCTAGAGACTTGTGTTTCAATTTGGCCAATTAGTGGGAATATGAAGACTAGTAATTTCATCTATGTAATACTGCATTAGTCCCAGGTCCTATGGATTCCTAGCTTGAATTGGAAATAACAGTACACGACCATTTCTTCACTGGCTGATAGAAATGTGACTGTGGGTAGGTGGTAGATTAAGTCTGGTTTGGGATATATTTAGATCCAGAGAAAGGTTTGCCTTTCAGACAGTTTGTGGCCTTGAGTTTTGCAGCACTGGTACTGACATCTCCGTGTTACCAGCTCCCTGTTAATCTGAGATGCTTTACTGTGCCTATAGTGATGTTGTCTGTTCTCACCCTAACCCTGAAAGCAAATGGCAACATCAGGAAAATACAGTGGGGAAGGCTGAAAGGATTCTTAAAAGTTTCCAAGGCAATGTTCATAGTTCCCTTGTCTTTTGTACGTGTTCAAAGATGTCTGTTCCAGTGCTATTTTCTGTGGTGTCCTGTCTATTCAGTGGATTCAATGGCTGTGTGTTGTGACTGTCCCCCCAATCTGTTTAGCTAGCAACCTCTCTGAAGTCTAAATTGCTGTTAATTTGTGATGTAACCATTGTGGAGTGTGTGTTTTTTAATCATTGAAATGCAGTTTTAAAATGTTGAGTAATGTAGCATGAAATTCTCAGTTAGTTTGGAAATGGTTGTGAAATCATGTGAAGAAAATCAGTATTGCTTCTGATCAAGATAAATTCACTTTAGTGTTTTATGGCTTTTTATTCCTATGTGATAGTAATAAAGTCTCATGTAGGGATGGAAGCCATGAAATACATTGTGAAAAATCATCAACTAAGATGAGCCATCAGAATAGAATTGTAGTAGCAGAGCTGCTAACGATTATTGGAAAATGATGTAGTATGTTGTGTTGTTGACTTCCACGCTTGCACTGTTTCTTCATTGCCTCATCCTTAGAGTTTGAAGGATAAGGGAGCTAGTTTCTCACAAGATAATTCATCTTTTGAGCCAGCATCCAAGTCTTATCTTTTAATACATTTTTTTATTTATTTTTGTTATTAAATACAACACTGTGCATGAAACACTGAATTATGTGAGCCATAAAATTAACAAAACAAATTAAATTCTATTGCTTTATGAGGAGGTCCAGGTTTCTTTACTCCCATACTCAGGAAATGATCCTCTAAACCGGAAGACAAGCTTTAGTCTCCATATTGTGCACTGGCATGTTTTTCCCTCAAAGCGTGTGCTGTTCCTTTTCCTTTCCTGACATGAATTATGGGAAACTAGCAGGCTGATCCATTAGGGCAAATGGGGAACTGCCCAACCAACCTCAGTCTGCCCATAACCATCCCTCACACTGCCTGTCAGCTTCCTCTCCCTTAATCTCAGTGTCCCCCTTGTAGAACTCTGTCCATAATAGGCTCTGATTCCACCGACTGTTGACCTCCCAGCCTTCTGCTCTGTTAGACCCAGTGTGCACCAGTCACCACTGTGGACTAGTATAGTTCTGGGACAGGGGAGCAGTGCTATGGGAAGCAGATGACAACCACGTTGCTGTGCTGGTATACATGGTGCTCCTCTACAAACATGATTGCAGTGATATGGTACCTCAGCCATGCAACAGGGGCTTCCACACTGCCAAGAGTCTGCCTGGATACACTCTATTTACTCAGCACCATCAGTCTTGTGTATATCATTTTCTTTTTTTAATTGGTTATTCTGATCACAATGTATTTTGGGGACTATTAAGCAACGGTGTTACAGTGCTATCATTTATTTTATTTTATTTTTGCATCTTTTATTTCTGTGTCTTTCCTCCCCCCAAAGTTAAATTTTTAAAAACTCACTTTTATCCTTTTCTGTTCATCTCAAAAACAACAAATCTGACTTTCTCTTTTATCTCCACATCTCTTTCCCTAGTTGACTGTTCTGATGATGCAGCCCCAACAAGAGAAATAAGGGTTTTCTGCATGGCACACACAATTTAGGACGAAGTTAAATGACATGTTGAATGCATGATTACATTGCATGTCATGGAGAGGTCCTAATCTGCATCAGAACTGGGACATGGGAGAGAAACTGCCAAGGACATAAATAATATCTCCCTTCTTTTTTGGGGGGGGGGAGCTACTAATGAGGACAATGACATGGGAGGAAATAATACCAGTCTCAACTCAGATAAGGGCTTCCTATGACTTCAGTCACATGTGTTGGCTAAGGTTTGTCCCTTAGATTAATTTTAAAGTATCACTTGTTTGAATAAAACAATTCACAAGTTTAAAAGGAAACTGAACCACAGTTTGAGGTTGATCACTGTATTAATGACACCTTGTTTTACACATTTTTGGATGAGATTTGATGATAGCAAAGTACTCTGGGGGAGTCATGATTGCAATAGCCATAAAATTGTCATAGGACAATTAGGAGTATGATCATGAGTCCTTTAGAGTTGCGGGGTTGGTTTGAGTTCTATGAAATGCAGCGACATGGTTTGAGATTCTTCATGTGTAATATTCCCCATGCCTGAAGAGGCATTGGCTGTTTCTACTTAGAGACAGAAGCTCCTTCTGCAGTCAGTTTTTCCACTCCCATCCCACAATGGTGAATGTTAAACAATGACTATCTTTTCCATGTCTGCAACTGCAGAGGGGCCCAGAGCTGTGGAAAGTTTTGGAGGAATGAAGATATTTTCATAAGAGTGGATTAGAAGATTTCATCCCTTTCTACTTACCTTTGTGAAAGTTGAATGTGGAGATTCTCAAGCTGTTTCTTTCTTAATTTAGGGCTACTGGGTCTCAATCAAAAGCTGAGAAGAATTGCTCCTGTTCAGTGGATTGGGTTTAATTTGCAGATGAATGGATGATCTACCACAAACTCAGTACCCAAGGATGCAGTCAAGAGTCTCATCTACTCAAACATTTTGCTGTTCATCTGTGAAGTAGCCTATGTCCATAACAACTAAAACATAATGGTCCTTTGCAACTAGTACACCAACTAATTTGCACCTGGACTTTGTGGCAGAAAATCTACATGTAACAACACCTGTCCCTTAACTAGTACATGGCATTTTTATTGTGTTAAATAATGGGCATGAATACACTAGGTGGACTGACCAGTGTGCAGGTGGGCAAGAGCAGGTAAGGATGGGGAAATGTGAGAAATCACATACACTAATGTATTATTATTATTATTAAAAATTTCTATGCCATCCTTCATCCAAAGATCACAGCGTGGTTTACAACATAAAACCACATAAATACATACCATAACAACACAATACCCCACACACCTCCTGACACCCCACCTCATCACTAAAAAGGATCTATCAAGCTGGTAAGGTTGAATTCTGACTGTATTAGCTGTGGAACAGTGTTTTCTGCTTTGATACTTTATTGAGGAGATTAAGCTGAATGGTGGGAGATGCAGTGCACAACTTCACAGTAGTACAGTGGAATTCATTTCCACATCATGGAGTGATGGGCACAAACCTAAAGGGAGTAAACTCATGGACAATATGCTTATCTATCTATGGCTGGTAGTCATGATGGCTATAGACTATGTATATTCAGTATACTGCTGAATACCAGTTCCTGGGGAGCACAAATGCTGCTGTATTAATGTCTTTCTTGTGGGTCTCCCATAATCTATTTCACTGTGGGAAAGTAGATGCTGGACTAGATAGGTCTTTGGTCTGATATTGTGTTCTTAGGACTCAGCACATCTTTGGGTGACATTTTATTGAAAGAAGCTCAACTTTCAACAATCTGCTACAAGTGCAACCTGCATATGTATAGGGTAAACTAAAAACACCAAAAATAGAAATAGCATGGCAATGCATACTAGTTGAATCAGTAGCACTGTTTCCCATGTAATGACGTAAAAGATGTTTGTTTCACCTAAATCTCAACTTAACATCGTGGAGAATGAAAAACATTTATGCCACTGGACTTGGTCTCATTCATACCTGAAAGTAACTTTTTTGCAAATGTTATGGAATATCTGCATTGAAAGAATAAAAGTTTTGGAAAATGAATCCTGTATAATAATAAATCATTGGGTTTTTATTGACAAGCAGGATGATGTAACAAAACTTTGTGAAGTGCTGTAAATTTCTAGAAAAACAATTTTACATATACCCCCAAAGCACAAAAAATTCTCAGTATGACACAGGCTGCTGAAAATTACCTTGCTTATCTCGTCTAATAAATTCTGCCTGTTCACTACATAATAGAGTTGTGTGTTTTTGTTTTTGTTGTTTAAACTGGTCACATCCATAAAACATCTGCTCATCACCAGTCAGAAAGTGAAGTTCAGGAATCCTAGCAAAGTCGGATTCTATTTTAAATACCATTGCTTAATTTTCTAGCAAAACATTTCTTACCCTTCTAAAAATCAGGTGGTTCTTAATTATTTAAATGAATGAGTAAATATTGTGCACCCTTGTTATATAAATTATATAAATTATGCACTTTAAAAAAAAATCCACAAAGTACACTTTTTGTATGCAAATGACTCTAGTACAAGACAGGGACAGAACTTGTGATTTCAGATGGTCAAAGCATAAACTTGGCAAATAACAGATCTTACTATCAGATTTTACTATCAAGTTCTGTAAGGTTGCATCTAGAGCACAGCTTCTCCCATGTTTGATTAACAGTGGTAGTACTATAACAAATAGAAGAGCAATAGCCTAGGAATTCGCTGGAAAGATCACTCTTTTCAACTGTGCCCATCACACTGATCATACTCTAGCCGAGACTGCTATATGAACCAGTGCTCTTGACACTTGGAAAACCCTTGGTCTGGGAATACCTTAAGAAGTGATGCTGCGCACTACGATTACATGAGCGGTCTACAGGTGGTGTGAGGAATGCTGCATGCTTCTCTATGCGTGGTCCGATTTCACTAGCATATGCAGCTATGCTTTTTTAACAGCACATATAAATGGTGACTGACTTTAAATGCTACAGGATCTTGAATCTATGGTCCACATTTGCCATGCCTTTCCTGCTTTTCCCCTGTTGCATGGCTCTTTGCTGATAATTAGAGCAATAAATGCATGCAAAGGAAATGCATAACTTAGAACAAAACACTTGCAAGTCTCAACAAGTTCAGTGTTGGAGAGTATGGATACTACATAAACGGTGTCATTTGAGGGATAACACATTCCTCCACCTGGTCTGAATTCCTGGTGTACCATTACAGCAGCATGCACTTTTCTACTCTATCCTATGCTCTATCTGAAGTGAAGGCAACTCGTTTTCCCCGCAGGGAGGTACAGAAGTTTCAAATGAAAGAGGAGCTTGCATCATTCTCCATTCAAATATTTCCCAGGAAGCACAAACAGAAACACTTCCCTTGCCCTTTCAACACACTGGCCTTAATCCAGAGAAAATTAATTGCCCTTAAATCTCACGGAAATCACTCAGACTGAAGTTAATGATGATTAACTATATCCCACTGATTTAAATTGAGCTTCAGCCTGCCAATTTTTTTCTGGATGGAGATCTGTATGCAATATTCAAATGCACTAAAAGCCCATCTAGTCCAGCATCTTGTGGCCAAGGAGGTGCTTATCCAACTGAGGCTTTCAAGCAGGATCTGATTGCTGCGCAACTTCACTCTCCCCACTTAAGATTCCCAGTAATTCCCAGTAATTAGTGGAGGTAGAACACCATCATCGTGGCTAGGATTCAGTCATAACCTTCTCCTCTTTCCATTTGTCTTATCTTCTTTGAAAGCCATCCAAGCTGATGGTCACAACTTTATTCTCCTTAGTGTTCTTTGCTCAGACTTCCCTTAAATTGGTATCTGAAGAAGTGTGCATGCACACAAAAGCTCATACCAAGAACAAACTTAGTTGGTCTCTAAGGTGCTACTGGAAGGAATTTTTTTATTTTGTTTTTCCCTTAAATTGTAGGTCTTGTTCCACTTTTGTCTTTCTGCAGCAACATAATTATAATAACCAAGTGACAGAAGTAGAGTGGAAGGGGGCTTGCATGCCATCAAGTACACAGCATTCCCACTATCCACTAAAACAGTTAATCCAGTAAAAAAAGAGAGAGATACAATTTCTCTGGGAGCATCTATTCTTGACAAATCCATGCCGGCTTCTACTAATCAATATGTTGCTAATGAATACTTTTAAAAGCCCACCAGGATGGGAGGCAGTGGTTTCAGTGGAAATCGAGGTTTGCAAATGGTACATGGTACTTTGTCTATGGGATCAAGGACTCTGTTCATCTTGATCCTGCTTGGGAGCATTCTAACAGGTGTTCTCACTTTTGTAAGCGCCCCTGTCAGAATACCTTACAAAGTCCCTTCTAGAGGCTTACTTTTCAAAATGAAAGCTGAACATTCAGGGACATGGGGCTGAAATATTCCTGAGAGGGCATTTCTCATCAAAATTTCATCCAGTTTGTGTACCAAAAAAATAAATAAATCAGCGTGTGAAAGTTCCAGAAAAGGGAAGGTATTTTTTTAAGACACTGCTGAAAGTGTGTGAAAACCTGCAAGTAATTTCATCTCAGGCTTAATACTGAGGAAAGGGGAAATATGTCTGAGCTGCTCACAGCCCCAGGAGGAAAAGGAATGTGCTGAGAAATTACACTATGCCCACAGTTTATGCTTGGATTTAAGAACTTTTCTCTGGCACCCAATAAAGCATTGACATAACCACAGCACCTATAATCAAAAGCCGCTTTGGAGATCTTTTGATTGAAAGGTGGTGGGCATAAACCTTCCCAATATATAAATAAATCACACCCATTCGGTTTGGGAAGTGACCTGGATGGATGTTTATAGCCTCACGCTTTGCTTCCTCTATTCCACCATGAATACTTCAGTATCAGGGTTGCTTCTGTAACCGTAGGAAGGCTTGAAGGAGTGGTGTAAAGGGATCAGAGCTCAGCAGATGGTAAAGAGATAAAGTCAGTAAAAACTACACAGAGATTGTCTCCACAGGTAACATATTGCCTCTCATTACTGCTACTCCTTTTCCTGGAGATTCTGCACAACAGAAGAAAATTGGTTGAGGAAATGGGCTACATCCAACTGCTATCAAAACCAGGAAGTGGCCTAATTATGTAAATTCTGAGTATGTGCAACTGCATCTTTTTTCCAGTTCCTGGGAAAGGTTCAGATATTAAGGAAAGTTCTCTTAATGAATACTCAGCTTGTACAATAAATAACACAAACGTTGTTTTATTAATCACTTTCTAAACAATAATATCAAGGCAATTTTCATATGAGGTAGTTAAAAGCACAAAAACAACAAACATATTTAAAACAAGGCTAAAACCTCAAGAAATAGACCCATTTATTCAGCTGGAAAAGCCTGTCAGAACAAAAATATTTTCAATTGTTTCCAGAAAGTGGGCACCTGTCATACCTTGACAGGGATGATGTTCCACAAAACAAGGGCAGGCACCCTGAAGCCCTGCTCTGAGATTCTGCTGAGCAGATCTTAGGCTTCTGAAATACTTGGAAATTGCAGGACACACACACACACACACACACACACACACACAGAGAGAGAGAGAGAGAGAGAGAGAGACCAAAGCATTCTACTGGCTGTATACAGGATAGGGTGGTCTCTCAAATAACCTGCTCCTGAGCTGTGTAGGGATTATATGCTAGTACCCACACTTTGAACTTGACCCAGCAGCAGATTCACAGTCAGTGCACATCCTGCAAGCAGGAATCTTCTGCATTCTACACTAGCTTCAACCTCCAAACAAACCCACAATGCCAGCCCCACAAATAGTGTGCATTGCAGTAATCCAGCTGTGAGGTCATGAATACCTGGACAATAAAAGATTCTGGCACTATAATTATATAAACATAGCATACATAACGTAATGCGTGAGTACCCAAAGTACATTCTTGTAAATCTGAAATCAAACCAACAAAATGCACGTCACATGCACCATGTGCCAGTCCCCCTCAACATTGAGGGGGCCCGGACCCCCTTTCCACAAATATCAAGGGTGTTGAAGACACCTCGGCTCCCTAGAGTTGGCACACCTGGTGACGCCTAAGTGGCCACCCTTGGAGGCTGATAGAAGGATGGTTTGTCTAACAAGTTCATGGCAGAGGCTTCCTGGTTCATAGATCAGATATCTTGGCCACTATGCTACACCTGCATATGTAAGTACATATCGAATGTATACATAATAAATAACATGTATGAAGCATCCTGTATTTTTGGTCTGCCTTTGGCATTCTGAGTTGTGTGAGAACCCAGGTCCCTTAACTCCTGTCACATTCCTTCAACAAGCCTGGCCAGTTTACTGCATGGGCCACAGTTTTGTCTGCTTCGGTTGTGGAATGAATGAGCATTTGAGCCCTAGTGTGGAGAGAGACAGAGAGTAATGGAATGGGTCAGCACCACCTCCTGCCTGACAAATGCGCCTCTGAAGCCTAATTATGGCTCTCTGATCAACCCCACCACAGTGACAGCCGACTCTGCTCTGAGGCAAAGCATCTCCGCAGATGAAACTCTCGTGATGCACAGCATATGCCTCCTACCTCTAGTCTTTTTCAGTTTAGCTAATGGATGGTGCCTACAGCTCTGAGCAGCACGAAAGCAGGATGGCAACCTGGGTAACAGAGCAAAACTAAGACAAGAAGAAAACAAATTAATTTAAAAGCAACAGAAACAGAGAGCAAGAAGAACACAGGGGAGAGAGGATGAAATGGTTGTGAAAGTGCTTAGGTACTGCTGGAGAGAAGGAGGCAGTCAGTGGAGAAGTTATACAATAAAGTAAAAGGAAGGCATTATTCTGAGGTTACTGTGTACTTTCATGGCAAGGAGTCCAAGAACAAGGCATCATTTCTGCCCAGGTCTACTTAAGAGCCCTTTCTAAAGTATGGAGAGGTAGGCAACTGCCCATATCACATTAAACATGTGCATAACTAGTGTTGTGTCCATGATTGTCTTTATCAGTATTGAGTTGATCTCATTTTTCACAGAATACACTCTGATTTTATTTGTTCAGGGAAATCATTCCTGCTGCTGAAAGCAAGTTGCTGAATGATATGCCCTCTGGAGATGAGGTAGGAAACAGCCATACACAAAATGCTATGAACCACTAGTTCTCAACAATAAAGTCTGGATAGACAACTTGCACTACCCTTCCTGTGGTTTGGAAGACAACTTCATACATACCTATGGGTTACTCTAAAATCAACAGTTCATACAGCCATACACATATACAGTGGATGTGAATTTGCCACCCTAGCGCAGGTTCACACTAACGCATATGGGCACATGCACATTATCTTCTTCTTTGGTGATCACTCGTAGCCGAGTAAAATTGTCTTCCATAGACACGGTTTTAACACTGAGTCCGTAAGTGACTGTGGAGGCCAATTCTGGACCCACACGTCCTTCCACAGTGGGGACATTGGTTTCTGGGTGGGAGTTGATCACGGTGTGGATTTGCCAAGCGTGCCTTCCTCTTAGCACGTTTCTTCCTTGCGTCCTGAGTTTGAGTGACTTCAAAGCCCATGACACCTTTGGTAAAGGCTGTTCTCCAACTGGAGCGCTCACAGGCCAGTGTTTCCCAGTTGTCAGTGTTTATACTACATTTTTTTAGATTTGCCTTGAGACAGTATTTAAACCTCTTTTGTTGACCACCAGCTACAAAAGACTAAATTAGTCATATGCTGCATGTTGTAAGGGTATCTGCTGAGGAGATAATTTGCCCTGTGAACATTATGTATCATTAATTTTATCTCATTGCATTCTTACCTCACCTTTCCTTCATGATGAAGCTCAAGGTGGTGTACATGATGCCAAGTTTCCTGCGGTGTGGCTCATCAAGGAGGCATAAGTCTAAAGTCTTTTGTTCTACATAGAATTGGTGCTGTTCCATTCCAACCAAAGTCAAGCACTATTGAAGTCTCACTAAGGTCATTGAGACAGACTTATGCGTGTTTTTAATTTTCACACCCTACTGAAATCAATGTGACTTTAACAAATTCTCAAAGTGATAGCCAGATGCTATAAACTCTTTCACAGAATTGTGTCTTGGTATATTTGTTTTCAGTCTTCAATTTCAATAAGCAAGTAAACGTACTGAGAAACCAGCTTTTCCTGCAAAGGGCTGCTGCCTCTATCATATGTTGTGATATATTTGGGTTCATTCTCTTGCATTTTTGGCTTCTTTACCGGAAATCTCCTCAGATCTCCCTCTGCAAAAATGGATGCATAATAAGATTGCCATATGGAATGAAAACTCTGCAGTTGCTGAGGTGTTAGGTCAATACTGCATAGTATTACTGAATACTATGAATACTGACATAACTTTTACAGAGGGACCATTTGATATCTTAAGAGTTACTGTTTCTGGAGGTTGTGTATTTGGGTCTGAAGTTCGGCTGTTAATTTTGTGTGTGCAACTTTGAGGGTCATAGGAGGGGGAAAGGCAATATATATTCAGGGACTTGGGGAGAGAAGAATGCACTTTTCTTTGTGTGTGTCCTCTCTCAGTTCTTTACCACAGTGGTGGCTGTAGTTTTTCCACAATGTCTTCTTGAATGCCACAGCATGCAATGACATAACACAATGGTGCAGTGCAGTTTCAGGTGCAATGTTGGGGGGGGGGGATGATGGGCCAGAGAGGCTTCTATGTTTCCCTACAACATTTCACCTTCAATGATGATACATTGAAAGGCATTGTAGAGAAGTCATGGCCACAGGGCTCTTTGCAAGAGCTCTACTGCTGCCGCAGCAGCAAAAAATAAAAGAAGAAAACTACAGGTGAAGCTCTCCACTTTTCTGAAAATGTCAGGGGGGGAATGCCCCCCTCTTTTGTGGCCTGTGAGTAGGCCTATGGAAGTAGAAGAGGATTTTGTTTTTGTTTTTGCACAGCACTAGTATGGGTGCATATAAAGAATATATTTTGGAACAGTGGTTGAAGCAACTGTGCAAAAGTTTCCATAGTTTGTTTCTAGATGAAATCACAGCTGCAAATAATTTGAAAACTAAATTGCATTTTTACATCAACACTTAGGCAGAAAATGAATCATTAAGTAATTGCTATTGTGACACAAGCTTCCTGCTTGAGTTGAATTTCTTGGCAATGTTTTAACCTCTTGCTACTCTGAGATCTACCACATTCTTTAATTTTCTGATTGATTAAATGGATGATTTGACAGTTTGGCAGATCTTTGAAATCACTTTGAAAGGCTTCCCCCTCCCCATTTTTTTGCCCTCTCCAGGATTGGTTGAGCTGCTTCTACAAGCAGAGCTTTCGGATTCCATGAGCAAGTGTGGGATTTGTTCACACACTTATTTGCGATGTTACATTGTCTGCAAACGCTGCCCCACCCCCATTTACTGTCACATTGGCTAAAATGCAATTTCCTGTTGTTACAGCAAGAGGTACGTAGGAGATTACCTTCAAAAGGCAAGCATTTCATATTTGCATCACTTAGTGCTGGTGGAAGAATTGAGCTGTATGAAAACTTGTCACTAGGAATGTTCTTAACACTTGACTGCTGGCATTTTCTAAGCAAATGAATGCCTGAGTGGATGTCCGTGTGTGTGCCTGCAATATCCAGGGGGCTAATGACAATCTTTAGCTTCAATTTTATGTTGTCCACTGTTGTCAGTGAGAGAAGCGGATGACTTAATGCTAAGTATTTATGTAGACAACTTAATGGGCACAGCCGAGATGCTGCCAGCTGGGTTTGGAGGTCATTGGTTTTCACCATCTTGACAATGATGCGTCACCAGAATATATTCAACATCAGGTAATGAGAAGCAGCTGCGGCGGAGAGTGCAGGCTCGAAATATGGCTGCAGAGGCCTGGCCTATTAAAAACCTGCAAACAGTGGATGAGACCTCAATGTGCAACCTGTTCCACTGTGTGGTCCTTATGGGATACACAAACAGACTGCAGCTGTGTATTGCGGGAACAGATAGTCTCAGAAGCATTAAGGAAAGGAAATGGTGTTAGGGCAAGCAGCCATCTCCTCTTGCTGTTTACGGCTCTGCTGAACCTTTTTGTGTGTAGGTGTGTGGTACCAATAAAGCAGGAGGTAATCAAAGCAGTAAATTCAGAGCAGGCAAGTTCCTGACAGTTTCCAAGCCAGGTTCCCCATTTTCCCTCTTCATTTGCCACAGATGTTTCAGAGATGGACAACACAGAGAAAGAAAAGGGTTGGCAGATATAATGGGGCCTTCCTAATTCTCCCTGTCTGCATTCTTTATCTCTGTTTCACTCACTTCATCTCCTAAATGGATGCAAACATACTTCTCCTCCCCCCTTTCCCTGCTGGCTGAAGCAAATATTTCTGGCAAGTGGAGTGAAGAGCTATGGGAAAATCAGAGCATTTGCTAGGCATTTACCTCATACAATTTCCCACCTTGTCATAAGAAATGGAAGGAGGCAGAAGTCTCCTTGGAATATCTTAAAGATTGATTGGCTCTGTTTGTACCACTGGGAATGAAGTTTACTATGTATCCTGGACTCAAGGTGTTTAGGAATTTAAATGTCAACAACGAAACCATGAATTTGACACAGTAGCTAATAGGCTTCCAGTGATAATACTTCAATACCAGCGTAACGTCTGTAATGCTGGTCAACCCACAAAGCATTCCAGAGGCTACATTTTGCACTTAGCTGTAGCTTCTGAACCAGGTGCAGTAGGTAAATATTTAAAATTCACACAGGTGCAGTAAATCTGGGTGGTAGTGCCCAGCCATGGCAGTAACCTGGAGAGGTGGTGGAGTGTTTCAAGGTAGCATGAAAGGAGAATGAAGTAAGACTGCTCAAGGTAGAAACAAAGGGATATTGAATGATCACAGAATTGAGTCAAGTGGTGGTAGGGCGCGAGATGCTAAAATGTACAGAGGGGGAAGCAGACTATAGTGAGTTATTAAATCACACATCCTAGACCAATGCACAAGCAGCTGGCCTTCAATGTTAATACTTACCCTATTTTTGTGATAGGACCACCACAGCAACAATGAATGTTGTTAGAGAAAAGTGCACTCAAAAATGCTTATAGTAGTGAAAAAAAAGTACAAAAATGTGTTATATTAGGGGAAATGCCATTAAAAACTGTTAGGTGCACATAGGTGAAATACACATGGAAATATGTATGGATTTCCATGCAGACCTCCCCTCCCCTTATCTTTTAAATCTGATGTGGAACTGGGAATAACTGATTTTAAGATTAGGAAAATGGAAAATGAAGAAAACCCAAAATTCATCTCCCCTCCCCTTATCTTTTAAATCTGATGTGGAACTGGGAATAACTGATTTTAAGATTAGGAAAATGGAAAATGAAGAAAACCCAAAATTCATCTGGCCCTAGTGGCCAGTATACCAGTGCACAGAGAAGGATTAGCTAGTGGAGCTCACCAAAGATGAGAACTGAAATCTAAAAGAAACCAGATAATGCTCGGGGGGGGGGATTCAAAGTTAAAGTAGACAGAAAACAATTCTGGATCAGTGTGTTGTTTTTCTTTTTGGAGTTGTAGGTTCATCTGTGTTTCTGTGGATAGTGTAAAGACTGGTGTCAGAGCTGTTAGATCTCAGCTGAAGTACTGGGATTTCCAGTATACATATTGGGGGACAATGGATGGAGAAGCGGGGAGAAGGAGAATATAATTGGAGGCATCTTAAACAAGGCTTGCAAATATGTGGTAACCTTAAATGAGGCAAGCTGATATGCATGGTAGGGATGTTAGTCCAATATTGCATGTAAGTTCTGTTTTTAAAGGTAATAGCATTAGCATTGCAAATTTGAGTTTGTAGCGCAGGACTGTTAAGACACCAAAGCCCTTGAGGTTAGGCATCTCCAGTATAAAGAGAAGTACATGAAATCTGTTATTAACAAAGCTGAGGAAATTACCTGAGCAATTTTAGTAACAAATAATCCAGCAATTCTCAATGATTTATCATGCATATAATGATACTTTATATCATTTGAAGTATAACAGCCTAACTTGTTAATTATAGGCACTCAAGAGATTTGAAAAGAAGTTGTTATAATGATGATGCGTCATTAATTCTACAGAAATACTGCTTTTCCAGCAGAGCACCTGCAGAGAGAAATTTAAAAGTCAAGTCAATAAACAATATCTATATTTAAATGTTGTTCACTTTCAAATTAAACAGTTATGACCTTGAAGCCCTTGCCAGTGTATTATTTCTCAAATTCTGATATCCATTGGTTGCCCATGGCGACGAACAGTTGCTAGATCAATCATGGCATTGGGTAATGCTGTAAGAGGTGTCATATAGCTCATTCAGAGCAGAGCAATTCTGTCATTAAAAGGATAATGGCATTTCAGGAGAGGACCAAAGGTCACCTTGTCCAATTCCACACCTACTAGAACCCCACCAAAAGCTAAACCCAGGTCATAGTTTATTACCCAAAATGACATGCACTAAAAGGAAAGACAAAAGTAGAGATGGGGAATAATTCAATTCATTATTTAAAGGCTAACATACCAAATGTGCACTTCATCAAACAATATAGGAACCAAAACACAACCATCCTTCAAAATTCTCCAAATTTTGCAATGTGGTTCTCCAACCAAGTAATGTGTAGAAAAACAAATAAACTAGGGAAAATTCCAAAATATCCCCCCTTCCCTAGTTCCATTTGAAAAACTACTACTGAAACTGAGAGAGGCCCATGCCAACCCCTTATGTGAGCCTAAACAGCTTTGGATCCACCTCTGGCCTTGCATAGTTCATACAACATTAACCATTCTCCATGTTCGTCCTTCTCCTTGATTTGACTTTAGACTTTTCTTCCACAGGCTGAAATGGCAAAAGTGGGAAGTGGTTGGAAGTTGATCAAAGCATTTCAATATCACCACTTGATCTGTAATCCGAGCGCTGTTCCAGCTATCAAATCTATTAAATTCAGTTCCATATGTTTCAGAAATTAGAAGTCAGTCATGTATCTCCTCAGAGACTCTAATTTTCTTCTTCATTCCTCTCCAGCATCACTGTCTGAGATCAATTTGGCCATTTCACAAAGTTATTAATGTACAAACTTTTTTCTGCTTAATTAGAAAGCATCTCCTGATTTACTGGCCCGCCTCATTTGTGAGCGTTTGTCTTAACTTAATCAGTCACACCCTCTCTGCAGGATTTTTCAGAATGACTATGATAAATGAACTTATTCCAGGAATAGCCTCGCATGAGGCTGCAAGGTTTGCCCCATCCTGAAAAGGAGGGATTCAGCATTAAATATCTTATTCAGTAGCATTTGATGACTGTGCCGAATCAATAGTGTTGAATTCATGTTAAGGATTATTTATTTGTATATTCTGCTAAAACCGTAGGGTTGAATCCAATGGTGTCTCTCAGCTGATGGCAAGGCTTCTGTCCGCAGGATGGAGGAGGAAACCATTTCCAGCAGTTTCCTTCCTTTCTGAAGCCCCTGCTAAATATGCTCTAGAGAGCCACGCAACCCTCTAGAACAGATTTCGGAGGGTGTAGAGAGCTGCAGAGGGAGGGGAATCACCAAGAAAATGGTTTTTCCTCCCTATTCCTTTGCTTGTAGCTTTGCCATCTGCTGAGCCACACTGTTAATATACAACCTATTGCACTCAGGACAGCTGGCAACACTTTCTTAAAAACATAATAGAAGAAGGAATTTCCATGTGTGAAAGCTGAATAGAAATTGCAAGTATTCAGTTCTGTGGTAAAATAATATGCACTGAAGCGTTGTTTTTTATAACGAGGAGAAAGACAGTATGTGATGATAAATGGTGCTGCTTATTTATTTATTTTGCCAGTGACAAAATATTGCAGTTTAATTGGAAGGCCAGCCAACTTATTTTGGCACTTGAGGCAGAAAATCCCAACAAGAGCTTCCTCCCACCTCCCTGTTGGTAAAAATGTAACAAGAATAATATATATAAATAACATGTTTTCTACCCATTTGTGACACACAAAATCATTTGCCTAAGGTGGCTGCCTAGGTATGCCTTACAGGAGGGCTTGAACAAGATTTTGTGAGGTGGAATTACGGTAACCTCAAACCCAAAGAAGCAAATGAGAACTCTGTTTCGACTTTCAGTGGGGAGGAGGATCCAAAGTTTCAAAACACTGGTTACTAACACTAATATATGTGTATTTGCTACAAGTATGGAGAACTACACTTTCATCTTTAGAAACTTCAGCAGGAAAAACTAGATTTGCTTTGCATTTGCTTCAGTGAGCATGCACATTTTTCCGGTGCGATTTGGGGTCTCACATCCCACAACAATCTGGACCTTTCTTCTCATGAGTTGAGTAATGTCGGGGTTTTTTGTAACTGTTGCAAAACTTTGCCTGTTTCCTCTCTGGGCCGCCCTTCAGGCCTGATTCCCTGTATGTAGTGGTATAACAGCTGAATAATTCACAGCAGGTAACCCAATTTTCTGCTGCTTATAGGATTTTCCATATAACTCAGAGGATGCTGCTTAGCTAGAGAGAGTTCCTTCTTCAAGGAGACTTTCTGAGGGTTCTTTGCTCCACTGGGAAAGGAAGTCAGAGGGCACACCAGAAGAAGAAAACCAACATTTGCCTATGAAAAGATAGTTTAGGATTTTGAACATGGGTTGTGGCATCAAAAAAGAGAGGCTGACACCAGAATTTAGATGAAATAGAGCACAACTATGTTTAAGAGATAATTTTTGGCAATCCACAGAGCTGGCGTGTAACCAATGTGGTGTCCTCTGAATGTTGTTGCACTCCAACTGCCATCAGCCTCAGTCAGCAGAGCCAATGGTCATGGATGGTGAGAGCTAAAGTCCATTTGAAAGTCTTCATGTTGGAAGCATCTGGCATTGAATAGTCCCTGCCCAGCAGCCATGTGGTACTGGTGCAAGGAGTAGACCCAGAGCTTCTCCAACTAAGCAGCTCCTCTTCGACACACTTGCCTTTCTACCACAAGCATAGGCTAGCTCTCCTTTGCTCCCTCCGCTCTCCCACTCACCATGGGACAAAAACTCAACACTCAAAGAGCACTCCATACTATGTATTCAAAGCATTGCATTTTTCGTCCTCTTCAGCTGTTAAGTAGGCCTTTATTATCCCCATATAACAAATTAGTAGTGGGGGGTGGGAGGCCCACGGATGATATCTTGTCTAAGGCCAGTCAGTAAATTCATGGCTCAGTTGAGATTGTTGGCTCCAGAGGATTTTGGGTTGGTTGGTTGGTTGGTTGGTTGGTTGGTTGGTTTTGGAAGGGTGGTTGGCTATGGCACCCTCAGTAGGTCCCTCTAAACAGAAAGAGGCGGAACATACAAAACTGAGAATTCTCATTGGATACTTCTGATCTTCTGGATTCTCTGTGATCAGTGAAACTGGTAACCTGGCTAGGTTTGTGGCCTCCCTGCTGGTTTGGAGCCATCTTCACCTTGCTACCCCATGGAGCTGCTCCTGCTTGAATCAGGGACTTATTGTTTATGTTTGGAAAGGCTATTCTAGATCACTTTCCCCCCTATTTCTTCTGAGAGCACATAAAATTTATGCTGGATTAAATAATTTAAAAATGTCTGGGGGAAAACAGCTATACTCATAAAATACTGTGAGCAAGTGCTGCTGTTACTGTGATTGCAAAGTTGTGCATCATAAAATTAGATTGCTTAATATTCAATAGATATATGGAATGAATATGTTTTTTCTCTTATGCTGCATTTTCATGAAAGTTCATATTTAAGGTCCCATTGTGGAAAATGTAACTGACATAAGCACATTTGAAAGCTTGTTTGAGATGGTTTCAATAATTTTAAATTAAACCAGACTCTGGAGAATCTTAAATTAAATTAAATTAAATGGGCTGAAACAGAAGATTCAGATCTAAGAAAGTCATATGGAGAATCCAAATAAATGCACACTTCCTAAACTAGAGAAAATAACTGAACATTGAAAGTTGCTTGCAAACTTGGAAAGCCATGCAAAATACTATCCAAAAAGTAATCCAATATCAAGTGGAGTTCCACTTGTGCAAAGTTGTTTTCATTTCCTCTCCGCTCCTCCAAAATCTGCTGCAGAGATCTTCCCAGCCCTCTGGACATGAAAGAGCAAAGCTAGGGGAGACAAGAGAGGAAGAGAAAGTTCTGTTCTCTACATATAACTTTGTTTTACAAATGGAATTGCAGCCCTGGATGCAGGCCATTGTCCATTTACGTATGTTTTGACTTAGCAGCCAATAGTATACTGTTTGTGCTGGAGGAGACTTTGTGCTGGAGGAGACTGTTTGTGCTGGAGGAGACTCTTGAGAGTCCCATGGACTGCAAGAAGATCAAACCTATCCATTCTTAAAGAAATCAGCCCTGAGTGCTCATTAGAAGGACAGATCCTGAAGCTGAGGCTCCAGTACTTTGGCCACCTCATGAGAAGAGAAGACTCCCTAGAAAAGACCCTGATGTTGGGAAAGATTGAGGGCACAAGGAGAAGGGGACGACAGAGGATGAGATGGTTGGACAGTGTTCTCGAAGCTACTAATATGAGTTTGGCCAAACTGCGAGAGGCAGTGAAGGATAGGCGTGCCTGGCGTGCTCTGGTCCATGGGGTCATGAAGAGTCGGACACGACTGAACAACTGAACAACAACAACAAGTATACTGTTTTAAGCTCTATTAAACAGTATTCCTCATAGTTTCAATAAATTATGAAATTAAAAGTTTTGGATGCTTGGTCAGACTTTTATATTTTGACTACAGGCTCCAGGGTTTGAAAACAAACCCTAAGGCATCATGTGGTGCGTAATTTGTAGTTTCACACATCGTAGCTGCTAGGGTATATTTAGAACTGTTGGTGACATATTGTAGGAGAAATCTGTTTTTCTAGTATTTTCTAGTTTTTTGTTGTTGTTTTTTACTCAAATGTCTTCTTGGCTTTTAAACCAGTGTTTGACTGTATCGCCAAGTAAATAACAAGGGAAGCACCCATGCAGCTGAATACTGGGAGATTCAGGGCTGACAAAAGGAGGAGCTTCACATGGCATGCCGTTAAGCTAAGGAATTCATACCTGCACACTGCAGTGATGGCCACCAATATCAATGCCTTTAAGACAAATTCATGAGGATAAAGCTAGCAATGACTACTAGGATGATGCTCTGCCTCCGTGGCTGGAAGCTCTGAAGCCTCTGAAGTTTGGAATCACAAGTGGGGAGAAGGATGTCACAGTTGGGTGCTGCTTCTGGGCTTCCCATAGCATCTGCAGTTGGCCGCTAACTTGGATGGCTTTGAAAGAGAATTAGTGTCCTGGCTCCCACCCAAACACACAGACTTGTAAGTAAGAATGGGGTCTTTATTATGACAAGTAACAGTGCAGGTTGAGCAGCAGAATTAGTGCTTAGGAGCCACGATTCAGGAGTTCTAGAGTGTGGCAAGAAATTCAGAACCAGATGGAAGCAACAAAGATGTCCCAGCAAGGTTACCTACCCTTTCTGCCAGCTTTTAAAAATGAGACAGGGTGGGACAATTTCTCACTTTGTGGGAATGCCAAGGTTGCAAGTGCACACTCATCTGGGATGTTTTCTTCATCTACTCTCAATTTCAGGGGTGAATAACACATGGAAACCATTCAGACATTCCTTTAGTCATGGGAACTATGCTACTTTAGGTTGCTGTGTGTGAACACAGTGAAAGGTTGGTTATAGGAATAGCTGTTAGACTTTGTAACCAATTGGCAACAGATAGTCCAAGAGACAATAGAGATGGTGAGACTTATTGTGCTCCAGTACCTCTTAACATACATATAATTTTGAACCACTTTGAAAGTCTCACGAGGCTGTTATCGACAGCTGTAGTATGCAGTACACCTATTGAATTTTGAAGGCTATTGAAGTATTGCCTGAAGAAAGACTTCAGCTTAAGATGCTGCATTGGTTTTTCATTTGCTGTAGAAATATAGATGTTTAATAAGCCGCAATAACTTCAGGAGCTATACTTAGAACTTATAAAGATATGGCTTGGCTTCAAAAATCACATGTAGATATGATAATAATTTCATTACTGGAGTGATTTAGAAGATTAAAATATCATTCTTTGGCAAAGATTTATGAGCATGGATCCCATAATTAATCTTTTTTTTTTTTAACTCCATTACTAAGAGCGGTTTGGAAGATAAGGATGAGTGTGTGTTTCAGCATAATGTAAAATGAACTAGATTGTTTCAATCCAAATGAACTTTTTTCTAAAAAGATGCTTAATTGTTTTTCATTAAGGATAATTTGCTGTAATCCACAATGCTATATACAGACTAGAAAACAGTATCGCCACAATTCAACACATACATGAATTTAAGTCTACTGAAATAAATGGCTTAAGCACACTGAAACCTGTGGCCAAGAGATGCAGAGGAATGGTGGGAGGCACCAGCTGGGGAACCCCCAGGGAAGAAGGATCAGAGCCAGGAGATTGGTGATGGGACAATGATGAGTGGTCAGAGGGAGAAGAGGGAGCTGGCTGGGAGGGGGTGTTGGAAGCTGAAGAAGCAGCAGAATTTAGTGAGCAGGAAGAATCTGTGTCAGAGACCAGTCCAGAAGCAGAGCCAGAAGAGGAGGCGGCAAGATGCAGCGCTGAGCCAGGTTGGTGAGAAAGCCAGTCTGTCTCCCATTCCTGCTGCAACCAGCTCCCCAACCCCTTGGTCTCCCAGAACCTAAAGAGGTATGATTAAGGTGGAGCAAAGACAGGCAAGATAATGGAGCCTCAGATTGCGTGGAAAGGAACCTGAGGTGGAGGCAACTTAGAGAGTTGTGAGAAGGGACCTTCAGTCCCCACAACTGCCTCATAGGGACAAGTTCTACTGGGAAGAGGAGCTGTGCTGTCTAGGCCTGGCCTCCTGAGCTGTCTTGTTCCTTTGAATAAAGCCATGCTTCCATTCATATTTACTTCAGATATTGCCTTCCAAGTTTTGAGTTAGTCCATTTTTTCTGTCTAGTCTCCCTCTGTCTCTATATATACCTTATCATGCAGTCAATTTTCTATGTGCAAAAGCATACTAGATATCTGATCAGCTGGCAAGGTAGATTAATGAGCTGTGTTAGGCATACCGTAGTAGTGCAGTGTCCACCATAGTCTGTTCACATTAGACATGGCATTAATAGATTATAAACCAATAGATTTGATACTGCAGTGGCACTATGAGGAACCACGAATGAAACTGTATGGAATTAGTTAGTTTCTCTACAGATGTCTTTAAGATTAAACAGAAAATACATTTTATTTATTTACCTCCCTCCAGTCACAAATGGATTTCTGAATGAACATATGCAAAGGTAATAGGAACAAGAAATAGATAGTTTTGTCCATCCCTGCTTCAAAGACCACCCCATATTTAGGGTCTGAGAATCCATGTGCTCAATTAGCCACATGGCAAGATGAACATCAGAACACTCGGGTCATCAACAGCAAGGAGTGTCTGGAAACACATCAGTGGGCCATAATGAACATTGTACTGTATATCACTTCATGCACTTGTTGAGAACAGTCACTTTCCCTTTTCTCTTTCTCTACAAAATGTTCTGAAAGTAGGCTAGACACTTCTGCCAAGTGTACAAAGCTTTAATCAGAGCAACAGTCTTTATGCAAAGGCTTGAAGGCACTCATTCAAATGTCATGGAATTATTGTTAGAACAAAGTGATGCTCCCCCCCCATTAAGCATAGCTACAAGGGAAGGTGACCTGTTCTATCTCTTTCTTTTTGACTTGGAAATCTTGAATAGCTCTCAAGCACACAGTCACTTTTTAAATAGCGCACTAAAAAACCATATTATTTTGCACCATGCTCTTCAAAAATCAGTTGCATTTCCCACTTAGCATCATTTCTTTGTGCACAGTGCTTGAAGAAAATTGGATTATTAACTATGGTAATCCAAAAGATTTTATTATTCCATTTTCCTCTGAAGAGCTCTTCTTTAAGGGACTCTAATTCCATCCTCCCACTAATTTCCTATTGTAATCAGTGATTTGTTGTGTCTCTACCACAACAGAAACAGACTGTGGGGATGTTTTTGACAGCCTTTTTTTTTTCCTTTTCACAGTTACATTCTTCACACAGTTTTTATTAATAGTGCAACCTACAAAAGTAAGCCCTACTAACCTCAATGGGGTTTCCCACCTGGAAAGTGAGAGTAAGCAGGAACACGATAGAGATTTATAGGATTATATTTAGTGTGCAGAAAGTGGACAGAGAGGTGTTTTTCTCCTCTGATACTAGAACTTGTGTCCATCCAATGAAGCTGAATGTTGGAAGATTCCGGATGGACAAACAAAACATAACATTGCATAGTTAAATTATGGGATTTGTTTCCGCAAGAGAGCCTGTGGCACAATGGGTCAGTGTGTCTGACTCTTAACCAGAAGGTTGGTGATTCGAGCCCACCCAGGGATGGCTGTGACTAGGATTTCTACATTGCGGGGGTTGGGGTAGATGACCATCAGGGTCCCTTCCAACTCTACAATTTTATGATACAGTTTTTCTATGATTCTATGAAGAGCCAGTGATGGCCACCAGCTTGAATGGCCATAAACAAATTAATGGAAGATATGGCTATCAGTGGCTACTAGTGAGAATGGCAGTGTTCCTCCTCCACTCTCAGAGGCCATATGCTTCTGAATGCCAGTTGTTGGGAATCACAAGTGAGGAAAATGCTTTTATGCTCAGATCCTGCTTTCGGGCTTCCCATGGGCATCTGGTTGAGAACAGGTGGCTGGACTAGATGGGCCATTGGCTCTCCTTCTTCTTATGTTTCTCAAGTGGGCATAGGATTGTAGTCTAACTATCTAATCCTATAGCTATGCACTCCAGGCAGTCATTTCATTCTAGCAGCCTTTACGCACGTCTACACTTTATTAGTCTGCTATGCTAAACCTGGGAGAAGAATGTTGTGTGTCACTGCTGGAGTTGTGTGAAGTAGGAGAAAAATAGGAGGGTGCCCGTCTCAGGTGAACTACTCAGCAACTGAAACAAATGGCATAAACAGTTTATTTTCACTCTTAATGCACAGCCAGCATTACCTTAATGGTCTTTTTACTTTGTTTGTTTTTTTAATGCGCAGATCAGTTTGCAACATCAGCTCTTACAGAACAAACAGCATGTGTGTAAGTGATTGTGATCAGATCCAGGCAAAGGTAAACCAGATATAGAATTTATGCATCAAAGTAGGGCAATGGAATACAAATAAGTAGATATCTGTAAGTTGAAAATAATAATAATAATGAAGGTGTGGTAGGAACCAGAGATACTCTATGACTGGAGCACCGTTTGGTTAGGACCAGACCTGGCCCATTGAGTTGGCCATTATTCATTCATCTCGCCTTCCTCCCCTCCACACACACATATGAAGAACCCTTCTTCAAAGTTGGGGGAAAAGCTTCCATCTAACCCATCATTCTTTTCCTAACACTAGCTAGCTTTGTGAGTTTCTGCACGTAAGATAAAACTCTGGCTGTGAAGCTTACACAGGTGCAAAGATAAGGCAGTGAAGTCATGGACATGCGCAGTGTGTTATGTGAGTGTGACTAAGAGAGAGTTTTGGTTTTGATCTGCTGAGACAATGCAGGCAGATCTGCTGCTGTGGGGATCCACAGCAGTCTGTAAATAGCAACCGTTAAGCTTAATGACAGGCAATAAAGTAATCTGCCTAGAACAATCGTGTGTTGCTCATCAATCAAGACTCAGGGCTGATTTTCTCATGCTTCACTGAGGACTGCATTTCAACTCTGCTAAAAGCCTGGTCGGAAGTATGCGGGGGAATCTATTTATAGCAGCTTTCACGCCATAAAAAGCAACGCATATGCTATGCCCACTGAGATACTCAGTCTTCACTAGTCTGTTTTTGTGGTTTCCTGTGCACAGCATTTTCCTTTAAAGATTCCTTTTATATTTTTGCAAAAGTTGTGGGTTCCCCAAGCCAGCTGATTTTCTCACTCTTGCCAGTGTGGTCCCATTTTGGCTAACATTGAGGATCCATACTTGGAGAATGTGTTTAGTATAAAGGTAAAGGGACCCCTGACTGTTAAGTCCAGTCATGGATGACTCTTGGGTTGTGGCACTCATCTCGCTTTACTGGCCGAGGGAGCCGGCGTTTGTCCGCAGACAGCTTCTGGGTCATGTGGCCAGCATGACTAAGCCACTTCTGGTGAACCACAGCAGCGCATGGAAACGCCGTTTACCTTCCCACCAGAGTGGTACCTATTTATCTACTTGCACTTTGACGTGCTTTTGAACTGCCAGGTTGGCAGGAGCAGGGGCCGAGCAATGGGAGCTCACCCCATCGTGGGGATTCGAACTGCCGACTTTCTGATTGGCAACCCCTAGGCTCTGTGGTTTAGACCACAGAGCCACCTGCGTCCGTGTTTAGTATAAAGGATGATAAATGTGGTATTTCCATCTCACTCACAGCAGACATGTTAAAGAAGTACCACTCAGCATTCAGTACAATTCCCCCCCCCCATAGGAACACCTCACAGATGGTATTCAGCCCACCTGGGCTTTGGCGTGATCACTGCTGAAGTGACCATTTAGAGCTGGATTATAGTTTTACATTTTCAGCTTTCCATTTTAAAGGCTCTTTAGACTGTTACATGTTAGGCTATAAAAACCTAACCTGAAAGGCAATGTTGCCTGCAATCATCTAACCTGGCAAAATAACAGGTTTTTCCTGTTCCCTAATAGGTAAAGCTACTTCTCCTGAATGATGAAAATGGTGATTGAAGACTTCTTGGTGCTCTTAAAACTCTGAGCTTTTCCTGCCAGCTGGAGATTTGGCGTTGGTTTCCATCATTTTCTCTTGATAATATTACAGTAGTAGCCTAGTGGGGGCTGTGTGAATATCAGAACACTCATCTTTTAAAACTTCTGTATAATGCAAGATATTAAAATTAAGCCTGATGTTTACTGTTCAGTTCTTATACACATATTCACACTCTCACACAGCTAGATATTATTTCGCTTGGAAATGCTGGCTGTCTATCGCTAGTTACCAAATGCAATCAGATAGCTCTGCGTGGGCTGGCATACCAATTAAGGGCTATGTCTGGGTTCTCTGCTATTTCTTCCCTCAGAAACTCAATAGTTTATCTTCAGATAAACAGAATCTAATGATAAGAAGAAGAAAACCCTTCTCACACAGTAGAAGAAGAATCTATTTCTTTAAAAATGTTTTCTATGGGATGTGCTGAGGGAGCAAAGAGTGAAATGGTCAAAAGAGCTAGGCATAATGAAAAGAAGATTAATGGCAAAAAGGATCAAGGGGGGGGGGATATTCAATTAGGATTTTGCAGCCGTGCTGTAGATTACTCAGTATTACTGTGTCTCTTACCATTCCCTAAATCTGTTAAGACTGTTGGCGTTTGTCTTTGTTATACATTAAAAGAGAATAATCAAGAGGTAACTCAAATAATGGAATAAATGTCCTGATGCTATCAGTATGAAGGAGAGTTGGCGGAGAAGAGAAAAACACCTTAATTTAAATGATTGGTCTGTGAAATCTGTTACAAGCATTAGTTTCCCAATAGAAGACCTTGCTTCATTTTTCCAAGTTTGTGCTTTCCTTCAAAAAGACTACTTTGCAGAAATGTGCACATTAGGCAAACTTGCACACAAAACACTTATATATTAGGAGAACGTCACATTAAAATACTGATGAGACCTTTTCTGTAAAAATAAAATAAAATCACAAACTGATGTGGAAATGTGAAAACTGAATGTAAGATTGGAAAAACGAGAATCCAGAACTGACAGATTCATCCATGGGTCAAGGAGGGCGTGTTGGCAATCTTTGAAGCTGTCTTCTGTTACCCTCATAGGCTCAAACTGAAAGGTGAAAATGATGGTGAGTGAATCTTGATAAAAGACAATGCTTAAAACTGTCACACTGTGAGGAGAATGCTACTCTGAGACCAGCCTTTGCCAACCTGGGGTCCTCTAGATGTTTTGGCCAACAACTCCCATCAGGAGGAAGGCACCAGGCTGCCAAAGGCACAAAAAAAGATCTCAGTCTTGAATCAAAGCTGGTACATCAAAGCACCTGTACAATGATAAACCAAATTGTCTTTAGAAATTGGCATCTAGTGGTTTACCTGTCTTTTCAGTCACATCAGAGGCCCCTGCCTCCCAGCTTACACTTATAGATATTTTAATTAAAATATTATTTGAGACATAGTGCTGTTCAAGAAGTCTATTAACAGTAATCTATGTTAGCCACTTCTGAGTGAGCCTGGTTAACAGCTTGATATTGAACAGCTATGTGGACTTTCAGATTTCTTTGATTAGAGGTTGGAGAGTTGGTTTGAATGCTCCAGGATGCTGTCTTCATCTTTCTCACTCATAGTACCTTTGGGTCTCTTCGAAGTGTAATCAGTGTTCATTCATTGAATTCAAAAGAAAGCTCTCTTAGCAGAATAAACTTAAGCACTAGTCCTTTTTGTGTCTTCCATTGTTGGTGCTTTTAATGAAAATTGTGTTGAAAAAAGCACACACACACACACACACACACACAATGTATATTTAGTCTTTTCTTACACAAACTTGTTTCCTATAAATTCTACCTAGCGTGCGTTTGTTCCTCTGAAAACTAACATAATACAAAATGTACTGTGACCTTTTCATTTATATAATAGGTATTCAAAAACTAAAAATATAATGGCATTGAGAGGTGACCACTATCGTAATCCCACTCCCACACTGAGCAGCTGTGGAGGCAGAAGAAACCTGAGGCAATTCCTCCAAGAGTCTTACATTTTGCAGAGCCTTGGAAAATTCAGCAAAATTACAGCTCTGATTTCAAAACATTTCTCATTATACCAATATTCTATTCCTCTGTCCACATACACTTGTTAGTAAGGCTGGAAATGAGGAAGAAATTGGACATAACTGGAATATAAAGCAGGAATTTGTGGGTGTGAGGGCGTGGGTGACTTTAAGAACAGTTCCTCCTATGTAGTTACATTTTCTTCAAATTTAGATACTCATTTCAGAAAGGAAGTTATCTGTCTGGTAAAAGATGGAGGCTTTGCACTGTTTTTCCATCACCTACTGCAGTGTTGCCTCAGCCAAAAGCATGAAGTAAGACAATGTTGTGCAACAGAATGGAGCTGGTTCACACATTTAGTGACCTCTTGTTAACCATGCAATAATCAAGAAGGAAGAAATCAAGTGATTCAAATGTAGGTCAGAATTAGACATGTATTAATTGAGCACATCTAGGCTAGGGCTTGCTGATCAGAAGGTCGGTGGTTCGAATCCCCGTGACGGGGTGAGCTCCCGTTGTTTGGTTCCAGCTGCTGCCCACCTAGCAGTTCAAAAGCATGTCAAGTACAAGTAGATAAACAGGTACCGCTCCAGCAGGAAGGTAAATGGCGTTTCTGTGCGCTGCTCTGGTTCGCCAGAAGCGGCTTAGTCATGCTGGCCACATGACCCAGAATCTGTCTGCGGACAACGCCGGCTCCCTCAGCCAGTAAAGTGAGATGAACGCCACAACCCCAGAGTCGTCCGTGACTGGACCTAATGGTCGGGATACCTTTACCTAGGGAAAAATACTTTTTATATAGGTATGTATTAGAAATAAATTTATGTTTTCCTTTCCTATTTCCTTTTCCTATACTAATGCCCATAGCATGCAAAACAAGCAAGACAAGTTTGAGCTCTTAATACAGGATGAAAAATATTACCCAGCAGCTATTACTGAAACCTGGGCACTCCTGGCTGGAATGTAGAAATTGAGGGGTATAACACATTCAAAAAGAATAGACAAAAGAGGAAAAGAGGAGGAGTAGCATTATATGTAAAGGATGTGTACTGTCAGGCGTCAGGGAATCTGATCCCCCCCACGGTAGGCTGCCAGGAATAGATAGACAAGGAAAGCTCTTACCAATGTCTTTTATTCAGTATTCACAGAGAGAGGCTTAGAAACGCAGCCTCTTGGAGTAATGGTGTTGCTCCAAGTAATCTCCACCCTCCATCTCTCCTCAATCACCAACTACACCACCGCTTAGGGCCATTTGTCTCCGAGCCCTTTGCTCTCCTACTTTCAATGCTCGGGAGGGGGCTGGAATGCTTTCTAGTGATAACATGTCAGCCAGCTGCTCCGGCCCTGCCTCCCCCCCTCTCCCATTATTTCCCAACTTTGCCCCTCATCTACCTCTGAGCTGTGACCTCCCACAAACCACTGTTGCAAATCTATACTGTCTTCCTCTTCTCTGGAAGGTTCAGGCTGGGGAGGCGGTCTCCATCATTCCTCCTCTGTCCAGTCCTTGACATGTACGCTTGTGAACCCTGATCTGGAGCATGGAAGGAAGATTGAGAGCACATGGGTGAAAAATCTAGGAGAGGGAACATTTGGGTACCGTGAAATTGTAAGGTTTGATTGAACCTCAAACTTTTTGAACTTTTGGAATGTCCCTAGTTTTGGGAGAATGGCCATTTTGTGAGAATTCTAGCAGCCTGCTTAGATACAAAGAGAGCTCATATGCTCAAAGAAAAAAGGACTTAAGTAAAATGTTATGGGTTGAAACTTCTATAGCCACCCACTCACTTACAGGGCCACAATCAGTTTCAGTCAAAAGATATCCCATTCCAAAAGCATGTACTGCAAAAGGTTATAATGATGAATAATACACAAAAGATGAAACCCAAAAGATCAAGGAAGAGTTGAGTGTAAGAAAACTGCGGGTCAAACAAAGTTTAATATAGATTTCTCAGTAGAAGGAGTTGGGTGACTCACCAGAATGGCAAAGTCTGGCTTTCTTACATTCATGTTTCGCGCTAACTTACGAAAGATGACTTTTACAAATTGGATATAAACCATTTATTCTACTTCTATATATCTCCATTTCTAACATACATTTTCCAACGCGAAGTTGTGAAGCATGTCTGCATAAGTCTGCAAACTGAATCAAGTATGAAAAGAAATGTTTTGCTTTAAATGAATTACTCTGTGCTTCACCAAACCTCTGCCCTGGCCCATTTATTACCCTCTTTTTATTGAGATTTACCATTAAGCATTTTTAGCTGCACATTCTGCATATGAACTGTGTGAACCTGGTATATCACTGGAACTAAAATCAGGCAAAAGTTGTTTATGTTTCCAGAATGTTGACAACAGTATGGAACTGACATGATTGCCTGTGGTGTGAACTCTCTGGTAAGCAGGATTTGTTGTCTTTCAAACAATAGGGATTGTATGGTTCAAAAGAAATGTATGTACAGCATGGAAACCAATTCTTTGTTATACCACCGCTGAGATTCTTGTAACCACTTTTCATCTAGACATGTCAGTGACTACCCTACTTTATGCATTTTGCACATGACTTGGCTGGAGAACTGCATTGCAGAATTCAGAGAACTGAGAATTTAAAATAATGGCTGCGTTTTGGTTTGCATATTGTTTTGAAAGGTATGTCTTTTGTGAGATTATCTTTAACTGTGAACTGAAATAATTTTCCTCCTCATCCCTGACCACTGATGCCAATATCTCTCACATGGCCCACCTCTGTCCCTATATGTCATGTTTATAATTCATTCTAAAAGTATATTTTAGTTCCTGATGTCACTCATGCCTTGCGTGTGTGTTTCAAGTCATGAGTTTATGTTTGGTGTGATCAGGAAGGACAATTTACACATATACAACTGTTCTGCAGCTTCTACTAACCCTCCAACATAGTTACTTTTACACTTTACTGAGTTTGTCCTTTTCCCACTGATCCAAAAAGGAACTGGCAGAGAAAAGTTGGGATATAAATTTGAGGTTTAGTGAAAATCGTAGTAAAAGCTAAGTATCCATTCAATCTCTCTAGGGGTCAGAAGAGACAAATCAATGGGAAAATATGACACTAAACCCTCATAGAAATGAGGTGAAGAGGGCAACAGTGAAACCAATTTCAAAATCGAATTGCTACAGCACCAAGACACACAGATAACCTGTTAATATTTCAGTAAGAGGAATGCAGGCAGGCAGGGCCACCTTTATTCCGTGGATTTATTTATGTCACCTTGTAAACAAAGAAATGTATATCAGTGGCTGGGCAATATTTCTTTATTTGACTGAACATATTAAATACTAAAAAGACACTCAGTCGAGAGGCAATGACAAAAAGAAGGTTGCAAATGTGGCAATGATAAAGGACCAGGAAAGATGAGATATTAGCAGGGCAGTGGTGGTTGTGCAAATGGTGGTTTAAAAAGTCCTCCCAGCTGGTATTTCTAAGTTTAGAAATTCCATTGATCAGTCAGTGTTAATATCAGTCAGTGTTATTGTATAATGACACTCTGTGAGTGTGAGATCTACAGTATTCACAGCAGTATTTAGAAAGGATGAGTTTCTGACAACAGATCTAAAAAGTGTACTGGATGTTGTTCTTTTAAATATTGCAGCCCATTATTGCCGACAGCTTCCATGTAAAAGGCAAGGATGCACAGGGACTTACCTGAATGTGTACCTCAGCCACAGTTCTTATTTTTTTATGAGCCTGCCATCCATCCTCATAGTGCTCAGACCCACTTAAACATTATGTTTCCTGCCTTTCATTTCCCCCAAACAATGGCCAATTCATTTTATGGACTTGGCTTCTTTCTGGAGAGAGAGAGAGAGAGAGAGAGAGAGAGAGAGAGAGAGAGAGAGAGAGAGAGAGAGAGAGAGAGAGAGAAAGAAAGAAAGAAAGAAAGAAAGAAAGAAAGAAAGAAGTACTAGAGACTTTGAATGCCTTTCTGTAATAATTCCTAATCTGAACAGGGAATCATATAGAGGGAACGTACAAGCTCAGGGTTGTTCAAATAGTTTGAATGCTGTGTTGATACATTTCTCTTCTGGGAGATTATGGTGAAAATGTGGCAAAGGGATTGTCCAGACTCTCTACTTGTGAGAGCAACTTCTACTGTATGGTTCAATGCTGCTCTCTGCATAATGTTGCTAATGAAGAACTCAATCATTCTGGTTGCTAATTTGTAAGTCCTTGCTCCTTTCTCTTCCAAGGATCACATGAGCAGTTGTCTGAATGTTTCCCCAAGATTCCCAAAGGCTGTGGTTTGAAAGGCGCAACCTGGAGCAGATGTTCTGCTGGGGAAGAGAGCAAGGAAAAGGGAGTAGGGAACTTAACTCTTCCCTTGTATGACACATTTTGTTATTGAAATCCTTTACCCCATCCCCACTGCTTTTTTGGCCCTGGGTCAAAAAATAAAAGTCTTTATTGTACTCTGGTGTAGTAAAGAGATCATTAACAGGAATTGAGGAGGAAGGACATCATGGAATTTCGAGGAAATATTTAAGACCTTTTGAGAAGCCACAGGAGGCACCAGTGGGCAATCTGGTGCCCCTGGGCACTATGTGGGCAACCCCTGTCTTACTGGCATTGTCAGCAATGGAAAGGACCATTTCCTCATTTGCCTCATTTCCTCACATTGTCCCTGCATGCAGTTCAAATTGTATCTCTTCCCTTCTGTTGTGTAGCGCAAAGAAGCATTTTCTTCATCAACTGGTTTCGTTCGCTTTTCTCATCTGTTACTGAGCTTCTGTTTCTTTGCACCTCATCACCTGAAACACTGTTGCTCACAAGAGCAGCTAATCCATTTTTCATGGCTTCCAACGCTAATATAATTTTATTGAACAAAAATGCACAGTTGTCTGTCTTACCTCGCAACCTCACTGTTCCTTTCAAGTTTTCATTTCTGGCCTATGAACGCTACCTTATCTTAAAGTGGCAGGCACACTTCATATAGTACACTAAACCCTGTCTGACTTGTAGCGCGCACGCACACACACACACAAACACAAATGGTTCCGGTTATTTCTTTGTGCTAATATATTATGCGAAATGCAATCTTAGTGGTAGGAAACAAAAAGGTGTTCCACTTCCTTTTCTCTCATCTTTCCAGGAACATTTTAAGTGTGTAGTACATCTGCTACAGACCCTGGTCAGTCTATGAACTATTTTTTAACAAATATGCAGCAATAACTTCGTTACACCAAGTCAGACCATTGGTCCATTGTGTTCACTGTCTGCCACTGGCTCTCCAGGGTTCCAGGCAGAAGGCTCTCCCATCCCTACCCGGAGATGCCAGGAACTGAACCTGGAACCTTTTGCATGCAGTGCAAGTGCAAGTGTTCAACCACTTTGCTATGGCCTTTCCAGCCTCCACATTCACCAGGTCCTTAGCCCTGTGGAAACCCATACGGCTGACATACATTTTAACAAGTGCATGAACAAAATGGGTACCGTAGGTGGTGGGTTCATGTTTCTCATTCCCTGTAAGTCTCCATGCCTGGAAATGTTACAGTTGTTGGGCTTCTGTTTATTATGTTTCTATTAAACATGCAGAGCATCCATCAGCAAACAAGGTGGCAATTATAACAAGGGAGTGATGGATAAAGCCTCTAGAACAGAAAGTGGTGAGTAAATTCCTTTTTCTCCTTGAAATGCTAACAAAGAAAGATGACGTGGAAGCCAAATTACTGGAGGTTGAGTGCCTAGTTTTAGTCTGACTACCAGGGTTTAAATTCTAGTTTTCCATTTCAAGCGAATGTAGAGTGGGGTTTAAGTCACTCTTAGCAATGTTACTCTGAGGCCCTTGAAAGCAGTATGTTAACCGAATAGGTTATATTCAACAATGTGAAATGCTTATTCTGAAATAGGCATGTCACCATCATAACACAGGAAGAAATAATTATGAAGAGAAACCATTAAAAAACCTACTCCCCCTATTCACTTATAATTACCTGGCCTTGCAATTTGAAAATCTTTTCCTCTGACTTTCTCCTTTTCTTCTGTTTTTGAATATTTATTTTCAGCTTTTGGCGCCTTGATTCGGTTTTCACAGAAAAGCTTGCTGGTATCTGTCTACCAGGCCTTTCTTTAGGTTATAGAATACTGTTAAAAAATCCTTTCTTCTTGCTTCCTTTCTCTCTTGCCTGACACCTCTTCCCTCTGCTCTTTCTATTCCTTCCTTTCCTTCTGTTCATTAGCACACATTAATAAGGTTCTCTGAAATGAATAAAAGCAGGAGGAGGGAGCAGAACTTTGGAGAAGAAGCAATTAAACATTGCTGTAGGTTTCCAGTGCATTTCACAGCCAGTAGTTGCTTATTGACCCAGATTTCCTTGGCATGTTATGTTCAGGAAATTTAAAATTTTTGATCTTGGAAGCATGGACCAGTTCATTTATTTTGTTAGGTATTTTTTTTTAAAAAAACACACACTCTGTTAATTTTCTAGTGACTCCCTCAGACCTAATTTGCACCTTCATGGACTGTGTATAGGTTATGGCTACTCCAAGGATGGTTTGTGAAATAGTCTTCAGGTGTCTGACTAGGGCTGCCATATTTTGAAGAGCAAAAAAGAGGACACATTTGCCAACTTCTACTTTTAACTATGGATCTCTATGGCGACTCTCATTTTACATACCCATGAAAAAGAGGACATGTCCTGGAAATAGAGGACAACTGCAGAAACAATCCCACACCAGCTGTGCCTGAAGCGGCAGTGGCAGTGAGTGGCTTTTGTAGCCACTCTGAGAATGGAGAGGCCTGGCAAGTGGCTTCAATATGCAGATGCACCATGTGCTGGCACTGGAGAGGGAGTGGGGCTGGTGTGGGGGCTATTTATGCTTGCCCCACCTCTCTCCTGGACTCTTCATTCACTGGGCTACCCACCCTGCTGGCAATTCAGGAATTGGCGGGTTGCCTTTATTGTAGATATTCCTTCCACCTGCCTTGCCCCACCCCCTCCGGCCCTGGGACTCCTCATAAGGAAACTGGTCATGGAGGAAGAACTGTGAGGGGGGAGACTCCATCAGGCAAGGCCTTATTCTTCCTGCCTTGCCCCACCCTCCAGTCTCTGCTTCTCAATTTGTATTACATTATTTTATGCACTGTGGCTTGCCCTTGTTTTATTGATCGTAGTTTCGAAATTATTTATTGTAATTGTTAAGAGTGGGTTTCTGTTTAATTTTGATATGCTGATATTATTATTCTATACTATCCCAATGATTGTTGAATGTTACTTTATTTGATGTAGATTGCTTATTTCAAAGCTATGTTTTATTATCACATTTTTGTATTGCGTTAGATTGTTATAAGGTGTACATTCTTTGTTTCTTCAGCTTGTAAACCACCTTGAGTATTGTAAGATAGAAAGGCAGTATACAAATTAAAAGTGATGATGATGATGGTATTAATATTGTGCAGCTTGAAGCAACCGGATGTGTAAATACTGTCTCCTTTTGGCTTGAAACATTGTCCAGACCCATTAGATAGTTCAAAACTTTCCTTGCAGAAATAAATGAGACATCCAAACAGTTGTTCGATATCTTGTGCAAGTCCAGCACAGGCTCAACATCTTAAAAGTAACTTTAAACAGGATTGGGATCAAAACTCCGTATCTCCCCCATTCCAGCCTCCATTACAATCCTTACACCCACAGAGCCTGGGAACAAACACACAGCCCCCATCCTTCCAAGATAGCTGATTCTGGTGTTATTCACAGCTAATTAGGGATATCCAAACTATTCCAGAGTTCAGAGTTCTCATCCGAACCCCGCAAAAGCTCATTGAGGTGCCTGTGCCACAAGAACTCTTACTGATCAAACTGCACCACAATTTGTTAGAGTGCAGCATATTACAAATCTAAAAGATTACACATAAATGCTTTTCTGCCTCTGCTTTGTGCGCTCATAGTCATTAAGGAGATTAGCACCTTGTTTACATACTGTTGGGTATGTTGCTCCTTTTTCTTTGGATTCCCACTTGGTAGGACAATCTTTGATTATAATGATCTGACATGCTTTTTTATTTTTAAACAAACCGTTTATGGATGATGCCAAATGCGTGAGGCTATAATTTTAGCAGATTTACAGGTTGCCATGTTTGTGATACAGGCCAAGTGAGAAGCATTCAGCTCAGCAGAGCTTTCAGTCTACATGACACAACCTATAATTCAGCCGAAGTACTGCCAGGAACCTTTTATTATACATGTTATAACAAAATTCTCTGATTTGTGCTGGCAGGAAGTCTCTACAAACTGCAATGAAACTTCCACTAAGCTTCCATTTGATAGAGAAGACCAAAATAACTTTTGTAGTCCTGTGTATGTGTATAGATAAGCTCAGTGGAATCCTATCCTAGTCCTCAAAGTGAAGTCAAATAAATAAAGAAATTCTGGTTATATATCAACCTTCCCCAGCCTGCTGCCCTCCAAATGTTTTGGAATAAAACTCAGGAGCCCCAGTGAGCACCATGCTGGCCGGTTTGATGGGATTTGTAATTTGTTTGTTTGTTTGCTTGTTTTTTTTTTATAAAAAAGGAAGGTATCAGGATGATCTATAGACACTGCTTATCCCACTCCTATGTATACAATTCAAATGCTTAATCTTCTCTTTTTTGCATAATAGTGGGATAATGGTATATGGTAGCACAGTGTAATTTTAAAAAAGAAAATGTTCATGTTCCATAATACACTAGACATTTACTCATTGTAGACTAGAAATCTGAATAATCTTTGCTTGTTTGTTTTTAAATCAGAAATAACAATATGTTTAAGACTGTATTGTGCATCAATGTCCTCTGTAGCTAAATAGGTCACATATAATTCATGGCCAACATGATATTTTATTGTAAGTTATGTCTTTATGATCCAGCTTTAGTTCCACAAGGATTGTATGATTTGATGTTGAGGTGCTTAGGGTCACTTGGCTTTAGTAAACCATTTAATAATTCTAGTTTTAATTTGTTGGCATCCAAACGTCCTACTTTGAGAGAATCCCAGAGGGATATAATTTAGAGGTACTTCCTTAACAGATTACATAGGAATGGCAGTTTAAAGGAAGAGGATGGAACTATGACCAGATAGAACGAGGATCTCCATCAGAATCTGTAGTTGCTAACTGTATATGTTTGGCAACAAAATATTTGATTAACTTTCTCTTTGGTGGTCTCCTTCGTGAAAGGAACCCATAAACAAGCTTATTATAAACCCTTTACACACACATTGGTCTGCCAAGGGGACTCTGATTGGTAACCACTGCACTCGTTTATCATAAGCAATAGACTTGCAACCAGCATCTGCTTACTTTGTATTGCTGCAGGGTTTATTTACATCCAATTTCTTTTATAGTTGGGGCAATGCATTGTAATATTTGTCATATGGGAGTATAACTATTTTTTTTTAAGAACTTACATTTGTGTCACACATCCTCTTAGCAGACAGTAATTACCAGACCAAAATGCACCTGAATTTTATTTAAAATACTTGGTCACCCTATCCCACTTAAATAACCATTTACCAGGTGCTCTTGTACAGAAAGTTGGATCCACCCAGAGTATTCTGCATCTCCACTGGGGCTTTCTACGTCTCCTTTATTTGAATAGCCACCCAAGGAAAAAATTGTGTTTCTCATTTTCTGGCTTCTGATAGAGCATGCACCTGGAATGGTATGGAATGGTAAAAATGTTCAAGAGCCTCTAAATTGTTCAATTAATGAATACACAAATCACAATATGTAGATGATTCCACAAATGCCACAAGATGCTTAGCCATGAGGCCGACATGACGTCTGAAAGACGTGACCAGATGTGCATTAGAATATTTATAAGCCCCTAGTTCACCATGCAATTTCCACCAATAGATTTGAAACCACTGCAAAGGTTAGCTAATTTGAATATTAATTCCTTTTTTATTTTAAAATCCATTGTTTCCCAACATGTCACATGCCCTTGTCTTCATCCAGGATTAACTGCATGACAAGTTTGAACTTTTAAGAGCAAGCCACTTTTGGAATTATGAAAGAGCACAAAAAGGTCACCCTGCTTATTACAAAACAGATACAAGAGATGTGTGCAATGTCTCCAGCTCTGTAACATAAAAATGGCCCACGCCGCCACTTTCAACTTTCCAAAAAATAACGAAGTTAAATGGGAGGTCCTAGATTGCAAGGGGAAAATTAATTTATGTTCTGGGAAAGTCTTAATGGCATGGAACTGAGGCAGGTTTAGCATAGCGTGCCTGGTGTGACCACACTGGGCACCGCAATTCAGGGGGCACTACAACAGTGCTGCAGAATGGAGTGCAAGAGGCGGAGGTGCCAAATTTTAGTGCCGCACAGGGAGCTGCTGAAATTTAAGAGCCCAAACTCCACCACTGCATGGAAATTAAACTAGGGATGCACACTTCCCTGGGAGAAAGCTGTACTGAACCTAGTGGGTCTTGCTTCCAAGAATGGATGTACAAGGCTGCACTTCCATGCATCTCTTTCAACCACATTTGGGCAATGTTACCAAATAAGGGCTTTAGCACCTTTTCCCGTTTCTCCCCCCCCCCCCTTATAAGAATTCCAAGGCTTCTACATTACTTCTCAGTTTGCTTGAGGCTTGGAAATTATTATTTTTTTGTCCAGAACTGCAAGGCATACTGCTAGTTGGTGCTGTGGCTGAAAGTGAAGGATATTCCAGGAAGTCTTCCCTGTCTCATGTTATGTAAATCCCACTCCCAATGTGGGCAATGTATTATTTTGCTCAGATGTCAAGAATGGAAGAATTCTAGCTCAAAACCATATGGACTACTGAAAATTTGATCAGTTTTTTTTTTTTTTGTTTTGTTTTGTTTTGCAGGGTGGGGAACGGTTCCTTTGGTAGCCCTGCAGACATGGGAAATTGCCTCTTCCTGAAGACTCAGCTAGATTGGTAAAGAAAAAGTGTTTTATATGCTTTGTATGTGCAATATAACCCTATGATAACAGATAGCTCTGTGTAGTTCCGTCTTTCCCTACTGGATTTCCTTGTATGAGTTTGCAACGTGTTTAACTGAATTGCTTCTTTGACGTGTCTAGATGCAGCCTGAGTCAGATCGTTGGTCCATCTAGCACAGAATTGTCTACACTGAGTGGAACCTGCTCTCCAAGATTTTAGGCTTACCTGGAGATGTCAGGAATTGAACTTGGGACCTTATGCATGCAAAGCAGATGTTCTAATACTATAGCACAGGCCAAGAGTAAGTACAAATGTTTATACATTTTACCACAATGTAAGTTTTGATGCCATGAAACACTCTCTAAAAACAACTTTCCCTAATATGCTTTCTTATTTAGGTTAGGGGACGCGGGTGGTGCTGTGGGTTAAGCCACAGAGCCTAGGGCTTGCTGATCAGAAGGTCGGCAGTTCGAATCCCCACGATGGGGTGAGCTCCCGTTGCTCGGTCCCTGCTCCTGCCCACCTAGCAGTTCGAAAGCACGTCAAAGTGCAAGTAGATAAATAGGTACCGCTCCAGCGGGAAGGTAAACGGCATTTCCGTGTGCTGCTCTGGTTCGCCAGAAGCGGCTTAGTCATGCTGGCCACATGACCTGGAAGCTGTACGCTGGCTCCCTCAGCCAATAAAGCGAAATGAGCACCGCAACCCCAGAGTCGTCCGCGACTGTGTCGTGCTCTAATTCCCTGTCACTTCCTTTCTCCATACTTTCTGGTTTTAGGCACCAAGCAAGACATTTTTATACACTAAGGCTCTTGGACCTTAATGTTCTGTTCAATTTTTTCAGTGGGACAAGTTGAATTGTGTCAGCTCTTTCATACATCTTGTCCATGAACATTTTAGGTTGTTTTTACTCTTGTTTTTATTCTTGCTTTTAATGTTTGCTTCTGTAAATTGTTTGTAATTCTCCTTTATGATAAAAAGGCTAAATAACAATAATAATCTTTTATTTTACAAAATTGTTTATGCAACAAGGTAAGTTGTTGACAGTCCATTTTGGAAAGACGGGTATATTTTGCCATTTTTGTAATCTCATAGTATTTCTCATTAACGTTGTTTGCTTTGAGAGAAGCCAAGAGTTATAGTATTGAAGGATACTCTGCACCATTTTTTCCTGCTCTCTTAACATTTTCCATTGAAAATAAGCAGTTTTATCCATTGCAGTGCACTTAGTCTCTATCTGTTATCCGTTTTGTCGAATTCTTCAATAAAATTGTGTATTCTTTGTTGAGAATAGCACAGTAATACTAAAAGAGACAGCAAGATTGCAAATGTTTTGTTTGCTAAGCAAAGCAGACAGTGGTGTTTTGCACTGAGATTCCCCCTGAACAATGTCTGGGTTTTGTTTTACCCTTATGAATGCATTCCTGTGTATGGGACGTTTTGTGTATAACACCCCCTGCTTGTTGGCACACATCACAGTCTGGTGCTGTTGGGAGGCTTCTTAAAGGAGAGACAGTGATATCCATCCGAGTTGCCTTAGAATTAGATGATATCTTGCAGTCCCCAGATACTGCCAGCAAAGTTGTTTCTGCTGAGTCAAGAGACTTCTTCTCGAAAAAATTCCAGTGTTGCCATTGTGATTAAGTTCACTTGGTAATAATTTGGGTAACATTTCAGCTTTTCTTCTTTAAACAAAGGTTGTTTGAGAAATGTAAGGAATGCTAACACTGATCAGAAATGCAAATGTGGCATTTGTTCAGCTTCATTCACTAGGCAACACCAACAGAACTGCCAATTACAATGCAACCTGGGTTCCAAAAAAACCATCCTTTGTTTCAGTTCATGTGGCATTTACTCTCCTTTTCAAGTGGCTTTGCTTTGGCAACCAGCACTGAAATGCCAACACAGGGCAGACTTTGTTTTAGGTAAAATTTACTATTTCTTTTCTATTTGACTGTTAAGGAATGTTGTGCTCCTTTTCTCCATTGTGACTAGATTTGAAAATAAATAAATGAAATCCCCATGTAGGTTTATCAGCACAAGAGTTATCACTCACTAGATATTATTCTGCAGAGGGTTGAGCTAAGCAATAATATTTAGACATCATATTTCTATTTTTTTTATCCTATCATTTAGCAGATGGATGAAATGACTCTCTTAATAAATGGCACATTTAGAAGCAGAAAGTGATTATCATAGATTTTAAGAGTGCACAAAATGTTTGCAGTCACGGAATGATATGAGAGATTCCATTAAACAAGTCTCATGTCCATAAAATATCTTGGGTTGAGAATGAAATCAGATTGTTTGGGTGGCATGAAATAATGTGCCAAACCACACTTCTCAAATAATTCATTAATGATATTCCTTTTCTTTTCATTATAATGCATGAAGTAGGAAAATAATGAATAAAAGAAAAGCCTATAATATGTATATTATTATTATACCACTGCAGAGGCATCCGAGACATGTCTATTCAGAAGCAATGGAACATCATCCAAGTAAGAGAGTAAAGGATTGTAGCCTTAATGTGCATGCATATGGGGAAAAAATGAGATTGAGAATGGGTTAGTTAGTAGCAGCTATAGTATACTCATGGGATGCGGGTGGCGCTGTGGTCTAAACCACTGAGCCTAGGGCTTGTCGATCAAGAAGGTCAGTGGTTTGAATCCCCGCTACGGGGTGAACTCCTGTTGCTCGGTCCCTGCTCCTGCTAACCTAGCAGTTCAAAAGCATGCCAAAGTGCATGTAGATAAATAGGTACCACTCTGGCGGGAAGGTAAACGGCCTTTCCGTGCGCTGCTCTGGTTCGCCAGAAGCGGCATAGTCATGCTGGCCACATGACCCGGAAAAACTGTCTGCAGACAAACGCCGACTCCCTCGGCCAGTAAAGCGAGATGAGCACCGCAACCCGAGTTGTTCGCGACTGGACCTAACGGTCAGGGGTCCCTTTACCTTTACCTTTATAGTATATTCACTTTTTCTTTCTAACTGTGAAAAGGTCTATCAATAAGGCCAGACTGATGGAATGATCTGCTAGAAAAGTGCTTCCTGTTCTACAAATTCCTTCCTGAATTTGTCTAAATCTATTTTAAAGTCATCCAAATTGATGGCCACTGCTACATCTTGTGATAGTTGATTCCCTAGTTTAACTACGATCTGTGGGATTGATTACTGCCTTTTTTCTGCCCTGAAACTTTCCACATTTGGCTTCACTGGATGACTCCATAGTACTACGGGGCAGGGAGCAAACCTTTTCTCCATCTGATTTCTCTACATGGTGCATAATTTTATAAACTCCTATCCTCTCCCCTTCTCACACTTTATTGCCCTTTTCTAAACTAAGAAGCCCCCAATTTTGTAATTTTTCCTCATATGACAAACAGGCCAGCTTTTACTCAAGAGAATAAAATGACACAAATCTGACAGCAGAAACTGCAATAGTCAGAAACCAGTTGCATGCGAAGACCCTCAAAACCACCCCCAAAATAAAGGCACAATAGACACAGGATTTAGGTTAAGATTTTTTGGCATTAATTTTGGCCACAACTTTATTGATTACAGCATGTGAGTGCTTGCTTAGGCATTGGTTCCAGACTACCAGAACCTGTACTGTGGCAGGAACAGGACTGACAAGTGGGCACCACCAGAGGTCAGTAAGGGAAAGCATCCTGGGGGAGCAAAAAGCTGACTTCAGTCTCACAGCTCACCCCAGATGCTCCCAGGGGCTCTGGCGTAGCCCTAGCCCCTTGGCAGGGTTTGGACAAAAGCAAGGCGAGCCCCTGGATTCCTTTAACAGAATTCCCTAGCAGCAGCGATGGAGGGGCAGGCACAGCCAACCACTTCCCCTCCGCAAAACATTGAACCAATGCCTAACCGCCAACCTTACAAAGTTGTGACGATTTGCTACACGGTAGGCAAAAACCAAGTGGCACCAGCCAAATAGCCAAATGGCAAAATTCCTACTGGGCCCCTGCTCCCAAAAACAGATGACCCCTAAACAGGCATAGCAAGGTCAGAAGAACAGCCCTAAATATGGGGTGTGTGTGTGATCCAATGCACGTTGCGATAAAGAGAAAGCTCCATGCGATGTGCAGCAGCTTAAATAGGCCCTCGGTTGCCAATCACAATCCCCAGACAGCCAAATTCTACCCCAGCAGCCATGGGGCAACCAATGGGGTTTTGTGGCTATCCAAATGTTCCCTCCCCAACAACAAGCAGGCAGTTTTATGTGATCTCACCACAACACATGCCCTCCATGATGGAGGACAAGATTAAGAAAACATGCTGGCCTCTCAGGACACTCTGTAACTGACCGTAAGGTAGACATCCTTGAACAAAGGAGCTTCAAAGGGGCACTTCAGGGTGAAACCTATAGATTACAATTCTATCATCTGTATCTTGAATTGAGATGAAGCGTTGTGTTTTTAAAATCTCAGTCCATGTGTTAATTAGTTTACCAATGCCAGGTTGCTTGTGTTATCACCAACACTGCCTTAATTAGATTGTTTGACCTCTCTCCCCTCCTTATATAGGTATGCTTGCCAGTTCGGAATGAATTCATTTGATGAAGAGGCCTGTGGTCCATGAAAGCTTGCACCCAAATAAACACATTGGTCTTTAAAGTGCTACAAGGCTCTGTTGCTTTCCTTTTATGCAGGATTCTTCATCTTTATATGCTGTTCTTATGGAAGTGTGTAATCACTGAGTCACTGTTTGTATGCAATGGGCAAGTACTAATTGAGTTGATGTGAATCATTAAGACACACACTATATATGTAAATCTAGGCAGCCATTTACAACATCATTAAGTGGGTGGGGGAGGAAGACACTAGGATTCGTGCAGCACCTGCTCTATGCAGGGCTGCATTTTCAGGTGTGAAGGGTTTTGCATGCCTATTCACTAAAAATGTAAGCACTTAGTTAATTATGACTTTGGCACCTGCTTTTTTCTTATTACAAACAAAATGGTTTTCTTTTTAAGATATATGTATTTCATTTCCAGCTATAATGGTTAATCTTCCTTCCTCCCCCTCCCCCCCAACCGAACATAGTTTTATCCTGGAAAGTAAATAGGAAGTGTAAGAAAATATATAGAAGAGTAATTGTATATGTGGCCTAAATTTGGAAGCCCTACAGGAGTGCCTGTCCTCCAAGTTAGGATGGAAACAATATTTCCAACAGTAGAAGGAGAAGAATGAGCTTCTGTCCTTGAGTTTATTTATTCAATTTCCTGGAATGTAATTGATGGGGCCTCTCAGTCTTTTTTCGTTCTTCATACTTGACCAGTTCTGCTTTACTCTGCATCTCTTGTTGTTTTTAATCTTTTTCTCTGTATCCCTCCACTCTGTGGACCTATTTTATAATCCTCCTTGCCTACCAGTTCTTGAAAACTGTTGTCTGGTAAGTCTGCAATGCAGCCAATACCAGAAATTAGGATCAGAAATTTACATGGTTAAGTTTCCTCTTGAAACTAATAAGCTCTACCGAGTGCAGTTCCTCTGGGTTTCACAATATCACCCATATCAGTAACAGAAGTTCCTGACCTCACAGCGTGTCAATCTGGTGGGGGCTGCTTATAATAATAATGATAGCCATGATGATCATCATGATGTCAAGAGGAGAATGAGAAGTAGTCTTTTAGAATGAGTGTGTGTGTAACTTTCCTACCAAGTGGGCTTCAAGATTGTAATCTTGCCTAAGAGAGATGCATGGTGCAAATCCCTGCATCTGGAGTACACAAGCTTTGTCTTACTAATTCTAATGTGTCATACATTATATCTGGGCTGGCAGCAAGTATCTGTTTGGAGGAGACATGTTCCCTGAGGTGAGTTATTGGTTTGTGAGCCTTTCCTGATCATGTTCCTGGTTTATAAATGATGGTCAATACTTGCCTCTTATTAATTTCTGTCACTCGGAAGTCTGATCTTTCATTCTGTTCACAAGCAGGAATAAATGTCATGGAAAGGCTGTTCCCACAATGCAGTGGTTGACTGATATGAATCAGGCCAAGCATTTTCCAATTACAGTGCTGCCATCGCATATCTGAGCACCTCTCGACTATGGGGTAAAATTCATAGGGGCTGTGGGTTCTCTCATACATGCAAACACACAAACCACACAATAATGTGAGCCACCACACACACACAAACACACTACTATTGTTATATAGTGTTGTGAATTTGGCCATCTGGGTCCCAAGAGTTCTTCTTTAGTGACTGGGGATGTTGTATGTGGTAGCCAAATCCCAGGGAGTTACAATTCCCATAGCCAGAGGGTTGGGATCAGGGCCCTCCATTCTGCAGTGGAGAAATCAGATTTTGCAGATTGAATTTGTAAGAGAGATACTAGAGAGCTTATTGGGAGCTAGCATTTAAAAAATCTCAAATAACTGAGAAGCATAATATTTTTTTCTTGTAACATTCAAGAATGTTTCATGCATTGCTAAAATGATATCTTGCTTAACCCATGAGATTAAATAAACTAATTTGTAAACTGTAAGTATCTCACACAATTAAACAGTTGGATTATTCACCCATCAGTCATTGTCAAAATATATTGAATCAAAATGATAAACCTCTCTCTCTCTCCTTACTTCAAGGCACATCCCCCCCCTGAATTGATAACAAATGTTCTGAAAACTTAAGAACTGACTTAACTTTGTGCATTCATGTGCTTTTTCTTTCATTTACAAAATGGAATTGTGCTGAGTTAGTACTTGAAATTGTGAGACAGAGGTGTTGTTGCTGAAAGCAGCAAGGTTATTCACCTTGGCATAAAATTAGTGGCACTAGAATACAATAGATGAAATAAACTAGCCATATTTGAGTGAGGGCCAGAGCCAAGTCACATAACTATTTACTTGTGCTGCATTGCAGTCCAGGTGAAGTGCTTGTATAATAGATGTCTATCTCAGCCAGCTCACAGCACATCACACACTCTTAAGAAACCCACAATGCCCCCTCTTCAGAAGTTTTATGGTGGGACCTTGAGGATAGGTTAAGTGCATGTACACTGCAAAGCAAGTCCCACTAATTTCAATGGGTATATTTTCTTGCAAGTGGATGTAGAAAGTATATTTGATGTCAGGCGAGCTGCAGTCTGAATATTCTTCGTCCTCAGAAGGAGGTTCTTGAGGAAATGGCAGTACTATTAAAATATTCAATTTTGCCTTGCACAGTTACTAAAACTCAATAAATGCCATCTATGACAGTACAGCATGTTTATTAAGGCTAGGGTTTTGCAAATCTTGAAGCACCTATCCTCATATTCCCAATCGTGTGATATTCAGACGGTGCCCCACAAATGGAACGATGAAAATATAGCAAGGAAGATTTGTGGCAACTGAAGCAGGAGTGTGGGATGGTATAACCTGTGCTAGCAGGCAGAAAATCTACCTCCTGCTACTAAGGGCTAACCCCCTCACTCTCAAGTAACTCTCCCACCCAAACTGCCATAGAGGGGATGTAAAACCATCTTCCCATCAAGGGATGCCTGATAGGTGCCAACCTGTTGCTCAGAGTTCAGCAGGTTTGTGTGTTCACACATACAGAACAAACCATTTGGTATCTCGTGCATAACCTGGGAATCTTGCCATTTGTCAGGCCTGGGGGGTTCTCTCCTCCCCAGAAGCATCAAGGAAGAAGCAAGAAAGTTCGTTTTTATGGTTTTATTCAGTTCTCGTGGTGCAAGGCAAAGAATCCAGTCCGTAACTCCATAGTGACGTTGCTCACTCTGAGCTCCTCCCCTTGTTTCCCCAGCAACAGCCTGTGTCCCTATGGGTGGCCTCAGGAGTCAAATGTCTTTGAGCCCTTTGCTCTTGAATTCTCAGTGGGGAATTCCATCATGGGGATGGTGGCTCTCCTATGCTTTCCAAGGATGTCTCTGCTGGCAATTCTCCCCCTCCTTCTCCTAACATCTCATAACTTGGCAGGTCTGCATTTTGCTGCAATTCAATCCTGTCTCCTTCTTCTCTTGAAACTAATGGGGAAGGGCGGGGCAATTCCCCCCCCCCCATGCTCAGAGGGAAGCAAAGGAGAAGGAGAGGGCGCTTCCCAGCCTCCCTGCTTCAGTCCAGTCCCTGACACCATTGTCATGATAAATGCTGCACTTAGTTGATGTAGGGCTGCTCCAATATCTTTTTCTCCATGAGGCAAAGAACATAATGGCTCCCCTTCCACATAATGGAAGGTGGTTGCACTAGAATCTGACTTCAGCACTTGTCCCCCAGCACACATGAAGATAGCACGCTCTGGACAGGCTGTTTGGTACACACAGCTCTGCCTTCCAACAGAGAGGAATGAGCAGCTTGGTAGAATCAGCCTGGAAGCACTGCTTCAGGTGTCCCCCAGCCACACCCTGGCATCTGTTGCCTGAGGAAGCTGCCTCACTCTGCTAAATAGCAAGGCTGGCCCTGGGAACACATGATGTCTAATGCAACAGTTTGCTCATTTTATGGCAACAATATGCTCAGTTTCACCATGCCACATCTAAAATTTAATTTGGAGCATGCCTTACAGCTCAATCTTGAATACAGTATGTCCACTCAGAAGCAAGTTCTGTTGAGCTAAAGTGTGTATAGAATTGCAGCCTTAGTGCGTTGGAATAAAACCCAATGCAAATGTGAATTTCAGAACTCAAAGAGATGGGCTACAAGTAGCACTGACTGCCAGGACAATGGACCTGATAGAGACAGGTGGATCCATCAGCAACCACACTGGATTGATTTCTGAGTCCAGTGGATAAGAGGAAAAACAACAATGAGAACAAATATTACAGACAAAAGCTACAAACTCCAGTGTAGTGTGACAGACTGAAAGCTTAAGAGAATGTGCCTTTGTGATAAAAAGGATGTCTCTTTAACAGAGTTCTGTGGAAAGTCACCGAAACATAATCCCAATTCTTTTTGGACACATCCAAGGAATAGCAAACAAATCAGTTACTTGCAACTGGTAGACTGCAGAAGATGCTTAACAACCTCTGGTGGTTGTTAGCCATCAGAAATGGCAGCCAATTTCCCAACACAATTAACATGCAAATCAGAAATTATGCGAAAAAAGAAGGAAACAGCTTGAGAGCTTTATTCTGTTTCTTACTAGGCTGTTAAAACTCAACTGCATCAACCTCTCCCACTCAGCAAACACTTTTATCTCCAGCACTCCATGGCAGCACGGAGCCAGATGTGCACTGAGCTGACGGCACAGACAATGGAGAACGTGCAGCAGCAATTTTCAGGTAGATAATGGCAGCTATGGGATTGCCATTCCATACCGCCACAAAGGTTGAATACCTTTAATTGTTGCATGCAGTCAAAAGAATAATTCAACAGGTGCAGCTTTCCACGCCATGACACCTTCATGCTGAAAATACTTCGCATGTTGTATTGCTGCCTGTCAGACAGCTAGTAAAGGTACAGAGCCACCATCGTGTCAACAAGCCATGCCCCAATGAACAAATCCTGGCCTCTGTCATCAAGAGGAAATGAATTAATGCTGGCTTAAAACAGGGATGGCAAACCTTTCAACTTGTCTTATGCCCCATTATGTTAAAAGCTGTGTGTGTGTGTGTGTGTGTGTGTGTACGTACCCTTTATTAATACAAATAGAAGGCTGGGATACAGAACACAAAACAAAAACAAACTATCAAATAATAAATAACAACACATGCTCAAAGCTGTGTAAAAGATGTCACGCCTGCCAAAATTCCCTCAGCCACACAATTATTAAAAGGAAGCACAGGAAAGGAATAGAATAGAATAGAATAGAATAGAATAGAATAGAATAGAATAGAATAGAAGTAGCCAATGTTGTCCCTCCAAATATTGTTGGATTGCAACTCCAGGAGCCATGCTGGCTGGGGCTGCCTAGCCCACATGCCTTTTTAGGAGAAGTTTGCCTGGCTCAGAAGCTGTATTTTCATTTGCCTTTCATTTGCCCAGGCTTTCAAGCACATCATCCAGCTGGTCTTTACTGCTTATTTTTCTTAATTTATTCTGTTTTTTACTGTTTTTATTGCCATCATCTGGCCAGGTACTGGGCTGCAGAGAGCAAAACCCGCCAAGAACTGATCCCAGACACTCTGTAATTTTCCTCTTCACAGTTTGTGAAAGGATTACATCTTTTAAGTTGTTGATGTCCGTTTCATTTTACTCTGTGCTTCAAAAATATATATATAACTTATTCTATATTATTTTATACTTTTGTATAAAGTGTTTTATATGCTTCCTATTTTGTTTTCTTGGTGCTAGTCATTAACCGTAGCAATAAATGTTTGCTTTGACTGTCATCATCAGTTTGTTGCTGTTTGAAATAGGTTGCCTTGTTTTGTGAATTGTTGTATTTTTTTGTTTCCAAGCCACCCAGTGAGGTCTGCAAATTAATAGATGGTATTTTGTTTTTGTTTTTAAATAATCAATCAATCAAATTGGTCTTCTCCTATCTGACCCCTAAGAAATGTGGTGGGCTCCTATCTCATGTACAAATTGCACACCATGGGGAAAAGGTGATGGAAGGGAAGAAGGAAGAAGGAAACCCCAAGTAAGTAAATGAAAGGGAGCGAAACTTTTCCTCTGTGCCAGATAAATTATCTTCTAACCAAGCTTTAATTCAGATTTTCACAATTAATTAACCATCAACCTAATCATTATACACATAAGGCATTTAAATTGATCTATGGAGAATGATGGGGGAAGGATAATACTTTGAAGATCCATTTCAAATTAGTTATTAGATTAATGAATATTCCACAAGGGCATTTGTGTGATGACCTCTGCTGATGACTTAAGGAAAGGCATGTCTGTTTAGATAATGAGGAGACAAAGGGAGGGTGACTTATCACAGGGAAAATGCTGTAGAGAATTACAAGGATTAATCCACACACAATGTATTCCTTTTCTTGAAGCCTGTTTAAGATAGCATAGACTTGTAAGATCGATAAATAAAGACTGGCATTTTAAATGATTCTGCTAATGATAAAACGTTGCCGTTTGTTGGGCATGCCAGTTAGCTCTCTGTGAGTAGGCAAGCCACGTAGGCAGTTGGTAAAATCTTTTCAGAATAAAGTTGATTGTGGTGCTTGTTTGTTTATTCCCCAGTCCTTAAACCTTCACCACCATCTGGCATTTGGACTTCTGAAGCATGAAAACAAAAACATTTAATTCTGTGCAATCAATATTTAGATTACTCATATCACAGTGATCCCCCCCTTTGGATTCCATTTCCCCTTTATGTTAACACTGTAGAAAACCATGTTTCAACGCTAAGCTACTTTTTAATTTTAGTCACTCTAGGTACTTCATTTATCTCCTGCTCTTCTGTCAATATCAAATAACAACAAGCAACACAGCCACAACCTGGCATCTGAAAAGCCACCTGCTCCCATATAAAATGGTTTGATTGGTATGATCATCTTTAATTAGCCAGGTCTTTGTAGGACTGGAAGACCTAATGTATTCTTATAGTGCTTCTGTTCCCACTGGAGCTGGAGCAGATTGCCCAGGAGATGGCAAATATCTGGAGAGAAACCCTGGCGGATGCTCTCTCATATGAGCCATTCATTCACCTGGTGATAATCTTCCTCCAGATCAATCTTGGTTCTTGTGATAGTTACTGTCTGCAAGGCATGACAAGGTTATTTCACAATGCGCATAAGGAAAGCTTTAAATAGTTTGTGGCCGTTGTCACCATTATCCATGCTCATTTGATCTTCTGACTTCATTGGTTTTATAAATATTTATTTCAATGTTTTTCATGCAGTATTCCAAGGACCCTGCTAGCTCATCCCTGCTAATACATCCCGATCTCTTTATGCTCATGACAAGCCTGTTAGGTAAGTCAGCCAGACAGAGCAAAAACCATGTGCTGTACCCAAGAAAGTCACCCCATTCCCATGTAAGGACTTCCGGCTGCATAATGGGATTTCCTGTCCCTGCTCTGGGGCTTTCCACAACCCTCTGGAGCAGACTGGGGAGGCGCATGAGGTGAGGAGAGGGAAAGGCGTGTGTAGGCTGAAGTCCTTGTGCTAACTGGATGACTTTACTGAAGACAGCCCAATGTTGATTGATTGATTGCAGTTATAACCCATCTTTTTCTCCAAGGAGCTCAAGATGGCAAACATGGTTCTCCCCCCCCCCCTCCTCATTTAATCCCCACAACAATCCTGTGAGATAGGTTAGGCTGAAAGCAGTGACTGGCCCAAGGTCGCTCAGTGAGCTTCATGGCTGAGTGGGGATTTGAACTCTGGTCTGCCAGGTCTTAGTCTCACACTCTAACCCTTATACAACACTGCCTCAGTTGGTTTGAGTTTGTATAGTCTAGTGTTTCTTTAAAAGTGAATGACATTCTGTTCCATTTGATTTATTTTTAGATGTTTAATTCAGAATGTCTAGCTTGGTTTTCTACCAAAAAAAGCCAAACACACTTTGCTAAAGGTGGTAATTGTATCCAAATTCGAAGATTTGGATAGATGGGGAATCTATGGACCTCTGACATTGTTGGAGTCCAGCTCCCACAATCTCTGACCTGAAACTGATGGAAACTCAGAGCCCAACATCTGGAGGGCCAAAGGTCACCCTTCCCTGGTATAAATGTTTTAAGGACTTCCAGTAAACTCCTTGGTTGCACTGGAAGTAAGCTGTAGTGCCCACCTTCAAAGCCAACACTCTGTGCATTGTACCATACCATGACAACCTTTTAAGGCATCACCTTGGCATGACATCTACTGATCCATGGAATGTTAACACAATATCAAAGAAGGAAGGAGCCAAAGAATGAATGAAGAATTCTCTCCCCAACTGTTTGCCGGGCTTGTATATTTAACATTAGCAGTATTGCCATTCCCATGCTTTCACAGTTCATTGATCTAGGTTTCAAAGACAGATTTTAAAAGACTGTATTATGCATTATGTATTATCTGGCTCTGGGTTATACCTGTATCATGTTGAGTGGTATATTTAGAATAGCAACATATTGCATACTGATAAAATCTCAACATCCCGCCAGGTTGTATTACTGAGCAGCAGCCCTAATAAAACAAGCTTGTTACTCAGTATTTCTTATCAGGAAGCTGTATATTCTGCATTTTGACTGAAGTAAATTTAATAAATAATACCTTTTTATTATTTGCCTTGTTTGAGACCAATATCTTAATTTGTATCACTACAAGGTCTCAAGCAGGGCAAATCCATCAGAATTTCCTAAGGTTTTGTAGCAGTATAGACCCATTGTTTGAGACTGGAACCAGGCCAATGTGTTTGAAGATTTTCCTTGCAGTAGTGATACGTTTGTTCCAACTGACAGAACATTAAAATAAAATAACACTTTTCTCTAAGGTATTTTGTACCTTTACAGTTACTGATTGTCTTTGTACTTACTGCTGAATGATGAGCCCCCTCATACTAAGAGTGATAGCCAATCTTAGTCAAACTAAGGCTGGTTGAAATCAGTGGCTAACATTGTATAGCTAACACTGCTGATCATTCAAACTATATATGTATGTATCTGAGGCAGCAATCTTGTTCACTTTTTCAAAGTAAGCAAGATCAAAGACAATGGGATTTACTTATGAGGAACCATGCACATTCTCCTTTTATCTATATATTTTATTGCACCCTTCCACTGCCAACGTACCACCCAGAGCAGCTTACAAATATATTGAAAACACAAAATGTAGTTATTTTTAAAAGAAGTCAGAAAAATACATACTGTACACATTTTAGAAGCAGCTATAGGAAACATCACAGTTAAAAATTACCTTTACAAAGGCCCTGCCACTTGTCCCTACTCTACATGGGGCACAGATAAGGGCTTCACCTTCTGATCTACAGGAACAGGCAGGATGATATGTGACTAAACATTCCCTTAGGTATCCTGGATCCAAGACATTTAGGACCTTAAAGGTAAACACCAACTTTTTTGGTGCTCAGAAGCAAATTGGCAGCTGGTGCAGAACAGGTATAACCTGATCCTATGAGCATGCACCCATTAATATGTTAGTTCCTGTGTTGGACCAATTGCATATTCTTTAAAGGCAGCCCCATGTCAAATAAAGTACAGTAATCCAATCTTGATATAACCAAGGCATTGTTACCATAGTCAGGTACGACTTCCTCAGGAATGGGCACAGCTAGCATGCCATCCTAAGTTGAGCAGAGGCACTGCTGCCACCTGGTCATCTAGATGTAAAGCTGTATCCAGGAGGACACCCAAATTGTGAACCAGATTTTGCAAGGGGAGTACAATCTCTCCCAAAACAGGCTGAGTCCCTGTTCCGGAGTTTGACCCTCTCCTAACCAGGAACACATCTATCTTGACTGGATTGAGCTTCAATTTGTTAGTCTACATTACCGCTTCTGTGTTCAGAATCCCCAATGGCGTATGATTGCAGTGATAAGTATTCTGGTTGATACAGGTGGCAAAGTAGGATTCTCAAAATTAGAACACCATTGTTAGCAGTTTGCACAATTCACACATTGAATAATGTGATCGATCCATGGGCGCAAATGACAATACATTGACATGCTGCAGTCAGCTGTGCCCAGATGTTTATTTAAAAAGCTGATGGCAAAAAAATAGAAAAGTTTCAGTAATTGTACTATAATAAATTATTCCATCCTAATTCTCATTTTGTAATCATTAAAGTCTAATGAGAACCTATCAAGAGAATCAAAAAGGACAGTATATCACGGAGGCTAGAAAATGTGATTTCAATAACACCCTTGAGTATGTAAGTGTTAGGCAAGAAAAATGCCACTTTTTGATTTATTGGAGAGCTTTGCTTTGCTAAGTGCCTAATATTGCATTTATTATAACGTATGTCCTGTCACGCCTTATTGATTAAATTAAAAGTTCATCATAAATTAAATATAATATTTTAAGAAACAAATTGAACAATTATTTTGTTTCTATTTATTGTCAATAGCAGCTGGTGCAAAATGGCATGGATCTCAAGTGCACAAACAAAAACATCAGGCCAATTCTATCTTTTTATTCATTACTCACATCATGCCACACATAAGAAGAGGCGACCAAGGGGGCATTTCATTGTGCAAACAGCATCATTGCATTTGGGAATGGAGCAGAAGATTTCTAGACCCAGCGACATTATTTTATTGTAGAAGGTAGTAGATTGTTCATGAAATGTATAAAAGCAAGTCCCAGTCGGTATTAATGAATGGCCCCTTAGAAAATTGCCAACCGGGGGCCAAAAGAAGGTAAAACAAGCATGTTAACTCTGAGGCTGCAGTCCTATAATCTCTGGTAAGGCATCCCAGGCAGACCCAATGAAATGAATAGTCTAACATTAATCCATTATTTTCAACAGGTCTGTTCTGCCTAAAACGTAATTGGATACAACTGATAGAATACTTTGGACCTCCTTCTCCAAGGGTGGCTCTCTCTCCACCTTCTCCACCTTTTCTTTGGGCGGAGAGAGTCCTGACTTCTTATGCCTCCTCCATGAAGCTGTGGCAAGGTCTGCAGAAGGTGCCTCTCCAGTACTGGAACACCAGTGTTGGTGAGAACGTGGGGAAGAGCTGTCCTGCAATCATGTTGGAAGAGATTGTGGACCCGCATGATCCAAAGCCCTTCGATTCCCCCAACACACATACACACACACACAGCAAATTAAGCTAGCCCTGGAGCTGGTGTATTTATTTCCCTCCCATTGGAATTAATGGAGAAGGCTCATACTTCAGTGGTGCAGCACCACCTTTGTGTGCAGAAGGTCCCAGGTTCAATCCCTGGCATGTGCAGGTAGGATTGGGAGAAGCCCTTGCCTGAAAACCTGGACAGCCACTGCCAGTCAGTGAAGGCAATATTGAATCAGATGAACCAATGGACTGACTTGGTATAAGGCAGATTCCCTATGTTCCTAATTGAAGGGAACTTGTTTGTTTGTTTTCCTTTTATGAATGAAACAGTGGGGGGAAACAAAAGGCAAACTCAACCACAACTATGAAATGCATTTTAAATGAAAGCACACATTCTACTTATGTAAAAACATGCTGGTTCCAGGGCCGGATTGAGAAGGCGATTGGGCCGCATCCGGCCCACAGGCCTTAGGTTGCCTACCCCTGATTTAAGATGCTTCATTCATTCATCCTTTCCATCACATTTCCACATTTATCTATGAGAGTTCTAAAAAAAAACCCATCACAAATTACTATTTAAATAAATATCTACACAGTTGTAAATAATTTTAATCTAAAATATGCATTTTAACACATTCTGATACATTCTTGAGCCTTTTATTGCAAATGCAGGCATGTGTGAAATCCAAAGAATAATGGTGTTCTGATCCACACATGCACTGAGGTGGTGTGGATCAAGTAAGTTTGCCTCTGAAGTCCCAGAAATCAATCTTCTCCTGCATCCCTAGCCTGGTGAGAAGCACTGGTCCAAGCCATGGGAAAGGCTGGGGTGTTGGTGGCATGAATATGAAGAGATAAAGACAAAGTGCTGTGCAGTCGAGGAGAATGAGAGCTAGAAAATTAAGTGGAAAAAGAATGGAGAGGCCAATTGGCTAAATGGAGCAGGGCAGTATTCTGAAAAGCAGGGACCTGGGGAAATGCGAGGTGGAGGCAGCAGAATGAGAAAAAGTTGAATTAAAGTAGTAGGGAAATAAAAATCTGGAGAGCAGCTGGGACAGAAGGGTCCATGTTTTATTATTGCTGAAGTGAGCATGCATAATAAATAGTACATTACTAGAGGGCTAGTTCATATTAGTTCCTACAATTTAACTCTCCTGCTCAACAAATATTCAATTTGCACAACTTTTGCACAGTATCCGCAAGTTACTACCCTTTCTTCTTTGGCAATCACTCGTAGCCGAGTAAGATTGATGTGGGGTGCAGGACTTGAGATGGCAATTTGATCAGAGTTATGCCATGTATAGTGGGCCCAGAATAAACCGCCATGTGGAAGTGCCCTTTTTTCGTTCATTGCTAAATGAACTGAATGACTTCAGTACACTCATTGAAGGTATTTAATGAATTTCGAGATAAATAGTTACACAGCTTGGTTGTCATAGTTTTGTGTAATATCTAGCTTATTCTTTGACCCAGAATAATAATTGTTTTTCTCTTCAAGTAAAAAAAAAAAAAGTCATCAGGTAAATGTTTCAAAGGTATTCTTCTCAAATAGGAAATGCCTGATTTAGGTCAACAGATGAGTTTTACATTGGCCTGGCCAAGTGGTTTTGACAAGCTGCTTTTGTGTGTTATGGCGAGGAATAAACAAGTTAATGAAGCTTTAAAGCAAAAGCAAAACTATCATTTTATGATTAAGAAAAGAAGCAAAGCCTCAGTTGAAGGGATCAATGATAATCAAATAGACTGCTGACACTCATGATAATAAATACAGCTCGTAAAGTTTCCAAAAGGCACCTTATCTCTTATCACCTTATCTCTTAGTCAAATGTGAATGTATATAAGCAATCATGATGTGTCAAAGCACTCGCGGCATAACTTGCAAAACTACCAGGCATCCTGCAGCTTAAATATGGCTGAAAGTAGCACTTGTCACTGCCAAGTGGACTCATCACCACTGTGCTACTGCAGAAGCCTGCCCAACTGGTGTAAGAAGAATGCCCTGCTTAAAAACTGGAAGTGATCTACCCCGTTTTTTAGGAGTTTAGGTAAAGGTTGTTGAGCTTTTTTTTAAGAAGGAAAGCCCTGTTTTTTGCAGTTCAGGTCAAAGTTGTTGAGCTTTTTTTAGGGGACCCAAAGTTGTTTACCTTCTTTGTTTAGCTTCACGATCTACCTGTTGAACGTGACTGCAATATAGCAATGAGCTGATCATCCCAGCGATGGAGCTGACATATTGGCTGAACAAGGCTAGGCTGAACAAGATGCTCCATTTATGTAACGTTGGAGGTGCTGCTTCCAACAGATAGGAATCGATGCGCATGTCAATTTCAATTTCTCGTTTGTCGTAGGTTTAGTTTGTTCCATTTCCACATCAATTTGTGATTTTCCTTTTTAAAATTCCACACAAAAGTTCAAACACATTTTCATGCACACTTCTCCTTGCTTGGTAGCAGCAACTCGTGACTGTGGGAAGCCAGGTCAGGATTGCAACCCCATATCCTCCAACATTCTGCTGAAGAAAATCTGAACATGCATCTCTTGGTGCCATGCTATCGTAGGAGCCGGCTGGAAGTGCCAGTGCCAGCTGCAAGCTCATCCTCCTCCCCAAGCTTGGCAGCAGTGGTGCTGGAGGGGGGGAAACAGGACATTCTGGGATTCAATCAGAAGCCAGGATGGCTTTTGTAATTCCAGGATGTCTCAGGGAAATCTGGATGGTTGAAGAGTATGCAACCCTGACCACACCACTCCACAGGCTGCTATTGGCTGAACGCTTCTCGTCTACATATGGAGCCTGAAGGTGAGAGAAAGAGGCAGCTACACCCCACACCTTCTACTCTTAATATCTAAAAGGAAATGACACAGGAATCTAACAGCCATCAAAATATTATATCAAGGGCCATAATCAGTACTACCTCCTGTGGCGATCACACAGGGTCCCTGGACGTTTCACCATCTATTGATCCCTGTGCCACCACTTTATTTCTCGCTGCCACCAACCAGGCCCCTACCTGGTAACATACAGAGTCAGGGTTAACGTGTAACATAAAACTTTGGTTGTTTTATTATATTTTAACAAGCGTGTGGTTTCATAAACGATCTCAATCCATTACAAACATAGGGCATCTATTCAGATTTATAACATCATCTCCCGGCTCGCACTCTCTGAACCACCTCTCAGCTAATTATTTTTCTTCTTAGCTCCTAACTGTTCCTGACTCCGCTTATTCTATTACCCTAACTCCAGCTACCCACTAACTCCAGCTACCCACTCCAACCAACCACCCAACCAGCTCGTCTCTCCCCCAGAGCTGGTTTTATAGTCCCTCTCCCCAGAGCTGGTTTTATAGTCCCTCTCACCCCCCTCCGGGTTCTGATTGGCTATCCTGTTTAACTATTTCTCCTCCAGCCCCCCTCATGTTAATGCCACACCTCCCAGCAGAGCAACGCCACAAAATAAGGTTGGTGCTATGCATTGGTGCTATGCCACAATGCCAGCACTGAGCTCGAGCCTAAATCCTAGCACTGGCACACAGATACTAGATGTGTCCTTGCACAAGCTTAAGAAATCAGGATGGGGCATTTTCCTGTGCCCCTATGTTGCCCCCTAACTTCAGGGCCACCTTCCTGTCACTTGCAGCATGTTTGGGGCTGCACTCCGGATGCCAGTCATAGGCCACCTGAAGTCAAAACAACATGTGGAGATAAAGATTGGGACTGCAGTGAGAGGGCTGGGGGCCCTTCCCCCCATGCTGTAGCCCCAACAAAAATCTCCTCCCCATGACGCTGCTTTCAGGATCATCGGAGCTTGTCCTGGTGTGTGGCAGTGATGGGTCTCCTGTTGTAATTATTCCCATTTCTTAAAACCCAGGCATATGGATTGCTTTCACACAATTAATGTCACATCTGATTTGGCCCTGAGGCAGAAGATTTCTTTGAAATATCAGAATGTGAGGCAAAAAAATAACAATTTGCCAAAGGACAGGATTCTATATCTTTGTACAGGAAACCATTGCATAAACACCTGAACGGTCTTGAATTCTTGTGCGGGATTCCGTTGACACGAGCAATGGATTTAGGCACCAGAGTTTTATTTTCAATAGCTTATCAAATGTGTTTCACATTGGACATGCAACCTTTCCTGGTGGCTGCATTTCCTCAGTCCTTTGAATGATTTAGTAATAGCAGTTAATGATGCAAAATGGGTTTCAATAGTGATTTTACTAGCCAAATGAATCACAGGCTGATAAGGGAAATCAGCAGCCTTCTGACGCACACTAAATTGCTAAATGGCCAATTCAACATATCTCAAAGGAGAAGTTAACAGTAGGAGGCAGTCAGAGTAGAAAAATAGAGCAACATGTCTCCTTTACAGTCGAAAAGGTTTTTAAATGCATTAAAATATGACCTCTGCTTTTCTTTAGTTTTCCCTTCAGTGAATCAATTGCAGCTTTCTTTAAAACGAGTTAACCTTTTTTTATTATTCTATGCCAATATTCAGTTTTGACATTGCTTGTTTTTGCCCTTTTGTGTAAGTTAACTTACCTTTCCTACAATGAGGGGGGAAACAGATAATTATTTGAGAGTATGACCCCTGACTGAGCTGGTGCTCTATAATTAGCAAGATGGTTAATCCAGCCCAGTTTTTGACCACTGTCTGAAAGAGTTATTTGTAAAAACAGAGCTTAAACTAAACTGAACTCAATATCTTGTCATAGTATGAGAGACAGTGAAGCTGACACAAATGGAATGCATTACTCTTGGGGCACTCATCATGTCATGGCTTTGGTATTTGATTTTAATTCATTTATAAAGAGTAAGTAGATTGTGTTTCTCAACATGGTTCCCACAAAGTACTTTATTAGGCTAGTATGTACTATTTACTGCTGCACTGGGTAGGATTTTATGGAGCAAAACATGTTTTAAGTTTTGAATAAATTCTACCCCCGGCGACAAGTTAATAGCTATCTCGCTAGGATATTTGCTATGAATTGATTTGTGCTAGTAGTGGACAAAAAATTATAGCTTACATATTTTGAGGCAAAAGTGGAATTGAGAGTTTGGAGAAAGGAAGGGAAGAAGAGATATATTCTTTAGCAAGTCATAATTTCATGAAAAATCCCAAAATAAAGAACAGAAGCAGTGGTATTACTACAAGGCAAGGCAAGTGTCATGTGACTGGCGAGCAAGCAAGAATCAAGAGTACCATATAATAACACTAAGGTGAATTGGACCATAGTTTGGCCCTGTGGTGGCTGTAATATGTACTCTTTGCACAAAAGGTTGGTGATCAAAATGTTTTATTTAGAACTCATTCAAATACATGTTAGGCCACCAGGAATCTATAGCATCTGATGCCTCAGGACCCTGGCCTCTAGAGTGCATGACCTTTGAATAAACCCTGGACTGGAACTTCTCTAGACAGAAGAAACAGAACACAAAGAGCACAAACTGGATTTCCTAACATTACAGATGCTACAATTAATCCAGAGACAAGACTATCAAGTCCTGAAAAACATCATTGTGGGACCTGAGTTAGGTCCTGGGGATCAAGTCTGGTGGATCCAGAGAATTTGTACACTTTGAAGGGGGAACATGAAGAACCCAGTTATAAAGAAAGTAGTTCCATCAATATTACTGCTACACACACACACACACACACACACACACACACTGTACACCACTTAAATATATTTTTTAATATATTAAGCAGTAATATTAGTGCTTAATATATTAAAAATGCCTTTAAGTGGTGTACAGTAAACATGCAACAGACAAGCTAAACAAAAATATTTCAAAAAATGCAGTCATATGTTACATTTATACAAAGTTACAAATATATATCAATCAATATCCATTCATTTTCCTTCTGGCACATCCTCCCTCTCAGCCTCCAGGTTCTCACTCAGGGTCCAAGCAGACTCTCAGCTCACCTGCAAAAGTCTCACAATGAAAAGAGTTCGTTCCAGCAACTGAAGAGTTCCTGGAAACAGCGGACATCATGCTAGTCTCTCACTCTAGACTTGCCCAAGGTGGATGGTACTTCCTCAGGCTGCCCACAGCTGTGTCCCATTCAGCTACACTCTCCACACCCAGTTCCAGGTGCAGCAGGTTTGTTGAGTTTCCCAGGGGGTCCAGAGGATAGGAAAAGGACCCCCTTCCACTCACAGCTCTTTCTTCACCCTCTGTGCTCTTCTCCTCCTCCAGCCACCGTTGATTGTGGAAATCTTGACACAGATCTTTTACCAAGCTAATTTATATCCCATCCTTTGTTTTAGGTGACAGTCCATTACATTAACAAATATATATAAAGAGATAGAACAAAACATTTGTTAAATAAAGCAATGAAATTACTCGCATGTCAATACTATTCCATTCTATTTTCCCCTTTCATTTCTATTGCCATATTTGTGCCTCAGTAACATTATGATTTTGTCACTTCAGGTTTATTCTTCTTTCCTAGAAAGTATGTAATTATTCATAACGAGGATTTCAGGACCTTGAAATCTTGCAGACTGTGTGAGAAAGATAAAACAGATTTTAATTTTTTTTCATTATAAATGTATAAATGAAAGACATCATTAATCAGTCAGATTCCATTAGCTATCGGTATTTGAAGCCTTATAATCACTGTATGCTTTAAACTTTAAACTTTCGATGTGTTGCCTTTTTAGATTTATCTTTTTATGATGGTTAACACCCTATACACAAAGGGCATGATATAGCAGCAAGTATATATGTGGTGATGCTCCATTTGGGGCCCAACCCAATACCCAGGTCTACTCATGAGCGTCATAATCAAGTAGCAGAGCACATACTAAGTGTGCTGAAGACTTGAAAGGGAGATGCCTCTGCCTAATACCTGGACTGCCACTGATGGTTGGAGATGATTATATTGGACTAACTGGACCAGTGACATGAGTCAGCATTAGGTAGCTTCATATCTTATTAGTTTCAGATAGGCTCTAGTGGAAGAACAATGTCCTGGCAGGCAGTAATATAAAGAGTGTTGTTATGTGTACATAAATATCCCTTTAAAATCAAAGCCTTTGGGAACAGTCTTATGCTCCCTGTGAGAGTGGCCAAGGGGCTGTAGGATGTGTGGCTCTTCCTCTTCACAGGACATGGAGAGGATCATCAGGTCAGACCTTCCTAGTGCTGTGGTGGAAAGGTCCACCACCATCCCTCTACCACTGGCAGTGTGCCAGAGGATGGTAGTGTCAGAAACAGGACAGGAGAATGTCAGGGACAGGGTGGGAGCAGTCTTAGATCTACCAGTTACAATTCATCCTCATTCTCCTGACATGCTCCCATAAGGGGCAAAAATGAGCTACCTGCTAGGCTTATTTTCCATTCCATTGGTGTCAATGGGTGATGTGGGGATTAAAAATTCACTTCCACATCTTCTGCCCTGACCACTTTGAGCTGGCAGGGCATAGGAAGTGGAGATTTATCTGCAATGGGATGCTCTCCATGCACAATAGGACGACTGCACCAACTGGATCTTCTAGGCAACTTTCCATTCACATACATCTTGAATGTGCTAATACTTCACTTACTGGACTTGCATGATTCAACAATACAGGTATATGCACTATATCCTGGGTACCCTATATGTAGCTCTGTCCTCAGCTGATAGCAAATATCACTGAATCCACTCTGCAGATTGATTGTAAGCACCTCCTGCGCTTGATTGTAAGAAATATTTTAAAGTGTGTCTTTAAAAGCTCCAGAGCTGAGTTTCACATACATAGCAAGAATTCAAAGTCTCTGTTGTGTTTGAAAAATGCAGAGATTGTTCCTTAAAACGCCAGCACTTTGTGTGCAGAAATAATTGCCTGAGCATTTCTAAATGAATATGAATTTTTATGCAGGAGTTAAAATTAATTATTTAACAGATCCTTTGAAGAACATTATCAGCCTGTGTCATGCCCTTTCTTTATTTCAGATCATCTCCATAAAGGAATAGTGATACTGACTGTTCAGACTTCCAGTTGCTTTTAATTAAGTAAACATTTTCTTTTCTTCATTAATGGCTGAAGAAAAATACTGAATTCCGATCATTATTGCAGTTTTCATAATCTCCCATTGCACCAAGAGTAGCTTAAATGAAACTAATATTTTGCTGTTTGACAATAAGGATGGTGATAATAATAATAATAATAATAATAATAATAATAATAATAATAATAATAATAATAATAATAATAATTTATTATTTATACCCTGCCCATCTGGCTGGGTTTCCCCAGCCACTCTGGGCAGCTCCCAGCAGAATACTACGGTAAAAACACGATAAAACATCAAACATTAAAAACTTCCCTAAACAGGGCTGCCTTCAGATGTCTTCTAAAAGTCAGATAGTTGTTTTTCTCTTTGACATCTGGTGGGAGGGCATTCCACAGGGTGGGCACCACTACCGAGAAGGCCCTCTGCCTGGTTCCCTGTAACATCATTTCTCACAGTGAGGGAACTGCCAGAAGGCCCTCAGAGCTGGACCTCAGTGTCTGAGCTGAACGATGGGGGTGGAGACGCTCCTTCAGGCATACTGGGTATGGCAAAGATCATTCTTCAGGCCCTGAATACATGGAGTAAAGAGTAGCCCCACCCCAAATCCACCCTGTGGCCCTGACCTGTGGCTGACCTGTCCCATGTGACCATCTGCTCCAGATGCATCCTGAAAGGAATCTAAGGGAAGGACCAAAGGTTTTTAAAGCCCTATATTAATACAGGGTCAGGAGGGCTGGGAGGGTGTGCTTCTCCTTCTCCCACCTCCCAACCTAGAGCAGGCAGGTTTGACCCTGTGGGGTGCTGCTCCTTCATGAGTAGTTTCCCTGCACTCAAGAGAAGCAGCTCGCAAAGCAGCACTGACTGCACTGCACAGGGTCGCATACCCTCACAAGAGCTTTTTTTGAAGAAAAATCATGCTGCAAAATCACAACAACCAAAATGGCCATTGTGCTCCCACGATTGAAAATGGAATGTCCCGGTTTTTCCAGGACACTGACTTGTGGGGTACGAAATCACTGGCAGGTTGAAAAGCCGTTCAATAGAAAGCCTTTGGTCCAAACAGAGGGTCAACACTTGCTGCTTTTATATAATTGCAAAACTTAGGAGCCTAAAACATTTTTTTTACAAAAGGGCTATGAAGCAAGCCAGCCTGAACAAAAATGTGTCAAAACCTTGAGAGAGAATGTATTGAAGAAGCAAACGCAATGTTGTAGCCTAAGCCAAGAAAAGATTTAGCATATGAATTTGAATGTATGTAAATATATCAAAACCTTGAGAGAGAATTTACTGAAGAAGCCCGAAACTCTTCGTGGGCGAAACAGGTGACAAACGCCAGCACCCTGTCTAATATTTGTGCATAATATCTTCGACACCTCATCTGATCAAACTTACTTTCGACGATATCTACAGGAGCCTGGCCAGCAAAAACCTTAAAAACTGAGAAGTCTTTGAAAAGAAAAAAAACTTTAAGGAGTTTTTTATTTGTGGCTTCTGTATAAGATTTTGTATATATTTCTCTCAATCTTTGACTACCAATATAAGATTTAAGAATGTGAAGTGGTTTGATAGTTTTCAGTGCGCCGCTTATGTGCTGCTTACGTTATACCGGTCTACCACAAGTATTGGCAGCATAGGTTCATTTTTTTTCAGTTTGAACAAAAATGAAGGCACAAGAGAATTTAGGCCCCTTCAGCCTATTCTGATTTGGTTTGCTCTGCAATGCTTCCCCAGGGCTACCGCATTATTGCTGTTGGGAGTGGCTATAGCACATCAAAAGCAGGACAAAAATCAACCAGAACCATCTTGGTCTGAAATGTTATGGAATTCAGCAGGAAGTTATGGGATATGCACTGACTGGAAATGAAGCTGTGTGATGCTTTTGCAGGCACAAGCTGCATTGAAAGCAGGATCACCTGTGACTGCCCTGATAGCAACATGAGCACAAATCATCGTGAATCATCATGAATGCACAATAAAAGGATGTGTGGAGGGACCCTTTAACTTAACTGCAAGCCATGAAAGAAGTTTATCAGTAATAATGTATCTGCTATTTTATTATTTATTGATTACCAAAAGGCTTTTGCCAGTGCGGCTCTTTAAAAAACTACCCCCCAAAAATAATCTGCTGTACTTCAATAGACATAAACTTTCTACATCATCTCATTGATTTTTCCAGAATTAAATAAACCTGTAAGAACATGATGGAATGGTCATGGAAGTAACCCATTTCCTTTAAGAAAGAACATTAAAACAGGGTTGAATTTTATATTGTTATAGCTTTAACCTTTACAAGGGGACAGCTTGCTTACTCTGCCTAGCAAAAGTTAGTCAAATAAAATTTATTGCTTTCCTTTGCACTTTACCTTACGGAGATGGCAAATACCTCCTAGATCTGCATTCTTTAAAATGCAAGGACCCCTTTCAATTTCTCAGTAGATGTGGTCGCACTCTCCCCAAAGAACCAAAAGTATAGTTTGGGAGTATACTCCTGGATGCCAATCTGTCAATGGAGACCCAGTGTGGCTAGGAGTGTCTTTTACTAACTTTAATTAATGAGACAGCTATGACTATTCCTGGACCAGGCAAGCTTGACCACAGTTGTTCCCACACTGGTAATCTCACAGTTGGGTTACTGCAATCCACTCTATGTGGGACTACCCTTGATTTTGTTCTGTAGCCCGCCACCCTCTCCATAGTAACTCAGAGCAGGGCTTTCACAGTGGCTGCCCCTGTTCTGTGGAATAGCATTCCTTTCAAGATACAACAGCTGCCCACTTTCTAAAAACAACTGGTGGCATTTTTCTTCTGTTGGGCTTTCCCAGCTGGATGAATGTGTCTTGCCATGAGTGTCCATTTTAGTATAGTTCTCTGCTGGGGGTTTTCTGTATTTAACTGCTGCTGGTGTTTTACTGTGTATTGCCTCAAGATGTCTGTGTAGAAGGCAATTAATAAATTAATGAAAATTATTGTATTATATTCATTACCATTAACCACAGCAGTAACATCCCACCCCATTCCTGATTTTTTTTGATATTTCTGGGGAAATCATTACCAATCTATATATAAAGACAGCACCCTCCCCTCAAAATAAAATACAACTTGAGGAGGCTTATGAGGGCAGGTCTGTATTTTTTATTGCTTTTAACAGTGTAAAGGTGCTTGGAGCAGCTTAAAGGTGCACCTCAACCATGCTGGGTTTAAAAAAAAGAAAGATTTTGGAAATGGTGCAGGAAGTGACTGCATATTGCAAAAAGCACCACTGTGCATAAAATAAAATGGCTGTCCATTGTTGGACCCCTGGAAGCAGCTATTTGTTGTACATGCAATGGCAGACATTGCCTGCATTTTCTTTTAAAGCTTTTTTACCCTGTGTGTGAATATGATGGATGTGCTCCAGGTGGCTTTACAGTGTTAAAGCCAGTGGGGAAATATATACTAGCTCTTGGTACACTTCATAAATATGGTGGTTTAACCAGCCCTCAGAAAGGTTCATAGATCTGTGGTTTAGTACTCAGATCTATGTTCTGTCCTGAGGAATGATTCAGTAGGATGAATTGGGAGGAACAGGGGAGAGGTCATTGTAAATTTCAGGCTGGATTGAAATTCTCTGCCATCTCTGGCAATGACTAATTTAATCCCCATAGGTTTTAATAGAACTAAATCATTACTAACTTAATTGAATCTAACCCACAGGTTCCATGAGCTCCAGAACCTCTTCTTTTAGAAATTACCGGTAAGTAGAGGCCATTTGTAGGAGTCTCAGTTGAGTACCTTTGGTTTCATAGTAGTTTCTTTTCTCAAAATTTATTCTCTCCACCTGCTAAACAAGAATATCTATTTGAACAAGCAATGTGTGATTGATTTGTTGTTGCTGACACAATGAATAAATTTGAAGTAGGATGAAAATTGCCTGGTAAGAATGACTCAAATATCACCTGTCTTCCTGGGTGAACGAGCATTTATTTACTTCTTTCTCTTTTTCACAATGTACTCAGTGACCTTTAAGGGAATAGTAGGGATCGCACACATGCCAACATTTAAGAAATTAAGTTCAAGATTTCTGAAAACAAAATAAAGTATATACAACACTGGAGGGGAAATTATCATATTCTGTAGACTGTAAACACATACATTTCATAACCGCTCTGGGATTTTTCTCAATTAAGAGCAGCATATAAATGAACATAATAAATAAGTAAAATTAAAAATGAGTGCAGGTATATAAGGTAAAGATCCACATTTCCCCAATAGGTGAAAAATCTGTTGTACAGGAAACATGTAGCCTGTCTCTTTTACCTGTGAGTAAGCCCCATTGAACTCAGTGGGATTTGCTTGTTAGTAAACATGTATAGACTGCACTGATAATCAGCTTGAAGTTTGACTGCAGATTTGTCGAGACAAATCAGTGTGTCATTTTATGTACCTATAGTAAAGGTACGTGTGTTTGTGTTTTCAGAAGTGAAATGCTTCTGGAGGCTTAAAACAGCCATCTTGTGGGCAGTAATTCACATCATACCTAATTGAACACAGTGCATAGCAACAGACTTCCCACTTGTGTGCATACCCTCAGGGCCTCTTATACAAACATTAAACAAAGTCCATTGTAATGTGGTTATTCTCTCATTGAAACAAGGTATATACATCAAACTGGCATCTGGAGCTACTGACTCCAGAGTTCCTAATTCCCCACTTGTCCAGCAATTAAAAAAAATAAAACTAAAACATAATTTTATGTCTTGCTATTCAAGTCAGCATACATCATCAATAATAAAATTAAAAAAACATTTAAAATAAAATAAAAAGCCAGTCCTTCAAAATGGGTGCCACAAATACATACCCATCAACTGCCCTGGAAAGAAATGGGACATCTCATTTTTTCTCACAAGAGGACAGCACCCCAAATGGTCACTGCAATCTCACATGATGTCAGGCTTCACTTTTTTCAAGCACATTTTGGGGCGCTGTGCCTGAAAAAGCACTTTTTGCTGGACTGTGATCTCACACAGGTCATGTGATGTGTGCAGGAGTGTGGACCTGGAACACATCCCAGGCATCCCAGATTCGGAATGTGTCATGTTGGAAGGTGTGCAAGCAGCATAAGCAGGTAACAACAACAACAACAACAACAACAACAACAACAACAACAATAATAATAATAATAATTTATTATTTATACCCCGCCCATCTGGCTGGGTCTCCCCAGCCACTCTGGGCGGCTTCCAAAAGAACATTAAAATACAATAATCTATTAAACATTAAAAGCCTCCCTAAACAGGGCTGCCTTCAGATGTCTTCTAAAGGTCTGGTAGTTGTTGTTCTCTTTGACATCTGAAGGGAGGGCGTTCCACAGGGCGGGCGCCACTACCGAGAAGGCCCTCTGCCACAACATACCATTACAACACAGCCTTTTCAGCGCATCTGAAAAGGTAGAAATTGGCCACATGCTGAAAGTTGATCTAGGACTGGGGCCAGGTGGGCTTTTTGGATTGATGAAACTGCTGCTCTCTTCCATGGCTTCCACAGCTTCCTATCACCCAGTTTTGGTACTTACACTCCCAAAGAACACTGGAACAACCTAACCATGGGAACCCCTGGCCTTAGATCTATCTCAGGCATAGGCAAACTCGGCCATCCAGATGTTTTGGGACTACAATTCCCATCATCCCTGACCACTGGTCCTGCTAGCTAGGGATCATGGGAGTTGTAGGCCAAAAACATCTGGAGGGCCGAGTTTGCCTATGCCTGATCTATCTACAAACAGCAGTGGGGAACCTCCAGATAGCATGTCTAATTAGGCCATAATTAGGCCAGCAAGGTCATTTTCCCCAAACCACACCCATCTACTCCACCCCTGACATCAGGTGTGACATCAGGTTTGGTGAAGGTAAGCTGAAGCTGCAAAAGAATAACTGGAATCCTTATAGAGGTAAAGGTAAAGGGACCCCTGACCATTAGGTCCAGTTGTGTCCGACTCTGGGGTTGCGGCGCTCATCTCGCTTTATTGGCCGAGAGCCGGCGTACAGCTTCCAGGTCATGTGGCCAGCATGACAAAGCCGCTTCTGGCGAACCAGAGCAGCGCACAGAAACGCCGTTTATCTTCCTGCCAGAGCGGTTCCTATTTATCTACTTGCACTTTGATGTGCTTTCGAACTGCTAGGTGGGCAGGAGCTGGGACCGAGCAACGGGAGCTCACCCCGTCGCAGGGATTCGAACCACCGACCTTCTGATCAGCAAGCCCTAGGCTCAGTGGTTTAACCCACAGCGCCACCTGGGTCCCTGGAAACCTTATAGTGCACCCCTGATTGTTTCTTGAGAAGACAGGCTTGACTTTGGCACCTTCTAAATTTGGTACCAAATTCAAGCCTCACTAGGAGAAGGAAGGAGAGAAAGGAAAACTTGGTTAATATAAAATGCATGTGAATGCTTAAGCCTTTACTTTAGTTAAAGTTCCCTCTCCCTGCTATGTGAAATAATTCAGATCTACCGTATTTTCCAGACTGCTTTCAGTTACTGTAAAGTGTGAAAAATATACTTGACTTAATATGCTTGATTGAATACAAGCTGACTTTGGGTCTTGATCTATTGGTTGTGTGACTGATTTACCATCTGCTAAGATCCTGGTGTTTCACAGGTTTTGACCAGCAACATAGATATGGAATGCTGTCCAATGATGGACAACTGGGTCTGGGATTAAAAATCTGCATCTTGCCCTATGATCTGCTGCACAGTTACTGCTTAATTTGTACCCCCCTCCCCTTGTCTTGATGGAGCTGAATGTCAAAGAGATTCACAAGAAATGGTAAGTGTTAGTTTGCAGCAGGTAATTTTGAATCAGTTGCCAAACACCATGCTTGCATAATTCTCGATATGTTTTGCACAGGTTCGCCACAGGTCATAACCGAAGGGTTTCTAGACACAGCATAATTTTATCTCTGGGCTGGAGAGAGATTTTTTTGAATGCAGGTAATGGATAGAAATGCTTTTTTACCACAATGAAACATTATTTTTCATCAGACCTATACAAAGTTTCCATTTGCTCTAATTTTTCCAATGAACCTAATAGAAATGGATTAAACTGCAGGGGAGATGAGAACATAAATTTGATTCCTTTCATTCCATGTAATATTAAGGTTTGTATTCTTTCTAGCTGTAATAACCTCTAGACTTCAGCAAAATTGAAAACCTTTAAATAGCCTTTCACAACCTTTCGCTGTAGTAATGAAGTTTTAAGTGCTCGCTGGGGATTTTTTCCCCAGTTCAGAAATATCTAAGCTGGAGTAGGTATTAAAATCTAATGTTTACTTCAACTCTTTTACAGCCTAATGGGTTTTTCTGACAGTTTAATTTTTAAAAAGGTTGGGTTTCATTTATTAATATACTATCTTCACCCTAGAAATCTTTCTTCTTTAAGGGGTCTAATGGGAACCTTTCAGCAAAACCTTAGCATAGGATCTGAAGGGCCACAAGAAACGGAGAAAAGGGAGGGAGGGATTTGCAAAAAAAAGAGCTACCTCAAGCTGCAGCAGAGGAGGATGGCAAGAAAATCGTGATTTACACTCCACAGGAGGCGAAAAACAAATTAAGGATGTGGGTTCCCTGTGTGCACATAATTACAAGTATGAGAGTCACTGGACTTAGCACTGTTTTCATCAGTTCAAAGGGCCATGTAGGGGATCCGGCTGCACTCAAAAGTGGGAATAGCGGGGATTCCCCCTCCCCTCCCCCGCTCCAACAGCTGATGCTAAAGGGAGTGACAGTCGAGAGAAAATTGCAGGGTGCCTTTACACTTACTGCACAAATACAGTCTACTCAGACAAGCACACATTGCTGGAATGCCGTGGGGCATAGAGAAAGTTATATATCATGGACTATGTAGAATAAGCTGCATGCACTTTACACTTCCCAGGGCACTTTTAAATTGGTTTCATTTATTTTTTCTGTTGCCAGTCAGCTCCTGATAATGAAACCATAAGACTAGATATAATACACAACCACCCCTATTAATTCCTCATGGTTCAAGACCGCTGGAAGTTACACCGGCTGCCTTGAATTCAACGGAGTTTACTTCTGAGTAAACATTCATCAAAATACATTGTCAGAAACAGAAAAAATATACTTTATGCAGAGTCCATTCATTGGTCTCTCCTACTCTGTGCCAACTGAGAGCAGCTCTCTCTCTCTCTCTAGAGCAGGCATCCCCAACCTTCGGCCCTCCAGATGTTTTGGACTACAATTCCCATCATCCCTGACCACTGGTCCTGTTAGCTAGGGATCATGGGAGTCGTAGGCCAAAACACTTGGAGGGCCGCAGGTTGGGGGTGCCTGCTCTAGAGTTTCAGACAGACGCTTACAGTGGTGCAACTTAGTGATGGTATCTTAAGCACTCACAGCAGCATTAATAATAATAATAGTAATAGTAATAGTAATAATAATAATAATAATAATAATAATAATAATAATAATAATAAATTATTTGTACCCCGTCCATCTGGCTGGATCCCCCCAGCCACTCTGAGCAGCCTCCAACAGATATTAAAATACATTAAAATATCACAGGTTAAAAACTTCCCTAAACAGGGCTGCCTTCAGGTATTTTCTGAATGTCAGATAGTTGTTTATCTCTTTGACCTCTGCTGGGAGGGTGTTCTACAGGGCGGGTGCCACTACCGAAAAGGCCCTCTGCCTGGTTCCCTATAGCTTTGCTTCTCGCAGTGAGGGAACCGCCAGAAGGCCCTCGGCGCTGGATCTCAGTGTCCGGGCTGAACAATAGGGGTGGAGACGCTCCTTCAGGTATACAGGACCGAGGCCATTTAGGGCTTTAAAGGTCAGCACCAACACTTTGAATTGTGCTCAGAAATGTACTGGGAGCCAATGTAGCTCTCTCAGGACTGGTGTTATGTCTAGCTGTCTAGCTGCCGCATTCTGGATTAACTGCAGTTTCCGGGTCACCTTCAAAGGTAGCCCCACGTAGAGCGCATTGCAGTACAATAGCAGCACAATAGCAGCATTAGAAAAGGGCACTCACGTCATGGTGGTCTCATAATATCTCATGCCACAGTGGCATGAGAGTTATCTATCAGATGCCTCCTTAGCACACCTTTAAGTTCAGCAGGTAATGACAAGTCTGCCCTGGTGCTCAGAGCTAGGTTGGAATTGTTCGCCTGAAGGGTTATTACCCTGCTAATGTGTTTGTGTTGGTTTCAGATCTTGAAAGTTAGCAAAGCTGCTGCCCTTTTATCCCATATAGCAGGCATGTCCAACAGGTAGGTCGTGATCTACCAGTAGATCACTGGATGTCTGTGGTAGATCACCGGTAGATCAGTGGCTCCCTCCAAAGAAGCTAAAAAGCTTTGGCTCCCCTAAAAAAAGCTCAACAGCTTTACCCTACACCCCTAAAATGACCTGGACCACCAAAAACAGGGCTTTCCTTCCTAAAAAAAAGAAAAGAAAGCCCAAAGTCGCTTTCCTCTTCCCTAAAGAAGCTCAACAACTTTTATGTGAACCCCCCAAAACAGGACTTTCCTTCCTAAAAAAAGCTCAACAACTTTGACCTGAACCCTCCAAAAGGGGATAGATCACTGCCAGTTTTTAACTCTGTGAGTAGATCACAGTCTCTTGGAAGTTGGCCACCCCTGCCATATAGCATCTTGCATCTTCATTCTTGGTGGTGGAGGGCCATAATAATTGTGGGCAAAGGCAGTTTAAGTGTTGCTAGAGATCCCTGTTTCCAAACGGCTGAGCTGCAGTAGTCAACGTATCCAATCTCTGTTCCTTTTTCATGCTAAAACAATACCTCGAAGCTTGTTTTCTTCCCTCCCCCCCCCCAAACCATTGTTTAACCATTCTGAGTGGCAATGACTACAAAGCCACAGGGAAATTCTTCAAAGGTCTGGCACAATCTGGAGCCTTGGTGTGCTTTGATGAATTTAATCATATAGAGCTGGAGGTAATTGTAGTACCAGCTTCTTGGCAAAGCTGGCATTCAATGAAAATTACAAGCTTGACAACTTCATTAACGGTGCTGACATTAAACAACACTGACTAAAGCTCATAGTTAAATGGGGAGAAAAATTAAAATGTTGCATATTTTAATCAAACTCAACTGGTAGCGCCTGTGAAATCTGTCCTTCTGAGTGTGTGCATTTTTTTTTCAAGTGTCGCCATCTTCTCTACTGTACATCCGGCGGGAGATATATTGCTGTCGCAGCCCTCTGAACACAGTGACAGGAGAAGGATTGTGAGGAGACATAGCATTTTGTTCGTGATAGATGAGCTGCAAGATCTCTCGTTTTCTGGAATACAACTTGCCACTCACAGTCTTTAAAAGACAGGAGTTCGCTTTAATCTAGAAGGGGCCTGCAGACAGGGAAAGAGAGAGGCTGCTTTAATACTGCAGTTTCACCTAGCAAAAACAAAAAAAAAGAAAAACGGAGATTGATGCTCCAATAAATGAGAATTCTCCCCACTATTCAGAAATGGGAACTAAGAAGGTAATTTACTGCATTTCCAAATTGCACAAGCATAATTAAATGTCCATACAAGACAACTGCAGCCTAGCCTGTTTTGCTATATGACCTGAGGTGACCTGGTTGATCTTTGCAATCTGTCTCCATTTTCTGTTGTTTATCTGTTTATTGTCTTCACAAAACATAGGCAACCTTGGGAGAAAGTCCTGACACTAAATTAGATTTCCTTGCTGAAACCTGCGTTCCTGAAGCAGCTGAAAAAGAAGCTTTAAAAATACACCCCTGTATTATTTGTTGTTACCTTGCCTGTGTCTGATAGATGGCCATTTCCCAAGATACATTTCTTTGCATCAATTAGATTGCCATTTTACGCATATTTCCAGTGATTAATTGCAAAACACCTTTGTGCTGTTATTGCACAAGTCACAGTCTAAATCCCACTGTCCTGCCCCAGCTGCTTTTAAATATAGGAAATGTTGTCAAAATGATTCTCCTATGTCCCATCTAGTCTTGAGAAGTGCTGAGCACAGGGCTGGCAAACCCGCTGGTGCTGCAGTTCCCAAGCACCCACAATCAGCTGGCTAGTAAGATTTAAAGATTGGAAAAAGTTGGAAGAAATGATAGCTTACAGACTAGAACTAGGATTAAGTAATGTAAATGTATGATTTATGGTTAAGATAATTATAAGATAAGAACATAAGTAAGATAAGAAAAAACAATGAAAGATGAGAGGAAATTACTAAAGATGATTGACATTGAAACGCAGCAGGGGAGACTGGAGGAAGTCACCCCAATATGATTAGGAAAGAGGAAGGGGAAAATATGATGCTTGTCTTTTTGTATTATGTATCTTGTATTTTGTATTGTGTTTTATGTTATGTTAAGTTTTTTGTTATTGTTTGTGGTGAAAAACCTAATAAAAATTATTTTTTTTAAAAAAACAACACAATCAGATGGCTGGTTGGTGCTTCGAAAGCACCGCACAAGAGACTTTGATAGGTGGGTGGGGAAACTCATATGACATCATAATTTTATCAGGTGCTTGATTGGCACAGGTGGAGGCCAGTAGGGGGTCTGGCCCACCAGGCCAGAAAAGATGTCCCACCCTGGTCTACACCAAAAGGCAGCAGATCTCCAGGGGTTCAGATGCGACATTTCTAACCCTACCTGGAAATGCCAGAAATTGAACCAGGGGTCTTCTTAATGCAGAGCAGATGCTCTTCCCCAGAATCTGAGACACACGGAGAAGCACTGGTTATGTGGCTCCACACTGAGGCTAAAAATGGCACCCTCACTCTTTCCAGAGGCCCACAGAACAAACCTTCCCATTTATTTCCTGTAACTGAAAATGAAGTCTCTTTTACCGATGTGCATTTTTCGTCCAGCGTCTTTGAGGTTGCTCCCAGAAGAACACTAAGCTTCTCTTCATTAAAACCCAGTTTTCAATTTAAATTTTAATTAGCATAGATGACTAGAATGCCATTCACCATAGCTTGGAAACACAGCCTCCCCCCCCCCAAATGCTTATGATCCTTTGAAGTCACATTTACAGCTTACAGTTTAAATTATTCGAGATCAACTTGTACCATTTTACTTGGGAAAGACTCGATTTGTTTGTTCTTTAAAGGTAAAGATCTTTAGAAGAAGAAAAAAAACCCCACCCATCTTATTAGTGACGTACAGTTTAGTAAAGGCTATTGCTAATACTTCATAATCTCCCTGTACTTTACAGTGCACAAGGGGACTCTGCAGAATATGGTGCCCATGCCTGGGCGATAACACTTTATTAATATAACCATTCCCTCTATTTCCAATGTTGAGACTTTGAGTTCTGATGGCTCATCTAGCTGTTGACTCAGGTACCATGGGGGCTTGCTGGGCTTGCAAAAGTGCAGAAAGATATTGAGGGGGGAATCCCTTAAAAGGGTGTGGTGTGGGGACAAGCCCCATGAGGACTGCAGAGTGAGGGGGTGGGAATTGTGCAAGAGCTGCAGCCCTACCGCTATGGGTCTCAAGTGCCGCAGGGGTTCTTGTTCCTTCAGAAAACATGCTGCTCATCCTCAGAGCCCTTCTGAGATCTGTTCATTTAAGCAGTCTTGCTTCACCATTAATAAGTAGCCTCCCCTTTCCCTCCTTGATACACCTCTGGGGTAACTAGCCCCAGACTTGATGCATTTTCCTTCCTCCCAGGCTGCAGTCCTAAGTCGCTGTGGCAAGGCTTGCCCTTAGCCTAGCTCTTTTTTCTTTTTCTGCTGCTCCTTCCTTCTTTGTCTTTTCTACCGCCCCTGCTTGGACCCTCCCCCCCTCTAAATGTGTTCCCTTCCATGCCTTTATTCTCTGTCAGGTCTAGTCTCTCTCTTTCTCCTCCAATATGGCTGCCATGCAAAGCCTCTTCCAGCCTGAACAGGTCCACCCTTTCTCCTGCTCTTCCAATCTATTTGGCTTATTGGATTTGTTGCATTTCTACCCCACCTTTTCCTCCAAGGAGCTCAAGATGGCATTCCTGCTTCTCCCCTTCCTCATTTAATCACCACAATAATCCTGTGAGGTATGTGAGGCTGAGGCAGTGACTTGTCCGAGGTCACCCAGTCATGTCCATGACCAAGTGAGGATCTGAACCCTGGTGCCCTAGGTCTCAGTCTTACACTCTAACCACTACACCACACTGTCTGTCCGTCCACATCTCATACTGGCTTACCTCTACACTTGACTGTGCCAACCATTCCCACATCTGGAAAACTGGATGGGAGGGGGAAGAAAGGAATGGAGTATTCCGAACAGGAGCACTGTATATTTTGTGGCAGGTGTCACTACAGTTTTTAACTTGCCAACCCCTCTAGATTGAGCACCTGCCAAACATTTAGGAAATCTGGCTGCTGGCTATTCAATAACCCAATCTAGGTTGCTTTCAACTGAATTCCTACTCCTGTTATACAAAGGAATCTTTGTGCAATTCAGCCTTTTCCACTAAAAATAGAGAAACTATTCAGCAATATGTCAGAGTACTCATTCCTGGAGCAGGTCATTGTATCACAGTAAAGCTTTACTTTTTCAGACTTCCAGTAGTACTATTAGAGCACAGCACAACCCTATGCATGTCAACTCAGAACTGAGTCCCATGAAGTTTTTGAGTTCCCATTTACGCCCAGATAGGTGTGCAGACGATGTGGCATTAATATTATATAAACTTTTCACAAAAACTTAGCCTCTTCTGCCAACAGCCTTCTCCAAAATTCTCATTTCAATGTTAAAAAGAGAGATGCAACATTGATGCAAGGAACTAGTTGGACTAAGAAGATGGGAGAGATTTGGTCTGGTGTGCAATTTGCAGCCTACCTTCGAAATCATATCTTCTCTGAAATTTGCAGTGCAGTTCTCCAACCAAGTAATGTGTTCAAAAAGGTGCGTCTTGGGGGAAGTGCACATGTGTGCGTGCACGCACGCACACACACACACATGAAATAAGATACAGAAATGCACTATATTGTCACGGCTAAAAATTGGCCGCTGTTTCTTTAATGCTAAAAGAACTAAGTCAGCATGAGTCAGCGGCCTACAATGACTCATGCAACATTTCACCTAATTGTACCTGTATATACCGTATATAGAGTGGTCAATGTTAGTGTTTGGTGTGGGTTGGTTAGAGAAAGCTGGTAGTGTTGATGTGTGTACAGTTGGTCGGTCATTTTGCAGATAAAGACTTTTAAGAATAAAAGCAGCAAATACTCTGCAAGGACACTCTCCTCGTGGACTCTTTTATGCCGACAAGGGTCCGAGGACCAGGCTGAGGAGACAAAGGAAGTCAGGACCTTTGCTTTTTTTAAACACTGACCTATATCAGGGGAAGTTCCTTGAAAATGTGTGTATATTAATGAAAAGGTGGACTTAAATGCTGGTCAATTTTCAAGAGGACTTTTAAAAAATTAGCTGATGCAGAAGTGCAGAGAACTGGAACCTCAGACTGGAAAAATGAGAATCTGAGAGTATCTAAAATGGACAGAATCGTCCGTTCATAAATTGGATTCAGTACATCATTTCCCCTGTGTGGTACCAGTGTGTAGTGGTTAAAAGCAGTAGACTCGTAATCTGGTGAACTGGGTTTGCGTCTCCGCTCCTCCACATGCAGCTGCTGGGTGACCTTGGGCTAGTCACACTTCTTTGAAGTCTCTCAGCCCCACTGACCTCACAGAGTGTTTGTTGAGGGGGAGGAAGGTAAAGGAGAATGTTAGCCGCTTTGAGACTCCTTAGGGTAGTGATAAAGCTGGATATCAAATCCAAACTCTTCTTCTTCTTCTTCTTCTTCTTCTTCTTCTTCTTCTTCTTCTTCTTCTTCTTCTTGTCAGACAAGCGGTGATAAGAGTTCTCAGCAACCTTGATGTTTCAGATTCTGACAGAAGAGACCTGCCCCATTTCCAGGAGCCTGGGAAGGAAAAAAATTACTCTGCACATGCTTGCAGTCATTCCTTGGCAGGTTTCATGTCTGAGTAGAACATTTTAATACCTGATGGTTCCAACTTTATGTGATTCCCTGTTACTTCAACCAGTGATATCACAATCATGTGTATCAACCACCACACACAGGCTTTTGGCATGCCACAACAGTGGTTCCACTGGTGTGCCAAAAGCCTTTCAACACATGGCAGCTGCTACATATGGTTGCCGCAGCACAAGCCATAGTCTTTTCCTAGAGCCAATGGCCACTGTGACTTTTAGAAGTCCTAGTTCCTGCGCCTGTAACTGAGAACAGATTTCAAGAACAAGCCCCTTCTTTCATCCAACTATGACAAAGCATTGAAAAAAACAAAGCACTGAGATTCCTGTATTGCAGGGGGTTGGACTAGATTACCCTTGGGATTCCTTCCAACTCTATAATTCTGTGATTCTGTGAAACCTTTTTTTATATATTATTCTTAACACTTGTGCCTAGAGGACAGCACATAAACACCACCATTTTTTAAAATGTCTGGCTGGCCCTGCAAAATGCATTATTTCCCTTCACATACCTTAGTCACCCATTAGAATGCAGAGAGCCATCTTATTTTTTTAAAAAAGAAGTATTTTAATGATTGGGTATAGGAATAGCGACTGGAAGATAAATCCACATGAAAGAGAATTTTTTGAGAGCCACCATGAATGGCAGGGGGGAACCACTTTGGAATTGTAGCTGCTCTTTGATCTGTATAAATCAATTTATTTGATTTAAAATTTACACATTTGATTTATGCAAAAATCAAAGCAAGTGTCTGGAACACTTTGAGTCCTGAGGAGTATGTTGGCGTGGCATCAGAGAATGAAACTCTCTGCAGATCTTCTAACTATTCCCCCTACCCCAGTGTCATCATCTGGTCTTCCCTGGCATGGTGGAGCTCTCATTACAGCCCACTCCCCCAAAGGGCTGCTGGAGAACCACAATGAGACCTGATCTTAATATTTTCCCTCAAAATCTATTGTGCTCTATTATTCCAAAGTAGATTTTTGACTAGTGATTTTCTCTCAGTGCTAACGATTAATCAACACATTTGGAGGTGCCAAGAAAACCCAATATGGTGAAGGGTGTTCTAATAACACACATGTTTGTTAATTTACATGTCTCCTTCAGACCTCCTTGTATAGAAAGTGTACCAGACCAAATCACAGCTTCCTGAATTACTTTTAGATTCCGTAATTGGGAAGGAATCTCTCTTTCTGCTGATAAGTCCTCACATTTTAGTGAGTGCTGCAAGAAAACTCGCTTCACAATTGCTGCCAAATAATAAGATGACTCTGTGCTCTTTCCCTTTCTTCAAAGAAAGAAAAGGGCATTCTTTGATAGAGCTGTGATTATAGGAAGGAAAGTGACCCTCCAAACAAGAAAATGATACAGGTTATCATTCTGCCGGGTAACAAAAGAACTAAACTTGTCTTCTCCACAGGTGCATGATGAATCTAATAATACAAACTCTGGTTTTCACAATAAACTGTAATCAGAAATTCTGCCTTTTCCCTCTATAGCCTTTGGATATCACCAAGTTATCTTTGCTCATGTTCTTGGGCGAGTAATTTGCTAAACGAGTTCCCCACTTTTGAGGCACTGACAAGTGGAGGCCAATTAGACACTGCTCCCCTCCATAAAGGCTGGTTTTTCTTTTCTTTTTTATTTAAAAAAGTCCCTTCTACTGGAGCGCTGAAAACAAAATGAGGTATTAGCTTGGTTTAATTGGAGCTAGGGCTCATCCCTGAGTTTGTTATCTCAATGCTATCTATTGAACTACAGTTCTTACAGAACACAAATGTCACCGCATTTGTTTAACCCAGGGATAGTCAACTCTCTATAAGTTGGTCTTTGGACCACAGTTCCCATCGGCCCTTACCACTGGCCATAGTGGGTGGACCCCTGTTGACTACCACTGGAATATCCTATCAGATCTGCTATTGCCTTTTCTAAATGTTGCTTGCTGTATTCTGAACTGCAGTCCCAATGAAAGCTGCTAGGCCCATGCTTCAAGTTTTCCAGAGAGAGATGTTTACATGGAGTGGGGAACATGATGCTAGTACTACTGAGTTCTTCTGACATGTTTAGAAAAAGGCCAGCTTGGTGAATGAAGCAAACTTTGTCAAGTGGATACCAGGATTTTGCTTACAATATAATTCTTTGTCCTGCAGCCATTGCTGACAGAGCTCACCCTGGCTACTCCTGCTCCCCACTTTTGGAATTGTATGGTCTGAATTGCTCTGGGTTTTATTTGTATTTGTCTTATTTGCTGTTGGATTTGTTTATGTACAGTGGGGACTATGATTTACATGAAACTTCTGAGACAGGCTACCTGGAGTTTTGGCGTTCAGTATCACCAACCTTTCTTTCTAGAAAAAGAGGTGCCGTAACTCACCACAAATACCTCCCTCATTCTCTTAGAATGGCAATGGTGTTAGGGGAGGAGGAGTACCTCAGGTGGGGGACATGTGGGGGTAGTTTGTTCACTTTTGACACCCCCCCTCCTGCAGTCAACTCTCACCTGAAGCTGCTAGCATCCACACCACCTTTTGAATCAACTTTGTTTCAGCTCTACTCCTAAATGACATGGCATGAGGGGAAAGCAAACATGATGGCTGACAACCCTGCCCATCTATAGCCTCAGGATTAGTAACAGTGTTTATGCTTGGAGGGGGAAAATATCAGAAGCCTCTGCAGTGATAAGCATTTGATATTCAAACAAGGATGGAAATCACGCACCAGGGCATACAGAGTGCTACAAAGTAGTATTCATGTACAACTAATTTTTTCATTTCAGCTTGTTTTAGCATTGTACAGAAAAGAAGAAATTAATGAGTCACATTTTTACCAGTTAGAATTTCCACCCTCACTAAAAATGTGAGTCACATTTTTTATCAATTAGGTACCAGAACATTTTCTATGAAGTTCATTTCCTATATTTTCAAACTATGACTCAAGGTTCACTCATGTCCTTGTTTTCCTCGTAAACAGGTTCCCACTGACAAATAACAACATGAAAGCTTCCTTTCTGTCAGACATATTGTTTTTCTCTAAATATTTTACACTCTTCTACCGACAAACACAGTGAGTAGGACAGGGAGGTTATTTCCATGTGAAGCATTATACACTTGAAAACAGTGACACAGACTTTCTTTAAATGGCTATAGTGGTTTGCATACAAAAATGTAGAATGTAGGCCAGTCTTACATTCCCTCAATTACAGATGGAAATCCTGAAAATTAAAAAAAATAAAATGTAGCAACGGTAATCTGACATTCCTATGGGCAAATAAAGAGCCACATAAATGCACACATTTTATGATAACTCTTCTGTGATCATTTCCCATCCAGACACACACATCCAGATGCCAGAAGCAGGCGTCTTTTAATTTCGTGACTGCTGTCACCATCTGCAGTCATCATGGAACCCAGGAAAGTAACATCTCTCACTGCCTCCATTTCTTCCCCTTCTATTTGCCAGGAGGTGATGGGACCAGTGGCCATGATCTTAGTTTTTTTGATATTGAGCTACAGACCATATTTTGCAGTCTCCTCTTTCACCCTCATTAAAACGTTCTTTAATTCCTCCTCACTTTCTGCCATCAAGGTTGTGCCATCAGCACATCTGAGGTTGTTGATATTTCTTCCGGCAATCTTAATTCTGGCTTGGGATTCGTCCAGTCCAGCCTTTCGCATGATGAATTCTGCATATAAGTTAAATAAGCAGGGAGACAATATACAGCCTTGTCGTACTCCTTTCCCAATTTTGAACCAATCAGTTGTTCCATATCCAGTTCTAACTGTAGCTTCTTGTCCCACATAGAGATTTCTCAGGAGACAGATGAGGTGATCAGGTTTCTTTAAGAACTTGCCATAGTTTGCTGTGGTCGACACAGTAGACCAACAGTAGTGTTGCTTATTCCCTTCTCTGCATGTGTTGAAATCTCTGCTAGGGATGATGTATGAAATGCAAACACTTCCTCATCTCTTTGACCATTTTTCATCAAGGAAAAAAAGAAGTAGGCTGGCGGATATATGAAACGAGGCAAGTATCTTCATTGCATACCCTTATGTTAAACAAGTTTCAAGCAGAACAGGGTTCTTTGCACAACCGAGCAGTTTTGAAAAGCCTATTTATTCTAGCACAGATCTTTTGAAGACCTCATTTGGGGAGCTGTGTGGGCGGACATAATTATGTCTCAGTAACACGAGGTGTTTGTTATTTATCCCCTTTTTGTTATTTTTGGTCTCTCTCTGTTTTGTAGGTGTAAAATATTTTATATTAATTAACTAAAATGATGTCTTGTTCCCACCCAAACACAGATGTCGGGTTGTTTTCAGGTTAACTGTGTTTAGGTTTTCCAAGAAAGCAGCAAAATATAACTTAATTTGTGAAAGAAAAGAAGCTTCCCTCTTAATTTCCCCATATATATATATATACACATATTTAAGTTACTTTAAAACCTTATTTGTGGGGGGGAATTACCCTGATCCTTATTTTAAAGGATCCATATTGTTCAGGAGAGCCCCCTGATCCTTTAGAGAGGTTTTCAAGAGGCACAAGAGATTCCAAGGGGGAAAACAGTCAGGCAACTTTCCTTCTGTTAACTTCCTTTAAGCTATTTTAGGATCTAAACCATTGTAGCACTTTTTCTCCTAGTAAGCTGCGAGGCACAGGTTAGGGTAACAACTGGAATAAAGAGACAAAAGTGTTATGTTGGTGAATGTGAAACAGTAGAGCAAATGGGAGCTAAGCAAATGATTCACTACCTTACCTGGAGCTTCTCACCAGCTCTCTAAAAGGAGAACCCTGATAAAAAAGAATAATAATAAATACTTTAAGCTGAATTTTCTGAGGTGAAAAAAATGGTATGTGTATGTTTCTTTAAGTGGAGCTTATGACTCAAGATCCACTATTAGCTTTTTCCAGAGGTTATCAGACCTGGAGTTGATAAGAAATCCAAGCCACCGAGTTCTAAGTGTAGCTTTCTCTCCACAGCCAAGAAAGAATGCCCTCCAGGCATAGAGCTCCATGCCAGAGCAGTTTAGAGGGCCTATAAATGTTCATGGCTTCAGCTAACTAGTTTCTGGGCAGTTAAACACACAGTAAGAAATGAGGAGATAGAGACCTTGATTTTAAAATGTCAACCTACTTAACATCATTTCTGAAAGGAAAAAAAAACAATTTCCACTTCATATTGCTAATGAGAAAGTCAATGCCATACTGTACATAATTGTATCTTTTACACATTATTGCAGGTGCTTAAGCTCTTTGATGTTAATCAGAAGGCAGAGTTTGGTCTACTTTAAAGTGAATCGTGAGCTTTCTGATCTTATCATTGTAAATGGGAGATAGATAGATATATTTATATAGTCTCTACACCTGATATAATTTAAAATGAGCTCTGAATTTGCCACATTTCCTTTCTTAGACTGCAGTCAGAGCATCATTGTCAGCCCTCGTGGGAAGTGGAAAATGGAAGGCTACATCTAGATGTGACAGAGGCATGGGCTAAAACATGGGTCATGCCAGGCATATATAAAGGAGAGAATGGTTTTAAGTGGCGAAGCAGCACCAACACTTTGCATTGTGCTCAGAAAAGTACTGGGAGCCAATGTAGATCCTTTAGGACTGGTGTTACATGGTTCTGGGAGCCACTCCCTGTCACCAGTCTAGGTGCCACATTCTGGATTAGTTGTAGTTTTCAAGTCACCTTCAAAGGTAGCCCCACATAAAGCGCATTCTAATGCAGGTGGGAGCATGCTTTGTTTGATCGAAGTGAAAATCAGGGACTTTATGTTCCTTTGATGTTCTACCTTTACCTGCCCCAAACCTGATATCATGTGGTGTGTGTGTGTGTCTTCCTGAAAAAGTCCTCCTGGGCCAAATGGAGAGGAGTCTGGAAGGCTAGAGGTTCCCCACCCCTATCCTACAATAATTGGTTATCTCCCGCTCTGGTTATCTCCCGCTTGGACTACTGCAATGCGCTCTACATGGGGCTACCTTTGAAGGTGACCCGGAAACTGCAATTAATCCAGAATGCAGCAGCTAGACTGGTGACTGGGAGTGGCCGCCAGGACCACATAACACCGGTCCTGAGAGATCTACATTGGCTCCCGGTACGTTTCCGAGCACAATTCAAAGTGTTGGTGCTGACCTTTAAAGCCCTAAACAGCCTCGGTCCTGTATACCTGAAGGAGCGTCTCCACCCCCACCGTTCAGTCCGGACACTGAGGTCCAGCGCCGAGGGTCTTCTGGCGGTTCCCTCACTGCGAGAAGCAAAGCTACAGGGAACCAGGCAGAGGGCCTTCTCGGTAGTGGCGCCCGCCCTGTGGAACGCCCTCCCATCAGAGGTTAAAGCAATCAACAACTACATAACATTTAGGAAATACCTGAAGGCAGCCCTTTTCAGGGAAGTTTTTAATCTGTAATATGTTAACGTATTGTTTTTTAATATTTGCTGGAAGCCTCCCAGAGTGGCTGGGGAGACCCAGCCAGATGGGCGGGGTACAAATAATAAATTATTATTATTATTGTTATTATTATTATTATTATTATTATTATTATTATTATTATTATTATTATAAAGCAAACAATCAACGACTTGCCACTCTTTCATTAAGAAAGGTTGCAGCATTGGGGACATCAGTTTAGAGAAAAGCTAAGTAAGAGGTGACATGATAGAATTTTATAAAATTACACATGGCATGGACAAAGTGGACAGAGAAAAGTTTTTCTCCCTCTCTCTTAACACTAGAATTCGTGGACATCCTAGGAAACTTAATTTTGGAAGATTCAGGACAGGGAAAAGAAAGTATTTCTTAACACAGGGCATAGTTCAACTATGAAACTCGAACCCACAGGAGGCAGTGATGGCCACCAACTTAGATGGCTTTAGTAGAAGATTGGACACATTCCTGGATGAGAAGGCCATTGTTGGCTACTATCCATGATGGCTATGTTCTGCCTTCATATCTAGGGACAGTAATCTTTGTGAATACCATTTGCTAGAGGTGACAGGAGGGAAGATGGCTTGTGCATGTGAATCCTGCTTGAGGTTTTCCCACAGGCATCTGGCTGTCCACAGTGAGATGAGCTGGACTGGATGGAACATGGGCCAGATCTAGCAAGCTCTTCTTACATTTTGATGACTACCTAAATCATCTGCCGGAGGGAACTGCCTCACTTTGTCTGATGGAAGGACCGGCTCTATTTCTGGGATAATTTCTCATCTAAAATCTATCTTGACCAGAGTATCCATGGCTTCAGTCTTTCTCCACCCAATGAAAGGAGGCGCTGTTGCCCTGAAACATCACTGGAAATACTGCAGCTTCCCAATATATTTAACTGTTTGATGTCTGAATGCACAGAACTGACCGGAAACAAAGTGATTGGGTCACATAAGTGCAGTGTAAAGTCTTGGCACAAGCCTCTCTCCTTACCATAAATCAATTTCTCTTCAGAGTTGTCCAGGTATTAAATTTGCCCCATTGTGTCTAATTTTTTAAACTTGGGATTGAAGCAAGGTCTGTAGAAAGCATTAATTTTGTCCTATGCACATTTCCTTCAATGTGAAATAGCATGCCTGGAAAGTCACAAAAACCATAAAAAGGATTGTCTGTAAAAAATGTTTTTTTGGGAGTCTCTTTTTAAAGAGGACGTTGTACTCCAGGAGTCAATTTTCAACTTCAATTGGAGTATAAAAATTGCATAAAATATCCAAGATGCTATTTTCAAATCATTCAGCCATCTTTCCCACTTGAAAGACATGAGTTTAGATCCACTTTGTGTTATGAATGGTGACCCAGGAGCAATTTCACTCTCCTGTTAAAGGTTTTTTTCTGTTCAGTTAAGTTTGCAGCTATTTCAAGACATATTCCTAGGAGTGAAAGGATTTGGTTTAACTTAAAAATTTCTATCATAATGGTTACTTTTTATGTGTGCTGTAATTTCAGAGTGAAAATTAAAGAGTTCTAAAAAGCCACGGGCTGAGTTTCCTTTCTATCATTCTTGTTGTGTGTGTGGTCCCTCTCCCTCGTGTGTGTGTGTGTGTGTGTGTGTGTGTGTGTACACAGAAGAACATCAGTAAGAAGTTTAGTCCCCAAGTGAACAGAATGCCAGTGGGATTGATAAAAATATCAGGAGCCTTTTACCTCCAGAACATCAGAGAACAGAGAGCTTCAGCACAACTGTTAGATGACCAGAATGCCAATGGGACTGATAAAAATAACAGAAACCTTTTGCCTCCAGGTCAACAGGGACCAGCAGTTATTACCACTTGATAGCTTTGCACTGCACCATATGGGAAATAAGCTTGTGCTTTCGATCAAGTTCCTAGGTGATAGATATCCACTTTAGAAATACACACATGGCATGCAATCCAGAAAGGATCCTCAATTGACTGATGGCCAGTTGTTTTTAAGCACAAAGTAATGGGTGGCATCCAACTAAATGCAAGTGCAAGGATTTTGTCATGGTCTAGGCCAGTGTTTCCCAACCTTTGGTCTCCAGCTGTTTTTGGACTACAACTCCCATCATCCCTAGCTAGCAAGACCGATGGTCAGGGATGATGGGAATTGTAGTCTGAAACAGCTGGAGACCAAAGGTTGGGAAACACTGGTCTAGGCCATAGGTGGCAGCAGTCCAGACCTCACATGCTGGGACCAGGGTATGGATGGTAACAATGGTAACATTTCAATGGAGAACGGAAACTCGAGGAGGCTGGAACGCAGGATCAGAAATGACCAGGAGGAGGAACTGGAGTAAGGACAGGAGCGCTGAAGCAGGATCATGAATTGAAGCAGGATGAGGAATGAAAACAGGAATTGGCAATGTGGTATAAACCACGTTGTTGTGGCAAAGAGCCAGGGCAAAATGCTGGCCTTATATACTCCTCTTGGGCTTGCTTCCAGGTGCTGCACGTCTCCTGATCTGGCTGCACCAGACTCCCCCAATACAAATGAAGTAAGGGCCTGGTTATGCAACTCCTCACTGCACTCAGAGCCTTGCCCCTGCAAATACTCATGATACTCCTTACAGATTTAAGTTTGCACAACAGAACTTCCTCCTCCGTCTCCTCTCCTGCATGCCACTGTGCCCTTCCCAGATCTGCTATGGAAAATCAGGGGAACACCCAGAATGGATTTGGTGGGAAACAGGGATGCATGTGGAGAGGAGAAGGAGGAAGGCTTTCCTTGCACAGCCAAATATCCTTGTACCAGCAGATCTATTAATACCACAGAACAGTTCTAATGACTGAACTTGGAACTTCTCAATTTCTGAATTTCGTGCAGTGTAGATTAGTATCAGAAGTACTCACAACAAAACCCCCAAATGAGTTTTCATCAGTTAGTCTACAGCATTAGCATGGTACTTCTGTGAACAAAACCATCTTGGGAATCTTTGTGTGTGGTTCATTTATATAAAAAAGAGTGGGTTCTGACAATCACTTCTAATTGTTCTAATGAAGCAAACTGGTTGTTTGAAAAGGCCCAACAGGCAACTAAAATACACAAAGCAGCCCCCACTAATAGCAATAAAGAGTTTTGAGAATTTGTACTCTGCTCCTGCACAGTTTTGAGAATTTGCACTCTGCTTCTGGACCCAGGTGGTGCTGTGGGTTAAACCACAGAGCCTAGGGCTTGCTGATCAGAAGGTCAGTGGTTCGAATCCCTGCGACGGGGTGAGCTCCCATTGCTCAGTCCCAGCTCCTGCCCACCTAGCAGTTCGAAAGCACATCAAAGTGCAAGTAGATAAATAGGTACTGCTCTGGCGGGAAGGTAAACAGAGTTTCCGTGTGCTACTCTGGTTCGCCAGAAGCAGCTTTGTCATGCTGGCCACATGACCCGGAGGCTGTACGCCGGCTCTCGGCCAATAAAGTGAGATGAGCACCGCAACCCCAGAGTCGGACACGACTGGACCTAATGGTCAGGGGTCCCTTTACCTTTACCTTGCACAAGACCAATTCACATAAATGAGCACAGCTAAGGAGCAGAGTAAGGTGGATGGTGAACTCAGATAAAACTCGTCCTAGGACAGCCAGAATATTAGTTGAGGTATAAAGCCTTCCTTGAATCCTCCATCAGTAATACTACATTCCTCCAATAAATTGTAAATGATGATTAAATAATAATATTCAAAATCCCTTTTTGCTAACTTAAACAAACCTGGAGCTTTCTTAAATCACAATTTTCCATGCCTTTTAATATGGGTTCCTCTTCTACTTAGCGCTGGTGGCTGCAGTGACATTTCCCTAAAGATTTTTCCATCTGGATGGAAGACAGAAGCACTGCAGATTTCTTTGGCTGCTTACATGTTCAGAGATATAAGCTAGGTTGTAATTGAGTGGGAACTAGGGCAAACACAGGTTTCTTTGTTAAAAGTCAGTAATTAATGTTCCTTTAATGAGTGGTAATTTAAGTAATTAATGTTGCCTTAATGTTAAGTAACAGGAAATAAATTTAGCAGTTGAGTCTTGATTAGAAACAAATAGTGTCTAGATGCTTTCAGCACTGGAGAATGACATCCGGGCAGAGCAGGCTGGGCCACTAAATAAAACTTTGAAACTAGTAAGAATATAGTAACACTACAAAATGTTGATTATGTCAGCTGTGAAGGGAAAAGCTAAATACCAAATGGTACAAAGGGGAGTAACCCACTGGCAGCTTGTGGTGGCAATTTGCAAGCCATTTTCTCTAACGTAATACATTTGAATATGTCATTTTTACTAATATATGCAATCTAATGCACACTTTCCCCTAACATGTACATTTCTGTACACATTGCTCGGTTAGAGAACCGCATTTCGAAATTCTGAGAAGTGCAAATACTGAAGGAGCCCTGCATTTTGGTTCATGTATTCGTTTGAGAAGTTCAAATTAGGTAGCTTCTCATTAAAATGCAAACAAAATCAAATTTCTCCTCATCTCTAATCAAGACTTTCTTATCACTTCTAACTTAATTTGATATTTTCATTAGAATACCAACAGGGATGTTTCTGAGAGGAAAACCCAATTAAGTTCACAAGGAAGGCCAAAAGAAAGAAAGCAAATACTCGTCTCGGAACAAACCATAGCATATTCTGGAAAGCACAACCTCTTTCAGTTGAGATGGTGAGAAAAATACACTCTAGTTCTGCCCTTGCTAAAGGTTTTCTTTTAACTTTCACAGTATCAGTTGCTGAACTCCAGAGGCCCCCTGCTGTTAAATGCCAGTTCCTTTATTAACCTTACTTGGGAGAGTTCCAGACCTCCCAGGAATCTAGACTAGCATCTATTATAATATGTTTTGCTATTATAAATGGCAAATGCTCCCTGACACCAACCCCTCCCCGTCGCTGCATAAAACTTCTTCCTATATATAAAAAGGTTATTTAAAAACAAGAGGATAAATTATTTCTGTCTAAAGAAAAATGTATTATAAAGAAGAAGAAGAAGAAGAAGAAGAGTTTAGATTTGATATCCCGCCTTATCACTACCCGAAGGAGTCTCAAAGCAGCTAACAATCTCCTTTCCCTTCCTCCCCCACAACAAACACTCTGTGAGGTGAGTGGGGCTGAGAGACTTCAAAGAAGTGTGACTAGCCCAAGGTCACCCAGCAGCTGCATGTGGAGGAGCGGAGACGCGAACCTGGTTCCCCAGATTATGAGTCTACCGCTCTTAACCACTACACCACACTGGCTAAAGAGGAGATTTGCTGTAGCTTTAAGTTGATAATCTTACCATCTCTCCAAGGGGCAGTGCCGGATTTATGTGGCTAAGTAGGGTGAAGCCTAGGGCCTCTAAATCTAGGGGGGCTCGCCAGCCCTCCCACTCCCCAGTGGGCAGTCTCCCCTCTCCCAAAATTGCAAACCCAAGACTTCATGTGAGGGCAGGGCAACTCAGGCCTCTAAGTCTAGGGGGCCTTGCCAGCGTGCCCGCTCCCCAGTGCCGCAGTCTCCCCTCTCCCAAAATTGTTAACCCAAGACTTCATGCAAGGGCAGGGCAACTCAGGTCCAGCAACTATGATACTCAGGGCTAGCCAAAGGGGCCTAATTTGAAGCAGTGGGGCGCAACTTGATTTTGTTTGTTTGTTTGTAGGGCCCCAGTTCACAGCCAAAGTCTGCAGAATCTTATAGATATAAATAAAATCCATAACTGGCATTTTTAATCTGTCCTGCAGCTGCCAAAGGCCTGTTCTCAAACTAGACCACTTAGTGGGGTACTAGTTTTAGATACGACAAAAGTTTATACATAATTTTTCTGAATCTTCAGCCTGCAGATTATTGACTACATTCCTGCTTCGATGCAAGGCTGCTGGTGGTTAATACCAGTTTTGTAGTTGTTAGATATTGGTGATATGTGATTTATGAGAGAAGATTATTGTTCTATTTAAGGTACTGCTTGAATGTGATTAATTTGATTAATTAAACGGGACCACTGAAGCCTGTTAGAAGTTTTTAGTTTCATAACAGCTGATTTAAGTGCAATTAACTAAAGGTGTTTGGATTTATTTTATCGATTATTCAACTATTTTGTTTGTTTACTGAACCGATCTTAATGTATTGGTTTAATATTATTACATGTTTAATTGTGATTCATTTAAGTGCAACTGGCTGTGGATATTGAGTGAAGATATTATTTTCAGTAATTTACTTATAGAAAAGATAAAATTCTTTTTTTCCCCCCACTGCATGGCTACTGACTCTCCCAGTAGCACTACATTGCTGGATTTATGGGCTAATTGGATTATGAAGAAATGCATACTACTACATTGAGTCTTTGCAAACGGGATGGTATAAAGGAAATTAAGATTCTTCCAAAACATATTGATGACAACAATGAAGCTATTGCTGAATATAGGATTTCTGGGTAGAAGGGAGATCAGATGCTTTAGACATTTATCAACTGGGGGGGGCGATACTTAGGGGACAAGCAAGCTGGCCTTGAAAAAACAACTTTAAAGTTGTTTAAAGATTATAATATCATTCATACAGACATGCTGAATGATAATAATAGGAAAAATAACTTTAGGGTGTCCCAAACATTTGAGAAGATAGTTGTGCATATAGTTTTGGAAGGGGCAAGTTAGGAAAGTTGACCTTTCAATGTGAACCAAATAAAATCTCATCTCTTTCCCAACCCTGAAGTGACCGCTTGACCCCTATAGCCATCACTCTTTTGACCTTGCTGCTGGTGAAGTTCCAGAGCCAGAGAGAAAGTAGGCAGTTGGCCCAAATGCAAAGGTAGTACGTGATAGGCATCAGGAATAATACATATATGCAAGGAAAAAGCAACAGCATCCAGGATCCTTGGATTGTTGGACCAGCAAATGACTGCCCTCTGACCTGCAAGTAAATGCAGCTGCCATTGAAGGTTTAGGCACCGTTAACCAATCAAGAGCCAGCAGGTCAAAACCACTAATGAGCTCAGAGGAGAGAAGCCTAGCTCTCCGATAAGTCTCTCAAGTGACAGCAACTGGCCTCAGGGCAAGTTGGGTAGGATTCTGCTCAGCCAGAGAGTATTTAAAAAACTGGAAAGTTGTGCTTTCAGGCATGTGAAGGATTTTTCAACTTTTCTTAAAGGGGGGGGGGGCTTCTTTTCATTTTGCTCATTCTAATGGAGAACTCACAAACTGGCAGCACTGAACAGCTCATCTTGTCTTAACAGTGCTGGATGTCAGCATTTTTACAATAGGCTGATAGCCGTAGCTGGGATTTTTCAAAGTTGTCTCCTCTGAGATGTTTGAAAAGAGACTTTGATTCCCAAAGTTTCATATACAAGTTTTAGATGATGAAAGACAAGAAGCTTTCTTTTATGTTTCAGAAACAACTGAGGATTCTCGTGAATTTTTAAAAATTATTAATTGTAGATGAAGGATTAAAGGAGGCTCTAAATAAGGAAAGCTAAAATGATTTTTCACTGTCAACCATGAGCACAGCCTGTTTGGGAAATTCTCCTGAGCAAGCCCCATTGAAATTAATGGGAAGAGCGGTCTGTGCATGAGACCAGTCCCCCATAGATTTGTCTCCTATCAATGTGTATTCCTTATCTATATTTTCTGATTTCAGTTCTTTCCCCCCTGACACTTCTCCATTTTATAGCCTCATTTCTGACCTTATCCCAAGGGCTGACTTGCTTCCTTCTGACCGTGGCATTGCAGAGGTACGCTTTAGAGAAAACAAATAGAAAATGAATTTGCAGCGGCATCTCCAGCCCACCAAAAATATAATAAATCAGAGCATATCACCCCACCTCATGATTCTCTCAGACCAGGATTTCTACTATTGCATTATTTTATTTGGAAATATGGAGCTAGCCTATATTATTTGCTTTTAAGAGATTAGGTAGACGTTTTGATGAACTGGCCCCATTTGATTAGGTCTCCAGTACAAATAGGTACTGTTTGGCAGAATACCCACATCTAGCACCCAGGGTTTTGTGCACAGTGCCTCTTACTATGCTTTGCATACACAAAAAGGCAAAATACTTTAAGCTCTGATAGTACAATCACCTCTCTGGGGGAGCACATGCAACTCTCTTTGCCCAGCAGGCAACCAGCACTTTCAAAGTAGACAGTACCACGGTAGGGGAACAACAATCACATGCAGTGCCTATACATATACACATACCACATACACAATTGGTATACAACCAACATTTGGATAAGGTTTGAATTGAGCATCATAACAAGAAGTAACAGAACATGAGCAAAGGTAAGAGGAGAAAAACAGCAGCAACAGCAGCTCAATGCAAAGATGTAACAACTGTAAAAAAAACAAAACAAAAAAACACTTGCCAATAAATGAATTAGAATGTTTCTCATATATACAAAATGATTTTTTGTTTTGAAAAGCAAGGATAAATTGCACACATTGCACTACTGGAAATTATTTCCAGAAACTTGATAGAAAGTAAAAATGATATCACACTTCAATATAATATAACATTCTTGAAATGTTAACTCTGTAAAAATTCTGTACAAAATGTTTGCCACCACCCACAATTTGGTGTCATGGTGAGGAAGGTGTTGGGTTGTCATGTGGGAAACCTGGCTCAAATATTTACTCAGCTGTGAAGCTGGCTGCGGGAGGAGATGGGTATAGTTGGCCTAAGGAACCAGTAAAGTTGCTCTTTGCCTAAACCACCACTTAAAATTCCTTTGGGGATGGCCGAAAATGAAATGTACAAATAATTCATATTGGCTGCCAGTAAGGAATAGTCTTAGGATGTAGAATATGGTGTCCAGCTTAAAGGTAAAGGTAAAGGGACCCCTGACCATTAGGTCCAGTCGTGTCTGACTCTGGGGTTGCGGTGTTCATCTCGCTTTATTGGCCAAGAGCCAGCGTACAGCTTCCGGGTCATGTGGCCAGCATGACAAAGCCACTTCTGGCGAACCAGAGCAGTGCACGGAAACGCCGTTTACCTTCCCGCCAGAGCGGTTCCTATTTATCTACTTGCACTTTGACGTGCTTTTGAACTGCTAGGTGGGCAGGGGCTGGGACCAAGCAACGGGAGCTCACCCCGTCACAGGTATTCAAACCGCCGACCTTCTGATCAGCAAGCTCTAGGCTCTGTGGTTTAACCCACAGCGCCACCTGGGTCCCTTGGTGTCCAGCTTAGCCTTCCCCAATCTGATTATCTCCAAACATCATCCCTGACCATTGACCATCTGGCTGTGGCTGTTGGCAGTTGTAGTCCGAAATGTCCAGAGGACACCAGGTTGCATGCCACATAGTAGAAACTTGGGGTTGAGGAAGTCATACTGGAAGGACAGAGGACAAAAATACACAGAAGGGGATAGGTACATGGCACGGAGAGATGGATTACACCATGCAATATAACTGCATGTTCTGTGTGCTTTTGCTAATTTTATTCTCTGAGCAGTTTCAATCCCTAGGTACAGATCTAGTTTTTATATTCTAGTGACTGAAGTAAATTAGCATGTATAGAATTGTAAGGTTTTCCCCCCAGTGGTTTTTACCACTTAATTTGTTATTAGTTCATTTGCTATGTATTTGGATACCTCTTAAGATATCACAACCATTTTCAAATGATGATTTCTAAGATGAAAGAGCACGCAAAGCAGATACTCTACTACTGAGCTAGAGTCCTTGTATATTTGCTGGCATAACATCTCTTTGAAGGTTGTTGTGTGTTTTTTTAAAACAATTTCTTGGACAACTCTACTTCCAGCCCCTGTTTAGCTCCTGTTTCTGCACTCACCTCAGGGTCAGACTTCCTGAAGCCAGCTTTGGAACTGGGGTCAAATGAACACAGCAGATACAGCGATCCAGGGTATGAGAAGCCTTGATGTCCAGTCAGGGGTGCAAACTTGAATAAAATAGGGTAGGTAAGCCCTGTCCTGAATAATAGATCATATGACGCAGTGAACGCACACCATTTGAATGGCCATGCCCATCAACTTGGTGGAGGAGCCCCCTCAAATATTTTATTGGGGGAACTGAAGACCCCTCTGCCGCTAGGCGTTGGCTCCTATGTCTCCAGTAGTAGGCTCATCTTCTGCAAATTATATGAAATACTTATAGGCACCACATTCTTCAAACCTTCCCTGTTCTAGTATTTTTGTTTGGGCTGAGGTATTAAAGACAGGTGCAGCTCACTGAAAAGAGGTTTGCTGTGATTTAGTTCTTTTCAAGAAGGAGGATCTCTGGCAGGACAGATGATACTTTCAAAGTTGGCTTAATGCCATGTGAAATCTTCATGGCTTGGCATGAATCTCAGCTGGTAAAGTTCTGGGCTCTTTCTGAAGAGGCTTGTTGCCTTCCAAACAGATGGGCATAAATGTGGGCAGGCAAGAGACCATTTGTTTATTTCTGGTTTGTTTGTGGAGAAAATGATTCCCAAATGGAGACTGGAAAACAGCTTCTAGTCCAATTCTTCTGCAGCTGAGATGATGATTGAGGAGTTGTATCATTGCTAATTCAGCTAGATTAATTTTGAAAAACAAGAATATATTTCTACCCACAGAGGGACATATTTTTGTACCCTGACATAATTACTTGGAATATTGCATAGGTATAGTGAGAGCTGATGAGCTGCCATCTCGCCCTCCCTCTTTTCTCCTTTTTTGTGGTTTGGTTTGGTTCTTCATGGGATTCAGCCAACATTGGCTTTCAAAAGCAATCTAAATGTTAGCAGGAATTAGCCAGTCAGGTGTGGAGAGCCACTGTTTGATCTTTTGCATGCAAAGGACTCCTTTTGAACAAAAAAGAAGCAGCAAATTATGAAGGAAAGCTGGAAAGAAGCAAAGAAGAAGAAAAGGAAAGAAAACAGGCAAATGAGTTCTTGGGAAAGCTTCTTCGGTAGTACTCAATACTTTAACTGACCTAAACTTGTTAGGTTGCAGGATGCTACTTGTGGACAACCCCGCTTTGGACAATCTCTCAGGGTATGTCCCGCTTGCTTCTGATTTAGGTGATCAGGTGCTTCATTTTGTGCTTTCAATCCTGTGCTTGAGAAATGCAGAAAGATTGCATGCCTTTGACTTGCTGATAAGACTAACATTGGATTGGAATATGTTTTGAAGTCTGTGTATGTGTTTGCTTGCTTGCTTGCTTGCTTGCTGTTATATCCAGCACTTCCTCCTGCAGGAGGCCAGGACAGCCAACATCAAATCTTAAAACATAATCCAAATATTATAAAAATAACGATTAAAACTACTCCAAATTAATGTGTTGGTTAAAAAAAAAATCTTAAAAACACAGCAGCAGAACAGTAGACAGTCTGTTAAAATGTACAGCTAGCAAGCAAAACTCTAGTGAAATAAAGACATTTGAATGATGACAATGTGGAAAGTGGGGGCCAACACTGAGAAGGCCCTGCCCATGTCACTGTGCCTTGGAATTCAACAACTGATGACACCATGATCAGGGCCTCCCCTACAGGCAGGCAAGCAGGTATTAGGTGAGGAGCTCTTTTAAACATATGTGTCCCCAGTCTTATAGGACTTTGTACATGAGTTCCAACACCTTGAATTGTGTCCTGTGACTAAAAAGCAGCCAGTGCAGAGAATTGCCAATCAGCATAATATGATCCAGGAGCAGCCAGCTTGGTGGGTTGGAACTGTGGGGAAATGATGCTTCAGCCAAAATATAAAAAATCCATGTTGGTTAGGTGAGCAAAGGGTTAAGACACATGGAGTTCACTGTAAATTCCTATAGGGCACTCGGTGAGGTCACATCCTCTGCTTGCCCAGGTGAGAAGGGTAACAATAGGAAGAAAATCCTTACCACTTCCTCCCACCTGCAGAACAGTATCTTTCTCACCATGCAGCCAAAAGGATAGGATGCAGGGTCTGTGCTATCCTGAGCACAGGCATGGTCTTTGATCTGAACCACATACTCTTGTTAGCTAAAAAGATATTTTGCCTGACTTATTTCACTGCTATTGTGTGCTTGAATCGAGTCTGCAAATTTATGTAAGTAAACAATATTTTTATATTCTTACACTACAAACATTATTAAACACACAGCAGCCCTAATAAAATAAATGCAGGAAACTCACATGCAGAAAAGAATGTGAATGACCAAAAAAAAGTTTTTGGGAAAGTGTTGATCTATTTCAATGGAAATATTTGTTGGTAAAAGTGTTCTTAGAGAATAGGAGCATTTGCTTTTCAGTGCAACCCGCAGTAATGTATTATTAATGTAAAGATGATCAGATAAAGACTAGAACTTGGTAAGCTGTCAAATAAAAGAAGCAGAGTGAATCAAAAATTTATAAAACAGTATTGAGTTATTACAATCCTATTATGGACACCACTGATCATTTCTGCTCCTGCACTTTTCTTCGATAATTTTACTGCTGAGACATTGGACTACAAGGATTTAAATCTGAAGCGAGTGGGGAGGAAAACTTCATACAATTGTATGCCCATTTGGGGAGCAACTTAAAAATAAAACTGAATTATGTATTATAGGTAGTTTCACTGCAGTTCAGCACTGAATGTTATAAATACCATGGAAAGAAAAACGATAAAGGTGTTATTCTTCTTTTATGGGCAGCACTGCTGATCTACATGATAAATTACTGCTATTTCTTCCAGCCAGAATAAATAACTCCACTGAATGTATAAAATTAATTTGCACCGTAAGAAAATATGTGCTACTGTTGTGGGTCAGGATACTTGATGTAACCCTTTTCCTTCTCTGAATTAGTTTCTGAATGCATTGTTATGGTCAAATATCATGCTTTATGGCCTTTTTCATGAGATTCGCTTTCTTGAAATAAATATCTCATAGTTCTCCATTCCATATGTCAAAGAAATCTCAAGGGTTATGATGCTGTACTTTTTGTTGCATAGAAAATATAATGCACGAAAACTGTATCCTTTATTCTACTTTCTGATTCAGTGACTAATGACACAACATTGAGCAAAGGATTAAAATGTCAAATAACTTTGGGTAGGAATAAGAACAGAAGGTTGTAGTAAAATCTTTTCAGGTGCTCTAAGAGGTGAGCATCTGGAGAAATGGGGCAAACAATATTTCATATTTAGCGTCATATATATTGAATCGGGGAGCTTAAATCTGACCACGGCAGCTGCATCATTCAGGCGTGCATAAGCGTAAAGAAATGCAATGAATCCACATTTCAGAATCATGATCTAGAAATTGATATTTTTAACTTGACATTTATTTCATGTCACTGTAGATGTTTTCAGGAGTGTAAAAGAAATGAAATTACTAGGTTTCTTTGATCTAACAACCCATTGTCAAGCGTGTAATGTTACAATTGCCTAGAGTGACTTTTAAGAGTTACCAGGATACATCAGGCAGTGATCTTGTCAGATCTCCAAGCTGAACAGAGTCTAGTTGAGCTAAGGCTTGGTGAGAAAACAGCTGACAAGAGATGTGGACATTGAGAGAACTGTAGGGGAAAGAAACTATGTATGTTCGCCATGGGGTGGGGGTGTTTCCCAAGGGGTATGTGTATTCCAAGAGTGAAGTATGCAAGTTGTAGAGCACAGGAACTAACGCCTAAGAATCTCAGCCTCCCTTCTTTCTCTCCCCCAAGTTTCCAGTAATTTTAGGGGTGAAGATAGGGTTGGAGGTGTGTAGACAATGCTTAGTAAAATCTCAGAAGCTGGAAGTGAGAATTTACAACATAGGACACTGCCTAATACTGAGTCAATGAACTGGTCTCCATCTAGTTCCATCAATGTAGCTCAGGAATGTCTGCACTGACTGGCAGAAACTGCAGGATATCAGGCAGGGGTTCTCTCTCAGCCATACCTGGAGATGCCAGGGACTGGACCTGAGACCTTCTACATGCAAAGCAGATGCCCCACTACTGAGCTACAGTCCTTCCCTGTTTGGGGGCAGGGGTAGTCAACACAGTGACCACCAGATGTTTTGGTCAGGGATGCTGGGAGCTGTAGTTCAAACCATCCGAAAGACAGCATGTTGGCTGGGTTAGGGACTAGACCATGATCATGACCCTGCATATGAAGAACTTCCAAGGGGTTCGCTGCCAGTGCTGATAAATGGATTCAGGCTTTCAGCCAGCCCCTGTTGCCAAGGAGTAATTGGGAGTGCATGTTAAGCTACTGATAGTTCCTTTGCAGCTGCACATATGACACCAAGTGTTGAGCAGATGGGTGTGGGTTGGGGGAAACAGTCTCATGGGCCAAATTAGGACCCCTAGCTGGGCCTAATTAGTCCTATGGGCTGAAGGTTCCTCACCACTTACGGTATGTCAATAAAGAGTTGGTGGCTTGAAGCCACATATGGCCTGGATCCTCCATATCTGAGGGAACAATTCCTCCCATGTGTTCTTCTCTGTCCTTTGAAAGGTCCCTGCCATTCTTTAGTGTGTGGGACTGTGTTGTTGCCACGACTTTTAGAACTTGCTAATGATGAAAGCCTGCTCAAAGCCATCCCTACCATTCGGTGGAGGGAGGTGGCTACCATGGGTAAAGGATGCAGAGCGGTGCAGAAACGATGGAGAGATGTTGGAAAGCAAAACTCTGTATGCCACCCTGTCTTCTCTGCGCTTTCTATGCTAGCTTGCTGTCCTCAGGCAAAACAGAGGATGCTATCCCATGGCTAGCTGTGGATATGAGAGTCAACTGCTGATCCAGTTCACTTCTGTACATGCAACATGGGTGGTTAGGGATGCATTTTTTCCCTTCATTTCAGGCAACTAAACATTTTGGGTTGACCCTGAGCCCACCTAACTTCCTCTCATATTTGTCAGCAAGTGAAAACCTTCCCTTACTTGGAAATCCTAGGTGTGTAGGCAGCTATCAGGCTTTTAATTTTACTGTTGTTTTTATTGGGATTGTGTGTGAAAGTATGCTTTAAAATGTGGTTATAATATTTCAGGGAAATGGGATTAAGATTCCTGGTCTTATAAAACTTTCATTCAGATTTTTATTTTATAAATTAGTTATAACCAGGAATGGGGGAGAAATTCCATTCATTTTGCATTTTAAAGCAAAAGCTACCTTTCTGAAACAATATGCAAACCAAAACACAGCTAGCTTTCAAAATTCGTGCACCACTGAATTTTCGCCAGTGAAGTAATTTGTACAAAAATGGCTATCCTAGAGTGTGCATAGAAAAACATATAGCAGTGACAATAATTTACCAGAATGCATTATATTTGCAGGAATTGCTTTGCAAAAAACTGAACATAACAGACAAAATTATAAATCTGTACTAAAATGCTGAATGAAATTTCAAGGGGACTTCTCAAAAGGTTTTTTGCAAACAAATGTGGAAATGTGAAGAATTGAACAAGACTGGAAGAATGAAAAACTGATGGAAAGAACCCAAAATTGATTCACTCATCCCTCATTACAACTAAGAAAATGAGGCATAAAGCCTCATGCCAGCCTGTTGTTTTTGATTGCAAAGCATTACAAATAAGGACTACAACAATATACAGTTATTTTCAATTGAAAGACACTCGAGTGGTACTACATGGTAGATTAATATCATCAACAGTGCAAACCTATACACGTCTACTCCAAAGGACATCCAATAGAGTTCAGTGAGTCTGACTCCCACCTAAGTAGGCATAGGATTGCAGCCTAGGGTAGCCACATTTCAAATTGTCTGAGAAATTTATTTCTTCCAATAACTATGGTCAAAAGATTGATGACCAGCCCCAAGTCAACAGCCCCAACTATGACCTTCAAATATCCTAACAGAACACGTAAGGGATCTGCAGGAATTCTCATGCTTGTCATTTTGTCTATTTTCTTTAACACTAATCTCCAAAACAATTTGACCTTTTCGCAGTTCCAGAAAGCACGTAGAAAAAAAGCCACGGGAGCTCCGCATCTCTAATACAAATTATAAATATGTTTTAACCTACAGGGGATTAAATACCAGTGCTGTTGATGTTTTGAAACAAAGCAAAACCATTTAACCTTGCAGACAATAAAGTTTGCAAATAGTTATATGAGATCCACTGCCATTTTTCATTTGGTATATAAATAGCGCAGCCATTTCCATGTCTTTAGAAGGCACTTACAGCATTATAATACAAGTGAATTACCTTACAGCAAGGATGGGGGAACACGTGGCTTTCTGGATGTTGGACACCATGCTTGGACCACAACTCCCATAATCATGGCCAGCGGTCAAAATGATGAGTGTTTTAGTGCAACATCTGGAGGGCAGGAAAATAATGCCCCAATTGTGAACTCCTGCACACACACTCCAGAGAGTTGGGAGAACCCTCAGAGCTTTGGGGATGGAGGAGAGGGGAGACATTTCATTGCTGTTCAGAATGCTTCTAGTAGGGTAAACAGCTATGAAGGAACATGTAAGAAATTAAATGGAAATGTTGAGGCTAATGAAGATAAATATTCTTGTTTGCTGTGTGCCCTTGATAATCTCACTAATTCATTTCAGGCTCCTTGAGGACAGGGCTGGCTTACCCATGAGGCAAAGATAACCAACCACCTCTGGTTGCAGGATCCACAGGGGCAGCAGATCCAGCCTCCAAGGAATACATCACCCACTGATGCAGTGGCAGCAACTGCCGCAGTGCGCACCTTGGTGGCCAGATGTGATGCCTCCTCAGCAGCCGCCTCTCAATGCCACCTCCACAGCAATCTATTGATAAATAGGAGGCACTGGTGGTTTCCTCCCACCCCTAGGGACAAAATGTTGGGAGCTGCCCTCTGGGGTCTCCTGAACTCTACAGCTGCCTGGTGTGATTCAGAGCAGGCCCATCCCCCCATGACAGTCTTTGACCATCAGGTACAGTTGATTTGATGTCCCCAATATAGACTTTCAGTCCCTTCCCCCTCTTCCATTCCTGATGTAGATCTTCACTCACCCTTCTTCCCTAATAAGGCTGCCATTTTGTGGTTCAGCTCAGCTCAGGTGCCAAAATGTCTTGGGCAGGTTCTGCTTAGGGAACCAATAAGAGTATTTTGTCATGTAAAAGGCTATGACATTTATAGCCATGGCTATTGAATCTAAGTTTTAGTGCAAATGGGTCAGACTGATGAATGGTTTACTATTTAAAAGGTACAAGTCCGGTCCCTTCAAATAAATGGGCATTTTGCCACTTACTTCAATAAAATGTGAACTGTGCCTGGAATGGGAAGGGGAACGATCAGAACTGAGCTCTCTATTAAAAGATGCAGCTATGAAATGTCAAAGATGAAGACTGTGCAATAAAATCCAGGCACCTTTTTGTCTGATATGCGCTCTGAAGGTGATAATCCAGTTAAATTGAAAATGAATGAATTGTAGAGATTATTACTGTACCAAATACTACATAATGCTTGGAGATTGGTGTTATATTGGGAACAGATGTTGCTTGCATATATGTTTTTCCTTGCCTTTTAATGTTGGTGCTTTTGAGAGAAAATACATTTTAGTGGCTTTTCACTTTTTGTCAGGGAAGCTTTGTGTGAGGGCCATGATTTGATTGCAATTGACCTTACTCCTTAAATCTCACCATCTCTTTTACCCTGCATTATCATTATGGTATTGCTGAATAGCCTTTTCTAATCCTGGTAACATAGCAGTTGGATATATTTCTGTGGAAGCTACATATCAGGGGATCTGATGCATGAAGCAGTGTGAACGAAGTGGAATCTCACGATTCAAAGCCAGAGCTAGGTTAATAAGATTCCTAGGACAAGGAATGCTTCTGAAATTCTCCTTATCTGGATTTCTCTTTCAGATTTTGGAGTTATGAATTGCCTGGTCTTACAGTATCTGATAGCATTGATGTGCAAAAGCTCTTTAATAGACCTCAAACCAAACACAAATCAGCAGTGCTATGTGACATCACTAGCCGTCAGTGAACCCAGGCTCTCTGCACTTGGACCCACAAGCACCAGCTGCATATCTTTCCAAGGCCACTGGTAGTCTTGGGAATCCCAATCTCCCTTTCTGCAGGTAGACCTCTCTCTTCACCATAGGCGAGGTGAAGACCCCTAGCACACCTTGCCAAGACCCATAGAATTGTATCCTGTCAACCAGTCTGCTTTTATTTACGTCTGTTACAATATTTGAAACTTTGTATTCATATCACCTCTTGATAATGTAACAAATAAATGAGTATTTAATTCATCCATTAATTTGATGTATCAGATTTTATTATTTGACCTTGTCGCTCCATTATGTGGCAGAGAAGACTTCTTATTAAACTGACACTTATCATTAAAAGAATTCTTTGCTGAAAGCTTTCTTAACCACTTTTGATTCTCAAGAGAGCCTAATCAATTTTCCTTTATGATAATGATATTGTTTACTGCAAAGCCAACTAGTTATTTCTCCCTGTCTGCAGCATATTAAGCACTAGCTCAGATTTATGGGATGTTTTGTTTGGCTGAATTACAGGAAAGAAAGAGAGAGAGAGAGAGAGAGAGAGAGAGAGAGAGAGAGAGAGAGAGAAATCCTTCAATTTCCTCTTAATTCATATTTGTACATTCTATGTTCCTTCATTTCTCTCATTTCAACTATTCAAGCATAGTTAATTGTGAAAAGATCCCCACTATAAAGCAGAGGTGGGGAGCCACTCTCAGTGCACAGCCCTTGCGAACAATCTTCTGGAGACCACATCCAAGTGACTCTTTTACCTTTTTGCAGCAGGCTACAGTCCAACAAATGTCAGTGATTTCTACACACACCTGCATGCAACTGAGTACCAGATTTGGCCTGTAAGGATGTCTGAAGGGGCCATTTAAGTTTATCGTTACTGCACTATGAAAGCAGTTTTACATGGGAGATTTTACATGGGAGGCGGGGGGAAATAAAATAAAAGGGAAAGGGGGAAGGATAAAGAGAGACCTTCTGATTTTATGCCATGCTTTATGCTTTTACATTTTGAAAGTCACTTGGGAGCAACTAATAAACAGAAAGAATAAGAATTATTTTAAAAACATAACAACTAGCTGTACCTGAGCCTGATTATAAAAATGATATTATTTGCAAACTACAGCTGCCAAAGTTAGCAATAAATATATAAATCCCTATGCACTTGTATAATAATAATAATAATAATAATAATAATAAATTATTTTATTATTTATACCCTGCCCATCTGGCTAGATTTCCCTAGCCACTCTGGGAGACTTGTAGGTGTTCTAGTCTTTTGTAGTGCCTGCATACATATTAGGCTGTTTCTTTTTTATTCTCATTAAAATGCTACAAATGTGAAGCTGAAGCAAACATGCAATCAAATACTTGTCTTTTCAACAGCATCTGGAAGTCCCCATACAGACACATCTTTGCCTACCATAACTAGGATGATAGCACTTGGATCAGTGAAAGTATCACAGGAGCATATCCTACTGCCCTAATAACAGCTACAAGTCAGGTTAATGGAGCATAGGAGATCATAATGTGATAAAGGCCTTTCATCAGATCTCATAATTCATGACTGGCATTGTGGAAGTTTAATCTCAATTTTTTCCTTTGGTGATGTCTTGATTAAAGTTATATCAAGGAACAGTCAGGAAATGGTTCTGATTCAAAATAATAGATCTGAGGTGGCTTGTTTTCCATCCCTCTAGAACATTATTAATCAAAGGCACTAGGAACTATTTGGCCAGGCATTTCTCAAACATCCCCCCCCCCCCGAAACTCAAAACAGTATGCATGGTTCTCAGTCAATCCCTCTTCACAGGGAACTCTGAGAATTGTTAGTCTGCGAGAAGATTAGGGGTCTCCTAACAACTCTCTGTACCCTTAACAAACTTCACTTCCCAGAGTTCTTTGATGGAAGGAGTGACTGTTTAAAATAGTATCATGGTGCTTTGCATGTATGGTGTGAATGTGGTTCTAGTGCATACACAGAGAGGTGGATTTGGTCAGCAATAGGAACAACTCAGCCTCACTCCTAAAACCAGCCAGGAATGAAGGCAAACGGAGAAGGAGCTGTTGTGGCCAAACTCCTAATATGACCCATGCTTTTCTAAAGCTTCAGTGGTTTGGAAAATTTATATCTCTCTTTTCTGTACCACATTGGGATCCTCCTTGGTGAGTAATAGTTTCAAAGTGTAACAATTAATTGCATCAAATGAAGGAAAAAAGAAAGGAGGGGAGATCACCAGCAGAAGCAGAACGAATCAGAAAACAAATGGAACAGATTAAATGGTACTCAGTCCCCAAACTATGCTTGAACATCATATAAAAAGTCTTCCTTAAATGGCAGTAGGAAGGAGCCCAAGCAAACCTACCACTGCAGCCTGTCCCCACTTACTTGCAAACCACAGAGTAAACCAGGAGTACTGGGTCATATAGGAGCAGGCAGAAACCTTAATCCCAATTCCCAAACCCACACTTTTGAATTGGGCTTAGAAACTGATAATAAACTAGTGCAAGCTTTACAAGCCCCTGGGGCCTTCAGTCAGTGCCCAACTTGGCTGACCGCTGGTGCCGGGCCTGACCTAAAGCTTTGAAATACTTTTCAAAGGTAGCCCCAATCCACATGCAATGATCTTACTAAAATGTGTCCAAGGTATGACACAAATTACCTTCTCCAGGAAAAGTGTAGCTCGTTTGGCACAGAGGTTTTGATGGCTGCAAGCTAAACCTCAGTTGTTGGGAAGGAGCAGTCCTTCCCCTCCCTGGAGCTTCACAGCTTTCCAGCTGCTGCCAGATGTGGTTTGCCTTACCCTGAGAACAATTGATTTTACCTTTCTCCGATTACCACAATTAACACCTTTAGAGCCCTAGCCTCCTTTGGGAGGAAAGGCGAGAAACAAATTTAATGAAAGAAAGAGTTGGATGAATAAATGAGAGTCACTTGTTCCTATTGTGTATATTGTCAACTTTAGTGCACCCAATAATACTCTTCTTCCAGCAACATGAAATAAATGTGCACTGGCAACAGATATCTTTAAATGGTAGAAGCACATCAGATCCTCTGAGGATCCAATGCTATTTATAGCTGCAAATGGTTAAACACAAATGCACTTCTGGGCCACCTCCCTGGTATTTTCTTTTCTTTTCTCCTGTAGATAAAGTAAAGAAGAGATGGGGCAGCAGGGCGGGGGTGGGGAGGGAAGAGAATGTTTATATTTGACTCCAAATCTCCTAACCTGGCATTTGAGCTGACTAGATACACCAGGACTGCCAAGCCTTGGGGTTTTTCTGGACTGCTCTAATGGATCAATTACTCTACCAAGGCAACATTCTTGCTTTCTATTTGCAGCCGCATTAAATATAAATAGGTGAACTAAATACAAAATGCTGAAAAAATGGCCCAATTATATTCTGCAGTAAGAGCATGGTCATGGCTTTCAGTGATTTTAATGCCCTGTGAAATAAAGCATGTTTTATTATATATACTTTTCCCTTTTTTCTTATACCTAGCAGCCAGAGAGTTGCCTGTTATTTAAAACATGGTGTAATTTGGTCAGAAAAGCAGATTGGGATCTACCTGTAGGTCTCCGGGTAAATTGCAGTGTGGTTTCTGACTCTCAATTTTTTGAACAATAAGAACAGCTAAATGACCTTTTCATCT